>CM049318.1:33005955-37805955 GCA_026874595.1 Sipunculus nudus
CGAAATTCAGAAAAAAACAGCGAATTTATACACATACCCACTTACGCGTATATGCTTACAAGAAAGGACCTTGCTTTCACATTATACTTCCGAGGACGAACAGTTCTGCTAGAGATAGCAAGAAGAGCTATATTGAGATCCTAAACACTTAGGGTACGCCTTTTTAAATAAAAGGCTGGTTAGCCGTGAGAGAGACGTGTTGACTTAGTGCATAACTTGCGAAAACAAATTGCGAGGACTTTCAGTTTATGTCATGTCTTCGTGTCATAGAGAGGACATACTTATCAGCATATCAAGCACTATTGGTTTAAACATATTTATTAATAAAGTGGCCAATAAGGCTAATGTACATGCAAAGTATGTAGAGATATAATATGTTTAGATTAATTTTGTAATTCTATGTAAATTCATAATCTTCACCAAAATGAAACAAGACAAGCAATACGATTAGAAAGAAATCAATGAATAATATAATGATGTAACATGCTCTCTCGATACAATAGGTGCAAAAAATACAAACGATAAACATATATTTACATATGTCCACACTGGATGGGAAGATTAATTATCTTTATCATGTAAAACGTTTTGTGTCTATAATAAACTTTAGAACCAAGCTGTTCACAGTTTTTCTTGACAGAGAGAGGGTATACCTATCATGTAGATAAGAAAATCAATTATTTTTTTTATTTCCTGAAACCCATGGTAATCTAATGTCGGTAAGGGTGGAGGAAACCGGAGGACCCGGAGAAAACCACCGACCTTGGACGGGCAACTACAACCCTTTCTCATAGCCACACCGGGAATCGAACCCGGGTCGCCAGCGGAGAAGGCCGAGCGTTTTACCACTCAGCTGTCCATGTTGCAGATTACCTTTCTCTTAGGACGATCTGGCCGAGTCTGTAGCTGACAGGATTACCTTTCAGCGACTTTATCACGTAACATATCCTCGTACAGATCAACATTATCTGCAGTGGGCATTGGTGTTTTGGCGTATTTTTCCATAAAAATCTTTCTGCGGGCAGGTTGAGCCGTCAGGGACAGAAGCTCCATGTACACTATCGATAGGATTACTCTGCCTTGCCGAGTTAGCATTGCTCTTTCTAAGACATTCATCTTCAATTGTTGGTTAAAGTCATCGCACTCTGAGAGCGCAATAATATCATCACTTTCGTCGCCTTGCATCTTTTTCATTGACAAACCTATGCTTCTTCCTGTTTTAATCAATCACCTGTCGTACTTCAGCGAGTTTGTGTGTGTGTATAGAATTGGTTTAAACAGTCCCAACATGTCTATTAAACAACAGCAATGATTTGACCATATCGCTCAGTGTTAGGAGTACGCAACACACAACGTAGTGGTCAACGAAAGAACAGAATCGTGTACCTATACATTAGAACAGAACCATCATCTCAAGTCGTTTAGGCAACCCGTAATTACATGGCGGTATATACCATTACCCCATATACACATTAACATATACCTTCGAAAAATTGTCACGTAATTTTTTTTTGATTAAACACTGTATATTTAATAGTCACTAAATTTCACAGTTAGTTCTGAACAAACGATGAATTCTTGCAGTTATATTCCCAAAACATGCAAATATCTGATGTTCAAACATTACGGAAATAATACAAATATGAACGATTAATATATCCTCTAAATATCAACGCATTCCCCCTTTGGGATTACAAAATGTCCAACAAAACATTACAACGATGAAAGCATGACTGCATAATACTCTTGTGGTAGCGAAAGTAGCAAGTTCCAAACGCTATCATGTAGGAGCATATAAGAAAGACTTACCTGGTATATACTGCTAAAACAATGGCGAGTCCTCCCACAAGGACGAGGGCAACAACTCCTAGGTAAAGCAACGTTTTCCGACATGATTTTGGCTTCAGTACAGTGGTTTAGTTGGCCGGTTAACCTAAGTCCCAGAAACTGATAATTTTTATTTTATTTACTCATATGTAGCTAAACATTCGTTTTAGAAGATGTCATGCTTTTGCCAAAGAACGTAAATGATAATAAAAAATATTGAAATTTATCTTGAGCATCTGCATCTTGAGAAACCGGTTGCGCATTTACATATCTTGACGCTTGTAATAAAGAGATGAACATATCAGATCCCCATAAAAATTATACTATTATTTACTTTATGAATTATGTGTATTTATCATCCAGGGGTTACTGCTATCCTATCATTGGACGCTCATTAAGATATGCTGTACATTGGATATACAAAATACAATATAAGCAATGAGTGTGTCATGCCTTGCATAAGAGTATGAGATTTTATATAATGCTGTTAGTTGCATGCGTTTATCGGCTTGATAGGGTTATGGAAGGGTAGACATGCACATATAAAAATGTCTTACTTATATTTTAAATACAGTCTATATGTGTAATATTCAAAAGAATAATATCCTGGATAAAGTTAAAGAAGGGTAAACATGTAACAATAAGTCCTATGCTATATTTTTAATACTGCCTAATTTCCCAGATATGTTTAATATTCAAAAGAATAATATCAACGTGGTGCGAGCCATTTGTTATCAGAGTGACTTGGATAAAGTTATTGAAGGGTAAACCTGCACATATAACAATATATCCTATGTTATATTTTTAGTACTGTCTCATTTTCCCAGGTAAATGTAATATACAAAATTATATCACCATGGCGCGAGCCATTTGTTGTTAGACTGACTGGAACGATAAATAAATCCTTTTTAATGTAAAAATGCTAAAATAGACAATATGTTGTCTAATTTGGCAAGAAAGGTAGTTTATGCACCTGTGACTATTGCATAACAATATACTCGCTGTGCCACTAAATTTATTTTATAAAATCCTGAACAAAAAATATGAATATATTTGCATGAATGTAACTTTCTCTGACTTTATACAGTAGATAAATCAGAATTAAATAAATCATCTCTATAAGAAGATAAAATCATATCGAAAAATGTTCCACACGAACTGCAAAATTTGAGTTCTCATGATTTGTTACTATTTCTCCAATTCCAACCTATAGTACTCTTGATGTCTTCTGTCTCAATTGGAATAGAGGGGCCAGCGTTCTTTGTGATGGTCGGTTGAGTAGGAGATGCCCTGGTAAATATTATTGTGATAATGGGTATATGAAGAAGAACAAATACGGTGTTAAGTGTAATAACTGGAAAGAAACTGTTATTTCCTTTTATTAAAAATGATATATCAAACATTACTTTATAAAGCAGATAAATCAGATTTAATTGTAGTGGGGTATATTTAATAATCAGGCATTGTATAACTGAATGTTTTGTTAAAAAATAAGAAAATTACCCCTGTATAAGGAGACAAAATGAAATCAAATATGCTTCCACAAGAACTACAGATTTTGAGTTATAAAATGTTCATTTATCAGTTATTAAACGGCCACACATGTTAGTAACCGGATACAGAACCCCCGGCATACGCGATACCACACACCAGTCAAGGTCCATATCACTCTCCTAATACAGTGGGCTCATATCAGCCCGGCGCTCAGTGCGCAAGCACCATTATTCGTGTGACGTATCCATGCATGCTGTGACGCACGGCTCTAGAATCAAATCGGCAAGCATCACTGTGTGTCGTCACTGTGCCCTAGACGGCCAGCCCCGGAATGACACTAACAACAGTGTAGTACTTTGTTCTTGTGCGCTGTTGATGTGTTTCATTCGCTACTTCGTGAAGAAGAAGGGCCTGTACACAGTTAAGCAGCGTTTCCATGTGTGCGTATATGCGCGAAAAATCGCTCATATGATTTTGTAACTGGGGTGTTTTCATGTGACCGTCAGCGTATATGCGTATACATGTGCGTATATGCGTGAAAATCGCCAGAGGAGCGATTTTCACGCATAGGGTCTGCGTGAACTCAGGGATTCAGGGTAAAATGACCTCATTTCACCATCTTACTTTCTTAGTGGAAGGCCTGCTTGATCCACTGTACAAATACATACGTCTGCCAGTTCACGTATATACGTATATATGCATATACGCGTACGCGCACATGGAAACAGACCTTTATGCTGATAACATACGTGGCCGTTACATACAAATATTATGAACCGGCTTGTTGGGTACTGCCTTCGCACTGGCCTTCGGGCAGCATTCCTATACGTCAGAATACTATACCCTCAAGCAATACGGTAAATATCCGAATAACAACTTATAAATAGGATTTCAAGAAATCGGATCTACCCGGATTCATTCCAGCTGGAGTCCTCCAGGATCAACGGATGCCTGCATAGATCCCTTCAGACTTCCATCATGATTTTATTGTCGATATACAGACATTTATTCCAATCGTTTCTGTCTAATATCATTTTTCATTTTGCGGTAGAATGTGGCATACACATCCAACAAATATGCTGGCGTGTTTATTTGCTGTGGAAATTATAGTGACAGTCTGACACAACACGATGATATCGACAGTACCCTGTAGCAAGCGCTTTTTAAACAATAATCTCGAAGTGCAGATTGTCTAGGTAATTTATTACACCAGTCCGGGTGTTTAAAAGAGAGAATAAACATACGTTGGTACCAGATACATGTATTTTGCGGTTTACTTCCTTTATTTCATTGAAAGTAAAAACATTTTGCATGGCCTTATATATCGCACATCGAAGGCCTTATCTATCAGTCACAGCATAAACAATCATATTGAAACTTGTGTCAAGAGGTTACTTACGAAGAATACAGATATATCCGACAGTGTGGTTACAGTCAGCTGATACCCATTTGCCTCCTTTGTTCATCGGTAAACACCGTCCATCCGTGGGCAGCCGGCTATCTCCAGCTTTCCAGTTATCATTTATCTCTTTCGTTTCTGTCGAGTCTCCGAATATAACAAGAGTAAAGGTTTAAAATTTGAGACTGTTAAGCATGGGTGCTAGACTTATTAGAAGGAATGTCATTTCATGGAATGCCATTCGTATATAAATTTGTCACATGGGCCTATAAGTGGTTTATATTATCTGACCTCCAGGAATATGAAAATAAGTTTGGGTACGATTTCCTTATTTCTGTGAGCAATCTAAATGCCCGCTGTCAGGCGAACACCAAACTACACCTTACGCTAGAGAACTGTGAGTATCATTAAATTCAATAGCAATTAACACTGATTTTAGAATTAATGGTCAATGAAATAAATGGAATTACGGCCATGTATCCTGTTTTCTATAGGTGTACGCTTTCATTTATATTTGACCACAGAATAGAATATTCGATGTACATATGTTTTGATGTAAAAAAAATAATAACTAGGTACGAGTGCAAACTTAAATCTATACCATCAAGTGGATTCGGGCAGCTTTTTCGTTTCTCACAATTTTAGATGTCTAAACCTATCATTTCGTGACTTATTACTATGAATAATATTACTCACTTAAGCTCTTATTGCTATTATGCGTACACCTTATGTACACCAAATTTTTATAACAGTCCATTATGTCTATATGTATCTACTTATTTTTGAAAAACATCAAGGTCAATCCCTTTAAGCCCCCATCACACGAGAAGGAGACCTAATGGCGACCATGGCGACCTAGCAGATCGGCATTGATCGCCATAAACATAGGAAAAACCGTCCATGTGTGACGGCAATACCGCTGTCAATAGGCTTGCACGACGTGTACAATTGCAATATTCGGCCGTTTTATGCCGTTCCTACCACGTTGTATGGCGCTTCTACACCGTCGTTTATTATCAAACTGCGTTCCCCTTACGTCCGCATGGGGTCCCTACTACCCACTTTAGAGCTCAGTTCACGACAAGGCTGCGATCATGATGATCCCCCGATCCGTCTGCGATCAAGAAGACGGAACTGCGCGCGTGGGAAGATGCTATACTGCGCTGCTTCAGACTGGCAGTCGGTGTTTGCCATGGTCCCCATTGTTAACTAGTACTCGTAACATGACCATTGTAAGAAAGTTTAGTGACATGTCAGCATGGACAGGAATGACACGCTACACCTGGCCCGTATGCAAGGCCAACAGATCATGCTGCTCCACGAACATCTGGCAGTGGCCAAAAGGAGGCAGCAGCAGCGAAACGGATAGACTGATGCTACCATGTTTACTGGCGATCGACCTGCGCTGTCAGGAAGCTGGTACTGCGCTGCTGGGACACTGATGGCCATCGAATTTCCGATCTGACTTCACTTTTAATCCACGGCGACCCCGCGGCGGAAAATTTGTCCATGTTCAAAACTGGTCGCCACTCATGGCGTTCATGGTGACCATGTATGACGACCCAAGGCGACACTATCTCGCTCCTGCGAAGCTCATGAAAACTTAAGGCCACTCTGGCTGTGCTCTACGGCGATCTGCCCCAATTCGGTGACCGCAGCGAGATCGCCTTCTCGCGTGACGGGGGTGTTATATATGATAGGAATAAGTTAGCAACACAGACAGTCTATATTACTTTAAAATGTAGAGTAATCACCTGTATCCCAAGTCCACGCCCGACTCGTTGCGGACACCCAGGCCGGGGTGTAGAGTTTACCAACCATGTTAGCAAAATCCCCTGGAGTTATAACTGCCAGACGAGATCTCCGTGCAGGTTGGAGATCCTGACACGCCTTCACTGCGCCTTCCCAGGTTAACACTTTATTCAAAGTCAGGATACATTTGTCTTTGCTCTCAAATTCTGTTTCATTGCAAGAGTCCGTTTTATCTGTAAACAAACACGTGAATCTACCTTTTATTCTTAATACTACCGTATGTTTCATTAATTGATATAAAAAAGATAGATATATATTATAATAATATTATAATATGTTATGTTATATATTAAATGTAGTATGTTAAATATATTAAATATGTTAATATATGCATAGTGCAAAGTATTTGAAATACATAATACTGAAGAAGACAATTAGATTGGTCCAATGTATCATAATGTTATGTATGCAATTAATCACCCCGTGTTAAATTATAAAAGAAAACTGACCTAAAATACACAGAAGGTAATAAACACTGGAGCAGGGGACAGTTTTCAGTCTCAGACCATGCGACACGACGTCGTCCACTACGACACATTGGTGTTTGCTCAGCACTCCTTTGGGATGGCCCGGCGCCCACAAGTTACCGACTGTCAATAAATAATCAGAGGTTAAAATATAATACTTCAAACACAGACCGGACGTTTCAGTCCTCCCGTGAAACACGGATAACGTGGTGCCACATTAGAACTATGGACTCTCACAAATTGTGAATTAATTCAATGATTTACGATGGTGGCTTTCATTCATGGGGACAGCAGAATTTAACGATATTGTTTACACTTGATGGAAGCTTATAATGATCAAATTAAGACCTTCACATGAGAAAAGACAATCTCACAGAATAAATATGTTTTCCATCGCGATTGATGCGGATGACTAGTCGGGTGAATTGAATTATATTAATGCCTACTGTTACGCTTGAAATTGGAAATTCACCGTATGGTGTTTGTCTATTGTACACGGAGTTGACATGATGTTGAGCACAAAGAAACTGATCTTTGCACAGAGTGCTTGAGCACTTATCCGAACGTCTTTCAGTTGCAAACTTGTTGCCGCAGCAGCATTTTGCTTCCCAAAACCAATTCTGAAATTCAAAAACAAATCGGGTCGATATTTCTTCAATCATTTTCTTTTCGTTCTTGTTCTGTATATATATATATATATATATATATATATATATATATATATATATATATATATATATACATGATGCATAAACAATGAATAAATAGATTAAATTATCAAATATATCAAATGAAACTGCTTTTTATCAGTCTGATAAAGCAGCTGGTATGTTGTCAGTACACCAGGGCTTATTCAGAAAAAGATATATATAATGGTATATATAATAATAAATACATGATGCTTTAACAATGAATAAATAAATTAAATTATCAAATATAACAAATGAAATTGCTTTTTATCAGTCTGATAAAGCAGCTGGTATGTTGTCAGTACACCAGGGCTTATTCAGGAAAAGAGATAAGATACTTAAGATACCATTTAGCTTAAAATATTATAAATTGGTAGTAAATAGAAAAACCCAGCAAATTATTTTGCATTTTTCATTGATTGAAACTCTGCTGCTGAATGTAAAATATAAGAAAATAACTCTTCTGTATTATGTCTCAGTATACACACAGTTACAAAGTGGAATAAAATAACATTTTCCTGCTACATGTGTACTGATAGACTTTGAAGAAAAACATAACTTCCATTTCGCATAGGTGTCGTGCTAATTAATTGCGGAGATGTTTTCTTATATGAAATCAAGAAAGGCATAAAATTTCATTGCATTTTGTCAACTATCAGCAAATAATCGAACAAAAAAACATAAAACATGAAGCTTATTTTACTCATTTACTGTAGTGTTACCTCATTTTAAAATTGAGGTCACATCATTTAAAAGTGTGAGAAGGTCGTGACTGTTAGCCTATGACACAAGTCAACTAACCAATATGGGTTAAACCAATCAATGCTTGATAAAGATATATACGTTAAATAAGGTATATGATATATTATGTACTCCTAAATCCACCATCCTGTTTTTTTCCTAAGATCTTCAAGTAAATTTGGAGCATAAATTATGTAACAATGCCAGACATTACCATATCTTCCAGGATAGTTTTGGTTGATATAAAATATTAATGATTAGACATTAAGACCTTATAATGCATATGAGAAAGTCTTTCACACGTTTTATTCAAATTGTACGTGAAATATGGTAAACATCGACCATTTTGCTGATGTAAAATATAAGAAATATTATTCTCACTAACACTGGCACGGAAATGGAGAGTGAATTGGCGAAGTTAATTAAACCCTGCTTCAATAATCTGACATATCTGCAGAAAATACAAAGTAATCGCTAGCCACAATTTGGTCATGTATGCATATGTTGGCTGCCATTTTAAGACCGCCTTTTATATGTGATGAGCAAAAACACGGAAACGAATGATTTCCTCTCTACTTTTCCTTTATTTTACTTCATTGGAAAATGCTGTCGATGTGGACAACATCTGCAATAATTTGCAAGAAATCTCCACAAAAAGATGGATGGCGGAATGGAGTGTAAATTCAATGAAGTACTTTTTCAGTATTTGAGAAGAACCGTTTAATATTATGCCGAGTACTAAAGAAGTGCATTTTTAAAAAATGGCATTTAGTTTAGATCAGCTACTGTCTAATAAAAGGCCTTTCAAGAGTACAGCTTTATGAAACTATATTACACAAAATTAGTTTAAAAAGTAAAACGTTCTTAACAACGACTTACCCGTTTCCCCAGAGTATAAAATTTGTATCCATCACAGTGTGATTTGCAGTCAGTAGCCTTACGTACACGACCACAGTTTGCCTGTAGCAGCTGATGCCCCTGACCAGATGTTGCGGGATAACAGCCCTGATAGTGGAATGGGATTCTCTTCTTGTTTTCTGAGCCATGCGTCAGAACATATATGATTAATTAACAGTGTTTTCTTTTTCAGCAATATTTTCAGCATTAATATTGGTGAATGTCATGCTTATTTCCGATGCAATCTCGTATACACCACATTTGTCTGTAAAAATTTGCTTGCATTATCGATATGTCTATTATGATAACACATTTTGTAAACATAGTAAAACAAAATTGATTACCATCAATCCAGTTCCAGTACATTGGTGTACTCCTGCCACCGATCCACACATTGGCCAAATCCGCCTGATTGATCAGGTCACGTGCTGCATCACGTGATAACACAGCATCACCTGTGTACAAATAGCCAGCCTGCTCAACACAAGATGCCCGGGCGTTCTCCCAATTTCTGACATCATCATATAAGCAAAATACTCTGTCTCCTGAAATAATAATAATCTGCTAATATTACTCATGAGGCACAGCATACAAGTAAAGCCTGTCCCTCACCGGGGATTTTAAAACATTAACTGTTGACAGCGATGTTGAGCAACCATATCAGGCTAGAGAATTACATTAGTTTTTGGGGTCGGACTGAAACACATACTGTGGTATGGGAATAATCTCGAAAATGGAACCTTCCTAAAAAAGGTCACAACGCTGAAGGAAATTTGAAATTTAAATGTCTGATATTGAACATAAATAATAGCACATCCCCAATGTTCTAGGAATGTAGTTATAAAAGATATCAAATCTTATAAATTATCTGCTGTAAATGAAAGATATTTTCGATGTTGCCTTGGGTACTTGCTCTGACCTAGCTGGGGACTTAAGACTTCCACATACTTGTATTGTACTTGTTAAAACTATATAAAACGTAAGAAAATGGTTATTTAATTTAAATGGCATCTTTTAGTAATATCAGGGCGGCATTAAGTCAACTATCAACATTTACCCATAAATATATGTCTATCTGTACATTATATAAAAAATATGCACATTATTCCAACGTCATATGCATAACTTATAGCTAATAAATTCATGAATAATGGCCTACCTGAACTCCTACATATGTAACAGGACACGACAAACCACGTTAGCACAGAGAACACACAGACCACCGTGTAAAGTGACATGCTGTTCCCACATTGTAAACATCAAGGATCAGTAATGAAAGACTCCCTCTTGTCCTGGTGTTATATACTCACAGATGAATTTCAACCAGTGTATCCGTACCATAGCTTTACAACCGGACAAATAGGGTATTTATCTTTATGCAAAATCGCAGACTGTAAAGGGATACATTGTTTACAGCGGATAAACAGTGTGAGCTTATTTTGCTACATCCTGTCCGCTTTCAGCGATACATAGATACAAAATTTATATGTATGAAAATTACTAGCCGGAATAACACAATAAGCAGCTTGCAGATTATATATATATTATCAGCACACTGAAAGTCAACCGGTACTTCTGATTTTCTCAACTGCTTTGCATTCATCCCCGTTCGTGTGTGTGTCTGCGTGTGTATTTGTACCTGTTTTGTACCTGTTTTCAATATAAATCACGTAATCATGAACGGAATCTCAGAAATGTTCAGGCCATTTGAAGGATTGACCAATAAAGAATCGATTAATTTTTGGTGTCGACCTGGTCCATGATCCGCATTCAGGAACTTAATTGAGGGATATATTTACAGATTTACAGTCACTTATGTATGAATGCATCTTTGGATATGGGCCAGAAACACCATACATCCCACATAGTTTCAGCCATAAATCGAACTGTGTAATACAAAAATCAGTTGTTACATTCAGAAAAATCTTCAATCTTTATCACATGCATGGTGTTACATACATATTTGAAAGTGATATTCAATATCTGTTTCTCTCTTCGTCGACAAAGAGTTTTAAATACAAGGCTTTCTTGACAGACCCAGTTGACAATTGAGACATATGTTTGCCCCCGTATTATCTCTGAAAATAGAAGAAAAGGCAAATTACACAAATACATATAAATTTGAAGTTTTAAAATGATCGTTTTTAGACTAAATATGCAACATTCAATTAGGTAAAAAAAAAATCAATGCGCTTCAGTTTCGGGTTTGTTTTAACGTCCAGCCATAAATAAAATATTTCAGTGCACGAAAGGCTATGACATCTCTGAGAATATACATGTCAGTACATATAAAGAAAACCTTATAGAGACACAAGGGTTGCTTCCAGGAAACTGTTGGTAATCTCTTGATGCAATTCTTGTAAATCCATGGATGTTGTCCATGTATGTTTCTGAATGGGAAGCCCCAGTTCCGGCACCTTCAACTGTTAGTTTTGAAGAACCACTTGAATTCACTACAGCCGTTTCTACATTGTCTACCTTGGCAAAGATATGGGAATCAGTTGCGTTTGCGACGTGCGTTTGTTCGTTCCCCATTCTTTATATGATACTGTGATAGACGTCTCCAAAGGGCATCAATCTACCGAACATAACCGAATTTTGATTCATCAGGTCTAGAATATTGTAATTCAAATAACACATGAAAATGCATTAAACTATCTACACTAGCCATTTAGCAAACAATTGGCTTCATCTACAAGTAATTGTTGTACCCAAATAGGGTACATATTCAATTCAGTATCTGGTAGAATCATTTTTAAATATAGAAGGAAGCGAGGGACCTATCGGTTACGGCGCTCGGCTGAAAAGAATATAAGAATATTTTTACAAAATCTTAGCATATGGAAATTAGAAAACATGTATTTTTATTGTATATCACTATTTGATAAATACATAAATTGGGTTGTCTATGTCTATTGTCCATTTATGGACCAAATATGGCTTTCTCATAATTTATAAGATAAACCTATAGCACAGCTGAAACCGTAAATACGAAGAATACATTGAATACATTGAAATAATTTTTTATTCAGAAAATTACCCTAGCTTAACAATCAGAATTGCACTATTTCTTAACATTTCTAATATTCGAATAGTGGCTTTAGTGTTTCAATTACCGCTTATTAGCCAAATGCTCTTCAAGCATGGCCTGTTTAAAAAAAAGGTAACCAAAAGTGTTTTCTCCTTATCTCCATGTTAGCAGTCAAAATTAAACATGTACCCGCTGGCTGAAACAATCTCGATGATTTGAACAGTGTGAGCAATGGCTTAAGGACCCAAACAAAACACATCTTGCACAGTTTATAACCTATCCTATCCCCACCTCTGCCTTTTAATAGAATGCCAAAGTTCTGATCATGGACACGGTGTATAGTCCGGCAGCCAAAGGTCATTTTTTGATTAACCTTGTTTTATGGTCTTAATTTTTTTTTTTTTTGTGGATTTTGTTGCCGACCTATCAGGTGTGAAAAATATGTTGGTTGGCCCTTTGTCAGCCTTGGGCAATTTTTTAATAATTGACATAAAACAAAATGGCCGCCAAAATAATGCGAAAATAGCAAAAATGCCATAATTACCGTTATATTTGACAAAGAGGGTCATCCAATACATGTATTCTAGGGTACTATAAACTGTTAAAAATTGCCGTAAAATAACGGCGCATAAGACTGTAAATTTACGCCGCTTTGCAATGTAGACGCTCTTGTGCGTTGAATAACGCGCAAATGCAACGTCAAATGATGAGCGTCTGTGAAAATGGTGTGACACGTGTGTAAAGCAGATGAAATAAACCGCGCGTCATGTGATCAGCGGGGCCACTCATGACGTCAACATCCTGGATCTTTTGACTCCACGGCGGGAAGAGAAGCCATTTTTGTCCGTTTGCTGGCTGCTGAAAGTCACAGAAGTTACCCAGCATCTTCATTGATAAAATGTTCTTCTTTAATATGTAGGCATAAATCTGTTTACTGTGTTATTTGTTATTCTAATACTGTGTAATAGTGTACGTTGGTAATGGTATAGTGGTAAGAGGCCAGTCTCGTTCATGTGTTCCCTCAGTTGGGAGGGGGGGGGGGACTGTCACTGGCAGGGGTAGAAGAGTGATTGAGTTGGAAATATATATTATGTGTATATGTGTATATATATATATTATATATATATATACACCTTTTATAATGTGTGACATTTGTGTGATGTTGATATTTTATATTAATTAAGTGCAGGTTTTATGTTTCCATTAAATGTCAACTCTAAACCATGTTTAGATTATTAGATAACCTTATATTTCAGTTAACTCAGAAATGGAAACAAAGTCAAGTTTTCTAATTATTAATATATTACATGTCCAATATATAAAATTAATTGTTACTTGCTCAATATCAGTGTTAGGGATGATTACATTGACTAATCCCCCCTTGTTAAAAAAGTGGGGGGGGATATATAACCCCCATTCCCTGCATTGATGCCAATGTTTATCATTAATGATTAAGTCTTTTTTAGTTTCAGGGAATTGCCAATTAGGAAAAAGGAAGCAACCCCAACCCCCTCCCCCCCGACCCACAAACACACACACCTGGCCATGTCTGGGTGTATATCATGCATGAATGGTATAAATATACACGCATATATATATATATATATATATATATATATATATATATCCATCCCTTAAAGGTGAAATATTGGTAAAGGCACCACTGAAAACAGTTTTGAATTATTTATTTACTAGATTTTAAATAAGGCCTTGAATAAGGTTTTCCCACTTACATGTCAACCAGAGAAATTAAGATATCAAAGTCCCTGTATTTTTTTTAAATATTTTTAACAGATGCTTAAACAGAGAGTAAACACAGACCAAACAAATAATTAACAGCTTTGAGACAATTTCCTAAATTTCTTAACATGTTTTAGAAGAAAAAAAACATACAATGCTAGCCCAAAGTGCTAACATTTTAGCCAATCTTTTTGAGAGAGAGAGGGGGGAGAGAGAGCCTGAAAATTAAGGCTGCTAAGGCACAGCCAAATACTGTTTATGTTTTCATAAAATGGTCAAGCATTTCCATCAGTGTGGCAAATTCAAAGAAGATTTGGATACCATCATGGCAACTTTCCTATTTCTTAAGAATAGGAATTATGTAAGTTTAAACATCACATAATAATATACTGCCTTTTTAGCTCAGCTGACTGTAAGTCATTTGAGCTACAGGGAAGACACCACCTCTGTCACTGTCGTTCACTGATACCAGTACTAAAGTTTTATTGAACTTTTGTTGGAAAACATAGCTCATTGACCCCCCCCCCCCCCCCCAACAAATTGTGAAACCATCTGTAATGTCCAGGTTTGTTCAACTGAAAATTTGCGAGAGACCCCCCCCCCCCCCCCCCCAACTCTGTTGTACAGGGTTGCAATTTCCATTCATAATGTGGGTTGGATGGGTTTTTGACACCTCCTCACTCACATATAGGCCTTTGTAATGGGGTATACCACATCTCATCCATCAGTATGCATCAGACTGAGCGCATTTATACTTGTACCAAGATTCAAAATTGGTAGTACTTGCTTTATACATGTACTTGTCACACCTTAAAAAATAATAACTTTTCAAATAATAGTCAAGTTTATCATCAGGGAACCCGGAGAGATTACGCAGGTTTGCATTATGCCTGTAGCCCTTGTTATATTATAATAGCTAGTATATGAAAATGCAATTACAAATGTTACATCATTTTGTAATATAAAGGATGTACTGCATATATTGCTTCCTATTTATAAATCCTCGTACACATGTGATGCTGTTTTTGCACCTTTCTGTTTATACACTGAGAAAAAACATTTGTTGACCCAATATTTACCATTTTTATATGCAATATAGCACTTTTGTTTATTAATTTATATACCTGCACTTGCTTTGTAAATATTATTAATATGCCTGGTGCTGAGATTATCTTTTGTTGGTTACATGTTTATCAGTTCTGTTTTTATATACTCCTAGAATTTGTTCTACTTGTGCAGGTATTCAGAGAGCCATACATGCATCAATGATTAAGAGGAAAGATGACGTAAATGTTCCACGCCTTACCAAACTTAGAGCTGTGAACAAAGTACAAATGCAAGATGTGCAAGGTGCACATCTACACTGGCAAGCAGTTGCAGGGTAAATTCCTAGAAGAGAACATTGCAGAAAAGGTACACCAAGGTAAGTTTGAATTTGATCATATTTTCTTTTGTAAAGTCCATGGCAGTTTGAATAAGCTGATGAGTTTAATAATCCGTGAAACAAGTATCTTACATATTGAACATTAGCAGTGATGCTGACCTAAATTCGCGTGCCTGTTTCTCATTCTCTTCATTCATTTTTATTCTAATAAACTTTTTGGCTTGCTGCTTGATGGAGCTGAGCCACGCTAACCTGACCATCTCTAACCTTACAGTGTCATTTGTCAAACCTGCTGATTATTGGCTATTTTTTTTAAATTTTATGCAGTTTGGAACATGTTTACTCCCAATAAAACATTGCAGATATTCTGGTTATCAAATATTCATAATATAATTATTTACAGTTACAATAAATAAAATCCAGGCCCATAGCCTTTCTGTTAATTACTTCATATTTACACATACTTTCATTTGTGCCTTTAAAAATACATTGTCAGGTCTATTGTCTGTAGAAATCATTCTGGAAAAAGGACATTTCATAATTAAATCATCAAGTCATGTATTTTTTTCCATAACCTTTCATATACGATCAGGTATGCACATTCAAAAGAAGTCTCTTTATTCCAATGAAATATTCTAACTCTCTCATAGATTTTAGAAAGATGGGCACTTAACAGGAAACAGTATTAATGTTATCCTTATGCAGTGAATAAGTATTAACAAGTATAGTCTTGACCTTTCAGTGTGATGTACATGCTATGCTTAATTTACTCTGTCAATATTTAGGTATCTATACAACAGATTTTATGTTAATAATATGGCACATAAAATGAAAAAAAAATGATTATTAATCGATCAACTTTCAGTTATTGAGTATGATTTTAAAACTGATTCTTATCACATTTATATATATATATATATATATATATATATATATATATATATATATATATATATATATATATATATATATGCATGCATTGTCTGTGTATTTGTATTTGTAGAAGCAAAGCTCCTATATACAGGATACTGCCTTCACTGTTTGGAGAATGCAAGGATAATATGGGATTGCAGATGGAGGAGAGGTAATTCTTTCAAAACTATTATATTTGTGTTAATATATTCAGCAAGTATTAAAGATAGTTTTAACCTTTTTTAAGTAAATACATATATAAAGAAAAATGTTGAAATTGTTAATTTTTTGTGGAGATAGAACAAAATCTTGGCCAGTTATTGTCTGTAATTTAAATGTAAAGATATATTTGATATAATAATGTATAATTATTTTCACTTCTAAAGGTTCCCATTGACCATAAGAAAACTATTTTTGTAGTTATTGTTTAAATTTTGTGAAGAAAGAACAAAAGTTAATTTCTGTAATGTAAATTGATAGAGCGTCAGACTTTGAAAAAAATCTAAA
The DNA here is from genome assembly GCA_026874595.1 of Sipunculus nudus. Taxonomy (NCBI): domain Eukaryota; kingdom Metazoa; phylum Annelida; class Sipuncula; order Golfingiida; family Sipunculidae; genus Sipunculus; species Sipunculus nudus. Next base: position 33,022,856 of record CM049318.1, read on the forward strand.
AAAATATAAAAATTAAAGGGATAATTGCACTGAATCTATTCTTGCATATTTCTCTCATTTTTCTTACATTTACAGTCTCTCTTTTCTGTTTATTATTTTGTATGCAGGGAATGAGATCTCCAACACCTGTGAATGTTCAAGATGGGGACTGTAACATCACTGTAACATATGGTGGATGGCCAGAAACTGTCAACCCATGCAAGTTATTTCTACTTCCACTGGAGGCTTGCTATGCGTCATTTTGGATATTTACCCTGGAGTATCCCAAGGGACTAAAAAGACCTTCAGGTTTCTTGATTTTGGGGTAATTGAATGCACCTCTAACTGCCCTCCCACTGTCAATAGAGCTGGTTGGTCAGATTTAATGTTTTAATGCTGCATTTTCCTCTATAATATATCAACAAGAAATATCAGTTAACGACTATTTCACTTTTAATATTCTTGTGTTTAAGTACCTTAATTAAATCAGGTGATTATCTTATTATTTTTATGGAATAACGTTTACATTTGCACCCTTGTTACAGTGTAGGCATTCTCTTCAACTCCCTCCAGTTCGAATTTAATTGATGCAAAAATCATTTATTTACCAAGGACCTTTATTTTGGAATTCATTATCAGAAGCTTCACACAAAGTAGATGCCTTTACTGTAGAAAGATTTAGTGACATATAAGTTAAATCCATTTCAATTGTTTGACTTGTGTTCTGACCATCTTTTACTTTAAAGATACCATTAATTTACAACACTATAAATTTATTGATGCACTTTTATCTATTTTTCAAAGATACATCATAAATAGATTTGGGCCCCATTGTTAAAAAGATCAGCAACCTTAATGAGATAACACACAGCATTCATAATAGTTATCATAATAATATTGCACTAATTGCCAAATTTTATATGTTTAGTTGGAGACGATTTAACTGCCATGCAGTGTGGTCAAAATGTTTAAATATGTTTGCTTCCTAATGATGCCTTTTGGAAGATCAGTATAATCTTAATAACTATATACATTAAGTATACGTGTTGTACATGTTGATGATCTGTTGAATATTTCATACAATAAAGAAGTGGTGTGATTTTATGTGTGAGCATGCATTTTTAATGCCATTTCCCAAATTAGCCAAGATGCATTTCCCTCTGTGGATATCCTGATTTGATTTTCGGGACACTTGACTGTCAAACAGAAAGTTACAACTCTATCATCATAAGGTCTGACTGGTAAAATCTAAAAAACATGTTATGAGAAACCTGAAGTACACAGATACAAATAAAGGGTTCGTCCGGAGTGACAAGACAGAAACGTTTTGAGAAAGATTATGGAAACCTGTAACAGTGTATAGCTCCAAGTGCAAAGCACTGTTATTTATTATAAAGTAACAATGTTTTGTTATTCTACATATCAAAGCACCGTGAAATAACGGTGCAATGCCCTGATTCCAGTTTAAATCACTGTTTATTCACGTCTCTTAGCACTGTAAAATAACGGCATATTTTCCCGTAAAATAACAGATGCCCGTTATTTCCCGTGGCTAAGCACCGTTTATTTACGTCCAAAAGCGCTGTAAAATTACGGTGCAATGCGACGTTATTTAACGCGCTGCGTTATTTCTTTGCACGTAAAATAACGGTGCATTGCACTGTCAACTTTGCTGCCGGTGCAAAGCACCGTTATTTTACGTGCAACTTTTAACAGTGTATGACCGAGAGAATTCACTTGTGGTAGTGTTTTAGTCATAATGATCACCATTTTCAATGTGTTTATTCCCCCATTTGAAAAAAATGTAAATATACTGAACACATGATTTGGTTAGTCTGTATGTTCCAAAGCATTATGCAGATCGAGGGTATTAAATTAAACTAATTAAACACTCAGGTGTAGATGAAGATGAGATGATCAAACGTTCTGGAAAACAGCTGTTATACATCATAAATAATATGCTTTTTGGTTGCGTATTTGTTTGCATATAATATTAAAGGGACATGTACAACAAAAGATTATGCAAGTTTTTTTGTAGAGTGTATCATGAAGGATGTAAATACGAACAGACAAAGCTGTCACATGCATGGAAAACTAATTGGTCTCTCAAAAGTAAATATATATATATGATTATAGCGGGGTCGAAAATCATTTCAGACAGATGGGTCATACCTGAAGCCCCCCCCCCCCCCCCCTTCTCTATAAATTTCATCCAGTCTTTACATATTTTGTCAAAGGTTTTGTCTAACTGGGGACTTCCATATGTTGCCGCTAACATTCACAGACTTAGGATGTATATTTTTATTTTTTACTTCCCTTCCCTTACTTCCCTGGTTTGTTATTTGTTTGCTCTGTCCCTGTCTATATCAGCATCTTCAGTACAAATTGTGTAGAGGAATAGGGTGATACACAGGAAACAATCCTTAGAATTTTGAAGACAATCCTGATCACCACCATGGGATTTCTCTATCCTAACCGAGGCCCGTGGTAATTCTTTCGGTGCCAACCATGGAGTTCGTTTACCGTGAAACACATTTTCTGTGAAAAACACAGCACAGTTTGAATAAAATCCTGGCGGAATCAGTGGTATTTAACTACTCTCTATATGTTTATGATATCCGGTTAATATACCTGTCAGTTTCAGATCACAAATATGCTCGGACCTTTTCAAAATATTTTGTGAAAGTATAGTGGCACTCTGCCACTGGTACATAGATAAATATCTTTTGAGACCCAAAAACTCAGTAAATGGGGGGGAAAATGCCTCTGGGTAAGGTTGGAACACGGCTAAACAGCTCAGACAGGTGGATCTCGTAATCAACCAGTATCCTCTCAACCCGACTGACATGCACCCGGCCCTCCATGATTAAGCTGAAGCATGTATGATCTTCTGAGGACTTCCTGAGAAAAATATTTTCATTGGAAATTATTTCTTGACCAATCCCAGAATCGACAGCAGGACAGACTAAAGGTTTCAAGTCCAAGACCTGTAATATTTCTCGCGATAAGCACCGTTTTAGTGCCTTAAATTTCATTTATAAAACATATTAGTTCTTTAAAGTTGGGAAAGCTTTAACTTGCACCCTAATATGCAGAATCCCTATTCAGAACTTAAAGTGCAAACAAAGAGAAATGCTGAAAAAAACAGATCTTGTATAGTGAAATAAGATTGTATAGCTGACATATGAGTTTGGCGACATCATTCAATAAGGAAGACAATACATTTTAATTCTCATAAGTTTTCATATAGCAACAAGGAAAAGGATTTTTATGGTGAATTTGTATGTTATTTTCTTCAGAAATGTAGCTTAGTCTTCCTCGTGCATTAATTAATGGATTATTAAATGCATATGAGTAATTAATTAGCGATATTATAGCCATAGGCTGTCCACGGCAAATCATGTTGTTGTCTGCATTTGAAAGTCTCTTAGATACAAGTAAATCGCTGAATTTGCGATGTCATCATACGGTACAAAAGTTGACTTTACTAATTTGTTAAGTGTTTCTTTAATATGTACCAGCTTAATATTATACAATTAATTGCATTAAAATTTCGTGTTTTCTGTGTCCATACATGAGAATACATCTATATGTTGCCAATTTGCGCTCATACTCAAAGTTCAAAGTTTCAGAAAGACTTTTTCTACCACATTATTATGCATAACACCGACGGCAACATTTTTCGGGGGCGGGGCATTTTATAAAACTCATGCATTGCCATTATCGTTTATATAACATAAATTTTGTCGCTGAAGGTTTCAGAATTTCCTGAATAATTTGATAACAGAAAGGACATCAGAAGCGTGTGTTCATTCACATCAGTTGTCATATGTTACTATTGACTAAATTTGTATGTTTCCATAATACCATTTAAAAATCCAATTAAATTTATGCTCATTTGGGTCACCTTTCTCTAAAAAGCTGTTAATTTTAATATAAAACCTAAATTATAGTCTTTTCTGGTTTAGCTATAGAAAGTGGGGAAGTAAGTTCAGCTTGCACTGGCAATTCAATATAGTTGGCGATCATATAGCCGACTAATGATCCATAGTTACATTATGCTGATGGCTATATGATGCTGATGGAAGCTTGCAGCAGGATATCTGAGAACGTTGCAATATATGCAATATGACTTGGCATAGTACATGCAAGCACATACAACTGTTACATTTGCCATCGAACAAAGTTGAATTTCTGTAAAGGTGACATTTTGATTTAATTGGACTCAAATTATGTTCAATTAATCCCCCTCAAACTAAATAAATTCTCGTCTAAGTTGTAAATATCGGGCCTCGTCGTGACACAAGGGGATGAATAAAAAATGTGTGGATAACGGCAGTTTTGCTTTTATTGTTTCATTTTGAAGGCCATGCATCGGTAACAAAAAGGGATGCTGATATAGACAGAGCAAACAAACAACAAACCAGGGAAGTCAAACATAAAAATATACATCCTAAGTCTGTGAATGTTAGCGGCCACATATGGAAGTCCTGCCGATGAAGAAAAAACTTGCTAAAACTTGCATACCTGGGAAACCCGGTTAATACGGTCCAAATGACCGAAACCGCAAGTACAAGGGCTATGGGTCTCGAAACAGTGTCGTTCACAAGATCGAGTTCGCCTCTCGAATGGCATGGCTGGGTCTTCGCTGCTGGGATCGGTAGAGGGAATGTGGGTTGCTTCTGGCTTTGTGGCTGTGGATGCTGTAGCTTTCTTAAAGGTCAAGCAAACGTACTCCAAATCTCATTATATTATCATATAACATAATTGCCTATGAAAATAATATTAATATAGATTTAACATAAAATGAGCCCAATTCCTGGAGGAAAAACATTTTTTCTATCTATTTTTCCACTAAAAACATGAGGTTGTGTGATCTGTTCAAAAACTATGGGCACATCAATGAGCACTGTCAAATCGGCAGTGACGTCACACACTGGGAATTTCCCTGTAACTAAAAATTCTAGATCTCAGTAAAAGCACAGTATTTCTGCCTCTGTCAGTCCCAAATTTTCAGCATATAATAAAAACAACATGCATTACTAGATCTGAGTTGTTGATAAAATTCAGTCCATGATGTCACACGTGTAGCAGCCAATCAGTCAGGGCAAAGTCTGGGATCTGGGTGAAATCCTCCCATCACACAACAAACGCACGTGGAATAGGTTTACTTAACCTTCATACAAGGTCACCGGCTCGGGATGGACGATGGCGGCCTTTGCGGCTCCCTTCTTGGCTTGGCGTGGCACTGCGACTGTTGACTCAGAAAACATGCTTAAGGAGCGCACAGGGCTGAGGTATTGACCGCAGCAACCTGTAGCTGCTCGATGAGCGTATACCTCTTTTGGCTTTGGCTTGGACATATGGAAGTCCACAGTTAGATATCCTTTGATAAAATATGTAAAGACTGCATGAAATCTTGGAGGGGCTTCAAGTTTGACTCAGCTGTCTGTCAACCTTTTCGACCCCGCCATAATCATATGGAAATATTTTAGAGAGGCCAATTAGTTTTCCGTGCATGTAACAGCTTTGTCCGTTCGTATGTACACCCTTCATAATATACTTTACAAAAACTTACATAATCTTTTATTATGCAAGTACCTTTAATATTATATGCAAACACATACAATTGTTACATTTGCCACGAATAAAGATGAATTTCTGTAAAGGTGCCATTTCGATTTAAATGGACCCAAATTATGCTCACATAATCCCCCTTAAACTAAGTAAAATCTCGCATATCTAGTACATATCGGGCCTCGTCGTGACACAAGGGGGGAATTAAAAACTGTGTTGATAACTAAAGTTTCGCTCTTATTGTTTCATTATGAAGGTCATACATAGGTCACAAAACATCATATTATTTTTATAATGTATAACAGCTGTTTTCCAGAAAGTTCGATCAACTCATTTTCATCTATACCTGAGTGTTTAATTAGTTTAATTTATTACCATCGATCAGCAGAATGATTTGGAACAAACGTACAAACCAAAACATGTGTTAAGTATATTTACAGTTGTTTTTTTTTTCAAATGGGAGAATAAATTTATTTAAAATGGTGATAATTATGACTAAAACAATACCACAAAGGAATTCTCCGGGTCATAATACCCCAGAATACACGTATTGGATGACCCTCTTTGCCAAATGAAAAAGTAATTATGGTATTTTTGCTATTTTTGCATTATTTTGGCGGCCATTTTGTTTTATGCTAATTTTCAAAAATTGCCCAAGGCTGACAGAGGGCCAACCAACATATTTTCACCCCTGATATGTGGGCAAACAAAATAGAAAAAGAAAAAAAAACTTAAGATTATAAAACAAGGTTAAGTCCAGTGGCGACCGGACTGAAACACTGTGATGTCACTATATATGTAAGTAAGAGATGATAATGTTTGGGAGCTTTGCGTCAAATTTTAAGAAACTTATAGCATCAGGTGACGGAAGTTGACATTTAACAATTTTTTTGTACTTTTCTGTTTAAATATTATATTCTATCAATAAAATATCTCTTTTTTTTAACCCGATCTACCCTTTATTCTGGCCATGTTTGGAGACAAAGAACTTTTATGGCCTTGCAAATGAGTTCTCAAAAAGTATGTAGACTATTTTATACTGTTTTTCTGCTAGGAAAATTTTATAGTGTTTAGTTTGATTAACAGACTTTAATGCATCTACTCGATTTTTTTATGCATCCGTTCATTCCGCAGTTAATGATCCGTTTTACCGCTTGAACCTACGCTCTTTACACAGCGCTTTACCTATAGGGCTACTACCTATATCGTAAGGCGCTGTTTGTTATGACCTCGTATCCTGAATTGCTCCACCAGAGGGGAGCACTGTATTTTTGTCCAATCAGATGAGACCTGGTGCTGGAAGACAAAGCCAAGCGAGGAATACACGGAGCCAATCATGTTTATTTCCTTTTGAGTGACAGCTCATAGCCCCGCGTAACCGTCTCAACAGGCCACAGGCTCAGAGAGAATTGCCCCTGACGTGGTTTGCTTAGGGCCTTGGGCACATAGGGTGCTCGGCCGGTGAGCTGTAATTCAAACGAAACGTAACAACACAGGCTGCGTGCACACCTCGCTGGCTTGTTTCAGTTCTGCAGACAACAGATACATGGCTACGCTAACACTGTCATAATGTCATAATCGAATCGGTCGACGATGTGAGAATGCAGAGGGAGTAATTTAAATTCGACCGGAAACTCATCAAGCGGCGCTTGAAGCGCATCAATGGGCGGAGCCAGGATTCCTGTCGAGTGTTTGTTTATTGGCATCTGATTGGCTGCTTGTCCATCATACGCACGTTTATTTCAGCGGACAACGAACCACCATCTGGTGTCTAAATATATCATAAACGGTCAAAGCTGGCAGCGTGAAAATCAGTAGCTTCTTTAGAAGCGCAAGATTTCCGCTGCCTCGGGAGCGTACTTGAACCAGGAGTGGGTCCCTCCGAAGACCAAAGGCGCGAATTGAGACCATGACGTCACCGTGTCAATTTCCGAGGCGGTCCACATGTGCACGTGCCAGAAGAACACCTGTTTGGTTCTGCACGGGTGATTGGGTGTTTGTAAACCCGCAGAATCAAATTACTCGTGTATATCATGTTTGATCAAATCATATTTCAATACGCTGTACGTGTCTGTCTGCGTGTCTGTAATAATAAATATGATTGATATATGGTCTTAAAATATGAAGACAAAATACAGCTAGATCAATTTTATACTGATCACTCTATAGGGATGTATTGATCAACGTTTTCTATGTAAAGACTAAGATGTTAATAACATTAACAGTTACATTAACAATTTGACCCATGCCTTTTTAAGCACAACGTCGGGATGACCTTTAAAGTCTGGCGGGCTGAATGCAATATAATCTTGGTTCGCCACCAGGGGTCATTACTTTCTTCTGTTTGCTTTCCATGTCATCCATGTATTTTCGTGTACAGTCGTTTACAGGTCGCGGGTTTCAAACAGGTTATTTAGCGTCTTTCTTTTGTTTTCGCAGTGTGCCTCGTTTTCAGTGTGGTATCATGATCCGGTTTTCCTGAGTTAAGGTTGTCAGACAGAGAGACCGAGGATACACTACGAAGGAAAGGAGAGGTACTTTTACAACAATACTGGTGAGTACAAACACTTAAGCCCTTAAATACCTTTATACTTATATGTTTCACCAAGCTGTGTCCACCCTTCTTTTTGGATTTTTCTTAAAGGACTTATAGTTTTGAATATTTACATGGAGAGCTGCATATGGAAGTGACAACCTAAATGGTAAGCAAAAAAAATTAATCTCCAGATAATTTTTTACTACTCTTTTTATTTTTTCCAATGATATGACTGTTCAGATGTATCCTTGCATGAGTAGTGATGGCGGGGCTCATACGTTGCAAACTGAAGACAGATTTCTCATATCTGACAATAAATCCTGTTTCTCAAATACTATAAAAAATAAGTCTTAACTTTTGTTATTGACAATAAGGTTAATTCATCATATATGCTTCATGTTTTTTCCTTGAAATTAAACTAACAAACTTTCCCGAGCAATAATGAGGTGGACATGAGGGGATGAAACGGACTATTACACATCTGAGGTGATGACTATAGATTATCAACTTCTGAAACACTCAAACATCAGCACTATCAACCTCTGCTGGCAATAACTTGCCCCACATAATATGTGAACAGACCAAGCACTGCCCATATGTGATGAAAAATCACCGATTGTACTCTGACAGCCATATTTTAAATTTGAGCAAGTCTGTTGTTCAATAGGAATGGAGTCCATATAGGCACCAATGATCCCTGTGAATTTGACAAAGATCAAACATGTTCTTGTTGAGATATCGCCCGCAAAAGAAAATAAACAATTGTGCTCTAGCGGCCATATTGAAATATTCCATCGTCTGTAATTCAACAGGCCTGGACACCTGGAGGTACAAAAGATCCCTGTCAATTTGAGGAAGATCTATCTTTTCTTGTTGAGGTATCGTGCACAAACGAAATTATACTCAACATTAACGTAGACACCTGGGTTAACATAAAAAAATTGGGTTTATTTATAGTATCGTGCATATATTTCAAGGCTTGTAGAAAACCATAATACAAGAGTGTATGTCGTTCATGGCCGACTTTTAAACTAAAAAGAACTATTAAGGCTATAGTGTAATCCTATATCACACGTTTCATGGGAGGGGCCATAACATTCGACTTTAAATAATAGCTCCTACGTTTATTTATCAATACCTTTTTGACCTCGTATTTAATGACTTCATTATACCACCACCGAAATCACTCTTTATCTGTAATAAAAAAAAATAAACTGCCTTGGTATTATTTTCAGAAACTAATGTAGAAACTCTCTCTCTCTCTCTCTCTCTCTCTCTCTCTCTCTCAGAGAAGATGGATAGAAACATTTTTCATGTATGGTTTAAGTAACATGAAGTATATTTACTAACACTAACCCATTCAACCATAGTCGTTATGTTGACAGCAGCAGACATAATTTTCGCGCTAATAAAAATTAAGTTTACCGGTACTTCTGTTTTTCTTAATTACCAAACGTTCATTTATGTGCTTGTTCGTGTGTGTGTGTGTAATTGTGCACAACATAACTCACGCATTTATGGACGGAAACTCATGAAATTTTCAGGGCATTTCGAGGATTGCCCACTGAACAATTTATCAGATGTTGGCGTAGACCCGGACATTGATTCGGATTTAGGAACGTCATCAAGGAATATTCGCAAATGTACAGTCACTTATGCACGAATGAATCTGTACGTATGGACTTGTCAAAGAGACATAATGAGAAGCAAAATTATGTCTATTCTTTCACAATATCAGTTCAGTTTTGCTTTAAGTTTCCCCAGCAAAACAATCTCAGCACATTGTCTCATCATCCCCTATACGGCTGTTCAAAACCTTACTATGGTTCTGCGTTTTGAGTAAACACAGTCACGTGTGTCTGTTTACCAAAACAAGGCCTATTTTGCGCATGCGCGACAGATCCATAACAAGGACTTGTTCTTATATACGCATGGACCTTCATTTCCTCTAATTTATTTCAGCTAGATGGTCCCTGGGCCGAATCTAAATTCATTGTAGAACCTGTCGCAGCGGACTTGTACGATAGGATCAGGGGCCTCAGCTTAAACATACCTACAGTGTAAACCCGTGTATTGGTTTCTTGGAAAACGACAAGACGTGATATATATATATATATATATATATATATATATATATATATATGCATCAATTGTCTTGCAAAATACTTCGGCCCCCCTCCCCTTCCTCAATCATGCCTACGACCCCGCCCTCACATGGCTGAGGGCTTGCATTCCTCAGAATGCACATTCTGTTTCTAATTGCTCACATTTTTCGTCTCCTCTTTGTGTTTTAAGACATATTACAACAAAATCATGCGCTTAGTTATTTTGATAGCCTTAAATGTTGTAAGGGGATGTTCCGTATTTCGGAAATCTTTTTTTATCAATTGATAATAAGTATTTTTTTCCGATATTGAACCGTTTTCAGATATTGAACATGTTGATGCTGTTGACATTTAGTTGTATGTAAAGGGACATATCACTGACGCGTCAGTCAGTTAAACGTCATGTCTAAGGGGTCAGATAATTCGATTTTTTTATTCATGTCAGGTTTGCCTATTTCTATTCAAATATTTTATTGAAGCAGGTTTTTGTTATTGTTGTACACGTGAAGTATAACACTGTGTGTCACAAAAGTATGTAAATATTTGTGAATATGTGTATGTTCAAGGTAAGTTTCTTATGGGAAATTGGGTATATATTTATGGTGTATCACAGAGTAATGCAAATGTTAAGATTTGTTTACTATAGTACACAAGACAAAAAACATTGAGGAGAGTTTGCAGCCAAACCTAAAATGTCTGAGAAAATTTTTAATCGTCATACACCCATGAGAGAGAGTGGAATCAACCCCATGTTTGGGCGGACGATCGCTTGCAGGTTTTTTATTACTGTTTCTATATATGTGGACCCCTGGATTAAGATTATAAAATATAAAAATCTCGTTCTGTGTTCGCCAGTCATGACACTAATATAAAACCCAAGGCCAGCTCTCTCTTCATTGGCTGGAACCTGTGATATCACGGCACCCATACTTCCAAGACTCATTTTTTTAATTGTTGTGTTTACATAAAATTGAAATGCTGCCTTTATTCTAAAGTCCCAGTGATATACAGGACTCGAGTCCAGACTTGGACTCAAGTCCACTTTTAAAGGGACTCGTACTCGGACTTGGACTCAAGGGTCCTGGACTCTTAAATTGTACTCTGAAGTATAAGGACTCGGGAAATAAGGGCGAGTTCATCTTGAGTCCGACAGAAAACATATTGTCTAAGTTTTGTCACATATATCTAAGACTACTTACAGTATATTACAAAATAGTGTCACTATATATATCAAGCTTTGCTCATCTTTCGGATTATTGAATATAGTTTACCATTATATAGTGAAAACCTACGTAAACTAACATAAAATTTACATGATAATTAGAAATTTACATCTTAATATGCTTTTGAGAATATTTGTATTGAACTCGGATTCAGACTTTGACTCGGGTTTGAAATTACTCTGATTCGAAGAATGTGGTCTTGTATTGAACCTCAAGGACTCTGCTTTGACTTGAATGACCTGGACTCGGACTTGGACTCGGATGGCGTGGACTTGACTTCATCACTGTTAAATCCCTTTGGCTGTATTGGCTTGGGTGTTAACATTCATGTAGAATTTACTCTGTTCCTTTAGTCATGTCTTATATCTTATATCTCATATCTTCCGTGATGTTCTCCTGTGACTGACCCACACACCAGCGATTCACTTGCGAAGGATCGCAGCTAATCGAAAATGATGACCATTCAGACAAATGCAATTTTTATGGAGATATTTATTCATCGTCTTAATTATAGTAAATATTATAGTAATACTAGCAATAAATATACAGTTGTATCGAAGATTTTTATTCCCATTTTATGCCGAAATTCATATATTTTACAATATTTATGGTGATAATCCTTTAACTACTACCCAGCATTATCTACCCTTTAATTTTTTCAAAATCGAAGGGTGTTTCCAAAAAAAAAAAAAATGGGCATTTTTTCACGAAATATTATCACAGACTATCTTTTATCAATTAAATCATAAACATTTCATGTATTTTGCATTAAAGGGCAATGAATCCTACTTAGGCTGCGTTCATTTCACGCAAAATAACGTTATAATTCGCCCTGAGTGATACACAAATCATTTACATGACAAATCGTCCGAAATCTAGCATTTTATGCATAAGCTCTCTTATCTGTGATTGGCATCTAATATCTGTTTCCATCTTCGTCGACAAAAAGTTTTCCATACTTTGCAATTTGGATTGACTTAGCTGGGGTTACAATCACGGATCGATCACTACCCGGTTGAAAATTGGAACATATTTCTGCCCCCATATCATCTCTGAAATAAAGATACATGAAATGCATATAACAAAAAAATACATATTAATTTGAAAATTTAAAATTATAGCTTTGAGATCATATCTCCAATACTTAAAAAGGTATAAAACTCAATGCGTTTAAGTGTCGGCTTTGTTTGTATCGTTCTGTCATAATTAATAATTCCGAAAGTGCATGAACATTTATGACATCTCTGAGAATATACAAGGAAGCATAAGTAAGAGAACCTTATAGAGACAAAAGGGTTACTTCCAGGAAACCGAAGGTAATCTCTGGATGCAATTCTTGTGAACCCAGGGATGTTGTACACGCGTGTCCCTGAATGAGAAGCCCCAACACCGACTCCTTCAACTGTTAGATTTGCAGAATCACTTGATTTCACTTCACGCCATTCTGTATTGTCCACCTTGGCAAATATATGGGAATCAGTTGCGTTTGCGACGTGCGTTTGTTCGTTCCCCATTCTTCATATGATACTGTGATAGACGTCTCCAAAGGGTATTTATCTATCAAATATAACGTAGGATAAGTATTAAGAATTTCTGTATTTTTATACAACAGTCTAGAATATTGCATTTCCATTTACACTGTCATAAAAAATTTATCGTATTTCAGGTGTAGGTGTATAACAACACTATTCAATGAGCAAATATCTACAAGCGATTGTTACACCCAAATAGATTACATATGGAATTAAGTATCCTGTAGAAGCATTCGCGCCAGTTACGTTATCACAGAGCTAAGAAGCCTTATTCTCGTCTGTATTAGCAAAAAATGTCTTTGTTTTCGGGTACGCGACCGACACTAAAAAAACCCAGCGACCTAAAAATTTGTATTGAAAATTAACGAGCCAAAACTGTAAAAACACAGACAACTGTCATTGATCGTTCCACAGTCTCATATCCGCAGCTGAATTGTGTGGTATATGCAGTATATCATCATTCATAAGCGTTAAACAACAAAAGAATTCGTACACAATTTAACGTGAACAAATACTTTCACTTCCGTCTGCAATATGTGAAATAAATTATCATTTTTCAAATAAATTAAAATCTTTTTCTGGCCCTACAGTTGCCTGTTTGCTCCAGCGTGTAGCGTGAGTGTAATAGATATATCAAGAGTCAGTTGACAGGCCAAAACCATAATCATACTTATATGCATATACATGTATGTTGAACAGTTCGATGTTATCCGATATTTATCATCACTGAACGTATGTTAAACTCGTATGTTATATTTCGCAAAATTGTAAAGGTGGCTCACCATATTAAGGGATTGCCTAGTATGTGTAGCCAGCTGAATGATGTTAAACCATATTTTTGTGCGATAATTCAGTCTATTCTTAAACTCAAGTGACAAATATAAACACAGTGTTCATTTTCACGTCAACATTCTGGTTATAGATACGAGGTCATCGATTACTTTTCATAACACCTAATCAATAACTAGGTTACAAAGTCCACTACTATGTTACTGTTTTATCTTGATAAGGTTACTTGTCCTTGTGATACTTCAGTGGCGCTGGCCAGAGATACCGACGCGGGTACACGGAGCAGGCATGTACCTTTTGTTTATTTTCTCGAAGTACTTTGCCCATGTCAAGGAAAGAACTCTTGTTCTTTAGCTTGATAAATATCTAGCCTCATGTGTATGTAATTGTCGGCATTAAAATGGTCTCATGCTTACCATTTCCGTCGGAGTCACACGGAGCAATGCTGGAAACCCCTACGTATACACAATATGTCCCTTGCACCTGCAAGTAACAACTGCAAGGAGTGTGACTGTGTGACAACAATTGGAATCACAGAAATCATAGCTGCTAATTGTTGACAAAGAGAAGCGTTTATTGAACGTAATAGGAAATAATAATCACCTGCGAACTACTAATTTTGTTTATTATTAACCATCTTTGATTTTAAGTATTAATGTCGTAAACTCACTTATATTCTAATCAGATATACGACGTTGGATTCTGTGTCAAATTCAAATAACAAATGCCAAGTTAATGAATAGGCCCACCTAATAGCTTAGCTAATCATTTGTCAAGATAGCTTTTAATGTTGTCTGTTCAATCTAGATTTGTTTTTGTTAAAAGTACCTACAGTTTCGAAGTGTGGCGTTCAGGTAAAGTCGCCAAGGCGCACCACTGAAGTCGTTTTCGATAGACTGCCGCGACATCAAGTCGTGTGAAACGACGAAGTTCCGTATGTGATATTGCCCATTATAGGTCGGCCTCTCTATCAAATCAGGCCATAATGAGTGATATAAGTACACAATTTCTCTCCTATGTACGCCTTACTCTTTGTACCATTGATTGTTTAGCAACGATAAGAATAACCATGCGTCACTTTTTAAAGCAAGAATGTTTAAACATGATGCAACTGGTTCATTGTGTAATGGGGCTGTCCCACTTAGGCGACTCTACAGGCGACCAGGCTGTCGCCTTAAGGTCGCGGGGGGTGGGGGGGGGGGATCGCCCGTTTTGTCGCCTTTAGTCGCCCGAAGTCGCCCAAAGACTCATTGCCTAATACCTGTCGCAGCTGGATTTTCAACATGTTCAAAATTCTCAGGCGATAGTTTGTTTGTCGCAAATGAGCGTAGCCTGTCTTCTACTGGCGTAGGTGCTGGCTTAGGCTGTCGCCAGTTGACGTTGGTTGTCGTAGGTCCTGTCGTAGGCTGTCGCCAGGAGACGTGGGTTGTCGTAGGTCCTGTCGTGGGATGGTGTACTTGATGCAGGGTCCATCCTTGTCTCCAGCTCCTCACATAGCACAGGGTAGAGACTAATCGAAACTTGTCGCGGGTGGACGTAGCATGAATTCTGGTGTCGTAGCTTTTCGACAGACAGTCGTCAACCTGTTGTAGCTTTTCGTAGACTATTGTCGTAGCGGAGGTCCTGTCGCCTGTTTTTTCGGCGACCATGAGACGACAGCCTGGTCGCCTGTAGTCGCATGTAGAGTCGCTTAAGTGGGACAGCCCCATAAGCCTAGCTCCCAGTAAGGTATTTAAAGTGTACACGCGATGATGTTTTTCCCTGTCCCGCAAAACTTAAGTTCACGTTGATATGTCTTTGGTAGGAGGGTCATTGGTTATGCCTCACTAAACGGATCATTTAAGTGAATTTAACAAGAATACTGACAGGTCAGGAAGGGCCCTGCAAAGTTTCATAGAATTCTTACGAGTAATGCTTGGAAAAAAATTAATAAAAGACCTGATTACGTGCAGAGACAGAGGAAACTGGCCCAAATTATATTATATTTGTGCATCTTGTACCGATTAGAAAATGGATTTGCTTTTTTTTTTTTTTTTCATTTTTGCGGGAGTAAACATTTTGCTGCTTCAGAAGCTAGACCCACTGTCCACAGGCTTTGGACCCGCTTGAGCGTAAATTCCATCAATTCGCATCACGAAAAAACTGGTATTTCATTTCTTGATTGAGTGATTTTAGCAATATAGGTCAGAATGGGGAATTAGAGGTAAGGACATTTAATATAATGCACTTCGATCATTTTAATTAGGACGGTTGGAAATATACTTGTACGCTTTATATTTTAAATGAGAACCTTAAAGGGAGGTCTGCTTTGGAATATAACTTTTTTGGTATTGCCTAAGATCTAATTATGTGTGACTGAAATCGGGTCAGTTTTCTGTATATAAATTGTATATGGTAATATTTATTTAATAATTACAATTATACTTCATGTTCATTTGAAATTGATTTGATTTTCCATCTGACAACCTGATTAATTAATGCTATTTACAACGGAAGTGTTCACATAATGTCTGCTAACAATAAAATCTGGTCCTGAGTTATTAATACGCATAAATATATTGTCCATGTTAAAACAAACATCTTCTTCATAATATTGATAGAATTAATTATCATCATCCATCATACACATCTACTGATATATTTCTCTCTAAACTGTCTGTCATTCATATGCATAGAGCTGGAACCTGATCTCTCAAATAACGTTTTAGTTTTCCTAACCTCCGACAGGTTGCAGCACTTACAACACAAACTATATCAATGACGTTCAGATGATTTTCATAGCAAGTGTAAAGTTTAAGTCCAAAACATGATTTTACATCAACAAATAAAATATACATAGTTACCTTTCTCCAGATTAATACTTGCCTTATACAGTCCTCTTTTAATATTGGCATATAAAAATGTGCAAATATACATTAAAAGTTATTGTCATCAAGCAAAAGATGGGTGTCACTAAAAATGATATTCATACTTAACTTGACAGTGTTCAGGGACCCTGTTTACCACTTATATTCGGGTAAAGATTTTAAAATCTCACAAACCATGGCTTGATATAAATAGCTGGGTACCTTGAATGTATCTCCACGAATTGTTTATGTATCCGTCCCCACCGCAGTTGATGATCCGTCGACCGTCGCCGTTAAACCGCTTGAACCAGGAATGGGTCCCTCCGAAGACCAAAGGCGCGAAATTGACACCATGACGTCACCGTGTCAATTTCCGAGGCGGTCCACACGTACCAGAAGAACACCTGTTTGGTTCTGTACGGGTGATTGGGTGTTTTTAAACCCGCAAATTTAAAGTACTCGTGTATATCATGTTTGATCACATAAAAATCTCAATAAGCTATGCGTGTCTGTCTGCGTGTCTGTAATAATAAATGATATATGACTGATATATGGTCTTAAAATATGAAGACATAATACAACTAGATTGATTTATACTGATCACTCTATAGGGATGTATTGATCAACGTTTTCTATGTAAAGGCTAAGATGTAAATAACATCAACAGTTACATTAACAATTTGACTCATGACTTTTTAAGCACAACGTCGGGATGACATTTAAAGTCTGGCGGGCTGAATGCAATTTAAACTTGGTTCGCCACCAGGGGTCATTACTTTCTTCTGTTTGCTTTTCATGTCATCCGTGTCTTTTCATGTACAGTCGTTTACAGGTTGCGGTTTTCAAACAGGTTATTTAGCGTCTTTCTTTTGTTTTTCGCAGTGTGCTTCGTTTTCAGTGTGGTATCATGATACGGTTTTCTTGAATTAAGGTTGTCAGACAGAGAGACCGAGGACACACTACGAAGGAAAGGAAAGGTAATTTTACAACAATACCGGTGAGTACAAACAAGACCTTATATATATACTCCTTTTTCACCAAGCTGTGTCAAACATTTTTTTTTGGGGGGGGGGGGAGTTATATACTTTTCTTAAAAAGTTTATAATTTTCGATATTATTATGGAAAGCTGCATATGGAAGTAACAACCTAATATGGCAAGCAAACAAATAAAATTAATCTCCAGATAATGGTTTACAACTCTTTCATTCTTTCCAATGATATGAATTATCAGATGTATCCTTGCTGAGTAGCCATCTTTGTTTTTGCGGGTCATATTTTTTAGAGTTTTTACATGACATCGTCCAATCAGCAGCTGTCAACTGAGGCTGCTTTTGCATTTGACCAATGACCTTGACCACCATCAATGGGGCTGATAAGTTGTAAATTATAGACTAATTCATCATATTTTAAAATAATCCTGTTTCTTAAATACTTTGAAAGATAATTCTTTACTTTCCTTATTGATAATTAGGCTTATTCATCATATATTCTTCATTTTCCCGCAAGAAATCTAACTAACTAAACTTTCCCCGAGAAATAATTAGGTGGACATGACGGGATGAAACAGACTATATAATACATCTTAGGTGATGACTATAGACTATCAACTTCTGTAGCACTCATAAATCAGCACTACTGCATCAGCAGCACTGTCAAACCTCTGCTGACAGTAACTTGCCCCATATAATATGTGAACTGACTAGGCACGGCTCAAATGTGTATACAAGCTTAATTTATGCATATACAAACAAGTCCTTGGTTATAAGTTCCAGCCGATGCTTGGTGTCGCTTGCCCACTGGACCATGAAAGCTTATAGCATGAAGTTATGACACTACTACTTTAGCCATTTCCTGTATTTAAATATAATCGAACAACATTTTAACCCTCGCCTGTTTTAGTCAATGTTTGTAATAGTAAGATTAATGGCTACATTACTTGGTGTTTCCTTATTTTATTACTGTTACAGATTAAATGTCCTATCTATTACTATTACTGCTAAAATTACTTATATATATATATATATATATATATATATATATATATATATATATATATATATAATTAAACGTTAAGCACGCTGGAGCATCGTGTTATTACTCGGAGTTTCACGCCGTTGCCGGTATCGGCACCCGGGCGATCATCAGATAACTGACTCTTGTTGGGGACCCAGGTTTTTACACGGTTCGGTGGTTTCAGGTGTCAACATTCTAGTTATATAGTTACAAGGTCATCGGTTACTTTTCATAACACCTAATCAATAACTAGGTTACAAAGTCCACTACTATGTTACTGTTTTATCTTGATAAGGTTACTTGTCCTTGTGATACTTCAGTGGCGCTGGCCTGAGATACCGACGCGGGTACACGGAGCAGGCATGTACCTTTTGTTTTTTGCTCGAAGTACTTGGCCCATGTCATGGAAAGAACTCTTGTGCTTTAGCTTGATAAATATCTATCCTCATGTGTATGTAATTGTCGGCATTAAAATGGTCTCATGCTTACCATTCCCGTCGGAATCACACGGAGCACTGCTGGAAACCCCTACGTATACACAATATGTCCCTTGCACCTGCAAGTAACAACTGCAAGGAGTGTGACTGTGTGACAACAATTGGAACAACAGAAATCATAGCTGCTAATTGTTGACGAAGAGAAGCGTTTATTGAACGTAATAGGAAATAATAATCACCTGCGAACTACTAATTTTGTTTATTATTAACCATCTTTGATTTTATGTATTAATGTCGTAAACTCAGTTATATTCTAATCAGATTTACGACATTGTTTGATTCTGTGTCAAATTCAAATAACAAATGCCAAGTTAATGAATAGGGCCACCTAATAGCTTAGCTAATCATTTGTCAAGATAGCTTTCAATGTTGTCTGTTCAACCTCGATTTGTTTTTGTTAAAAGTACCTACAGTTTCGAAGTGTGGCGTTCAGGTAAAGTCGCCAAGGCGCAGCACTGAAGTCGTTTTCGATAGACTGCCGCGACATCAAGTCGTGTGAAACGACGAAGTTCCGTATGTGATATTGCCTCTCTATCAAATCAGGCCATAATGAGTGCAATAAGTACACAATTTCTCTCCTATATACGCTTTACTATTTGTACCACTGATTGTTTAGCAATGATAAGAATAACCATGCGTCACTTTTTAAAGCAAGAATGTTTAAACATGATGCAACTGGTTCATTGTGTAATGGAGCTGTCCCACTTAGGCGACTCTACAGGCGACCAGGCTGTCGCCTTAAGGTCGTCGGGGGGTCGCCCGTATGGTCGCCTTTAGTCGCCCAAAGACGCATTGCCTAATACCTGTCGCAGCTGGATTTTCAACATGTTCAAAATTCTCAGGCGATAGCTTTTTTGACGCCAGTGAGCGTAACCTGTCTTCTACTGTCGTAGGTGCTGGCGTAGGCTGTCGCCAGTTGACGTTGGTTGTCGTAGGTCCTGTCGTAGGCTGACGCCAGGTGACGTGGGTTGTCGTAGGTCCTGTCGTGGGCTGGTGTACTTAATGCAGGGTCCATCCTTGCCTCCAGCTCCTCACATAGCACAGGGTAGAGACTAATTGAAACTTGTCGCGGGTGGACGTAGCATGAATTATGTTGTCGTAGGTTGTCGATAGTGTAGTCGTAAGTTGTCGTAGATGTGGTCGTAGGTTGACGAAGGTGAATATCCTTTGTCGTGGCGATTATGTCGCCGGTTTTTGGCAGTTTATCGTAGCTTGTCGTCAACCTGTTGTAGCTTATCGTAGACTATTGTCCTAGCGGAGGTCCTGTCGCCTGTTTTCCGGCGACCATGAGGCGACAGCCTTGTCGCCTGTAGAGAGAAACTCGTCGAAACCTGTCGCGGGTGGACATAGCATGAATTCTGGTATCGCAGGTTGTCGCCAGTGAAGTCGTGAGTTGTCGTAGATGTGATCGCCTGTTTTTCAGCGCCATGAGGCGACAGCCTTGTCGCCTGTAGTCGCCTGTAGAGTCGCCTAAGTGGGACAGCCCCATTACATAGCACAGGGTAGAGACTCGACGAAACCTGTCGCGGGTGGACATAGCATGAATTCTGGTATTACCGGTTGTCCCGAGTGTAGTCGTGAGTTGTCGTTGATGTGGTCGTAGGTTGTCGAAGGTGATTGTCCTTTGTCGCGGTGATTATTTCGTCGGTTGTCGGCAGTTTGTCGCAACTTTTCGACAGACAGTCGTCAACCTGTTGTAGCTTTTCGTAGACTATTGTCGTAGCGGAGGTCTTGTCGCCTGTTTTTTCGGCGACCATGAGACGACAGCCTGGTCGCCTGTAGTCGCATGTAGAGTCGCCTAAGTGGTACAGCCCTATAAGCTTAGCTCCCAGTAGGGTAATTAATGTGTACACGCGATGATGTTTTTCCATGTCCCACAAAACTTACGTTCACGTTGATATGTCTTTGGTAGAAGGGTCATTGGTTATGCCTCATTAAACGGGATCATTTAAGTGAATTTAACAAGAATACTGACAGGACAGGAAGGGCCCTGCAAGGTTTCATAGAATTCTTACGAGTGATGCTTGGAAAAAAGTTATTAAAAGACCTGATTACGTGCAGAGACAGAGGGAACTGACCCAAATTATATTATATTTGTGCATCTTGTACCGATTAAAGATAATGAATTTGCTTGTTTTTTTAATTATTTTTGCGGGAATAAACATTTTGCTGCTTCAGAAGCTAGACCCACTGTCCACAGGCTTTGGATCCGCTGGAGCGTAAATTTCATCAATTCGCATCACTAAAAACAACTGGTATTTCATTTCTTAATTGAGTGATTTTAGTAATATAGGTCAGAATGGGGAATTAGAGGTAAGGAAATTAAATATAATGCACTTCGATCATTTTAATTAGAACGGTTGGAAATACTTGTAAGCTTTATATTTTAAATGAGAACCTTAAAGAGAGGTCTTCTTTGGAATATAATTTTTTTGTATTGCCTAAGATGTAATTATGTGTGGCCAAGGAGTTTACAGGGAAACTCCTTGGTGTGACTGAAATCAGGTCAGTTTTCTGTATATAAATTGTTCATGGTAATATTAATTAAATAATTACAATTATACTTCATGTACATTTGAAATTGATTTGATTTTCCATCTGACAACCTGATAAATAAATGCTATTTACAACGGAAGTGTTCACATAATGTCTGCTAACAATAAAATCTGGTCCTGAGTTATTAATAAACATAAATATATTGTCCATGTTAAAACAAACATCTTCATCATAATATTGATAGAATTAATTATTAGTATCCATCATACATATTTAATGATTTATTTCTCTCTAAAACTCTCTGTCATTCATATGCATAGAGCTGAAACCTGATCTCTCAAATAACGTTTTAGTTTTCCTAATCTCCGACAGGTGGCAGCACTTACAACACAAACTATATCAATGACGTTCAGATGATTTTCATAGTAAGAGTAAAGTTTAAGTCCAAAATATGATATTAGGCCTACATCAAAAATTAAAATATACATAGTAACCTTTCTCCAGATTAATACTTGCCTTATACGGTCCTCTTTTAATATTGGCAAATAAAAATGTGTAAATATACATTAAAAGTTATTGTCATCAAGCAAAAGATGGGTGTCACTAAAAATGATATTCATACTTAACTTGACAGTGTTCAGGGACCCTGTTTACCACTTGAATTCGGGTAAAGATTTTACAATCTCACTAACAATGGCTTGATATAAATAGCTGAGTACCTTTAATATATCTCCACGAATTGTTTATGTATCCGTCCCTACCGCAGTTGATGATCCCTCGACCGTCGCCGTTAAATAGCTTGAACCAGGAATGGGTCCCTCCGAAGACCAAAGGCGCGAAATTGACACCATGACGTCACCGTGTAAATTTCCGAGGCGGTCCACACGTACCCGAAGAACACCTGTTTGGTTTTGTACGGGTGATTGGGTGTTTTTAAACCCGCAAATTTAAAGTACTCGTGTATATCATGTTTGATCACATAAAAATCTCAATAAACTATGCGTGTCTGTCTGCGTGTCTGTAATAATAAATAATGTATTGATATATGGTCTTAAGATATGAAGACATAATACAACAAGATCAATTTATACTGATCACTCTATAGGCCTGTATTGATCAACGTTTTCAATGTAAAGACTAACATCAACAGTTACATTAAAAATTTGACTCATAACTTTTTAAGCCAACGTCGGGATGACATTAAAGTCTGGCGGGCTGAATGCAATATAATCTTGGTTCGCCGCCAGGGGTCATTACTTTCTTCTGTGTGCTTTCCATGTCATCCATGTCTTTTCATGTACAGTCTTTTTCGGGTTTCGGTTTCAAACAGGTTATTTAGCGTCTTTCTTTTGTATTCGCAGTGTGCCTCGTTTTCAGTGTGGTATCATGATACGGTTTTTTAAAAATGCTTTTGCATTTGACCAATGACCTGTACCGCCATCAATGGGGCTGATAAGTTGTAAACTATAGACTAATCATCATATTTTAAAATAATCCTGTTTTTTTTTTAAATTTGAAAGATAATACTTTACTCTTCTTATTGATAATTAGGCTAATTCATCATATATTCTTCATTTTCCCCCAAGAAATCTAACTAACTAAACTTTCCCCGAGAAATAATTAGGTGGACATGACGGGATGAAACAGACTATATAATACATCTTAGGTGATGACTATAGACTATCAACTTCTGCAGCACTCAAAAATCAGCACTACTGCATCAGCAGCACTGTCAAACCTCTGCTGACAGTAACTTGCCCCATATAATATGTGAACTGACCAGGCACGGCTCAAATGTGTATACAAGCTTAATTTATGCATATACAAACAAGTCCTTGGTTGTAAGTTCCAGCCGATGCTTGGTGTCGCTTGCCCACTGGACCATGAAAGCTTATAGCATGAAGTTATGACACTACTACTTTAGCCATTTACTGTATTTAAATATAATCGAACATACATTTTAACCCTCGCCTGTTTTAATCAATGTTTGTAATAGTAAGAGTAATGGCTATATTACTTGGTGTCCTATTTTTATTACTATTACAGGTTAAAATGTCCTATCTATTACTATTACTGCTGATGTTATATATATATATATATATATATATATATATATATATATATATATATATATATATATATATATATATATATACAACATTAAGCACGCTGGAGCATCGTGTTTTATTACTCGGAGTTTTACGCCGTTGCCGGTATCGGCACCCGGGCGATCATCAGATAACTGACGCTTGTTTGGGACCCAGCTATGACTGTTACTTTCTTTTTACACGGTTCGGTGGTTTCAGGTGTCGGCATTTCGAAATTAATTCATTCTACCACCCGGGAAATAATCCAACGCTCTAACACAAAGAAACGCACCTCGGACCAATGTAACCTCTGTACGGAGGAGAAATACAGCACACTTCGCCACAAAAGCATCAAGTCGATAATCCTATTAAACAGGCGAAGAGAAATTCGAAATACTGGCAACGGCGTGAGCACTTTACTGCAAGCACTGGAACCTACTTAGGATGATATATATATATATATATATATATATATATATATATATATATATATATAAATATATATATATATATATATAAACAATAGCAAGTGCAGCCGTGTAAATTTAGAACTATGCACAAAATTACAATTGGTTATAATGAAACATCACTTGGTATCTCTGTAGCAATATGCTTTTAAGAAAAGACATTCAACTATATGCACCATGGTGCTTAAGGCCGTTATTACACATTATATATGGAATTAGTCATAATGAAAACTTTTTTTGTTGACGTTTTTTCGTAAGAAAATAAGATTCCGTCATTACACATTATATATGGAACGGGTCATAATGTACACTTGTTTTGTTGATGCGGCAAGTTTTTTTTGTTTTTTTTTTTTTTCGAAAGAAAAAAAAATATTCTTAAATTGTTCCATTTACCAGTGACTCCCAAAGTTTCGTCCGCTGCCATGAGATATCTACGACAGACCTGTTATAAGGAAAACAGGGGTGGACATTTTGTATAGTCTTATTAAATCATATGACGCTCGTACTTTGTACCCGCTTCCTCAACTTATTGTAACATTAAGGGCCCTGTGCCGGAGGGGTTTTGGGCCTCTCCTTGTCTCCTTGTCGGGTCTCTCTATCTCGTAGCAAGTGGCCTATGCAAGCGAGTTGCCGGTGTTGGGAGCTGTCAGGCAAAAGGAAATGTAACAACATTAGGCTGGCAAAGAACGATTACTTCTGGCGCCATTAAATTGAAGAAACATTTTCTAAAGTGTATATATGAATGAACTGTGATTACTACAAAATTAATTAGGTTTTTATATACTTCTGCAATTAGTTCAGTGACCTTGATATTTATTTTGTTCCAGTTTAAAAAGGATCATTAGATTTAATCATTGATTTAAACATCTGCAGAGCAAGACTAGTTTAAATTTAATTAATAATTTATAATTTATAATAATGATTTATTTGGACACGAATCAGACCGCCGGTGTTTAACAGCCGTGTAATTTTTTCCAGCAGACAAAGTGAACTTTGCAGGTTTAAAGCCTTTGAACTGATTGTTATTTTGAAGTGTATAAACAATTAAGTGTTTTCTGACATAAGCAATCATTTACAAGCTGTGTGTGTCCGATGATCGATTATTAATTTCTATTTACTATCTAAATTACAGTGAAAACTGTTGTACAGAATTATACCTTAAACATTTACCGTGTA
Source organism: Sipunculus nudus (assembly GCA_026874595.1). NCBI lineage: Eukaryota > Metazoa > Annelida > Sipuncula > Golfingiida > Sipunculidae > Sipunculus > Sipunculus nudus. Next base: position 33,048,180 of record CM049318.1, read on the forward strand.
AATTACGTCTGACCTGTAGATCACGCTCGAAGGTTAAGGTAACGGCCGGCTTATTAACACTTACACGTTGCACAAGGATAAGGTTTAATGCCGTTCCTGTTTTATGTCCCGTCTTTCTTATATCTCTAGCAGAAGAAGATTATTTTATCGTGATAATATGACTGCTTTAGATGTGCATTCATACTCTTTGTAGTCACTCATAATAAATGATGAAAGAAAACGAAAAATCATCGATAAATGGATTAATTTGCACACCTCTAATATATATATATATATGTATATTGTGTATTATGGATATCGATGTACATGTGAGACTATCAACTGGGGGGAATTATTTATTAACCAGTTACAGCAAATTTCAAGGTAATACAGAAAGTAAACAAAAAAAATCTATTAATAATCGACAGATTATGAGTTTAAAACCCTATCCCTATCCCTATCATATATATATATATATATATATATATATATATATATAAAGCTGGAGAAAAACAACACTGTAAATTCACAACAGTCTGTTTCACGGGATGCGGCCCGATCATCAGGTGATATATATATATATATATATATATATATATATATATATATATATATATATATATAAATATATATATATTTATATATATATATATAAAGAAACCAATGGGTTACAAGTAATCAGAAAACAATTAAATATACAGTTTTCCAACTGTGAGACCAGAAGCATTAAATGAGGTGTAATTCGAATGCTAAACATACAAACATACAGGACAACTGTGTGAAAATTGCATAGGCGTGTTCCGACGACCCTGCAAGGAATTGATGTCCTTTTCCCATCCAGGGGCATGTGGCGCCACCTCTTATTAAGTAGTAGTATCATATTTGCTAAAATTGTCTGCTAAACATTACATTAATTCATGTTTTCTATTCAAAAATATTATTAGTCTTATACAGGAAAAACTTGTTTATACTATATCCTAAATTTATTATGAAGTGTTGAATTATTTACTTAATTAACAAATACGAAAGACAAATTAGTAAAGGTTTTACACTACCAGTCATTTATAAAAGAATTTTCTACTCAATTCAATAATCCCGTATATCGACATTTCGCGTTCGCGTTCAACTTGGACGATTTTAGATGCTTTGAACAATTTTTGATGAGTTCTCCAAACTGTTGGAGGACTTATATTAGTCATGAACACTAAATGTTACTGGAGTATATATATAAATATATATATATATATATATATATATATACATAACGCAATCAAATAACCTTGTATAAAGAAGATGCGCTGCGCTTTACACTAAACTTTTACTTATAGAGAGATGAGAAAATCAATAAAATAGTTCCACGCTGCATAACTGTAAAGGTTTGTTTTGAGCAGAAAGGATATCTGGTGGAAGGATGTATAAAATATTAAAAATATAGACAATCAAGACATTACGAAATATTAGCTTGTAATTAGTTATGAGTCGGGGAATTGTCCTGCTACACTAGCTACTGTATCTACATATACGCTCTGCAACTATCTGGTATATGTTCCAGCGATCTGGACAAACAGACAACATTTGAAACAGCAGTATTTTACTTTTAATATGAATTGTATGTAAATGCATCAAGTTTACGCCCCTCGAGCTGCCTCTGAATGGGGTAGTCAATGGGACAACCGCCCCGGGCGTTCCTTGTATGCGAACAGTTTTTAAAGATATCCCAGTAACGCAAGGCCAAATTAAACTTAAGAACAAGTTTAATTAGTTAAACTTTTTATAAGTTATTATAACATCTTTACAAGATTGGCCTTCTAATTCGTCAATTATTCAGATAATTCCTTAATATATTATTGAGAATAAAGCAACTTATTTTCTTGTATCAAATTACTGTCATCGCCGAATGGGAAACATATATAAATGTAACATTTAACAGACTATCAGTATAAGTACTAGTGTATAATACTATTATACACTAGTACTTTTCATCGGCTGTCACCCGTCAGAATGACAGCTGATTATTACGTAAGCGCCCGCTGTTTGACAGTTCTGTGACGGATCGTGTCGCGATCTGTGCGGGACGCTTCACCTCGTGTCAGTGGACGTAAATAATAACAATGGCAGTAATGCCATGGTTGATCGTGCGCGTCTTTGTTATTAGTTACTCTGTTACTAACAGTGTTTAGTTTATGGTTTATATGCCTGATATTATTTTTTTATATTTATAACAGTTTGTGTACATTCAACGTAGCAGTTGTTAATAAATTGTAAACTTCCTCCACTGCTCCAGTTTAGTCGGAGCTAGGTTAATAAATATAATTCACACACTGAAAGATATTGTGTTACCTGTATAGTTACTTTTTTTTATTAAATTATTTTTATTTCATTTCAGGTACATCATGCCTGAGCAGGGGACAGTTAAACCCTGTTCAGCCCGTGGAATAACATACAACAATAAATCATCTTGATTTTCAGTATTTATTATGAACATGGTAACATTGTGTATATTTTTGTACTATGTTACACATATTTTTTTCATATTCCGACATTCATTTATGAACATTTGAAAATCAGTATTAATATACTTCATCTATTTCTTTTATTTTCCTATCATACATATGGACATATTTTTTTATGTTTTTATATTGTTTGAAAACTAATGCAATCAAATAATAACATGTGGCCAAATGTTCACATGAAATGTATTTTATATGTAAATAAAATTATTCATGAAAAGTTCATTTTGTTCTTCAAAAAGTTCCATGTTGTGTAACTGGGGGCGTGGCATAATGTGAGTGGGTGTGGTTTCCTGTTGTGTTTGGATATGGTTTCGGGAGAAGTCATGCTTGACTGCCTTTGTATGTCAGGGCAAGGAGTTTACAGGGATGGAGTATAAAGTGAGAGTCTGGCCGCTGATAAGCCCGGTGCTAATTGATACAGCGCAAGAGACCCCCCTCGGCGTGACTTCGGCATTATTATGACAAGGATGAGTAAGTTTCTCCCCAATTTTATCTCCGGTAGTATTTAATATAAATTGTTAAACAATCATAAGTTTGAACACCATATGTTCATATGTGTGAGAAACGTGTGTGAAGCTTTCGTTGCTAATGACGCCTGAGCTACTGCTTGGCTGCGGTAAATATGGGCGATAATACGAGAACAACGCCGTCAGTGACAGATCGGGCAATGGCTCACTGTTATCCATCAAAATAAAAGTCATCCGATCATAAGCGTCTAAATTTTTTTTATCGACTGAATACTATAATACATGGCGAATTATTAATATAAGTCAGAAGTGTGGGAACTGATGGAATTTTTTTATAATTTCGAAGTTATTCAGGGAAAGTAAAGTTTACACTTAACAGTCGTCCATCATGAATAACGGCAGAAGTCGATGTAGAGTGACCGCATCTATCCCAAAATCGATCATGTGATTCCTCAACACGAGACCTCTCTAGATACATTTGTTGCGCATATAATTCTTGACAAAACAAACCATTTGCGCTTTCATAATTTCGGTTAATGTTAGTCTAGTGATTTACTGCTCAGTTACTGGATATATCGCTTTCCGCTTCAGCGAGCTACAGCGGACCGCAGAAGTAACATCTAGCAGGCTCGCTTTATCAAAGGCCGTGCCGCCGCTGCGCCTGACACCGCGGCACAATAGAGTTAATGGGCTTATCATGTCTTAATTGCAATTAGCGCACGACTGACACTCGCGACCTAGCAGGGCTTCTGACAGTTGTTACTCCATCCCTGTAAACTCCTTGGTCAGGGTGAGGTTTCAGGTGTCAGTGTATGTCCCCTGGGTACCTCTGGCCTCTTCTTGTGGTCACAGTTAGGGGCGGGCTTAATTAAGGGGGCAGGTGAACAAAAAAGGGCACATTTCATAAACTTTCCTTTAAAATATCTCACTTGTTGATCATAATAATATTTTTAGCTTGGTGCCATAAGTCATAATTTTTTTCTCTATCCAATGATATAGATAATGTCAAAAATAAATAAAACTGGTTTTTTTTTTGTGCAAGTCCCTAATAATAGATGACGCCAAATGTAGTTGCTTTGGAACATTACATTTCAGGGTGATGGCGACACACGCCTATGTGATTTTCAAAGGGTTTCTTTATTACTGTCCTGTATAACTAGCCCTTAAAATATACCTCATATAATATGTCTGGTCTCACATTGGGGCAAAGGCTAGCACAGAATGAATACTTCTGGAGCAATGAGAAGTCAAGAAAGATTTTCTTAAGTGTATACATACGATAGTACTGTGAATTCCACAAACTTAATTATAGGTTTTTATATACTTTCGCAATCAGTTCAACTGCGTTTATCATGGAAGACTTCCATCTGCAACCTTCACCTTATCTGATGGACAGCTCACCGGCCCGGGAACCTGCGTGCAAAGGCCGCAGGCTCAGAAAGACAGGCCCGACGACCAGCCAGCACGGGGCCCTTAACGAGCATAATGCTGTCAGTCAAAACGAAGTGTTACAACATTGGCTCTAAACAATCCTCGCTAGGCTGTTTCATATTGATGGCAACGGAACATAGAAACATAGAAACATCTTATTGTCATAATAGGTCGGTAAAGCGGGTATGCAGAGGGAGCAAAATTTGACCTATTATTTATTAAAAGTGCCCATAGAGATGTCACAGTCCCAGATGTCAAGTAACTCTCATCTGCTCTACCAAGCCAGTCTTTGATGATTGGGCCTCTCTTGTGAATGCTACATGGGGCCTGGACAGCCGAGCGGTAAAAGGCCCGTCCCTCTCCGCTGACGACCCGGGTTCGTGTATTGCACATGAGAGTGGGTTGTCGTGGCGCTTGGCCCATCCAAGGTCGGCTGCCTCCACCTTTCTCACTGCACTGGCGTGCTTTGTATCTACTGTCAACTCGCCATTAAGCCTAGACCTTCCATTACAGAATTGATATGTCAAACTTCTGGTCGAAGGAGCCTGTGCGGACATAGCTTCGGCTACGTGCTGTGACCGGCTCGAGCATAAACTTCACTACAATAAATAAAAATAAAAATATATACTATATAATGACAATAATATGCTAAAATACTGCTTAAATGATAATTTTTCCCTTTTTTATCAATAATAAATTTAACTACTGCTCAAATGATTGTTTTACTTTCTCTGTTTTATTCTTGGTCACACATTATTAACCTACACAGGATGGCACATAGGTATACAGAGTGAACAAAAAGACCCCTGGTTCAACTATTTTTATTAATTCATTATTTGTTATCTATAAATCTATTTAATTGAATAAATGAATGCTGGTGAGAATGTATTCACTTTTTAGATACTTCATTTAATTTTTAAATTCTTACTATGTTTGCTTACTCAGCATCCGACTGAACTTTATTGATATCTCATCACTCGAATCAGCATCATCCGCATCACTTTCACTGACGTCCAAATTTGGCATCTATACCTGTGATCGCGGTGTGACACCAGTGTCAGCAATATCAGTATTACCGCTGTTGTACATTCTGGCACATTTGCGAACCCAGAAAAGTCCACAGGTAACCCCTCCACACACACATATTTATATACCCACACATGCACACACAAACCTACACACACTTTTATCCTGGGGGCCTTAACAAAAGGGATGACATATCATACTCTAACCCCCCCCCCTCCCCACACACACACTTTTTGCTGATTAAATGAGTGTAATGTTGTCTAACTGACTTAGTAAAAAACTGAAGTTATGCATCGCAGATTCCTAAAATATCATTAAAATACAATGTTTCAGAAATGAATATGATAAAAACTGACTGATAATGTGATATGATTCCCTCGTTTCCACGAGAATATGGAACACTGCAAACAAACGACCTCAAATGGCTTCAATATTGCTTAAATATTTATTAAATATTTTTAGAATATCCTACACCGCATTTGGGGGATACTTCCCAACACCCAACCCCCTTAGCTAGTACACATACTTGAAAGTGGCGATTCCTTGAAAATCCCCCCCCCCCAAGCCCCGAGAACCTGGTTCTGGGTCCATTAATGAAAACATTTATTATTATTATTATTATTATTATTTATTGTTATTATTATTTTACACGTTATTTAGAATATTGGGGGTTAATAATGAATGCGTTATTATCATCGATATAATGGATTAATTTAAGTTGGCAACCCACTAATAGAAACCAATAAGTTACAAGAAATTAGAGAACAATCATATATATAACGTTTTTCTCACTGTGAGACTAGATACATTAAAAAGTTGTATTTCAAATGCTTAACATATAGGACAATAGTTAAGAAACTTTGGTAAAATGGCACAAGCGTTTACGACCCTGAATGGAATGTATGTCCGAAAATAATGGTATGCAAGTTTCAAGCCATGGACCGATTGCGCCACCAGTTATCAACCAGTAGTAACATATTTGCACTGATCGTCTGCAAAATGGGACGTTACTATAATTTGTTTTATATAATTCAGCAATATTAGTAGTCTGATACAGGAAAAACTTGTATTTTATCCAAAATTAATTATGGAATCAATTAAAAGATAATCGAATACTAAAGGACATATTTAAAGATGTTAAATTACCAATAATTTATTAAAAGTTTTTCTACTTGAGTTAATACATACACCTTCACACAATATCACTTTTGCGTTTATCGATAGATGATGCTTTGAAAGTTTTTTTTATAATTCTCGAAACCGTTCGAGGACTTATATAAGACATGGACACCAAACAGTTGCAGTGTATATATATATATATATATATATATATATATATATATATATATATATATATATATATATATGATAAAGGCATTGCAACCGAGGGGGCGCCCCCTGCCCCTCTACCCACACACACACACACGCACACACTCTCTTTCAACCTGGTTGCAATAACAGAAGGGATGACACATAGTATCCCCCCACACACACACACTTTTAGCTGACTAAATGAGTATAATGTTGTCCTAACTTAGTATAAATTCAAGTTATGCAATTCAGTCTCTCAAATATCATTAAAATACACCGTTTCAGAAATGAATAAAATACAAATTGACTGATAATATGATATGATTCTCCCTTTCCACGACACTTTGGTACACGGCCAATAAACGACCTCATATGGCTTCAATATTGCTTATCAGTTGCAATATATATATATATATATATATATATATATATATATATATATATATATATATATATCGTAGGCTTCGCAGCCGAGGGGGCGCCCCTGGATCCCCCCACCCCATCACCACCAACACACACACACACTTTTGCCCAAGGGTGGAGATCAGTGTGACCTTTCTATGAGAAAGGATGTAAATTATATATATATATATATCGACTCATATCATTCTCAAAGTCAGAAATATACATTGTGCACATCCCAATTATTGAAGTGACAAATATAACATAACATGTTGTGTAATAGATATATATGCTGCTAAAAATCAATGATTAAATGTTAGATGTAAATTAACGTTTGCGTATATAATGTGTAGGTACTTGGATATGTTGGAATATGTCTATAATGTTTTGTTCCCTTTACTTGTGTTTGTAAAAGTAATATTATACTCGTTTTTGTTTATTTTTTCACTTTTATGGAGTAAAATAAAAAAAAAACTTTTAATTTTACAGATTAGGAAGAAATTCAAATCTAAGAGTACGGCTGTCATTTAAAATTCTGAATAACATTTCGTCGTGTCAGATTTTGGAGAAGGGAGTCGTGATATGAAAATACATGCACTTTTTCCTTTTTTTCACATTCGTTATCTCTTGTTTATTAAAGTTTATCTACAAACCTAGTACCTCATGTTTGTTGAAATACCTGAAGACCATTTAAATAGGATGGCTACATAAATAATTAATCACAGTCATTCACCTTTCTGTCTCTCTCTCTCTCTCTCTCTCTCTCTCTCTCTCTCTCTCTCTCTCTCTCTCTCTCTCTCAGGCCTGTAAAAGGTAAATGACCAAACAAAAAAGAGAAAGTTCTCCGGAAAAAAGTAGATGTCTTTGAAATAAAGAGTGAAAAAAATAAAATTAGCGTAAACTCCCCATTTTTTTCACAGACTGGATAAAGATGTGCTTCTTATAGCACAATTTATATATATATATATATATATATATATATATATATATATATATATATATATATATATCGACGCATATCATTCCCAAAGTCAGAAATATACATGGCGCATGGCGCACATCCCATTTATTAGAGTGACACATGCTGGACGTTTGCACACACAAAAAAATGCGAAATGTCCCATGCTTGTTCTAACTGGGCTGTTAAAGCATGCAGGAGAGAAATAGTATATAACCTAAGTCTTTCATGAAAAAGAGGGAAAAAAGTGCTGCTGAAAAAAGAGTGAAAAAGAGTGATTAGCGTTATTTTTACGAATATTTTCAAGATAAAGAGTGACTCTTTTAAAAAAGAGCGTTTTGGCTGGCCTGTGACTCTCTCTCGTGACTGGCAACGAAAACTGAAAATAAACATTCAGAAAACCTCACTTACTCTCTTATTCTCACGCTAGTGGGAACGAAAACTAAAATAAACATTAAGAAGAAAAAACAATTTTTAACTATCATCCTTTTTCTGCCTGCCATGAAAATAATTAAAACCTTTAAAATACATGTTGATGTGTGTCGCATTCTGGTGTCAAGTAGAATTAGCTTGCCGTCTCACTTTGTGAATGTGTCAGGGTTTTTTGTCCCGCTAAAAGCGGCTGTACTATATGATAATTCAAACACAGCTTATCACACCGCCGTCAATCCCTAACGATCCCTTCCGACCACACAACAGTATCATAGTAACTAACTGGTAGGTACATTAAGACCATTATTGGCGGGAGTAGCACAAAAGGCTTTTAAATGTACAGCGGGGTCATGCGTCATTCAGGCAGAACGCCTACTATATGGCATGATGGGATATGCTACAGTACAATACAATACAATGACTATTACAGGTTCATAACAATAAATATAACACACATAACATGGAGCAGCATAAATGAGTACTTTGGTATTTTACATGGTATAGTATATGCTGGAGGTCTGGGGATGGGGCCTTTTCGGGATCTCAAAAACAGAACTTTGATTCTTCTGGTTTCACGAGCTGTCGGATGTTCCTGAAACCCCTGAGAGTAGAACATGTCCAAAACACCACCCGTCTAATAAGACCACCTGCGTTGAGTGAACTGAAAGCATTCGTATTGGTTGTAACAGGCAGGAAGTCTCAGTTACAAGTCTCAGTCACAAGGACCTTATGAATAATGAAGTCAGAGAATATCGGTTAGATTGTCGTTGAGATAAAACTATTCGGCTGGGTAGCCATCGGTGAAAGAAGAAAGGACAGACACTGAAAAAGCATGCGGATTATGGCGATCTTTGTCTTTAATTTAGTTTATACTTCCCTCTCGGAGGCAGTGATAACGATCCACAAAGAAGCCTCCACGTGGAGTCAGGCTCAAACGAGTTGTGTGGCGAAAGGTGGCAGGTTGCTGAATATTAGATCTAGTAGTATCCATGAAGAACTGACCAGCGTAATGACCAGGTGTTTATTTATAATATTCCTCTAATCTTCTATCACTCGCTGTCGTATTAGTACGAATTGTTATCTTACATTTTCAATGCAGAAAATGACTACACTAGACCACAAACAAAAACTTATTTGTTCCACAGACTCTGAGAATTAAAGCAAGGCGGCATCTGGCAATTTTTTCTCCCTTTCCTTGTTAAATATAAACCATCCATGGAATTTTATAACTTGCAGGACGGTTCGAGAAACGGCGATAAGCCTTGCAGTGTTGCATTGAAGGAATCACATTCTAGCTCAATGTTACATTTTAATGTTACATTTGTGATGTCTCTGAAGGTATTGCAGCAAACATTATATTACTACTGAGGACCTGTGCTCATTCGCTCTCCAAAACGACCGTTAAAATTAGGAGCTGCGATCTGTGGTCAAGGTTAGAGCAGAGGACATATTGCGCCCGTCGGCTCACTTATAAATGGCCATCGCTCTGTGGGCTTCAAGTGAAAGGTGTCCCACACATCCATGTATCACTCACACAAAAGTACGTGTGGGTGGGGTGGGGTAGGGAATCATCCTTGTTATGACCAAGAAATCGGGATGATTTCACATAAACAATGTAGACAACCTTCATGGGTAACACCAGATTATAAAAAAAATTGTGAAAGCGGGTGTTACCGCCCTGTCTTGTAGTCCCAAACAGAAATTGAATACTTCAGATGTACTTATTAAGGTTAAACGTTAGATAGGCCAGTATTAGAAAAATACAGGCGGTGTAACATTGTTAAAAATCATGAGTAGTGATTTCCTGGAATAATTATTTTTATTTTCTGTGCGCTATACGATATTCGCTTTACCTCCCTGTCACATAGTCCCAACCCGAAATGGAATACTGTAGATGAACTTATTTAGGTTAAGCATAAGATAAGCCAGTACTACAAAAATACAGGCGGTTTAACATTGTTAAAAATCATGAGAAATGATTTCCTGGAGTGATTATTTTTATTTTCTGTGCGCCATACGATTTTCGTTCAACCGCCCTGTCACGTTATCCCAAACCGAAATGGGATACTGCAGATGTACTTATTTAGGTTAAGCATTAGATAAGCCAGTATTAGAAAAATAGTCGGTTTAACATTGTTAAAAATCATAAATAGTGATTTCCTGGAATGATTATTTTTATTTTTTGTGCGCCATACGATTTTCGATAAGCATGGTGCAGACTAATCTTATCCCTTGAATATTCTAACTAAAAGATCCATCATCGAGGAGGTTGTACATTTGTTGAAGTAAGCGAACAAAAGGGACCGTTTTCTGTTACATCCGGATTACCGTCTGTTTTCACAGTAATGTTATTCTGTGCTATAATCCTTGAAGAATTCGTAGCGGACATACAACGGTAAACACATGATTAGTGCTGCATTACGATCAGAATAACTGAATGGCTAATAAGCTGACTAATACCACCCATAAACAATATCACTGTCCAACAATGAAAAAGAGTGCCAATAATAGCAATTAAAAATTCGTTGGTAATGAAAGGGTATGGTTCTACCCTTCCGCCAGCGATCGTCTCTACTCAAAATTTTTCTGTGTGACGGCTGTCAAATTTTAAATAAAATATTTCACATGCGCATGATTAAAAACTCTTAATAATTAGGTGAAGTACCTGTCACAAAATCATCCATAGGATAAGGATCCGTAAAAATTATTTTTTATTTTGTCCTCTTGCCTGACAACAATGGAATGCTTTAGCTATAATTATGTTGTACCAGTTCCATTATCCATCCAGCAAATAGTATAATATATTACTGCTTTCGAATGTCTTATTAACTAAATATCTCAAAACTGATTCCCTAATGAACGTCTTATACCGTTCAGTATACTTAGTGTATCGATGGCTGTGAATATATACAGAGTAGGTGGCGTTAGGCCTATACGAAGTACATAATTCAAACACTTTTTCATTTAAGAGCTGTATTAGTCATTTTAGGTCAAGCAAACTGGTCACAAAGTACATCTAATGGAATGTCCGCTGTTCATGTCAATAATTTCAGAGAAATACGATGCTCTTGTACTGAATTTTCAATGATGGTCAATATAGACCGCGCATGCGTACGCGCTTACTTGTACGATATGATAACTTGACACAACATGATTTCCACCAATAACATAGTGAATATATTCCCTATATAGTGCTGCACTGTATACTTTCTTTTCAGGATTAAACGTTTCAATAAACAATATTTATCAAGTTATACATACTTTTTTAATATTTGTTTTTAAATATCTGTAGATGAATCATTATAAAATGGCATTTGATTGGGAAAAATAATATTGCTGTTAGCTCATCAATGTGTAAGAAAATAACTGGAAATGTTAAGGATTCAGGTGCTATTAGTTGCCATATAAATGCAAGTATCATAATTAAAGCTAACTCCATTTCGGTCCTCTGGCAAAAGACAGTCAGAGTCAGAATGGTTGTACATCGTGCATGAAGGACCGCATTATAACCGATGAGGACGCAAATATTTTCGTTATTTTTTTTTTTACGACGCCTTCACTCAAAACGAACCAGACCAATCGTCAGATATGTATACTTTTCAACAACACCTACCTCAGTATATTGGTACCCCCCCCCCCCCCCCCGCATGTTTGTTGAATATCTAACTGCATGAACATTAGCATGTTCACACGGGTCACTGGACAACAGCCATCTTGTACGGCACATAGCAATGGACCTATTACCATAGAAATTGTTTTTATATTCCGGTTTGTGAGCTCAAATGTATGCACCCTAATGTTAAGCACAGAATTGATGTAACAGAATGAATGGCCGTGGCAGTGCCTTCTCGCTTATGACTTGTGTCACGACTCAAGTATAGGCTTACCATGTGCCAGCCCATTGAGTCGTGTAATCACGGCTAACTTGAAGCTTGTTCGGAAGCATCACACAGAGTATACGGGGGTTGCGCATTCAACACGTACGTTTTACGCATCAAAATCTTACCATACCACATACACAATATAGATAATTTCCGACTCTATATGTTCAACTATATATTTGTAAATAAAATTATTTTAATAGTAATAATATATTTTATATGGTAAGAATTAGAGTGTCAGTAGACATTGCTAGACACATAAAATAGTTTGTTTTTTTAATTCGATAACTAAATCCACGGAATCGTCGCTCAGTTATTGCAGGGACCAATTTTCCACTGATGTAGTCGAGTCCACACTAACCGAGTCCGAGTGCACGTCCGAGTCAAGGCCACTCAAGTCCTTTAGGTTCGAGTCCAAGCCACATTCTACGAGTTCGAGTCATTCGGAACTCCAGTCCAAGTCCGAGTCTAATACAAATATTCTTATTATAAGACAGTTCAAAAGGTTGTTTTGGATGATCATGCAAATGTCATGTTCGATTACAAGTCCCCTTTAATTACGTTAAGCCCCTAATGCTGAGCTAAAAATTGATCTGTATAGTCTTATTTTTATTATATTTTATTAGTAGCATATGTCAATATATAAAAGTGGTTTTTTTTTCAAATAATGTGTGTCATTTTGGTGAAAGTAATTTTTTAATTGTTTTTTATTGAATAAAAATTTAAAATTTTAGTCTAATGTAGAAAGAGACATGAATGATAGGAGAAAAACAAAAAAAAATTGAGATGTTGTCAAGTAGTTTTAGCCTACTAAATAAATACATGTAGCTTGCTGTTTAAAATAGCGTACTGGTTAAAAAAAATTAAAACTAGATGTGTCGGAACGACACGTATGCCCCCGGCAGGGGCAAACATTTGTTAAATTTTGAAATTTTTTTTAAGTTCAGGAGGTGTCGTATGGTCAAAAGATGGTCATCAAGGGCAAAATGCAAACTTGATCTGTAACAGGTCATTATCAAGCAACACACCAAAAATCAGGCCAGTATCTGCAGGCATTGCGAAAAAAGTCCATACAAAGTCTTTCATGAAATTTTCTATGTTTAGGAGCCGTAAAACAATCAAAAGTAGGTCAACCGGGACAAAACGCGAACTCGATCTGTAACTGTCATTATCTGCCTACACATAAAAAATCAGGGTGGTATCTGCAGGCATTGAGGAAAAAAAGTCTGTACATATGCATTTGTTATGAAAATTTCTATTTTTCATGAAACTTTCTATGTTCAGGAGCAGTGAAATGGTCAAAAGTAGGTCAACCGGGACGAAACAAGAACTCGATCTGTAACTGGTCATTATCTGCCTACACACCAAAAATCAGGCTCGTATCTACAGGCACTGTGAAAAAAAGTCCGTACATGTGCACTTTTTATATGAAATTTTTCTAAGTTAGAGCACTCTCAAACGGTCAAAAGTATGTCAACTGGGACAAAACATGAACTCGATCTGTAACTGGTCATTATCTGCCCACACACCAAAAATCAGGCCAATATCTGCAGGTATTGCGAAAAAAAAGGTGTACATGTGTATTTGTCATGAAAATTTATATTTTTCATGAAATATTCTATGTTCAGGAGCCGTAAACGGTCAAAAGTAGGTCAACTAGGACGAAACGCGAACTCGATCTGTAACGGGTCAATATCTGCCCACACATAAAAAAACAGGCCAATATCTGCAGGCATTGCAAAAAAAAAAGTCTGTACATGTGTATTTGTCATGAAAGTTCATATTTTTCATGAAATTTTCTATGTTCAGGAGCCGTAAAACGGTCAAAAATAGGTCAACCGGGACGAAACGCGAACTCGATCTGTAACTTGTCATTATCTGCCCACACACCAAAAATCAGGCCAATATCTGCAGGCATTGCGAAAAAAAGTCCGTACAACTGTTTGATTTCGGAATGACGGAAGGACGGAAGGACGGAATGACGGAATGGGCATAAAAATGAGGTTAAAATATCATATGAAAATGACAGAAACTGTCGAAATGTGTATACTCTGAAAAAAAAATTACCAGATTATAAATGTGTATAGTTTTAAGGTTTTAATATGAATTAAAATCTACATTTGGACTGGTTTTAAATATTGGGGTTTTTTTCCAATTCTTCTTCTGAGAGAGAGATCCCTGGGAAATATTTCTAAAATTGTCATAAGATAACTTAATTTTCATCCATTCTAATTTTTCTCTATACTGGGGAAACTGTTTCTCAGAACTGGAGTATTAAAAGGTTGTAGAATTCCTCTAGTCTCCAATCTCAGCCCTAAATTGAAACATACATACAATTAAATATATATATAAATATATATATATATATATATATATATATATATATATATATATATATATATATAATATAAACTTTGTTAAGTTAGCATTTTAAAAAATGTTGCCTCAAACAAAAAACAATAAAAAATAATAATAAAGTTTACCCATAAGACCTAAGGGCTTTTAACTGTTAAACCCTTCAATTCAAGACATTTATCTGCGTTGTCCCTTTCGTAAATCATTAAGCAAACCGTTGCTATGAAATACTATGCAGAAAAGTGGAAAAATATCACTCTTTCAAAAAAAGTAAAAATGTAAATAAAGAAAAATGTTTTGAAATACGTCTCAAATATGTTAAGGTGTTTCAACTGCTGCTCATTAAGGACTTTGTAATGACACATGTGCAACACATGTGAATCACAAAACATGTTTGCATTTGATGCGTGTAATAGTTAATTTGAAAAATAAGCGAAAGGGCACATTTGCAGTGTTGTCAAATCATTGTTCATGGTACTTCAATATATGATTTATATGCCTGTGTATTAATATTTGGTCTTACAGTGCTCGTGTGACTGAATTCTGGACTGGTTTGCACAACACGGGAAACAAAATTTCTAATTATGTATGGTTGGACGGGTCGGAGGCGGAGCTGGGCAAATTCTCGAATTGGTATCCAGGAGAATCCGATTACGAAGGGACGGACAAGTGCGTCAGAGCAGACTCCACAAGGGGAGTCCCGAAATGGAGGACGAGGAAGTGCGACAAAAAATATTACTTTTCTTGTGAAATAGATCCGGGTAAGTACATTGCAGAAGTAGTAATAGACATATTCCACCACACTAGCGACATCTGTTGCCGACGACTGACCCCAAATGTTCGGGTTTGTGATACGTGGCAAAGGAAGGCCGCTTATTTTGTATCTCCAGGGCTTTCGGAAACGTCTCTGACCGACAAAATTTCATTCGGAACGCTCAGTCATGGGTGTCTCAACCTGACCAAGTTGAAAACTCTGGCAGTTGGACCTTGTCTATCAAAGTTGTCTCATGAAGAAGTCACTGACCATTGCCTACCTAAAAACAGTCATTTGTGTAAACGTGGTGCAGACAGTTTACCCTCAGATTTCACTCTTATCAAATAATCATTTAACTTTGAATTTGCACTCCGAGAGTACACACCTCCGCCAAGTCAACGCATTACCACAATATGGCATTGTCAGAAATGCAGTATTTTTCCTTTTAAAAATTCATGGATCCAGATGATGGTCCCAATTAACCAAGAAATTAAATTAATTATTCCTTGTATTATTGCCGAGCCTTTTTTTTAAGTTTAATCAAAATCCGTTTATAACGTTTTGAGTAATGTTGGCAACAGACAACGAATAGACACAGAACCTGACAAATAACGGTCAAACAAACGCGGGCAAAAATACGCAATAAAATTTTGGCCTGTCTTTTTCTTCCGACCGAAAGCCTTGTATCTCACATCATTATGTAAAAAATCTACCTTAAAGTTTAATGTGCGATGCCTGAGGGAGTCTCTTGTTTCATTTGACAAACCAGCAATGCTAGGTCTCTGTTCCCAAATTCAATAGGCACCCGTTACCCGACTGCGCGAGCTCATAAAAAAGTGTTTGATGATGTTTTCCCGTTGTTCAAAACAAGGTTATTACACAGCATTTAAATTACTTGCCAAGATGAATAATATATTTTTATAATGTATATAATTTAATTTATTACACTTTACGTTATACGATATAATATTTAAGTAAATTGTTTTTATATACCTATAATGTAGTACATTATATACATTTTAATGTATGTTAACATTCATAGAATAAAGTTTGGTAGGTTAGCTTTTTTATGTATGAAAGGTAAGAAATATATTTTTGTTTCCAAGATTCAGCTGTATTAGTACATTTAGTTACAATTTTATCTCAAATTTATTTCGAATACACTTACAACAGAAGCTTCAACAACAGAAGAAAAATAACAGTACCACTTCAGAAATGACCGAGCCAATCATTAGTGTGCACGTGACCACCTCGCTAACCACGAAGGTGGTTACCACTACCATGACGTCACAGCCTTCAGAAATGACAACTAGGGGGCACGAGACCACACAGCCGGATGCCACAACAGTGACGTCGCAATCTTCAGAGCCAATCACAAGTGTGCACCTGAACCCTTCGCAAGCCGTCCAGGCGGTTACTACAACAATGACGTCACAGCACTCAGAGTCAACAACAAGTGTGTACTTGACTTCTTCGCAAACCACACAATCGATACCTACCGCAGAGTACATGCCATCTGAGACGACTACAGTTATGCAATTGACCCCTGCACAAACCACACAGCCAGTTACCAGAATGGTGACGCCACAGCCATCCGAGCCGACTGTAGGTGCGCATGTGAATTCTTTGCAAACAAGCCATGCAGGCACAACCGATGTAACGCCGGGACAAAATATTTCTACCACAAACACAGTTGACGTCATGCGCTCCCTTTCATATGACACCACAAATTCCGATAACCGTGTCAGTCGCCCTTTTCTTTTTTCTGATACTTTCTGGAGATATCAAGGCGTACAAAGATAACTTTAAAGAAATGAAACTGAACTTTTAGAGCAGGTTTGTAAACAGTCACTAAGAGCGATGATTGGCGGAAGGACAGGCATGGAACTGAACGCCAAAAGCAGGTTTGTCCGAATTTATTGATAGTTATTGAATGAAAAGACTGCCAATCATTAAATAACATTCAGCTTGATTATAATTCGAAATATCAAGGTCTTTTTTCAGCCCTTACCCATATCTGAAATTTTTATATCGTTGACTTGTGGATATTTAGAGGAATTTTTTTATTAATCGTAATAATGAAGTATAAGTTCATATCACGTTAACCAGCTATTTTCCAAAAAGTGTATCTTCTATATTTTTTTCATGAATAAATAACTGCAATTCCTAAAGTGTCACCCTTCCCTGGTACATTATATTGTCCGACTGGATAACAGAGACCTATATATATAGGGCGTGTTTTTGGACAAATTTTGGTTACATATCTTGATACAACTAAAGGCGCTATGGCGATCCGGTTCATATAGCTTTAATCCAGTCGTCCAACAAAGCTGAACCGAAAATTATTCTACACGAATTAAAGTGAGATCTCGCGACAGTAGCCCGGAACAAGCACAAGTATAAATAATTTTTTATATTCTTTTACCATATGTTTGTCCTAAAAACTCATTATGAACTTTATCACCCCCCCCCCCCCCCCTTAGAAGATAAACCAACACTGTCTCAAACTACATATATTTATTTAATAATTCTTTATATTTTCATAAAGAGCCATGTTATACCCTGTGGTATAATTACAAATACCCTTAAATCAATAATAAATTTGAAAGAACTGGAACTGGACAAGATTTTAAAAGAGCTCAATATAGATCCGCCAATTAGCGTTTGTTGTTGCTTTGAGGTCAAATGGAGTTGAATTCTGAGGGGACAGATTGTTTATACAAAGGACCATTATACCAGTAAAGTCCCATTAGTGAAACTTATGTACCGGCTGTCGGATGAAAGGACCTTTCTGACTCGATTAAACATATTAGCTGAACATGTAGTCGTCCTTTACATGGAAGTCAAGGTCCTGTTAAATGAGCTCAGCAAATGGCCAGGCCGTGGTGATCCAAAATATTATGATCTTGATCAATTAGCATAAGTGGTCGCTAACAAATGTTTAACAGGTTTATTGACACATGACAAAATGCGCTTGTCTGCCCAGAAATTCAAGGTCACTTTACTTTGTCTTTGAATATAGAAATTATTATGCTTCATTAAAAGCTCCTTATTAAGACCAAATTAGTGCTCTAAAGTCTACTTATTCTATTTTGTTATAGATACTTTGTAAGGGGTATGCTACTACGTAGGCCTAAAACAGTGCTGGGGCCAGAGATTCTAATTCTGTAAGATATAATAAGATACGGGTTTTTGATATATATATATATATATATATATATATATATATATATATATATATATATATATTCGTAATATCATATCACATATGATTTGACCGGCTTGCTGAAAAGGAATACAGTGGAAACCCGCCTTGCGACGTTCCCACATTAGCGCCCACTCCACAACTATAACCACTTTTCATGGTCCCGAATATACGACCCAGGTAACTTAGAATTTCAAAACTGCGACAATCCACAAACTAGGACCACAATCGTCACTCCCTAAGGTGGTCGTAATTGTGGGGTTCCATTGTACATTGAATAGTTAGGAATTTAATAAAAATACATAAAATTATGTGTAAAAGCTAATCAACTGCAGGCTAGATTGTATTATCACAAGAATATATCGCAATCTTAATTAAATGACTGTTTATAAAATTTCTGAAAACTTCTTATCTTGTTATTTCTGGCAAACAAATCTAAATAAAGGAAGCTTTCTTGTATACTCCAGTTATAATAATAGAGATAAGAAAAAAATCTACAAGCCTCCGCCAAGTGGGGTCACTATTTTAAGATGCTCCCGAATTCATATTCCCAGGTTCGTTCGGGCATAAGTTGTGCGAATATTACTGATAACGTTCCGGAATTCAGATCATATGCCGGATCCACACTTAAATCTAATCGACTCTTAATTGCCCCTTTTCCGAAATGTCCTGATTTTCATTGGATTCACAAACACAAGAACATGCCTGTGATGAACATAGGCCTAGCAGTGGTGGCAACTATTAGGTCTGTGGCTAAATATTAGAACGAGGCTAAAAAAAATGGGTTACCCCTCCTAATCGTAGAACAAAGCTATTTCTATTTTTTCTTACGGATTTAATTATAATCAGATAGTAAAGACAAGTTGTGTCATAACAAAAGTGTGTTAATATTTTCATAATTTTATATTAAAGAATAGCCTTCTTTCTCTCATAACTCAATCACTACCCTTGTGTCAGTATTGTGTTTAACG
Organism: Sipunculus nudus; assembly: GCA_026874595.1. Lineage (NCBI taxonomy): Eukaryota > Metazoa > Annelida > Sipuncula > Golfingiida > Sipunculidae > Sipunculus > Sipunculus nudus. Next base: position 33,067,865 of record CM049318.1, read on the forward strand.
GGACAATATTTCTTTCACACCATCAGTTTAATTTTGCTATTAAAAAATTGGCAAGCAAAAAAAAAAAATAAATCCCACCACAGAGTCTCAGTGCCTCGCATACGGCTGTTTAATACCTGTTGTTTAATATGGCTCTGCTTGTTGGTTAACACAGTCTACGTGCGCGAGAATCAGTCAGCGAGAATATGTATTACATTTTCTGGACCAAGTCATTCAGGTGCGTTCAAAGACAGAAGCGGATTCAGATGAGGGGTCCCGGGGGTCCTGGGACCAGATATATCGACATACCTTTTTAAAATTTAATTTCTTGTAAAATTTGTTTAATATATATCTTAAAATTTACTTTCCTATTTGATCAAATAACAGGTAATAAATCAACCTGAGCCATTTCGAGTAAAGTAAGAATATTTTAATCACAGCATATATAATTTTATTTTGTTAGTTAATGCATGCATATAAAATGTAATTGTTTTAGACAAAGGTCATTGATTCATTCCCAACACAAACACTAGAGACTGTAACACATTATGTATTTTAATTACTATATCATTGTATTTTATATTATGTACTAAGTTCAGGTATGAATACATACCTTGTTACAAAAATTGTTTAAGATGGTTTATTATTTTAAAATGTGAAATGCATATAATTGTTTTAAAAAAAATGTTTTATTCTGTACATTGTAAAATGTTCACATTGATGGAACTTTTGGCCCGGGGCCACACTTCCAAAATAGCATTTCAGTCATTCATTCATGTTTATTTTGAAATAAGAACAAATCACGGTACTTTGTACAAAATAAATAACTCTCCACCCAGTGTCCCTGATAGGGAGTACTCCTTAATTGCTGCCTTCTAACCAAGCGCCATTTCGGCCCTCTGACAGGAGGGTCTACGATCAGCGTACTGACATCTGGTGGAGAGCTTTGGTACTTGAGCAAACTTTACCAAGATTGGCGAAGGCTCCACGGATGCAAAAAATATCCTTGCGGCTGAAATAAGAAAAAGAATAAGTATTGCAAGCCAACCCACACCCATTTGATCCACTCCTGCTGGTATTGCCGTATGAAATGTTGATACATTTGTTAGGTAACCTGAATATTCCTCAAGTGTAATAGGATGTAAGCCAAGGGGATCTATTATTTAATAACATAATGCGGTTTAGGATCTTTAAAACTGATAAGTGTACGTTTACATCATTCCGAGAGCGGTGTATGATCGTGAGAAACGATAAGAATCAAATGTATTGATATATAGAAGTGTTCTTTGTCCTTAACGTGTATTGACTTGTTATCTGGCTTGCCGTCACTCGTGACTTCAAGATTGTTTACATAAGAACACACATCCGGTTAAGATGTACACGTATACGCAAAAGGAAGCCGGGTCATCAGTTTCATTTCATGCACATGGTGAATTGTAACAGGTAAGTCTCTGCGAAACGTTGCAGATATGTAGGTATACATCATATACAGCAGCACCATGTTTAAGTACTATACTTGTAAGTCGGGGTTACAGGGGTTTCAAAGCTAGGCCTGTGCCTATCCCTTTTCCGAATCTCAGAACATTGAAAGTGCTTGGAAACCTCCCCTTTCAAAATCTTAAATCCCCCAGCTAAGGTCTCATCATGGCCGGCTACGTTTCGATGTAACTTTAATAAGTCCTGTATGTTAAACTCCTATATGTTAAATCATTTTTATTAAAGGGTCATGCTATTCAATATTGTCACATAAGGCCAAATCAAAATAAATAATTGTTCTAAGGAATCGCTTCGATCATCCACGAGTTTTGTGTAAATATGCACCCTCAGAGGTCTACAATATATATATATATATATATATATATATATATATATATATATATATATATATAGTTTTGCTAATTGTTACTCTTCCGTGAATTCCTACCAAGAAATCATTACATTATAAAAAAGTGCAATATTTGAAATTCACTAAGGTATTATCGAAAATACATATAAACTGTGTGTTGCTCATAGGCAGAATTCCAAATACTGTGGCATCTTTTTTTTTATCCTTTCTTCAAATTGACGAGATACTTGTCTCGACCGGATATCTAAAAAAAAGTCGCACGCTCTTGCAATATTTGCGAATCTCAACAGATACACCTTGGGGAAAATTCCGTGCCGTTAGCATGGCCTACTTACAAAGCTTGACCAAATTAAGTTCCTTGTATTGGATACAGGAAATTCCGTGACGTCAGTATAGCCTACTTATAAAGCTGGACTAGATTTAGTTCCTTCATTTAAATTCAGCATTGAAAGCTAAGTGAAAAAAACATTATAAGATAGAAATTGATTTCCTTGATCAGGTAAAAAGTTACAGTTTTAACATGTCAGTATTTTATTACTCACTTTGGTATAACTATTGTAGGAAAACAGTTATCGTAGCAATACCACGGCTTGTCTGAGGCCAATACAAAGGCCAATACAATCAAACAGATTCATAATTTTTGCATAGTGTCATCATATCTGCTCTGATATAAAAAAACACTGGTTGAAAACTGTCAATTTAAAAAAAAACCTCTGACACTATCATTGCAATCATGCCTTGTCCTAACCGTTGAAAAAAAATGGAGGCGCATCGGCCTAATTGCTATTTGTTAAATCTGTATACACTTTACGCTCCCGAGGCAGCGGAAATCTTGCGCTTCTAAAGAAGCAACTGATTTTCACGCTGCCAGCTTTGACCGTTTATGATATATTTAAACACCAGATGGCGGTTCGTTGTCCGCTGAAATAAACGTGCGTATGATGTGACAAGCAGCCAATCAGATGCCAATAAACAAACACTCGACAGGCATCCTGGCTCCGCCCATTGCTGAGCTTCAAGCGCCGCTTGATGAGTCTCCGGTCGAATTTAAATTGCTCCCTCTGCATTCTCGCATCATCGACCGATTCGATTATGACATTATGACTGTGTTGGCGTAGCCATGTATCTGTTCTCTGCAGAACTGAAACAAGCCAGCGAGGTGTGCACGCAGCCTTTGTTGTTACGTTTCGTTTGAATTACAGCTCACCGGCCGAGCAATCTAAGTGCCCAAGGCCTTAAGCAAACCGTGTCAGGGGCAATTCTCTCTGAGCCTGTGGCCTGTTCAGACGGTTACGCGGGGCGATGAGCTGTCACTCAAAACGAAATAAACATGATTGGCTCCGTGTATTCCTCGCTTGGCTTTTTCTTCCAGCTCAAAGTCTCATCTTATTGGACAAAAATACAGTGCTCCCCTCTGGTGTAGCAATTCAGGATACGAGGTCATAACAAACAGCGCCTTACGATATAGGTAGTAGCCCTATAGGTAAAGCGCTGTGTAAAGAGCGTATATACACTTTTACCTCAAGTGGACAAATAGTCCCCCCCCCCCCCCACGAGACAGATAGGCCGTATCATCACTTGGTTTGCATCAAAGACGGATTATACTAAACCGGTTTACTTTAGTCTCTAAGTAGTCCGTTTTGTGTCCGCACTGAAGTTCGCTTTACAAAGGCCTCAACCGGTTTATATAGCACAACTTGAGTTTGCTGTCCACACTTTCGGAATCCGTTTCAGGCCTGCAGTTGAGCGCTCCCTCGCAAAACGCATGCTCGGGCAATATCAAGGGTAGCGTTCAAGGACGTTGGCTAAACTTGACTCATTCGGACTAGTAGCGGGTTCACCTGTACGCACTATAAACCGGTTTACTGTAAACCGGACTAAAGTAAACCGGACTACTGTAGACCGCCTTTCACGCCAGTGGTCAGACCTATAACATTGAATAGATATTCCTGACTTGTCATATTTTGTGTGTACATGTGTGTCGGGGGGGGGGGGGGTTCTCAGGTTGATGGATCATCACTTTTTTTTTTTTTTGTTGGAGGTAACCGCCTCCATTTTTTAATGCTAGCTTAACTAATTATATGTACATCTGCAGATTTCCATTCCGATTTCGGACTACGTGACAGGGCAGTATCACACGCTTCCTCTCATTTTATATCCTGGCGTTAACCAGGCCCGGTGACTACTGCACCTGCGGGCCCTGGGTTGGTAATCATACCACCGAGGACCCCCGAAAGGCGCACTCGTTTGTGAGTGAAACACGGCCGTTGGGCACGACCTTCCCATTAAGCCTGCAGAGCGCTCACCCTGGGTGGGGGCCGACCGTGAAAAACCTCACCGCCTCGGCTGAGATTCGAACTCACGATCTCCCGGCTTTGAGTCCTGCGCTCTACCCCTGAGCCACAGAAGCCGGTCTGATGGATCATCACTTATGAATTAAGAACATGATATAATTAACGAGTCAATGGTTCTTTATATGGAAATCATATATTTATTGGTATCTAATTATCTACATTTGAAAACAAAAATCCAGATACAGTGGCGGATCCAGGGTTTAGGAAAAGGATTGGTTCAAACCAGGAGGACTAATGACAAAGCCTAAAAATGGCCCTCAGGTCTGAAAGGGGGTGGGGGTCCAGTTCGCAAAAAAAAATGATCTGAAACCCTAAAAGAGGTTGCGTACCCACCCCCCCACCCCCCCCCCCCCCCCCCAATAAAGGGAGGGGGGCCAGATTATTTACTTTTGGCAAACACAGAATCCGATCGGCTATCGTGCGATAATTCCAATTGCATATACAACAGCGAGAGCTGCTAGGTCATCAGTGATGATGCATTCCATGATTCGACTGTGTGCTATGTCCAATATAAATAATACTGATATTATTATATATCCAATTTATCAGTGCGGAGGCAGACGGACTTCAGACCTTCGTTGAGACACTGCAACAATTCCGTTTTTGGATTACACTTTTTTTTGGCCAGTTACCTCCCTTTTCTGGACCTTAGGGCCTTCTTCTTTTTTATGATTTAGTTGTCGCCCTTTACCAAAATCCCTGTAAATCCTACATTCATATGTAAATGAATCATAGCGGATTTTAAAGATTTATGCTTACGAAAACGACCTACCTTTCTTAACTCTAGTGAAACATTAAATAAAAACAGATCACGGAAACTTGACAGGCAAATTTTATCCAGAATGATTTACTCCACCAAGTGTCCCTCTTATGAATGAGTCTTTCTTTTCATCTGACCTAGCGCCAATTCGGCCATCTGATATGAGTGTCTATGACCTGCATACAAGCTGTCAGAGTGCCGTTGCATCCTTCAGCGAGGAACGCACTTTAAGCTTCCATGAGGACGCAGATGTTTTCGTTATTATTGGTAACCCCTCGTGGCCTTCAAGTATACGATGTAACTTGACATAAACCAAGCCAATCAATACTGCCTAACAACGCCCAGCATGAGCGAGAAAAGTTTTAAAATAACAGGATTTGGATTTCGCTTGTATGGATTTCACATGAGTTCTTGTAAACAATTATCAAATAATCCATCACTCCCATGGGTATATTCGCATAACAGTCTTTGGGTGTGGGTGTATATTTGTCATAAACCTGGTAGGTCAAAGGGTTATGTGCATAAAAATCAGGTAGTCCAGCGAGTCATCTGGTCCTGATATCTGGTGGAAGCTTTTGGTACTTGAGCAGTTCAAACATTACCAAGACTGACGAAGGCTCCAAGGGGGCGGAAAAAATATTTGTGGCACAATTTACAAGTCTGTTATCATAAAGATTAGTTTCCGGATGTAAACCCACACCTACTTGATTCACCCCCCGCTGGTATTACGGTATGAAATGTAAATACATTTGTTAGGCGACCTGCATATTCCTCAAGTGTAATCGGATGTAAGCCATGGGGCTCTTAAGTTTTATAAATATCATAATGTTGTTTTAGGTTGTTTAAAAACGGACAAGTGTACATAAACATCTGCCGGAGAGTTGCGTATATGATCGTAAGATACGATCGAAAGATACGTTTTTTAATCAGAAGCGGATCCAGGGGGATGTGGAGGGGGTCCGGACCCCCCCCCCCCCCCCGCCGCGCCTTTTTTTCATCAGAAGCAACGTTTTTTAAAGAGCTTCAGACAAAATTTGCGGCCAGGACAAACCCCCCCCCCCTTTCCAGACCTGGGGATCTTTTTTAGTTTTTCATAAGTCCTCCTGGGTTTGAACCCCCCCCCCCCTTTCCTAAATCCCGGATCCGTCCCTGTTATCATAATATAAGAACCGACATGAATGGGAAAATTTGTTGGCCGCGCGTATAGAGATACTATCAATTTGCTTTGCCCTGAGGGCAAAAAGAACGTAGGGGAGTGGGTAGATGGCTTTGAACATGCCCGGCTCTGTTGTAAATCTGCCTGGAGTCAGTGGAGTGCATATCCCATCGCAAACTGCTTCCGCCCGGTCTGTAACTGCATATACGTGGTGTAAGCATCGGGGGGGGGGGGGGGGGGGGTGAACTCAAAAATTTTATAGTTTCGTCGTTATCTCATTCGTTAGGTGTACTTTAACGAGAAAACAACGAGAATCAAACGAGAAAACAACGAGCGTAACTCGAAACCCTTCGTTGTTGTCTCGTTATATGTATCCCCATTTTAAGTAACGAAACAGCGTTAGCCTCTTTCGTTGCCGTTTCTAATAAGGTTCTTTGAAGCATGTAATGCCAATATTCCTATACTTTTCTGAATCCCGTGCTAGTTGTGAGAGATTATAACCATTTCTTGGGCTTGGGATTAAGATAAGAGAGAGAGAGAGAGAGAGAGAGAGAGAGAGAGAGAGAGTGCCTTTCCCCTAATAATCTCCATGATATGTAAGCTGGTTTTAATGTGCATACATAAAAGCTTCATTTGACGCAATACAAAGCGTTCCTCTATTTACAAGATGGAAGTCTTTGTTGGTGTCCTACTACCAAATCATGTTTACAAACTATAAACATTGTTTTAAAAGCAACTTTATGATGACGATTGAGACCGAAAGCAAATGGAATACTTTTACATCAGTTTTGGAGGGACTGTTACGAGCTTATATTGTGAAGTGTCTGAATTATTCTTGTCAGTGTCAAAACGCCGGCCTTCCAAAATTCCTGATCATTATTATCCGATGAATAATAATTAAAAAAAAACACGGCAAAGAAATAAAGCATTTTTGTTAATTTTTAAATATCAGCCAATCGTAATCCAAAAAGGCCATCTGTAGGCAAACAATACGGAACTATACGAGATTGCAAACGGCAGAAGAAGGCATTGCTGGATTTACTTGTGCAAACAGCTACTTCCGGTCATTCTCAACACGGGTTCGTGTCCGGCGTTCATGGTGATCAAAAGAATGGTTTCACTTAATGGCTAGCAGGTATTAAGCGAGATTTGTAAAGCTCTGACATTTACGATGTGTGCTCTGCTAAAGGATGTCTCAAAATGTCTGAAAGTTAGAAACGCTCATAACAATAAATTGCATAATTAGAAAAAATAGGCATTCCATGATGGTAGATGAAAAGCGATTTGGTTAAACATTCTTTAAAGCGGCCCAATCACCTATAAAGCATGTTGAATAAACACGAAAAATAGATTTTTCTCTTTAAAATAAATCTGTACTCGCCAAAATTTTCCCTTGAAATTATTCAAAACAGTGGACCAAAGGTGTAAACATAAACACAGCATATGCATCGCCGGGCCACAACATGTGTACACTAGGAGATGCCCTGACTGACTTGGCCTAAAAATGTAATACATGTTCCCACTGGCTGAAACATGACATTCAGACTTCCGGATAGACAGCCTTGTTATGGTAAACAGAAACACACGGACTGTGTTTACAAACACGCGGAGTCATATAAAGTTATCAAACAACCGTAGACTGAGACTGTGACTGTGTGCCGGGATGGTGTAGGCCCGGAACTTTTGTAAAAAGCAGAACTGAATTGATAGTGTGAAAGAACACTCATAATAAAGCTTCTGATTATGTCCTTTAACTTCAACACCTTTAATGTGTGTTTTTATATCATGATTATTTGTATTATATTTATAATGAATAACATCAAAATGGTGTTGTATGGTGTTATAAATTCTGTTTTATTTCTAATTGTGTAATTGTAAAGGTTGTTTCCATATGCGCGTGTATGCAGACTGGCAGACGTATATTTGTGTACAATGGTATCGAGCAGGCCTTCTACCAAAAAAGTGTGACGTGATTTTAGCCCGAATCCCTGAGTTCACGCAGATTCTATGCGTCAAAATGGCTTCTGTGACGATTTTCACGTATAAACGCACATTCGCAAATACGATGACGAATACATGGAAACACCCCAGTTGACAAATCATATATGAGCGATGTTTTACACATATACGCGCACATGGAAACACATCTAAGCTTACGGTTGAAATGAACGCTTATTCTGAGATTATTATGTATGGGAGAAATAAAACACATGCACATTTTCTACTTATATGTATACAAATTATCCGTTCTAAATTATCCGTTCTACGTTTCAAAACTGAGACGTGATATCAGTATTATAAAATTTGTTTAAAATACGTTTTAACTAGTTTTATATTGTTTCAGGAAAACTATCTTTATTATGATTACATTCCCCTCGGTCATTTAAAATTGGTTCTATCGATAATTTTACGTGATGGAACGTTTTGTAGTAAATTATATTTTATACCGATATATTTATCGTGGATTTTACACACTCATTGTTCATGGCATAAATTACAGAATTAAATATTACAACCAGGGACTAATTGCACAATGTCCATCTACAATAAGGGACTGAAGGGACATTCTCAGCTGGTCTTTTATTATATGGCTGATTTTGCCTCTTATTTTCCATTCTCATGCAAGCAATACAGATAAATCCAACACAACAAAAATATCCTTATACCGGTATGCATTTAGAAAATATTTGCACCATAATCACGAGCAATTTTCCTCAGTTCATTGGTTTGTTAGGTGCTGTAAACCTTCATATGATTCGGAATGTGGTCCAGGTATGCGGTCGCGGATAAAATACATGTATGTGTAATATATATATATATATATATATATATATATATATATATATATATATATATATTACGACTATTTTCCCTGTAATGTAAAACATGACTGGATAAGATTAAGAAAACGGCAGCTTATATGTAAACATGAATTGACAAATCAAGAGTGGATCATAAGGGAATGTTTTATATATATTTGCAATGATTTCGTTTCCAGGCGAGGACATTTTTCCTTATGGTTTATAACGATTAACACATTTAATTCTGGGATACCCCAACTAAAATGTACGTGGTTGCTCTCCAGACCCAATCCGCGTTTAAATTTGTTATTAGACGGGTCGCTATATGATCGGACATTTTTTTGTCCGATTTCCGATGAGGCCAGATTTGTTCCACAACCGAATAAAAGGAAACGGTACCTCATAAAATTATGATTTTGACTCGATCCACAATCACGCCCGTACCGCATCCGCAACCCCTTAAAGGATTCGTAGTTCTGGGTATATATGTTAATATTTGAATGAGTTAAATGCTGGTAAATGTTATCTGCTTTCCCAACTTTGAACAAGAAGGGATAAAAAAACCAATAGCCGTCAAACATGTAATTAATATTTTACAATAAAATATTTTTCTTCCGTTGTCGCACTATTTATTACGAATAATGGTTTTTTTCATTCGCTTGCGCAGCTCTAAAATATGTATTACATAGAGACAAAGGTATATACAATGTATATAAATTGTCATCACAACTATTACAATAAACTTCCATGCATGGATGATTGCGTTCGGTTCTCTAGGAAAAGAGGGATATATCAGATCAATATCTATATATATATATATATGTGTGTGTGTGTGTGTGTTTTTGTGTGAAAATGAAGTTATAGGTTGTAATAATTTGTTATTATTTACACATGTCATTATATACATATGGTAGGCACGGCACAAGAAATGTATTAGGTTGACTAATCTCAGTCGAGTAAGTAGAAAAATACCGTCTGACGCCACTTGTACACGTTTTCGTTACCGTAACGGATGGTCCGGACCATCCGTTAAAATAACGAAAAGATTGAGGCATTTACGAAAGAGAAGAATTTAAAGAAAGTTTCGAGTTATCCAAAAAATGTGTGACGATGGAGTAACGAGTTCGTTATGCACTCGTTCGGCTTACGAATGCTTCGAGTTCACCCCCCTGGCGTAGCGTAGGAGAGAACACGGGATTTAGGGCTGAGCACACACAAGAGGTAAATTCGCGTGAAGGGCACGGGGTGCTAGTCTCAATCAAGACTGAAGAGACTACGTATTATTCAACCCATGACAAACACTGTACTTGTACAAGCACACCTGTCTTCACTGGACTCCCTGACTATAAATAACTCCATGATCGCCACTGCTCTGCAAGCCGCATGAAACTGCTTTTACCGGGTGCGCGGTATGCGGTAAGTGTTATGCGAAAAAGATTTTTTTCGCTCTAGTTATTTTATCATAAACCTTTCACCGGGCCCACGGAATGCGGTATGTGGCGTGAGGCTTGTGACACGCGGTAAAATGGAATTCTCAGGGAGAACTGGATCCGCATACAGCGCGCGGTAATGAAAATGCCCCATACGATTTTGAATCGCATTCCGCAACCGCGTTCTGCTGCCGCACTGCGCATCTCGCATGTAACGCACGCCCGGTAAACGCAACATTTAAGGTCATGGGCGCAATAGAGGTCACCGCCTTAGTAAATGGCCTGCAGCGACGAAACGTCGTGTATCTTTAACTGTCGACTCTTTCGTCGCCTCCCCATATATTTAATTAGCTAAGTGGTGTTTGAACACGATACGGTCGTATTTTCATAGAAAGAGGCAGCTTTAATTTCAAGTAGTTTCCCGGACTGTGTGGCCTTTAAACGTTTGCACCAAAGTATAAGTCTCTTATTTTTAACACATCTGCAACGTATTGCCAACAGAAAGGGAATTTTACCTCAAGTTATTGTGTATTTTGGTAAACGAAGATGCTGGCCATAATCGTCTTAACCGCCATTACAAAGGCACTAACGTGATTGTAACGGCGGTATTGCTTTGTTCATTATTCGCTTTTCATACGGGATAAAGTCATTTTAAACTGGGAATTTATACAAATAACATACCATAAGGAGAACCATGTCTTAATGAAATTAGATACCCGAGATCTTTATGGGTTTTCTTGCTTTTAGGGACACAAATCGTACGGAGCTTAGAATCCAACCAAGTGCATATCTGCGGTAGTGTCCAAAATGTACTCTCAGCTATTAGTCCAGCGGTTAAGCTCCCATATATGGAGATATTGTGCAAAAAATGAAAGAAGCATGAAAGTTGGCAAAAGTATTCTTTGGGGCTTATTGATGAATTTCAGACATAGGGCCAAGCTGAAAATAAATTATCTTGGCAAAAATCCAAGATGGCGTCCAAGATGGCCGCCAAATTAGAAAGTGTCAATAACTTGAGTTAAAATGTCCCGAGAAAGTATTGCATGTACTCTAATATTATATTTTTTGGACTAAGAAATTCAATTTTTGAGGTTCCAACCCTCTCCAGGTACTCATTAGCTGGTTTTTATAACGAATTTGGTAATATTCCCATTAGTCCAACAGTTCAGCTGCATATTGAGAAGAATTGAAATGAAAACCTGGAAAGAAGAATGAAACTTTGCATAATGAATTCAGACCATACTCTACATGTTCAGATATGGGGCCGAGCGGAATTCACAATATCTTGCTAAAACTCCAAGATGGCGGTCAAGATGGCCACGGAAACATAAAATACCAATATAATCGGTTATATTTGACCAGGAATGCATTGCAAGTGAACTGTTTCTATGTTATTAGGATCAAAAAATTTATTTATAAGGTCTGTATCATGCATTTGTGAATGAGGTCTGATTTGGTTTGTATTGAAATTGTGCTAAAATTACCCTTTTTTATCAGTAAAACGTATTTGTTGATTACCCTGCCAAAATTTAATATATTTATTAATTTTAAGTATTTGAACACTATGTCTCTTTCAATTTAATAAAAAGGACAGTCGATTAGTAAAACGCTCGGCTCTCTTCACTGGCGACCACGTTTCTGTCCCCGATGTTACTATGAGAGTGGATTGTTGTGGTACATACAGAGTCGGTTGTTTTCTTCGTGTCCTCTGATTCCATCCACCACTTCGCCATCCGAGGCACGGAAAGTGCCTTGTATTAGTTATTATAACCAGTAGTACACTCAATGTAAAAGAAATTTTATTTGTTTATAAGTTTTGGCTCTTTTGCCTTGAGATGACGGTGCAGCTTTAAGACTCTGTGCTTGCATAAAAAAAGAATCAGTACATGTTTAGCGGCTCACCAGATTATGCTGTATGCTACGCTTTCTTTTAAAGTGATAGATTTAGGTCTTTTGGTATCACTTTCTACCGAATGAGAATGAATTTATACATATGATAAAGATGGAATGTTGTTAGAAAGAAGTCATAACCTATCGTTAAGACATTAGAGAAAATCTCATTGTTTCTTGCGAGATTTCACCATTATGCCATTGCGACATTGACGGGGTTTGAACTGGGGACCGACCTACAAACACGCCCTAAACCAGAAGGCAACGTTCTAACCCCGTACATGCTATCTTTGTACTGTGGTGATGGTGCATGACAGAATCTGGACACTTGTAGACGCTTGTGCAGTTTGCCGTTTACCTTCTTCATTGATAATCTGGTTTATGATCCTTACCAATAAGCTTACTTTGCATTTCCAAGTGATGTCTTAAATTCATCATTTGCCTACATAATGCACATTTTTAATAAATATAATGATAATTAGAAATAATAATTATGTGCTTCATTTATTGAAATAATTTATCTTCATGTGCACAGTATGCAAGATTGTAGGTCGAGAGTAAGTTGGAATGTGGGCGTTTTACTAGAAGAAAAACGCTCCTGTCCTGCAAAATATAAAAGAAAATATTCAGGCAAGGTTATAAAATTTGCTGGCAATATTACAAAACAAAATAATGTAATAAACTGTTCTTTCAGTAATAATATTCAGAAGTAGTCTATCCTCATTAATATATGTTCGCTTGATGAAGCGAATGGTATGAAATAGAAGTTTCCCAAGCATTCTGCATTTGGGCATAAAACTGACATAAAGGGAAATTACAAAGGTTGCCAGAGCTCAGAAGCCGAAAGCACAGCTTTTACTATCAGCTTTTACAATCACCAATCAAGTCGATAAAAACTCAAACCAAACTTTTTACTGAATTCTTAGGTAATCAAGTTAATGAAGAAAGAATGTTTGTCTGGAACCTGAGGGTGCATTATATTTTTCAACCTTGTTTTGTGAATTAGACTTTCTATCTTCCGTCTTGCTGTACCATTTTCTTAGCATCCATCCATGAAGGATCAGCTAGCTTGAACCTGGCAGCAGCGACTCATACATGTGGTGAATATTTCTAATAATATATGCATGTACTACATGAATCTTCAAATGCGTACCTCTAATATGTGTGGATTCTGTTTTCTTGCCAACATACAGTCTGAAAGCCATCACTTCATGGCAAAAGAAGCTTTAAATCCATACAGCACACAGGTGTGAGCTTCTACATAAGCGCGTATCTTGTCATGCACGCATGTACCCTAAATTCATTATAAATAAAAGTTTCCTTTTAAACAGACATTGTGTTCAAATACTTTTAACTAGAACATGTAAATTAAATTTCAGCAGTACTATTTGATTTTGTATTGCACTAATCAAGATTTACATGAATGTTAAGTTGATGGTAAAATTAAATATCATGTTTATAGATTTGCGAAAACCCTACCTATTCTTCACTGATATATGAAGCTCCCACTGATACCAGACAGTATACCGAAGTTTATTTCATCCCTTACCTTGGCAAAGCAGTTAATACATTCGTTAGCATGCAAATAAAGGGATTTCAAACAGAGGAAGTCAGATATTAAATGTTAATATAATAAAACCTACCCCAGCAAATGACACTTTCATTTGAAAGTGCAGTATTCAGCAAATTTTATCAAGTTTACCTTTGGGTGTACTGATGAAAAAGGGACTTTTAGTACAATTTCAGTAGGCACACACAAGGCGGAATCTATACAGCTGACAGGTGTGAGCTTCTTACATAGGTCTGTATCCTGCCACGCAGGCATCCAGTCTGATATAAAAGTTATAAGCAGAATAAACTTTATATTATATGGATTGTCTAATTTATTTTATAATAATATATCATTTATATGGATTGTACAGTTAATTGTAATTACTATTACAAGGACAAGGAGGATTTCACCCACCTTGGATGGGTCATTATAACCCAATAGGAATAGGAACGATGTTGTTTAAACCTGGGGCACCAGTCGAGATAGCCGAGCGTTTTACCACTCATTTGCCCATTCCATTACATTGAAACAGACATTAGGCTCAAATATGTAAAATTAATATATATGTTAAATGTCAGCACAGTTGGACTTATGCGTTTGATATTTTCCAATTGCCCTAACAAAAGTTTACATGAATGCTGATCGTAAAACCTAAGTACATGTATGTCGGTCTCAAATATTCTAATGGTATGTGTTTACGGACATATCAAGTTCAATCCTAATTTCATTGCAGATTTTGACAGATAAGTTTTTTTCACCCTTCACATCTTCAAAGGAATTATATTTGTTAGCATGCAAATAAAGGGGAAGTAAAAGGAAGAAAGGAAGAAACATTTCAATAAAAATTGTTCTACTATTAAAGCATCCGAATTCATGACAAAGCAGACAAACCTAAGCCCCCAAATGACACTTTCATGTGACTACGATCACAATGTATGCGACTACTGTGCAGAACTCAACAAATAATGTTTGCTATCCATTGTGCTAGAAAACAAGGAAAAATGTAGGACAGTTTCAATATAAAAAAACAGGATTCAATCACAGAGTCATTTTACAGACTTTAAACCCTTATAAATGAATTTATCGACCCCAAAAACATAGAAATAGTGCACTTGGAAAGCATTCTAGGACAAATATAACCGAATGTATTGATATTTGATAATCCGGCGGCCATCTTGGCCGCCATCTTGGATTTTGACCAAGACCGAATTAATTCCGCTTGGCCCTATATCTGAAAATGTTGAGTATGGTCTGGCCAACTATTATGCCAAGTTTCATGCTTCTTTCACTTTTTGCACAATTCTTCTCTTAACAGCTGGACAATTACCGGCTGTTCCAGTCTAAATCTTACACAATTTGTGGACAGACTAGAAAGATATCAACCCGACCTGGTTATATCACAGTTTTAAACTTAAGTTGTAAGACCAATACCAGCAAAAGTGGCATGAACGCGTTTCAAATCTGTCGGTGTGCAGATGTTATTCTTTGACAAATTAATTTGTGAACCTTGCTAAATCTTGTTATCATCTGTAGGTTGCGCAGGAATTTAGATTTCAAAGGCTGTCCCATTGAGAAAAATCATGTCCAATAATTTATGTAACTAATTCGACTTAGGTAATGAATTGCATTGTATGTTTGTATGCCAATGTTTAAAAAACGAACGACTTTAATGTATTACAAGCGACGATTGAAAGATGTACGAGTTATTTAATACAAAGATATTAGCTGCTTTGGTTGTTACATGCAAATTTCTAAAGAAAATTTTTAATCATAAATTTGACATTTCGACTTCTCCCACAAATAGTGATACTAAAGTATATTTTGTTAGTTTTTATTTAACACCGAGCATACTGGCGCCACACACTTTTTATGTATCTGTAAAAAGGTGTGAGAAATATGTCAGTCGCTTCTGTGATTACCTCAGAGGTTAGGGCGTGTGACGGTGCCTAAAACGGAAATGTTTAATTGTTGATAAAACCTCAGAGATTTGGTGTTTTCACTGGAAATTACTACTGGATTATCCCCTGCCCAGCTCTTGTAAGTCCTGAAACCTACCAGGAAATTATAAAAATGTAGTATAGGTATATAGATCAAATATATATAGGAGCCTGGATTGCTGAGTGGTAAAACGCTCGGCCTTCTCCGCTGGTGACCCAGGTTCTGTTCTCAGCGTGGCTGTGACAGTGGATTGTAGTGGCCCGTCCAAGGCCGGTGGTTTTCTCCGGTATCCTCCACCTTTACCGACTTCCGAGCACCACCATCCGAGGCATTTAGAGTGCTTCGTATTAGTTATTATAACTAGTTGTACGGTTCATGTAAAATAAATAAACTTTCAGAAGCGGATCCAGGGGGGGGGGTCCAGGGGTCCGGACCCCCCCCCCCCTTTTCATCAGAAACAATGTTTTTTAAGGGATTCAGACAAAATTTTGCCGCCTGGACCCCCCTTTTTTCAGACCTGAGGACCCTTTTTTTAGGGTTTTCATTTATCCTCCTGGGTTGGACACCCCCTGTTCCTAAATCCTGGATCCGCCCCTGACTTTATATATAGTTCGTATCGTGTGGCTACCTGCATCATCATTACCCATCAGACCATGAACCTATCCGTAAAAAATTTGACATGGCTAAGAGGTTATGTTTTCGCCAGTGCTATGTGACACAAATGTATAATCAGGTCAGGTTATGCTAAATTGAATCATTATTATCAGGTCAGGTTATGATAAACTGGATCCTTATTATCAGGTCAGGTTAGGCTAAATTGGTTCCTTATTATCAGATCAGGTAAGTATAAATTGGATCCTTATTATCAGATAAGGTTATGCTAAACTGGATCCTTATTATCAGGTCAGGTTAGGCTAAATTGGATCCTTATTATCAGATCAGGTTAGGCTTAATTGGATCCTTATTGTCAGGTGTTTAGGCTAAATTGGATCCTTATTATCAGGTCAGGTTATGCTAAACTGGATCCTTATTATCAGGTCAGGTTATGCTAAACTGGATCCTTATTATCAGGTCAGGACATGCTAAACTGGATCCTCATTATCGGGTCAGGTTATGCTTAATTGGATCCTTATTATCAGGTCAGGTTATGCTAAATTGGATCCTTATTATCAGGTCAGTTTATGCTAAATTGGATCCTTATTATAAGGTAAGATTATGCTAAATTGGATCCTTATTATCAGGCCAGTTTATGCTAAATTGGATCCTTATTATCAGGTAAGATTATGCTAAATTGGATCCTTATTTTCGGGTCAGGATAGGCTAAATTGGATCCTTATTATCAGGTCAGGTTATGCTAAACTGGTTCCTTATTATCAGGTTAGATTATGCTAAATTGGATCATTATTACCAGGTCAGGTTTTGCTAAATGAGATCCTTATTATTCAAGGGCGTCAATATAGGGGGGATGGGAGGTATATATACCCCCCAGTTTTTGGCAAAGGGGGGATGGTCAATGTAATCACCCCCCCCCCCCACTTTTCAGAGAATAATATTATAATATTCGAATAAAAAAATATATTAATAAATATAATTAAAAACTGAGAATCCATTTACTATAAAAAGTTCTATCTAAACCTTGTTTAGAAAATTTACATAATATCTTATTTTCTATTGTAATATTATAATTATTTGAAATATTATTAAGTATATATATAAATAAGTATAAATATATATATATAGTTGAATATGTCACTCAGACGCTGAAAAAGTAATATATTATATATATATATATATATATATATATATATATATATATATTTATATATATACATATACTAAGTCATCCCCCCCCCCACCCACCCTGGAAGAAAAATTGACGCCACTGTTATTATTAGGTCAGGTTATGCTAAATTGGATCCTCCGAGAGTAATAAAATAGGGAAGCATAGTTAATAATATTTCATATTGTTGTGTTTTTGTTATCTTTGATTGTGTTGATGGGTAGACCGTTCAATAGGGTTGGTCTATTGTTGAGTAATGGAACTTACTATACTACGGTTTGTTATGATTAGCTCACAGACGATTCTAGAGGATCCAGGTACTTCTAGGAGGCCAAGCTGGTAATTTTCAGTAGACAAGTTCGAGAACACACACGTTACTGGAACTTTTGTTGAGGCGCACATATATAATTCGGCCCACTGCCGTCTGATGTGAGAGTGTAAGTGAGTTAAGAGTACTCGAGGCAGGACGTGTCGTATCAGCTATAGTCCGCACCGAGCGTGGTGTGAAGTTTAATTCCGTGTGAGGATTATTATTGGCCCTGGAGTTTTGTGTTTTATACGTAAAGCCGAGAATTACTGCGTGAAGACTGTGTATTATAAAAAAAAACTTTACTTTTTGTGAGACTGGAACCAGTCAACGGCGGGTGAAAGCCATTTATGACGTTCTTGGAATAAAAATATTTTTTGTGACCCCGAATTTTATTCAGATAGTGTGGATTTTGCGTTAAAGTTCCGGGTAAATATATGTCTCGCTGCGTGTGTGGTATGACACTTGGTAATATGTTTGCTTGTGTAATGTATGTTATCAAGTTCTGATTATATAACAAAAGGGTTTCTGTAGACAAGGATATAAATTGTTTATATGTGCCTATAATAATAAGATAATAATTTGTATTCATCTTCAATCAAGGATTAATCACCGGAACGTAGTGCGATAATTATCTAATGTTTGTTGTTGTTTGTTAGGTCTCTTTCAGGTTTTTTTCCATGGGCATGCACAGACATTAATAATAATAGAAATAATCCAGATGCATTTGTACCGAACCGGGGGTTCGTCTAGCTCAACCTTTTCCCAAATTGAGGGGGTGGAGGGGGGAGGGAGATTTTGTGACGCCATTTATTTGTGGATAAATAAAACATAAGTAATGTCAATCAGTTCGAATATGAAGAGTTATTTAGATTAGAAGTACAAGAATATGTTTTCATCTGATCCATGATACTCACGAGTCCCGGTCATAGGTTTTAAATGGAAAGTTCGAGCCCTCGACGGACCATAATCATTAAGGCGCCATATTGATATTTGGCTTGGTCCTCTATAAATTTATGAGTCTGCCCTGGTCACACTGCAATGGCACAACTCACGACACAATTAAAAATGGTCCTCAACCTCCAAGCAAGCCAACAACAACCTCGAACAAGCCTTTCCAAACCCTCCCTTTCCCTGTTTTAGATTCTTTTAGCGTCCTCCCGCACAAACCCGTTCTCGCAGACGGTTCTTTCACAGTCTCGTCCTCATATCCATCGCGGCCCGCTCCTACAAGACAACTCTTCACTCACAATCTCTTTCCAAGACGAAATCCGTCGCAAGGCGGAGCCGCCACACATGCATGAAATATCGTAATTGTAATAGTAAAATAATGAAGGCCGTTATGCGGAATTTTATGACAAAGAAAATTGTACGTCTGGTAATGTAAATATATATGATATATCTATACTATTGATATAAATAATGATCCCACAAAGAGCATCGTAAAAAAAACAGGAATGCGACTATGTAACTCATTCTTCTTTGGTTAGTAAATTTTGCAAATCATCATTATTTCAGACACACAGATCCGACTCTTCCACGACAGGGCGTTGACTGATCATAAACAAGGTTGTCCCATTCTGGTGGAGTCACTTATCATTAACATCAACTTAAAGTATCTGTATGGGCTATAGGATGGAAAACCTGGAAGGCCCATTTAACAAAACATCAGAAAATATGGAGCCGGCAAAAGAGGAGACTACTGTTTTGTTAGGTTTTAAGCCTAGACACAGTGACGAAGTTACAAAGACGAAAGACAATCAAACACATGATCTGAAAGAGGATATACAAGTGCACACACAGTCCAGCGGAAAATGGAGACAACCCACCATGGATGCTTCGGACAAACCGGGCACACATCATAAACCACACACATGGCCTCCCAGAAACAAGCCAAAAACAGAAAAAATGACGGGGATTATCGCGACATACCTAGAAGATGCCATGAGCACCCTCGATGTTCTCCTGGAAATCCAAACCAGTGTGAAAAGCATCATTGGATAGGTAGACCCCCTTCTAGTCCAACAGAAACCCCCGATGTCAATCAGTTAATGGAGATAAATCTGCCCTGTGAGTTTCAAATGGGGTTCAGGATTGATAACGAACAGCCAATTTCTCCTCCTGAAAATCTGACAAATTGGGAAAGATGGTATGACGAACATTTTGGAATACGTAGAGCATCTACCAGTCCATCTGGAAGGCCTGATATCCATAAGCCGGAGGCAGGTATAGGGGCTGTTTTTGAAGGTAGATATGATTTTGTATCAGAATTTTCGACAATACGCAGGAATGTTGCTGAACAGCAAATGTGGTACAGCAGTGGTGTTCGCAACCAGCATAAAGAAGTATTAATGCCGCCACTTGAAGTGCCAGAACATCCACTTATCCCAGTCGATTATCCAGTCGGTGATGACGAAGACGATGGAACCCATCATCAGTAATACGTGGATTTTAGCGACGGAACTTCTCCAGGAAATCCCTGTTGACAAATTAGTTTTTAGTGTCGCAATTAAAGTTTTATTCTCATGGTCTTTTTTGCTCAAATTTATCATTTTTTTCACATGTTATTATACAAACATTAGAGCCAATAAAGCCGAGTAATTCTTATCTGCATAAACACCCTTGGACATAAAGTACAAAAATTTTGTGAGAAGAATGAATTTGTATCATCCGACAGAGACATAGTTTATGTATATGCATATTGTGTGTGTGAACGTTTTAATTCAAATCCAGGAAAATTTTAAATTGATATGAACTAGACAAAGGGCGAGCCTGGAGTTTTACTGTAGAAACTTGATAAAGAAAACAAATATACCAGTGGTGCAAACACAAGTCAAAGTTTCGAACTGATGTTCGACATATGAATTATTTCAAATATTTCATGACAAATTCAGAAATTCTGCGGAAATAACTACCTCATCGTTCTAGCTTGTTCCCATAATATAATATACCAATAAAGTTAGACCAATTTTTGATATTACAATATACATTTAACACGATTATGTCCGATTAAAGAGTAATAAATCGTGGCTTCTTCTGGTTAAATGTTCTGTTACTAAATTTGGTCACACGCTACATCTATGAATAATTAAAATGGTATATTCTCACATTGAAATAAGGGTTGGGAGGGGGACAGTCACTGTGATTCAGTAGTTCCCTGCGCCACCAATACGCTTCAAGCTTTACATAATTACAATAGTTCATTCTTTGCCTGAAAATGATGGATCATTAAGCGACCGATGATTTTCAATGGTAAATGATACTCGGAACACTAGATGCTAAAAGATGTAGCTATGGTAGCAGTAACAGTCTGCATCTGCTACACTTATCTACTGTCTGAGTCCGCCTTTTCTGTGGCGATCAATTCTAAAATATGCTTTTTAGACTCACACTGGCAATGGTAATCTGATATATCTAAAAAAAAGTCATGAAGTTACATTTATATTTCTGCACATTTTGAATTTATTATGTTAAAGACCGGAAAGACGTCATTTTAAGGTATCTTTATATTAATAGCGTACCGCGATTCTTGTGATTTTCCGTATCTCCTCTGAAACAATTGCTCCGCTGATACTGATTGCCATGATTTTCGACATACGTTACTCCGGGTTTGTCCGAAGGGATTCCTAACACTTTAATAAGCAAAATAAATAGCATAACCCCCCCCCCCCGGCACACTTTTTTCTTTGTTCGTTCTGGGCTGGTGACTCAATATCTATTTAGTGTACTTTCTCCGGGGTCCCTATGCGGGGTTTTCGTGCATTTCGCGGTCCCTGGCCCGAAATAATCCCCATCGGTGATACCTTCTCAAATGGCCAGCCGGTTTCATATTATAGTGCATTCAAAACTGTCTACCATATACAGCAGGCCAATGACATAGCCATTTGAGCAATATTATATGCAATATGATTTCACCATTTCTTGATAAATTCAACGGATATAACTAACGATTTACGATTAACTAATCAATTTTATGAATGAAAAGTGGGTTTAGGTAGGGTAAGAACTGTTTTTCGGAGTTTTATTTTGCAGGCCCACACATGCATGCCACTAAAGCCCCACCACATGCCTTCCTGTCCATTCATACTGCTGAATAATGGTATTTGACCTGAGGTCATAATCAGTGAAATTTAATTACAGTAAGTAAAATAAAAATCTGACTTTTAAGTGTCATGCTAAAGTGCACAATACCTATTCGGCACTGTTTTTAGCCGTTGATAGGCCAACGCCATCATCATTATCATTAGGTTATCTATTTTTGAGATCATTCATGATGATATTGATAATTTTCTATGACCCTTTCGCACTGGCTGACCGATCGGCCATACGTTGGTGCACCTTGTTACGGGTCGACATAAAAGCGGACCGAACTGTCACACTAGTGAAGCGGTTGGAACGCCGGACATGTGCGCCACCAACATGGGTTGAATCCAAGATCGGCCCAGTATTTTCCCCTGAGCAATTTGTAATTTTTACAATGTATGCTTTACATGAATCATAGGTTATTGGCTACGAGGCTGTTGGCTACAGTACCTTGGGCATTTGGCATTTGATATCAGAACCAACTGCTCGCCCCAATCGTCCACAATCCTTTCATGCAAGTGAGTCCTGTGACTTTGATCTCATGACTCCAAACTCAATACAGTTCTTGCCACATATAAGTCGTTTGCAATTCTTATGTCAAGGCAAAAACAAATGTGGGCAGACGACCCCTGTAACCTTGATCTTGGACCTTGTGACCCCAAATTTGATTTGGTCTTTCCCTGTTAGTAGATCAGTAATATGCGCATGATTAAAATTTCGTGATGAAATGTATCGCTTAAAATGCATCCACAATCTTTTTAAATGAATTGGACCTGTGACCTTGACCTTTGACATCATGACCACAGAATCAAAATGGTTCGTGCTGTATTGGCGGGCCATATATATATATATATATGTCATGACAGGGTGATTAATGATTAATAAACACTAAACACTAGATGGAACCACAGCTGAGCAATTGACATGATTGCCCTCATTTGACGGTCTCGAAAAATATCATATAAATTAGATAAAAAAAAACTAGGTGGCGACATGTCAATTTTTATGGCAAGATTTTTGGAATCGATGGATTAATTATCAAGATACTGGAGGTTTTGTAAAAAATAGTTTATTCTTATGGATACTTACAAGCCAAATAGCTCAGAGGATATAGGTTGCGGTTACCTTATTTCAGGTTTCAAAGGAGATTTTGTGTTGACCTCCGTGGACGCTCACTTAGGAATTTCTAGGAATTGCGGTTACGATTTGTGTCTTGATTTGAGCGACGGACAAAGCGCGATTCCTATACCTCGGTTGACTTTTAGTCAGTTGAACATAAAAAATGTAATGCTGGTTTATTCTACAATCGCGAAGTCATGTTTATATGACATCTTACACCCTGTAGACCGCTCGGTCGTGAGTATGGTGCCGTATAAATATTGTAGTTGAAGACCACATCTAAATCTCTAGCTGAAGTAAACACTAAATCAATGCAATTAAGTAATCTCGAAATATATAACGTTGCTATAAGATGACAATGAAAGATATAGACAAATGTATTGTTTCTGTTAAATCTACTGATTAGTTAACCGAATACTGATCAGTAAGCAACCGAAATTTCAGGACAATCTTTACAAATAACCTCAAGAGTAGATGTTTATTTATACTATGAAAGATATATACGGGAACGCCCACTCTCCTCTCTGAAAATACTAAATGCCACACCCCTTACTTGTGTGATGTTCCAGGATCCCTTTTTTATCGTTCAGATATGCTTCAAGACTACATCAACTCATGCGACCACATTGAAATAAGTGACTTTTATAAACAAAAGAATTATATTAAAAACACTAATACCACCTACAACTAATTGTTGATCACGACCTCTTCAGGAAAGGACCTTTGACCATCCAAAACACAATTGTTTTAGGATTACTGAATCGAAACAGATTTATAGATGCTCCAATTCTACGTGTTTATAGCTTTTGAATTCGTTGTTAAATTTATTTTGTGTTTTGTTAACCTTTGGCACTGGGATCTTCCAATCCGGGTATCAAATAATTCAGGAAATATGTATTTTATTATCATAAACATGCGAGTACTAAAGGATCTCTTACATCAGTTCAGCAGCGCTCTGTTCTAATCATAAATACACTCCACTGTGTCTTCATGTACCATTCGCTTCAGCAGTTTCTCTCTTTCAAGTTATATAAAATACACAAAATTCCGGTGCCAAACAATTAACGAGCTTATCCAACTCAAGCAAAAAGCAGATACCAAACCTGTGAATTGTGGATACACAGCAGGCACAGGGGGCCAAAACTGAACCCTACATACTAAACTAACCAGCCAATGAATATACCATCCCTATATTATCCACAATCTTAAAAAACATATATTCAACATAATGTAATTAAAAAGGACAATCTGTTTATATAAATGTGTCATGACTGCCTTTCGACACAACAAACACACAATCAACCCTTTTTTTACGGAACCCAATAACAACAGATCACGTAATCATGACGAGCATAAAGTTTGTTACGGAGATAAAAAAATCAGATTACGCAACACTAGGAAGCGTGAAATGTCTAGGGGAATGAATAAAGAAGTCAGTGGTTTTTTTTATTACAAATAATTATAATTAATTCTTAGGACAATCCTTATATTACAATACACTAAATCAATACAATTACACAGTATTACAAAATTAAAAATGTACATCACCAGAGTGTCCGGATCCTAGGCTTTGATTTCTGGATACCACCACTGTCAAGCTCAAAAAGAGTCCTTTAACACAAATAATCCACGTAAACAGTTCATGTAAATCTTCTCAGAGAATAGTCCGATTTAATCTATAAAACAATCTGTTGTAATCCAAAAGTGAAGTTCTGGTTATAATCCCAAAGGCAAACTGAAGAAAATCCGTATTTAGTCTGTAAAGTCCGTAGAATATCTGATAGTTCTCCAATTATCAGTATAGGTCCCAAAAACTGACGAGAGAGTCACACTCTTCCGTGCCCGCTGGTATTTTTCTCTCTGCCGGCTCTAAACATAGCCCCTATTTATAGCTTTTTCACCCGAAGCCCAGAAACTTCCATATTTACGAAACTTCCAAACACAACAAAACACACGCGCCCATAGCGCAGACTAAATTCTAGACTTAAAAACGAGCGCCGTGTCTCTACACGCCAAGGTTTAACCAGTGCGCTTCCCATGGCAACGCCCAGGGCTTTAGCCTAACACGAACCATAACGCCAGGCGCATAATAAACAGATACATGTAACACCTTATACAAATGCGCAATTTCATTATGACTCGCATGAACTCTGAATCCGTAATTCTTTGAGCTCGGGATTAATGGGAACAAAGTCATCAGTTGAATTGGGCATAAAAAATGTGCTTTGCCTAAAATGTGTCTATACCAAAGACTCGGGAATTCCTCTGAAATGCCAGGCCGGTATAGCGCGTGTCGGGGAACCAGTGTAGCATTTGATATGTTAACTGAAGTTATAAAGATGTCAATTAATGGACAGCAAACTTGATTTTTGTAAAACATTTATCACGCTTTATATAACTTGTTTTTGAATATATTTCTGTAATTACCGAATATGCCACCTTGTACATCTGTGCGTCATCTGCCTGCGGTAAATTTGATATATATTATATTTCATCAAGAGGTTAAGTATGCACAGTTAACAAAATGGGTCCTAAAATAGAAGCCCATTTCAAACTGAAACATAATCCCCAATGAAAACTGACTCTTGTCTGGCAGCGAGGTATGACGTCACGTTATAACTAAGTCGTACCCAACAACCTTGATAGACTATGATAGTGATCAATCTAGAATGATCAGGAATGTGATGTTTTGTTTATCAAATTTTTCATAGAATGTTTTTTCTCTGAATACGCGGCAGGGCTGTTTAAGAGGTGAAGACACTGTATTCCGCAGCCCTGAAGATTACTTTTTCATATAAGAGAAGAGTTATAAATTATGATATAACTCTAACTACTACTAAGAAAGCATTGATAAGCACTGAAGTCTATAATGTTTAGCTATTCAGCATCGTAAGAAGATCTTTAACGCTGATGTTGGCAAGTCCCCATCACCCTCTGTAAAACAAAACCAGAAACAATTGATTTAAGAGGTATTTTTTTTTGTGTTGCTTTGACAACTCAGTGGAGACCCAGTCAAAGTGACATAATATATTTGCCGTCTTCAAAAAAACTGTTTCAACTTTCTCCCGACTCGGAGGAAGAAAAAACAATAGAGCTGGCTCATGTGTAGCTAGGTTTGGCGCTTTCTGTATTGTTGAGACGTCGATGTCCGTCGGTCTGAACCACTGGCTCGCGCACACACACACAGTCTTCCCAAAGCTCACAGTAATGACGGAGACCAGCTTATAAGATTAACATACAAGATATCTTTGATCCGTTTACCTTATCTAATACAAACACCACACCAGTTACCCAGGTCTTCTGTGCTGTATTCGTGCGCCCTCAGCCCTCGGACCAGTCGTATCGCAATACCTCTCGTCTCTAACGAATCTCATTTTTACCTCCGGCCACACTTCAGCGCCCTCTCTCTGCCTCGTGACGAACCCTGCGTCGAACGTGGGATGCTGGTCTTCGTCTCTGCGTCTCACCAGACTTCCACCATCCTTAGATGTCCGCTTCTCAAGGGGCGTCAATATAGGGGGGATGGGGGTATATATTCCCCCTCCCACTTTTTGGCAGGGGGGGATTGTCAATGTTATCACCCCCCCCCCCCCACACACACTTTTCAGAGAAATTATATTATATATATATATAATATTAGTATTATATATATATATATATATATATATATATATATAGTATGTGTGTGGGTGTGTCGGCGAGTCATCCCCCCCCCCCCACCCTGGAAGAAAAATTGACGCCACTGCGCTTCTCCGTTAACTTGACAGTACATACACTCTGCGCCCCCTGCGCTCTTCGGCCTAGCCGATGTGGTCTCACACGGAGTAAAAAGTTATCAGGAGAAAATACACAGAATATAATCATAAAATTTTGCGACCATTTAAAGTACCATGGAACGTATGCCATGAGGGCCTACTGGCCAGAATGGTTCCTACTCCGGGAACGTTACTTCATACACCTTGGCTTATGCCTGTTATACATGCTTTAAAGTCAAACATCGAAATTACGTTTTGCCAGTTATGCCCTAACAATAGGTGGTTTTAAAAACAAATTTGCGATTCCCAGCATACGGACCTCATAAAACATCGTATTAATCTCATAACTATAAATACGCGTACAGAGGGAAAATGACTGCTTTTATGACAGTCCTCAGTACAACTGTCCAATAAACACATTAGCTTCCCGTTACTTCACAGTACAGGCCATAAATCACCACTGTGCACTGGTGATATAAAATACATTTACTCCACGTAAGGTCGAGCTAACCATTCTTTAAATAAAGTCAAAAACGGATCCTACTTTAAATATTAAAATCCGTGTTCATACGGCGGGTGAATAAAGCCTAAGTATCTAGAATTACATTTACAAGAAAATGATAGATGAGAAAATCTTACGGGTCTTCAACACCAACCTTTTTAATGACACTCGAAGATCTGCTTCCCGCTGGAGATCCCTTTACGTTTGTTGTGGTAGTTCGAGTGTGTCTGTCATTGACCATTTATACCGGACTCTGCTCATTGGTAGTGAATATTCATAAGATGCAGGAATAACAACGCCTGAACAATACGAAAAGGGCTCGAACATGTCGTGTCCCCTCACCTTTGACCTGGTGACCTATGAAGCAATAATCCGAGCCTTTTGTCTCGTGGCGTACAATAACCTTTGTTAACACGCGGAGGCGGCCGAATTGCAATGAGGGCTCACTCAGCCAGAACGGCTAAAACAAGCGAGCGTGGATGCACACCCGAATTTTTTACTGCGTCACAATTGTTTATGACTTAAAGGCATTTTCACACCGGATGCGTCCGAACGAATTTTGCGTTCGAACGAAAATTTGCAGTGCGAACGAAAACATAAAATCCTTTATTTTATGTTGGTCCATACACACCTAATCCGAACGATGCTATCCGAACGAAAATAATAGAACATTAAGGTGAAAATGCTCAACCATGCAGGGGAGCATAAATAATGTATCGTATACAGTTAGTTTTACTATATGTACGACAGAACTGTTTCATGAGAACAGCTGACTAGCCTTCTCGCTTTTCAGGTACTAACTGAACTGATCAGATATGCGAATGAAGGTTGTCATAATAGGTAGGATTAATCTGGGGTTATTAGGTTCGGTGAGGTAGTTGTTGGGGCCCAGGTGGTTATTTTGTTGGAACCAGCACAACACGGATCCATTGAACCAGCACAACACAATAGCCACTATATATTTTAGTGGCGTCTTATTATTCCCCCGTTTTGAGCTTTGTCGTCTCCACTATCAGCTGTTTCTATCGGCGCGGAAGGATAAGGCGGCCATCCGAGAGGCACACTTGGAACAATTTTTCTGTCTATCCCTCCGAATCGAGTGTCAGTAGCTGGAACTTTCCCATGTATAAAAAATCGATCATTGTGACCCAACCAGCTCGCTTCAGCTTCAGCTTCGACAAATAAAACGTCAAGTAACTTGGGAGAATGTAGCGCTATATGTTTGGCTGCCCTTACTTCAGCCTTTAACTTTGCAGCCTGAACTCCCGTGCTTCATTAACATATTTAAATGAGATTTGGTTTTTAAAATACACACACGCCACCTATTGGTAAGGCGAGTACTACGACCGTTGGAACATTTTAGTACACGGCTTTATTTGGACAGGCGACCAGTGTGAAACCTTGATTCTTTGAAATAAATCAAATATATACCAATCCTGAATAAATAGCAAGTTTTAATAGACAAACCATACAAGAAACCGTGTCAGTGCATCGAAGTGGCGCAAGCGAGCGTGTCACAGGCACCGCTTCAAACCCGGTCTTTGACACTGTACCCTATCGTTGCTAAAACAATACGCGCATTTTTAATTATAAACTATGATGCAAAGGGTACCTATGATCCATATTCCGAGCTGCCATCTCTGTGCTAAACATATAAATTATTCTTTAGGCGTTAATTTGAATCGGTGTTTTCGCCCGTGAACCACCGCTTCGGTGGCCATATTCACAGGGTAAACATGCACCCACTGACTCAGGTCACGGGTCGTAACCATGGAGACGACACACTTCGCTGACCCAAAAACTAACTTTAGAGCGGCCAAGCTGTGTGCATGTGCAGTATAGGCCATATAGCATTGCCTTTACATGTATAAGCTCATCGGAAGCCTGCTCTGCACGTGATTAGTAGCTGTTTTGCAGTTTACGTTAAGTTTTATATCATTAAGAAAGTTACAGACCAGTTTTCACCGTTTTTTTTTAAATAAAAAATATTAAAATACCGTCACAGTAAAAGGGCTTTCTGACAATATTTACAGCCTGAATAAGGCTCATCATGCAGCGCTCAAGGCTATCGTAGTTGGTCAAAATAATGTTCTTGGCCCTGTGATAGGTTGTACCATCCCATATAATTTATTTTTAAATTGATCTGTTTTTCATGTTGTAGCCATATTTTGGCTATTTCATAATCTGTTTGTGTTGTATTCTTGTGTACATCCATAAGGGTTGACCTCGTGACTGACGGCGCTCCGGCCTCCGCGCTCAGGAACCAGCTGACGCTCACAAAAATGTGTACCCTGGCTTTGCTAAACCACTTTGAAGTCTGATATTTTCCATAACCGTATATTTTATAATGCTTTTTCCTTTGAGTATGGTCAGTTTACTGCTGTCGGTAAATTTACCCATTGTTTCATGGATTTTCTGAGCGGTCCCCCTCGACGTGTCAGTAGGTCATAGACATGTTGAAAGAGGCCATTTCACAAGTAACATGACAATGGTCATATGATTTAATAATATCCATTGCCTGCTACAGATGGCAGGACACAACTATGAGTGGACAGACAATTTTATCATACTAACATTGAAAAGATAATGGCGTCTGAAAAATGACCCTAATCGAAGTACATCTGTGGGCATTCATGTTTGTTTTTACCGCTAGGGGTCGGGGCAATCGCCCCTCAAGTAAACAAAGACCACGTGCCGACGCATGGGAGATCAGGCTGTTTGGTGGTACTTTTGCTTTCAACGATTTATTTTCTCTATGATTTTTCATACCTTGTTCGCGCAGGTCACACTTATCATCGGTCTTTCCTTTCCTTATTATTGGGTCGTTTAACCTGATTTCTTCATAGTATTTCTAAGAACATTGGAGATATGAAGACTATATTATAAATAGGGATTCGAGCGCCTGTGCCAACAGAGAAGATAAAAACGTCATCTTTCATTTGGAAGATTTATTCAAAACTCGCGAGCGTAAATATGGGATCCTCAGCCGCGCAGTTATAGCAGCGAAATTGCAAATGGTTTAAAAGCAATATATATATATATATATATATAGAGAGAGAGAGAGAGAGAGAGAGAGAGAGAGAGAGAGAGAGACGAAGCCGCTTAATTGCAAGAGGCTTTTGTCAAGCAAATTTGTTGCAATTAACCGAAGTTGCATTTAGGCGAAGTTCATCGTCTACCATGTGTAAGGGGAAGCCGACTGATCGATTAGACCACCTAATATCTAATGAATTTAGCATTTGTTTTTTAACACTATTCGTATTGTGATAAAGAATAAAAACACATGTATTAAATAACTTTTATTTAAAAATAAAAATGTATTCAAGAGAACACATTAAAAGCAAAGCCATAGAGAGTTATTAAAGATCACATATATTAACAAAGGCAATATCGTCTGCGCTTCCGGTCTGGATTCTTATTTTCTGTGTAATCTTGGATGATTGTCTCCCTCTGAGCGATTACTCGAGAAATCTGTGACTGGGACACGGCAAACTTCTTTGAAATGTCGACTTGTGGAACCCTTTGGTCTTTCATCTTGATAACTTCATACTTGTCAGCCATGGAGAGATCGTTGCGTTTGCGCTTGCCTCTCATGATTGGATAGTGACATGATTCGAAATTTGCTGGTCTTTTATAGAAGAGATGTTTTGACAAGACAAGGGGTTAACAATGTAAGTTTATACAAGAGCCTTTGACAATTCTATTATGAGTATCATCAAAGGAACAAACCATGGGACAGCTAGCTCACAAAGTTTGTTTTACAAACAAACTCAAGCTTATTAAGAGTTGCTCTCGTAGTCAAGGTGTTTAATAGGTGTGACGTTTTTTTAACCTACCATTGTTAACCCACTTCAAAGAGATGTGTGCTGTGACCGTATCGAACTGTATCCCCGAGCACAGGGTAATTAAGATCCTTTGTACACATGTACACCTGCAGTTATCACAGCGGCTACTTTTGAAGTTCCGGTCTCTGATCATTATTGGGATAACACAAACACAACTCACCGACTCATTGAAGTACTTGCATTTAACGTGAGTTTTCTACCCTTCTGCCCACATTTTCCCTTGCGTTAATCGGAAGTTTGCGATTATTAGGCTTCCGATTATGCGGCGCGTTTTTAATGATAACATATAAGAAATGATTTTGGTTTTCAGAATTTCTTGCAAATAAGCGGCATTTTCTGTCAACCGACTTGCAAATAAGTGGCGTCGTATATATATATATATATATATATATATATATATATATATATATATATGTATGTATATATATTTATATATATATATATATATATGTGTGTATATATATATATATATATATATATATATATATATATATATATATATATATATATATATATATATATATATGCCTCAGAGCAGGCATTTTCAGTTTTAAAATGTTAAGTAATGTTTAAAATTCATGTCTTCAGTTCTCATATCCTATACGAAGTCTCTGTAGATGAGTGAATGAAACAATTTAGTAGATTTCAATAACTTTCCTGTATGAAATAGAGAAAAAATGTATGCTATTAAAGTAAAAGAAAAATCACATGTGACCTTTGAGTCCTTGGGCCCTTGTTGGCTTCATAGAGTGTGTTTAAATCCCCATTTTGTATACAGGACATTTATGACATGTGCACTAAAAATAAATATACTCAAAGGAGAATTTTACATACATTTACACATTTACTCTATATAGGCCTACTCTATATAAATGATCGAGTAGATGTCTCCCTATGAATAGAGCTTTATTCCCAATGTGAGGCCAGACATATTACATGAGATATATTTCAAATGCTATGTTTACAGGACCATATTAGATTTAAGACACCGTTTGAGAATGGCATGTTCACCCTGAATGGAATATCCGCTAATGAAGGGAAGCCAGTTTCACACCAGCTACATGTGGCGCCACCTATTACCCGCTATAAGTAACAAATTTACACTGACCGTCTGTTCAATATTACGTTAATTTATTTTTACAATTTGGCAAAAAGAAAAAATCTTTTGCTAAAAAAAATAGTGTTCTATCTAATATGCTAACTTAATTTTATAACCATTTGAATAATTGAAGAAGGTCAGTAAATAAGGTCAATATAGTATAGATAATAAACAAGTGACCCATGGGTCATGACGCTCAGCTGACTGGGAAGAGATTCGCAAAAGGAAATTTTATCATCAGAATGGTAGTATATACCCATTCAACTGAAGCATCAAACAGATTAACCAACAGGCCAAGATTTAGTCTGTATTTATATATCTCAAAAATAGAGAAAAATGTGTAAACTTTTAAAACTAGAATACCACCTGTCTTAAAATCAAGAAAGCTATCCTGGATGTATACACATGACGAATTTCAGGTGAATTAGTCAATTCACTGCAGAGATATGAGTGATTTTAACCCAAGGCAGATGAACAGATGGACACTGTGCAAACATGGTTACAGGTGGCGCCACCATTTTTTGTGTATGTTATAAAGCAATCCAAGGGCTACATTTGTATCAATTTTATTTCCTGATCGGTCAAACGGTTCCCGAGATATGAGGGTTTATGAGTGGAAACAGACCCACAAATGGACACTGGATAGAGAGGAAAGGTCAGAGGTCAATGCAAATTGGTTAGGCACCAGTTCACATGTGACCCGATAATAGGTGTAAGTTTGGGAAAAATCGGTCCATTAGTCTCCGAGGAGCTCTCTGGAAACGAACGCCGCCGCGGCGGAGGAACTCGGTCAAAAACATAGTATCCGCAAAACTTCGTTTTGGCGGATACAAAAATACAGGTGGCTCCACCAGTCTGCAGAAACTAATAAAAACACTTAATGGTCAATATCCATGCAAAAAATCATGGTGATCTCTGCATTAGTTGTTCAGATACTTCAGTTTTTGTATCAAATTGTCCATTATTCTGAGGGATACTTCGGAGTCCTATAGCTTGAAGGATATGGGTAACAGAGACCTAATTTCAAGTTTCCACAGGCACCTTTCATGGGCCTCCTTGCATGACAAGAATGAAGATTCTAGGTCCAGTTGTTGCGATTTGTACCCTGTTGACAGATAACCACATCTTTAAAGGTCTCAAAAAAAAGAAAAAAATTCGTAAAAATTTGAAAAAAAATAGAGGTGGCACACCCAGTCTGCAGAAACTGATGGAACAGCTCATGATCAATATGTATGCCGAAAATCATGACCATCAGTGTTGTAGTTATTGAAATACTGCAGTTTTTGTATCAAATTTTCCATTATTCTGGGGGGGGGGTATTTTGGACCCATACAGCTTAAAGAATATGGGTAACAGAGACCTAATTTCAAGTTTCCATGGAGACTTTTCATCGGTTTCCCTGTGTGTCAAGAATGAAGATTCTTGGTCCAGTTTTTGTAATTTGTGCCCTGTTAACAGATGTTCATATCTTTAAAGGTCTCAAAAATACAGAAAAATTTCGTAAAAAAAACCGAACAAATACAGGTGGTGCCACCAGTCTGCAGAAACTGATGAAACACTCCATGATCAATATCCATGCAAACAATTATGGTTATCTCTGCATTAGTTGTTCAGATACTTTAGCTTTTGTATCAAATTTTCCATTATTCTGAGCTGTACTTTGGAGTGCCATAGCTCAAAGGATATGGGTAACAGAGACCAAATTTCAGGTTTCCATGGAGACTTATCATGGGTCTCCCTGTGTGTCAAGAACGAAGATTCTAGGTCCAGTCGTTACGATTTGTACCCTGTTGACAGATAACTACATCCTTAAAGGTCTCAAAAATGGAGAAAACAATTCCTGAACATTGAAAAATACAGGTGGCGCCACCAGTCTGCACAAACTGATGAAACATCTCATGATCAATATGTATGTCGAAAATCATGACCATCAGTGATGTAGTTAATGAGATATTGAAGTTTTTGTATGAAATTTTTGACTATTCTGGGGGGTAATTTTGGGCCCCATAGCTCCAAGGATATGGGTAACAGAGACCTAATTTCTGCTTTCCATGGAGACTTTTCATAGGTCTCTCAGTGTGTCGAAAATGAAGATTCTAGGTCCAGTCGTTACGATTTGTGCCACGCTAACAGATGACAGCATCCTCAAAGGTCTCAAAAATAGAGGAAAAAATCGTAAAAAATCAAACAGTACAGGTGGCGCCACCAGTCTGCAGGAACTGATCGAACATCTCATGATCAATATGTATGCCAAAAATGAAGACCATCAGTGATGTAGTTATTGAGATATTGAAGTTTTTGTATGAAATTTTTTACTATTCTGGGGGGTACTTTGGGGCCCCATAGCTCAAAGGATATGGGTAACAGAGACCTAATTTCTGGTTTCCAAGGAGATTTTTCATGGACCTCTCAGTGTGTCAAGAATTATGATTCTAAGTCCAGTCTTTATGATTTGTGCCTTGTTAACAGATGTTCACATTTTTAAAGGTCTCAAAAATAGAGAAAAAAATTCGTAAAAAATCGAAAAATACAGGTGGCGCCACCAGTCTGCAGGAAGTGATGTAACATCTCATGATCAATATGTATGCCAAAAATCATGACCATCAGTCAAGTAGTTAATGAGATATTGAAGTTTTTGTATGAAATTTTTGACTTTTCTGGGGGGTACTTTGGGGCCACATAGCTCGAAGGATATGGGTAACAGAGACCTAATTTCTGGTTTCCAAGGAGATTTTTTATGGACCTTTTTAGAATCCCAAGTTACAAGGTTCTAGGTCCAGCGGTTACGATTTGTGCCTGGTTAACGGACGGACAGACGGACAGACGGACAGACGGACGACGGACAAAGAGTGATCGCTATAGCTCAGATGACTTTCAGTCAGCTGAGCTAAAAAACCAATAACTTTTAAAATGCATCAACACTTCAACCAGTACTTTTTCTTATAGAATTCGATTATTTCTTATAATAACTAGATTTTGGTATTAAGAATTTTTATTATCCTCCAACCCGCTGGAGGACCACAAATGATAAAATAGTTTAAAAAATCACGTAAGAGGGTCCGTGCTAAAAGTGTTATGACAACATATCCACGCTCTTTAAACGTGGTCCCTGTGGGCAGTGTGTAAAACCCAGACATTTTCCTCGAATGAGGGAGGGGAGGTCAAGAAGCCGTGTTAGGCCAAAAAAAAATAAAAGTGTACGGTTCTCAGGCACGTTTTTTTTTTTCTGAAATCACTGCAGGCGGGCGGTATTTTACTTTTTACCTTTTTGTATGTTTCGATAAAAATGTCATGTGATCACAGAAAATCATGAAAATAACAGGGTTTTTGCCGAACAGGTTAAAGACCTAGACAACAAAGGAATCATATAAAAATTGTATTATTTTATCTTCTTGAAAGATAAAAATCAAAATTAAAGTGTTTGATGAGGGGAGTTAAAATTGACGCGGGCGGTTCCTGAGAACCGTACCTTTTATTTTAGTTTATTTTTGTTTAATTATAATTTTTTTCTGGCCTTATAAGAATGTTTTCTTTTAAAATTGTCACTGAAAAAAACGAAAAGCAACCCGAAGTAAGGAAACACAAGTTTTCTTAGTGCTAAGAACTAAACAGCAATGATTGGATGGGCACAGACACAGATGGGCAGATGATTAAACTGCTTAAAAAAATCTGGACGTTCACATACCCAGCGGTGTGACAATGTAGTACAAATTAATGCAGGTTGGGGTAATAATTAACCTAAGTTTTCATTGTTTTATGCATCTGACTAACTGAAGATGTTTCCGCTTTGTCGAGCAGCTACAGGTTGCTGCGGTCAAGACCCCAGCCCTGTGCGCTCCTTAAGCATAATTTTGAGAGCCAATAGACTTAATGCCACCAAGCCAAGCGAAAGCCGCGAGACCGCCACCGCTTTGCCCGCACTGGTGACCTTTCAGAAAAGACACAACACCCACCGCCATAAAGGCAGAAGCAGCATACATTCCCTCCACCGATCCCAGAAGCGGAGACCCAGCCATGCCAATCGAGAGCCGAACCCGATCTGTGAAACGACAGAATTTCGAGTATTTGATATTTTCATTAAATATTTTTAACAATACAATAATTTACATTTTAATGTCATATAAATAATTTGCTTCCGTCTTTTTAACAATATACTGGCCTACAATGAGCAAATGAAACGTATTAAATTTCAACAAGTTTCCTGTATGAAGTAGAAAATTCTTGCTTTTTAACATAAAATATCATTTGTGAGCTTTGAGTCTTTGGGCGCTTGATCTTTTCATATAGTGTGTTTAAATCCCTGTTTGTATACCTGTATAATGGACATTATTGACATGTGAACTAAAAATAAATATTCTACAAGAGGAATTTTACTTAAACTAATAAATTTACTCCTTATGCAAAAAAAATAATAATTACATGAGTTAATGTATGCCTGTTAATAGGGCTTAAGTGCCAATGTGAGTCCAGACATATTTCATGAGATTTATTTCAAATGCTATGTTTACAGGAAGATATTAAATTTAAGACACCGTTCGAGAATGGCATGACCACCCTGAATGGAATATCCGCATATGAGGGGAAGCCTGGTTCAGACCAGCTACATGTGGCGCCATCTATTATCCGCTCTAAGTAACAAATTAATACTGACCGTCTGCCAAATGTTACAGTAATTTATTTTTACTATTAAGCAATAATAGTAGTCTGTTACCGGAAAAAATGCTATATCAAATATTCTTACTTAATTTTATAATAATTTGGATATTTGATAAATAATCAGGCCAATATTGCATAGATAGTATAATACCAATAACTTATAAAAGGCTTTAGTATTAGAACCTGTCCTTTTATTAAGCGTGCAATAGTCGTAAATTGCTCTAAAACAATTTTTAGCGTACTCCAACGCGCTGGAGGACTCAAAAGAAACAAAAATAAAAATTCGAAACAGGGACCGAGCGTACTTGAATTTGTACTATGTCAATGCAGTGGAGACATAGTACCTCCGGATAACAAAGAATTGTGTTGTTACAGACGGATTGTCTGTGTACTCACATATGTTACCGGCGAACTCTGTTATCAGGCATTGCGTAAAATGACTGAAAATTTCAGGCATTACACGAAATTACTGATTCACCCAGGCATTTCATGAAATGCCTAACATGAAATGCCTAAAAATTCCGGGCATTACGGATGAATGAAATTTGGTGATCATTATTACACAATTTGCCTGAAGTGTTTTACTAGGCCTATATATAGGCAAATAGTATAACAACCTAATCTCAATTCCATGTGCTCTATTTGGCAAAATAGCCTGCTTGTATTTCTACTGATTTGCATGTGCTTTAATAAATTACTGATCTCGTCAGATTTGAACAGCCTTCATCGCCAGGGGTACCACACATGAGAAATTAATTAGTGCTGATCTGCTCACATCCTCTTCTTATTCATTGATGGCGGCTGGGGTATAAGATTTGACCAGGACTTTGTCCATCACTTGTCTATTGTTGTTGAGAACTGAACTGCTGTGAGTTGCTCACTCAGTGGAAATGGATAATGGTAATTGACTTAAATTTAGTTTGAAAAGTATGCAAAGTGTTCAAAGTTCTTGATTCCGAGAGATATTAAGTATTCAACAATTGAAGAGGTAAAGATTGCCTCCTAGAGCACTTCATCAAAGCCCAGGCATGGTTATGGTTATTACATATAGAAGAAGTAAGTCCGGTATCATATATATTATTTGATTTATATGAAGTGAGCATTATCACACATAGCCTAGTCCTATCCTATTGATTAAAACAATGCAAAATTTCTGGTCAAGGTTATGTATTATTTTTCAGATTTTAGTTTATTTTTTAAAAATATTATTATAAATATTATAATTGATAATTATTCATAGTGTAAACAAATATGTTTTTTTTTTCAAAAGACAATTAAGCCAAAAGACAATTAAGGCCCCCCCCCCCCCCCCCCCCCCGCTTCTGCTGTAACATATGCACAAAGTGTCTTGATATTGGTAATATTTGTCTTGATTGATTGGTGTTTTGACATTGATTTTTAGATACCTAGCTCCCGTGCTTTCTTCTATGCTGCCGTGTCCGAGTGCCCTAGAAAATCCTTTGAGAAAACTAGAGACATTCCACTTGGCAATAAAAGTCTGATATATCTGCAAAAAGTGTAATAATTAACAAGAAAAAAGGATATTTTTATCAAATCCGCATGTTACTGACCACTTCGACGGTGTTTTCCACTGTTAATGGCAATTTGACGAGTATTGTCCTTATTAGTGGTGATCAGCGGCTAACGATGTCTGCTCTGGGTTTTCCCCTAGCAACGGCAGGGCGGCAGCCCGCCTGTGCGGCCCTGCGAGCAGAGGTCACTAAAGTCATTGTGCCAGATACTGACACATTTAAAAGTGCCAGGGTTGCAAAGTTTTAAAAGTGAGTCTTGTTTGGTTATTTGAATAAGAAACTATTTATGCTTTGGGTCACTTAAGTTTCCTTTTTTTAAACACAATATTTGATTTTACACGATTTTTTTTACACAAGAGTTTTCAGATCTCCAGTTTTCTAAAAATCTTTTTTATGCGGTAGTATCCAGGATCCTGGATACATACACCGCATATAATGCAGTTAAAGTCGGGTTTGCCCATGGCGTTGGTGAAAATACTGATGATAGCCCTGGGTTGTCTAGGGTGTTGGGAATATTCAGTTTAGGGGACATTCAATACAATTTTGTCTGCCGTCCCTGGTCCTTGAATCGGATTAAAAGATTTCATCCATCTGTCCTCTAAATTCAGAATGCAGATGCCTTGGTACCGTTGTCACATTAATTGCAAGTAGGCCTAAAGGTGGTTTTCCATAAGTGCGTGGTCCGTATCCGTAGTCCGCATGCGTAGTCCGTATCCGCAAAGTTCGTTTTCCATAAGTACGTATATGCGTAGTCCGTACTCCGTATTGATAGGAGCTCGATACTGAAGTTTTTCCTTTTTGCAAGCCATTTCACCATATACGTATTGTACATTTATTGTTAAAACAATAAAATTAAAATAATAAAACGCTTAAAAGGTCATTATTAGTAATATTTTATAAGTGACAGTGATGTTTACGCGTCAATCATCTAAAAAACATGTTGTCTGTGATGAAAGGAAAACAAAATTCAGCCAAATGCCAATATGTTTGGTTTCCGGAAAACTGATGTCAGAGATGACATTCATACCAGTTGGACATAGAGACTGTGCATACAGCATGGCCTGAATGGGAAAACTCTATGCTAAACCTGAAATCGACACGATGATTGGTATGCGTAGTGCGCAAAATCGCTCCCGGGAGCGTGCGGATACGGACTACGCATACGGACTACGCATACGTACTACGTATACGGATGAATGGAAACGGCCCAGTTAAAAAGTCTACAAAGCGATTTTTGCGGACTACGCATGCGGACTACGCATACGGACTACGGATACGGACTACGCACTTAATTATGGAAAAGCGTAGTACGTATGCGTAGTCCGTATGCGTAGTCCGTATCCGCACGCTGCCGGGAGCGATTTTTGCGCACTACGCATACCACTCATCGTGTCGATTTCAGGTTTAGCATTGTTTTTTCCCATTCAGGCCGTGCTGTATGCATAATCTCTATTTCCAACTGGTATAAGTCTTTTGAAAACCAAACATATTGGCATTTGGTTGTATTTTATTTTCCTTTCTTTATCACACACAACACTTTTTCTGAATGATTGAAGCGTAAACATCACTGCCGCGTATAAAATATTAATAATTATGATCTTTTAAAACTTTTATTATTTCAATTTTATTATTTTAACTTTTGTTGCTAATATATACAAATGTACAATAAATATATGGTGAAATGGCTTGCAAAAAAAGAAAAACTTCAGCTATTGAGCAGCTATCAATACGGAGTACGGACTACGCATATACGTACTTATCGAAAGCGAACTTTGCGGATACGGACTACGCATACGGACTACGCATGTGGACTACGGATACGCACTACGCACTTATGGAAAACCACTTAAACCCTCCCGGTACGCTCCGGTTGTTTTCCGGCAAATACATGGCGCCATCTAACGCCCAAATTGGAAAAAAGATGAACAACTGAAGATAAGATTGAACTCTTCGTAACACCGAGGTCCGAGTCCAGAACACCTACACATCTCTCGAAAGAGTAACTTGCAGATATGTTTATCAAATGTTAACAATAAAACATGATTTGTGTTATTTTAGTGGCTGGTCACGGGGCCTTGTTAGAAAAACAGATCAAGGTAAGATTTAGTGCTTTTGGATAAATTTCAGTTCGCCCTACTTTTGCCGTTTCTGTTAGGGGGACGAGGTGTTTTGTGTGGGCGAGTCCACAAATGTAAATGTGGCTACGAGTTTGAGACCCTAATCCCATATGGAATTGTTTTACATTGTATCTGTCATGATATGATTTCGTTATATTATAATTTTGCCTGAGATCATGCTTCAAGCAGATCAGCTCCAGTTTGATCATTCAATTCCGTAATTATTGTCTCAGTAATTCTTGTTTCTCATTCGTATTAGTTTGAAATGTGACCACAAGATGGCAGTCTGATACAACTTACAAGAAAAAAAGTGCAACAAGATCATGATTTTAATATTTAATAATTTTATTTGTAACTTTAATATATTTAATCACCACTGCAGTCATTGTTCACATTTTAAATTCCCCTTCAAGACATGAAATTTAGATCAAAGGGATTGAAGTTTGTATATTATAAACAAATCAAAAACAAATTCCGGTAAGTCTATAGCCCCTATCATTTTTTTAACCTTAACAAAGTAAGAATATGCAGTTTTAATTATAGATTTGATACATCTTTTTTGTTGCAATTAGTAGTAAATGTGTATTTGGCCTATGTATTTCCAATTATCATAATGATGCATGTAACAAGTATGTAATGGTTCCAGGACTCTGAAGATGTGCAGCATCTATCTGGCATCCCCAAAGCACTGTTACCTGGAGTCGGAGGGAAACGCATTCTTGACTACTGGTGGGAGGCTATCAAAACGTAAGTAATTAAAAGTTCTCATCTTGTGAACAGTAATGCAGTTTTTATAATTATTTTTATGAACATTTAAATTTGATTTGTTTGGTTTGCAGTTGTCTTTTTAGCTGACTGTAAGTTAACTGAGATATATTGATCACCCAGCGTCTGTCTGTTAGACTGGCAAGTGTTGACATTGTTGGACCTAATTGATTATGAAATTTAAATTGG
Organism: Sipunculus nudus; assembly: GCA_026874595.1. Taxonomy (NCBI): domain Eukaryota; kingdom Metazoa; phylum Annelida; class Sipuncula; order Golfingiida; family Sipunculidae; genus Sipunculus; species Sipunculus nudus. The sequence goes on from CM049318.1 coordinate 33,109,320, forward strand.
GATATATTAATAAGTTAGATGTCCCTAAGTTCTCCAGTCAAACCTGAAAAATTGTACCGTAAAATATTGAAATAGTAATACAACTTGAGAGAATTGATTCAGTACGTGTCAGAGTTTGAATATTCCTAGGCCAATGCATATAGACAGGGTTGGGGTCAAGTACTCTGAAATGTACTTGAGTACAAGTACAAGTACTTTGCTTTTACCTGAGTACAAGTACAAGTACGAGTACTCAAATTTTGAATGTACTCAAGTACAAGTACAAGTACATTAAATGTACTCAAGTACAAGTACAGTTTTCATTCTTAAAGAAAAACAACATCGGTACTCCCTTTAAAACATTTTTTTAATTAAATACATCAATGTTTGTAGGCAATATTGACAAACTATAAAATATAAAAAGTCTCAGAATCTCTTTGGCCACGTTGTAAAGGTGCAGATGTCATTTAAAAAACTAAAACTGGTTTTAAGACATGAAATTAACATGTGAAATATGTGGGATACACAGTTCATGGAGAAAAACTGTCACTGTCAGGCTTAGATCCCATTACTACGAATGAACATCAACTGTTGAAAGGTGCTGTCATTCAACTGACACCGCTCTGGCCGAAAAACTTTTCCCCCAATGCTAAAGTCTCTCCACTGGTGCAGAAGATGCAGGTACACAGAGAAACCTACAGGCGAGCTGAGCCAGACGTGGGAGATTACCCTGCTGTCCCTTCTAGTACTGGAGAGGGTCACTGTGTCTATCTGTACAAGGCTGGGAGAGGTATTCTGTAGCCTCTCTGACTGCAGGAGACTTTGCAGGGGAGAGAGTGGATGCAGCTTCACCCATAAAATCAAACAGGTCATCAGATGGTTCCAAACGACGACGCTTTGCTGCTGGAGAAGTGACATCCTCAGCAGTCTCAGTGGACTGCATGTTGATGGAGTTGGCATGGGTAATTAACTTCTCTTTGATGGCAGCACGCTCCTTGTCACCATTTGTCCATTTAAGCGTAAATCTGGGATCAAGCACTGCAGCCAGAATATATTGTTCAGTCTCTTCAAATGGGGAGAGTCTCTTCTCTACAGAATCTTGTAGGGCCAGCACCAGTTTGCTATTGAATTTTGAGGAAATCTTATTAATTTTGTGTTTCAGTCCATGTACACAGGGCACAACAAAGCTTGATGAAACTGTGTTTTCCTGCTGCACAAAGATTGTTGCATCTTCGAATGGCTTAAGGACCTCACACAGGTCTCTGAGACAGTTCCGCTCATAGTGTTTCAGGTGTACTGTATCTAACGAGTCCAGTTTGTCAGAGGGAACACTTAGGATAGACCTTATCATTTGTAACTGGCTGTTCCATCGGGTTGCATTGGCAGCTTGCAACCTCTTCTCTCCCTCAAGGATATCTGTGGCATGGGTTGATCTCCTGGCAAAGGACACAATTTTGGCTGCCTTTGCAATTACTTTGCTTAGCTGAGCTCCAGTTTGTTTCAGTCCGTCATGAACAGTCAGCTGCACAGTGTGGGCAAAACACGAGATCCGTTGTGTAGGGAGGTGTTCATACACATTAGCATCCATGTCCTGCACAGTGTCCTCACTATCACTATCACTGCCTGTGTCCTCATCACTGCAACCATCACTCTCCTGACCAGAGGTGTCAATACATCCGAATCCTGGTAGCCTAACAAATGCCTTGATCACATTACTGGCATTGTCAGTAACAACGGTCAGAATCTTTGAGCATGAACTACTCACTGGAACAACAAGACATGCACACTGGAACTGCTCAGAGTAAGCAAGTAAACTGAAACACACCTGTTTACCAAGCACACATTCATAACTTTAAACTCCCAAAACAATTCAGTAGGTAATTCATGATAAATACATTTGAAATTCATTATAATTAAAATTTAGGTGGCCATTCTTTTTTATATAATACTCTTCATTACACTACATGAATAAGTAAGACAGTTACAGCCAGTTATTAACAAGGTTTTGCAGGGGTGTTTCAGTGGGTGATGTAACAACAATGTGTAGAAGCAGTGGGGTGATCATTTTCTACTGACATTTAGGGAGAATGCCATCTCTAAGGATACAGCTGTGCACTGTTGACTCTAATGTTAACTTTTAGAGTGTTCATGTGACTGAACATTGTTAGACTGTAACTTTGGCTTTTAATAAATTAATACAATATACATGAATTGCATGTTTCTTTGGAAAAAGTACTCAGATGTACTCAGATTGTACTCAAAAGTACAGGGTACTTTTTACTGTACTCGAGTACAAGTACAAGTACAAGTACAAAAAAATTGTACGAGTACTGAGTACACATGAGTACATGAAAATATGTACTCGAGTACACGAGTACTGAGTACATCAGCCCCAACCCTACATATAGAAATGTGAAATCCAGAACCTACCAGATTGCATGAAGATAACACTTATGCTGTTGTACAGTGCAGAAACAGCTTGTTTCAATAAATATTTGATTATTCAAAAGGATTGTGAAACGAATATATAAAGCTATATTTGTGAAATATTAACAATATAACATGAAAGGTTGCAATGTCCAGATTTAAATATATCCTGGTGTCAGCCTATAAAAGTTGCCCCTTGGGGGAAAAGCCTGCCTTTCCAAGTGACAGACTGTGTTGCCTTGGGTTTAACATGGTAGTGAGATTGTGTTATTTTAAAGAGCACTAATTGTATGAACACCAGGCACACAACAAATCACAAGACAGTAATAGGCAAAGCAACAAGGTCAGTATATATTAAAATTAAAAAAATAAAAATTCAGTGTTCAAAACCACCTACCAGATCTGGTTCCCAGCCTGTTAATGACTAAAACCACAGAGTCCTGGTAACCAGTCTCCAGATCTCCTGAACAGGCAAAACTGGACCCGGCTGGTGGCACCTCTCTGGACACTGGCTGGCAGCTCCTCTCTGGACAGTAGCTGGTAGCATCTCTCAGGACACTGGCTGGCAGCACCTCTCTGGACACTGGGTTGCAGTTACTCTTATCAAACAATAGGTTGAATTTTGCTCCCTCTTTGTTCCCAATCCATTGACCTCTTATGACATTAATACTATTTTATCTTAGCCATGTATCCACTGCCAGATAAATGGATATCAGCCCATCAAGGAATGCCCAGCACCAATGTTGTTACATTTCATTCTGAGTGACAGCTTGCCGGCCAAGCATCCCGCATATTTGGACCAAATGACCAGACAGAGAAGTCTAACACCTTGCAGACACAGTGCCTTGTGAACTCGCCCTGTGGGCTGTCGCTCCTGTCTGTCTGAGCCTGTTGCCTATGGCATGTGGAATACTGGACTCATGAGTTGTCAGTCAAAAGGAAATGTAACAACATTGGTGCTGGGCACATGTTTGGCTGGTATTTATATTTTTGGCAATATATACATAGCTATGATAAAATAATCTTAATGTCATAAGAGGTCTATGGAGCAATTATGCAGGGGGAGTAAATTCGACCAATTATTTGATAATGGTAAGAAGCAGCACCTCTCTGATTACTTAATAGCCTCACCTCTCTAGCAGGCAGTTGCAGTACCTCTCTGGACACTGGTTGGCAGCATCTCTCTGGACACTGGTTGGCAGCATCTCTCTGAACACTGTGTAGCAGCACCTCTCTGGACACTGGGTGGCAGCAACTCTCTGGACACTGGGTGGCAGCACCTCTCTGGATACTGGGTGGCAGCACCTCTCTGGATACTAGGTAGCAGCACCTCTCTGGACACTTGGTTGTAATACCACTCTGGACACTGGTTGGCAGCACCTCTCTGAACACTGTGTAGCAGCACCTCTCTGGACACTGGATTGCAGCACCTCTCTGGACACTGGGTGGCAGCACCTCTCTGGATACTGGGTAGCAGCACCTCTCTGGACACTCGGTTGCAACACCTCTCTGGACACTGGTTGGCAACACCTCTCTTAAAACTATGGAGCAGCATCTCTTTGGACAGTGGATGGCAGCACCTCTCTGGACACTGGGTGGCAGCACCTCTCTGGACACTGGGTGGCAGCACCTCTCTAGATACTGGGTGGCAGCACCTCTCTGGACACTGGGCGGCAGCACCTCTCTTAACATTGGATAGCAGCACCTCTCTGAACACTGGTGGTTGGCACTTCTCGACTCTAGAGACTCCACAGACTGTCTGTCCTCACACTGAATATGCACTCCTCAAATACTCTTATACCCTATAGGCTCATTTATATTTGTAAGACTTGTGCAAAGCCTGGCCTGCTTTTTCTACATTGGCCCATTTATATTCATGAGTATGCTGAATACTAAAACACGCTTAGCCCCAAAGCGCTAGCTATAACAATTTAATGGCATAACTGAACCTGCAGTGCACTCAGTAATCTTTATTGAATACCGCTATTGTCTAACAACACAATATTCTGACCAGGGTGTCAATTCTCACACAACAAATAAAAATGTACAGCTAGCCTGATACAGCCAACCCAAGAAATGAAGATAAAACCTACCTGTAATGAAAATAACTGACACCATTCATTTTGTGACTCCCGGCTGCTAACAAAATTATTGTATATTCCAATAGTATATGTTAAATTGATGAATTTTTCATTTTGAAGTTTTCATTCTAGAGCAAATTATTTTTGTTCTGATGAAAGAAAATGTGTGATATGTGAAAAAAAATATGATTTTAAAGCATTATTATGTGCATTAATAAAAGAAACTATTATTATGATCAATCATAAACATTTATTTTCAAACATTTATTTTTTTTTACAGGAGACAGTTGTTCAGTGAGGTTTACTTGGTGACCAATGCAGACAAGTAAGTGAAAACTACAAAGGATGCTCTGAGAGCACATATCTCAGCCAATGGCAAATTCTCTACAAGATCAGGATCACCATCAAACATGTTCTGATAGGCAATATTTTAAAATGGAAGAGAGATGCATAATCAACTGGCAAGTAATCAGAGACTGCAAACCTTCCTTGGAAAGGGTCCACATTTGACCAAGTTGGTCAGACCAACTGAGTGGGTTGGTAAAAATTGGCTTATAAGTATATACCCAGGGTCTTACCCAGTTTATTACCCAACCATTGTCCCATATTTATTTACTTTTATCAAGAAGGACCCCAGCCAAAGCCTAGTTTTTTTTCTGATTGATCAGCAGGAGTTATACACATGTTTTGTGAGTATTGGAAGCAAGCCAAGTGTCTCTGACTGCATCATCACTTTCTAAGATTAACCATTTCCCATTCACATTTTATCTTATATTTGGCTCTGAAGAGCACAGCACTCTAATCAGTGAAAGTTAGGGTTACACCCATTAATAATTGGTAATATCTAGGTGAAATTCCTCTTATCAGGCCCTGGTTTAACCCCGGAAAAACCCAGGTTTTACCCAGGCGTTTTTGTAAAACCATACGAACAGATCCAGACCATTATTAGGGTCCTGATCAGATTATGAAATGTGGCACATTAGCACATCACTGGAATGAATGATTAACTGAATGTTTTTTTTCTGTTTTACTAAACAAAATTTACTAGAAAATAGAATAATGTCGTGAATGCAACCATTCATTGTTAGAGATATATTTGTGTATAATTCTTAATTGCTGATACACCAACAATGCCCCTTTGTTGATACACTAAGTTGATACACCAAAGTACATGGACCTATAAAGGTTGATATTTCAGAGTAATTATCAGGTTGCACCACATTAACTGAAAGTATTTTACTGCAAGACACAGGCAGATATAATTTTATTCTTATTTACAGATACAAACATTATGAAAGATGGGCCACAGCCAGTGAGTTCCCTGAAGAAAACATCATCAATGATGGAACAACTACTCTGGACAACAGGTTATAAAATAATCATATGTAGCAGAGTTTAAATTAAGACATGTCAACTATTTAAACTTTCATCTCTTAATAATTTTGTTGCTGTTTTATTCAACATAATGCTTTAATATGATTACTTAGACTGTGCAGTCCAATGTGCACATGATACATGTAGTGTCCTTGAAGTATACAATGACAGCAGGCCTCCAGCAGTCTGGACAAACGCTTTACAGGGAAAGCTACATATGGTCATGTTGCTGGTTACTGTGGAAATCCAGGACTGACCTATATCACCTAATGTTTATGTATGAGCATGCATTGTGAAACCATAAATGTATTTTATTATTTCATTTGGGTACATGTTCAGAGAACAGACATGTTTTTAGTTTATTTCAAAAGTTCTATTCATAAATGTACTTGGTAGTATTTTAATATTTAATACACAAGTAGGACTACTTTGCGTCTTGACCCAGATGTCTGGGTACATAACCCCCTGCTCAGGGTGGGGCCCTCGCTTTGGCCCACTGTCTGAAGAAAGCTGAAAACAACTGAATATAAGGTAAAGAATTTATACTTAATAAGCTACTCTCTTAAGTCCTAAGAGTTTTTTTATTTATTAATTTTGTCATATAAGTAATTTAAGTTTTTCCATCTTGTCATTACTTAAGTACTTAGATATCAATTAAAGAAAAACTGCAGTTTAAAAGGTTAACTTTATACCAAGGTACAGATTGGCTTTAATTCCAGTCAGAATATTTGTATGATTGATATATATGTCTCAAGACACTCATTTGATGCAACACAGCTTGATCAGTTATGTTAATTGTTAGAATGTCAATACATTGTAATTCTTTAAATCTGTTTACGTTATTTTTGAGAAATAGCAGTGGAATGTGGCAGGTTGTCCCTTTCAGGGATGAGTATTAGAATTGTTACATAATGTTGTTTTATATTTATTCCTGTAAGCACTGATGAGTGTAATGTATAATCAGACAGGAAATGTCTAGTATCTGCATGTTAAATGTATCCTGTAGACACAGAAGTCCAACTTGTGTTCCTTTCCCCAATTTTGCTAGACTATTGTTACATAATATAATTCAGGGTGAGATAGAAAGAGTTAGTTCATTTAATGTTCTCTTCAGATCAAAACATGAAGAGAATACGTGCAGACAGTGTAACATGTGCAATATTTATATCTGGTGAGTTATTATTATTAATTGGCTGAAATGTTTGCATGAAAATAATTGTCTAAATGTTCATTTAAATAAGTGACAGGTGTGCCCATTTCTGAGTATGTGGAATTAAATCTGTTTAGGATATACATATGGGACTGTCTAGGCATGAGTTTTGTTTACCCTCTAAGATATGGCATATGTTGTCTCTGACATCCCCCCCCCCCTTCTCTCTCTCTGCGAGAGAGCTGGGGACAGTCCCTGACCTCTTAATGTCTAAGGTCAATAGCTGTCTGGCTGTAACATCAGGTTCCACAGACCAGGACAGGGGACCCTTGTCGCTCATGTTGTACACAAACTGTGCCATTTAATTGTTCCCGCAGGCAAGCAGCTGCAACTTACAGTCATGTATATCAGTTTGGGGTTACGTTGTTTTCTGTAAAATGTCACCACAATAGCTACAACAGGTGATACTGGTACTTGTGGCCTTGACCACTCAACAATGACTAAGTGTACTGTACCAGTGCTAATTAGTTAATTTACTTTGTCAATTTATGAGTATTATTAATTAATTATGCATAGAATTTCTTGAATCATTTATTATTTTATTCATTGATGGTAAAATCAATAATTGAGGATTGAATGTAATGTTTTACTAGTTTTGTGTATTGTCATTTTATTGGATTTTCTCTTTGGATAAAGAGGTTATTGTGCAAGTCCAAAGGAATAAAGATGCAGCATTGTATTGTTGGCATGTAGTAAAATGTTTGGGCGGAGCATGATGTTTTAGGACTCTTAGTGTAGTTACTTTTGTTGTTTACCCGACTTGTGTGTGTATAAATTATTTCAATTATTTTATTGCATTGCATTTGTCTGCTTATACACTTCAAGTCATAGGGTACATTTATGTATGTGTGTTATGCTGATACATGTTACTAATAGAAACCTGGGTAATTGTTTTCGTACAATTTTATGATAAGATAATTGGTTTCTAGTGACTGAAAGTATCATGGGCATTTATGTATATGTTATTTGTATTGGATATGCCAAGTTCTTAGAGGGTTTATCATTACAATGTTTTATTATATTGATATGCCTTCCGAGATATATCATATCATTTTATGTATTTCTCAGCGATTTTTACAATCTATCTGTCAGATTAAAGATTGTTTGTTTTTATAGGTCAAACTTACAATAGACAACAGGACGACTTTCAAGATTAACTGTTGTACAGAACAAACCATACTATTTGTTGTAAGTTAATGGGGTTTTATTCCATACAATCAACTTTACATTGTTTATTATGGTAATTTATGTAAATTGTGATCAATCATAGAGATATATTCATTTTCAATATAATTCTTTGAAATTACGATTGTTTTCAAGTTTAAATAATAATTGTTTAGGTATCCTTAGTATCAGAGCCAGAAATTAAGGATGGGTTATTTGTAAACACTTTACATATTTCAAAAGAAAATTCACATTATGGCTTTGTCAAATTTATCAGGTTTTCAGTACCTAAACTGCATTGAATGATAACTGGATGAGTAAGAAAATTGCTATATATATTCAACAATAATTATTTTTATCTTGACCCTTTGTTACATTCATATCTTAAATTTCTTTTATATTTTTGTATTTTAGCTGGTTCGCCAGCCACTCCATTTAGGAACCGTAAGAATAAACAGATTAAATCAACTTGTCTTGTCTACTGGTCTTCGTCCCCAACCCACGGTTACATATTGGTGGCAGCGGTGGGATCCCTTGATCAAACTAGGTGGTGGACATCGACAGACAGCAGTTCAAGGCCTAGAGGCTCTACATGGAAGATCGCTCCACAGTGGCTGGCGTGAGGGGAGCGTATCAAGGTTTTTGTGTTTTATTATAGAATGCTACCAGTGGTCCAGAGACTTTTATCATTGTGTTTGAGATTCAGATCGTGAAGTATAATATGTGTCCCACATAATATGAGAATTATTGTATATTTGTTTGATTGTTTTAACTTGTCTTATTTAGATGTAACACTGAAATGAAATCATGGCAAATCTGATTAAGCTACTTGCTTAACTTCCTGTCGAGCCTGGAAAGTAATACAATGGCTCTTATTTGATTGTACATTTTGGTCATTTACATACATTTAGTTATGAGAGTAAAAACTATTGTTGTTGGAGAGTAGATCAGTTATATTTTTATGTGGTATCCATTTAAGTAATTCACAGATTGATTTACTGATTGTTATTTTTTTTTTATTTTATATTTGATGAAGTAAGTGGCTGTGTAAGCCTAAGCCCGCTGTTTTGCATGATTTTACACAGTATGTATTTTCACTTTTCACTAGTATGTTAGTTCTCTTAGTTTTGTTTTCCTTTCATCAATTAGAGGACTAAAGGTACAGTGTCCATAACCAACATTATATGTAAAATTTTGGTCAAATTTGTGTGAAGTTAAGTATTTGAAATCAGTCATGGCCACGTTGCAAGATTTACAGGATCAAATTGCTAAGTTGCAACGAGACATGGATGCTAGGATGGTGCCTAATGTAGTTGTCCAAACACCACTTAAGGTGCCAAAGGTCAAGAAATTTGGTGGTGACAGAAAAGAATTAGAGAGATGGATCACCGACATAAAACGGTATATCTCTATTCAGGATTTGGATGGGTCTAAGGCTGTAGATTATATTCTATCTAGCCTGGAAGACCGTGCTTTGATCGAGGTGGAGTACATGCCACAAGAGGACAGGAAAACACCATCTGACATATTTGCCATTCTACGGCAAGCATTTGGTGATACCATGCCGGTGTCCCAGATTGAGGAAGTGTACCACAACCGTAAGTAACGGCAAGGAGAGGGATTGCGTGATTTCAGCTATGCACTCATGGAGCTTTTTGAGAGGATCATAAAATTAAATCCAGAGTTTGTAAGGAATAAAGATAAGGCTCTAAGAGACAAATTTGCTGAAAAGGTTCGAGACGTGACACTAAGAAGATTCCTTAAAGACAAGATCCGGTCGAATAATGAGCTCTCATTCACACAAATAAGAGAAGAAGCACTTCTGTGGCAGTCAGAGGATACTAAAACAGATGCATGGATGAATGAAATGGTTGCAGAACCAGTTCAGAGAGAACAAGATTTGGACTTAAAGAAGCAAATGATAGATTTGTTGACAATCCAGAGGAAACAACAATTCCAGCTTGACCAACAGCATCAGCTTCTGACCAGTTTGAGTGACAAGAAAAAGACGCCAAAATATAAGCCGGAAAACAAATGCTTTCTCTGTGGTAAACCAGGACACATAAAAAGAGAATGTCCAGACAGGAAAGCTAAACCGGAGCGAGCTTACAATCCAAAGAGCCAGTATGCTCCAATGGTACCTTCCCCAGGGAATCAAGTGTATCCTCAATTCTATCAAAGCGGCTATTATCCCAATCAGGCTCCTTGTTTTTATCAACCACAGTTACCACCTCCATTTATTCCACCAACACAGCACCAGGGCATGGGGCAGCAGGACACGACAGCAACTGGATTTGGGTCACAACTAAACGCGACAGCAACCGCATTTGGGTCACAACCAAACACAACAGCAACCAGATTTGGGTCACAACGAAACGCGACAGCAACTGAATTTGAGAGGCAACAAAACATCCCAAACTAGTTTTCCCTATTGAATATGTGAGCAATTCAATAGGTAAAAATGTTGGCTCACAGGATCCTAATTGTGACTCTAGAGATAAAATTATCCAGAAAACAGTAGGGGGTAGGCCCGTAGTTAGAGTCCAAATTGGTGGTAAGGACACTTCAGCACTGATTGACACGGGATCACAAGTGACTTTAGTATCAGAAAAATTCTTTGAAGACCATTTGAAACCAGTGTCAGGAAATTTTCTAATGGCACAAACCTGGTTTAAAATAAATGGTGCAAATGGACTTGAAGTGCCATATTTGGGTCTTTTCATTACAGATGTAGTTTTACAAGGTGTCAAATTATCTGAGGTGGGTGTGCTTGTGCTGAAAGATAGTCCAGACTGTACAAATATGAGAAATGAAATCCCAAGTATATTAGGTACTAATGTTTTACAGCATGTACCACAATTTTCACATTTGTTGAAGTCATCTGAGACTATTATAAAACAAACCCAAGAGAGCTGTTCTTCTAATTTAGGGTTTGCCGGAGTCAGCAAGTGTGAGGCATGTTTAATCAAAGCTGGTGAGGTGGCTTTTGTACCAGTTATGACACCCAATCAAGAAGGTCTGTGTTTTGTAGACGCCTTTGACAAAGGTATTATGGGAAGTTTGTATATAGTTCCTGGGATAATATTAAGTGCCAGTTCCAAAATCCAAGTTGTTAACACTAGTCAGAGGGATATCAAATTACTTCCTGGGACCAGAATAGGAGTATGCCACATGGTGGATATTGTGACTGGGAAAGAAAGTAAACTTCATTTGTCCTGCAGTGAGAGCAGTGTCACTGTCAGTCATTCAAACCAGGAATCAAACCATGAATCGATTCATGATTCTCCGGCAGAAAGAGACAGCGAACAGATGCCAAAAGTGGATTTATCACACTTAATCGGAACCATGGACGAACTGGAAAGAGTGAAAGCATCAATTATGAAACATCGCAATGTATTCCTTGCAGATGAAGAAAAGCTGGGATGCACAAAAACAGTTCAGCATCACATCAACACAACTGATGATGTCCCTGTTGTTCAACCATTCAGGAAAATCCCCCCTCAGTTGTGGCAGGATGTCCAAGAACATCTCAATGGTCTCTTAGATAAAGGTATAATTGAGGAAAGTAACTCAGAATATGCTTCTCCTATTGTTATAGTACGGAAAAAGAATAACGAAATCCGTATGTGTGTTGACTATAGAAAGTTAAACACCAAAATCCGGAAGGATGCCTTTCCTCTCCCAAGGATCGAGGAATCTTTAGATGCATTGACAGGTGCCAAGTATTTTACCACCTTAGACTTAACTTCTGCATACCATCAGATAGAGGTCGCCCCTGAGGACAGAAAGAAGACGGCATTCATAACTCCAATGGGCCTGTATCAATATCGCAGGATGCCATTCAGACTTTCTACAGCACCCGCCACATTCCAGCGGCTAATGAGTCAGGTATTCCGAGAGGACATTTTTCGGATTCTTCTGGTGTACCTCGACGATATCATCGTGTTCTCCAGCACCATTGAGGAACATCTAGAACGACTGGAAAAAGTTTTCAGCACTTTAGCTAAACACAATCTCAAACTGAAGGCTGAAAAGTGTGCTTTGTTCAAAGAAGAAGTGACCTACTTAGGCCATATAGTATCAGCGGATGGTATCTGTCCTGATCCTGGAAAGGTAGCAGCAGTCAAAGAGTATGAGGTACCAACCACTGTGCGAGAACTACGAAGATTTTTAGGATTTTGTTCATACTATCGCCGGTTTGTTCCAAATTTTGCCAAAATTGCAGCCCCACTGCATGCTTTAGTAGGATCTGCTTCTGGAAAGAACAAGAAAGGACACGGCAGAAGCAAAAATCAGGCATTGCCTTATTGGGAATCAGAGCATGAGCAAGCATTTCAAGTGCTAAAGGGTAAACTTACAACAACTCCAGTCCTTGCTTATGCTGATTTCACCAAACTGTTCATTCTGGAAACAGACGCGTCAGATCAAGGGCTTGGAGCGGTACTAAGTCAAGAACAAGATGGAATTAAACGTGTAATAGCATATGCCAGTAGAGGTCTGAGAGGTGGTGAGAAAAACAAGGAGGGATACAGCTCCAGAAAATTGGAGCTGTTGGCACTGAAATGGGCTGTAGCTGATAAGTTTAAAGATTACCTGATTGGGAGCAACTTTACCGTCTATACTGATAATAATCCACTCACATATGTGATGGGTCGTGGCAAGCTGAATGCTGTGGAGCAAAGATGGGTTGCTGCTTTAGCATCTTTCAATTTTTCTTTCAAATACCGGTCTGGTAAAGAGAATACCAATGCAGATTTCCTAAGCCGGCAAGAAAGCAGACCCTGGGATTTAGATGCTGAAGAAGTAGCAAGTATGTGTGCTTTTGTGTTAGAATCTGCAAATGTACCAAAGGAGATACAAGCAAAAGCTTGTCAAATAGCAATCTCAACACCTGAAAAGGAACTGTTATCTATAGCAGAACACCATGAGTTGAAAGCCACTGTTCTACCCACTGTAGGGGCTAAACAGATGTCAGATCTGCAGAGTCAAGACCCTGTAATAGGTCCGGTTAAGAAATTTCTCAAGGAAGGTGTCAAACCTTCACTGACACAGAGAAAACATGCTACAAAAGAAGTACAATTGCTTTTGCGCCAATGGGATCGCTTAAAAGAGTCTAAAGGAGTACTGTATCGATCAGTGCAAGATCCATGTAAAGGCAAATTGAAACAGATTTTGCTACCACAACAACTGAAGAGTCAAATCTTACAAAATAGTCATGACCATCATGGACACCAAGGTATTGAACGAACAGAACTGTTGATTAAGGAAAAATACTTTTGGCCCAAGATGCATCAAGAAATTAAGGAATATATTGAACAATGTGAAAGGTGTGCTTTGGCAAAACCAATCAAAGTCAAAACTTCGCTTGGTAGTTTACTTTCAACGAAACCATTGGAAGTGTTAGCGATGGATTTCACGCTACTTGAAAAGTCTTCAAGTGGTTACGAAAATGTTCTAGTACTCACAGATATCTTTACAAAATATGCAATAGCTGTGCCAACAAAAGATCAAAAGTCAACGACTGTGGCCAAGGTGTTGGTAAATTATTGGTTTAGGAGGTTTGGTCCCCCACAGAGGCTTCATTCAGACCAGGGAAGAGATTTCGAGTCAAAACTGATCAAGGATCTTTGTGAACTATATGGGATTAAAAAGTCAAGAACGACACCCTATCACCCACAAGGAAATGCTCAATGTGAACGCTTTAATCGGACCCTTCACAACCTGTTGAGAGCATTACCTCCAGAGAGGAAAAGGAAATGGCCCGAATACCTCGATGAGCTCGTGTTCTTTTACAACACTACCCCACATTCTACAACAGGGTTTTCGCCATTTTATCTCATGTATGGCAGAGATGCAAATAATTTCAGAAATCTTGTTCAGGATGATACATTAGAAACCACAGAAGCATCTGCAGAGGAACCAACAATGAACAACTGGGTGACAAAACATCAACAGAAGCTAAAAGAAATATACAGGATTGCTCAGGAACAACTCAAGCAGAAAGCAGAAACCAGAAAAACTCATCATGATGGTCAACTCAAAGACCATTCTTTGGCTGTTGGAACAGAGGTCTACAGAAAGAATCATACTGTTAAAGGTAGAAAAAAGTTCCAAGATGCTTACCATCCAAAAAGATACGTCATCCTGGCCTGTAATCATGACCAACATATTTATCTAATTGAACCAACAGATGGGCTGGGAAAAGCAAATTGGATTAATAGAGCAGATTTAAGGCCATGTCCAGACAGGAAGTCAAATCACCAAGTACAAAAGAAATTAAGAAAGCGTCATAGCCAACTAACAAGAAAGACCTCTTGTACAAGTAGCTCAGATGATGATGAAATCCGAGTATTAATTAATTATCGCCACAATGAACAATCCACAGAAGCAGGAAATCTGTCAAATGATACCAATGCAGGATCATACCATTCTGTGTCTCAGACGACATCCGATGAAGATGAGATGTTTATACCGAGGAGAACAAGCAGACAAAATGCTGGTTACCATAGAAATCCATACAATCTGCCTAGATCAGCTTTAAGTAATTATGTGAATAATAGTTTAATTCAGAAAAAGGAAACGACAGTTTAAATACCCTTATTTTGTTAGTGTTTTGTTAGTGTTTGTATTGTTTGCATTTATATTATATGTCTTAAGTCAAAGATTACAGAGCAAATGTTTGTTTGTGCCGCATTGTGTTTAAAACCAGGTTAATTTACAAAGAAAAGACTGGTTTCGTTCTATGTTTGATTTGTATTATATGTTTATTATTGTCAGTGTTTATTCCTGTATACTCCTAACACATTGCTCGAGGACGAGGCAATGAAAAAGTGGGGGTGGATGAAGCAGAGTTTAAATTAAGACATGTCAACTATTTAAACTTTCATCTCTTAATAATTTTGTTGCTGTTTTATTCAACATAATGCTTTAATATGATTACTTAGACTGTGCAGTCCAACGTGCACATGATACATGTAGTGTCCTTGAAGTATACAATGACAGCAGGCCTCCAGCAGTCTGGACAAACGCTTTACAGGGAAAGCTACATATGGTCATGTTGCTGGTTACTGTGGAAATCCAGGACTGACCTATATCACCTAATGTTTATGTATGAGCATGCATTGTGAAACCATAAATGTATTTTATTATTTCATTTGGGTACATGTTCAGAGAACAGACATGTTTTTAGTTTATTTCAAAAGTTCTATTCATAAATGTACTTGGTAGTATTTTAATATTTAATACACAAGTAGGACTACTTTGCGTCTTGACCCAGATGTCTGGGTACATAACCCCCTGCTCAGGGTGGGGCCCTCGCTTTGGCCCACTGTCTGAAGAAAGCTGAAAACAACTGAATATAAGGTAAAGAATTTATACTTAATAAGCTACTCTCTTAAGTCCTAAGAGTTTTTTTATTTATTAATTTTGTCATATAAGTAATTTAAGTTTTTCCATCTTGTCATTACTTAAGTACTTAGATATCAATTAAAGAAAAACTGCAGTTTAAAAGGTTAACTTTATACCAAGGTACAGATTGGCTTTAATTCCAGTCAGAATATTTGTATGATTGATATATATGTCTCAAGACACTCATTTGATGCAACACAGCTTGATCAGTTATGTTAATTGTTAGAATGTCAATACATTGTAATTCTTTAAATCTGTTTACGTTATTTTTGAGAAATAGCAGTGGAATGTGGCAGGTTGTCCCTTTCAGGGATGAGTATTAGAATTGTTACATAATGTTGTTTTATATTTATTCCTGTAAGCACTGATGAGTGTAATGTATAATCAGACAGGAAATGTCTAGTATCTGCATGTTAAATGTATCCTGTAGACACAGAAGTCCAACTTGTGTTCCTTTCCCCAATTTTGCTAGACTATTGTTACATAATATAATTCAGGGTGAGATAGAAAGAGTTAGTTCATTTAATGTTCTCTTCAGATCAAAACATGAAGAGAATACGTGCAGACAGTGTAACATGTGCAATATTTATATCTGGTGAGTTATTATTATTAATTGGCTGAAATGTTTGCATGAAAATAATTGTCTAAATGTTCATTTAAATAAGTGACAGGTGTGCCCATTTCTGAGTATGTGGAATTAAATCTGTTTAGGATATACATATGGGACTGTCTAGGCATGAGTTTTGTTTACCCTCTAAGATATGGCATATGTTGTCTCTGACATCCCCCCCCCCCCTTCTCTCTCTCTGCGAGAGAGCTGGGGACAGTCCCTGACCTCTTAATGTCTAAGGTCAATAGCTGTCTGGCTGTAACATCAGGTTCCACAGACCAGGACAGGGGACCCTTGTCGCTCATGTTGTACACAAACTGTGCCATTTAATTGTTCCCGCAGGCAAGCAGCTGCAACTTACAGTCATGTATATCAGTTTGGGGTTACGTTGTTTTCTGTAAAATGTCACCACAATAGCTACAACAGGTGATACTGGTACTTGTGGCCTTGACCACTCAACAATGACTAAGTGTACTGTACCAGTGCTAATTAGTTAATTTACTTTGTCAATTTATGAGTATTATTAATTAATTATGCATAGAATTTCTTGAATCATTTATTATTTTATTCATTGATGGTAAAATCAATAATTGAGGATTGAATGTAATGTTTTACTAGTTTTGTGTATTGTCATTTTATTGGATTTTCTCTTTGGATAAAGAGGTTATTGTGCAAGTCCAAAGGAATAAAGATGCAGCATTGTATTGTTGGCATGTAGTAAAATGTTTGGGCGGAGCATGATGTTTTAGGACTCTTAGTGTAGTTACTTTTGTTGTTTACCCGACTTGTGTGTGTATAAATTATTTCAATTATTTTATTGCATTGCATTTGTCTGCTTATACACTTCAAGTCATAGGGTACATTTATGTATGTGTGTTATGCTGATACATGTTACTAATAGAAACCTGGGTAATTGTTTTCGTACAATTTTATGATAAGATAATTGGTTTCTAGTGACTGAAAGTATCATGGGCATTTATGTATATGTTATTTGTATTGGATATGCCAAGTTCTTAGAGGGTTTATCATTACAATGTTTTATTATATTGATATGCCTTCCGAGATATATCATATCATTTTATGTATTTCTCAGCGATTTTTACAATCTATCTGTCAGATTAAAGATTGTTTGTTTTTATAGGTCAAACTTACAATAGACAACAGGACGACTTTCAAGATTAACTGTTGTACAGAACAAACCATACTATTTGTTGTAAGTTAATGGGGTTTTATTCCATACAATCAACTTTACATTGTTTATTATGGTAATTTATGTAAATTGTGATCAATCATAGAGATATATTCATTTTCAATATAATTCTTTGAAATTACGATTGTTTTCAAGTTTAAATAATAATTGTTTAGGTATCCTTAGTATCAGAGCCAGAAATTAAGGATGGGTTATTTGTAAACACTTTACATATTTCAAAAGAAAATTCACATTATGGCTTTGTCAAATTTATCAGGTTTTCAGTACCTAAACTGCATTGAATGATAACTGGATGAGTAAGAAAATTGCTATATATATTCAACAATAATTATTTTTATCTTGACCCTTTGTTACATTCATATCTTAAATTTCTTTTATATTTTTGTATTTTAGCTGGTTCGCCAGCCACTCCATTTAGGAACCGTAAGAATAAACAGATTAAATCAACTTGTCTTGTCTACTGGTCTTCGTCCCCAACCCACGGTTACACATATTTTCCACAAGTCCTATTACCATTAATACTTACATGTGATGGACATGTAAAGATTTAATCTTTTCAGTTTGGCCTTTCAGATCCTTATAAATATTTGAAATATTGTACTGTGCTGTGTGGTTAAAAAGTAGTAAGCAATTTGGCTGAGAGAGATGAGTGCTGAAATGAGATTCCCTCAGTGCAGAATAAAGTTATTTCCCTTTTTAACGGTATCTGTTAAATAAATTGTTCAGTACTTTATAAATAAGTAGTCTTGGTCTTATTTAAATAAAACAAATTTCAGATTTTTATAACAAAAAAGAAAGAGGCTATTTTAGACTTTTAGTTATCTTGTGAATATTTTAATTTGCAGGTTAGGAGCTGTGACAGATTTTGAGCTGGTTCTACGTACAAGAAATATTCAAGATGACGTCATGGTGGTGAGTTGTGATATCAAAATATGACACTGACAGCAGAGCCAGATACAGATACAAATGATGCACAAAAACTAGAACGATGAAAGCAGAGGCAGATACTGATACAAATTATACACAAAATCAGGAACACTGAAAACACTGAGTCAAGTCATTATAATTTCAAGCAGAAATTAGTAGTTATCAGTGTAATCAGTTATATAATTTGATCAGTGATAATGTTTAAATCTTACAAGTGAATCACAAGATGCCAGATATCTGAGCATGAATCCTTGAATACTACTTATAAGCGTGGTGCTTTATTCATATTTTCAGGTGGCTGGAGACATGCTGTTTCAAGATTCAAAATTTGATATTGCTCAAGTGCTCAATTATTTTCACCTCAAAACTGATGGTGACCTGGCAATATATTATGAAATGGAAACCGTAGAAGACTCATCTACCAGAGGTATTGTGGAAGTTTCTCCAGAGGACAACAGGTAGGTCTGCTTCAAGAAAAATATTGTGACAACTAAATATCATAAGAGTCCAAAAAAGGTCCTCAGTAGGGTCCTTCTATGCCCCAAATTCCAAGATGTCTGCATAACAGCCATATTGGATTTCTTATTTCATAATGATTCCAAACTTTGTTGCCCACATTCTCTCATAGGGCCAATCATTAAAAATATAAGGGCAGTTATTTAATTCATTCAGAGATAATGCCTGTAAAATACTATTACATTTCAGGATGACTGCCTAATGGCCATATTTAATTTCTGAATTTCCAAAGTTTTAGTACACAACCAATCTTCAAAAAACATTTCTCAGGGCCACTGCCTAACTTGTTTGGGAGGTAATGCATGCAAAATGGATTCCACAATGGCTGCCTTGTAGCCATATTGGATTTTGATGATTTTAGTATTCTGAAGGACACACCCTGTTTTAGGATTAATTATCAGAATATAATTTGTGTGAAATAAATTCCAAGATTGCTGCCAGGCAGTAATTCTCAAATGTATCAGGAGATAATGAAAGGGCAATATGAAGGGCACACAAGCTGATTAATATAGGGCATTTACAAAAGTTGGGCCCAAGTAATTAAATGAAAAATTGATTAAACATAATTGTTTTCTTTGCTTAAGGAATTAATATTATGTCATAGGTAGCTATATACTACATGTCTTTGATGTTTTGGAAAAAGTTTAAACATATCTAGAGCAGGCTTTTTGGAACATCCTGAATATTTTTCCTGCAGCTCACATGTACACTTCTTTAAATTAATTTTATAATTTCAGAATCCTGCGTTTTCATGAGAAGCCATCTCCAGGGGAAACAGACTCTCGTTTAGCGAGCGTGGTGTTTTACTGCTTCCGCAAACAGACGATATCAAAAGTGTCAGAATTCCTGGAGATTCATCCTCAAGTAGAGCACAGAAACTTCGGAAAATTCATGGCAAGTACTGAAACAATGTGTTTTATAGAGTCTGGTTGTTGGTAAAGAGCCCCCCACAAGTGTGTTGCACTCGCAACATAAATATGACCTACTGTTTTGCACTCATTACACGTGAAAAGTCCATGGGGACATCATATCAACCTGACCTAATTGTTTGAAAGTTGTAAATGCCGGGTCTGAAATGTCTGCTTTGTCCTACATGGCTTGTTGTTGTTTTCCCAAGCACATACTAACCCAGTTTGCAAATGATGAAATAGCCATTCAAAATGGCAAAGTTTATATTTAATGCCAATAATCCTGTCTTACCCCAGTTCCGTTTTTAGCTTACAAGTTTCAAAGTCACGACAAATATGTCAGATACATGGTTTTCTAGGTGAGATAAATTAAGTAAGACACCTTTGATGTTTATGTTTAATTCTCACTACAGGTCCAGAATGATCTTTAAATGCATTCTGAGTGGTTCAATCACCACCTGTAAAAATTATGTATACTTTGACCAAAAATATAGGATGGTACCAGTACTTATTTGCATGATCTAAGACAAGGCTCTCTGTTTAAAGATCAGGATCCCTTTACACAATTTTTTTCAGTGTTTAATTTTCCTTCCTGTTTATTGAAGTAATTTTCTTCTGTTTTTTTTCTCTCTCATAGGAATGGTTGATCAATGAACAGTGCCACCTAGTGTATGGCATGAAACTACCAACAGGGTTCCAGCTGATAGGAAAAGTGGTGAGTTCTGACACAAGTGTTTCATGAAAATAAAATTATAAAACCACATGTCCATTTGCATGACTGCAGATGTGGACATACACAGTTAAAACTCCAATAAAACAGAAATTAAAAAGACTGTTTCCACTTGGGTGGTCACTGTGGTGTTATGGTACAGTTTCAGATACCATTTTGCAGACCAGTTTATGTAGTAAGGATGGATATGTATACAAAACATCCTTGATGCTTTGAGGTGAAAATCCTGAAAACTTCACTAACAACAAGTATAGGGAAATATGTCCAGAGATCTCTTTGCATGTTTACCCCCATCACACCCACACAGTCACATGTCCTGTGTCAGTACAAGTGACCTATAGTATACTGTGGATGGCTTCATGTTTATCAGGTAAAAAATTTGCAATTATCACTTTTTCTCTGTTCCATTTTCACAAATGTACAAAAGACCAAGGCACAGAGTATAACCATTATTATGTGAATTAATTTCGTCAAATATTAAGTGCACAAAATCTTGCAAACAATAACATTGTTGATGGCAGACAATTGGAAAGATCTAATATCATTTGAAATATGACTGTTTGAACCAATTTAATCTTTTTTTTTTATAATGTCCACCTTTCAACTTTGCCTTCGACATTTGAAATTCTTCTTCATGAAGTTGTTATGTATGCAATAATTCCTTGCTCGAATATTTTGAATTGTAGTAAACAAGGCAACCACAGTAATACTTTGACAAATACTATGTATATCCAACATAAAATTTGTCTGTCTACAAATACCTCTATATACAGTGGAACCTCTCCTAGTGGGCACCTCTATAAAGTGGGCACTTTTGGGCAGTCCCATTTTTTCTTCTCTTTATTATGTTTAGCTAATGTGGGCACCTCCACATATTCTGTAAAGTGGGCTGTTTTCCTGAGCTAATGTGAGCACTTCACAGTTTTTTAAGGTTGAACTATCTCCTTAAAGCAACATTGTAAGCCTTTTTTACTGCGCTTGTAAAGTTATTAAGATAATATTAATTTTTAATTATAAAATAATAATATTCTTAAATTTAAATAATAACAATCAAAACAAATGAACCAAATTTAGAGGTGTACAAGTGAACATTGCTTAATACTTGACTCAAGACTAAGCTTAGGATGCAAGAATACTAATTAGATTAATATGTCTGCACCGGCTCAAGTCAGAGATCATCCCAGACTAGATGCCCCTATGCTAATTAATGTTTGTTTGTTTGGCTACCAAGAGTGGGAGGCAGCCCTGCTCATGCACAAAATTAATACTCTGTGCTTAATGCCCCTCTGGCCCATCACCGGTGCATGCCCACTAGACCAGGGCAGTGTTTCTTTAACAGTTGTTACATAACAATTCATACCGTACATTTTCCATTCTGTATCATAATTACAGTTACTGTTCATTTTTGAACATGTCAATCCAGAATTTAAAGGGAAAAGATTTGACATTAGCTCTAACATTTGATCTCATTAAGAATATTTTCTGAAGATGATAGTATTTTAATTAGTGACGTACTGTCTTTGCTAAATACCACATGCTGCTTTTCAATTTTTTTATTATAAGATATCATAAAATTGAATATATATATATATATATATATATATATATATATATATATATATATAAATATATATATATATAGAGAGAGAGAGAGAGAGAGAAAGAGAGAGAGTTCAGCTAACTTATGGACCATCTGCACACAGCTTCCTTTTATTGGTCTTATTTTTTTATCTATACTTTTAAGTAATAAAATACATATTTTCTGACAAATGTCCTGATAATATAAAAATAAATTGTCACTGAAAAACTTCATGAAATAAAGAGAGATGATACATGCAATTAGTTAATTTAGTAATCTCTAATCATGAGTAATTATAGCAATATATCTTACTAGGGGGCAGCACTCTATGTGCTGGTCATTACCTCCATATAGTGGGCACCTCTATAAAGTGGGCACTTTGGTCCAGTCCCAAGGGTGCCCACATTATAGAGGTTCAACTGTACTAAACACTATTTTGCTATTCTAAACTACCAGATAAGTCTTGAACTGATTGAAGGCTGAGCCACATTTTTTTCAGCAAATCTGCAGGTCTTTGTTTCACTTATTAAACCTCCACCATCCATAGTACTGTAAATTTTGTCTTTCTTGTACCATCCTGGATGGAAGACTATGATATATGTCTTGCTAAGTGAGAGTCAAGATAAATCTGAATGTCTGATTCAAAGTACTACAAACTTGTTTTCTAGTCCATGTGAGATTTGCTGTACAAACATGCATATTTACCAGAAATACTTTACAATCAGTGATTCATTGCTGAATGCTAGATATGCCTATACTTTTACAATAGCTACCTTTAGGGGCTAGGCTGAAGTCTGATGTAAAAGGCTTCAGATTTCTAGCCCCAGGTGTTTACTCTTAAGTTTTTGTAACCCAGCACCTGTTGCTTCTGTAGCTGTCCCAGTCCTAAAGCTACGCCTTTAAAATGTGCTGTATCTGAATTAATAAACTTCAAATTTATTGCTAACTGTCAGTCATAAAAACATCTCTTGAGAAAGCCTTTCTGTTTATAAAAAACAGTGGACTGCTATGGGGACCTCTCCTGTTAAGGTAAGAGAAGAGGGGTTTCACAGGACATTGGCCCTGCACCTTCACAGAAAAGTTAATGTACTGTGCCTGTCCAGGACTACTGGTTTTGGAGGACCTTAAAATCTAATTGCAGCCAAACTGGGTTACGGAAATTCATCAGAATTGGTACATCTTTTCTTTGTACTTCTTTTCTAGGCCTGGGTTGCACCAACTAACCCCCACTCTAAATCGGCCAAAGTCTTAAATGGCTTTGAACATCATTCTGTCGGTTAAGGAAGTGACAGTGTTGATGGTGGCACCTAACAAATTAAGTAATATTTAGTAATGGAGCATCTTATATCCAGAGGGGGGATTTTCTGTGCACCTTGCACGAGTTTGCAAACCAAAAATTAATTTCTAGGAGCTGTCAGGTTAAAGGTGTTAAAAACTATATTTTATAAAAATTATATACTGGTTAACATTGTTCCTGGCATTCCTTAAGAACCTTTCCATAAAGAAATATCATTAAAATGCTCTGTGATACTGGTGGACAAGCCCAGTAAGCCTGCTCCACCTTCAAGTAAAATGCTTCTAAATGCTGCAGTGCTCTGCTGTATGCAGACAGAGTGGAAGTTACCACCACAGCCTTTACGCTTCGCCTCTCTGACCTTATTATGCTAATGAACCCCATGAATGCTCCTGCACAGAGCTCAAAATTGGTAATTTTCTATTGAAAAAAAATTTTGATGCAGGTGTTTAAAATTGACGCAGGCAGCACCTGAGAACCATACCTTTATTTTTTGTATGGCCTAATATCTCTGTTTTCCATTTATCAATCATTATGATGTGTTTTGCTATATTTTGGGTTATTTGGATCATACAGATTCAGTGCAAGGTAGGACATTATTATCACTAAGCAGTCAGCAGAATAGTTCCTTCAACTTATGGCATAGAACTTTGTATAAGTTCTCCTTTGTATGAAAAATATCCAAAACTAGACGACCATAGGTCGAACGCTTGCCGGAATTCGGAAGTGAAACACAGACGAACAGACAGAACATATTGTCGGTTTTCTATTAATGGAATGACTCTCAGGGACATTGCTGAGAATATGTGGCCCGTAGAATGACATATGAGACAAAAGAACAGGCAAGCAGACAAAGCTGACAACAAAAGACAAACATACAGACATACTGACTTTGTGAGACAAGATTGACACCAGATGACATAAGCTAGTTATTGAGAAGATTCAAAGGAAGAAAATGAGTTATAATTTATGTAATTTAGATTTATAGTTTACGAGGTATGGCGAATTAATGATATACTTGGGAGGCTCGACTGTAGCGCCCTCTAGCAGACATATTCCAAAGACGACAAATGCGTTTCGTATTATTAGTGTATGACATGAGATGTCTCAGTTTCAAAAGGATTCCGTCAAAGTTGTGGCCTGTAGAATGCTATATGTAAGGCGTAAGAACCAGCAAGCAGGCGACTTTGAGGATAACGGACAAACAGATGGACACACTGACAAAGTGACAGAAGATTGAAACCAGATGCTTTAATCAGGTTATGGAGAAGACTCAAAGGAAGAAAATAAGCTATAGCTTATGTAACTGAGGCTTTGGGTGTAGAGATATGGCCAATACGATGGTATGTGTGTGAGAGTCATGTGCAGCGCCCACTAGTGGCCATATCCGGAAAATGAAAAATTTATTTCTAGATATTAGTGTAAGACATAAGATGTAATAGTTTCAAAAGGATTCCGTCAAAACTGTGGCCTACAGAATGCTATATGTGAGACGCAAGAGCCAACAAGCAGGTGAATTTGAGGACAACTGACAAACAGACGAAAACACTGACAAAGTGACTCAAAATTGAGTCCAGATGACTTCTCCAGGTTATGGAGAAGACTCAAAGGAAGAAAAAAGCTACAGTTTATGTAACTGAGGTTTATAGTTTTGGAGATATTGCCAAAGCATGATATGTTGGGAGAGGTTCGAGTTCGAGTTCGAAATATCTCTATTCACGAGTTATTTTACAAGATACTGCAAGACTTGTAATAAAATTTTGTAGTACTAGTTGAATGCTACCTGACGCAAAAAAACTAGATCACTCTAGCTTTAAAACTGACAAAGTTATAAAAATAAGACCCCTTATTTTCGAATATCATGACTTTTCCCCAAAAAATTGTAACCATGGTTATGGCAAATTTGAGTCAGCTACACACCAGATGACAGGCCTTGGAATGACGATTAAAATGAGCTATTGTTGAAGTAGATACGACTAAAAGTCACAAAGATATGAAGAAAAAAACGTTTTGAGAAGTTTTGACGACCTTGACCTTGACCTTTGACCTATTTTAACCAAAAACAATAGGGCACCTAGAAATTATGTTTTCCAACATCCCTGTAAGTTTTAAGGTTATTGTGGCAAAATTGTGGCCAGGAGAGTGGTGACAAACAAACAAACTAGACGACCATAGGTCGAACGCTTGCCGGAAATCGGAAGTGAAACACAGACGGACAGACAGAACATATTGTCGGTTTTCTATTAATGGAATGACTCTCAGGGACATTGCTGAGAATATGTGGCTTGTAAAATGACATATGAGACAAAAGAACAGGCAAGCAGACAAAGCTGACAACAAAAGACGAACAGACAGACATACTGACTTTGTGAGACAAGATTGACACCAGATGACATAAGCTAGTTATTGAGAAGATTCAAAGGAAGAAAATGAGTTATAATTTATGTAATTTAGATTTTTAGTTTCGGAGGTATGGCGAATTAATGATATACTTGGGAGGCTCGACTGTAGCGCCCTCTGTCGGACATATTCCGAAGACGACAAATGCGTTTCGTATTATTAGTGTATGACATGAGATGTCCCAGTTTCAAAAGGATTCCGTCAAAGCTGTGGCCTGTAGAATGCTTAATGTAAGGCGTAAGAACCAGCAAGCAGGCGACTTTGAGGATAACGGACAAACAGATGAACACACTGACAAAGTGACAGAAGATTGAAACCATATGCCTTAATCAGGTTGTGGTGAAGACTCAAAGGAAGAAAATAAGCTATTGTTTATGTATCTGAGGCTTTGGGTGTAGAGATATGGCCAATACAATGGTATGTGTGTGAGGGTCGTGTGCAGCGCCCACTAGTGGCCATATCCCGATAATGAAAAATTTATTTCTAGATATTAGTGTAAGACATAAGATGTTATAGTTTCAAAAGGATTCCGTCAAAACTGTGGCCTATAGAATGCTATATATGAGACGCAAGAACCCGCAAGCAGGCGAATTTAAGGACAACTGACAAACAGACAGACACACTGACAAAGTGACTCAAGATTGAGTCCAGATGATTACTCCAGGTTATGGAGAAGACTCAAAGGAAGAAAAAAGCTACAGTTTATGTAACTGAGGTTTATAGTTTTGGAGATATTGCCAAAGCATGATATGTTGGGAGAGGTTCGAGTTCAGCGCCCCCTAGCGGCCATATCCGGAAAATGAAAAATTGGTTTTGAGATATTAGTGTAGGACTTAAGATGTAATAATTTCAAAAGGATTCTTTCAAAACTGCGGCCTGTAGAATGCTATATGAGAGATCCAAGAGCAAGCAGGCGAATTTTAGGACAACTGACAAACAGACAGACACACTGACAAAGTGACATAAGATTGAGACCAGATGACATTACTAGATCATGGAGAAGACTAAGGGAAAGAAAATAAGCCATAGTTTCTGTAAGTGAGGCTTTGGGTTTTAGAGATATGGTCAATATAATGATATGTGTGTGAGGGTCATATGCAGCGCCACCTAGCGGCCATATCCGGAAAATGAAAAATATGTTTTGAGATATTTCTGTAAAACATAATATGCATCAGTTTTCAAATGCTTCTTTAAAAAAATATGGCCTGTAGAATGCTATTGTGAGACGCAAGAACCAGCAAGCAGGCGAATTTCAGGACAACTGAGAAACAGCCGGACACACTGACAAAGTGACACAAGATTGAGACCAGATGACATTATTAGTTTATGGAGAAGACTCAGAGGAAAAAAATAAGCTATAGTTTATGTAATTGAGGCTTTGAGTTTTAGAGATATGGCCAATGTAATGATATATGTGTGAGGGTCGTGTGCAGCGCCCCCTAGCAGCCATATTCAAAAAATGAAAAAACGATTTCGAGATACTAGTGTAGGACTTATGATATGTAAGTTTCAAAAAGATTCCTGAAATAATGTGGCCTTTGGCGAAAGATGAATGAAATCTCGAAATATCTCTATTCACGAGATATTTTACGAGATACTGCAAGACTTGTAATAAAATCTTGTAGTATTAGTTGAATGCTACCTGAAGCAAAAAACTAGGTCTCTCTAGCTTTAAAACTGACAAAGTTAGAAAAATAAGACCCCTTAATTTCGAATATCATGACTTTTCCCCCAAAATTTGTAACCATGGTTACGGCAAATTTGAGACAGCTACACACCAGATGACAGGCCTTGGAATGACGATTAAAATGAGCTATCGTTGAAGTAGATACGACTAATAGTCACAAAGATATGAAGAAAAAACCGTTTTGAGAAGTTTTGATGACCTTGACCTTGACCTTTAACTTATTTTGACCAAAAACAATAGGGCACCTAGAATTTTGTTTGTCCATCATCCCTGAAAGTTTCAAGGTGATTGTGGCGAAAATGTGGCCAGGAGAGTGATGACAAACAAACAGACAGACAGACAGACAAACAGACAAACAGACATACGCAACTGACCAATATGCTTGCCGAAATCTTTGATTCCGGCAAGCAACAAACAAGATGACCAGAGGTCATGCGCTTGCCGGAAATGGAAATGATACAGACAGATAGACAGAGAGTGCATGTAGAAACAGTCATATGAATGAGCATCATTGTGGGGGCAGCAGAAACGGATAATATGTTTATTTATGCATGCTGACCTTTAACAGCTGCATATCTTTCTAGTGTAAAAGGGACCAAGTTCAAATTTTTTTCATGAAATCCCGTTAATCTCGTTTGACAAGAAGCAGTGAGACGTTTTCAGGTTTGTCATGTCAAGCTGGCCAAATGATATGAAATGCCGAAAACTAGACCTGTCTAGCTATAAGAGCCGCTGAGTTATAAGCATTTGCATGAAATCTCGTGTTTTCTCGTTTGACGGGAAATGGTGCGAGCTTTGGCGAGATTTCCAGTTTTGTCATGTCAGGTTTGTCAAATATTACAAAATGCCGGAAACTTGACCTGTCTAGCTGCAAAAGTCGCCGTGTTATCAGCATTTACGTGAAATCATTTTTTTTTTCTCGCTTGACGAGATATAGTACGAGATTTGGCAAGACGAGCAGTTTTATTATGACAAGACGGCCAAACGTTACGAAATGGCGAAAACTAGATCCGTCTAGCTGTAAAAGTCGCCGAGTTATAAGCATTTCCGTGTACTCTCGTGTTTTCTCGTTTGACGAGATATGGTGCAGGATTTGGCCAGTCTTGTAGATTTGTCATATCAAACTCTCTAAATGTTATGAAATGGCGAAAACTACATCTGTCTAGCTGTAAAAGTCGCCGAGTTATTAGCATTTCTGTGAAATCTCCTTTTTTATCGTTTGACGAGATATGGTGCGAGATTTGGCCAGTCTTGCAGGTTTGTCATGTCAAGCCGTCCAAATGTTAATGAATGCCAAAAACTAGACCTGTCTAGCCGTGAAAGTTGCCGACTTATATGCATTTCTGTGAAATCTTGTTTTTCCACATTTGACCAGATATAGTGCGAGATTTCGCCAAGTATCGCAGTTTTACTATGTCAAGTTGGCCAAATGTTACCAAATGCAAAATCTAGACCTGAGTAGCTGTAAAAGTCGCCTAGTTATAAGCATTTCCATGATATCTCGTTTTTTCTCGCTTGACGAGATATGGTGCGAGATTTGGCCTGATTTCTTTTCTGGCGTGTCAAGCTGGTCATATGTTATGAAATGCCGAAAACTAGACCTGTGTAGCTGTAAAAGTCGCCGAGTTATAAGCATTTCCGTGAAATCTCGTTTTTTCTCGTTTGACGATAAACCGAGCGAAATTTGACGAGACTTGCAATTGAATGACTTAGAATCAAGGGGAAGCAGCCTTATGCAAAAAACTAGACCCTTGAAACATACATATTAACCGAGATAGAAGCCAAAAACTGCATATTTTCAGATCGTCAAGTTTAACCCACAAATTTGGTAACCATGGTAACGGCAGCACAAGGCTACATGTGCGGAGGAATAAGCCAATGTTCCTAGTTTAAGATACAACGATAAAAATTGTGCCATGTTTAAAATTATTTTAGATATTGCAGAAAAATGATATGTTACAGTGTTTCAGGTACCACGCCCCCTGGTGGCTATTTCCAAAAAATGAAAAACTGATTTCGAGATATTTATAAATAACACAAAATATATCAATTTCAAAGCCATTGTTAAAAAAATGCAACCTGTAGGTCATATTTAATGAAATCTCGAAGACTCTCGTTTGACGAGAAATGGTGCGAGATTTGGCGAGACTTTTAGTTTTATCATGTCAAGCTGCCTATAAGGTACATAATGACCAAAACCAGACGTCTGTAGCTTAAAAATTGACAAAGTTACAAAAAATGGTCGTGTTATTTCCAATTTCCATGATTTTTGCCCAAAAAATGTAACCATGGTAACGGCAAATTTAAGTAAGCTACATGTCAAAAGAAAGGCCAGGTGATGACGAAAAAAATGAGCTATTGCAGAAGTGGATAAGGCTATTTATGGCGAAGTTATAGTGCAAAAACCGTTAACCACACCTGTCGTGACCTTGACCCTTGACCTTGGAGCAATGTTGACCAAAAACAATAGGGTTCCAGGGTGTTCGGTTGTCAATCAACCCTGTAAGGGTCATGTTGATTGCTGCAAAATTGTGGCCAGGAGAGTGGTGACAAACAAACAAACAAACTAGACGACCAGAGGTCGAACGCTTGCCGGAAGCGGAAATAAGAAAGTCAAACTAGGATACAACATACAGCAGACAGTCAGGTTACGTTTGGAACTGGCAAAATGAATTACCCCAATTATGGCGGAAACAGAAGCACAATTTTGTGTGGTTATGCTGATTTTCAAAAGTCGCAGATGAGTAGACAGACAAACAGACAGACATACGGGAAAAAACGCCATGTGAAGGCCATGTACTCCTGTCATGGAGAATAGAAAACCGTCTATTAGAATAAAACTCCATATTTTGAATTTTAAGAAAAAGAAGAATATAATTGAACGTATATTAGGTCCCAATGGTAATGGAAGAATATGACACAGTCCCCACGAGGATAAACGCATTAAATCTTGTTTCAAATGCTGCAATCAATGTTGTGACACTGTCTATAGTTTTCGAGATATGGCACAATAATGATTGCTGCAGCGCCATCTGGCGGCTTATTTCTAAAAGGAAAAAAAATAAGTTCCCAGATATTTTTTTATTATATATATATATTATATATATATAAATATATATATTAGATTTATAATTAAAATTTAACCCCTGTAGAATATGACAGAGTCCCCAGGAGGATAAACGCATTAAATCTAGTATCAGATTCTGCAATCAATGTTGTGACAGTGTGTATAGTTTTGGAGATATGGCACAATAATGATTGCTGCAGCACCATCTGGCTGCTATTTTCTAAAAGAAAAAAATTAGTTTCGAAATATTATATTTTTTATTATAAATATTTGATGTATAATAAAAATTAAATCCCCTGCCCCCCCAATTGCTAAACCAGGGATCCGCCCATATTTTGACACACCCAACTTCAAAATCGGGGATCCGTCCCTGGTTTGAAAGATTTGCCAGTGGTTCCTGGCAACACAAGTGGCACCACAAAGGGGGCACAATGAAAATAACAGGTGTGTTCAATTCAAATTTAGCGGCTTTTGTCCTCTTTTCAATGCTGCTTTGTGAAATTCATGGACGACCCCGCACGCCAACTTGCAACTGTAATGGCATTGCCGGCACTTACCGGTCAACCCTGAAGCCACTTGTGCTCACGGCAATTGGGTGTATCTTCATCATTTGATAAAAAAACGAGGCGAGATTTAACGAGAATTCCAATATAATCACATAATTTAGCTGAGAGTGTCAGACGCTGTCATATGCTAAAAACTATATGTCTGTAGTGTAAAAAATGACAGCATTATAGGCATTTCTTTGAATGGTTCCATGTTCTTGTTTGACGATAAATAGTGCGAGATAGGATGAGATATTCACTTGTGTCACTTAAAACTAGTCAAATGATTCTTGAACAATAGAAAAATAAAATATCTAGCATGAAAATGACCGAGATAAAGACATTTGTTTAAAATCTAAAATATTCTCGTTTGGCGGGAGATGATACGAGATTTGCAGTGTAATCATTTCCAGCTTCTGAAATGCTACTAAATGCTGAAAACTGCTCCAATTTAGCTTTAACGTGATCAAGTTATAAGCATTTCTGTGAAATCTCGTAATTTCTCGTTTGGCAATAAACCGAGCAAGATTTGACGAGACTTGCAATTGAATAGCTTAGAACCAAGAGAAAGCAGCCTTATGAAAAAAACTAGACCCTTAAAACATAAATATTAACCGAGATAGAAGCCAAAAACTACATATTTTCAGATCGTCAAGTTTAACCCCAAAATCTGGTAACCATGGTAACGGCACCACAAGGCTATATGTAGGAAGGAATAAGGCAATGATCCTAGTTTTAGATGCGACCAAAAAATTTTTTATTTGCTTAATAGTTTTTAAGATATTGCGGAAAAATGATAAGTTGTAGTGTTTCCAGTGCCAAGCCCCCTGGTGGCCATTTCCGAAAAATGAAAAAACATGTTCGAGATAATGCAGAACAACAGAAAATATGTCACTTTCAGAACCTCAGCTGTAAAACTGCAACCTCTAAATGGTATTTCAAGAAATCTCGAAAAGTCTCATGTGACGACAAATGGCACAAGATTTTGCGAGACTTGCATTAATTTAGCACAGAGCGTATAAAATGCTAGACAATGCAAAAAACTAGAGCTCTCTAACTCTAATCTGGTAATGACAGCTCTAGCCGTTTCTGAGATTTTAATGTTAGTTTGCTTTTTTGGACAGATGACTAAGTTCCACCTCGTGTTCAATCTCCAAACTGAAACCATTCGAACAAACTTGAGATAGATTGTTCCAGAGATCATTTCTTAGCAATATTGGACAATTTGGCTGGACAGTTTCGCAAAAGAAGATTTATAAAGCTTTTTTTAGCTTTTTCCCTTTAAAATCTCAGTAAATGCAGATAGCCAAAAAAATAAACAAAATCCGATAGAGCTTTTCAGATGACTGTTTATTTACAAAAAAAATTGGTGATGCTTGTTCCTGACATTTTTTAGATAGCTATGGTTAACCTACAGACGACAGACGATGCTGCACCATAGCATAAGCTCACTGGTTCGCTAATAATCCGTTTCGAGTTATTACTGTTAGACATAAGATTTAATAGTTTAAAAAAGATTATTTCAAAACTGTGTCCTGTAGAATTCTATTAGTGAGACGGAAAAACCAACAAGCAGGCGAATTTGAGGACAACTGACAAACAAACAGACATAGTGACAAAGGGACACTAGATGAAGACAAGATGACTTAACCAGGTTATGGGGAAGACTCAGAGGAAAAAAATAAGCTATAGTTTATGTAATTGAGGTTTCTAGTTTTGGAGATATGGCCAAATAATGATATTGGGGATGTTCGACCACAGCACCATCTAGTGGACATATCCTGAAGATGATGAATGCGTTTTGTGATATTAGTGAATGGCATCAGATGTAATCGTTTCAAAAGGATTCCTCCAAATATCTGGCTTGTTGATTGCTATATGTGAGATGCAAGAACCAGCAAGTAGGCGAATTTGAAGATAATTGACAAACAGACGGACATACTGACAAAGTAACAGAAGATGGACACAAGATGACGTTACCATGTTTTGCAGAAGGCCAAGAGAAAGAAAATAAGCTACAGTTTGTGTAATATAGGTTTACTCTTACGGAAATATGTGCAAAAACTGATTTGTTTGGATGGGTCTAGTGCAGCGCCCCCTAGCAGCCATATCCGGGAAAATGAAAAAGAACTTTTGAGGTATTCGGGTAAAAATAAGATGAAGGAACAAACATACGCGGGTCACGAACATGCTTGCGAAAATCGAAGATTTCCGGCAAGCAATAAAGTTGTGACGGTGCCTCCAACATGTATCGTGGTATGGCCAAAAACGGCACGAGATTTGACGAGACTAACAATGTGACCCCTGAATGTGACTGCGAGTGTCAGCCGCTATCCAGCGCTGCAAACCATGTGTCTGTAGCGTAAAAAATGACAGAATTATAGGCATTTCTTTGAATGGTCACGTGTTCTCGTTTCACGAGAAAAGATGGGAGATATGACGAGACTTGCGATTGAATGGCTTAGAACTAGAGGGATGCTGTCTAACGGCAAAAACCAGACCTGTCTATCGCAAATATCAACAGAGATAGAAGCTGGAAAACTCCGAATTTTCAGATTGTCAAGTTTTACCCCAAAATTTGGTAACCATGGTAACGGCAGCACGAAGCAACATGTGTGAAGGGATAAGCCAATGTTCCTAGTTTCAGATACGACCAATAAAAAATGGTGTCACGTTTAATATTTTTTGAGATATTGCAGAAAAATGATATGTTACAGTGTTTCAGGTACCACGCCCCCTGGTGGCTATTTCCAAAAAATGAAAAACTGATTTCGAGATATTTATAAATAACACAAAATATATCAATTTCAAAGCCATTGCTAAAAGAATGCAACCTGTAGGTCATATTTAATGAAATCTCGAAGACTTTCTTTTGAGGAGAAACGTTGCAAGATTTTGCAAGATTTTTGATTGGATCACCGAGAACACACCAAGGGCTACAAGATGCAAAAAAAAATTGACCTCTCCAGCATAAAAACTGACAGAGTTAGAAGCTGAAAACTGCATATTTTCAAAATTCAAAAGTTTTACCCCAAAAATAGAGAAATCTGGCAATAGCGCACTTTGGCACCTATGCGCCAAAATAAGCCCATGGACCCCAGTTGAAGGTGCTGCGATGGAAATGGCCCAATGTTTAATAGTTCTGGAGGTATAGCACCAAAACAAATTTTCATGTTTTTTCATCCGCAACGCCCCCTGGCGGCCATTTCCAAAATCTGGAAAAACAATTTCGAGATATTCTTGTGTTACATAAAATATCTCAGAATCAGTACGATTCCTGCAAATTTGAAAAATATCACGAAATCCCATGATTCCTCCCCCAAAAAATGTAACCATGGTAACGGCAAATTTAAGTGAGCTACATGTCAAAAGAAAGGCCTTGGAATGCCGATTAAAATGAGCCATGTTTGAAGTGGCTATGACAAACGGTAATGGAGATATGAAGAAAAGAGCACTTTAGGAACTTTTGATGACCTTGACCTTGACCTTTGACCTATATTGACCAAAAACAATAGGCTTCTTGCATTTTTGATTATCTATAAAGTGTGTAAGTTTGAAAGTGATTGGTGCAAAATTGAGACCTGTCAAGAGATGACAGACAAACAGACAGACATCCGCGACTGACCAACCAGCTTGCGAAAATCGAAGATTTCCGGCAAGCAACAAACAGACATACGCAACTGAGTAATATTCTTGCCGAAATCTTTGATTCCGGCAAGCAACAAACTAGACGACCATAGGTCGAACGCTTGCCGGAAATCGGAAGTGAAACACAGACGGACAGAAAGAACATATTGTCGGTTTTCTATTAATGGAATGACTCTCAGAGACATTGCTGAGAATATGTGGCCCGTAGAATGACATATGAGACAAAAGAACAGGCAAGCAGACAAAACTGACAACAAAAGATGAACAGACAGACATAGTGACTTTGTGAGACAAGATTGACACCAGATGACATAACCTAGTGATTGAGAAGATTCAAAGGAAGAAAATAAGCTATAGCTTATGTAACTGAGGCTTTGGGTGTAGAGATATGGCCAATACAATGGTATGTGTGTGAGAGTCATGTGCAGCGCCCACTAGTGGCCATATCCGGAAAATGAAAAATTTATTTCTAGATATTAGTGTAAGACATAAGATGTAATAGTTTCAAAAGGATTCCGTCAAAACTGTGGCCTACAGAATGCTATATGTGAGACGCAAGAGCCAACAAGCAGGTGAATTTGAGGACAACTGACAAACAGACGAAAACACTGACAAAGTGACTCAAAATTGAGTCCAGATGACTTCTCCAGGTTATGGAGAAGACTCAAAGGAAGAAAAAAGCTACAGTTTATGTAACTGAGGTTTATAGTTTTGGAGATATTGCCAAAGCATGATATGTTGGGAGAGGTTCGAGTTCGAGTTCGAAATATCTCTATTCACGAGTTATTTTACAAGATACTGCAAGACTTGTAATAAAATTTTGTAGTACTAGTTGAATGCTACCTGACGCAAAAAACTAGATCACTCTAGCTTTAAAACTGACAAAGTTATAAAAATAAGACCCCTTATTTTCGAATATCATGACTTTTCCCCAAAAAATTGTAACCATGGTTATGGCAAATTTGAGTCAGCTACACACCAGATGACAGGCCTTGGAATGACGATTAAAATGAGCTATTGTTGAAGTAGATACGACTAAAAGTCACAAAGATATGAAGAAAAAAACGTTTTGAGAAGTTTTGACGACCTTGACCTTGACCTTTGACCTATTTTAACCAAAAACAATAGGGCACCTAGAAATTATGTTTTCCAACATCCCTGTAAGTTTCAAGGTTATTGTGGCAAAATTGTGGCCAGGAGAGTGGTGACAAACAAACAAACTAGACGACCATAGGTCGAACGCTTGCCGGAAATCGGAAGTGAAACACAGACGGACAGACAGAACATATTGTCGGTTTTCTATTAATGGAATGACTCTCAGGGACATTGCTGAGAATATGTGGCTTGTAAAATGACATATGAGACAAAAGAACAGGCAAGCAGACAAAGCTGACAACAAAAGACGAACAGACAGACATACTGACTTTGTGAGACAAGATTGACACCAGATGACATAAGCTAGTTATTGAGAAGATTCAAAGGAAGAAAATGAGTTATAATTTATGTAATTTAGATTTTTAGTTTCGGAGGTATGGCGAATTAATGATATACTTGGGAGGCTCGACTGTAGCGCCCTCTGTCGGACATATTCCGAAGACGACAAATGCGTTTCGTATTATTAGTGTATGACATGAGATGTCTCAGTTTCGAAAGGATTCCGTCAAAGCTGTGGCCTGTAGAATGCTATATGTAAGGCGTAAGAACCAGCAAGCAGGCGACTTTGAGGATAACGGACAAACAGATGGACACACTGACAAAGTGACAGAAGATTGAAACCAGATGTCTTAATCAGGTTATGGAGAAGAGTCAAAGAAAGAAAATAAGCTGTAGCTTATGTAACTGAGGCTTTGGGTGAAGAGTTATGGCCTATACAATGTTATGTGTGTGAGAGTCATGTGCAGCGCCCACTAGTGGCCATATCCGGAAAATGAAAAATTCATTTCTAGATATTAGTGTAAGACATAAGATGTAATAGTTTCAAAAGGATTCCGTCAAAACTGTGGCCTACAGAATGCTATATGTGAGACGCAAGAGCCAACAAGCAGGCGAATTTGAGGACAACTGACAAACAGACGAAAACACTGACAAAGTGACTCAAAATTGAGTCCAGTGGACTTCTCCAGGTTATGGAGAAGACTCAAAGGAAGAAAAAAGCTAAAGTTTATGTAACTGAGGTTTATAGTTTTGGAGATATTGCCAAAGCATGATATGTTGGGAGAGGTTCGAGTTCAGCGCCCCCTAGCGGCCATATCCGGAAAATGAAAAATTGGTTTCGAGATATTAGTGTAAGACTTAAGATGTAATAGTTTCAAAAGGATTCTTTCAAAACTGTGGCCTGTAGAATGCTATATGTTAGACGCAAGAGCAAGCAGGCGAATTTGAGGACAACTGACAAACAGACAGACACACTGACAAAGTGTCACAAAATTTTGACCAGATGACTACACTAGGTTATGGAGAAGACTCAGAGGAAGAAAATAAGCTATAGTTTATGTAACTGAGGTTTATAGTTTTGGAGATATGGCCAAAATATGATATGTTCGGGAGGTTCGCATCCAGCGCCCCCTAGCGGCCCAATTCAAAAAGTGAAAATGATTTCGAGATACTAGTGTAGGACTTATAATATGTCAGTTTCAAAAAGATTCCTGCAATAATGTGGCTTTTGGCGCAAGATGAATGAAATCTCGAAATATCTCTATTTACGAGATATTTTACGAGATACTGCAAGACTTGTAATAAAATCTTGTAGTACTAGTTGAATGCTACCTGATGCAAAAAACTAGATCACTCTAGCTTTAAAACTGACAAAGTTAGAAAAATAAGACCCCTTATTTTCGAATATTATGACTTTTTCCCCAAAACTTGTAACCATGGTTACGGCAAATTTGAGTCAGCTACACACCAGATGACAGGCCTTGGAATGACGATTAAAATGAGCTATTGTTGAAGTAGATACGGCTAATAGTCACAAAGATATGAAGAAAAAACCGTTTTGGGAAGATTTGACGACCTTGACCTTGACCTTTCACCTATTTTTACCAAAAACAATAGGGCACCTAGAAATTATGTTTTTCATCATCCCTGTAAGTTTCAAGGTTATTGTGGCAAAATTGTGGCCAGGAGAGTGGTGACAAACAAACAAACAAACAGACAGACAGACAGACAAACAGACATACGCAACCGACCAATATGCTTGCCGAAATCTTTGATTCCGGCAAGCAACAAGATGACCAGAGGTCACGCGCTTGCCGGAAATGGAAATGATAGAGACAGATAGACAGAGAGTGCATGTAGAAACAGTCATATGAATGAGCAACATTGTGGGGGCAGCAGAAACGGATAATATGTTTATTTATGCATGCTGACCTTTAACAGCTGCATATCTTTCTAGTGTAAAAGGGACCAAGTTCAAAATTTTTTCATGGAATCCCGTTAATCTCGTTTGACAAGAAGCAGTGAGACGTTTTCAGGTTTGTCATGTCAAGCTGGCCAAATGATATGAAATGCCGAAAACTAGACCTGTCTAGCTATAAAAGCCGCTGAGTTATAAGCATTTGCATGAAATCTCGTGTTTTCTCGTTTGACGGGAAATGGTGCGAGCTTGTGCCTGACTTGGAGTTCTGTCATGTCAAGCGGGTCATGTGGAACTAAATGCCGAAAACTAGACCTGTCTAGCTGCAGTTCCGTGAAATCTCGTGTTTTCTCGTTTGACGGGATACGGTGCGAGATTTTGCCTGACATGCATGTCTGTCGTGTCAAGCTGGTCTAGTGGAACAAAAGGCCGAAAACCAGACGTGTCTATCTGTAACACTTGCCGAGTTATAACCAATGCCGTGAAATCTCATGTTTTCTCGTTTGACGAGATACGGTGCGACATTCGGCCTGACTTTCAGTTCTGTCATGTCCAGCAGGACATGTGAAACAAAATGCCGAAAACTAGACCTGTCCAGCTGTAAAACTCGCCGAGTTATAAGCATTTCCGTGAAATCTCGTGTTTTCTCGTTTGACGAGATAGGGTGCGAGATTTGGCCTGACTTGTACATCTATCGTGTCAAGCTGGTCATGTGGAAGGAAATGCCGGAAACCAGACGTGTCTAGCTGTAAAACTGGCCGAGTTATAAGCATTTCCGTGAAATTTCGTGTTTTCTCGTTTGACGAGATATGGCGCGAGATTTTGCCAGACTTGCATATCTGTCGTGTCAAGCTGGTCTAGTGGAACTAAATGCCGAAAACCAGACGTGTCTAGCTGTAAAACTGGCCTAGTTATAAGCATTTCCGTGAAATCCTGTGTTTTCTCGTTTGACGAGATACGGTGCGAGATTTGGCCTGTCTTGCAGCTCTGTCGTGTCAAGCTTGTTTGGTGGAACGAAATGCCGATAACCAGACCTGTCTAGCTGTAAAAGTCGCCGAGTTATAAGCATTTCCGCGAAGTCTCGTTTTTTCTCGTTTGACGAGATATGGCGCGAGATTTGGCGTGACTTTCAGTTCTGTCGTGTCAAGCTGGTCATGTGAAACAAAATGCCGAAAACTAGATCTGCCTAGCTTAAAAACTGACAAAGTTACAAAAAATGGTCGTGTTATTTCCAATTTCCGTGATTTTTGCCCAAAAAATGTAACCATGGTAACGGCAAATTTAAGTAAGCTACATGTCAAAAGAAAGGCCAGGTGATGACGAAAAAAATGAGCTATTGCAGAAGTGGATAAGCCTATTTATGGCGAAGTTATAGTGCAAAAACCGTTAACCATACCTGTCGTGACCTTGACCCTTGACCTTGGACCAATGTTGACCAAAAACAATAGGGCACCTAGAAATTGGTTTGTCATTTAAGCCTGTAAGTTTCAAGTTGATTAATGCAAAAGTGTGACCTGGAGAGTCGTGACAAACAAACAAACAAACAAACAAACAAAAAGACAAACAGACATACGCAACTGACGAACATGCTTGCCGAAATCGAAGATTTCCGGCAAGCAACAAACAAACAAACAAACAAACAAACAAACAGACAAAGAGACAAACAGACATACGCAACTGACGAACATGCTTGCCGAAATCGAAGATTTCCGGCAAGCAACAAACAAACAAACAAAGAGACAAACAGACATACGCAACTGACGAACATGCTTGCCGAAATCGAAGATTTCCGGCAAGCAACAAACAAACAGACAAAGAGACAAACAGACATACGCAACTGACGAACATGCTTGCCGAAATCGAAGATTTCCGGCAAGCAACTAGACGACCATAGGTCGAGAGCTTGCCGGACTTAAATGACAGACGGATGGACAAACAGGACAAACTGACGGTTTTCTATCAATTGAATGACTTTTAAAGTGATTCCTGGAACGTTTGGCCTGTTGAACGACATAAATCACACAAAAGAACATGAAATCAGACATAGCTCAAAACAGACAAATATACTGACACACCTGAGATAACAGACTACAAGTGAAGGTAGAGTTTATAATGTCGGAGATATGGCCAAAAAATGATATGGTGTGGAGGCTCTACCGCAGCATCCCCTAGCGGCCATATCCCAAAAATTAAAAATTTCTTTTGAGATATTATTGTAAGAAATGTTCCAAGATGTATATATTATTGTGAGAGATGTTCCAATTCCAAAAGGATTCCTTCAAAACTGTGGCCTGAAGATTGCTAACTGTAAGACGCAAGATCCAGCAATCAGGCGAAATTGAGGATCACTGACAAACAGACAGACATACTGAAAAACTGTGGCCTGAAGATTGCTAACTGTAGGACGCAAGATCCAGCAAGCAGGCGAAATAGAGGATCACTGACAAACAGACAGACATACTGAAAAAGTGACACAAGAAAAAGATAAGATGACTAACTCAGATTATGGAGTAGATTCAAAAGAAGACAATAAGTCATAGTGTTTGTAATTGAAGTTTATAGTTTTGTAGATATGGCAAAGAAATATATATAGGGGAGAGCCGAGTGCAGCGCCCCCTATTGGCAATATCCAGAAAAATGAATAATCTGTTTCGAGATATTACTGTAAGATGTAAGATGTAATAGTTTAACAAGTGACCCATGGGTCATGACGCTCAGCTGCCAAGCATGACCTACCTTATCATGGGCTGAGATTCACAACTTCCAGTCACATTTTGAAGAACCAATTTGCCAATATGTTGAAATTTTCTACGACAACAGAAATATACATCACCTATGTCTGGTTAAAACACAGTGACTTGATGGTCTTAGGAAAAATGATTGATTGTTAAGCTATCAGTAACTATTCCCATAGCTTGCTTGATACCTGTCAGTCTCAAAAGGAACACCACAAAGGGCAAATATAAGATCAAAATATATAGCAAAAATCAAGGAAATCCATGCAAGAATTATTGAGAAACGGGTGCTTATAAATATGAAGTGTGAATCAAATTGAGTGATGCATAGATGTGGCATATGTGAAAGACTGAAGGTTTGGGTTGAACAGTTTTACTTGCAAAATGTTCACAACCATTTAGAATAATTAAGTATTGTGTCCTTAACCTTTGACCTTTTGAATTGACATCGATAGGCTTCTTCCCCTATTGGTAGGTAAGCCATATATGACAAATGGAAGGTATAGATTGAAAAGTTTCCTGAAAATGACTCCACACAAAAGGTGGGTGCAGTGAACTTCACCTTTGACCTCAAAATCAACAGGTCTTTTCCCCTGTTGGCAGTGAAGCGATATCAGTGCTGGGAAGTTTGGAATGAAATGTCTAGCTTGAAATGTTTTCACAACCTTTTAAAAAAATTGGATCCTGTGACCCTGATCTTTGATCTTGTGACCTAAAAATCTATAGGATTCTTCTCCCTCTTAGTAGGTGAAATATATGTAAAAGTTCAAAGAATTGGTATGAAAGATTTGGCTTAAAATGCATCCACAGGCATTAAATAAAGGGACTCCTGTGACCTTGACCTTTGACCTGTTGACTTCAAAATAATTATGGTTCTTTCCCTGTTGGTAGATGAGCTGCATGTGAAAGATGGAAGGTTTTGGATGGAAATTTTAGCTAAAAGAATTATTTCTGGGGGGGGGGGGGGTGCATACACACCCTGTAACTTCGAGAATATAGGTCAGTGACCTAATTTCAGGTTTGCAAGGAGATCATTTTAGAACCTCTAAGACTACATAGGGTTCATGACCCTAGCCCGTACAGTTACGATTTGTGCCCTGCTAACAGACGGGCGGCCGGTCAGCAGGATGGACACATGGAAGGACGACGGACAAAGACCCATCGCTATAGCCCAGCATGACTGAAAGTCAGCTGAGCTAAAAATGATCCTTTCAAACCGGTGGCCTGTAGAATGCTATCAGTGAGACTCAAGAACCAAACAGCCGGCGAATTTTAGGACAACTGACAAACAAACAGACAAACTTACAAAGGGACACAAGATGGAGACAAGATGACTTAATCAGGTTATGGAGAAGACTCAGAGGAAGAAAATAAGCTATACTTTATGTAATTGAGGCTTATAATTTTGGAGATATGACCAAATAATGATATACTGGGGATGTTCGACTGCAGCGCCCTCTAGTGGACATATCCTGAAGACGACAAATGCGTTTCGTGATATTAGTGTATGACATAAGATGTAATAGTTTCAAAAGGATTCGTCCACATATCTGACTTGTTGATTGCTATATCTAAAGAGCAAAAACTAGCAAGCAGGCGAATTTGAGGATAAATGACAAACAGACAGACATACTGACAAAGTGACACAAGATGGAGACCAGATGACTTGACAATGTTTTGAAGAAGACCAAGAGAAAGAAAATAAGCTATAGTTTGTGTAATATAGGTTTACTCTTACGGAAATATGTTCAAAAACTGATTTTTTTGGAAGGGTCAAGTGCAGCGCCCCCTAGCAGCCATATCGGGAAAATGAAAAATAATTTTTGAGATATTAGTATAATTCATAAGATGAAGGAAAAAACATACACGGGTGACCAACATGTTTTCGAAAATCGAAGATTTCCGGCAAGCAATAAAGTTTGGACTGTGCCTCCAACATGTATGATAATAGATAGGGCCGGGAAAGGCCGACACGCACCGCTTCACATGCCGGCTGCCCACCGTAAGGACCCTGTCGCCACTTGCGGCAATTGCACGTGTCTTCGTGGTATGTATCAGTTTCAAAAGGATGCCTGCATATCTGTGGCCTATAGGGCATGTCACCGTGAAATCGCGAAATCTCATTCGACGAGAAACGGTGCGAGATTTTGCAAGATTTTTGGTTGGATCACCGAGAACTCACCAAGGGCTACAAGATGCAAAAATTTTGACCTCTCTAGCATAAAAACTGACAGAGTTAGAAGCTGAAAACTGCATATTTTCAAAATTCAAAGGTTTTACCCCAAAAATAGAGAAATCTGGCAATAGCGCACTTTGGCACCTATGCGCAAAAATAAGCCCATGGACCCTAGTTTAAGGTGCTGTGATGGAAATGGCCCAATGTTTAATAGTTCTGGAGGTATAGCACCAAAACAAATTTTCATGTTTTTTCATCTGCAACGCCCCCTGGCGGCCATTTCCAAAATCCGAAAAACCCGTTTCGAGATATTCTTATGTTACATAAAATATCTCAGAATCAGTAAAATTGCTGCAAATTTGAAAAATATCACGAAATTCCATGATTTCTCCCCAAAATTGCGTAACCATGGTAACAGCGAAATGAGGCAATTTTGCAGTGTTGGAAGTGGCCATGCAGTGGCAAATAAAACGGGCTACAGATTAGGTGCCTACGGCTATTTTTGACGAAGGTATGAAGAAAAAACCGTTTTTGAGCTTTTTGGTGACCCTGACCTTGACCCTTGACCGATCATGACCAAAAACAATAGGCTCCGAGAAGAACCGATTATACACTCTATCTATAAGTATCAGGACTATTGGTGCAAAATTGTGGCCTGTAGAGCGGGGACATACAGACAAACAAACAAACGGAACTGATCAACATACTTGTTGAAATCTCTGATTCCGGCAAGCAATAAACTATAACGCGACAGAAATGGCAAACCGGC
This sequence comes from Sipunculus nudus, assembly GCA_026874595.1. Lineage (NCBI taxonomy): Eukaryota > Metazoa > Annelida > Sipuncula > Golfingiida > Sipunculidae > Sipunculus > Sipunculus nudus. The sequence goes on from CM049318.1 coordinate 33,153,115, forward strand.
CCGCAAAGAGTGCCTGTGGTCACTTATTTTATACGGCGAACGCTATAATTTTTGCAGTCACGGGAAAGCGTGTCTGTCTTTCATACTAAAACGCGTGCATGCATGCGTGATGGCATATGTATTTGTGCATGCGGGTTTTAATTTTTACAAAGTTGCTAAAATTTGCAGGGACCGTGTATGATTAAACAAAAGAGGTCATGGGCAGAAAGGCCATGAAACGCCAATTCATATGGTGTACAGTTTATGTACCTAAAATGTGTAGTTTTGGAGATATGGTTAAACAATGATAGTAGGTACGGGGTTGCAGTGCAGCGCCCCCTAGCGGAAATTTTCCAAAAACTGAACAATTGCTTTCGAGATATTAGTGTATGACGTAACATGTATCAGTTTCAAAAGGATGCCTGCATATCTGTGGCCTATAGGGCATGTCACCGTGAAATTGCGAAATCTCATTCGACGAGAAACGGTGCGAGATTTTGCAAGATTTTTGGTTGGATCACCGAGAACTCACCAAGGGCTACAAGATGCAAAAATTTTGACCTCTCTAGCATAAAAACTGACAGAGTTAGAAGCTGAAAACTGCATATTTTCAAAATTCAAAGGTTTTACCCCAAAAATAGAGAAATCTGGCAATAGCGCACTTTGGCACCTATGCGCAAAAATAAGCCCATGGACCCTAGTTTAAGGTGCTGTGATGGAAATGGCCCAATGTTTAATAGTTCTGGAGGTATAGCACCAAAACAAATTTTCATGTTTTTTCATCTGCAACGCCCCCTGGCGGCCATTTCCAAAATCTGAAAAACCCGTTTCGAGATATTCTTATGTTACATAAAATATCTCAAAATCAGTAAAATTGCTGCAAATTTGAAAAATATCACGAAATTCCATGATTTCTCCCCAAAATTGCGTAACCATGGTAACAGCGAAATGAGGCAATTTTGCAGTGTTGGAAGTGGCCATGCAGTGGCAAATAAAACGGGCTACAGATTAGGTGCCTACGGCTATTTTTGACGAAGGTATGAAGAAAAAACCGTTTTTGAGCTTTTTGGTGACCCTGACCTTGACCCTTGACCGATCATGACCAAAAACAATAGGCTCCGAGAAGAACCGATTATACACTCTATCTATAAGTATCAGGACGATTGGTGCAAAATTGTGGCCTGTAGAGCGGGGACATACAGACAAACAAACAAACGGAACTGATCAACATACTTGTCGAAATCTCTGATTCCGGCAAGCAATAAACTATAACGCGACAGAAATGGCAAACCGGCCCGCAAAGAGTGCCTGTGGTCACTTATTTTATACGGCGAACGCTATAATTTTTGCAGTCACGGGAAAGCGTGTCTGTCTTTCATACTAAAACGCGTGCATGCATGCGTGATGGCATATGTATTTGTGCATGCGGGTTTTAATTTTTACAAAGTTGCTAAAATTTGCAGGGACCGTGTATGATTAATCAAAAGAGGTCATGGGCAAAAAAGGCCATGAAACGCCAATTCATATGGTTTACAGTTTATGTACCTAAAATGTGTAGTTTTGGAGATATGGTTAAACAATGATAGTAGGTACGGGGTTGCAGTGCAGCGCCCCCTAGCGGTAATTTTCCAAAAACTGAACAATTGCTTTCGAGATATTAGTGTATGACGTAACATGTATCAGTTTCAAAAGGATGCCTGCATATCTGTGGCCTATAGGGCATGTCACCGTGAAATCGCGAAATCTCATTCGACGAGAAACGGTGCGAGATTTTGCAAGATTTTTGGTTGGATCACCGAGAACTCACCAAGGGCTACAAGATGCAAAAATTTTGACCTCTCTAGCATAAAAACTGACAGAGTTAGAAGCTGAAAACTGCATATTTTCAAAATTCAAAGGTTTTACCCCAAAAATAGAGAAATCTGGCAATAGCGCACTTTGGCACCTATGCGCAAAAATAAGCCCATGGACCCTAGTTTAAGGTGCTGTGATGGAAATGGCCCAATGTTTAATAGTTCTGGAGGTATAGCACCAAAACAAATTTTCATGTTTTTTCATCTGCAACGCCCCCTGGCGGCCATTTCCAAAATCTGAAAAACCCGTTTCGAGATATTCTTATGTTACATAAAATATCTCAGAATCAGTAAAATTGCTGCAAATTTGAAAAATATCACGAAATTCCATGATTTCTCCCCAAAATTGCGTAACCATGGTAACAGCGAAATGAGGCAATTTTGCAGTGTTGGAAGTGGCCATGCAGTGGCAAATAAAACGGGCTACAGATTAGGTGCCTACGGCTATTTTTGACGAAGGTATGAAGAAAAAACCGTTTTTGAGCTTTTTGGTGACCCTGACCTTGACCCTTGACCGATCATGACCAAAAACAATAGGCTCCGAGAAGAACCGATTATACACTCTATCTATAAGTATCAGGACGATTGGTGCAAAATTGTGGCCTGTAGAGCGGGGACATACAGACAAACAAACAAACGGAACTGATCAACATACTTGTCGAAATCTCTGATTCCGGCAAGCAATAAACTATAACGCGACAGAAATGGCAAACCGGCCCGCAAAGAGGGTCTGTGGTCACTTATTTTATACGGCGAATGCTATAATTTTTGCAGTCACGGGAAAGCGTGTCTGTCTTTCATACTAAAACGCGTGCATGCATGCGTGATGGCATATGTATTTGTGCATGCTGGTTTTAATTTTTACAAAGTTGCTAAAATTTGCGGGGACCGTGTATGATTAAACAAAAGAGGTCATGGGCAGAAAGGCCATGAAACGCCAATTCATATGGTGTACAGTTTATGTAACTAAAATGTGTAGTTTTGGAGATATGGTTAAACAATGATAGTAGGTACGGGGTTGCAGTGCAGCGCCCCCTAGCGGTAATTTTCCAAAAACTGAACAATTGCTTTCGAGATATTAGTGTATGACGTAACATGTATCAGTTTCAAAAGGATGCCTGCATATCTGTGGCCTATAGGGCATGTCACCGTGAAATCGCGAAATCTCATTCGACGAGAAACGGTGCGAGATTTTGCAAGATTTTTGGTTGGATCACCGAGAACTCACCAAGGGCTACAAGATGCAAAAATTTTGACCTCTCTAGCATAAAAACTGACAGAGTTAGAAGCTGAAAACTGCATATTTTCAAAATTCAAAGGTTTTACCCCAAAAATAGAGAAATCTGGCAATAGCGCACTTTGGCACCTATGCGCAAAAATAAGCCCATGGACCCTAGTTTAAGGTGCTGTGATGGAAATGGCCCAATGTTTAATAGTTCTGGAGGTATAGCACCAAAACAAATTTTCATGTTTTTTCATCTGCAACGCCCCCTGGCGGCCATTTCCAAAATCTGAAAAACCCGTTTCGAGATATTCTTATGTTACATAAAATATCTCAGAATCAGTAAAATTGCTGCAAATTTGAAAAATATCACGAAATTCCATGATTTCTCCCCAAAATTGCGTAACCATGGTAACAGCGAAATGAGGCAATTTTGCAGTGTTGGAAGTGGCCATGCAGTGGCAAATAAAACGGGCTACAGATTAGGTGCCTACGGCTATTTTTGACGAAGGTATGAAGAAAAAACCGTTTTTGAGCTTTTTGGTGACCCTGACCTTGACCCTTGACCGATCATGACCAAAAACAATAGGCTCCGAGAAGAACCGATTATACACTCTATCTATAAGTATCAGGACGATTGGTGCAAAATTGTGGCCTGTAGAGCGGGGACATACAGACAAACAAACAAACGGAACTGATCAACATACTTGTCGAAATCTCTGATTCCGGCAAGCAATAAACTATAACGCGACAGAAATGGCAAACCGGCCCGCAAAGAGTGCCTGTGGTCACTTATTTTATACGGCGAACGCTATAATTTTTGCAGTCACGGGAAAGCGTGTCTGTCTTTCATACTAAAACGCGTGCATGCATGCGTGATGGCATATGTATTTGTGCATGCGGGTTTTAATTTTTACAAAGTTGCTAAAATTTGCAGGGACCGTGTATGATTAAACAAAAGAGGTCATGGGCAGAAAGGCCATGAAACGCCAATTCATATGGTGTACAGTTTATGTACCTAAAATGTGTAGTTTTGGAGATATGGTTAAACAATGATAGTAGGTACGGGGTTGCAGTGCAGCGCCCCCTAGCGGAAATTTTCCAAAAACTGAACAATTGCTTTCGAGATATTAGTGTATGACGTAACATGTATCAGTTTCAAAAGGATGCCTGCATATCTGTGGCCTATAGGGCATGTCACCGTGAAATTGCGAAATCTCATTCGACGAGAAACGGTGCGAGATTTTGCAAGATTTTTGGTTGGATCACCGAGAACTCACCAAGGGCTACAAGATGCAAAAATTTTGACCTCTCTAGCATAAAAACTGACAGAGTTAGAAGCTGAAAACTGCATATTTTCAAAATTCAAAGGTTTTACCCCAAAAATAGAGAAATCTGGCAATAGCGCACTTTGGCACCTATGCGCAAAAATAAGCCCATGGACCCTAGTTTAAGGTGCTGTGATGGAAATGGCCCAATGTTTAATAGTTCTGGAGGTATAGCACCAAAACAAATTTTCATGTTTTTTCATCTGCAACGCCCCCTGGCGGCCATTTCCAAAATCTGAAAAACCCGTTTCGAGATATTCTTATGTTACATAAAATATCTCAAAATCAGTAAAATTGCTGCAAATTTGAAAAATATCACGAAATTCCATGATTTCTCCCCAAAATTGCGTAACCATGGTAACAGCGAAATGAGGCAATTTTGCAGTGTTGGAAGTGGCCATGCAGTGGCAAATAAAACGGGCTACAGATTAGGTGCCTACGGCTATTTTTGACGAAGGTATGAAGAAAAAACCGTTTTTGAGCTTTTTGGTGACCCTGACCTTGACCCTTGACCGATCATGACCAAAAACAATAGGCTCCGAGAAGAACCGATTATACACTCTATCTATAAGTATCAGGACGATTGGTGCAAAATTGTGGCCTGTAGAGCGGGGACATACAGACAAACAAACAAACGGAACTGATCAACATACTTGTCGAAATCTCTGATTCCGGCAAGCAATAAACTATAACGCGACAGAAATGGCAAACCGGCCCGCAAAGAGGGTCTGTGGTCACTTATTTTATACGGCGAACGCTATAATTTTTGCAGTCACGGGAAAGCGTGTCTGTCTTTCATACTAAAACGCGTGCATGCATGCGTGATGGCATATGTATTTGTGCATGCTGGTTTTAATTTTTACAAAGTTGCTAAAATTTGCGGGGACCGTGTATGATTAAACAAAAGAGGTCATGGGCAGAAAGGCCATGAAACGCCAATTCATATGGTGTACAGTTTATGTAACTAAAATGTGTAGTTTTGGAGATATGGTTAAACAATGATAGTAGGTACGGGGTTGCAGTGCAGCGCCCCCTAGCGGTAATTTTCCAAAAACTGAACAATTGCTTTCGAGATATTAGTGTATGACGTAACATGTATCAGTTTCAAAAGGATGCCTGCATATCTGTGGCCTATAGGGCATGTCACCGTGAAATCGCGAAATCTCATTCGACGAGAAACGGTGCGAGATTTTGCAAGATTTTTGGTTGGATCACCGAGAACTCACCAAGGGCTACAAGATGCAAAAATTTTGACCTCTCTAGCATAAAAACTGACAGAGTTAGAAGCTGAAAACTGCATATTTTCAAAATTCAAAGGTTTTACCCCAAAAATAGAGAAATCTGGCAATAGCGCACTTTGGCACCTATGCGCAAAAATAAGCCCATGGACCCTAGTTTAAGGTGCTGTGATGGAAATGGCCCAATGTTTAATAGTTCTGGAGGTATAGCACCAAAACAAATTTTCATGTTTTTTCATCTGCAACGCCCCCTGGCGGCCATTTCCAAAATCTGAAAAACCCGTTTCGAGATATTCTTATGTTACATAAAATATCTCAGAATCAGTAAAATTGCTGCAAATTTGAAAAATATCACGAAATTCCATGATTTCTCCCCAAAATTGCGTAACCATGGTAACAGCGAAATGAGGCAATTTTGCAGTGTTGGAAGTGGCCATGCAGTGGCAAATAAAACGGGCTACAGATTAGGTGCCTACGGCTATTTTTGATGAAGGTATGAAGAAAAAAACCGTTTTTGAGCTTTTTGGTGACCCTGACCTTGACCCTTGACCGATCATGACCAAAAACAATAGGCTCCGAGAAGAACCGATTATACACTCTATCTATAAGTATCAGGACGATTGGTGCAAAATTGTGGCCTGTAGAGCGGGGACATACAGACAAACAAACAAACGGAACTGATCAACATACTTGTCGAAATCTCTGATTCCGGCAAGCAATAAACTATAACGCGACAGAAATGGCAAACCGGCCCGCAAAGAGTGCCTGTGGTCACTTATTTTATACGGCGAACGCTATAATTTTTGCAGTCACGGGAAAGCGTGTCTGTCTTTCATACTAAAACGCGTGCATGCATGCGTGATGGCATATGTATTTGTGCATGCGGGTTTTAATTTTTACAAAGTTGCTAAAATTTGCGGGGACCGTGTATGATTAAACAAAAGAGGTCATGGGCAGAAAGGCCATGAAACGCCAATTCATATGGTGTACAGTTTATGTACCTAAAATGTGTAGTTTTGGAGATATGGTTAAACAATGATAGTAGGTACGGGGTTGCAGTGCAGCGCCCCCTAGCGGTAATTTTCCAAAAACTGAACAATTGCTTTCGAGATATTAGTGTATGACGTAACATGTATCAGTTTCAAAAGGATGCCTGCATATCTGTGGCCTATAGGGCATGTCACCGTGAAATCGCGAAATCTCATTCGACGAGAAACGGTGCGAGATTTTGCAAGATTTCTGGTTGGATCACCGAGAACTCACCAAGGGCTACAAGATGCAAAAATTTTGACCTCTCTAGCATAAAAACTGACAGAGTTAGAAGCTGAAAACTGCATATTTTCAAAATTCAAAGGTTTTACCCCAAAAATAGAGAAATCTGGCAATAGCGCACTTTGGCACCTATGCGCAAAAATAAGCCCATGGACCCTAGTTTAAGGTGCTGTGATGGAAATGGCCCAATGTTTAATAGTTCTGGAGGTATAGCACCAAAACAAATTTTCATGTTTTTTCATCTGCAACGCCCCCTGGCGGCCATTTCCAAAATCTGAAAAACCCGTTTCGAGATATTCTTATGTTACATAAAATATCTCAGAATCAGTAAAATTGCTGCAAATTTGAAAAATATCACGAAATTCCATGATTTCTCCCCAAAATTGCGTAACCATGGTAACAGCGAAATGAGGCAATTTTGCAGTGTTGGAAGTGGCCATGCAGTGGCAAATAAAACGGGCTACAGATTAGGTGCCTACGGCTATTTTTGACGAAGGTATGAAGAAAAAACCGTTTTTGAGCTTTTTGGTGACCCTGACCTTGACCCTTGACCGATCATGACCAAAAACAATAGGCTCCGAGAAGAACCGATTATACACTCTATCTATAAGTATCAGGACGATTGGTGCAAAATTGTGGCCTGTAGAGCGGGGACATACAGACAAACAAACAAACGGAACTGATCAACATACTTGTCGAAATCTCTGATTCCGGCAAGCAATAAACTATAACGCGACAGAAATGGCAAACCGGCCCGCAAAGAGTGCCTGTGGTCACTTATTTTATACGGCGAACGCTATAATTTTTGCAGTCACGGGAAAGCGTGTCTGTCTTTCATACTAAAACGCATGCATGCATGCGTGATGGCATATGTATTTGTGCATGCGGGTTTTAATTTTTACAAAGTTGCTAAAATTTGCGGGGACCGTGTATGATTAAACAAAAGAGGTCATGGGCAGAAAGGCCATGAAACGCCAATTCATATGGTGTACAGTTTATGTACCTAAAATGTGTAGTTTTGGAGATATGGTTAAACAATGATAGTAGGTACGGGGTTGCAGTGCAGCGCCCCCTAGCGGTAATTTTCCAAAAACTGAACAATTGCTTTCGAGATATTAGTGTATGACGTAACATGTATCAGTTTCAAAAGGATGCCTGCATATCTGTGGCCTATAGGGCATGTCACCGTGAAATCGCGAAATCTCATTCGACGAGAAACGGTGCGAGATTTTGCAAGATTTTTGGTTGGATCACCGAGAACTCACCAAGGGCTACAAGATGCAAAAATTTTGACCTCTCTAGCATAAAAACTGACAGAGTAAGAAGCTGAAAACTGCATATTTTCAAAATTCAAAGGTTTTACCCCAAAAATAGAGAAATCTGGCAATAGCGCACTTTGGCACCTATGCGCAAAAATAAGCCCATGGACCCTAGTTTAAGGTGCTGTGATGGAAATGGCCCAATGTTTAATAGTTCTGGAGGTATAGCACCAAAACAAATTTTCATGTTTTTTCATCTGCAACGCCCCCTGGCGGCCATTTCCAAAATCTGAAAAACCCGTTTCGAGATATTCTTATGTTACATAAAATATCTCAGAATCAGTAAAATTGCTGCAAATTTGAAAAATATCACGAAATTCCATGATTTCTCCCCAAAATTGCGTAACCATGGTAACAGCGAAATGAGGCAATTTTGCAGTGTTGGAAGTGGCCATGCAGTGGCAAATAAAACGGGCTACAGATTAGGTGCCTACGGCTATTTTTGACGAAGGTATGAAGAAAAAACCGTTTTTGAGCTTTTTGGTGACCCTGACCTTGACCCTTGACCGATCATGACCAAAAACAATAGGCTCCGAGAAGAACCGATTATACACTCTATCTATAAGTATCAGGACGATTGGTGCAAAATTGTGGCCTGTAGAGCGGGGACATACAGACAAACAAACAAACGGAACTGATCAACATACTTGTCGAAATCTCTGATTCCGGCAAGCAATAAACTATAACGCGACAGAAATGGCAAACCGGCCCGCAAAGAGTGCCTGTGGTCACTTATTTTATACGGCGAACGCTATAATTTTTGCAGTCACGGGAAAGCGTGTCTGTCTTTCATACTAAAACGCGTGCATGCATGCGTGATGGCATATGTATTTGTGCATGCGGGTTTTAATTTTTACAAAGTTGCTAAAATTCGCGGGGACCGTGTATGATTAAACAAAAGAGGTCATGGGCAGAAAGGCCATGAAACGCCAATTCATATGGTGTACAGTTTATGTACCTAAAATGTGTAGTTTTGGAGATATGGTTAAACAATGATAGTAGGTACGGGGTTGCAGTGCAGCGCCCCCTAGCGGTAATTTTCCAAAAACTGAACAATTGCTTTCGAGATATTAGTGTATGACGTAACATGTATCAGTTTCAAAAGGATGCCTGCATATCTGTGGCCTATAGGGCATGTCACCGTGAAATCGCGAAATCTCATTCGACGAGAAACGGTGCGAGATTTTGCAAGATTTTTGGTTGGATCACCGAGAACTCACCAAGGGCTACAAGATGCAAAAATTTTGACCTCTCTAGCATAAAAACTGACAGAGTTAGAAGCTGAAAACTGCATATTTTCAAAATTCAAAGGTTTTACCCCAAAAATAGAGAAATCTGGCAATAGCGCACTTTGGCACCTATGCGCAAAAATAAGCCCATGGACCCTAGTTTAAGGTGCTGTGATGGAAATGGCCCAATGTTTAATAGTTCTGGAGGTATAGCACCAAAACAAATTTTCATGTTTTTTCATCTGCAACGCCCCCTGGCAGCCATTTCCAAAATCTGAAAAACCCGTTTCGAGATATTCTTATGTTACATAAAATATCTCAGAATCAGTAAAATTGCTGCAAATTTGAAAAATATCACGAAATTCCATGATTTCTCCCCAAAATTGCGTAACCATGGTAACAGCGAAATGAGGCAATTTTGCAGTGTTGGAAGTGGCCATGCAGTGGCAAATAAAACGGGCTACAGATTAGGTGCCTACGGCTATTTTTGACGAAGGTATGAAGAAAAAACCGTTTTTGAGCTTTTTGGTGACCCTGACCTTGACCCTTGACCGATCATGACCAAAAACAATAGGCTCCGAGAAGAACCGATTATACACTCTATCTATAAGTATCAGGACGATTGGTGCAAAATTGTGGCCTGTAGAGCGGGGACATACAGACAAACAAACAAACGGAACTGATCAACATACTTGTCGAAATCTCTGATTCCGGCAAGCAACAAGATGACCAGAGGTCACGCGCTTGCCGGAAATGGAAATGATACAGACAGATAGACAGAGAGTGCATGTAGAAACAGTCATATGAATGAGCAACATTGTGGGGGCAGCAGAAACGGATAATATGTTTATTTATGCATGCTGACCTTTAACAGCTGCATATCTTTCTAGTGTAAAAGGGACCAAGTTCAATATTTTTTTCATTGAAATCCCGTTAATCTCGTTTGAAAAGAAGCAGTGAGACGTTTTCAGGTTTGTCATGTCAAGCTGTTCATATGTGACAAAATGCCGAAAACTAGAACTACTTTGTTGTAAAAGGCGCCAAGTTATAAGCATTTCAGTGACATCTCGTTTGTTCACGTTGCACAAGATATGGTGCGAGATTTGGGCAGACTTATGGCTTTATCTAATCAAGCAGTTCATATGTGACCTAGACCTTCGTACCTGTAAAAATCGCCGAGTTAAAAGGATTTTGGTGAAATCTCGTGTTTTCTCGTTTGACGAGATACGGTGCGAGATTGTGCCTGACTTGGAGTTCTGTCATGTCAAGCGGGTCATGTGGAACTAAATGCCGAAAACTAGACCTGTCTAGCTGCAGTTCCGCGAAATGTCGTGTTTTCTTGTTTGACGGGATACGGTGCGAGATTTTGCCTGACATGCATGTCTGTCGTGTCAAGCTGGTCTAGTGGAACAAAATGCCGAAAACCAGACCTGTCTATCTATAAAACTCCCCGAGTTATAACCAATGCCGTGAAATCTCATGTTTTCTCGTTTGACGAGATACGGTGCGACATTCGGCCTGACTTTCAGTTCTGTCATATCCAGCAGGTCATGTGAAAGAAAATGCCGAAAACTAGACCTGTCTAGCTGTAAAACTCGCCGAGTTATAAGTATTTCCGTGAAATCTTGTGTTTTCTCGTTTGACGAGATAGGGTGCGAGATTTGGCCTGACTTGCACATCTATCGTGTCAAGCTGGTCATGTGGAAGGAAATGCCGGAAACCAGACGTGTCTAGCTGTAAAACTGGCCGAGTTATAAGCATTTCCGTGAAATTTCGTGTTTTCTCGTTTGACGAGATACGGTGCGAGATTTTGCCAGACTTGCATATCTGTCGTGTCAAGCTGGTCTAGTGGAACTAAATGCCGAAAACCAGACGTGTCTAGCTGTAAAACTGGCCAAGTTATTAGCATTTCCGTGAAATCCCTTGTTTTCCCGTTTGACGAGATACGGTGCGAGATTTGGCCTGTCTTGCAGCTCTGTCGTGTCAAGCTTGTTTGGTGGAACGAAATGCCGAAAACCAGACCTGTCTAGCTGTAAAAGTCGCCGAGTTATAAGCATTTCCGCGAAGTCTCGTTTTTTCTCATTTGACGAGATATGGCGCGAGATTTGGCGTGACTTTCAGTTCTGTCGTATCAAGCTGGTCATGTGGAACAAAATGCCGAAAACTAGATCTGCCTAGCTTAAAAACTGACAAGGTTACAAAAAAATGGTCGTGTTATTTCCAATTTCCATGATTTTTGCCCAAAAAATGTAACCATGGTAACGGCAAATTTAAGTAAGCTACATATCAAAAGAAAGGCCAGGTGATGACGAAAAAAATGAGCTATTGCAGAAGTGGATAAGCCTATTTATGGCGAAGTTATAGTGCAAAAACCGTTAACCACACCCGTCGTGACCTTGACCCTTGACCTTGGAGCAATGTTGACCAAAAACAATAGGGTTCCAGGGTGTTCGGTTGTCAATCACCCCTGTAAGGGTCATGTCGATTGCTGCAAAATTGTGGCCAGGAGAGCGCAGACAAACAACAAAAAAACAAACAAAAAAACAAACAAAAAAACAAACAGACAAATGGACATATGCAACTGACCAACATGCTTGCCGGAAATCTTCCGGCAAGCAACAAACAGACAGACAGACTAGACGACCATAGGTCGAACGCTTGCCGGAAATCGGAAGTGAAACACAGACGGAGAGACAGAACATATTGTTGGTTTTCTATTAATGGAATGACCCTCAGGGACATTGCTGAGAATATGTGGCCCGTAGAATGACATATGAGACAAAAGAACAGGCAAGCAGACAAAGCTGACAACAAAAGACGAACAGACAGACATACTGACTTTGTGAGACAAGATTGACACCAGATGACTTAACCTAGTTATGGAGAAGATTCAAAGGAAGAAAATGAGTTATAATTTATGTAATTTAGATTTTTAGTTTTGGAGGTATGGCGAATTAATGATATACTTGGGAGCTCGACTGTAGTGCCCTCTGGCGGACATATTTCGAAGACGACAAATGCGTTTCGTATTATCAGTGTATGACATGAGATGTCCCAGTTTCAAAAGGATTCTGTCAAAGCTGTGGCCTGTAGAATGCTATATGTAAGGCGTAAGAACCAGCAGGCAGGCGACTTTGAGGATAACGGACAAACAGATGGACACACTGACAAAGTGACAGAAGATTGAAACCAGATGCCTTAATCAGGTTAAGGAGAAGACTCAAAGGAAGAAAATAAGCTAAAGTTTATGTTACTGAGGTTTTGGGTGTAGAGATATGGCCAATACAATGGTATGTGTGTGATGGTCGTGTGCAGCGCCCACTAGTGGCTATATCCCGAAAATGAAAAATTTATTTCTAGATATTAGTGTAAGACATAAGATGTAATAGTTTCAAAAGGATTCCGTCAAAACTGTGGCCTATAGAATGCTATATGTGAGACGCAAGAACCAGCAAGCAGGCGAATTTAAGGACAACTGACAAACAGACGGACACACTGACAAAGTGACTCAAGATTGAGTCCAGATAACTACTTCAGGTTATGGAGAAAACTCAGAGGAAGAAAAATGCTACAGTTTATGTAACTGAGGTTTATAGTTTTGGAGATATTGCCAAAGCATGATATGTTGGGAGAGGTTCGAGTTCAGCGCCCCCTAGCGGCCATATCCGGAAAATGAAAAATTGGTTTCGAGATATTAGTGTAAGACTCAAGATGTAATAATTTCAAAAGGATTCTTTCAAAACTGTGGCCTGTAGAATGCTATATGAGAGACGCAAGAGCAAGCAGGCGAACTTGAGGACAACTGACAAACAGACGGACACACTGACAAAGTGACACAGGATTGACACCAGATGATATTACTAGATCGTGGAGAAGACTCAGGGGAAGAAAATAAGCCATAGTTTCTGTAATTGAGGCTTTGGGTTTTAGAGATATGGTCAATATAATGATATGTGTGTGAGGGTCATGTGCAGCGCCACCTAGCGGCCATATCCGGAAAATGAAAAATACGTTTTGAGATATTTCTGTAAAACATAATATGCATCAGTTTTCAAATGCTTCTTTAAAAAACTGTGGCCTGAAGAATGCTATTGTGACACGCAAGAACCAGCAAACAGGCGAATTTCAGGACAACTGAGAAACAGACAGACACACTGACAAAGTGACACAAGATTGAGACCAGATGACATTATCAGTTTATGGAGAAGACTCAGAGGAAAAAAATAAGCTATAGTTTATGTAATTGAGGCTTTGGGTTTTAGAGATATGGCCAATGTAATGATATATGTGTGAGGGACATATGCAGCGCCCCCTAGCAGCCATATTCAAAAAATGAAAAAACAATTTTGAGATACTAGTGTAGGACTTATGATATTTCAGTTTCAAAAAGATTCCTGAAATAATGTGGCCTTTGGCGCAAGATGAATGCAATCTCGAAATATCTCTATTCACGAGATATTTTACGAGATACTGCAAGACTTGTAATAAAATCTTGTAGTACTAGTTGAATGCTACCTGATACAAAAAACTAGGTCTCTCTAGCTTTAAAACTGACAAAGTTAGAAAAATAAGACCCCTTAATTTCGAATATCATGACTTTTCCCCCAAAATTTGTAACCATGGTTACGGCAAATTTGAGTCAGCTACACACCAGATGACAGGCCTTGGAATGACGATTAAAATGAGCTATTGTTGAAGTAGATACGACTAATAGTCACAAAGATATGAAGAAAAAAACGTTTTGAGAAGTTTTGATGACCTTGACCTTGACCTTTAACTTATTTTGACCAAAAACAATAGGGCACCTAGAATTTTGTTTGTCCATCATCCCTGAAAGTTTCAAGGTGATTGTGGCGAAATTGTCGCCAGGAGAGTGATGACAAACAAACAGACAGACAGACAGACAAACAGACTAGACGACCATAGGTCGGGACTTGCCGGAAGTAGAAATTAGAAAGTCAAACTAACAGACAACAAACAGAAGAAAGGCAAAAAACATTTGGAACAGGTCAAATGACCAACCCCTATTGTTTGGAAAACATAAGCACATCTTTATGTGGTTTTCTGATTTTCAAAAGTCGCAGACGAGTAGACAGACAAACAGACAGACAGACAGAAAAAAAAAACTCCAGGTGAAGGTCGTGTACTCATGCCATACAAAATTGAAAGCATGAATAAAATAAGCCACAGTCTATTCGAATAATTCTTCATACTTTGAATTTCATGAATTGTTACCTACATAAGGTCACTATGGTAAGGGAAGAATATGAAAGAGTAACCAAGAGGATAAACGCATTAAATCAAGTTTCAGATGCTACAATCAAAATTGTGACACAGTTTATAGTTTTGGAGATATGGTACAATAATGATTACTGCTGCAGCATCTGGGTGGTAATTTTCCAAAATGATAAAAGTAAGCTTCGCGAAATTTTATTAGTATGTTATTATTATTATTATTATTATTATTATTATTATATGATGTATAATTTATATTTAACCCCTACCCCTAATTGCAAACCGGATATCCGTCCCTGATTTGACACACCCAACTACAAATCGGGGATCCGTCCCTGATATTATAGTTGTGATTGTGCTTACCAGCAACACTATCTCTGCATTCCGTAACATTTCGGGGAGCCTCTCTCTTTGTTTTTTTTTTTTTTTTTTGTTTTTTTTTTTAAGGGATTATCCTTTACAACAGGTCATTAAGCTCTCAATGCATTGAAAACCTCAAAGTGCGGCCATACAAATAATGAAAAGAGGCCACCACCAAAAGCACAGGTGGGATCAATCCGAATTGTGTCTTTTTCATGGACCATCGCACATCCATAGAACAAAGCTCCAACTGTCAAATGTAATGCCCCTGCTGACATTTACTATTACATACTGCCATCGCTATGGTCATGGCAATTGGATGTACTTTTTTTATTTGAAGAAAAACGATGCAAGATTCGAAGAAACTTACAATATAATCATATAATGTGACCGAGAATGTTAGACGCTATCAAATGCTGAAAACTATAAGTCTTCCACATAAAAATAACACAATTATAGGCGTTTCTTTGAATGGTCCCATGTTCTCGTTTGACAAGAAATGGTGCGAGATATGACGAGATATTCACTTTTATCACTTAAAACTAGTCAAATGATTCTTGAACAATAGAAAAATAAAATATCTAGCATGAAATTGACCGAAATAAAGACATTTGTTTGAAATCTAAAATATTCTCGTTTGGCGGGAGATGATACGAGATGTGGCGAGATTTGCAGTGTAATCATGTCCAGCTTCTGAAATACTACCAAATGCTGAAAACTACTCCATTTTAGCATTAACCGTGATCAAGTTATAAGCATTTCTGTGAAATCTCGTAATTTCTCGTTTGGCAATAAACCGAGCGAGATTTGACGAGAATTGCAATGGAATGGCTTAGAACCAAGAGAAAGCAGCCTTATGCTAAAAACTAGACCCTTAAAGCATAAATATTAACCGAGATAGAAGCCAAAAACTACATATTTTCAGATCGTCAAGTTTAACCCCAAAATTTGGTAACCATGGTAACGGCAGCACAAGGCTATATGTAGGAAGGAATAAGGCAATGATCCTAGTTTTAGATGCGACAAAGAAAATTGTTATATGCTTAATATTTTTTAAGATATTGCCGAAAAATGAAAAGTTGTAGTGTTTCCGGTACCACGCCCCCTGGTGGCTATTTTCGAAAAATGAAAAAACAAGTTTGAGATAATACAGAAAAACAGAAAATATGTCACTTTTAGAACGTTAGCTGTAAAGCTGCCACCTCAAAATCATATTTAATGAAATCTCGAAAAACCTCGTTTGACGAAAAATGGCACGAGATTTTGTGAGACTTGCATTAATTTTCCATTGAGCATATTAAATGCTAAACAATGCAAAAAACTAGACCTCTCTAACTTAAAAAATGAGAAATTTGGAGTGAAAATTTCGAATTTTCAGATTTTCCCCCAAAATACGTTACCATGGTAACAATTGACCGGAAAAATTTGATAGCAATTGGAAAGCTAACATAAAGAGGAGTAAAATGAGCTACAGATTATGCGGCTACGATTATTATTGACGAAGATATGAAGAAAATAAAAATTTTAGGTGTTTTGGTGACACTGACCTTGACCTTTCACCGTTTAATGACCAAAAACAATAGGCTCCGAGGAGAACCGATCTTACACTATATTTATAAGTTTCAGAGCGGTCGGTGAAAAATTGTGGCCTGTAGAGCACAGACAGACAGACAGACAGACAAACAGACAAACTAGACGACCATAGGTCGAGAGCTTGCCGGACTTAAATGACAGACAAATGGAGAAACAGGACAAACTGACGGTTTTCTATCAATTGAATGACTTTTAAAGTGATTGCTGGAACGTTTGGCCTGTTGAACGACATATATCACACAAAAGAACATGAAATCAGACATAGCTCAAAACAGACAAATATACTGACACACCTGAGAAAACAGACTACAAGTTAAGGTAGAGTTTATAATGTCGGAGATATGGCCAAAAAATGATATGGTGTGGAGGCTCTACCGCAGCATCCCCTAGCGGCCATATCCCAAAAATTAAAAAATTTCTTTTGAGATATTATTGTAAGAAATGTTCCAAAATGTATATATTATTGTAAGAGATGTTCCAATTCCAAAAGGATTCCTTCAAAACTGTGGCCTGAAGATTTGCTAACTGTAAGACGCAAGATCCAGCAATCAGGCGAAAATGAGGATCACTGACAAACAAACAGACATACTGAAAAACTGTGGCCTGAAGATCGCTAACTGTAAGACGCAAGATCCAGCAAGCAGGTGAAATAGAGGATCACTGACAAACAGACAGACATACTGAAAAAGTGACACAAGAATAAGACCAGATGACTAACTCAGATTATGGAGAAGATTCAAAGGAAGACAATAAGTCATAGTGTTTGTAATTGAAGTTTATAGTTATGTAGATATGGCAAAGAAATATATATAGGGGAGAGGCGAGTGCAACGCCCCCTATTGGCAATATCCAGAAAATGAATAATCTGTTTCGAGATATTACTGTAAGATGTAAGATGTAATAGTTTAACAAGTGACCCATGGGTCATGACGCTCAGCTGCCAAGCATGACCTGCCACATCATGGGCTGAGATTCACAACTTCCAGTCACATTTTGAAGAACCAATTTGCCAATATTTTGAAATTTTCTACGACAACAGAAATATACATCACCTATGTCTGGTTAAAACACAGTGACTTGATGGTCTTAGGAAAAATGAATGATTGTTAAGCTATCGGTAACTATTCCCATAGCTTGCTTGATACCTGTCAGTCTCAAAAGAAACAACAAAAAGGGCAAATATAAGATCAAAATATATAGCAAAAATCAAGGAAATCCATGCAAGAATTATTGAGAAACGGGTGCTTATAAATATGAAGTTTGAACCAAATTGAGTGATGCATAGATATGGCATATGTGAAAGACTGAAGGTTTGGGTTGAACAGTTTCACTTGCAAAATGTTCACAACCATTTAGAATAATTAAGTAATGTGTCCTTGACCTTTGACCTTTTGAACTCGACATCGATAGGCTTCTTCCCCTATTGGTAGGTCAGCCATATATGACAAATGGAAGGTATAGATTGAAAAGTTTCCTGAAAATGACTCCACACAAAAAGTGGGTGCAGTGAACTTCACCTTTGACCTCAAATTCAACAGGTCTGTTCCCCTGTTGGCAGAGAAGCGATATCAGTGCTGGGAAGTTTGGAATGAAATGTCTAGCTTGAAATGTTTTCACAACCTTTTAAAAAAATTGGATCCTGTGACCCTGATCTTTGATCTTGTGACCTAAAAATCTATAGGATTCTTCTCCCTCTTAGAAGGTGAAATATATGTAAAAATTCAAAGAATTGGGATGAAAGATTTGGCTTAAAATGCATCCACAGGCATTAAATAAAGGGACTCCTGTGACCTTGACCTTTGACCTGTTGACTTCAAAATAATTATGGTTCTTCCCCTGTTGGTAGATGAGCTGTATGTGAAAGATGGAAGTTTTTGGATGAAAATTTTAGCTAAAAGAATTATTTCTGGGGGGTGCATACACACCCTGTAACTTCGAGAATATAGGTCAGTGACCTAATTTCAGGTTTGCAAGGAGATCATTTTAGAACCTCTAAGACTACATAGGGTTTATGACCCCAGCCCGTACAGTTACGATTTGTGCCATGCTAACAGACGGACGGCCGGTCAGCAGGATGGACAGATGGAAGGACGACGGACAAAGACCCATCGCTATAGCCCAGCATGACTGAAAGTCAGCTGAGCTAAAAATGATCCTTTCAAAACGGTGGCCTGTAGAATGCTATCAGTGAGACTCAAGAACCAAAAAGCCGGCGAATTTGAGGACAACTGACAAACAAACAGACAAACTTACAAAGGGACACAAGATGGAGACAAGATGACTTAATCAGGTTATGGAGAAGACTCAGAGGAAGAAAATAAGCTATAGTTTATGTAATTGAGGCTTATAATTTTGGAGATATGGCCAAATAATGAAATACTGGATATGTTCGACTGCAGCGCCCTCTAGTGGACATATCCTGAAGACGACAAATGCGTTTCGTGATATTAGTGTATGACATAAGATGTAATAGTTTCAAAAGGATTCGTCCACATATCTGACTTGTTGATTGCTATATCTAAAGTGCAAAAACTAGCAAGCAGGCGAATATAAGGATAAATGACAAACAGACAGACATACTGACAAAGTGACACTAGATGGACACCAGGTGACTTGACAATGTTTTGAAGAAGACCAAGAGAAAGAAAATAAGCTATAGTTTGTGTAATATAGGTTTACTCTTACGGAAATATGTTAAAAAACTGATTTTTTTGGAAGGGTCAAGTGCAGCGCCCCCTAGCGGCCATATCGGGAAAATGAAAAAAAATTTTGAGATATTAGTATAATACATAAGATGAAGGAACAAACATACACGGGTGACCAACATGCTTTCGAAAATCGAAGATTTCCGGCAAGTAATACAAGTAATAAAGTCCGGACTGTGCCTCCAACATGTATGATAATAGATAGGGCCCGGAAAGGCCGACACGCAACGCTGCACACGCCGCCTGCCCACCGTAAGGACCCTGTCGCCACTTGCGGCAATTGCACGTGTCTTCGTGGTATGTATCAGTTTCAAAAGGATGCCTGCATATCTGTGGCCTATAGGGCATGTCACCGTGAAATCGCGAAATCTCATTCGACGAGAAACGGTGCGAGATTTTGCAAGATTTTTGGTTGGATCACCGAGAACTCACCAAGGGCTACAAGATGCAAAAATTTTGACCTCTCTAGCATAAAAACTGACAGAGTTAGAAGCTGAAAACTGCATATTTTCAAAATTCAAAGGTTTTACCCCAAAAAAAGAGAAATCTGGCAATAGCGCACTTTGGCACCTATGCGCAAAAATAAGCCCATGGACCCTAGTTTAAGGTGCTGTGATGGAAATGGCCCAATGTTTAATAGTTCTGGAGGTATAGCACCAAAACAAATTTTCATGTTTTTTCATCTGCAACGCCCCCTGGCGGCCATTTCCAAAATCTGAAAACCCGTTTCGAGATATTCTTATGTTACATAAAATATCTCAGAATCAGTAAAATTGCTGCAAATTTGAAAAATATCACGAAATTCCATGATTTCTCCCCAAAACTGCGTAACCATGGTAACAGCGAAATGAGGCAATTTTGCAGTGTTGGAAGTGGCCATGCAGTGGCAAATAAAACGGGCTACAGATTAGGTGCCTACGGCTATTTTTGACGAAGGTATGAAGAAAAAACCGTTTTTGAGCTTTTTGGTGACCCTGACCTTGACCCTTGACCGATCATGACCAAAAACAATAGGCTCCGAGAAGAACCGATTATACACTCTATCTATAAGTATCAGGACGATTGGTGCAAAATTGTGGCCTGTAGAGCGGGGACATACAGACAAACAAACAAACGGAACTGATCAACATACTTGTCGAAATCTCTGATTCCGGCAAGCAATAAACTATAACGCGACAGAAATGGCAAACCGGCCCGCAAAGAGTGCCTGTGGTCACTTATTTTATACGGCGAACGCTATAATTTTTGCAGTCAGGGGAAAGCGTGTCTGTCTTTCATACTAAAACGCGTGCATGCATGCGTGATGGCATATGTATTTGTGCATGCGGGTTTTAATTTTTACAAAGTTGCTAAAATTTGCGGGGCCCGTGTATGATTAAACAAAAGAGGTCATGGGCAGAAAGGCCATGAAACGCCAATTCATATGGTGTACAGTTTATGTACCTAAAATGTGTAGTTTTGGAGATATGGTTAAACAATGATAGTAGGTACGGGGTTGCAGTGCAGCGCCCCCTAGCGGTAATTTTCCAAAAACTGAACAATTGCTTTCGAGATATTAGTGTATGACGTAACATGTATCAGTTTCAAAAGGATGCCTGCATATCTGTGGCCTATAGGGCATGTCACCGTGAAATCGCGAAATCTCATTCGACGAGAAACGGTGCGAGATTTTGCAAGATTTTTGGTTGGATCACCGAGAACTCACCAAGGGCTACAAGATGCAAAAATTTTGACCTCTCTAGCATAAAAACTGACAGAGTTAGAAGCTGAAAACTGCATATTTTCAAAATTCAAAGGTTTTACCCCAAAAAAAGAGAAATCTGGCAATAGCGCACTTTGGCACCTATGCGCAAAAATAAGCCCATGGACCCTAGTTTAAGGTGCTGTGATGGAAATGGCCCAATGTTTAATAGTTCTGGAGGTATAGCACCAAAACAAATTTTCATGTTTTTTCATCTGCAACGCCCCCTGGCGGCCATTTCCAAAATCTGAAAAACCCGTTTCGAGATATTCTTATGTTACATAAAATATCTCAGAATCAGTAAAATTGCTGCAAATTTGAAAAATATCACGAAATTCCATGATTTCTCCCCAAAACTGCGTAACCATGGTAACAGCGAAATGAGGCAATTTTGCAGTGTTGGAAGTGGCCATGCAGTGGCAAATAAAACGGGCTACAGATTAGGTGCCTACGGCTATTTTTGACGAAGGTATGAAGAAAAAACCGTTTTTGAGCTTTTTGGTGACCCTGACCTTGACCCTTGACCGATCATGACCAAAAACAATAGGCTCCGAGAAGAACCGATTATACACTCTATCTATAAGTATCAGGACGATTGGTGCAAAATTGTGGCCTGTAGAGCGGGGACATACAGACAAACAAACAAACGGAACTGATCAACATACTTGTCGAAATCTCTGATTCCGGCAAGCAACAAACATACGCAAGTGATCAACATACTTGCCGAATCTTTGATTCCGGCAAGTAACAAACAGACATACCCAACTGACCAATATGCTTGCCGAAATCTTTGATTCCGGCAAGCAACAAACAGACAGACAGACAAACAGACATACGCAACTGACCAATATGCTTGCCGAAATCTTTGATTCCGGCAAGCAACAAACAAACAGACAGACAGACAAACAGACATACGCAACTGACCAATATGCTTGCCGAAATCTTTGATTCCGGCAAGCAAAAAACAAGCGGATACAGGTTCTGGTACAGACTACATGTGTTTTGTTTTTTAGAGTCACCCGGGTGACTTACATAGCCAAAGGTAACTTGATTGGTTGCTCGCAACTGCTCTGCTCATTATTATTCATTACTGAATATGCGATTAAGGTGAAATGGAATTCATGGTCAGGTCAATTTGCTATTTCCTCTTTATCCCCAGAGCTTTCCCAAGCATGTCTCTATGAGTTAGATTGGCCTCAGCAACCTGTACCATCCACACCTGAGAATCTGTGGGTAGGAGGGAGCATCTGCAGAATTTTGTAATAATTTATATAATATGATGCAGGGTAACTGAAATAAATCTCCTCAATAGGTTCATGGTTCCTTTTTTTTGAGGATATCTTTGTTAATGATATTGAGTATGGGCAAAAGCTTCATGATTTATAAAGAGTATCACTTTTGCACTTGCAAATTATGGACCCCTAGACCCGACTGCAAGTACAGTGGACATTAATACAATATATTTGATGTCTTCCAGTCTGCAGAAAACAAACATGGAAACCATTGGCAACCAAAATTTCTCCCAATACTTTTTGCAGCATCTGTGTACCAAAAGGTGTCCTAATCTTGGTCAAGATAGATTAATCTGGTCAGACTGGTTTCCTAGCCCAGCTTATCTCAAGGTTTAAAGCCTGGTCAGGGTATTGAACATACTGAGCAGGATGCAAGTTTAATTTGAGTAGATTTATTTATTGATACAGTTTCAGCAGGATAGCATTCTTACATGTCACATTTGATAATATTTGAGCAGTGTACAAGTCTGATTGAAGCAGAATGCCACTATGTACTAACTGCATCTTTATATTTTTCAGAGAAGATTGCAAGTCTAATGTCAAAATAATTTGCCTTGGTACAGTTCCACCCTGGGTCATGATAATATCTTCAGGGTGATGCCTGACATCATGATGAAGTTCTAACAGGGTGCCAGGCAGCACCATGGTAATTATTTGGATAAAATGCCAGCCTTTGTCATAATATATTCATCAGTATGTATGTATGTGTTCCAGGGAGTAGCAGATTACCAAAGATGGCTGCACTATTTTGCTGAACAACAGGAGAAGAACAATGTACGATTACCTGTCACAAAAAGAGCACATGCAAGGTAGGTGATTTCAGATGGTTTGCTATGTGAACCTTAAGTAAAATATTAAATTATTGCTTAAAATGTACCTTATAGTTTAAAAATAACATCCAACATGAGGGCACAAACCCTGGATTGTTAATTAACTTTTTGTGATCACCCCTGGATGTTGTGATATTGCTTCCCTTGACAAAAAATTATAAAGTAACACCCAAACATTATCTGCATCATTCATTCTGTGCAGGGCTCACTCTTTTGTCAATGGCTGAAGATTCCAGTTAATTACTCTTGGTATAGTTCCAATAACACATGCATTCCCTGGTGGCTGTATTTGGCTAAGGTTCCCTTTCTAAGTAGTGGTCAAGTACGATGAATTAGAATACTTAAAGAGTGAAGTTGTAACCATGTCCAGTTAGCTTAACTCACTCACAACTTGAATCACTCTATCCAGCAGCATCAGCATGATCATTTACATATTAATAATTATATTTCTTTACTTTTTTCCAGAGTTGGACTCATGGGTAATCCATCTGACGGTTTCCATGGAAAAACTATTGCTATGACAATAGCAAACTTTTGGGCAGAAGTCACCATTGCAGAGAGTGCAAAACTGGTAATGTGTAGAGATGAGTTTTCCTCATTTACCATGCTATCCTGTAAAAACAGTAAATTTTAAAAGTTATATGTTTGATTAACTTATTACCTTTTTAGTTTAATTTAACTGTCTATGATATATGCTGATTTGAAACAGGGGTATTATTTTCTCACTTTAATCTGTCTGTATGTGTTTATGTACATGCAGAATTATTATTCTTTCTTCATTAGCCCACCTGTCCATGACTCATACTCATTCCCTGTATATCAGAATCTTGGTTAAGATATTGTCCAGGTGTCTCAGTGCAAGAAAATGACCCTAAAAGGATGTAAACCCATAACCTTGTCATAACAATACCAGCAATTTAAAAATTACACCAATATACTTCAGAGTATCTTGTACAGGGGTTAGTTCTATAGAAATCTGTGAAAATTGAGGCCTATGACACAAGTGACTTTCCATTTAAAACCAAACCAGATATGGCTTTTGATCATGTGGTGTGTCTCAGAAAATTAAAGTTTTTATTAGCTCAGCTGACTGTAAGTCATCTGAGCTATAGTCGTGGTCCTTTGTCCGTCGTCCGTCTGTCCGGCCGTCCGGCCGTCCGTCCGTTAACAGGGCACGTTTTAAAACCGTTGGACCTACGAATCCAAAATTCAGCATACCATTAGATGTCCCCAAAATCTCCTACCATACCAAAAATTGGGTCATTAGAACTTCGTTCCTTCGAGATATTAAGGAAAAACATCCGTTTTCCATAAAAAAGCAATTGTTACACTTCAAGTCTGCCTAATATCAAAACCACTGATCTGTTTTTGATCATATTTAGTATTCATATTCTTCCATATATTTTCTGTGCACATACCAAAAATTAGGTTAGTATTGGGTATTATTTTGAAGTTATAGGCCCAAATATAATGCAATTTTTTAAAAATCAGGAAATATATTTGCTCAATTAACATGAGAATTGCTGAAGCTGAAGACTTTTTTTCAGGAATATAACTTTATTTAATCAAGATTCAATTGTTTGCCCAAAATTAGATCTGAATTTTGCAAATTTTTCAAGTTATTAGCATAAATAAAAAATTAAAACCTTAAATTTTGTCTGTAAACACTGTTGATTTAATTTTCACAGCATATATACATAAGGATTTAATCTTTTAAAATCTGAAATTTCAAAGAAATTGTTTGAAAAGAGTAGCTTTTATTCAAGTTTTCATACACCATGTCAAGTGTTGTTTATATCTGGCCCACCTAGTAGTACAGCCTTCACTTGCCATATGTAACCCACCCCAGGCAGCTTGCCTTGACCCAGCTTGGCCACTACTAGCAGGCTTCTCCCCTGCTCTGCACTCAACCCCCCCCCCCCCAGCTGGTGCATAAACTAGATGAATGTTATAATTTTCTGTATTTTATTTTATTCTTGGACATGCTACATTTTAGATTTTGGATTGTACCACCAGGGTTACAATGATTAAAGTGCACATTTAATTGTGTCAACAAAGTGATGTATTGCTATGAAAGTATGGATGTTCATCAGATAAGTAATGCTTTACTTCAGAAGAGTAAAACTTCACCAGATGTGAAATTGACTATTAATTCCAGTTATTAATTATAGCTTATATTGTTATTAGCATAATGATATTGTTTGTCCCTCATTCAACCAACAGTGTGTATACTTTATTTGAAAAGATGTTTTATTTTATCAAATTTACTGAATCTTTTATTTTATTTTGGTGAATAAAATTAAGCTTGTCCTGAAAACTCCAATGTGCAAAACTTTTTAATAGGAATTCAAGGAATAATTTTGTAGATGCCATGTTGTGGCAATTTTTTCTTTTACATTCAGTTTAAACATTTGATTTAAAAATAATAAAATATATGTGTATGCATAATATGACCCAATGTGAGCTACAATCTGGATATATAATGATTGCAACTTAGAATTCTAATATTTTAACTTATATTTTCACTTTTATATTACAAAATTAACACTTGTAAATAAAAAAAATGAATCAGATAAAAACTATAAATGAAAAAAGTGGATATGCTAAAAAAATAGGCTTATATATAAACTTAAATGCATTATTCCTTTGAAAGTGAAATGAAGGTATTAGTCCATTATGTCCACTTGCCTGTCCATCTGTAAACTTTTCATATGCATCACAGTATTTCAAAACTTTTACTGTTTTTCTTCATGACAGTCTTGTCAGAGTATTAGTTTGCAATCATATATTGAGAACTTTACTATAACCAAGTAGGAGGGCCCTTACTCTTAGCTTCTCATATGCTTATATAAATATAAAACATTACAATAGAATATTTTTCATATTTTGCATTTGCAAAAATTTCAAACTTTTGTCATGACCCATGGGTCCTTTGTTTATATTCTGGATTCTCAACATCATTGTTTGGCTAAAACTGAATAAATACCAGACATGGTGCAAATACTTTGCAAATGTATATGAATATGAGTATGAATATGTACTCCATTATAAAATTTCTTGCATAAGAATGGGAATTCAGGTAAAAATGAAAGTATTTGAATACCAGTGCAAATACTTTCAAAATGTATTCATGAATGCATATATTCTATAATATTATTTTAATAATAAGTTCAGTGATATTTTATTTAAAAAATCATATGATCATTCTCTTATTATTTTTGATAAATATTATATTGGCACAACATTTGTTATTAAATTTTAATAAATAGTTAAACTCTTTTATTTTATGTGCTGCTTTTAAGTTATATGGCCAGGTCAAAATCTGTGTGACAATAGCACTCCATTTGTTAATAAAATAAATGAAATCAATCCTCTTCCCTGTCTCCAAAAATACTATCAAAATCATACATAAGCTAAACACCAACAACTCATAATAAAGCTTATATTTATTACCACACAAAACCAGCATATGCCTCTTTCCCAAATCATATTTTTTATCATATATAACAGCTGAGCGCCGTGACCCATGGGTCCCTTGTTTATATTCCACCAACAGCTCTCATGTAAATGTTGTGTAAGTTGTAACAAATACTGTGGTTGGCTTCATAGTCGCGAGGCTGAAATTTCGCAATTTCTTCATTTTGAAAGGTTTGGGAGGGTTTCATTTTCACGATTGGACCAGGATCTTTAAAATCGAATTACATTATCGTATAGTCATTGTATTATGACCTGTATCATAGTCAGTGTTTTGACAATTATCATTATGTGTTTGCATCAAAAGTTGCAATACCATCCACAGATTATTTTGTTTATTAACAAACCATGTATTCAGAGGTGTCATAACTTTTCCATATGTGCATATGCATATTGTTCATCCTCGATGAAAGGGCAGCTTATTCCCGAGGGTTTCATATTCACGATTATATACCATTCGCAAATATTGTGAATATAAAACCCTTGGGAACAAAAAGGCAACCACAGTACTTTACATACTTTAGATTCACTATTGTTACATACACATCTTCCTCACCATCACAGTTAATCAATACTACTATGTAGGTTATTATTTATACTTTAGGTGGATTCTTAAAAGTATTAAATTTTTGCCCTTTAATTTCTTACTTTCTTGTGCAGTATAGATTTGATATTACCTTATTGCTGATAACATGATTGTATTCTCCAGGTTTTAACACCTCATCCGTTGAATGACCCCACAGAATTTGGCAGCCTTGGAGATCTGTTTGGTATCAGCCGTAAAGAAGGGTAACACAAGTATTGCCTTACTTCTCTCAATTGTAGAGAATTTTGAGTTATTCACAGAATACTTATTATAAGTAAGAGAAAATCATTATAGCTATTTCAGTTTTACCCAGCCAATAGTAATTAATGTTATGTCAGAAGCCTGAAATTCAGATCTAGTTATTAATTGATAAAGTTACATACATTTAAGATGAATAAATTATGTAGACATGATATTTTTATGAATATTTATTCACAGTTAATAGTAATTAAAATGTAGCCAGAGTCCTTCTGTTAAGACTGTTGTTTGTGTATACTTTTTTTCTTTACAGCCAATAATAATAGAAATAAGTCAGGAACCATTGACATCTTTAGCTTTATGAGATGAGAGATCTGAGATTATCAAAGTTGCAACAGAGATGTGACTATAGTCCGTTTCACCACCTGCTGTCCACCTGTTTTTTGTAGATAATTTAATTAAAAGTTTATATTTTTCAATATTTTCCAAGTAAACAACATATGGAAGTGACAACCTAACATGGCAGTTAAGAATTTAACAATAAATCCCCCGTTCATGTTTCACAACATTTTAGTCTCTCTATCATGATCAGGCAGATATTGTGCGTCCCTCCATAAGCAGCCATCTTTGTTTTAGCTGGTTATATTTTTTAGAGTGTTTACATGATATCATCCAATCAGCAGCTGTCAGTTGAGGCTGTTTTTGCATGTGACCACTGACCTTGACTGCCATAAGTGGGTCTGATATGTTGTAAAATGTAGACTGATTTCTCATATTTTCAGAAAATTCTGTTACTCAAATATGGCATAAGGTAGGAATTTAGTTACCTAGTTGAAAATTAGGTTCTGTAATCCTCTCCTCTACACTATAATTGTTTCCCATGAAATGTACCTAATAAAAATTTTCATAGCAAAAAACAGGTGGACATGAGGGGATGAAACGGACTAAAGAATAATATATATGTATACCTCTTATGTTACAACAAAAAAATGGTCATTAATCTTAGAGCGGTTTATGAAATAGAAATGTGAAAACATTGTTCAATGTTGTTCTCTTTGCTGTCAAAGAGGTGCTCATGAAGACCCAAAAAAATGCTCATAGTATCTAACTTGTTGATGTTGGTAGATACCTTGGAGGTCTGAGGCTGCTCCAGGCGACGTGTAAGAAGTTCTACCAGTACTGCTCCAGGAGAGGGTAAGATATTGAACATTAAACCTTGAGCAAAATTTTTATTATTCAAAAGATAGGTCCATAGCCTGTTGGTGGCGGTCATGGTAATGATATCTAGATTTTAATTATTATGCCTTCCCCTCCCCACTGCCCATTCCAGGATTTGGACAGAAATCTTCAAAGAAATATATCTGTTTTTCAGCTGCAAAAACAAAGCCATTCTAGGTTGCTGTAGATATCAGGTTTCCAAGATACCTGTTTACAGGATAGAGATTATTACAAAGTATTGATTTTACTAGGATATTCAGAATATTACATAAATCAGGCTTATTGCAGATAAAGCCATGCATTCAGAATATATATACATATTAATTCATACATAATGATGAAATTAAATTTGATTGTTTAGCTTTTTAATGGGTATGAAAATAAAATATTTTTATCTACAGGATTGCACTGGCAAGAAGAAACTTCACTTTGAAGTATGACACAAATATTCCAAGACAGGTGGTATGTACCCTGTTAACAAACAATCTTACATCTGTATCAGAAGTTATCAATGCCTAATATTGATGTACCGGTAGTTCACAAAATTTAATTTTTGTGTTTACAGGCATAGATCACACATGATTAAAATATACTTGTATGTTTCTTAGTGTTGAACAGTAAGTAGAAATGTAGAACAGTACAAAACTAAGTGAGTGTGACTTCTCATTCCTTTTCTTTCCACCTCCACTCATATCTCATAATGTAGTTGCCTTCATATTTGTGAGACTAAGATTTTGTGATTTTCACTTTATCATTGTTTCGTGAAGATCCCATTTTCCCAGTCTCATCACACAGTAACCTATACATAGTATATACAGTATCACATTGATTTCAGTGTGATAACTTTCCTGAATATTATCTGACTTCATTCAAATTAAGGTCAGTGATTGCACTC
The DNA here is from genome assembly GCA_026874595.1 of Sipunculus nudus. NCBI lineage: Eukaryota > Metazoa > Annelida > Sipuncula > Golfingiida > Sipunculidae > Sipunculus > Sipunculus nudus. The sequence goes on from CM049318.1 coordinate 33,182,682, forward strand.
ATGCATACCTTGGCTAGGATTGGTTTTGGAGTGTCTGTTTGAAAATTTATTATCACCAGCTCCAAAACAAAACGAAATTTTCCCTTTTGTTCCCAATTCACAACCAAAATTATGACATGTTGAGACATCTTCAGGGAAAAATAAAAACTCAAACATATTGAGAAGGCACAACTGCACAACAAGTAGCGGAAGTGGGGGCCATAAATTCCATGAATCTACTTGTTAATATTAACAATCATTTTTAACATTTTACAAGGATGCATGACCATGAGTGGAACTTCTTGTTCCCAACAGGCAGATAATATGAGGTCAGGTGTTTTATTCAAAAGGGTTTCACTTTCACATTTATTTCCCTTTTGCAAAGATCTTAAATTTATAACTCCTATGAATTAAAAGCAATCCACAGTAGTTGTGTTTATACACTGTGATGGTGTGGCATGAATATTAAGGAATTTTCTGTCAGTTCTAGATACTGAGCAGTGAGCCATAGATAAAGCACTTGGCGGTCACATGTCATGTACCTCTTGGCTCCTCTCTGCCAACCCCTGACATGTAAGCCTGTTAATCCCCATTTAAAAAGTAGTTCTGATATATTTAGAAATCCACATGGTTTGACAATATATCACTTTTGTTTATTGTGTATGAGGTTATGAGCAGTTGGATATATATCTGTACTTTTAGGGCCTGGCTGGCAGCAGTGCCATTGTGACAGCAACACTCCAGTGCCTGATGCATTTCTTTAACCTTACATGCCACGTGAGTAACCATACTGACATTGTTGATGACATTAAGAATTCCTTTAGAAAGTTTAATGATGATTTCAATACATGAAACCGTTTTGTATGATACCATTTAATTAATGAAAAATATTTTACCCATGTAATCTAATAACTTAAAGACAAAAGTGTATCACCTGTAGAAATATTTTTCTCATAGTAAACCTTTACAAAAAACCCAGAGGTTACTCTTTTTTGTAATTAAGAGAATATTTATACATCTCCATGTTGTTCAACACTTTGAGTTGTGTATCTGAAGGGGAATTATATATTGTAGCAAAGCTTAAAAGGGTATTGTGGACCATACCATTGGAAATTCAACCCTACTGTAATATGAGGATTTTTTATGTGGTACAAAAAAGCTTTATTCCACTTTTAACTTTGCCAATATACAACCCCCTTACCACCAGACTATCTCCACAGATATATTCTTGCCTGGATGCTGTCTTTGGAGTACTTTCATATCACATACCCATGACTTTATAAAAACCTGACAGGTTTTATTTTTCCCAGTATCTTGAAACTGCCTATGTGGACTGCCATTTTGTGTGCAGACTAAACCGTGGATGTCACAGGTCACATGTAGTGATTACGGGTTACTGCTAGTGCTATAAAAACTTTTAATGGAGGAGATGGGTGAGAAAGCAGGCAGTACATGACAGCTAGAAGAATCACAAAAGACACTGAGGCATTTATTTGCTGTGACTATTAAATTTCCACTCAAAATTAGATTCACTTTTGATAGGAGAATGAACTTCTTCTGATAGATTCTTGAAAGTCAAAGTTTGTGGTTTACTTGGGTAAGAAAGCATATATTAACTGGCAGGACACTTTCAGTGGTTCTCTCCCTTTAAAATTAACCAAGTACTATGTTAATTTTGCAGCAGAGGACATAAACATGCCAAGTGCATGAACCTGTGCTAAAAGAGTTAAACTGCAGATTACAGAATCCAGATTGAAAATTATGGATGTATATAGGTACTTTGGATATGATTGATAATCTGCTTCTACAGGATATGCCTCTTGAGCTCCAGCCTGAGTTTATCCTAGATGTAGAGAAAGAAGAGCTCTTTATACAAGCAGGGTTACAAGACAGAGTGGTACAAGTGAGTACAGGATATAAACTAGATATCACATGACTAAGCAGTAGACACATATATTCACCGGGTTTACTTGATCAATGTCATTAGACAGTGTCTATGGGCCATTGTTATCACTAATTAAAAAAAATGGCTGCCTAAAAGGATAAAATAAAATTAAATACACCAAAGATAAATCAACACAGGTCATTTCATGGAGATATTACTTAATTCCTGTACACACAAAATACAGTATAACACAAGATGGCATTTGAACCAACTAGCTTCTATACTTGAATACTTTAAATAAGAAAGTAATTAAATAAAACAAGCATTACAAAGAATTCTTAGAATTGGTTACAGGTTTCAGCTTTATTATTGTGTATATAGAGAAAGAAAGTTTTCAGATGGTTAATATACATGATACCTATGTCCTCATTAAAGTTCTTTTCTACCCTTACAGCAGTGACCATTATTAGACCCCCAATTTCTTTATTTGAATGATTCTTGATGTAGCTTAGACGTATACTGATAGCATATGCTTTGTTCAGTAATCTTGTGTTGTAAATGATTCAACAGATAGTGCAGTGGTTACAGTTATCCTCACAGCTTGATTTTTGCACTATTACTATTTCATGTCTTATTTCTTTGACATATACCAAGAGTATATTTCTGCATTTATGGTATGTGTTGTGTTTTGTAGGTATATGAAGGTCTAGTCTACATGGATTTTTCAGAAGAACTCTTCACCCAACATGGCCACGGTGAGCACATTATAATAAGAACATCAGCAAATCTGCTTCATTGTCCCCTGCTTCCGCGGAACGGAGGACATTGATTTGGGTTTGTTTTTCTCTCTGTCTGTCTGTCCGTCTGGTCGTTTCCATGCAATAGATTTCCTAAATATTATCTGATTTCATTCAAATTTGGGTCAGTGATTGCTCACATGCATACCTTGGTTGGGATTGGTTTTTGAGTGTCAGTCTGAAATTTATTCTCACCAGCTTAAAACAAAAAATAAAATTTTGTTTTCAAATTGACCACAAAAAATTATGACATGTTGAGACATCTTCAGGGGCAATGAAAACTAAAACCCAGCCACTATGACATGTTGATACATCTTCAGGGGGTAATAAATTAAAAATATATTAGAGGAGGCAAGGAGGGGAAAACAAGAGGTGGAAGCGGGGGACATAAGTTTCACAAATTTGCTTGTTTATTATCACCTGTTATTGATGAAAACCAACTAAACAAATGCACTTTGTAATCATCCCTTAATATGCCCAGCTGAGATTACTCGCCAGTAATATTGCGTTTGGGTATGTTTGGGTAAGCTTTAAGGCTGATAATTTGGTTACATATGTTGAGATACAGCCATTGCTTCAGCAATAAAATATATATGAATGGAAGTTATTTGAGAATTTTGTTATACACACAGATGTTGAGAAATCAGAATAATGATCACATGTCTAGAAAGTGCAGTGTGGATATCAGTAATAAATCAATCAAGAAGACCTTTCACATTATATAATCTTGAATAGAATTTTCTTTTACATCATATAGTATATTCCATTTCAGTGTAGTCCTTACTGATAAATCTCATTTTTCTGGTTATTTTTTTTAGGTACCCTTGTCCATGTTAGTACTGCAAAACTGGATAATTCTCATATTGATCAAGATAAAGTCTGTTATTATACATTCATATTCATAAAGATTATTTGATTGAAATGGTCACTATTCCTCACAGTCTAAGAAGCTATGGTGCCCTTATTATTCCAGGAAAGTATGAAAGAATGTCCATGGACAACCTGCCACAGTTCTGGTTGGCTTACCTTGGGGACCCAAGTGACTCTGGCAAGATTCACAGTGATGTCGGTGCTCGCTGGAGAAATGGTAAGTAATCATGTGGAGCATTGCGGAGAAATGATTAGTAAAATTACTGGACTTGTAATGGTTAGGGCACTACAGCTGTGACTGTAAGGTTGTGGGTTCACATCCTGTTCAGACCAACTTCAGCTCTAACCACCTTCCATGGTGAATGGGTAGAACACAAGGATTAAAGCCAGGAGGTTGTGAGTTCAAATCTCAGCCAAGGTGGTGAGATATTTCACTGTCAGCAACCAGCTAGTGTGGGTGCTCTGCAGGCTTAATGGGTCATGTCTAACACACAAACAAGTGCATTTTTTTGGGGGCCCCCTCAGTTATATGACCCAGCAATGGGGTGACAAACACCCAGGACATGGAGGAGTGACACCACAATTATCACTTGTAAGCCCTTGTCACAAATTCTGAAACCAAAATGGTGTTTTGCAGATGTACATATCACTCAGTTAAGTAAGCATTAAAAACAGGTTTGGTTACCCCTAACATCAAAAATATATAAAAAAAACTCTAATCTAGGGTCCCACGCCAAGGTTTTTTCCACAAGGGTGTGCCCTCTCTACCCAGGAGTGAATGAAAACTTGTCTTTGGTGTCAGACAAATGCAGAATGATTTAACCTACTAGATAATGGACCTGTCTGTTGAAAAAAATTGAAAAGTAATCTGGACTGTACATTTTATAGTCAGATTTGTTTGCTTTCACTGGTATTAAATTATAGTGTCACAGGTTACACTGCCTGTCTAATGAGTGTCATCACCCATGGGTCACTTGTATTACTATCAGGCTTTTGTATTGATTCATATACAGTATATCTTGTCATTTTTCTCTTACAGGTGACTCTGCAGTTGTCACAGCCATGAAGACTTTTGCAAGTTTAACTGATCAGGCAAGGTGAGTTTTCACAAGATGGTGTATCTAATTTACGCTTTCTTACAATTTACTTCAGCCCATATAAGTGTATATATGCCTTACAGTGTTTCAAGTGTTTCCTCATTTTTATTGAAAACTGTTATTGATTTTTTTTCAGGGAAGCCTTTGTCAACCATGACTGGACTCAGCTGGCAGAGCTCATGAACCGTAACTTTGATTTAAGGAGGTATTTCATTCATTACCATGTGCAATTTTAATTTTTTTTTGTTATAACGGAGAATGTGAAGTTCCACATTTTATACATGATCAGTTTTTAGCTGAGTCTTGCTGCAGGGTTTAATGATTAACCACTTGAGCGGGGCTATTAAAAGTCCCAGAAAATGTTAGAAGGACATGTACAAGCAGAGATGGGTTCCTACATGACAGCCTGGGCAAGTGGGTCTGACATACATAAAAACTTTGTACAATGAACAAACATTTTAACCTGTTTATTGTGGCAAAGTAATCCTTTGGAACACACTTTTTGTGTTTGTGATTCAGTTCACTTAATTTTGTAGGACAAGTAAAATTCAGCTTGTGAGCAAGTAAAAACTGGGAATGTACTTTATAAAGTTAATGCCAAACCCTTTACTGAGCTATTGCAGTTGGCCTTTGTGTGTCATCCCTCAGTTGCCTGTCTCATCAGCTGGCAATTCATTAGCAAGGCAAATATTTTCAGTATCAAACATAAAAAGCTCTTGATTTGGCATCTGTTCAGGTTTTGATGAATATCATTTGAAATCTTAAAAAATCTCAGCGACTTGTTATTGATCTACTGGTAACCACGAACTCTATGTGACCTTAATTGCATATTCATTCAATGAATAATCATGAGCAGAGCAGTTGCAACCAACCAATCAATTTACCTTCAACAGTGAAAACAGTCAACCTTACAAGACCAAAATTTGCTTAATTTGGAAAACTCTCCCAAACAGAAGATGTGGACCAGTATCTACATGTTGCCATAATATATTTTTATACAAAGGAGAAAGTGCACTAGTGTGAAAAGTTCCAGGCCAAAGTTTGCAGGAGTTATTCTGATGACTGCTGAGTGAATGACAATGTCTTATCTTGCACTGCATTCATATGACAAATAACCCAAAGGCAAATGGATGGAGCTGTTGTGGTCAGGTCAATAAGTATTTTGTTATAAAATCATTTTAGAACTATAAAAGTTTTTTATGTGTTAAAGATTACTGAACAGTTAAGTAACTGTACAGTTTTTGGCTTTAAAAAATCATTAGAAAGAACACTTATTAGTGACACAACTAAAATTTAGCTAATGCTATGTCCCATAAGCATACTGCAGCCCTAGATCAGAAAAAAGTCGAAATTTGTTATTTTGAGTTTGTTTTTAAGGCCACAGTGATAAAAACAGGATTACAGTAAGCGGCATTGCATTCATCAGTTGATCAGTTGCAAATAAAGCCTTAAAGAAGGAATTTGATACGAATCCCTGAACAGCAGCTGATAGGGAGGTACTAACTTGATGTAAACAGTGGACTATTGGTCTATATTACTCAGTCTTTACCATGCACAATATGTGAATAACATTTTATTCAGTGCATATTGCAATTAGACGGTAAAGGTCCTGACCTTTTCCTGTATTGGTAGAATTTTGTTTATTTCATTTGTAATTTATTGAGTTACCATTATCATGTTTTATTTGAGGAAACCACAAATTGAGGACAACTTGCTGACTTGGATTGATTTTACAGGGAAATTTACGGGGATGCTGCCCTTGGGGAGGTTAACCTGAAGATGATCCAGGTTGCACGAACTCACGGTGCAGCAGTCAAATTTCCTGGCAGTGGTGGAGCTGTAGTAGGCATGTGCCTTGATCCTGATAAACTGGTGAGTATAGTATAGTTACTGGTTATTTGAATTTAATCATGGTAAACTCATGACAGGTCAGATACCACTAATCAGTATAATAGGACACCCCACTCTGCTATTACTCAGGCCCATGTGTCCCTGTATTGCTGTTTAAGTAATATACCTTATGAAGAATGAGAAAACAGTACACTTATATGGTCAACTAGTATCGGAATATTGGACTACTGGATGGTGATCACAAATCAGCAAGGACAATTCACTGCCAGCACCCAATATTTGTCCAAATTATATTAGACCTATACAGTAGCCCTGGAAAAAATATATGCTTGTTTATTGCCAGAGAACAAACCACCTGTATTAGATTTCTCAGTGTCCAGTAGATGTCATGACCTGTGACATTCCATATCAACCTCCGCACAAGGTCAAGATCAATTGAGACAGACGATAACCCCTGCAATTTTTTGTTCACCTGGCACACTACTTCAGCGGCCTCAAGGCAACCACTGTATACAAACATGATAGACCATATGGCCTTGGACCATTCGGAACTCCTTGGCTGAATTTGTATTCTCCCGAGATCACCCGAAAGTCGAGGCAAGGTGTTCTGAGTTGGACCAGGATGTCAGCTCAGCATCCCACCCATTTACCAATCACATGTTTAAACCAGGTGCCACGTGGTATTTGTTTGTATATATTTACACCTCCGCATCACCTTTATTGCTGCACAATGTAGTTCCCTGAGTTTTATGAAATTTCAAACAAAAAGACAATAATATTCTTTATACCCGTTATATTTATAATAAATGTTGTCAATGCATGCTTTATATTTGCTCCATTGACTTAATTGTAATTTACAATTCCTATGTGCAATACCTCAATTTCAGCATAAAAGCATGTTGAGTTAATCAATGTATGCAGGAGGTTTATCCTTGATATTCAAAGATGGACCTTCTGTGTGGAGAATGATGCCATATCTATGTCAAGATTTAATTAATGTTTCTTGTTTTCAAGACCTGCACCTCCTTAACTTAATTTTAAAATCAACCATTAATATCTTTAGATATCTTTACTCATATAAATATAACTAACATACAGACAGACATATATAGATGACAATGTAACCTCAGTATTTATTGTTAGGGGATAGGTTTACAGGTTTTAATCTTTCAATTTTATTGTCTTTCCAGAGTGAAGTCAGGCGAGCATTTCAGGCAGAAGGATTTGTGTTTTGTGAGATCTTGCCATATCACGGAAAGCAGTTACCCCAAAGACCCAATTCAAGTTCCCACTGAGACATCTCCATTGGCAGTTTGAACCATACAGATAGATAACCACTGATCTTTATGATGTAGGACTCGGTTCCAAGTCTGGACTTGAACTTTGACTCCACAGACCTAAACTCAGACATATGCTCAGACTTAGAGGTAAGGCTGATCCACTTCAAGTGGTTTTAATAAAAAAAAAAGATCTGTCACATACTGTAAAAAATAGTGTGAACTATTTGTAGAATACTGTAATTAAGACCATATAGGTCAAGCTTTAGCTCTGCATTGAGATGTAATGAAAGTCAATTACTAATCAAGTGTAAATCAACCATAAAATGCACACGGTATTCTCAGATTCCAATTTCAAATTTTAATAAGGAGGTTTGTACTAGACTCAGACATTGACTTGGACTTGGACTTAAGTGGCCTGTACTCGGACTTGCACTCAGACTTGGCTGGTATGGACTACACTACTTCAATGATAACTGAAATAATTATGTTTATAAGATAGGTCCGTGACAGGTTGGTGGTGCTGTCACTTGAATAAAGGTGAAGATAATCAGATGATAACAATTATATGTTATAATTAAAACCAATAGATTTTAACTTTGTCATGCCTAGTGCAAGGAATAATCTAGAAGTCATATAGACATTAACTTGATATCTGTGGTTCTAACAAGATTTCACCATATTGGTATTTGAGGGTTCTTGGTGGAGGTAAAGATTAGGACCATCTACACTGTAGTCTTGTTACTCTCATACCTGTAACTATAAGAACCTGAATTTAATGGCTAACCATCATAATTTTTTTTGGAAGAAATGGCATCATATATGACCATATCATTTGTCTCTAAATTTATTTGTCAGTATATATACTTTTATATACTTTTTATGAACTAGTCACATCTGAAATATACTGTGGGTGGCATTATATTCTCAGGATTTAATTTTTTCAATTTTAACTTATCAGTGTGTTTAGCAAGGGTTCAGTTTTTGTGAACTCACCACAGAGTATACCCTCAACAGAACATTCATTAATTCATGAAAGCTCCACCAGGTGGCAAGAGGCATCAAGAGTATATTAATATGTTTATCTGGGCAAAACTGGATTTACTTTCTCCACTTATTGATGTTGGCTTTTTGTTTGTAAGGGTTTCAAATTTGCAAAATGGAAATTGTTGTGAAATTAAAACCTTCGTGAACAAGACTCCTCTTTTTCATAGGTAAACAGTCACTTTTGCTGTAGCTTATTGGCATCTCATTATGTGCCCATATAGAATGCTGATACCTCAATATTTATATATTTTTTATGTTAAAACCATAAATCAAAGACTGATAATGTAAATTGAATCAAATCTTTTGTATATCTGCTGCCACTGAAGAATATTTTCAACTTATTCTATGTTTCCTTAATTTTAAAGATTTTGCATGCATGCTAGGTAATTTTTATTCATATATATTTAATAATGGTTATGTAATTGTGTAAGGTAATGTCAAGTAAGATCCTGAAAATTAAACCCTCGCGAAACACAGAAGAATGAGAAAGCACAAAAATTAAACCCTGTAATTTTAAGCGAAAAAACAGTATTCTGCTTATTTTCTACTTATTTTGTCTATTGTTGTTGGATCCCTGGAGTGGAATCAAAGCAGCTACCATATAGAAAAATGCTTCTCATATGGTTTGTCTAATTAACATCTCAGTGCAATCAAAGGCAATATGAGTTTTACATATCAATATTCCAAACTACACTAATTGTGGGTCAGAGTGCATGAGGAGCATGCCCTGTATCTGTCCCAGGGTTCACTTGAAATTTTTAATAGCTGGTACAGAAACGAAAAATAGCTGAATTCTAACATTACAAGTACAATACAGTACATAGTAAGACCAGGTTGTTACAATTCCTAAAATATTGAGAACATTAATTTGGTGCATATACTTTGTAAAGTGTATATCAATATTTGTAACAGTTCAGCAGTCCACCCAATTTGTACAGTACATATAAAAATGTGTTATTGAGATTCGTGGATCGTAGCAGAATCTATGGTCTCGAGAAACACATTTTGCTAATTATTGGATGTAATTCAGTTTTATTATGGTGAAGTAATACACTCATCTTTCTTGAGAACTGCCTTAGACAGCTACTGATATATCTTTTTATCAGTGTCTTTGTTATAAATTTTAATGTATTAACAGATTTTAAATAATGTTAGTAATTTGATATATTGTTTCTCATAGATATTTTGACACTCAGCTGAAGAGTCTATTATGGGCATATTCAGCTAAGTGTTTGTTCCATCAATTGTTAGCCTGTGGGCAGGAGTTTACTATGTAAATATATTAAGAATGTATAAAATTGTCCTCAACTTTCATTAAATGAAAGATTTTTCTTTACACTGTTTACATGTCTGTAAAAGATATAAATCATACATTTCATTTGTTGAGTGCTGGGATGGAGATTTTTTAGAGAGTTTCTCAATAATAATTTCTATATGTGGGAAAATATTCAGTATTATCACTGGTTAGAATGCTTAATACTGAGTAGTAAATCAAAGTTAATAGTTTCATTGCTGGCATTATTATGTATTCTTATCATGTTTTCTAATATTTTTAGCTCCTTAAACAACATTAATGTTAATCTTATCCATGTGACATAAAAATAGTTTAGATAACATCACATACCTATAAGTTTAAGATGCTTTCATTAGTTACTGTTTTATTTTGCCTCAATGTTATACATTTGTGGTTATCTCATTAATGCCCCTTTCACACAAAATGCAAATGGTTTCAAACTTTTGAATGTAAATTTAGTGTTTTGGGTAAAATGTTTGCATCCAGCTCAGGAGGTCATTTCAGACCATCTCCAATGTGAATTGAATTATTTGATCCAAGTTTAATGTGGTTTGGACCAATCATTTTGGGTGCCCCCCCCCCCCTCCAGTGAAAAGCTTTCAGTGACAGCCCCCCCCCCCCCCCCAATTTCGCTTTAAACATTTACCCATGTGAACAGACAAGATGGATTGAAACTGATTTGATCATTCAAACTGTGTTATGTGTAAAAGGGATGTTAGAGGCCAAAACATTCATATCATGTCAGCTGGCAAACAAACTTGGAAAGGTCATTAAATGATTTATATGTACACTTATTTACATCATATTGAGTTAATGGTGCTTTAGTTATTAGTTGGTTTGCTTAAATATACAGATGGTGCTTTGTAAGCAAATTGACTTTTTTAATGGGTATAAATTCAGTGATTTTGATTTATAATTTTATCAAGGTACATTATAGGCATTATGGTGTGGCAAGTTCATATATATTTCATTCACTGGATTTTAGGTGAGATTTATCAAATTTTTTATTATTATTTTTGGGGAGAAACAATTGAACAACATGATGCAAGCACAGAAACTCCAGCAGAGATGGTTTTTATGATATTTTAATTTTGGTGCAATTTTTTGTTATAGTCTATTAGAAAAAAACACACTTGCATATTAAATTAGAGGCTTTAGACATGTGATAGTGTTTTTATTAATTAACATGTCCATAGATTATGCTGCTTTAGATAAGCAGTTTAGATATATTATATGTCTCAGTGAATATTTATTGTGAAATATGTTATTACTGGTATACCATTGTGCAATTTTGTATGTTAATGTTTGTTAATTGTTAATATTGAGTGCTGCCAAATAAGATCTTTTACTATAATTTCATGTGATTTATCAAATAGGTGCTGATGTTACTTTTAGCTTTAAGTAAGACTTAAAATTTAATGAAACATTTGTAGCATGATGGGATGCAGAAATTTGGGGGAGGCCATATATATGTGCATTTATGTCACTGATACGATCAAATTTTATATTTTCATCAGATGTTTTCATACTATGGAAATATTTTCTTACAAAGTTTCTGCAAATTATTTTGCATTAACCCCATTGAAGTAAAATATGTGAAAACATTTTTAATTTTGCACCAGTTGATTACCAAATTTAACAAATTTTCCATACCATACCTCCCGCGTATGTGAATCTCCCTATTTTGTTTCTTATAGGACATTCATATTACAATACATATCTCAATGGTCAACTGTATCTTTTTCATGAGGTCAATTAAATCAGTATTTTGCAACAGTGTCATTGTTTTCTTTTTTATGCATATTGAGCCCAGTATTTTAGAAATTAAAGGCTTTGTACCCATCCACTGATAAAAAATTTCTATGACCTAAATTACAATACAGTAGAACCTCTGAATTACAGACACTGACGGGACCAGACATTTTGCCTGCAATAGAGAGGTGCCCTTAGTAGGGAGGTTATAGATTTCAGGACCTACTTTCACAAGGGACTGCCCATAAGTGGCTGTAAATAGGTGCCCTAATTAGTACAGAGGTTCCAATAAGGAGAGGTTCTACTTAACATTATATATTGATCAATAATTATAATTTATAATTAATATTGGCCTGATTCCTTTTAATCTAGCATAAAATTTAGGTGTATCAACTTGTGACACAGAGGATCATCACATATGCTACTTGATGACATGCACACAACCCTGACAGTAAGAATTATTATAGAGCCTGATGATGCATACAGCCTTCATACAGAGGCTGTATATAAATCCTAATCATGCACTTAATCAGGATCGGGAGAGTGTATGCATATAATCTGCAATCCATCACAACCTAAATAGGATGAGCACATAAAACAAAGGTCATGTACACATCCGTGCTAGAGAGACTCTGGTCAAGCACATTCCTAAACCTGCTAGGGGAAGTAGTAACACAAATCATGCTCACACCATAGTGAGAGATAGAGCCATACAGCCTAATTATGCACATACTAGCAACTACAAGGGATACCCTGATCATGCACATATCACCAACTGCAAGGGATAGGGTAGGCACAGCCTAATCATGCACACACCACCAACTGCAAGGGATAGTGTGGGCACAGCCTATCATGCACATACAACCAACTGCAAGGGATAGGGTGGACACAGCCTGATAATGAACACACCTGACCAACTGCAAGGTATAGGGTGGGCACAGCCTATCATGCACACACCACCCACTGTAAAGGGATAGGGTGGGCACAGCCTGATAATACACATACAACCAACTGCAAGGGGTAAGTTGGGCACAACCTATCATGCACACATCACCAACTACAAGGGATAGTGTGGGCACAGCCTATCATGCACATACAACCAACTGCAAGGGATAGGGTGGGCACAGCCTGATAATGCACATACAACCAACTGCAAGGTGTAAGTTGGGCACAGCCTATCATGCACATACAACCAAATGCAAGGGATAGGGTGGGCACAGCCTGATAATGCACATACAACCAACTGCATGGGGTAAGTTGGGTACAGCCTATCATGCACATACCATCAACTACGAGGGATAGTGTGGGCACAGCCTATGATGCACATACAACCAACTGCAAGGGATAGGGTGGACACAGCCTGATAATGAACACACCTGACCAACTGCAAGGTATAGGGTGGGCACAGCCTGATAATGAACACACCTGACCAACTGCAAGGTATAGGGTGGGCACAGACTGATCATGCCCATACCACCAACTGCAAGGGATAGGGTTGACACAGCCTGATAAAGCACATACCACCAACTGCAAGGGATGGGCTTGGCACACCCTGCAATAAAACCATTGCCTAACAGAGGAATGGGGCAAATAGTAAAGCCACAACCCCAGATTTAAAATTATTGATAATGTTCAATGTCAAGGAGGAAAAAGATAAATGCTAAGAACATGTACATTGCCTTGGTATTATATGGATTGACCCTACATGCACATAGTTCATTGCAGACAGATATCATCATACACATGACTCATCAAACACTAATAACACACAGTGTGACAGGGTAGCAAGAAGTCCATAGCAACAATACATTTATTGATTGACAATCATATAAATTCTATGTGAATACATACCATGAATGGAAGCCCAAGAATCAGCACAAAGGCTGGTCATACCACAGGTGTTGCAAGAACCCGTGAATTAAAGTAGGCAAGAAGATGTGACAAGTCTCCCTCTGTCCTTAACCTATTCCAGTGACTCTTATGCTAACAGAAAAACTTGTTCTTATTCTAAAATTGTAATAAACTTTTGTTAGGCACTTGAAAAGAATACAAATATTGCTTTAATAGTGCAGCCTTTGATCCACCATTTTATATTCTACACTTGTCATAATAATAGCCATCATTTCAGGCATAAAATCCAATAATTATCATCATCTAGTTGTGAAAACATGACTGATGAAAGAGGCACTTGACTTCTTGTTTCATGCATGTGTTTTACTGTTTGGCTTAATTATGGTAAGAATATCAATAGTATACTCAGAGAACACGTGTTTATTAATAACTCATAATGCAATAAATAAGGTAGCACTCTACTATGTATAAATTTTCTCACAAAGGCATGCTTTGATGTATTATAGTTTCTTTTGGTCTAACAATGTTTTCCTAACAATTTTTTAAAGAATCGCAGGAGATGAACATACTTTACTGCCTTGGCTAGGAGGACATGTATTTATCCCTGTTTGTGTATGTTTGCTCACACAATCCTGAAAAAAAAAATCACATGAAATTTTCACAGAATTCCTTGAATGGGCCAATAAATAAATGATTTGGTTTTGGTGTGGATCTGGCACATGATCCTTATGCAGGAACACCAAGGAATTTTCACAAAGGCAGAGTCACTTGTGCATGAATGAAACTGGGAATATTAGGCTGAATAATATATATATATATATATATATATATATATATATATATATATATAAATATATATATATATATACATACATACCTACATACATACAGTAAACCCACTTAACAGGACCAACTGTGGGACTGACAAATGGTCATGCTAGCCCCAAATGTCTTGTCAGAAAATCTTATGACAAATAATAAAATACCCAGAAATTGGCCATGTGTCCTGAAAACTGGTTGGTTGTTTGCAGGAGTAGTGCACAAGTGATGTTTTACTGTACATCTGGCCTGTTTATGATATATGTACTGTAATAGTCACAGTATCTATGTACATCTAACCCATGGTTCCCACCATAAAACTTGTATTTCAATTTTAAGGTCTTTTATAAGGCATAAATTCGGATTTTCAAGCAACCCTTTTACCACCACAGCTATCTGAACCTCTGTGACTTTTTTTTAGTAAATATTATAGTAAATAATTTAAGGGAAATCTGAAAGGCACTGAATAAAACCATAAGAAGACATTTAAGCATATTAAAACATGTGGGAACCCTGTAACTCGTACCAGTAATTTATATATTCTGTCTAAAGATCTCAAGTTATGATAATAAGGATTGTTCACACTTGACTGAGGTATAAAGTGGATTCATGAAGATATGTATGGCATAGTTAAAAAGATATGAGAAGTGAGGTCTGGTGCATTAAATCTTGTCATAACAAAGCATAACAGATACATTATATACACACCATTATAAGGGACCTCCCACAGAGTGAACTCTTCATGCATGAATGATTCATAAATATAAATATTACACCTGTACAACTGGTCCGTCACAACCGTGGTGAGCAAACAGGCAAGTCAGTCAATATATCAATAATCATTTCTGTATTAAATATGTGTTATTGCAAAGGCAGTAAACCTGAAAACTATATACTTCACAATAGGAAGCTACACTCTTAAAGTAGATACAAATTTATAGCCCTATTGTGTGAATATATATATATATATATATATATATATATATATATATATATATAATATTATTCTTATGAATCATTCATGCATTAAATTTGTAAATATATGGATCAGTGATCTGTTATATTGTACATAAGCATTATTGCAAGAATACAATAGCTGAAGAATAATATGAAATACACAGTAATGAATTGTGGTAAATGGTCCTCCGGGGAAATATTAGAGATATGCACAAATAGACACATTCCAGCCATAGCTGATCAAAACAGGACTGCACACCATGGGGAAAACAATATCAAGATCACTTATATATCTAGAACTTGTGCATATATATACATCAACTATATCTGAAAATTTTGAATATGATATTTTATATATTTATAACACAAATGTTTGCTCAAGCACCCAACTGTATATATAGCAGTGATTTTCATTTGTTCATATAGGTATATTTGTACATTTATCTATAAACATGACAGACTATATTGGTCCACTTAGGGAATGTTTTATTCTTTTTTTTCAATTTAAGTTACTTTAAATTCAGGTTCTTTTGATGCAGATAAAAAAATTACATGAATAAAAAAACCCCACTAAAGTACTTTGTTATATGCATGCCTTGAGAAACTGTACTTTTCATTAAACAAGGGACTTGCGAGTCTTGGTACTTAAGTTAATGAAAAGCTGGCTTTAGATTTGCAAAGGAAGATCACAACACTAAAAGTATAAGGCAAAATGGCAACACATAATGATGTTAAAAGATATAATTAATGTATTAAGAAGTTTGTAGCACCAAAGAAAAAAATACAAGTCATTTAAGATGATATAATATTTTACCAAGGGTGAAACTGGAGTTATTTTTCCCCATTTAATGCAACATTGAACATTACCTTTTGCCAGTCAGATTTAGGTGGTTAAATACAAGTCTGCTCCTATACCATAAACCTTTATTGCATATAAATGTGCAAATGGAATGTAGAAAATGATTCACAATATCATTGAAACTATGTATTTGATTATTACTGCAAACATGTATTTGATAAAAACTATCTGAACTCTCTATTAATCTACCTTTGTACTACTCTCATGGACAGCTCTTAAAGTTCATTAACATAAAGGTCATCACCATGCCGACTAGGTGTACCAGTGAAAGTATCCCAAATAACAAACATAATGATGATACAATATATCTATTTACAAGTTATATACATGAGGTAGGCATCAATCTCTTAAGGATATGACTTAAAAAGAATTTAATTTTCAATTAATCCCAGCAAACACTCTTCAAATAGATGGATCAATCTCTAAATTTGAAATTTAATTAAAAATAGGGATTTAACTAAATCCATTGTAACATACAAATTTCAAGATTGAGGTCTACTTTATGTTGAATACATAGATACCAAGGTAATTGCACAAAATATAGGCAATGGTGACCAACTTTATAAATATCTGTAAGTATTTTGTTAGATATATGCTTAGAAGTGGACCATGGCACTGGTAGAAAATGAGTACCACAGAAGTTTAACAGACACTGTGAACAAATGAACCAGAAAACATGATAGTCTTTGAAGATTATAGACTTTTATTTAATTTGTTCTTTGAAGATTTTTCTTCTGAGAAATAAATACTCAAATCCCCCCCCCCCCAAAAAAAAATATTATCTCTGTATTATGTTCTTCTCCATGTTCAGTGATAAAGTTAAGATTCTCCCATAATTATACTTAATTATTGCTGCTCATTTTTTTCATATATTCCACAGTTTATTAGCTGGAACAACATATTGTACATATAAAACAAAAGAAATTTACATACTCAGCTGTAAGTATTATGTCTATATGCAAAGTACACATTTACAACCAAATTGATCTGTTGATCTAGGAATTCTTGTAAATACAGTGGAACCCCACAATCACAACCACCTCGGAGACTGAACACAGAGGTCCTCATTCCGGGACAGTTGTATTTGTGAAATTCTGAATTCCCTGGTTCATATATTCAAGAAAAGTGGTCATATTTGTTGGGATGGTCACCATTGTGGCAAGTCTCTACTGTATATAGTACATGCCTAGTATAATCCTTAATAGAAACAACATTCACCTGGGCAGATTTTTATCTAATAAAATGTGACAGTGATTTCACACTGCAACTCTTGTAATCTACTCAAATATATTCAAAAGCCCTATACTCTATCAAATACTTCATTATATTCTATATAATATTTAAACTGAAGCATTTTCCAAACAATACATAATGACAGTGATAAAATATTTCTTGCTCGTTAGTTTAATCAGGTTAAGTTAACTATACAAAATAGGTTCATATAATTTGCAGAAAGCATTCTGCTTTTTATATCCCTATATCACTTTGTATTTTATATCAAGTACATGTTCTTTTTTCTATGCTGCAAGTAAATTATATATACTTTAAAATATTAAGCTGTTTTAACTGATTAATATATATGAAATATGATGCCATACAAAGGTTATACATGATATACAGATTTTTATACCATAAACTATCTAAAATGACAACCAGAGATTCATATAATCTGATTTCTACATCCACTATCTCCTAATATAAAAGTGTGATTAACATAAGTTATGAGATGTGATGGTGATACTATAACTGGAATGTTTGAAAGTGTTGCTGTTAATACTTAAATGGTTGTTAATTAAGCTAACATGACTGTACATGGAAGGGTCTTTGCTTTAAGTTAAATTACATAATATTGCCTGTAATGCTGAACTGATTTGGATCCTAATGTTACTCATGGAGGACTCAACCTTGGTTGACAAAATGATAAACATGATAAAAAAAGAATTTAGTGATACAATCAGTATTAAATTTAATTATGAAAATTAAGTCCACTTCAAGGAGATTCAGTGAGTAACATTATTTTGACTTCTTTGCCAATAAATTTACAAGAAATGTAAAACACATTATCAACCCCTATTGAGTATATGAATGTCACAATATTACACTGTGGGAATGTTGCAAACTGTGACACCAAGTCCTCGCAGCCAATGAATAACCTCAGTTCTGAACTGGCCCCAGTATGACAGACTCGAGGCCACATTGTAGCCTGGATTGGCCGGGTCTCTGACAAGAGGTGATGGGGGATCAAAGTCTGCTGGGTAGTCTGCACCATTGTAGAACACATCCCATGATAAGCTGAAATTAATTCAAAATCTAAACTTTATAAGCTAGCTTAATATAAAAATATAATTTCTTGATAAATCCATGCAAGATTTCTTGAGATATTTAAGAACTGGTGGGATTTTCTCCCAAAATGGACCACAGTCAAGGTCACTCTCCTATTAAAGGTTACAACCCCATTTTAAATAAGCTTCTTCCTCTCACCCGTATCTATGCACATGGTTTGGTAAAGATCTCTGAAAATTTTTCAAGTTATCTCACCTGAAAGAAATCTCTGTGGCAGCGGTAGTGGGACAACTGTTTCTAAATCATAGTATCCCAACTTTATCTGGGGATACAATTTAATCTGGTCCAGACAGTTTTGATTTTTAGAATCATTTATTTTATCTCAAACAAAAGATTCTCTCACTCTTTAATATTAACATATTTAATCTACAGAAATTGTATTTTTACAATGATGTATTTCAGTAACATCATGACATGCATGCTGAATAATAATTCCATGCACATAAAATCTAAGACTGCACAAAACCTCAGCAACAGCCACACAATATGATAACAATCAGAACAACTTATTCATTAAAAGTGAATCATACAAAATGAAAATATGTTGATTTTATGTAGGCAGTTGAACTTATTTGAGAGTTCAGAAAACATTACTGTACTTAATTCTCAGATATCTCCTCACCTTAACTCTGGTGTCAGTACCAGTGTTCCAAACCTCTGTAAGACTGTCTTCATATCAGTCCTACAAGCACAATGATTCACATATACAAACAATATTTAAATTTATCTGCTTATGAATTGTAAACTTATATTCTATTCTAAAACACCCACCTACCACTTTAGCTGAATGAGAAGAAAACAGATGTAGAATAAATATCTGATTAGGTCTGAAGTTAATATAATTGAAAGTTATTCTTAATAAAAAAAATTAATATCATAACAATGTGTATATTAAGTGTGTCATAAACATTTGGTAACAAATATACAGTTTCAGTTTGTGACAAGTCGTAAGCCATGGGAACATTTAGCGATTGCATTATCTGTGTAGTGCCAACCCCTACAGTGCCATAACTGTGTACAGTAAAGCATCCACAAATAGATATATGTTCAGATACATGTCTAAAGTACAAAATATCAATGGGTTTCTCATTACATGGAAAGAAAATCCTTCAAATTATAGACACTGGTGGGTTTTGGGTGATGTGCCCTTATTTGAGTAAATTTGGATCTCAAAGTGTACTTCCAACTGGACTGCATGGCTCAGCTTTAGGTGTGAGTAATACAGATCTGCCTATAATACAGGGAGGGGGGGCAAGGATACTTTTCCCTCTATCTATAAACCTTCTTTATATAGCACCAGTGTTCACATGCATTAAAAAAACATTTTACTTAATATATGATGAAACTATACTTACGACTGGGTGTCTTCCACACATTTGATCACCAGTAGTGACAGTAGGTAGCTGGGTGGCCGATAATGGATGCGTTTCCATTGGATACAATTTCTCCAATGCTTGACAACCTTGATAATTTCTTTGACCTTAGAACAATAAAATTTATATAAATCACATAATGTCACATTTGACACTTACTGGAATTAAAATACAGGCTTGTGGGAGAACTAAATCAGCCAGCTCATAATTACATGGTTTCTCTGTTTTTTGGACAGAATGTCAGCCATTAGATAATACTATCCTGCTGGTATAGGCTGACAAGAACGATGACAGTTACAGCATTCAATGCCCTTCATTTACGATTATCCTGTATTACATATATTTCTTATGTATATAATTGGCAAATCCTTGAGTTTATAATCACAAAATATACACTTTCTTTAGCAATAAGACAAGTACTGGTATATTACATGTATAAAAGTAAGTAACATACCGGTAGTCAGAATTATAATTCAATTTATTCGTAATTTATTCAAAACTGATGAACATGTGAAGTAAGACCTTCAAATCCTATTTAATTTGGGAAAATCTTTAATGTTATCAAGCATCTATCCCATATTTCATAAATTACTGTTTCTGCTAATTGATCACTATTTGTAACTCAAGAGATACATTTAAAAATTTACATAATGAAACTGACCAATGATACACCAGATAACAATGTGAAATTAATTTAAAGGACATACCTCATTTGGCTGTTCTGTCAAGAACTGTTTTCTTAGTTTGCTTGAGCCAATGCTGTACCTGAAAGATAACATACTTATACATATATCTCTCTGCCAATACCCTTGATAAATACCATATCATAACATCAGATAACTTTCTCTAGACTAGAAAATGCAAGCCACAACACAATATATTCATATATTTCCAATATATATACAATGGAATCAGAATGTGTCAAAAAAGTTGCAGAATCATAAATGTTGCAGACTAATTGTGCATTTCTCCAACCTTAAAAGAGCTGACAAAAGTTATTACATAAGAAAATGAGCGTGGTAGCATAATAGTTAAGGGTGCTGGACTTTGTGACCACTGGCATGTGGGTTCCTGTCACGATCTGACCCCAGTCTATGCTGAGACTCCTAGCCAAGATCTTTACCACAAGGGTGCACTCTTTAGACCCAGGAGTGAATGGGTACTGGTAATGGGAGGAAAGCTGATGTAGAACAAATAACCTTCTAGCGCCGTGTGTGGCTGCTTAGGTTTAATGATCCCCAGGGAGCTGAGAAAAGTTACAAGAATGAAAAGGCCTGAAAGACCAGGAAGGCAAAGTGTAAAGTCGGATGATAAATCTCCACCTTTACCTTTTTTTAAGAAAACTCACTGTAAGTCTGAAACACATTTTATTAACCAACAGATCACTGCAGTGTTGTAGAGTATACATGATATCAACTATACCTGCACTTTATCATATACTAGCTTTCACATTTTTTGTTCAAATGCCATAACTTCAATACTACTTCCACTGCCAGGCAGATGAAACTTTCCGAAGCCTTTGAAACTAAATATATTAGTTATAGCAGGCATCCCTGGTAAATAGTGGTAGTACCTTGGCTTTTAGTCTATGAGCAATGTCTGAAATGACTGAGCAGACCCACTCTGGCATGACAGTATTTTAATTTAACTAGAATACGGGTAGTCGACAAGCGACTACGTGTATCCGCCAAAATCAGAGTAGGAGGGGTAAAGTGAGGAATGGATTGAGTGGCAAGGGGAAATAGAGCTACATGTGTTACATATTAGAATGGATCTCTGCCATGTAAACATGATTGTAGGTGGCGCCACCTGTTATTTGAATGAGAAACTATCCAAGATGTATACACATGCAAAATTTCAGGTGGAAAAGTAAAACCACTGCAGAGATATGAGTAATTTTATCCCACAGCAGACAAACAGATGGAGGCTGTGAAAAAATGGCTGCAGGTGGCACCACCATTTTTGTGTATCTTATATAGCTATCCAAGGGCTACATTTGTGTAAATTTATTTTCCTGATTGGTCAAACGAGTCCGGAGATGTAAGAAATTAATGTCTGCAGCATGAACTTGAATGAAGCTGGCGCTACCTCTCATAAAATCAAGAAAACTATCCAGGATTTATACGCATGCTGAAATACAGGTAATTTGGTCAAACCACTGCAGAGATATGAGTGATTTTAACCCAAGGGAGACAAACAGATGGAAGCTGTGCAAAAATGGATGCAGGTGGCACCACCATTTTTGTGTATGTTATAAAGCTATTCAAGGGCTACATTTGTGTAAAATTTTTTTCCTGATTGGTCGAACGAGTCCGGAGATATAAGCATGGATGTCTACAGCATGAACGTGAATGAAGGTGGCGCCACCTGTCATAAAATCAAGAAAGCTATGCGGGATATATACGCATGCCGAATTCCAGGTAATTTGGTCAAACCACTGCAGAGATATGAGTGATTTTTACCCAAGGCAGACATACAGATGGAAGCTGTGCAAAAATGGCTGCAGGTGGCGCCACCATTTTTGTGTATGTTATAAAGCTATCCAAGGGTTACATTTGTGTAAAATTTTTTTCCTGATTGGTCAAACTGTTCCCGAGATATGAGCTTGGATGTCTGCAGCGTTAACGTGAATGTAGGTGGCGCCACCTGTCATAAAATCAAGAAAGCTATCTAGGATGTATAAGCATGCTGAATTTTAGGTGAATTAGTCAAACCACTACAGAGATATGAGTGATTTTAACCCAAGGCAGATGAACAGATGGACACTGTGCAAACATGGTTGCAGGTGGCGCCACCTTTTTTGTGTATGTTATAAAGCTTTCCAAGGGCTACATCTGTGTAAAATTTTTCCGATCGGTCACAGGGTTCCTGAGATATGTGGGTTTATGTGTTGAAACAGACGCACAAACGGACGCTGGGCAGAGAGGAAAGGTCAGAGGTCAAGGCCACTTGGTTAGGCACCAGTTCACATGTGACCCAATAATTTGTGTAAGTTTCGGAAAAATCCATCCAGTAGTCTCAGAGGAGTTCTCTCCAGAAATGAACGCGGCGGTGGAGGGGGCGGCGGCGGAACCCAGTCAAAAACATGGTATCCGCAAAACTTTGTTTTGGCGGATACAATTACTACACAGTGAAGTATGCCTTATATCAACTTTACAAACAGTTTCTTATCCCAATGGAAAATATTTTCATTTAATTATTTTTGCCATTTCTTAACTGGTTAGAGACCATCTATACTAACAAGGCATACTGCACCTAATTTTGAAATGGAACCTCTATCAGTTTCTTCAGAGTAAAGAAATACTTTTGATAATATGTGCATGATATACCTAAACCTTTTATCAATCAGCAATATATTCATACCAGTACAACTGCATGGCATTTGGAGCAGATGAAGTCAGCTGGTACAAGTTCGACATCCCCCCACTCTCGTCAGAATCCCAGTCAAATGATGCCATGATGTCCACATCCACACTTCCGCAGGTGAACTGGAGAGCTGCAGGAGTCACACAGAAGTCCATGCACTTCGGGAGTGGGAAGAACGTGTCTTGGTAGTTACTGGCTCCAGCGATCAATCCCCTCATTGCGTTCATTAAAGCCGGCATCCAGCCTGGCTGACCATCACGAGGCAGTTCTATAAATAGAAATTTTGAAATTACATGATGTATTTCCATGCAAGCAACTCTGCGCCAAATTTGTGACTTGCTGTGCAATATTTAAATTAATATGTTCCACAACCTAATTAATATATGTTATCATTTAATCTGAAACACTGGTTTATCAATAGCAGTAATGAGTAAGGATTTAATAGGAAGCTAGCTGATATTGTAAAGACAGATTGTGCATAAGTGTTCATCCAGTGTAACCATTCAGTTCCTGTTATATGGTTTACAGTATCATGGAGAAATGCATTTTGATACATGTCACCAGTGAGTAGACATTGCAATGAACACAGAAACTTTAGTTTCTTGTTCACAATTAAAAAAATATCTCACCTAAACTGAACACAAACAGTTATGTCATAAAAAGTTGTGGCACAAAGAGAACTTTAATTGCTTTTTTATATCTAACCTCGACTGAACAAAACCAGGTAAGTAACAATGATCTGAAACTAATTAATGCCTGTAACAAGAGATAACATTTATTTCTCACTTATACTTCACCTAAATACTGTAGTTTGATTTATATTTGCAAGGTAATATAACATTTTGTAATTTCTACTTTTGCTGTACATGTTTTGTGAGGGTTACATATGGTGTTATCACCATACATTAAATTACATTGAGTATATTCTTTATTGTTTGAATTATTTAATATCCTATTAAAATTCTTTATAATTTGAGGAGGTTTCTGGGAATGAGTGCAAGTTCTTGTTCATGATATGATAGGTCTCATATTATTCCTAATATCAACCTATGATTTACCATTAACATAAATGATTCTAGTTGTTATTATTAATGATATCAGACTTTTGCCTTGCAGGCCAACAGGCTTTATAATGTTTATGTTATTCCAGTGAGGCTGCAGTATACACAGAAGTTCACAAAAAAAATAAAACAACAGGTGGTTTTATTTTTGCTGTGATTTCCCTTTCCCAAATATAGCAAATTTAAAACCCTGGTGTTCAAAAAGCCAACTACAGTATCTCACCTGGACTGAACACCACTAGATCAACATCTGTGCGACTTCTTGTGTTTGTTCCTGTACCCAGAGATCCTAACTCCACAATCTCAGACACACGTAAGGGTAGTCTTTGCTGAAAACAGAATTTCTAACATTATACAGCTAATGAAATCAAGTGGCATATTTATAATAAATAACCATAAACTACAGGGCCTAACAGCTCTTTTATGGTAATTTAATCCCTTGAAATATTATGAGGAACACATGCATGATATTTGCTGGCTAAAACTGTTTGATGGAAATTCCTTGACCTGCTCTATGCCTCTTCTGAATGCTTTTTACCTCCACAATTTAAACTGTACACCCTAAAATAGAATTCAGTCTATACAATTCAATTAAATTGTTTTGAGTTTGAATAATTATATTAGAAGTCAGAAATCACTTAGAAGCAAAAGTGGTATTGGAGTAAATAATTTACAAGTACTCCATTGTCACAGTACCTTGAGGAAGCGGACAAGGACAGTCACAACTTCTTTCTGTTTGTTCAGGTCCACCTGACTGGGTCTGGCATCCACAAGTACTGACGTTTCATCACTCATGGTGATTCCGCTCTCACTGGACAAGTCTTCTCTCGCTGCATTGAACACATCTCTCCTGGTGACGGAGCTGTCTGCACTCAGTGACCCCGGCTCATTTGCTGATGACAGGTGTTGTAACAGGTCGGTGATGAAGGTACGGCTGCTGGTGTCATCCATCTGTGATATGTGACCGTTCATGATGGATTCATTCCCTCCAAGGCCCTACAGGAGTGAATATTTACATTGGTTAGAATACAGAAAAAGACTGACTCTCTATCTCTAAGGCTGCATGTGTAAAATTTGACCAAGTGGTAATGATGCTAAGCTGAAACTTTCCACTAGTCTTTCTGCATGTCCACCCCAAATGTTATATTTGACACATATGAGAACAAGAGCAACTCTCAACTTTGCAAGAAACTGCTCATAACTTTTATAAATAAACATGTATTTTATTTCCTTACGCTTATGGATGCTTATGAGAGTCAAATAATACATTTATGTGTCAGGTTTTTTTTTCTTTTGAAATAATTCTGTTTTTCACTTATTGTAATAAATAATATCATTTTTACATAACATCATCATAAAATTACTGGAAAAGCAAAATTAAAATGAGAGTAAATGACACTAATTAAAGAAATGTTATTTCATCTTGCAGCTGATTTAGATGATTCCATAAATTACTTTAAACATAAATTTCACTTACATCTAGACTTTCAAAAGATTTGTACATATGATAAGCTCCTCCATGTTCACTTCCAGTCTCTGAGAAGTCTCTCGTACTGTCAAAGTTTAGCGATGCTCTTGAGGCCGCCTCATCTCGTAGATCTGCTAGGGTTCTTTCTTTTTCTTGTAAAAGTCGCCTGCAAATAAGTAAAATTTACTTATCAAAAGATATGTCTAGATCAGTAATTTTTTGTATTAACTTTGCCTAAAGGCCTAATGTGAACCTTTGCAATGGGATATACATCATGTATAATGGGATATACATAAGGTACTATGACATACATCAGGTGTAATGTATAACATGCTTGACCATAATTTAAAAAGTACTTGATAAATATTCAAGTATGTGTGAGACATACCCATGTACAATGCAAGTACTGAACATTTTAAACTCAAGTACATGCACCAATTACACAAACATCACTCCTGAAATATTGACATGGATGTACACTACAGAAATATGATAATAGGTGCTGCCACCAGTCTTGTGTATGACAATGTCATATTAGATGTATGGACAGAAAATTTCAGGCATATACTTCAAAGCACTGTAGAGTTACAGTTGGCAGTCTGCTGAACCTATAAATTGATACAGACTGAAACTTGGCTTGTTGCCAAATCTTAAATAATTGGCAGTCTGCCAAGCTATTTATAGATACAGACACAATCTTGGCCTGTTTGTAAATCTGTTTGCACATACTGAAAGACTTTGGATAAAATGTTTTTTTCAAGCTGACATATTCATATAAGTTTTAGTCAAATTGTTTAGAATAATAACAGATACCTATTGAAAGAAAAATCAGAATACAGATTTATTTTATTTATGGATTTATCATACACATAAGCTGGATATTATTTATTTATTTATATTGCCTGTACACTCTGCCTAAATACCAAAGAGTTCAGTTTGTTAATACAATATATATATACTAGCCTTTCATTGTTAAAGGTCCAATAATTCTGCAAAAAATCATATAAGTAAACTTGAACAAAGGACACCTATGATTCAATTTTTTGTACAATGTTACAGAAGTTGAAACAGGTTTTGCAGAAGAAAAATATTGCAGCCCTCAGTTTGAAATAGGCAGATTAATGGCCACAAGACCAACTTCAGCTTTGTATATGATTCTACCAAAAATCAATGAACCCAATCTATTCTTACACAATTGAGATAACCCTACCCTAGGATAATTTTTGTGACAAATTAAACCATTCAGCTTGACAGTTTCATCATAAAAAATTTTAAATTAAAAAAGGCTAAAATTATGAGGTTTCTGCCCATAAAAAAAAGGTCAATGTAGGTGGTGCCAAAAAACTTCAATTTCAAATATGAGCCATGTGACCAACATTTGCAAAAACTTTGTGAAGCCAGCTCCTGTCGTTCCTGAGAGTTTATGAAAGTATGCTGACCTGGCCAAATGACTAAGTTCAAATTCCTGTAACAAAGCTAAAATTCATCGAACTGGAATCATTTGAACTTTTGTTTTAGGGATAATTTTGGTGAAATACTGATCAATATGGCTGGATAGTTTCGGAGTAGAATTTTTTTTAAGCTTTTTCCTTATAAAATCTAATAAATGCACATAGGAAATAAATAAATTAAATCTGACAGAATTTTTTCGATGAATGTTTTTTTGCATAATGATGCTAGTAATGCTAGCTCCTGCCATTTTTTAGATACTTTGGGTTAATGTACGGGCACAGGACAATGTCACACCATCACATTAACTCACAGGTTTGGTAAAAATGTTCTTAGCTAAACCCACTGTACTGCAAGCAGGGTTTCAAACAGCCCTAGTTCCTGTGCCCTTTCTCTCCACTGTGCAAGAGCCCCAGAAAAAACTGGATACATTCCACATAATCATAAAATCATTATAATTTGGCTAAAAGTGTCATCTTCATCATAAAAGAAAGATATTTTTTATGACAGATATACCTCTCAATCAAGGTATATTTCATTAATTTTAAAACAAAAACTCTGTACTCTAGCTCTACTTACAATTGACCTTTGTTTGTCAGCCTTAACCTACATCAGGCTAAAATTAAATGTGGTAATTGATCGTATGTTATATACACACAAAGATTATTACAACTGGTGTGTAAAGACAAATATTTATCAACAGAGTCATGAATGTTTTATTGTATCCTTTAGAACAACTAAAAAGGGTACATATTTAGTCAAACCAAATCATTACCATGCATATACACACATTGCAATACTGAGCTAAAACAATCTCACCACTGGTGTACTTTGGATCGCATCAAACGGTCATGTCTTGGAGGGCAACATAAAAACTGATAACATGATATAGTTGCTGGGAGCTGATCCCTAAAATAAACTCAGATTGTATACCTTGCTCTGAGTAAGTGTTTGAACTGAAAGTCAAACCGAGGTAGAGATTTCATGCCAAGGGGCAGCGTCTGCAGTGACAGAATCTCGATCCTCACCATCAACTGTCCGTTGCCGTCGACGTATGGACTCCCTCGTTCCTCAAGCTGAAATAAACCAGTAACAGTTATAATAGGGTTATCTGATTATTTTTTGTTAAAGAAAAAAAAGGCTGATGAATATATGCTCCAAGCCAGTAGTTAGTCATATAAAGAAGGTTATATGTTCACAGGAGTATATTACAATATATTTCCCTTTTTTATTGACTTGGCCATAAAATGAAACTTAAATTTGAAAATCTGGACTTTTCTTCTGAAACTGCCATGCAGCCAGATTTGTGGGAGTTTTTGAGTATTTGGACCTTAATGGGAGTGCCTTAATTTAAGGGGCCTTGTGCCGCTATAAATAGACATGCGGTCGTAATACAACTGTATTTTCTACTGAATTATATGTTGTTTTTTTTTCAAAGGATATGTCTTGTGCAGTCGGCATCAGTTTGAGCTAGGTGTTACAAGTTCCAGGAAAATAATCAAAAATAAGTCCAATTCAGTTTTCAAAGATTTTCCTTTTGCAAAGCATGTGCTGTCAGTTGCAATTCATAGTTAAACATTTCTTCTGGTAAGCCTTAATTGTTACAGTATGTTATGGTTCAAACTAATGTAATTCGACAGTGCATTCAAATATGAACACATACCGGTATGTTTCAAATAAATCAAAGGCAAATTATGTAATTAGATATTATCAAATCCAAATCTGATTGAAATGATAAAATGGAAATGCACCACATTTTCACCTGAACTCTGTTTTGCCAAGTATGCATAGTATACATGTATATATACCAGTACATAAAATTGATAACTAAGCCAATGGGGCTACAGTATGATACCATTACTACTGTCAAATTGTCACATGGTTCTTAATGACTTTTTTATTATTATTCTGAGACAGCACTCTTTATAATTGCTTTCTTTAACTGCATTTGAAAATCATTCAGCTTTGCATTTAAATAGAATAATCCAGGTTTTTTGTTGCTCCGCATTTTGATGCAACATTTTCAAATCCCAATGCATTTGAACCAAAGCTTGAATATTACCAAATCAGCTGTAATGGCATTAGCCTACATACTGTATAAAAATTATTATTCCAGTTAAAAGATTATAATTTTGTTGGTGTTTACTTACAGCTGATGATATATTAGTTTATGACATATGTGAATGAGGCCATGCTTCAGAGAAATATTAAAACCAAATAAATAACATGTACAATAAAGCAGATTCATGTTTCAAACAGTAATAAACTAGCAAATTTGTGGAATCTATGTCCCCTGCTTCCGCCATGTGTTGTCTCCTGCTAGCCCTATCAATATGTTAGTTTTTATTGTCCCCTGAAGATGTCTCCTCATGGCATAGTGGCTGTGTTTAAGTTTTCATTGCCCCCTGAAGATGTCTCCATATGTCATAATTTTTTATTATGAATTGAGAACCAAAGGGGAATTTTTCATTTTGTTTTTGAGCAGCTGATCATAAATTTTCAGAGAGACACTCCAAAATCAAACCAAACCAAAGTATGTGTCAGAGACGAGATTGAAATCCAGGCTGATTTTAAATTCGCCTAGACGAGATTGCGATTGTGATCTCGCCTAGGCGAGATTGCAATTGTGATCTCGGCTAGACGGATTTTAAACTCGCCTAGACGAGATCACAATCGCAATCTTGCCTAGGCGAGATTAAAATCCATCATGGAGCAGGCCATGATTTTAATCTCGCCTAGGCGAGTTTAAAATCTGTCTGGTGTCATCCAGGCGAGTTTAAAATCTACCCGATATCACTTGGGCAAGTTTAAAATCTGCCTAGGCAAGATTAAAATAGTGATCTGATCTAATTTACCAATAAATTATGCATTGTAATTGACTTATGAAAGATGTTTTCAGTCAGATTTTCAATATTTTAACACTGAATGGTTACGTATAGTTCACAAGTAATATATTTATTAATATTTACAGAATATTATATTATTAATTTAATAATTAACATTAAATTTGGAAATGGAATATATTATATTATATATTTTTTATTAATATGGTTATGTATAGTTATTGTATTATATTAGTAATGTAGTATTTTAAAAAGACAAAAGGAACATAGCTCATTTATTTTTTATCAATATAATTCAATGCATGTTCACATGCATAAATGATCTATTACTCTATGAATCTAGAAATCATATTTTTTCTGATATGATATAATACTGTCCAAAAAAAGACAGTTATCTTGTAACACAGTCTACATAAATATTGAAGCTTCACAAAATGCCTCACAAAACATTAAAAAAAAAGATCAGAAGAATATAATATACATTATAAGAAAAGACTAAATAAGACAAAGAAATATTCACTTGCATACATCTGTGTATCATATGATGTTTAATTACCTAAAAAAAGGATGGTGTATCAAAGTCCATCATAAATACTGATACCCTGCATATTTTGTACCATAAGTGTACATGTTTTGACTGTTGAGTGTTGAATACCTGGGTGAAAAGAAACATTTGAACTAGATCAACTAACTAATTTGTTCTGTTTGTCCTGTAAGAATTATCAAATAGGATGATTCTTTATGTTAATGTGTAATATACTCATTAAATAGTGAAGTAATAACTATCTAGACTAATCTATCTATCTGTCTATCTATCTATCTATGATTGATTCAATATGCAAGTGGATGACTTTTTCCCCCAGATTTGCTCTTCATAATATCTCATAAGTGTGCTTCAAAATACCTCTTGTTACTCTTTAATTGCCATATATTTAAATACAATTACAAATTATTTTTTTGTAAAAATTATTAGTGATATTCACAATCCCAAGGTTGTTAAGAAAACTGGAGAAAAAAATAAAGATTAATTAATGTTTAGCAAATAATTGGTATAATAAGGATGCTGTAGACCACATGAAACACATCAAAGGTGCAAATAATAATCAAATATCTATTTCATAATTCTGTTTCCAAAATTAATGTTAATTATCACATGAATAATTTTTACATTTCTGTAAAAAAGTTAATTATTACATTAATACTATAATATTCTGTAAATATTAATAAATATATTACCTTTTAACTATATATAACCATTCAGTGTTAAAATATTGAAAATCCGACTGAAAACATCTTTCATATGTCAATTACAATGCTTAATATATTAGGAAATTAGATCAGATCACTATTTTAATCTCGCCTAGGCAGATTTTAAACTCGCCTAAGTAATATCAGGCAGATTTTAAACTCGCCTGGATGACACCAGACGGATTTTAAACTCGCCTAGGTGAGATTAAAATCATGGCCTGCTCCATGATGGATTTTAATCTCGCCTAGGCGAGATTGCGATTGTGATCTCGTCTAGGCCAGTTTAAAATCCGTCTAGCCGAGATCACAATTGCAATCTCGCCTAGGCGAGATCACAATTGCAATATCGTCTAGGCGAATTTAAAATCAGCCTGGATTTCAATCTTGTCTCTGACATATGCATGAAAGCAATCACTGACCCAAATTTGAATGATATTGGATAATATTTAGGAAAGTTATGGTACGGAAACAAAAACCTGACTGACAACAGACAGACTGACAGACAGACAGTCAAACCCAAATAAATGTCCCCCATTCCGAGGAAGGGGGGGGGACAATTAATATACAAAATGAAATAACCAAGGACAGGATAAAATATGGCTAAATATATATACAACTGCATGGAAACTGGAGTGTTTGCCGTCCCCTCAGATGTCAGATAGGAGATCTGCATCATGTTTGAAAGACCATATATGGGTCCCCTTAAAATGAATATTAATATGTATCTTTACACTGTCACTTCTGTTATGTCTTAAATTTCTGGATATAAGTTGACAATATTTGTAAGATAGTTGCACCAACAGTCTTTACAGAAAACTCGCAATTTTCACAATTATAATCTAAATTTTATGATACAGTGACTGGCTTTCTTTACATATTATATTCAGGATTATCATTAGTTTGGAGAGCAGGAAATCCAGCTACTGTGACCTTAAAGGACTTTCAAAAGTCCAGAGAATTATGCAGCCCCCAGCAGCCACTTCCATTAACTTTTTTTCATTAATCTGTAGTTTTCATTTTTTTTCTGTCCATGCAAGTAACTATCTTCATATCTTAAGTGTTATCTTTATTGAGTACAGGTACATGTACATCTGTAGAATTTCAGCTAAGTTTAATTTTAACTTTAATTGTAACAGTGTGACAGCACAATTATCCAGGCATCAACCAAGTTCACTGTACTGCACATGCAGGTCATAATTTAAAAAGGAGAAACCCTTGAAAGTAGTCTAATTTGTGAGTGAAACACTGCCATGGGCACAGCCTTCCCATTAAGTCTGCAGACTGCTCATCCTGATTTGGGTGGGAGGGGGGGGGGGATGATCATGAAAAACATCAAGACTCATCATCAGCTGAGGTTCAAACAACAAATGACTTTTTGTCCTGTGCTCTGTGTTCCTTAATTAAGCAAGCAACAGAAAACAGCACCTGTAATTTTTACAGAAGGATCAGATTTTAGGGAATAGTATGAGCTAATTCTATGCCACATACCATTTTCATTAATACTTTTATCGGTTACTGAGCTGCTGATTCAGTGACAATCACATATTAATGGCTTATGGCATGATCAAGCAAATGAGGTTTAATTAAGTGATCATCTTTAGAATAGAAAGAACATCAGAATGCTGATACTGAAGCTAACTAGCACTGAGCTTTCAACATGCATTGTAAAAGGGTGAACACATGTTCCCTTTATGGTTGATTTGCCAAAATTAAGTGATGGCTGGCTGAGAACTACAGAGTACACTTGATACACCTCAGCTGATTGTAAGGCAGGTTAGCAAATGATAATTACAGAGCAGCTTCAAGTATCATGTTCAGCTCATGCATGCATGAAAATGCTCCTCCATTTCACAATGCAGACTTTGATGATATTAGCCACTGACTGGACACAGCTTTCATGCTGGTATGGTGCATTTCATCAATATAATGTCTGCTTACCAGATCTGGTTAGTGGAAGCATGGGGCCAGACATGGCTTATAATATCATGGCATATAATATCAGTGTAATACTTACCTGATCTCCACCTTATATCACAACACCTGGTCACACTACATGTCATATCTACCTCTCCTGGTTCACATGTGACACTCACCTGTATACAGGGTGTCACCATGTGTTACCAAACTAAAAACTAAGACCACATCCAACTCGGTATATAAAAAATACTCTTTTTCTTAAGGTAATTAAGGTGCACCAGTGCACCTTCATAAGCTCTTACAGCAGGGTAGGTAGGTATATAGTCTGTTGGCCGGCTTTTACACCCCAGCCTACAAGCTTATCAGGCTGGAGCTTATCCCAGTTTCTGTACTGTGAAGCAATATATAGGAGTTTTAACTCCTCCTGGATTGGATGCTAGTCCATCACAGGTTACCTTCCCAGTATTTACTGGTACCCATTTCTACTGCTGGGTGGACAGAGGCACATTTGTGGCTTGTACCTTGCCCAAGGGTCTTGACACGGTTCGCACTCACAACCTCCCCATCATGAGCCCAGTGCCTTAACCATTATACACCACTGCCCCTGCTTCTTACAGCTGGATGCACAAAATAATTTAAAGGTAGTACCAATACATTCAAATCATAGACGTACCAATTACAAATTAAAATTACACACTTATCCCAGTAAAGAAAAGATAAGTCCGGGCCTATACCTGAATAACATGAGCCCTGAATTCTATCCTTCTATCCTATAATTAATGACAGATATAAAATATTATATCTGTGTGCTCAGCAGACACAAGCTTTCACAGATAAAACATATATAGTACATTATCCCTAGATTAGTTAACTGGCAAACACAGGTGTACTAGTTTCCTTATATAGTTTATATAGCTTCTTTAAAGGAAGATATAATGTATAGTATTGCTGTACTTGATACAGGCACTGCATGCCCTCGGCCATAGTATTACATTGCCTATAAACAATTATGCTACAGGGACAATTTCAGCATCAGTTACTATGTAGGTCATATTCTAGTATATTGTCAACAGTTCAGAGGTACAGACAAGGTGTTTATGAGTATGTTTAGGCTTCACATTAACTTTTGAAAGTACTGCCTAATTAGGCAGGTAATATTTACCTGTAACTTGCCCAAAATTATTTTTTTTTTGGCCTAAAGGAAATCAGTGTTGGCAGCCATGGACACAAAATGCATTTGTGTTTGACATGATTGTGTTGCATGTTTTATTGCATGTAAGCCAACAAACATGTTAACATTATATTTCTCTTTAATATTTGTACAAATAAACACACAGGTAAATTTAGATAAAAGGTATATTATCAGAATGATTCCATTTCCCCATGAAAGGGAACTGAAGAGAAGTCAAGATCGACTGCTTTTGGGTAAAGGTTTATTTTCGACCCACTTGGCCAGTTGGGCAAGTATGGTAGGAAGCAAGTTTTGATTGCCCTGGCACAAGCAGTTACTGTAACCATCAATGTAATGTTCAGGGTTTAATTTTACACCTGGCATATAGTTTGACAACCGTAGGACACAGCTGCATTGTTGAGTATACAAAAATACACTAAAATCACCAAAGCAGTTCAAAACTGCACCTTAAATTTTGATGCATTGACTATAAAGTATATTCTAGCACCAATGGTAAAATAAACCTTGAACCCTGCATTAGCAGCTTCAACAAATCATCAAACGTTATTATAAACTTTATCTCTGTCAATGTGACCAGCTTGTTTGTCACACGACTGGGCAAACTTTGATTTGTTTGTTCTGACATATGATTTTCTTTGATTTATGTTCATTCTAACATCTCCTATAAAATCAATCTAGAAAGTACTTCGACGACAATAAAATGCCGCTTCAAGGTTAATGTTAAGTTTATGGACCAATGGACTACTAGGTCATAATTTTTCAGCTTCGGTGATCATGCACAGATGGACTAATTTTATTTATGGTTTGATCAAAGTCTTATAATAACAGGGTGGCTCTTAGCTTAGCACTTCAAATGGAATAGTATACTGACCTAGTTAATGAGCACATACTGTACATATATAACAACATGCCTGTGTCTAAACATCGCTTTAAAAAATCTTACCTGTAAGCATCGGTTACTCAACTAAAAGTTGACAAATCATGAATTGCAGGTTTATCCAATTTGAACAGGTTTAGAACAAATTACAAATTCATCACTTTTTTATGTGCATGTATAGTGAAAGACATGAACATATGTTACATATACTGACAGCATTTTTAAATATGAAACAAGTAACTGGATGAAAGTTATATTGGTCAGTGTGACAGACAGTAGTTAATATCAGCCATATCAACCATTTTTTCCCAAATTTCTTTATGAATTATTATAGTAAATATGTTCTAGAACAACATCCGACAAATCATTTGCTTTATAGCTAATTGCTAATTCTCAATGCTAGTATATTATACCAGGCAAAAGCTTTATTTTTCTCAATTTTTACCTCAAAATTAAAGATTTCCACATAATGCAATATGGAAACTTAACCCAGAACTGACCCCCTGAACAGCTGCAAATGATGTGCTGTCATGCCCTCCTGCCTTTGGGCATGTTATATTTAACCTATGATATAATACAGCCTGATCATCCCCATTCTTGTCTGTGTTTTTGTGTGTGGTCACAACGTAACTCATGCAATCTTAAACAGAATCTCATGAAATTTCAAGGTCATTTCATGAATGCTCCAAAGAAGAATTAGATTTTGGGGTAGATCTGGCACATTTGGTCTTGATTCAGGAACATAATAAAGGAATATTCACAAATGCACAAATGAATCTTGGAATATGGGCCGAATAAGTGATTACCCACTTTTGGGAGCATTATTCAATAGTACCCCTCCCCAACATGATGTAGGCTAGTTGCTTGCATTCCTTAGAATGCAGAATTCTATCTAGTTATGAATAAGACTTACATGGCTGACATATACTAGAAGAATAAGTTAAATTAACATCGAGCATTGTGGGTTTCAGCTTTTCTGGAAGCAGTCTAGGAAAAAATCTAATAATCACAAGCTGCTACTGATAAGGGGAGATTGAATGTTTACAGACTTGCATGACTCTTATCAGTGAAGGCTCTCACCGTAGCCTTCAGAAATCTTTCGAGTTCAACTTCTTTGCCACTAAGCTTCACATGATACCCCTTGATGTGTTGATTACATATATCAAGGTACATCCAGCTTATCATCTTGTGGATAACCCAACTGATAAATACTTCAATTTGTCAAAAATCACTTCTATTTTCAAATTTTAACTTCTACAGAAGATCCCTTCAGTTGCATATTGTCAGACTTACAGTTAATATCTGAATGTATGGTGTTCAGTAAACCCCTCAGCAATAATGAAACTTTCAAGGCAAGTCTCAGAGACTGTGGCAAAAGGCTAGGATATCCAGATTACCAAAACTTCGAATTTTTGTTTTAAACTTGATGGTAACAGGTACTATTTCTTTAATTATCTTATATGGTAAAAACCTTTAAGTTAATTGACCAGGCTGAAAAGATTGGAAGAAACTAAGATACATCTTAAGTACAGAACAACAAGGATTTACTAAGAAATTCATTTTGCTGGTACCTACATCCTAAAACTTTGAGGTTATGGGGATATTTAATTTAAATTGTAGTGTAATACATATTGATCTTTCAGTTCTATGATTATCCTCACTTTAGTTTGACAGATTTTGTCATATCAACATAAAACAACTTAACAAAACTGTTAAAGATGAAAAAAATAAGAATCTGACTTACCTCTGCAGTGTCCATGGTAAATGTCATCTTGTAACCACTTTCTTCAATGAAATTGGAAAAGTATCCCACTAATGGTTCTCCGCACATCGGAATATCCACACCATTCTCCGTGCAGGTTAATAACGTCGCTGTCCAGCACAGCAGCTTTGTCTTGTTTGTCTGGTAATGATGCACACCCTTGTCTAAGGTCACTGTCACAATCTTGGTAGAATGGTCAATGTCTGCTTTCCACAAATTTCCTTCTTGGTCCTGAAAAGACTCTGAGGAAGCCAGAGAGCCAGATCCATATGAGTAATTGTTGTAAACGTGCGGTGCGTACACACCAATTTTGCGTAAACTAATCCCTACATTTTTGTAGATATTGATTGAGCTCAGTTCCACTCCAATTGTTAGTTCCATAATTTTATCTGGTTTATGCAGAGCTTCTGATAAAGTTTTGCCAAAACCATCAAACTTTGATCCTTCTCCAAAGTGGTTTGTAAGCAAGTCTGTTGAGTCTCCTTCCACATACAATCGGAATCTTGCTTGAAACGACAACCCCCTTGACTTGCTTTGTAAATACAAATAAACAGCTGGCAGTCCACTAGAGTTGGCTTTCGTAGGATATACCCGCAAATACCATCGATTATTGGCAAGAAGGAATGTGTTGGTGTCAAAATAATAACCGCTGGCATTTTTCTTGATGCGAGCACGAGGTGATGTATCTACAGCTTTTTCGAACCTTGTGGAACATTTCGATAATGATAGTTCTACTACAACTCTTTTGCCAGTTTCATCCAAGTAACCTGTCCCCAAGTCCAGTAACTCGCTTAATGCAAGGAATTTGCCACGGCCAAGGAGTGACTGTGAACTGGAGAACTTCTGAGTTGAGTTGAAAGTTTTTGTCCTAGAGTAGTCCATGCGATGAACAATAGATAGACTGAAAGATGCCCTACATGTAACACAGGAGGCACTCTGGCCATCACTGTACTTCCATTTCAAGTAAATCCCGGCATATTTTTCTTCCTTCCTCATAAGAACAACAGACCATCTCTGGCCTGCATAATTGACTTCTGAACTTTCAACAGACTTCTGTTCCAGTAGTTTGAAGGGATTCTCAAAAATAAACGTAAAAACATGGCATTCATCCTCATCGGGTACGATGCCAAACTTGTGCAGGGTTATCGACGAAGGCACTTTGGTAGACTGTGCACTGGATTTTCGCGATTCATATTCGTAACGATTCATTTTGATGGCGGCTCTCAGGTCATAAGGTCATTAAATCTGAAACTCCTATAATCATCAGCGAGCTTAATAGACAAAGCTTATCATCTGCATTAGCTTTAATATGCATACACAATTAGTGATTCCAGTCATGTGGTACTGAATTCCGTGGTCCTTGGCTGGCATGATTTTATGACTTCCCAGACATGCTAGAGAGCTCGTTTCCTGCTCTGCCTGGCCATTGCACAGATGTAAAACTGTGTACCAACTGTCACACCCCTGGCTAATAAATACAGGACACAAGTATCCCACTTCTGTCTGTGATGTTTGCTTTGACCTGGTCCCGAGATTCCGTCAGGTCAGCCCCCTGTAATGGACAAACACACATGTATGGGACTGAATTATGAAACTCACACACTACCGTGACTACAAGCTGACGCTACACACCACACACAAACCTCTACAGAAAATAAGGCATTAACAATTTGAACTAAAGCTATGAAGTCAACATGGATGAATGAAACTGAGCTTATTAGAAGTCATGTTTTTACATATGAATGAAACCTGTCTGACTTTTAGGTATCTTGCACTGACCTACTTTGATGTGGGCTGTAAAGTAGGTCCCTCTGATATATGCTGTACACTCATTACCTGGCCCAAAATGAATCTCCATTATATTTCAAACTTAAACCGTTAAAACTAAACAGCTTATTGTAAAATTAATTTTAGAATGATTTTACACAAAAATTCAAATAAAGCAGATTTTCAATCAATTTAGTTTTTCATTTATATAAATGCAAGAATGTACTGGCTATCTGCATATATATATATATATATATATATATATATATATATATATATATATATATATATATATATATATATATATAGTTTATAACATAAACTCATACATACATGTACACACATCTCAAA
Source organism: Sipunculus nudus (assembly GCA_026874595.1). Classification (NCBI taxonomy): domain Eukaryota; kingdom Metazoa; phylum Annelida; class Sipuncula; order Golfingiida; family Sipunculidae; genus Sipunculus; species Sipunculus nudus. The sequence continues at coordinate 33,222,034 of CM049318.1, forward strand.
CATTGATATTAAACACATGTCATGTAAATGTGCAGATTTTGCTTTTTGTATCCTGTCACGGGGAAAATGACAATTTTTATTTATTTCTTGGTTACAATAAAACTGTATGTTCATGGTATGCTTTGAAACCCCTGATCAATTTATCAATAACATATATGATCTGTAATAATCACCTTGTACATGTAACACACTGTGCACACACATTGCATATCTACCATGGTATGTCCAAAGGCATTATGCATGACTCATCACACTAACAAATCTTGTTACACTTTTTAGTTTTGGTATGTTTACGGCAGATTATGCCTTTGATTTTTTGGTATATTTATCAGATCAAGTTTCACTCAGTGTGGGTTACAAGTACCTAATCAGACCTTGGCTGGCCCTTGTTCTATTTACTTACTTAAGCTGCATTAACCAGATAATGATCGTATAAAATCTAAAAGATCAACTTGACAACTTCAATATTTTCAAAAGTAGTACTTGCTCATAATATAATCTAACCAATGGACTTGGGTGTGGTGATTTTCTTTTAATGTCTTCTTTGAGTTAATTTAATTTGATAACTTTTCTATTTACTAGGCAGTCACTGTGAATGCCAGTTGATTATCTGTCAATCCTGACAATGCGGGCCAATACACAGCCTCCATTAATTGTATTTACATTTCCAGTTGCTAATAACTTAAAAAATTGCAATTCTGTATTAACATTAGGCACAACCATTCCTACATTCACAATTACATCTATTGTGGGGTCTGCTAAGAAGTTCTCAGCTAGCACACTGGTAAGATAGAAATGAAATGGTGTCTGTATGCATGCATGTACTATTACTTAAAGTAAACAGTAACCCTGTTCATCAACATGAGAAAATCGCAGCCCTTTTTCCATCATAAAATTATCATCTTGGAAATCAGGAGCGAGCTTCATTATCTTAAAGTAGCTTGCACTCAATCCATTGATACATGTTTATCTATATATGTTAACATATAGGATACCATTTAAATGTATTTACTATATATTGTACCAATAAATCATTTTAAAGTAACCCCGTTTAATATCATTATATCATCAGTAACTAACAGCTTTACATAAACATATGAACCAAATGTCTTGACAAATTCTTCCGATATTGATGTAGGGAACATAAATTGTACCAATCAAACCTAAAATAACAATTACTAATAGACCAAGAGCCTGCCCTTTATTTTAATTGCCATTCAGTGTATTTGCAATTTCAGTTTTGCTATGAAGAACATGATGTGACACCAAACAATGAGGCGAGTCCCCATCATGGCTCCCTCTGATCCCTGCAGCATCTGCTGGTGGCTCCGCAAACTTAAAGTGATTGAATCTCCATCTTGGAATGTGTGCTTGCAAAATACAAATAAGGTACTAAACCTTAACAGATCTCCTGTTCACCCTTGAAAAGAATACACTGATTTAGCATCAGTGCTGAGCTTAATGTACAGATGGAACTTGACTAGTAAGCATTTCAACAGATATACATTCTAGTATGTAGTGACATGAAGGTCCTTGTTTCAACCAATCAAATAACAGAGCGGTTGCTACATATAGCCAATACTGAACAGCAGCTAAACCCTACATATATTCTAATATGTAGTAACATGAACACCCTTATTTCAAACCATTCAAACAACTAAAGGGTTGCTACATACAGTCAATACTGAACAACAGTTAAACCCAACATTAAGGCAAGATTACTTGACCCCATTCAATTCTCTGCCCTGCAGGCCCATCTTACAATAAGACCACTCCTGTAATGATGCCACTTTTATCCATGTGATGATGTTAATACATGAGAATTCAACTGCCAAAAAATGCTGACAAATCTTTCCTTAACAAGGGACCCATGGGTCATGGCGCTCAGCTGTTAAATATGATAAAAAAATATGATTTGGGAAAGAGGCACATGCTTGTTTTGTGTGGTAATAAATATAAGCTGTATTATGAGTTGTTGATGTTTAGCTTATGTGTGATTTTGATAGTACCTTTGGAGACAGGGAAGAGGATTGATTTCATTTATTTTATTAACAAATGGAGTGCTATTGTCACACAGATTTTGACTTGGCCATATAACTTATAAGCAGCACATATAATAAAAGAGTTTAACTATTTATTAAAATTTAATAACAAATATTGTGCCAATATAATTAAAAAAAAATAATAATAAGAAAATCATATGATTTTTTAAAATAAAATAGAACTGAAATGATTATTGAAATAATATTATAGAATATATTCATGAATGCATTCATGAATACATTTTGAAAGTATCTGCACTGTTATTCAAATAATTTCATTTTTACCTGAATTCCCATTCTTATGCAATAAAATTTTTTAATGCAGTACATATTCATATTCTTATTCATATACATTTGCAAAGCATTTGCACCATGTCTAGTATTTATTCAGTTTTAGCCAAACAATGATGTTGAGAATCCAGAATATACAAAATTCACACATTTAAATAATGATCATAAGTACCTGGTTTTATGGCTTTTATTTATATTAAAAAAAAAATGTTATATATTCACTTTGGACTACTTTCACATCAATCTACACACTAGACACAGTAGGAATCTAGATTAATATTATCAACTGCATCTTTGTCTATCATTAATTTCCTTCATATGATCCCTAATGATTAGTAATGAATAATATGATTTATTTTTTATCATTAAAATTTCACTAAAAATTCCATAGGTGACTGCATGGTGTTATTTGGAATAACATTGACATTCTATCCATCCATACAAGATTCTTCAGTAACTGCAAGTTAATTTTCTGTTACTCATCAACTAACAAATTCCTTTTCTATTAATTTTTCTTTAATTTGTTATAAAAAACAATACAAAATTATTAATTTTTTGTTTATTGTTATGTTGTTTTTCAAAACAACTACTAGATGAGTTTGGTTGGACACCTGGATCAATTGGGCTGGGCATTAGCTGCCTGGCTGCCCCAGTGTATGCTTCACTCAAGCATGCATAATCTGATGAAAGGTCAACAAGGTCAACATACAGGTGACTGAAGAGGGGCTGGATTAAGCCTGGGTCTGACATGGTCTCATAAAAACATTTCCTGAATAAACTCTGTTCTGTTCTATCTGTTCTATTAATAAAAGCTACAATATTTGGCCAATTTCTTTCAGCTTTCTAAACTACAAAGATGAAATCCTTATGTGTGCATGATATGAAAATTATATCAACAGTGCTCTCAGGAAACAAACGTGCCATGGTCAAAGTTGGGCAAAATTTAAGGTACTAATTTTATATTTATACTAATAACTTATAAAATTTGAAAAATTCAGAACTAATTTTGGGTATTCAATTGAATCTTGATTAAATAATGTTACATCCCTGACAAAAAATCTCTAGCTTCAGCAATCCTCTTGTTCAGGGAGTAAATATATTTCTTGATTTTTTAAAAAGTGCATTATGTTTGGGCCCATAACTTAAAACAATTATGCAATACTGACATCATTTCTGGCATGTGCATAGCGAATGTATAGAAAAATATGTATATTATATATGATCAAAGTCAGATCAGTGGTTTTGATATTAGGCAGTCTTACAGTGTAACAATGGGCTTTTAATGGAAAAATGAAGTTTTTCATTAATATTTCGAAGGAATTAAGTCCTAGTGATCAAATTCTTCTCATGGTAGGGGATTTAGGAGACATCTAACTGTATGCTAAATTTAAGGTAGAGCTGAAGCTGGGGAGCTGAGCTCTAGCAAACTGCATAACACTAGCTTGATGTAAACTTGATGTGACATGGTACTTGAATAAAATCTACAGTTTTTGATCAACTGGTTTCAAATTTTTGGTGTTAACAGACAAAATGCTATCAAAAACATGCTGTGAAAATTAAATCCACAGTACTGACAGGAAAAAAACGTGCCATGGTCAAACTTGGGCAAAATTAAAGGTACCAATTTTATATTTTTGCCAATATTTAAAAAAATTTAACAGATTTTGATCTAATTTTTGGTATACAATTAAATTTTGATCAATTAAAGTTGTATTACTGAAAAAAGTCCCTACCTTTAACACTTTTGGTCTTAAGTGACCAAATATCTTTCCTGATTTTTTTACAAAGTCCATTATGTTTGGGCCCATAACTTTTTTAAATTAAATAATACTGACTTAATTTCTGGCATGTACGAAGGAACTATATAGAGGAATATTTATGGTAAATATGAAGAAAACCAGATGAGTGGTTTTGATATTAGGCAGTCTTGAAATGTGAAAATAGATTTCTAATAAAAAATTGAGGTTTTTCCTTAATATCTCAAAGGAATGAAGTCCTATTGACCAAATTTTTGGCATGGTAGGAGATTTAGGGGACATCTAACTGTATGGCGAATTTCAGATTTGTAGGTCCAATAGTGTCGAAACGTGCCAGCCTTATGGACGGACATCCGGCCGGACGGACAGACAGACGACGGACAATGGACCACGACTTAATGAATTTGGTCGAATATGGGTAAGACTTGCTGTTTTCATGCTCACTATCTTCAATTTTTTTCACTTTGTTTTACCCAGCTTGCAAGTTGGCAAAATGAATTATTTTACACTAAACTAGAAGATGTAACATCAAAATAGTTTGCACTCTTGCACCAAATTTTTGGTCAAAAATTCTGTGTAACGGTTTAATTTTAGGTGTGGCCTAATTGCTATAACAGTCCGGTAATTGATGTAATCCCTGATTATACTAATTTGTAGATGGTCAATTATATCATGCTCAGAGAACCTAATCTAGCTGGCATCATATACAATCCATTTCCATACAGACTCCATCATCATAATTAAATCAGTCATCACTAGCAGAGTGGAGACCAAGTCCATCATTATTAAGATAATAATCAATATGAGAATTAATCTAGGGTATCCTTAGCATATTAACTTGTTTGAATTTAATTGAGACAATAGAAAACCATTGCTTTATGAAATATTAAAATGTGTATATCATATATGTATTTTAAGTCAACATATGGTGTCAATGGGAGTATAGTTTCCAACAACAGATGAAGATGCCCTTACTAACTCAAAGACAAATGAAAGTGAAAGTTGGCAATTCAAACAAAAAATATATCAATACCACATATATAAAATAATAAAATACCACAATATAAAATAACAAGGGACCCATGGGTCACGGCGCTCAGCTTAGGTTTGAAATCTTTGCAAATGCAAAATATGCAAAATACTCTATTGTAATGTTTTCCATTTATATAAGCATATGAGAAGCTAAGAGGAAAGGGGCCCTCCTACTTGGTTATAGTAAAGTTCTAAATATATGATTGCAAACTAATACTCTGACAAGACTGTCATGAAGAAAAACAGTATAAGTTTTGAAATACTGTGATGCATATGAAAAATTTACAGATGGACAGGCAAGTGGACAGAATGGACTAACACCTTTATTTCACTTTCAAGGGAATAATGCATTTAAGTTTATATATAAGCCTATTTTTTTAGCATATTCACTTTTACCATTAATAGTTTTTATCTGATTCATTTCTTTTATTTACCAGTTTTATAAATTTGTAATAAAAAAACTGAAAATATAAGTTATAATATTAGAATTCTAAGTTGCAATCATTATATATCCAGAGTGTAGCTCATATTGGGTCATATTATGCATACACAAATATTTTATTATTTTTAAATCACAAATGTTTAAACTGAATTTAAAAGAAAATGCCACAACATGGCATCTACAAGATTATTCCTTGAATAGCTATTAAAAAGTTTTGCACATTGGAGTTTTCAGTACATGCTTAATTTTATTCACTGAAATAAAATAAAAGATTCAGTTAATTTGATAAATTAAAAACATCTTTTCAAATAAAGTATACACTCTGTTGGTTAAATGAGGGACAAACAATATCATTATGCTAATTACAATCTCAGCTATAATTTATTACTGGTATTAATAGTCAATTTCACACCTGGTAAAGTTTTTACTCTTCTGAAGTAAGGAATTACTTATCTGATGAAAATCCACACTTTCATAGCAATACACCACTTTGTGGACACAATTAAATGTGCACTTTAATCATTGTAACCCTGGTGGTACAATACAAATCTAAAATGTAGCATAGCCAAGAATAAAATAAAATACAGAAAATTATAACATTCATCTAGTTAATGCACCATCTAGAGGGAGGGGGGGGGGGGAGTGCAGGGCAGAGGGGAAGCCTGTTAGTAGTGGCCAAGCTGAGCCAAGGCAAGTTGCCTGGGGTGGGTTATATAATGCAAGTGAAGGCTGTATTACTAGGTGGGCTAGATGTAAACAACACTTCACATGATGTATGAAAACTTGAATAAAAGCTACTCTTTTAATCAATTCCTTTTAAATTTCAGTTTTTAAAAGATTAAATCCTTATGTATATATGCTGTGAAAATTAAATCAACAGTGCTTACAGGAAAAAAAAAATGCCATTGCCAAAGTTGGACAAAATTAAAGGTATTGATTTTTTATTTATGCTAATAACTTGAAAAATTTGCAAAATTCAGATCTAATTTTGGGTAAACAATTGAATCTTGATTAAATAAAGTTATACTCCTGAAAAAAAGTCTCCAGCTTCAGCAATTCTCATGTTGAGTAAATATATTTCCTGATTTTTTAAAAATTGCATTAAATTAGGGCCCATAACTTCAAAATAATACCCAATACTGACATAATTTTTGGTATGTTCATAGAAAATGTACAGAAAAATATGAATACTAAATATGATCAAAAACGGATCAGTGGTTTTGATATTAGGCAGCCTTGAAGTGTAACAATGGCTTTTTTATGGAAAACGGAGGTTTTTCCTTAATATCAATAGTCCTAATGACCCAATTTTCAGTATAATAGGAGATTTTGGGGACATCTTATGGTAAGCAAAATTTTGGATTTGTAGGTCCAATGGTTTTGAAACGTGCTCTGTTAACGGACGGACGGCCGGACAGACGGATGGACGACGGACAAAGGACCACGACTATAGCTCAGATGACTTATAGTCAGCTGAGCTAAAAATTATTGGTCAGGTGTTCCTCACTGCACAAAGAGCTGCATAATTAGGAAAGGTATCTAGTACCTCTCTTAAGTAATTTTTGCAGGTATGTAGCATCATGTATATATATGGTAACCATGTCTCATGTCTCCTTAACACAGTACCTGCAATTTCCAAATATATATTTTCAAGGCCACCTACACAGAATACTCCTGACATATATCTATCAAATTTGTAAGGTTACTTAATGAAAGAAAACTTGAAGGTCATGCCAGTCCCTGTTATTTTAGGTTCCCAAAAATATGTCTACGTTATACCATAGCCAGACCACAGGAATTACCCATGCATTCAGACTCTTATCTACATGTGCATGAAAGCAGATGACCATCTATGCATCTGGACAAAACTTGATTAATAATATGTAACAAAAATACACCTGTTGCAAGACCTATCAATTTCTATTTTCTAAGAAACTACTCACAATGTGAAAAATGCAGGTGTGGAAGTCTTGGAAAGAATGCTCTCAAAATGTGCATCCCAGGCTTGGCTGAGAATACAACCACAAACATGCAGACAAATGAATGGACACATAACCACAACATGCCAACAATGCACACTAGAGATAAATAAATGAGTGACCCATGAGCTGTGACATCAGATAAAATCCCCCCAAACCAGCTCCCCCTGTCTTTCATGTTAAAACTAGACAGCACTCAGAAAGCACATACCTCCACCACCAATGGATTTTAACCTATGTACAGATAACTTCACTGATTTAATCAGCACCCCACATCCCATTAACCATTTGTTAAAATAGTATCATGTCTCAAACAGATCTCAGCACCTGTGACCTTTCCTTAAATTCCTACCAAACAGATGTACAAACAGAAAAAAGCCATAATGTACATTTGGGTCCAAATAAATTAAAATCCATTTTTATTTCCTCATCTTAAAGACTCCTAATAATAAATATTCAAAAATATATTGAAGCATTTCTTACATGTTTTGAATGCACAGGCTAACAAACTGGCAGATATATACAAATGGGTGAACAGTATACATAACCCCTGGTTGATCTGGCTGATTAAATGGAGGGTTACATGACCAGAGGCTATAACAGATGTCTGGTGTCACCATGTTAACACCTGCCATCACTGGTGCACATATTTTAGCTGAAGCAACTACAATACTATGATAACCAGTAAGTGGCCAAAAATGATTAAATATGATAATTTAAACAGAATGATCTAAGCTGCCATTACAACATAACATGCCTGCTGGCTATATACATGTGGCTACATATAATTATGTTGATTTTCTTTTTTTTTGTAAAATATTACTAGTATCTGAAACCTTTAAGAATTGTACAATCTATAGCAAAAATACATCTTAGTAAAATATTAATGAGAATTAAGGGCTTCATGTAATTAGATGACAGTCTGAGATGGTCTGCTTTTGTGAACTATTAATGACAAATTGCTAAACTGTGTAAATTGTGTTTAGGATGCATCACTGCTATGGCATGCAAAAATTGCTTCATAAGGGTTATAATGTACAAACATATGAGCATTAGTCCATAAAATTAACTATACCCTGCAGGCTGGCCCCAGTTCACAGTGATATTAAGGATGCATGGCTTGATGCACTGTTATAAATCTGAATGCTCCCACAGTGCAGGACTACATATATACTAGTTTGGTATGACATCAAACAGCATGGAAGCCTTTAGTGTGGGGTTATAAGGCTCATATTTTGCACAGGGGAGGTCTCTTCATGAGCTGTCAGCCACTCAGCCGTGGATGAAGTATTTGGAAATACAAGGACTGCCATAATGTTAGCCGCCATGCAACTCATCCTGAACAAATAATGCCTGTGGTCTTTTGTACGTTGACAAGTAATGTCAGCCAGCTCTGGCCGGTGTGGCTTATATGTAATACTGACCGGCTAGACCGGGTTGCAAGGATGGTCTTGTGACAGTGTTGACACTATTATTGTCATTGAGGTACACATATATGTTGAGAAATCCTGCGTGTTTGCCCATCCATGACTTAATCGAGCTGGCTTCTGACACATACATACATACCTGTACCTATCAAACTACAAAGCGTCTTTCCCGCGCATAATTGTGGTTAATCTTTGCATAGTTTATAAGCAGGACATGCACAATATGTGCCAATTAGCAATGTATATACAATCTGAATTACACCGTTGAGAACCTTACAACAATGGGTTATCTGTGCGGAACCTCGCGGCGTGCAAATGAGGAATTCACAAAATGTTTACGAAACTGGGTCAAGTACACCGACTACCTGTTGAAAGCTTTTACAGTCTGATACAGTTAGGCTTAAACTAGCTGTATTCCAGATGGCATACATAATCTATACATAAGATACACTTGCGTTTTTAGACAATTATAAACTGAATTTGTACGGATTACATCCTGAGCACCCCTATTGTAGATAGTGGACCCTGCCGAGCCAGTGTCAGTTTACGGCGCTAACGACACTCACTTCCAACCCGGTCCAAATAAAACGCATGAATAGAGGGGTGATTTCACTAACTCACGAATTTCCTGTGGCGACAATGAAAAAAGTAAAGTTCATGAATATAAACTCATACAGTTTGCTATCAGTCATACACATTTAAAACACCTAAGTTTGGTTAAACACCATATATGAAAATTTAATCAACACACCTGTTTCTTACCTGTACTGTCGTAATGCCCAGGTGTTACAGAGCAGAACGTACGAACCACGCGTGACACGCCCACTGCAAATTGATTGACGTCGTTTTATATCCCAGCGGCTTTAAACTCGTCCAAATTTTATATAAGAATTCCAACTGACAATTGTCTTGATGATATATCTTGAGTATAGTACCAAACTAAAGGTTTACTTATTCCATGTATAGTAATGACGTCCACCTGCACGGAAATCAGTCAGCCAAACCACTTCTCTTGCGCATGCGCGGTGACCTTCCCACTAATACATTTATTTGAACACCATATGACAACCAACCAGCAGACAGATGGAGTGAAAATTAACTTTTTATGAATCTAAAGTTTTTTTTTATAGAAATAGTTGTATTAATGAATATGTTCGCCTCTTCATGCATGTGTAATGAATGTGTAATATTCATTACACCAGGACTTTGCAAGATTTTTTTTTATCAAAGGCATGATCTGAAAGCATTATTCTTGTTTGTATTTCTTTATTACCACTGGGTGACACCATAAGGCGAAAACGCCCCTTAGAGTGGGATGTTAATTATAGAAAAATGAATAAATGGATGGGTGAATGAATGGAAGAATGGAGGAATGATTTGATGAAGGAAGGTAGGAAGGAAGGAAGATATGAGTAAAGAACAAAGGAATAAAGAACACAGGAATTATTTAAGATAGGAAAGAAAGAAAGGAAGAAAGAACGAATAATATTTGGAATGTAGGAAGATATAAATGGAGAAGGAAGGGATGATTTAAGAAAGGAATGAATGAATGAACGAAAAAACAAAAAAAAGGGATTGATGGATGAATGAATGATTTGAGGAAGGAAAGAAAGAAAGAATGAGTGGAAGGATGAAGGAATGGTTTAAAAAGGGAAGGAAGGAAGATATGAATAAAGAAGGAAGAAAGAAAAGAATGAATGAATGATATGAGGAAGGTAGGTAGAACATATGAATGAAGAGGAGGGAGAATTTTAAGGAAGAAATGAATGAATGAATGAATGAATGAAAGAGTGGAAAGGTGAAAGAATGATTTAAGGAAGGAAGGAAGAAAGGAAGGACGATATGATTTAACAAGGAAAGAATTATTTACGTAATGAAGGAAAGTAAATATGAATGGATGAGTGGACGGATCAATGATTGAAAAGGGCAGAATAATTAGGGAATTATTTTAGGATGGAAGAAAGGAAAGAAGAAATAAAGTTAAAAATATATGGAGGGATGGAATGATGAATGGATGGATTGATGGATGGCTGGGTCCGTTGGTTGGTGGAAGGATTGAATGAATAGACGGAATTAATGAATGGATGGAAGGATGAAGGGATGACTTGAAGAGGGAAGGAAGGAAGGACAATATGGATAAACAAGGAAAGAATGACTTTCGTAAAGAAGGAAATTAGATATGAATGGATGAATGGATGGATAAATAAATGACTGAAAAGGGCAGAAGGATGAGGGAATTATTTAGGAATGGAAGGAAGGAAGGGAAAAAAGTAAAATATATGGATGGATGGAACGATAAATGGATGGATGGAATAATGAATGGATGGATAAATGAATAATTGAAAAGGGCAGAAGGATGAGGGTTTTTTTTTAGGACGGAAGGAAAGAAGGAAGAAATAAAGTAAATATATGGATGGATGAAACGATGAATGGATGGATGGAATAATGAATAGATGGATAAATGAATGATTGAAAAGGGCAGAAGGGAAATATTTAAGGACGGAAGGAAGGAAGGAAGGAAGAAATAAAGTAAAATATATGGATGGATGGAGGGATGGATGGCTGTCACGGTGTCCGTGGGTTGGTGGAATGATGTAAATGAATAGACGGAATTAATGAATTGGTGGAAGGGTGAAGTGACTTGAGGAGGGAAGGAAGGGAGGAAGATATGAATAAACATGTGAAGAATGGCTTACGTAAAGAAGGAAATTAAATATGAATGGATGAATGGATGAATGGATGGATAAATGAATGTGTGGATAAATGAATGATTGAAAAGGGCAGAAGGACGAGGGAATTTTTTTAAGATGGAAGGAAGGAAGGAAGAAATGAAGTAAAATATATGGATGGATGGAATGATAAATGGATGGATGAATGGCTGTGTCCGTGGGTTGGTCGAATGATTCGAGGAAGGATGGAAGAAAGACGATATGAATGAACAAGGAAAGAATTACTTATGTAAGAAGGGAAAGTAAATATTAATGGATGAATGGACGGATCAATGAATGGATGGATAAATGATGGAGTGGATGAATGATTGAAAAGGGCGGAAGAATATGGAAATTATATTAGGAAGGAAGGAAGGAAGGAGAAGTGAAAGGAAACTGGATGGATGGGTCTGTGGGTGAAATGATGGAATGAAGAATAATTTAAAGGGAGTAAAAAGGTGAAGTAGGCATGAATAAATAAAGGAAGGAACAAATGATTGACTGATGGAAAAAAAGGAAGGACATATCCAATGTTTCCCAGTGCATGATATAAGTTGGTTATTATAGTGTTTTTATATGTAGTCACAAAAAGAGTTAAAGATTAAGAGTTTCTGTAACAAATTAAATATTAAACGCTTATTTTTTATATTTCTTTTAGAAAAAAAGTATTAAGTGGTGTCGAGAATGTTAACATATTGCGTATTTTTTTAAATAATTACTTCAATGTGCATAAACAGAAACTGACATGAAGGAAAGAGTGTTACAAATATCATGTATGATATATATATGTTGGAGCCCGTTTGCGGATCTGGCCCATCTGCAGATGGGCTTGGCCCATTCGAGGATCCGTTATTGGGCTGCCAATCTGCAGATGGGCAGCCCAATAACGGATTTGATACCATGCACTTTCTGGCTCATCTGCAGATGGGCTTGGCCCAATAACCGATTTTAGTTTTTGTTAGTAATACGTTATTATTTTATTATCTTGATGACTTTTGTACTCAGACAAACATTTCTCAGAACTTAATGTGTTAATTGAAACATAAATCACTATCACAGCCTTACATCAATAATTTTATCATCAAAATTACATAGAGTTTAATGATGTTCATTTTTTACCAGAGAGTAATTACAGCTGTTGCGAAAAGATCTCATTTACATTACCACATAGATGCGACTTCCACGGTACATACAATTTACTAAAGAGAAATTGTATGTGGTACAAATCAGTTTCTCATATTCAGTTTTAATATCCACATATAAATCAAGGTTACCACATACATTTTGACAATAGAATAGTGTAATATATGTAGCAAACACTCTCTCATGAGTCATTTGATCTCAGAGTCAATCACAATCATGCACTTTCACCACAATAACACATCTTGATACAGTTTCTTTTGGAGAAGTGTCTTATTGATAAGTGTCTTAACTCTCTACTTAGCATTCGTACAGAATTGTTGGCGTCCTGGTGATGAGAGCAGCAGGGAAGTGGGAGATTACTCCTTTTTTCAGGTTATCACAGAGATGATGCCGAGGTTAAATGTAGTTTTGGCTGCAGGGGTCATTGACGGAGAGTAGTGTCTTTGCAAAGGCCAGGGCAAAAACGCCACAAAATAAATTTAAACAAAACGATAGGGTTATGTTTTACATGTCTTTCACAGTAACATAGTAAAGTTTATTTTTATTTTTAATATATAACAATTTATTAGATACAACTGATAAATAAATAGATCTCTGAAACAAGCAATCATCACGATGTTTAATATATAAATATGTTTTAATATATAAAATATAAATATAAATTTTAAATTGTGACATGACTCCTTGTAAACCATTTTGGATAAATATAATTATACTTTATAATCAGAAGATAAATAATGAAGAGATAATTTTTTAATACTTGCATATTAATAATTGCGGTCTGTGTGGGATACTGTTATCGAATAAAATATTAGCTCGGCTTACTAGGAACTATTCTAAACTTATTTATAGACCGTGTTTGGATTGGGAACAATAAACATATATGTAAAATAAATCTATTTTATATAAATTGAATAAATTATGATAATACGGTGGTTTAAATGGCACACTATTTTGATAGGGTTGTATTTTTTTTTGTCTAAAAGGCCATATACTATTTCATGTCGTATAACCGAGTGTACTATCATCGGTACGTAAACAGGCGGTGGCGGAGGCATGTGCTCTGTGAGTGCTTTCTAGTTAATTTGGTTGTCACTAACACTATATAATAAGGGTAAACGCATTTAGGTATGACCAATTCACCAACTTAATATCGGATACACCTTACATGATACATGAAGCACTAACATGGGCAAAGTCTTTCGATATCCTGCATGGTCCACCTCCCTCTCGTGGATGTTCTTGGCGACGTAAAACAGACTATCAACAGGGACTACCCGTAAATACTTGCTGACCTCTTCTCTGAGCTTGGCTTTAGAGGGAATAACAAGTGTGTTGGACACCCCAAAAGCAGGCAAATCCATTTAAGTTCTGAGAAATGTTTCTGAGTACAAATGTCATCAAGAAAATAAAAAAATAACGTAAAACTAATAAAAACTGAAATCGGTTATTGGGCCAAGCCCATCTGCAGACGGGCCAGAAAGTGCATGGTATCAAATCCGTTATTGGGCTGCCCATCTGCAGATGGGCAGCCCAATAACGGATCCTCATATGGGCCAAGCCCATCGGCAGATGGGCCAGATCCGCAGACAGGCTCCAACATGTACATAGAAGCATAAATATACACATACATGTTTAAAGGACTACTCAATTGAACTGGTATGTATTCCGAATATATTGCAGCTCTTGGGGCAAACGTGCGGACTTCATTGCATGGCTGCACAGTAACACAGAACTATATATGGGGCTTGCTATGGTTTAGCAGCACACCTTCCTTTTGTATCTGATCTGTGGTTCTATCGTATATGTCTTCTAAAGCAGGGATTACATTTTAAAAAGTTACACGTGATGATTCAACTTTATGGTGTTACCCTAATGTTAGATTATTAATTTTACTATGCAATATACCAGTCCCAAATTTCATCACGCATTGTGTCGAATAACTGTATTTGCAATTATAGATTCTACTCGGAAAATAAAATTTGAGAACAGGGGAACGATAAATGGTAAAATCATCAGTTACAGCTGAGAATTAAAATTACCTTTAACGCCGAAATTACATATAATATACACCCTGTAAGAGCATACCGTTACACAAAGGCGTCCTCGAACGAGATATTTAGTGTTTATTATAATGTCTCCTTGAATGGTGCGGTCAACGAAATATACTTGTTATGTGGGCATGACAAATTATACACGCACAGGTTTTACAGCTGTATATATGGAGGTACCGGTATCAGAATATATACTATAGTATATGGATTGTGCAGTGGTCAGCAAACACGTATATCACAATTATACAAGTCAATAATAAACCAATAATCCAATATACAATACTTTCAGTTATCATCAATATGTAAAACAAGCGAACAAGGGAAAACGATTGCCCAGAAGTGTGATATAACATAAACGACATGACTTTCTTAAAGGGGCATATTCCGATATATGACTGAATTAAAATAATCCCTTTAACCATATATAAACAGAGGTCAGAAAACGATGACCAAACCGCACACAGAATTTCGGTTTGTTTATTTCCACGTATTTATTACATTGGGCCCCCTCAAAAATAACCCAAACGCATTCAACAAGGACATCTGGCGGCAAGTCAGAAGAAATTGAGTTTTGCCATGGCCGTTTTGCAACTGCAGAGGTGCCCGTAAGGAGAGGTTTCACTGTACAAGTGACTTATCAACTTCCACAAATTTGTAACCAACCACTTTTCTTGTCAACATTTGCGCATGTACCGTGGCTACTAACAACTGGATATTAACTAACTCATGCATCTGTCACAGAGGCATTATAAGAAATTTCTCAACAGGAATCACCTAGAGTATATCAATATACACACAGAGTAAGCGAGAATTCACAGAAATTCTACACAAAAGGAAGATAAATAGTAGGCGTTAAGTATAAAACTGAAGACGAAACCTACTTTATTTAGTCATATTAGGAATCAAAAGTAAACGAACTATATATGTGGTCGGACAATGGTCCTCAGAGGGCCCCGCGTTTCTGCTAGTGTTGGACTATTTTACATATGGGTGAAAATTAAGTTAAATTTGAAAAATATGACAAACAGAAACAGGTTTTTATCAATATGCTTTATCAATAGCATGAGGGAAAAATCCTACTGGATCAAATGATATTAAAGAAGATATATCTGAAATAATGCGTGCGATAGAAAATCACCGAATGTAGTCTGTTAGCCATATTTGATTTTGAGCAAGTCTGTAAATTCTCAAATGGCCTGGAGCCCTCATAGGCACCAATGATCCCTGTGAAATAGGGAAAATTGCATAAGGTTGTTGTTGAGTTATCGCGTGCAAAAGAAATTCAGCGATCGGGCTGTGGTGGCCATTTTGGAATTCCAACGGGTATGTTATTCAATAGGTCTGGAGCCCTCATAGGTACCAATCATCCCTGTGAATTTTGGAAAGCTGCAGTAGGTTGTTGTTGAGTTATCGCGTGAGAAAGAAAATCAGCGATTGGGCTGCGGTGACCGCTTGTCAAGCGGGGCCCTAATAATTCTGCCATTTATTTATTTTGTAGCGGACTCCAAAATAAAACTTTATTCTTTTCCCAGAAACTCAAAATAGAAATTCCGGATTTCCAGCAAAACTTTGAGATGTCTAGCCAAATATGATTGGACAGGATAACATGCAATGTTTCATGAGCCCATACAAATCAATGCGCCCTAAAAAACGTTATTGTAGCCTACATAACGTTTTATAGTGGTTATAATATTATTTTCTGATCAAAAGTGTCATATGCATGATATATGATTTTGATATGATATAAAGTAGGTTACAAACTATTTTAAATTTAGTTTATAATTGTATTCTGGAAGAATCGTTGATCATTAAATCACATAACTATCTCTACTGACAGAGCTCCAGGCCCCCAACGTGAGCAGTTTTGTACCGTAAACCTCCTGTGAAATCAATGTGCGAGACACCAAACGACACACATTTGAGCCAAGTGGTTCTTAGAAGGCTAAATTTGCATGTAATGAAAGATTTATGGCTATAGTTAAAGGTAACTTAATTTGCTCACATCATCCCTATAACATTGTCATTTGGTTGAATGGCATATTACCATTAATATCTATTGTTATATTAATAAAACTTAAAAATTTAGACTGATTTGTCCTAATTGTTACTTGTTACATCATCAGTCATTATATACACAGACCAATATTAAACGATGAATAGTACATAGATACAGTGCTGCAATACAGACTTCAAAACTGTGACGCCGTCACGTATGGCATAGACTACTTTTTATTGTTCTTATGAGCGGTAGGGGAAAATATTTCAAACAAAACGTCTTTCATGAAAGTTTTCTTGCTTTCAACAATGTAACAACAAAATGTTCGCTGTTCATAACCTTTATGTATAACGCACACTGATGATACTGGTCTTGCGACATATCCATAAGAAAGAACACGTCAGCATCTTTCGATTGTTCCAAAATGTACCCACAATTTTAATGTTACATTTACAATTAGATTAAACCTAACACAGATTTCCAACATTCAACCCTAATAATCAAAGTCAAACAGTTAAGTGTCATTACCAAATGAGGGTTCCCTCTTTCATATGTTCCAAAGCATGCATCCTTCAACATCTGTATAAAACTTCTAATTACACAAGTTTGGACACCTTTACAACATTTTCAATCAAAGACGCAAACTCTATACCTTGTAACAGTTCCTATGTTAATAAATAATAATAATATAGTATTTATATAGCGCAAAATTCTCCGATGATCGGACTCACAGCGCAATTCACACACACACACACACATACCCACATACCCACATACAATTTCATGGAAGTCTACTCCCTGTGCCTGACCAAGAAAAAACAAATGATGCATATTAATAATCAAAAGCTTGCCGAAAGAGATACGTTTTTACGTTAGTTTTAAAGGATACAAGAGTTGGAGATTTTCTAAGTGTAATAGGATGTGAATTCCATACATCTGGGGCTATGAAACGGAAGGAACGTTCACCGAATTTCATATTACACTTTGGTACTTAAGAAGATTTCCGCCAACCGAGCGCATGCAGCGTACGCAAAGGCCGATAGGTTATTATTTTTTTTTTTCAGACAAATATGATAAAAGTGAGTCATAAAAATGACGGTAAACAAAAACAGCAATTTTGTATTGTATGCGGAAATTGACGGGAAGCCAATGGAGCTGTTTCAGCAGCGGCGTGACGTGGTCGTTCTTACGCTTCTTAAGAATGAGACGCGCAGCATTATGCTGGGTCATCTGTAGCCGCGAGACTTGCTCTTCCGGTAACCCAGCAAGAGCTGAATAACAGTAATCCAGGCGAGAAATTACTTCGGCGCAAATGAGTCGACAGCACGCATTAGTAGAGAGGAAACGACGGATGTAAGCAATACGGCGCAGCTCGAGGAAGGCTGCACAACATATACTGCTAATATAATCATGCATTGAAATATTACGATCAATCTTAACACCTAGATACTTCGCTGAATTTTGAAAAGGAACAGTGCAGCCCAAAATGATAGTGGACTCTTTGTAAGTCATCCTTAGAAGTGGCTAAGATCCGACGGGCATAATTTCAGTCTTGTTAGTATTCAATTTAAGGTTGTTGCTGGTACATCCTCAATACAAGCCTGTATGCTGAACTGAACACAGTGAACAGAGCTGAACTCATCTGGTTGACTACTTTTTGACAGTTCAGTTCAAGACAACTACAAAAATCGCAAAATGGAATGTATGATCTATGTATGAAGCAGGGAAAGCTACAGCAGAGACTGTCAAACAACTATGCAAAATTTGCAACAGATTGGTTCCTATCCGACATCGTTGCAACCTGACAGCTTTGCTACGTTTCAAACACCATCCTGTGCCATATTTCGAACCATGTACTTACAACTTAAAATGTTTGCAAATGTTCAAAAGCGCGTTCAACATTCGTTAAATATTTTAAACCAGATGGTCTAATCAATTAAACATCCTTACAAAATTTCCCACTTAGTGGTCAAACTTTCACGTCTTGCCACTTATCCAAAAGGCTGGGTCCCATCTAACATCAGTGAAACATTTGAAATTCAAGACAAAAATCGCAAAATAGAATATATGAGCTATGTATGAAGCAGGGATGGCAACAGCAGATATGGCCGGAAAACTGAGAACTACCCGTAAGACCCGATGGACGAAGTCAAGAAAACTGAGACGGTCATGAGGGGAGACAACTTTGCATGCACATATAAAAAGACGCTCTCCACACTGAAGGAGTCGCTTTAATATTGATAATAGAGGCATAGAGAGCGCTCAACAGTTGGGAGTCAGTCTGCTCCAGAATCACAAACACGTTCAGGGCCAAGAAGACGAATATCAGCACCGAGGTGGTGCAGTGTTACGCAGGGGAGGCGAAAAGGGGCGGGGATAGGGAAAGATCTCAAATTCCAAATGGTGGAATTCAACGTGAAGATATGCACCAGTCGGTTTTAACTATTAGCTTGTATAGCTTGATGGTCTATTGTCAACACCCATGCCGTCCGTCTGACATCTGGGTGTTAACTTTACCTTGTGTGTAGGATATTTCAAAGAGAATTAAATATAACAATTTCACTTCTTCAGGACAGGTGTATTGGTTCGAATATGTGCGACCTTGATCCTATTTTGCTAGGTCACGCGGCTGTTTATGGAGGAAAAAAAACTTGCAACACTTTTCTCGGGAACCATTAACGGTTTATAAAGTTTTAAAGATGGTGGGCTTATTGGCCTTAGTGATCTGTAACTGCTGCGTGAGTCTGGTGGCCTCACTTAAAAAATATCTTAAATTTTACGAAATTTTGATTCGCCTCGTCTTTTTTTTTTTGTGAACAGGATTCTCAAAATAAATTAAACGTAGGTATTTAACTTCCCCAGGGCAGGTTAACATCAACATTATCTCGGTAAAGTTCGAAGAAAGGCCACCTTGATATTCTTTTCAAGGTCACAGAGCTATTTATAGAACGATATTGTGAGCAAATTACAGGAATCACAGGATGGATTCGTATGAAACATTGTGTATTGATGGGCCTAGGTAATCTGAATCTACTGTACGAGGCTGGCGGCGCAACTTAAATATTGAATTACAGCGAGCAAAATATTAAAAAACAATAAAACATAGATGCAGGGCATATGTTTAGCAACAAAAGCTAGGTCAAGTTCAAAGACGGGTCGTTTGTGCCCTCAGGTATTGATAAAGGCATCTTGTTTACAGGTAATAGCCTGCACAGTCTTTTTCATCTGTTATAACACTTTGAAAAGTACAACAGTATACATTAATTCGAAAACAGATATTTCAAACTTGTTGATGTTACCATCCTTTGCAAACTGGCTTTTTGGTTGAGGCCTTTGTCAGCTTCTGCTGATATTCCAGTTCAACATTTGGTGGGCACTGGACAGGCGTGGACATGGAATGAAAATGAGCATGGATATTCCTCGCGGACTCCATTGCAATAAACTTCATTGTCATCATTGGCATTTTCTCATGTGATAACATCCACGAGGTGGAAGTCATAAGACCATGTCATGAAAACTAGATTGACCACTAGGCGAGATGGCTAGAAGATCGCTGCAGGATGAGACGTGGAGAGGCGCTAATGCATTCTCGGACCACCACCTGATGATTGCCTCACTCAGGCTCTGTATGAAGCTATGTACTAAACAAAGTAACTCCACTTGATGTAATAAGCTTGACCTTCTGAAGGACAAAGGGACCGCGGACTTTAATATATTCCATGTCCTACAAGAAATGCATGAAGACAACCTTGAAAGTGTGGATCGGTGCCTGCCAGGATGTAAACAGGGCACCACAAAACGTCACCATCAGTGTAACGGAGAGTGCCTAGCATTAGATATTCAACTATTTTTACAATTCCATGTAAATAAATGAAGTTTTATGGAAGACGAGGAAGCAGAAGCATGGGTCACATCCATCATCCTTGAGAACATTCAGATAAGGATGTAAAGAAGGTAGTCCTAGATAACATTAGGACTAGAGCAGATTAAACTAAAGCTCAACAAGTGAACGACGAAACCCAAAATTGGAGAAGAGGAGAGTAAGGGCAGACACACATGGAAAACTATGCAGAGGGTGGAAAATCATCTATACATCCACAGAAATCCTCTACAGTCTCTATGAGAAAATCTGAGATTAATTGGGATAAGCCTGGAAGGAACTATTGAGGGGCTTTATCTTCAAGATGGCCAAGAAGGGGGGGGGGGGCTTAAATGACTGCAAATACCACCGCTGAATCATGCTGCCGTGGATTCATGGTAAATTCCTAGGCAGGATTCTTATAAAAATACAATAAACGCAACAGCTAGCTATGAGCTCCAAGTCCCCAAGACAGGCTCCAGGAAGGAAAGCCACGTAAGCATGAGCTTTGAGCCGTATCTCGATTGGAACTTTCCATTTTGTCAGTTTCACTGACTATGAGAAGGGATTTATTAGTGTGGGCAGGACATTAATATAGGCCTACTGTATACAGTATATCAGGAAGTTTCCTGGAGAGTAGCATATGGCGAACAGCTTCAGTTTTAGGACTGGAGTCTCATCACGGGTCATGATGTCCCAATTTCAAATCAATCTGGTTATCGACCTAAGGACTTTTACAAGAGGAAAATGGAACAGCATTCAGTGGATACAACTAGACGAGCTTGACTTTGCAGATGACCTGGCACTCCTGTCCTCTGGTGAAGCCCAGTTGCAGAACAAATCCACACTACTGGTTCTAGTATCAGCAGAAACAGGTTTAAACATCAAGTACAAGACTAAAATCAAGAGAACGCAGCATACCATCAAGAGTCATATCACAGGAGCAGGACACCCCCCCCCCCCCCCAAGAAAATGTCGACTTATTAATCTTTTCAGTGAGCCTGATTTGGTGGAGCTTTAAAACAAGGCCTACAGGCCTAATGCGAACCTGTGTAATGGTTTATACACCAGGTATAATGCCTCAATGCTCGATCATTACTTTTCAAGTACATGTGTAACATAACATGTATATGAACAATACAAGTACTTCACATTTTGAAAAAGAACCAATTACACCAACATCACTGCTGAAATACTGGCATGGGTGCACAAAACACAGAAATGATTGTAGGTTGCGCCACCAATCTTGTATACGACGAAGCTATCCGAGATGTATATATACATGTGCCCAATTTCAGGCTGATATATCAAATCCCTCCTGAGAAATAAGTAGGAACATACAGTGCAAAAATTATTGTAGGTGCGCACCCCCTGTCTTGTATAGGATAAAGCTATCCAACATGTATAAATATGCACAATTTCAGGCTGACATATGAAATCCCTACTGAGAAATGATCAGGTAAATACACTGTGCAAAAGTTATTGTAGGTGGCAACAACAAGTCTTGTATACAAGAAGGCCATCAAAGATGCATGGATAGGTCAGGCTAATAAATTAAACTTCTGTGTCAGGTGCACTGGGCTGACCAGTTGAGAAAGGCAGTTGCCCTGAGTGAACCGGAATGAATTCATATAGCTGCAGCTACTGAACTGAGTGAACTCTTGACCTGTACCTGGCTGAACTGAGTGAACTCTTGACCTGTACCTGGCAGCACTGAGTGAATTCTTGACCTGTTGCCAAATCTGAAATACTTGGCAGTCTGCCAAGCTATTTATAAATCTCTACAGACACACTCTTGGCGAAATCTGTTTACACGTACTGAAAGATTTGGTGACAATGCTCTTTACAAGCTCACACATCAATATGACTGTTTATCAAAATGTTAAGAATAATAAAAAATGTTGTCCTTTTAATGTCGCAGGTCAAATAATTCTGCCAACAATCATTTAAGCACTTGAACAACGGCCTCATAAGAATCATTTTTGTGCAATGTTACAAAAATTGAAACAACAGCTTTTGCAGTATTGCAGCCCTCAGTTCTAAATAGGCTTACAAATGGCCACAATACCGCTTCAGCTTTCAATGATTCTACGAAATAATCAATGAACCCTGTCTATTCTTATTCAATTGAGAGTAATCTACCTAATTCTTGTGAAAAATTAAACCATTTATAGTATAATTCATTAGAAAACATTTTTAAGCTGAATGAGGCTAAATTTACAAAGTTTTTGATCGTAAAAAAGCAGTTGGATGTAGGTGGTGCCACAATAACCTCAGTCTCAAATATGAGTTATGTGGCCAACATTTGCCAAAAAACTTGGTGAAGCTAGCTCTGCCGTTTCTGAGATTGTTATGTCAGTATGCTAACTTGGCCAAATGACTACGTTCACATTTCTGTAACTCAGCCAAAATTAATCAAACCCAAACCATTTGAACGAACTTAGAGAGCTCATCTCTGGGATCATTTCTATGTGATATTGAACATTCTGGCTGTATGATTTCGGAGAAGATTTTCAAAGGTTTTTAAGCTTTCCCCCCGTAAAATAGAAGATGATGCAGGTGGCGCTACAAAAAGCTCTATTCCACAACATTTAACATGTGACTGCATAAAATTTTGGGATGCTAGCTTCAGCTGTTCCAGAGAAATAATAGGGTAATATACTGATGACTGATGACCCCCGTACATAAAAAGGACAATGCAGGTGGCACCACCAATATCTCAATTTCAGATACGACTCATGTGACTGAATATTTGCATAAAATTTGGTGATGACAGCTCCAGCCCATTCCAAGATTGTAATTTTAGTATGCTTTTTATGGCCAAATGACTAAGTTCAGCTTCCCGTAACTCACCCAAAATTCACCAAACTGAAACCATTCGAACAAACTTGAGAAAGAATGTTTCTGGGATTTTTTCTGTGAAATATAGAACAATTTTGCTTGACGGTTTTGGAGAAAAGATTTTAAAAAAGTTTTTTAGCTTTGCCCCCATAAATTCTATGTCAATGCAGATAGCAAAAAAATCAGCAAAATCCAATACAGTTTTTTGGATGACTGATTAATTACATAAAATTTGGTGATGCTAGCGCCTGCCATTTTGAGATAGCATGGGTTAACGTAAGGACGACGGATGACGCTGCGCCATTGCCTAAGCTCAAAGGTTTGCTAAAAATATAGTATATAATTATATATATATTATATATAAGTATAAAACCGTGTGGTTGAGAAATTTATTAAAACAACAACCTACAAACACTCATAGACAGTTACCTTCCCCAAAACCCTCATTTCAAGTGACCAGGAAAGATTACCAAAGAATAAATGTGGACAAGAACAAACCAAGAACTAATGGATGGTCACAATATGAGGAAGCTTGTCAACACCGTACCCAGGTAGGCTCTGGCATGGTTTTCAATGGGGATGGATAAGGATCAGGAACACATTGTTGAGAGACACTGAAGCAAAAATGCAGAGAAACAGATATTCTTTGAGGCATATGGACAAAAATACCAAGAGCTTAGTATGTTGGTTGGTTGTTATCAATTTAATTTTTCTCCTCGTGGAGCAGAGGGCCTGAAAAGGTGATCAGTAGTCACTCCCGAAAACCTTTGCAACATTACCAAATGAGTGCTATCACTTTCAAACCTTTGCACAATTTCCCACACAGTGGCCACACTCTTCTTCAACAAATTTGCAATATTCCAGTCACACATTCAGTCTGTTTGCAAATTTAGAAACAAGTGATGCCATTCAACATCTTTGTCAAATTTAAAACTGATTCAAAATATTTGCTAGATATGACAACCGTTCCTGGTTATAGTCAATGGTACCCATTTTTGTGATGGTTAAACTGAGTGCTGACATCATTTAAAACTGAGTGCTGACATCTTCACAAAAATTATAAAGTTGTGTACACCTCGAATTTTGAAGGCCAGTTTACCACAAGGAGTTTATGAAAGTTCAATGGACCAGGTATACTCAAATCAGGTAAGATAGCAAGTAGAGTTTGTCAATGTTCAGTTGATTGAATATAACAGAATATAAACTTTGGCATAATTTAATGTAAAATTTCATAAATTAAAATAAATTTAAATGTTAATGTAAAATAAATCTTGCACATCAGATGTTATTTAATGATTCCTGATCATGTGTGTGTCCCTAAGCAAATCTCATTAAATACGAGAAGCATAAATGAAGCAAATATGAAGCAGATAATTTGTGTGACCACTAAATACATGTTTCTTTATCTGTCCCAGGAGCATCATGAACAGGATACTTCAATTGTTTTCAATATCTTTATGATAGCACCCAAATAGCTAAAAAGTGCAACTGGTGTACATGCTAAGTGACTCAAAAGGGTGTGCTAATACGACAAATTCCTGTTAATATCCTCCATATATACTGCTCATATTTACTGCAGATTTATACTGATGTCTAATGTTTATATCTTATATTCTTATATTTGAAGAACTGACCTAATTCTGAACACTGGTAAAACATGCCGATTATATCTTAAGGCACTACAGTTATCAATCTTGACTCTAAAATCTTGACTTTAAAAAAAGTATTCCATTACTTTCTTACAGAATAACTCTGGTACAAATCCTCACTCTCATCTTGACAATTTATGAAGAGAACAATACATTACTGCAGTATATACACACGATATTGTAATAAATTCTACTTTACAGTGGTTATAAAATGCCTAAATTTAAAAAAAAATATATATACATACATATACATCTACTGTATTTTGACTAACATTAATATTAAGCACAAATGTATAACATTCTTGACTAGAAAACTAGTGTGTATAATAATTATTGCTTCCGTAATTAATTCCTTTTACCATTAAAAACAGATCTAAAACTGGCAGACATTTCAACATGTAGCACCTTTAAACAAACAGGTTATTTGTAAATTGTAAAGAGATAATTACCTGTTAATCTTTCTTTATTAGTATTACATTATATATAAAATCTTATTTGCATTAAATCCGATCTCATGTTATCAAATGCTGTATCACTGGTGTTTTTCTGTGACTGGTCACCAAGCTCTTGCTTGTGAAGGAACCTGCTTTAACATCAGGACTCCTACAACTTTGATTTTCTTGTGAGCCATTCAAATTCCTGTAATATAGAAAGAAATGATAAATTTCTTAAGCCTTCAAAGATAAATCTTATTCCTCTAAAAATGTAATAAAATTCAGGAATAACCTCATGTAAACAAGAATAAATCATAAAGAAAAAAAAATAAAGTTACCCTTAAAGCTCGAATCATTAAAGAATAGAATTCTACTTA
Organism: Sipunculus nudus; assembly: GCA_026874595.1. Lineage (NCBI taxonomy): Eukaryota > Metazoa > Annelida > Sipuncula > Golfingiida > Sipunculidae > Sipunculus > Sipunculus nudus. The sequence continues at coordinate 33,248,065 of CM049318.1, forward strand.
TAACTTTCACAAATGCCAAAATTACACCACTGAATTGTGCATTTAATAGTTGTGCAAACACTGCACTAATTTTACAAAATCCAGAACAGAAACTTTAACTAACATAGTATATCAGTAAAGTTTAAGGTTCAAACAGCCCTACTCCAAAGCAAAAGAGCTTTAATTGACAGACAAATTTCAACCCAAATACTATCTGGTCAGAAAAGTCTTTGAGTTAGCCTTCAAACACAGTGGTATTTTTCTTACCTGAATAAGGACCAACCCTGAATGTAACCAAAGCATTCATAACTAGATATTTCTTGGGACCGCAGGTGCCATAGTATCCCCAGACAATTAACCCCCCCTCAGCCTCGAAGAATAGGATCCTATCTTGAATTATGATGCAGAGACTGACACATGGCAAGCCACCATGGTTTCTTATAAGTATGGGCATATTTAAGGTAAAGGTCACTCCCATAGGAGAGGTCATGATCAAAACTGAAATATGTCTCCTTCCGTAACTCATATCTATATACATGATATGAAAGAAATCTCTCCATTAGTTTTCAAATTATCATGCTCACATTGTGAAGTGGCAATGGTGGGTTATTACAAGGTGCGAAAGCAAGAAAACTACACACGGTGGCGCCACCTGTATTCTGCAGAATAGAAAAAAAATCCAAGATTAAAAAAAAAATTAAATTAAAATTAAATTTTTTTTTTAACTTAAAAATATATATATATATATATGCATGATATGAAAGAAATCTGTCCTTTAGTTTTCAATTTAGTATGCTAACAGTGCTGTCAAGTGGAAATGGTGGGGTATTAACAGGTGCAAAAGCTAGAAAACGACACAAGGTGGCCCCACCTGTATTCTGCAGAAGAGAAAAAATAATCCAAGATTTAAAAAAGAAATTTAATTTAAAATTTTAAAAAATTGTTTTTAACTTAAATATATATATATGCATGAAATGAAAGAAATCTGTCCTTTAGTTTTCAATTTATCATGCTAACAGTGCTGTCATGTGGCAGTGGTGGGGTATTAACATGTGCAAAAGCAAGAAATCGACACAAGGTGGCACCACCTGTATTAGCATAATTGCTGCTGTGACCTTGAAAAAATGCATCAAGGTCATCCATGTTCTAACTTGAGCTAGCCGTTGATAAGATGCATCAAACCTGTGGGTTTGGTGACTGTACCTCAAATTCTTACAAAGTTATTGCGTTAACATCATTTTAACAAGAAAACGACACAAGGTGGCACTACCTGTATTTTGCAAAAGACAAAGCTAACCGAGATCTTCAGTCAATTTGATTTTTGGATCATTTCATGTATCCCTTACTGAAATATTAAAGATTTTGTGTGAATTTCACCAAATATGGGAATATTCAAGGTCAAGGCCACTCTCATAGGAAAGGTCATGACCCCAATTTAAAAAAACATCATCCCATAACCCATATCTATGTATATGCATAATATAAAAGAAATCTGTCCATTAGTTTTTGACTTATAACGCTCACAGTGTCAAGTGGCAATTTTGGGGGTATTAAAAGGCACGAAAACAAGTAAAGAATAAATGGTGGCGCCACCAGTTTCTGGAACATGACAACCCTATCCATGATCTTCGATCAACTTGATTTTGGCATCAATCCATGCAAGATTTCTTGAGATATTTAAGAATTTGTGTGATTTTCCCCAAATTTGGATGTATTCAAGGTCAAGGACACTCTACTAGTAAAGGTTATGACCTCATTTTAAATAGGCGTAGTCCTCTCACCCATATCTATACATATACCATGTTTGGTAAAGATCCGTGAAATATTTTTTGAGTTATCGCGCCAACAAGATTTATATGCAGCGGCAGCGGGAGCGGGGGACCAGTATGAAAACATAGTATCCCCCAACTTTGTCTGGGGATACAATGATTACATATGACCTGTCTAATAAGACCACCTGTTTATTTAGTGAACCAAACCTATTCACACTGGTTATAAATGACATGTCTAATAAGACCACCTCTGAATTAAGACCACTTTTGGCCAGACCCACAGGTGGTTCTTTAACACAGGTTTCACTGTACATAACTGGTGCGCACCTGTGGTTTCCTGCCTGCTGTGGGGCTGATCATGACATTGACCAGTGACGGTACTTCATCCTTCAGACACTTTGCCAAGCTATCATTTATCTCCTCCGGTGTGTTTGCAAAGTATCCCTTTCCTCCGAAAGCCTCGATCATCTTGTCATAACGAGCATTTGGCAGGAGAACCCATGGCATGATACTACAATAAACCAATGTACATAATATAGGCACTGTTATTGTGAAACACACTGCATCTACACCCTGTTTCACCATCCTGTGTCCACTTTTTATTTTGAAGATAAGTTTCTTGAAAGTTTTTATATTTATATTTTTTTATATTTTATATTTATATTATAAATATTTGTGCAGCATAACCAAAACATTAAAAATTCAAAACTTTTCAATTGACTTTAAAAAATGATTGCATCTTAATTGATCATCTTGCTTTTTCACTTTTCCACAACACCTGTGTACCTTGATGTGAGATCAGCATTTTCAACACCATCATAACTTTCCTGGTCCATCCCCATGCTGATGCCATTGTTGTTAATGACCACAAACACGATTGGAAGCTTGTACCTGAAAAAATGTTAAGTATTTGGATTTCTCTGAAAACTAGGGGCCATGGGTCTCGATGCTCAGCTGAATTTGTCTAAAAGGATATTTATATGAAGCCAGTTTGATGCCAGTCTGTTTAATCAAACTGGAGAAATCATCCATAGACTAATTTGTGAATTGATGGGCCCTGTGACTTTGTGACCCCATAATCAAAAACAATCTCCCCCAATATGCAGGTGAGCCAAATGTGGGAGACAGAATGTTCCAGATGAAGGTTTAGTTTAAAATGCATCCACAATCTGTTTAAAGAAGTTGGTACTGTGACATTGACCTTTGATTTCAAAATCAAAAGGGCTCTTACTATTGGGATGTCATATATATGTCAAGTTTGAAACCAATATGTCAATCCAAACTTGAGTTATCTTCTGGAAACAAATATGTGAACAGGTGGCCCCTGTGACCTTGACCTTTGAACTTGTGCCCCCCAAAATCCATTAGTTTCTTCCACTATTGGCAGGTCAGCTATACATGGAAGAGAAAGGTTGAGATTGAAAGGTTTGGCTTAAAATGCATCCACAATTTTTCTAAAGAAGTGGGTCTTTGACCTTTGACCTCATGACCCAAAAATCAATTGTGCTTCATAGGTGGGCCATATTTGAGGCAAGTTTGAAATCGATATGTCAACACAAACTGCAGTTATCATCCAGTAGCAAATTTGACAAACATACAGAAAGACGTACAGACAGACCAATGGACAGACATGGTGATTACTTTAGATCATCCACTTTTTCAAGTGGAGGCCCAATAAACACACAAGGTTTCAGGACAGTAGATGAAACCAAATTTGAAAATATGATAGTATCAGTAAAATTTTATAGTCTCAAAATAAAGAAAAAAAATGCAAAAAAAAAAATAGAAAAATTACAGGTGGCACCATCAGTCTTCAGGAACTGAAGAAACCTGTCATAACCAATCAACACACCAGGTGACACTAGATGAAACCACAGCTGAGATAACTGACATATTTGCTATCATTTGACGGTCTAAAAATCAGGGAAAAAATCGTAAATTAGTAAATATACAGGTGGTGAAACCAGTTTTTGGGAACTGACAAAACTAGTCATGGTCAATATTCGAAGCCAGATTCATGGCAATCCATCCATTAATTATCAAGATACTGGATGTTTTGTATCAAATTTTTAATTATTCTGAGGGGTACTTGCCCCATAGCTCAGAAGATATAGGTCACAGTGACCTAATTTCAAGTTCACAAGGAGATTTTTTTATAAACCTACCTAAATATTCAGTTACAAGTTCCTAAGGTTGGTGGTTACTATTTGTGGCCTGCTATGTGCTCACAATAGCCAGACAGACAAAGAGGTCTAGACCAGCCACCTCCCTAAGGCTGCAACTGAACTCATGACAAGTCAGTGATTTACCGTACAGCACCTTAATGTTTCCCGACTTAAGCCCTTCTCAGACAATCAATAGATTGAAGATTGGTTGTTTTCTTTATAATCAATTAAACTGGTTGCACTTTTGCAAAAACTGATCACAAACTATAATGTATGCTCATGCAAATATATATTTAAATCCTGTCAGGGATACAGGAAAGACAGGAAACAAATTAATGAACAGCATTAAAACTGAACCTTGTACATATTGTCAACAGCCTGGCAGTTAAAGTTACCTTATAGTGTGATGTACAAGTTGAACTTTATTTACTCAATCAATACTTTTGGTATAATTTTATACAACCAATTTCATGGGTATATGGAAAATACATTAGACAGTCAATTAATAGCTGATAATCAGTTTTTTTTTCTTTCAGTCATCAAACATAATTTTACATATCAATAGTAAGTGTTCGAAATGCCATGAATTTCTTAAAATTGTTTTATATCTTCACCAAAAGTATCAATTATCTAACTTTCCAGGATCTTCATAATAGATAAAGATTGCTGGGGTCTCCTCACCTGCAAACCGTTTCAAGCTCCATCCCTGAGAACCCAATAGCACTGTCACCGATCACGCAGACGACCCTCTTCTTTGGGTGCCTGTCCCTGCACCAGAGGGCAGCAGCTAACGCAAATCCTACGCCTACTCCCATGGTACCAAATGTGCCAGCATCAAGTCTATAAGAAACCAGAAAAAAAGGATTATGAGGAATCTGTGGATTCAGAAATATTTCACTGATTTTAGTTTTTTTTTAAATTTATATGATTTACACATTTAAACAAATTTAATGACCCAACAAACATGTTTATATCTAAGAAGACATGCCTTCATGATGCATTATACAGTTGATCCCATTTAATTGAATATCATATTTGTCAGGTGATAATATTCATTTAAGAGAGCTATTCAAATAAACGGGGTGTAAACCTTCAAGGTTGTAGCTGTCATTTTAATACTATGAATTGCAGTCTAATGGCTCCCATGTGTTTGGTGCTTTATTTGGAGCATTCCGGATTATCTGTCTTAGAATATTTCTTTTGAAGATATTTCAATTCATTAATTTATATAGATTTATTTATAATTTTTGCACTCTATATGGGAAAAAATCCTGCATGTTTTCTTCTTTTCGTTTGTTGTTTATTATATTATTGATTTATATATATATTATTTATTATAGGATATAAAGAATGTCAAACCTACCCTAATTTTGATGTTATAAATCTGCAATGTATGCCTAGAAGGGTTATAACATCTGAATGTACAGCCACCAAAAAAGAAAGATTATGTGCTATTGTTTAGTGGTTGGAGGTAAAACAAGGCCTCTTTTTTTAATGCAAGCTTAACTCTAAGTATATGTACATCTGCAGAAGTTTATTCTAGTTTCAGACTATGTGACAGGCAGGGCTGTATCACACACTTCCTCTCATTTTATATCCCAATGTCAACCAGGCATGGTGTTTACTGCACCTGCAGGCCCTAGGTGTGCAGTCAACCCTTAGCTGAATCATACCATGAAGGAACCCCTGAAGGTGTACCCGTTTGAGAGTGAAACATGGTCCTTGGGCACAGCCTTCCCATTAATCCTGCTGAGCCCTCTCCCTAGGTTGGGTCAACCATGAAAAATCTCACCTCCTCTGCTAAGAATTGAACTCATGATCTCCCAGCTTTGAGTAACAAGTTCTTCCCCTGAGCCTCAGAAGCTGGTTAAGATAATGTGATCTGACTGAGAATATGGCGAGCACTTAAGTAACTACTTTATGTTTGTCTGATATTATATTGTGAGATTACAGGCATCTTGATAGTGACATGGGTCTAATAAAGAAGTGTATAATAGTATCAATGAACCAGTTGGTGCAGCCATCTGGCGAGCACTTAAGTAACTATTTAATGTTTGTCTGATATTATATTGTGAGAATACAGGCATCTTGGTAGTAACATGGGTCTAATAAAGTCAGTTAAGCAGCTTGTCTTACATCTTTACACCATCACAATCACGAGTGTTGATCATTGTGTATACTGTAGTTTGCTCTTTGTTTGTGGGAGTTTAAAATTAATGATATTTGAAAAAATCATAATATAAATCTGCATAAATAAGACAACTCATCTCCCCAGGTGAACAGTTATTTATTCTAGAAACTCATTAGCCTCTTATGTGTGTTATCCATGCCTGTCCAATAAAAAAATCAAAAGGTAGAGGATTGAAATTAAAATAATAACAGAAGTTTTATGATTGCTATTACGTATTCAGTACTGACCTATTATGTTCTGCTTATTTTAAAAGATTTTCTATTCATTAGATCTTTCCAATTGTCCTTGTCAATATGTATAATATAATAAAGGATATATTCCATATACGGTCAGTGAATGGAAAGACCACCAAAATAGAACCCTAACAGACATCTAAAGTGTAACTGTCAGGAACATCAAAATGTGCAGGGTTTTGTGCTTTAAGACATATTTTCATTCAAATGACGCAGAAACAAATTTACAAGATGGGGAATAACAGCATAAAGAATGAAAAAAAAAGTCTGAATATAAAGGTATATCCTGTTTTTGGACTTCAATAATTGGTCACTACAAAACTGTCATCCTTCAACTCATATCAAACAATTCTTCTCTTTTCTTATCACAGAATAAAAATCTTAACACCTGTTCAAAGCTAAAATTTTTTTTTTTTTCTATAGAAAATTGTATCTGTATACAAGGACTCACCTGTGTCGAGGTAGAAAGTTAGGTAACATGGTCCTTCCAATGTCCATGGTATTAGAACCCTCATTCACTATGATACAGTCCCTGGGTAAGAGTTTGGCAACCTGTTGTGAACATGACAGTTTGAACAATTAACATTCACTTAAATTGTGTTTTATAACAGACTTGAATATTGATCATCATTTGATATGGATGAGTGAAAGCATTGGGTTCTGGTAAACATGTATGTTTGACTTCATGGCAAAAAAAGACAAATGCTCTAAAGAGAAAAATATCATCAGAATTTATCTAGAAGTAATAAAACAACAAACACCTTATCCAAATGTAGTCTTCATGTGTGAGGCTGTGCATTCAATACATAAGAAAATTTGTCTTGCCACACAACCCAAGCATTATAATATGAGCAGTAATTATTTGATTTAAACTATAAATATTAAATAATATTATTAAAATCAAGCTTACCTCATTTAAAGCACAATAGTAGTTCATAGGAACAGACCTGTCACCGATCATACCCTAAAATAAGGAATCAAACATAAAATTAAAATGTTCATAAAAATCACAAAGCAATTATTATGTGTATTACATACTGCATTTGTTTTTTTGTTTGTGAACGTTTCAAATTTGTGATATTTATGACATGTAAATTATTGAAAAAATTAGACCTTTGCAAATAAATCGTCTCATCATTGAAGGCAGGGTGAAAGTTGAAATATTGATATTATGAATAATAAAAGATACTGGATTTTCAGAGACTGCTAATTGAAATGTGACCAGTTCTTCAAATTATCTGTAATCAATGAACAATTCACCCTCCAAAATTATATCAGTGTTCCCTGTTGAGATTTTTTGTAGATATTATTTGTTATAATTCATACATACTAATGGTGGTTTCTATTAGGTCTTTCATATGATGAGATCACAAAAAAAGGAACCCGTGTGAAACACTGACTAGATGAAAATCATGAACTTTTAACCCCACCAATACGAAGCTGAAACTGTCAAACTTATGAGCTGCATTGATGGAGCATGTTTTACTGGATGCTGAAGGTTTTCTTGTATTACTACTCATTCATTTGCCATAAACTGATTCACTGACATATCCAAACAACTTATTAACCAACTACTTGGCAAGTGACATTTCTAAAACAAGTAATATCCCCAGATAATAAAGGCATACCCCTTCTAAAACAGGCTCCCTTCTTCAGAAGCATATACATGCACTGACATTTGACAAGGCCACCAGGGTCAAGGTCACAAATGTTTGAACTTGTCCTGCATCTTGGTGGAGACAATTCATGTATCAAATTTGAAGAAAAAAATTATTAAAAAAGTTGTGGGTTTAACAAAAATCCTACGCTACCTTGAAAACTGGCGGTGGCAGTATCAGGACTGTGCTAAAACCATAGTATTCCTGACTTTGTCTTGGGATACAATGAGAAATGGGATCGGGTGGTATGCCAAAGACTAACAGCATGATTTGCTAACAACCCCAAAATTATATTTCTTGAGATGTATAATGGATTGTGAGATTTTCCCTAAAAACAAGTCAATTCACAGTCAAGAACATTATCACACTAAAGAGAATGACCCAGTTATAAATATGTACTTATAAAGTTTGAATGGACATGTGAAGTTTGATAAAAATTGGTCAAAATGTTTTGAGTTATCACACAAACAAGAATAGAATAGGGATGTAGAGGGGCAAACCATAGAATTCCTGATCTTCAGTCAACAAAGCCTGATGGAAAAGCAGACTAGATGATATTCTTTAAAAAACTTATTTATATATATTGTCATTTCTAACCTGAGTTGAAACTTCATTCTCTTTTGCCTTATCTTTTAGGGTCGTCCACCAAGGTGAGTTTCTGTTAAAATGGAACTCTCCTGGAATCCTGGACAACTCTTCATTCATCTGTCAAAAAAAAATCAGCAATATTAAAACTAAATAAAACAAGAGCACCGCAAACGTGCATAATACACCTATCGGGTATCTTGTGACATCTGGCCTCATTAAATATGTGTGAATTTTGATGAGAAGGTAATTCAGGTGAGAAACTCTATTGGTAAATATGAATAATGATTTTCATGAAAATCCATAGAGTTTTTTGTAAGTCAACAAGGTGCCCCAAAAGTTTCCTATTTTTTAGTTACTCCACATAAAGAATCGCTCTTATAATTTACTATACGATTTGGCCAAGGAAATTTTTTCCAACTGAACTCAAAGAGAGCAATGTGAGTGACTGAAAACTTTCTTACTAAATGTGTGTGCATCACCGGACTCACCAATGAGAAGTCTTGTTATTAAAATATTGCAACATTTTTGCTTGTAAACTGAATTTTAATGTAACCAAAAGAACTTGATTTGGATGGGAATTATATTTTCCCAGCACTGTGAACTGAACTAAATTGAACTGGAACTGAAAAATATTAATATGAACTGCTCAATATTTCTTTAATATAGCTACCTTCAGCCACATTTCCACAAAAAACCATGAAGTTTATAAACTATAATTATTGGTTTTTGTCATGAAATTCTGTATCTCACTTTACCTCTTAAAAGTGCCCAATCACCTACCTTTTGAAAAAGAATTTAATGATTTCTGGCTTCCTCTTTCTATATATTAATGATCTATAAGAATAATTTTGGTTGTGAAAAGTTCTTATAAGGCCTTCCTTAAGGATGTGTGAATTTGTTTATCAACAACATGTTTGTTAACACAGCAATATTTCACCTAAGGCCAAAAAAAATTAAAGGTATGGTTCTCAGGCACCGCCCGCATCAATTTTAAACCCCCACATCAAAAATTTTTTATTTTGATTTTCAATAAAAACTTTCCAATTTTGAGCTGCTGCTGCTCTGACATTTCTTTCAAGAAGATAAAACCATACAATTTCCTTTGTTTTGTAGTGCTTTTACTTATTTAGCAAAATAAAACTGTTATTTTCATGCTTTTCCCTTATCATTTGACATTTTTATAGAAACAAACCAAAAAAATTAAAATAAAAAAAGCGCCCGCCCGCATTGATTTCTGAAAAAAAGTGCCTGAGAACCATACTTTTTTTTTTATTTTGGCCAAAGGTGGTAGGTTGCATATATGCAGAGGTAGAATAGACACTTCTTGCAAAAAGCCATTTGCAAAACTCCGGCTAATTTGACCATATGTCAGATGCTCTTGTTGAATTTGTTTTGATTATTTTTGCAGGTGAATACATATTATAAACACATTGATATAAACAAAACAAACAGCCCGTGAGCCGTGATATCAACACTTCCTGGCCTATTTCAATGAAAGCTCAAAGGGATTACCTTTAATTTATAACGGTCAGATCGGTGATTGGATCCCTTAAAGACTATCATTCAGTTATGTGTCATATTCTGTGACAAAATTTATGCTGAAGAGAACAATCACTAGAAAGCCATGGGTACCACTTTGAACAGACTATGACTAGTACCTTATGAACCTTCATGAAGGAATGTGGTAAGAAGGCTACTGACCTGAGTCATGATGCTGTCAATGTCACCATGCAGTGCTATCCTGGATTGCACATTATTGTGTAGCTCTTCTGCTTGAATATCAATCTGTGAAAGTACAAAACTCAATAAAATTCACATCAACTGATGACTTACTTTGAAATAAACATAACTTGGCTATTTATATAAAATTCATACGCTTCTTTACTTTATTAGAAATTTATTAAAAATTGTTCATCTTATAGATTTGAAAAACAAATAATCATAGCAAAACAGAAAATTACACACAAATACCCTATTATTTTCCATGTACATTCATAATCATTAAAACTTTGAAAAAAATGAATACTTGGTTATCCACTTCAGAAAGTCTTATTTGAACAAAATATTTTAAAAAATTATGAAATATTCAAGGCTAAAAAATAAACAAAAATTTTATAAAAATGAAGATAAACATAGATATATCTGTTTTGTCACTGAGTAAAGTAAATGCACATTATACTTTACACTTGTACATTTTATGGTCTGTCTCACCAAAGAGGTTACGTTGTCAGTTCACTGGTCCCAAGTCCACATGGCCTACTAGTCAAACCTATGTTCATGATTACACAGGTCCATGTCTAGCTGTCACAACAAGTAAAATTACTAGTAGTTTGATTTTTTATCAATGCAGAACATGTACTGGTTTATGTTATCAAAAAATAGTATTTTTACTCCCACTTCAAATCAATACTGAAATTAATAAGTTACTGTACCTTAGCTCTAGTGATAACTTAAATATTAGTAGAGATTTTTTCAGTAAGAACCGTATTTCTTATATCAGACCTGATATTATTCAAGATATGATATTCCTACACCTCTGATAAAGATTATATTGGCAACCCATGGCAGAACACAGACCTGTATAATCTTGACATCTTTATTAAACCTTGGAGGCAGACCAAAGTGTAGTATCCAGTTGAGCCGTGCCCCGAGTAACAGGATGACGTCAGCCTGCTGTAATGCCCTAAAACATTACAAAAATGGTTTATATAAAAACCAGGGCTCAACATCAGCATTTGAAGGAACTTGCCCTGCAGACAAGTACCATTTAGTTTTTACTTGCCCTAGTTACATAAATTTTATTTGTCTAATATAATTAATAAATTTGGCAACAAACAAAAAATGTGTTCAAAATGATCTTTTAAAACTTTTATTTGCAGGATGACCATTAATGATGAGTCATTTTGTTTTAAAATAAACAGAACTACATTTGGTGCATTTTTAATACAGTTGATTAAACGAGAAATGAATACCTGTCATGCAGCTACAGTGCCAATCTCATGTAGTTTGTAGGTGAACAGGGTACACCAATAGTTATGTAACCAAATGAAATGTGCTGCCAGTTAAAATGTGACCAATAACTATATTAACTTCACCAAAATAAATGGTTGTAAGTGTTTTCAGATAAAATGGGAGGAAAAAGTAAATGGTAAACGAACAACATGGGAATATGAAGATGATGTACCACAAGAGCTCATAGAAGAATTTTATATTCAGAAAACTAATAAAATGTATCAGAAAAAGAATAAGGAAACATATTATTACTATCATCAATGACGTGTCATGACAACAGAAGTACTATTATGTTCAGGGTATGTAACCTGAGTGATATTATCAGTAGTATAACTGAGTTACAAGACTAATTGTGTTTAAATGGTTAAAGATGTTACATGTTAGTTGTATTTTTTTTACATATTTCTGTCATTACCTGTATTATTCACATGTAATCCTTTATTATCTTGTCATTATATATTAAGCCAAGCTAGTGATAAGATACCCATTAGATAATGATTGTAATAGATATTAGCCAGGTTTCACTACCAGATTACCTTATATGTATTTTTTTTTTCTCACCTTATACCACTATTCTATCACCCCTATTCATTAGCTTACCTTAACTGGTTGGTCCACTGGATAGTAGGCTGAGTTCAGGACGTCATGTTCTCAACCTTACGTGATTAGAAGGTGGCATATTCACTTCAGTTTCTTAGTTTTCATATTTAGCTATCCTTATAACAGGGTTAGTGGTGACAGATCACTATTATCATATTGCTACATATGCACTCTGGGAGTATGGGCTGATCACACTTCCTGACCAAAGATGGACTTACTGTCATTTCCTTTTATATATCTTTATTGTCAATTTCCTACTGGTGAATCCTGATAGACATATTGGATTTCACGATTGCATATATTATCGTTATAGCTTGATGTGCTTATCAGTTTTATATTAAGCATTATATACTATTAATGTAACTATTATATATTCTTATATCATGTATACTTATTAACAAAATGCAGGAGCATTTTTTTTTGTACAAGAGGCTATTGTAACCAAATGAAATGTGCTGCCAGTTAAAATGTGACCAATAACTATATTATCTTCACAGTAAGTAATTTCCAAGATTAAAAGTCAGTATAATATTATAATCTTTATACAGAATCTTAACTTATTGAAAATATTTGATAGAATATGTTATTAATGTTAATACTTGAAAATATATGTAATATAAAGCAAATAGAACAGAGTATTCTTGTAAAGTAAATTCTATTCAGCACTGAGTGCCACGCCTTGAAGCTGACCCTGGCTGAGTAAGCAGGGTACCCACATTCCTGTGGCATGACAGGGGACACAAGCTGTACAGTGCTGGTCACCTCATATACCATATTTAGTCAACAGAAAGATGTTTACAGATTCTACATTACTTATTGGTCACTGTTCAAATTGCAATATTAATTTTATGCATACCATGGCAGGGAGTCAGAGCTGGAGCTCTGGCCCCCTTCTGGACAGGTATAAAAGGGGTAGGGTTGTAAACCCCACCAGACCAGACCAGCCTTAAGCCTCTTGCCAGTTATATTGAAGTACAATAAAGAAATGTAAGTCAACTCTGGTGTTGTGCTGATCCCCATCCCGGTCTTAGTCATATCAGCTGTTCATTGTGCAGACTAAATAAAGATTGAAGGTTCTTGTCTATTGGTGTATATGTTTAATTCTAAATCCCAAGTATACAGAGCATCTACTATTCTACATTAATACTGCACCATATATGGCTTGCTGTACTTCAGCAGAGTGATAAACAAAATGTTAAGTGTTTAACATGTGTGGTTATAAAAGATAATTTGATGAAGTGCGCACAGAATGATTTGAATTTCACTTTGATATTCTTGACCTTGCCCTGACCTTCATACTGACCTTGACCTTGCTGCAGACACACATAGGTGGTGATCATCAGGTAGTACACCTTTACCCATTGGTGTTGGCAGGAAAGGAAAGCCACATGAAAACACAAACTGAGAGATGCTGCGCTCTGCTCGACTGTACGCTGCTCCTGTTTATATGTAAATTAGATGAATTAAAAGGCGAACATCAAATTAGTACTACAATAGAGCATATTGTATCCAAACACTGTTTATCCAAAAATTGTTAATAAGAAATGTTGACAGTTTTTCTTAAATCCAAACCATGATGAACAGGTTGATTCATGGAATTTATGCCCTCGGCTTCTGCTTCCTGTTGTCCCCTGCTTGACCTATAAATATGTTTTAGTTTTTATTGTCCCCTGAAGATGTCTCCACATGACAAAATTTTTGGCTGTGAGTTGGAACCAAAGGGGAATTTTGTGTTTTATTTTCAGCTGCTGATCAAAAAATTTCAGACACACTCCAAAACCAATCCCAACCAAGGTATGCACAAGAGCAATCACTAACCAAAATTTGAATGAAATTGGATAATATTTAGGAAAGTTATCACACAGAAACGCAAAGCATTGTAATCAGACCAATGAGAGGTATTCCATTGTGCATCCAGCTCCAAATTTTAAACATGATACACCTGCTCTCATTGGTCTGATAACACTACACTCTGGCACAGGGCCAAGAATCAGGCCAATGAGGGTAGGTGTCTCATTGTTATTAACTAGTCTACACTCATGGCCACTTTATTTTACTGGGACTTGGACTCCAGGGTCCTGACTGAAAGTATTACTCAGACGCAGTAGTCAGGACTGAACAAATCAGGCCAAGTCCATCGAGACTCCAGTGGAAAAAACTCTCTCACATACGGTAATATTTGTTATTTACAAACAGAATATTACAAACAGATTATAATACAAGCTCTGCATTGGGAGCTTTATGTAATTAAAATATAATTAACTAGATGTGTCGGTACAACACGAATGCCCCCACCTGGGGCAAATTAGAAACATTTGTTTAATTTTGTAAAAAATTTTTTAAGTTCAGGAGGTGTTGTATGGTCAAAAGTAGGTCAAGAAGGGCAAAATGCAAACTCGATCTGTAACGGGTCATTATCAAGGAACACACCAAAAATCAGGCCAGTATGCAGGCATTGTGAAAAAAAGTCCATACATGTGCATTTTTCATAAAAATTTCTGTCTTTCATGAAATTTTCTATGTTCAGGATCTGTCATATGGTCAAAAATAGGTTAACTGGGACGAAACGCGAACTCAACCGGTAAGTGGTCATTATGCGCCCACAGACCAAACATTGGGCCAGTATCTGTAAGCATTCCATTGCGAAACTAGAATATTAGCAAAAGCTGGTAATCAGTTATAAATTGAAATTCGAGAGGTATGTACCATGTTTTATAACAATCCACCAAATACTTCCTGAGAAATATCCCCCTAAGTTTTTTTTCTATACTAAGCTCTGTGACCTTGAAAAGTAGGTCAAGACCACCCATCTTTGAACCTGACCAAGATTTTGTAAATATGATGCAAAAGCACTGAAGTAATGAAGTTCCTTAGTTGAATACCTTTGGAGATATCCTGCACAAAGGTCAAAATTGAAAAATCCGATAAATTTACATTAAAAAATCAGAAATTGCAGGTGACGCCACCAAAATTGTGCAGCACGTACAAACTATCAGTCCCAATGATCATAGTGAGTTTTGTGAAAATCCACACAATGGTTCCTGAGATATAAGCTTCTGAGTGTTTTTCTATAATCAGCTCTAAAATGTAGAAAAATGGGTCAAGGTCACCCATCTTCGAACTTGACCGAGATTTTATCGATATACATCTTCACTGATGAAATAAAATTCCAATGGTGAATCCTTTTAGAGATATCCCGCTCACAAGGTAAAAGTTAACAGACGCGGAATGGACGGACAGACGGACACTGACAGACAGATGGACGGATAGACAGACAGCTTAGGTGACGACAATAGCCCATCAGCCAATGAGCTGAGGGCTAAAAACAGCTGTACATGTATATTTGTCATGAAAATTTATATTTTTCATGAAATTTTCTATGTTTAGGAGCCGTAAAACAATCAAAAGTAGGTCAACCGGGAGGAAACGCGAACTCAATCTGTAACTGGTCATTATCTGCATACACACCAAAAATCAGGCCAATATCTGCAAGCATTGCGAAAAAAAGTCCGTACATGTGTATTTGTCATGAAAATTTCTATTTTTCATGAAATTTTCTATGTTTAGGAGCCGTAAATGGTCAAAAGTAGGTCAACCGGGAGGAAACGCGAACTCAATCTGTAACTGGTCAATATCTGCATTCACACCAAAAATCAGGCCAATATCTGCAGGCATTGCGAAAAAAAGTCTGTACATGTGTATTTGTCATGAAAATTTCTATTTTTCATGCAATTTTCTAAGTTAAGGAGCTGTAAAACAATCAAAAGTAGGTCAACCGGGAGGAAACGCGAACTCGATCTGTAACTGGTCAATATCTGCATACACACCAAAAATCAGGCCAATATCTGCAAGCATTGCGAAAAAAAGTCCGTACATGTGTATTTGTCATGAAAATTTCTATTTTTCATGAAATTTTCTAAGTTAAGGAGCCGTAAAACGGTCAAAAGTAGGTCAACAGGGACTAAACGCAAACTCAATCTGTAACTGGTCATTATCTGCCGACACCCCAAAAATCAGGCCAATATCTGCAAGCATTGCGAAAAAAAGTCCGTACATGTGTATTTGTCATGAAAATTTCTATTTTTCATGAAATTTTCTAAGTTAAGGAGCCGTAAAACGGTCAAAAGTAGGTCAACAGGGACTAAACGCAAACTCAATCTGTAACTGGTCATTATCTGCCGACACACCAAAAATCAGGCCAATATCTGCAGGCATTGCGAAAAAAAATCCGTACAACTGATTGATTTCGGAAGGACAGAAGGACGGACATGGGTAAAACTATATGCCCCGGCCACTTTGTGGCGGGGGCATAAAAATATGTGCAAGCTCACATGAAAATATACATGATAAACCCAGAATTACCAAATAATTTTTTTTTTCATAAGGAGATTTGTGTTGGAGACTGACCATTACTTGGATCCCATTTCAAATAACTTGGACTCAAAGGAGATGGACTTGGACTCAGACCTCAAAGACTTACAAGAAAATGGTGTGGACTCAGACTTGTACTCAGCTTGTGAGGACACAATGACATCACTGGTAATTTAAAGAAGATAAATCTTGTTGGGTAAACACACAATGCTGTCATGAAATGCTTGCCATCTAGGAAATAATCCCCTTACCCAACCTCAACTGGCCAAATAATGCACAGGTGTGGTATGTCTGTGCATCTGACACAAGTAATCCGTTGTTTACACACACAGCAGCACCTTGGGATCAGTTATGTCATGGCTCATACAAACACACTTGAAAACAATGAAATAGCCATTGAAAATGATGACGTATCAAATGGATGCCACTGGTTATGGATATAGCGTTATGGTTGAACTGTCTAGGTAATATTTCAGATGCATGGTTTACAACAGGATATAAAATAAATAAGTTATAAAAAAAATTTGTATAGCTGATTTTTATGCAACTAGAGAATTTTTCTTTAACAGTCAGGTAAATCTGGACTCTGGGGGAGGGGTGCTCTCTTGGGATAGGAAAGGTCACAAACCAGTACTCATAAAGCTCAGCACCTGAGAAGCTTATTAGGAAGAAAAGGTGAATATGTTACCTTTGCCGATAATGACTAGAGGTTTTTTGGCTTCCATCATTAAAGTCACAGCATCTTTGACTGCAGTAGGATGAGCACAGGTCGGTGGAGGGAACGGCACAACAGGAGCTGACCTGAATGTATGAGAAAGACAGCCCATTATTCCATCATCTCAACCAAACTGATGAAGGCCACTGGCCACATACTCAAACATCTACATTTAGATGCTGCTGATTGGATGCTATATGTCATAAATATCCTAAAAAATATAATTCTCAAAGTGAGGCTGCTAACCCATGACACAGGCCATGTCACTTAACCAAAAGATTTAAAAGAAACAGAAGGTTGCAAAATATACATGGTGGTTTTTGTCAAGAAGTTTTGCATTCAATATTAAGCCTTTGCTCCCTCATCAGCTTTAGTGTCAAATTGTGTGATAGTATTTAAATTTAGGAACTTAATCACCAAATTCCAATAGGCACCCAATGGTGCATGGAACAGACTATAGGTATATAAGAATGGCTGAGGCAAATTAGAACAAATTATTGTGGAGTTTTGTTTCACAAGCTATTGTGTTCACTTCAGTGAGTGTTTTGTATTGATAACTGATAATTATCACTGACAATATGTCCAGATGTTGACACAACACACTTTTTCACTGGCCTTGGTGCCTTACTACTTGAGCCAAAATGTTTTGGGATGTTCACAAGACTAGCGTAATTACTAAGAGTTTATTCCAATTACATCAAATCCTTTTGGACAAACCGGATAAGCTGGAAGTGTGAAAAAATGGACTGTAATTAGAAATTACCTTTATTTATAAATAAACATTGTTTTATTCTTTCAAGAATTTTGGGTGCTGCCAGTTGCAAAAATATTGTGCAGAAATAATGAGATTTATATTATCCTGTTCAATGGGAAGCCCCAAAAGAAACATTGTAAATAGTAAAGCTCTTTCATAAATTTAATAATTTAAAAATGGCAAATGAGTTATAAAGTAACATTATGGAAACAATAAAATAACTGGAAAATATGTTTGCATGACCCATAGAAGACTCACACCACTTCTTTTTCAGGTACTTTGCCACTGATCATGTTTGCTGGCATGTCAAGATACACTGCACCTGGACGCCCAAACATACTGGTCCTCACTGCCTGTAATGTACAAATTCAATATTAACACAGAAATATTCAACTGAGTTTATACATAATATTTAGACTGTATGTCAGACACTACTTTGCTTTGAAAAACTTATTAAAACTTAAATGTTTTACTCATTTATTTTTTTATTTTTTTTTTTAATTTGATAATTACAGGTACTAGTAACTCTTAGAAATTGTGAAAAAATGATCTAAAATGTATTAATATTTCTAACCTGTTATCTAAAGGTACTGGGAAGTAGTTTTATATACAGTGAAACCTGTCTAAAGCAGACAGTCAAGGGACTTTAATCATTTTGTCCTTAATAGTGAGGTGTCCTTTTTAGGCAGGTTGACCTTGGTTGATAACTGAGATATTATAAATAAAGACAATGAACAGCTGCAAGAACGTGTTTATTGTATTATATCAGATTTCATGTATATGTACAACATATTCATGCACACATCATGCATTCAATAATCATATAGAAACTGTGATTATTTTTACTTATCTCAAGTAATGAACAATATCAGGAGAACAGTCTATGAAGACATCCGTTATAACAATGTTCATATAGTTAGCTTATGCTCTTTTTCGCTGATTCACTCAGTCGACTAAGCTTGACTTTCTCAGATAGCATATGCTCCCGCCTATACTACGCATGGTGCCACCTGGCGACATTGCCTAAAAACTATCCTGGTTCAGCTGTCTCTTGCAATAATCTTAAAGATTATGACGATGTTGACAATGTGAGGATTACCGGTACATTCGTTTTTATAGGTGAATATAGCTTTAACCTTAGTTAATTAAACTTTTTTGATGGTGGTTGTCTGGTTTGATTTGCATTGATTTTGAAGGCACCCGAGATTAAACAAAACCCGAGGAACTTGTGTACAGCGGTACAGTATAAACAACTACAGAGCCAGCACATGTTTGACACTGAGCAGATCAGTTTGAGATAATTGAGAAAAAGTAATAAATTAATATCAAACAGCCTGCTACAATAAAGTGGCTTAGTCTACAGTTAAATATTGCGTGTTGAGATCAGGTACGCATGAGTAATCGGCAGCTGTTAAATCAATTTATTGACCTCGCGGTCGAGCAAATAATATGCAACTTCGCAACGTGTGAAAGATCAACCGTGAAATAAAGGCACACGATGTTTACCGCTTCACCCTTGCCGTGTTTATCTTATGAGCACATCGCAGCCTGACATGAGCACGTACATGCATTAAGGTTACAACTGGGGATTGCATTATCCTTTGTGTTCTAGTCTACGGAACAACAACAGTACAGTGGCCTTTGATGTCACCTGGGCCGAGTGATCAGTGTCCGCCGGAGATGGCGTATCGTGTCCGTATTTATTAGGTTCATTTACTCTTAGAATGTTGGTTTGAGTTGAAATCTGCTGTCTGTTGTCCGTAGTAGTGAGGTGTCCGCCTTATAGAGGTTCACTTATACATCACATATAGGGAATTTTGAAGGGACTTAACTATCTTGTCTGTAATAGCCAGTTGTCCGCCTAAGTGAGGTGTCCGTTAGACCAGTCTTCACTGTACATCCAAAATAGGGGCATGGCAATCACTTTATCTGCTGACATCCTTCGTCTGGTGTGCAGTTAACCCACTTTGTAATATGTATCTTGAAAATTATGGGAGTGTGGGAGGAGAGGTTGGATGGGGGCGGGGGGGGGGGGGGGGGCAGCATATGTTTTTTAATGGGTATTTTCAGTGGAGAAAGCGGAGATGCTATCCCTGGTTCCTAAAATCTAGGTTATTAAACATATGGTCATTTGAAAAGAAAGTTAATTTTTTTATAAATAAACAGAACAACTGCTTACCTTTTCCACATAGAATGGAATTCTATCTATGGAACTCGGCCTGGCAGAATACTTTGCAAAATCTGCTGCTCTGGCCACCTAGGTAAAAATCCAAGCACTGTAATGCACACTGTTTTGACAAGTATTCCATGCATCATCATCCAGTTTATGCTCTTAATATTATTACATTACCTCTTTTCTGTGTCTGTTCATAAAACCTAAGACAAGCTCAGGCCTTTTAGTAGAATTGCAAGAAACTTGATAATCAAATAAATGTGTCTATAGTATGTTAAACAAGCTGTGCAATAATTATGTGTATGAATTGAGTTCAACTGGCAGGTCTACTCAAAAACATTACAGAAATAATGAGCTTTCAGCCATACACCCAAGAATGAAACCAAAACTGCATCTGTTACAATATTTGATAACTGTTTTTAATAAAGTGCTTTTCACACTGGTGCCTTACTGTCTTTAAATAGATCTGTTACCAAGAATGATAAAAAATCCAAGGGTACTAAGTGAACTAGATTATATTGAACTAGAATAGCTTTGTTTTTGCAGCCAAATGTCTCCCCCCCCCCCTATGGGCCATCCCAAATCATTAGGGGTAAAATATGCCCTTTAATCTCAAAACAATGATTCTATATTTCAGCAGATTTGACCTTACAGGTCAAGGTCATCCCTTTTGCAAATTCAGATGAGATTTTTGCAGAAAGTACTGGTGTCTTAACTACATAAACAGAACTACATAAATTTGACCTAGAAGATAAAGATCAAGGTTGCTGGATTTCAAACTACTCTAAGAGTTTGGTAGGAACAATGAGTGATTAAAAGTTTGGAGGTTATTGTATTCACAAGATATCCTACAGACAACAATGACTGCTGACAAAAACAGATGACGGCACTGAAAACAACATGTCTCCCCTGGAGAGGTGAGATATAATTACCTGCGGGTACTCTTGGAAAGCTCCTCCACTCTCCTGGTAATCATCAGGGGCCCCTGCTATCACTATCAGTGGCCTACAATACACGGGAACATCAGGTCTTCACGAACATTTTTTTATTTCACTTTTTTTTCATAAAAGGCTCCTTTACAAGTTTACAATTTCCTTAAAGTTACCATGATTTTCAAAGTTATTTTACCTTTATTTATACATGTTAAAATGTGCATGAACCCTCTTAAAGGTGCCCATTTACCTACCTTTTGAAATAGAATTTATCAGAATTCTGGCTTCCTCTGTGTATATAATAATGATCTGAGGGTACTTCTGATAATGAAAAGTTTTTATAAGGCCTGTTTTGAGGATGTATGAACTTGTTTAACAACAAAGTGTTTGTAAACATAGCTTTTTTGAAAAATGGGAAAAATATGTAACCTTAGGCAGTAGGCTGCATATATGCACAGGTAAAAAGGTCACTTGTGGCAAAACGCCACCTGCTAAGCTCTGGCTTATCTTACATGCTGCCAAATGCCTTTGTTGAATTTGTTTTATTTTGGCTTGCTCCCAAATATTATAAGCATATTAATATAAACAAAACAAGCAGCCTGTGTGCAGTAATATCCTTATTCCTGGCATTTTTTTTATAAAAGCTACAAGGAATTACCTTTTGTTTATTATGGTCAGACAGGTGATTGGCCCCTTTAAGGTCACAAATAAACAATAATGAATTTCTTAATATTACATCAAATATAGACCAATCATACATCACAGATGACATGGGAATAAAGTGAAAACTGTAATCTTTAAAACTGAAAACTTTTCATACACTGCATAGCACATAAGTTTTTATTGCTTATATTAGTGTAGGTTCATTAGGTTTACATCTTTTGCATAATTACAGAATATATAATCTTACCAGCAGTTCTCGTTTGCATTTGCCATTCCTGCAAAGGCATGGATGACCCCTGGACCACATACTGTAAGACAGGCTGCTGGTCTGAAAACACAAAACAACAGAACATCAGTCTGGTTTTAGTGAAATATATTTATCTGATGTTTTTTCACAGACACCAAAATATGACATGGCCTTCTGTCAATATTCTCAAAGTGATGTTATAAACTTCTAAGCATACTCAAGTTTATTTGTAATAATGTTTTTTTTTGCATATGACACAGCCTTTGCCTAAAGCTGAGCAATATTATTATGTTTGATCCTTCTGTTTAACAAAATATAGAGTCAGTGATACGTAACTCGAACTAATACTAAAAGCATTAATATTGTATATGTACACAAACTGTGTGAGCATGTAGGAATGTGCATTTTGTGAAGACCAAGACACACACCTGCCTGTAAGGTATCCAAAGGCTGAAGCAGCATAGGAAGCCTGGAATTATATATGCAAAAATATGACAAATTCCCATTTGTAACATTAGAGTGTGTCAATTAACCATGTGTAACAATTCTGAACATCAGTTATATTTACAGGATGTCTCTAGATCATGAGTATCAACTCATCAGTTAATATGTTGCATGGGCACCGCAAACGTCCATAATATGCCTGTCATGTATCTGGTCACCTCTGACCTCATTAAATATGTGTGAATTTTGAAGAGAATGTAATTCAGGTGAGAAACTCTATAGGTATGTATGTATAATGAGTTTCACATAAATTCATAGGATTTTTGTGAGTCACCAAGGTACCTCAAAATGTGGAGACCTCTGACCTCAATAACATACATGAATTTGGATGTGAATGTCAATCAAGTGAGAAATCCTATTGGTTAATATGTATAATGAGTTTCATGAAAATCCATTGGATTTTTGGTAAGCCACCAAGGTGCCTCCTAAGTGCAGTGACCTCTGACCTCATTAATTATGCATGGATTTCCTGAGACGAGAAATTTTATTGATTAACATTTCTTAAGAGTTTTATCAAATTTTAAATCAAAATCAGTTTGTTCATAAATTATTGTGGGAACACCACAAAGTAGCCAAGTGACCCCTAATATTATAAAAATATTCGTGGACATTGCCCATAATTGAACTTGGGTGAGATATTTGGTTAGTTAGTACTTATGGTGAGTTTTGCAAAAATCCATCAAAGCAGCAGAAAGTTATAGGGGCGACACAAAAAGCTAACAGACAAATAAATGGTGGGTATACCATAAAACTCCTGTCATATTACGGGCTTATAAAAATTATGGGTGACAAATTGGAGTTTTTATCACCAGAAGTTTTGTTGTTTGCTTTTTAGGTAGGACACTTCTAGATTTTAATATTTCTTCAAACTCTGCCTCATTATCTAATTCAGCCACAAAAATATCTGACTTTTATCATTTCTGAAGCATGAATGCTTACACCTGAAAGAAATTTATCTTATGCCTGAGGACATATGGTTCATGAAATAGTAGTCATTCTGTGATTTTGGGTCAAATGAATTTACTTAATAGGTAGAGTCATTTAGCTCAGTGTAGATAAGTCATAAAATATGTAACATCTACGCACCGAGGTTCAGAGGTCAAGTTTATAGAATCAGGGCTTAACATTAATATATGCCAACTCACTCCTAGCAAATAATTAATATCATGAAGACAACCTGTACTGAACTCACACACCATACACTAAATATTAAATCAAAGGAATTTTATATTTTTAAAGTTGACATGAAACAGCAAGAAAAGTTCATAAAACTGCTCTTTATACATCAAGTTGTATATTCTGTATTATTTGTGTACTATAACAAATCAAAGTCTAACTTTTCATTTAAAGAGCAATTTGTCTACAATCATAAGCCCACATTTCAGTGTAAGCTGTGAGCATTGTAAAGTTGCCACCATTTGCATGGCATAAAACCACTACCTTAGAATATCCTATGAATGTCGGTGACTCCCACACTTTGTATCTTTCGCAGGTTACATTGACTGTATTCTAATGTTATGAAGTAGGAGATGGCATATTTGTTTATAATAGGAAATATTAAAGCAATGTCTCAACATTTTAATATTTTGAATGTTTAGAATTAGTTCATATAGCAATGATGATCAATTTTGGTTTAATTCAGTTCACTTCTGTGTACTGATATTCAGACAGATCTAGGAATAACAATATAATCTTTAATTTATACACTCAAATGTTTTTACGGAGGGAAAAAGGATTACAAGGCACTCGGTCATCAGTCGACAATGACCATTCAGATGTGTTTATACAGCCTTACTGTGCTCTCAAAAATGGACTTTCAATTGGCATATATAATGAGATCATCAGATTATGTTTATATGTGTCTGAAAATAGGACTGCAGGTCAGTCTATAACTGGATGTTTGTCAGGTTAATATAATCTTACGTAAAACCACAACATGTATAATTATGTCAAAAGGCAGGTGACCAATACCATCTACTCCAGTGACAGCATGTATCAGTGATGCAACTAAGGGCAAATGAATATGCATTGAGAATGTCAATCAAAACTCTGTATCAAAAAGTCTTGCATGGTGTGCGGTTGGGGCAGAGATGGCACAGAAAGTAGAGACCACCCTTCTGTTGTAACATCATTGTCAACTGATATGGAATAAATTAAAGTGTTTGCCAAACTTGTCTTGTGTCTCTCTCACCCTGTGTTACAAGTGAAACACACAAAATCACCTTGTAACACTAATATGGTCGTATTGAAAACACTGTTTGTAAAAGTGCTGGTTAGGCCCACATATTGTTGACCTTTATCTCACTTTTTGTGTGGTATATTTGTGGTAATGGGAACTATTTCTTAGTGTAAGATCTGGCACTCTTTTTTGTCACTTGTATATGAACAATAAAGTCATTTGAGATCCGCCATATTGGTGTCTGCTTTTGATGTTCGACATTGCGTGTGCAAATTTGATGTTTCTGAAAACATAACAGGTTGTGTATGTAAGAAATGCAATTTAATATCTTATATAGTATGAACCTAAATCCTGTATAACTGTTCTACTGCATTTGATGTAGATGCATTCATATCATAAGCTATCTTCAAAATTCATGTCATTTATTGAAATTTATTGAAGGATCAATGGACTTGTGGGATTCACATTCTTTTACATGATAATGTTACTGCAAAAAATACCTAATGGTTAAATAAATATTTCATGTTCATGATATGAATGCATTTAATAAAATGTTTGAACAAAATTAAAAATATAAATTTACATAAACTGAAATTGTGAGTAATATTAAATAAAGTAATATTAAAGAAAAAACACTCACAGACTGTTCATTTCGCATTCCAACATATTTAATTCCAGCTGCTTGTACTGCTAATGCAATGTCATGTACAGGAAAGCCAACAATGCCAAACATATACTCAACATCCTGAAAACATATATTTATACATATGGGAATATATATTGTCACTATAAATACATGTATGTTCATGGAAGCATTAGAAAATATTCATAGTTTCTAAGAAATGTTTGGTCACATTATGTACCAGCTTAAAATTGCTAATGCTAAAGTAAAATGGTCATATGATAAGTCTTATTTATTGACAATGTAATTGCAAATTACAAGAGACTTGGAAAGTCCATCCATATAAAATGTGTAATTTCATGAAAATAAATAAAGGTACAGCAACATATTTCATCTTTTAAATTAGCCAGTACTTCATTTGTATGACTAGGGAATAAAGATATAATTTTTTCTATGATAGTTTTCTGTGGAAAATAAGGAACATATTACATATTCTTAATATGAGTATGGTAGGTTTTTAAAAAAAACAGTTAATTATATCAAACAAAAGGCAAGTACAACCTTAAGTAGGCAAAAGGCAAGTATTTCACCTTAAATCTGAAACTTTAAATTTTTATTCAATAAAAAAAATTCAAGAAAGACATACTGAAGAGGCAAAAGCATTTTTTTGTGATATTGTCACTAAAATAGTTTACTGTTACTGGGTACTTAAAAGAGCGTTCCTTTAAATTTTTTAATGTAACAAAATCATGTTAAAATGAATGAAAAGTTTACATTATGTATACCATCAAAAGTAACACTGTTCCAGGTTTAAAATAATGCATACTTTATGGGATCTATTATGGACTTAGAAACAACTTTGGACTGGTTTAAGATAAATTCATTTTCCCAAATGCTACCTTAAATTGCAGGGGGTTAAAAACATGTTAAGATCAGTTGTTCTTTTTCTGTGGCAACTGTACGCTCCCAAGGCAGTGGAAATCTTGCGCTTCTAAAGAAGCAACTGATTTTCACGCTGCCAGCTTTGACCGTTTATGATATATTTAGACACCAGATGGCGGTTTGTTGTCCACTGAAATAAATGTACGTACGAGCAGCTTGATGAGACAAGCAGCCAATCAGATGCCAATAAACAAACAGGCATCCTGGCTCCGCCCATTGCCGCGCTTCAAGCGCCGTTTGATGAGTTTCCGGTCGAATTTAAATTGCTCCCTCTGCATTCTCGCATCATCGACCGATTCGATTATGAAATTATGACTGTGTTAGCGTAGCCATGTATCTGTTGTCTGCAGAACTGAAACCAACCAGCGAGGTGTGCACGCAGCCTTTGTTGTTACGTTTCGTTTGAATTACAGCTCAATAGCCGAGCATCCTATGTGCCCAAAGCCTTAGGCAAACCACGTCAGGGGCCATTCTCTCTGAGCCTGTGGCCTGTTTAGACGGTTACGCTGGGGGATGAGCTGTCACTCAAAAAGAAATGAATATGATTGGCTCCGTGTATTCCTCGCTTGGCTTTGTCTTCCAGCACAAAGTTTCATCTGATTGGACAAAAATACAGTGCTCCCCTCTGGTGTTGCAAAGCAGGATACGAGGTCATAACAAACAGCGCCTTACGATATAGGAAGTAGCCCTATAGGTAAAGCGCTGTGTAAAGAGCGTATGGCAACTGATGATTCACAAATGCTCAAAGGTAAAAATGAAATTATGCAGTGCCATGTCTAGATGTAATGCAAATGTGATTGTAGAAGACATGAATTTAAAAATAGTACTGGTGACAGTCTGGCCACTTATGCTGACTGTATAACCTTGGTTTTGGGAGAAAAAATAATAAAATCAAATCCTAAAAAATGGCTAACTGCTACTGGGTGTGAAGAGGGCCGAGCACCTGAAAGCTAGTGTACACGAACCTGCACAAAGCTAGTCTTAAAAAAGCTGTCAAGCATTTTCATTACTTTTGTTTGTCAGACTATCATGGCAATTCAAAACTTTACATTATTAACATAGGTATGGACAACTGAAGTTCAGTTTAAAATTAAATGTTCTCTACACTATTTTAAATAAACCTTTTTAAAACTATTCAAATTGAGGAACAGATCAAACTTTATGTGTAAACTGTCAATAGGTTGAGAACCATTTCACATATTATGATTTTCAAAGAGTGTAGATCTAAATATTTATTAAATATTTAAAAAAAGGATCTAACTCCCATTTATAAATATTATATAACATATCAAAATGTTGCCATATAATTATAAACATGCAAATCTGTCCAAATAATATTATAATGTATTATTATTAATTTATATATAATATTTATTTGAATAACACTAAATTAATAGTAATAATAAATTATAAAAATAATAAAGTAATAATGCAACAATTAACATAATAAAATAATAATAATAATAATAATAATAATAATAATAATAATAATAATAATTGTGCACTTATTAAAATATTTTTTTATTAATTAAAAATTATCAATATTATTACTGTTAAGAAATAATAATAATAATATGAATAATAATATTAATAATAATAATAATAAAATAAGCACGACTGAATTTAAATTAAAATTCAATAAAATCCCATCTAGAAAGTGTATCAAATATGCTCTCACTGTACCTGTATAAACAGTTATGGACTACATTAACATAACATAAAAGGGGCTCAGCAGGAAAGCTCTCCCAGTTTACTAGTCCATCTCTGGACCCTTGTGTCCTATGTTAGACCTGATGGACGGACACGTAGGGTCCATGGCACATCTGCCAAATCCTAAGAGCACCATCGTTACAAAATATGTAACGATGGGTCTGTGGTCCTCCGCTGAGATGACAGGCCTAATCGCTTACAAAAACTGCACCTGGCTTATCTAGAGAACCGTTACTAACCGTCTACAAGTTTGATTGTACTTTCCTACTTCAAAAATATAATATTTTGACTCTTTTTCCTCGAGGATCCTCTAAGACCGGCAGTCATGACCTGTTTACAATATGGAAGACCTACCGCGGTGCACTGTGGGACGGAATCGTACTCTCCATGCATATGAAAGCCTGCTGTATGTCTGCATTCACTGGAATCGGGCCGGACCCTAAGACCTTGAGATGGTATCCAGCATTCACGACCTCTTTATTGCCAAAAGGAAAAGCTTTATAATAGAAATGACTGGATCTGTTCATTCTCTTAAGGAAAATACCTGGAAATCGATGCCATAAAGAGCTATTAGGATTGCTGCTTTCCCTCATTCAGATGTGGTCTATTTATCATATTGTATTACAGTGGTGGATCAAGAGGGGTACCCCCCCCCCCCCTGAGCTGAAACATCTCTCATTTTATCCAATATTTCTCAGATATTTGTGATTAATTTTCATTTTTTTTTCAGATTTTATTCCCTAGCAATTAAATAATAAAATTAACCACAGGTTGTTACTTTCTAATTCATAATGTGAGGGTGTTCATGAACAGCTCTGTACGTGATATGCTCAATAATTAAGACAGCATCCAAAATTTCTTTACTGACGGATCAAGTTTTTCCGTTATAACGCTCTGCCGGGTCACAACATCGAGAAAACAGTTTATAATTGTTTTCAATATGGGAGGAAGACCCTCCCCATGTACCAGTAATTAACCTAAGATATATATATATATATATATATATATATATATATATATATATATATATATATATATGACAAAAAAAATTGTATGCACAATTAAAGAACTTATTCATTCTTAATATACCCACTAACCGCTAACCCATATTAGCACCCCCTTGTTCTCAAATTTCTGGATCCGCCACTCTATTTCTACGATTTGTTTGTAATTTCTCTCTCGCGCGCAAATAACACAGGGAAATGTTACATTATCATAATCACCTGAAATCACTTTGTTTTTTTTTTTTTCTTCCGTCCCCCTCCCCCAGGCAAGATATAAACATATAATAAATGATTTATACCGTATACATAATAAAACATGACATTAGACAAGAAAAAAATTCATGAAAAGCCTATTGTACCATCAATTTAATTTCTCAATAATGTTTTTATGGAAGCCATAACCATTCAGCCTTTTACGATTTTCATAAACATGCTTGCATATGCAGGGAAATAAAAAAAAAATGGGTAGAAGATGTGTTCGCCTAACCAAGCACTGTAATGTATATAAACGATCTTATTTTAGGCGTTTTGTATTA
This sequence comes from Sipunculus nudus, assembly GCA_026874595.1. NCBI lineage: Eukaryota > Metazoa > Annelida > Sipuncula > Golfingiida > Sipunculidae > Sipunculus > Sipunculus nudus. The sequence continues at coordinate 33,277,615 of CM049318.1, forward strand.
AGATTTTACTTATTTTTGTGATCAAAATAGCCAAAAACTGCTTATTGTTACATCCAAAATTAACACAAAATTATAAACAATTGAACATGCTATTAATGCGAAGTATATATATATATATATATATATATATATATATATATATATATATATATATATATATATATATTGCCTAGACTAAACGTTTGCCTAGGTACACAAACATTGCATTGCACCACTACACATTCTGCCAATGTCATTTTTTAACCATTACATGCGGATGTACTGGCCCGGGGCCCGGCCTGTGTTTGACTCCGCTGGGTCAATCCATTGTCCAATAAAATGTTGTTTATCTGAAAATAATACTTTTGAAAAGCTAAAGAGAATTCAACTAAAATTAAATTTATTTTCGGTAGAGATATTTATGTCTCATGTGTCAAGTCTGTAAGCTGTCTTGTGCGCGCCTACATCTGCGCAGTGAGGTAAAAATCTCAGAAAGCGTCGTTTTAAGCGCAATCATTTTAAGAAATCAATACGATTATAAACAAGATGCATATCGATTGTCGTGCACAGAGGAACGAGCTGCTGATTTTTTAACGTAACTGTGAACGGGGCGTATTTATTTTATAATATGAAAAGGCCTGTTTTAGCCTTTACTTATAAACAAAAACGTTTAACATAAAAGTTACAGGAAAACCATGAACTTTTTATCCGTATATATTATCCGTATATTATTGTATATATATCAACTCTTTAAATTTGAGAGGCTTTTTCATAACAGACTTTTATCAGGAATTCGGTTATTGCGTTAATTCTCACTTAACATACATAAATATATATGTGTGTGTGCATGTGTGTGTGAAAGGAGCGCATTTATACAACAGCGGAAGACCATGCATTTATATATATATATATTTATATATATATATATATATATATATATATTATAACATGACATGCATACAAAAGAGTTATCGGACTGAGCGCATTTTCTTATAACATAAATATAAATATAAAAGGATTGCGTTTATATTACAGCTGACATACATTCTAAATCATGGCATGCGCTAAAGCGGGCGGCAAGCGCATGCGGTCACGCGGAATTTTTAAAACGGACATGCTTATTTGGCGGAATGTGGAATCGCTATGGAAGATGAAGAACTTATGTGGTATTTTATATTTTTGTCTGAGACAAGTACCACTGTTTAGCGCAAATTTCATAAAATAATCATGATTGTGCTCGGTGAACAATAACATATTATTTAAACAAGTATAGATTATGTTATATATATGTTATAACATATATGTAATTTATACAAATCAATATATATATATATATATAAACATGCATATGCATATATAAAGTTCTTATAAATGTTATATTTACTTACATATTGTAGTGTATAAATAAGTTGTTAATTAAATAAATTTTACCAGATTTTCAATAGACACAATAGATATTTTACTATAAAGGCTTGCGCACGCGCACGGCATGCAGACATCGCTCCATGCATGCAGTGCATGTTTCGGCCCTCATATGCTTTCTTAATAGAAATTGTACGAGGAATTATCTATTTTATAACCTGAATTACCTTATATTTTGTTTCTCTATGACCAGAACTACAGTACTTACATGTATGACGAATTCAGCGATAGACAGGAATACCAGCGGGGGCCTCTTTTTATTTTATTTTTTAAAGAATAAATGCCCCTTTGTGACTTAGGCTATATGTGCATTATACACAGTATACATATTTATGTCCTTGAGCAGAATCACGATATCCCTGACTTTTTACATTTCTTTACGAAAATTACAAAATCACATTATGAATATGGTAAAACATACTTTACCTCTGCAGTGCAGTTTAGCCCGGTGCCGACAGTCTTAAATTCTTGTGAAAATAAAGTGTCCGACCTTTCTTAACTATTTGATCATCTGGTATTTTTATTGTGAAGGTATATATATTCAGTGAGAGACTCATGAATGGAATTAATATATATATATATATATATATATATATATATATATATATATATATATATATATATATATATAATTTACAGTGTTGTTTTAATTCTTCAGAGTTATACCGCTCTGGCCTAGTCTGTAGGCCATAGAGCACTTTACAACGGAGGGTAACTATACCTTCTATATAAATATATATATACAATATGATAAATAGACCACATCTGAATGAGGGAAAGCAGCAATCCTAATAGCTCTTTATGGCATCGATTTCCAGGTATTTTCCTTAAGAGAATGAACAGATCCAGTCATTTCTATTATAAAGCTTTTCCTTTTGGCAATAAAGAGGTCGTGAATGCTGGATACCATCTCAAGGTCTTAGGGTCCGGCCCGATTCCAGTGAATGCAGACATACAGCAGGCTTTCATATGCATGGAGAGTACGATTCCGTCCCACAGTGCACCGCGGTAGGTCTTCCATATTGTAAACAGGTCATGACTGCCGGTCTTAGAGGATCCTCGAGGAAAAAGAGTCAAAATATTATATTTTTGAAGTAGGAAAGTACAATCAAACTTGTAGACGGTTAGTAACGGTTCTCTAGATAAGCCAGGTGCAGTTTTTGTAAGCGATTAGGCCTGTCATCTCAGCGGAGGACCACAGACCCATCGTTACATATTTTGTAACGATGGTGCTCTTAGGATTTGGCAGATGTGCCATGGACCCTACGTGTCCGTCCATCAGGTCTAACATAGGACACAAGGGTCCAGAGATGGACTACCAGTTTACCAGTAAAGTTTTATTTTGAACGCACGAGTGATAATACGCGAGTTCTTGGCAACTGTAAATAAATTGCACTGACTATTAGCAACAGTCAATCAAAATGCAGGTACAGGAAGGCATATAAATTGCTTAAGTCATTACGTAACAATAGATTAACATAACAATAAAGGGAATCGGATCATACCTGAGCATGAAGCGATTGGGCGAGGACCATTGCCCCCGTGGTTTTGCTGTCGTCCGACATTTTGGCCAATTGGTCACATGATCAAGCTCGGTAACGTGACAGCTGACTGGGCTTCTGTACCTTAATTATAATTATCCATATTCAATCTCATTATAAGTGTAATAATTTAGTAAACTACGTAGACGTTCCTAATTGATGTACATTTATCACCAAAACGGTATCTTTCAAAGGTAAGTATGATCAAAACTTATATCATGTATTATAATTACGGAAAGGAGCAAGTCTATAAGGTAAAATAGACTTGTCACCAGGTTACTGAGCCCTTGATCTTTGTGCTTTGCATGGGTGTCCCGGTTAGTGACCTAAGATGGAGCAGTCAATCACTGGGGTACAAGTACGTTGACAGGCATTTATTAAGGATAGTAGTTCAGATAAGGGTGACCTTTTTGTTTTAATGATACCAAACATGACAAAACATATGTTAACTAGGGGCAACACACAACTGTTAAAACAGTAGACCTGCCTTGGGTATAAAGTGTTTACTGTTTACCTCGTATCTGTTAATATGATACTGATGATAGGCGGAAGTTCAGAATGAAGACTTACGAGTGTTCATCCAGTGATCCACCACGTCAATCACCCGTCCCTCGTGTATCTCTCCTTCACCTGCTCACGCCCCTCCCTCCATTCCTCTCTCTATTTCTCATTGTGATTTATCGGGATTTTTTGTTGTCGTGAAATGTTTATAAATAAATTTATGAATTATATAAATTTCATATTTAAAATTTAACTGAATTGTAACCTGATTTTTTAAAATTTTCATTTAATTTAAGTTTATATTACATGTGTCTGATTCATTTATTAAGTTGATATAAAATTTAACACATATATTAAATGTCATAAGGCAAAAAAAAATTAAAGGTATGGTTCTCAGGCATTGCCCGCGTCAATTTTAACCCCCCCCCCACACGCATCAAACATTTTTATTTTGATTTCATCATTCAAGATGGTAAAATAATACAATTTCCATATGATTTCCTTTGTTATGAAGCGCACTTTTAGTTTTACCTGTTTAGCAAGAAGAAAAATGTCAGTTACATGCTTTACCCTGATCATATGAAATTTTATCGAAACATACAAAAAAAGATCAAAAATAAAATCCGCCCGCCCTCATTGATTTCTGAAAAAAAGTGCCTGAGAGCCATACCCTTTTATTTTTTTGGCCTAAGTTTCTAAATTTATTTAATTTGATAATATTTAAAATTAGGAACTAGATGTAAATGGAATATACAGTCTTAATTGATTAAAAATGAATACAATTTTTTAAATGTTAACTTGTGAATGTTTTACAGAATATTCTTTTGCAGTTTTATTGTTTTTAAGAATTATTACCATAATGTATCCAAAGTGTGAAATATTTAACGATATATAAATCCATAAATGTATATATATATATAAGTTCTCCATTCCTTCAAACGGTGAGAAGGCCCACCTTGCTATTTATCAAGCGAACCTGTGAGCTTTAATTATGCAGCAGTGTGGCGTTGGCCTTTTTCTGCATATTAACCCTGTTATCTCAAAAATGGCAGGAGCTAGCATCTCCAAACTTTATGCAAATGTTGATCACATTTGAAACTGAGGTTTTTGTGGCATCACCTGCATTGACCTGTTTTGTAAGGGAAAAAAATTGTAAATTTAACTTCTTTCAGCCCTAACTTAAAAGCTTTGTTGATGAAACTGTCAAAACAAATTATTTAGTATTTCACAGTAATTATCCTTAAGTACTGTTCTCTCAGTTGCATAAGAATAGATCATAAGAATAGATTGATTTTTTTTTGGTAGAGTTACAGAAAGCTGAAGTTGGACATGGCCAAGTAAGCATATATGAAACTTAGGGAGCAATACTCTTCTGCAAAACTTTTTTTTGTGCCTGTAAATTTTTATGAGTGATTTGTCATATATGCCTTAAAATGTGCTTTTCCGTACATCTCAGATAGCTTTGTCTTATAGAAGACTGAGGGAGCCACCTACAATTGCTTTTGCATTGCATACATCTAAGCTAATAAGTTTGTGTGGTTTGATGTATCTACCTAAACTATTTTATGTCCTTGCATACATTCATCAATGGCCTTCTTGAACACAAGACTTCCAGGGCCACCTACAACTTTTTTTGCATAGTGCCACTACATCCTTGCGACTATCTCAGGAGTTAAGTTTGTGTAATTGGTGCTCATGTTTAAAACTTTTAGTACTTGCTTTGTACATATATATGTCACACATTTATTTCAGGTTATACCTGATGTTTATACCATTGCACAGGTTCACATTAAGACTGGAGGACTTGTTTCTAAAGGGATTGCCACCTTGCTATAATAATAAAAAGAATATGAAATGATGCAAAGTGCTTTAAAATTGTTGCAAATCTAAGCTTGTCAATCTAGTGCCTACCTCTCTTTAATTGTATCCTTCAAAACTGAGTTTTGCGGATACTGTATTTTCAGCCGCTGCATATGGTTGAGGAGAACTCCTCCATAACCACTAGACAAAATTTTATAAAACACAGAATTTTAATTGAGGCACATGTGAACTGCTGCACCCTATTTTTGGGTTGACATTTGACCTTTCCTCTCTGCACAGTGTCTATTGGTGGGTCTGTTTCAGATATAAACCCCACATATCTTGGGACTCAAGGTTTTAGCTCTTGGATAGCTTTATATTGTACACAAAACTGGTGGTGCCACTTACAGCCATTTTTGCACAGCATCCATATGTTCACCTGCCTTTGGTTAAAATCACTCATATCTCTGCAGTGGTTGGACTCATCCACCTGAAATTCTGCAGGTGTATACATCTCAAAGAGAGTTTTTGTTTATGTGACAGATGGCGCCACCTACATCCATGTTTAAGCTGAATTTTTGCTTGTGTATAGATTTAGCTTAGCTCTTTATCATTTACAAAACTGGTGGTGCCACCTGCAACTATTTCTTGTTCATATGACAGATGGCATCACATACAATCATGTGTAACATGGCAGGCAACCATGCTGATAAGCAACACATCTCACTCTATTTCCCCTTACACACAATCGATGCCTCACTTCAGACTTGCCACTCTTATTTTGGCGGATAACTACATATAGTAGCTTGAAAATACCTATACTCTAGTTTTTGAAAGTGAAGAACCCTGCACATACACATATTTAATATATATATATATATATGTATATATATATATTTATAATATATATATAAATATTAGTATATTTGTATGATACAGTGACAAGAATGGTTAGAAAGGCGAACTTGTTGTGAGATTCATCCTAAACGCCATGGAGGAAGGGACTGTGTCCAAGAAGTCAGGTACGCATGTTCTAAAAATTAGTTTAAAAAACTAAATGAATATCACAGCTATCAGAAAGTAAAAGCTAAATAGGGTTTATCTAAATTTAGATGGAGGTATTTGACTCTCTTTCTCAGTGAGGTGAAATGTTTATATTCACTAAGTCCCCTTCACAATTTGGTTGTTCTAAATAATGGACTTTACATTTTATCATGATATACATGAAGGCCGTTACTTTGTTGAAGTCAGAGTATACTCCTTGCAGTGTAAAAACTGTGTTTAAAACAAAGATGTGCAGATTATATTTATGACACCTTTTAATTATGACCTCATGTATGATTGGCATATATGAATATGTTATGGCGCTAGACGTAGATCAATTCCCAGTAGTGGTAATATTATAATGGTTATTATTAAATCTCATTTTTAGCCAACCTGTGAGCTTATGCGATGGCGCAGCCTCGTCCATCGTCAGCTGTCATCCTTACATTAACCCATGCTATCTCATAAACTGTTGGAGCTAGCAGCACCAAATTTTATGGAAGAATCAGTAACATGTCATATCTATTGGTTTGAGCTTATTTTTTGGCTATCTGCATTGACTTAGATTTTAAAGGGGAAAAGTTTAAAAAAAAACTTTAAAAATTCTTCCTCCTTGAAACTGACCAGCCAAATTGTTCAATATTTCATAGAACTTTTAGAACAAGTACTTTTCAAATAATGGATAAGCATGTTATCATGGAAGCATTATACCTGATGTATATCCCATTGCACAGGTTTGCATTAGGTCTGTAGGCCTTGTGTTTTTAGCCCAGTTGACTTTGTCATACTGAGTCATTGGGATTGGTATTTGTCCTCTGTCCTTCCAGCAGACTGACCAGCCATCAGTTAACGGGGATCATAAACTCATTAACCTAGAAAGTTTTTTTTTTAAATGCCAAGGAAAAATCTCTTTTAAAACCCAAAATCAGGTCACATTGACCTATAGTCTGGGAATGGTGAAAACTTTCTGAATATATGAAAGTCAGAATTTTCCAAGTGTTTTATGCTGTTGCAGGTACAGATAACAAAATCAATGAAAGTTCTCAAAAATATCCCTGTCAGCAAAATTTTAACAAAATTGGACAATCTAGATCTAGTACTCCAGAAAGGATACTTAAAATTGTTAAGTTTCAATGTGATTGGTCCATTATGAGTAAATTCTCATGCAAAGCATAAAAAGGTCAAGAGTGGATGCATGGATTTCCATGAAATTTGCTATGCATGTTTATATAGGAAAGTTTTATTGTTGGATTGGGACTTCTGGCACCACTTGTTTTAGCTCAGTTAATTTTCAGACATGCTTAGTTACATAGCAATGGGTCTTTGAAAGATTTACCCATCGTATGATCGACACCAGTGGTGTCATCCACAAATGTGTTTTCTTAGTTTACAGTAACTTTGTTTGTTTCAGGTCTCATTCATGTCACATTATTAGCTCTTATTAGCTCAGCCATCATAAATTTTGCCTTTAACCAACAAGTATTTTGTATTTACCAGGAGTTTAGTCTCTTTTATCCTAGAATAATAAAAAATCTATAACAAGTTTTTAAAAATATGACCAAGGTCTAGGAATATCATAGATCTTACTTGATGGATGAGCATCTTGACCAATGGGTCAGTTGTTTGTAATTTTTTTCTCAGAAGATTTTAAACCTTATTTTTTTTGTAAAATCCAAAGTTGTTGCACTGAAGATCTCATGTTAGACTTAACATGATTTAAACAAATCAGCTGTTTAAACACGTAGCAACATTGGCCATTCTGACTCAAATTTCATGGATCAGCAAACACATTGTTTCTTTATTGTTCCAGTATATCTTTTATATTCAGGGCTTCACTTGGAGTTTTAAAGCAAAATTTCACCTTGTACCTCATACTTTGACTTGTGGTTGGCACCATTAAAATAAGTTATAAATATCTTTCACTGACTTGCAGCAATGTCTGAAATAATTACACCTATATATTAAAGCTGATATTTTCCATATTTTATTAAAAGTAACATCTGCGTACTGCTGGTGTTCCAAATGTCACTCCTATGACTCTTATCATTTATGATAACGGTTGCATGATGTATGAACCAGTGACTCAACTGAAAATGATTTATGCCTTTTATTTAAGGAGGGCGATGTGGATGGATTAGAGGTCCACAGAAGTACATTTATATGGGGCACTTCTTATCATCATGGGTAAGTAATTATCCAGACAGAAAGATTTATTGAATTCTCTATCAGAAAAGATTGATTCATAGTGAATAAGATTAATAGCATATAGATCTTCAGTGAATAATTGGTGATCTTATCAGTGCATTTGTTTTGAATTTACTGGAACATTATTTGGTAAAAATATTAAAAAATTAAGTAACAATAATGGTTTGATTATAAGCAACACACAGTTTTGTGTTAAAATTTTAAATTGGAAATAAAGTGTTACAAAGTGTTCTGCCAAATTTCTTTCTCTCTGAAATAGTCCCATTTTATTCACCACTCATATTCACTGATCATATCAATCATGCAAACATCACATAATTTAAGTTTCCCAAATCAGAAGCACTTTGTTTTTTATCTCAGATATTTGCATTTTGCAGTTTTGTTCTCAAAACATAGATTTGTTGTTAATTTGTTGCCTCTTTTTGGTGATACATAACTTCATGAAGGATGGATTCCAGTTATTTGTTTAGTCTTGTATTTAAAAAAATGCATTGTATGTTTCAATGATAAATAAAATATAAATTTATAGAATGAAAGCCTGTTGCCATGTGTGTGTGTGTGTTTGTGGGAGGGGGTCTCTATTGGGTGATACTCCCAAAACTGTGTTTGCGTTCACTTATTTAGCCCATATTGCGAGGTTCATTCAGGCATAAGTGAGTGTACATCTGTGAACATTCCTCAGTGACGTTCCTGAATCCAGCTGATGAGCAGTATCCAATCCAAAATCTAATTAATTCTTCTTTGGCAAATTTCCAAAATGCCCTGAAAATTTCATGAGATTCCATTCACTATTGAATGAGTTGTTTTGTGAACAAACACAAGCACAAACAGTGATGAATGCATAACCTCCTGGCAATAAATTTTTTTTATCTTATATGTTATATCTTTCTCCCTCATCAGGGTGATCGGATGTGGAGTTTTGCGCTGGGTCTGTACCTGGTGTACCTGGGACAGAAGTCTCTTCGTCTCGCTGCTGTGTACGGCTTCTCAGCGTGCGGTGCTGTGTTGCTGTTTGGTGGATTGATTGGAGACTGGGTAGATCGTAACCAACGTCTCAAGGGTAGGTAAAGTAGAGAAAAAATGATGTTTTTTAAATTATTGTTTCATAAGCAATAGTTTATTTTTTGAGCCAGATTTTCACCCATTTTTTCTGTAGAATTTACAATGGAATTTGTCTGAAAGAACACCTAGCTGTCTAATAAGACCACCTGTCTATTAAGACCACCCTTGGGTGAACCAAAAGCATTCACATTAGTTATAACTGGCCTGTCTAATAAGACCACCTGTGAAGGCCACTTTTGGCCAGTCTGATGAGTGGTCTCATAACACAGGTTTCATCGAATGTGATTTCTGGCTTACCCTGTGAAACAAATTGTAATGGTTAGACCTAGAAACTTTTATCAATACATCCAGGGAGGTCCTGGTAAAATCTCCTTGGAAACCTTAATAAAATTAGGTCATGGTGACCAATATTTTGTGAACTACCAGCTATAAACATGATTTTGAGTGAGTCCCTGGTGTGCACTCAAGCAGGCAAGAGGTGTGCTCTGAGAGGGAAGAGATTTTTTCATTAATTTGGCAGGTTAAAGGCAAGTAAATTCCATTAAAACTTACAGAGAAACACTTTAGGTGCTAAAAAAAGAGATTTGTTTATTTTGGCTTCATATGTGAATTATTTGTGTGGTAAATTAGCAAGTTAAAATTGGGATAGGGTGGAAAATTTCACTTGTTCATTGTGTTATTTGGTTGACAGTTTTCAATAGGTGCTTTCATTCACCATTGACTACAAGTGGTCAGCAAGTGCACACCAGGGTGGGCTTTGTTATGGTACCTGAACGCTCTGTGTTATAACATGGTGGCCTGAATGTTCATGGTCAGCTTGGGCCAGTAATATTTTTCACATGATGTTGTTTAAAGTGCCAAAATGATCTTTGTAAAATATGCCAAAGGAAGAGTTTAAAAGGACCAGGTCTGATCTCTCTAGCTCCTCATCAGATTCATCTGTTGTATCAAAAAAGCACAAACGTTTGCCATCACTTAAACTTGATGATAGTGTAATAGAGGACAGTATGGGATCTCTCACAGAGGAACGTATGTTTCAAATGTTAGAAAGTTTCAAAAAAGAAATCTTGACAGAGATAAGAAAATCCATTGTGACAGAAATAGAGGAAACAATAATGGAAAAATGTGTAAAGCCTCTTGAAAATAAAATAAGTGAACTGGAGAATGTGGTAGTCAGTTTAAAGCAGGAAAACATTGCACTGAAAAACGAATGTGAACAGACAAAAAACATGGCAAGAGAGGCAAAAATTAATGCTGTGAATAATGAGCAATACTCTAGAAGGTGTAATATTAGGATACTTGGGGTCATTGATAAAGATAAAACTGAGGATACAAGGAAAGTAGCCATTTCAATTTTTCAAAATAAATTGAATGTAAAGGTAGAAGAAAGATCTATAGATGTGGCACATAGGGTGGGGACACATCGACATGACTCCGACAGGGCTATTATTGTAAAATTTATGTCTAGGGATGAAAAGCTTTCTGTATTGAAAGCCAGGAAGCAGTTGAAAAATAGCGGAATAATCATAGTTGATGATATGTGTGCTGAAATGCAAAAAATGTTTAATAGAGTAAAAAAGGATCAACGTGTCTCTGATGCATGGACGTGGGATGGGAAGGTGTTTGTCAAAGGGAGGGATAATAAAGTGTTTAGGGTCAAGTATGGAGATCAGCTGGATGTGGTAATGAAGTAATCTGAAAGGGCTTTGGAAGTTTGTATTGTTTATACATGAAATGAGAATATATTAGAACGCCTTGAACAGATCATAGCTTTCCCTTTTCGTATTAATATAATTATTATTATCATCATTATCAAAATATTATTTTTGGGTGTACTGGTCCAAGCTACCAGGTACCACAGTATGTCTTATGTATATTTATGTCACCTTGTGTTCTGGGTCACTTGTTCGTGTCTTCTATGTGTTTATATGATACTTGCGACTCGATGTAAAAGTGGTGAAATGATAAAATACACTAAATCTAAACTACATGTTCACCAGTTTGGAAGCATCACATTTTCCCTTTATAATTGGTTACAAAGATATTTCTGTAGGCTGAAAATAAGATATTCACACATATATTTAACTTTGTGTTTACAATTATTCATGAACTTATGGATTTATAGAAATAGGTGCATGTACCATATTTTATTCCTGTAATAATAGAAGGTTCTACTTCAACAAATGAAATATCAGTGATGAATTTTAAGATTCTGAGTGTTAATGCTAATGGGATTAGGAATTATATTAAAAGAAGGAAATTATTTAATTGGTGTCATAAACAAGGATTGGATAAAGGTATATGTTTTATTCAGGAATCCCATTCTGATACAAAATGTGAACAAGCATGGAAACACCAATGGAGGGGTCATAGTTTCTTTTCCCATGGTACAAATCAGGCCAGGGGAACATTAACCTTAATTGGGTCAAAACTAGAATTCACATTGTTGGATAGTAAAGTGGACGATGCAGGAAGATTTGTCATGCTATATTGTATCATTCAAGGGTCACACTTTTTGCTGATTAACGTTTATGGTCCTAACAGTGAGACTGAGCAATTATTATGTTACGAGAATATTTATAATATAATAAATGATAATTTTCAGCCCGACGAAAATACTAAGATAATTTGGGGTGGGGACTTTAATTTTTGCTTTTCTGATGAGGATGCTGATGGAGGTAATTTTACGCTTAAGTCAAAAACAGTCGACATGATTAAGAGGACTATGGAATTATTAAATATATGTGATATCTGGAGAGTTCGAAACCCAAAAGTTAAAAAATTCACCTGGAGACGATTATGTCCACTTACACAACGGAGATTAGATTTCTTTTTAGTGTCATCGTCTCTGCAACCCTATATTTCACACTGTGATATTATACCCAGTGTTGGCTCGGATCATTCAGCTGTACATCTGGCACTTAGGTCACTGAACACTGATAAACATGGGCCTTCCTTCTGGAAATTTAATTGTTCACTTATCAAAGATATAAATTATATAAACAAGATGAAGGAGTATATTGTTACAACAAAGCAGGAGTTAGATCACTCAGAGCTAGATGCACGAGGTAAATGGGAGTATCTGAAATATAGCATTAGGAAGTTTACAATTACTTATTCTAAAGAAAAGAATAGAAGATTTAAAGATAGATACCTTTCATTAGAAAAAGAAGTAAAAGAAATGGAATGTGCCATCAGTAGTAATCCGAGTCATGAAAACTTAGAAAAATATGAAAAGATCAAGAATGAATTGGAGGAATGCTATAATAAAATAACGGAAGGAATTATAATAAGGTCAAGAGCACAATGGCATGAGCAAGGTGAAAGAAATAATAAATACTTTGTAAACTTGGAAAGGAGAAATAAGAATAAAACTTGTATTAGAAAATTACTTATCGATGGAAATGAGGTAACAAATCAGGAAAATATTATGAAAGAAATATATAATTTTTACTGTAAAAGATATGAGAGACATATAGATAAAAGCTTTAATGATTGTGAACATTTTTTAGATAGTTGCTCTAACTTACCAGTATTAAGTACAGATGAAGCAGAGTTGTGTGAAGGTATGATTACTATAACTGATGTACACAATGCATTAAAATCTATGGCGAATAACAAGACTCCTGGAAATGATGGGCTTTGCAAGAATTTTATTTATGCTTCTTCAGTGAATTAGGAAGTTATTTGACTACATGTCTTAATGAATGTTATAATTTTGGTGAACTGACTACAAGTCAAAAACAGTCAGTAATCACTCTTCTTGAGAAACCTGGAAAAGATGTAAGATTCATAAATTCATGGAGACCCATCAGTTTAATAAATGTTGACTGTAAAATCCTTAGTAAAATACTTGTAGCACGTTTAAGTAAAGTTCTGAATAAATTGGTTGATATGGATCAAAATGCATTTGTTCCAGGACGCTACATAGGGGACTCAGTACGCCTTATATCAGATATGATTGAATATTGTGAAGTAGAAAACATAACTGGAATATTGTTTGGTGCTGATTTCGCTGCAGCTTTTGATTCCGTAGATCATGTGTTTATGCTATCGGTATTGAAACGGTATGGATTTGGACCAATGTTTATCAACTGGATAAAATTAATTCATACAGGTTCACAAAGTTGTGTTTTAAATAACGGATATTCAACCAGATATTTTCCTGTGTCAAGAGGTACTAAGCAAGGTGATCCAATTGCACCATATTTGTTCATTCTTGTGATAGAAATCTTAATGCATATGGTTAGATCAGAAAAAAATGTAAAAGGCATTTATATAGGTAGCAATGAAGTAAAACTAACAATATTTGCTGATGATGTTACTTTTTTCCTGTCCAATGTGGAGTCATTTAAATATTTGATATCAATAATTGACACATTTGCTAATTATACTTCATTAAAAGTGAATTATGAAAAATCAGATGCAGCTTGGTTAGGAAAATGGAAGAAAAAGGAGGAAACACCAATTTCATGTAAATGGGTTAAATTAACAAAATCTGCTATTAAAATTCTTGGGATATGGTACACATACAATGAAGAACTTTGTTATAAGTACAACTTTCAGACAGTGGAGGAAAAACTTAAGTTACTGTTTAACATTTGGTCAACTAGAAACCTTACAATATTTGAACGTACAGAAATTTGTAGAACTTTAGCCTTACCAAAGATTTTGTATGTTTGTAATATGTGCACCGCACCAACAATATTTATTAATAATATCACATTACTCATGAGACAGTTTCTATGGAAGGGTAAGCGACCTAAAGTCAAATATGAGACAGTCATTGGGTCCTATGACCGGGGAGGTTTGAGCTTCCCAGATGTTGGTACAAGATTAAAAACTCAGTATGTAATGTGGATAAAAAAATTAACCACAGGTTCAGATAGAACATGGAAAACAATACCTCAGTACTATTTGAAAGCAATTGGAGGTAAAGATGCAATTTCAATGAATTTTGATATAAAGAGAATCCCATGTCAAATGTTGCCATTTTATAAGGAATGCCTGAAAGAGTGGTCATATTTTGTTAAAAAATACCCTGAATCAGCCCAGGAAGTTATCTTACAACCTTTGTGGAATAATTGTTATCTGAAGTTCAATAAAAAGTCTTTTTTTGTAAAATATTTTGATAGCTTAAACATAAGAACGGTGAAAGACCTTTTAACAAATAATGGTTATGTGTGTACTTGGCACGAATTGAGGGTAAGGTACCCACCATTATCATTTAGCAAGTATTTGTCATTGAGATCTGTTATAGGTTCAATACCTCAAGACTGGATTAGTTTATGTATATCAGAAGAGTTTGTAGAAACTAGAGGACAGTGTGTTGTTACAGATACCGGAATTATTGATTTAGCAGAGATTACATCTAAAAGGGTGTATGATTCACTTATCAAAAAGAAGAGCACTCAGTCAACAACATTAAAGAAGTGGGCTGAAAGAGGGGAAATTAGTTGTGAACAATTTACACAATATTATGTTGCAGCCCATCAAATTTCACTTGATATGTATAGCAGGGAATTCCAATATAAGATTTTACATAACTATTTACCTGTCAACTCTCTGCTTTACAAGTGGAATCTTTCTGACAGTCCGCGGTGTTCATATTGTTTTCTTGAATACGAAACGGTGATTCATTTGTTCTGTGAATGCTTTGTGTCCAAAAATGTATACTTTGGAATTCAGACATGGCTGAAAACAGCGAATATATATTTGCCTTCTCTTAATGTCACAACTATATTGTTCGGGGTATTACCTGTTAAGGAAAACCTCTTGCTGAATCAGCTTATTATGACCTACAAAATGGTTATTTATTTAAAAAGAAATGACCCTGACACTAATTTATTTGCGTGTTTTATTAATAAATTGAAACTATTGCAAAATATTGAATATGAAATAGCTCAGAATAAAGGAAAATTAAATGTACATCTCCATAAGTGGGGGAAAATATTACCACAGTTGTTTTAATTAATATATTAGACTGTATATAAATGCTATGAATGAGAGGTTATCTGTCCTCATTCAATAAGTCATTATTATATTACAATTTTTATTGTTTGATAGTATATCGTATGATACTATTTATGAGGAAAAAGTATCATTAAGTATGAAATGTTGTTAATATGTCTGTAAAGTTCTTGTTATTGTATAATGTCCTGTTTGTATTGTATAATGTTATTATGTTTGTATTTGTAACTGTTTGTAATTGTATGTATATATGAATAAAAAAAAAAAAAAAAAAAAAAAAAGAAAAAAAAAAAAAAACATGATTTTGAGTAACTAGTCAGTCAGACAAGGCACAAATTGTATCTGCTAGGTGTAGTATCTTCTAACATGACATTCAGGCAGGTCTTCAGTAAATCTGCATGGAAACCTGAAATTAGGTCATGATGACCTATATTCTGTGAACTTTGGGCCAAAGACATGATTTTTAGCACCCTGAAAATCAGGTTGGCACAAATTGTATCTGCTGGCCCCTGAATGTTTCAATGTAATACACAGGGAAGTCTAAGGCAATATCCATGGAAACCTGAAATTAGGTCATGATGACCCATATTTTGCGTGTTCCAGCCAAAAATTCTTGGGCAGTCTCCATGGAAATCTGAAATTAGTTCATGGTGACCTATATTACTTGCCAGAAACATTTTAAGCATCTACTTTACTGTTGGACCTAGAATCTTCTGTCTTGACATCCAGGGATGTCCTTAGAAAAAAATTTGCATGGTAATTTTTAGGTCAGCTTTCTACATACAAAAATGATAGATTTCATGGGAATGGCTGGACATATTATCATGAAACTTTTTCTTCTTGTTGATTTTGGAGAACTTTAATTGCTACAGTTGAATGGGGGTACAACCTACAAAATTTGGCATTCGGATGTTAAAATTCATTTTGTGAATCTCTTCCTAGTCAGCTGAGCTTTAAGACACATGGATATAATTTATATAAAAAATCCATTATAAATATTCCTTTATCCAAAGAGTATTTTATACATTCATTTATAAAAATTTGAGGAGACTGCAGGAGCCTTATTGTTATTTATTGCAGTGGTGCGCATTGCCCTTTTCATTCAGAACTTTTCGGTGGCTCTGTGTGCTGTCACCGTGTTACTCCGTCTCCAGTATGAGGACGTGATTCCTGATATGCTGAATGGTCATCTGTCGGGGATCATGGAGGCTGTTGTTATCATCCTGGGAATCATGGCTCGGCTGGCCAGTGTGGGGACAAAGATTGCTATCGAGAAAGACTGGATTGTTGTAGTTGCTGGAAAAGACAAGACAAAACTAGCAGGTATATACAAGTACATTTTTGTCCTAAATTTCCAGTTTCTATTAAACATAGCTTCAACATTTTAGCTGTTATCATTGGCATTCATTGCAGTTGTTGAATAAAAGATTTGCTGGTTAAAAAATATTTATCACAGCAATTTTCCTTCTTTACAATTCATGAACATGAACTTTCATACATGGTAAGTATTTTCATCATTTATTTTTAAAATTAATGGTCCTCTCATTTTAATTGTTCAAGAGACAATGAATCTAAGAGATCTAAGGCCATTTTTTTCATGAAAGCAGAAACAAGAGCTGAAAAAAAAATGATGAAATGGGTTTTTTTCATGCCTCCCTGCGCATGACATCATTTCAGCTGGTTTTCCCTACCCTCCAATGTTCATATAGCAACAGGGCTGCAAAAGAACAAATTGTTAGTTCCAGTTTCTCTGCTAACACCTTAAAGTACCTTACAATCGGAATACATTCTCAAAATCTCATACTTGAACCCCAGAAGACTCAGCCTGTTTCAGTCTTGCTCTTTCCACTTGATATGGAAAAGTAAACAAGGTTTTACAACCAGCATGTCTTTCCATGCTGAAAAATGACACAGCGTGTGATGTTCATTTTACATGCTCGTGTTTTCACATGCATAGAAAAGGGATATGTGATTTACACTTAGATTATTTTTCAGTGTGTGGAAACACATATAACTGCATGCATTGAAAATGAACCTAAAAGGAAATCCAAATTTAATGAAATGTTAAATCTTCATTGTTATCCAACTGCTCTATAAATAAATGTCTTTTCTTAGATTCACATATTTTAAATGCAGCCATAAGAGCTTTCCCTGTTAGATCATGTCACCACTTATTTGCCTTTTGTGTTCCACAGATCTAAATGCAACCACCAGAGCCATTGACTTGCTGTGTAAGATCGTGTCCCCACTGGCAGTTGGTCAGGTCATGAGCTATGCAAGTCTGAAGATTGGGGCAGCAGCAATTGCAGGATGGAACTTGGTCTCTGTCTTTGTGGAGTACTCTCTGTTACACACAGTCTACAATCTGGTGCCAGCACTCGCAGTAAAAAACACAGGTTATACAGTAATAATTGTATCCGCCAAAACAAAGTTTTGCGGATTCTATGTTTTTGACCGGCTTCTGCCGCTGCCACGTTCATTTCCGGAGAACTCCTCTGAGACTACTGGACATATTTTTCCGAAACTTACACTAATAATCGGGTCATATGTGAACTGGTGCCTTATCAATTGACGTTGACCTCTGACCTTTCATCTCTGCCCAGCGTCCATTTGTGTGTCTGTTTCCACACATAAACCCACATATATATATCTCAGGAATCGTTGACCAATCATCCATTTCTTGATTTTATGACAGGTGGCCCCACCTACATTCACGTTCACACTGCAGACATCCATGCTTATTTCTCTAAACTGGTTTGACATATCTTCCTGAAAAATTGCTTGTGTATAGATCTCACATAGCTCTTTATCATATGCAAAACTGGTGGTGCCACCTGTAACCATTTTTGCACAGCGTCCATCTGTTTGTCTGCCGTGGGATAAAATCACCCATATCTTGGCAGTGGTTTGACATATCTGCCTAAAATTTTGCAGGTTTATACATCTTGGACAGCTTTCTTGATTTTATGACAGGTGGCGCCACCTACATTCTAGTTTATGCTGCTCATATCTCAGAAACCTTTTGACCGATTGGGCCAAAATTTTGTATGTGTGTAGATCTCATAAAAGCTCTTTGTCATACACAAAACTGGAGGAGCCACCTGCAACCATTTTTGCACAGTGTCCATCTGTTCGTCTGCCTGGGGTTAAAATCACTCATATCTCTGCATTGTTTTGACTAATTCACCAATAATTCAGCATGCGTATACATCCTGGACAACTTTCTTGATTTTATGACAGGTGGCCCCACCTACATTCACATTCATGCTGCAGACATATATCGCAGGACTGGTTTGACATATCCCCCTGAAATTTTGCATGTGTATAGATCTCACATAGCTCTTAATCATGCCTCACTTCACCCGTTCCACTCTGGTTTTGGCGGATACATGTAGTCACTTGTTGACTACCCGTATTCTATTTAAATATAAAGTTATATTTAATATAATTAAATATATAAGGAAATTTTGTTACTACTGCCTTATTTATAGAATTTATGTAATTTTTGGCTAATTTAGGGTACATATTAATCATTAATCTGTAATTAATCTGTTAGTTCATGCAAAAAGAGTTATGTTAACGCCCCTGTGATGGATTTATGAGCTTGTTTATCTAGAAGCTGTTGATACATGTACATTGGTACACATGCCCCTGGTTTGTCTGGTTTCTCACGAGATGTTCTTGTTGGAAGTGTTTGGATTACAATTGCCCCCCGCCCCAAAAAAAATTATACAAATATGGGTAAAGACAATGTGGACTTTCTGTGCCTGGGATTGATAGATTTTGCCTTATTTTTTTAAAAGTGCAAGAAATTATCATTATTCAATACATGTGTGATATCAGATAAGGCCCCTTTAAGAATCAATTTATAATGGTATTGTCAATGTTCTCAAGTGTTCTCAGTTTGTGTCAGTACTTTACCTCCCCCAGCATGGGTTTTACCTTAAGTTTACAGTAAAACATGGACATACCAACTGAAGGACAGTGGCTAGTTTAATAACAACTGTGACTTTCACTCTTGTAATTAGTCTGATATAACCTTAAAATGAGATCACCATGACCTAGATTATTATAGTAAGAAGTATTAACTCAGTTGTCTGATATTTGATTTTGACTATCACAAAAGGGGGTTAATGTAACACAGACAATGTGTGCATGCAGTTCAGAATATTTAATTTGTTTCCATCTTTTTGTTTATTTTTCAGATTCACCAGAAGAAGCTTCAGAAATAGAGTTAAAAGACATGAAAGAAGAAGAGAAGAAGATGCTGGATAAGACAGAGGGCCCGAAACAAACAGATGCAGAAAATAATGAAACTAAACCAGCAGAGACTGAGGAAAAGGCAAGATTACAGGCAGAGAATGGGTTGACAGCAGAGTCATCTGGTGGAGTAAATGGAAACAAAAAATCAAGCAAAAAGAAAAAAGAGAAAGAGAAGAAGTCAAAAGTGATGTTGATGATGGAGAGGCTGATGATGATATTTAAGGGCTGGCCGATTTACATGCGACAGGACTGTGTGTATGCTGGGTTGGCCCTTTCAGGCCTCTTTATGACTGTGCTAGGCTTTGACAGTGTCACTGTAGGTAAGGTGGTTTGTAAAGTCACATCTATAAATAGGTAAAAAATAGAGGTTGACTTTTTTTATTTATTTATAAGGCTTTGAAACTAGTTGCTTTGGTTTATCCAATTTTGAAAGTATCTTGAAACCTTGAATTGTACTCTGACACCTGGGTATTGCAGGCAAAGAGCAGAAAGGCATGTTTACCTGTGTACCTTTATTTGTGCAGTGACGTGACTTTTACTTATTTTATATTGTATTCAGTCTCAGTTGTTTTTGACTTTAATAGGAATGGTAAAGGAGGCAGAAGAATGCCTTTCACAAATCCAAATTTATAGCTTGAAAAATCTTTGAAAATAAAATACAAAACATTGTGGGATCACAAAAAATTTAATCATATTTCTTTATTGTTCAAGGTATTCTGATTTAGGTCTTGATTATAAAACCAGGGTCACTACCAGTCAGCTGGCTCAATAAAACATAGTTAGGCTAAAGAAAATGTAGTCATCAATTGTAATTAATAATCATCTTATTAATGGTGTAAATGGACTTGTTAAATTTATTGGGTACCTTTAAAAAATCAGTTAAAAATCTAACATCACAGTTAATAAATTCATGTACGTCATTTATAATTAATAATAGGAACATTAATACATTTTGTCATTTCTTTTAGGATATGCATATGCCTTGGATCTCTCAGAGTCCATACTGGGTATTTGCTATGGGCTTGCAGGATTCACCGGTATTATAGCCACTTTCATATATCCCAGAATGCGTGCCAAAATTGGATTGGAAAGAACAGGACTTTTTGCATTTGCCGGAGATGTCTTATTGCTCAGCCTCTGTGTGCTCTCAATATGGATGCCAGGAAGCCCGAGTATCTTGTACAAAGATCGTATACCTGTCTACAACAAACCGCAAAATTGCAGCGATTCTGTGTTGAATAATACCCTCTCTCACAGTTATGATCAGACGTTACACATTCCATCCACGGAGCTGCCATTGCTTATAAATGTGTCAAATAATGTCGTTCAGAATGGTAACATATCTGACAGAGCACTGGTTGCCTTGGAGCTGAATGACACCATGGTGATGCCATGTCCGCCAAAACCACCAAGACCCATGATATCAGTGATACTTTTCCTCACAGGGATTGTCGGATCACGTGTTGGTGAGTACAAATGCTTGTACACTGTATATGGTATTTAAAGAGGGAATAGTGACTTAAAGTCCATTGAAACTAATGATCTTGATGAATGGGGTATATTATTAATCATCTGCCAAACAGGTAATATGTAAAAGCGTAACAAGGACTACATTTTGCAGTAGGCTAAAGGCTCAGTCACACCTGAGCTACGATCACCTGTGACTATTACTAGTCATAGATAAAAGGAAGTCATGGCAACTGAATGCGCCTTTTTTGGTATAAAAATGGTGGCGGTCACATTAGGATAAGACTATCACATGAACATGGCACAACCATCAGCGATTACCTGTGACTATTCGTGGGACCAGTATATGACCAACTGCCCATTACCATTTTGCAACTAGTAATGTGTGGTTGTGTGACAGTCTCACAGCTGTCCTGAGACCATCTTTATGGCCAACCATAGAGGGTTATAGAGAGACATTTTGGTTGAGTAAGACAGTCATATGACAGTCACACAACAGACTGCCACCTCTTAAAGATAACCTATGATCAGCTGCGACTACCATGCCAATTGTAGGGAGGTTTTTGTGCAGGATACAAGACCTCCTTACAACCGATGTTCCTCTTACGATCATTTGCAACCACTGGCAACCACCCAGTGACTTCTTGTATGATCTCACATGATTGTCAGTTACTTCCCATGATTGGGTTTGTAACTAGTGCCATGGTAACTTCCTTAGTCTGAATTGGGCCTTTTGGTGTGTATACACTACCTGTGCAGTGGTCACATTACATTCATGTATATTGCTCCCAGGGAGTTAGCACAGGGCCAACAATGTTCCAGTCAGTTGTAAGCCTGAAATTTTAGAGTCAAGTTCAAAACCTACAACATGTTAATTCTTTATAGATTTCATGGCCAGTTTATTTGAAAAATGTATAAAAATCAAACAGTGTAGAGATCTTATTGTCCTCCATTAGGCTATGGCCAACACCCATTCTGTGGCCTAAAAACCTAGCACAGCAAGTCTTAATCATATATGTGTCAACAACACAATGACTCCTACACACAAACAGTGTTCCAGGACTTTAAGGTTCAATTCTGAAACTGTACAGCAGGAGTGCAACATGATATTTTGCATATGTTCTAGATTAGCAAGAGAGTCTCATATTTAATATTTTCTAAAAGTTAATGCCTGTTGTATAGCAGGAGCATAACATTTCCATTAATATCCAGAGAGATTCTATATTATTTTGTTGTCCTGTAGGTTTATACGCAGATTTTAGCATATATTAGCATGATATGTGCAGCAGGAGTTATTCTAACATCTTTTACAGGTTTGTGGCTGGCTGATCTGACCATCACACAGATCATGCAGGAGACCATCCCAGAGCACAAACGGGGAGTTGTGAATGGCGTGCAGAGCTCACTCAACATGCTGCTGGACATGTTCAAGTTCGTCATGGTGATTGCTGCTCCAGAACCTCGTACCTTCAGCATCCTCATCCTCATCTCATTTGTCTTCATCATCCTCTCAGGTATGCTGTTCTCGTACCACTCATGGAGGGTCAGAGGTCACCTGTTCCATTTTGATAAAATAACAAAACCATGCAATGGACATGCAGGTAATACAGAGACAGAAACAGAAAGCAGAAATGGAGCAAAGGCGGAAGTGGCCTAGTTATACTGGGTTATCGCAAGTTGGATAATGTTTATGCTCTCAATCATGTCAGTTTGTACTCCTGTTTCATTTTGTTTGATTGTTTGACTGTTTGCATGATAGTTATGGATGAATTTTCAGTGAAATTTTGTAAAATTGTGAGGCTAAGATGGCTTGATGAAATTGCCTGAAGTTTCAGTATTACCTGATTATTTTTTGTCAGTCTTCCCACATGAAATTACCACAAGTGCCAACATCTGGTTTTGGAGTTAGGTACTAAATGACAAATTGGTCATGAGCAAGAAAAAAATGGTAGAACCCACTGTGTAAAGCTGGTGACACATACCAGTGTTTATCGCATCTGATTAACACATGGTCATACCATCAGTCTAAATAATATTGGACACTATAATTTCAGTTGAACATGACACATACATCCGGCAATGATTGTTAGCTGCATTCAACAGATCCGTTGATCCAAGATATTGAGCACTGCTCGATTTTTGCTATAAACACATCTGGTAAACACATATGGAGATTCCACTTTATGACATATAATTAGGGAAGCCCTCAATTCCATGATCAAAATATGAGGTTTAAAAGTTCATTGAAGGGGTATTACTGTAAGGAAGCATCCCCATGTCTATAACACTTAACATGCCGAAAAAGTACAACAATGAATTTGATGCAATAAAAAGTGACATTTAAAGTGGAAGTAACATTAAGCATTAAGCGGACAATTATTTTGGAGAGGAGGGTCCTATCCGACATTCATCTAATTAAAAACATAATTATTTGTTATATTTTTACTGAAATATCATTTAGGTTTACAGGCATAAAACTTGACCTGAAAGGACAAAATGATGTATCGTCACCTGTTGGACGCTTGTATTTGTCTTATGTTGCTGCATGGTAGTCGTCCGTTGATCGCATATGAAAAATGGATGCTATAAATGCAATGTGATAATCTATGGCTTTAGGTGTGGGCTGTCTGAGTAACGACTAGTGTTAAAATGCATTTATTTGAAATGCTCATATGTTGATTGCAAGAGGGTGTGTGCAATTATTTTATATACTAAAAAAATATGTACATTAAAACTATGGCAAATGTATAATCTTATAATGTTTTTAGTGATGTAATTTGTATGTTTGAAAAGAATGTATTTTAATATTTTTTTCGTAATATTGTGCTGGGGCAAATATGTTAGGACATATCTCTTGGAGAATCATTGTATTTTTTCTGATGATATATAGATATATATAAGAAAACTGTAAGTACTTGGTAGCTGTTTCTCATGAGAAACATTCTGTACATTCCACAATGCCATTATATCTTAACACTCAGGTGCCAAATATGGGATATCACTAATACCAAACCTCTCATGTATGGAGGCAGTAAATGACTGCCTGCCTGAAAATTTGGAGGCATACAACTAGTGCCCTCTAGTGTCCAGCCTGACCGGACCATGCATTCATTGAACACAGCTGTGTGTGCAATGGACATGGTGTTTTTGCTTGGTGATCATCATGATATTTGTTATTTATTATGTTGTGTTAAAAAATATTACAGAATCATGAAAATAAATGAGAATTGCGGCATTCAGTGCAATTTACATCAAAAATTGATCTTGTATCCACAGCTTCGCAGGATAATATAAGGGAACTTTATACAGGGACTTTCATTCATGAATATATGTCAAATTTTACCAGTTTCCTTGCATTGTTTGTACATTCAGGTACAAAACTATTGTAACCTCATAATTATTCAATAATCATATTAATTTAATAGAGTTCATAGCATATATTAGCTAATAAAGTGTGGATAGTTTTACAGAGTGCATATAAAAGCGGACCGAACTGTCTCACTTGTGAAGCTTGGTTTTCTAGTGAAGAGGTTGGAATGCCATGTGCGCCATCAACATGGGTTAAAATCCCGGATGGGCCCAGAATTTTCCCTTGAGTAATTTGTCTTCATAACAAAATGGGGCTCATCCAATGTGACAGTAAACTTTGTGGACAAGAGAATTAGCTCACCAAGTGTGATTCCTGGGATAATTACTCTTGTTCTGATAGCAGAAAGCTCTTAACAGGGTGTGTGTTATGGGGTGACATGAAGCAGACCAAATTGTCTCGCTAGTGAAGCTTGCACCGGACTTGTGCACCACTGACATGGGTTCAAATCCTGGATTGGCCCAGTATTTTCCCCTGAGCAATTTGTCTTTGTAACAATAGTCAGTTTTGTCAGTGCCAATGAGTGTCAGGCTGAATCATGCTTGACTGCACAAATGGGCTTCTGGCTGCACCAGCCAGTCGTTTTTCTGCTCCATCTACATAAGAAACTGCGTTGGCGATATCCCGTATTCTTATACATTTTTAAATAATATAAATATATGTATATTACAGGTTGTACGGTTTAAAACGGGTTTTATCATGCTTATTGATTATCCATGAAAATTTGTTGTTGGTCCATGGGCCAAACATTATCTTTTTGTTTATATACAGTAATTATAGTGTCAGAGACACGAACAGAATGTGTATACAAGCTGAGACAAAAAAATTATTTATTTTTACTTTTCAGGTTATAAAATTTTTGTAAACACCTGCATTCGAAATTTATTTGTCAGGAAATAGGAAATTTCTTATTTTCTTCAGATTTATAAAGGTGATTTCACTCTTGGCATGCACGGTTAACAAAAGTAATATTAGATTCAAACAGAATGCTATAATGCATGGTAAACTAGTTTTTACTATGTTTAAAAGGGTTTCTCAGATAAGGATGTGGTTTATAAGAATGCTGTGATATTTTTGGTCTTATTTTAAAGATTAAAAAAATTGTATATATCTATAAACAAAGCAGAAATAATTGATTTAAATTAATTGTAATATAAAACTTCTAAAATTCGTAAAACCAGGTAATACGAAGCATAGTAGAAATTATATGGTATTTTCTATGGTAACTTCTACTGATTAATAACCCTACAGCTTTTTATGTGTTAATAATATTTGTAGCTTTGAAACCTTGTGAACATATTGAAAATATAAAGATACCATATCTTGCCAGTAAATACTTAACATATACAGCATTAATTTTATTGTCAGGTAGGATCTAACTCCACATATATATACATACACACACACACACACAGAGTGAAAACTCCCCTTATGGTCACCTCACTATTACAGACACCTTCATGACATACATGATAGGTGTAAGAGACTTGAAAATCTCTAACCTCCCTGTGTTAGGGAGATTATAGAATGTCCCTTTTGGGGGGCATAAACGTTCCTGCAAGTTTCCATAAATGGAATGTTCAACTCTATTATGTGAATACTGTGATTGGCTTTATATTTGCGCAGCTCAAATTTCGCGATTTCTTCATTTTTGGCGTTTCGCAAGGGTTTCTTTTTTGCGATTGCACCAGAACCTATACAATCTAAGTACAGCTGTATTTGTATTGATTTGTAAATCCTACAATACCCTGCTTATTTCTGGTTCAGTAATTCACTAATGACTAGCATCACAGTTGATATATCTTATGCAATTACCGCATGACTAATCTGTTTTTGCAAATGCATCATCCCCTCTTGTTCATCTTAGTTGATGGGGCATTTTATTCCCTAGGGGTTTATTTTCATATTCAGGAATATTGCAAAATTAAAACACTTGCAAATAAAAAGGCAACCACAGTATACAGTGAAACCTCATTGTGACAAAGTCAAAGGGATCCTCAGAAATTTTGACACAACCGAGGTTCAACACAAGCAGGTTTTATTTGGTACTAATTTGAGTTGTCTGGAATATCGAGTCTGTAAGTGTCATAAGTGGGGTATTTGACTTAAGCGAATTCGACATAAAGAGGTTTCACTGTATATATAGAAGCTTAGGTAAAGATAAAAATCTTATCTTTACTTACGCTTCTACTACACACTAACACGGCTTTATCACTTATTTTATGTTTTCACATAATACTTGCACAAAACATTAAAGGTAGAAGATTTTATAGTAGATCTGGCATGTTTTGATAGCATACAATAATTTATACTCTGTTTATATACTGTATATATTTTAGTACAGGGATATGGGTTCAGTGCACAAGACCTATGTTATATACATTGCTTGAACTTAGTGTGGGTGATCAATTATTATAATTTTAAAATTAAGACAGGGTAGGGATATGTTTATCTGCTTCATCCCTGCTTTTATTCATAAAAAGGGGTAGCAAATGTATAAACCCTCATGGACCATATGTTTCTTCTTATCCTCAACAATGTTAAAATGTTTGTGTGTGTGTCTTACCTTTTAACCATATTTCAGGTACAGGCAGAGCTGGATCAGTTGTTGTATATTTATATGTTAACTTTTACAATGTGTCAATGAAATGAAGCTGAGATGTTTATGTATATTAACACCATGACCATCTTCTGGTCTCAAATTACAATTCAGGATACAGGGAAAAGAAATTCTTGACATACCAATTACTGTTTTGTATTTTATTTGTGCTACCTGTGAACCATAATTTCTATGGTTATTTATTATCCAGTTGTTCACCTTTAGAGTGATGCCACTGGACTATGTTTTATGGGGCCTTTTCATTTTTATCACAGTATAATAATTATGATGTAAATATTTAACTGAACCATATTCTATATGTCTACTTTTTACAGTTAAAGACTAGTGCTAGTGGCTGTTACTTAAAATACAGGGTACCAGTAATGATGTTGTACATGATATATACATGAATTATTATGCTTGCGTTTTATTATGGATGGGAACATTGGTATTGAATCAACATGTGTTAATCAAATTATAGTAAGCATACCAGATAACATGTATTAACTAGTTGTAGGAATCGGTTGTAACTTCATATGCAATGACTGAAAGATACTTGAAGGTGGTTTCTGCAAGGAGTTTATAACAAATGGAGTCCCAACTCTGTGAATCTTTGCCAGCACTTGCATGTCAGTCTTGCGCTAATTGCAGTTAAGATGCGATAAGCCCGTTAACGCTATTGTGTGACTATTGTACCGGGTTGTCAGGTGCAGCTGCGGCACAGCCTTTGATTTAGTGAGGCTGGTGGATCTTACTGACCAGTCCGCTGAAGCTCTTCAGGCCAAGAGCGATAAATCCAGTAACTGAGCAAAAATTCTCTGGAATAACATTGACCAGAAATATGAATGCACAGATCACTTGTTTTGTTAAGAATTATGTGCAACAGGTATATTTAGAGAGGTCTCATAGTTTGCTATAAACTCCTTGGTTTCTGAGACTATTCCTATCAGGCTACAGACAGGTTGTGTGGCCCATCCAATGTCAACACTAAGTTAGCAGTGGAATACTGAGTCATATCAGTAAGACTAGTAGAATCAGCTCTGCATATTGCTATATATCTTGCTATTTGAGGTTCATCTGGCACAGTTCTGAGGCTATCTGTCTAGTTTTCTCCTTAAAGTGTCCATTGAACAATCTTTTGTATTTCTGACATGCTGGCAGGAGAATGAAGAATCTTGGAACAAGTATGGTGAAACTTGCAATGACCTTACATCATTTTAATTCAATTCCAGTTCCTACAGTTTACCTGTTGATTTTAATGAAATTCAGAATTGATCCCAGTTGTGGGTCTTCTTGTACAATATCCAAACCTTTTATAAAGTCAGGCCATTTCTTCATAATTCTATTGTCCATAATTGTTTTTGGTACACATATATCAGATACTTTGTTAAAAAAATATATTTTTCTCAGTATCAGTGAATTTACTCTGTGAAAAACAGATTAGTTTTCCAATATCTTCATTTCTTGGCTGATCAGTATGGCTTACACTCCAGGTGTGAATATCAATGTTCCCAGTGGATCTTATGAACGGTCTGCTACTTTATGCATTATTCTTCTTTGTCAATGGAAATGATGTGTCTTACTAGAAAATGGGGACCTGTTGGGTCCTGTTGCAGAGGAAGGTTATTTTGATACTGGTAAGCAGGTAACAGTGAAAACTTAATTATTTATGTCTTGAATACAATGTTTGTTAATTATTGGGCATTTGTTCACTTTATTATTTAAGAAGGGTTTCTACCATACTTATTTTTCACTATTGTTCTGATATCTTTTCCATTTTACCAGGTTTATCAGATGGATGTATTAGTATGGCACATTTGAAAACTGGTCAGTATATAATGAGTCTACTTCTGTTTACCTTCTTTGAATCAGTTTATTATTTTTGAAAAAATGTGATATTTTATAACTTAAATTTTACTGATTTGGTAAAAGAAATCTCTAACCATAAATTAACCTACAGAATATTTTCAGGATAAAGATGGGTTTCCATGTACACATATATGCATAGATGCTGATATGCATGAATAAATAGGTGTGTTTCCATGTGATATGCATAGATGCTGATATGCATGAATAAATAGGTGTGTTTCCATGTGTGTGTATATGCGTATAAGTGTGAACTAGCCTACTCACATATTTGTACAGTGGATTGAGCAGACCTTCAGCAAAAAGATGATGAAGTGAGGTAATTTTTCCCTGTATCCATGAGTTCACGGAGACCCTATTGGTGTTTTCTCTCCTGTGGCGATTTTCACGCATTATTATATGCACATACGCTGACGGACACATGGAAATACAGGATACAAATCATTTTAGTGATTTTTCATGCATATACACATATGCGCGCACATTTAAGATTCCATCAGTACAGTTAGACTCATTCATTAAGTTTAATATGAATAATGCCTGTTTTGTAATAAAAACATAGAGTGTACTGTTCATCTATGTCAAGAATGATGTCACAGTTTGGCAGTTTTCACATAAGGCTGTGACATAAACTCATACCTTACTTGGGGGTATTGTTATCTGCAGACTGAGATGTAATAAAGGTTTTTTTATGAAAAATTGATAAGTGATTTCATATCTTTTGTCATTTTATCATATTATCTTGATACCTGTCAACACTGTGCTGCCATCATCATTCACACACTGTGCCACCTTTATCCTCACTCCTAACACTACGCCACCTTCATCCTCATTCCACATGGTGCCGACCCCATCTTCATTCTATACACTGTGCCACCTGCATCCTCATTCTATACACTGTGCCACCTGCATCCTCATTCCACACACTGTGCCACCTGCATCCTCATTCCACACACTGTGCCACCTGCATCCTCATTCCACACACTGTGCCACCTGCATCCTTATTCTAATCACTGTGCCACCTGCATCCTCCTTCTATACACTTTGCCACCTGCATCATTCTATAAACTGTGCCACCTGCATCCTCATTCCACACACTATTCCACCTGCATCCTCATACCCTCTGCCACCTGCGTCCTCATTCTATACACTGTGCCACCTGCATCCTCATTCTATACATAGTGCCACCTGCATCCTCATTCTATACATAGTGCCACCTGCATCCTCATTCACATACTGTACCATCTACATCCTGGTTCCACACGATGTGCCACCATCTTCCTCATTCCACACACTGTGCCACCTGCATCCTCATTCTATACACTTTGCCACCTGCATCATTCTATACACTGTGCCACCTGCATCCTCATTCCACACACTATGCCACCTGCATCCTCATACCCTGTGCCACCTGCATCCTCATTATGTACATTGTCCCACCTGCATCCTCATTCTATACACTGCCACCTGCATCCCCATTCCTCACACTATGCCACCTGCATCTTCATTCTATACACACAGTTCCATCTGCGTCCTCATTCTATACACTGTGCCACCTGCATCCTCATTCTATACATAGTGCCACCTGCATGCTCATTCACATACTGTACCATCTACATCCTGGTTCCACACAATGTGCTACTTTCATCCTCATTCCACACAGTGCCATCTTCATCCTCATTCACACACTGTGCCACCTACATCCCAATTCCACACAATGTGCCACCTACATCCCAATTCCACACAATGTGCCACCTTCTTCCTCATTCCACACACTGTGCCACCTGCATCCTCATTCCACACAGTGCCACCTGTATCCTCATTCTATACACTGTGCCACCTGCATCCTCGTTTATACAATGTGCCACCTGCATCCTCATTCCACACACTATGCCATCTGCATCCCCATTCTATACACATTGTGCACCTACATCCTGATTCAACTTAATGTGCCTCTTTCATCCTCATTGTACTCAGTGCCACCTACATCCTCATCCACACAAAGTGCCATCTTCATCCTCATTCCACACCCTGTGCCACCTGCATCCTCATTCCACACCCTGTGCCACCTGCATCCTCATTCCACACACTGTGTCACCTTCATTCTAATTCCACACACTGTGCTACCTGCATCCTCATTCCACACACTGTGCCACCTTCATTCTCATTCCACACAAAGTGCAACCATCCTAATTCTGCACACTTTGCCACCTTCATCTCCATTCCACACACTGTGCCACCTAAATCCTGTTTCAACTTAATGTGCCACTTTCATCCTCATTCCACACAGTGCAACCTACATCACGATTCCACACAATGTGCCACCTTCATCCTCATTCCACAAAATGTGCCAACTGCATCCTCATTCCACACACTGTGCCACCACCACCCTCATTCCACACACTGTGCCACCACCACCCTCATTCCACACACTGTGCCACCACCACCCTCATTCCACACACTCTGCCACCTTCATCTTCATTCCACACAGTGTTCACCTATATCCTCAATCCTCATTCAATTCAAATCTGTCACTATAATTCTGACCCAAAAGTTGATCAGTTTTGATAATTTTAGTACAAAGGTAGAATAAAAACAAACAAAATTTCTCATTGATAGTTTTGCACTATGCAGTAGAGTGATGTAGAAAAAAATTCACCAAACCCTACAAGCCTCTTCTTCCTAAATGGGGGCCCAGGCCTGAAACTGGTGCATAAATGTATCAGTATACCTGGGTTTACACTCAGTCCTGATTACAGCATATGAGCACTTGTTTTAGTTGAGTTTTAAGCATGAGGGTATGCATTCATCCCTGTTTGTATGTGTGTTTAGGTATGTTTGTGTGCAATCATAAATGGAATCTCATAAAATTTCTCAGGGTATTTTGGGTATGGGCCAGTGAAGAATTGATTAGATTTTGGTATGATTCCTGCACATGATCTGGGTTCAGGAATGTCATCAAGGAATATTCAGAAATGTGCAGTAACTTATGCATGAATGAAACTTGAAATATTGGCTAAATAAGATAATGGAAACACAGGGAGTATCCAATGATAGGATCCCCCACATGGCTGAGGCTTGCATTCCCTAAAAAAATAAAGATTTATAGTTTTCAATATATTTTTTCATTTAAAAAAAAGTCAGTTCATGTCCAACATTCCACCTTTGAGCACAATCATTGCAGTGTTTAGGGTTTGCATCCCAATAATGGATGATTTTTTCATTAGAACACAAAGCATACAATAATCTCTTGCACATTTATTTTAACAAGATACACAATGCAAACAAAACTGTAAACACAACAGATACTAAAAGGAAAACTAATCAACAAGCACAAGATGTGGAGAAAAACAGTGATTTAACTTAACAACATGCACAATACTGGCATTAAAGGAATATACATTCAATATCTATATAATATAACAATAGTAAAATTTTATACAAGAAAATTTGACTAGTATTCAGGTGCTAACACAACACTATAAATTTCAAATCTGTTTAAAAAAACATTTCATATGCAACTAGAACGGCACTCACTGAGTGCATACCTCCACCAAAACAAAACAACCTGACTGGATTGGCTCTATCAAACAGATCCACACCAAAATCATGGTGCATACTCCTCTCCTCCAACATGTGTGGAAACTGGTTCAGTTGTTTTTGCATACTTCTACCCACAAACTAACAATCACAGATGGAAACATAACCTCCTTTGGCAGAGTTAATAATTCATTTGAACACCGTGTCAAATATACACACATTTTCTTTTATCATTCAAGCTGCATTTACTTCTACATGTTAATTTTGTTTAATTTTAGTAATAATAATACATACACTGATGCTGACTACCTTGTATAAGAGCTTTGGGTCACTGCTGATGCAAATAAGGTCATAGTGACACAATTCTTTACATCAAATCCTAAAGCAATTACATTTTTATGCTACATGATTCAATATCAGAAATCCAACATTAGGCTATTAATTACATACAACTGGCATCATATATTGTGACATTGCTTTTCGTACATAGTAGGGGTTGAGTAAATTGTTACTTCAGTCATTTTAACATTCAATAAGGGTTTACCTACTAGCTTGCTACCTACCCTTTGAACCTTTACTTATCAGCTTACATTAACAAGATTAATGAAAGATATGTAAACAATGATGTCCTTCCCTGAGAAACATTACAGGACTCCCATTATATTCATTTATGTGGTCATTATATATAAATGGTAATTTCAAAAAGACATTTTTATGGGGGGGGGGGGGGGGCAGGGTCGCACAATTAAGGGGGAATTAAATGCGGTGCTGAATTAAAATTCTTGGAACCTGACATACTATGGTACAATATCTTGAGATTCATGCTCTAAAATTTACTCAAATATCACTTCTGAGATATTTTTCTATAGATCTGGTAGGAGGGGGCACTATCTGATATGCCAAAGGAGTCCATGACAAAACCTACACAATATGGCCATAATAAAATTCAAAGATCTACTCAATTTAGAAATCACAAATTTACATTGGCTGCCTGATAGTGATATGCAAAATGCACATCAAAGTCCCTTGGCTCAGTAAAGCTGACAACATCTTTGTTCACATAATATATATCAAATATACATAAAAATCTCTAATGGGCAGGAGACAGAATAGGATGACCATATATAGGTCAATCATAAATGTATTTATACCATACAGTCATACCTTTTCATACTTTTTTTTTCTGAACACTCAAACTAATTAAGTTAACCAGAGACCCTGTACACAATTTTTGGTCACATTTCTTAAGTAAACTTATACATGACTAGTACAGGACATACCTGGTATTCTCCTTACTCATTCTCCTCAACAAAGGCAGATGTTAAAAACGTAAATTTCAATATTTGCCATAACCTTGCACACACATTTCAGGAATAATCTATAATCTTTTTGATAAATTCTTAAATACATTTTTGAACGTTCAGTAATTAACCAATCAGATGTTGTTCATGCAACTAATTTCTGACCAATCAGATTTCATCTTACATGACTTCCAAAGACTCAATGATAAATTTTGGTTGTTGTTTTCCATAGGATGAACAAATGTTGTCATGGCAGTGATACATTGAGATTTAACCCTACTAAAAGTTGAGGATTAGGGCATGGTCTTAAAAAAAAGTTATTCCTCTCCAATCTTTGCCCAATACACATTTCTTTCTAGTAAACTCTGTCTGCAGATAGATTCTCTGCCTGATGTTGTTAATTGAGTACAGCTGTGCCCTAGCTTATCAAAACCTGACAGATTTATTTCTTCAAGTTTCTCAAAACAGCTAAAGGGGCTGTTATTTTGTGTACACAATTGTGACTTAAACCAAGAAATTTATAAATGGAGATATAATTAATTATTCATATTTTCCAATATGATATTTAAATCTTTTAAAATTGTGACACCTCTGTGATTAAGATTTCAGGGCATTCCGAGATTGGGCTAATGAAAAATCAATAAGATTTTGGTGTAGATCCAGAACCTGATCTGGATCAAGGAATATTCACAAATGTACTGTAATTTATGCACAAATAGTGCTGGGAATATAGGCTAAATAAGTGAATTGCATAAGCTTTCATTCCTTAGAATGCAGATTTTCTAAAGTGATCTTATATTAAGATATTTAAATCTGAGACAGCTTGATGATTATCACATTTCTGGTTTTCTTTTTCTTAGGCACTGTGTACGTCAGTGTGTGAAAGAATTATAAGAGGATATGTTTTTTCTCATTTATTTCCAAAATGATCTTATATTAAGCATTTAAAACTGAAACACATTAATGGTTATCACATTTTTTTTTATTCTTAGGCACTCTGGGTATGTCTGTGTGTGAAAGACTAAAAGGATGTGTATTTTTCATTTATTTCAAAGATGATCTTATATTAAGACATTTTAATCTTAGACAGTAATGTGATTATCATATTTCTTTTTTTTCCAGGCACTATGTGTATGTGTAAGAAACAAACATCCTTATTTTATGATTCCTGTTTTTCTAATATACCCTCATTTTATATTTTTTATACTTTTAAAGATTAAGTAAACCAACATGTCTGGTCTGGTGTTCAGAGTGTATCAGGCAAGGTTTTTGTCACAGATTTGTATGTCTATTACTTTTTTTTTAAATTTCTTTAATTATACCTTACTTAATCTTCATTTAAGGTATTAAATTATTCTCTAAGAGACATGATGATATCATTCTAGTGATTTCACATTCCCAAAATAGTTAACATTTGTGGATAAACACAGCTGAGACATTCAATAATTTTAAGGGCAGTCTATGCAACACACAAATTAGTAATGACTAGCATAATAATGTGAGTATACTAATCAGCTGATCAACATCCCTGTATGCTATGATCCCTCCTGTGTTAGCCCAGGTCTGATCAGTCGGTAAAGTTGCCGAGTCAGGCTCTGTGTAAAGCAGTTGTAATTCTGACAGATTTGCTTGTAACGTTTCAGGGCTGCCATTCTTTAAGCATTCAAATGCTTTCTGGAAATCAACTATTCCACCTCCTACTGATCTTAATATGGCATGTGGCCCACATGTGTCCCATTTATACGTTGATGGTTTGGTCAAAAGGTACACAGACACAAGATTGTCTATCGCACACAA
Organism: Sipunculus nudus; assembly: GCA_026874595.1. NCBI lineage: Eukaryota > Metazoa > Annelida > Sipuncula > Golfingiida > Sipunculidae > Sipunculus > Sipunculus nudus. Next base: position 33,313,339 of record CM049318.1, read on the forward strand.
CACTTTGTACCCTGCACCTCCAGCATACAAAACTGTGCAGGTTTTCTGGAGTGTTTCTATGATGGAATCATCTTCACTTGTGCTTAATACAACTGAAGAATTAGATTTTTTTTCACTGGAATCTGACTTCTGACCTGTAGGAATGTCGTAAAAGTTTTGTCCTTTATATGAAGCTCCCCACAAGCATCTCGTTGTCCATCTAACGGAAGAGAAAGTTATAAAGATTAGACTTGTAGTAAAGTAGTGATGTCACATATAATTATCAGTTTTGGATATTATACAACTTATTTAAAACTTCAATATTACCAAGACAGCAACAGGATATTGGTCTGACAAAGGTCAATGGTGCCAACATTCATAAATGTGGGATGTCATGAGGATGCAATACCAGGTAAACTGTTTAAACATATGAGTTTTGAATAATACAACACTTATTCCAAAACTCAATATATCCCTGAGAGCAATAGCAGACTGGTCTAACAAAGGGTACATGGGGCCAACTTCGGCACGAATTGGGTGTCAGTTTACCTTAACTGTTGTACCAAGTCCAGAACTGCATTATATACATCTGATCCATGTTTGTACTTTTTCAGTGATCCTTTTTTTCTTGGCAGCTGACCTACTGTTTCATATATACTGTCATTTGAAGAAATAAAAGTATTGATGATTTCACAAGACTACTCTAACTTCATATCATGTGATAATTTATGGGGACCAACCTAGTAGTTTCCATTTTAACATTAAAATGAGATATATCTTCGAACTAATTATACTGCAAGTTAACAACAAGCACCTTGCACAATCAATATATATTTAATAAGGTCAGAGGTCACCAGACGTTGGTGGATTGTTATGATTAACCAAAACCCAGAGTTTAAATCAAACTGAAATGAGATATTATATTGGTTAATATTTCTGTTGCATTTTATCTAAATGCATCGTGTTCCTGGTAAGTTATCGTGGCAAACACCAATAATTATCCTGGTGTTATCTGACATCACTCAATATGTGTGGATTTTGATTGTAATTGAACTCACATGAGATAATCTATTGGTAGGTAGTTTTGGTGAGTTTCATTAAAATCCATGAAAGTCCAGGCAGGTTATTGTGGCGATACTAATGGTAACAGACGGACAAACAGACGGTGGGTAAACCATAAAATGTCCTGTCATAGCAGGTGTATTAAAAAGCCTTGATACCCTCTAGACACACCTGTAGCAGAAAGTATGTAAAACCACCAAGAATTCACCTTAACTTAGAATACTAATTGAACTATACATGTTTCATTAACTTACTTTTCTGATTTGCTGGCACCATCTGCAGATTTTTCACAGAACGGCTGGTTTATAACCCCTGCAATTGGTGTTCCTGTCTGTATATCAAAGGCTCCTATCAGGATTGTGACACATTGTACACCTTCAGAAAACACACCACCATTAGAAGAACCATCTGACACGCCATGAATGTACTGTCCTGTCCCATCTACAAAGATACATACATTGCCATTCATCAGTAAATGTTAACGCTCAGTATGCAACAAGCAATCAAGTCCATGAACAGACTGTTGGGGTTACATATCTCTGATTAAATGTTACAAAAAAGAATATGTTTGATTAAGGGTTACCAAAAACTAAACAAAAACTGGCATGGGCATTTGTAAGATGGACTCTGTCTAAAGATTAACTTTGGTATAAACTGGTCACATATTTGATTTATGATGCAGGTTAATAAAGTAAGTATACAGGTGTTTGGTAACCCTTTAATTATTGTTCAGTCATGGTTGCCATTATAGTAATTGTGTATTACACAATGAATTACTACAAGCCTCATCCAAAAAACTACAATAAATTTATCTGTAGATCACTAGTATTGAGACCTTTTAATTTATTATGTGGAATTTTGTTATTCAAAGTGCATTATAACACATGCCTAGATTAAATGAAGTTTATGATTTTTAGTTTTACACAGTAAAACCTGTTAAGATGACAATCTTTGGAAGCACCATTATCAAGGGTTCAGTCACTCAAAAGTTATTATATCTCTGATAAGGATTAAAAATAATAGCAAGTACAAGATATTACTGTGTTTTTAAGTATTCTAAATTCATGTATTGACCCTTTCAGCATAGTCTACATTCAGCTGCATGCAGCATTTTAAGAATAACATACCGATGGGGTCAATCCATATTCCAACCTGAGACACTGAGAGCTCTTGGTCCATGTTTTCAGCACCAGAGGGCACCACATGTTTTATATCACCATGAACAGCTTCAGCTAATAGCTGGCCGGCCTCTGTGTTCCCATCAAGAACCTTTCCTGAAAATATACAAATCTAAGTTATCAAAACTTCAAAATTGGTTCCAGTAGGTTTGTAACAAGGTGAAGTCCATGAACTGCTGGTAGCCGGAACACAATTCAGCTGGCTTTCCATTGGCACAGGCATTCATTGCAAAGAACAGTGCCATTTCTGCCCTCTGACATCAGAGAATCTGCAACTATCGTACTTGCATCAGAGTGCTTTAAATACGTCAGTTTTTGTTTGCAATTAAGCCAATGGCCCCTAGATGATGTTATGAATGGAGTGGCAAAATGATACCCATCTGGCTGTTTTTATTATATCATAAAATTTAATTTTGCAATAATGGCATGTGTTAAACTCTCCTTTAATTAACAACTGCATATTTTAACTTGATGACTCAACTATAATCAAGTTGGAAATTCAGTTTTTATCTGTGTTACCTAGCAGCTCCGCTGTTTCCTTGCATGTTGGCTGTACAGCAACAGCGATGGTCTCCCCAAGCTGGTTCCTGAACTCATTGCTTTCTTCACCATGAACATTATCCTTCATCCCAGGGAACTGTATTAACATAGGAAACAGATGATACAATATAACATAAAACACAACTGACCCAATATAACATAAAACACAATTGACACAATATAACATAAAACACAACCGACACATTATAACATAAAACACAACTGACACAATAAAACATAAAACACAACTGACACAATACAACATAAAACACTACTGACACAATAAAACATAAAACACTACTGACACAATACAACATTAAACACAACTGATACAATATAACATAAAACAAAACTGACCCAATATAACATAAAACACAATTGACACAATATAACATAAAACACAACTGACACAATAAAACATAAAACACAACCGACACATTATAACATAAAACACAACTGACACAATAAAACATAAAACACTACTGACACAATACAACATTAAACACAACTGATACAATATAACATAAAACAAAACTGATAAAGTATAACATAAAACACAACTGACACAATAAAACATAAAACACTACTGACACAATACAACATTAAATACAACTGATACATTATAACATAAAACAAAACTGACACAATATCACACAAAGCACAACTGGCACAATATAACATAATACAAAACTGTAACAAAGAAGTAAAATAAAAAGAGATATCACCATATCCACACAACACATGAGACATGAATGTAGGTGAAAAACATGTTTATACGGCACAGTCTGATGCAGAAGGTTGAATGTTAAATAAAGAAAATATATTTATAAGTATTCAGTAAAATAAATTATTCTAAGGAATTAAAATTAATAACTATTCTCATATTTGTTATAAAAACTCTAAATTGTGAAGTTGGTAGATCAAAGGAATACTTACCAATCATCATATTACCAACATTTTGGGAAAACTTCTAAATTTTTTTTTTTTTTTCTGATTTTAGTCATAAGAGCAGGAGTTCCTATACCAGTTATCTTGTTAGCATATTTATTCGTGCTTTATATCTTTTGTTTGTAAAATTGTAAATGACCATTCTAAGATGCCACATATCATGTGTTTGTGCATGTGTGTGTGTGTGGGTATTTGTGATACTTACTTTACAATCTAAATCATGCCTGATGGTTTCTTGCACTAAGACATCAGCCAGGGTCTTAAAATCCTGAACAAAGTGATCCTTCTTCTTTTTTGCTTCCTTCTCTTGTACAAGGAGGGAGAAAAGAGCCTCTTCTGCACGGATAACTTGGGCGATGTGAGCTGCTTTTTCTGATACACCAATCAGCTGGCCTACAAGATCCCCCAACTTCATTCTGGGAAAAATAATTAATAAAAACATATAAACAGTTAATTTAGTAAAGCAAGTCACTATTCTTGTTTAAGTATGCATTAAGATTATATTTTAACTTTCAGTTGAGAAATGCACCTTTCCTGACTAACACCATGTTACTCACAGCAGCTGAGAACAAATTAGTTTATATAACACTATTATTCACTTCTGTTTCTCAATGCCACAACACAGTATTATAAAACTGGAAATTTCAATAAGTCTGAACAACTGCAACACATCACAATCAGCATGATGGAATAATTTATATTTGAATGATTTTCCAGAAAAGCTGCAGGAAATGATTAGGACTGTTAAGTTTTTATGGCAAATATTTTATTGACATCTGACTAAAAAAACATTCATCTTGATAAAAGTTTTTTTTTGGGATTGAGCACGAGCATAGCTGATTAGTCACTGTTTCCCTGTATATTTCATATTTCTAACTAAACATGGCAGGGTTGGGCAAAACCCCGGTTTTAAGCATAAAGCCCAGCCCAGTTGTTTTTTTTTTCTGTGTGAACTCGGGTTTTATGAGTTCTACAGGTTTTATGAGCAATATAATGTCAATTTGATTAGACATGTTTAACATGCATGATCAGATATTTGACAATGAAAATTATGTGTCCTATAAAACATGGTAATGTCCTTCATGAACATGGTAACAGTGAATATAGATGCCAATCCTGAACAAGGGACCTATGGGTCACTGTGCTCATCTGATGTTGACCTTGAAGGTAAAAATCTAAAATAATATCAAATGGAGATCAAGTGTAAGAGGAAGAGGTAATAAAGGCCATGGTTGGTTTATATGATTGGTTTGTATTGATGAGCAAGAAATTGTTGCAAATAATATTTTGTGACCTGACCATGTGTTTCCTAATGTTGAAACTGAAGCATGTGAGCAGTTTGTGAACAAATGATCTGTACTATTACCATGATCATCAGTGTGTTTTTTGATAAACTGTTGACATTTCAGTAGTTTACAAATTTGTTTAATTGAATCTATTTTTTTATAATATATATTATTAAATATATATGTATTTTTTTATAAAATGTATACAGATGAAATATAACTAATTAACAACATAAAACAGGGCAGACAAAGCCTGATCTCAAATTCTGCTGTGGCAGGAAAATAATGAACAAATGTTTGTATTAAATCCTAATTTTTTTATCACATCATTTTTTTTTAAATTTAAGTTTATATTTCTATACATTTCCAATAAAACAGATACATCTGAATATAAAAGTTGATTCATAATTCTCAATTTCATCATCATAAATCTCAATCTTGTCATATAACACCACACCATGCATACAAATGTTTATTTATTTTTTACCACAAAAATATATCTTTTAAATCTGCAAAACAATAAATATCTAAAAATAATACTTGATTTAGATTTCACAATTTTCAATTGTGTCTTTATTTATCCATAATGTGCTTCATATTTTATAAATTTAAGCATACTGATGGGTTCAATTATATCTGTTAAAATCATTTAAAAGAAAATTAATTTCTTTAAAAATGCTACATTAACACAACATGGCATCTTCTGGATTACACTTGAATTACTTTTTTAAGGAAAGTTTTTGTATATTGGAGTGGAAACAGCATTACAATTAAGGAAATACAGTGAATACAATAACAATTACTGCATTACACTTAGTGGGTTGGGTTTGCCAAGGGGGGGGGGGGATTGGGATGGTGATATTAGAATAACTGTACACCTGTCACAGCAGGGGGTCTCCCCCAGTGACTGTAACAAATCAGAAACCTTGGCATAGCCCCACTTCCAGTAACCTGGAGTGGGACCCTGCATCTGTAATCTGTTATCAAAGCAAATGACTACAGTAGAGCCTTAAGAAAAAAAAATCAATAACTAGCTTAATTTTCAAGCTTTTATTTTCAAAATTTAGATTTAAACAAATTAAATATTTATGTTTACATGCTGTGAAAATTAAATCAATGGTACATACAGTAGAAAAACGTGCCATGGTCAAAGTTGGGCTAAATTTAAGGTACTGATTTTATTTTTTTGCTAATAACTTAAAAAATTTACAAAATTCAGATCTAATTTTGGGTAAACAATTAAATCTTAATTAAACATAGTTATATACTTGGGAAAATAGACTCTAGATTCAAAATTTTTCATGTTAAGTGAGTAAATATTTTTCCTGATTTTTTACAAAGTCTATTATGTTCGGGCCCATAACTTAAAGAATTTATACTTTACAGACTTAATTTCTGGAATGTACATAGGAACTATATAGAAGTATATTTATGGTAAATATGAGGAAAAACAGATGAGTGGTTTTGATATTAGGCAGTCCTGAAGAGTGAAAATAGGTTTTTAATAAAAATTTGAGGTTTTTCCTTAATATCTCAAAGGAACGAAGTCGCAAAGACCCAGTTTTCTGCTTGGTAGGAGATCTTGGGGACATCTAACATTATGCTGAATTTTTGATTCCTAAGTCTTACGGTTTCAAAACGTGCCACATCTACGGACGGACGGACAGACGGACGGACGACGGACAATGGACCACGACTATAGCTCAGATGACTTATAGTCAGCTGAGCTAAAAAATGGTTGGTTATGTAAAGGGAAACATAGAATGTACAGAAGAAGAAGAATGGGTAATATGGATGGTTGGATGTTATGTTATTTTATTATGTTTAATAATATTTTATTTTTTTCACAGTCATGCTAAGATCAATCGAAACTTTGAATCTTCAATATAATTTTATAAGCACTGGAATAATTTCTTATTGTATCCGCCAAAACGAAGTTTTGCGGATATTATGTTTTTGATCGGGTTCCGCCGCTGCCGCCGCGTTCGTTTCCGGAGAACTCCTCTGAGACTACTGGACGAATTTTTCCAAAACTTACACCAATTATCAGGTCACATGTGAACTGGTGCCTAACCGATTGGCCTTGACCTCTGACCATTCCTCTCTGCCCAGCGTTCGTTTGTGCCTCTGTTTCCACACATAAACCCACATATCTTCGGGAACCATTTGACCGATCAGGAAAAAAATTTTTTTATATATGTAGCCCTTGGATAGCTTAATAACATACAAAAAAAATGGTGGCGCCACCTGCAACCATGTTTGCACAGTGTCCATCTGTTTGTCTGCTTTGGGTTAAAATCACTCATATCTCTGCAGTGGTTTGACTAATTCACCTGGAATTCGGCATGCGCATACATCCCGCGTAGCTTTCTTGATTTTATGACAGGAGGCGCCACCTACATTCACGTTCACGCTGTAGACATCCATGCTTATATCTCCGTACTTGTTTGACCAATCAGGAAAAAAATTTTCACACAAATGTAGCCCTTGGATAGCTTTATAACATACACAAAAAATCGTGGCGCCACCGGCAGCCATTTTTGCACAGGGTCCATCTGTTTGTCTGCCTTGGGTTAAAATCACTCATATCTCTGCAGTGGTTTGACCAAATTACCTGTAATTCGGCATGCGTATACATCCTGGATAGCTTTCTTGATTTTATGACAGGTGGCGCCAGTTTCATTCACGATCACGCTGCAGACATTAATGCTTATATCTCCGACTCGTTTGACCAATCAGGAAAAGAACATTTACACAAATGTAGCCCTTGCATAGCTTTATAACATATACACAAAAAGGGTGGCGCCACCTGCAGCCATTTTTGCACAGCGTCCATCTGTTTGTCTGCTGTGGGATAAAATCACTCATATCTCTGCAGTGGTTTGACTTTTCCACCTGAAATTTTCATGTGTATACATCTTGGATAGTTTCCTGTTCAAATAACAGGTGGCGCCACCTACAATCATGTTTACGTGGCAGACATCCATTCTAATATGTAACACGTGACTTTATTTCCCCTTGCCACTCAATCCATGCCTCACTTCACCCATCCTACTCTGATTTGGCGGATACACGTAGTGCTTGTCGACTACCCGTATTCTAGTTGAATGAGTTATCTTTACTAGGGTCACAATATAGAATTGATGCATTCTACAATTTTATTTTATTTTTGCACTGGGGGTTTGAATGCAGTTGAAATCATAAAACTAAACAATATAGCATTAGACGAGTGTCAACAGTACTCTGATCAGGGTTGGGGCCAGGTACAAGTGAAAGTACCTAGGTACAGGTACAGGTACTTCTGAATTGGCCAGGTACAGGTACATGTACTTGATTTTCACAGAGTACCTAGGTACAGGTACAGGTACTTTAGAAAGTACCTAGGTACAGGTACAGGTACATTTATATGAGGATCACTTCAAAGATGTTTTTACGGCATAAATTCACGTTTATGCAAGTTAACATGCCTTTTTTCTTTCAAATAATACTGATGTCATTTTCTAAAGTATAATTAATAGAACTTATTAACTGTATGGCACCATATGTTCACAAACATGAAATTCAAATCTATTGAAAGTCCATTAAGTACACCAAGTACAGAAAGAGAGCTTATTAACTGTATGGCACCATACTTAACAAACATGATATTTGTGTACTAAATGGTCATTAAGTGCACCAAGTACAAATGATTTGTTCAATTAGTGGTTACAGCTCATTTCACACATGTGACCATTCTGGAGGTGTGATAAAAATTCAATTCATGAGCAGTTTATCACACTGATGGCTTGCTGATTATTTTAAACTACAGATAATTTAATACAAAAGAGAGAGAGAAAAAAAAACTGAAAATATGTAAATGTACCTGGAGTACCTTGTACCAGGTACATGTACTTTAGTTCCAGGTACAGGTACAGGTACAAGGTACTTCCTACTCATGACTGGCAGGTACAGGTACTCTGAAATGTGTACCTAGGTACAGGTACAGGTACAAGTACCTGGCCCAAACCCTGATTCTGATATGATTTCACATTAGACAGCTTTAATTATCCCCATGTTTGAAACATTGCATTCCTGCATTAACTGATACTACATACATCCTCTTCCACTTTATCATATCATTGGCCCATCAATAATTTATTACCAGTTTATGTAGTTACTACATTATGTAACAGTTTACAATTTTACAAGTAGACTGAGGTAGCTGCTAAGAGTATTCTGAGATTATGTAATGTTGTGATTTAAATTCTGCATCATGTAACAGTTTCTCTTTTTGTTCATGAAAGGGTACGGAGAATTAAATAGGGTGCTACCAAAAGCCCAAAACAAGGCCACTACCAAGAGCCTAAACCTGGGGGGGGGGGGGGGGGGGGGGGGGGGGGAGTCAAAGTACTGATTTTATTTTGGGACCCCTATAAAATATATTTTTCTCACAATTTATTCCAATGGCTAGATCACAGTGAGAGTATTCTGCAGGTTTTTTTAATTTGTGGAATAGTTGTGGGTGCACTCCAAATGTAAGGCCAAAAAACAGGGTATTCCAAGTAACATGAAATGGAATACATTGTATACTTAAAAATAATTCACAGTTGTGACAAATATTGTTCTGTGGATTTAAGAAAGATTTGCAAAAAATCATCATTACTTTGGTTATCCCTGCAATTAGAAAATAAAATCAAGTTCAAAATATGTTCCATTCATTTTTCTGCAATAAAAAGTTGGATATTTATTTATTTTTGCCAGGGGTTATTTAGGACGAGGGCAGCCCTGCTGATAATGCAAGTACCTGTAAAGTATATAGCTGTGATGACTGTGGCACTGGACTAGTATGGCTCTTGGCTAGTGGTGGGAGTCGGTCCCTTTTCATAATCGATCATCGGTTTCAGCAAACTGATCAATGATCGATTATTAATCGGTTCAGATAAATATAAAAAAATATACAGTCATCTGTGAAACTGTACTTCTTTACTAAGCCTGCATGTCTTAGTAATTCTACCTTAGTAATATAAGTTTTTGCCTTTTTTTATATTTTCCTATTATAGCTAAGAAATGTTATTCAAAGTTTCATTTTAATAAATTATAATAATCAAGATTTTAACTACAATTCAAGACATCTACTTGCTGACCCCAATGAATCGATGTAATCGATAGTTGCCTTTGGTAATCGAGCACTTGAAAGTCGCAGCAAAGCGATGGACTTTCGATAAAACTCGATGATCGGCCCACCACTACTCTTGGCCTTGTTACATTCATCCTATCCTTTGTACAAAGGCCTTTTATCATTATAAAATATAGGCAAAGCGGCAATACATTCAGCAATGCTAAGCAGTTCTATATGCTTTACTTTAAGTACCTGGGGCCCAAGCTGGGCCTAAAATTAGCATTTCAGCCGAGGAGTGATTGGTCATGGTTGTGCCTGTTCCTAAAAGTCCAGTTGAGTGTAAAGTCCCTAAAAAAAGGCAGGTTAATGAAAAATAAAGCAATCAATTAATAGACTACAGTGAATAATGTTGGAGGCCAAATGGTATGAATAAAAGCCACATAAATACACATTCTTGTGTTAAATACTTCAATATGTCAGTTTGGACAGTTAAGAGTTGTTAAGGTTTCTGCAAAATATAATTTAAAGTTAAAAGGATAATGCAAATATTTTGTAATAAATATTACTGAATATACAAATCAAGGTAAATGTGTACATTTATAAAAGCTCACATAACTGTCCCACAGCCATATTCTCTTCAATTTGAAAACTGCTGTTTGTGATATCAATTTAGATAATGATATTCTGTGTTTGATTTTTTGAGAACTGGATATATGTATATTTAAAAAAAATGAAGTCACTGCCTGTTATTATTTAAGGCCTTTGCATTGGTCCAGGCTGAAAAATCTTAGAACTGTTCTATATAAATATTGGAAGTAATGTATTAATTCACGAAAGTCTCTCCTTATAAGCATTATATACTGTCTTTTCTTGTAATGTCTTATTGTATATGTACTGTATTGTTTTGGTAGTGTTAATTAAAAAAAAAGTATTATGTATATATTGCAAGTAATGTATTAATTCATGACTTAATGTATTAAGTCTGTCCTTATAAACATTACATGAAAATGTTAAAAAATACAAGTATAAATATGAATACTTTGGCTTTGGCACGTTTAAACATGTTCAGACTCAGAATCAAAGTTCTGCAATTATTCTTTTGAATGTTTCATTATGCTTGACATTGAAACCATCAGATTTGACCTGTGACCTGTAATTAGGACACCATTAATTTTCCCATTCATCAACTAATCAAGTGCCACTCAGTGATGACGATGCCACTGACGTTACGTAATGCCATTCATTCATGGAATCATTCACTTTGTCCAGTCCAGGGCTATTGCCAGTGAATTGATTCATGATGACATGACGACAAAAAAGTACGAAAAGACAGGTATAAATTTGCCTGCAATCGGTTCATTTTCACTTTTGTCGTGTACTTTGTAATAACATTAAAACGAAAGGTGTCTATACAACAGATAAAAACTTGCATTTTCGCTTATAACTAACTTCAATGGTCACTGATATGTTTTATTGTTTACCTGTGAATGTGGTGTACTGCAGGCCCAGGGTGCGCGTGCGCTACGTCATCAGAGCTGGTTGACTACGGAAACTGATGACGTAGAAAGCTAGCTTTACTGATTGTCAGAGGTTGATATCTCTTGCTGTCAAATATTTATCCATAACCATCTGCCTAAAATTAAAATTAAGGTTTTACGAAACATAGGTTGAAGTAAAGTCTATATATCTATCTTGAAATTGGGTCGAAGAATAACGTGTCAGATTATATAGTATTCAAGATATTTCATGAAACGGTCGGCTCGTTTGGGCAATCGTCAAAATTTGATCTGTCACTTTGTGGGCAGCGTATTTGCCGTTCAGGCGTATTTGGCTCGGTAAAGTCGGTTTTGAAGAGAAAGGGGAGGCATGATTCGTCTTGAATATCTCCAGAAAGTATTCAACCTGCTGTTTTAAAGGCATCAATGTTCTTTTTTCAGTAATTCTCAAGGTCATCCCTGCTCAATACAGCCACCTGGTGGAGGCAGCACGAACTACGTGATAGCGCATGGTTTCAGAACATCATTGACAGCCGGCATCCACTGACGGTTGCAGTACATAATACTGTATTACGGTAGGTAGCACCATACTAACTTACTAATGAAAGAGATTTCTATCTCAAATGAACCCCGTTTCAGAGCCACTTTCATACATTCACACAAGTGATAAGGATGCCAGGGGCGTTGTACAGTGACAGTTGCAAGACCGCTTCCCCCTTGTAAGTTGTATCCGCCTCGGGTTGAAGTAGAAGGGGCCGCCAACAACAGTGACACGACACACTCGGACACCGATGCAACTGCAGAACATTTTTCTCAGCTTTAAACAGAGGGGTAAAACTGGGAATCTTGCTCAGTTATGCTATTTTTATGCAATGGTAAACAAACACTGTTAAAAGTGAAATCTTGCAATTTCATTTTCTTTTGTCCAGTTTGGACTTTTTGTTTTCACTTTCAGTGTTCACGATTTCACTTTCCTCCTTTGAGGCTTTGTAACCAAACAAATCTTTCAACCATTATTTGTACACAATACATATTGGATGTTATTTTAATCTCCTAGAAATGTCAGACATCTGATATAAGTCATTGGTGGTCAAAATGGTACAATTTGGTGTTTTTTTTTTTAAGTAAAACTTAATTTTGTCTGTACTGAAGCATATAGCCTTGATGTCAAATAAATTGAACATTTTTACAAAAATAAATAAAAAGAAAAACTCCACAGCCTAGCTGCATGAAATTAAGTGAATTATTTGAAGAGTGTTCCAGCTCTTATGTTATCTTTAATACTTCTCATGAGAATTTTCAAATGAATTAATAAATAATTGTGTGATATGTTTTCCTGCAATATTATGTCATTAGGATTGAACTGAATTGTCACAAAATTATTTGAATGAATTGCCATTGCAATTTAAATATTTGAACAGACAGTGGGTCAGCTAAAGACTTTTCCAGTGGATTAACTTTTCTTGATGTGATATCACTGTAAGTGGCATAATGACAGCCACAATTGCTTTAATTGGCCTTTGATATTTAAGCAAGTTCATACCTCGTGTCTTTTTCAAAGATTAGTAAGCCTAGCTCAGAAATAATTTCAGCTGTTATTTTACCTGCGGTCACCATGATAAATTCATTTGACTAATGATGAACTGTGGTGGTGGGGGGGGGGGGGGGGGGGGGGGCGGTTAGAGCACCTTCAACCAAATATTGTGCACAGTTGTTACATTTTACAAACTGTTGATCACTCCTAACAAAACTTTGTTGGCTGCTGTTCTGTGACTTTAAAGGGATATAATCAGGAGCAATATCATTTCATTCTTTCACACTATCAGTTCAGTTTTGCTTTTTACAAAAGTTAACCAGCAAACCATCCCAGCACACAGTCTCAGTACCTCCAGCTAGCATATGGCTGTATAAGACCTTGTTATGGCTCTGCGTGTTGGTAAACACAGTCAATGTGTGTCTGTTGACTATAATAAGGGCTGCTTGACCAAGGGGCTGATTATGAGCCTAAACATTCAATGTTTCAGCCAGTAGGAATGTGTATTACATTTTTTGACCAAGTCAGTCAGGGCATCTCCTGATTGACAAGTGTTGTGGCTGGGCGATACACCCACTGTGTTTATGTTGACAGGTGTGATTGCCCCCGGTCCACTGTTTTTAACACCTGTTAACAGGAGTATGCAAATGGTTTCAGGGCAATACTTTGGCATGTAATAATTTATTAGAGGGAAGAAGCTATTTTTCGTTTTAATACAACATGCTGTATAGGTGATTGGGCCCCTTTAAAGCGTTACAAGTTGTTGCTCAGGGCTTTGAGGCATATGTTGAAAAAATAATTGTCCTCTAATTATTATGACTAATCGGTGCAACTGCTGATTCCAGATTCTATTTCAAATATCACAGCTCACACATGTTATAACAAAAATTTCACTGTGCACCATCTGATGATCTTATTTTCAACATGCCTTATATTTCTCTGCACACTTTTTTCAGTTGTGCATACTGTTAGGTTTTCATTTTCTTTGAAATTAGGGTAAGAATCGGGCTAACAAATTTACATGCTCCAGGTGCACCCTTGAAACAAAACCTACATGCACCTAAAGATTTCAACATGCTCCTCGTAATACTTGTAAGAAAATTTCTTGTTAAGGAGTTTCTGTTGCTTAAAGAATAGAAATGCTTATCAATGACTGTGATGTTTATAAATAGTAAAAAATAAGATACTGCACCAAAATTCTTCTCTTTGGTTTATAATACATGTACAGAGTGCACCCTCAGTATGATTTCTACCTTCACAAAAGAAAATGTTCATTCAAATGTGCATGTGTGCACCCTCTATTTTGCACCCTGGAAATTATATTTTAACAAACAAAATGACCGTATGCTATTATATTACAATTAAACTTTTAGCCACTAACTTTAACTTTTTAGGTCCCTTTGCTAATGGCTGTTGATATTGATGGCTATCCAGTGTTGGAAAGTGATATATTTTTTAAAACAAATTGTTCAGTTTCTATGATGTTCCATAACAATCGTGGTCTCCATCCAAGTTTTCATGCTTGTTAGGTCAGATTGATTTGATCATTCTCATTTTATGTATGATATCATTGTACATAGCTTGTTCTGCTGACCACCTATGACAAGCATACTACAGTTAGTGGTCCTACTGATTAGCAATAAGCCCAATAAGTCATTTTCGGTGCAGGAAAATTTTCTTACTTTAGTCGCATCTGTCTGAATCCTTTAGTGCTTTGAATTGATAAATGATTGCGTTTGGAAATGGTTCTTATGAATGTTTGTTTTGTTTTGTGTTCCAGGTTGATACATTGGAATAGGCATTGAGCCTCGATACTAAAACAAACGTGATAAAACCAGAAATTTAAAAATGAGCTGATAAGTGAAATCAAGAGGACAATGCCAAGGGAATATTACCAAGACGGAGGTCGGAGTGGTCGCAACCGAGGTGACTATGGCCGGGAACCTCGCGATTTTTATAATGAACCAAGATATGACCCTGAGTATGATGCCAGGAATTACAGGGATCTGCAGGAGGTACATCAAGCCCCTTCTAAAAGGAGAAAGGAATATGAATATATGAATAAAGAGCATCGCCACCCCAAGGAGCACTACGTGCCTGAAGGGAGGCAGTTCGCTGAAAAACCTCGACGTAAAAAGAGCTCAAAACAGAAGAAGAAGCACAAAGATGAAAGATCCAAAAAACCTAAATCACTTGTAGAATATGAAGGTATTAGCTCAGACTCTGAAATTTATGAGGACAGTCCAGTAGCACCAGCTCCAACCCGTGCAAGTCCAGAACAGTCGCGGAGAAAACGAAGAAAACAGTCCCCAGCATCTGCCATTGAACAGTATAAAAAAGAACTAATAGCAAGGAGTCATAGTAATTCTCCTGTCAGAAGGACTAAAGAGCGTGAATATCATTCTCCACCCAATCGGCAATCAGCCAATGCCAAGAGTAGTAAAAATGGAGATAAACGCTCTTCACATAGACCTCAGGTGTCTCCACCTAAATCATTTAAAACTGAAATGCCAAAACCTCGTGCCAGTCAGCCAAAGGCTTATAGAACAAATGAATCGCCAAGCCCGAAACGGTTACGATATCCACAATCAAGAAGTCCTAGCCCTTATACTCGCAAATATCGATCTCCTAGTCCACATAGGTGAGTAGAACTTTCTCTCTTTAGCATGTTTAATTTTTTTATCTACCTGAAATGAGGTCTGCACCCAAACAATTTGGCAGACCCTACAGAATTCCACCTGACCTCGCATGGTTATTTGTTCTAAGTTGTTAAACTTCTTCTCTCAGGCAGAAAACTAAACGATTTGCCCAGAAGAGCAGGAATGTGCTGCAAGTCTTATGAAACTGTATGCAAATGACTTCTTGTCATCATAGGTTACCATTGTTATCTTCATATATGGAAATAATCTATTTACAGAGCAAGCCATCTAACATGAGGCATATTCTTGGTTAGACATCAAATGGGTAACGTTACAACTATCAACAGACTTTTTTTTTTTTTGCCCAGTATTAAAAAGAAAGGCTAAATGGTGGCATGATGTTCTACATTTTGCTGGTCTGGTAGAATTTTTCTTGTCTGACCTTGGAAGACATCACATCTGTACCTTAGGTTTCATTCTATGTCACTGGTCATCCATATAAGTTAAAAAATATTGAGATCATTACATTGAAAAGCACTTGTCTAACATTTAAGTTCTTGAAGTTGTTGACTCTGATCTGCCAACAGGCAGTTGAAATATTGTGCTACTTATAAGTTTCTTGTGATCTGTAAGTATTGGCTGGTAAACAGACATGCTTATTTATCGTTGATATGTTTTCAGTGAGAAGGTCACTGTTGTCTTTCACAGCCAGTTATCAGATTCCTAGCCCTGCCTGGGCTTTAGTATTTGCGTTTATTAATAAAATGCTTAAATAAAACGTTATTCCATGTACTGATAGACTTAACTCAGTGCCAGCTCTTGTCACTTTAGCCCTGTAAAGACTGTTTGGTGAATCCCTGATATTTGCATATTACTGCATCACAAGGCTCTTTCAGGACCTGAAAATTCCCCGTGTTTGCATATCACGCCTCATGTGAGTGGCATCGTTGCTATGAGAACGCCAACACCAGTCCCACAGCTCCACCTGCTTGGTAACATTCGCACTGAAATCATGTATTCAGGTAATCCACCTTCGCATCCTATGATATTTCTCTGCTGACCGAATATTACGGTCCATGGGCTAAATGTAAGTGCATATTGTAGACACATTCGCATCAATTTTGTACTGACAGTTCCAGGAAAATTCCCCCTGCCGAGATGAACAGCTGGGAGCATTTGTCTGAACGTGTGTATTAACTGTCAAATTGCGACTTGCTAATCATTTTGTTTAAGGCAGCCGGTACATTTTGACTGCGCTCGTCGCGTGTGCACCTGAATATCTCGCACTGATTGGCTGAGCCTAAGTTTGTTAGGCCTACTTTCATGAGTGGTGGTCCGATAAACGTTAACACTGAGGCTGAGGGTTAAACTTAAAAGTCTTGCCAAACTCAACATATTAAGCGACGGCCTAAAAATATTATGACAAATTAAATGAGAATATTAGTAGCCAATTGAAACCAGGAATAGGCTATGACTGGTTGAACCAAGTTGGTTATGAGAAAGATTCTGGCAAAGACCACTGCTGACGTCACTGGAAAAGACCTTAGTTCAGCGAGGCGGTGATGTGTGGCGCTGACCGTCCGGGAACTGGCCAAGATTACCAGTCCATGAAATAAGTGGGTCAGATACTGGAAAATTAGTTATACGAGTTGCAGCAATATGGTGGTACCGATACTAAGTGCGATACAGCGCGGGAACATTTGATTTCTCTGTCAGAAGCAACAATTAAATCATAACTATTTCATTGACTGGGCCAGTCTATCAGATTCCCTGCTTGATCATAATAAGATACCATTAATGTATCCTAGACTTTGACTTTTGTACTTGAACTTGAAAGGTTGTATATACTGACATAATATACCAGTGCTAAAACTGCCAATGTGTAACTTAAGATCATACTTCTTGTCCCTCATGAACATTAGACTAATTTCCCCAATATATATTTTTCAAATCAGTTGTCTCTTCCTTGATTTTGGGAATATCCTCTTTGGTATTCATCTGATATATGTAAAATAATTGAAAATTAAACATACCAGCATGGGGCATACTGCATGAGGGGAAAAAAGGTCACTTCACCATAGCCACGGTACCTGATGGTGACCATATTTTAAAGGGCACTATTCACCTTCCAGGTATGTTATATATATATATATATATATATATATATATATATATATATATACATGAAATATGTTCATTTATTTTTAAACATACCTGGTAGGACCCA
This sequence comes from Sipunculus nudus, assembly GCA_026874595.1. NCBI lineage: Eukaryota > Metazoa > Annelida > Sipuncula > Golfingiida > Sipunculidae > Sipunculus > Sipunculus nudus. The sequence continues at coordinate 33,331,326 of CM049318.1, forward strand.
CATCTTTAAAAATGTTGTCCTGGCATTTTAAGGCAAACTTTTCATCCCAGACCTTCACTCTTGCACATATAGCTCACCTGCCAATAGAGAAAGATCCCTATTAATATTGGGGTAATAAGGTCAAACAAAGGTTAAGGTCACAGGAGCTGTCTGTTCAAAAATTTGTTTCCAGATGATAATTCCAGCTTGGATTGACTTGACTTATATATGGCTGACCAATAAAGCAAGAACCCTATTGATTTTTGGGTCACAAGGTCAAGGTCACAGGACCCATATCTTTTAAAATATTAAGCATGCATTTTCAGGGCCTGCTTCCAAAAAATCTTTAGCCAAAATTTTAGCCAACAGGAATTTTCTTTAGCCATTTCAGAAACACTTTAACCAGCACTTATTCTCTGAATAATGGGAAATATTGATATTTAGCACTGAGCAAAATCAAAATATCATGAATTGATCATATCATAACAATATAAATATGAACATAAAAAGATGTTTGGACAGTGCAATTCATGATTATTCTGTGTGAATCTGCTTTGAACATTAAGTTATATATATAATCACTATAATTAAATCAACTGAAGACCAGTCTTTCTCGAAAAAAAACTTTTTATTTCACAATATTATGGTCTCTTGTTTTGTTCATTCAGTAAGGCCTAAAAAAATGTTCCTTGTTTCCAGTATCTAGACTAACTCCAAGAAAACCTAGCCATTCTAAAATTAAAATTAAATAAAAGCCTTGGGCCATGGGGCACGAAAAGGTCACTTCATAAATCTTGCACAAGTCACAAATAATTGAAATTACAGCTAATTATATCACAGTAATGATTAAGTTACTCGTTCTATGATCTTAGCATACATTATGTATAAATGTGTAAGAGTTACAGTGTGCATATTTATGAAGGAGATCATTGATTACCATGTACCTGCCTTCTTTAGTCAGGGTGGGGGTAATATTGCAACCTGGTTTCTCGCTCCTTTTTTTGGACAGAGGGACAACATGGGAGGGCCTGGTATATATACATTTTGGATTATTTCCTTGAAACCTATGTGTGAATTAAGTTAATCTTAGCAACATCAGCAAAATCAAATAATAAAATAATCTTCCCAAAAGCCTGTTTTATATCACATGGTAAAAAAAATATTAAAAATGAAATAAATTCCCTACCAACCTACTCTAATTTTTTCACCACTGTATAAGGAAACAAAGAACTTATTTTTTAGGCCTAAGTAAGGGCATTGGAAAGATGCTTCTCGCCCATAAATTAGCCAGAGAGTATTTTGTTTCGCCAGATCTCCCCATTGCTAGCCATTGGCGAATTGGCGAATAGGCAGGGCTAGCCCTGATTTTAAGCCAAACTTTTCATCCCTGACCTTCCATCTTGCACATATAGTTCACCTTCTAATAGCCGAAGATGCCTATAAATTTTAGGGTCAAAGTTCAATGTCACAGGAGGCTCAGATACCTTCTGTCCTCAATTCTGCAGAAACAGAGGATTTTGGTTAACCCCATAACTTTTGAAATATAAATTATTTACTATTTCCTTCAAATTTGACACAAAAGTCCCCACCAAGATGTAGGACAAGTGCAAACATTTGTAACCTTGGCCCTGGTGGCCTATGCCTTGTCAAGTGTCAATATATGCTTCAGAAGAAGGGTGCCTATTTTAGAAGGGGGTATGTTTATATGTCTAGGGATACTACAGCATCTCTAATGGCAGAAATTTATGGTTTATGTTGAAGCCAATTGCACATTTTTTGTAATCAGATGAGATCATTTTCCATTTGATCAGTGTTTCACCTGCACTTCCCCTATTTTTCAGAAGTTCTTGTGCATATGCATATATTTCATTGAACCCTGTCCACCACCCCAGTCTGTTTTGCCAAAGTGATGAAATCTTGGGAATTGGCGTAGCAGCAGTTTTCCTCTCGTGTTTGATCATACTACCTCTATTAGCCCAATCAGAACAATTTTAAAGGGACAAATTAAGTGATTGGCTATAATATTTAATAACTTTCATTTTGGAACTTTGCAACAGCTTCTCCATGGAGACTGAAGGGTGCCTGCACAATGCAACCCATATTATGCACATGTATGCACTCCAACTGGTTGTCAAAGATATTCAGAGGATGAAGTCAGCTTAGCTGTATCTTGTCCAAGATTTCCAAAATTGTTTCATTTGTAGTTGTTCACAAGTCTTTCACATCTTCTGAGATCCTGAGAGAGAGAAGAAATCAGACTGGCTGCCCAAAGCAACAGAGTTAAAGTTCACAGTGAAAATGATCAGGTCTGATTTCAGAGCACCAGATCTGATGACAAAATCTGCAGCACTAATGGTAGCTTTGAATGCACTCTTGCATTTATGTCAGACTGGTAAGCCAACTTTGTAATGACGTGTCATATGGGGAAATGCACTGCAACAACATTTTCCTGCCTTGAAACATAGTAATAAAGGTCTGTTAAGCTTCACGGCAGGCTACCAGTGATGAATAAACACAAAAAAAGTGCATGTGAACTCATTAGGTAAAGTGTAATGCCATCTCTTGATTAAGTCAGTTCCTGTGTCACATACACATTGTCCATCATCAGGTTACTTGTGCATGACATGCTTGTATGTATGCACTCAGAAATTCAATAAACATGCAGGGGGATTATCCAATATGCTGAATTACAAAAAGAAATTTCGTGGCACATGGTAGGCGTTTCTGACTATTGGTCTGCTTTATTTTAAGTGACAGCATAACTTTAGGCCATGAGGCATTGTAAAAAATGATTAAAAAAGATATTTGTATCCTTCTCAAGCCTAACAGTGCAGCTCCTGTCATTGCTTAGCAAGCCACTTTGATATACATATATAAGAGAACTTGATATTCCAGAGTGATATGTCTTATGTCCCAAAACTGTGCAACACTGATGGTGCCCCTCCCTTGGGCAGCTACAAGGAAACATTCTCCTTGATTTGCCCCAAATACTGAATTCTTTCAAGGAAACAACAGACCTTGCTCAGTGTCAGTCACTCTTACCCTCAAGCATGGTTATTCCATATTTTAGAGGACCTCACAACCACAGAGCATTGAGTAAAATTTCAACAATATAAATCCATACACAAAACATCTTGGATTGATTTTAAGTGGACTGAAAACTGGCAGTGCCACCTACAATCTATTTTGTGTTACATTTATTTGGGTGAAAATCTGCATGTCCATACATGTTTTATTTATCTTTACTTCTTACAAAAGACGTGTTTGCCTGTAACATTATACGCTCTTTACACATGGCTTTAACTATAGGCCTACTCCCTATATCGTAAGCGCTGTTTGTTATGACCTCGTATCCTGAATTGCTACACCAGAGGGGAGCACTGTATTTTGGTCCAATTAGATGAGACTTTGTGCTGGAAGACGTGGCCAAGCAAGGAACACACGGAGCCAATCATGTTCATTTTGTTTTGAGTGACAGCTCATCCCCTCGGTAACCGTCTGAACAGACCACAGGCTCAAAGAGAATTGCCCCAGACGTGGTTTGCTTAGGGCCATGGGCACATAGGATTCCCGGCCGATGAGTTTTAATTCAAACGAAACGTAACAACAAAGGCTGCATGCACACCTCGCTGGCTAGTTTTAGTTCTGCAGACAACAGATAAAGGCTACGGTAACACAGTTATAATGTCATAATCAAATCGGTCAATGATGCGAGAATACAGAGGGAGCAATTAAAATTTGACAGTTAACTCTCATCAAGCGGCGCTTGAAGCGCAGCTATGTGCAGAGCCAGGATGCCTGTCGAGTGTTTGTTTATTGGCATCTGGTTGGCTGCTTGTCACATCATAAGCACATTTTTTTCAGCGGACAACAAACCTCCATCTGGTGTCTAAATATATCATAAACAGTCAAAGCTGGCAGCGTGAAAATCAGTTGCTTCTTTAGAAGCGTAAGATTTCCGCTGCCTTGGGAGTGTAGCAACATTAGTTTTTTTGGGTGTCCATCTGTGTCAGGTGTAGAAGAAAATTGCATATTTCAGTAGTGGTATTATGAATTGGCCCTCATACACAAGACTGGTTTGCCTGCACGTTCAATTTTTTGCGGGTGTCCAGCTGTGTGTCAGTGTTGGGTGAAAATTACACATCTCAGTATAGGTCAGACGTTTTGGCATAAAATTGTGTGTGTTTCATCAATGTTGGAGTACCTCTGTCTTTTACACAAGACTGGATACATGTGCCAACTGTAAGTATAATTATATTTTGTATGATCTCATTGCTTACTCTGTGCATCTATTTTGAGTGAAAATTACTCTTCTCAGTGTCTTTTATCTTAGTTACCAGTACTTACAAGAATCCACTGAACATTACTTGTGCCACCTTGTAGCATGTCAGTAGAAAGGGGGTTATGAGACAAAATCTTTATAAAACCTGGTGATATTGCCAAAAGCTGGAGGAATTTTGCAACTATGATGCAAGAAATTTCTAGGACTTTCACATCAGGAGACATTTGATGCCTCATTTAGTACATCTTTTGTGAACACTTTAAGTCGCATGTCTACTACTGCCCATAGTCTATAATCTGTAACTTTGTGTTAAAAAGTCTATGTGGCAGCCTGCATTGTTCAACTTGTAAAAACAGTTAATATGATATTTGGTTGCTGTGACAACCTGTGGTTACAGAATCTTTGGTTTTAATACCTTTCAGTTATTGAAAACAAAGGGTACTTGTACTTTTCAAACACTTGCTAATTTGATTCAGTTACATATTCAAAAGGATTTTCCACAAGCAGCTTCTCCTTTGACTTGTACCTACTTGTGGTACTCTTGATGATTTCTGGGTATAGTCCTATGGTGACCATGGAAGGCCACCTCCTGCTGCAAATGAGTCATGCTGCTCATCCAGGAGAAAGTCACAGTGTGAGTCATTTTAGTGAATGAGGCTATATGATTGACCTCTTCACATAAAAGTATACCCTTGTGAGTTGTGACTTCAGCTTACCTGGCACAATGGTGATAAACGTGTCAAGGCTTTCCTAAGGCTTACTTACCCTCATCCTTTGTGCAGTCACCCTTGTTCTTTATAGCTGTTGGATGGTCTGGTTCCATGTTTGAGTATCTCAGCCTTTTCACCGATACTGGGGCTTCTGACTGGGAATTGCAGAGCTGCCGTCCCTGTGGATATAACATTAACAGTTTGCCTATATGCTACCCCTTCTCTGGATCTGAATAAGGCACTTGCTCATCAAAAAATGTGACACGCATTTGACCTTCTGTTGGTTTCTTTTTCTCTCAAGGGAATACCGAAAGAGAGCTTTCAGTTGTTGCAATTAATTCAGGTGCCACTGATTTTGTGGACAATATCACATTGCAGTTTGCACCCCTTCAGTGCCTGGATGGCTTAAGTCTGTCAAGGGCTCCATAACTATCTGACAGTAGTACAACCCTTGGGGTCTTCCATAGAGCTAGCATAGTTAAACTGAGCTGTATTTTGAAATTTTTAACACTGGTCAATCTTGTGCTTGAATGAAGTTGTTCTTCTCATCAGAGATATGCTGCCGTAATGCATATTTGTGGTTTCTCGAGGATCCTCCATTTGATCTACCACTGTGATGCAATCACCTTTCATACTTGTGTAGTCTGTACTGCAGTAATCATATATGCACTCAGACCTATCAAAGTTGATCATCATGTTATTGTTCACTGACTCCTTGAATGCTGAATTTAATTCAGTCTGCAGAGCTTGACTATAATGACATGCCTCCTTGATCTTAATGCCAAAAGGCTCGGCTACTTTGGTTGCATGCACAAAGCTGGAGATGAACGCTGACTTATTCTTTGTCTGTGTCCCACTTCAGCATAAAAAAAAAACAAAGGGGTCTGTGGATTGAGCTTTGAGGAACTCCAGACCTCGCATGCACAGGCTCTGACTTGGACTACGTACAACCACCAACTATGATTGTTTGTGTCCTGTTGGTGGTGAAGTGTATTCACCTTCTTAGCTTTCCAGGTATGCCCATATCTTGTAGTTTTTTCATTGCAACTAAAAAATCCATTTAATTAAAAGCTTTGCAAATTCAAGGTTAATCACATCTATATTTGTCCCTTTTCTTTCGAAAACCTGAGTTATGTGTGATCATAAATTTGTGCTGACTGAGACATTGCCAGCCTAACGTGAGTCCATCGGACATCCTGACATGGATGAAACAGTTCAGTGTCTTCCTTGGAAGATGCATTAAATTTCCTGTTTGCCTTCTCAAGTAACTTGATAAAGGTGCCACTAGCCTGTACTTTGCTTAGACTCCTTTAAGTGGCTCTTTTCCTTAGAATGGATTGTAAGAATGTCATCTGTCACCAAGAGCTGAGATATTACTCCGTTATCCACAAATATCTGCCAAATGATGAACAGTGGCTTGTGTGGAAAAAATTTACATTTTGAGAAAGAAGTTTTGAAACTTTTCAGATCTTGCTGCTTCTTCAAATTGTTTTTCATGAACTGCATTTCATGTCCTCTCCACCAATAGGGTACATTTGAATTCAGTGACCAGTGGGATTGCCAGTGGAATTATCAGGACGAGAGACTTTATTTTGTGTTGCATCAGTAAAGGGTCAAATTCTCATCTTGATTCTTACTTTATGTTCAGAGTGTTTGCTAGGTCTATGGTACAATATCTGAAGCTCCTTTTCAACATCTTTGGCCACTGCTTTCGTTTTTTCCCCGGCAAGCTGCAGATGTTTTCTACTGCAGCAGCAGAGCAGCTCTCTTATTTGTTGCCTTTGTCATATCAGATTTCTCTCTTCATGGGGAATCCTATTTCTAGCATGGAAGTGACAGAACTTTGTTTTCCTATGAACCTGCTTAGTACTTATAGTAGTAGCTGAGAATCCAGAGCATATATATACTGTTCAACCTAAGGAGTACTGGTATATCATGTTTTATCTGAGATCTAAAGGCTGATGCCTTGTCTTGATACTCTAGGTCCTGGTTAAGTCCATCCAAGTCTGTATCCCTCACTAAAGAAATTAAAAGTTATCACGCACTACCCCAAAAAGATTATCTGTGGTAACTGCTTTTACAGTAGCTGAATTATATCCAATGTTATGTAGGGACGGTGGAATGTTAGAGAACAACCGATCCATTGTTTCCTTTTGGTAGTAGGTTGTGTGATTTGCTGGAACAGAATTCCATGCTCATCTTGACGAGGTCACCTATCAATATGATGGTCCACTCTTTGAATGACATTGGTCCTTGAACATCCCTCTGGCCATTAAGCATAGAGCTGATTTAAAATCTTTGCAAAGCAGGATATCTTGGACTGGGTCAGAGTGCTGTAAAAAAAATCTTATCTTAGTTATAATGGCTTGTCTGCGTTCAGCTTTAAGTGAGTAAATCAGTGTCTACCCAGTACATCATCTTGCTGATGAAACCTCATAATCCTAGTGATTTTTTTATGATATTTGGAGTAGTTCAGCACCATTCCATTTTCAACAGCAAAGTCAATTTGAGGTAGATCGCTACTGCTGAAAACTCTGGTGTCAAGGTCTCTACTGTCAGTTTAGCATCTTTTGGGAGCTCCTTTTCCTGGTATCATATCATATTCACCATAGGTACTTCAGCTGATCTGCTTGGAGGCATGGTAGTAGCCTGAATTTCCTCGTTTACCTGAATTCACTGGCACCTGACAGGGTATTAAGAGTGATGGCTATCCATACTTCCCATTGGTTGCTGTGTTTTCTGTGACATGGCCATGGCCAACATCTCCTGAATGTGAATACCTTCTGAAAAATAAAAAAAAACATGGGAATGTCTTTTGTATCATCCATCTGACTACTATTGGTGGTCTGGGGCTCCTTCAATATCCCAAAGCAGTGAAGGGATATAGTAACACCTCTGTTTGTGAGCTTGCCCTTCCATCTGTTCATAATATGGGCTGGTGGATGCATTTTAATCCATTTGAACCATTTGACCAAAACCTTTCATCTTTCATATATAGCTTACCCACCCACAGATGAAGTACTGTATCGATTTTTATTTTCACAGTACTGGCTTCTTGAAAAAGCTTGTTGATACTTATTTAGCCAAAGTTTTCATTCCAAACCTTCAATCTTTTACATATGGATCACCATAGAGGAGTAATCCTATCACTTTGAGGTCACTGGGTCAAGGTCCCACTTCTTGAAAAGTTTGTGGATGCATTTAATGCCAAAGATTTCATCCAAAATCTTCTATCTTTCACATCTGGCTCACCAACACTCGTAGAAAAAACCCTATCGATAGTGAGGTCATGTTGTTAAAGGTCAAGATCACCTTGCTTCCTTGCCCTAAGTAAATGTTAACAGTTAGCAGGGTTGGGGCCGATAACAACGATCACTGTGAAAACCAATGAACCAAAGTGTTGTATATGATTCACAGTGATGAAAGTGGAATTTACCATTCTGGGACATAGAAAATAGGATGCTGGTACAATAGGAGGCATAACATATTCTTGCAAGCGCATTCAGTCACATCCATGGTCGATATTTCTGTAATATTTGTTAAAGACCACTAATGCCATTCTTGACCATATATTTACTGGATATGATGTGATGGAAAAGTTTGTTCATTAGAGCCTTGAATAATCCCTGGTTTCCAAGATAGCTGACATATTTTGACACCTGTCTGCCAGGGAAAATATTCTAGAACATGATTTGTCAACTGTGATGCCAAATTGTTTAATATTTCACAGAAATAATCTCTTAAGTTTGTTCAAATGGATCCAGTTTGGTGATTTTTGGGGAAGTTACAGGAAGCTGAACTTAATCATTTTGTCAAATAAACATACTGTTACAGATGTCTCTTTTATTGTATGCAGCAGTCTAACATGTAAATATGTGCAATGCTAGCATTGTCCCTTACTATGGCAGCGTCCTCTAACCAAGCCGGGCCGGCCCGGCCACGTGTGAACCCTGACTTGTAGAAACACAACGTTCTTTGTTTTAGTTTGTTCTTTGGTCGGTGTGTACTGTGTATCACGTTAGGTTCTTTGGATTGTTCTGGAAATGGAAAGTTCTCTGCTTGAGGAGAAAATTTATAAATAAGTGGCTGTGTTTAGAGGGAAGAGAACAGAGAGGAGAGAGAAATATTCAAACATACACGGAAGAGTGCGAATCAGTTTGTAGGCCTTTCCGATAAATGCAGCAGTTATAGATCTTCTTCGAATTTGTAACAGATTTTAATTACTACCCGAACTTCACTTTTGGATTACAACAAATTGATTTTGTGATTGAACTGGACTGTTATTCTCTGGGAAGATTTATGTGACCTGTTCATCTGGATTATTTGCTTTAAAGGACTTTTTGTCGCTGTGACAGTGGTGGTATCCAGGTACTGTACACTTTATTTATATACTTGTATTGATTTACTGTTGTACTGTTGTTATTCAATGTAATTGTATGAATTAAGTGTATTGTAATGTTATGATTGTTTTAAGAATAAATTATAATTATTTGTTAACAAAAAACCACTGACTTCTTTATTCATTCCCCTAGACATTTCACGCTGCCTAGTGTTACTGAATCTGTTTTTTTTTTTCATTACAAAATTTATTTTCGTCACAATTACGTGATCTGTTGATATTAGGTTCCGTAACAATACTTAAATTTAAATCTCAGAAATGACTATCATCACTAAATTTTGTACAAATGTTGGTCATCTGACTCATATATAAATGAAATTGAGGTATTGGTGGTACCACCTGCATCAACCTTTTTTGTATGAGGATCATCGGTCATATGGTACATCAACCCATAAGTGCTCAGGAATTGCAGGAGCAACCATCCCCAAATTTCATGCAAAACTCTGTCACTTATCAAATGTGGTGGGATTGAGCTTTTCGTGGCGCCACCTGCTTTAACTTACAATTTATGGGGGAAAAGCTAAAAAACCCTTCAAAATCTTCTTCTCTGAAATCAATCAGCCAAATAGTTTAATATTACACAGAAATTATCCCAGAGATCAGCTCTCTCAAGTTTGTTCAAATGGTTTGGGTTTGGTGAATTTTTGCCAAATTACAGGAATTTGAACTTAGTCATTTTACCAAGTAAGCATACTATTACTAACATAACAATCACAGAAACAACAGAAGCTAGCATCACCAGGTTTTGTGCAAATGGTGGTCATATGACTTGTATTTAAAATTGAGGTTTTTCGCGCCAACTAGATCAGCCTATTTTTTCAGGCAAAAACCTCGTAATTTTAGCCTCTCTCATCTTCTACATTAAAAATCTTTTATGATGAAACTGTCTGGCAGAGTGGTTTAATTTTTCACAAGAATTATGGTAGGGTAAGGTTCTCTCAATTGTGTAGGAGCAAATCTAGAGGTCTAGAGTCATAGAAAGTTGAAGTTGGTCTTGTGGCCAAGTAAGACTAAATCAAACTGAGGGCTGCAATAGTCTTCTACTGTAAAATTGTTGATTCAAATTCTGTAACATTGCACAAAAATGATTCATAGGTGGCCCTTGTTCAAGTTAACTTAAATGATTTTTGTTGTCCATATCCAACTTATGTGTATGATAAATTCCTGAATGAAATATATCTGTATTCTGATTTGCTTCCAATAGGCATCTGTTTTTAGTCTGAATTTTTTAAAATAAAACTTATGAATATGTCAGCATGAAAAATGCATTGAAGTCAAAATTTTTCAATGTATATAAACAGATTTGGGAACATGCCAAGATTTTGTCTGTATCTATAAAAAGCTTGGCAGACTCCCCCGACTGTTTCAGATTTGGCAACAGGGCAAATTTCAGTGTATCTATTTATAGCTTTGGCAGACTGCCAAATGTATCAGATTAGACAACAGGTCAAACGTTTATTCAGTGCAGTAGCTACACCTTGCACCTAGCCACCATTGACTAAGGGTCAACTGCCTTCCTCAGCTGAGCTTGGTCAGCTGAGTGGACCCAACTCAAGAGAAGTTTGATGTATCGATCTGAAATTTTTAGCATGTCCTTGCATCTTTGATGGCTTTCTCGTACACAAGACTGGCATTGCTACCTACATTGATTTTTGCACAGCGCATGTCCCTTTCAGTCATGCTGGGCTATAGCGATGGGTCTTTGTCTGTCGTCCTTCCGTCCGGCTGGCCGGCCGGCCGTCCTTCCGTTAGCAGGGCACAAATCATAACCGTAGGGGCTAGGGCCATGAACCCTATGCAGTCTTAGAGGTTCTAAAAAGATCTCCTTGCAAACCTGAAATTAGGTCACTGCAACCTATATTCTCGAAGTTATGGGGTGTGTTTGCACCCCCCAGAAATAATTCTTTTAGCCAAAATTTTCATCCCAAACCTTCCATCTTTCACATACAGCTCACCTACCAACAGGGGAAGAACCATAATTATTTTGAGGTCACAAGGTCAAAGGTCAAGGTCACAGAACTCGCTTCTTTGAAAAGCCTGTGGATGCATTTTAAGCCAAACCTTTCATCCCAATTCTTTATCTTTCACTTATAGCTCACCTACTAAGTGGGAGAAGAATCCTATAGATGTTGAGGTCACAAGGTCAAAGGTCAGGGTCACAGGATCCACTTCTTTGAAAAGGTTGTGGACATATTTCAAGCTAGACCTTTCATTCCAAACCTTTCAGCACTGATATCGCTTCTCTGCCAACAGGGGAAAAGACCTGTTGATTTTGAGGTCAAAGGTCAAGTTCACAGCACCCTCTTCTTGCGTGGAGTCATTTTAAGGCAAACTTTTCAATCTATACTTTCCATCAGTCATATATGGCTTACCTACCAATAGGGGAAGAAGCCTATTGAAGTTGAGTTCAAACGGTCAAAGGTCAAGGTCACAATATTGTTCTAAATGCTTGTGAACATATTTCAAGTGAAACTGTTCAACTCAAACTTTCAGTCTTTCACATATGCCACATCTATCCATCACTCAATGTGATTCAAACTTCATATTTGTGGGTCTTTTTGCATGAAGGAATAACTAATTGATTTTGAGGTCAGCTGGTCAGGAGGTTAAAGGTTGCAGGTCTACGTTATTCACTCATTGGTTGCCAAGTAATTACACCCGGCCAGATGTAATTGGTTAGTAGTTACCCACCATTTAGAAAGAATCCAGTTGATATGTGGGCAAAAGGCCAAGGTCATAGGTCAGGTCAACTTATTTTGTAGACCATCTCTATTTTTCTTGTATATATAAGCTTGCACTCCAGCTGGTACATCTCACCGTGTGGCTGTAATTGTGAGTGACAGTGGTGACATATGACTCCCTTTTGTATCAGGCTATTAAGTGATAAGGCTGAGTGATAAGTACCTCGTTACTGCATAACAAAACACTGTTGTTGGAATACTTCAGCCAGGAATTAACACTATGAGAGTATAGTATTAAGGTTTAGCTACTGATTTATAAGATGATGGGAACATTTTGCAGTTTATTTTATGGAATCATAGCAATAAATTTAGATTCCTAGATATCTGAATATTTTTATATAAATCACCACATATAAAAGCAAGTGTTTGTTCTCATAATATGTGGATGTGTACTTGATTTAGGATGGCTTTATTTTATTACAAGACTCTTAGTCATGCTTTCTGCATTTCTTTTCTTTCAGGTTTTGCAGTTTACCAACCCTGCTGACCCCATTGAAAAGCAGAGTGATAATAAAAAATATTGGACCTACACTTTTACATTTGCATATCTGTAAATCTGATATGAGCGCCTGAACATGCCTTTTGAATTGTTTTGGACATCCATTACTGTAACATCATTTGGAGAATTTGCCCCAAGCTTGGTCTCTTATTGGAGGATGTGTGATATCAAATGTCAGACTTGTCAGAAATCCATTATGTCTGCCAGTTAGCCACCATAGAAATCCTTTTTTCAGTGCAGTTTCAGTAATTTTCCTTCAATTTTTGGTCCTATTTAGAGAATGGTTGTTGTCTGATTTCACACCTGTCAGAAGTCCAAAATGGCCACCAGGCAACCATCTTTAAATTCCTTTTGATCATATTATCTCAAGAACTGTTAAAGTGAAGGCAGTCAGACGTATATTAATGTAATCTTGCAAAGGATTGGGTCAAATATTTCTTAATAAATATTATCATCATAAATGAAAGTGCAGTACAGTTGGCTTGTATTGAATAAAAATTCATACAGAAGCACCTGTTTCTCAATAATTCTTGCATGGATTTCCTTGATTTTTTGCTATATATTTTGATCTTATATTTGCCCTTTGTGGTGTTCCTTTTGAGACTGACAGGTATCAAGTAAGCTATGGGAATAGTTCTGGAGAAGAAGAAGAAGAAAGTTTATTCTGGAAATAAAGGCCATAGTTCTAGATACCTTAACAATCATACATTTTCCTCAGACCATCAATTCACTGTGTTTTAACCAGACATAGGTGATATATATTTCTGTTGTCGTAGAAAATTTCAACAAATTGGCAAATTGGTTCTTCAAAATTTGACTGGAAGTTGTGAATCTCAGCCCATGATGTCGCAGGTCATGCTTGGCAGCTGAGTGTCATGACCCATGGGTCACTTGTTATTCTCAGCCTTAAGGATTTGATAAGTCAGCCTGAAATTGTGCATATCTGTACATCTCTGATAGCTTCGTTGTATACAAGACTTGAGGCGTCATCTAAAATTATTTTTGGTTTCATCATCTGTGCACATAGCTCAACAGTGGTTTGAAATATGTGCCTGAAATTTTGCATGTCCATACATCTTTGATGGCTTTATCATACACAGAACTGATGGTGCCACCTGCAATCATTTTTGTGTTGTGTACATCCATGCCATTATTTCAGGAGTGAAATTTGTGTAAATGATGCTTGTACTCGGGTTCATTTTGTTTAGTACTTGCTTTGTACATGTACATGTCATACATGTATATGAAAAGTAATCAAGCTATGGTCAAGCCTGTTATCATGGAAGCATTATGCCTGATGTATATCCCATTGCACAGGTTCCCATTAGGCCTGTATGCCTTGTTATCATGGTTAACTATTCCATTGATTAGGTCCATATTAAGTCACTCAGACCAATATATTTATGTGCGTGTCAGCTATGTCCCTTGATGGTGTCACTGTTTCTTATTCAGCTGGATGTTAAGGCCCACAGGCAGCTTGTTAATGAAAACCATATATTCAGTCACTAATATGTTTTTTTCTTTCAGGTCCAAGCAAAGAAGTAGAAAATCACGAAGTAGAAGTAGAGAGCGCAATAGATATGCAAGATATTCTAGATCAAGGTCAAGAGGAAGAAGGTCAAGGTCACCTAGTTATTCTCCACAAAAAACTAGCACCTCATCCAGACTCACTCATTCCACTGTTCAATACGCCACCAGTCTGGCAGCAGAACTGAGTAAGCATCGCAAAGCTAGAGAGAAAAAATTAGAAGCACAAAAGAAAACAGAAAATCAAAGTTCCAATGACAATTATGTTCACGGGACCAAACCAAGCCAAAGCAGCCGTGAGGCTGAGCCAGCTAAACCTGCCTTAAAGGAAGAAAGAAAAGACTCTTCATCAGAAAAAGTGCACCTTCAAAATCCCAGGGAAAATATCGTGATTACTAGGACAATAGAGCCGGAGGAACCTCCAAGCAAGTACGAAAATATTGTAGTGAAAGTTGACGTTAAAACAGAGGGTGATGATAGACAGGAATCAAGGGTTGTGAAAGCCACTGGTTCACAGGTGCTAGCTCCACCAGTTCCAGAAATAGGACCTCCGCCGCTGCCAGAGATTGTAGATCAAAATAGGCCTCGTACAGGTCACAAACCTCCGTTACCGACCTCTCCCTACCATCGCAGTGCTGGTGTTAAAAGGACGTTAGGTAGGGGTTCAACACTTCCGGATTTACCACTTCCCCCGGTGGGACCAAATGACGATACAATAGATGATTCAGACCATAGTCCATACAGGTAAGCTTTTTAGTAACTTATAATGTTTTATGTGAGCATGCTTGTTACATTTGTTACAATTTTATGTTTGTATTTTTAATCAGAACCATAATCGCATAGATATGGATTTTCTTTTCAGGAGAACCATAGGACTGTTGGGTTTTTTTTTTTTTTTAAGAATAGGTCCATGGCCTGTAGATGGCACTGTCTATTGAATGAGGATGAAGGTATCTATATGATAAGAATGATACATTATTATTAAGCCTTCAGGATTTCAGGTATAAATGCCTTGGGTGAAGAATAATCCAGAAGTCATAACCTGTAGTTAAGACATTTGAGAGAATCTCGGAGGTTCTATAAAGAGATTTCACCATTATGCCATTTAAGGCACTGGCAGGGTTTGAACGGGGGACCTTCAGCTCTGAAGTCCAATGCCTTAACCACTAGGCTATGTACCTACCCCATAGAGCTTTCTACATTGACAGCATGTGCAGTATCCCTCTGGACACCTGATATCTCTTTAGTCTGCCGTTTGAAATTTCTGCAATTTGCATTAAAGTCTGTAATTGTATCCCAGGACAAAGTCGGGGGATACTATGTTTTCATACTGGTCCCGCCGCCGCCGCATATATATCTTGTTGGCGCGATAACTCAAAAAATATTTCAGGGATCTTTACCAAACTTGGTATATGTATAGATATGGGTGAGAGGACGACGCCTATTTAAAAATGAGGTCATGACCTTTATTAGGAGAGTGTCCTTGACCATGAAAAGGTCCAGTTTTGGGGAAATTCACACAAATTCTTAAATATCTCAAGAAATCTTGCATGGATTGATCCTAAAATCAAAATCAAGATACCCCAAAAATTGCCACTTGACAGTACTGTGAGCATTAGAAGTCATAAACTAATGGACAGATTTCTTTTATATTATGCATATATACATGGATATGGGTTATGGGATGATGTTTATTGTATCCCCAGACAAAGTCGGGGGATACTAAGTTTTCATACTGGTCCCGCCGCCGCATATAAATCTTGTTGGCCCGATAACCCAAAAAAATATTTCACGGAACTTTACCAAACTTGGTATATGTATAGATATGGGTAAGAGGACGACGCCTATTTAAAATGAGGTCATGACCTTTACTAAGAGAGTGTCCTTGACCTTGAATAGGTCCAATTTTGGGGAAAATCACACAAATTCTTAAATATCTCAAGAAATCTTGCATGGATTTATCCCAAAATCAAGTTGATGGAAGATCATGGATAGGGTTGTCATGTTCCAGAAACTGGTGGCGCCACCTATTATTCTTTACTTGTTTTCGTGCCATTTAATACCCCCAAAATTGCCCCCTTACAGTACTGTGAGCATTATATGTCAAAAACTAATGGACAGATTTCTTTTATATTATGCATATACATAGGTATGGTTATGGGATGATGTTTATTAAAATTGGGGTCATGACCTTTCCTATGATAGTGGCCTTGACCTTGAATATTGCCATATATGGTGAAAATCACACACCTCTTATGATATCTCCAGTGTTGATAGCCATATGGATTTCAAACATGACTCATGTATGGCCCACCACTAAAGTAAGAACCCTATAGGTTCTAGGGTCATGAGGTCAAAGGTCAAGGTCACTGGACTGGCATTTTAAAAGATACTGTGGATGCATTTTAAGCCAAACTTTCATCCCAGGTCTTCCATCTTGAATATATAGCTCACTTGCCAGTAGTGGATGATCCATATAAATTTTGGGGTCAAAGGTCAAGGCCACAGGAGCTAACTGTCCAAAAATTAGTTTCTGGATGATAATTCCTGCTTTTATTGATGTATTGATTTCAAATTTGTCTTATATATGTCCCATTGAAAAAGCAAGACTCCAATTGATTTTGGAGTCATGAGGTCAAAGGTCAAGGTAACAGGACACATCTTTAAAAAGATTGTGGATGCATTTTCAGCCAAACATTTCATCTCAGACCTTTCATCTTGCACATATAAGTCATCTGCCAATAGAGGAAGACCCCTATCAGTTTTGAGGTCACAAGGTCAAAGGTGAAGGTTACAGGAGCTATCTGTCCAAAAATTAGTTCTTGGATGATAATTCCTGCTTTTTTTGATGTATGGATTTCAATCTTGACTTGTATATGTCCCATTGGAAAAGCAAGACCCAAATTGATTTTTGGTCAACAATAAAAAAAGCCCACTACATGACCCTATCATTCGGCTGGTGATAATGGCTTTACATATTCTGCGTGTCCCAGCAGGTGGTTCTGGTGGGCTTTATTCGAGCTGTCTTGGTGTAGGTCCGGCCTGTTAACAGATGTATGGGATTCTGTGTTGTACCTGTGGATGCTGTTGTTATCAGGACTCCTCAGATATTACTGCTTTACCACCTGTGCATGCTGGTGGCTAGATCAGCTCCCTGCTTGGCTTAGTGACATCTTCCTCTTTGAATTCAATCAAAATTTCACGCTTGGGAGCACCCTGGGAACTGATCTTAGACCCTTCCAAATGGAGTGCTCACTGGGCTTTATACATCTTCAGTCAGACCCTTTCAGTCCATTTCTGCTGACTATACAAATGTTCTGTTTTCTGTTCTAAGCTATAGCCATGCTGATCTATATATTTTGATCACTGAAAACACTTGAAAGCACACCTTCAGTGGAACATTGCAGTTATGTTGCTTTGTTTCAACTTGTGAATAATAATATTGTTACCCTGAAGCGGATGACGTTTTTTCCTTACTCAACTGAGCTGATTGTCTGTCTAAAATAATATATGTCAGTTTAAAATAAAACCTGATATACTCAGAGTTAATGATATTGAGGTGATTCCAGAATAAATGAACCAAATTTTGTTAAATATCTGCTGTACTTAGTCTTTTAGCAAGTAACCCTTGTAACCTATAAACATTATTTAACTATTTACAGTGAGCCTCCTGCCAGGAAGGAGCCCCTCCCGAAGAAGCGAGGTATCCGAGACTTGCCGATGCCCCCCATGGTTGATGAAGCAGATACGTCTGATATGGATGATATTGACAGCACATCCACTCCACCGTCACGATCGTTTAAAGGCTTAACATCCCAGCCACAAACACCCGACAGGTATGGGCAGTTAACAACTCCCTTGGGACTACTGTAAGATTCTCAATAGAATATGCGTTATATTTTGGGATAATGTCATTAATAAATAGAGGAATTTTGGAGTTCACCTGGAACTTTGTAGCCTGGTGCCAGCACATCCCTGGCCAGTGTTTCATTCATATTTACGCTGAATGTTTAATAAAACAAATAACACACATGTATTTTTGGCTTTGATGCTTTCCCGTCATGTGCCAGGCGTCAGGAAAAACTGCATGTTGCAACTGCCCGCCGCTTCCTTGCTTGAGCCAATCCCTGGTCATTTTCTCATTCATCAATGCACTGAACATTTTATAAAAATGAATAACACATTACGAGGTATAGCAGAGTATTTGTTTGCTGTATGTGATCACATGGTTATCTCGGATTGTTGGATGAATCCTATTTTGTAAGATAGGAGATAGTGATGGGTTTTAGATAAAGTAAGGTGCTTATTCTATTAAGGACTTGAGCGGAAGTAATATGTGTGCATTGATGAGTAAACATTCTAAGCATTTTAGATGTGCATATTCTAATGAAGGAGCCTAGTTTGTTTAGAACTTTACAGTAGATATATATTTATATATATTAGTTTATGTTATATATTAGTTCATATTGAGTTCATCCAACATGCTTCCCACTTGTAATAAATATAAAAGTAATACGCAGTTATGATGATTTGATCACAAACTGATTTATAGGATTTTCTATTAGAGATTTTTACGTATTAAATGCCAATTTTGTTAACAGAGCCAAAGATGGAAAGAATAAGGAAGCAGAGGAAAAGCCAGCCCCAAAGAAGGGTTACAAGAGGAGGTAAGAATGTAACAAATGAAGAGGCTGAAATGATCTGTATTTATAATACTGAACAAGAGGAAGAATAAAGTTCTTCTAAATTAACAATTTTTAATACTGGTATGGAAACAAATATGGAGACACTGTTATGCTGAGTAAATAAAAAACTAGGTGGAATCATACTAGTACTGTAGTACCAAACAGTTAATGTACTGAAATCTTATTTAAAGATAAGAATGGAAATTAACTTAATTCTCATTTAGTTAAAGTTTAATTGCTATCACTAGCACTGAAAAATGAGTAAATAACTCTTGTTCTCATGATTAATCGTTACTCATGTAATATAAACTTGAATTTATATTTTAACAAAAATATTCAAGAAAATATTATTCTCTTGCCTAATATTTCCTATTGAAATATAAATATGAGCCTGCATTGAAAGAAAAATATTTTAAAAGAAAAATCACTTATTTATATACTCAGTCTGTTCTCTTGACATATAAATGAGAATTAATATCTTAAAAATAAAATTATCCATGAGAATATATTATCTCCTTAATATTCATTATTTTACTTTGAAATTGAAAAAGTGTTTTAAGTTCAGGTTCACTGCCATATATGAATAATGCTTTAGTTCAAATAAAAAGTCAGAAATTTGTCATACCCTTAAAAAAAAATTGTTCAGTGAGTCTTCAAATACATGGCATAACTTTTGTATTCAAACACATGGTAATATACATATGTACAAAACATACAAATTGTATTTGCTTTTCTGTGCTAACTCTGTGCTACTTTTCATCGCAAGAACATGGAAGCTGTGCCCCGCTTGAAAAATCATTAGGTAAATCTTAGGATATTTCATTTCCATAAAATTCAGTGATCTCTGAAAGTAAATCGCCCAAGAAGACATTTTTTATAAATGATTTAATATTTTAAACTGTTCAAGGAAATTTGGAATTCTAAATCTTTGCTTGTGTGATTTTCAGCCGACAACTGGCATCAAAGAAGATGAACGAAGAAGTTGGTGTGGATTGGGGTGAACGCTGTGTGGACGTGTTTGATTTGCTGTCTCAGGTGGGAGAGGGAACTTATGGACAAGTGTACAAAGCTAAGGACAAACAAACTGGTGCTCTGGTTGCTCTAAAGAAGGTGCGGTTAGAAAATGAGAAAGAGGGCTTCCCTATCACTGCCGTACGGGAAATAAAAATCTTGAGACAGCTCAACCATGTCAACATCGTCAACCTGAAGGAGATTGTGACTGACAAGAGGGAAGCTGTGGATTTCAGGAAAGATAAAGGTAAGTCGTAACAAATATACTCTGTTCTAAAACCCCTGTCCAACAAGTATTTTCCTCCGCCAAAGGAGTGGTATGCCTTCATCTCTTTTCTTGTTTGTGTTTGTGTGTTTACAACATATCTCGCACATTCATAAACGAAGACTTGAGAAATTTTCACAGCATTTTCGAAAAAAAACCAGTTAAGAATCAGTTTTATAGCAAACCTGTGAGCTTATGCGATGGTGTGGTGTCGTGCGTCGTCTGTCGTGCGTCGTCTGTTGTGCGTCGTCTGTACGTTAACCATACCTATCTCAAAAACAGCAGGAGCTAGCATCACCAATTTTTTTGCAAATAATCAGTCATCCAAAAAACTATATCGGATTTTGTTTATTTTTTTCCTAATTGCATTTTCTTAGATTTTATAGGGAAAAAGCTAAAAAAGCTTTAAAAATCTTCTTCTCAGAAAATGTCCAGCCAAATTGTCCAATATTTCACAGAAATGATCCCTGGAATAATCTTTCTCAAGTTTGTTCGAATGGTTCCAGTTCGGAGATTTTTGGCCGAGATACACTAGCTTGAACTTTGTTAACTGTGCAAAAAAGCATATTAAAATTTAAATCTCAGAAACGGCTGTAGCTATCATCACCAAATTTTATGCAAATGTTGGTCACATAGGTCATATCTGAAATTGAGGTTTTGGTGGCGCCACCTGCATCTGCCTTTTTTGTACAGGGTCATCAGTGCCTGTATCACATTGAGGGCTATAAAAAACTTCTTCTCTGAGACCATTTGGCATAAATTTTTATTATCGTTCAGAAATGATCCTAGGGTAGTGCTTTCTGAAGTTTGTTCAAATGGTCTCTTTTCAGTGTCTTTTGGCTAAGTTATGGGAAGCTGAATTTAGTCATATGCCATAACAGCCCATTTTAGCTCAGTGGCTTCAAAAATCTTCTTCTCAAAAACCACTGGGCCTAATTCTTAATTCTCTAATATTAATTATCCTCAGATGTTGATAATTCAAGTTTGTTCAAATGGTTTTGGTTCAGTGATTTTTGGCTGTATTTATGAGTTAAAAACCTGCAAAATGTTTTTCGACTGATGCCACTGAAGCCAGTTTGTTAAATATTTTACAAGAATAATTCCTACAATAATTCTTATAATAATTGTCATTAATGGTTCAACATGAATGTTTTTTTTGGCTGAATTATGGAGATTGAATTGACTCATTTTACCATATATGTTAGCTGTGTGATGCTGTTACATCTAGCCTGGCACCAGTTTATCAGCATCTATTACATCATGCCACTAGACATTTAGATTTCAGGTTATCTTTGGTTAATATTGACAAGAAAGTTTTTTGACAGCTTTTAAAAAATTTAGATTTATGATTTAAGTTATTCATCATACCAGGCAATGTTACAATCATGGATATTCAGCTCTCTGTGGCTATATAAAGACAACTGTACGTGGATTATAAATTATTGGTATCCCTACTTAACTTAATTCAAGAATTTGCCATTAATGAGATATATCTGTATTTTAATTTTGCAATCAGTATGCATCCGTAATAATTTTACATATATTCCTGATTTCTTTTTTATAAAAAGTCAGCTGAAAAGCATTTTGTATTTGGAAAACAAATTTCAAAGTTATTTCAAGTAGGGACCACTTTTGTGTTCAGATGGCAGCACTTGGTTTCCATTGGCAGATTGCAAGTGCCTTGATGTTGGCCATTAGCCAAGATGATGTCAGCTCTATAAATAGTTTTGGCACAGTGCCAGGATTGGAAGAAGTGCAGCCAGGTATAGGTCAAGAGTTCACTCAGTGCAGTAGCTGCATTCTATTTATAGCTTTGCAGACTGCTCACTGCATCATATTTGGCTCCAAAGTTCAGCCTGAATCTATTTATAGCTTTGGCAGACTGCCAGCTGTGTCAGATTATGCAACAGGTCAAGAGTTCACTCAGTGCAGCCAGGTACAGGTCAAAAGTTCACTCAGTCTAGCCAGGTGCAGGTCAAGAGTTCACTCAGTGCAGTAGCTTGAGGCAGCAATTTGTCACAGGTCACTTGGGGGCAACTGCCTTACTCACCTAAGCCTTGTCAGCCCAGTGCATCAAACTCTGATGTATTGGACTGATATTTTGACTTGTCTATGCGTCTTTGATGGTATTTTCATTTACAAGACAGGTGGTGCCACGTACATTGACTTTTGCACAGTGTATGTGCCTGCTTATTTCTACAGAGGAATTTGATATATTAGCCTGAAATTGGGCGTATTTAGATAGCTTTGTCGTATACAAGACATGTGGTGCCACCTAAAATAATTTTTGCACAATGTGTGTCCCTGCTTATTTCTCAGGAGGGGTTTGATATATCAGTCTGAAAATTGGCATATGTGTATATCTCTGATAGCTTCATTGTATACAAGACTGGTGGTGCCAGCTAGAATCGTTTTTGTGTTGTGTGCACCCATGCCAGAATTTCAGCAGTGATGTGAGTGTAATTGTTTCTTATTCAAAATGTTTAGTACCTGCATTGTTCATATACATGAAAAGTAATGGTCCAGCATTGAAGCATTATACCTGGTGTATTTTCCCAATGCACAGGTTCGCATTAGGCCTGTAGGCCTTGTTTATGTGGATCCGGTAGAGGATCAGGATTCAGGAACATCATTCCGTAGATTTTAGATTTATATTTATTTCATTCCCTACAATAATACATTTATCACAGGAGGTGGTATGGTGATTCATAATAATTTGTGATTAATCTTTTATCATAGACCAGTAAGTCATCCAGCAGCTCCCATCTCTCATGAAAGTAATAATATTCTTTCCTCTATGTTTCGTTTTTCAAGTATAAATATAGTTGCATAAATAATTTGGCTCACAGCCAAACTCACAGATGATGTAGGTGAAAGTTTAGAAAACAAATTTGCCTATTGCCATTTAGTGTGAAAGTTTTGAACTAATCTGATGAGGATGAAATTACATTTATCCAAAATGGATTTATGTTGGACTGAACTCCCAAAATTTTATTACCCCTACACTTAAAATATATTCAACCATTCTCCAGTTATTTTGCATGCACATATGTAGACACAAGTGAAGACATTTAGACACAAGTGAAGTCATAGAGACACAAGTGAAGACAGTAGACAAAAGTGGAGACCTGTAGACACAAGTGGGGACCTGTAGGCATAGGGGAAGACATGTAGACGCAAATGGAGACCTGTAGACACAAATGGAGATCTGTAGACACGGGGGAAGACCTGTAGACACAAGTGGAGACATATAGACACAAGTGAAAACAGCAATCCTTTCCAGCAGTTCATTTTGCACAGAATTAAAAAAGCTTAATCTGTTGTTTGACAGGAGCCTTTTACCTCGTGTTTGAGTACATGGATCATGATCTCATGGGTTTACTGGAGTCCGGGATGGTCCACTTCAAAGATGAGGACGTGGCCTCGTTCATGAAGCAGCTCCTGGATGGTTTGAATTACTGCCACAAGAAGAATTTTCTTCACCGTGATATTAAGTGTTCCAATATTCTTATGAATAACAGGTAAGGTGACCAGCTCTTGTTCTCTTCATCATTTAAGGCAAGTTATATGTATTATATCATCAGATTGAACTTCTTATGTCTCAATGTAGCCAATCCACTCCCATTTGGGATATCATCTTTCTTCTCATGTAAACGGAAATATCTTTTAAATGATCTGCCAAAGTTACTACATCATTTCAAAATTGTAATTATAAAAAAATGGATTTGCCTATGTTTCCAAATGAAAAAGCCAAAGCTAAGTATTATGGGTCTTGAAGCTCAGTAAATTCTTTAACTGTACAGCAAGCAAGGAGTAACCATATTGCATGGAATCAATAAAAAGGTTAAAAGGTTTCATTCCCTCCAAGGTCTATGGTATGCTTAACACTGGGAATGAAACAATTTGATGTGTACAGCATTTTGAGGTTTTTATACCATATGAAGTGATTAGCTTGTATCAAGTTCAGGTTTTGAATTTTCACCTCCTGTTTTGAACTACCACTTATTTTTGACCAGTCCAAATAGCTATTGCTGACACCAGGCTGGTTTGTCTATTATCAATTAAATTAATTATGCCCTAGCTATTTGTCTCTGCTATTTAGTAATATATGAAGTAATATGTTTACATCACTCATTTGTTGCTTTACAGGGGTCAGATTAAGTTGGCTGACTTTGGGCTGGCTCGTCTTTACCAAGCGGAAGACAAGGAGAGACCTTATACCAACAAAGTGATCACCCTGTGGTATCGACCCCCTGAGCTGTTGCTCGGGGAGGAACGATATGGCCCAGCTGTGGATGTGTGGAGTTGTGGGTACGTACTTGCCAGCCAGATAGCACCCCTGGCAACTGCTATACTGTTAGCAGAACCTTCATATTGTTTCCATCTTATTTGCAACTGAAATCTAACTTACATCTGCCCATGAAATTGGCAGTCATTATTACCATTTAAACCTCAGTATAAATATATTTATTCTGCTCATTTACCATTATAAATAGTTTAAATAAAGAATGGAAAGAAATCAGTCAATTTTTTACAGACTATTTATTATCTTTGAAGTATTTTCATATTATATTTATAATCACTCCAAGAAGATTAACTACCTTGGAAAGACAATTATCAAATGATGATATAAGGGTATCCTATATAAAATAAAAAGTTTTGCATGTAATATCTTCATTTGCATTTTGTATGATAAGAGAACCTGCAGTGCCCCTACTCGAATCTTTCAGAGAACCGAGATCTGGCCTGGTATTAACTGTTAGAAGTTTAGTGTCAATTGATGTTGTTTGAATGTTTCAGGTGTATATTGGGTGAGCTGTTCACCAAGAAACCAATCTTCCAAGCAAGTCAGGAAATTGCTCAACTAGAGCTGATCAGTCGTACATGTGGGACGCCATGCCCCGCTAACTGGCCAGACGTGATTCGGCTCCCATTGTTCCACACGATTAAGCCTAAACGTCAATACAGGAGGAGACTCAGGGAGGAGTATTCCATGTAAGGGTCCTCAACATTACTGTTAACATACTAATGGCAGCATTTTTATATTGCATTGCTTTTGTTAAAGGGATTAGTGATACTTTGTTGGCCTGTGCTTTTGTATAGGTCTGTAGACTCTACTATCAGAGTGAAATAAATACTTTTGAAGTATAAACAAAGTTAAAGTATCATAAACTGAAGTTAATTCTTGGTCAAGATATAAGTAGCATCTATACTAGCCATATTTTCATAATCATTGATAAGTGTTTGTCAAAACCACATTGTTATTGAAATGGAACTCGGATATAAATTCATTGCCTACTTTCAAGTTTGTCAACCCTGGACACTCCTTAGTGGCCTGTTAATCCCTGATGTAGATTATAAGATAATACAAGGATTCAGATAAGCTTCAGGGCCAAATGTGACCATTACCCTTTGATATTATATGACCAATAAACTTGTTTCACATGGTAATTTATATTTAAGCCACTGCAATTTGTTAAAAGATTAAATCAACTTGAAAGCTGTGTAAATTTATCATATTTATTATTGTTCACATTGTTTTAGGCTTCTATTATTAGAGTTATGTATTTTCTCCATTCAGTGTGTTTGTGTGTGTAACATTATTGCATAAATTGTTTAAATATTCATATTTTGCAGGTTACCCAAACCTGCTCTGGACCTAATGGACACAATGCTGGAATTGGATCCAGCTAAAAGGTGCACAGCACAACAGGCACTAGACTCTGATTGGCTTGCACAAGTGGATCCAACTAAAATCCCACCTCCAAAGTAAGTGAATAATCCGAGTCAGTGCCTAGTCCTTTCACTACACTTTGGCCTTTTGAAATCAGTTCGGCAAAGTTAAAACAAAAGGCCTCACTCACACCTCCTGGGGGGTCTTCCGGAGCCAACCTAAAACACGGAATTGAACTGAACAGTGAATATGCTTAGTCAAGTATTTACTTTATAAACTGTTTAAAGCAAATTGTTTCAACGGCTATGACTATATTGTGTGCCACTTTAAATATTAAATTTGAAGCTATTTAACATAATTAAGTAGTCTTGATACTTAGGCTGCCGTAATTGTTCTTGTTTTCTAGGTGTATACAGTTGGTGCAGTATATTCATTGAATCAGATAATACTGGAGTGCTTCATTCTTTATATATATATTACTAAAACACATGGCTCACTATGCTGTTTGTAATTAAAGAACTTTATTCAAAATAGCATTTCTTGGATGACCCAGCTTTGGTCTGGGTATATATGTGCATATGGATAATCTTGGGGCCCAGGTGTGAAATCTCATATTTTTCTGAGGCAGAATATAAAAGTGAGATTTTTTTGCAGCTTTCCACGAGACCAAGACTGCCATGAACTGTGGAGTAAAAAGAGAAAGAGGAGTTTAAGAGAGGCAATGAAGCAGGACCAAGAACAGGCCCACAGGCATTCATCGCAAGGGCCAGGAACACAGCCAAAATCACATGATCACCACCAACGCAGACTATCTGCTCAGGCTAAACCTGTTGAAAAACAGGAGGCAGGTCAAGGTCATATCAGCAAGGGTCAAGGTCATGAAGGTCAGCCATCTAAGAGTGCTGGTCTGAGCAGGAGTGTTTCAACTGTAGGTTTGTTAGGTGTGTCACAAGAACAGCATATTCCAGGTTTAGAGTTAAGTGCACAGCATAGTGGTCATGCAACACCTGAAAAACCATTCACAAGTCAGCCAAAAAAGAAACCTGAACACAAAGCTGAAAAGAGTAGCGAGGATGCCCCAGATTCTGGGTCGGCTGGTATACAAAAGCAGTTAGAATCCCTGGCCCACCTGCTGATACAAAATAAAAAGTTGACTCTAGCAGAACTTGCAGCTGAGCTGCATGTGCCGATGGATTCGTCAACTTTAGGACTGTTACAGGAACTGTATGAAAAGCTCCAGCCTGCAGCCAAGCAGCTGCACTCATCCTCACAGCCGTTAAGCAGGCCAGGTGAAGCACATGCTGCGGCATCTCATGACTTCCATGGCGGAAGGTACGCCAGGCAGCATGAAGACAAGAATTTCCCAGGATCATCTTACAGTGGCCGACCAGGTTACAGGGAGGAGGGAGAGTCTGATAGCCAAGATTCATCTCATCCTGGATCCAACGCAGGAGTTAAAGCTGCGCTGACACAGCTGCTTGTGCAGAAAGGTGTGAAAGTGACTGGAGGTAGCACCATGGTACGAGAGTCCACGATTAGCAGCCGCCCTGAAACGACAACGGTGCCACCAGAGACTGCTGGTTATAATAGAAAACAGGAAGCATCCTTCAGCAATTCAGGGCCATCAACCAACAAAGGGCAGGGCGACCATGCGCGTCGCCAGAGTACTTATTCGCAACAAACCACTTTTAGCTCAGCTATGTCCATATCTGAGGAATCAAACAGTTCTCAGACTGACAGACAAATAGGTACTGCACCAGGCGGAGAGACCATGTCAGTCAGAGCCAAAGTGCAGCATTATTTTGATACATACAGTAATGAGCCCGAGGCCACAGCCACCCCACCCATGGGCGGGGAAAGTGGTACATTTGGTGGGCAGGGAGGTTACAATGATCCCAAAGTCAAAAGTATTCTGAAAAAGAGTAAGCATGGTGGGGGATACAACAGTGGGCCAGGTGGTAATGTAGGCGGTTCAGGTGGTTATGGTGGTTATACCGGTCAGGGTAACTGGTGAAATCTTGCAAGATTTCACTTAGATTCAGCATGGTTGAAACTGTAAGTGTATTATGGGTGTATTAAAGGGACTCTGTATGTATTAAAGTGTAAGATTTTCATTAGCCAAGCATCATTGTAAAAGCTTACAACTGCTACATCTGAAATCTCTGAGAGATTTTGTCAGATATCTTGGGAAACTTGCCTACCTTGCTGTGTTTTCAGGATCTCTAGAGTGTATTACATCATAGACTATATAGTATAACAAATCTTTACATGGACCATAGTGAATATCCTAAGTTTTAGTCAATTACCCATGTGAGAAGAATCACATTTTGTGACTAAACTTGTTGGGGTCCAAGTAACCCCAGTGGTATTCAGTCAGCCTTGTTTGTATGAAATAGTTAAATGTTTAACATATGTGAACAGTCTATTTAGTAGGTATGCTGTTTTGTTGTAGAATTTATTCAGAGTTTAATTTTTGTTTGTATTCATACATGTGAAATGCGGAATACATTGTAGACACTGATTTTGAATAAGGTTTTTGGGGTACAAGTGCTCATACAGGATTCATCTTAACACATACTCCAGGTACTCATGATGGCTTCTTGTATTTAAGGTTTTTACATTCACATTAATCACAGAATGAGGGAAAAATAATTACACAGGTGAAAAGCACATGTGAACTAGCATATATGACTTTCAGTTCCTGAGCACATGCCATCACCAAGGCAAAACATTTATACTGGCTCAGCCTGTTTCTACTAGCAAACCATTCAAACTGACAACATTATAGGCAGTTTAATTTGTGATGGAGTGCAAATGGGTAAAAGGAGCCGGGGTAGCTCATTTGCACGACACATTTTAAGCTGGAATTCCTGCATCGCACACTGTTAACAACAAAGTTATGCCATCATTAAAGTAATAACTTTCTGGTAAGTGGTCAGCTCTTTGATCTAAGTCGCATTGGTGTTCTTATAAATAAGAATGTAACCACATCATGTATCTGCTGTTTTTAATAGCCTACCTTTATCCTAGAGGTGACACTGCTTGATACTTGAATATTTTCAGACTTCATTTTGTACATTGAATGTAAATATATAGAGCTTGCCTTTAATTTTATTCAAAAGGTGACAAATGATTTTAGTTTTTTTTTCATGGACTCTTTCTTCAGATCAGTTAATAATCCAACCAGGAATGTGCTGGTCATCAGTGTTTGGAAAGTACCTCTACTGACAGTCTTCACACTCCTGTGATCAAATTTTCACTTGTGTCAGTTTTGTTTCTGTAGTAATAATACAGAATAAGCAAACTGAATTTGAAACTAATTATAAAAAAAAAATGCTCAACATTTTAACTTTGTGCTATTTTCAAAATTTAAGATTAATATCACTATTGCTTTTTGGAAATATCTCTGTGAATGTTTATGCATAACCATGTCTGACATTGAGATATTAATCATAGTTTATTTAGTGTATGTATTTAGAATAGAGTATTTATACAGACCATTATGATGAATTGCAAACAGGGCCATAAAAAAAATTAAAAGGAGCCAGGCTGGTAAGTTATAGGGCTATGACTCCCTTTGGGGGTTGGAGACACTTCAGTTGGCACTGCTTCACCAGGAAAAAGGGACATTTTGCATGTTGACACTATTCTGGCTATTGTTGTACATCATAGTTATATATAAGTTATAGCAATCTAGTAGGTTTAGATGTAGACTCGTACAACTATTGCTAGATTGAGATGCACATTGCTGTGTAAAACTGGATAAATCTGTATTGCTTTTATAATTAGTCAAGCCACTTCTTTAGAAATATTTTTCAAGAAATTGGTTTTTGTTTTAACTGAAAGGCTCATTGGTAGCATATTTCTATTCATGAGTAATGTATACCATTATATTGGAAGATGTCCATATGTGTAAGATTGCCGTAAAACGCTGCATCAGGCGCTAATATATCAGTGTTTGTACAGGATTGTACAGGTTTGTCTTTGATAAGGTGTATCAGAATATGTTTGATGTTCTTGTACATGCTTGTGAAGGAAATTGTGAGTTTTGGAATACACATTGTGCATTTGCAAAATGCTTCTTACAAAAATTAACTCGTCCTCATGAAATTGAAACTTATATGTGTACATTATGTCCAGACATAAATGCAAGTCAGTATGTACCAGAGTCAAGCTTGTATATAGGTCCACTGTGAATGTTTATGCTTGGTATAATATCTGATAATGGAAAATATCTGATAATATAGCAGTATTAGATGACACTGTAACTGAAGAAATATGGATTTTGCTGAAGGTGACAAAGGCTGGTGAATTTGATTTTAATCATGTGGAGGTATGTGGGCAGTGATCTCCCTGGCTGATTTTCACTGTTGTGAACTTTAAGCTGGTTAAAGTTCTTCCTGTTCGGGTGTGCAGCCAATTTATATGGTGCCGTTTTATGTACCAAATCAACTGTTGCAGTATTTTAGGCTCCAGTAATTGTGTAATAACTACAGTTTGACAGTGGAAAGTTGAGGTAAACTTAATGGTTTCTTCACAGATAGTTTGATAACATTGTGTTTTTCTCAGTCTTTAAATCATACCAGCATCTCACTTCTTCTCATTTCTAATCTTTATTCAATTAGGGCTTCTGAATCTTCTAATAAGTCATTGTTGCTATCCTCTTGTCACTGAAGGCAGAATGTGATTTCCAACTGAAATACATGATGTTGGGTAATCAACCAAAAATTTGCTCATTATCAACAACTGAAATATCTGAATATGATAACCTTGTCCATGTAGGTAATAGATTTTGTTCTAGCCCTTTGCTGGAATTCCAATCTCTCTCTTCAACAAAAAAAGTGATAAAAAGTGATGATTCAGATCATGGATTTCCCTGAAATTATGCATATATAGCAATACTTTAAATATCTTCAAGCAATTACTTCCAGACAAATAAGTATTTTAACAAAACTTGAGCTTATATCCCTTAATGACCAAATGTTCTCAGGCATGTTGAAATAAAAACTTGGCCATTAGATTCATGACTCATTGATTCGTAGTTACCTAAGTTAACTTCCTTCTCTTTTGTTTCTTGACTGCATTTGTTTTCACTTCGATTTTCTGCCTATAAATCATTCACTTAATGTGACACATGCAAGCTTTGTTTCAGGACAAACTCTCACTTTTTCAAAGTCCAGTGTTTACTTTGAGTTTATTGTTTGGTGTGTTGCACTGTGGAAATGGGATCTGTAGTTGTTCTACACATGAATATATCATTACAGATGTTTAAGATGAAATGGTTAGTTTTCCAGAGAGAAGGAATTGCTTGGTTGACATTTTTATGGATATTTCACACTTAATATGTTATAAAAGATTAATGTGGTTTTCCCAGAGAGCTAACCGAAAGAGCTAATATTTAAATTTAAAAATAACTTGTGGATTTGTATATGAACATGTTTTGCCCATTGTGTAATTTATAAAAAAATCAGTTATTGATAAGTCCATGATGTAATAATTATATATTTATGGAAATTGTTCAAATAGTTCTCAGAATAAGGATTTGCATATGCCCCTAAATTAATCACAGGAGCAGGACCTTTGCCAGTCATATTCCTACAGTATCACATGCTTTTTTACCCCCCCCCCCAACTCCCCTTCTCAGTGCAGTGATTGAACTTTTTCTCCATTCATTTGATGATAATATGTAAATTAATCATTGATTCTTGAGATCATAGATAGCTTGATGCTTCTTGAGGATGTATATATTTCACCTTGATTTGTTAGACTTGCTACCTATCATATACTTGTAGTCCGTATAGTATAATCATGATGCTACTATATCTCGTATCAGCTTATGTAAAAGGCATTTTATATATTCTTGCAAAATTAATATAAAATGTCAGGAAACTTGATTTGTACAACAGTTTTGTAAACTTGAGATATATACAGAGGTGAAAATGTGACTACACATGTGACAAATCATAACACAGTGACATGAATGTAGCTATCTTTTATAAAGAAATTTGATTTGCAAGATATCTAGGCTTAATGGTGTCAGTTAAAACGGGCTGTATTGTATTTGGTTAGACTGGCATTAAAATGGTCAATAGGCCAAAGGTGTGTTTGAGTTTGTCATGTTGCAACCATAACCCAATGCTTTGCACAGATATCATAATCAGGAAACCTGTTTCCTGTGTCATAATTTTGTACAAGCCCAAGGTACGAAAGTTTCATTTGTCAAATTACAGGATAGCTTCTGGATGGATGGATTTGTACAAGTGGAATTCAAATCCAGCATTGCAGCGTGCAACAAGAATAAGCAAATCAGTCTTCAGAGATTGTCCTGAAGTATCAGGAAATGTTGAACAATAGTCCACTTTTAAGTTTCAGGGAGGAATTTTCTGTTCTTTGAATTACAAAGATGAGAGAAACAAAGAAACAACCAGTGGCGTATTGACATGGATTATGAAAGTACCACATAGTTGTATAAGTCACAAGGATTCCATCATGAAGGACAAGTTTGAATTGAGGGATATTAATTCATTACAGGATTAAAGCAAATCTAAATTTTATCACCATTACTTAATCCACAATATTGGGAGTAATACTGGAAGTAAGTTGGAAACTGGATTTGCACTTTACTGGACTCCGTGCTTGAAGGATTTTAAAACTATAGAACCAAGATAGAACACCAAGAACATGTGTGATTGCAACAAATTATTAACTGCATTGGATGGAAGTAATGTTTTCTTTCAATGGATCATGTTTTATTGAAGAAATTCATAAATTAAGGACATGTGAAGTGACATTTAATAGAAGAGCACAAAGTTTACTGAGAAAAATCGCAGTTTTAAGTTTGGATAATTCATAAGACTTGAGTGCAAACTACAGACATTATGGGCAGCATTTTGCTGCACTGAGCCACAGATGGAGACTGCTGTCTTTAACAGAGGAAGATTTTATCATTTATTGGATATAAAAATCACTGAAACCAGGAAGGACGCTGGGGAATTGGTATGGTTAGTATGCTAATAGGATAAAGACCTTTTCATCTGTATTGCTGTGACTCGTGGGGCATTCGTTGTGATAAGTATATAGCGATTGAATTCTGAGATTGCATGCCCACAGAGTCCTGCTTATTTCTCGTTAAATCTTGCTCATCATTTGCCATCTGCTTTGAATATTTACAGTAACCATGTTTATAAGATATATAATTATATATTAATACATTTTACATTTCAGCTTGTAGTTGCTAATGTTTTTATACCAAAAACTATTACTAGTTATTTTGAATTTGAATTTATCTTTAAGAGAAGCTGCTTTCAGATAAAACTTAAAAATGTTTTGGTTGAAAATGTAAAAAGGAAATTAATAATTTCTTTGGTATAGGTAGATGGTTCTCCATTTAAATCTAAACATTCCAGATACACTTCAAATATAAAACAAAAATTAATGATAAAAAAACTACCCATGTTTCACCAATCCCAGTCCATCTGTATTTGAGGATTTCTTTTAAATTGGGGGAAAATCATCATAGGAAGGCAAGGTGCAAGTGAGAGAATGCTTTAGAGAAGTAATAAAATGTGAAAACCTTTGAAGGTACAACTAACCTTCCTCAGGTATGGTAACATTACTTAAAGGGGGGTAGGACGTAGCCTAATGGTTAAGGCATTGGGAACCGGAGCTGAAGGTACCTGGTTTGAACCCCACTTGAGCCTCAATGGCTTAATGGTGAACATTCATCATAGTACCTCGGAGATCTGCACTTATGTCTGAGCAACAGGTTATGACTTCTGGATTATTCCTAACCCCATACATATAATTCCTGAAATCCAGAAGCTTAAAATTTCTTATCATATGGATACCTCCATCGTCATTCAATAGACAGTGCCAACAACAGGCCCTAGGCCTGACCATAAAAAAAATTACTTAAAGGGGCCTAATAATCATCAACTTTATAAAGGAAAGGTAATCTCTTGGAGCTTTTATAAAAATTAGGCCAGAAAACATGGATATCACTGCATATAGACTGCTCGTTTTGTTTATTTCATCGTGTTTATAATATGTGGGGGCTGCCAAAATAAAACAAATTCACCAAGGACATCTGGCAGCAAGTCAGATAAGCCAGAGCTTTACAAATAGCATTTTGCAACAAGTGATACTTCTACCTCTGGTTATATATGCAACCTACCACCTGAGGTTACATGTTCTTCCCTTTTTTTTCAACATTGCTGTGTTTACAAACATGCTGTTGATAAACAAGTTCATATATCCTTCATGAAGGCATATTAAGAACTTTTCACAACCAGAATTACCCTAAGATTGTTTATATATACACAGAGGAAGCCAAAAATCACACAATTCTTTTTCAAAAGGTGAATGGGCACCTTTAACAACCAGGCCCCCTTGGCAGTAAGGTCGCTGTGATATGCAAGTTTCACCATACTTGTTCCCAGATTCTTCAATCTCCTGCCAGCATGTCAGAAATACAAAAGATTGTTCAGTGGACACATAAAGGAAAAAAACTAGACAGAATATCTCAGAACTGCCAGATGAACCTCAAATAGCAGGATATATAGCAATGTGCACAGCTGATTTTAACAGTCTAGGTAGGTGAATGGGCACCCTTAATAGATACTGCTTTGACAACATTTGCAGAACTGTAAAAAAATTGCCTGGAATCCATCTATAGTAAAAGACGGGTATTTAAATTATGGAACTACTGCAGCAAGAAATGTTACCCTAAGGAAGGATAGTCCTTTGGCACAAAACAAATTTTGTTCTCATTAATGTAGGAGTTGTAAGCAGAATTATAATTTTAGTATTCAAATATGATTTTCGGCCATGATATATATTACTCCCTTAATCCACAAAATATGTCCTCTTTATGTTCTTTTCTTTCTAATAAAATTAGTGGCAAAAAGCATTGTCACAAATGCAACTATTGTTACAATGTGTGTAACACAGATTGAAAGAGAGAGACAAGACTAGGTTGGTAGACACTTCACTTTATTCCAGATCAGTTGACAGCAGTTACAGCAAAAGGGTAGTCTCCCTCAGTCTGTGCTGTATCTCTCTGACTGAACCGCGCAGTCTAGCTGTGTGGGCATGCACAATACAAGAGTTTTGGCCACT
This sequence comes from Sipunculus nudus, assembly GCA_026874595.1. NCBI lineage: Eukaryota > Metazoa > Annelida > Sipuncula > Golfingiida > Sipunculidae > Sipunculus > Sipunculus nudus. Next base: position 33,366,215 of record CM049318.1, read on the forward strand.
CTGCCAAGGCCTGCGGTGGCCTGCAGCAGAGATGGCCAGTCTCTCTGACTCTCTTGAACCATGCACTCTCTCAAAGCACACACTACAGATAGTTTTGATACAGAGCTGTCAAGTGACATGTGAGACATAAATATCGATTGTACTGCATTTTGTCACAAAGGCTAATTCATATTGCACAACCTACAGTAGGTCACAATTACGTCAGAGTTGGAAATATTCTTTCAGAGCTTTCTGCATTTTGATTGCACCAAAGTTTCTTGGACATCCCATGTCCGACTCCATATGAACTTTACATATGAAGCTAATATCTTACCTATGATGTCACTGCAATGATCAATTTACTCTGAACTCTCAATTTAGCTGTTCTTGCAGATCAGGGTAGCCTCTAATTGTTGATCCAAGTAATTACTGTTTTTCTAACTCACAAAGGAATTTACAGTGAGCAAAATATAATCCTGGCTGTAAATCCCTAAACCAGACCACTGAAACCTTACTGAGATATCTAGATTGAATCCTTTATGCCTATATATGATGCATTTTAAGTTTTAGTTTGATTACCAATATTTAAAAAGTTACCACTCCATAACACTATTCCCAAGAAGTGTAGCCATCTACTTGTTTTTTACAGCCAAGACATGCAGGACTTTCCAAGTAGGACAAGTCAGGCTGCCAATTTAGCAGGAGCCTTAAATGTGACCACATTTTGGTTAGGTTTTCCAAAGTTTTCCCAAAAATAGATTGGCTTTTAGTTATATGTGTAAAAAAAGACCCACAGAAGAAATATGAAAAACTTGATGAATATTTTCTTCACAGACTTTTCCTCCTTTGAAATAAGATATCAGACCTTTTCCATGGCTGGGTTGACCACCAATTGATAATCCTTGGATTAGATTAACAATTTAGTGTGGCCTGCTTGTAAAACATGATCCTCATGAAATGTCTTGTAGGCAAAAGTTGGGTTACCAGAATCCTCATATCCAAAAAATTCAAAGAATCCAAAACCATTTCCTAAAACCAATAATGTTTTCTCAACTTGTCAGCTCAGCTCAATTTATCCACTCTCTGCCTAGTTTGGCCTAAGAACCTTGTGAGCTATATGGACAATGAAGTAGGTCATAGTTTGCAGGTTCTTGTAAATTATGTAGCATTTTTGCATGTGACATGTTTGTATGCTGGACACTGGCAAACATTTTTTCTAGGAAACAACATATTACATTACTTCATGATCTTAATCACTTCAGTAAGCTTAATAAGACAAACCAATAATAAGAATTTGAAACAAAGATTTATTTTTTTTGGGGGGGGGGGGATACCTTGTCTGGATTTCAAACAGTTTTCAAAGCAGATGGCAAAAAGAGCTTGCTCCCATCTCTGTATTGCAAAGACATTCACCGATGCAACTTTTGAGAAAAAATATTTTCTGTCCTGTGCTTTTTTTCTGCATTTGTTTAATAAGAAAATTAAATAAAACGGACTATATGAAGCTAATGTGCCATATGCTTTCTGAAACAACTAAGTCTCAAAATTCATTTTTGCTCATATCAGATGTTGCATTGTGGATGTCTTTGCCTACAGGGTAAGCAAATAGTTAAGAGAATGACAGGCACATGTGTTGAGGGTGAATGGGTGCGAGGACATTAGCATGTGTAATGTTGTCAATTAGAAGAAAGAAGAGTGATTCCAACAAGAAGACTGAAGGTAAGTGGAGATAAACCAGAGGGCTGGGTAAGGGTGGGTAATATTAATTCTATAATGAAGCACTTCTTTCATATCCAGTGCTTCTTCCAATAAATGCTTGCCAAGGAAAGACCACCTGCTTTGTCCCAATTCATCAATTAAAGAAATCTGCTGTTATTTTGCCAGGTCATTTGTATTTTCCTAACATAAAAAGTCCCAAAAAATATTATCCAATGTAATTATTTTTGTCACATGAAATCAAGTGTTAGCGTTCTGAGTTTAAATTAAAAAGATTTCTAAAATTACCTAGCCCTACTTACAATTTTCATGAACTTGTTCAACATATACAGTATTCATTTACTTCCAATAAATTTACACAAAATAATTGGTCAAAGGAAACTGGCTGAGTGTATTTTGCACTTTTTTCCAATTCTAGGAAAGACCACCTGCTTTGTCCCAATTCATCAATTAAAGAAATCTGCTGTTATTTTGCCAGGTCATTTGTATTTTCCTAACATAAAAAGTCCCAAAAAATATTATCCAATGTAATTATTTTTGTCACATGAAATCAAGTGTTAGCGTTCTGAGTTTAAATTTAAAAGATTTCTAAAATTACCTAGCCCTACTTACAATTTTCATGAACTTGTTCAACATATACAGTATTCATTTACTTCCAATAAATTTAAACAAAATAATTGGTCAAAGGAAACTGGCTGAGTGTATTTTGCACTTTTTTCCAATTCTATATGCATAGATGCTTCAAAGAAACTAACTTTCTAGTTGCATTAGATATTTCCTATCACTGAAAAAAACAATTTCAGAGAAGTCATTTTGAATCATGATAGGTTGTTATAATTTATCCAGTTTATTCCATGTTGTCCATTTCACAGGATATGACAGTTAATTGCTGTTTGAGGTAGATGGGGAAACGTATCTTACGTGTTATTTACAGCATATAAAAAAATATCCTACAATCATTTGAAAAATCATTGAGAGGAGATTCATATAACATTTTTACCACAAAGTTATCTCCGTTTACATGCTGCAATTTCTTGACCAACCTTATAACACTAAATCTCAGAACTTCTCAACTACAATCAAGAATAATATCAGCATTGTTTTAAGATTCTGCCAATCACCATACATCAGATAAAATTATTGTAGAAGTATTTATCAATTTGTTAGTTATTGATTCAGTGGAGGATAACATTTCATGGGGAACTTGTGAAATTTAAACATCTGTTAGCTGACATTATTTCAAATACATAGGACAGTTTAAAGGTAGCAATCTTTTTTATACAAACTCAACACCACATATGCAACAATAAGTAAAGGAACATATGTATTTCTCCATCTTCTTTCTTCATTCTTTTAAAGTTCTGTTTGAAATTTACTTTAAGATATTTCTAGGACACACAGTGGCTGCCATCCATGGCACGTGTACTGAACTAATGTTGTTGGTGGTGGTACTATCCAGTCTTTCCTTTTCTGCCACTGGATTCAGATCTTCATCATCCTGAAGGGACTTCATCATCTTAGAATAAAACATATTTGAATTCCAAACATCCATATTTATTTCCCTCGCTTATCCAGCATTTCCGTCTCCTTCAAGTAGATCACGTCCAGCCATATGATAATATTAGGATATGAGAGAAGTAGATTCAGTCAATGAAAATTACTTCAAATTTAGAATAAAAACATGCTCTGAATACATTTTGCTTGACTGGTTTACAATTTTTTTTTGTTTTGGTGACCTGTTTTTATTGTATAGATTAACTTGCATTATGTTTTGAATTCATTTAAATTGCCTCTAATAAAAAAAAAAAAAAAACAGGGAAACACAGGCAGATGGAGTATTTGCAAACCAACCCCTTTCATATTAATGTAAACCAGGATAACAGTCTCAATGTAAGTAATTGTGCTTTGCTGGTTTACCAGTTGACCAAAGAATCCCTTTTATTTCATCAACCTGTTCCTCAGGTTGTTTGTGTAGCAGACCTTGGGTGATTTATTATATATCAATGTATTCATCAGAGTGGGTGGACTGATGTGATCATTGGTAACTGACAAGAATCAATACTAACAGATTTGCCCCACTAAATCTACATGCATGATGTGCCACAGTTGTAACACTTTTTTGTTTTTAGTACCTATATACTCAGTCCTAATTATTGTAGAAGAACCACCGCCCCCAAGTCTTGCATAGTATCTTGAGACTAATTAGATCCAGTGAAAATACCATACCTGTAATTGGCCTCATAACAGTTGAATATAACAAAGATCTAATCTTCACACTTTTTGCAAAACCAGCAAAAATCGTACACTCACTTGGAATTGACACTTGTATTTTATTAAATTATCCAGACCTCATTCTTATCCATACAAATATCAATAAATCCTAAACCTAGCCTGTCAATGCAATATAAACTTGTTTTCAGATAACCAAATTTGGTTGTTCAATGAAAGTCACATGGAGGGATGATGATAACAAATGGATTACCATAATCCTGTAGGAGATACTGTGGTTGCCATTTTGTTCGCGAGGGTTTTAATTTCGCGATATTCACGAATGGGATATAATCGCGAATATAAATCCTTTGGGAAGAAGATGCCTCATACACTTATATGAACAAGAAGGGGATGATGCATCTGCACACCTTGATTGACCACCTTCTGGAATCATGGTTCGTTAATCAGTAACTTATGGTACCGGCCCATGACAACACACTTTAATTAATATAATAATATAAAGACTGTAACAGAAATAAATGAGATACTGGTGGATTTATTCATATAATATAATGAAAAAAAACACTGGTGCCATCGCGAAAAGGAAACCCTTGTGAAAAGTTCAATATAAAGAAATTGTGAAATATCAGCCTCGCAAATATGAAACCAACCACAGTAGTCTAAATCTACATCAGTGCTTCAGTTATATCAGTCCTAAAATATATTTGGCTAGAGGCCAGTCTTGAGCCCTTCATGAAAGTTCATTTGATAATTGTTATGACATAGCTAGCAGTAACAGCACCTGCAAAATAACAATCGCCAACATAAATTGTTCCCTGTTCTTATCAGTCACCACAGGGTTAACTCTTAGCTTGCACCATGGCTTTTGACAATGATATGTGTGCATAAGAAGTTCTAGTGAGGGATATCAGAAGGGTCTTTCCCTACCTACAAACCCATCCTTTTCCGTTTTGGTGGGAAATATAGGAAATGCAAGAACCTCTCTTTCCCTGTCAACTTTTTATTCTAGTGAAAAAAGTGAAAGAATATGGAATACTGGAAATCTGCATTCTGAGGAATGCAAGCCTCCACAATGCTCCCAAAGCCATGTTTGCGTTCAATTAGCTAGCCATTGTTCCTTGGTTCATTTGTGCATGAGTGACTGTACATAAGTGCTTCTTTCTTGAAAACTTTCCTAAATCCAGATCATTCCTGGATCCACACAAAAATCTAGTGGCTCCTGATTGGCCTATACCTAAAATTCCCTGAAAATTTTGTGAGATTCTTTTCATAATTTGGTGAGTTGTGTTGTGAACAAACACAGCAAATTCACAAACGGTGATGAATGCATATCCTACTGGCTTAGACAACAAAGCTTACTCATGCTCCTTGCCTTGTCCCAGTTCTAAATTGATGGTCAGTCTTCCTTGCTCACCTTCATTCTGGAAAGAGAATGAGGAATACAGGTATCCCTCCTCCCCACACCTCTTCATTCTATAGTGAGACAATAGTAGATACAAGGATAACAGATTGCCCTTTGCAGTTTCAGCTAGAGAATATATAGAATATAGAATTGTAGAACACTTAGGGTCATTCATTCCCATATCTCCCCCCCCCCCCAAGTTTCAGTGAGCGAATTTAGAATACAAGGTACCCCCCCCCCCACTGGCCCCCAAATTCTTGAGTGAGTATGTAGAATATACCAGGTGTTAAACCAGGTGTGATTTTCTGGGATTTGTATTTTCAGACCAGGCGACAGTTGTGTGACTCACAATTTTCCTGCTGCTACCTGGCTGAACTTGTGGTCTCCATGCTTGATTTCCTATGCTCTACCCCTAGACTACAGAAGCTTTGTATTAAAGGGCCCAAATCACCTATCGGACCTTTATAAATATAAGGTTATCTCTAGGAGCTTTTAAAAAACAATAGGCCAGAAAATGTAGATACCACAGCACACAGGCTATTAATTTGTTTTATATCAACATGTTTATGATATGTGGGGCCCCACCAAAATAAAACACATTTAACAAGGGCATGTGGCAACAAGGAAATTAAACAATATATACAATTAGCTCTTGGTAAACTTGACCCTCTTTTTGTCCCACGCTTCTTTGGAAGGAACAGAGGACATTGATTTTGGTTTGTCTGTCTGTCTGTCTGTCCATCAGGTTAACATTTCCATGCTATAACTTTCCTAAATATTTTCTGATTTCATTCAATTTTAGGTCAGTGATTGCTCTAATGCTTCTTGGTTGGGATTGGTTTTGGAGTGTCTGTCTCACAAGATAATGATACAATATTTCATTTTTGATATGATGAATCAGCACATGTTGTTTCACTAATCAACAGTTGTTGCTGGCAGTGGACATAAATTATTTGGTTTTTTTGCAGTAACTGTCAGGTGCTGCCATCTGTTGAGTGTGGTTGAAACTATTTGCACTTAGTTACTACAGACTTAAAAATGGGCAGAGGATATAAATTCCTTGAATTTGCTTGTTCTGTTCATGTTTAAAATCCATAGAAAATACAAAATGTACTCCACCAAGCCCACAGAGTTGCATGAATAATCCAAGTTCTGGGTTAACCACTGGGTTATGTTTATTCTTGAACACCTACAGTTCATTGTTTACACTGGCAATCTTTCACACATGAAACACAAAAGTTCTGGTTTCACTCAAATGCCTATTTGCAAATCTTTATTGTACAAGAAACTGCATATTTGCAGCTCTTTATCATACAAGAAACTGGTGGCGCCACCTGCAACCATTTTGCACAGCGTCCATTAGTTCTTTGGAATTGGGTTAAAATCACTCGTATCTCAGCAGTGGTTAATTTGACTTATTCACCTGAAATTTGGCATGCATATACATCCTGGATAGCTTTCTTGATTTTATGACAGGTGGGGCCAACCTACATTCGAGTTCATGCTGCAGATATCCATGCTAATATCTCCAGACTGGTTTGACGTACCTACCTGAAGTGATGCATGTGTTTGGATCTCACATAGCTCTTTATCATACAAGAATTGGTGGCGCCACCTGCAACCATTTTTGCACAGAGTCCTTCTGTTTGTCTGCTGTGAGATGAAATTACTCATATCTCTGCAGTGTTTTGACTTTTCCACCTGAAATTTTGCATGTGTATACATCTTGGATAGTTTCTCGTTCAAATAACAGGTGGCACCACCTACAATCATGTTTACGTGACAGACATCCATGCTAATATGTAACTCATCTAACTCTATTCCCCTTGCCACTCAACCCATGCCTCACTTCACCTGTCCTATACTGATTTTGGTGGATACACGTAGTCGATGTCGACTACCTATATTCTAGTTTTACTTCATTTCCTTTGCCCAGAGCTGGCCTTCTTAAAAAACTATCTCTGTTTACAGTCTCTTCAAACTTATACATTTTAGATAATAGGTCAGGCTCCATCGACCTGTTATGACATTGAGACTAATTTATTATAGCCATGTATTCATGGCCAGCAAAACAGATACCAGCTCAGTGTCTTTGAATAGGCCTATGAAGCAGGAACAAAGTGGGAGCAAATATAACATGTTATTTAATAAGGGTACTTCAAACTGAGACCAATAGCAAATAGCTGAACCAGACTGCACTGAAACGGCACATAAAGAACTCTTACTGAACATTTCTCCCTTCTCTATATGAATACACATAAAAAGTGATTCCCTGTTATGGTATGCTGTCTTTCTCAACATATCCTGTTTCGGAATATGTTGCCTGTGAATCACCGTCTGAATAAATGAGCATTTTTTGCATAGTTTGAGAACTCTGATACAATGTAACTTCCCTCCATTCTTCTGTTACCTCAGTCTTGGGATACCTTGCCTGGGCATGACCTTGACCACTCTCAATCAAGGGATGCCCCATAGGCTTATCTGCGAATCAGAAGGCCAAAAATTTGACTCCGCTCTCTGCAGGGCATAAAAATAGGGGCACAATGTCCAGTGGGGGCCTCTTTGGGACCAGCATTTTGAGTACAATGGAGGGTTGGTTTTAGGTTATATGCCTGCTCCCTCTACAAACAGCAGCCAAATTCATACCTAGGGATGTCCATTTTAGTTGCATGATTAACCTAACAACAAAAATGTAGTTATAGGGTTAGAGAGATCACAGTTTAATAACATTTCAATTAAACAGTTTTGTTGTATTTCTTTGGATTATGTAGATAGATCTGTACTGTCCAAATTATCCCCAGGATTGGATAGCGTTATAAATAAGCTACAATCTGACACCTGCCCATGTTTGATTTGTTTACATAGCCAGGAATTTTACCAGCTTGCTCGTCTAAATAAAATGGCAGAAAACAAATAGATCTATGAATGGTAGCTTAACAGCTACTGAAGAAGTGTATCCACAAAACATCATCCATAATCATAATAAGCCATATATTAAATAACTTTATATTTTGAAATAAAGCCCAACTATTCATATAAACCTACTGTCTAATGACTGTTTATTAACAAAGCTGTATGCCTTGTCACCCCCCCCCCTCTTGTTATTGAAAGTTATGTGAATTTTTGTGCATTTCCTGAACATGCTGATAGTAAATTAAAGTGCTAAAAAAAAATCCCAAATTTATGTCCTTCAAAATACTTTTAAGTCCTTTTAAAAATAAAATCTCTAAAATTTTTGGGATCCAACTCGTCTACTGTCACTCTTGTGAGAGAATTAATGTTAATTACAGGAAATGCAAGGAGTACTCCTCTCTTCTGATGATAACCCCCCCCCCCCCCCATTCCATTTCTGTAGTTAGAGAATATGAAATACAAGGATTGCTCCTCTTCACATGTTAAAACAGTCTCCCTTGTTCTATATAATTTTGCAATGCACTTTTGTGAATTCTGCTCTAAGCATATATGTTGACAGTACCACACATATTAAACAAAATGGTGAACAAAGGTACGTGGACGCAACAACAAAAATCAAAATTCATATCCTTGAAAACACCCACAAATGTAATCCTAAAATTTGCGAGAATAAATTGTTCCACCATCACTCTAACAAGGGATTTAACTTGAAATACCTTGGAAATTAGAAATAGTCAGAGATCAAAAACATCCGCAAGGATTCTGGCTCTGTGTACACAGTTGTCACAATTCAACAACCCCATCCTAGGTCACCTCCAAAACAAAGCTGCCCCCAATAAACAGCTCAATTATAAATAGGTCTCAGTTTGATAGAATTAATCGTTTGAATTAAATGCATATTAACATGATTAAGATTAACCCCAAAATTTAAAAGATTGTTCCTTTGGCGTTATTTTATACCTCCACAATATTTCATCAAAATCTTTTTATTTCTTTTAGTGTGAAGTTAGTAACCGACAAGCCAACCAAAGAAAAAACAATTCTTTGAGAGATTTGATAGGAAATGCAAGGGTTCATCCACCTCCCTGTTTGTCCCCAGCCCCTTTCCCTTCCCAGTTAGCCCCATGTCCTCCCCCCCCCCCCTTCCATTCTCTTTCTGTCCAGTTCTTGTTAGAGAGTACTTATACAAGGATCACTTCTTCTGCCTTCAGCTAGCCTTCATTCTTATCAGAGAGCAAGGAACACAAGGATATCCACTCAGGGCTATAATAATGAAACACATGTCAGCATGTAGGGGCAACTTTAAGTGAGAGGAGGTCGAGGGAATGCTGGGACCCCTTCTCCCCCTATACCCCCATTCTAATGAGAGGATAGTTTCTGTGACAGAATATGGAATAAAGTGAAAATTCCTTCCCCTCCCCCTCCTATTTCAACTGAAAAAAAGCAAGGATCAAACATCCTTCCTACCTATATTCAAGTAAAAATTAACTGGCAATGTAAGGATGCGCCTCTTTCCTTTTCAAGTGAGAGAAGGTTGAAGGAATGCAGGGACCCCTCCTACCCCATTACCCCATTCTAGTGTGAGGATGGGGGCAGATACAGGAAAAAGGGAGGGGTCCAACCAAAGAGGACTAATGAAAAACCTAAAAAAAGATCAACAGGTCTTGAAAAGGGGGGGGGGGGTCCATGCCGTAAAATTTTGTCTTAAACCCTTGCAGCTTGAAAGCTTGCAGTGGGTGAAAAAAAAGGGGGGGGGGGGCCGGACCCCATCAACCACTCCCCTGGATCAGCTTCTGGAGGATAGTTTCTGTGAGAGAATATGGTATACAGTAAAAATTCCTTTCTTGCCACCTAACCCTTCCACTTCACTTATGAAAATGCAAGAATCTAACTCTATCTTAATTTAAGTCAAAATTGACAGAATTTATGGATGACGCCATCCTCCCCCCACCCCCCACCCCCTACAATGAATCCTGTCCCACACCCTTTATTCTGGTGTTCTACTGAGAGAATACAAATAGATGGGTCACTCCTTTTCACCTTTGTTCTTGTAATACAAGTCTACCACAGATTTGTAAACCAAGCACTGGTGAGAAAATGATGCTCTAATGGTTCTGGAGTCAGAGCATTGGATAGGATATGCAAATTTCTACTTGTAGGACAGATATGATCAAAGCTAGCTTATGAATCAGTAACTGACCATAACTAACTACTTCAAACAAATCCACAGAAATGGGCCATGACAGAGGGCCATTTTTGCTGTCAGTGTCAGTCAGATGCCATAACTGACAGAATGCACACCAGTTTCGCCCTTCCATTTGCACACAATTAAATTCCAGGCACGTCACATCACAAGTCTATCACACAACATCACACCGCTTTTATTCCACCATTGCTGACTTTTATCTTGGCTCAATGCTACAAAGACACAAATAATTGGTTCCTTATAGCCCAGCAGATGTTTCTACCTTACGCGTCTGGGGAGTTTGCAACCTTATAGGTCAGGGGACACACTATGCAGCAATATATCATTCCTCTGCAATGGGACCCATTGGATCCCCATTTTCTACTAACCATATAATGATACAATATTGATGTAAAATGCCAAAATATTTGATTAAATTTGCATAACCTTTTAAAATTTTACACAGGTTCCCTCTTGGGATGCCCTAAATCCCATGTGACTCAAAAGTTTTGCCTAAGGCTCCTGGATTCTCAATTTTCTTCTTCTTTAATATTCAGATACATGTATTTTCAAATGTAAAATATTATAACATTTCCTGTCGGGCACACTCATTAACATATCTAAAATTAAGGTCATTTAATCCACTTTCAACATGGGGCACTTACCCAGGACCCAAATTAAGGCCTTTAAGGAAGCTCATGCAGCTTTAACCTGCAGTCAAAAAAAAAACATTGAAAGACAGAATTATATAAAATGTAAATAATAATAAAAATAGAAATTTTTAAGGGAGTTTTAATTTCAATGCTATAATTAGTCCATATTCTAAAATACAAACAGCCTTGCAATGTTTTATCATATGAGTCATGATTTTTAACTATCACAGGCAAGATATAAAATAGGATGAAGCAAGTTTTCCCCATCTATTAAGACACCCCAAATAAGCAATCCCATTTCATTAATTCTTTAGAATATATTTGACAGAAGAATGATAGCATGAGTCTGTTTCAATGATTTATAAAAAATTAGACATTTGGAGATTGAAGTTTTTGCTAGAATGGTCCGTCCTGACAGGGGAATTTGCTCTGTGTCACATTGATTATCAGTTAAGTGGCCCTGTTACAGGCCAGATATACTGAATATGTTGGTTAATTTTACTCCCCTAATTATCTAGAGCCCTTTTATTTGTCCAAGTAGATTATTTTATTTTTCACATACTAGTCTACATCGTATGGTTTATTTGCAAATAATAAACATGACAAAATTTGTTTAACTGATAAATCATCCTTAATTCAGCCAAATTTGAAATCTCTGATTACATGATCAGTTTATAAATAGCAACAAGTTTATTATTTCTGCACCCTGTGTGATGACCTAAACCCACCTGAACTTTGTTATCTTTACTCATTCTTGATAACGAATGTCTCACACTTAGTGTACCTGGTATACTTCCACAGTACATGTGTACCTGATTTCCTTAATATTCTGATTAAGAGCAAGCATGATTTGGCACATGCAAATTTACCCTATGCCCTTATTTATCAAGCATGATAGAGGATAAAGGGCACAAATTTATCTTCAACATCATGTTTTTCGACAAATATCCTGCATAATGTAGAAAAACTAAAAGAACATGAAATTTTGAATTCAATATAATTAAACTGATGTATTGAGGACCCCCCCCCCCCACCATACCTTCCTGCATATACATGTACTTAAGATTACAAATCAAAAAATTAAATGCAATTTAAGAAATAAGTTTCATAATACTCATCAAACCACCAATCAACCAGTATTAGCACCCCAACCACCCCCCCCCTTTCTCAAATTTCATGATCTGCCAGTGATCATGACCTTTATATATTAAATAAAATTTAAACAAAATGTCAGATTTTTCATGGAGGGCTTCATGGATTGGTTGGCAATTAATTTGTGGTATCTTTATCTGTAGAACAGAAATAGATTTTAAATAAAAAAAAATTGTTTAAAATATTTTAACAGACATCAATTGAAAGTTAACTAGCCTATTTAAAACAGGTCTCAGTGTTAAAGGGACCCAATCACCACGTGAATTGACACAAAAAATAACTTCTTCCCTTTAAAATAAGATTGTACCTGCCAAAATATTGCCCTGAAACCGTTTGCCTGCTCCTGTAAACGAGTGTTAAAAACAGTGATTCAGGCGTGATCACTGGTGTCAATATAAACACAGCGCGTCCATTGTTTAGGCCACAAGGTGTCAATCAGAATATACCCTAACTGACTTGGCCCAAAAAATGTAATACATGTTCCGCTGGCTGAAACACGCCGTGTTGCAGCTCACAATCAGACCTCTGGTCACGCAGCCTTGTTATGGTAAACAGACACATGTGGAGTTGTGGACTATGTTTACCAACATACAGAACAATAACAAGCTGTTAAACAGTCATATACAAGGTACAGAGACTTGTGTGCAGGGATGGTTTTGCTGGGGAACTTTTGAATGAAGCAAAACTGAACTGATTGTGTGAAATAATCGGCATAATATTGCTCCTGATAATGCCCATTTAAGCTTTTTGGGGACTGTTAAGCCTGATTGATGCAAGAAATAAGTGGTTCACAACTGATACTGAAGTGTAAGCTAAAGTGATTTAGAAGGGTTGTAAATGTTTAAATTTTAATTTATTGAACCACATTCTTGAAATAGGACATTGATTCCATACCCTGATCTCAGCAATTGTTCACTTTACACTACTGCATAACATCTTAAAACTAAATCAATGCAAAACACACATGTTATAATTATTATTTACCAAGAATCTTTCACCCTCACCCCTGTACCACCCTGTGCACCTACAACTGCAACAGTAAAGCACTGGAATTCCATGTATTGACAATCATTGCAACCTTTGTATCTTACTGTCAAGTCAGAAATTGTTTAATTTTAGAGATTTGTAGATAATTCATGACTTATTTTATTCTTTGTGTGAAGAAAATAGACAACACTGCATGGAAGGGGTTCCAATCTAGAGAGCCTTGGCCTACTGACCCCAACCTTCTTACCAATAAAAAAAAGAAAGAAAATAAGTGAATGGAAAATATATCATTGCTTTTATTTAAAGTGAATGCCCTCTGTATTAAATGTTGAAATTTTGCTTCTTCATCAGCAATGTAATTGTAAAGATAGTCTCGATCCTTTAAATAAATCTAAACACTTAACAGTAAAGGGTAAATGTTTAAAAATTTAAAAAAGGGAACATATTTCTAATATTTAGCAGTATTCTTCTGTTAAAAGAAAAGAACAAAATAAAGATTTGTTTGATCAGATATGTTTTTAAATCTGGGCGTCCCAAGATCTCCTAGCTCAAGCCCTCTAAAATAGTTGCCTAAAGTAATCTGTAATGGAACATGGAGCACCTACTCATGTTTGCATATTTCTTTGGCAAAGAAATTTATGGGTTGTTGTTATAGCTACTCGCCACCCACCCCCCTTCAGTTTTATCCAGTCTTAGAATTAAGGCCTGCAGAGCCAGACCGTTTTGTGGACCAGGCAAGGCCAACAACTTGTCCCCTTCCCCCCCCCCCCCCAACGCACACACACAAAAGAAATAGAAACTTCAATGTTTAAAAAAAAGTAGATACAACATAGGACACTGCTAAAATGGTCATTTTTACCTATTTCTGTCATCCCAGGTTTATAGTGCCTTGTTATTAAATTCAGGCCAAAATAGGTGTTTAGAGTTCTCCAGGACTGTTACACCTTTTCTAAAAAATAAGCACCAATAGAATACCTTTATTGAGATCTGTCATAATTATAAATTAATGAAACAAAAACAAATAAGTTCCAGTGTAAAAGTTTCACTGAGTTCCATACTGTGCCCCTCTTGTCTAGTTCACTTGATGGCAGTACTGGCCTTGTTTCCCTCAAGGCAATAATTACAAGTATGTAAGGTATCATTGTATCCCAAGACAAAGTCGGGATTATGATGGTTTAGGCACGGTAGTTCTTTCAGGCGAAATAACTTGATCACGGATCTTTACAAAACTTGACGTGCATAGATATGGGTAAGAGGACGAAGACTATTTAAAATGGAATCATGACATTTATTAGGAGAGTGACCTAGACCTTGAATAGGTCCATTTTGCAGGAAAATCACACAAATTCTTCAAGCTTGCATGGATTGATCCAAAAATTAAGTTGACCAAAGGTCTTGGATAGTGTTGTTATAAACAGGAAACTGGTGGCGCCACCTCTTATCCTTTTCTTGTTTTTGTGCCGTTGGGCGGAAATTGTGAATGTCCATTGATCTTGGACACCTTAATCTTGTATTCAAGACTGGTTGAGCCACCTTCATTCATTTTTTGTGTGGCATCCATCCAAATGTTTGCTTTAGGTGAAAATTGCTTATATCTCAGGAGTGGTTCAATGTGTTGGTCTGAAATTTGGCATTAACATCCATCTTGGAGAGTTTTCTCATCAGCCAGACAAGTAATGTGCCACCTTCATTACCGATTACATGGTATAAAATAAAGCCTTTTTCTCAGGAATGATTTGCAGTATTGGCCTGAAATTGAGGTTTTCCATAGATCTTGGATACCTCCGTCTCATATTCAAGACTGGTGCCACCATCTGCCACCCTTTTTTTTGTTTGGCGTCCATCCATACATTTGGTTTAGGTGAAAAATTGCTCATATCTGATGAATTGTTTAATGTGTTGGTCTGAAATTTGGCATTAACCTCCTTCTTGGAGAGTTTTCTTGTCAATCCGACAGGTGGCGCCACTTACCTAACTTTTTTTCATAGTATAAAATAATCCCCTTTTCTCAAGAGTGTTTCACTGTATTGGCCTGAAAATGTGCATGTTCATAGATCTTGGATACCTCCATCTCATATTCAAGACTGGTGGCGCAATCTCAGTTGTCTTTGGGTGGCGTCCATCCATCTATTTGCTTTGGTAAAAATGCTCATATCTGAGTGGATGGATGTATCAGCCTGAAATTTTAGTATGTTTATAGTTCTTGGATAGCTTTGTTGTAGACCGACAGGTGGTGCCACTTGCTGTTCTGTTTTTATAGAATAAATTGATGCACTTTATCTCAGTTGTGAATTGGTGTCTCGGCCTGAAATCTTGCATGGTTTGGTCGCTTTTACAGTGTCAGTATATCCTGCTGAAGATTGGGGCCTCCTCTTTAGGGGGGGGGGGGTGTTAATCTTCTGGGGATACTAGAAATTCTAGTTGAAAATGGTTTTGTTTATATATTTCCCATATACATACACACCATAACAAGAATGAAGCACATTTTGGTTTATTACCTGTAAGTTGAGAAATTTTTACAATATTTGACTCAGCCAATAAATTAATAAAAAGTATGGCTCTATATTTTCTTTCCAAAGGTCATAGAACAATATTTCATCCATGAAAAGTTTTAGTTAGTACCATTCCATGTTATTAATAATTATGAATATAATGCAACTGTATGGCATTATGAGTCATTTTTGACATTACCTGTTTTCTTCTTAATTGTGTATAGTTTATAATAATTACAATCCTGTAATCTAATAGTGTCCTATCCATTCAAAAAAATATCTGCTTTCCACTGCCTTGTTCTCTATGAATTGAGGAAAAAATAAGGGCACAGCTCAACTACCAGTCCATGATCATAATGGAAAATGTTAATTCATGAAATTTTATACAGATAATACATTTGCGGTTCTGTTGGTCAAGTATGATATACACTGTTATTCTTGTCATGTTAAATAGAAACCAGTAGCTGCATGTTTTATTCATATAGAATTTATTACCAAAGCTTCTAGATGAGTTACCGGTGCTCTATTTACTTTTCTACCCCTCAATTATTTTCAACGAATGTGTGGCTTTTGTATGATCTTGATTATAGTTACATGAACAGTCTCCAGATGGCAGTATTAGTTTAACATGTGTGACACCCAAATGTCAACAAAATAGCCTCAGTTCAAGAAGTCCTTTTCTTTGCAGAAGGTTTTGTGAAAAGAATTAGTTTAATTAGCAGGATGTTATACCTGGTTTCATATTTCTGAATTTGAGTAAGTGGCTTAAATCTTCTGTACACAAACAAAACAATTGAGCTGATCATTTTCTTTAGAAAATTGACTGTTGACTTGTATTATTTCATATAATAGCAGGGTAAGTAAAATGATGGCCTTTAATACACTCTTAACTTGATAGCCAGGGTCTTCTGATCTTGTGATTCTTTAGATGACTAAAATATACTAACTTTATTTGTTGCATTTATAATACAGATCTCTCCTTGCATGGCCTAGCACCATCATTTATTTTACAAGGACTGATGATAAATTCAGCAAAAATTAATTGATTGACTGATAGATAATCTTTACCATTCTTACTCATAAAAATAGGAGTAGGTAAAAAATGGGCTCAAGATAAAATTTTAATATCAAAGTTACACAACTGAAAATCTAAAGATCAAGTGTCCAAATAATTTACAACAACAAATCCTGAATCACAGTCTGCAGCCTTGAGTATGAAATAAAAGTTATATAACAAGTGGGTGCTATTTGAAATCCATAATTATATAAAAATCTTTTATTAGGACATGAAGAAATTTATTGGAGATTGATTCAGCACCAAATATTGACAACTTTAAATGATTACTTTGGAGGAACTATAGATTATAGTCAAATGACTGGGACTGACCAGTGAATGAGCAAGCTGTCTGGATTATTTCACCTGAATTTCTACTTGAAATAACCTAGATAAGTTACATACATGCTAAACTTACATTAATCCTGTACAAGAAATCTGTATATCCTACTTATAAAACATTAAATTGCACACTTAAACTAACAGTACAAGTTTGCAGGGGTGGCACCAGGATTTTGGTCCAACCCAGAAAGACTAATGACAGAATCTTGAAAAGATTTCTCCGGTCTTGAAATCGAAGGAGGCATTTTTTTTAAACCCATGTAGACCCCAACCTCAGCATCTGCTTTGGACATGAAACCCCACAAATATTGGTCAAACAACACAACTGGTTCATGTGAGCATTCTGTTAATCAAGATATCATCCTGACTTAACAATAACAAACATTAAGAAAACATTAGATTAATTACAGTGAACCCTTAAAAGAAAATACCACATCACTGGTATTCAAATGTCAGATAAATATATTAACTGTGAAATTTAAGAACTATTAATATTATAGTTGAGTAAAATACCATTATATTGTCAAGATCTGCATTGCAGTGACATCAAGAGTAAACAAAGCATGACAACTTGCTGAAAAATGTCTTAGTATAATTGGATAATTATTGAAAACAGGATGATTATTGAAAACAATTTTTATATGAGTTAAGTCAGTAATACATTCCTCCTGTTGTTATAAATGACATGTTTATTAATGTCCCCAGTCATTAAATTAACCTACTAGTTAATAAATCATGTATAAAAAAAAAGTTGATAAATCATGTATAGATACAACCTTAAGTAAGTATGCACATTTATCTAGTGATCATCAGTATGTAACACCTCTCTGCTCTACTGTATTATAATAAATGATAAACTATTATTTATATGATCAAACCCAAAAATTAAGACTACACAGATACCTCCACTAGAATCCTAAGCGAACGTTCATGTGTGCTGCACAGAAAAAATGTGTACTACAGTTGAATGGTGATTCATGATTCAACTTCATGGTTGGATCACAGGTGAGCTGTGCTCACTAGAGCAAAGGTGGCCTCTAATACTACTAAATAGCTCTGGCCCTCAGTCAGGATTAAGAAATTTCCTAATGTTAAAGAATCCTTTAACATTATGGCCTTTTTCCTTTTGTGTTTACCACTCGCAAAATTTCATCAAAATTCATTCATAACTTATGTGTTAAACTGCTGACATGCAAACATGCATCAAGTATAACCAGCTAAGCAACCAACTTACTGATCTGTGTAAATAAAAACATTCTACCTCTGCTAGAGGTACAATGAATGAGCCAGAACCCATTGTTTTTGGTGTTCAGTTAAATTAGTTTCTGTGGTTACATGCATTGTTTCCCTTTTAATAGGGAAAACCTGTGATCAGTTTATCCTATTTGGTCTAAAAAATTAAGATGGAAAATATCTCAATTCATATTGTATTTTTTTGCCATGACAAATAATTAACAGGTTAACTTGATCCAATATAATCAGAATCAAGGTATGTTCTGCTTTAAATGTACAAGTTAATTAAAGGATCCCATAAGCCATTATGGTTCCAACACTCCTGGGGCATTAAAGACATAAGAATATATAAAATATATTGCAAACAAAGCAATCAACACTGCCCTCAGATGTACATAACAAAATGCTAAAATAAGTAAGGAACAGACAGGTGTAGTTTGAGTGTAAAACTGTGTACCTGACTAATCAGTGCAGGACCATGTATGTTTAGTGGAGCCAAGACCTATAGGCTGTACATATAATAAAACAAAAGTAAAAGACTCTAGGGACTTCATGTCATGGCGATATTAACAAAAGAAAACACATAATCACAACATGGAACGTTTCAACTGTACACATATTAGGGCCCGACATTAATGGTTAACTGCTTGTCCGGGGCTAGTGAAAGTTCCAGAAAATTGTGAGGAGGGCAACTAAAAGTCATCTCCTGCTTGCCCAACTTGGCAAGTGGGTCCAACATAAACCTTTTCTGAAAAGCCTGTAAAAGGATGTTTGTGTTCTTAAATACAATCAGTGATTTTTGTAGGGCAAGTAAAAATTCATGTAGGGCAAGTAAAAGCTAGATATTACTTGCCCAACTGGGCAAGTACTTTCAAAAGTAAATGTCTAGCCATGCATTAACCAAAAGAAAAAAAGACATTTTGTGGTACATCTATTAACACACACACACACAAAACAACACATTAACAACAAAGGACATTCTGGCTGTATATATATGAACACAAAAAAGCAGCTTGAGAATACAGATATTAACACAAATATAACACAATACCAGATTTAAAAATCCTGGTCGTATTAATTAAAATAGTTAAATAATTATTTGACCATTACTGGTCCTCAACATATAAAATTAAGTGAGTTTAACAATTATTTGATGGTTTTAAATCATTTATGGTTTTGAAATATTATTTTATGATTAAATAATCACAGTAAAAAATGACTTAGAAGATGAATTATGGTTTTGTGGAAATCTATTGGCCCCTTAATCACTCCATACAGAAAATGTTTCACTTTGATTTTGATCTTTTGTTTATTATTACATTAAAAATAGGAAGTTTTTATCTTATTTAATGGATTTCGAAAATATAGACCATATAGCTTACTTGTGAACAATATTTGCATTCCATTGTTTCATAAATTTATTGGAGAGTTCTTAAGGTTATGAAAGGGGGAATATTTGTTATACCATATTCACTAATCATGCTGATTAAAGATTTAATCTATGACTGAGAGCAGCCCTTTAAGATATTTTTAGCTGGGGGGGGGGGGGGGGGGGGGGTGACTGTAGTTCACTAATTAGTCTCCAGATTGCAGTTCACTCAGCCCATGCCAATACTTTGTGCTACTTCCTTAATATTTATTTTTGTGTTCAAAATGAAATTTTTAACAGCCACATTCATATCTGACAAAAAATTAAGTGCTCCAAAAATTAAAAAAAAAAATTTTTAATATAAAAAAATAGGATTTTTGACAATTCAGTTAAAATTACTGCTGGATCACCATTTGAAGAGTACCGGTAACTTTCTGAGTGTATACTGCCATCAATTACTTAAATGACTATCAATATCTGTTCAACTGACTCATTCTGATGTTGGCCTTTTATAACAAGAATATATTAATTAATACTGATCACTATTCTGACAATATACACAGTCAGGTTCAGTTGTGTCCATCACTTTGTTTTAATGAGATGTGTGTGCAATTAATGACTCATCACTGTGTCATAAATCATCAGTCTGTTTTTTTTTTGGCTCCGTCCAACCCACTGTTTTCCCTTGATCATAAATTTTTATTTTACAGCTCCCCAAAATCCATCCCTTTTCTGGACATAAATACAGTGGGCTTAGATTATACCTGATTATGTTCTCTTTCACACATACAGGTGAATGTTATGATTCATGGATTTATTTATTAAAGGACACCTTCCACATACAGTGGAACCTCTTCTTATGGGCACCTCTTCAGTACTACAGGCACCTCCTATTTACAGCCATTTATGGGTAGTCCCTTGAAAAAAGGTCCCAAGATCAGTGACCTCCCTACTTAGGGCACCTCTTTTTTTTTGCGGGCAAAATATCTAGTCCCATCAGTGTCTGTTATTTGAAGGTTCTGTTGTATATCCCCTTCGACGGAAGTGTATCAATGAAAATATTGACCACTTGGTGTCAGGTCAAGATAATGTACAGGACAATATTGCTCAATATAGTTAACAAGTCTTTATAGATTTTGCGTTACATTTTTATTTTCTCTTTTCTATCATACATAATCCTTGAAAAAAATGGGTTTCTTTAAATCGACAAACCTACCATAACAAACTTAAAAAAATAGAGTAAATTGTCAGTTTGTGAAAAGATGGAATTGACAGCAAACTAAAAAAGTGGTGCATCTGAGGTTTTATAGAACAACAATATTTGTACAAATAAATTTAACAGCAGCCGGGTATTCAAGTGAAGCAAGTTGAACAGAAAGTATTTCTGTACCTAAGTTGACTGAAACTCCATGTAGCCTCCATCTTGATCAAACAGTATTTAATTTCATCCATATTGGTCAGGACTAATTTAATTCCATTCTGATTGTCAATATTTCTTTTATCTCATCCTGATTGGTCTGCATTCAGTAAATAAATCCTGGTTGGTCAGCATACATTTAATTCCATCCTGAATGGTCAATATATATTTGATTCCATCCTGATTGGTCAATATTTCTTTTATCCCATCCTGATTGGTCTGCATTCAGTAAATAAATCCTGATTGGTCAGCATTCATTTACTTCCATCTTGATTGGTCAGCATTCAGTAAATAAATCCTGATTGGTCAGCATTCAGTAAATAAACCCTGATTGGTCATTTCTGAAACAGACTAAATAAAATAAGTAACATCTGGTCAGCTTGTATATATGTTCAATGTAGAAAGAGGGCCTTTTTCTAGGAGTGTGGTGAATTTGAATTTTGAAGTTTGATCTTTGAGACAGGTAGTCCAGGCCATCCCTTGAATCCCTTACTGGAAGATGTTTGGACTTAAATTATCATTTGGCAGGAAAGGTAACAGACTGATTTTAGTTAAATTTTATCTATTATTCTTAAAAACAAATGATGACTCTAGGGTTCTATCAGGGTTCTAGAAAGGTATAATATAATCACCAGGGTTCTATTATGGTATAATATAATCACCAGGGTTCTATTAAGGTATAATATAATCACCAGGGTTCTATTAAGGTATAATATAATCACCAGGGTTCCCTTAAGGTATAATATAATCACCAGGGTTCTATTAAGGTATAATATAATCACCAGAGTTGTATTAAGGTATAAAATAATCACCAGGGTTCCATTAAGGTATAATATAATCACCAGGGTTCTATTAAGGTATAATATAATCACCAGGGTTCTTTTAAGGTATAATATAATCACCAGGGTTCTATTAAGGTATAATATAATCACCAGGGTTCTATTAAGGTATAATATAATCACCACTGTTCTATTAAGGTATAATATAATGCAGCATAAGGATCTAACATAATTGATTGCTTCATCAGGTTGTATATATACTCAGTCACTGCTGAAATGTCAGATTTCAGTTGCATCAGGAAATAAATATTATTTTAATGTCAATCAAATATTGATATATTATCAATAACTGATCACTGAACCTGAAACTGGAATTAGATTATAACCTCTTTGGTGCAAACCAATACACAAACTGGGGTTGGATCCAGGGTTTAGGAAAAGGGGGGTCCAACCCTGGAAGACTAATAAAAAACCTATAAAGTGGTCCCCAGGTATGGGAAAGGGGGTTTAACCTGTCTCCATTGTTCTCAGTATACGCCCCACCCTCCTGGATCTGCTTCTGCAGACCTTGCCCTATAATAAATTGTAATAAACTATTTTTGAAAACTTGAACTGTGACTATGTTGATACCTGTATAATAAGGAAACTTGTGGGACTGGCGGAAAATGAATCTGAATTCACAGGTGGTCTTATTAGACAGGTGAGTTTTTACCAATGTGAATGCTCTCAGTATACTCATGGGTGGTCTTAATAGACAGTTGGTCTTATTAGACAGATGGTCTTTCAGACAGGTTCAACTGTAAATCTGTAAAAAGTGCCTCAGATGAAAAGCCCAGGTGTAAATCTGGTCTGCTGGCAAGATTTCACTAAGGCATTTTAGAAATACACATCATGTTTCTTTAAAATGTTAATGTACTGTGTTCTTATGTTGAGGATGGCATACATATCGGTCAGATTTCGTTCAAATACACAACTGTCATATAACTAAATATGTGTGCATGTGTGTTAGATTTTTTTGTATATTCTTCTATATTATCTCCATACCATTTAATAGTAATCTTACAATTTTCACCAAGACATATAAATCACATTATTCCTGTTATATAACTGTATGTGGGTGATTTTGTTCTGTATTGCTAGTATTTCTGCAAATCTCCATGGCATTAAATTTTGTATGCATGTATTTCATTAGTGTCTTTGTAATGCAGAATATTTTTGTGTTTAGTGGTTGGAGGTGTCCATTTGGATATCTCCCATTCTACATATAATATATATATATTATATAATCTACAGGATAGCATTTTCAGGTGTATTTAGTTATTACCAGGTCCAGGCTAATACTGAGTATGATTATTGTATAGTAAGTTGCAATGTTTTAATGCAAGGCAGTGTGTATTTTATAAATATGCAATGATGGTGAAAGTTTCACAGGTAAATTTTACAACCTTTAATGTCTGAAGTGTATTCAAAACGTCTTCAGTAATATAAACATCTAATTGATCCAACATGGTGGGTCATGGTGGAATGTATTTATGTTTATAAAAAATAAATGTAAAAAAAATACTGTCAAAATAATGTCAATTTACTTTGTCTTGTAAAAAACTACCTAGTAAAAAGACTGCACAATTCACAAGTATTTCCCTATAAGAATGTCAATTTGTACATTTTGAAACACGATTGTAATATACTTTTGATTATGTAATATGATAACAGAGCAGTTGTTCTCTGAGCCAAGCATTTTCAGGCGACACATGTACTCTATGTATGTGTGGGTGGTTCAAGTCCATCGGATGCTTCAGAGTTCTGCAGTGTTGCAAAAATATTAAACATCTCTTGAAATAGTTTTGAAGAATCAATTGTCAAAGTTGTTAGATATGAATAAGATCCATTTAGAACTTTACAAGTTCAAAGGCTATCTTTCGTGAAACTTGAATAGGATGAAAATAAGATTATAAAATATTTGGGTTTTTTTACACAATCCTTGCAACTAATTATTAGATTATCGTATCATTGAAACTCTTTAATATTGGACCCAATCCGTAGCATTTAGAGTAAAAATCCAATTTCACTTCCAGATCTGTCTTGCATGGGTCTACGTTTTGGGGCAAAACAGTTTAAGGGGCTTGGTACTCCCTACAAAGAGCCCTTGTTAGAACTGGAGATTGCTTTACATTTTTAGCTCAGCTGACTATGTCATCTGAGCTATATAGTCGTGGTCCTTTGTCGGTCGTCCGTCCGTCGTGCCGTCCGTCCGTCCGTCCGTAGATGTGGCACGTTTTGAAACCGTAAGACCTAGGAATCCAAAATTCGGCATAATGTTAGATGTCCCCAAGATCTCCTACCAAGCTGAAAATTGGGTCTTTGCGACTGCGTTCCTTTGAGAAATTAAGGAAAAACCTCAATTTTTATTAAAAACCTATTTTCACACTTCAGGACTGCCTAATATCAAAACCACTCATCTGTTTTTCCTCATATTTACCATAAATATTCCTCTATATAGTTCACATGTACATACTAGAAATTAGGTCTGTATCATATAATTTTAAAAAGTTATGGGTTTCACATACAGCTCACCTACCAACAGGGGAAGAACCATAATTATTTTGAGGTCACAAGGTCAAAGGTCAAGGTCACAGAACCAACTTCTTTGAAAAGCCTCAGGATGCATTTTAAGCCAAACCTTTCATCCCAATTCTTTGATCTTTCACATGTAGCTCACCTACTAAGTGGGAGAAGAATCCTATAGATGTTGAGGTCACAAGGTCAAAGGTCAGGGTCACAGAATCCACTTTTTTTAAAAGGTTGTGGACACATTTCATGCTAGACCTTTCATTCCAAACCTTTCAGCACTGATATCGCTTCTCTGCCAACATGGGAAAAGACCTGTTGATTTTGAGGTCAAAGGTCAAGTTCACAGCACCCTCTTCTTGCGTGGAGTCATTTTCAGCAAACTTTTCAATCTATACTTTCCATCTGTTATATATGGCTTACCTACCAATAGGAGAAGAAGCCTATTGATTTTGAGTTCAAAAGGTCAAAGGTCAAGGTCACAATATTGTTCTAAATGCTTGTGAACATATTTCAAGTGAAACTGTTCAACCCAAACCTTCAGTCTTTCACATATGCCACATCTATGCATCACTGAATTTGATTCAAACTTCATATTTATGGGTCTTTTTGCATGAAGAAATAATTAATTGATTTTGAGGTCAGCTGGTCAGGAGGTTCAAGGTTGCAGGTCTAAGTTATTCACTCATTGGTTGCCAAGTAATTACACCCGGCCAGATGTAAGTGGTTAGTAGTTACCAATCATTTAGAAAGAATCCAGTTGATATGTGGGCAAAAGGCCAAGGTCATAGGTCAGGGATGTTCACAATAACTTATTTTGTTGACCATCTCTATTTTTCTTGTTTTCTTGTATATATAACCATATGGCACTCACAACTGGTGCATCTCACTATGTGCCCATAATTGTCAGTGACACTTGTGATATATGACTCCCTTTTGTATCAGCTCATGGAGTGATAAGGATATATCATTAGTGCATAACAAAAACACTGTTGCCAGAATGCTTTGGCCAGGCATTAAGACTATGAGAGTTAAGTGTTAAGTTTAGCTACTGATTTATAAAATGATGGGAACATTTTGCAGTTTATATCATGGAATCATAGCAATAAACTTAGTTTTCTAGATATCTGAATATTATTATACAAATCATCAGATATACCAGCAAGTGTTTGTTCTGATAATATGTGGGTCTGTACCTGGATTTAGGATGGCTTTATTTGATTACAAGACTCTTAGTGATGCTTTCTGCATTTCTTTTCTTTTAGGTTTTGCAGTTTACCTACCCTGCTGACCCCATTGAATAGCAAGCTGATAATTAAAACAAATTGGACTTGCACTTTTTACATTTGCATGTTCATAAGTCTGATATGAGAGCTCTCCAACCTGATCATGCCTTTTGAATTGTTTTGGACATTCATAACTGTTACATTCTTTGAAGCAATTGCTACAAGTTTAGTGTCTTATTGGAGGATGTGTGACTTGTCAGAAAACCATTATGTCTGCCAGGTAGCCATTTTAGAAATCCTTTTGCCAGGACAGTTTCTGTGATTTTTTTATGATGTTTGGTCCCTTTTAGAGGATGTTTGTTGTTCAATTTCCGACCTGTCAGAAATCCAATATGGCCACCAGGACGCCATCTTTAAATTCCTTTAGAACATATTATCTCAAAAACTATTAAAGTGAATGCAGTGGGATGTATATTAATGTAATCTTGCATGGGTCAAAGATTTCTTAATAAATATGACCATCATTTATGAAAGCTCAGTACAGTTGGCTTGTATTGAATACAAATTAATATGGAAGCACCCGTTTCACAATAATTCTTGCATGGATTTCCTTGATCTTTTGTTATATTTTGATCTTATATGTGGCCTGTGTGGTATTCCTTTTGAGACTGACAGGTATCGAGCAAGCTGTGGGATTAGTTCCTGATAGCTCAACAACCATACATTTTGCCTCAGACCATCATTCACTATGTTTAACCAGACATATATGATAAGAATTTATGGCAATGTAGAAAGTTTAAACAAAATTGGCATATAGGTTCTGCAACAATTTTACTAGAAGTTGTGAATTGCAGCCCATGATGTCGCAGGTCATGACCCATGGGTCACTTGTTTTTATTAAAAAACCTATTTTCACTTTTCAGGACTGCCGAATATCAAAACCACTCATCTGTTTTTCCTCATATTTACCATAAATTTTCCTCTATATAGTTCCTATGTACATACCAGAAATTATGTCTGTATTATATAATTTAAAAAAGTTATGGGCTCAAACATAATGCATTTTGTAAAAATTCAGGAAAGATATTTGATCACTTAACACAAAACATGTTAAAGCTAAGGACTTTTTTCCAGTAATATAACTTTAATTAATCAAAATTTAATTGGATACCCAAAATCAGATCAAAATCTGTTAACATTTTTAAAATATTAGCAAAAATAAAGAATTGGTACCTTTAATTTTTCCCAACTTTGGCCAAGGCACGTTTTTTTTCCCTCTAAGTACAGTAGAACGCCTGCTAATGGCCACGCCTCAATCACGGTCAATACGTCTATAACGGTCAGATTTTCCGGTCCCGAATTTTCGACCGTTATATTTCATTATCATTTTGTTGTCAATTACGGTCACTCCTCTATTCCGTTTTACGGCCAGGTCTCTCGGTCCCGCAGGCCGGGAAACGCCTCAATTACGGTCAGGGGCAGTGACTCTGTGACATGACCTCAGCATATCGAGCGGCCACTTCTGACCACAATATCATTACACAAGTATCCGCTCTCACATATTCCTGTCTGTTAATGAGAGCCCATCCTACCGTGACTGAGTTATTTGACACGTATCCAGCGTCGTACTACCCCACTCAGCCCCATTAGTATGCACAATAGTAAGGCATATGTTCCCACGTGCGTGTATGTTGGGGAATCAGTCGTGCGAGCCGGATCTTTATCAGGGTGTTTGTCATTTAATTAACGAATGACAACCAGCGGGTCCCGATGATTATGTCAACAGAAAAACGTTAGGCAAAGTGTGGATCTTTAAACTTTCTATAATGTCCTTGTGAACACGTACATCAAACGAAACCAGTGCGGCAAACATCGCACAATTTACTCATACTTGAATAATAATGAATAAAAATAAACATTAAAATTGTACAAATATTATGGATATACAATCTGTAATTAAATAACAAACACTGTATTTTTACATATTGTTGGTAATTGTTATGAATAGGGTTGATATGATTGTAAATATTTTATTTTTTTTTATTGATAACAGTAAATATACTTATACTTTGTATATACGTTTATTTTATTGAATGTAATAAAGATTTGAACTTGGTTTTGTGTTACATTTTAACCCCCCTATCCTGGTGTCCTGTATAACGGCCACTCCTGTATTAAGGCAACTTTCATCCAGTCCCGATGGTGACCGTAATACAGGCGTTTTACTGTACTGTGGATTTAATTTTCACAGCATGTGCACATAAGGATTTAATCTGTTAAAATCTGAAATTTGAAAATAATAGCTGCAAAATTAGGCTAGTTATTGAATTTTTTGGAGGATCTTGTTGTATTCCCTTACATTGTCAAGCAGTCCACTTTGGTCACTGTAGGTCATTCATTGCAGCTCTCTATGCTCCCCAGGCTGTTGGCATAATGTTATGCAATCCCATCACTAGGGCAAGCCCTCTCTCCACTGAGTTGAGCATGATCAGGCTGTCTGCAGTTAATACCATACCACAGGGAGCCTTTTTCTCTCCCCTCCCCCAACCCCATTCTGTTGACAGACCTGTACTATGAACTAGGTGAATCTTAAAATTAACATTTTTTTCAGCAACGAGCAGTAACAACGGACACCCCTCCCCCAACCCACCCCTTCAATACACAGGACTAATAAACAAGATGAATATTATAATTTTAATGTTAAATAAATTCTTTTTGATGAGACTTGGACAATTTTGATTTTTTTTTGTAAGAAAAAAAATTCAGAAATTTAATCCTAATATTCAAATGTGATAAAATATTAAGATCTAATGTAAGTGCAGACTTACAAAATTTAAGAAGATTAAAATACTTTGTAGCATTTCATTCATATCTATTAAAGTTGGCGGGGCTTAGGTGTGAATAACATTGTTAACTTAGTATTAAAATTAGGAATATTGGTCAAACTTTGGGGGATTAATTTTTAACTCATATGGCCATATATGTAACTTTTGAAAACTTAATTATCTTCACACATTATTTGTTTATGAAATGTTACTTTTATTTAACACTTACCATAGGCCTATTTGTTCCCTTGGTGCATCACTAAATGGTTTAGCTCATGTCCACTATTCTATAATTCACAGAGTTTCATTTTAGCAGGGCCAATTTCTCATAGCTTTTCTAATGATAATATACATAAAAATATTTTTCATTTACTAATATTTTCCAAAATTCAGCTGAGTGATGTGACCCATGGGTCCCTTGTTTTACATTGCTTTAAACAAAAAGAAATAACATCGGTCTTTAGCATATATTTCTTGCCATCTTAAACCATGAATCAGATAAATCTTTCTTACTATATAATGGTATATTAATGTCCCTGTTCTTTAAACTTAAAATATTTTGCACTTTCCATTGAATATTTTGTGTCCAGCACTTAGCTTATTCACTCATGCGAAATTACTTATAATCGCATGCTATGAATTTAGTCTTTTTAAAACAAAAAAATGTGTCTTGGTATTGAAGCAATTTCTTCATTGTTTGTGTAAAAATCATATTAATGACAGCCCTGTGACGAATACATAAAAATGCCATTTATACACTCTTTTAACTTTAGGGAAAAGAATAATCATTGCTAATATTGAACAAATTTGAATTTGTATTTGTTATTGATATCATTTTTAGCTCAGCTGACTATGTCATCTGAGCTATATAGTCGTGGTCCTTTGTCGGTCGTCCGTCCGTCCGTCCGTCCGTTAACAGGGCACGTTTTGAAACCATTGGACCTACGAATACAAAATTTTGCATACAGTTAGATGTCCCAAAAATCTCCTACCATACTGAAATTTGGGTCATTAAGACTTCGTTCCTCATATTCCATAAAAAAAAATTGTTACAGTTCTAGACTGCCTGATCTCAAAACTAATGATCTGAATTTGATCATAGTAAATATTCATATTTTTCATATTTTTGCAATCAATGTGTAACGGATTTCGCTCTGATACTTTATATTGTACCCTTTTTTATCGTAGTAATAGTGACGCTTATTATGAACGGATCATTAGCATTGGATGTGACACTATTTTGGTCAGGTTTAAAATACAATATTTAATAGATATCAGCAGCCATGTGTTTAAAATAATACATAGATGGTATTAAATTTCACATTTAACGTGGCACATGTAATTGTTAAATTTATCTGTGAATTTTAAATTAATCCGTATAAGGTTGAGATCCAAATACTTAAATTATATCAGGTTTATTAAGCCGCTACATGTAATGCTACATTTTGCTACAACTACATGTAATTAATCAATTAGTATACAGTAGCTCCTGTATAGTACTCATTTGTTACTCTGATTTATCTAACAAGAGTAACTGTTGGCTTTTATCACCAACAGACCTTTTTCATCTCAGTTGTGCCACCTGTCGGTGGTGAATAACACAAAGTGTTCGGGTCTGCTATATTGACAAAAATCATATTTCAAACGACAAGTGTAAGTACTATACCTCATATTTGACGGTATAGGCTACCTTGTTGACCTCTGACTAATAGGAACAGAACAAAGCAGACAATGATTAAAAGGAGTGCCATGCCCATGAAAAAGATCCACTAAAACAACCCAAGGCGTCAAAGTAGATGATTTAAAATTTACAGCTCCATAGGATATTTGAGGTTATTTATAAATAGAAATGGTACATTGTAAAATTTGGAAGTATTGCTATTTATTGAGGAAGACAGGGAGTCATAATAATAAAAAATGCAGCGAGTGAACATTGGTAATGGCGCTCAACTGTTGAATGCAGCCCAAGACACTCTGATCGACCTACTGTACATTTCTGATCTTAGAGAAAGAAAATGAGGTGTGAAAAATACATGATATATACTGACTTCACTTGAAAACATTCCTAATGTCCAAAACAATGCGGAATTCATGTCATGATACTTTTAAAATCTGATCGCAAGATCATTGCACAACAATTCAAAAGTTTGTATGCCTCCATTATTGTTGCTTTTAATATTTATTTTAATCTCTGTAAGATTTTAATTTTTTTCAGATGCTGCATGAGCCTGGCTTTTTCTGTGATGTTGGTGGTGCTGTTAGGCATTATTTTTTTTTTAATTTTTCGTTTTACAAACAGCGCCGACCTCCAAAATGCCCAAAATGAAAAAGAATTAAATAAATAAATAATTTTTTTTAATAATAAGATTTTTATTATTCCGCCAGCCGATCGTTAAAATTGATTTTTTTTAAACAATAATGCCCGAAAGACGTTTGCAAACACTACATATGCCCCGTAGAGACTACAGAGGTCAACCTTAAAAAAATCGGTGTTGTTGCTAACCCGGCCGGCAGAGAATTTTTGCTGCAGCTGGAAAACTTTGACTAATCTGCAAATTACTTATTTGTATGATCTGCCGCAAGCGCCCTTGGGCCCGTAAAAATCTGCCTTAAAATGCTATAAAAATAGCTCTTCTTTTACATTCTAAGATGCTCTTTATTTCCATGATGAAAGTATTAGAGACGTTGCCGATTGTTTAATTTGGGCCTTCAAATTAGCGTGAGAGGAGAAAAACTACCAAGAAAAAGTTTAGTTACTCGGGTGAAACAGCCAGGAAAAAATATTGAGCAATAAGAAATGGTTCTCATATGATTACAAATAAAGCGGAAGCTCCTTATTTACTTATTAAATGGAAGTTCTCTCGATAGTCATACCGTCTAATGTAAATATTTAGACCATGTGACAGCTTGATTTGCATAAACACGTGCTTCTCATGCACGCATACGTTCTTGTTATTGGCGAAGCGGTCACGTGCCATAGACAAAGAGCCAGTAAGAGGTTCGTAGTAAAAATTCATCCGGGTGACTTCATTCATGACTCTTTTGGCGGGAAAATATTCGATGACATCGTGATATACATTGATTCGAGAAGGGCCGGACACAACCCATAAATGCGCATATACTTTATCCAACAATGCCGAGAAGTGCTGTCGTCAGCTTCAACATTTAATAATATTCTATTCTTGGTAAATGATGGATATCATATGATTCTTGTTGTTAAAAGTCTAAAAAAAAGGGACAGACAATGCGTTTTATTAAAAATAAGATCATTTTAAATGGACTCGACTAACTTTGAGTGGAAATCTGATAAAACATGTTTTTGCAGTTTTTTTTTTTTTTTTTTTTTTTTTTTTTACCGACCTCCTACCTATATGGACAAAATCAAAAGTGTTCGTAGAACAAATCATTAAAAAATGCCTTACAATCCGCAAAAGGTATTCGTATCGTATTATTTTACAAGTTAAATTTTATATTATTATATTGACATTGTATATCATATTCTCATATATATGTATAAATTAATGGATATTATTCTTTACTATGGCTCGAGCTGTGCGCAGATTCCATAATTAAATCATTGAAATCTCCAAATAACACGAACACCCTAGGTACCCCGACCACTTTTGCTGGTCCCGCATGAGGTCGTGTTACCATATATACATATATATATATATATATATATATATATATATATATATATATATATGCATATATATATATATATATATATATATATATATGTATGTATATATATAGAAAAGCGGCCGAACTGTTTCGCTAATAATGCTAGCTTTTCTCGCGGAACGGTTGGAACGCCGGACATGGGTGCCACCGACATGAGTTCGAATCACGGATCGGCCAATTCTGCTGCCGTAATCCGCATGCCAAATTTGATTTAAATTCATTATATGTCCCAGTAAACATTAATTTAAATCTGGTACAGTGTTCTTTCCGATGGCATAAATATTTTGGTGCTTATCATCATTTAACATGATTTTGTAACATTAAAAAAAATACATTTTAAAACTTATTAGTGGACTAATATTTAACTACATGACGGTATCTAAAGATTTCCCTCTCCTGAGTGTCTTTCTCTTTGAAAAATTAATTTTAATTTTTTTATCGAATTAAAAGTCTTAATCGATTTAAAACACGTTTGGGGTTGATTTTAGATATATGCGTTTTTCCAGTCATGCTATTTAATTAGCCCATGATAAGTAACTTGTTTTCACTTGGTGCTCATGCACTTGTTCTTCCTGGTTCTGTACTTATGCTAATATCATCGCCTCTTTTCGCCAATTCAAGACTATCTACAACAATTATGTACAAATAAAAATGACAAATACGTTTATGGGTATTTCTACAGAAAACGTCGCATTTCAAGGGTTTTCTTGGTGATTTTTTTTAATCTTGATTTTGATATAATAAAACTTAATTTGTAGAAAAATATCGTTAGAATTGTTAAATAATGCAAGTAGTGCACTTTTCAGTTTCTTTTTTTTATAAATAGTCCAGGTAAGGGGAAAATATGAACCTTTTTCTCGACACCGTGACACGCAGTAAAAACTCACTTGCACATTTCAGAAATTGTTTTGACTTGATTTTTTTGTGATTTTCGATAAAATCAAAATTAACAGCCTTTGATAAAATCAAAACTTAAATTTCAGTTATGAATTAAACAAAAAAAAAGTGTGTAAAAAAGAACATATTTTCTTCTTTTTAATTAACTTTTGAAAACAAAAATTGTCTCTATTCCTATTTTAGCTTCCAGAGGGGTGCATTTGCAGGGATTTACCGGACAAAGTACTTTGGTACATCTACCTTCAGAATTTGAGTCTAAATACCTTGTTAATTATTTTGAATGTACAGGAAATAAAATTTAAACATGGTTTTAAATCATCTAGGTAACGGTGTTGAGCATAGATAACGGTGTTGAGCATAGGTAACGGAGTCGAGCTTCTGAAGTAAAAATAACCATATAGTGACTACTTGAATACCAGTAATATGTATTAAAACAAGCAAATGCCTGTTTGAATAGAAGAAACGCAAATGTTTAAAATATTTAGCCCAAAATATGTTTCAAATTCTATTTCAATAATTTGGATTTAATACCAATTAAGTTCTCGACACCGTTACCTTGCTCTCGACACCGTTATTTTTCATGCAGGTAACGGTTTCGAGTGGTAACGGTGCTGAGATTTTTTCATCTATACGTCAAATGCAGGACAAAAATTACTTACATACCGTCCCTAAGAGGGCAGCACGAGTTATCACTTCATGAACAACAAGAGGAAGCCATTTTCGAAGTGTTATATGTGACGGTTAATTTTTCGCAGGTCTAACGGTGTCGAGTCCAAATAAACATACGGTGATTTTTTTAATCCTTTAATGATTAACAGAGAACACTGATATGACAGTTACTAAATTTAATTGTGGATTATGTGTACAAAATTTCCTGAACTCTAATAAACGCCGCTCCCTGCATCAGCAAAGTGGTTTCTGTTCACGCGCTGCAAGGTCAAAAGGTCAGGTAACGGTGCCGGGTTTATTTTGGGAGACATACTTTTTAAATCATAATTTTTGTATTAAAAACAAAACGGTCAGGAAAAATCAAGCAAAATTATCATCTTAACAAACTTTCACCGCTGTGACAACGTGGAAAACAAAATCTATATAAATTGAACAGTGGTTACAGAAAAACACTGTTTTGAATTTTAGATCCGAGAGAAAGGGACATTTGACAACGGAAATTTGAGGGTATTGTAACATTTGCAGCTTTTTTTCTGTATGTATTTCTGTCCCGATTTAAATTATTTTTATCTCATAATAATGGTTATATCTTTAGCAACAATCTGAATGGTTATTTATGTCATTTTTAGCATTTGCTAAATTCTCAGTAACAAATATAGTTTCGGGACATGAAATGCAACATTTTTTGTAGAAATACCCTTATACAAGGGGTCGTTTGTGCGCAGTACATAGACTGATGCCAGCGCCATCTACCGTTTGCGATGGTAACTCAGTCCATCTGTCGGACGCAACTTTCGCGCAGGGTTAAGGTCTATTGTGCATAATTTTGTAATTTACACTTCTCAGGCAAAATGGCTGGATTTCGGCGTAAAAGCGTGCAGTGCGAATGAATGTGTATATGAGATCTATCCTGGACTTTCATAGACTGATCTCATGTGTGGAGAATGCTGTCGGACGATCGTCATATCAACTTATAGACGGGTCCCTTCTCTTTATGTACCGGATATGAAAATTCTGATTTCTAATTAGTAGGGAACAAGTCTGAAGTCTCTTGATATCTCAACGATGGAGTGACGTCTTTAATTTGTTTACATCGTTACTGGTCGACAGATCTCAACCTCAGCCATGGATGAATTAGAAAAGTTAGAATACTTGTCCCTTGTATCAAAAGTCTGTACAGAGCTGGATAACCATCTTGGACTGAACGACAAGGATCTCGGTAAGAATTAAATCGTAATTTACTCCTTTATCGCCCAAACCACAGCTTGGCCCAAACTGCAGATTCTATTTCTACCCACAGCCGGTCCCCCAAAACATCGTTGTTTTGGGTATCAGTGACGAAACACCACGAAACGCCCCCTAAGTTCAAACTTTAACCCAAAACGTAACACCAATCGATAAATAATAATCTGATGAATATATATCTGCAATATTGACATATTATTGTATCATAAATTTATCGATATAAAGATAAAATGAGTGTTTCGTGCCGTGGTCGGTTCTCCGGCGCCCACAGCAGCCATTTATTGTTAGCTATGACCCTGCCCCCTAGTGGCACAAGTCACAATCAAGCAGCACAACTGTCAGTTGTACAAAGGCCGCCCTTATTGACACATGGGGTGTGTCAATAAGGTCCACTTACACCCCCGTCGTGAAACCCGAAACCGTGTGTCAATAACGCGAGTTGTTGTTACTATAGCAGGTCTTAATTACCGGGCCGTGTAGGAGAAGTGGTGGCTGGACTAATCAGGTCCTTTGATCTCTGACACATATGTTTAACATTTATAATAGTTTATTTCTTTCATCGCCTAGGTATATTAATTAGTTTAAAACCTATTTTCATCAGGCGGGGTACTACTAATTTCGGGGATGAAAATTACATCCCTGATGAAAATTATTTATCTCATTTCAAAATTTTAAATATATTCAACAATTTAAAAATAAATATAATTTACATACATATATCTCTTGTTTTATTCAATATCATTTTTCTAATCAGAAAATAATAAACTAGGATAATAGGAACAAATAAGCTTTATTGAAATTTAATAAAGTTAATCATAGTTTCTTATGACTAAATACACAAACTTTATAAGCACATCGATACTGAATAATTAAATAATTGATATGAGCCTGGAGAAGCGGATACTTTATTACTCTAATTATAATACAGACGTGATTACTTTGAATTTTGTCACATTCTTCTTTATGAAATGTATACTTTTCCAGATTTTCATGATGTAAAGTGGACATGTTAAAATCAGAGGAACAAACCGAAAATGAAATTGGCTAAGTTACTACTAACCATGGAATGGTCATATCTTTATCAACAACTCATCATCGTGGCCTGATCGATTATAGAATAACACGTCTTACTTTAACAAACTTAACCTTATAGCCAAAGATCAGAATGGGGTTCGAAAAGGACGCTCCTGTACTGATCATATTTTTAGTTACTTCATTATTAAGTAATCGTTTGCCTCAAGGAATAGAAACATGTAGCCCTAGTAAGTGGGCAAGCATGCAGAAAAAAAAGCTGTTGATGGGTAAATATAGGAAACTACTCTTCACTCGCGGCTGTTTAGACTAAAAATTGATTACTAAATCTAAAACACCATAAAAAGTTTATACCGTAAAAACTGGTGTATAAGACGAACTAGTGTCTAAGACGAGGTGGATTTTTTGCATAAAAAATGGGGTAAAAATTATTTTTAGCCAATTAAAGTAAGAGACAGGTGGAGACCATTCCGAATGAGGATGTGGAGGTAAGTGAGATGTTTTAATTTGACTTGAGTGTCACTTGAACAAAAGTGCTAAGTGCAAAAGTGCCAAGTGCAAAACAGGATAGCTCTTGAGCCACTCATAGGTGAGCTTAATCAGTTTTCATTTTTAAAGTTTGCATTATAAGGCAAAAATAAAGGAAATAACAAAGAGAAACATGTTTTTTTTATATTTCTTCATTACATTGAACATACACTTACCTTAATAATACAATAACAGAATACCCATCTCCCACTGGCCACCATTTTTGACATCGTGACACAGGTAAGTCCTAGTTTCGGGTCAATCCAGGGCTTCATTTATAAGTTTTGGTGTATAAGTCGGGGTAGCTTTTCTCAATTGATATTTGAGGTATAAATTTTTCGACTTATACACCAGTTTTTACGGTAGTAGTTATTAAGCTTATGTATGATTAAGTAATAATATTTTCACAAATTGGTTTGGGGTACTATGTGAGGTACAAGGCGATATAATCCGTCACGCTGTTTAATATATATGTATTAACGGCTTAGCAGAATAAAATAAAAAAGCCTTATGTCGGTATAAAATCCTTTTTTTATCGCCTAAAAGTTCTGATTTCCTAGCGCCTGCTGGATTTTAAGCTCTTGGTCTAGTATTGAGCAAGTTTAAGAATTTTAAGGATACTATACTTATAGGACTCCTTTACAAACTTATATATTATATGATGGTACTAACAGTCCTATAGATTATGTGTCTGAGTTATGGGGATATGCATAAACCCCGTCATGTGATAAAATTCAAAACAGAGCTCTCTGTTACCTTTTTTAGTGTCCACAGGTTCTGCATGTGTAATTGAATGAATGAATGAATGAATGTTTATTCTGAAAATATAAGGCCTCAGGCCCATAATTCCATAAGTAATTACATAATACCATCCGAATACAATATGATGGTAATAAATAAACAATTGATTAAACAAACGATTTCTTAATACATGCATTCAGAAGTATCAATGAATATAATAATATAGTTTAAGAGGTCATTACTGCAATGTACAATAAATAGAAATAAGATACTTGTATTCATTAATATTTAAGAATACCATATTTCAAATTAAACAATGCTCACATACAAATACACGTATAAATATATATATACATGCACAAATATATATACACATACATACACATGCACATATATATCCACATTTAGAGATATCTTTACATCTATAAATACGCAAATATTTAACAGGTTAGGATATCTGTCCAAAATACTTTATAGTACATTTTACAAGTTTACTTTATGAAAGCTACTTTAATACTTCAACAATAAAATAAATAAAATAATAAATAAAGTAATTAAATACTGGCTTATATTTGATCATTTCTTCTTTTAAAAGCATGATATACAAAAGCTGCTAAATTATTAATGACTGCTGGGTTTTTATTTGTCATAAGTGATACAAAAGATATTTTCCCATGCTTAAAAAGGTATTTAATTCTCAAATCATTATATAGTGGACACTTTATCATAAAATGATATTCTGTTTCAACTAAAGCTTCACCATGATTTAAACAGAAGGGACAATTTCTCTCTGTCCAGTGTATCTTATCATGTCTTCCTTTTTCAATTTGCAGATTATGAGAGGAACATCTTAATTTGGCTAAACTGGTCTTGTAGTTAATATTCATAACAACTTTCAAATACATTTCCATGGTTAATAATGATTTAAACACTGAATATGTTTCTAAACGTTTGTTACTTGAAATATTGTTTGACCATTCTTGGGAATAAATATCCTTTAACCTTTGATGCAACTGTAACAGAAACAGTTGTGTATCCCCTAAGTCATGAGATATCCAAATATAACCGAAGCCAAGTGAAAAAAGTAGATTTTTAATTTTTGTTGCCCAAGTTTTCCTTCCAAGTTCGTCTAGACGATATAGCTTATAATATAATTGTTTGGGATATCTGTTTGGTGTCATTTTTAATATTTTTGTCCAATACTTAATACATCTAAATACATAATGAATTTTCAAAGGCAGTCTTCCACATTCACCAAGTGCCGCAGCTGTTGGTGATGAATAATTAATCTTTAGAATATACTTGCAAAATTTATTTTGTACTGATTCAATATTATCACAACTTTCATGGCCCCATAGTTCAAAATTGGTAGCACCATCCTATCAAAAAGAAAGAGAGATTGATCAATTGTTAAATGTTTATACCTACTTATAAATTGTTTAATCATAATAACAGCTTTATTTGCTTGAATTCCTAAGTGTTCTTTCATTTTTGACCATTTTAGAAAACTTGTGAAAATTCCTCCAAAATATTTATAACTACTAACTACATCAATTGGCTTTCCTTTATAATACCATTTTTCAGATCTTCTCAAAACACCACCATTTCTAAACACAGGAATTTTTGTTTTGTTCATATTAACTTTCTTACCATATAAGTCACAGAAAGTTTCTAATTTATTAATTTGCATTTGTAACCGTCCAACTGTATCCGCGAAACATACAACATCGTCCGCAAACAAAAGCATTGAAAGTGATCTGGTTTCTGAACTAATAAATATACCTTCTTCAGAATGCAATATAAAATACAATTCATTCATAAAGAATGTAAACAATAGAGGGCTGATCATGCAGCCCTGCCTAGTTCCTGTAGTGCATGAAAAATAATCTGTTAAACCATTTTCAGTCAGTACACAAGATTTTAACTTTGAATACATAGATTTCAAGATGTTGTATGTTTTCCCTCTAATTCCAATTTTATGCAAAACATGAAATAGTAATTGATGTTGTATCGAGTCAAAAGCTTTAGAAAATCTATAAATATAGCATAAAATCTACCTTTTTTCTTTGACAAATATGATTCGGTTAAAGCCATTAAAGTAAACATATTATCTATTGTACTATAATTTCTTCTGTAACCAGCTTGTTCTTCCAGAAATCTATTGTGATTTTCAGCCCATAACATTAATCTTTCGTTCAAAATTTTGGTAAATAATTTACCTACTGTATTTAAAAGAGCTATGCCTCTGTAGTTATTTGGGTCATTTATATTTCCATTCTTATGCAAAGGAAATAAAATTGCTTTAGACCATTCGTCGGGAAATTGTCCACATGAGAAGACTTGATTAAATAATTTTTCTAATAGTGGTACTAAAATAACCTTATTTTCTTTTAATAATTCTACAGAGATACCATCAGGTCCAGGTGTTTTACCATTTTGTAGTTTAGATAGTTGTCTTGATATTTCAGTTTGATTTATATTATAATTTACTTCCATGTCAAAAATATTACCATCTACCTGTTCATAATATTCATATTTATTCATCTCAGTCATATAACTAATATTTATATTACTTACATTATCTGTTAATAATTTTTTTAAAAATGTTATCCATTCTTCTCCAGTTATATTATTGTTTACCTTCTTTCTTTTGTGAGTTTTCATTTTTCTAAAGATTTCATTGGCTGTAGAGCAAGAAGATAATTGTTCAAACTTTCTTTTGGCTATTTCCTTTTGAAGTCTGGTACATTCTGCTTTAAATTTGGCTTTTATTTGTTTATATATAATGAAATCTAAATTATTATTTGTACATCTAAATTTATTTAAAGCTTCATATTTTCTCCTTTTTAGCCTTGAGCAAGTAATATTCCACCATTCTGGTTGAGATTTTTTCTTATTATTCATCTTTTCCATTTTTACAAATGTTTTTTTGAGCTATGTAAAGAATTAAGTTTTTCAAGTGAACTGCTCCACTTTCTGTGTCTGTCATTAAAATAAATTCCAAATTTGTGATTTTGTGAGTTACCTCATTGTCATTAAAGACATCATATATATTATCATTTTTTCTCCGGTACTGAATCCAGTCTTCATATCTATCCTTATTTTCACCCAAATTTAAATTTAGTTGTTATTGGAAAATGGTCTGAAAAGTCTTCATTCAAGACCTCAAATGTTTTAAAGTTATCAAAAATATCAGAGCTAGTGATAATATAATCTATTAATGATATACCTTGTGTTGACATGTAAGTTAGTTCTCCTTCATAGTCAGGTTGCACTCTGCCATTTAAAACATGTACATTCAAACTTATGCATAGTTGCTGTAGTGAATATCCCCATTTATTTATTGTATCATCCTTTGATTTTCTAGGTAAATTAAAAGAGTCACTATTGTATGCATCTATTTGAACACAGTCCAAGTAATCATCTTCCAAGTAGTCGTTCAAGTTACCCATTCTAGCATTAAGATCCCCCAATATTATAAAGTTCACATCATCATATCTTGTCAAAAGTTCTACTAATATATCTTCTAAAAATGTTATACCATTTTTAACTTCAACATATTTATAAAATGTAGAGTTTTCTGGGGCAATATATACTGCAACCATTAAAATATCTATATCAAAACCTAGTTTTGGACCATCAAAAATAACAACAATCATATCTATATAAGTAGTAATCACATGTTTGACATATTTTAATAATGATTTTCTTATATAGACAAGCACTCCTCCACCTTTCATATGAGAACGAACATTTGCAAAGCCATGATAATCTGGAAATTCATTTAAAAATTCATCATCATTTTTTGCCCAAGTTTCAGTTGATAAATAGATTTCAAACCATGTACGTTCCATGCTATTATATGTAAGGTATTTTCGGATTGTGGAGGGGTTTTGTCATTTTCATACAACTTACCTATTATCCTTTGATTGTTAGTGATGGGAATGTTAGGGTGCAGTGCAGGGTTCAAGGGTTGTGCAACAAACTCCTCGGGTGGACAATCTAAGCAAGAAAAATGTAACATGTTATCATTTGTATCATTTGGAGAGTCATCATTTAAATGCATATTGTCATCAGAAAACAGCATATCAACATTAATATTCTCATCATCTGGAGACATATAAACACATATATGGCTATTACTAGATATTTGTCGAGCATTTGTATTCTGGTTATATAGAGTATTCTCCCTGATAACATTTGATTCTTCACTTGATTCTAAATTTACTGGTAATCTACTTAAGTGTTCATTTTCTATCATATAGTTGATCCCATAATATTCATCAGCTGAATTTGTCTGCACACTTGTTCTATTAACATCAGACGATACAATACATGAGACATTTGAGTGATAGGAATATGTATTTTCATCATCGAGAATTTCATTGGAGGTTGTTTGTGTTTGAGTATGGGAACTGGCGTTAATGTCAATATGTGTAAAATCATTAATTGTGGAATTATTTTCATTTAAGAAGATAGAGTCATCAGTTTTGCGATTTGGGCCTTGGCCACACCCTTATTCCACACTATCCGGCTGAATTACAGGACTGTTCTCTCTCTCAACTTCAGATGGTCTGTTCCTTGACTTAACACATTTCACGACTTTATTGTCCTCATCCCAGATATACACTTTGTTGTCAATGATTAATTTATCGTATCTCAGCTTTGCCTTCTTTCCCTCCTTTTCTGCATCTGATATCATTGGTCTTAAGTTCTTTCTAGCCTCCCGCACTCTTTCACCAAAATCCTCTTGAACGTACACCTGGGAGTTCTTGTTTTAAGTTCAGTCCTAGCAGCTATTAACACTTTTTCTATATCTTTATATTTTTCATACTTGACTATGATAGGTCTGGGCTTACCAGGTGCTCGCCAAGGTAGCCTATGCGCTCTCGCAATTTCTATCTCTCCTTCGTTTTCCTCTAGGTTCATGTCATCTCTCATAATTGATCTTACTTTTCCCTCGCAGTCGGCCCATGTCTCTAGTCCATTTTCCTCCTCTACTCCATAAAAAATAAGATTATCTCTTTTGGCCTGTTCCTCTAACTTGTTTACCTTTGTTTTCAATCTTTTATTCTCTTCTTTAACTTCATTCATCTCTGCTTGGAGTTTTTCCATTTTATTTGTTAAGTCTCTTACTACATCTAATACATTTTTCTTCATTTACCGTAATGCTTTTAGCGCTTGGCCTACTCTGCGTACTGATAAAGGTTCTTGCCTCAGGATTTAGTTCATGGGTTGCCCTAATAACGCTCACCTGGCAGACGTGGTGGTCCTGTTTGTCTGTGTTTGTCCGCTCCTGGCTCGTACTCCTGGTCACTCTCACATGGGAAAGTAGCGTTGTCTGTTCCTCACCGGGGTTTTTCTTGAGTTGCTTCGGCCCCGGAGGGCCCGGGTTTAGCTCCACGTCCCCTCCCTGGAGTATCAGCACGGCCAGACAAGTGGCGAGCCTCAACGACAAGGTCAAGGCCACTCCTGTCAACCTGATGCCTGGTACCAGGAATTTTTCCTTGATCTTTGGCTGCATGAAGCAGCCAATTCTGGCCCTCCACACAGCAACGCTGACACCCATTTGTTAGCCTGGTCTGGAAATCCACCTCTATGACCAAAAGAAGTCACAGACTGTCTATACTTTCAAAAAATTAAGAAATACTTCTGGAGCCGATGCGCTGCTCAACCTGACAGTTCAAGTGTCACGTGACCCCCGTGTCTGCATGTGTAATTGCTGCTCTAAAAGAGACATTGGTTGTTTAACATGTAGATATCATTTGATTGAGATGTTATGGTTTTGGAATCTCTATGGATTACACAAGTCTAACCAAGAAAATATTTATATTGGATTATAACCTTGCAAGTCGCGGATAACGTTAACTGCAGTGCTCAGATGCAAAGAAGTAAGATACTCGAATCCATTGATGTATATTAATACACACATATAATGAAATAGCGCCGCATTGCCAACTTGATCTGAAACAGAAGTTACGTTCTGATAATAAACATAAATGGCTTGAACAATGCCGATCAGTTCCGAAATGAAAATTTTTTTATCAGTTTTATAAGCATTCAGTGCACGGCACATAAATAAGTATATATGTTAAAAAGTATATGGCCCGATCGACGACAGGAAAGTTCAGTATACTTGCTCGGCTTTGGTGTGGGATACTTGCGCTGAGAAGTGAAACTGACAGATTTCAGACACCATATATAGGCTGATACCACCAAATAAATACATGAACCTTAAAAATTGAAGCAAGAGGCTGCATGTCCCATATGTAGAAATGGTGACGTCGAAGATGAGAGGCACAATGGTTTTGAATGTTCTGCCTATATTACGAACCCGTAACGATTCTGTATGATAATACATCTTACACAATTACGCAGTTTCCTATACTTGATAAAACAATTCAATTGATTTAATTCATAAATTACGATGGCAAGACTTTGGTAGAATACTTGGTCCACTGTTGGAAAAAGTGTAAAAATTTACTTTTACACCGTTAGAAAAAAGCACAACCCGTACATTCTAATGATGTTTATGATGTTCAATATCTACCACTATTTATTTACTGTATTTATATTTGAGGTGACATTTATGAGCCCAAAGGGGACTATATAATAAACATACCATTATAAATAAACTACTAATAAAACCTGCAAAGAAAATCCAAACAAGGGAAAACAAGAGAAACATTTAGTCATTCCAGACTTAGTAGTTAAGAAATGGAAACAAGATTTAATTGATATATCATAGGAGACT
This sequence comes from Sipunculus nudus, assembly GCA_026874595.1. Taxonomy (NCBI): domain Eukaryota; kingdom Metazoa; phylum Annelida; class Sipuncula; order Golfingiida; family Sipunculidae; genus Sipunculus; species Sipunculus nudus. Next base: position 33,410,289 of record CM049318.1, read on the forward strand.
GTTTATATGGGATTCTCCAAGATTTATGACACAACAAGTTTCGTACCACTTAGGAATTTTCATTTGTATGTACTACAACGTTGGGTGATGTTCAACCCATTTCTTCATAGACTGAATGTAATAGATTCTCCTACTTGTACCCTTTGTAAATTAGAAAGAGAAACTTTATCACATATTTTTGGAATTGTTCTTTTGTTGCTAACTTGTGGTTAATAATACAAGAGGTTTTGAATAGTTTGTCATTAAACTCCTCTGTTAAGTTTTCAGTATCTGAAGTTCTGTTAGGTTAAAGCGAACATAGATGGTTAAATATGCTAACACTGGTTGTAAAAAAGTATGTTTATAATTGCAGATGTCTCAAAATGTTACCGAACTATCATGGATGTATAAGCTATGTTAAGCAGATTTATTCAACGGAAGATGTAATCTCTAAGAAAGGAGGTAAATTAACTCAACATTATTCAAAATGGGAAAACCTTACCTACCTGCTCTCCTCTACATGAATAATCTTCACGATTTAATGTAAATTGTTATCGAAATATTAATGTATGTTTGTATGTATGTATTGTTCCATGTGCATGTACTACCTTTGTGTAATAAAAAAGAAAGAAAATCCAAACAATTCATCATGGTATATAAAATATACACAATATAAACATGTTAAGATACGGACACAAACATGCATACACATTTTTATAATATAGAAAATATACCGTACATAAATATTCAATCAAGTTCCATATAAAATTGAATATTCCAAAACAGTCTTCTTCAGTATCATCCTTCTCGACCTCTGAACAATGTTTCCTAATCGTCTGCACGCCCTGCCATGCCAGGGGCCCTGGATGTGGTAAATATGCAACTAGAGAATTTTTAAAGGCTTGATTCATTTATTATCTTTGACGCATTATTTTCAAATTTTTATTATTCTATAATAATAAGAAATGGATATCTATATAAGAATAACTACCATATTTGATATGTAATGACCAAATGTGCTCAAATTATTCAAATATAGCTTGTAAAATGCAATGCAACGTTTTCTTAGCGACTTTATCAATATCAACGTCATGCATAACGTTATGGTGGTAGATCAAAGTTTGAGCCGATAAATTCGACTTAGGATACACAATGACTCTCAAAGAACACCACCTTTCATAAAATGCTAATTATTTTGGTAAAATTATACATCTCCTATATATTTCAGAATATTACTTAGTTTATAATTTGCGTTAAAGATGGAAAATAGGCCATTGAAAAAAAAATTTAAATACACAATTACCCTGGAAAACCCCTAGCTGTTACAATAAGGCAAAAGAAACGTCTTCGCAATGATAAAAAAAAACATATTTCACGACGCCCAATTTCCCTGGTAGCCTTTGAAGTTACCTGGCCCTTTGATCTAGGACACCAGTGATCAATTTGGGCAACGCTGCGTGAGCTTAATTGCGGTACGCTTGACTGACCACTGCTGACACACGGTAACCGAGACTCCCAATTCTCAGTACCCGAGACTGCAATACACGTAACTGAGACATTTTCAAATCGAGGTAACCGAGACTTTCGGACCGTGTGTCAATAAGCACTCCGTTGTACAAAACACTATACGTTTCTTTAATTTTACAGAATAGTGGCACAATTCTGCATTAACATATGCAACAGATGATGATTTATGAACTGATACCAGTGTTTTGCTTCATATTCAAATGGGTGGTTCGTGGTGTTTCCGCACATGTACCCAAACACAGGTGTTTTGGATGGTTAGACAGACCCCAGATAGCCACAGGGACTTGACTCGGAATATGGTCGAATTCAGCCGCGTACCTAAAACAGACCATATCGGGCAACCATTTCGGCCGCAACCCCGGCAATGCCACTGCTGGACCCACATCGGCCGCGACTGGGCACCATTTCGGGCGCCAGGCTACCTCATTACTACAAACACAGTTTCATCATAATTAGAACTTGCTTATTCAACCAGAAATATGATGGATTTAATAAAAATATATATTTATTCAAAATATGATTAGTCATATATAATTATATATATATGAAACTTGCGTCAGTAAAAATCTCGAATTACATTTATTAATTAATTTAATACTGGTACATCCATGCTAATTGATATGCTATTTTGTAATTTTACTTTTTAAAACATTTTTGGTGAGGTAAATTAAGATTGAATGTGTGTTTGTCACTTCTTCACAGGGCTCGCCCTGCTTCCAAAAAAACTTTAGCCAAAATTTTAGCCAACAGGAATTTTCTTTAGCCATTTCAGAAACACTTTAGCCAGCACGTAATCTTTGAATAATATGAAATATCCATATTTAACACTGAGCAGAATTCACTTTTATTTCACAATATTATAGTCTCTTGTTTTGCTTATTCAGTAAGGCTTCAAAAATGTTCTTTGTTTCCAGGATTCAGACCAACTCCAAGAAAACCTAGCCAGTGTAAAATTAAATTTTGTTGGGGGTTTGAGCCTTGAGCCATGGAGCACAAAAAGGGTCACCCCACAGATCTTGTACAAGTCACAAACAATTGAAATTACAGCTAATTATATCACAGTAATGGTTCAGTTACTTGTTTTATCATCTTAGGGATAAATTATGTATAAATGTGTAACAGAGTTACTGTGTGCATATTCATACAGGAGATCATTTGATTACCATGTACCAGCCTTCTATAGTCAGGGTGGGGGTAATATTGCAATCTGGTTCCTCGCTCCTTTTTTTGGACAGTGTGACAACATGGGAGGGCCTGGTATAAACATTTTGGTTTATTTCCTTGAAACCTATGTGTGAATTAATTTAATCTGAGCAACTTCAGCAAAATTAAATCATATAAATAATATTCTGTTTTATATAACACATGAAAAAAAATTTAAAATTAAATAAATTCCCTAACTACCTACTCTAATTTTTCACCTTTGTAATGGAAACAAAGAACTTATTTTTTTAGGCCTAGGGCATTGGAAAGATGCTCCTCGCCAATAAATTAGCCAGAGAGAATTTTGTTTCGCCAGATCTCCCCATTGCTAGCCATTGGCTAATTGGCGAATAGGCAGGGCGAGCCCTGCTTCAAATCAGTACCAGACATTGGTAATCACAGTTAGTTATAACTCTCATCAGGTTTTGTTATTATAAAGTTTGTTTTAATATTACTTATAAGGCCAAAAAAAAGGCATGGTTCTGAAGCATTTTTAGCTCAGCTGACTATAAGTCATCTGAGCTATAGTAGGGTCCATTGTCCGTCGTCTGTCGGTCCGTCCGTCCGTAGATGTGGCACGTTTTGAAACCGTTAGACTTAGGAATCCAAAATTCAGCATAATGTTAGATGTCCCCAAGATCTCCTACCAAGCCGAAAACTGGGTCTTTGCGACTTCGTTCCTTAGAGAAATTAAGGAAAAACCTCAATTTTTTATTAAAAACCTATTTTCACACTTCAGGACTGCCTTATATCAAAACCACTCATCTGTTTTCCCTCATATTTACCATAAATATTCTTCTATATAGTTCCTATGTACATGCCAGAAATTATGTCTGTTAAGTATAAATTCTTTAAGTTATGGGCCTGAACATAATAGACTTTGTAAAAAATCAGGAAAAATATTTACTCACTTAACATGAAAAATTTTGAAACTAGAGTCTATTTTCTCAAGTATATAACTATGTTTAATTAAGATTTAATTGTTTACCCAAAATTAGATCTGAATTTTGTAAATTTTTTAAGTTATTAGCATAAAAATAAAATCAGTACCTTAAATTTAGCCCAACTTTGACCATGGCACGTTTTTCTCCTGTATGTACCATTGATTTAATTTTCACAGCATGTAAACATAAATATTTAATTTGTTTAAATCTGAAATTTGAAAATAAAAGCTTGAAACCACCCCAAACCCCCCCCCCCCCCCCCCCCCCCCGGCAAACCCAACCCACTAAGTGTAATGCAGTAATTGTTATTGTTTTCACTGTATTTCCTTAATTGTAACACTGTTTCCACTCCAATATACAAAAACTTTCCTTAAAAAAGTAATTCAAGTGTAATCCAGAAGATGCCATGTTGTGTTAATGTAGCATTTTTAAAGAAATTAATTTTCTTTTAAATGATTTTAACAGATATAATTGAACCCATCAGTATGCTTAAATATATAAAATATGAAGCACATTATGGATAAATAAAGACACAATTGAAAATTGTGAAATCTAAATCAAGTATTATTTTTAGATATTTATTGTTTTGCAGATTTAAAAGATATATTTTTGTGGTAAAAAATAAACATTTGTATGCATGGTGTGGTGTTATATGACAAGATTGAGATTTATGATGATGCAATTGAGAATTATGAATCAACTTTTATATTCAGATGTATCTGTTTTATTGGAAATGTATAGAAATAAAAACTTAAATTAAAAAAAAATTGATGTGATGAAAAAATTAGGATTTAATACAAACCTTTGTTCATTATTTTCCTGCCACAGCAGAATTTGAGATCAGGCTTTGTTTGCCCTGTTTTATGTTGTTAATTAGTTATATTTCATCTGTATACATTTCATAAAAAAATACATATAATTAATAATATATATTATACAAAAAAAATATTCAATTAAACAAATTTGTAAACTACTGAAATGTCAACAGTTAATCAAAAAGCCAACTGATGATCATGGTAATAGTACAGATCATTTGTTCACAAACTGCTCACATGCTTCAGTTTCAACATTAGGAAACACATGGTCAGGTCACAAAATATTATTTGCAACAATTTCTTGCTCATCAATACAAACCAATCATATAAACCAACCATGGCCTTTATTACCTCTTCCTCTTACACTTGATCTCCATTTGATCTTATTTTAGATTTTTACCTTCAAGGTCAACTTCAGCTGAGCACAGTGACCCATAGGTCCCTTGTTTTTTCAGAAATCAGTCCAGGCGGGCAATATTTTATTTTTTACCTTTTTTTTGTATGTTTGTATGTTTGTATGTCATATGATCAGGGAAAATCATGAATATAACAATGTTTTTGCTAAACAGGTAAAGCACTACATAACAAAGGAAATAATATCAAAATTGTTTTATTTATCTTCTTGAAAGATGTAAATCAAAACACAATCTGTTGATGTGGGAGATTAAAATTGATGCGGGCGGTGCCTAAGAACCATACCTTTTATTTTTTTTTGCCAAAGTACTCTATTTTATGTGAGTTTTGATAACATGCAGCCTGTTTTGGTCAGTACTGGTAATATGTACTCAGTTTTGGTAATTTCTGGTAGGTTCTGGTCAGTTCCTGTAGAATGTTAAGCCTGTAAAATTGCAGTATAGAAGACCTGTCCTGCAGTTACTATGCTGGCCTCTCTGGGGCTACAGGGCCTCAGGAGCATAAAACCTCCCCCAGTTTGTGTATTGGTCCTTTATTGGACCGATTGGACAATAGGTGCAACATTATGATTCAATAAACTGTCTAAATAGCCTGAGGCTAGAAAAAAAAAGACAAGTACTTGCAATATATGTATCAAATAAGATAGAACCTATTAACATTAATGATCACCAGTTTTAGGTACAATATAGCAGGGTTGGGGCCAGGTACAAGTGAAAGTACCTAGGTACAGGTACAGGTACTTGAATTTCACAGAGTACCTAGGTACAGGTACAGATACATTTATTTGAGGATCACTTCAAAAACGTTTTTACGGCATATATTTACATATATGCAAAATAACATGCCTTTTTCCAATCAAACACTACCATAGTCATTTGCTAAAGTATATTTTTTTACAACTTATTAACTGTATGGCACCATATGTTCACAAAAATTATATGTAAGTGTATCAAAAGTCTATTATGTGCACAAAGTAGTGTATGATACCATACATTCACAAACATGAAATTCAAGTCTATTGAAAGTCCTTTAAGTACACCAAGTACAGTAAGACAGGGATTATTTTGAAACCATACTTCACAAACAGGATATTTGTGTACTAAATGTTCATTAAGTGCAGTATTAAGTATAGTATTATCAAATGATTTGCTTAATAAGTGGTTACAGCTGATTTCACACGTGACCATTCTGGAGGTGTGATAACAATTCAATTCATGAGCAGTTTATCACACTGATGGCTTGCTGATTATTTTACACTACAGGTAACCATATTTTAAAAACTAAAAGAGAAAAAAAAAATGAAAATATGAAAATGTACCTGGAGTACCTTGTACCAGTTACAGGTACTTTAGTTCCAGGTACAGGTACAGGTAGAAGGTACTTCCTACTCATGACTGACAGGTTCAGGTACAGGTACTCTGAAATGTGTACCTAGGTACAGGTACAGGTACAAGTACCTGGCCCCAACCCTGCAATATAGGAGTCTATTCAGTGGGAAAATAAAACATTTTTTTTTAAGTTAAAGAAAACTGTGCAGTAATTGAAAGATTGTCATGTATTGCCCCCTTCCAATCAGGTTGTGCGAATTGTGCCCATGGGATGAGGAAGTCGATAAGTTCTGAGATCACGGGTGGGAAGCATTCCAGTCACCAAGGAAAACCAAATGGACAAAAACTGATAAAACTAAATAATTTATCGTTCATTGAACATGTTTTAGTCCATTTAAAATTGAAACAAAAATTAACAATTGATGTGGTACAGTTGGAAGAACTGCTCATAGGTGAGGGATAAACAGTTTTAACAACAAATCACATGTTTATGATCAAAAGCACTTACAGAAAGTGAGAAATATTTATTATTTTTTATTTGTAAAAATAATGCATTTACCTTCAATAATGACAGTTTCATCATATTGTATTTCATATGCAGAACCTGAGAATACCTTGCAAAATCTCGCGGATGACAGGGATGCTGTCCGCCATAGTGTAGAAGTTTTGCACATTGAGTCTGAAAAATCGCATCGACTTCTCCTTTTGTGCATAATGGAATTTCCCAGTTAGAAAGGGATTGGAACACTGTGCACAACTTGGAAACTCCTGCACACAATTTACACTACCTGATTGGAAGGTAGAAATAATCATGCTCACCATGCATACTGACTGACCTTTTATTTCTTTTCAGCTGAGTTTATAATTGATCTTGCTCAGAAGAACTCAACCTTTGACAGTTTCAAGAAGGCTTTGATTAAGAATGGAGCAGATTTCTCAGTAAGTAGAGATACCATTACACAGATTTCAGTCTTACTTAGATCATAGAATTGTGCAGATGTCCTCAGTAAGTCTATCCATTCAGATCAGTCTACATTTAACTTTAACCTTGGGTTTGGAAATATTCATTGTTCATTGCTTAGGAAACCTCATACCCACAATATGACATAACAGTAATCATCTACCTTAATTAATGTCAGCTTTGACTGGGGCAATATATATATATATATATATGTGTGTGTGTGTGTGTACTGGTGACTGCTATGGTTACTGATCGCTTTTACAGGAATTTATATGATTGCGGATAACATATTTTGGACCCGGTTCCGCCGCCCCCGCTGCCGCATTCGTTTCCGCAGAACTCCTCTGAGACTACTGGACTGATTTTTCCAAAAATTACACCAATTATCGTGTCACATGTGAACTGGTGCCTAACCAATTGGCATTGACCTCTGACCTTTCCTGTCTGCCCAGCGTCCATTTGTGGGTCTGTTTCCACACATAAACCCACATATCTCTGGTACTGTTTGGCCAATTAGGGAAAGAATTTTGTACAAATGTAGCCCTTTGATAGCTTTTTAACATACACAAAAAAATGGTGGCACCATCTGCAACCATGTTTGCACAGTGTCATCTGTTCGTCTGCCTTGGGTTAAAATCACTCATATCTCTGCAGTGGTTTCACTAATTCACCTGAAATTTGGCATGCATTTACATCCTGGATTGCTTTCTTGATTTTATGACAGGTGGCGCCACCTACATTCACGTTCACGCTGCAGACATCCATGCTTATATCTCTGGACTGGTTTAACATATCTTCCTGAAAATTTGCATGTGTATAGATCTCACATAGCTCTTGATCATACGCAAAGCTGGTGGCGCCACCTGCAACCATATTTGCACACCGTCTGTCTGTTTGTCTGCCATTGGATAATATCACTCATATCTCGGCAGTGGTTTGACATATCTGCCTAAAATTTTGCAGTTTTATATATCCTGGACAGCTTTCTTGATTTTATGAAGGTGGCGCCACCTACATTCTAGTTTACGCTGCAAACATCCAAGCTCATATCTCGGGAACCGTTTGACCAATTGGGCCAAAACTTTGCATGTGTATAGATCTCGCATAGCTCTTTATCATACACAAAACTGGAGGGGCCACCTGCAACCATTTTTGCACAGCGTCCGTCTATTTGTCTTCCGTGGGCTAAAATCACTCATATCTCTGTAGTGGTTTGACTTAACAGCCTAAAATTTTGCAGGTTTATACATCCTGGACAGCTTTCTTGATTTTATGACAGGTGGCGCCACCTACATTCTAGTTTACGTTGCAGACATCCAAGCTCATATCTCAGGAACCGTTTGACCAATTGGGCCAAAATTTTGCATGTGTATAGATCTCATATAGCTCTTTATCATACACAAAACCGGAGGGGCCCCCTGCAACCATTTTTGCACAGCGTCTGTCTGTTTGTCTGTTGGGGCTAAAATCGCTCATATCTCCGTAGTGGTTTGACTTATCTGCCTAAAAATTTTGGTGTTTATACATCTTGGATAGCTTTCTCGATTTTTGGCCAGGTGGCGACACCTACATTTATGTTAAAGCTGCAGACATTCAGGCTTATATCTCAGGACTGGTTGGACATATCCCCCTGAAATTATGCATGTGTATAGATCTCACATAGCTCGTAATCATACACAAAACTGGTGGCGCCACCAGCCACTATTTTTGCACAAGTCCTTCTGTTTGTCTACTGTGGGATAAAATCACTCATATACATGTAATGGTTTGACCTTTGGCGTAAAATTTTGCATATGTATACAACTTGGACAGCTTTCTGAATTAGTGGTAGGTGGCTCAATCCACATACACATTTAGGCTGCAGACATCCATGCTAATATGCAGCACACTTCACTCTATTTACCCTTGCCACTCAATCCATGCCTCACTTCACCCGTTTCACTCTGATTTAGGCGGATACACGTAGTCACTTGTCAACTGCCCGTATTATAGTTATTATTATTATTCTTTTAATGCTCTTAATATGGGTGAATATTTGAAACATGAAGCTTAAGTGTAACAAATTACTTGAAATTTGAGAAAAGGTCACAAAAATCATGAAACAGACATGGTTTCATTTTCTACCTGATTGGAATTTCTTACATCAGTAATCTAATTTCATCACAGAGTGACACAAAATCAGAAATAAATGATTCAGGATAGAATATATAAACTCTATAAAAAATAGATTGCTGACTTACATAGTAATTACAAAACATTAAAAAATGAACATATAATAAATGAGAAGAATTTTTTGTTCATCCTAAGTATCTTCATGGTCATAGATCATAGACAGGCTGAGGCACTGTATTAATAAAAGTTTTCAAGTAAATGCTTTAATGTGTTTAATAATGTCTCAAGAAGTGATGCATTTACATGAAAGGTTATCTTTTCAAATTGAATTAACCTTGTTTCAGGGCTAAAAGATGTTATTGGTGAAAAAGGACATTTTAAGGTCATAACAGCAGCCAGTTTAACCATGACCCTAATTAAATCACTGATTGATCAAATTCATATTTTATTTCAGGACTCCCTCATGGCAAATCTGCTCCGTCTGATACAGAAGATGAGGCCGAAGAAACAGAAGAAAAACCAGAGCAATGAAAATGAGGATAATCTGAAAAACGGAACAGACAAAGACCTGATGAAGGCACAGTTCCCTGGCCTGGCCATCCCAGATGATCCTGGAGTCAGGGTAAGGTCACCTTCAGAGTAAATTAACACAGAGCTACATGCACCTCCTTAGACACACGCCACTTTGTGCAGTGGATGCTTATGTTACTGTATTCACAAGGTTATGGCTAAAAATGTCTGAATTTATTTCAGGTTAGTTTTTTCTTAGTACAGTGGAACCTATGTTATGAGACCACCCTTGGGACTGGCCAAAAGTGGTCTTAATGGACAGGTGGTCTAATCAGACATGTTAGTTATACAAATGTGAATGCTTTCGGTTCACTCAGTTGTGGTCTTAGTAGACAGGTGGTTTTATCTGACAGGTGGTCTTTCTGACAGGTTCCACCATATTTGATTTCAGTTTGCCAAACCTACAGTGCTTTCTCATTGAACCTGAACTCCACAGATATACATTACATACATTAATAATAAATGCTTTTCAAAAAGGTCTGTTTATTCAATAATTTACAATAGTGCTTGGACTTAAATCACAAAAAAATCAGTTTGGAGCCTTTGCATTTCAGAATATGTCATACTTGTTATTACAGCCAGGGTTTCTTATATTTGATTTGTATTTCCAGACCATGTTGGAAGATGAGCTGCCTCCGGACCCAGTTAAAAAAGAGGGTGGGGCTGACCAGGCTGTGGCTGATGCTATGATGGGAGAACTGGAAGCCCTGCTGAAGCCAGGAAGCAGCAAGACCAGTGACAGCCCAGATGATGAGCGCTCAACCAAAAGAAAGAAAGACCGTCGTGATCATGGCCGCAGTCGGAGTCGAAGTCGCAGCAGGGACAGAAAAAAGTGAAGCATCTATATAATTGATGAACCTTGATTTGTCACTTCTGCTAAGTCTTCTTGCAGAAATTCACAAATTTATAATTTTCAGAAAATCACTTAACATAATTGAGATTATTGAAGTACAACCGTGACTCTTTTATTTTTCATCATTTTCAAGAGTAGTCATATGCACCTTAAAACTTTTTATCAAAGAGCACACAGACAAATTGTTTTGAAGTAAATGACAGTATTGTTTATACCTTAGGATATACAGGAATCCATGTTTTATCAAATATAACTACTTATATATTTTCAATATCTTTTACAGTGTTCCACCATAACATGTATCCTTCACCAGAATTTACTAGTAAATTTAAAGTAAGCATAATTTTTGATGATTCTAAAAATCATTATGTATTGATAAGTAACCAATTATGATAATGGCAGAATATTTTAATTTTCATTTTAAAATAAGAATTTTTAAAATTGAGATTATTATAATAATTATTATACAATAATATATGCACAACAATGATAATAACATAAATTTAATTTCATAGGCGCTCCAAACACAGAGACAGAGACAGAAGATCACGAAGTAGAGACAGAGACAGGAGATCACGCAGTAGAGACAGGGACCGGCGATCTCGTAGTAGATCTTACGATCGTCACAGGAAGAAGAAACACAAGGACAGAAGCCGCAGTCGTTCTCGAAGCAGAGATAGACGGAAAGATGACAGGAAGGAAAAGAAAGAAAAGAGACCTAAAAAATATGATGATTTACCACTGGAGCCAGCGCCAGGACAGGTATGTCCTAATGTGCCACATAAAAATTTCTTCTTGGTTGTTTACGGTTATACCACTTCTTCTTCTCATAGGCATCTGGTGTTGATTAAGGGAACCAGGTAAATTTGAGGGAGATGTTCAAACTGAATAATTCCATTAACTAATAAAGGTGGTGATAATTATATTAGGTATAGTTAACTCCTGTGTTAACAAGAATATTTTAAACAGAGAATGGTTTTGAGCTTGAACTAGAAGGTGTCGCAAGAAGAAGTTCAGCTTATAAATAATAATAATGATATTTCAAAGAACACCACTGCATGAATGACCTATTTCATCATATATAGATGTAAATACATCCTAATGGAATTGAATTAAGTGTTTCCTAGTTATTTATTCTAGCACATTACCTGTTCTTAAGCTTGGACGGTCAGTGCGACTTCTTAGGGGGATGGGTTTTCCATGGGCTGAGTTCACCCACTAAATACACCTACTTGGAGTAGTTCTGATAGATGGCATGGTGATGGACCCTTAATGAAGTAATGTTGAATTCCTCATTATTTATGAGAATATAAAGAAAATGAAATAACCCCCTCTTGATACACAATTGGCATCCTTCCTCATACTGCAAGTTCAAAACGGGCATTTCCTGACATTGTGCTAACACTGTCAGTTATGATATAAATGTACATGCACTCAGATTAAATCATACATATTAAATAAAGATGACAATTAGTATAAAAAAATCAAACCCTATCAAGTGGGTATTATTTTTTTAAAAATTGTGTTAATGTTGTGTAATGCTGATTTTACCCTTACAGATCTTTGATGGAAAAGTCACCAGTCTTATGCAGTTTGGTTGTTTTGTCCAACTGGAGGGGCTCAAGAAACGCTGGGAAGGCCTGGTCCATATATCTCAGCTGAGACGTGAAGGTCGTGTAAGCAATGTGTCTGATGTAGTCCAGAGAGGTCAAAAGGTCAAGGTCAAGGTCCTTTCATTCACTGGTCAAAGGACCAGTTTGTCTATCAAGGTCAGTGTATTTTCCAGAGTTAGTCTTGAACATTTACTTACAATAATATACTTATAAAGAATAAATTATTTAAATATCATTTACATAATGTTCTGATACCCCTGTTTTTCTATACTAAAAATTTATTATATCCTACAGTTTTTCTGTTCACAAGTGCTTGTCTCATTATTTGCTGGGATTCTTTTATTCCTGATGCATTATGGAACAAAAGAAAATATTTTAACTGTGCATGTAGCTAAAATTATCATTGTTCAAAGACATTATTTAAAATCAACCTCTGCATAAAGCCATAAACCTCGGTTAGCATTATCAACAGTTTGATACATGCTGTGATATGAAATTTAAAACTGTAAAATTGGTAGTCTTTTTGAGAAAATATTGAAAATATATCAGTATATATATATATATATATATATATATATATATATATATATATATATATATATATATATATATAAATATTTGAAACAGAGAAAGAGAGAATTAGCAAAGTACATTAGATCTTTTCTCTGTAGTCATGCACCATATCTTATATAGCATAGAACATGAATACACAGAAAAATTGGTTCACTCCGTCAACTAATTTTTTTGTGTATTCTTGTTAGATCTCTATATATCTAAATACAATGAACCAGCATATCTCTACATATATACTAAAACCTTGCCTAACGACCTCCCCAGTTTAGCAACCACCTCACAATAAAGACCACATTTTCACAGTCCCAATTCAGACCTTGCTTAGAGGACCATCCGGAAAATGCGACTGCTTTATCATCTGTATATTGTTTGCGTTAAAAAGCCTCACATACTTCATTTCATCATCAGGATGTGGACCAGGAAACAGGGGAGGACCTGAACCCTAAACACACCAGCATCCTGGGTGGAGAGGTCGATGACGGCAATGTTGCCAGGAATCCAGACCGTCCTGCTGCTGTACCGTTAATTAACATGCCAGACGTGGATGAAAGGACGGAGAAGAAACGTGTCAACATTCCTGACACGGAGCGATGGGAACTCAAACAGCTTGTAGCGGCCGGCGCTATTGATAAGTCAGAGTTACCAGAATTTGATGCAGACACTGGTCTCCTTCCTAAAGAAGATGATTCTGGTGAGTGTGGAAATATGGGAATATTTCAGTTTTCATGATAAAAATTCTCATAAACTTAAACATGAATAGAGATACCAAACAAAGCTCACATTTTAAGTTGGATTTAATTGTATCCCCAGACAAAGTCGGGGGATACTATGTTTTCATACCGGTCCCGCCGCCGCCGCCGCATATAAATCTTGTTGGCACTATAACTCAAAAAATATTTCACGGATCCTTACCAAACTTGGTATATGTATAGATATGGGTGAGAGGACGATGCCTACTTAAAATGAGGTCATGACCTTCAATTGGAGTGTCCTTGACCTTGAATAGGTCCAATTTTGGGGAAAATCACACAAATTCTTTAATATCTCAAGAAATCTTGCATGGATTTATCAAAAAATCAAGTTGATGGAAGATCATGGATAGGGTTGTCATGTTCCAGAAACTGGTGGCACCACCTATTATTTTTTACTTATTTCGTGCCATTTGATATCCCCAAAATTTCTACTTGACAGTACTGTGAGCATTATAAGTCAAAAACTAATGGACAGATTTCTTTTATATTATGCATGTACATAAATATGGGTTATGGGAAGATGTTTATTTAAATTGGGGTCATGACCTTTCCTATGAGAGTGGCCTTGACCTTGAATATTGCCATATATGGTGAAAATCACACAAAATCATTAATTTCTCAATAAGGAATGCATGGATTGGTCCAAAAATCAACTTGACTGAAGATCTTGGATGGTAATGTCATGTACCAGAAACAGGTGGCGCCACCTGTTATTCTTTTACTTGTTTTTGTGCTGTTTAATACCCCATCATTGCCACTAAACAGTACTGTGAGCATTATAAGTCAAAAACTAATGGACAGTTTCTTTCATATTATGCATATATACATAGATATGGGTTATGGGATGATGTTTATTTAAATTGGGGTCATGACCTTTCATATGAGAGTGGCCTTGACCTTGAATATTGCCATATATGGTGAAAATAACACAAAATCATTAATATCTCAATAAGGAATGCATTGATTGGTCCAAAAATCAACTTTACCGAAGATCTTGGATAGGGTTGTCACGACCGAAAACTGATAGCGCCACCTGTTATTCTTTTACTTGTTTTCGTGCCGTTTAATACCCCATCGTTGCCACTTAACAGTACTGTGAGCATTATAAGACAAAAACTAATGGACAGATTTCTTTCATATTATGCATATACATAGACATGGGTTAGGGGATTATGTATATTGAAATTGGGGTCATGACCTTTTCTATGAGAGTGACCTTTTCTATGAGTGTGGTCTGATATTAATAGTTGCTGAAGATGGGGGGCCTATTCTTAAGGGGGGGGGATTAATTGTCTGGGGATACTATGGGACCTGCGTTTCCAAGAAATATCTAGTTTTATTTATATAGAGCTTAACATCCCAGATTTCAGCTTAACCAAGCCCCCACCTCAAGGCAATTTGTCTGATTTACATGCTATTAGGCAATTAGAATAAAAGGCTTTTGGTTTATAAACAATAAACAGAAATATTAACAGAATAAACAGAAATTTAGCCTGATTATACATGTACACATTCACCATAATCCTAACCAGACTTTCTTGTGTTCTACATAGAAAATGTGTATCATATTTTACCAAGTCCATAGTTGGATCACAGCCAGGTCAGCTCTCGAACAAAGGCGGTCAACTGTGCTAGTGAATGGCCCTAGCCCTTGGCAGGGAAACATAGAGAGAAATATTCCTACCAGCTTCTGTGGTGTAGGGCTAAAGCACAGGCTCAAAGCTGGGAGTTTTAAGAGTTCCAATCTCAGCCAACATGGTCAGATTTTTCACAGTCCACCCCCATCCAGGGTGAGCACCCTGCAGGCTTAATCTGATACTGATCCCAGCAGTGTTGTTTCATACACAAACGAGCGCTCACCCTGGGTGGAGTTCTGGGTTCAGACCATGAAAAATCTTGCCGCCTCAGCTGAGATCTAACTCGTGATCCCAGGGTTTTGACTCCTTCACTCTTCCCCTGAGCTACAGAAGCCAGTAACAGGGTTCACTTTTGGGTCCAGTCCACGTACTGCCTGTTCATGGATCCTTTTAAGAGTCAACCAACAGTTGTGAACTGTAAACAGTGGCAGATATGATAAACCACTGTATTTGCTGAAACTGTTAGCATTATATAAGAAAATGGTGATAATACCAAGAAAAATATTGTTGGTTTATTTGTAATAGGAAACCTTTGATGCATAATACCCCCTCATCATTTGATGTAATATTTGTAACTTTTAATTAAATTTCAGACGAGGATGTGGAGGTGGAGCTGGTAGAGGAGGAGCCTCCGTTCTTGAAGGGACATGGACGACAAAGTCTTGTCGAACTCAGTCCTGTTCGCATAGTCAAGGTAAATTTTATATACCAATTTACAGTAAATGAAGGTAATAATGTGGACATTTTCATATAAGGAAGGCACCACTGTAGTGTTGAACTTTTTTTGTTGTGTGTGAGATATTATTTGTTTATTTATATGTCACTTCTTTGACTTGTATCAGGTTCACTTGATACTTGTTTCACAAATATAATATTGCATTTTCTCCAGATCAGCATACACACACTCGAGTACCAAAAGTCCTAACCCTGGACTCAAGTACTTTAAATTTCAAATTACTACAAAAAAAGTCCATTCCATCACCAAAATTTTTTTTCCATGAAAATTTAATAGTTATATTCCAAGTTGAAAAAAATGGTAAAGTAGGATAGAAGATTGAAGGGCCTAACTTTCAACAAGGTAAATAAATACCTGCCATACACCTTATTTAAGAAACAGAATTATTTAAAAATATGAGAAATCAGTCAGGATTTTACAACATATCAGCCCCATTTATGCTGGACAGGCATATTGGTCACACCCAAAATCAGCCTCAATTGACAGCTGCTGATTGGATGATTTCATGTAAACACTAAATAAGTATAACCAGCTGAATCAAAGATGGCTACTCAAGTAAGGACACATCTGTTCTGGCAGACCATTAGAAAGAGTCCAAAAAACAGTCAAATGTAAACTTGAGATTAATTTTTATATTTCCTGATTCCCATATTCGGTAGACACTTCCATATGCAGCTTTTGAAGAAATTATTGGAAAAAATAAAAAATTATCTCCCAAAAAACTGGTGGACATAGGTTGATGAATAATTACTTAAGAACCCTTTTCAGGAATGAATGGATGAGTTTATTTATGATAGCATCATGTACAATAACACAAGAATGTCACACCACGCACGCAGCAGGCATATATTACCAAGTTCTTTCACTCTGAAAAGTCCAAAATACCACTTGTTGTCTGAATTGAAGACCACAGGTTTATTCCTGTAACATCCAACAATTTGCGACCATGGTCGTTGACTGGCTCCAATCTCACAATAACGTCTTCAACAAATACAAGTCATGTAAATCTTTTAACGCTCTGCTCGGCTGTAACTATATGTACTCTCTCCAGGACTAAAAGTGTCCTCACGGAATTTATAACCACACCCCGCTTGGTGTTCAACTAATCCGTCATTGATATAAAACGACCTGTCACCAGTTCACGCTAACTTCCCAATTCATTCACTCCTCCTGACCAGCCTAGACACCGCCTATTTATATCTGGGTGACCAAAAACTTCTAGAAGTCTCTAGAATGATCAGGACTTTTCTTGTCATGACTAGGACTTACGGGATTTTCTGGAATTTACTTATTGGAAATTACACATTGCCTTAATTGTCTAGAAACTTCTGTCACCTAATTATAATAAATCATGGTACAGTAAGTCCATTTGCTTACATATTAAACAAAATACTGTTGAATAATCTACAAGCCTCCCCGGCACTGATATAACATTCAGGATGACACCAGCACATTTGTGTCAGAGAACAAAGGCAATATATGTCTTCTCATAGTACCCAACAACCACAGGGGTTTATCTGACAGCAAAACTACCATTTCTTGTTTATGTTAATACTTTAAGACATATTTTGGTGTATATTTATGCGTTCATTCATAGCTGTTGTTTCAACTTGTTGTACATGAATGTTCATTTGTTTCAAAGAATCCAGACGGCTCATTGTCTCAGGCTGCCATGATGCAGAGTGCCCTCCAGAAGGAGAGACGTGAACTAAAACAGGCACAGCGAGAGGCGGAAGTGGACTCTGTACCTACTGGAATGGCTAAAAATTGGATTGACCCCATGCCTGACTGTAAGATAGATACATATATATATTATATATTTATATATATGATTTATTGATAGTAAATACATGTATACTTACTTTTATAGAATATGCCTTACCTCTTTAACATTTAAGGATTAATCTGTGTTAAATGCAGTACATTTAGAGATGAAACCAGACCTTCATCCTGGAGAAAATTGGAAGTTTCTGTATTCCTCCCAACCTCAAGAAACCCTGACAGCTTGATCATAAAACAGACTATGTTTATATTACTATGACAGACATGTAATTTTTGTCCAAGTTTCATGAATATAAAAAAAGTAAGTAAAGGTAAAAAATTTTCCAATGTGAAAAGATGTATTCCTTGTGTACTTATCTTTATTTACTATATCACTTTATTTTCAGTTATTTACTATCTGTCACCAAATACTCACTCTACTATAAAACTGCTAACATGAACAAATATTTCATTATTAATTAATTTTAATGTTTTTGCTCAGTGTATAATCTTGTTTCATATCTTTGTTGCAGCCTCACAGAGGTCTATAGCATCAAACTCTCAAGGCCTCGGTGCCAACGCCCAGAGCCTGCCTGACTGGAAGAAACACATTATGGGTGGTGCCCGGGCATCATATGGTAAACGAGAGAAAAAATCAATCCTAGAACAGAGGCAAAGTCTACCCATCTACAAACTGAAGAATGAACTAATTAAAGTAAGGATGTGTGTGTGTGATCTTTGAGAAATTGATTTATTATAAATGATAAATCAAATGTTTCCTGTGCTCATTCTTAAATGTACAGTACAGTTGTTGCATAAATGAACACCCTAAAATTCACGTCACTCCTTAAAGGGACATAATCAGGAGCAATATTATGCCTTTTCTTTCACACTATCAGTTCAGTTTAAGTTTAATCACAATTTTCCCGACAAAACCACCCCAACACAAAGTCTCAGTACCTAATATATGGCTGTTTAACATCTTGTTATGGGTCTGCATGTTGGTAAACAAGGTCCATGTGTGTCTGTTTACCATAACAAAGCCGCATGACCAGAGGTCCGTTTGTAAGCCTTAACTGGCGGTGTTTCAGCCAGGGAGAACGTGTATTACATTTTTTGGGGGCTAAAACAGTCAGGGTATCTCCTGACTGATGTGTTGTGGCCGGGCCATACCTGAGCTGTGTTTTTGATGACACCTTTGATCGTGCCCGGACCACTGTACAGGAGTAAGCAAACGGTTTCAGGGCAATATTTTGGCAGGTACAAATTTATTTTTAAGGGAAGAATCTATTTTCGTGTTAATTTAACATGTTTTATAGATGATTGGGCCCCTTTAAGATGTCAATTTAGTAGACACTCATTTACATATACTTTAATTCACAGGTTCATATGTGTAACAATACTGCTGCTTGCATAACATTTAATTACTGTTGTTTCTTTCATAATTACAAAGTTGAATTTTCATGATTTTTGCATTTTGGTTATTTCATAAAATTTTATTTCCACAACTTTATTGTTAACAAGCACAGGACAGTGTAACATCAAAGCAATGTGATCAAAGAAGTATCAAGCAACAAATAATTCAATATGGTAGATGTGAATTTCTCAAATAAGCCAGCTAAACATAGTTCCCTTAATTTAAAAATGAATGTAAAATAATATATAATATAATAAAGAATAAAATGAATACACTTTTTATGGTATAAATAATAATTTGTTATTACATTAACAGGCTGTCCATGACAACAAGACCCTGATTGTTATTGGAGAGACGGGATCAGGGAAGACAACACAGATCACCCAGTACATTGCTGAGGCAGGATACACGGCAAAGGGCAAGATCGGCTGTACCCAGCCCAGGAGAGTGGCAGCCATGTCTGTGGCCAAGCGTGTCGCAGAAGAATACGGGTGTAGGCTGGGACAAGAGGTAGGTTTGGTTATGGAACTGCCTACCCTTGAAAATTCACAAAAGTGTTTCATATACTTGACAACAGTAAATATGATTTAGATCTAGGTATTACAATTAATGGACTTGGTTTTAATTGATGGCATTTCATGAATAATTTAAAAAAAAATTTGTTCTGTTTTATTCAGGATGTAGTGGTTAAGTCTGTTTTATCAGTTCAATTGTAACTGTGAAATTTATGGTTAAATGTTTTAAGTGAAATACCTGTATATGAATAAAAAATAAGCAAATACCAAAAATATTGATATTTTGCAACTGCCAAATTCATTAATATCACAAAATTTAAGAAAAACTACACATTCCCGAGAGGTTCTGATCTGAAAAGAAAATATTCATGTTGTCTATATTATGAATTATGGAATATATTCAAATGTCACATGTATCAAATTATAATATTCAGTTTAATAAAATAAATAAGTGAGAAGGTTGAATTGTGCCATTATACAATAGTCATTTAGTGACCTTCAATGAAACACAAATTACTCTTAAAGAGAACATGGTACTTATTATAAAAACAAAGACAAAGATGACCTGTTTCATTTTAATTTTGTAAGAGGGGTCCATTGTCTTTTTTCAGATTACTGTGTATGCCTTTTTGTTTGCGAGGGTTTTAATTTGCGATATTCAGGAATGGTAAATAATTATGAAAATGAAACTCTCAGGAATAATTGGCCAATTGAGTATTTCCTTCTGATTCAGTGAAACCAATAGTTGTATGTGAATAGGTTAGAAGAGTGAGAAAGTTTAAAATACATTACATTCAGGCAGGTATAAGGAAAACGTTCACTTAAATTTGAACTAAACCACCTGTGCTGTGTGTACGGGACCATCGTTAAATGAGTAGAAAAACAAAAACTCGCGACTTATTCTAATTTTGTATTACAAACAGTTATGATTTTACCAAAGGTTGTAGTGAGATCGTGAAAATGAAACCCTCGTGAAACATTCAAAATGGAGAAATTGTGAAATTCAGCCTCACAAATATGAAGCCAACCACAGTATTCACTATCAGCCATACCTATTATCTCACACAGGTGGGTTACACAATGCGATTTGAAGACTGCACTAGTCCTGAGACAAAGATCAAATACATGACGGATGGTATGCTGCTGAGAGAGTGTCTGATTGACCTGGAGATGAGGCAGTACTCCGTCATCATGTTGGACGAAGCTCACGAGAGGACGATCTACACTGATGTATTGTTTGGTCTTCTCAAGGCGGTGAGTGCTCATCATTAGAACATTGGAACCCCACAATTACGACCACTCTGGTGACAGAGCAAAGTGGTCATAACTGTGTGGTGGTCGCAATTGTGGGGTGGTCGCAAGCCGGGGTTCCACTGTACTTTGAATTTACAGTAATTATTGTGATATTGAAGACAGTTTTGCCAGTAATTCAAAATACAGTAAACTGTTGTGGTGACGTTCAAGGGACAAACATTAGTGCTTTGACATATCCAAAGTTCAGTACAATAAATTTAGATTTCAGTATCGGTGGGGTATTTCACTCAAATAAGTTTGACACTGCAGGATATTACTGTGTTTCCTGATATTATTTTTTTGTGTATTTTCATGTGTTTTCATTTGCATTATTCTTTTGAAACCAATGCAGTGTGCTTTGCCAAAAAAATTCACTTAATGTAATATTTTGTATGTGTACTTTGCAAAAACAAATGCACTGCTTTTAATATGGTTAGTTTTGTGAATGAGTGTTTGCACCTCCCATAATTTTGAGCAAGGATCAACACAAAAACACCCGACGAGCCTGAATCTATTAGTCATAAAGGTGTCATCTTTTATCAGTCAAATGAGTTGTTTACCTCAGTCAAAATATAAGTAGGGGAACTTCTATCTGTTTGTAGAGCTTATTGATGATTTTAGGTTACCAGGCTGCAGTTATGACCATCCAAATACCCAAGAAATAATGGCTAGGTTCTTAATAATACTATGTTATTTTATCCTTGCACAGCTGTAGTGTTTGTGAGTGACACTGCAGTATGAAAGTATGTAGCTATTAATAAAGGACTTCAGTGTGATATTGTTGATGTTATTTTTACAGGCCATCAAGAAGAGAGATGACATGAAGCTGATTGTCACGTCGGCCACATTAGATGCTGTCAAATTCTCCCAGTACTTTGACGAAGCAGTAAGTCAAACAGCACTTATAATATCATGATCAGAAATACATTGAGCTGATATCAAACACTGTTGGGGAAAATATTGATGTTATATTTACACAAGGAACAGAGAAGATTATCAGTAAAGTTTGTTTTTAATTTTAAAAATTTTACTTTTAGAATTAAATTTAAGATCCCTGTTTGGAATCTTTATTCTTTATATATCTTATTCTTCCATTGTAAAGGAATTTAAAAATTTTAATTAGTGATACTATTTTGATATTATTTCAATTCCTTATTTGCTCAAATATATACCAGTCTAATGATTAAATTTTACAAATGATTCTTTAAAAAAAGAATGATGGTGGGATAAATTTATCTCATATTCACCTTTATTTCTTTCTGTTAAAAGATACAGATTACATGAACAGGGACCTGCAATCATGCATGATGTAGGTGCAAACCTTGGTATAAGAATCAAGGCTTGTACTGATGATAGCTAGCTTTTTTAAGTTTTGATCTGATATTGTGTATTTTGTTTGCAGCCTATCTTCACCATACCTGGCCGTACCTTCCCAGTAGAGGTCTTGTACACTAAAGAAGCAGAGACAGATTACCTGGATGCCTCCCTCATCACTGTCATGCAGATCCATCTAACAGAACCTCCAGGTAGGTCATGATGTGTACCATGTGCCATATTCCCAAAAGACACGCGGCACGCATTCTGGGTGTAACCTATCTGATTATTAGACTTGTAGCCAGGTACTGTGGATGGCTTTATTTTTCGCAGTTTTTTTCATTTTGAACGTTTCACGAGTGTTTCATTTTCATGATTGCACCAGAACCTGTAAAATAGATGTATACCAGGATCTGTATTGATCTGTACTGACAAAAATAATTTATACCCTCTAAGCCTGGTCTCAGTGTGGTGTAGGCTGAAATGGATAGTAAATTTGGGACTTGAGCACATAATACTCCAGTAATTTCCCCATGATAATCAACATTGTCAATAAGTATATATTATCCAGGTGCTACTCACATACAAGATTGCCAAATGGTTTCACATTAATATGTATGTTAAATGGTCATGTAATATGCAATAATGAAAAAAAAAATTGGTTAGAAAGTAAAATTACATTTACAATTAAATGCAGCCCACTTGAGAACTTAATCCAAAATCAGGATTCACGTACATCGCTTTGACTTACTCAGACTTTAGTACTCCTTTCAGCGATGATGTTGTGTTATGTAGCCCACCTCTGAGATGTAATATATAATCTCGTTTATGGTTTTCAGGAGATATTCTGCTGTTCTTGACTGGTCAGGAGGAGATTGACACAGCTTGTGAGATCTTATATGAGCGGATGAAAGCTCTCGGTCCCGAAGTCCCTGATCTCATCATCCTCCCGGTGTACAGCGCCCTGCCGTCAGAAATGCAGACTCGTATCTTTGAACCAGCCCCTCCCGGATCAAGAAAGGTGATGCTTTATTACTGCCTTAATATAATGCTTATATGGTAAACGGAATATTTTATTGTTGAGCTTATTGTAAATATGTGAATGAATGATGTTTTGTTTTTATATGTCTTATATGTCAGTATTTGCTTGGCTTTGTTTAAATGATAGAAAAAAAAATTTGGTTATCAATTTTAGTAAATTTGACAGAATAGTTAACATGATGCATTTTAGCAGACATGGGTAAAGTACATACGTTTCAAGTAAATTTTTAGAGAAATACTCGTATCACCTGAAGATAGGTTGCTTCATATTTATAATTATTATGTGCTACTGGTTGACCTGTATTTGAGGTATCATGTGTGAGTCTCCGTGTATGTCTGTGTACAAGCCAGCTGACAGCGTCCGCATTCACGGAACTTGTGAACATTTTATGCAGTAAACACGGAACCCTGTGGAAAATTCACCCCTGTTTTAATATTACATGCTACTGGATGGCATATAGCCAAGTTTCCAGCCTGCCTTGCTGGAGTGTAACATGCATATAAAGCCAGTTTGAACCTTGTGTACATTGGTAAGACATGCATGCTGTCAGTGAAATCAGACAATTATACCACTGCACACGTTTCAAGTGAATTGTCAAGATATTTTTTTGACCAAAAATACATTGAAATTGAAACATTTTCACTATTGAGATTCTGTTTCAGTCTGTCAGTTGTGGAAAAACACCAGTTCTTCTTCAGTAGGGCTTTCTTTCATCGATTCTGTTAAAATTCCTGTGTCATAGTGGCAAATCTTATCAGTTATTAACTTTGTGCTTAACTAAATCTGATGTATAAACAAGAAATTAAAAAAAAAGAAAGTATTACAATTACGATTAGTATATATTACCATCTTATTGACAAGATCACTGATATTCACGGTGGACAGTTTGACCGATGTAATACTGCTAAGTGTCAATAATTATCCCTGGCAGCCCTGAAGTAGCTGAAAAAACTTGTACCCTTGTATAAGACAGGGCTGCCTGTTGACCAATTATTGCCTTATACATGCACAAATACAGTATTTCAATTATTTAGATTCAGGAAGTAATATTACTTTATATGTATAACAGGTGGTGATTGCTACCAACATTGCTGAGACCTCACTGACCATTGATGGTATCTACTATGTGGTTGATCCTGGCTTTGTTAAACAGAATGTCTACAACTCCAAAACAGGCATGGACCAGCTCATTGTTACACCCATCTCACAGGTAAGGACAGACTGAATGTTAGTGTCTATGTATCAGTAGTGTAGTTGTGTCAACACCATCCCAGTCTAAGGATAAGTCCAAGTCCAGGCTACTTGGGTCTAGTCCTTGGATTTGAGTGGTGATAGGTCTGATTTAATGGAGGTACTTTAACATTTATGTGTAGAGTATGTTGGGTCCATCTTAGACCAAACAAGCACAGTTCATATTGCATGTAGGAATAGTTGGATATCTGGAGCAGTTTTCCATGCATTTCATCTATTTCATCTGTTAGAATCAAGCAAAGGTATTTGTCAAATTTTTTATGAAAGACTTACAAGTTCTAAATGTATTTCAGTGATACTTTTTCTATGGAGAGACCAAACTGAGGGCAGGATTCACATAAACCCATAACATGTTCTATTTTTACCATTTCTGAATGTATTTACTTTATATGTCATCCAACAGGCTCAAGCCAAGCAGAGAGCCGGAAGGGCAGGTCGTACGGGGCCCGGGAAATGTTACAGATTATACACAGAGCGTGCATACAGGGACGAGATGCTCCCAACGGCTGTGCCCGAGATACAGCGTACTAACCTGGCCAGCACAGTACTGTCTCTCAAGGCCATGGGTATCAACGATCTCTTGTCCTTTGACTTCATGGACGCCCCACCGATGCAGACCCTGGTCTCGGCCATGGAGCAGTTACACGCACTCAGTGCCCTTGATGATGAAGGCCTGCTCACTAGGCTAGGAAGGAGGGTTCGTATGAGCATTTTATTGTGATTTCAGTGTATTTTTTTCACTGGTATGCTTCACATACATCTTGTTATTTCTTTAATATCAGGAAAATTGTGTTACTTAAGTGCATTGGCCAAGATAATTTTAGTGTCTTGGGAAATCTGACTATTGGTCTAGTTAACATAATTATATAATATTGAATAGAGTCTGTTATATTTTAGAAATTCTGCTCAATTCCATATGATTGATAAATTGTAATTTTTACTTGATGGATAGATTGCTTAGATTGTCTGTATAGATAAATTACAACTATTAAAATAAAGAAAACCCATTAATGAATTTCATAAGAAAAAATTACTGAAAATCCTAAACTATAGAATAAGGAGACAGTGAATTTCCTCTACCAGAACTTCAGCTCTTATCAGTCTGGAAACTTTTTCACTTGATTATAAGACTTCTGAGAGGTATACACAAAGTTAATTCCTGTGCAGTCACATGAGGTACATTGTCAAGACCAGGTATCAACCAGGTATGAGGTGCACTGAACACCTTATACTCTATTTGTGATGAAAATCATGGGAACATACCCAGCAGTCTAATTGAAAACTTGAGTAGTGAAAAATATTATCTGTACATTATAGCAAAAATACATTCAGGCATCTTTGCCTTTTATGCAAATTCCCAGGAGAATAATACTATACTTGCATTATGTAACTGCTTCAGTTTAAATATGATAACACTGCTGTGTATTATTTCCACAGATGGCAGAGTTCCCTCTGGAGCCCATGTTATGTAAGATGTTGATCATGTCCGTTCATCTCGGCTGCAGTGACGAGATCCTGACCATTGTCTCCATGTTGTCTGTACAAAATGTCTTCTACAGGCCAAAGGTATGATCCACATTCTTATATGTCAGTCTAGAATATGCCTACAAATGTTAAATTACAGATCAGTCTTAACTGGAGTTCCATAATTTTTTGTATTATATTAAAGTAGTTTTTTCAAAACTCCTCAATGTTATTTGGGATAATTTGGTTAAGATTAAATTAAGCTTGCAATCTTAAATTTTGATTTTATGTGGGGAAAGGAGTGTTTTTCCATTTCTAACATTTGGTAAGAAGACATATTATAGAAGCCTGTATGAAATTTGGGGATATACCCAGATCACTGGTATAAAATTTGTGCAGTATTTAGACCCTATTATTATAACTTGAGGATTTGGGGCATAGTTAAAAAAAAGTGTTATTCCGCTCAAACGTTGCCGATACATGTTTCCTTGCTACAACACTTTCTCCTGGACACAGTTCTCCAAGTTTCTCCAGACCACTGATGGGGGCTGTCATTTTGTGTACACACTAAAGCCCAGATGTCACTTGTGGCACATCAAAATTATTGGTATTTAGCTAGTGTTAAGATAACATTAAACTATGTTTTCAAACTAAATATACAGAATTTTTACTAAACTTTGCGTATGGCAATAAGCTAAAAGTTGGATCCATTGTGACTGGACTAGAGGATTTTAGCAGGTCTTTTGTCAACCTGTAGCCTCAAGCAGACAAAGTCATTAAGTGTGCAGAAATATTGGAAATAAAGTAATTGTGCAGGAGGTTCAAAAGGTCATGTAGAGTATTATGTTATTATTTTGTTCCTGCAGGACAAACAAACTCTGGCAGATCAGAAGAAAGCCAAGTTCCATCAGCTTGAAGGTGATCATCTGACACTGCTGGCTGTCTACAACTCCTGGAAAAATAATAAATTTTCTGCACCGTGGTGCTACGAGAACTTTGTCCAGATTCGTACACTGAAGAGAGCGCAGGATGTCCGCAAACAGATGCTGGGTATCATGGACAGGTACTTGCTTAATTCTATAAATATCATACATTGGATGTTTATGCATAATTATGGATAATTTATGTGATAAATGACAACAGTACCATTCGGCTTTTTCACCCTTTTGTCACTCCTCAGTGGCCACGCTTTGAAAATGTCCGTTTTTTTAACTGTTTGGAAAGATGTCAAGTGTGTCCTTTGGGGGTCATTAACCATAGTTTACCATTAATCCTGAGAAACCTTATGTTTTTCGCAAAGAGGATATTGCAGCCCCATCTATCAGAAACTTCAAAAACTATCCCAGAATGGGAAACATTTATCCACAGAAAAAATAATAATTAGTGTTATTGAATGTAATCTGGCCCATGATCACAGGAATCATCTGTCTATCAGTTTGTATGTTAACAGGGGTTCTTTTAAAACATCAAAGGGGCAATGATTTCTTATTTATACCTTTAAAAGAGCTTCTCCAGGAGATGCTCTAAAGATCTGGAATCTACTAGTAGCCAGTGTCTCAGCATAGAAATCCATACAGAAAGCATTTCATTTTCCTTTTTTAATTGTCAACTCTAATGATTTGATATTAATTGGTATCAGCAGTTTGTACCATAATCAACAGTTAATGTACGGTATACTAAAATTGATATCAAAATATCTATGCCCTCACCACAGGTAACCTCATTTGTTCAAGTTGTAACCAGTTTTATTCATTGCTGATCTCAGCATTTCTTAAATCTGCATGGCATATTCCTAGCTATACCAGTATACAAAACTAACAGGAAAATTTTCCATGACACACTATTTAGCTAACCAGCATTAAATAATGTATTGCAGACATAAGCTGGATGTGGTGTCATGTGGTAAGAACACAGCCCGTGTGTGTAAGGCCATCGTCTCAGGTTTCTTCCGCCACGCAGCGAAGAAGGATCCTCAGGAGGGTTACAGGACGGTGGTCGATCAGCAGGTCGTGTACATCCATCCATCTAGCGCCCTGTTCAACAGGCAGCCTGACTGGTAAGTTATAAATGACAAAATATAAATCCAACTAGCGCCCTGTTCAACAGGCAGCCTGACTGGTAAGTAATAAATGACAAAATATACAGCTGCATATTGATCATGTTCCACAAGAAACTTTTTGTTGATGTTACCAGAGTGTTCTGTACCTCTATAACATACTGTCTATGATATAGTATCACTTCTTATTTCACTGGTTTTAATTATTTATACACCAGGAGGTACCAGCTGAATATCCTGGTTAATGTGGCTTAACAAATGACCCACTCACAGAGGTACCAGTTCTTTTGCAAACTGGTTTGCATTTCCAAATATAGCAGTAGAAAGAACAGGTATCATTTGCGATAACTAATTTTGTAAGTGTAAGATTTGTCTGATGTTTTAAAATGAACACAGAAATGTGTGAAGTTTTCAGTGAAGTATGCTGTAGTCTCTGCCTGAATTGTACAGGTTTACATTTACTTCTGCCGATCAACCCATTTGATTTACCAGCGTGTAGCACCATTCAGGTTATGAGAGGCATAATATTATTAGTGTCGACAAGATGCTTGACATGGATTTGGTTGTTGCTTTCTAAATCACAGTTCACTGTTAATTTCACTAAATTCAGGCTTGCTGTGTTTATGTTAGTTACAGGATCATCATTGTTTATACTTGATGTAATTATATCTATATTTCAGGGTGATATATCATGAGTTAGTGTTAACAACCAAGGAATACATGAGGGAAGTCACAGCAACGGATCCCAAGTGGTTTGTTGAGTTCGCACCAAAATTCTTCAAGTTCTCCGATTCCACCAAGCTCAGCAAACAAAAGAAACAACAAAAGATCGAGCCTCTCTACAACAAATACGAGGAGCCGAACTCCTGGAGAATTTCAAGAGCGTTCCGCAAATTCCACGTTCGGGTCACCTTCTAGCGAGATCTATCACTTAGTCATTATGAGATTTTATTTCTTATGACAGAATTGTTTCTTCAGACAATTCTGTTATTTTATCATAGGATAATTAGACAGATCTGCCGGCATGTGTAAATGGTCATGTATGTGAAGGATCCAAGTGATGTGACAGGTGGCAAGGTGACATGCTTAATGCTGCCACTCTGGACTTTTCAAAAAGTGCAAGATCTGAAAATGTATAAATCATCGCCAGAGTGCAGAATTTTTAAAGGAAGACATCCAAAAATTGTGTGAAAGTCACCAAGTTTGATATTTATCAGTTATTCAGGATATATAAAACATGAATCTCCAGTGTTTCATATTTCCGATCATTTTGTTGAGCCAATCTTCACTCGGTAAAATGTCACTATTATGAAATGCCGACAGAGCATCTTGTATACATAAGTATGAGTATAGACTATAAAATTATCAACCTGAAGTTAAAGATTTGAGAAAAGAAGAATAATATAATATTAATACCTGAAAGAGTATGAAGAGAGTACAGAAACAGTCTTTTTCTGAAAAAAATAATACTTTTAAAAATTGTAGAGTTGCAGTACTGCATTCTCTCCACCAGATGGAACTGGTTTTAGGCAGTGGGTCTTAAGTGGTTTGGAGCTAGTTCAGTAGTGTGGATCTTTTACATTGTAACTCTCAGACAGGACTACCATGACTGGGGGGAATATTTTCAGATTTGAGTTAGAAACACCATATCTAAGTCTGCACTAGAAAATCATCCGTTGTTCTGTGATAGGCGCAATATTTAGAAGAGGGTGCCATATGCTGGCCAAGCAAATAACTAAGAACTAGTAACTTGTACCTTTAATCAGATGCATATATATGTATGAACTTTCTGTGTAATTGAAGACACAAGCAACTTGATATATCAAGCAGCTACCTTCACATGTATCTCATAATTACTGCTGATCATTTTGTTCAATGTAAAACAAAGTTCATCAACAGGGTATCGCAGCTACAGCAAAATCTCACTACATGACCATATTAATTTAAAACAAGTAAAACTACAGGGTATTGCAGTTACAGCAAAATCCCACAACATGACCACTTACCGAACAAAAGTGATTGGGCGATCATGTTATCTGGAGGTTTTATGAGGATTTAAAAGGACTCTGGGACCAAAAATAGTGGTTGCCTTAGTCAGGTGGTCATGACAGCAGAGTGGTTGCAAGGCAAGATTTCAGTGTTATTCTAACTGTATTAAAGTTAATCCAGGAAAGAATGATCTCAAAATCTAGAAGATATAGGTACATGAAATGGCCTCTGTGTAAAAACAAGATGGCCTAAAGACACGAGGAACTGCATTTAAGGATCTATTCACTTGCAGATTTTAAATGTTTTTATCACTGATTGATAGTAAGTTTAAAAATTTATGGATCATACCAACCTTAATATATATATTTTTCAAATTAAACAAAAGAAAAAGTGTACAGTCAGTGAAAAAGATTTATTTTGACTATTTACAGCATTTCAGATAACTGGTAGGACACTTGAATAACTTTAATATACCTCCTAGATACCTCCTACCAAAATAACAATTTATCCTCAAACATACTTCCAGGTGTATCATGCTGTAATTAACAGTAATACCACACAAGATTATATGAAAATACAAAAAAAAGGTTAAAAACTTGTCAGACAAAAAGGATCAAATTGTCAAAAAATATATGAAAAGAAAAGTTAAAGTGTAAAATTGCACAACTCTGTATAATTCCACTGGTGTGTCAAATTTTAGCATACAATTTCTCAGGATTTCATATCTTGAGTCATTATGTTTAACATTTTAGATCACGGCAGTTGTTCACAAAATGTTGCCATTTTAAAAAATTAATGGACACACTGACATCTGCCATTCTCACCAAATTAAATTACATTTTTAAAGACCTGAAAAAAAGTAGTAATGTAATAAAAAACCGCCTTTTCTGAATAAAAAGTATAATAATTTTTTTCAGTCATAGTGGCAGGATTGACTTACATCATAGTATGATGAAGGCTGAACTTGTGATGCGTAGATTTTGTTATATACTTTGCAGACTTTAATTAGACTACTATTGAGTGTTTGTGTATACATCTGTATGGTAGAGCTGAATAAGTCTGTTCATCTTAAATAATCTATGTACAGAGTGCAACAAACTGTCTTGTGTATGTGTGAATGACTATTGTTTTCTTGTATATATGTGTAAATATATTAAATAAACATGATAACATATGTTCTGATTATTTTTGTTTTTAATTTACTCTCATCAACTGAATCATATAATTACTTGGGCAATTTCTCATGCTAACTACCTTGTCCCCGATAGTTAAATATCTCAATTTACAGAAATGAGCGAGTAGGTTCTACATTTTTTGTGTCAGGATTGAGATCATGCTGGTACATACAACAACACCTGGGAACAGGTATTTGTGTGAACCAGTCAAGTCCAAGTACAGGATTTTTGTATAGTACCTAGGTACAGAGACTTAAGAAAATACTCTTGATACAAATAAAAATAGTTAAATTCTGGCACTTTAAATAATTATAATTGCATACAATTAATCTAGATATGCAAGCAAACTGGTCGGTACAATCTACCTTGATTATACTATAACAGATGCAGATAAGTTGACCCCTGATTACAGGTACTTCCCACCAGCCCAAAATCTGCTCCGTCTGCTTGAATCATATTTAGACTAAGCCAAAAATCAGTTGTCCTAACCATATCTGTCATTACTTCATAGATATATGGTACTGTGACTTATATTTATCAGATTTTCATGCAGAATAGCAGTACATTTTCACACCAGCTTTGGCTCAAATATGAACAAGAATAAATACAGTTGTATATACACTTATTAACAAAAAACTTTTTGTAACATGTTTTATGTACACTAGAAACTTAAAACATAACTTCTTAGTTTGTGCAGGTATAAATAAGATGATTACAGTTCTGGAGGCTTGACATGGTATTCTTCATCTGTTTCTATGCCAACATCATCCTGTAATTAAAAATGAACAATATTAAACCATTATCACCCCAGAAAAAAGTGCATTCCTTGGCAGACTGAGAAGCTTGTATATATATACACACATGTATGTTGACAACATAAAGGCTTTCCCATAATAATTATTACATGTACAATATGTAAATGGCAAATTTAAGTCCTAGAAATTCATCTTAAGATATCCTGGAATAATGTTTAACCCTGCAATTATGAAGGGGTTGTTTCAGTCAGTTCTGTGTGTGTGTTTGTGTCTGCAAGATATCTGAAGACTTGAAAATTAGGATTGTGAAAATTTTAAAGGGATTAAATGTTGGTATAAATTCTTCTGAAATAAAAAGGGTTGCTGTTTTAATTGACTGACCTCATCTTGCATAACCTCAAAGGGTTATAACATGATTATGTAATCATCCTTTAAGCATGATTCTGTGACTTGTGTTACTGAGCATGACATCACGTGTTGCTAATTTGAAAGGTAACTGTAGCTATGGCAACACAACATGATGATGGATTTTGGGGTCACAAGGTCAAAGTTCAAGGTCACATAAGCCAGCTGTCCTCAAATTTGTTTCTAGATGAAAACTCGTGTGAATCATCATATGCATTTCAAACTTGACTTATGTACGGCCCACCACTAATGTAAGAACCCTTCACAGGACCCACATCCTTGCAAAGATCATGGAGACATTGTAAATGTTTCATCCAAAATCTTGCAATTAAGATTACCTGACAATATAGGAAGAACCATGATGATTTCAACATCACAAGTTCAAAGGTCAAGGTCCATCCTACTGATTTATATGCTGACCAAGCTCACAGTTAATACATCAGATGTAATGATGCCTCTGTTGCTCGGGATGCTCCACTCCTACACCTTCATACATGACTATCACTGATTCAAACTTTAACATCTTGGTTCAGATGTTTAAATACTATTTTGGGGCAGTTCCCTCTGTCTCTGCATGCAATCAGTCCTTTATTTTATTTTTTAATAATACTTACATACAGCTGCTTTTTAGTTTTGGGATATCCTTCCAAGATGGCATTCACTATGTCATTTGTCTGAAAAAAATGAACATCTATTTTTTTTAATCAGCCAAAATATCCATTTGAATAATTAAGATAGCAAAATACATACATTAGAGATCAAGCAAAAATCGATATAAAAAAGACAACATTCCTATTGCAATGATGTTGTAACAAGGGACCCATGGGTCACCGCGCTCAGCTGAAGTTTGAAATTTTTGCAAATGCAAAATATTCTATTGTAATGTTTTTCATTTATATAAGAATATGAGAAGCTATGAGGAAAGGGGCCCTCCTACTTGGTTATAGTAAAGTTCTAAATATATGATTGCAAACTAATACACTGACAAGACTGTCATGAGGAAAAGCAGTAAAAATTTTGAGATACTGTGATGCATATGAAAAATATACAGATGGACCGGCCAGTGGACAGAATGGACTAATACCTTTATTTCACTTTCATGGGAATAATGCATTTAAGTTTATATATAAGCCTATTTTTTTAGCATATCCACTTTTTCCATTAAAACTTTTTATCTGAATCATTTTTTTCTATTTAAAAGTTTTATTAATATTTAATAGAAAAAACTGAAAATACATGTTCAAATATTAGAATTGTTAAAAAAGTTGCAATCATTATATATCAAAAGTAAAAAAATGGAAATATAAGTTAAAATATTAGAATTGTTGCAATAATTATATATCCAGGGTGTAGCTCATATTGGGTCATATTACACATACACATATATTTTATTATTTTTAAATCACAAATGTTTAAACAGAATTTAAAAGAAAATAATGCCACAACATGGCATCTCCAAGATTTATTCCTTGAATCACTATTAAAAAGTTTTACCATTGGAGTTTTCAGTACATGCTTAATTTTGTTCACTGAAATAAAATAAAAGATTCAGTTAATTTGATAAAATAAAACATCTTTTCAAATAAAGTATACAAACTGTTGGTTAAATGAGGGACAAACAATATCATTATTATCTCAGCTTTAATTTATTACTGGAATTAATAGTCAATTTCACACGTGGTTAAGTTTTTACTCTTCTGAAGTAAGGAATTACTTATCTGATAAACATCCACACTTTCATAGCAATATACCACTTTGTGGACACAATTAAATGTGCACTTTAATCATTGTAACCCTGGTGGTACAATACAAAATTTAAAATGTAGCATAGCCTAGAATAAGAATTAATCAAATACAGAAAATAATAAAATATTAACACTAATCATCTTGTTTATGCACCACCTGGTTTGGGGGGGGGGGGGGGGGGGGCAGGGCAGAGGGGAAGCCTGCTGGTAGTGGCCAAGCTGAGCCAAGGCAAGCTGCCTGGGGTGGGTTACATTATGCAAGTGAAGGCTGTACTACTAGGTTGGCTAGATGTAAACAACACTTGACATGGTGTATGAAAACTTGAATAAAAGCTACCCTTTTCAATCAATTCCTTTGAAATTTCAGGTTTTAAAAGATCAAATCCTCATATATATATGCTGTGAAAATTAAATCAACAGTGCTTACAGGGAAAAAACGTGCCATTGCCAAAGTTGGACAAAATTTAAGGTATTGATTTCTTATTTATGCTAATAACTTGAAAAATTTGCAAAATTCAGATCTAATTTTGGGTAAACAATTGAATCTTGATTAAATAAAGTTATATTCCTGAAAAAAAGTCTCTAGCTTCAGCAATTCTTATGTTAGGTGAGTCAATATATTTCCTGATTTTTAAAAAATTGCATTATATTTTGGCCCATAACTTCAAAATAAGACCCAACACTGATCTAATTTTTTGTATGTTCATAGAAAATGTATGGAAGAATATGAATACTAAATATGATCAAAAACAGATCAGTGGTTTTGATATTAGGCAGCCTTTCATGGAAAACAGAGGTTTTTCCTTAATATCTCGAAGGAACGAAGTCCTAATGACCACATTTTCGGTATGGTAGGAGATTTTGGGAACATCTAATGGTATGCAAAATTTTGGAAACGTAGGTCCAACGGTTTTAAAACGTGCCCTGTTAACGGAAGGCCGGCCGGATGGCCGGACGGACGACAGACAAAGGACCACGACTATAGCTCAGATGACTTATAGTCAGCTGAGCTAAAAATCCAGTAATCAGATCTTAACATTAGGCTACAACTGATGAATTCTTAGAATACATGTGAATACACAAAGTGTAAATTCGATGGTAACCACTTATTTCTTGTGTCCAGCAGAAGTTGGCTATTGACCATATAACCATTTGGAGACATGACTCTATGCAGTCATGCTGGTCAGGAATTCAACAAACATGCAGAGGAATTTACCAGTATGCAAAATCAAAATAAAATTACTTTTGCCTGTGGTAGGTGTTGTTAGAAAGTACACAAACATAACTAAGGATCTGGTGTGAGAGCTACCTGTAGGCCATGAGGCATTAAAAAATGTAGAAAATGTTTGTATACATCTTCATCAAGATCTACACTGTGGTTCTCTATACTGGATGGCATGACACTCTGACAGATGGCAGACTGTCTTATGCCAGAGTCAAATTGCTGCTACTTATGGGGCTGTCCCACTTAGGCCACTTTGGAGGCAACTACTGGTGATCATATTAGTCATGGGAGGTCGCCAAAAAACAGGCGACAGGACCTCTGCTAAGACAAGCTACAACAGGTGATGCCTATGAGACATCAAGCTACAACAAGCTGCTGGCAACCCGTAACACAATTGCTGCGAAAAAGGACAGTCACTTACAACCACATCTACCACAACTTACAAGCACACTGGCGACAACCTACGACACCAGAATTTTGTGCTAAATCCACCCACAACAAGCTTCCACGAGTCTCAACCCTGTGCTATGTGAATAGCCGGAGACACGGGTGGGCCTTGTATCAAGTAATGACAGCCCACAACAGTATCTGTGACAACCCACGTCACTTATATAGCTAGCAACAGCCTAAGACAGCACCTATGACAACCCATGTC
Organism: Sipunculus nudus; assembly: GCA_026874595.1. Taxonomy (NCBI): domain Eukaryota; kingdom Metazoa; phylum Annelida; class Sipuncula; order Golfingiida; family Sipunculidae; genus Sipunculus; species Sipunculus nudus. The sequence goes on from CM049318.1 coordinate 33,446,368, forward strand.
ACCTGGCGACAGCCTACAACAGCATCTACGCTAGTAGAAGACAGGCTACGCTCACCGGTGACAAACAAGCTGTCACCTAAGAATTTGAATATGTTGAAAATCCAGCAACCACAGGTAAAAGGCTACGAGTCATTGGGCGACTTCAGGAGACTACTCCCAACCATACAGGCAACCTATGCAGTGTAAAGGCAGACTGTGCGCATGCTGCATTATTGTTTGCAAAACCAGAGTGGTACTTATGTGTGGAGTTTGCCCTGAGTCTTCACTGACTCAGTACTGAACAACAGTGAATATGGTACAATATGAATGAACACTTACAATTCTTCTTCTTTTTCTCCATTCTTTCACATATTTGGTTCTGCTTTTCATTGTCTGAAAATAAAAGATGTAGAACTTGTCTGTAAATTTAAATTGTCACCAAAACCAATATAAATAATCTAATTAATCTGAAAATCAAATTGTCACTGAAACTAAAATAATCACATGACTTATAGGAAAACGAGGCTCAATCAGAAATCTTGATTGCTCAGAAATACCATCTCAAGGGCTGCAAATTTTCCAGCATTAATTACTTATTATCAAGTTGGTTGATATTTAAACCTTTCATTACTGGTTAGCAGAACTGAGAAAAATGGGAATCAGGAAAAAAGTGATATTAACTAGAATACGGGTAGTCGACAAGCGACTACGTGTATCCGCCAAAATCAGAGAAGGACGGGTGAAGTGAGGCATGGATTGAGTGGCAAGGGGAAATAGAGTTACATGTGTTAAATATTAGAATGGATCTCTGCCACATAAACATGATTGTAGGTGGCACCACCTGTTATTTAAACGAGAAACTATCCAAGATATATACACATGCAAAATTTCATGTGGAAAAGTCAAACCACTGCAGAGATATGAGTGATTTTATCCCACAGCAGACAAACAGATGGACGCTGTGCAAAAATGGCTGCAGGTGGCGCCACCATTTTTTTTCATGTTATAAAGCTATCCAAGGGCTACATTTGTGTAAATTTTTTTTCCTGATTGGTCAAACGGTTCCCGAGATATGAGCTTGAATGTCTGCAGCGTTAACGTGAATGTAGGTGGCGCCACCTGTCATAAAATCAAGAAAGCTATCTAGGATGTATACGCATGCCGAATTTTAGGTGAATTAGTCAAACCACTGCAGAGATATGAGTGATTTTAACCTCAGGCAGATTAACAAATGGACACTGTGCAAACATGGTTGCAGGTGGCGCCATCTTTTGTTGTGTATGTTATAAAGCTATCCCAGGGCTACATTTGTGTAAACATTTTTTCCGGATCAGTCAAACGGTTCCCGAGATATATGGGTTTATGTGTGGAGCGTTAACGTGAATGTAGGTGGCGCCACCTGTCATAAAATCAAGAAAGCTATCTAGGATGTATATGCATGCCAATTTTTAGGTGAATTAGTCAAACCACTGCAGAGATATGAGTGATTTTAACCCACTGCAGAATAACAAATGGACACTGTGCAAACATGGTTGCAGGTGGCGCCACCTTTTGTTGTCTATGTTATAAAGCTATCCCAGGGCTACATTTGTGTTTATATTTTTTTCGGATCGGTCAAACGGTTCCCAAGATATATGGGTTTTATGTGTGGAGCGTTAACGTGAATGAAGGTGGTGCCACCTGTCATAAAATCGAGAAAGCTATCTAGGATGTATATGCATGCCGAATTTTAGGTGAATTAGTCAAACCACTGCAGAGATACGAGTGATTTTAACCCAAGGCAGATGAACAGATGGACACTGTGCAAACATGGTTGCAGGTGGCGCCATCTTTTGTTGTGTATGTTATAAAGCTATCCCAGGGCTACATTTGTGTAAAAAATTTTTCGGGATCGGTCAAACGGTTCCCGAGATATATGGGTTTATGTGTAGAAACAGACGCACAAACGGACGCTGGGCAGAGACAAAAGGTCGGAGGTCAAGGTCACTTGGTTAGGCACCAGTTCACATGTGACCCCATAATTTGTGTAAGTTTCGGAAAAATCTGTCCAGTAGTCTCAGAGGAGTTCTCCGGAAACGAACGCGGCGAACCCGGTCAAAAACATAGTATCCGCAAAACTTCGTTTTGGCGGATACAATTAATCAATTTTAACAAAACTGTGGAATGGTAGATCATTGATTGGAAAGAACACTTTTACTTTAAATTCTGATCCAGACAAAGGAGCAGATTCAGAATTGTTGGTTTTCCTTGGCGGAGGTATGCTCTCTACTGAGTACTCTCTAGTTCATGAGACAGTATTAGTATACCACATTAAGCATTTGCCAAATACAATTAAAATCAGGGGAGTGCAATATTACTGATATATCAGGATAAGGTAATTTCCATATTGTGGATTGTGATATAGTTCTCGTATTTCCATTTTTTTTCATGTGACTGAAACTGATCTATTGTAGTAAAAATAAGGTTTCTGTTACAAATTTTGACATCTAAATGGGTTGCATTTCATGAAAGGCTGAATGTGAAAGCCGAGAATGTGTCTACAGCAGACCTCGGGCTGATAATTATTGCCAAGTTACTTGCATATGTAAATCATAATGAAAATATTAAAACACTAATTTCATTTTTCTACCAAAAAAAGTAATATTCTGGAAGTAAGTACTTAACTGTGTCATAATTTTGCTATATTTCCTGTGGGAAATAAACTTTTCTGCATATACTTTAAATGTGTCATATTTAATCGGAAAAATTAAAAACATATAAATTTATTGTATATATCAGAAAATACACTTATTTCCTATAAATTGTTACAATGAAAAATATTGTGATTCGTAATGCAATACGCTACCACATTTCCCAATATATTACAATACAAAAATCGTATGTGATACACAGCACTAATCAATATGTATTACCGCTTCAAATACTGCAGGGGATGCTGTGCTGGCCTTCTCCTTCAGTTCAGACAGCTGTTGTGTTTGGCTGGCAACCTGCAGAACAGATTCATGATATAAACAGGAAAAGCAGGGTCAGCACAAATCTTGTATGTCTGAACTGAATAATGCTTCAAACCTTCATACTTTTAAGAAACTAAACCTAAACTAAAGCAGACACCAAGAAGTAATCCTCTGATCCCAACGACACACTGACTACAAGAACAATAGGCATTACAAGACCATATATATATATATATATATATTCTATAAAGACAATTAAAAAGAGTAGGCCAAAAATAAATGTATGGTTCTCAGGCACTTTTTTCAGAAATTGGGTCACAAAGGAGATTTTTTTAAATCTTTCTTTTTGACAGACAGATATGTCAAGTTCAACCAGATTCCAAGTCAAACCAAATATAACAGAAATTTCCATAATAACAAATTAATAAATCCTTAATCAAGTGATAAACATGTAAGGCATGCTAAAAGGAATTTTGCACTGGATTTCCAGATAAAAATTTATGTTGGACCCTACCCTTGAGTGAATTTTTCTCAAGCCAGTTTGTCCGTTTATGTTTCTAATATATGGTTAAGAACAATTTGAAATTGATCATACTGCCGACCTCTTGCAAAAGTAAAACATTGTCCACAACATTGTTCATGAAGATTTAATACTTGCTGACATATGTGAGGGTGGAACTTTTTTTATTTAATATTATAAGGGCTCAGAAAAATCTGCTCAGTTAAAAAATCAAACATTAACCAGAACGTCAAAGGTGTGGTGCTCACCTTGCATCCCACAACATAAAATAATACAATTTTAGTTAAGTGCATGGTTTGAACTTTTCATCACTGAAACAATCCAAAGTTCTATTTAAAAATCTGTGTAAAATTTCAAAAGATGGCTCTGAGCCTAATGAGATAAAACAAGAGGGATAAGGCAAAAAAAAAGGTAAAGTTCTCAGGCACTTTTTTTAAAAAAATCAGAACAATCTTTTTATTTGTGATTTTGAAAGTTTGCATAAATTTGCATAATTAATCAGTTTCAGAATTACATGTATAAGTTTAAAAGCCCACATCTAGTCCCAATAGATAAAACAACTAAATCAAAACTGGTCGAGGAATTAAGCATCTTTTTATGAATTGTGGATGGATGCCAGAAGGATGGACAAATGCCACATCACATGGGATGAGATTATCAGGTCTACAGCAAGATGAGCTATAATGAACAAACCTCATTATGAAGTTCTTGCAGTTTTAATTTGGCATCTGATGTTGTGATGGAGCTGTTCAATGAGTTTACACCTGAAGATAAAGAAGTTAAATTTGAATATAACAAATTTTATTTATATAAGGGGTTACACCTGAAATGACATATGTAGAAAAGAAGACCACAAATTTATGGTATTGTAATATCTGTGTATGCCTGTGCAATCCTGTTAGTTTCATATACACAGGAAAGTTAAACAAGCATGTTGTGCATTTGCAGGTAACGTTCTGTTGAATGAATATTTGAATATGATTGTACCTTTAATCAAAAAGACTACCATAATACTAATGTACTATGAAATAATATCAAACTTAATGGTTTTCGAATAAATGCCCATTTATTTACTTTAAAGGTTGTGTACATCACATATATACTTAAGATTTATGCAAATCATACACTGGTCCATTTGTTTGTTTTCTGCCTCTATTTGCTTCAGGGTTTCTGTCAGCTTGGTGATCTTTTCATCCATGGCCTTAAGTTCTGCGTCACTCACCACAGTATACTGGTCCTATGGTACAAAAAGATGAAAAGCCTGAACTCCTCATTAAAGATGGGCTGTAACATCTTTAACAAATAATGCATGTATTTTTATCAAACAAAATTGAAAGTTTCATTTAATAAACACGAACCTTACACTTTGGCTTGAGTCACTGTCCCCTTGCACCCCCTCCTCCAATGGCACAAAATTTCATTACCTATCATCACATTTTGAAGCTCATCTAAGTTAATGTATGTTAAGGTGTAATTATCTCAGATTTGACAAATTTTTATTAAACAACTGTCCCTTGCACCATGCCTCTACCAGGGTCTCTTCAGTTCAAGTATATATGATTAACATATCCCCCGAGTTTAATAAACAGAACTTATATTACAAATGTTCAGTGAAATGTCCAAGTATTTCTATGTATATTTATTATTTTTTGTATTCAATAAACTGCATGAACATTATATCACATGAATTTTGATGAATCAACAGCATATATAGGTGAGCTCAGCTCAGGTGAAATGTAAAGCAAGGCAAGTGTAAATAAAAGGCTATACCTGAGCCGCTAGGTAGACTTTCTGTTTGCCGTATACCTTTTCTCTGACTTTGCCCTGCTGAGCCAGCTCTTCACAAGCCTTTTGTACAGCCTAAAATAAGAAAATGCACAATTAGGGAGCTCAAGATTTTAAATCAAGAAAATTTATCTGGTAAGTGGGGGAATTAGAAAAAGGTTGATTCATTCATTCAAGTAGACATAAGCAATAATAACCATAGTAAAACCACTCTAATGTAATAACCTTAACTAAAATATAAAATATTAAGTCATACAATTACATAAACATTCATATAAAACAGTGAAATCCCCCCTTTCATGCCCATATTAAGGAATGGCAAGAGGAGTTTTAATGTGTGACAACAGAAAAAAAAACTTCATTAAATACACCTAGGGTCTGTTTCCATGGTAACAATTATGACATCACAAGTTTTACAATGGTATTTAGGCCTACCAGCAGGCTGAAGTCAAGTAAAATGTAAGTGAAACTGACCCCTGGCCTGAGACTTACATTTATGGTTGTCATATTTTTTAGATGTCACCATACTGAGTTTTACTGCAGCAAAAGTACTTCTTAAAATCTCAATTATTTCCGTTGATATGGGGACTACAGACATGGTGTTAGCAATGGAAAAGTACATAAAAAGATTTTTATAGTCAACAGAAAGCAACAGCCAACACTGGAACCAATAAAGTCCTACATGTTCCAGTCCACCCACTTACCACCAATGTTTTTGTCATCACTGCCAAAGTTAATGTACTTTCTCAGTATCTGTGATTACCCTTAAGGCTTATACATGTTTTAACAAGAAAACAAACATATTTCGTTTGTTGGCCACCATTATAAAATGTACTACTTATGGCAAGCTTAAAATATGTGCTCTCAGCTCCTTGGAGACGGATCCTTTCCTGGATATCTTTATGACTCTCTTGTGACCATACAAATATGACATTAATTTAAACATTTATTTTAATTACATGGATTGTACAAATAGTAATTAAACTAAACAGGGCACTCTTCATGGCTCAGATGATAGCGTTTGGTAGTCTTTTGGGGTGGAAGAAACCAGAGAACCCAGAGAAAACCATCTACCTTGGATGGGCAAATACAACCCACTCTCATGGCCACATCAGGGATAAACCTGGTTCGGCAGCAGAGAGAGCCGTGCTTTACCCCTTGACTGTCCGGCCCTTAATTATACAAATGTGTAGATATGTATTCCCACCATTTCTATTCAGGTTTGGGGACCTGGATTTCTATAATAGTTCTTCCATATGCTGCATGTTAAATATACTACTTGCCATTTCTTTAACCACTCAGAAATAAATGATTATACTTACTGTTTTACCATGTTCCTTATGCAGGTTGTTAAATATATCATTCACACTGTACGGCCTGTTCTGTTTGACTAAATACTCCAACACCCCCTTCAAAGCTGGAAAAGAGTATTTAAGATCCAAAACTAAGAAGACAAAACTGTCAAACAATGATGAACTTTGTAAGGAAATAAGCATTTAAGTATCAAACATTCAGCATATTTCAAAGGACATGTCCATGGAAATGGTTGATATTGTAAGCATGAATCAAATGTTGTCAGCAGCTGCAAATATCATATATTCATTATTAAAGTATCCTATTATATATTTAAGAACCCCCCATTCCCCTCCCCGTGAATGGTGGTTTTGTTAGTAAACGGATGTGAGCGTTTTCTGTATTAATGAGAATATTCTCTGTTAGTATTCACACGCCAGAAGCTCCACCTACAAAATTTTCCCTGAGTAGGCCTATCATCGCCCACTTCCGCCTCATTCTCGGTATCTAGGTCATGCCTCGCTTTGGTAGAGCCACATTATTCGAGGGCGAAGTAGGAAGTATCGGGGGAGGGACAGATGATTGTAATACAGAAAAGCTCACATCCGTTTACTAACAAAACCACATTCACGGGGAGGGGAATGGGGGGTTTTATTACGTAAACATTGATGTGAGCGTTTTCTGTATTAATGAGAAGAAACAGATAAACCATAGGGAGGGAGATACTGACCTGGAACGACAAGGATGAAGATAGTGCGGTCAGCAAGTAGCAGAAACCACAGCAGAAGACGACGGCTGCAGGCAGGTAGCGGGCCGAACGGGAGTAGACGTCGAGGAAGCTGCGCTGGTGACGTTAACGAAAGTGCCTGCGGCAACCACGGGACCCATGGCATATAGGCCAGAGTCTTGCTGGCGTACGTCCTTGAGGTAAAATTGAGTAAACGTGGAAAGGGACTTCCAGATACCCATTTTGACAAGCGCGGCAGGGGACACGCCCGATAGGTGAGCGAAGGATGAGGCGATAGCCCTGACCTCATGAGCCGTGACATGGAAGGACTGTAGTTCAGCCGGACGTAAAGAGTCATGGGCGGCGATGATAGCAGCCTTGATCCAGTTACTGATAGTAATAGGACTTATTTCTTTATCGGCTGCACCCAAATTTGAAGAAATAAAAAGTTTCTTACGGCCCCCCCGGAGAGATTTTGTAGCCTTAAGATAGTATCTTAAGGCCCAAACGGGGCAATTCGTAGCGCCGAACCGGTACCGGCCATTAGGCAGGGCAGGAACGTGCCATGAAATTGCGGGGTCATCGTAATACTGCGATTTTCGATAAAAGTCCGGAGGAAAGTGAAAGACCGCGGATGAACCGTCAGCCGCGATTTTGAGAAAATTTAGGATCGGCCGTGAGAGCATGAAGCTCAGCACGACGGCCAGCAGTGGCGAGCGCCAGGAGGAACGCAGTCTTACGCGACAAATGGAGCAGGTGCGCGGAGCGGAGCGGCTCATAAGGAGCGGGTGGGTTGAATGAGCGTGGACCCCCTGGAGAAAATCGGAAACGACGGGATGACGGGGAACCGAATCCCTACAGAGGGGCGAAGCACGGAAAGAAGAGCCGCCCGATAGCCGCGAATAGTGGGGAAGGATAAACGTTTATCCAGTAATAAATGCAGGAGGAAATCAAGGAGCGACTGGACCGGCGGATCCAGTGGATCTATATGACGCTCCCTGGCCCATTGAGAGAAGATGAGCCAGCGGGAGTCATACACACGGTCGGAAGATCGTCGACGGGGAGCCGCTGCAAGAGCCGCAACCGGCGTTGAAAACCCCTGATCTTTGAGCAATCAGACGACAGTAAGAATGTGCTCAGAGAGTACGACCGAGCAGCGCGAGGACGGAGCGGCAGATCGACCGACAGCGGCAGGAGAATGGGCAGACAGACGAGAAACGAACGACATCGAGGAAACCACGGAGCCGCTGGATGAAAGACGTTGGAGAGACGAAGGAGCAACCGCGGGATCAGGGCCGGCGCCGGGAACCCGTACAAGAACGGGCCGGTCCAGGCAGACGGGGGCGATTCTGGGAGAAGGACGCGAGGGCGACGTAGCAGTGGACCGGACGGAACGAGGGGCGGAGGGTTCGGGAAATCGAACAGGTCAAAATCCGGAGTCCCCCAAGTGCCAAAGATACCCCGGAGAACCGGCTAAGGGAGAGAAACGGCTGTAAGGGTACTGAGGCGATCCCGGGAAAGGGCGTTCACGGCGCCGCGGACATGACGAGCCTGAAGAGTAATACGGAGAGGGATACACAGATCGAACAGGCGATAAGTTTCCCGCAGAAGCGAGGGTGACCGAGTGCCGCCCTGCCTGTTGATATATGCAAGAACCGTCATGTTGTCTGTCATGACGAGAACATGGCTGTTGAGGAAGCGTGGAGACCAGCGTTCAAGCGCACAACGGACGAGGAGGCCTGGCGAGACCCGGACGTCCGAGCAGATGGGCGGCGGGAGCCACTGAGCGGCTAGCAGCCGGAGCCCGTACCGGAGCAGTACGGGACCGGTAAGGGCGAGACGCCTGTGAGGTCGGAGGAGGTGCCAGGGCAGCCTCATAGATGCGGGATAGACGACCCCCGAAGAGGAGAGATCCCGTGAACGGCTGAGTATAGAGATCCGAGGGGTGCGGAGACACCCGGCGCAGCGGAGCACGATACAATCCTCCACCAGGCGCCAGGCCAAGTGTTGTAACTCGGCACATGCGTGAGCGGAAGCCTGCCATATATTATTTAACATGGCAGGATCCGGAGAAATAGACAACAGGCTGGTAACGGCCTGAAGGTCGTTGACAACGCCGGCGGTCTGGCGGGCGAGAGCCTCCATATCCGAGAGCTGAGAATCGGATACATGCGCCGCCGGGGAATAGAGCAACCTACCGTCAGAGAAGGGTTGATCAAGCCCTGTTTTGGCCCGCATCGGTTCCGATGGAACAGCGGGAAAGGCGGGAGACGGGATGAGCCTGTCAAGGCAGGTTGCCCTTTACGCCTTAGGTGACCACAAGGTACCGATCTGCCAAGGTCGCCGCGCGCCAGGTGGCACCGGCGACCCAGATGATGAGGATATAGCGCCGGTGACGGCGGCATGATGATTGTCAAGCAGCCGAGCCGTCTCATCAGTAAATTCCATGCAGACCTGAGGTCCGGAAGTCGGCGCCGAGAGCGACGACAGGTTCAGATAGAACCCGGCCGACAATGTAGAGGCGGGCGGCGGCATGAGGCGCTGGAAGGACAGCCCGTCCGGGCGAGACTCCTGCATGATGCGGGCCACCTGATCAAGTAGGTCAGACTTCATGGTGCGCCACGCCTGCCTCTGCGTGTTGAGAGCAGTCCACTGATCCGTACCGGCCGGAGGCGCCTGATCTGTAAATACAAGCGGGGAATGGACGGACGGAGAAGCAAGAGCGGACGAGGCCGCAGGAGCGGCCGGGGCACAGACAGGGTCCGTATCAGGAACCGCAGGGCGGGCGGCTGGAGACCCGGACCGGAGGGGAACCGCATCAGCGGAAGGACGGTCCCTAAGGGACAGACGGCTAGGAAGGGGCGGATCAAGCAGGGGGGGAGCACTTACCTGCGCTGGAGCCGGTGAGGAACGGGTGACCTCCAGCCGAGCGGGACGCTGTGGGGACAACACAGGAGGATCGGTCAAAGACACCTGCCCCGGAGCCGTGGCCTGGGGCGCGGACTCCGACTCAAGGTCGAAATCCGCCCTTAAGGATTCACAAAAACAGGAGAGACAGTGAATGAGGGAAATGGCAAGAGCCTTCTCGGGGGGCCCGGGCTGGGCAGGGGTCGGACGCTTCCTGGAGGGGGCAGCTAGAGCTCTAGCCGGAGCCCCAACAGGGATCTGGAAGACAGAGCCCTGGGAGGGAGGGACAGGATCGGGAACGAGAAGGGGATCCCCAGAGGGGGAGCGTAAGGCCACCCTACTAGACACAGAAGGAGTGGCGCCCCCCCTGCTCCCCGCCACCAGAGCCGAAGACAGCGCAGGAGAGGGCTCAATCGGATCAAGGGCAGTCGACCATGCATGAAGTTGAGCCCATTGAGAGGGCGGCCACGTGTGACAATAATAACATGGGTCCGCCTCACCAAGGCACGTGCCCTCACTGGAGCGACAGACGAGAGAAGAGGGGTGTGTATCCCAGGAAGGTAGAGACACTCCACAAGAGGAACAAGTCCGAGAGACTTCCATAGTGGCCAAGGGAAAATGAAAGCGTACTTACAGTAAGTGAAGCAGCGAGCATGGGAAAACCAACAGCGGACGGACGGAAGGAGCCAGTCGACACGTCCATCTAGCACAAACGCCAGAAGAATAATGTGGCTCTACCAAAGCGAGGCATGACCTAGATACCGAGAATGAGGCGGAAGTGGGCGATGATAGGCCTACTCAGGGAAAATTTTGTAGGTGGAGCTTCTGGCGTGTGAATACTAACAGAGAACATTCTCATTAATAAAGAAAACGCTCACATCGATGTTTACATAATAAAACACTGGATTAACAAAAATTCTAGTTTTAAGTACTATTTTAGGTATTAAACTAGATGTGTCGGAACGACACGAATGCCCCCGCCTGGGGCAAATTAGAAACATTTGTTAAATTTAGAAAAAATTTTTAAGTTCAGGAGGTGTCATATGGTGAAAAGTAGGTCAACAAGGGCAAAATGCAAACTCGATCTGTTACGGGTCATTATCAAGCAACACACCAAAAATCAGGCCCGTATCTGCAGGCACTGTGAAAAAAAGTCCATACATGTGCATTTTCCATAAAAATTTCTGTCTTTCATGAAATTTTCTCTGTTTAGGAGCCGTAAGACAATGAAAAGTAGGTCAACCGGGATGAAACGGGAACTCGATCTGCAACTGTCATTATCTGCCCACCAAAAAATCAGGGTGGTATCTGCAGGCATTGAGGAAAAAAAGTTGGTACATATGCATTTGTTATGAAAATTTCTATTTTTCATTAAACTTTCTATGTTCAGGAGCCGTAAAACAGTCAAAAGTGGGTCAACTGGGACAAAACGTGAACTCGATCTGTAACTGGTCATTATCTGCCCACACACCAAAAATCAGGCCAATATCTGCAGGCATTGCGAAAAAAAGTCTGTACATGTGTATTTGTCATGAAAATTTCCATTTTTCATGAAATTTTCTAAGTTTAGGAGCCGCAAAATGGTCAAAAATAGGTCAACCGGGACAAAACGCGAACTCGATCTGTAAGTGGTCATTATCTGCCCACACACCAAAAATCAGGCCAATATCTGCAGGCATTGCGAAAAAAAGTCTGTACATGTGTATTTGTCATGAAAATTTATATTTTTCATGAAATTTTCTAAGTTAAGGAGCCGTAAAACCGTCAAAAGTAAGTCAACTGGGACGAAATGCGAACTCGATCTGTAACGGGTCATTATCTGCCTACACACCAAAAATCAGGCCAATATCTGCAGGCATTGTGAAAAAAAGTCCGTACATGTGTATTTGTCATGAAAATTTCTATTTTTCATGAAATTTTCTAAGTTTAGGAGCCGTGAAACGATCAAAATTAGGTCAACCGGGATGAAACGCGAACTGGATCTGTAACTGGTCATTATCTGCCCACACACCAAAAATTAGGCCAATATCTGCAGGCATTGCGAAAAAAAGTCCGTACAACTGTTTTATTTCGGAAGGACGGAATGACGGACATGGGTAAAACTATATGCCCCGGCCATTTTGTGGCGGGGGCATAAAAATATATATATTATGAATTAATTAAAAATAATAATAACATACTAGTTTAAAGTACTATTTTAGGTATTTAAAAAATATATATTATGGATTAATAAAAAATAATAATAACAAAAATCCAAGTTTTTTATTTGATGATATTGTTAGATCTAGACAATGTAATATTATTTATTTATATTATAGTATTGTATGATTACAGTTTATTGTCATCATCATGAAACATTACTAATACTTAATACTAATTAGTAATAATATATCATTGTATTGAATTATTATAAAAAATATAAGTTAACCTTTGATATAAATAAGTCAATGAATACTTTATTAAAGTTGTACCTTAATGATAAGTTAATCAGATAAAAAAATAACAAAATTGTAAAAATAATATTGTCTTTTAATTTTATTGACATGAATGTCAAAATAATTTTTAACCACATTGCCATTGATAAGTCGTATACAAAATAATGACCTTGTTTCTTATGAAAATATGTACTAAATAGGCGCTCACCGGCTGCATCCTTCTTGCTCATATTGATTCTTCAATATTCACACAATTATATATGTGCTTCGCCTTGTGTGTAAATAAACACAAGGAAACACTTCGAACTGGGAGTCTTTCCCGGGTTCAAAGATGATGTCATGAAAAACGTGTTCTCTGAATAAATTCGCTGGTCATGCTGTGCGCATGCTCGGATATGTTAGGTTGAAGTTATTAACTTTCAAGACGAATTTCAAGTTGAAAGTGGAATATTCCTTGCATATTAGATTCGGCATATTACTTTGCATTGAGAAATGACCATTAGAGTAAAATCTGAATTAACCTAACAAGGCATACATTGGGACACTTTATGCATTTTCCTCAAATGTGTGGGTTCTTTACATATACTTATGGTATAATGTATAACAATTTATTAGTCGAAAGCATGAAGTCACGGTGATATTCATTTGACGAAGGATTCGAACCTGAGAATTATTTTACAATTAAATGTCACTCCAGAAAGTTTTAGAAATTGTACAAGAAGTTGATTTTCGTAACACTAGTACCTAACAAAATTTGGAAGTCGAAAGCAAGAAATCGTACTGGATTACACAAAACTCGTATAAGGGTCATTCTACAGAAAACGACCCAATTCATGAAAATTCATGTCCCAAGCATTCACTGTGTAATAGTACATATATATCATCTGAAATTGTGTTTCGGGATTCAATTTTAGTATCTTGTATTTTCTGCTGAATTTGAGCTTATTTGTTTAGCCAGGTAATACCTAAAATTCTTCAAATCAATCTTGCAATACTTAATGGTTCAAAGGTCATTAAAAAGTACCTGTCCCCAGGCCGTAATAAAAAAAAACTGATTATCCTTCTGTATAGGTATGGTATAGGTCTAGAATTTTTTTCACTCCTCATGAATAATAAAATCATTCTTCAATAAATTCGAAAACTGAATTTCTTTACATCCCTCAAATTTTTCCACTTTTATTGCGATTAAATGTGTTTTTGATTTTTTTTCAACGCCGTTATAAAAACGATTTGATCGCCATGACACGATGTTGATTGATTACTACTTGTTTAAAACCCAACTAAGTAGAAGTAACGTCACAGAATGACTTCACAACAGGAAATTTCCATAATTGGGTAAAAATGTCCGTATATTTATTGCTTTTCAACACCGTTACCTATATTTCTCCAATATGATGGGAGTATTTATGCTTTTCTTAGTTTTGGAATATAGCTCACACTATCAACACATACATATACTGAGTACTAGTTGATGTACTATATATACATCAACACCGTTAATTTTCACTTTTTACGGTGGTGAATGTCCATGAACGGTGTTGAAACAAAAAGGTGACAGGATAGATGTAAAATCTAAATTCTACAAACTAGCATTGTTATTAAGGAATTTATATAGTTTTAATAACGATAACTGTGTTATGTATTTTTAAATATCAATCTTTAAAATATAATAAAAGATGTATGCTTGCTTTAAGTAATAATTTTACCAATGATTACATTAATTGTAATTCCGCACCGTTACACCTTCTTCAACATCGTTATATTTTAAAAATAGACATAATTTCAAGAAAAAAAAATGATTTGAAACACTTTTAGCAAAATGCTTTTATCTCCCAAGATATATTTACCGAGGTAGATATTGTTATATTTTCCTACTATTTTATGCATTATACTTTCTGTGGGTCGTGGTTGTGTTTTGTTTTAGAGTTTAAATGTAACATAAAATTAAAAATATGCATTTACAAGGTTAAAATATATTTTTATAATGTAATACATCGTACAGGTGAACCTTTCTTAATTTTCCAAATTAATTATGTGGGACCGTGAAATTGGCTTGAAAATATATAACTGGTATTGTGTTGAAATTAATGATACACATATAGGGCATTAAATTAACCACGTCTATAACTTTTCATAAAATAAAATGCTGAAATTAATTTCATATAGTTTACATTTTTTATTTACATGCAAGACTTTATAAAATAAAGTTTAAGACGAGTTATACCCGCTGAAATTGGTCGTTTTTCGCAGAATGAGCCATATTAGGCCTACTGATATAAAACCAATAAATTATTTTTCAGTTTTCTGATTTTACTTAATAGAACTTAATAGTGAATTATCATTCCATAAATATCCAATTCATCTCAAGCATTAATTTTGCAAGGTATGTCTTGCGACAAAATATTTCACTTATTCTCTGGTAAACCCTGGGGGGGGGGGGGGATTTTCAATCTTCCCCCAGACATACTAGAATTGAAAAGTCTTATCTTCCAGGGAAAAAAAGAAATCTCATAAAAGAAATAAATTCTCATTTTTCACTCAGTAAGATTATTTTTAAATTATTTATACAGCAGTTTTTGTTACTGGCGAGGCGGGTCGTTCTGGCTATAAAAGATCAATAATATTTCATTTGTATAAGGAATACAGCAGAAAAACACTGTGTTCTAAAATAGTAGATATTAGTGTACTTTCTTGTTGCTATACTTTGCAAGTCGCAAAATGAATACTTATGAAAAGGGCATTGAACTTCTAATGACACATATGGCACAAGTTGCAAATTAATAATTAAAACTGCTCGAGATTAATAAAACTTGTATCAAAAATGATACTCAGCAGAGGGCATATATACTGTGGTTGCCTTTTTGTTCGCGAGGGTATTTTCGCGATATTCGCGAATGGGATATAATCGCGAATATGAAACCCTCGGGAGTAAGCTGCCCTTTTATCGAGGTTGCACAATAGGGTATGATGCATCTGCACAAATGGATAAATTATCACACCTCCAAAAACATGGTTTATTAAATAACAACATGATCTGTGGATGGTATATCGGAACCTTCTCCTGCAAATACGTAATAATAATTGTCAAAACATCGACTATGATACAGGTCATAATACAATTACTATAACGGTTATGAGTGACGTATTGTGGGATTTATTTTTATTTAATAATCAATGTAAATATTATTGTACTTCGGTTTCATAGATTCCGGTGCAATCTCGAAAATGAAACCCTCGCAAAACTTTCGAAATGAAGAAAACGCGAAATTTCAGCCTCGCGAATATGAAGCCAACCACAGTATATATATATATATATATATATATATATATATATATATATATATATATATAGCCCCTCTTCCAAGGCAATAAAATCCCACCGGGTCCGCCGCTTTAAAATTAAATGTCTCGATTCGCACAAAAACTCATTGTGGTCTGAAGGACCATGGGAATTTTAGGATCTTGCAGACAGACACACAATTAAACCAGTTAAACAAAAAAAAAAAAAAAAAAAAAAAAACTAGACGACCATAGGTCGAACACTTGTCAGAAATTGAAATGATAGACAGACGGACAGAAAGAATAAACTGTCAGTTTTCTATCAATTGAGTGAATTTCAGAGTGATTGCTGAGAAGTTGTGGCCTGTTGAACGACATATATCACAAATAAGAAAATGAAAGCAGTGATAACTGACAACAACCAACAAATTGGCAGACATACTGACACACTGACACATCTGAGGTAACAGGTGACTAGATTATCATATGGAGAAGGTATTTAGAAAAAAAATGAGTAAAAGTTGATGCACATAAGATTCACATGTTTGGATATATGGCCAAACAATTGATACGTTGAAGTGGTTCTAGAACAATGACCCACAGTGGCCATATCCCGAAAATGAACAAGGCCTACAGGCCTAATGGGAACCTGTGCAAAGTTTGGGAGTATACATGTTTATTTTTAAAATTTAATATTGATCCTTTCATGTCCTGCATATCTACCTTAGTCATTATGAAATCAGCCAAATGGACATTTTGGGCCTGCACGTTTCGGACTAGGACATTTTAAAACTAGGATGTATCAGTCAGGATATTTCGGATATGTTTTTTTTTTGCCAGGGAGGGATATTGTTATAGATGAACAGACAATTTGGTTTCGGGTTTCAGCAAGGTTTCGGAGAAGAAAATTTTAATTTTTTTAGCATTTTCCCTAAAAATCTCAGAACAAGTTCCTCTTTTAGCCTTGGTATTGTGTTACACCTATTCATGCACCCTGGCAATGGAGGTTCAGCTCTCCCCCAGGTCAAAGGTACCTAATGTGCCACATGTAACCGCTCCACTGGCTCTCACAGACTGAAGCTTACCACTGGCTCTTACAGACTGAAACTTGACCTGTTGGCAAATCTTAAATGGTTGGCAGTCTGCCAAAGTTATTTATAGATACAGATCATAACTTGACCAATTGTAAAATCTGACACAGTTGGCAGGTTCTAGACATCTAGACGCTAGACACATCGTCTAGACGTCTAGACTGTTTCTGGACACCAGGCAGAGCCAGGTCAGTTGCCATGGTGATGTCTAGACTGCACCTGGGTGCACTGATTGACCTCTGGACTTGCATGTTGAAACTTGCCATGCTGCCAAATCTGTTTTCAAACACACTGAAAGCCTTTTTCAATTGGCTACACTGCTTTTTTAAATTTGCATTTACCCAATCTATTTTTATAAAACTGACAGAACAATACCATAGAACAATTCTTGTAAAGTTTAAACCAATCAGCTTAACAGTTTGAACAAATTTGAATTAACAATACTAAGGATCATTCATGTGTGAGATTAAAAAATTTGACACAGTGGTTTTAGAGAAGAAGATCTTTGTAGCCACTGAGTAGAAATGGGCTGCTATAACATTTGACTATATTCAACTTCCCATAATTCGGCCAAACGTTATTGAACAAGAGACCATTTGAACAAATTTAAGAAAGCACTACCCTAGGAGCATTTCTGTATAATATAATTTCAATATTAAACAATTTGGCGTTACGCTTTCAGAGAAGAAATTTTTGTAGCCCTCTATGGTCTTCGGGCACCAGTGACCCCCGTACAAAAAGACCAATGCAGGTTGCGCCTCCAATAACACATTTTCAGATATGACTCAAGTGATCAACATTAACATAAAATTTGATGATGATAGCTCCAGCCGTTTCAGAGATTGTAATTTTTGCATGCAAATGACTAAGTTCAGCTTCCTTTTACTCGGCCAAAAATCACCGAACTGGTATCATTCGAACAAACTAGAGAGAGATTGTTCGAGGAAATATTTCTGTGAAATATTGGACAACTTGGCTGCATGGACAGTTTCAGAGAAGAAGATTTTAAAATGTTTTTAAGCTTTTTCTCTATAATATCTTAATTAATGCAGATACCCAATAATAAGCTCTAGGGCACCAAGTTTCACATATGACTAATGCTTACCTGTAATTTGGAGCTGCCAGGTCCGTCGGTTTCTAACTTACAGCCATAGACTGCGGACGTACGGCCAGCCATGGACGGCGAACGGACGATGCCGCGCCATCGCACAAGCTCACAGGTTCGCTAGAAATCCCTTTCGAGATATTAGTTTGTGGCATAAGATGTACCAGTTTCAAAAGGGTTCCTCCAAAACTGTGGCCTGTAGGATACTTTATGTGAGACGCAAGAACAAGCAAGCAGGCGAAATTGAGGACAACTGACAAACAGACAGACACACTGACAAAGTGACACAAGATTGAAACCAGATGACCAGACCAGGTTATGGAAAAGAATCAGAGGAAGAAAATAAACTATACTTTATGTAATTGAGGCTTATAATTTTGGAGATATGACAAAAACATGATATGTTTGGGAGGTTTGCATCAAGCGCCCCCTAGCGGCCGTATTAAAAAAAAACAATTTCGAGGTACAAGTGTAGGACTTACGATATGTCAGTTTCTAAAAGATTCCTGTAACATTGTAGCCTCCAGGGCAAGATGAAT
This sequence comes from Sipunculus nudus, assembly GCA_026874595.1. NCBI lineage: Eukaryota > Metazoa > Annelida > Sipuncula > Golfingiida > Sipunculidae > Sipunculus > Sipunculus nudus. The sequence continues at coordinate 33,464,982 of CM049318.1, forward strand.
GAAATCTCGAAATATCTCGTTTGACAAGATGTTTCACGAGATATGCGAGACTTTTAATAAATTCTTGTAGTACTAATTGAATGCTACTAGACCTCTGTAGCGTTAAAACTGACCATATAGTCCACTGATTTTCAAATATCATAAATTTTCCCAAAAAATGCGTTACCATGGTTACGGTAAATTGAGTCAGCTTCACACCAGAAGAAAGGTCTTGGAATTACGATTAAAATGAGCTACAGTTGAAGTAGATACGACTAATAGTGAAAAAGATATGAAGAAAAAAAAAACATTTTGTATACTTTTGATGACCTCGACCATAACCTTTGACCGATAATGACAAAAATTCAATCTATAGGGTTCGGGGACTTTTGGTTTTACATCAACTGTGGATCGCTGCAAAACTCTGCGTTTTAGGCTGGAGACAGACAGACAGACAGACAGACAGACAAACGAACAGACATACGCAACTGACCAACATATGCTTGCCGAAATCGAAGATTTCCGGCAAGTAAAAAAAAAGTGAACATGTCTTGGAGGAATTAATTATCCAATTTAAAAGAAATATCATACACTGACTCGACCCGTCATCGGAGTCAATGAAACATCAAGTGGACGCAATATTAATAACCTACAGTAATTTAATTAAAAGAGCTTATGCGATTGATCGAACCACAGATTATACGTGCGTTTAAAAGAAAATGTGTGTTCTACCTATACACACGTCAAAAAGTGGCAAAGGTAGCAAATTTGTGACCAGTAAACATGCATAACGTTTATTGTAACAACTTTAATTTCCACGTGTAATTATTTACGTATATATCGTACATAACGTATACATGTTTAAACGTTTATATCCTCTGGGTGCGTACTGATTTATTCAAAAAGCGTGCCAGGTCCCCAATTAATCTCGCCTCACTGATGATGCAAATGAGGCAGATAATATAAACAGCAGACCCAAACCCTCAGGGGCCTTCCCAGACACACAGTACAAGGCTAGTATAGTAATGAAATCGCGGTATCGTATAACCAGATGCCAAGCTGAACAAACTAGCCTTTCTCCATCACCTGCCCCTATGAGGTTCCTTAAGGTTTTCTGTAAAGCTTAGAAAAGAACTATTCACACATCTGAAGGGGTTACAATCCATCTAATCCAGAGATCGAGGAGGTATCTCTCTTATTGTACATATAACATATATATATATAGCTATATATAAATCATGCAGAAGTGTTTTTTATCACTGGTTGTTTTAATGTTATCATTTCTTATAGCGTATCCTGAGCCATCCGTAAACAATAAACTACATTAATTTCAAGGTGTGTGAAAACAGGTATTTTTTTATGCCAAAGGAGCAGAGCTCTTAGCCTATTTTCTTGCATTGATCACTTTCGACCGTACATATACTGTAAAAATGAATTCATAGTCAAATTATTGATTTACAAATATGTAAAAATGATTAAATTCTCCCTCCCGAATTGAATGGATTATGATCTATATTGAAATTACTTCCAAAACTGGTTTAACTTGTATTTTCATAATATTTCATTATAGATGTATTAATTTCATTTTATGGTTTTATATGGTCGATGATTTAAATAATCATCCAGTTTTATCTCTTCATCCGAACATATATATTTCCTATAATTTCTAAATAATATAGAACTAAATTAACTTTTCAAATTGCCAAGTCAGAAATTTTAACGTTTTTACGTCTCTAAAAAATTTTATTTGCTTATTTCAAGAGCCTGAACTTAAATTTCTGCATGCCGATTTTCTTGATGGAAAAACGGAGTTGTGAGGAAAAAGTTCTGAGACACAGCGCGCTTCAATTTAAACCCCCCCTTAAAAATTGTTATTTTAATTTTCAATAGAAACTTACCAATGTTGATCAAGGCCGCTCGGCTATTTCAAAATAATAAAATAAAATAAAAACAATTTTGATCAGATTTGCTTTGTTATGTAGTGCTTTCATCTGTTAGCAAAACAGTTCTGTTATGATCATGCTTTTCCCTGATCATGTGCCATTTTGATCGAAACATTCAAAAAAGGCAAATTTAAAAACAAATCGCACTAGCGCTCTGATTAAAAAAAGTGCCTGAGGATCCAACCTTTTTTTTTTGGGGGGGGGGGGGGGGGGGGGTGCTGCTAAGGAGTACTGTGATTGTCGCGAACTATTCGAGGGTCCGAAAACTCATATGTGAAGATCGAGATTTGAACAGAGTTGTGTGTTGGCTATGTTGGTTTTAACGCATAACTTCTCCAAGAGTTTATATATATAGATATATATATGTTTGAAGCATGAACTCTGAATGGACACTAAGGGATTTGTGGGTAAAATTTTTTGTTATTTATATATGGCGGGGGGGGGGGGTAACTTTACCAGTAAATATGACATGACAGAATTTGCTTATGCCCCTGCTCCTTTCAGAGCCCCCAGTACTTATCACCTCTGCGTGCAGGCTGTGTCTGGGCTGAAGCCAAACACAAGCAGCCCTTCACCGTGACTGTTGATAGTGTACCAAACTACAAGACGCAGTACAGATACACGCCGTGGTGGCCGACGAAATTAGTGCATCGGGATCAGGGTATACATACGTGGGGTGTGGCGGTGTACGGGGTGAGATCGGTAAGTGTGGAATGTTTCAATAATGCGGGTTTATCCTGCCCCGCCTTTATATAATAACTAGAATTTTATGATGACGAGTTTGGTCTCTCCATCTGCGTCTTCTCCACGATAAGGTCATAACTGTTAAATGCACAAGCTGGTTTGCACTTTATAACACTGTCGCGAAAGTGACTGTTATATCTCTATAAATAGCTATAGTAATAATGGCATCAGGCAGGGTATCGTGTATTCAGAATAAATGTCCAAATATTGCAGATATATCTATTTTATCTAACTTTATATGATTAAATACCGTGGGTAGACCATTTCCAAATAAAACAGAGGAAATTAATTCCGCTACCCGAGTCAATTGACTATTTCAAAAGCTTTAGATTCGTCTAAGGATTATTGAAGCAAGATATAAGGGGTCCCAAAAGAAACTGTTCTATCATCTTCGTACATAAAATTATCATTAGTTAAATTGCTTTCACATTAGATCTCGAAGCTCCCAGTTGGGTATCCAACGTAATATAATATGAATAACTTCAACCACCAAATGTCGCATTAGGCGTTTGGCTTCTTTGAATTCTTCAAAAGCCAGAGATAGTTGTCACGACCTCCAAATACAAGGACTGTATGTTTCCTGCGAAATTTCTATGGAGCTCACAGGAACCGGCGCGTACGTAGGCCTACAGACTACAGGCGGTCGCGAACCCGGCCTGCAGTCAGCCTAAGTGACCGGATGCTCTAATTTATCGCGAAGTAGAAACAAAATGGTCAGGCAGCTGCAGTAGCTCTCTGAAAGCAGTGTGCTGCCCTTTCATGTTTTGATTCGAGGAAAGAAAACAAAGTAAAAAAAATGTTAGTAGATCGTGTTTTGCTCACATCAGAGTTTGCTAAACACAACAATGTTATTTTAGGCGGCTGCAAGGTCACACAGCGGTTGATCTATACTAAGCAACGGTTAACTTATTGACGGAGACGGGCGTTTTAGTGCATGCTTTTTCCACCTTTAATGGCCTATTACGTGTCCTATGTATCGTGCATGGAATGTACACGTTCTATTAAAGTCATTTATTTGCTTGCCGGTACCTATTCTATATAGTTTGTGTGATTTCTGGCCTACCCTGTGTAAATAATAATGAACTGAAAGTAAATACTGTTAAAAAAGTTAAGAAAAACTTCTTATATAATGCCTCTGTGATGGACGTACGAGCTTCTTTATATGCAAGTTGTTAGAAATGTTACTTTGTTAGCAATGTTGACTAATGAAAATAAAAAAAATTTAACCTTAGGTGGTTGGTTGCATATATGAGGAAACTGAGTTTTCACTACTTGCAAAATGCCCTGTGCAAAAGTCTGGTTTTTCTGACTTTGGCACCAGAGGTCCTTGTTGAATATGTATGGATAAGGCCTATTTTGGCAGGCCCCCCTCATGTTATATACACACGTGAATATAAACAAAACGAACAGCCTATGTACGATGATGTCGGCGGTTGGGGCATATTTATTTAAAAGGTTCAATGGTTTACATATTTAGGTATAATATATCGGAATAGACCCCTTTAAGAGTTGTGCATATAGCTAGTGATGCAGTCAGGCTAAATATCTTTTGAACTCGTAGACCATGCCATACATAATTTAGGCTTACACTATGAAAGCATCTTAATTAAAGCTGAAATATATTTGGTTGTTAATTTATTGTTCACAAATCTCAGACAATCATACATATTTTATTCTTAGTAACTATAAACTGGATTTCGTAAGACCAGAACTGGACTCTGACGGGCCCGGGGGGGGGGGGGGGGGGCTGTTTCTTAGGCCCATCAACGTCCAATTTTGGACTAGATTTCTCTAACATACGCTTGGCCCGCTTGATATATAGTCCTAATAAAGTCCAAAGTTCACCGGGGAAAGTGGCAGAAGTTAGGCGTTGTCTGATTATCCAATCCATCTGAGCAAAAATGTATGATTATGCTGTGTGAATTGACATCAGACGGCCAATGACCACGGGCCATAACACAGTTACTTATATATAACCCCTGGTCCTGGCAGTCTCACGTGCTGACAAGCTTTATAAACACGGTGGTCAGGGCATAAACACGGTCAGCTGTGTTACAGCTCAGCATAAACGTATACCTTGTGTGATTGTTTTCACATTCACCTATGTATACGGTTTTCCAACAGGTGTCTCCTGTATAAATAGCGATGGTCCCATGCTAGTCGTGAATACATCACTCAGTAAGCTGTTAAGCTTGTGCTTGATTGGTGACACAAGCCATACGAGGGAACGCATTGCAACGGCCCTCCATTCTATTACCTCAATACCATAGTAATCAGCAGGTGATCTCAACATTAGGCTACGCGTGATGAAATAACATGAGTGAATACACGTGAGCTCACAAACCAAATGCCCGCATGTGTCGATTTTGTCAGAGATTCAACAAACACGCAGAGGGGGGGGGGGGGGGTACCAATATTCTGAGTTTAAACGGAATTGCATTTGCCGTAAAATATACTTTTAGTTGGAGTATTAAAGGTTGGAGCATTATTATCATCTCGACTTCTTGACAACATATTTCAAAGATATTTCATATCTTTTTGTAAGACAAAATCGTCAAAGTGTAAAAAAAACACCAATGCACCATAAAACACTCAATAGTTTCGATGAGTGAGGCGGGGGAATTCCCAGGCGTCAGCCAAAGTTATCACTCAGACATCAACCGCGATTAATATAGTAGGTAGGACGTAGCCTATAGTATAGTGGTCAAGGCATTGGACTTCGGAACTAAAGTTCACCGGTTCGAACCCCGCCGGTGCCTCATTGGCAGAATTAAAGAACCTCAGAGATTGGCTCTAACATGTTTTAAGTGCAGGTCATGATTTCTGGATTATTACTAGTCCCGTGCATATAAAACCTGAAATAATAACATATCCATATCTTATCATATCTGTATGCTTAATCAATAAACAGTGCCACCATCAGGCCTTTTGACTATCCTTTGAAAAGAAAAAAAACCCCACCAGAATCATGCTTTTTACGGAGCCATATATATATATATATATATATATATATATATATATATATATATATATATATATATATATATTCAGCATATATACCCATGGTGGCGGTTCAAGGAAAATGCTCCCGGGTGCAAGCAGTTATTGAATGAAATGAATTAGTAGCAGGAATACATTCACACAAATGCATATACAAGGAGTATAATTCAATTTTTATTAGCAATAATGTTGCAATGTCAGATACTGTCCCTTTGCTATCATTAATGTATTGAATTATATATTTCATCATAATTTCTTTATAACATATGGTCTGAAAAATGAACATAGGCTAAAGAAAGGCACGGTTGTATTCATACATGCATATATTATACACATATCAGATACGTTTAGAGAAATCTTCGAATAATTCGAATAATGTGATGTTTTATATTTGCAGAATCAACATTTAATCACCAGAAAGTGTAAGCTATGGAAGGTTATGAAGTAACTTTGCTGTACAAATCCGGAAAAGAGGATCCGACCTGGGTCATACCAAGAAACCAAAATACCGAAACGCTATGTGACGAAATCGATAACGCGGGCATCCAGCGCTCACCACGTGGGCGTCCGGGATTCAAAGGGTTCTTGGTAAAACCTTTGCCAAGCTCTCACCTGTCACGTGGCAAGTTCGTGTACGGCCCAGCCATGAAGAATCTGCAGAAGAAACTTTTGCTCACAGCAAACCCAGAAAACGTGACAGAAAACGTCAAAGAAAAAGTGGAAGCTATAATTGAGGAACAGAAGTGACTTACGTCATAAGTCAACGTGAACCCAGCGAAACAGAAGGATCATGAGTCATTTAATAAAGACATGCAAATATTCAGTACAATATGAGGTCAAATTGCATTTAAACACATGCAGCATGACTCAGCTTGATACACGTCCGCAAAGTGCTTCTCCAAAATAGTGCACTGCTGAAAAAGATTTTCATATAGTGACCATATACATGTACCAAACCAGCCGAAGCTATAGTAACTGCACATATAAAATATAATCCATCTGACTCAAGAAAAAAAAAGCTAGCTACCAGAACATACGAGTACATCAAATTTGAGAACTGGTGAAGAAATAAGGAGTTATCGATTCGAACACAGTTGTGACTCAATAAATCCGTTAGTAATTTAGAGCTGATTTCCTTTTTTTTGCAAGGCTTTGAAGCATCTGTTTATAGTAACCCGCAACACGACTGCATGCTTTTGGCCACCAAAATATTCTTTTCAATTTCCTAGACATAATTCTGGAAGAATTCCATCTACCTATTCCATATTTTAAATTCATTATCATGCTCAGTTATACAAATGGATTTCAAAAGCATCGAGATTCATCAAGGGACGTCAACTAAAGATCATATACTCTTGAAAATTATTCAACGATATAACAGCTGATATAACGCTCTTTCATACGATGCATCTAGAACTTTATCCTTTGGAAAAAACTCTTCTTCTGCAAAGTACATATATACGTTTGTTGAATATGTTAAAAAATAAAAAGACTAGAATTTGAAAGAGAAAAAATCAAGAAAAAAGCATAATTCTTGCATTCAACAGGATATTTATAATAAATGTAGAAAAAGAACGAACAATTTTCTATGGAAGAGAAACCGTTGAAACTAAAAGGTTGTGAAGGATTTACTGATATGTTTTGATAAAAAGGAGGTATTTAAAATCTTGTATACACTACAGATTTGTCACTTTTGACTATTCTTTCGTCATTCTTCATTCTTGATACCTATAGTTTATCTATATAGTATATTATATACTGCATTTGTATTGATCTTCCTCATACTGACATATTGTGGGAGGTTATATTATATCAAAGGTTGTGAAATCAAAGTGATTAAACATTTATTTAATAATTACTGTTGTTCTTGTCATTTTTATACGCTAAATACGATCATATTATTTCATCACGCATTCATTTGTCATGCTGTATTCAGACGACTTTTGTCTTTTCATGAGGTCATTTCTTAACTTCATGCACCCAATACCAATTAAACAGGTAGGCCCAGCAAGTTCCATGTTTGCTAAGAAATTTGAGGGGGCGATCCAAAGGGAATCCCGACAGAAGCCCCCCCCCCCCCCCCCGAAATAAATTCACCCTTAAGTATTGTTCCCTAAAAAGTGAGGTGGACAGAAGTACTTTTAAGCCACCCTCATGTTGCCCCCCTTTCCCCGAAACTACGCCAAGCCTGGACAAATCCGTCTGATAATGGCAGTAAATCTTGGAGCATTGTCTCATCCAATGGCACTGGCCACGTATGAATAAGGCACTGGTAGAAATTATGAATGAATCTCTGTTAATCTGCATTTATAGAGGAATGGATACGGACTGACCTGCACAACCTCCGATCTTAATTTACGTAATGGGAAACCAATGTAGAGTTTTCAGCACTCTTACTGAAACATGCTGTTAAACCACTTAGACAATATTCTGCCTGTTATCTAACAGGTGTTAACACGCATTTGTAACAACTAACCAGGCCACAAATAAATGGGGCACACAGTTAATTAATGAAATTTTTCAAAAGTGTTTCTGGCACAAGGCCAAAAACCAGACCAACGAGAGGGGGGTGTTTCGGTGTAATCAGGCCACTGAGAGCGGGTGTCTCATCTTTAAAATTGGAGCTTGATGCACAATTCGATACAACCCTCTTATTGGTCTAATTACAACTCTTTCTCTGTGCCCACCCTTGTGGTCATACAGAGAACCGTGCTATACAAAAGATGACCTGGGATGACTGCCTGCATTGTATAACCCCAGCGTGAGGGGCGTAAATGTTTAATGATAGTTTACATGAATATATATATATATATATATATATATATATATATATATATATATATATATATATACTTTAATGATATACCCACAGCTTTCTATAATCTCGAGCTTTATTGTCTCCTACAGGAGGAATTGCGTTGAACAAATTCGTATGTTTGTCTGTGTGAGTGTGTTTGCTTCAAACATTACTCACGCAATCATGAACGGAATCTCATGACATTTTCAGGGCATTTCGGTAAAGGGACCAGTGACGATTTGAGTGGATTTTAATTTGAACCCGGATTTTATAAGAACTTTATCAAGGAATACTCACAATGGTGCAATCACTTGTGCACGTATGGAACTGGGAATATGGCATGAGTGTATTGTACGAAAATGGAACGGTAGGCGGCGCTACCTGACTGGTCAACAACAAAGCTCTCCAAGATAAACGTGCAAAATTTCAGGCTGATACATCATCCACTCCTGAGATATGAGCAATTTCCACACACAATAGCTTTATGGATGGACGCTACGTAAAAACGATCGTAGTCTTGTGTATGAGATTGAGGTATCAAAGCTCTATGGACATGCACAATTTCAGACCGATACGACAATTAAACCATTACTGAGAAGAGGTCAACAATTTATTCTACGAAAACGGGACGGTAGGTGGAGCCACCTATCATGTATACGAGAAAGACACCAAAGATCGATGGGCTTGCCAAATTTCAGACCAAGACATGTACATTGAACCACTCTTTAGATAAGAGTGATTTCCACCCAGAGCAAACGCACGGATTTACGCCAAGCGAAAACGTTTGTAGATGGAGCCACCAGTCTTAAGTAGGAGATGGAGATAACCAGGATCTACGGAGATGCACAATTTCAGCCCAGTACATTGAACCATTTCTGAGATAAAGGCTGTTTTCACATCCACAAACGAAAGACACACAGATCTACACTACGCGAAAAGGATTTCAGGTGGCGCCACCAATCTTTTTTTGGTACTAGTCAACATATGACCCGATAATTATGCCGGGTTTTAGAAAGATCGGTCTGGGTGTCTCAGTGGAGTTCTCCGGACACGAACGCGGCGGCGGCGGAACTCAGCTGAAAACAAAGTATCCGCAAAACTCTATTTTGGCGGATACAATTAATACTGTACATCAGAATAAACAATTTACAATTAAAACTAGAAATTTCACAGAGCTCAAAAGGTGTATTTTTTCAAATTTTCAATGTCGATTTTCTCTTAATCTACACGAGTCTCGGAATCAAATAAAAAATTCAATAACAAAATCTGGTTCCTAATATATTTCTATGGCAAAATTTGTAAATTCTTTCATACGGTAAATTACATAAGATAGCACAGAGTCTCAGCACTTTGCATTTAAGCTGCGTTTTCGCATATAAAAATCATTGGACCAAGATAGTCGAATCGTGATTTAACAAACGTGCTACTTACAGTGTGGTAGTGACGTTGCAAGTTTGATATTGATATCTTTAATATTTTTTATTATATGCAAATTATGGAAACGTGACATAAATTAGAACAAAGTGAATCCCTTAGCTTTTACGTTGCCCGTCTGCATATAGGTCCAAAAGTAATTCCAGGTGCCGCAGCGTACGTATATGATATGTGGGACATAAAGATAATAATAGATAAAATTAAGCTAAGATATATAAGATAAGAAAAAGTCTATAAAAAATAAAAGTAATAAAACATGTGATTATAATTAATGAATCCGAATAGCCTATAATATCACTTCACTTGCTTTATACGAATAAAGGCATATATATACAGAAAATAAATAAATAAATAAATAAATATATATATATATATATATATATATATATATATATATATATATGAACCTTTGAAAATTGATTGATAGGAAATAATTTTGATACAATATACAAAAGTGTTTGCCCGAAATATTCTTGGGGCAGCGAACGTCCCCTGTTACACCCCCCTTCCTCAAACCTGGGTTTCACAATGTCGTAGAAATTGGTGAACCATGCCATATATTATCAGTTATTATTTTATTTTGATCACTTCTAAAAAGTTATTATTCCTTAATATTTAAGGATACTGTGACACATATTTGAAAATAAATAAGATTTTACATATTGAATTTAGAGCATTTTTAGCTCAGCTGACTATAAGTCATCTGAGCTGTAGTCGTGGTCCATTGTCCGTCGTCCGTCCGTCGTGCCGTCCGTCCGTAGATGTTGCACGTTTTGAAACCGTAAGACCTAGGAATCCAAAATTCGGCATAATGTTAGATGTCCCCAAGATCTCCTACCAAGCTGAAAACTGAGTCTTTGCGACTTCGTTCCTTCGAAAAATTAAGGAAAAACCTCAATTTTTTATTAAAAACCTATTTTCACACTTCAGGACTGCCTAATATCAAAACCACTCATCTGTTTTTCCTCATGTTTACCATAAATATTCCTCTATATAGTTCCTATGTACATGCCAGAAATCATGTCTGTATTATATAATTTAAAAAAGTTATGGGCCCAAACATGATGCATTTTGTAAAAAATCAGGAAAGATATTTGATCACTTAACACAAAACATGTTAAAGCTATGGACTTTTTTTCCAGTAATATAACTTTAATTTATCAAAATTAAATTGTATACCCAAAATTAGATCAAAATCTTTTAAATTTTATAAAATATTAACAAAAATAAAAAATTGGTACCTTAAATTTTGCCCAACTTTGACCATGGCACGTTTTTTTTCCTGTAAGTACTGTGGATTTAATTTTCACAGCATGTTTTTGTTAGCAATTTGGCAGTGAACACCAAAAATTTGAAACCAGTTGATCAAAAACTAGATTTTATTCAAGTTTTCAAGCACCATGTAACATATTGTTTACATCAAGCTAGTGTCATGCAGTTTGCAAGAGCTCAGCTCCCCAGCTTCAGCTTTCATATATATAGCAGTTCCTAAAATTTGGCATACAATTAGATGTCTTAAAAATCCCCTACCATGCCAATAATTTGGTCACTAGGACTTAATACCTTCGAGATATTAATGAAAAACTTCATTTTTCCATTTAAACCCATTGTTACACTTCAAGACTGCCTAATATCAAAACCACTGATCTGACTTTAATCATATATAATATACATATTTTTCTATACATTCTCTATGCAAATGCCAGAAATGATGTCAGTATTGCCTAATTGTTTTAAGTTATGAGCCAAAACATAATGCACTTTGTAAAAAATCAAGAAATACATTTACTCCCTTAACAAGAGGTTTGCTGAAGCTAGAGATTTTTTGTCAGGAATGTAACATTATTTAATCAAGTTTCAATTGAATACCCAAAATTAGTTCTGAATTTTTCAAATTTGATAAGTTATTAGTATAATTATAAAATTAGTACCTTAAATTTTGCCCAGATTTTGACCATGGCAAGTTTGTTTCCTGTGAGCACTGTTGATATAATTTTCATATCATGCGCACATAAGGTTTCAGCTTTTTAGTTTAGAAAGCTGAAAGAAATTGGCCAACATTGTAGCTTTTATTAATGTTTTTATGAGACCATGTCAGACCTTGGCTCTCTCTAGCCCCTCTTGAGTCACCTGTATGTTGACCTTGTTGAACTTTCAGCAAATTATGCATGCTTGAGGCGAGGCATAAACTAGGGCAGCCAGGCAGCTTATGGCCAGCCACAGTTGATCCAGGTGTCCAACCTAACTTATCTAGTAGTTTTAACCAACAACATAACAATAAATAATAAATTAATGAATTTTTATTGATTTTTGATAACAAATCAAAGAACAATAGAAAAGGAATTTGTTAATTGATAATAACAGGAAATTAACTTGAGTTACTGATGATATAAGAATCTTGTATCAAATTAATAAAATTTTATTGATTTTTAATAACAAATTAAAGAAAGATAGAAAAGGAATTTGTTAGTTGATAATAACAGGAAATTAACTTGAGTTACTGATGATATAAGAATCTTGTATCGATGGATAGAATGTCACGTATTCCAAATAACACCATGCAGTCACCTATGGTATTTTTCAGTTCAATTGTAATGATAAAAAAGTAAATCATATTATTCATTACTAATCATTAGGGATCATATGAAGGAAATTAATGATAGACAAAGATGCAGTTGATAATTTTAATCTAGATTCCTACTGTGTCTAGTGTGTACATTGATGTGAAATTAGTCCAAAATGAATATATTACATTTATTTTTTTAATATAAATAAAAGCCATAAGCCAGGTACTTATGATCATTATTTAAATGTGTGAATTTTGTATATTCTGGATTCTCAACATCATTGATTGGTGAAAACTGAATAAATACCAGACATGGTGCGAATACTTTGCAACTGTATTTAAATACGAATATGAATATGTACTCAATGATAAAATTTCTTTCATAAGAATGGGAATTCAGGTAAAAATGAAAGTATATGAATATCAGTGCAAATACTTTCAAAATGTATTCATGAATGCATTCATGAATATATTCTTTAATAATCACTTCAGTTATATTTTATTTTAAACAAGTGACCCATGGGTCATGACGCTCAGCTGACTGGGAAGAGATTCGCAAAAGGAAATTTTATCATCAGAATGGTAGTATATACCCATTCAACTGAAGCATCAAACAGATTAACCAACAGGCCAAGATTTAGTCTGTATTTATATATCTCAAAAATAGAGAAAAAATGTGTAAACTTTAAAAACTAGAATACGGGTAGCCGACAAGTGACTACATGTATCCGCCAAAATCAGAGTGGAACGGGTGAAGTGAGGCATGGATTGAGTGGCAAGGGGAAAAAGAGTGAGGTATGTTGCATATTAGCATGGATGTCTGCAGCCTAAATGAGTATGTAGGTTGTGCCACCTACCACAAATCCAGAAAGCTGTCCAAGTTGTATACATGAGCAAAATTTTAGGCAGAAAAGTCAAACCACTACATGTATATGAGTGATTTTAGCCCACGGCAGACAAACAGACAGACGCTGTGCAAAAATGGTTGCAGGTGGCCCCTCCAGTTTTGTGTATGATAAAGATCTATATGAGATCTAAACACATGCACAATTTTGGCCCAATCGGTCAAATGGTTCCTGAGATATGAGCTTGGATGTGTGCAAAGTTAACTAGAATGTAGGTGGCGCTACCTGTCATAAAATCAAGAAAGCTATCCTGGATGTATACGCATGCCGAATTTCAGGTGAATTAGTCAATTAACTGCAGAGATATGAGTGATTTTAACCCAAGGCAGATGAACAGATGGACACTGTGCAAACATTGTTACAGGTGGCGCCACCATTTTTTGTGTATGTTATAGAGCTATCCAAGGGCTACATTTGTATAAATTTTATTTCCTGATCGGTCAAACGGTTCCCGAGATATGACCTTGGATGTCATCAGCGTGAACGTGAATGTAGGTGGTGCCACCTGTCATAAAACCAAGATTGCTATCCAGGATGTCTACGCATGACAAATTTCAGGTAAATTAGTCAATTCACTGCAGAGATATGAGTGATTTTAACCCAAGGCAGATGAACAGATGGACACTGTGCAAACATGGTTACAGGTGGCGCCACCATTTTTGTGTATGTTATAAAGCAATCCAAGGGCTACATTTGTATAAATTTTATTTTCTGATCGGTCAAACGGTTCCCGAGATATGAGGGTTTATGTGTGGAAACAGACGCACAAATGGACGCTGGATAGAGAGGAAAGGTCAGAGGTTAACGCAAATTGGTTAGGCACCAGTTCACATGTGACCCGATAATTGGTGTAAGTTTCGGAAAAATCGGTCCATTAGTCTCAGAGGAGCTCTCTGAAAATGAACGTGGTAGCGGCGGAGGGACCCGGTAAAGATATGTTCATATCTTTAAAGGTCTCAAAAATAGAGGAAAATTTCGTAAAACAACCCGAACAAATACAGGTGGTGCCGACAGTCTGCAGAAACTGATGAAACACTCCATGATCAATATCCATGCAAACAATTATGGTGATCTCTGCATTAACTGTTCAGATACTTCAGCTTTTGTATCAAATTTTCCATTATTCTGAGCTGTACTTTGGAGTGCCATAGCTCTAAGGATATGGGTAACAGAGACCTAATTTCAGATTTCCATGTAGACTTATCATGGGTCTCCCTGTGTGTCAAGAATGAAGATTCTAGTTCCAGTCGTTACGATTGGTACCCTGTTGACAGATAACTACATCCTTTAAGGTCTCAAAAATTGAGACAAAAAAATGTGAAAATTTGAAAAAAATACAGGTGGCGCCACCAGTCTGCAGGAACTGATGGAACACCTCTTGATCAATATGTATGCCAAAAATCATGACCATCAGTGTTGTAGTTATTGAGATGTTGCAGTTTGTTTTTATCAAATTTTCCATTATTCTGGGGGGTTATTGGGAGACCCCCCCCCCCCCCCACAGCTCAAAGGATATGGGTAACAGAGACCTTATTTCAGGTTTCCATGGAGATTTTTCATGGACCTCTCAGAATCCCAAGTTACAAGGTTCAAAGTCCAGCGGTTACGATTTTTGCCTGGTTAATGGACAGACGGACAGACAGACGGACAGACAGACGGACGACGGACAAAGAGTGATCGCTATAGCTCAGATGACTTTCAGTCAGCTGAGCTAAAAATCATACGATTCTCTTATTATTTTTAATAAAAATTATATTTGGGACAATATTTGTAATTTTTTATAATAAATAGTTAAACTCTTATATTATATGTTCTGCTTATAAGTTATATGGCCAAGTCAAAATCTGTGTGACAATATCACTCCATTTGTTAATAAAATAAATTAAATCAATCCTCTTCCCTGTCTCCAAAGGTACTATCAAAATCATACATAAGCTAAACAACAACAACTCATAATACAGCTTATTTTTTTACCACATAAAACCAGCATGTGCCTAATTTCTAAATCATATTTTTTAATCATATATAACAGCTGAGCGCCGTGACCCATAGGTCTCTTGTTTAAACATAATAGTATTCTAAATTTTACAATTTTTTTTTTTTTTTTTTGGGGGGGGGGGGGGGAGGTAATATGGTACGTATGGCCATCTTATAATTGGATGGCCATGGATCCTCCCCGTTTCCCACAAAATTGCATTGATGTACTGTCACTGAAATGGATACTAGCCATTAGAAGTTTTGCTGTACTCAAAGACAGTACATAACAAACTTATTAAAGATGAAAAAGGGGGCTATTGTTATTAAACCGTACCCTTTATAACACATCCAAGCCTATCTTAATCATGCATTTGATATTAACGACTATTTAACTGTATAGCTACCATTCATATTTCACATAATTCTATAGCACCTTTTAATCAAAAGCACCGATTGACATGATCCTCGTACTTAAATAAGCAGAGTTGTAGTAATAAGAGATGATTTTATATGATTTCAGTCAACGAGTCAAATAAACTGATTTTTTTTCAGTCAATTTGAAAGTGCCTGAAAATTTCAGGCAATTTACAAATCGACTGATTGTTACACAGTGACTGTTATATATACAAAGCGGCATCATGCGACTAGTCTTTTTTAAAACTCTATTATTTTTATTTATTTTCGTCTGTGTGAAGGCCTATTGACTTCCAAGAAGTATATGCTTATTCTGCCCACAATTAGGCATATATATCCATCAAGTCCACTTATACTGGTATGCACCTTATCTAGATAAGGGCCAAGTTTTCTATTAACGACCACCTGATTCAAATTCCTCTAAGAAATTAATGCTTAAATATCTTTATTCGAAAGCTTTTGTAGTTTCATCCATTAAGTAACTATATTAATTAGATCATACTTTTAAATACACAAGAAATTCCATTTTAAAATGAGATATAAGCCTATCTATCTATCTATCTATCTATATATATATTAACCGAAGATGTGAAGTCTTCTATTTATTTTAAACAACTTTAATAATAAATTAATTAGTCAATCAATCGATCGATCGACCGACCAGTCAATCCATGAATGAATCAACCAATCACAGATCGGCTCTGCGAGGGGAAAAACTCATTTTCTTCTAAGGATATATTAATTAAGAAGATATTAAATTCCAAAATAAGGATTGAGACTTTTACAGAATTAAAATAACATACTTAACTTAATATGGGAGAATAAAGACCTACAATATAATATTATAAATCACACCAGGAACTTTCAACCACAATATTAGCAAAGAGCGCCACCGTGTGGTGCTTCAAGACTGGAAGCCTGCGCCCTCTGGTGACCGAAATATTAATATACTAATATGGCGGGTAAACGGACAAAATGATAAATTCGTAGCCTAGATTGCTTTTCTGTATAATTTGCTGTAATCCAGAGGTTACTCCAGGGCAGAAATATGGAAGGAGACGACGCCGCAATGGAGGTAAGTATTCCTGTTGTGACAAACTTTTGGGGGGGTCGCTTAGTCGGTGTAACAGGAAATTAAAGCGACCTGAAACTTGCCCAGACAATGTCGTGTCCGCCATTTTCACCAGTCAGTTTTGTCCCGTTTCCAAACACGTCACGGTCGGCCCACTTCTCCTCAGCAGAAATGATAATGAGATGCCCCATATGAGCGTTCAGACACCAAAATTATTTAATTGAGCCGTGATAGCTTGCAGTGAGCTTTAGTGGGATTTTGGATGGATATTTGGCTCTCGAAAATTAATTTCTGCATGTCATTTTTATTGACGTACGCGGGCCGCCAGAAATCCCGCATGATAAAATCCCGTCCAAAAAGTGCGGGGTTGTACAAAATCCCCACACTTCCTGAAATTATCAATGTAAAACCGTGGTGTCTTACTGCATCGTTATCTGAAGATTTATAAGCTTGTTTCACACTCAGTTATGCAGTCCGAGATTATCATGATCGAAAAAACGTCTGCTGAAGTCGACCTAATTTCTATTCAACCTTGAATAATTAGCAGTACACTGTTGAGTTTTTCCCTCCAATAATAAATGAATTGCTTGTCAGACTTGGTGATATTTATTTTAACCTTGAATTTTGATGTAACAGCTGAATTGGACTTTAATTGGTGTTTTCTACCATTTATATGACAGCAGATGTTACCTAGTCTTGTTTGTTTTTAATAGAATGAACTAAATATTAGATGCTTAAATTTTATTTTTTTTTATAATATAGCAAATGGACCAATTTTGAAAATACAAACTGTTTAACTTGTAGTTTGAGCAAAAAATGAAATGTGTAATTGTAAGGTTTAATTAGGTCTCAGTGTTACAACAAATGATTCTATCAATGTTTAATAAACAAATAAAATTTAAAAGGTGTCTTTAAACAAAGAAATCCAAAATTGAACTTTGAAGAAGTATGCAAGGGAACAAATGATTAATTCTTCAAGCTGAATATGATTGAATTTAATATGTTAATTCAGAATATTGAAAACAGTGAAATTATTCTTTATACTTTAATATATAATCAGTGTTTGAAATACTGGGTGCCTAGGCGCACAGATGGACCAAAAAAAACAGTTTTGTGCACCCACTGTACGTATCACTGCAAGGTGCACAGAGTGCACCTGATGCCGGTTACTAGGACAGATCAGCAGGACAGACATATGCACATCTGACAGTCCAGATGATCAAACAAGGACATTTAAACACTAAAACATGACATCAAAGTAGACACTACATATATATATATATATATATATATATATATATATATATATATATATATATATATATATATATATATATATATATATATAGATCCAGTGCTCAAAGCTTTTCTTTTGATGGATATTATTCATGGTTCCATTCTGACCAGATTTAAACCCTTAGCTTATTTATACTGCACTGAAATGTGTGTATAGATAATAATATAGGTGTAATAAAAATTACCGTAATAACATTAATGTATTTGTGCACCTTGAAATTACTTGGTGCACCTTACCATTAAAAAAAAAGTATTTCATACACTGATATTGTAACATACAGATTGTTGAAAGTTTATTAGTTTGCTTTGGGTTTTCAGACTTTAGACTTTATATAGTTGTAGCAAAAATACCAGAGGTTAGTTATTTTTTATGTCTTTTACCCCTGTTGGCAAATAAATGAACAATATTAAGTGGAAACTGTGACCGAAATGGATCTTCTCTGCATTTTAACTCTTATAACTGAAACAAACATATATAGTTTATATTTGGGCATAGTCTAAATTATAACTGAAAATTAGACTGAATTCTATGTATATCATTTAACTTCATGACTGGAGTATTTTATGTTTTACTTGTTTAAATTAATCTAAAATCAGTGGATTCATGTAAACAAGGGTTGGCTGGTAAATGCCACTGGTAAGGCCAAAAAAATAAAAAGGTATAGTTCTCAGGCACTTTTTTTTAGAAATCTCTGCAGGCGGGCAGTATTTTATTTTTGACCTGTTTTTGTATGTTTCGATAAAAAATCAGGGAAAAACATGAAAGTAATAGGGTTTTATGGTAAACTGGTAAAAGCACTACATAACAAAGGAAATCAAAACTGTATTATTTTATCTTCTTGAAAGATGAAAATCAAAATAAAATGTTTGATGTGTTTTATTACTGTAAATAAGATCTACAAACTTTGGTCGAAGATCCACAATATGATAAGAACTGCTCAATACAGGTAAAATCAGATTTTTTTCAGAAAACGGCAGACTTAGTCACTACCAAATCTTATTTGCAGTTTTTAGTTATACTGTATCATTGTTATATATATATATATATAAATATTTGAATTATATATATATATATATATATATATATATATATAAATATTTGAATTATATATATATATATATATATATATATATATATATAAATATTTGAATTAAGTTTAAACCGCAGAAATCACAAATTGAGGAACAATAATTATATATTTCTCAGGTACATATATATTCAAATGAATATATAACTGTACCTGAAGTTATGAAGTTTTATCTGTATCTATTTGTATTGGCAGATTTCTCACTGAATAGCAATAATCTTCCAGGGGTGGTATTGTGAACAAATTAATTTGACTTTATGATAGTGCTGCTTCAAACTGTTCATCTGTTTTACTGATGATAATTTCTTCTGGTAGCTTGTTCCAGTCTATACAAGTTTATGGAATAAAAAAATGTTTATATATATATGTTTCAGTATTGGACCCATTTACTTTAATTAAATATTGCCTTTTTATTGTAAAGTCCTTGTGGGTATTTGAATGAAGGAATATAACAATTCAACAGAGATTGCTGCTTCAGACCATTTATAATTTTTATTAGGAAACTATTCCTTAATCTCTTCTCCAGTCTAAATTTGGGTTTTGCCACACTAATTCTTGTCACCATTTAGTCACACTACAGTATTTGCATGCAATTGTCACTGCAAATAAATCAGGTAATTATCATGAGTATATCAGGTTTGTCACTCTGATCATTGCTGTATCCCTTAACAGCAGCAGATTAATGCTTCCAAGGACTAATATGCTTCTGAAATTGTGTGTTTCAGTGTATCCATGACCATAATTAGTCAAGATAGGTCTAGGTAGTATAGTTAGCTATCTCCTGGCTGACACTTTACTTTCCAATGGAGTACTCTTCTGTGATTAACACCACTGGTCATCACTTACATAAACAATAGCTGGCCCAGGCTTGCACTGACAAAAGGCACATCCAAGGCAGTCACTGAAGCAGAACAGAGGCAGTGCAGCATTGTCTGCTCATACATGCTTAGTGACCTTGGAGGAACCTAAATTGAAAGGAAGTTATGTGTATTACAATTGATACAATATCTTTGAAAAGCCGTAATTTTCTATTTATGTAAATAATGATATATGTAATCTATCCCCCCATGCCACCTGTCCCTTGCCTCCTAGGTTTACCGGTATTTATTTCTTTGCATGCATTTGAGCTGTACGTGGATGGGTGTGGGAAACACTCAGTTCTCTACTTCAAGCACTATTATTCATGGACTACCTCTCTGAACACCATAAGCATACCTATAAGCTTAGAAATTCCTCCCTTGTGATATACAATTAACCACACATTATAAACTAACTTGCCAAAACTGTCATAAAGGAAACACCCAGAAAAAGCACACCCTCTCTCCTGCCCATAAATCTGAAAAATATTTTTTTATCTTATATTTAATTCAACAGACACAACCTAAGAAGATGGAAACTAGTAATGAGTGAGTAAGTATAATCAAGAAAAAGACATTTTAAAATGACCTGGTGTAATAAAATTTATATTGCCAGAATTAACCAGCAAATACCAGTATTTGCCAAAAATGTGGCATTTCCAGGCATTTACTGCCTTTATGAGTATTTGCCTTAGTAGTGGAACAATGCATTGAAGATTTGATGCAATTCGATGCTATGAATTGCAAGCCCTCAGTTATATTGTAATCAATTATTAATCTCTGAATAGATTCATTTCAATTATCAATATTATATTTTTGCTTGTACCATCCTGAAGAGCTATGTGAGCTCTCAAATTTTACAAAGCTGTTGGCAGTGTCGAAGCTCTTTATCATGTCTGTGCCCTAGTTTTGCTTTAAATGTTCACTGTCGGACCACTGTCAACTCCACTTGCATAGAAACTTATAAGGTGGAGACAAACAGCGGGAGTGCTACCTTTTTCTTTTGTTTGCTGAAATTTACTTACATTCATTTTGGTAAAATTTCTTTTACTTTTTATAAGTGTGAAATTTACTTCTAAAGTAAGAATTGAATAAGAAAAATTGAATCAAAAGTAAAGAATCAATAATTAAATCAATTCTATGCGCCCCAACAATACGCAGGCCTAATTTACTGGCCAGCATTTTGCCAACCCTGTTGTAAACAAGCAAAAAATGAATAAATTGGTAATTATTTTTTATCTCTTTAAAATCATGGCAAAGCTGTTAATTATATAAATATTGCTATAATTGGTTAGCAAAATATCATGAAACATGTATATATCATATTTTGAATTAATCAATTCAGTTTTTAGCTCAGCTGACTATAAGTCATCTGAGCTATAGTTGTGGTCCATTGTCTGTCATCCGTCTGTCTGTCTGTCCGTCCGTAATAATTATAATAAAAATTATATTGGCACAATATTTGTTATTAAATTTTAATAAATAGTTAAACTCCTTTATTATATGTGCTGCTTATAAGTTATATGGCCGAGTCAAAATCTGTGTGACAATAGCACTCCATTTGTTAATCAAATAAATGAAATCAATCCTTTTCCCTGTCTCCAAAGATACTATCAAAATCATACATAAGCTTAACACCAGCAACTCATAATAAAGCTTATATTTATTACCACACAAAACAAGCATGTGCCTCTTTCCCAAATCATATTTTTTATCATATATAACAGCTGAGCGCCGTGACCCATGGGTCCCTTGTTTTATAAGGCTTTTTTATTTAATATTAATGTTTTACGAATTTAAAATTTTGCACTAGTTTTATGTAATTTGTGTTCTGTATACAAGTATGTTTACTGTGATTCAAGTTTTAAAACATTATGTCTTCTTATTTGTCATACTGTGCTTGTCATGATCTTGTGGAATATTTTTTTGTGATAATAGGATATGGCGGGAAGAACAAAGTTGAAGGGAAACAAGCTGGAGGTTGACCTTGGTGACCTTCCACCTTTGACCCAGCAACAAATCAAAGACAAGCTGAAAGACATCAAAGTCATGTTTGTCTCTCCGTCGTCCAGCACCGTGTTTCCAAGCTTGAGAGATCTGCTGATGAATGAACAAGCTGAAGGGCAGGGAGATGGAGGAACTCAGAGTGAGGGAGACAGATCACAGGAAAAGGTGCAGACAAATGAAAATCAGAATGAACCAGCATCAGAAACTGCTGACGTCAGCAAAAATGATAATGATGATGATGCTGAACCGGAAATGATCCTGGGAGTTGTATCTGTTGAGGAAATTGAACCAGTGTCGCAAATTAAGAGTCAGTCAGCAGCGGAAACTGTCACAGGAAGAGAGGGTCAATGTCACAATGAGAGCGTAGGCACACAGGTCAAAGAAGTGGTGCATGAGGAGCTAAAAACAGCCGAAAACGAGCAACAGGTGTGTACAGTCTAGTATCAGTTACTGAATTATGAACGTCCATGTTTAAAATGTAACTTTTGGTTAAAATTTTAGCTTATCACTTGTCAGAAGGTTTTTGCAAAGAGAAGTAGATCTATCCAAAAGTGTTCAATTATGGTCAAAAATTGACACTGTTGTTGAGAAAGTACATTCACACTAGTGGTGGGAGTCGGTTCCTTTATCATAATTGATCATCGGTTTGAGCAAACCAACTGATGATCGATTATTAATCGGTTCAGATAAATATAAGCAATTATCAAAGAAATATGCAATTATCTGTGAAACTGTACCTACATTTTACGGGCAGATCATACCATAAAAAAATTGCAGAAAAGTAAAAAAAAATATCCAGCTGAAATCCAAATACTCGACCAGCCGGTTTAGGCCCAACAAACAAATTTTTAAGGACGGCCTAAACAGTGGCACCTGGCATCGGTTGAATAGAATATTTCTAAGAGAATCTCGCAAAATTGGTATAGACCTGAAAAATTTATGGAGTATTTTAACGCCTTCCCGCCCATATTTTGCTATGTACATTTCGTTAGAAAACTCTCCGCTAATTCTGAAGCTCCCTGCGAGTTCACAGATAATAAGTTTAATAAGTCCTCCGTTCTCACATCTACCGTGTCATACTCAGTTACATACGGAGGTTATCTGGGAACACAGACTCGTTATATGAAGCGCGGAATGTGGCTAAAATGGGAGAATCGTTTTTGCCTATAACATAAAGGCATTCTGGAAAGAAAACAATCATGAGTATGATGTAATAGATAGTTACCTTTGGTAATCGAGCGCTTGAAAGTGGCAGCAAACTGACTGACTTTCGATAAAACTCGATGATCGGCCCACCACTAATTCACACTATGTTTTTTGCATGTTTTTTGCCCCATTTTTTTTTCCAAGAGATGTAACAAGAGTGTAACAGGAATACATGTGAAGGTTTATTTTTGCCTTACTTACAAACAGTTCTAGTGTTTGATCAAATGCATCTGACCAGGCATAATGTGCAGCACTTGATCTTCACAGATTCAGATTAAAAAGTACTGGTATTAAAGGGGATGAGATTAAGAATAAGTCTGAATGGTGCAGGCACTAGGCTTGGGATGGTTATGGGTCTCCGGTATTATTATGAAACCTGACAGCTATGGTAATCATACCGTCAACTGTCCTATTATTGTGATATCATGAAAATCATTTTTGTCCACAATTGTGGTTCACAAGCTAGTCCTTGTAGTGTATTTACTGGAAAAAATGGCATCATTAGGGTCTGTCCATGTTCAGAATAACTTTTATTTTCAAGAATAATATTCATGTTAACGGACTGCCTGCACACCTTTGTATGGCTGCTGACTTTGGGATTAGCCGGAATGTCAGGAAGTATTAGAAGAGTCAGAAAGGAAAAAAGCGGGAAAATTCCCGGAGAAAATAACATTATAAAGAAAGAGCAAAACATATTTATCCTTTTATTACATGGAACGAAAATGTCAAGTCAAGTGTCACCAGGTCCAACATTCCTATTGTTTACATATTTATAATATTTTGTCATATAAAATGGGGGACAGAAAATTTAGACATGATGGCTGTGACATATTTACCTATATTCACAATATAATTACGCTTCTGAAAACTTTCTGGGATTTTCTGATCTTTTTTATAGTTTTAGGATACATGGTGGAAAGGACTGACTTGTAAGTGTGATTTGACAATTTGGGCAGGGGTTCCCGCGCCTCAGACTCTCAAACCTGCAACAACTTTATGCAAATTACATCACTTACTGAGTGATCCTGCAACACTGACACAATATGTATAAATCATATTAATAGCTAACCCTATGTCTAATGTCAAGACCGTAGAGGTGGCTGTTATTATTTTTGGTGGCTCATTAAAGCCTATATTAAAAATGATATTGCAATATCACAGTTTATCATAATAAATTTTAAATAATTATCATGGTATACAAAACATATATCGTCCCAACACTAGAAGGAACCTCATCCTGCAAACCTTTATATTAAAACAGTGTGATGCACATTACTCCACAATGTGATTGAGAAAAAATACACAAATTCAGATTCATTTTTTTATCTTTCAGGGTAAGCCTGAGACCTGTCAAAGTGAAGGGATTGAAAACAATTCTATGGAAGCATCAGCATCTGAGGAGAAAAACGAGGTGGAATTTAGTCAGTTGTGGCAGTATAACACATAAATAAGAATTATAAGACATGAAAGTGACATTAGCATTATCTTGTCTAGTTGTGATTGCTTCAGGCCTAAATTTGGTATCAAAGTTCTTCATATAAAAAATCAGTTTGCTTGTCATTTAATAACAAATCACTAGGCCTGCTGAAAGAAAAGCTGTTTATATATCATAAATATAATAATATATTATAATAATAATGCTAACTACAAGTAAGAAACATACAATGTCCCGCCTTTCAAGTAGATAACCACCATATTAAGCAAGTCGTATTGGTGGTTCATCATCAAAACCTGCAGTCACTAGTATAACACTGTAAACTCTAGTCCTGACTTGATGGAAGTTAAGGTTTTCTTAAATAATAAGTTTATAATAATAAAAGTTTATCATTTTATCTGAATAACAGGAAGAAAATAAAGAGGCAGCAGTTGAAGGAAAGAAGGATACAAATGAAGTACAGCCTCGAAAACGAGGGAGACCAAGAATTAGGGTATGTCAATCACAAGATTTACCGGTCAGTTTCTTAGGATAATTAATTGTATCGCCATACATAGTCTGGAGATACTATGGTTTAGGCAAGGTCGCGCCGCCGCCGCCGCCACAGAGATTTCTTTTGGACACAAAAACTCAAAAAATATTTCACGGATCTTTACCAAACTTGGTATATGTATAGATATGGGTGAGAGGACGACGCCTATTTAAAATGAGATCATGACCTCAACTAGGAGAGTGACCTTGACCTTAAATAGGTTCAATTTTAGGGAAAATCACACAAATTCTTAAATATCTCAAGAAAACTTGCATGGATTGATCCCAAAATCAAGTTGATCGAAGATCATGGATAGGGTTGTCATGTTCCAGAAACTGGTGGCGCCACCTATTATTCTTTACTTGTTTTCATGCCGTTTAATATCCCCAAAATAGCTACTTGACAGTACTGTGAGCATTATAAGTCAAAAACTAATGGACAGATTTCTTTCATATTATGCAAATACATAGATATGGGTTATGGGATGATGTTTATTTAAATTGGGGTCATGACCTTTCCTATGAGAGTGGCCTTTACCTTGAATATTGCCATATATGGTGAAAATCACACAAAATCATTAATTTCTCAATAAGGGATGCATGCATTGGTCCAAAAATCAACTTGACTGAAGATCTTGGATAGTAATATCATGTACCGGAAACAGGTGGCGCCACCTGTTATTCTTTTACTTGTTTTCGTGCCGTTTAATACCCCATCATTGCCACTTAACAGTACATTTATAACCTGTGAGCATTATAAGTCAAAAACTAATGGACAGATTTCTTTCATATTATGCATATACATAGACATGGGTTATTGGATGATGTATATATAAACTGGGGTCATGACCTTTCCTATTAGAGTGGCCTTGACCTTGAATATTGCCATATATGGTGAAAATTACACAAAATCATTAATATCTCAATAAGGGATGCATGCATTGGTCCAAAAATCAACATGTTCAAAGATCTTGGAAAGTATTGTCATGAACCGGAAACAGGTGGCGCCACCTGTTATTCTTTTACTTGTTTTGTGCCGTTTAATACCCCATCATTGCCATTTATCAGTACTGTGAGCATTATAAGTCAAAAACTAATGGACAAATTTCTTTCATATTATGCATATACATGGATATGGGTTATAGGATAATGTTTATTTGAATAGGGGTCATGACCTTTCCAATGAGTGGCCTTGACCTTGAATATTGCCATATATGGTGAAAATCACACAAAATCATTAATTTCACAATAAGGGATGCATTGATCGGTCCAAAAATCAACTTGAACGAAGATCTTGGATAGTGTTGTTATGAACGGGAAACAGGTGGTGCCACCTGTTATTCTTTTACTTGTTTTCATGCCGTTTAATACCCCATTATTGCCACTTAACAGTATTGTGAGCATTATAAGTCAAAAACTAATGGACAGATTTCTTGCATATACATAGACATAGGTTAGGGGATGATGTATATTGAAATTTGGATCATGACCTTTTCTATGAGAATGACCTTTTTTATGAGTGTGGTCTGATATTAATTGTTGCTGAAGATGGGGGGCCTGTTCTTAAAGGGGGGGGGGATTAATTGTCTGGCGATACTATGGCACCTGCGGTGCCAAGAAATATCTAGTTTTAAATGTAAATTTGTATAAGACTAGCTACAAAAGTAACTATTTTGAGTTCAGAGAGGAGAGATCTATACATTAACAGTCGCTACAAGAACAATTAAAGTTTTTACATGTGTTAATATGCAGTTTGTCTTTGCATCAAAATCAGCTGAGCTTGTCTAGAAATAGGCCACTTGTTTTATTTACCTGTCAGCATCTCAATCCTCCTCTCAGTTCTGGAGGGAATTTTTAAGAACTGACTAAGGAAATTTGCTGGATCAGCAATTATTTCATCATAATTCAGAATATGAGTAGATATGTTATATTGCAAGTTTCCAAGTTTTGTCCCCCATATTTATCTACATAGTAAATTACAGAAAGAGGGAGAAGATTCAAAAGAGAAAGCAAAGATGGACACAGCCGAAGTACAACCAAGAAAACGTGGAAGACCAAGAATTAAGGTATGTCTGCCACTATGTACTGGTTAAGGCCAAAATAAATAAAAGGCACCGCATGCGTCAATTTTATCCCCCGCATCAAAAATTTTTATTTTGATTTTCAGTAGAAACTTACCAATTTTGAGCTCCAGCTGCTTGGACATTTCTTACAAGAAATAAAATAATACAATTTTGATTAGATTTCCTTTGTTATGTTGTCAGTAGAGCTTTTACCTATTTAGCAAAACAATTCTTTTATTAGCAAGCTTTTCCCCTGATCATATGACTTTTTTATCATTTTTAATACATACAAAAAAAGGTAAAAATAAATCGTCCTTGTTCACTGATTTATGAAAAAAGTGCCTGAGAACCCAACCTATTTTTTTCGTCTAACACCTTAGAAGTATTATGTTAGCATCTTCAGGAATATTATTTCAGTCTTACATCTGTCAAAAGGTATTATAAACATTTAAAAACAGTTGACACAGAATTTAGACAAATTCTTAATTACAATGAGTGCTTAATATTATACAAATTCTTGTCTGAGATAGGGTATGTATAGTTTACCCCCTGATAATTATCTAAAATTCATTTTTATCCCAATAATGTCTGGATTGGCAAAGGCACTTACTTTAAATCATAATGGCAACTATGTCAATAACTGCACTGAAATAGCAGTTGAGAATTTCTAACTCTTCCAGTGCATTAATTAACACCAAAGAAAATATTTGAATCAGCAAATCAGGGCCTAAGTAACCTCATTGTTACCATCAGCGTTTCCAAACGGCATGTGGCTTGCTATAGTCAATCATCTGAGGTAGATATGCAGGCAAAATTTAGCCAACAGGCAGAGATTTACCAGTATATTGACTTGTAATCTCGGCACCCAAAGCTAGTCCTATTAGCAATTTAGCAGGCAGAAGTCACAATTAGGTAGATTTATTTGCTCGTTAACACCAGAGCAGTAAATGGTCAGATAAAGTGGTGAAGTGAGGATCAGGAAAAGATTTGTTTCTCATTGAGATTTCCAAACAGTCCTTCAGATACAACTTCCACTGTCTCTCAAACGCTTGCCAAAGCTCTCTGTTATTGAAGGGTTAGACTACTGCTAGACCAACAGTTGCTTTCACAAAGTTGCTGATTAAATATTTTGTGTGCTGCTAAATGATGCTAATTTTAATCATTCATATAAAATTATGAAAATTTTGTTTAACCTTATTTTTTACATTTGTTTCTGAATTACAGAGAGATGAGGAAGAGGTACAGGTTGAAGTAAAGAAGGATTCAGGTGAACAGCCACGAAAACGTGGAAGGCCAAGAACCAAGGTAGAAAATTTATGTATATTATATCCTAGAACTGTTGCTTTCATGTCAAGCAAAATCTGTTAACAACATGCTTAAACCTCACTGATATTCCAAATACTAAAGTCTGTTCCATCCCCTTTTGTCCAACTCTTTTTGGCTTTGAAAAAAATTTTTATGGTACATTTTGAGGGAAAAAGTAATATAGAGTTGAAATACACACCTACTTGTCACAGGATTAAAGAAAACAAAATATTTTAAAATATGAGAAATCAGTCTGCAACAGTTAAACAACATATTATCCCCACTTGTTGTGGTCTAAATCATTGGTCACAAACAATACCACCCTCAGTGGATAGCTGCTGATTGGATGATGTCATGTAAACACTCTAAAAATATGACCAACTAAAACAAAGATGGCTACTCATGTGAGGTAACATCATGATCTGATCTGTCACGTCATTGGAAAGAGTCCATAGAGTTGTGAAACATAACCTTGGGATTTAATTTAAATTTCTTGAATGTCATATTAGGCCATCACTTCCATATGCAGCTTTCTTTGAAATTATTGAAAAAAAAATTTTGTGATGAGCAAATACAGTGATGAGCTGTTGTTAAAGAATAAAAATCATAATTTAAGCAAATTGTCACCCTATGATTTTCACTCATTAAAATAATTTCAGGGACTGAATAAAGAGCAGGAGGATGAACCGAAGAAAGATGCAAAGGAGGAACAACCACGGAAGAGAGGAAGACCTAAAGGCAGTGTATGTAAATCCATGAGGTTTTTAGCTCAGCTGACTTTCAGTCATGCTGGGCTATAGCGATGGGTCTTTGTCCGGCGTCCTTCCGTCTGTCCGTTAGCAGGGCACAAATCGTAACCGTAGGGGCTAGGGCCATGAACCCTATGCAGTCTTAGAGGTTATAAAAAGATCTCCTTGCAAACCTGAAATTAGGTCACTGCGACCTATATTTTCGAAGTTATGGGGTGTGTTTGCACCCCCCAGAAATAACTCTTTGAGACAAAATTTTCATCCCAAACCTTCCATCTTTCACATACAGCTCACCTACCAACAGGGGAAGAACCATAATTTTTTTGAGGTCAAAAGGTCAAAGGTCAAGGTCACAGGGGCCTCTTCTTTGAAAAGCCTGTGGATGCATTTTAAGCCAACCCTTTCATCCCAATTCTTTGATCTTTCACATATAGCTCACCTACTAAGTTGGAGAGGAATCCTATAGATTTT
Source organism: Sipunculus nudus (assembly GCA_026874595.1). Classification (NCBI taxonomy): domain Eukaryota; kingdom Metazoa; phylum Annelida; class Sipuncula; order Golfingiida; family Sipunculidae; genus Sipunculus; species Sipunculus nudus. Next base: position 33,494,821 of record CM049318.1, read on the forward strand.
GAGGTCACAAGGTCAAAGGTCAGGGTCACAGGATCCACCTCTTTGAAAAGGTTGTGGACACATTTCAAGCTAGACTTTTCATTCCAAACCTTCCAGCACTGATATCGCTTCTCTGCCAACAGGGGAAAAGACCTGTTGATTTTGAGGTCAAAGGTCAAGTTCACAGCACCCACTTCTTGCGTGGAGTCTTTTTCAGGCAAACTTTTCAATCTGTACCTTCAATCTGTCATATATGGCTTACCTACCAATAAGGGAAGAAGCCTATTGATGTTGAGGTCAAAAAGTCAAAGGTCAAGGTCACAATATTTAATTGTTCTAAATGCTTGTGAGCATATTTCAAGTGTAACTGTTCAACCCAAACCTTCAGTCTTTCACATATGCCACATCTATGCATCACTCAGTTTTACTCAAACTTCATATTTATGGGTCTTTTTGCTTGAATAAATAACTTATTGATTTTGGAGTCAGCTGGTCAGCAGGTTAAAGGTTGCAGGTCAAAGTTATTCACCCATTGGTTGCAAAGTAATTACACCAGATTTAAATGGTTAGTAGTTACCCATCATTTAGAAAGAATCCAGTTGATATATGGGCAAAAGGCCAAGGTCATAGGTCAGGGATGTTCACAATTACTTATTTTATAGACCATCTCTATTTTTCTTGTATATATAACCATCCCACTCCAGCTGGTACATCTCCCTGTGTGGCTGTAATTGTGAGTGACACTGGTGACATATGACTCCCTTTTGTATCAGCCTATTAAGTGATAAGGCTCAGTGATAAGTACCTCGTTACTTCATAACAAAAACACTGTTGTCAGAATGCTTCAGCCAGGCATTAAGACTATGAGAGTATAGTATTAAGGTTTAGCTACTGATTTATAAGATGATTGGAACATTTTGCAGTTTATTTTATGGAAACCTAGCAATAAACTTAGTTTCCTAGATATCTGAATATTTTAATATATATATCACCACATATAAAAGCAAGTGTTTGTTCTCATAATATGTGGATGTGTACCTTGATTTAGGATGGCTTTTTGTTTTATTTCAAGACTCTTAGTCATGCTTTCTGCATTTCTTTTCTTTCAGGTTTGGCACTTTACCTACCCTGCTGACCCCATTGAAAAGCAGAGTGATAATAAAAAATATTGGACTTACACTTTTTACAATTGCATATCTATAAATCTGATATGAGGGCCTGGACATGCCTTTTGAATTATTTTGGGCATCCATTACTGGATAATTTGCCCCAAGTTTGGTCCCTTATTGGAGAATGTGGGATATCAAATGTCATACTTGTCAGAAATCCATTATGTCTGCCAGTTAGCCACCTTAGAAATTCTTTCTTCAGTGCAGTTTCAGTAATTTTTAGCTCAGCTGACTATAAGTCATCTGAGCTATAGTCGTGGTCCATTGTCCGTCGTCCGTCCATCTGTCCGTCCGTCCGTCCAAAGATGTGGCACGTTTTGAAACCGTAAGACCTAGGAATCCAAAATTCAGCATAATGTTAGATGTCCCCAAGATCTCCTACCAAGCCGAAAACTGGGTCTTTGCAACTTTGTTCCTTTGAGAAATTAAGGAAAAACCTCAATTTTTTTATTAAAAACCTATTTTCACACTTCAGGACTGCCTAATATCAAAACCACTGATCTGACTTTAATTATATATAATATACATATTTTTCTATACATTCTCTATGCAAATGCCAGAAATGATGTCAGTATTGCCTAATTGTTTTAAGTTATGAGAAAAACATAATGCACTGTCTTTCCTCATATTTCCTATAAATAATCCTCTATATAATTCCTATGTACATGCCAGAAATTAGGTCTGTATTATATAATTTAAAAAAGTTATGGGCCCAAACATAATGCATTTTGTAAATAATCAGGAAAGAAATTTTATCACTTAACACAAAACTTGTTAAAGCTAAGCACTTTTTTACCAGTAATATTACTTTTATTAATCAAAATTAAATTGTATACCCAAAATTAGATCAAAATCTTTTAAATTTTTTAAAATATTAATAAAAATAAAAAATTGGTACCTTAAATTTTGCCCAACTTTGACCATGGCACGTTTTTTTGCTGTAAGTACTGTGGATTTAATTTTCACAGCATGTTTTTGTTAGCATTTCAACTGTTAACACCAAAAATTTGAAACCAGTTGATCAAAAACTGTAGATTTTATTAAAGTTTTCAAGCACCATGTAACATATTGTTAGTGTTATGCAGTTTGCTAGAGCTCAGCTCCCGAGCTTCAGCTCTAGGTTCCTTAAATTTGGCATACAGTTAGATTTCTCCAAAATCCCCTACCATGCCAAGAATTTGGTCACTAGGACTTAATTCCTTCGAGATATCAACGAAAAAACTTCATTTTTCCATTAAATACCCATTGTTACACTTTAAGACTGCCTAATATCAAAACCACTGATCTGACTTTGATCATAAATAATATACATATTTTTCATTCTCTATGCACATGCCAGAATGATGTCAGTATTGCGTAATTGTTTTAAGTTATGGGCCCAAACATAATGCACTTTGTAAAAAATCAAGAAATATATTTACTCCCTTAACAAGGGCATTGCTGAAGCTAGAGATTTTTTTGTCAGGGATGTAACATTATTTAATCAAGATTCAATTGAATACCCAAAATTAGTTCTGAATTTTTTTAAATGTTATAAGTTATTAGTATAAATATAAAATTAGAACCTTAAATTTTGCCCAACTGTGACCATGGCACGTTTGTTTCCCGTGAGCACTGTTGATATAATTTTCATATCATGCACACATAAGGATTTCATCTTTTTGGTTTAGAAAGCTGAAAGAAATCAGCCAAATATTGTAGCTTTTATTAATGTTTTTTATGAGACCCTGTCAGACTTTGGCTCTCTCCAGCCCCTCTTGAGTCACCTGTATGTTGACCTTGTTGACTTTTCATCAAACTATGCACGCTTGAGGCGAGAATCCAGGCAGCTTATGGCCAGCCACAGTTGATCCAGGTGTCCAATCCAACTCATCTAGTAGTTTTAACCAACAACATAACAATAAACAATAAATTAATAAATTTTTATTGGTTTTTAATAACAAATTAAAGAAAAATAGAAAAGGAATTTGTTAGTTTATAATAACAGGAAATTGACTTGCAGTTACTGATGATATAAGAATCTTGTATCAATGGGTAGAATGTCACATATTCCAAATAACACCATGCAGTCACCTATGGCATTTTTCAGTTCAATTTTAATGATAAAGAAGTAAATCATATTATTCATTACTAATCATTAGGGATTATATGAAGGAAATTAATGTTAGACAAAGATGCAGTTGATAATATTAATCTAGATTCCTACTGTGTCTAGTGTGTACATTGATGTGAAATTAGTCCAAAATGAATTTTTTACAGTTATTTTTTAATATAAATAAAAGCCATAAAACCAGGTACTTATGATCATTATTTAAATGTGTGAATTTTGTATATTCTGGATTCTCAACATCATTTTTTGGTGAAAACTGAATGAATACCAGACATGGTGCGAATACTTTGTAATTGTATTTAAATACGAATATGATTATGTACTCCATTATAAAATTTCTTGCATAAAGAATGGGAATTCAGGTAAAAATGCAGTTGGATGTATATTTATGTAATCTTGTAAAGGATTGGGTCAAATATTTCTGAATAAATATTACCATCATTTATAAAAGTACAGTACAGTTGGCTTGTATTGAATAAAAATTCACACAGAAGCACCTGTTTCTCAATAATTCTTGCATGTATTTCCTTGATTTTTGCTATATATTTTGATCTTATATTTGCCCTTTGTGGTGTTCCTTTTGAGACTGACAGGTTTCAAGCAAGCTGTTGGAATAGTTCCTGATAGCTTAACAATCATGCATTTTCCTCAGACCATCAATTCACTGTGTTTTAACCAGACATAGGTGATATATATTTCTGTTGTCATAGAAAATTTTCAACAAATTGGCAAATTGGTTCTTCAAAATTTGACTGGAAGTTGTGAATCTCAGTCCATGATGTCACAGGTCATGCTTGGCAGCTGAGCGTCATGACCCATGGGTCACTTGTTAATAAAGTACTGTTTAGGTCTTTATATTAATTCTTCTCTGGCATATTGTGTCACCAGGGGTCTTTATAAAACCTATTTTTAATTTGGACTTACACTTCACCCTGTCAGAAGATGTAAAGGATACAGATAATATGAGTTCAGTTGGGTTAGGGAATAGCCTTTTAAAAATGTTCACAAAAAAATGAAACACAGATGGATTGAACAGGCTACAGTAATCACTTACCAGGATCATTCAGGATGAAGTTATGCACAGTTTCTTTAATATTTAAACATCTCAATCAATTTATTAAAAATCCATATTTTCTTTTTGCCATCATGCTCAACGTAAGACTGATGTGTTTACTAAATGGAAGCAAGTTTGTTATGGTAAATGGAATTTAACAAAAAAATGAGTATAAGTCAGTTTTACTTGTAAACTTGTACTTATAACTAATAATATCTAGACTAATACCAGTTATATGTCATATAGCATATTTTGTCAGTATATAGGATATATAGATCTATTATTACTATATATTATATAGGTATATTGTCGTTTAATATCTTCTTGCACAGTATTACTTGGGTCTTGCCAGAATTCATGAAGCATAGGAGTCTTAATTGAATTTCCATAAATAATGTAACCAGTTTAAAGGGACCTAATCAACTATCAAGTGTCTGTATGTTGAAATAACATTATTAATAAAGTCTTCTCTTTTAAATAAATTGGTACCTGCCAAAATGTTGCCCTGAAACCATATACACAAGTGTTAAAAAAATTGGACTGGGCACAATCACAGGTGTCAATATAAACACAGCCAATGGGACTTCCTGCATCACCTAGGCCACAACACCTGTCAATCAGGAGATGCCCTGACTGACTTGGCCCAAAAAATGTAAAACATGTTCGCACTGGCTCAAACATTGTGTTGCCTTGGCTCAGGGACCCAACAGACTCACACTGTGTTATGAGTGTCATTTCAGCTGAGGCCCCTGGATCTGACATACAAATTTGTTGTGCAAAATCAGACCTTGTTATTGTAAACAGACACACACACGTGGACTGTTTTAACTCACATAGAACTATAAAATGGTGTTAAAAAATCTGTATGGGAGTACACAGACTGTGTGCCAGGATGGTTTTGTTGGGAAACTTTTATATATAGCAAAACTGAACTGACAGTTTGAAAGAACAGACATAACATTGCTCCTGATTATGTCCCTTTAATAGCAAGACAACTTTTCTCAACAGACTTCCAGTGCAAGAAAACAAGAAGAGCCAGAGACAGAGCAAAAGAATGACACAACTGAGGAACATCCACGAAAACGGGGGAGACCAAAAGGCAGTGTAAGTTAATAAACCCCTGGTCATTATGACTACACATCCAGCATTTTTGTAGCATTTCCATTGTTCCACAATCCTTAGTTCAATAGTAACCAAAAAGATGGCTCAGTACTTGATAACTCTAATGGTGTAAATATGGTAACTGGAGTACCTAAGACAGACCTTAAACTCTGCCTAAAATATAGAAATACCAACTCCTCATTACTGTCTGCATCATTCAAGGAGATGCGCTGTATTCATCAAGTATGCTCTAGAAATATAAACATATGTTTGGTTTCACAGTATACAGTTAGAAAAGATAGTCTTAAACTTAAAGACAGGTAAGGACATTTGGATTTTTCCTGGTCTTGGAAATATATATGTATGTTTTTCATATGGTTTCCTTCATCCTCCTTTAACATACAGTACCACCAACAGGTCCCAGAGCTATCCTTTTATAAAAAAATATTTAGTTTGAAAATTTTTGAGTTTGGTTAACCAGTGATGGACCTAATCTTTTCTTTCAGAAAAAAGTTGTTCAGCCTCCCAGAAGTCCATCCCCAAGAAGAATGACTCCAGAATCAACTGACCTGAGCTCACCTCTCAGGTCATCAAGGCGAAGGAGCCAACCACCGAAGAAGTTCGCGGATTATCAGCTATCAACCCCCAGAAGCAGCACAGCAAGAGGATTCTCCAGTGATGAAGAAGAAGAGGATGAAAATGATGTGGAGTCTGAGCAGGATGATAAATCACCTCAATGTAAAAAGAGACATGTTGATGAGGACAAACAGTCGAGTCCTGTGAGTAAGAAAGTCATTAGTCAAGCTGCTGGTCTAAAAGATGAGGCACCTACCCCGAAGAGGAAACGAGGGCGTCCTCCAAAGAAACATAAACAAAATGCACAAACTGAAAGGGATGCTGGAACAATTGATGAATCCCGACCCCCAAAAGAAGATGCAGATGAGAAAACTAAGGAAGGCAAAGATGATGAAGAGTCTGATATAGAGTCTGATAAAATTAAGAAATTGAGAGATTCAGGTAAAGAGTGTGTGGGGAATGATGATACAGGGAAAGAGTTGGAGCTTAAAGTAAATGCAGAAAATCAGATTGATGAGGACCGTAAGGATGCGAAAGTCCTAGTTGTGAAAAGAGCGACAGCCAGAAAATGTAAAATAAACATGGAAGATGAGGATGAAGAAGATGAAGACAGTGATTATAATCCTGCTGAGTCAGCAGAATTAGCACATCAGAGCTCCCAAATGGACCCTAATAAATTCAAATGTCGATATTGTCCCATGAGGTTCTTTTACACGGAGAAGGACCTGAAATTTCACGAGAGCTGTCATGCAGAGAAAGATGGGAAGAAATGTGCCAGTTCATTTAATTGCCCGTTTTGCAACCGCACTGGTACTAAGTGGAAACAGATATCAAACCATTTGCTTGCTCATAGGGATAAACGGCAAGAGTTGCAGCAATACCAGTTTCTGAGAGACTTTATTGGTCCTTTCAGATGTGTTGAATGCAAAAAGGACTTCCAGGTCAGGTCAAATCTCCTGGAACATATGCGCACTGTGCACAGCATGTATGTTGCTGAACGGGGAAGACCTAAGCGCAAGTCTGGATATACGAAACCCCCAGAGAACCAGGAAGAAACAAATGTCAAAAATCCAGATGAAGTTAATATAGCTGAGAATCAGAGCAAGATAGAAACTGCTGAGGTCGCTGAATCTGCAGCTGTGGAAGTGACTAATACAGTTCCCAATGGTGATGCTACAGTAAATGCCGAGGCACCTGTTGCTGATGAGAAAGCTTCGGTTACTGTATGCGTTTCTTCAGAAATTGACATACCAAAGGCTGTTAATAGTACATCTGAGGAACAGTGTGCTAGTGAAGACGTAGTTGAAATCAAACCTAGCCACGAAAACAGTAGCGATGAAGAATGGGACGAGTCTCGGGAGGGAAAAGCGATATTTGAACGATCGTGGGTTTTCATTAAAAAAGACAAGGTTCGAAAGAGGAAATACACACCCAAAAGGAAGTCTTATATATACAAATGTAAGTATTGTACGCAGCGCTACTTTGACTCCAAGGATGACTTGAATTTTCATGAAAGTTGTCATTTGGTCAAAGACGGCATCGTTATGAAGGAGATCTACTATTGCAAGTACTGTAATGTCCAAAGAGATCGCTGGCATGCCATAATGAATCATATATTAACGCACAAGGATAAGTTTGATGAACTGGTACAGGTCGGGCTGTTTAACAGACAAATTGGAGTGTTTGAGTGCGACCAGTGTACCAAAACATTTGTCCTTAAGTCAAACCTGATGGATCATAAGAAATATGCGCACAATTCAAAGTCAGCTATTTGTGATATTTGCGGTACATTCATCCAGGCGAGCGATCAGAAGAGCATTAGACGTCACATTGATAAGTGCAAGCAAATTGAATACAAGTGTGAATTTTGTTCTTACAAAACTATGGTACAACATAACATAATGCTGCATAATCGAATCCACAAGGGCAAAGGTCATACATGTGAAGTATGCAAACAAGTGTTTGCAACAAAGACTACGATGGAATTGCACAAGAAAATCCACGCAGCAAACCGGGAGCGATTTGTGTGTGAACATTGCGGTCAGCACTTTTTGAGCACTATGAGTCTGCAGTTGCACATAGCTCGGTACCACACGCAGCACACCACCTTACTCAAGTGCGGATTCTGTGATTACACCTCAGGGTTGAAACAAGATTTGACGCAGCATCTGGAAAAAGTGCATAATAAGAAGTATAAATGTGAACATTGTCCGTATCAGACCAATTCACTCCAGTCCTTCCAGACTCATTCTGATTACCACCTGCCTAGTAAAATTTACGGCTGCAGTTACGAGAAATGTTATTACCGAAGTGCTACGGAAGGGGAACTGCAGCGACATGTCCAAGATATCCATGAGGCAACACTGCCACACCAGTGTGTGATTTGTGGGAAGGGTTTCCGAAAGAAAGCTGTACTGAGCCGCCATATCGTCACCCACACTGGCATTGAGGCTTACGAATGTTTAGAGTGCGGTCAGAAATTCAAAACCCACAGCAGCTACTACCGCCATCGCAGGAAAACCAAACATGACGCAAACCGCAAAGGTCTAGTCAGTGTACCGTCAGGGTTAACCATTGAGGTTGTTCACGAAGATGGGGAAATTGAGATTCCAGTCGGTGAAGAATCGGCAATATCGTTTGTGTATCAGAGCCCAGAGGAGACCATAGAGGATCAGGCAGCTGTGTCAAATGTGCAGGAGATACAGCTTGAAAATATTAAAGTTGAATTGGTCAGCGGAATAGACGCTGTAGAGTAGTAAAATAAACCTTGTAGCAAGGCTTCTATGAAGCCAGGCTTTTGCTCATGATGAAAGTTTCTTATTTGATGGTATAAGTTTATCAGGTAAAATCTTACTTTCCAATGACATGTATACAAATCAGTTCTATCCCAGATGTAGAATATGAGAATTAAGGCAAAAAAAAATAAACGGTATGGTTCTCAGGCACCGCCGCATCAATTTTAAACCCCCGCATCAAAAGTTTTTATTTTGACTTTCCAAAGTAAGTTACCAATTTTGAGCTACAGCCGCTCGGACATTTCTTTCAAGAAGATAAAATCATACACTTTCCTTTGTTATGTAGTACTTTTACTTGTTTAGCAAAATAAATCTGTTATTATCATGCTTTTCCCTTATCATTTGACATTTTTATTGAAACATACCAAAAAATTAAAAATAAAAAAACCCGCCCGCATGCATTGATTTCTGAAAAAAAAGTGCCTGAGAACCATACCTTTTTTTTATTTTGGCCTAATGACAGTACTTTTGATTACTCTGACTACTGTATTTGTTCCATTTTAAACTGCATGTCTATTTAAAACTGCACCTAGACTTCTCCCAAATCCCACATGAAATCCCATTTCAACTGTTTTCTCTGCTGTGTTTTATGGCATTAGATACAGTGGATTCAAAAAAGATTGTTGGCTTAAAATATTGTAGCTTTGTATTCATAAGTGTTTACAGGCTCACTAAAGCGCACCCAAAATAGTCGCCTAGAAAGCCATCATGTTGCTAGATTCTTTCAGGTCAAACATATTGCATATTTATTTTATGTTTAAAAGATGCCCAATAAGCTTAAGAAACCCTCTCAGTAAGAATTGTTGAAAATTTCATAAAGGTACAACAATAGCTGAAAAAGATGTCTGTAATGTAAATATAAAGTGTAAAATTTATCTAAAATAAACATAAACTAGAAATTAAAAAGTTTATCAAATGTGTGGTTTTCATATCATTGGGACTCACCCACTGAAAAGTAGAATATTACTGCCAAGTATGATCGGAGGTTTCAATATGTAGTCTTGTACACCTTGTGCTCAACCAGTATGTATACTGTGATGGAGATGGTTGTCTATTTCAGGTTTAATGTGAAGTCAAAGTGTAGAAAATAAATCATTGCAAACTGTACAACTAGGAAATCATTTGCATGCAGAACACTGTTATACAAGTTAGTGCATTTTTTAAGATTACACTTCTAGTTTATACATTTAAAGTTTTAACCCCAGCCCCAGGGTTAAACTGAATCAATACCTAGGTATTCCGGGGGAGTGATGGAAATCAAATTGCTTTATATATATATATATATATATATATATATATATATATATATATATATATATATATATATATATATATATATATATATATATATATATATATATTTGTTCATAAGAACTCTGAGCATTGAATTATGGGCCAGATGTGAAATAATTGATCTTGATTATTGGTAATATGATTAAGGTGTATATTTAGCTTTAAATCCAACTCATTTAAAAAATTGTTCTTACATTTTATAAATGTACATTACAATTGATGGTGTCTTGAATATGACTGATGTGCAAAAGCCAGACTGAAATTGCTCAAGCAGTTGTGACCATGTGTGTACAGTACTTCAGCTTAGTAAAGGTGAAAGTTATTTTATTTGTACAAAAAATAATAAAAACTTACACATTAACCATTCTGACTTTATTTAATTTCACAAGGAGAGAATGGTTGATAAATGGGATTAAGAAGCCTGAGTGATCCAGTATACATTTTGCACCAAAACCTCAACTTTCCCTTAAAAAACAGCACTTTTGTGACACCCAGAAGGCAAATTTGATTCCTAAAATGTATTCCAAATGAAGACCAGATATGTTAATAACATCTAAATTCAGGTCTAGGATTTTGCTTATATGGTGTTTAAGGTCGGGGTTTAAAATTTTGATATCACTAATATATTGTCAATCATCCAGCCCCACACTGTGCCTTCCTGATCTTTCAGACTTGTTCACTCTTGTAGCTTTTCTCAGCTCCTCAGAGGCTACATCCCAAGCAGTCCCTATTGGCACAAGAAGGTGACTTGTTCAACATTTGCGTGCCACCAATGACCGGTACCTGTCTGGTTAAGACCTTAGCTAGGGGTCTGTGTGGAAAGTGGTCTGAATAAAAGTCTAACTCACAACCGGAACACCCTGTTCATTGTGCTATCAGAAATCATGCTTTGTTCTTAGTATCTTGCCACAGTATTTTATTTTGAAGACACTTAAATTTAAACAGGCTCTTTGGCCCTGGTGTGTATATTCATGTGTACAAGCATTTACATGCAATTCAAGTAGGCCAGGTGCAGTGGAAGTTTGTCCTTGTGTGTTTGCATATATGCTCTTAAATCTTTTGAATGTGTAAAATCTAATATGTTTTAATAGTAAATGATAAACTGGTATGATCTGTTATTAGCTTTGTAATAAATTGTAATTATTGCACAAACTAGTATGATTTGTAATTAGCTTTGTAATAAATTGTTTATAAGAGTTATAATACCAGTTCTGATCCACCCATGACTGAAGACACCTAAGATCTGAGAACTTGGCAGCTTAATGAACTGTTATCAGTTAAATAGTGACTTTTTGTATTTCACAGTATTATTAAACACTTTGTGCAAATCACTTTCTTTAATAAACCAAACTGCTCATCCTCATCCCCCCTTCCCCTTATAAATTCTTGAAGTAATTCTATTACACAAGTCAACTGGATAAATCTTCAAGAGGGATTGGTTGGGTTTTCTGGAATACACTATGATTAGAGTTTGGATGACCAACTAAACACTAAGGGGTTCAATGAACACAAATGGATGGACTTGGTTTGTCACACATGTTTGAGAGCCAGATGGACATGGATTAACTGGTGCATAACTTCCAAGCAGGATAATCCTCAGATGTGTCATGGTGTATGTCTATCCAGCAAACCAGTATATCTGCAGCTATGCCTTTTCATCCGTTTGGACTAATGAATGTTGACCTCATGTTATTTGAAATATTAAAGAGGCCGATTCTGATATATGATGTGTATTAACTGAAGATAAACCCTTTAACCTTTTAGAAAATACACCAGAAAATTACAATCCCACTGAACACAGCTGCTTGTTTTGTATAAATCCATAGTTATAGCTTAGGGAGGGGGGGGGGCCTGCTGAAATAATCCAAACACATTCAACAAGGTTCTGCGGAAGGGGGGTCAATACAGGGGGGATAGGGGGTATATAACCCCTTCCCCCAAAAATTTGGTGAGGAGGCAATGGTCCTTGTAATCATCCCCTCCCCCACTATATAGAGAATAACTTTTTATTTTCAAATGAAATATATTAATAAAAAGAATTATAGAAATTGATTCCATTTATGAATTCACTATGAAATATATCTTAACCCAGTTTAGAATTTGCTTATACTGGAAATGTAATATTTTATTTTCTAAAACCTTATACTTAATTGTAATATATTAAAAATGTGGTTCAATATTAATATTTGAAAGGCGTCATACAGACTCTACTCTACACATAGACAGCCAAACATTGGTTGCATCTCCCCCCCCCCCCATTTGTTAAGGTTGCTGTTTTGCACTAGCTGCATATCAAGCTAATACATCTATCACAGAAGCATTACAATAGCTTTTCTTATTAAGAATTGCCTAGAGTTCATTTATAAATATGTATTGAGAGTAAGCCTGACTCTTTATGTCTGAAGTTACTTGGGTTCCAGTTATTAGCTGGCTTTAGAAAAAAAAAACATCTTTGAGCTGAATATTCAAAAGACAAGCTAATGCCAGGTATAATATGAACAAACAAGACTTTATTCACAAACTATGGATCCCTCCCCCCTTATAAAAGTCAGGTCTGAAGTACAGTTTAAATGTACAGCACAAGAACATACATTTATATTGTACTATAAGTTAGTATAACTGAAATGACAATAGGATGATGATCATCACCATACAATGTACTTAACTGCTCCACCACAGGAAAACATCACGATTTATAAGAACTAAAATGTATAACATAATGTTTTTATTTACATAACTTAAAATCATCCACAATAAGTATGTGATAATATCAGAATGATTCTAGTGGAGTGCAATGGTGTAATGTTTTCAAGAAAAAAGGGGAGCAATATGTTCACGCGATTTTCTGGTGTTTGTTTGGTGTATGTCAGATGTTACATGTATGCAATTCACATTTTAATCGCCTCTCACAATGGTGCTGTCAAGCAAGAAGTTGGTTCTTTTTAAAATAAATTCTGTCAGTTTGGGAGAGAATAACCAGTTCATTCATCTATGGTATAAACAGTGTTAGAAACATCCAAAGTCTGTTTATCAGTTAGCAATATAGATGACCCTATGCTTTTCTACTGTTTCAATGTCCCTTTCCAGTTGCTTCATTTCTGCCTCCATGCGTTCTTTACGATTTTTCTTTGGTGCCGTGTCAGTTACAACAGACAAACCCTGGTATTCGTGGTGCAAATGTTCCCAGTTTTGTTTGAGTCCTGCTAGAATATCTTGCCTCTCGGCTTCAGAAAGCTGCTTCATGGCGCCGCGACGGAAATGCTCAGCTACGTAAGCATCATACTCCTGTTGTGCCATGATCATTTCCTCCTTTCTGCGAGATAAATACTCAGGTGTCTTCCCAAAGTCCTAAAAGAGAAACAAAATATTAAGATTTACCTTGCCTCGCAAGCTGACAGCAATTTCAGGAGACATAGCTATTAACTGATAAAACAGAAGTATTTTGTATGATGCCATTTAGGTCTTTGTGTATAAGTGACAAACGAATATGAGTCTATAAATGTTCACATGAAATATTTTCTGAACATTTTTTCCCCCAATCAGTACTTGGGTTGCTTATAATCAACAATATCAGAGTTTTTCACATGTGTGCACAAATACATAAGTAATTTACTGTATATGCAATTAAAAAGCTACATTTTACCAACAGTAAAAAGATTGTTACCAATGACTAGGAAAAGCAAATAATAAAAAATAACAATAGACTTTGCAATCATATAAAATTGCAATGATTCATTTACTGCATCGCTTCATATGTATTAGTTTCTGAATGTCTATCTGCAAATACTTTCATCTACAATTATAGGGCTAATTAAATCAGATGTAGTCTTCAATCAGGACGGCAAATTAGGGGATAAATTGACATAATATAATTTAGACAAAAGCCATCTTTTTTAAAGCATCATCACTAACTATAAGGAGAACTGTTTCAACTAAAGTTATAGATTATGAAATTTAAGTTGAATGGAGAGAAAAGATGTCCTTGTTCACCGACATGGGGCCTGCCAAAAAATGAGAATATATCCAAATGATAGGAAGGGAAACGGATGATGATGCATTTGCAACAAAAACTTCATTTGTGTGCAATGTAAATTTGAGATATTGCTTGGAGGTCAGAAATTTTTTTGTTTGCTTTGTTAAAACCCTTACCTGTTTACATTTATTTTAATTTTCAACCAACTCTGACACGATTTACATTCACATAACGAGTAATATCTTATTCAGCATTTGTTGTACCTTTACCAAATTTTCAACAGTTCATACTGAGAGGGTTTGCTTAAGGTTATTGGGGGAATCTTTGAAACAGAAATAAATATGCAATATATTTCATCTGAGAAAATCTAGCAATAGAAGAAGTTTCTAGGTGCCAATTTTGAGTGCGCTTTAGTAAGCCTTCAAATAGTAAAGGGTCTATAGATGTGTCCCAGTAAGATACTTCTCTAGCACCTGGCATCTGGTGGGACCTACTTACACTTAGGATGTTTAGGATATACAATCACTTCCCCACTCAGACGCATCTAATACAGCAGATATAATTTCTGACAAATATAAATTATATTAATTTAAATACGCATTCTAAACAGATTAAATTCTTTGGAGATTTTAGCTGCACTCTTCCGCATGGAGTCAAAATGCATTCCCTCATGCTTCTAAAGCTAGTACCGGATATTCTCCATCTTAAGCAGCATGTCTGTTTAAAGCTGCACCAAGAGGTTTCTGTATCCTGACTGTGAAAACTTCAGAAAAGGCAGAACTTGAAAGAAATACTATAAATTTGCACCTGCACTCCCAAGTGCATGAATCTGTGCCAGCTAGAACTATTCAAGTGACTTGGGGAATGTTGGCTGCTTTGGATAATATAAATACAATTGAGAATAAAGTGGAAGTTTAAACTGAAAGAAACACCAATGGGGCCAAATCACAGTCTGACCTTTTTAAACTAAAGGTAATCCCTTGGAGCTTTTATAAAAAAAATAGGCCAGGAAACGTGGATAACACCACTCACAGGTGGCTTGTTTATATCAACCTATTTATAATATGTGGTGGCCCGCCAAAATAATCAAAACTGATTCAACAAGGGCATTTGACAGCAAGTCAGATGAGGCAGAGCTTTGCAAATGGCGTTTTGAAACCAGTGACCTTTCTACCTCCACATATATACACCCTACCAGCTTAAGTTACATGTTTTTCCCCCCGTTTGTCAACATTGCTGTGTTTACCAACATGTTATTTTTAAAGAAGTTCATACATCTTTTACGGATTCATAATAAAACCAGAATTACCCTTAGGTCATGAATATATACACATGGGAAGACAGACACACATAACTTCTATTTCAAAAGGTAGGTGAATAGGCAGCTTTAAAAGAAAGTAGATAATACTGAAATAATGAAAAATTTGGTTGAGATTAAATGGATTATGGTAGTTACCTTCTTGTTGATGTATTTGGGCTCCATTCCTGATGGTTCCAGATGGTGTTTATCTCCTCTTCGGGTATCAACAAATTTTTTCTCTGGCTTCTTTGGTACTGACATGATATTCTCTACAGCGTTTGAGGTGATGAAATTCTTTGTCGTTTTGAGTCCCATGACCGGCTGGTCATCCTTCTTTGGCACAGCTGGTCGCTTCATATCTTCATCCTCGTAATGAAAGGACCTCTCTGAAAATTATAAGGCATGTCTTGATTCATCAAGCATTTGTGAGCATTTACAGCTCAGCTAATAAACAGATCACATGCATTTATAAAGCATAACATTTACTGAATATATTTGTTTGCTTTAGTTTCTGCAAAAATATACACATATCAAGCATATCACAGGCATATAGTGGCCAACTTTTATCAACATCTAAGGAATAAGAATAAATATTCTGTAATAAAGGTGCCCAATCACCCACTGTTTGAAAAAGAATTTATGTGAATTCTGGCTTCTTCTGTGTATATATTAATGATCTAAGGGTAATTTTGATAGCGATAAGTTCTTATAAGGCCTTCAAGAAGGATGTGTGAACTTGTTTATTAACAACATGTTTGAAAAATAGCAATGTTTACAAACAGGAAAAATATGTAACCTAAAGTGGTAGGTTGTATACATGCAGAGGTAGAAAGGTCACTTGTTGCAAAACACAATTTGCAAAGCTCTGGCTCATCTGATTTGCTGCCAGATGCCCTTGTTGCATTTGATTATTTTGGCGGATCCCCACATATTATAAACACTTGATATAAATAAAACAAGCAGCCTGTGTGGGGTGATATCCACTTTTTCTGGCCTATTTTTATCGAAGCTCCAATGAATAACCTTTAATTTATAAAGGTCAGGTAGGTGATTGGGCCCCTTTAAATCATTGTAGTTTGCACAGCATTCTAATATTTAGGGAGATATGAATAAATTTTAAAAGATCCCCCCCACTTTTGACCTAAGGATCTCTTCACGATTTTTTTTCAATAGTCTTCCTTGTTTGGACCCCCAGCTTTCCAAATCTTGGATTCAATAATATCTCTATCTTGAATTCCTTTATACATGTGCATCTGTACAAATATTAAAGAAACATATTTAACAAACAAACATTTGAACATGTTTGTTGTCTAACATGCAATAAACAAGCAACACGATCAAGTGCAACACCGTGTTTGTGGCTGGGGTTACAATTTTAGTGGGGCAAGTAAAAGCCAGATTTTACTTGCCAAGTACTTTCAAAAGTTAATGTGAAGCCCAGGCCTGTCAATGTTTCATGTACAGAGCTCCTGTCAGAGACACTCACTATCTGGGAGAATCGGTTCCTTCTCTCGCTTTTTTAGATATTCCTGGGGAGCTCGGGTTGGTACTTTGGCTTGACCCATGGTTTTGTATGATGCTTTGTTACTTTTGTATTCATCGTTGACAGTAGTTTTGAACTTGGAACTGTACCTGCAAATACATAAATAAAAATTAATTATTCTTTAGACAGAATAATGTAACCTATCGGTAATGAAAGTGCTAGATTGGCAAAATATAAACAACAATGATGGTATACCCAGGTACCTTAATCTTAAAATATACCCTGCAAATTATATGCATGGAATTAAACTGATTGAACAAGAACAAGACATTTTTCTGAAACAAAACAACCAAAGCCCAGGTTGACACTGCATGGATTTTTTTTCCTGACCACAAGGCTGAACTATCCAAAAAGGCAAACGGTTAAAAATACGATAGTTTTTATTGTGGCCAATGGCATCGGACTCTCAAGCAGAAATCAAAACATAGGCCATTCCACTGTGTCAACTTTTTTGTGATGATTTTGTGTGAGACAAACTGACCAAAAAAAATTTGCACATTTGGGAAAAGAAGAAAACTTGTAAATCTTTTTGGTACTGTTAGGTTGCCTTTCCATGGACACAATTTTTGTGTGTGTTGTGATTGCATTGCCTGGGGAGGATATACCTAGTGGAGCATTGAATGCCTGCCCCAGATATAGTAATATGTCCGATTTTTTGGCAAGTGATGAAAAACCTGCTCAGAAACCAATGTCAGTGGAAAGGTTACATGGGTAAAACTGATTTTTTTGACGGCAAATGAAACACCATCACAACACAGAAAAATGACATTCGCAGAAAGGTTGTGCCCATGTGGGAATTTACACTGAAATTAGGATAATGAATTCCTGTGCTGGCAGTACCTAATGGTAGGCTTGTCTAAACTGCTGCCAAGGTACAATTCCTCTGCCGGAAATATAGCTTGTAGACTAATCAAAAGCCACTGCCAGCAGTTTAGTCACTTCCTAAATATTAACACTCTACTACCTGATGCCACTGGCGAATGACCATTGTTTATTATTCAGGGAAAATGTTATCACATGTGTGACAACAGTGAAAAACATGCATCAGGCCATGCTGATGAATAAAATTTAACTAAAAAAAAGCGTTGGTAGCTCTTGATCTGTGGTCACTTAGTTACAGGTGCTGCTTTTGTATTTTACGTTTTTCCATTAACATCTATAACAAGAGCATATGTGGTCAGTTCTCGGGCATGGCAATTTCATGAAAATGACTGTGTAAAAACTAGTCACTAAATTCAGAAATTGATACAGAGGGTCCGGAATCACCCCCACCCCTTCCTTTTTCATACCATATTTTGTGACCTGGACCCCCTTTGCCTGACCGGGAGACTTTTTATAAAGTTTTATCATAAGTGCTACTGGGTTGGACCCCTCCTTTTTCTAAATCCTGGATCCGCCCCTGTAATTGTGGGATTGTTTCTCATATTGTTTTAAATTGTTTCCAGTTAAAAAAATAAGCAGCCGCCAAGTTATTATTTTCTCAACTTTATTCACTAAATAATGCATTTTTTGGTACATGTGCATTATATGGGGCTGGGGGGGGGGGGGGGGGGGGGATGAATTTCAGGGGACTAAAACAGTAACTGAACCAACATTTTCTTTTTTTATAAAATGTGGGATCAATGCCTAATAGGCTTCTACTATATACTAATATAAGTGTAATATGTAATTTATAAGTTAGAAACATGCATTAAAAAATAAGCATCACTTGTTTTCACAATTTAAAAGGACTCCATATTGTTAGGTCCTGTCATATATTGAGTCTGATAACTATACAGTGAGAGTTTCTACAACAGAAGCCTCAGACTTTACACCACCCAATGCCCCTGTAACCAGTGTCAACAAGTGTTTATTACCCCGTGCCAGCATGTCACTCTTCAGAGCTGGGCCTCTCATCCAGATTTTCAAGCAAATTATATAAAAATATACATTCGCATGACATCACAAATCTGGATGAGAGTTTGTGAAATAAGGCTTATTAGAAAAACCCACTATTCTTCACCATTACCAATTTTTCTCCATTTCTGAGAAATTTTCTCCGTCTGTGTCAAATATTTTTAGGTATGTTTTTTTAAAAAATAATCGTTAAGAAACAGGTGAACAGGGGTAATGAAACGGAATATGAAATAACCATACACTTAGTGACTTACAATTTGCATCAATGACAAATTTTTCCTGGCACTGGCACTGTGGACAGTGTGGTGGTTAATTCAGATCAAAATAAGGGAACTAAATATATAAATATATATCTGCAATGACGCTCATACAAGCTTACCTAGGTGGCTTTGGGGCCTCGTACTTCTCTTCGGCTATTAAATTATAGATGCTCTCTTCCTGCATGGTGGCTGTTTGTCTGTACCAGTTTCACTGATTCTAATCAACACCACAGAGCACTAAGTTACAAAGCAGCCGTTTCCTGCAACAACAAGGCCGTCTCCACGGTGACCGCGCATGCGTAATACCGCATGAACATCGACTGGCCCCTGCTCTACTTGCGAACGATTTCATAGATTGGTACCCTTTCGCTAGTTTATTTCAATGACCTGCTGAATGAAGTCATAGCCTACTTGTTCTGACCTATCACGATACAGTTTTGATCAGATATACATATAAACAAAAGGTTTAATGCATATCAAATAATGTTCACCATGTTGAAGTGAAAAAGTTAAATTATTATGAATTTAAATAGAAATGTGTGATATATAGGATTAGCGGGCTCGGTCCACCGAATTAGGCCTTTCGCCTGAACTGTAGGCCTATATAATAATTTTGGGCTACAGACACGTTGGCATTCTAGGTGTGTGCATCATTATACATTTATTTCCCCCTGTAAAAGGTTGTCATATGTGGATTAAACACACAATGTACAACTGTCAGGTTATATATATGTATATGAACATACATATATATATATATATATATATATATATATATATATATATATATATATATATATATATTAATTGAATTAATTACCATTTAAGGAAATATTAGACCTGTGTTGTTGGTTTAGACTATGCGTTTATGAAGAAATACTATATAAAGATGACAAACTAAAAAAAAATTCGTTTTCATTAGACACTCATACAGAAGGGTTAATATTCTATGGAATTTTCAATTATTTTATAATCAAGTATGTAATGATAATACCATTGACTATATTTAAGCAGCTGAAAACCGAATCACATGCGTGACATTTATTTATATCGTGTAGTTTTTATTAATAATGCATGTATGTATATGCAGAGTGTAATAACGGGAAAACTCCTTTCCCTGGTTATATATATATATAGAAATAGTTGAATGCTACCTTATATTAATATGTAATAAATCACAAAGCTGTTCATTGATTAATATCCTCAACTTATTAATTGGAACGTAATAAACTGGATAATTTAATAATCTAATTGCAAGTCAATAACAAATTCTGAAAATTAATTACGAACAAATGGGGAAAAAATAGATAAATTTAGTGATGTCAACCCAACCGGGAGGGGGGGGGGGATAATTAACCCACTTTGGATCCGCCATTGTAAGTATATGCTTCTCTCTAAATTGCACATTTAGGCCTACCTTTTTTTCTTACAATTAACCGTCAGTACTTGGCTTTTGGTGATGCGAACAGGGACCTGGGAACGGTGCAGAGTGGCTTCGAGATAATTAACATGGTTGCATGTATATACTGAATATAATGGTTGCGAACCATGTATTTTTAAGGATATTAGAGACCTTGGTGTCGAACTCCGAGGCATATATAACCTTGAAATTTATCTGATTTTGGGTTACAGACCTGGACTACAAATTATATATATCTAAACCAAGGACAGGTTCAAATGGCACTGTGCATGCGTACTTATAAACTCCCAATGAAAATGTGCGATATACATCATACAAAGGCAAATGCAAATGAAATTTGATTTTATCAAAGGCAAGTGTGATTATAATTATCCAATGAAAATGCACTTTAACCCTATTAGTCTATACTGATATTGAGGTATGTACGTATATTGTAATGATAAAACTTAGTGTATTGAGCTCCTGAAACCATAATTATTAGGCATCATTTTTAACCCCCCGCATCAAAAGTTTTATTTTGATTTTATCTTTCAAGAAGATATGCACGGTTTGTATTCATGCATATAGCTGATCCTAATTCGATACGTTTTGTGCACATATTTCAAAGCATATCCTTTGTGTATTTGTGTATTTCAGTGCAGCGGTGTCTATATATTAAACTCCCGATTCCCACAAAAATAATGATCAATGCCTGCCACCTGTTTACAGTCCTACATAATATTTCTCTCTCTCTCAAAAAAAGATGACATAATGAGACCTTGAATTCTATTCACCTGTGCCAGCTTTGCCTGGCACCAGACGGTTGTGGCACCAGCCAACCCCATTCGGAACTCCTCGGCCGAATCCGTTGGCTTTCTCGGATTCGGCCAAGGAGTTCCAAATATAACCAACCTACGCTGTTTATGAAGCCTGTCAAACGAAGCACCCCAGCTATATAGGATACAACATTCGCAATATCTGAAATCCTATATACTCTGGCTAAACCGCGCCTCTAATATTCTGATCATTCATATTTTAAAGACAGCAGCATATAGATTGGATTTTTTTCATCCTCAAAATGTCCTACATGACTACGTCAGACAAATATCACAAGGTTTTATCAGTTTATAGAGACAGGAGCACGGAAACAGCAGCAATAAGTCAGTGGTTTCGGGAGCAAATGCCAACTCATATTTCGCCAGCGCTTAAAGCAATGCAGCCTGAAGAAACACTTCGAGTCCTCGGAATTGCATCCGGTCCTGGTAAGTGTAATGACAAAAAAAATAATAATAAGGCAAAATAAAAAAAGTATGGTTCTCAGGCACTTTTTTTCGAGATCATCGATTTAATAATTATTTTTTTTACCTTTTTTGTATGACATAAAAATGTCATATGATCATGGAAAAACATGATAATAACATAATTTTTTGTTAAACAGGTAACAGCACAACATAACAGTGGAAATCTTATCATAATATATTATTTTTATCTTCTTGAAAGATGGAAATCAAAATAAAAAATTTTTGATGCGGGGGGGTTAAAATTGACGCGGACGGTGCCTGAGAATTATTTTTTTCCTAAAAGGAATACGTAAGTTGCACCGTGAGCTGAAATCCAATTGGTTTATTGAAAATCTGGGGTTTTCTTCTAATTATTTACACAGAAAACTAAATGGGGTTGTTACACTGTAACATATATGCCAGGGAAACCTGGTATACTTAGGTAGTAGCTCGGCGTAGAGGATAGAAATTCACATTATCATTAATTATTAGTGACATACAGGCGACCGGTGGCCGGACTCAGAGGTGGACACTGAAGTGGTCGGCCAGAAACCGATACGCCGGTATGCAGGGTAGGGTGAAAGGAGTACTCGAGTACTCGAGTCCGGGTAATACTTACCGAGTACTCGAGTCCAAGATTTGGACTCGAGTACTCTTGTATGTACATGCATATATGTATATTACTGCAAATTTTAGGACAGTCTGTAGGATTATTTATCCATTGTCGTAGCCTGGCGTAGGGCTCTAAACATATGCTAGTCAAATTAATCGAGGTCTTGTTATGACATATATCTATTCCTTCGTTGCGATAAAGTTAAGCCGTCACTAAGTCAAATTTATGCATATTTTGCATCGGTAAACAGATGTTTGTTTTACCTTCACAGCGTTGCCATGGTAACGAGTACTCGAGTCCGAGTCTGGTAATGCCTATCGGGTACTCGAGTCCAAAATTTTATACCCGTTTCAGCCCTAATGCAGGGACCCCGGGGGGAAGATAGGTCAAGTAAGGGCTAGCTGCATGAGTCAGTCAAGTGTAAGTATTCGGACTGGCTGGTCGACTCCACCATGTTTACCGCTGTACACCGTCTTTCTGATATTAAAGGTGTCTTGCATCGTTCATTGGAGTTTTCGGTATAGTCGTTACAACACATATAGGCAGGGTTAAAGCCACGCTGGTCGGCGGTGGTCGGGGGAGCCAGGACGGGATTCTGCCGGCCGGCAGAAAGCTAACATTTGCGACCCACCGACCAGCACAGAAGATATTAAAGATAAAAAAAAAAACAGCAATGAAACTTTGATTATTTATTACCCGAAAACAGCATAAAATTTGTACCTCACAAGTATGTTTACAAAATCGAGTGCATGTGTGCACTGAAACCCAGTATGTGCACCTAGTGTAAATACCTGATATTATCATAATTTATCCTTGATGAAATTGGGAATAACCCGGAATCTACTCTGTTATTGGCTTATTGCGGAGTTAAAGTCATTTATAATACACATGCAGAAAGTTCCAGTTTAACAGGTATGTCTGAAAGTCGGACAATATGCGTAGAGCCGCTTAAAATATGCAAGTCTATAAGTCATCTGTCGGGAATAATTTTTCCTCTCTTCACTTTGGTACTCACGTCATATTTATTTCTGCGCAATTAAAACGATGTAAACTTAATTCGTATTTTTTTTCTATACGTATCCCCCAAAGTTTCTGCACATTCATGGCCGTTTACCGTGACTTAAGTGGCTTAACTCTGTCGGGGGGAACCTTCAACCTGCGGTGTTTGTATACTGAAACATCTGCCCGTTGTAATATAACACCTGCATGATTTTTTCGCAGGAAGAAAGTTAATCGGAGCAACCCACAATATCACTGGCGAAGAAAGTTGACAAACATACATACCCACAAAAACAAACAAGTTTAAGCATTTTTTTCTAGAACTTGGTTCTGTTTCTTCCCCCTGTAAAAACGTTTTACTTTACGTCGTAAAAATTTGACATTCTGGCGTTTTTACAAAGTTCCCAGGGAACAGACAGGGAATAGGATTGATTTCATTTATTTTAATAACAAATGGAGTGCTATTGTCACACAAAATTTGACTAGACCATATAACTTATAAGCAGCCCATATAATATAAGAGTTTAACTATTTATTAAAACATATTTATTATAACATATATTGTGCCAAATATAATTTTTATTAAAAATAATAAGAGAATCATATGATTTTTATTAAATAAAATATAACTGAAATGATTATTAAAATAATATTATAGAATATATTCATGAATGCATTCATGAATACATTTAAAAAGTATTTGCACTGGTATTCAAATACTTTCATTTTACCTGAATTCCCATTCTTATGCAAAAAATTTTATAATGATTCATATTCGTATTCAAATACATTTGCAAAGTATTCACACCATGTCTGGTATTTATTCAGTATAAGACAAACATTGATGTTGATAATCCAGAATATACAAAATTTAAATAATGATCATAAGTACCTGGTTTTATGGCTTTTATTAATATTAAAAAAATAAATGTAATATATTCACTTTGGACTACTTTCTCATCAATCTTCACACTGGCCACAGTAGGAATCTAGATTAAAATATCACTGCATCTTTGTCTATCATTAATTTCCTTCATATAATCCCTAATGATTAGAAATGAATAATATGATTTATATTTGTTATTATTAAAATTGAACTGGAAAATACCATAGGTGACTGCATTGTTTTATTTGGAATACGTTACATTCTATCCATCCATACAAGATTCTTACAACATCAGTAACTGCAAGTTAATTTCCTGTTACTCATCAACTAACAAATTCCTTTTCAATTAATTTTTCTTTAATTTTCTGTTATTAAAAACAAATACAAATTTATTAATTTATTGTTTATTGTTATGTTGTTGGTCAAAACAACTACTAGATGAGTTGGGTTGGACACCTGGATAAACTGTGGCTGGCCATAAGCTGCCTGGCTGCCCAAGTGCATGCCTCGCCTCAAGCGTGCATAATTTGCTGAATGGTCAACGAGGTCAACATAGAGGTGACTGAAGAGGGCCTGGGTCTGACATGGCCTCATAAAAAGATAAAAGCTACAATTTTTGGCCAATTTCTTTCAACTTTCTAAACTATAAAGCTGAAATCCTTATGTGTGCATGATATGAAAATTATATCAACAGTGCTCACAGGAAACAAACGTGCCATGGTCAAAGTTGGGCAAAATTTAAGGCACTAATTTTATATTTATACTTATAACTTATAAAATTTGAAAAATTCAGAACTAATTTCGGGTATTCAACTGAATCTTGATTAAATAATGTTACATCCTTGACAAAAAATCTCTAGCTTCAGCAATCCTCTAGTTAAGGGATGAAATATATTTCTTGATTTTTTACAAAGTTCATTATGTTTGGCAATTTTGACAATTACGCAATACTGACATCATTTCTGGCATGTGCATAGCGAATGTTTAGAAAAATATGTATATTATATATGATCAAAGTCAGATCAGTGGTTTAGATATTAGGCAGTCTTGTTTAACAATGGATTTTTAATGGAAAATGAAGTTTTTTTTTATTAATATCTCAAAGGAATGAAGTCCTGTTGACCAAATTCTTGGCATGGTAGGGGATTTTGGAGACATCTAACTGTATACCAAATTTTAGGAACTAAGAGCTGAAGCTGGCGTGCCAAGCTCTAGCAAACTGCATAGCACTAGCTTGATGTAAACAATATGTGACATGTTGCTTGAAAACCTGAAAGAAATCTTCAGTTTTTGATCAAATGTTTTCAAATTTTTGGTGTTAACAGATGAAATGCTATATAAAAAACATGCTGTGAAAATTAAATCCACAGTTGTTACAGAAAATAATGTACCATGGTCAAAATTGGGCAAAATTTAAGGTACCAATTTTTTTCTTTTTGCTAATATCTTAAAAAATTAAAAAATATTTTGATCTAATTTTTGGTATACAAATTTTGATTAATTAAAGTTATATTACTGGAAAAAAGTCCTTAGCTTTAACATGTTTTGTGTTAAGTGATCAAATATCTTTCCTGATTTTTTACAAAATGCATTCTTTTTTTGGCCCATAACTTTTAAATTATATAATACAGACGTAATTTCTGGCATGTACATAGGAACTATATTTAGCCTAATTCGACTTCCATTGTATATTCCAGGTGACCCGGACGTTGAACTTCTCGACTTCTTGGTAACTCTCGGTCGGGCTATTCAATATACTGTTGTTGATCCAAACGCTCACAGCGTCGGAATTTTCAAGAACAGAGTCACGAAATCGAGTCGTTTCAGGGATATCGAGTTCAAGTTTTACAAACAGACAATCCAGTCATTTATGGATGGACCAGACTGTAAAGAACCTTACCACCTGATACACATCATATTATCATTATATTATTTCGATGACATCTTTGAGTCCTTCATACAGAAATGCGTGAACTTGTTAACAACAGATGGGATATTTTTCAGTGCTTACTACGGAACAAGTGAGGACAATTCCTTTTAAGTTTATTTGTTTACTTATATATATATATATATATATATATATATATATATGGTGGGAGTCGATTCCTTTTTCATGATCGATTATTAATCGGTTCAGACAAATATGAAGAAATGTGCAATTATCTGTGAAACTGTACTCTCTTAAACCAACCCCTCATCTCTTACTTATTCTACCTTACGAAAAGAAGTTTTTGCCTTTTTTATATTTTCCTTTTATCACTAAGATATGCTATTCAAAGTTTCATTTTAATTAATTATAGTAATCAGTTAAACCACTGTCCAGGACATCCACTTGCTGGCCCTCATGAATACTCCCGGGTATCATTTTAACTTCTCTTCCAGGACTTTTCATTTTATAGCATTTATGATGACTGCCGACATGCATACTGGTTTCACAGGCCTGCCAGAAAAAATACAGGCCAATATAATTTTTGGTAAAAATTAAAAATAAGTAATTGAAAGCTTAAAATATAATTACTCATGCGGCAGCGGCACCTGACATCAGTTGAGGAGATTATTTCTAAGAGAATCTTGCAAAATTGGCATAGACCTGCAGCATTATGGAGCATTTTAACGATATACCGCCCATAATTTGCAATGAACATTTCGTTAGAAAACTCTCCACTAATTCTGCAGCTCCCTGGCAGTTCACAGAGGTTTAATAAGTCCTCCGTTAATTCTCTCATCTACGGTGTCATACTCAGTTATATAAGTTATTTGGGAACACAGACTCATTATATGAAGCGCGGAATGTTGTAAAAAATGGAATAGTAATTTTTGCATATAACTTAAAGACATTCTGGTAAAAACAATCATGAGTATGATGTAATCGATAGTTGCCTTTCGTAATCGAGCGCTTGAAAGTTGCAGCAAACCGACTGACTTTCGAAAAAACTCGATGATCGGCCCACCACTAATATATATATATATATATATATATATATATATATTTATATATATATATATATATATATATATATATATATATATATATATATATAATATATATATATATATTTATATATATATATATATATATATATATATATATATATATATATATATATATATATATATATATATAGTTCCCGCATAGTGCATGGTTAAACGCTGCATTCGTTCTGTGTCTTCTTCCTTTTAACCAATGTAACCCCTCTCTTATTGGTCTGAAAATTCTTGGCCATTGCCTTAATTGTGGTTTAACAAAGTAAGCAAAAAAGTATAGTAAGCAGTGGTTATAAGACTACAATAATGAATGCATTGTACAGCAGTTAAGGAGTTTAATTTGTATGCTTTTTAAACAAATGTTTTTTTTTAATATATTTTAATATTTATAATATTAAACTTTCATAACTAGGTAATATATAATTATAATGAATGTGTTGAATTCGGTTTATCAAACAGGATCATTTAAACTGATATATATATATATATATATAAATATATATATATATATATATATATATATATATATATATACACATTCATACACACATACATATAACATTCTTTTCATGAACGATCGATATCTGACTCAAGTATACGGTCCTTATCCCAGTACAACAGTGTTTTTACAGTATTATATGACGTAATTAAATATTCCAATTATTAATTTTAGAATGTTAAGAGTATAATGCATTCTGGGCCTATATTTAAACCTTTATTTTGGCAGATGAAGGTCTCATGGAGGTATTTAAAAACAATGCAGAGAGGCGCTTCGGTCCGTCCAGACAGATGTACCTGATGAAAAATATGGAAAAAGTATTAGAAGAATTTGGCATCCGTTTCTCAAAAGACGTATATGTTACCTACATAGATGTAGGTAAGTGGACTTTAAACCCGCATTCGCCTCTGAACGCCAAGTTAATAGCCGAAGAAGTGACCCTTAATTCTAAAAATTTCCCCTACATATAACAGCTGCGGATATAGATATTATATTATCGTTTGATTTATTACTCTGAGGGCACTGTTCGTCGTCAAATGAACTAGTTCGTCATCATAAGTTCTCAACAACTTGATTTTTATACCCATTTCCTATACCAAATTCTGTAGGATCATTAATAACATTGTTTTTCCGGGGTTATATTAATCAAATAAAAATAATATAAAAACCGATGAAACGTCGTTGGGCTTTATCTCTGTGTATTATCATCACAATCAAAGATGTAATGTACGATATATTTATATATATTGTTGAGACCAAAGTATTAACAATATACCGTTCAATGCAGGTTTACTTACAACTTATATAAATTATATATAACATTTGTACCATATATCTTTGGATATCGTAGGTTTTCTGCTTGCTGGACAAAGCGAAGAAGCGGATCTTTTTCTGGATGGTGTGACGCATGTAGATGACGCCAGGAAGAACGCTCCTTATCTGGTTCAATCTGTTATTGAAGACGTAAAAAAGGAAATGATTTCCATCGACGGAAACTTTTACCTCAAAGATTTGTATTGTGTTTACACCATGAGGAGGCCACGAAAATAGGGATGGGGGGATTACGCCATTCCCTTAACACTTAATGCATGGTCACACCAAACGCTACGCGTGTTACGCTGCAAAAGTACATTCAAATACAATTTCTAATATGATATGCTTAAATTTATATTATAGTTAACGGTGGTGGCACCGAGCAAAAATTAGTGGTGACACTAAACTCCTCTGTTGCCATCCCTTCATAGTCCATACTTCCCCATAAATCCTGAGGTTTTAAACATTGTTGTCAGAAGGGTCTATCGCAGCGCCATCTATCAGACACTACCTATATACAACGGTTGATTAGAAACCCGTCCTCGACGAACCTGGGCCATGACACGTCGACCTGTCCAAACGCAAATAAAGAATAATATTCTCGTATTACAAATGAGAAGGGACATTCTTCTAACCTGAACAAACCTAAGGCCGCTATATATACAATGTTCAATTCCGAACCCGCGAGGAAACAAGTGATTATACAGAAAGAAAGAATTTGTTTAGTGAAAAAACAGATTCCTTTGGAAACAAATGGGTATAAAAAGTAATGTAATATTGACTGTTTTTAAATCATGTTCACAGCTTTTACATAAAAATATCAAGGTCGAACTTTTCCATACATTACATTGCAGATTTAGTTAGTATTTTGTGTTGTGAATCTTGGACTTCGGTCACTGATGGACTCTGAAGCTAACGTGAAAGTTTATGACGAGAAGGTTTAGAATAACATTCTTTAGCCCAATGACTGAGCATGACTGTTTTATGTTATTTTAATACTTGTTATATCGAAATTGCTGTTAATGTCATTTATGGTTTGTTTTTCTAAAGTTACACGGAATATGATCTCGGTCATATTTGTGTAAATTTATTCAAGAATGTTCGATATTTTCAACGGAGTTATGTTATAATAGTATATGACTTCCAGTACTAAAGCCATTAAACATCCTCAATACATGTACATATGAATAAAATACTGTTGTAACAGATGAATATTGAAATATGTTTATCTTTAAAATGTCTGGAAGTTTCCCCTGGTATAGTTATAAGAAAAGCTAGACTTCAATTGGATATAGTTATCAATTTACCTCAGAAGGTATTCTTTTTACTAAGTGAGACCTCTTGAACCAAAATCAAAAGTCTTCTCGCATGAGTTATTCACGGGCTATTAAGCCTCTTTAGGATAACTAAAGCGAAAATTTGTCCCACAACTCCACCTTTGCGGTTACCTTGACAAACTATAACTTTCTGGCATTGGAGATGCCGTAGTGTCCCCAGACATATAAAGCATTCCCCCTTCTAAAATAGGCACCCTTCTTCTCATGTATAAATTGACACATGACAGGGCCAAGGTCACAAATGTTTGAACTTGCCTGACAGCTTGGTGGGGTTTGTCAAATTTGAAGGGAACAGATGCAGTACTTCAAAATTATGGGGTTGACTAAAATTCTGTTTTTAAAGATTTGAGAACTGTCACATTGACCTTAGGCTTTGACCTTGTGACCCCAAAATTGACAGGAATCTTCGCCCATTGGCGAACTATTTTTGCAAGAGGGAAGGCTTAGGAAGAAAAGTATTGCTTAAAGGCATCCACAATCTTTTAAAGATGTGGGTCTTGTGACCTTGACCTTTAAACTCATGACTCCCAAAATCTATAGGATTCTTGCTTTATTGATTGGCCATATATAAGTCAAGTTTGAAACCCATATATCATTCCAAGCTGGAGTTAACACCAGGGAATGAATTTTTGAACAGATGGCTGCTGTGACCTTAACCATTGACCCTTTAACCCCAAAATTGATATGGTTCTTCCTCTATTGTTAGGCGAGCTATTTTTGCAAGGTGAGAGGTCTGGGAGAAGTTTTGCTTAAAATGCATCCACAATCTTTTCAAAGATGTGTATCCTGTGACCTTGATCTTTGACCTCATGCCCCAAAAATCAATAGAGGTATTGATTTATTGATGGGCCATAAATAAAAGTCATGTTTGAAAATCCATATATCAATCCAAGCTGGAATAATCATCAAGAAGCTAATTTTTTGACAGATGGCCCTGTGACCTTCACCTTTGACCTTGTGATCCAAAAATTGATGAAAGATGAAGATGAAAGGTCCGAGATGAAAAGTTTGGCTGAAAATGCATCAACAAGTTTTTAAAGATGTGTCCTGTGACCTTGCCCTTTGACCTCGTGATCCCAAAATCAATTGGGGTCTTGCTCTTTCAATTGGACATAAATAAGTCAAGATTGAAATCCATACATCAATAAAAGCTGGAATTATAATCCGGAAACTATTTATTTTGTCAGATGGCTCCTGTGGTCTTGCCCTTTGACCCCAAGATTGATATGGATCATCAGCTATTGGCAGGTGAGCTGTATGTCAAAGATGGAAGATCATGGATGAAATGTTTGGCTTAAAATGCATCCACAATATCTTTAAAGATGCAAGTCCTGTGACGTTGACCTTTGACCTTATGACCCTTGAACCTGTAGGGTTCTTACTTTAGTGGTGGGCCATACATAAGTCGTGTTTGAAATCCATATGGCTATCAACACTGGAGATATCATAAGAGGTGTGTGATTTTCACCAAATATAGAAATATTCAATGTCAAGGCCAGTCTAATGGTGAAGGTCATGACCAAAATTTATTATTGCAATAGGCACCTAATATTTGTAACACTGACCAATGAAGCTTACAATTACAGCAAGCATTAGCACTTCAACATCAATTTATATAAAAATATGGCATGGTAAAACATGTATTGTTTATTACTATTCTAAGGCTATAAATACATCCACATGAGCCAAGATATAGAAATATTGTACAGACAATAATACATGGCAGTTCATTGAAGATATGAGTAAATTTAACATACTTTGCCATTTTCTCTCTGCTGTATATACCATGCATTGTCGTTTTGATGATACATAATATGCAATTCCCTAATTTAGCACAATTCATGGACCACTATTCTCTTAATACAAATAATTATTTAAGAACAAATGGAGACTGCAGTGCTTGATAACCAGGAACACGAGAACTATATTTATCTTAACCATTAGTACATGCAAGCTTTCTCTTTTTTAATATCATTATGACATCTGTAGGCTTACACCCCAAAACATTTTAAAAACAAAGGATGCAATGAAACAATTCAATCATGTTCATTTCATTTTGTGGTCAGAGTGTTACAATATACTTGTAGTATTTTAGTGTCTGGATTTCATATTAATACATAAAATGTATACAAAAAGTAAATGCACAGGCAAAATTACAAAACTACCAGTATTTAACTATTCATGCTACTTGCAGCATTACTTTGATCCAAGTGACTGATACAATGATAGTCATACTGCAGGACACAACCGCAAGAGCAAGCCCACGGTTCTCACTTTGTTTACGGAAAATGTGAATGACCCATGTCACATTTTATGAGGAATCTTGATTAAAGGTAATCCCCCTGCCCAGGAAGTACTTCTTCCACCTATGCATTAATATACAAAGCCTATGGAACTGATTTTCAGGAAATTTGTGGAAGGTGATCCAGATACAAGGACACATATGGATTAAAAGGACAGATCCGGTAGGATTGGCTTGGATATGCTGTGCTAAGGAGCATTCTAGTAGTTTATAGATCAGTATGAAGATTCCAGAAGCGGATCCAGGAAGGGGGGGGGGGTCCCCTGACCCCCCTTTTTTTTCATCTGAAGCAACCTTTTTTAAGGGTTTCATACAAAATTTTGCAGCCTGGACACCCTTTTCAGAACCTGGGGACCTAGGTTTTTTTAGGTTTTTCATTAGTCCTCCTAGGTTGGTCCCCCCTTTTTCCATAATCTTGGATCAGCCCCTGGATTCAACACACATGAGGAAACAGTTACGTTCCTTATTTATGAATAAATGACTGAATCAATAATAGCTGACATTTTTTGTAGCTCCTTATACTAATTGCTCCAGATTATAGAAAGATATATTAAAGAGTATTATCCAACATATGGCAAAGTCATACTATTATGTAGAAGTTAACCCATGTACCTCTATTACTTAGGTTCCATCCAATACATAAAAGTTTGTGAACTATACCACATACATTAAACGTTATGTTCACCTGTATACTTCTATTAGTTTTATCATTTTAAGCAATTATCTTTGGCCATTGGTAGATCCATCTTTGGAAACCTCCTGCATCAGTATGAGTGAACCTGTGGAAAAGTCTAACGTTTTTCTTATTTGGAATTCTTGGCCTTTTCAGTTTGTGTGTATATGTATGAACACTCTTATTGGCAATCTATCTATGCACTGCAATCTCATTGGCTGATCATGCTCCACTCTCAATGGCTGAAGCACTCTCACTGACTGGCCATGCTGCACTCCCATTGGTTAATCATACATGCTTTGCTCTCATTGGTTGATACACATTCTTTGATAGTTCATGCTTCACTCTCATTGGCTGCTTCTTGTTGTTCTTCCAGAATGGGAACTATCAGGTTGTCCTTTGACATGAGATTATATTGGGTGACAAACATGGTGAATCTCCTACACAAGAAAGTTTCATTCTGCAATATAAAAATACAATATTTAATAAAAGCATATATTTTTTTTCTTTTACTAAAAGGAACAATAACATAAAGCCTTGCATCAGCTTAACAAGTCAAGTGAAAGAAAAATAAGAAACAAGGCCTAGCCTAGAGGCACAAATGGTCCCCTGCCATGTGTTTAACTAGGAAAGTGTGGCATCAGTGACACCCAAGTATCCCCAAACCTGGTGAAGAACACACCAGAGGTTTTAGAGATATTTGGTACAAGAATGGGGCAGGGCATGCCAGATGGATGGGCAGACCATTTAAGTAAACTTCCCTCCTTATGTTGGGAGACTTAAAATAAGGATACATGAAAATGACATAACCAGCACAGACAATGCAATGCAGTTGGAGGCAGGCTTTTTACTAGAGGCATTTTAAGATCTGAAAGTGGGTTAAGAAATTTTTATAATTTTGGCCCCTTTTTTATGAGTGGACAGAGCCTTAAATGCCATATCAGCAAAAAAGTTTTATGTGGCTAATTTTAGAAAATTTGCGAGCTAACTTTGACAATTTGACATTTCACAGTTTGAAATTTGCTTGAATTCTGTGTTATTGGGAAATATCTGATGTGTGTTTAGATGAAACAAACAGGATGTAAATGGGAAACAGCATTAATTGTTCAGATCTCTGGACTAAAGGACCAGATTGCTTACATAGAGTAATATAACTGGCAGAGAATAAACCACTGCACTGACCTCGTACTCATCAAATAGTGGCCTGTGATGGTAGTACGCGTGTGAGAATATTCTGTACACCCTCCGACAGACTGATCCTAACTTGGCCACAGACGACTCCTTGATACTGACTCTGTCAATGTGAACAAAATATTTATTTCTAAAAAAGAAACATAATACATATATAAAAATATTTTAACATCACCTCTGAAATGTAAACATCAACTCTTTGTCTTCTTTATTGCAAGAACTATTAAAATCTTAAATCTGCCATATGGTTTGAAACTGGACAGATTCTGGGATAAGTAAACCCACATATTTAGTGTGCATCCACCAACACAAATAACAATCCATTTTTATATCCTTACATTCGACTTACTTCCTCTAAGATACAAATTGGTAAGTACAATGTTTCTGAATGCATCCCTCAGGATACAAACTGGTAAATACAGTCTTTCTAAATACTGGTTCATTCCAAAATATACAAACTTGTATCTATAGCTTTTCTGAATACATCCTGATTATATCCCAAAAGATACAAACTGGTATATAAAAGTCTCTGAGTACATCCTCAACAATGTTGATTGGTGTCTACATTATTTTTGAACATATCCCCAAAGATGCAAGCTGGTATCTGCAATTTTATAAATACATTATGAAAGATACATACATCCGATAAACACTGATGATAGAGTAATACAGAGGAAAATAATTCAGAAATTCTTACCTAGAGGGAAAATATTTGTTACTGTTTAAAAGACAGGCCGCTCCATCTAGTGTGTGCCTGGTGTAATCTATTGCCGGGCACTGAAACAGAAAGGGCATCAGATACTGAAGAGAATCTGAAATAATAATTAAATTAACTTATACAGTGGCAAATGAAATTACACAAATATGACATCTTGGGAGAATTAAGAAACAAATAACTTTGTATACAGCAGGGTGATAATGATATCAACATAATGAAGCAAAACTGAATGTCATAAATCTAATCAATTTAAATATCAGAAGCTGTTAATCTATTTTTTTATATCAGAGGCCAAAAGTTTGTATTTTAATGTACAAGTAGGATATTTTACAGTTTAGGCCAAGTGGTGAGGGCCTGAAGAAAATTTTGCAACAGTGATTAACATGAAATATCTTTATAACATATGTTGAAACATTTGTATAAAATTAAGCCACTAGCAATTTCCTAGTCTCATGCCATCAACAAACTATAATGAGTTTGTTTTGCAAAAAAAAACCAACAAAAAACAGATATATGTCTCCCCTCCCTAAGGGCCTACCATCCTCAAATTTGAGGGGACAAGTATAGACTCCATATAAAAATTCACTAATCTGACCTTGAAGATCTAGGTCAAGATCACCAATTTTCAAACTCATTTAAGAACTTGGTTTAAACAATTTGTGTGTCAAATTTGCGGAAAAAATTATGTGAAACTTCAAAAGTAACGGTGTTGCCAAAAGAATTCTATTTCAGCTTATTTGACATTAAATGAGAAGGTCATGGTCACCTGTTTTTTTTTTCGAATTTTTGGTAGCAAAACAATTCAAATTTCAAATTTAATGAAAAAATATAGAGTAGTTTAAAAGCTATTACATTCATAAGAAATGACACAGAGCACGACTATGAACAATGACTATGGACAACAACGACAGACCAAACACTGCATGTCTATCCCCATGGGAGGGGAGCCATCATTCCAATCAAGAGAAAATGGAATTCCAAAGGGCACAAATTCTCTCAGCTAAAATGAATCTCTCAAGTATGGAGGAGCCACATCATGTGCCTAATGTCTTACCTCTTTGGGTGTTTTGTGGGCAGCACACAAGAAGATCCACTGTTCTGTAGCAGTCATCTGAGTACATGTGTCAGGATTACACTCTGCCTGTGGATGAAAGCGGGTCATATTTAGATATACATGATCTATGTAAATTTAGCATGATACTGGTTGGATACTAAATTTCTTGCAGATTCTCCAACTGACACATGGCAAAGTAGTATGAAAAACAGAGGATAGTGCTGCCACCATGTTTTGAATGACTAATGGTAAAAGCTTACACGAAACAAGTATCAAATTTTCTGAAAAAATATAATGTAAGTATAGCAATGCCTTACTGTGCAACTTTTTGCACAATAGTTACTATATGTAATGCTTCCAACAATTTTCAGGTTTGTTATATACAGGTTTGTGGCATGTTATTGCATGAATGCTTGTATTTCAAATGAGATCATGGTAGGGTTTAGCTAAGTAAACTGCCTAATTGAGGATCATTTTTAGTCCATATCTTTCTGACTACAAAAAGTATAATATAACCTTTTTCTGACTACAAAAAGTATAATTATTTTAATGTATGACAAGACTGCACTGCTAGTTTTAAGGTAAAAGAAGTTAAATAAATTCATCTGTGTATCAAATTTCAAATCTTAAAATCCAATGGTATTATAACCTTGTCTAACTGATGGACACCAGGGCACAACCATAGCCCAGTTTACTTTTCAGTTGAGCTGAAAATGTTTCCCCAAGTATAGTTCAAAAGTGGCACAATTTGAAAAACTTAACACAGGTCTGAAATAATTTAACCCTTTACTGTTTACAAGCCACTAAAGAGCACTCAAAATGGGCAACTAAAATGCCATAATATGTATAGATTCTTTCAGGAGAAAAATATTGCATATTATTTCTAATTTTCAATGATTTTTAATAATCTTCAGCAAATATTATTAGTTGGAACTGTTGAAAATTTGAAAAAGATACAAACTAGATGTGTCGGTATGACACGAATGCCCCCGCCTGGGGCAAATTAGAAACATTTGTTAAATTTTGTAAAATTTTTTTAAGTTCAGGAGGTGTTGTATGGTCAAAAGTAGGTCAAGAAGGGCAAAATGCAAACTCGATCTGTAACGGGTCATTATCAAGGAACACACCAAAAATCAGGCCAGCATGCAGGCATTGTGAAAAAAAGTCCATACATGTGCATTTTTCATAAAAACTTCTGTCTTTCATGAAATTTTCTATGTTCAGGATCTGTCATATGGTCAAAAATAGGTAAACTGGGACGAAACGCGAACTCGACCTGTAAGTGGTCATTATGCCCCCACAGACCAAACATTGGACCAGTATCTGTAAGCATTGCATTGCGAAACTAGAATATTAGCAAAATCTGGTAATCAGTTATAAATTTAAATTGGAGAGGTATGTACCATGTTTTATAACAATCCACCAAATGCTTCCTGAGAAATATCCCCCTAAGTTTTTTTTTCTATACTAAGCTCTGTGACCTTGAAAAGTAGGTCAAGACCACCCATCTTTGAACCTGACCAAGATTTTGTAAATATGATGCAAAAGCACTGAAGTAATGAAGTTCCTTAGTTGAATACCTTTGGAGATATCCTGCACAAAGGCCAAAATTGAAAAATCCGATAAAATTTCATTAAAAAATCAGAAATTGCAGGTGACGCCACCAAAATTGTGCAGCACATACAGACCATCAGTCCCAATGATCATAGTAAGTTATGTGAAAATCCACACTATGGTTCCTGAGATATAAGCTTCTGAGTGTTTTTCTATAATCAGCTCTAAAATGTAGAAAAATGGGTCAAGGTCACCCATCTTCGAACTTGACCGAGATTTTATCGATATACTTCTTCACTGATGAAATAAAATTCCAACGGTGAATCCTTTTAGAGATATCCCGCTCACAAGGTAAAAGTTAACAGACGCGGAAAGGACAGACGGATGGACGGACACCCGACAGACAGAAGGACGGATAGACGGACAGCTTGGGTGACGACAATAGCCCATCAGCCTATGAGATGAAGGCTAAAAACGGCTGTACATGTACATTTGTCATGAAAATTTATATTTTTCATGAAATTTTCAATGTTAAGGAGCTGTAAAACAATCAAAAGTAGGTCAACCGGGACAAAACGCGAACTCGATCTGTAACAAGTCATTATCTGCAAACACACCAAAAATTAGGCCAATATCTGCAGACATTGCCAAAAAAAGTCCGTACATGTGTATTTATCATGAAAATTTCTATTTTTCATGAAATTTTCTAAGTTAAGGAGCCGTAAATGGTCAAAAGTAGGTCAACCGTGAGGAAACGCGAACTCGATATGTAACTGGTCATTATCTGCATACACACCAAAAATTAGGCCAATATCTGCAGGCATTGCGAAAAAAAGTCCGTACATGTGTATTTGTCATGAAAATTTCTATTTTTCATGAAATTTTCTAAGTTAAGGAGCGGTAAAACGGTCAAAAGTAGGTCAACTGGGAGGAAACACGAACTCGATCTATAACTAGTCAATATCTGCATACACACCAAAAATCAGGCCAATATCTGCAAGCATTGCGTAAAAAAGTCTGTACATGTGTATTTGTCATGAAAATTTCTATTTTTTTCATGAAATTTTCTAAGTTAAGGAGCCGTAAAACAGTCAAAAGTAGGTCAACCGGGATGAAACGCGCACTTGATCTGTAACTGGTCATTATCTGTCCACACACCAAAAAACCAGGCCAATATCTGCAGGCATTGCGAAAAAAAGTCTGTACAACTGTTTGATTTCGGGAGGACGGAATGACGGACATGGGTAAAACTATATGCCCCAGCCACTTTGTGGGGGGGGGGGGGGGGGCATAAAAAAGCTTGAAAAGATATGGCTGTTAGTGTAAATATAAATAGTGTCAGAATTTGTCGGAAATCTAAAATAAATGTAAACAGTAAAGGGTTAATTAACATACTGTGGCAAATGATGAAAATGTGATGAAATAGGGAGAAGGTAATCAGTAGATAAATTCATCTTGAATCCATGTCGGGGGTAGGATCAACACCTTACCCGAGGGCCGAGGATGCTTCCCAGAAGCAGACAAATCACTAGATGACGGTGTATTTCCCAAGTTAAAATCACTTAAGTGGACAATAAATGACATAGTTAATGACAGGCACCAAGATGAAGACTGCCGGCCTCCATTTCTGACATTTTTTATACTATCTATTATATGTAAATGTATTATCATGCTGTTTTTTTCTTGTTGTGCTACAGTTAAATTGGTTGTATATATTGACTGCAATGAGAGTGAAAAGTTCACCAAATCTTACCTGGAGCTTGACAGCCAACCCATTTAGTTCCATGCAAAATTGTCTGTAACAAAATAAATAAACCGACTATTAAAGTGACACATCATGGATTTCATGCATCAGCCTGAACTCATTATGAAATGTTCAGTTTGACAGAGAAAAATAACAGGCAACTGCCATTTCTGAGGCAACAGACAATGCAATTCACTAATAATAATCTTGTCGAAAAAGAAAATCATGAAATTTTTATCAAAAATTTATATTAAAACAGTAAAAATATATGCCATCAAACACTGATTTCTGAAAAAAATCCTGAAAAACAACTTTTTTGCCCAATATGAGTGCCTTTATTTCACACGTAATAATTTATATATATACACTAAGGTTTAATGCTTATGGCCTTACTAACCGGAGGTGTTCATATTTCCATACACCTTCATCTTGTCCTTCAGGTGGAGTTAAGATATCCTCAATATTTGTGAAATCTCTGCGAATGGCTTGTTGAATGAACTGTCAAGAATGAGAAACACTGTCAAGTGAGAAATATAAACTATAAGAAAAGGGCAAATACCTTCATGTATGTCAAATAAAAAGGTATTGGGCAAGGTGAACAATATAAACTGAACCACAGAAATTGTGAGGAGCAAAGGGTTGATCCTTTTTAAAAAAAGTTAGTATACTCCTGCAATTCCTTAGATATCAAATTATGAAAGATTTAGATCTACAGTTAAAGACTTTTTCAATTTACTTTTTTTCTTATACCACAAACTCATGAATATTCACTTGAATGTAACCTCATTTCTTAGAGTACAATGTCACATTATTATATTTCTGTAAATTCTGAATTACATCAAATACAGACATTTTAATTTACTTTCAGAAAGAAAAAAAATCAAATCTGTTCAGTACTGAGATTTCCAACAATTTAATCTTTGTTTAAGTCTCCATGTTTACAATTAAATTGCATACTATATTATACTAAATGTATAGTAACGTAAACTATGATATATGTAAAACCATGTAAAAGGTGAAACGGAAGGAGCCTTAAAAAAATGACCCTTGATTTGGACGTCTGGAAAACTGGAACTGCAAGTAATTATATGTAAAAGAATGACCCTTGGCCCAAAGTACTCAGCAAGTTGAAACAAGGTACCTGCTGAACTGCAAGTGTGCTGTCCATCTCTTCAAATGACTCATCTGGCCAGGCACTCCAGTTCTGTAATCACAACATGATAAGCACATAATCAGCTAGTCACACAGCTTTGTATGAATATACACCACGCAAGTATCATTTGTTTATTGTACAATATTGAAAACAGTTATAAATATTTTTGGTCTGCAAAGCCTACTGCATATTACTTGCATTTTAATGAACTATTAAATTGTGGGTATTGTTGTGCTAATATCAGAGAGAAAATTTTACCCAAAAGGCCAAGTGACCACAGTGTGCTTTATTTTACACACACAGGCAGCCTCAAGGCCAAGTTCTTGACACTTAAGTGAGCACTGTTTTCATTGTTAAAAATTAGATGTAGTGAAATTTCTTCTTTTTTTTTTAAATCAAATGATTTACAAATTCATGCTCCAAAAATGCAAGTTTCCAAATCATGAATGCTGTGTCTGATTTTATAAAAGTTTTTCCTGGTGAGAGACTGAAATTTCTTTGTATGCAGATCCATGGTAACGATACACCAGCTGCATATACAAGTATATTATGCAGTGAAACATCAGGACATATAGACACTGGTGTGCTGGCACTGCAAAGACTACATATGGGCACTGTGTTACTTTGCAAATAGTGGGCGTGGCATACCACTTGAAATATGCAATTCTAGTTGACATATGGCAAAATAAATATTTTGGGGATACATATTTTCTTTTACATGGGGCATGACTTTATGGTTTCAAGATAAAAATAATCCAATCACTTGAAAGCCTGAATCAGCTAAATTAGTAAATAGGAATGATCAAAATATACAAAAAAAAAAAGAAAAATTAACAATTGTTTCACAAACACTAAAT
The DNA here is from genome assembly GCA_026874595.1 of Sipunculus nudus. Taxonomy (NCBI): domain Eukaryota; kingdom Metazoa; phylum Annelida; class Sipuncula; order Golfingiida; family Sipunculidae; genus Sipunculus; species Sipunculus nudus. The sequence continues at coordinate 33,535,927 of CM049318.1, forward strand.
TCAACAAGAATATTAAAAGAACTCATTAGGCAGATAAAACCACTCAAAAGATGGCACTACCTTAACACAAATAAAATATATTATAGATTTGTGGACTGATAGTGATACTCATGGGAAAAGTCTGTTCATGGGGGGGGGGGGGGGGGGGTGACCGGCGTTATCACTGGACTGTCAGTGTCACTGCATTTGTAATGTTATAAAAAGCACGTTTCTTGAGCTCGAGGATACACAATTTCTGGACAAAGATGTGACAAAAGAATCAGTGTAATTCATGGACTGATCAAATGCACGACTGTACAAAACATGAACATTACCTCGGCCTTTGTTCCAGGCCGGTTCCTGCGAAGAATCTGGGCTGTTGTTGCGGCCATCTTGAATCTGATTGGGTCTCTTTCATTCACTGCAGTTCGGGCTCAAATCATACTGTCGGCCGCACATTTGTGAATCATCGTAGTGTACAATCTGGACGCCATGTGCCGGTTTTCGTTCATGATATGAGAGCAAATACGTAAGTATATATTATATTCTAATTAGAGTGCTATCAGTTACGACCACTTCGCACTCTCGCAGGACGACGTTTAAAAATTGTTCAATAATTCTTAACATTACTCAAGCTGCTTTAAAAAAAAACTCGTTGATTAATAGGAAAGATTTAAAATTAATTATTAATTTTATGTATTTTAACCTATACATATCAAAATGGATATTCCAGCATGAATATACGATGAAGAATATTTCTGGACATCATTCTACAACCACCTTTTATTGCGGTGTTTACTTTCAAATTTATGGTTAATAGCAAATTAAGATTTTGAATATTCATAAAATATGTTCCTCGTATAATTTTTGTTTAAAGTACCGGAATATAAAAAAACTTTTACATCTCTACATGTTAAAAACTGTTTGTTTAATGGCTGTGAAATTATTATCTTAATTTAAAATAAGTGAAATATATTTCTTCTCTTTATTTCATAATTATAACCATGTTGGAACCACAATGTAGAAAACATTCTTAGCTTTCAGAACATGCACAGAGCAACAGATTGGAAGTACTGATGTAAAACTATACTGAAATGTTTTCACACATAACATAAAAATGCTAACGCCTTAATTGATAATCGATTCGAAAAAAAATGAAAGGAATATTGAAAATTAATTTGAAAAATGCAACAATACAAATTAAAATTTTATTTATTTTTTAAATGGATAATACAACTAGTTATAATAACTAATACGAGGCACCGCAATGGCTCGGATGTTGGCGCTCAGTAGTCTGATAGGGTGGAGGAAACCGAAGGACCCGGAGAAAACCACCGACCTTGGACGGCCAGCTGCAACCCATGCACTCTCATAGCCACGCCGGGAATCGAACCCGGGTCGGCAGCGGAGAAGGCAGAGGGTTTTACCACTCAGCTGTCCAGTATCTATGTATAGACTTTAGGTATGATCATGAAAGCTATATTTCAAATGTCACTTCATTTTTAAAAATGAATTAAATTGTACCATATTAGAATTAAAAGCAATTAAGCGGTTTTTAAAATATAAATTATTACTCCTTATATATTATATGTTTTGAAGTCGGTAAATGTAATAGTTTTGTCTTTGAAGTAATTGAAGCAGTTTTTTTACTGTTTAAAAAAATGAGCGTCGATGTATTATTATTATCCAAAAATAATTTACATAATAATTAATATATCTAAATATTTACATATTTTATGCAGAAACATACACTGGGGTTCTTTACAAGAACGGGGCTAATATTTGTGTGTCACTATAGTTACCAATATGATGCTACGGGTTTAGCAGTTTTGTAGGCCTGCTCCCAGACCCATGAGTCCAACCCCTAGGTTAAGTTGCAATATCATTATGCGTATTTATCACGTGGCTTGACCTGGACTAGACACGAACGAAAAAAGTCACTTTCTTTGTTAAAGATACCAAAGGGACTTGTATACAATAACCAAGATAGGAGATTAAAAAATACATAACACCGTATTTTCACAAAATTTATTTAATAAGCTCACCTGATACAACGCGAGTATACAGCATGTCTTAGAATATTATAACTATAATATATATAGGAACGAATATATGTGTAGGTTACAAAGTAGTAGATCAATCTGACATACATAGCCAAAACGTTGTAAAATATGAATATGATAGATATTTTATTTTCCGCCACATGGGAGTTCATGTATTAAAATTTCACGAGCAGGATATTATACAGGGGCGGATCGAGGATTTTGGAAAAGAGGGGGGGGGGGGTGTCCAACCCAGGCGGACTGATTTACATCCTTAAAAAAAGGTCATCAGTTCCGGAAAAGGGGGTGGGGGGTACGGGCCGCAAAAAGTCATCTAAAAAGTCATCACCTTTAAAAAAGGTTGCTTCGGGTGAAAAAGGGGGGTCCGGACCCCCTGGGCCCCCCCTAGATCCGCTTCTGTTATAAAGATTATAAGATACCCATTGAATTTTATTGTAAGAGTGTATGTACTGGAAAAAATACAATATAAATTACCATATATCCTAGTAAAAGCCGAGGACAGATATTCATTAACAGTATAGGAATCATTCCAACATGTTATAACGTGAAACACTAGTCAGCGTTTACAATATATTTACCACATTTTGAAACAAGAACAGCAATAATCAGTTTTAGGATACTACCCATAACTTTGAGAAAACAGATCAAATATATACTATAGTATGAAATAATATATTGCATGACATGATTAGTAATACAAGTAACTGTATCTTTTATCAACGGGGTTTTTATAAAAGAGCAATATGTTATCTAATACACGACCTGAGGACACAGTGAGGAGTGCAAGCAACAACTGATCTCGATTAAGAACACAAATTAAAATGCAATGCAGTAGAATTAGTAATTTATCTCTGTCTACGTTTGTCAAATGTTTCGGGTGGATGAAGTTTTTTCTCGAATGACCCAAAATTGTTCTCAAATAAATGTTAAATCTTTATGAAGAACTGGCCAATCACAGAAAAAAGTACCAAAGTGTTTTAAACAGTTTTCTAAACAATATGGACACACAGAGGCTACAAATACAGTTTCCTTGGTCTTTCCTCTAATTTAATACAGACCAAATCCTTTCATACAATATTATTTGCTCAGACGTACATTTACTGTTCTAAGTTCTGCCTGCCCAGTATACTTATATCTCGACTTAACTGTCCTCTATGTCTTTTTTTGGGCATTCATGTCAATTAAGGCTTTCCATTAAATTACTGAATTTGAAAAATAAAGTGATTCATTTAAAACGTGAGCCCACACTGACAGAACTAGATGACCAAATGCAGAAGACACAAGACCAAGAAAGCACTAAGTAATAATGAAGTCTTCAATAAAATGATAGAGCTTTGAGGCCAATCTGCCAGACACAAGCTATTTGTACTATTTAACCAATAGTTGAGAACAAGCATCTTTCCATCAGCATGGTAGGAAAACACTGTCAGTCCTATTCCCAAGATAGAAAGGAAAAAGACCCCAAGAAGAAAACTAACTATCGACCTATACGTCATTTCGGCTGCTTTGACAAAACTCCGGAAAGAACGATACACAAACGGTTTATGTGGCACATAGAATCCAATAATTTGATCATCAAATAAAGAACAGGCAAACTAATCGACCAAGCCCAGTCAATTGAAAATGCATTCCAAGAAAGAAAATAATAATAATAATAAAAGCTACTTTTACATCCAATTCCTAGTTTTCGACAAAGTTTGGAATGAAGACATCCTCCTGAAACTGTACGATATGGGGATTGCTGGGCACATGTTCAACTGTATTAAGAGTTTTTTTATGCCACAGAACAACTAGAGTCAAGCTTAACGGGAACTTGAACCACGCCAAGATCAGGGAAGTAGTCTTTCAGGGAGGCGTTATCTCTTCAACTTTATTTACCTTTTTTCCAATAAATGATATCTCTGACAATCTAGCCAGACACACCTCCAGAACTCTACATGCTACGATTTTGCAATGGAGACTGTTGGGGAGTACACTTCAATACCATCTGCTAGAATGCAAGAGGAACTAAACAGCATATACAAATTGGCAATTGATTGACGTATCACAATAAACAACCTGAAGGCTATAAGTACATGCTTCTAACTGTAAAACTCCAATGAGAAACTGAAACTGGCTGTTATTAGACCAAATTGCGGCTAGCAGTGACTTCAGGAGACAGGCAGTATACAGGTTTGGTTCTTCCTGTGATCGAATAATGGGACCGACGTTTGGGTTGCTGCTGTGAGGAGCAACACCGGCAGAACTCCAAAGTGCAGAACGCAGGTATATGCGTCTCATTACAGGCGGACTTAAAACAACTTCCATCTACACTCTCGAAACCAGGACTTGCCTCTATTGAACAAAGACGAGAAGAAAAGTTTTGATTAAGAACGAAAAACTGCAGAGACTCTCACTACACCTTGTCCATCGATAACAAATATGAGCACAGAATACAATTTAAAAGAAAAGCTTCAACCATATATCCAAACATGATGGAAAAGAACCATTTCAAGATGGTTAGAATAGAACACCCAAAGTGATGTGCTATCCTTGGAGGAGATCCTAGTTGACCATCAAAGGAAGCTAGTCAAATCCCATCGCCAGGCCATCATTAAGATAAGCAGTCTAACCCCACAGTATGGGCTACTGTGAAATGGAAAAAAGTGGGATTTTCACTCGACACCCTTTCAGCATTTTGGTCAGGCAGAGAGGTCTGTCAAACAACTACCGGCTCAAATCACTTTTCTAAGAGAAGCTGTCCGAACCATTGGCACAGAAGACATTTCATTTATCCATACTGTTTTTCTATCAGACTGATGATCCGCCACCACTGGCCTCCAGCTGGAAAGGGACAGGCAACACCTGCCTATAGTGTCCTGTCACAACATACGAAGTGGACCTCGGTACACCGTGGCCATTTAGGAAATGAGACGGGTAACAGACTGGCCAATTCTGGCAGCAAACTGGATCAGCCAAACCAGACTTTGTCCTTCAGTGAGGCCAAGACTGGCCAAGCTGTAATTAAAAAAAACTGTGGGAAATCCAACACAGTCCCAATCTAACGAGCCGGTGAAACACCTTCAGCGCCAACAACAAACCCCTGTATTCCATAGACGAAATGGCCACTGTGCACTGCGTTCCTTTGTGTACTTCGTATTTGTTACGAAGACAATTTTTTTCAGGGGTAAACATTGGGCCGATCCCGGTTTCGAACCCATGTTGGTGGCGCACAAGTCCGGCGTACCAACCGCTTCGCTAGAAAAGCAAGCTTCACTAGCGAGACAGTTCGGTCCGCTTTTATGTCACCCCGTAACACACCCCATCTTAAGAGCGTTCTGCTATCAGAACAAGACCAATTATCCCAGGAGTCATACTTTGGTGATCTTATTCCCTGGGCCACAAAGTTAACTGTCACGTTAGACGAGCCCCCATTTTGTTACGAAGGCAAATTGTTGACTGGAAAAATCCTGGGCCGATCCGGGAGTCGGTGGCGCACAAGTCCGGCGAACCAATCGCTTCGCTAGAAAAGCAAGCTTTACTAGCGAGACAGTTCGATCCGCTTTTATGTCACCCCGGAACAACATACAGATTTTTTTTCTGCAGTCTTGCTCTCTGTATAAGGTACAGGGACCAAATTCTGGCCTGTAGATGGTACACTGGAACCAATGAGCTGGGGGCTCAGGGAAAGATCTCACACAGACCATAGACCATCGCTGTAACAGGGTGTTTACTGATATTGCCCATGCATGGAAAACATAATAAGGAGAAGAACATCCGTGAGACTCTTGTGCAGCGGCTCTGGACATATTTGATATGCTAAATTGCAGTTGCAAACACGCGCGCAGACATGTCCTCATAGGTTTTACTCCTGTTGCCTACCACCAATGCCTTATGGGAAGTACCCATTAGTTAATTCTTCAATGAGACCACTGATTATATACGGGCTGTAATATGAGTTGAGACAAATATTCATAGTTTATTTTTTATCAATATGTCCTCACGTGACATACTTACTCTCAGGTACGTCACAACAGTGAAAAATGCTATTTTTAGAAGGAAACGCGCCAACAAGTAATATCAAATGCAATTTTCGGAGTACTATACCTTATCAGGTGGTGGGCCGGAATAGGTTTGTATTACATGCAGCAAGAGGGAATGCGCACACGCACGTAAATGGTGTTTTTTTTATATCTGAGACTACAAAATGTCTTGTCCCTTCACTTCTTCCTTTTATTATATGCCTTAATTTATAAACAGTATATCATCTGATTTAAAATTTATATTTGTTACCTTTTGACATGAAAAAGGCAAAGTTACCACTGACTGATAGTTGAAACAAAGATTGTCCAACTGTTAATTTTCTAGCTATAAGATCAGTTACTTGTATAATAGACATGATGCATCAGTAATGTAAAAGCTAAATTTAAAACAGTTTTCCTTTGCAGTGACTTGTGTACATTATTTTTTTTTACAAAGATACTTAATCACTTTGTTGTATATATCCTTTTCATCCCTGTACTTGTGGTCGGATTAACATATTACATGTTATGACTGATTATGGGGCACCGTCGGGATCAACTGTGTAATGAACACTGTATGACCAAGGGCTGACTTGATAGACCAATATACATTTCCACATAAATCCTAAGCTGGGCTCTTTACGAAAGGGTCATTGATCATTGATTGAATGTTCAAAGCTCTGGTTGGAGAAATGCTAAATGCAGTGAAGACTGCTATAAAAATCCCTGCTATCCTCATGCCTATCTGTTTATATCTATATACATTCTGGACCTAGAGCCGGGTTTTGAGTGTTCTACTATTTGCCTGTCTACCTATCAATCATCTGCTTTCATGATCCCTTGATATTTGCAACTATATTTTTATGCAGCATCGATCTTTATTTGTATATAACAGTATTGAATTATTTAAAATAGATTCTTAATAACGTTATATTATTAGAACATAACATGAAGATGAAAAAAATTAATTGTTATGTTTGTCCTTTGTAAGAAACTAAAAACGTTAATAGTTTAACGTTTGGCTCGTCGGCTGTAAGAAGCAATGTTCATTCAATGGCGATAAAGAGAACACGCAGTTACAAGAACGATCAAGGAGTGTGGATATGGCATGTCTTCTGATTTATTATAAGCATTTTACTGGAACAATCACGGTGCCTTTAATCTTATGTCTTTTTTTTTAAATTAGACACATGTTCTGTATTGTAAATACTATATATTCCGTAAAATGCTTACAGACATTGCCCAATCTGAAATGCATGGGATAGGTTTGTTAGAATGACAAGTTTTAATCACCATCGATGACGAGAATCATGTAAAAAGAATAATCATGCATTTGTACGCCTACTGGCTAGTTTATAACTTGTATATGCACTGAACGTGAATTAACTAGGGGGTGTCGCGATGCCCTAATTATAACTTTGTGCCTTTGGTGATATATGGCGGGGAATCAAATTAGAGCCTGTCGGCTCCAACGCCTTCTCGTCTCCAGTGCTTCCTGCCCCCTGTGTTAGAGAGATTGCTTCAAACTGATTGGGTGCTAATGATCATTTATCAACTGGAATCCCACCGATATAGAGTCTGTATCTTCTGCTCAAATTAATTTGAATAAAATCTTTAATTACCTTATCCCGCCTGTGAAAGCAAGAGTTGATATATCAAAGATAAAAAACAGGCCAGCCATAAAATCTAAATAAAGCAATGCCGTTATGCTTCATTTCCAACAACAACAAGTGAGTCTTTGCTCATCGAGCACCTCTCGCCTCACAGAAGTAAACTTCTAGCCAGGGGCTCCTTAAGCATTGATGTTGATGGTGGTGATAATGATGATGATGAGGTTCGCTCCGTTCGCAGGGCCGACAGACGAAGATGCCAGGAGGATGACTCTGTCTTGTTTTACATTCTTACTCAGGTGTTAGTTCATTTTCTTAATGGATCAAACAAATAGGCCTACAGTGAACATCTTTTAACTATTACACCTAACAAATTATAATCAAACAAGAGTGATTTACAGTCTCAAATGAATAAATTGAAGGGAAAATGGAAAGTACTTAATATGTTAATTGATACATAAACTGTATGACAAAGTACGTTCTATTTCCGTTCAGATGTTTTACTACTTTTAGTCTCTGTTACCCATTAGTTTCTATCAATTTGATATTTGTATGGCTGATGCGGTATTAACCGTTGGGATACTCTCTATCAGCTATATCAGGTAAAGCCAGCTGCATGAAGGTATTGACATATGAATAAAAATATAGATATTAGAAGTACCGTAGTTTTATTAAATAAGGGATCGTTCGATTATTTGAAAAGAGAATGTGACTGAATAGTGTGTGCGCGTGTCAGTGCAATTTTGTATGATGCAGTTGCCCTGGAACATAAACCATACTTCCATTGATCACTTCACTGTCAGACTTAAAATCATGTTCAATCCCATTCATTAGGATATCAGATAGCAGTTTCCTTGAGATATAAGAAGGTAGGATCTAGGATAGAAAATATGTCTCAGGACTATGCAAAATACGAAAGTACCTATACGTGTTTTAATAGGATTTTAGACCTGGAGAATGAAAGTGATGTCATCTGTTTATATAGGGTATCAACAAATTTGCAGATATAACTTTGGCACCTCCGTCCACAACTGGCCTAGAATGATGAATGTTTAATATAACTGTAATTAAACAGACAGCAGAAGCTGACGGTAGAAATGAAAAAATGCAAACGTAATATTGTATTTCCTTTATGTTTCATGTATTTCATGTTTGTTTAGTGGGAACATTCACTTACATTAGCATCCATTTTATGATAAGCTTATGTGTTACTGTATTGCATATATGTCATGTTCTTAATACACATAGTTAGTTTTCAACACTTCCTCTTGTTGGTAATAGTTAAACGTATTTACCGCCATATCATGCCATACAATATTTTGTGCTAAATGTTTTACTGGTGTCACTGAATTCATGGATATTTTTATCGTACATTACAGTTCGTGTATTACCTATTTAATAAAATTACATCATATACTGGTGTCCCCAAGTTTTAATTCTTACACGCACTTTATTCGTTCAAATATGTAAATTTATTATGAGATTGTCAAATCCAATATGCATAACTATAGTTATACAGATATATAAAAAAACTACGTGCAGCATACGAGTTTGATATATTATACATGAGCCTTCGAGACATGTAGGTAAAATGATGCAGTAGTGTGTCGTTAACACATATCTAAGCCGCTTACGCAGATGTATATGTGATAAGCCCAAATGGTATTTATTGTATTATTATCAGAAAAAGACTGTTGATTGATATTATTTCCCAGAACTCTTACATAACGGATCAGGTTGCATGATATATGCACTGGCAGGCAAATATATCCTCACATCGCTTACCCTAGTTATTGACTATTAACGTTCACTTTAATTTCCCATTAGAATTAAAGGAATACTGCATTAACAGTAGCTCAAACTGCAAAAACAATAGACCTATGTTGGAAAGACAATGAAGACCGGATGCCTGGCCTCGTAAAACTGTCACGCAGTAGCTCTGCATAACTGCATGTCCAGCCCCTGTTGAGAGGGTCTTCAGGATGGCTGGAAAAAAAGTTCGTCCTAATCGGGCTAATATGACAGATAACCAGTTTGAGATGCTCATGAACACCAAAAGTGATGGGCATTTGACAGTGGCGTAGACAAGATAACTTTTCATCGGGGTATCATTGGCGCGATAGCGGCAATATTCGCGCTTGCTCGAATAGGGGGTGTCTGAGGGGGATGTGCCCCCCTCTGAAGCTGAAATTTTTTTCCAAAGCGAATTGGTGCATTTTGATGAATACTTTTAGTGAACTTTTGATTAAAATGAATATACCATTGAATATGGCATATTTGTAGGATAATGAATGATAACCACATATGATTACAAACACATGGAAACTTGGGCTTTAATAATTATATGACTGGTTGTGAGATGTTTTTGACTTTTGTTCACTGAACTAACTTTCACAAACGCTTAACAATAACGATGGCCGTTTCCTTTGCCGTGTAGTCAGGACGTTAAACGGGCGCAATTCACAATATTAAAACTCGAAGATTTTGACTTCAGATCCAGACACTTCCTACTAGATTTCATTAAGACCAACATGACAAGGACCTGATAATTGTCATTATTAGTTCATTTTATAAATGAGTTCAAATTTCGTAACTAAAGCCATACTGATCGCCGTGAAACTTAATTTATTCAGAGGAATAACTTCAGCAGTTTCACAACACTGATTATGCCATCATTATGTTTTCCGCACTGTTTTATCAAACAAATATTTTAAACTGAAAAGGATATACATGAGAAAAGTTCATTCAAACATGTGTTGTCGGGAGGAATGATAGTCCCGCAAATTTTTAATTTGCGACATATTTACATTATAAGCCCATTGACAAAGAAAATTCATACTTAAACTAATATTTCTCAGCAATCCTGAAAGTTCGTGTGCTTACTGATCAGTCATAATGTTGGTTACCAAATACAATTGGCACCTAAAGTTGCCTTTATGTTAAGGCAAACAGTTACTTCCGATTGGATAAAAAAAAACTGACGTGTGTCACGGATAAATAAAATCTGATTTATACAGAAATAAATCTGTATACTTTTATCTAAAAATTCATACTCAACATTTCTCAGCCATGCTTGCAAAGAATAAGATTGATCCTGGTTGATCCTGGGTAACCTCGCATCTGCTACAACTTTATGTATGCACATTTTATTGTTGTATTCAATGCTTTGAGATACTGAAGGTTACGACAAAGCACATCAATTATACAGTTTAAAGTAATCAGAAACAATCAAATAATCAAAACGGCCTCTGTTGCTCAGGGATAGAGTGCAGGACTCAAAGCCGGGGGATCGTGAGTTCGAACCTCAGCCGAGGCGGTGAGATTTTTCACAGTCGACTCCCAACCAGGGTGAGCGCTCTGTAGTCTTAATGGGGAGACTGTGCCCGACGGTCATGTTTCACTCAAAAACGAGTGCGCCTTTCGGGGGTTCCTCGGTGTTATGACTTAGCAATGGGTATGGCACACACCCAGGACCAGCACGAGTGGTACATCGACTCTGGTTAACACCAGGAAAACCGGGTATAAGCTCCTGTCACGTAGTCCGAAACCGAAACGGAACTCTGCAGATGTACATAGTAATAAAAAAGCATTAAAAAAATGGAGGCGTTTACCTCCATCCCCCTTAAAAAAACAAAATAATCAGAAATATGAATATTTTCCAGTCCATGCCTCATAAACAGTGGTTAAAAGAATGTTTTCCCTTATATTTGCAAATATATTTGCAGACATACTTCAAAAAGCTCGCCAAATAGGCTAATAGATTTAAAGAATAACAGATGCATGAAGGCAGGAGTTACTGTATGTCGCCAATAATGCTAGAATGTGATTTAATTCAACATATACTTAAATACAAGAGAAGTTATGCCTTCTTTAAGAGTGTGTTTTATTTCATTTTTTATACATAGGATTATTATGGTTATCCGTTGAATTTCGCTTACAAAAGTTGGGTGACCAATTATCGATACTTTATCGATAATTAAACATAGAGAAATTCATTATTTTAAATGGTAAATATGAAACCACTTGTCGCATGCAGACAAAGCGTAATAAATGTTAAAACATATATGTTATTTTCACATAATAATTTTCCTCATTAAAAGTCAGTCAACATGCAGATATATACCTATCAAACTTGGTGTTATGACTTAGCAATGGGTATGGCACACACCCAGGACCAGCACGAGTGGTACATCGACTCTGGTTAACACCAGGAAAACCGGGTATAAGCTCCTGTCACGTAGTCCGAAACCGAAATGGAACTCTGCAGATGTACATAGTAATAAAAAAGCATTAAAAAAATGGAGGCGTTTACCTCCATCCCCCTTAAAAAAACAAAATAATCAGAAATATGAATATTTTCCAGTCCATGCCTCATAAACAGTGGTTAAAAGAATGTTTTCCCTTATATTTGCAAATATATTTGCAGACATACTTCAAAAAGCTCGCCAAATAGGCTAATAGATTTAAAGAATAACAGATGCATGAAGGCAGGAGTTACTGTATGTCGCCAATAATGCTAGAATGTGATTTAATTCAACATATACTTAAATACAAGAGAAGTTATGCCTTCTTTAAGAGTGTGTTTTATTTCATTTTTTATACATAGGATTATTATGGTTATCCGTTGAATTTCGCTTACAAAAGTTGGGTGACCAATTATCGATACTTTATCGATAATTAAACATAGAGAAATTCATTATTTTAAATGGTAAATATGAAACCACTTGTCGCATGCAGACAAAGCGTAATAAATGTTAAAACATATATGTTATTTTCACATAATAATTTTCCTCATTAAAAGTCAGTCAACATGCAGATATATACCTATCAAACTTAAAGTGCTTCCATTTGACACAAAATATAACTGTAGTCAGTGTACACAACCCTTCATTGTGAAAATGTGACTTGTTGTAGGTACAAGATCTGAGGACAGAAGTGCATAGCTTAGCCTTTTGGTACCAGGTATTCCTATTCTATCCAAATAATTCTGTCACCAAAATTATCTATTTTTCATTTTTGGTAAAACCTTAGACATTGCAAATTATTTCTAGTATTAAGATTTTTCACATGACTTCCACATATTATCTAAGAAATCTCATTAGAAAACCCATTTGAATTATGTGCAATTGATGTAAATTTTTCAGTTTGTTAAATCATTCTTCCAGTTCCAGCATATGAATATTAACAAAAGGAGGATGTCTGTAAAGTTGTATATATATCGTAGGAAGAAATTGTTACACTTATGCAATGCTCTAATTTGAGGTTGGACATTCCTGTTAGTGTAATTAGTAACTACCTAGGGATTGCTGGTTGCGGGGGCGGCAGCACATAAGCCTTAACCCTGTCTTCATTTCTGTTAAAAGCCCTGGCCCAACAGAAGAGGGCTTACAGAACACTGTGCCCCCTTTTCAAAGCCTGCAGAGGGCAGAGTCAAACTTACTGCCCTGTGATTGACAGATAAGCCGGTTGTTAATTGACTGGCAGGTGAACATGCATATACTATAGTGACAGTAGAAAGGAAGGAAGCTACAATATACCCCGCTAGCTTTAGTGACGATAATACACAGTTGCCCTTGCAGTAAAGAATATAAAAATATACAACAGACAAGGGGTGATCTCCGTCCGAATTCATTTAGTCACAGGCGCTTGAATCCCTATTTGCAATAAAATCTTCATATCCCTAGTGTTCTTAAAAATACTACGACAGAATCAATTCAAAAGAACCAATAATGAAACGGTCATACCAAACTATCACTTATTCAGTAAATAAGTATATCTAACCGATGGTCTGGTTTATTTTTATGACAACGTACTAGTAGGTCATGAGGCTTTGTAAAAAGGACGAAAATATTTGCAACCTCATAGTGCGGCTCTACAAACAAGATGTATAGGTACTCTGACGCTGGTCAGAGACTCGGGAGGTTGTCGAAATGGCGCAATACAACAGTGTGCACGCCGTCTTATTTTTGTCCGCAACTAAAAAGGTTAATTTGTATAAACCTATATTTCGGTCATATATAAGTTTTGTTATACAGCAGTCATTATTATGATTTCTACTGTGCGGCAGATTTGACGAATTCCTGCGCTCCTTCTAGCATCGTGTGTACGTTGTAGTCATGTTTCCTCATAACAAGCCAGGTTCCGGCTACTAAGGCTGCCACTAGTGCCATCTTGAGGTGACGGGAAGAACCATTCCTGTCGTCTGCTTTGTGATCTTTCACCTTTCTGGTTTGGAAAGGACACCGTATCCTGTCCATTGTTCCAAGAATAACTGCCTCGGCCTTCGACCATTTTCCGGGACCTTCTAATCTGTACTGGACCGGTGTACACGGTCCGAAAAAGATGGCGCGCCATAATCGTTGATTCAGAAAGAAGTATCTCCCTGTAAATATAAACACCTAGGCCTGTAGTGGAAAAAAGTAGTCCATTAAGGATCAGTTAGTGATCCTGTGAATTATTTGTTCGAGAAGCTTCCATGTAAATCATAATATCAATTTAATGCTACCTTCAGTTGGCACGCGATACGTAGTATACTGACTGCGCAACGTGGTATGCAGAAGTAGGCCTAATTCTTACAAAATCGCGTGGGAATTTAGAGGGCGGTAATATTATGCAGTTATTTACGGTCTGATTACTCTTCATTAATAGGTAACATTCATGGGAAAACTGAGTAAAGAAAATCTCCATTGAGTATTGCTTTTCAGGGCTTCACACATTCCGTACATACCGGGCAATTGCGCTTATCCCTTTTGCATATTGATGCCCCTCCCCCCCCCCCCCCCCCCCCCGCCTAAAAAAAAGAAAAAAAAAAAAAAAAACAGCTTTCAGATAGTGCCTCAACGCAGCCATCCCCAAACCGCTATCGGTCGCCACAGTCTGCATGTCGAATACAGTAAAGCCGGCGCTAAAACCTTGCGCCAGTGATGTAAAAACCCGCGAGATCTCACCGCAATCGAAGTTTCATTCACTTCGCTTCGGTCTTTTAAAATCTGTTCGGCTAAATAAAAACAAAAGCCTGATTTAAAAGGCCGAAGAGTAGTAAATGCCAAAGGTTAATACATCGTAACCAAGTCCCGTGGGCGCTTTACCGCAAGTAGCCGCCGACGGCGACGCAACAGGTATCAGGTTTCTGTTGCGTCGCCGGCCCACCAAATGGCTAAGTGGGGTTATAACACGATACGATATGTTACTCTTAGGAAGGAAATTAAACAAAATATATTTCCTATTTTTTTCACATACCAATGTTCAATTTATGTTTGAATATGTCACTAAAAAAGCAAAAAGAGACCATTTTTATAGGCTATACAGCAGGCGGTATAGGATCGAAATATCTGTCTGAGATTTTCTTCGGCAAAACATAACACATATCGAGTGCCTGTTAAACGCGGCTGAAAACGGGGTCGATGATGTTTCTCATCTAAAGAGTATGCCTGGAGAGACCTTCCGGTAAAGTAGGCCCCTTGATAGTCGTGCACTTTTGCATGTTTGTCGTTGAAAGTTTTAAAATCGAGACTGGGAGAACATATTTAGTGTTTTCACATTTGTTTAAGTTTTATAAACACATTTGTTTTTAGATTTAAGACAATTTTTTAAGTTAGGCATATGATGCAAAGGAATAAATAGAAAATCATCACACTATATTTACCTAATAAATTAAACTACATGTAAAATTCTTCCCTGCGGTAACTTATTAAAATTACATTCAACGTACTTTTATTCCATAGGAAAGCATCTTTAACATTTGGCATAACATTTTACAGAATCCGTTACATGAAAGCTTTGTGATGTGCATGCAGTAGGTATGCAATGCATATCTCGACAACTTACAGAGGTTGGGTTTACATCCGATCATATCTGCCAGTTCATCCATGTACGGCACATAGTCCACCTGTATTGTGTGACGTGTTGACTTGACGTAACGTGCTGCCATGGCAACCTGTCTCTGCCTCATGTCTTCTCGCATAATTTCACGGCTGGGTAGCTTCACCAACCCCTGAAACAGAATGGACAAGAAATGAAGTCTAAGCCTACATCATTCTACATGCCTACCACCGCAAGGATTCAACCAGAGCAGCTTTCCTGTGCAGTTCACAGAAAATGTATCACGGCACATCAAAACTTATAAATCCTATATATAAAACTAAACTTATTATGTTGATCTATAATTAACCTAAATTATAGCAGCGTTCCCCTGGCAAGCCTTTAAATTTTAACAAATTAGTTCTTACTTTTTGAGCTCATTTACTAATAGACAATCTAATCAATATATATATATATATATATATATATATATATATATATATATATATCACACTGCATGGTTATTTAGAGTCTCAAACCTTTTTAGTAGGGAGGTTACCAAAAAAATGTTTTCCACATGACCTTGAATGACTTGAAAGGTAACTGAGCATGCCCATTAACACATTCAATATGTGATATGTGTACAAATAACAAAAAAAAAAAAGAAGATTTTGAATGTTTAGAAAATTACAGGATAAGCATGATATTAAGCCTGAAACCTTGTTAACATTTATTTGATTTTATGAATGGATGGACCTTAGTCTGTAAATAAATGAGTACCGTCACTCGAAACAACCACATTTTAGATAAGGTTTAACTGTGCAGCCAAAATGTTTGACCGTGCAGAGAAAGAGAGAGAGAGAGACAGAGAGAGACAGACAGACAGACAGACAGACAGATAGACAGACAGACAAACAGACACAAGCAGACACACTAAGGTTGTCATAATTGTCACCTTGAACACACGAGTTGCTGCACGACTTTGTAATTCCACTATCGGCATCACTGATCCAGTCGGTTGAATGCAGCCGATAACAGCCAAGGTATTCTTCTCCAGATCAGGAGGAAACATGTATTTATAAAGTTCAACTTGATTGTCCTTCACGTTTATGACAGATTTATTAATAAATGGGAACCCAAACATGTAGCCAGTACATGTGATTATAGCGTCGATGTTGTCTTCGGACGTTCCGTCTACAAACTCTACCCCGTCCTTTGTAAATCTTTTGACGTCGGGTTTGACGATGACAGCTCCACGCAGTATCAGACCCGGGACATAGTCGCTGATAGTCGGATGGGCCTGGAGGGGACTATGTTCCGGTTGTAGACCATATAGGGCGTGGTCAAAGCGTTTGTTGGCATCTTCAACCGCTGCCTTCAAGGTTGTTGACGGAAGGTAATAAGCAAAGCAGTGGCCTATCCTTGTATTAAAACTTAAATCACCGGGAATACCATGTAGTCCCAAACGAGGGAAAATCCAAGTTCCTTTTCTAGTGCTGAGGTACACCTGCAAAGATAAATTGCTTTCAATTAACGTTTCCGTACGCCCCCCCCCCCCCCCCCCCGCTGCAGTCGTCCACGATCTCCGATGGCGTAACATTTGCCTTGTATAGGCTTTCTGGGGTTGAACACCAGGGTGCACACAGAGCGAACAATTGTAATCAGACCAGCTCCTAATTTTAAATATGGGACACCTACTCTCGTTGGTCTGATTACATCAGTTCATCCGTTCTCGTTGGTCTTACTCTTGGCCCTATGCCAGAAACAGTGTCACCAGACCAATTAGAGCGGGGCTGCATGTTTAATTCGCTCTCAATCCTTGTACGCACCCTGGTGTGCGAATCCAGAACATCTTACTACCAAACAGCGGTTACACGAGAGAAGATCTGTCAGGACGGCAGCGTATAACCGCTGCGTGAAGAGCGTAAAGGTATATTCATGAATATAAATAACAAGTGACCCATGAGTCATGACGCTCAGCTGGTATTTGCAAATATTGTGATACTAGATTTTTGATAGACTCCAAGGATGTCAAGTTCGAAGCTTTTGGTTCCAACATTTATGATTTGTCCCGTGTTATCGGATGACCGCTTTTCTGAAGATCTCCATAATAGAGAGAAAACAACGTAAAAATTGGAAAATTATAGTTGGCGCCACCAGTCTGCAGGAATGGATGAAACACCCCATGGTCAATAATCATGCAAAGAATCATGGGGATCAATTAATAAGTTTTTCAGATTTTGGAGCTTTTGTGTCAAATTTGTCATTATTCTGGGAGGTGCTTTTCAGCCCCATTATGTCAGGTTTCCAAGGAGATGGTTTAAGCACCTCCGTTGACGACTTGTGCCCTGTTACAGATGACTGCTTCTTTGGGGCTCTCAAAAATAGAGAACAAATTCTCAAAATTGGGAAAAAAATAAAGGTGGCGCCGCCAGCCTGCAGGAACAGATAAGCACTCCATGATCAATATGTATGCAAATAATCATAGTGATCAATGCATTAGTTGTTTAGATACTTGAGCTTATATATCAATTTTTTTATTATACTAGGTGGTACCTACGAGCCCAATAGGTCGGGGGATGTGGGTAACAGAGACCTTATTTCAGGTTTCCTAGGGATTTTGTTAATGGACCTTCTTGGATGTCAAGTGAAAAGATTCCAGGTCCAGCGGTTACGATTTGTGCCCTGTTAACAGATGACCACATCTTTTAAGGTCTCAAAAATAGAGAAAAAAATCGTAAAAAACTGAATAAATACAGGTGGCCCCACCAGTCTGCAGAAACTGATGAAACACCCCATGATCAATGTCCATGCACGGAATCATGGTGATCAATGGATTAATTGTTCCGATACTTGAGCTTTTGTATACATTTTTTTATTATTCTGGGGGTATTTAGGAGCCCCATAGCTTGCAGAATATTGCTAACAGAGACCTAATTCCTAGTTTCCAAGAAGATTTTTCATGGACCTCTCTGAATGTAAAGTGAGAAGATTCCAGGTCCAGCGGTTACGATTTGTTCCCTGTTAACAGATGACGGCATCTTTTAAGGTCTCAAAAAAAGAGGAAAAATTCGTTAAAAATCGAAAAAATACAGGTGGCGCCACCAGTCTGCAGAGACTGATGTAACACTCCATGATCAATATCCATGCAAAGAAGCATGGCGATCAATGCATTAGTTGTTCAGATATTTGAGCTTTCGTATCAAATTTTTCAATATTCTGGGGGGGGGGGGGGTACTTCGGAGCCCCATAGCTTGAAGAATATGGGTAACAGAGACCTTATTTTAGGTTTCAAAGGAGATTTTTCATTGACCTATCTGGATGTAAAGTTAGAAGATTCCAGGTCCAGTGGTTACGATTTGTGCCTTGTTAACGGACAGACGGCCGGACGGACGACGGACAAAGAGTGATCGCTATAGCTCAGATGACTAACAGTGGAGGCGTTTACCTCCACCCCCACCCCACCCCCTAAAAAACCCAAAATAATCAAAAATATGAATATTTTGCTTGTCCATGCCCGATAAACACAGGTTAGAAGATTTTTACCCTTATATTTGCAAATAAATTTGCGGACATACTCGCCAAATAGGCTAATAGATTTAAAGAATAACAGTTGCATGAAGGTAGGAGTTACGATATATCACCAATTATGCTAGAATGTAGTTTAATTCAACATATACTTAAATACAAGAGAAGTCATGCCTTCTTTTTGAGTGTGTTTTATTTCATTTTTTATACACAGGATTGTTAAGATTATCTGTTGAATTTCGCTTACAAAAGTTGGGTGACCAATTATCGATACTTTATCGATAATTAAACATAGAGAAATTAATTATTTTAAAAGGTAAATATGAAAGCATTTGTCACATGCATACAAAGCGTAATAAATGTTAAAACATATATGTTATTTTCACATTATAATATCCCTCATTAAAAGTCAGTCAACATGCAGATATATACCTATCAAACTTAAAAATGCCTCCATTTGACATAAAATAACTGATGTCAGTGTCGGCTACCCTTCATTGTGAAAATGTGACTTGTTGTAGGGACAAGATCTGAGGACAGAAGTGCATAGCTTAGCCTTTTGGTACATGGGTGTACCAGGTAATTTCTATGATATCAAAATAATTCTGTCACCAAAATTATGCTATTTTTCATTTTTGGTAAAACCATGAGACATTGCAAAATATTTCTTGTATTAAGATTTTTCACATGATTTCCACATTTTATCTAAGAAATTTCATTAGAAACCCCATTTTAATTATGGACAACTGATGTTAACTTTTCAGTTTGTTAAATCATTCTTCCAATTCCAGCATATGAATATTAACAAAAGGAGGATGTCTGTAAATTTGTATATATTGAGTCATTTTTTTTTTAAATTTGTTGTATACATATCTTAGGAAGAAATTGTTACACTTATGCAATGCTCTTATGTTGAGGTTGGACATTCCTGTTAGTGTAATGTGGTGATGCATAACATAAAAAAGTATGTCAGAATATAATATAACTCTCATATCTTTAGACTGCATTATTTTGGATAGGCAAATCCTGCCCAGTTAGTAACTGCCTAGGGAGTGCTGGTTGCGGGGGCGGCAGCACATAAGCCTTAACCCTGTCTTCATTTCTGTTAAAAGCCCTGGCCCAACAGAAGAGGGCTTACAGAACACTGTACCCCCTTTCAAAGCCTGCAGAGGGCAGAGTCAAACTTACTGCCCTGTGATTGACAGATAAGCCGGTTGTTAATTGACTGGCAGGTGAACATGCATATACTATAGTGACAGTAGAAAGGAAGGAAGCTACAATATATCCCGATAGCTTTAGTGACGATAATACACAGTTGCCCTTGCAGTGAAGAATATAAAAAAATACAACAGACAAGGGGTGATCTCCGTCCGAATTCATTTAGTCACAGGCGCTTGAATCCCTATTTGCAATAAAATCTTCATATCCCTAGTGTTCTTAAAAATACTACGACAGAATCAATTCAAAAGAACCAATAATAAAACGGTCATACCAAACTTATTCAGTAAATAAGTATATCTTACCGATGTTCTGGTTTATTTTTATGACAACGTACTAGTAGGTCATGAGGCTTTGTTAAAAGGACGAAAATATTTGCATCCTCATAGTGCGGCTCTACAAACAAGATGTAAATGTACTCTGACGCTGGTCAGAGACTTGTGAGGTTGTCGAAATGGCGCAATGCAACAGTGTGCATGCCGTCTTATTTTTGTCCGCAACTAAAAAGGTAAATTTTGTATAAACCTATATTTCGGTCATATATAAGTTTTGTTATACAGCAGTCATTATTATGATTTCTACTGTGCGGCAGATTTGACGAATTCCTGCGCTCCTTCTAGCATCGTGTGTACGTTGTAGTCATGTTTCCTCATAACAAGCCAGGTTCCGGCTGCTAAGGCTGCCACTAGTGCCATCTTGAGGTGGCGGGAAGAACCATTCGTGTCGTCTGCTTTGTGATCTTTCACCTTTCTGGTTTGGAAAGGATACCGTATCCTGTCCATTGTTCCAAGAATAACTGCTTCGGCCTTCGACCATTTTCCGGGACCTTCTAATCTGTACTGGACCGGTGTACACGGTCCGAAAAAGATGGCGCGCCATAATCGTTGATTCAGAAAGAAGTATCTCCCTGTAAATATAAACACCTATAGTGGAAAAAAAGTAGTCCATTAAGGATCAGTTGGTGATCCTGTGAATTATTTGTTCGAGAAGCTTCCATGTAAATCATAATGTCAATTTAATGCTATCTTCAGTTGGCACGCGATACGTAGTATACTGACTGCGCAACGTGGTATGCAGAAGTAGGCCTAATTCTTACAAATTCGCGTGGGAATTTAGAGGGCGGTAATATTATGCAGTTTGATTACTCTTCATTAATAGGTAACATTCATGGGGAAAAACTGAGTAAAGAAAATCTCCATTGAGTATTGCTTGTCAGGGCTTCACACATTCCGTACATACCGGGCAATTGCGCTTATCCCTTTTGCATATTGATGCCCCCCCCCCCCCCGCCTATAAAAAAAGAAAAAAAAAAACAGCTTTCAGATAGTGCCTCAACGCAGCCATCCCCAAACCGCGTTCGGTCGCCACAGTCTGCATGTCGTATACAGTAAAGCCGGCGCTAAAACCTTGCGCCAGTGATGTAAAAACCCGCGAGATCTCACCGCAATCGAAGTTTCATTCACTTCGCTTCTGTCTTTTAAAATCTGTTAGGCTAAATAAAAACAAAAGCCTGATTTAAAAGGCCGAAGAGTAGTAAATGCCAAAGGTTAATACATCGTAACCAAGTCCCGTGGGCGCTTTACCGCAAGTAGCCGCCGACGGCGACGCAACAGGTATCAGGTTTCTGTTGCGTCGCCGGCCCACCAAATGGCTAACTGGGGTTATAACACGATACGAATTGTTACTCTTAGGAAGGAAAGTAAACAAAATATATTTCCTATTGTTTTTACATACTAATGTTCAATTTATGTTTGAATATGTCACTAAAAAAGCAAGAAGAGACCATTTTTTATAGGCTATACAGCAGGCGGTATAGGATCGAAATATCCGTCTGAGATTTTCTTCGGCAAAACATAACACATATCGAGTGCCTGTTAAACGCGGCTGAAAACGGAGTCGATGATGTTTCTCATCTAAAGAGTATGCCTGGGGAGACCTTCCGGTCAAGTAGGCCCCTTGATAGTCGTGCACTTTTGCATGTTTGTCGTTGAAAGTTTTAAAATCGAGACTGGGAGAACATATTTAGTGTTGTCACATTTGTTTAAGTTTTATAAACACATTTGTTTTTAGATTTAAGACAATTTTTTTAAGTTAGGCATATAATGCAAAGGAATAAATAGAAAATCATCACACTATATATACCTAATAAATTAAACAACATGTAAAAATTCTTCCCTGCGGTAACTTATTAAAATTACATTCATCGTACTTTTATTCCATAGGAAAGCATCTTTAACATTTGGCATAACATTTTACAGAATCCGTTACATAAAAGCGTTGTGATGTGCATGCAGTGGGTATGCAATGCATATCTCGACAACTTACAGAGGTTGGGTTTACATCCGATCATATCTGCCAGTTCATCCATGTACGGCACGTAGTCCACCTGTATTGTGTGACGTGTTGACTTGACGTAACGTGCTGCCATGGCAACCTGTCTCTGCCTCATGTCTTCTCGCATAATTTCACGGCTGGGTAGCTTCACCAACCCCTGAAACAGAATGGACAAGAAATGAAGTCTAAGCCTACATCATTCTACATGCCTACCACCGCCAGGATTCAACCAGAGCTTTCCTGTGCAGTTCACAGAAAATGTATCACGGCACATCAAAACTTATAAATCCTATATATAAAACTAAACTTATTATGTTGATCTATAATTAACCTAAATTATAGCAGCGTTCCCCTGGCAAGCCTTTAAATTTTAACAAATTAGTTCTTACTTTTTGAGCTCATTTACTAATAGACAATCTAATCAATATATATATATATATATATATATATATATATATATATATATATATCACACTGCATGGTTATTTAGAGTCTCAAACCTTTTTAGTAGGGAGGTTACCGAAAATATGTTTTCCACATGACCTTGAATGACTTGAAAGGTAACTGATCATGCCCATTAACACATTCAATATGTGATATGTGTACAAATAACAACAACAAAAAAAAAAAACGATTTTGAATGTTTAGAAAATTACAGGATAAGCATGATATTAAGCCTGAAACCTTGTTAACATTTATTTGATTTTATGAATGGATGGACCTTAGTCTGTAAATAAATGAGTACCGTCACTCGAAACAACCACATTTTAGATAACTGTGCAGCCAAAATGTTTGACCGTGCAGAGAGAGAGAGAGACAGAGAGAGACAGACAGACAGACAGACAGACAGATAGACAGACAGACAAACAGACACAAGCAGACACACTAAGGTTGTCATAATTGTCACCTTGAACACACGAGTTGCTGCACGACTTTGTAATTCCACTATCGGCA
This sequence comes from Sipunculus nudus, assembly GCA_026874595.1. NCBI lineage: Eukaryota > Metazoa > Annelida > Sipuncula > Golfingiida > Sipunculidae > Sipunculus > Sipunculus nudus. The sequence goes on from CM049318.1 coordinate 33,559,414, forward strand.
TCACTGATCCAGTCGGTTGAATGCAGCCGATAACAGCCAAGGTATTCTTCTCCAGATCAGGAGGAAACATGTATTTATAAAGTTCAACTTGATTGTCCTTCACGTTTATGACAGATTTATTAATAAATGGGAACCCAAACACGTAGCCAGTACATGTGATTATAGCGTCGATGTTGTCTTCGGACGTTCCGTCTACAAACTCTACCCCGTCCTTGGTAAATCTTTTGACGTCGGGTTTGACGATGACAGCTCCACGCAGTATCAGACCCGGGACATAGTCGCTGATAGTCGGATGGGCCTGGAGGGGACTATGTTCCGGTTGTAGACCATATAGGGCATGGTCAAAGCGTTTGTTGGCATCTTCAACCGCTGCCTTCAAGGTTGTTGACGGAAGGTAATAAGCAAAGCAGTGGCCTATCCTTGTATTAAAACTTAAATCACCGGGAATACCATGTAGTCCCAAACGAGGGAAAATCCAAGTTCCTCTTCTAGTGCTGAGGTACACCTGCAAAGATAAATTGCTTTCAATTAACGTTCCCGTACGCTTCCCCCCCCCCCCCCCCCCCGGTGCAGTCGTCCACGATCTCCGCTGGCGTAACATTTGCCTTGTATAGGCTTTCTGGGGTTGAACACCAGGGTGCACACAGAGCGAACAATTGTAATCAGACCAGCTCCTAATTTTAAATATGGGACACCTGCTCTCGTTGGTCTGATTACATCAGTTCATCCGTTCTCGTTGGTCTGATTCTTGACCTTATGTCAGAAACAGTGTCACCAGACCAATTAGAGCGGGGTTGCATGTTTAATTCGCTCTCAATCCTTGTACGCACCCTGGTGTTCGAATCCAGAACATCTTACTACCAAACAGCGGTTACACGAGAGAAGATCTGTCAGGACGGCAGCGTATAACCGCTGCGTGAAGAGCGTAAAGGTGATCAATGCATTAGTTGTTCAGATAGCGGTTACGAGTTGTGCCTAATTAGCGGACAGATGGCCGGACAGCCGGATGGCCTGACTAACAACAGACAAAAAGCGATAGCTATATCTCAGATGACATACAGTCAGCCGAGCTAAAAGTGAGAAAGGAATAGAAGAGCCATGCATATTCTGAAAGGGATTTAACCTGTTTTTTCATATACTGGTAGTTCAAATATACTAGTACGAGTAGTTATTAAGGAGAGGAAATATGTAAATGTGGGGAATATATTTTACTGATGAAGTCTGCAACAGACCCCTATCAAGAGCTGTCTTATCATTTTCATATTGAAAGAAATAAAAGTATTTAAATTTTAGCCGCACGTTTTTAGAGTACAAGCCTTTGCTTCAAAGATAAATGGTGTTTGGCTAAACGATGCTGTATTGTGTTTGGACATACGTTATAATAGTGAATCAGAAAGAGACCTGCTTTGCACAAGGAGCTATCTCCCCGGCGGCGTCCATGGCAGAATTCCCTGCACCGATAACAACCACACGTTGACCAGCAAAGTCAATTCCTCTCCTCAAGTCATGACTGTGTGTAATGAACCCCTGAAAAGAATCCTGGCCGTCAAATTTCACGTTGTTGGTGTTGGCATGGTGACCTGTACAAACCATAACGAAGTCGAACCTCTCTTCCCTTTCCTGCATCGTGGTCGTGTCTCGGATTCTCAGTTCCCATTGTCCGGTAAGGTCAAAATCAGCGGACTTCTTTACCGTCAGGATTTCATGGTTAAACCTAGTATTAAAACAAGTCATATATTAATTGCAATGGCACGTAATGTATGAGCATCAATCTCACACTTTTGGTTTTGTTATAAAAAAATATACAAACTTCATTTTCAGGAATGCAAGGCACCGCCATTTGAGATTTCCGTATTGTGGAATGGTCCTAAAACCCTGTTTGCATTCATTCATTCGGCGTATATTATCAGGTTAATTCATGCGTAAGTAAATGTACATTTATGAATATTCGTTGATGTCGTTCATCAATCCCGATCCGCCTCAAAATCTTATAGGTTCTTCAGAGGCCTATTCTCGAAATTCCCTGAACATTTCATGAAATTCTGTCGATTGTTGCGTGAGTTATGTAGTAAACAATCATACAAACACACATACGAACGGGGATGAAAGCATAACCTCCTGGCAATGACACTTTGCTTTAATATACTTGAACCATGAAGAATACAGCTGCCACATGCTTGTACCTTTACTACACGTTAAGGGGTGTTTCCATGTGCACGTATATATGCGCGAAAAAAAAAAAAACCCGCTCATATGATTTTGTAACTGGGGTATTTCCATGTGTCCATCAACGTATATGCGTATGTGCGTATATCCGTGAAAATCGCCGCAGGAGCGATTTTAACGCATAGGCTCTGGATGAACTCATGACGTGGGTTCACCATCTTTTTTGTCGAAGGCTTGCTCGATCCACTGTACAAATATAGGAGTCTGTCAGTTTACGAAAATACGCATTTACGCGCACATGGAAACACACCTATTTATTCAAGCCTATACACACATGTGCAAATACGCGCATATGCGATGGCTATAGCTCAGATGAAATACAGTCAGCCGAGCTAAAAATGAGAAAGGAATGGAAGAGCCATGCATATTCTGAAAGGGATTTAACCTGTGTTATCATATACTGGTAGTTCAAATATACTAGTATGAGTAGTTATTAAGGAGAGGAAATATGTAAATGTGGGGAATATATTTTACTGATGGAGTCTGCAACAGACCCCTATCAAGAGCTGTCTTATCATTTTCACATTGAAAGAAATAAAAGTATTTAAATTTTAGCCGCACGTTTTTAGAGTACAAGCCTTTGCTTCAAAGATATATGGTGTTTGGATAAACGATGCTGTATTGTGGTTGGACATGCGTTATAATAGTGAATCAGAAAGAGACAAATATAGGAGTCTGTCAGTTTACGCGCATATGGAAACACAGCTTTAACATATGTAGAAAATATAGCACGTTTGTATTGTGACAGTTGTGTGAGGACTATCTGTTAAGCTGTATAGAATATATAATACATTAAGAATTCACCTCAGGCACATGGATAGCCGAAAACATTGTTAATAGCTGGTAAGGTACTCCATGCATGCATTATTAGGTACCTAGATAATGATACTTTGCTCTGCTGAATGTTGAACATTTTAAGTAAACTAACATGCGTTCAGAGCTTAATATTGCATCGACAAGATATCGCATCTTTAAGTCACCTGATGTACTTGTAAAGCCCAAAATGTTGGTAGTAGCTGGTAAAATACTCCATGAGTTTAGTGTTGTGACAGTAGTTCGGATACTCTTTTGGCATGGGGTAGTCACTGTAGCACGTCATCTCTTTACTGGTGTTGATTACTGTCGTTTCCATGACGGTGGACTGGCCTTCGCGAATGTCATCCTTAAAGTTCCACATTCCCCCGATAGAGTCCGTTCTCTCAAAACACATAGGCTGCAGGCCTTCATCCAGACAGCACTTGATGGCCGGAAGACCACTGGCTCCAGCACCGATGATAGCAACACGTCCTGCCATGTTTACAGATATCCCTATAGTGTTCTGAGCTTGAACGTTTTGTATGCGTAGAAGCGTGCACTTTGCATACGAGCTGAGAGCTAAAAACGGTACAATCAGGATTTAGGTCAAACAGCAACGCTGTAATGGCTATACCACTGGTAAGAAATGCTCGTATAGCCGGTCTCCTAAATCAAATCAAGTATTGGATCACTATTCGGGGGGGGGGGGATGAAAGTATATGAAGGGGGGGGGGGGGGGGGGGGGAGGAGCTCCGGATTTGTACATATATTGCCTACAAGTGCTGGAATTAAAAGTGACAATTTTTTAACAATTTTTTTATGATTGTATTGTTTGTACCAGATAGCAAAATTGTGTAACACTGGATTTAACACTGCTTGACACAGGGAATACGCGACAAACTTACACACACACATATATTTCGCGGCGCCCCTTCTCATTGTGCTAAATACTCCCCTGCTTGCAGCCTAGTACAGCGTGTATATGAGCACCCTCGATGTTTATTGGGTGTGATCTGTTTTATTTATGACCTTCTGTGCTAATAAATATCAAGATATACAAACTACTAGCACACTTTTAGACTAGGGTAATATCGACAAAAACGGGTTTGCCAGGCTGTCCTTGTATTTGGACTACCATAAATTTCTACCGACTAAACTTCAAGTTGACTCTTGTGTCTTTACATGACACAACTATTACAATACAATACTCTTTAAATCTTGCAAATTTTGCAATTGCCGCCCTAATTTGAAAATGATATCCTGGAAAAACTCAGTGGAATGCAGTCAAATGTTCCAGCTTTATCTAACACAGAGGGACGAATATTAATGGGTCAATGATTTTTTCATCTGATAGTGGTATACTATAGATGATATTGCTATAAATGCTTAGTCAACGCCAATTGACCTTACTGCTTAAGGGAAGCGTACATATTTAGCATTGATAACTTAAAAAATGATAAGTTAATGCACTAAGTTCAAGGACAGTTATCCCGTAACGTATACGGAGCTGAAATTTTGAACGTCAATAGGGTCGTCCTATATACATATGTGTCTGTGTGTCTGTGTGAATATATATATATATATATATATATATATATATATATATATATCCATAGGCTTTGGAGTGATTTGAAAGAGGGAAGGGGGCGTTTTGAGAGTGCATCGAGCACGGGGGCGCATAAAGTCCGAGAGGGGGGCCGGGTCTGGATTGGGAAAGGATATCCCCCTCCCAGGGTTTGAAAAATATTGAAATAAAATAAAACATAAAAATACATTTTTAAAGGAGATTTTAACCTTTTTCCCCATTTTTTATCACATGCTGCACCACAGAAAAAATTCTTAATATTGAAATGAGATATATGATCATGCTTTTAACTTAACAAGCAGGTCGACTTCAGCCGATAACATCCAAAGTATTCTTCTAAAGATCCGGAGAAAATATATATTTATAAAGTTCAATTTTGTTGTACGTCACATTGATAACAGATTTATAAATAAAGGAAAACCCAAACATTGTAGCCACTAGCCGGTGCATGTGATTATGGCATCAACGTTATCCACTAGTAATGCACGCACTCTATACCTGTAAAGCGTTACGTGATAACGTGCAACCATGGCAACCTCTTTGTGTTGTATATCAATATTCTCTAATCGTACTTGGACCAAAGAGTTTTACCGATTTCCCGAAACAAACGAAATATTCGAAAAATTTTAGATAATATTTTATTCTACATGAACACACTTTTTTTCAGGTATTCCTTATATTATTTGCACAATAATGCAGCTTTTGTTAATCACAATGTTGTAATCAAATAACCAAGTCATGCAATTTGATAATATATATATATATATATATATATATATATATATATATATATATATATATATAAAACATGGCATATAACTGTTATTCTCACAGTATGTTCAACACCAATTACAGGAGTAAAAATGTAATGTTCAAGCATATAAAACCATAAACAAATTAATTTTAATCTATATGCAAAATATCAAAATTAAAAAATCCTGCCATCATACCGCTTTCTTCTCAGCTATACCAGTAAAATAATACCATACCTCCACCATTTGAGGATGACCTTCCAGAAGAATTTCTCTGAGGAACCAAAGCTCACTTAATAATACGAAATATCTCCTGCAGATTGCTCGAATAAGCAAACAAAAGTACATTCGCATTTAAGGCCTGCTTACAGAAAAAAATATATAAATATATATAAGCCCCCAAACCTACGCATTAATGTCTCCAGCATATGAAATTAAAAAAAAGGACATGAAATTTAAATTATTTCCCTATACCACATCGTAGTGTTGAAATCCTTCCTAGCTATCCTTCGAAAAAGAATAATTTAGTATGCGACTTGTTTATACAAATAGCATTTAATATGTCTGCTAGCAAACATAAATACAACTATCTGAACACCACAGATTATGTTTTAGATGAAATTATGGGCACATGCACAATGCCCGTTTGTTCATCTACTTTTGACTGAACCGGATTCCGTATTGTGTTATTTCATACATTAATATGTGACATAGCTGGTGAATAATGTTTTTACGCGGACGTCTATAAAGTTGTTTTTAACAAAACTGTAGCATTGGCGGGAAGGCATTGAGAATCGAACCTGTCAGATAATATATAAGCCTTTCCCGTTTCTGTTTTCTTGTTCAGACGGGTTTGAACAGTGTATTGCCTACATCCTATAGGATGTGTTCGAACTCTTGCAGACTTATTCATTATTCATGAGGGTCGCAGAATTAGGGTACGTTAATGCGTGGTCATGTCACAGGCTTGGATGTATGAAGAAAATATTTCATTTACTTTTCATAAAATCACGCTTTTTTCTCAAATTTTAGTATATTTAACAGTCATCCGATACTTAATTCTTTCTTCATGTATTTATTTATATGTGTTTGAGTTGAAAGGTTAAAATAAAACGGTACATTTTATCCGGGTTACTGAAGTCATTGTAATGAAACTGTGTCCCGTCTAGTCTCCTCCACTCTTCTTCCGTTTAATATGTTGTTTTTGTCACACCCTATATTTCTGATTAGTTGTAGGTAGACTACAAAAACAGATTAACCAGTTACAAATATTTTGCTGCAGATATGGTATGAAAATTAATTTAGACAAAACTAAAATCATGGTTTTTAGGAGAGGAGGTATTACTAAGAAAACAGAAAAATGGTATTTTAAAGGTAAACCAATAAATCTTGTTTCTCAGTATAAATATTTGGGCATTACCTTTACTCCTAAACTGTCATGGCATAGGACACAACAACAGCAAGCTCTGCAGGCAGCAAAGGCAGTGCAAGTAACCAAGAACTTTAATCAACATAATAATTTAACAGTGAAGCAAGTTTTTAAGCTATTTGATAGCATGGTAGCACCAATATTAATGTATGGGAGCGAGCTATGGGGACATAGTAAATCAGAAATAATAGAAAGGGTTCATTATAAATTTTGCAAATATATATTAAATGTTGGAAGCACTACTACAAATGCAGCTGTCTTAGGAGATTGTGGACGTTTTCCTTTATTTGTGACATATTCAGTTCAGTGCATCAAATACTGGTTAAGGTTGCTGCATATGGAAGAGGAAAGATATCCAAGACGTTTATATATTTTATTAAAGAAACTTGATGAAAATGGTAAATCAACATGGGTAACAGGAGTGAAATCTTTACTATTTCAGACTGGTTTTGGTTTTATATGGATGGCTCAAGAAGTCGGTGATTGTAACTGGTTTATAAGTTGTTTTAAAGAAAGATTGATAGATATGGCACAACAGAACTGGAGTAGTGATGTAAAATCAAGTAATAAGTTACAGTATTATGGTCTTTTCAAAACCATGTTGAATGTTGAAAAATATATCAGTTGTGTATCTAATAAATACCACGAAACTGCATTAGCTAAATTAAGATGTTCAGATCACAAAGACAAATAGAAACAGGACGACAAAATGGATTGGATAGAGAAGAAAGAGTCTGTAAATATTGTATAAGGTATGGTTATAACATTATAAAAGATGAGAGGCACTTCCTGTTGGAATGTCCTTTATATAAGGAATTTCGGTTTAAATATTTTGAAAAAGACATGCAAGAGTCAACAGAATATAATTTTAAAAAGATATTGAAATCAGAAAATACATGTGAAATAACTGAACTAGCTGCTTATGTATATCATGCTTTCAGCTTAAGGAAATCAACAATAGGAGACTGATAAATTTGCATTTTGTGTATTATGTATCTTATAATGTTTGTAACACTACTTTAACTTAATATTTCAGCCACCAGAATACCATATGTGAGTATATTGTATGAATTTTTAGGTATATAAGTAACCGTATTATTTTTCTTATTATTGAGTTGTTTTTTTTCTGGGTTTTTTTTTTCTGTTTGTATGTTTTTTTTTGTTGCTTGTTTGTATTTTTATTTTATTATTTTATTTTATTTATTTATTTTTTTTATTTATTTTTTTTTTTAAATTAATTTTTATTTATTTATTCATTTTTTTTATTTATTTATTTATTTTTCTTTATTTGATTTGATTAATTATTTAATAGTTTTTCACTTTTTTCTCCTCTTATTATTGCGTTATTACTATTCATAGTTTATTTTAAATGCTTCGTTCATATTGTTAACGTAGTTGTTGCTTGAAATTGAATGGTACATATGAACCACATGAATGTTGGAACTTTGGGCCTGAGGCCTTGTTTTCCTGAATAAACTGTTTTCTGTTTCTGTTTCTGATTAGTTGTTATTTTATTCAACAAAAAAATATCACTTGTAATTCTTTTACTGTTGTATAAAGGACTTTAGGAAAGTTTTTGGCTCCTTCCAGAACGCTGTGGAAATATTGTAGTCGTGTGTCTTTAGTATGAACCAGAGTCCAGTTGCCAGGGCTGCCGCTAGCGCCATCTTGGGAAGGCGGGAAGAACCATTCATGTCGTCTGCTTTGTGACCTTTCACTTTCCTGGTTTGGAAAGGACGCCGGACCCTGTCCATGGTTCCAAGAATAACTGTTTCCGCCTTCGACCACTTGCCGGGACCCTCGAGTCTGTACTGGACAGGAGTGCACGGCCCGAAAAAGAGGGCGCGCCATAATCGGTGATTCAGAAAAAAATGTCTCCATGTCGACAAAAGAGAACAAATGCAATGTCACATTGCAGGGAACCAGTAGTACTATGTTATTGGTCTGCACAGAAAATTACAGAATTCCAGAAATTACAATCCACAGCACAATGCTTATTTCAGGCGGATCTACCGTTGTCCATTTTACTTGGGGAAGACAGACAACAGTATACTTAGATTTTGAGTTACAGACTTTTACACATTGGCTAAGAAATATATCCTTTATGTCCTGAAATTGACTGTGACAAATGTATCTTATTAATAGTGAAATGGCGTTTGTGTAAGATTTTGGACATTACTAATATTTAATATGAAGCTTCCGATAAATTCACCACTACAGGAAATTCCTTTAAACCAACTTTGTTTTCTGTGGGTAGACATATTTTTAATAATGAAGGTCTCACAAAGGTGTAAAAAATATCTCAACATCTGTGTAAGGGATAAAAGACAAATTAAAATATTACTCGCTTCAACTTACAAAGATTCGGCTCACAGCAGATAAGATATGCCACTTCATCCATGTACGGCACAAAGTCCACCTGTAATGTGTGACGTGTTGACTTGACGTAACGGGCTGCCATCTCAACCTGTTTCTGTTTTATGTCTTTTAGCATCACAGCTCGGCTCGGTAGATTCACCAGTCCCTGAGACAGAAGAAAATTATACAAAATATTTTAGTCATTACCCAGGCATTGGTTCCACATTTTCATTTGCGTACTGGATGAAAGTGGCCTTAATACAGGAGTGGCCGTTATACAGGACTTGACCAAGATAGGAAAGTTAAAATGTAACACGAAACCAAGTTCAAATCTTTATTACAATCAACAAAATAAACGTATATACAGAGTATTAGTATAATTACTGTTATCAATAAAAAAAATAAAAAAAATACAATCACGTTCACCCTATTTGTAACAATTACCAACAATATATACAAATACAGTATTTGTTATTAAATTACAAACAGATTGTATGTCAATAATATTTGTAAAAATGTGGAGAAGCCCTTTGTATCCATCAAAACATACTAATGTCATTCGTCACTTAAATGACTAATACCCTGATTAAGATCCGGCTCGCACGACTGATTCACAAACATACACGCTGGTGGGAACACATGCCTTACTATTGTGCATACTAACGAGGCTGCGTAGGGTAGTGCGACACTGCCTATGTGTCAAACAAGTCAGTCACGGTCGAGTGGTTACCTTCATCCAGGCACTCATTAACAGACAGGAATATGTGTTGCGAACACTTGTGTAATGATGTTGAGGTCAGAAGTGGCCGCTCGATTTGTTGAGCCCATGTCAAGAAGTCATTGCCCCTGACCGTAATTGAGGCGTTTCCCGGCCTGCGGGACCAAGAGACCTGGCCGTAATAGGAATAGTGGAGTGACCGTAATTGACAACAAAATGATTATGAAATATAACGGTCAAAAATTCGGGACCGGAAAATCTGACCGTTATAGACGTATTGACCGTTAATGAGGCGTGGCCGTTAGCAGGCGTTCTACTGTATTCTGCTTCGATTTACCGATTGTTTTTAGACTGTATTTTTATGTGAATTTAAATTTACGCAACTTATTGGTATTGACATAAAGATGATTTTAAAACTGAAGACACACAAAGCGTTACAAGATCGGTTATTTTATAATCACCTTTAATACGCGGGTCGCTGCACGACTTTGTATTTCTGCTAATGGCATTACTGAACCAAGAGGCTGAACGCAGCCGATAACAGCCAAGGTATTCTTTTCAAGATCTGGAGGAAATATGTATTTATAAAGTTCAACTTGGTTGTCCTTCACATTGATGACAGATTTATCAATAAAGGGGAACCCAAACACGTAGCCAGTACATGTGATTATAGTGTCGATGATGTCCACGTACGTTCCCTCGACAAACTCAACTCCGTCCTTCGTAAATCTCTTGACGTTTGGTTTGAACAGCTCCGCGCAGTATCAGACCCGGGACGAAGTCACTGAGAGATGGATGGGCTTGCAGTGGTCCATGTTCTGGCTGAAGGTCGTATAGGGCGTGGTCGAAGCGTTTCTTGGCGTCTTGATTGAACACTTCTGGACTAAAGACGGAAGGTAGTAAAAAAGGCAGCTGGTGATCCTAGAGTTCAAAACCATATCAAAGGAAATTCAGAATGCTGCCATCCGAGGAAAAATCCAGGTCCCCCGCTTTCGTCATTATGAAGATCTCACATCCAAACCTGATATAAAAATATGTCAATACTTATAGTTACATCTGTCACGTGAAATAACTTGTGAATATAAACAAAGATTGAGAGAAGAAATTCACTCCTTAGAACACCAAATACGGGATTATGACAATATTCCAAGATATTAAAGGTCAGATTAACCATGGTAAATATAGGAAATGGTTTGGGATTTTAGGTTTAAGTGACAATAAACGGGATTTTCTAATAACCAATATAACAGAATCGGCTTGACTGTATATATTACGAAACATGCACAGTGCCGTCACCTTCAAGAAAGCTTAGCCAGTGATGCATGTCGATAACTATCCGTTTGTGGACCTTAAACTAATTTTTCATAAAAAATTACATTTTGACGAATATTGCTATTTTCTAAAAATATTTCTATTTATTTTGAGCAATGTTTATGTCTTCTTTTAAATAATTATCTTTTGAAAGACTTGTGCGCTGTCTGGCTTCATTTCAAAAGAAGGGATTTTAACAGTCGTTATACATCAGTATAGATATAGGTATTGATATAGTATAGATCATTCAGCATTTAACTGATGTAATTATTAAGTCCAAAACGCTGGTAATAGCTGGTAAAATACTCAATGAGTTTTGTGTTGTGGCTATAGTTTGGGAAGTCCTCAGGTATGGGGTAGTCGCTGTAGCAAGTCATCTCTTTACTGGTGTTGATTACGGTCGTTTCCATGACGGTGGACTGGCCTTCACGAATGTCATCCTTAAAGTTCCACATTCCACCGATATATTTTGTTCTTTCAAAACATACAGGCTGGAGGCCCTCATCTAGACAGCACTTGATGGCCGGGAGACCACTGGCTCCAGCACCGATGATAGCAACACGTCCAGCCATGTCTGCAAATAAAGGCCCGACTGTTTTTTAACGACCTCGTTCCTCATGCACAAGCTATCCATGCGTGCTATAATCATGTCACACGGAAACGCTCTGATTTCTTCTACTAACATAAAACAGCTTTGCTGGTATAGCCGGTCTCCCAGGACAAAAGAACGAGTTTGAAGCATTTTTTTTTTCTACAAAAAACAGACATACATCATATAGTATTCTCCGGCGTACCGGTTCAAACCAATGTATATTACTATCTTTTTTTGTTTTTCTTTTTAATTCAGTTACCTTTGTAGATAGGATTACATTGACCTAGCCTTTAAAGTTTTTGAGATGGCATTTTTGCTTAGGTATTTTTTTATGGATGGATAGTGGCGCGTTTTCATATATCTAGAATCAGCCACTCTGCCTGTTTTTTTTTTTTTTTTTTGCAGAGCATCACTTGTGCACTGCCTGTGACATAATTAAAGTTGGTCACTTAAAACCATGGTCATATATCTGTGATACAAAGTTAAAAATTATAACGTCACCATTTTAACAATTGGCTTAGGCCTGTACAAAATTATTGCAACTGCGCCTTACCTTTAAAAGGTGGCCTTAAATGTTTTATCTTTATTTCATTGAGAACTTAGATGGTCAATAATATATTTTGACTCTATTTTTATTAATTTCAGTATTTGTCCCAACAATTCTTATACTCATTTTATATTACCACTTTGACCTTCACCAGCAAGTGTTCCATAATGCACACTTTTAGAAGTATTCTCTAATTGCATAAAAATCAGCTGTACCAATCACATGCAAGATTTTTTCCCATCTTATTAAGTTGTAGTTACCCAATCACTGTGGAAAGGATCCAATTGATATGTGGAAAAAAGGCCAAGGTCATAGGTCAGGGATGTTCAAATAAAAACTTACTTTATAGACCATCTCTATTTTTCGTGTATATACCATTGCACTCCAACTGGTACATCTCACTGTGTGGCTGTAATTGTGAGCGACACTTGTGATATATGATTCCCTTTGTATCAGCCCTTTTAAAGATAAGAACATCATTAGTGCATAACGAATATTATGTTGGCCCTGGAAGGCTTAAGACTAAGAGTATTGTATTAAGGTTTAGCTACTGATTTATAAGATGATGGGAACATTTTGCAGTTTATTTTATGGAATCATAGCAATAAACTTACTTTTCCAGATATAAAAATATTTTTTTTATACCAATCATCAGATATACCAGCAAGCGTTTCTTTTCTTTCAGGTTCTGCAGTTTACCTACCATACTGATCCCATTAAAAAGCAAGGTGATAATTAAATAATATTGGTCTTGCACCTTACATTAGCGTGTCGAAAAATATGATATGAGAGCTCTCCCACCTGATCGTGCCTTTTGAATTGTTTTGGACATTCATTTATGTAACATTCTTTAAAGAAATTGCCACAAGTTTGGTCTCTTATTGGAGGATGTGTGATATCAAATGTCAAACTTGTCAGAAATCCATTATGTCTGCGAGGTAGCCAGCTAGGAAATCCTTTTGTCACCCGCTTCTGTGGCTCAGGGGTAGAGCGCAGGACTCAAAGCCGGGAGATCGTGAGTTCGAATCTCAGCCGAGGAGGTGAGATTTTTCACGGTCGGCCCCCACCCAGGGTATGCGCTCTGCAGGCCTGATGGGAAGGTCGTGCCTAACGGCCGTGTTTTACTCACAAACGAGTGCGCCTTTCGGGGGCTCTTTTAGTGGTATGACCCAGCAATGGGCATGACTACGCGCCCAGGGCCCATAGGTGCAGTAGTCACCGGGCTGATTAATGCCAGGATATAAAATGAGAGGAAGCGTGTGATACTGCCCTGTCACGTAGTCTGAAACCGAAATGGAAATCTGCAGATGTGCATATATGTAGTTAAGTTAGCATTTAAAAAATGGAGGCGGTTACCTCCACAAAATAATATATAAAATAAAATAAAAAATATCCTTTTGTCAGTGCAGTTTCTGTGATTTTTTATGTGTGGTCCCTTTTAGAGGATGTTTGTTGTCGGATTTCAGACCTGACAGAAATCCAAAAGTGGCCACCAGGTAGCCATTTCAAATGTCTTTGAACATTTTATCCTAAGAACTGTCAATGCAGTAGGACATATATTAATGTAATCTTGCAAAGGATTGGGTCAAGGATTTCTTAATTGTTTATACTATTTTTATATTACCACTTTGACCTTCACCAGCAAGTGTCCCATAATGCACACTTTAAGAAGTCTTCTCTTATTGCATAAAAATCAGCTGTACCAATCACATGCAAGTTTTTTTCATCTTATTAATTTACATCTTGTTGAAAGGTAATGACGTTCAGTTAAAGAACGTTAATTCGAAGTCCAGCTGTGACGTGACATGTTACTGATGTTGAAACAGCTAGGCTGAGAAGTATACCTTCAAACTAATATCACGATATATATATATATATATATATATATATATATATATATATATATATATATATATATTGTAGCGACATTTCTCATACACTCATCAAGATGATGGCACATTTGATTGTAGTCTTTAATAGCAGTCGCTCATGTAAAACTGAAATTCACACAAATTGATGGTCTAAGTCGCCTGCTGTTAATATTATAATACTGTGCTATTGCTGTGAATAAAGCAAACCATATAAGATTTCTCAGTTTGTTCTATAAACATTACAACATGTATGTGGGTACTGTTATTTTACTTGAATACATGTGTTCATGATGCTATTCTAATAGACGGTATAAATACACAAACCCCAAAGTGTTCTATTACTGAAGTTCTCATGCTAGTTAAACTTATCTAGATATATAAAACAATGTATTAGGTGCAGTGGAAAAAATACAAGAATAAACAAATCTTGCATCATGCTACATTTCAAGTCTGTAATCACTTAACAAGCACTCAAACTTGTTATAAAAAAATCCTTGGTGTCGGTATATCAGGCCGCATGCAGGGCTATCAGGGGCCTGTTGCAATAACATTTTACTGGACTTAAGCCCAGTTGGGGGCCTACATACCATGATTACAATTGTGACGTCATAATGGTTACCATGGTGACACACAGATGCCCCTGGGCTTAAGTCACCTGCATGACTTTAGTCACCTTATTGCAACACACCCCTGGTGACTAAAATGTAAACAAAAGCGAGTCTAACTCTGGCGCATCAGAGCACATGCAGGCCCATCTCGTGACCGAAATGTACACGAAAGCAGGCCTATCTCAAACGTAAAGCGATCCCGCCTGGCATCACAAAATTTAAACATGCGAACGTATCATTACTTCAATGCAAATACTAATACAAACAGTATATACTAACAGTGTATACTAAAGAAACGTTAATAAGCGCTCTTTCATTTACTCTACTAGTCAGACTCCGTCAAACCTGACTTCACATCAAAGTTTCGAGGCGGCAAAAAGAGTAACAAAGTTTAAAAGATACCTTCAACATTGATATACCACGTAAAACATCGATATACATCTATTCTAAGGCACGTTGTAATAGCCAATTCGTCCGTTACACGGTTATCGGCTGTCCTCAAGCTACTTCTGCAAAGCGCGCTCACATGCGATACAATAAAAAATGGCTACCAATGACCCCAGCAATCGTCATCACCAACGAGGTCAAAGGTCATGGTTTATACCGTCAAGACTAAATAAAACTAAGCTGAACATATGCTCTACCGACCGCAGCTACATATATATATATATATATATATATATATATATATATATATATATATATATATATATATATATAATGATAAAATGCTAACACGTCTAATATATGATATATATGCTTACACATGTATATGTAGACATTGTGCAGGCAGCATTTATTTATGCATTCATATTCCTGAGCGACCCAATCACGTTTTTCCAACCATTTACTGTACTGCACTCTAATACACTGCAAAGACAATCTATTAGTCATTATCAATGCGGAAAACAGCCGATACTCATAACATTAATCTAAATGCTATGAATAAGGAATGTCCTTGTTAAAGGGGTTAACCTCCGGATTAGTAGTAATATACTTAGCAAATTTTATTAGAATTTTTTCTACTTACACAAATATCATCTGCAATTGTTGTAATTGAAAGTTTGTTTTTCCTCACAAAGGCAACGTTTGAAAAAAAATCTTCTAATAATATTGTTTGTACCATATCGCAAACTGTATAACACTGACTTTTATACAGACTAAAACAGGGTGTGTGCGACACACACACACACACACTCTCGCTCTCTCTTTCTCTCTTATATACATGCAGGAGTTTTCGGCGCCCCCATTAACGCTGAATACGCCCTAGCTTTCTGCAGCCTGGCATTGGTGTGTCGTGTGATGGACATTTTAACCGCTAGAGAACTCCCCGATGTCTTTAGGTCTCATTTGTTGCTTGCCTGAAAACGAAGATTTCTGCAAGCATGTTGATCAGTTGCGTATGCCTGTTTGTGTGTTTGTCCCCACTCTATTGGCTATGATTTTGAAGCAATCAATCTGAAAATTACAGGGTTGATTGGAAACTAGGACTGGAAGCCTATTGCTTTTGGTCATTATAGGTCTAAGGTCAAGTTTAAGGTCATAGACATAATTTTATTTTTGTCATAACTTCGTCAAAAAGATGTTTATCTTCATAAATTATAGCTCATTTTGTTCATCTTTACCTTTTCCATGAGATGGTTTAGTCTATAGTCATCTCGGATGTGTCAATATGTCAGTATGTCCGTCTGTTTGTCGTCAAGCTTGCCTCTCTGCTTGTTTTTTCTTCTTACAAATAGCATTCCACAGGCCAAATATTTTAAGAATCCCTCTGAATGTTATACTTTTGAAAGAACGTCTGAAGTTCTTGATATCTGATGTCTTTTATATAAAATTTGTCAAAGGTCAAGGTCATTAAAAACATGTTATTTTTTCTTCATATCTTCGTCGAAATTCAGTGTAGTTGCAGAAACTGAAGCTCATTTTATTCGACATTCACTGGCCTTCCATCTGAAGGGTAGCTACATCAATATGCTGTTACCATGATTACGCATTTTGGGGGAAATTCATGATATTCCAAAATATAGGGTCTTATTTTTCAAACTTTGTCATTTTAAAACTATAGAGGTCTAGTCTTTTGCATTAGGCAGCATTGGGTCAGGTTAACTCGACCTTTTACAAAGTCTTTGAAAATCGTTTTTCGTCAAACGAGATATTACGAGATTTTACTTTTTTGCTCTATAGGCCAAAATTCCTGAGCAATCCCACCAATAATTATACAGTTAATAGACAAATAAAAATCCCATAAGCCTTTTGCTTTTAAATAAAATAGATCAAAGGTCAATGTAAAGGTCACCCAAAAACCTAAAAATATTATTTTGCTCATAACTTCGTCAAGATATAAAAAAACACTAGCACACTTTTAAATTATGATGACATTATTTATGGTCCGCCGAGAACATGTTTGCGAGGTTGTCCTTGTATTTGGGTGCACCTATAGCTATGTTTCCACCAACAAATTCAGGTTGAATTTTGAGCCATTTGCATGACACGTCTATCTATCTATCAATCTATCTAACTATCTATCTAGCTATGTATCTTTCTATCTATGTATCTGTATATAATAATAATAGTAATAATAATAATAATAAAAATAATAGTAAAAAAACTTTAAATTTATGTCATTTTACAAGTGCATTAACCAACTACTACTTTAAAATATCCTTCTTTAATTCGGTGGAATGCAGTCAAATGTTCCAGCTTTATCTGACCAAGAATGTTGACAATCATGAGAGTATAATTCATAATACTTGTTTTGGTCGACGAATCGCATTTGTTAGTGGAATCTTTAAATATACCTTGTCCAGATGAATTGACCTTTCTGCGATAAAGGGAGCGTACACATTTAGCATTGATAAGCGAATGCACTAACTTCAAGGACAGTTGCCGTACTCCCATATATAATCCCCTTACTCCACACATAAATAATTCTAGCATATGCTAAAACATACAGTCGCATATAAGGCCGTTTCATAAAAAATATGACAAATTATTCACGCTCCCATATATAAGCCCCGTAGTCTTCACATAAGTATCTCTAGCATAATAAATAAATAAAAAAATGATGTTCAAAAATTTTTCCCGTGATATAATGTTGAGTTGAAATCCCTCTCAACCTAGACTATCCATCGAAAAATAATAATATAGTATGCTAATTATTTATACAAATACAATGGTAGATTTTGGAAATAAAAAATTCCTAAATTGACTAAAAAAAATCTGAATACCATATTATTATGTGTCACATGACTTCTTGTCCTTCTGTTTCTGCCCGAACTCGAACTATTGTAATCACTCATATTCCTCATCTTCAGGTGTGACATGGCTCGCGTGCTCTCGTTTTAGCACTGCATGTAGGGATCGATGTTCGAACCAACCAAATTAGCCTGTTCCGTTTCAGACACATATGTTTATGATTAGAAGGCGTGTAAACAGTCTATTTCTTTCATTCTATTGACGAGTCTGTTGGACAGATGTGATTTCGGCTCGAATACTTGTAGTCTTGTTCATTATTCATGAAATATATACCAGAGGGGGTACCTGGATTATAGTCTGTTAATGCGTGGTCATGTCACATACTTGGTAGGATGGAAAAGGTATTTCATGTACTCTTTATGAACTCACGTTCTCTTCTCACTTCCCAAGTGAAATCGCGCCATTTTACAACTGTCTTTATACAAGTATAACATATTATAGCAACAGGCATCCGATACTTAATACTTTCTTCATGTATTTATTTATGGGCTATGTAATTTGGTGTTGTAGGCTTCAAATGAACGGTGCATTTTTTTAAGTCACAGTTGTGAAACTTTGTTCCGTCCAGTCTCCCCCACTCTTCTTCTGTTTTGTATGCTGTTTTTATAATACCCAATATTTTTCATCTCTTGTAATTTTATCCAGCGATAATTCATTTACTGTTGTATAGACTTATAGGACTTCATGAAAGTTTGGGCTCCTTCCATCACGCTATGTATATTGTAGTCGTGCGTCTTCAATATGAACCAGATGCCAGTTACCAGGGATGCCGCTAGCGCCATCTTGAGCAGGCAGGAAGAAACATTTCTGTCTTTTGCTCTGTGACCTTTCACCTTCCTTGTTTGGAACGGACGCCGGACCCTGTCCATAGTTCCCAGAATAACCGTTTCCGCCTTCGACCACTTGCCGGGACCCTCGAGTCTGTACTGGACAGGAGTACACGGCCCGAAAAAGAGGGCTCGCCATAATCGATGATTAAAAAAGAAGTGTCTCCCTGTTGAAAAAAGATAGCAAAACAGTGTCATAAGCACAAGGAAAACGTAATCCTTTTTTTTTAGTTTGCCCTGTTTAGATAAAGAAATAACCATTCAATTCATAATGTTTATACCAGGCGGATTCCATCTTTGCTCTGATTGAAGAACGGAGGTGTAACAGGTGTCTGTTTTGTTGTGCGCAGGAGTGTTACATGTGTCTGTTGACATTCTGATACGTGTAGCGCAGGCATAGCTCGTTGCTATGGGAACCTCGCTTGTTGGGCGCTGGCTCGCGTGTGGCGTCTGAAGCGTAGAGACACAGGGTTCTTTGTTTTAGTTGTTTCAGGTCTGTTCATGTACGTGTGTATTTTTCTTTGCAAATTTTCCATTTCTAGATTTTTGGGTGAGAAGTTATAAATTTGGGGCTGTGTTTAGAGCCGGCAGAAAGGAAAATACCAGCTAGCATTTAGAGTGTTACTTTCTAATCAGTTTTGGGACCTTTTCCGATAATTGCAGTTTTTTCAGATATTTAACGGATTTTCTACAGATTTGCTTAGGACTGTCTCCAGTTTGCCTCTGGATTATTACTATTTACGTGGATTACTTATGTTTAAGGACTCTTGTTTAACTGTGACAGTGATGGTATCCAGAAATCAAAGCCTAGGATCCGGACACTCTAATACTGTACATTTTTTAATGTTATACTGTGTAATTGTATTGATTTAGTGTATTGCAAAGGTAGGATTTTTTAAATAATAAATTATAATTATTTGTTTACAAAAAAAACACTGACTTCCTTATTCATTTCTATAAACTTTACACGCTGCTTAGTGTTACAGAATTTTTTTCTCCATTACAATAATTGTGCTCGTCACGATTAGGTGATCTGTTGTTATTAGGTTCCGTAACAGAGGATACTTGGGCTTCGAGTAACAGAGACTTTTACACGTTGCTCAAGGCGACCGTTACAAACGTACCCCTTAAATTGTGAAATAACGTTTGTTTCATGTTCATAAATATACTTATTGCTGTGCTTATATACTATTTAACTTTTGACATTACTACATTTAAATATAAAATTTATGTAATATATTCATCACCACAGGACATTCCTTACTTCCAACATTTTTTTTCTGTTGGTTAATAATAAAGGACTTACAAAGGCTTAGAAAATCTCAATTACATTATTGGGGAGAAAAGACGAATTTATATATTTCTCGCTTAAACTTACAAAGATTCGGCTTACAGCCGATAATATTTGCCACTTCATCCATGTACGGCACAAAGTCCACCTGTAATGTGTGACGTGTTGACTTGACGTAACGGGCTGCCATCGCAACCTGTTTCTGTTTTATGTCTTTTAACATCACAGCTGGTCTAGGTAGATTCAGCAGTCCCTGAGACAAAAGAAATTGTACATAGAAATTGCATATATGTACTCAGCTTCGATTTCTCGATTGTTTTTAGACTGTGTATTTTTTATGCTAATTTAAATTTACGCGGCTTACGCGAATAGACATAAATATGATTTGAAAACTGAAGACACGCAAAGCTTTACAAGATCGGTTATTTTAATAATCACCTTGAAAACGCGAGTCGCTGCACGACTTTGTATTTCTGCTAATGGCATCACTGAACCAAGAGGCTGAACGCAGCCGATAACAGCCAAGGTATTCTTCTCAAGATCTGGAGGAAATATGTATTTATAAAGATCAACTTGGTTGTCCTCCACATTGATGACAGATTTATCAATAAAAGGGAACCCAAACACGTAGCCAGTACATGTGATTATAGCGTCGATGTTGTCCACGTACGTTCCATCGACAAACTCCACTCCGTCCTTGGTAAATCTCTTGACGTTTGGTTTAACGATGACAGCTCCACGCAGTATCAGACCCGGGAGGAAGTCACTGAGGGATGGGTGGGCTTGCAGTGGTCCATGTTCTGGCTGAAGGCCGTAAAGGGCGTGATCGAAGCGTTTGTTGGCGTCTTGAATAAACATCTTCTGGACTAAAGACGGAAAGTAGTACAAAAGGCAGCTGGTGATCCTAGAGTTCAAACCCATATCAAAGGGAATCCCGAATGATGCCATCCGAGGAAATATCCAGGTCCCCCTCCGCGTGCTCAGGTAGACCTGCAGAAATAATTAAATGGATAATGTTCGTAAGCTTTTTGAATATTCAGTGTGTTGTGAATTGAAAACTTTTCTTCTTAAAGTGCGTTTATTAATTCATAGAAATAGTAGGTATTCGGAAAATGGATAAATATAGTCCCAACAGTAGGAATGCAACGCATCCACTAATGTATCGACAGGAGTATCTGCTCGTAGTGTTTTGGAAAGAGTAGTAAAGCTTTGATTACAATTAAACTTTGAAATAATCCATTCTGCCAATTACTTTGTTAGACATGTCTTTGCTCCCGAATGCAAAAAAAAATGTTGTCTCTTTATGTTTTCAAGTAAATACCTTATATCAATTCAATATAGAATACTAAATCTTATTGCCAGTGTCATTAAGAGAGTGACCTGTTTTGCTATAGGCGCTATCTCCGTGGCGGCGTCCATTGCGGAATTCCCTGCCCCGATGATAACCACACGTTGACCAGTAAAGTCAGTTCCTCTCTTCAAATCATGACTGTGTAAAATCAGGCCTTGGAATATATCATTGCCGTCATATTTGACGTTTTTAGTGTTGGCATGGTGACCTGTACAAACTAGGACGAAGTCGAACTTCTCTTTCGTCTCCTCCATGGTTGTTGTATCTCTGACTGTCACGTCCCATTGTCCGGTCAAGCTGAAATCAGCTGCCTTCTTCACTATGACGATCTCATATCCAAACCTGATATACAAATATATCATTACTTATAGTTTCTTGTGTAACGTGAAATAACTTGTGATAATACAAAGAATAAGAGAAAAAAATACCAAATACGGGATTATGACAATATCCCATGATACTTTGTCAGAATTACCATTGTATATATAGGAAATGTTTTAGGATTTCAGATTGATATAATAACTGTTACAGGTGCTCTATTATGTGACACGGGCGTAACTCGTGTTGTTGTTACATTCCGTACTGGTTGAACTCTCGTTGTCATGTGGGCCTTGAGTTTTCACGCTTGGAAGTGGGTCACGTGATGAGCCTGGTATGTGTAGACACACAGCTATTTCTTTCTAGAGAATTCCTGAAACGCGTGTTTACTGTGAAGTAGGGTCGACTGTTCGAGAAGTAGAAGGTTCCCGGCTTGGGGTGTGAAGGTATATAAATGGCTGTTTTTTAGAACCGGGGGCAGCAGAGCAGATACCAGCGGACGCAGAAACGTGTCCGATTCTAGGACCTTATCCGACGAATTGTAGATTTTTTTTCAAGAACTTTCCTGGATTTTATACATTTGGACTTCAGTTTATTTTCTTTTGTGTTGCAAGAACTTTCAACTGGACCTTCATTCTCCGAGAGCTTACATTCAAAGGACTTATTTTGGTGACAATGTTGGTATTCAGGTATTGTATACCATTATCTTTCTGTGTGATTGTATTGACTTTTTGCTATACCGCCGTTTCACTGTATAATTGTATTGATTAAGTGTATTGTATTGTTAGGTTTGTTTTAGGAATAAATAATAGTTATTTGTTAACAAAAAACCACTGACTTCTTTATTCATTCCCCTAGATATTTCCCGCTGCCTAGTGTTACAGAATATGATATTTTTATCTCCATTTAAAAAATTGTGTTCATCACGCATTCGTGATCTGTTAATATTAGGTTCCGTAACACAATCAACGGGATTTTCTGTTAACCGATATGACAAATTCGGCTTGACTGTATTCCTAAACATGCACAGTGCCGTCACCTGCAATAAAGCTTAACCAGCCATGCATGTCGATACTTGACCGTTTGTAGACCTTAAACTATACTTTGCCATAACATTTCATATATTGACGATTATTGCCATTTTGTAGAAAAACTTCTATTTATTTTCAGCAATGTATGTCTTCTTTCCAAATATTTATCTTTTAAATGACTTTATTGTGTGATGTTTGACTTCATTTCAAGAGAAGGGATGGTGGCAGTCGTTATACACAGAAGCGGATCCAGGGGGGGGGGGGGGGGTCCAGGGGGTCCGGACCCCCCCTTTTTCATCAGAAACAACGTTTTTTTAAGGGCTTCAGACGAAATTTTGCCGCCTGGACCCCCCCTTTTTCAGACCTGAGGACCTTTTTTTTAGGGTTTTCATTTGTCCTCCTGGGTTGGACCCCCCCTTTTCCTGAATCCTGGATCTGCCCCTGATACATCAATACAGATATAGGTATAGATATATTATAGTTCATTAAGGATTTACCTGATGAACTTGTAAAGTCCAAAATGCTTGTAATAGCTGGTAAAATACTTCGTGAGTTTTGTGTTGTGGCAGTTGTTTGGGAAGTCGTCAGGCATGGGGTAGTCGCTGTAGCACGTCATCTCTTTACTGGTGTTTATAACTGTCGTTTCCATGACGGTGGACTGGCCTTCACGGATGTTATCCTTGAAGTTCCACATTCCACCGATAGATTTTGTTCTTTCAAAACATACAGGCTGGAGGCCCTCATCTAGACAGCACTTGATGGCTGGAAGACCGCTGGCTCCAGCACCGATAATGGCTACACGTCCAGACATGTTTGCAAATAGAGGCCCTACTATTTAGTAATGATCTCGCTGCATATGTACAAGCAAACCATGCGTGCGATAATTATGTCAAACGGCAACGCACTAATTTCTTATACTGACAAAAAAAACGCTTTGCTCATAGACCTGGTCTCCTAGAACGGCTCTAGGACAAATACCCCCCAGAAAGTTACCCCCCGGACAATGACCCCCCGAAAATTACCCCCTGGACAATTACCCCCCAAACAATGACCCCCGGACAATTACCCCCCAGGACAATTACCTCCTTGGACAACTACCCCCGTGACAACTACCCCCCCAGACAATTACCCCCCGGTACAATTCCCCCCCGGACAACTACCCCCATGGTATAATAACACTTTTAAAGTACACATTGTACAAACTAAGAAGTATAATATTCCGATTGTAAGTAAAACAAATACCAATGATAATATATTTCAAACCAAGCATATGTGCATACATCATGTATATTGTAAAAACAGAAAAAAAAATCCATCACATCAACTTTTCAGTAGCTTTTTACTAGTTCTAGGCAATGCCTCTCAGATGATTGTATTGTGTATTGTAAATAAAATTGTAAATATAAATTTATTTCTTTGGAATTCTGTGCTACTGATTAGAAACACAGAATATATTTAAATGTATAACGTGTACTTTAAATGAGTGATTTATACCATTGGGGTAATTGTCCAGGGGGTAGTTGTCCGGGGGGTAATTGTACCGGGGGGTAATTGCCGGGGGGTAGTTGTCTGGGGGTAGTTGTCCGAGGGGGTAATTGTACTGAGGGGTAATTGTCTGGGGGGTAATTGTCTGGGGGTAATTGTCCAGGGGGTAATTGTCGGGGGGGGGGGTAATTGTCCGGGGGGTAATTGTCCAGGGGGTAGTTGTCCTGTTGCCCCTAGAACAAAAGAACTGTTTTAGACAAGCATTTTGTGATGAAAAGACATACATTCCACGGTGGATCGTTTAAAACTTTAATTCAATGTATATTATATTATAATAATAAATGCGGCCATAACTATTTTGGCTACGATAAAATTAACTATTGAGATAGCATATTAACAAAGTTATCCTTTTTTAGGAGGGGGGCTCAGATCCTTTGCACGGAACTGGTATTTATTTGTTGGAGAACTGATGAAGGATCTTAGATTTTCGCTCTAATATCTTTCATTTCAGTATTTAACGTTACAATCCTGAATTGTATGTATTATTTTTATTACGGAGCAAAAAAAAAAAAAAAAAAACAGATCACGTGGTCGTGACGAGAATAAATTTTGTTATGGAGATTAAAAAAATCAGATTCTGTAACACTAAGCAGCGTTAAATGTCTAGGGGAATCAGTAAAAAAGTCAGTGTTTTTTTGTTAACAAATAATTATTATAATTTATTCTTAAAACAATCCTAATATTACAATACACAAAATCAAAACAATTACACAGTATAACAACAGCACTACAGCAAATCAATACAATTACACAGTATAATATATAAAGTGTAGAGTACCTGGATACCACCACTGTCACAGTGACAACAAGTCCTTTAAAACGTATAATCCAGATGAACAGTTCACATAAATCTTCTCAGAGAATAATAGTCCAATTCAATCACAAAACCAATCTGTTGTAATCCAAAAGTGAAATTCTGGAAGTGATCCCAAAGGCAAACTGAAGACTATATGAAATCCGTTACTAATTTGAAGACGATCTATAACTGCTGCAATTATCGGAGAGGTCCACAAACTGACTCACACTCTTCCGTGTACGCTGGAATATTTCTCTCTCCTCTCCTCTGCTCTAAAACACAGCCCCTATTTATAACTTTTCATCCGAAAATTCTAGAAACTTCTATTTCAAGAACAATCAAAAGAACCCAATAAAACATAATACACACGAACAAAGAACATTACAAGACACGCGACCGGCCCAGAAAGTTCCAGATTAGCATGAGCGCTGTGTTTCTACATGTCAGATCCCACACGAAGGCCGGCCCGGCTCGCACGTCTCCCATGACAACGGACAATGCTAGCGCTACACAGCGCTACATTAAACTTTCTTGAAAAATAACAAATTGGATGATATATGCCATCACTGCCGTATAATAAAAACACAGCACAAGCAGCTGTATCACTAGCATCTACAGCTAACTTAAAAGGTTCAGAAAAGTCTGGAGCTACCAACACTGGTGAACTTTGCAGAATTAATTTTCAATTATGAAATGCATTTTCACACTGAACATTCCATACACACTTTTGTTTCTTCTTTGACAAATTAATCAAAGGTTCAGCTACAGCAGAAAAATTTGGACAAAACTTCCTGTAGTATCATAGTACCATACCAAGAAAACGCATTATTTGCTTTTTGTTTTCATGTCTAAGAAATGCAGAAATAGCACTTATGTGTGTGTATGTATGGGGTGTTCCCCGTTACACACACATATGTATATTATATTAAATAGTATATTACTGATATACTGAAACTGAAAACTGAAAGTATCGAATTGTTTAAATGTAAGGGTTTTTTGCAGATTATGAGTTCAGTAAAACAGTTTTTACCTGCCAAGCACAAAATGGTAGGGTGCGGGTCTGTCGGTATGTTTGCCGGAATGAAATCACAACAAAACAAGAGAAAACCGGTCCTCGACTGCAAACCAGTATGAGAAAAGGCAACCAAGCAACCCAAGGCAATTCATAACTGCAAGGCAGCAAGGCGATTCGTGACCTGATATTATCAGATATATGGTATTATACGATAATGTTATGAAAGTGTTTTATTGGAGCCGTTACACACACACACACATATATTATAATATATATGATATATATGCTTGCATATATAGACACGTGTCGGCATAATTTATAAATGTATGAATCAACCAATCCGTGGGTAGCATTCAGATTTCTGAACAACCCCACCGCGTTTTTCGAATCCTGAAGTTTGTACTGTGCCACATTCCAAAGTGTACTTAAATATTACCTTTTCCAAAGTCACATACCAACCTAACTCAAATTCTGAAATCATTATTATGATCCTATATTATAATTTCCCTCCCCCTACATTTTATAAATATATCACCCTTTTGGTCATATAGGTTGAATTGTTCAGATTTCCCTTTACCATGTCTGAAACTGAATACACGACTCATTATATTTCACTGATAAGCCTATTTGAGTCGTGACACAAGCCATGACGAGGAAATGCACTGTAATTGCCATCCATCCTGTTTTATCGATGCCTTGTTAAACAACCGCTCGTCTTAACATGGGGCTATGGATGATAAAATAACACAAAAGAAGACATAAGAACTCACAAACTCAAGGGAAAATCTATCTTTACGGTAACTAGTCATATCATGTGATGCGTATACAACTTGACTATCTTTCAGTGACCCCTGCAAGACATGTTTGTATTCTTGAGGTCCGAAATTAAACAAACATACATATCTACCAATATGTTGAGTTACAACCGAATATTTCAAATTATTGAAAATGGTCGATGTTGTTAAAAAGTATACTATAAAAGCTAACAACTGATCTGGTTTCTGTCAAGTAACAGCATACTTGTAGGTAATGAGGGATCAAAATAAAGAAAATATTTGCATCCTCATCGCGCCTTACAGTGCTATAATAAATACAATATTTAAATACACTCTGACCTGTTCGTGGAGTCTAATATTAGTGAATGGAATAGAGCTAGTTCGAAGCCGTTTTTTTAAGCAAGGGCTTTCAGGAAAACAGGAACACGGGGATAAGCGTCTCGGACGCTCGAAATACATTACGGACACTCTGTTCTTAAGCGTCAAATTGGGCGCGCAAATTTCAGGCTTTAGGACTTTGTATCAGCCAATAACCAAAACGACACAGAAACCCGCCAGTGGTTTGACTGAGGCTATATATTCATATAATGACATGATCTCTAATCATATAATAATATAATAATTACCAAAAAATACGAAAAAGATTCAATTTTTTTTCAAAACCCTTCCAAATTTGAGACATATCATCAAGCCTTCGGACATTCTTAACTCAGAGGGGACTCCCGAAAATATTTGCCCTAACGTCCCGGACTCATTAAATTTCTTTCCTATTGGAAGCAATGTACGCTCCCTAAATTTAGTATTGAAAGGGTTTTTTTTTTAAGTATTGAAAGGTTAATTGAACAGTCAAGCCTGAATGACACGTGAGAAGGGACTTACAAGTCAGAATACCAAGGCTCAGAAACATACTTTTTACACAGGATTCAGATTGGTCTTAGCGACACTGGACTGGAATTTTACACTTCTAGAACGACATATCTAAATGCATATGTTTGAATGATATACCAATATACGTTATAAAAATAATATATGAATATTTCCCGTAAAAGTGATCGTAAAAACTGTGCAGATCAGTGAATAAGTGTAGAACACCAAAATTAATGAACAACCATAAATCATTCATAACAACGGTGATTCTTGTACTGCATTTAATCTGTGTAATAAGAACTCTGGGACTGGACAAAAGTATTTTTAATTCACAGATGGTCTTAATAGGAATGTGGTCCTTCAGCCTGGTTCCACTGTAAAAAATTTACCACTCTAATGGTGCACCGCTTTCAAACCTTATATCCTTCAGATACGTGCTTCCTAATAGGTGAACCCCGCCTTTAAAGTACATAAACTTTCTAATTGTATTTGAATGAGAATAAGATCAGGTGACATAACGCAAATGGTCGATTTTATTTGGATACAAAATTAATATCATGTTAAACTAGTGTGCGCCCTAATCTTACATATGGAGCTTACACAGGATTGTATACCACGGCCTGTCCTTGTTTCACCAAATACACAGTATTCAGCAGTGAGTAACTTATGATCCTATGTTGAAAGACAAGCATATAAATAAATATATATATATATATATATATATATTTATATTATATATAATGTGGCACGTACATGCACCGTGACCAAACCTTACTGAATTCATGGGCTTCTAGGCGAGACGGCTAGCTGGGTGTATTTATGTTTACCTGTGTAAAATATATCTATACAAACAACGTTTTGGTAATTAATAAGATCTGCGTAAATGTATGGTTTTATGAACATGTTTAAGTACTGCGTAAAGGGCTCAAAACCGGCAGATCCTTAGTTCGAATCTCAGCCAAAACGGTAAGATTTTTCACGGTCGGCCCCCCACCCACATTGAGCGGTCTGCAGGCTTAATGGCGAAACTGTGCAAGATTTCCTTTGCCTCGAGAGCGTACGTCAATCATGCACAGTAAGTTAACTCTGTGAATTCGGTTCTTTGACATTATATTCACAAATCAAGGGCCAGTATAATGTCCCATAACTGGTGCTCGAAAAAGGTTCCATCTACATTAGATCCAGTGATAAATTAGCTGGCACTTAAATAACATGTGCAGGCAGAATGACTACACTTGGTTTAATATATGTACGTGTATGCCAATAGCCTAGTCGTATTTTTATATACTTGAATAATATATATATATATATATATATATATATATATATATATATATATATATATTTCCAAAATGAAGTGAGTAATTACTTCTCTGCAGATGCATGCATTTTTATGGAACCTTTGCGACATTAGTTTATTTTATCATTATACTGAGTTTAGGCATTTGTCTTGACGGTAATCCTGGTAAAAAGGCTATAAACCTGATGAATGTACTTTCCACGGTACATCCTCACTGTGTTCAGGCTACAAGGGAAGGGTTCATCTCTGTGTACTCATAAAACCATCTTGTCGTCAAATCCTTTAACTATGTTAGTTTCAAGTATGACTGACGATAAAACAGCTTGAGTTATTCAGGTACACACCAGTAATGGGCGAAGAAGTAAAAGCAGCGGTTTATGCTTTATAAAAAAAAGCGTGGACTTTCATCCATATTTTTTATATCGCTACACTTAATGACGCTACACTGTGCACGCAGCATGTCAACACTGAATTGAATTTATGTTCCTATGGGTCAGAGGACAAGGCGTATTTATATGCGCCTGCCTATTTATAATCCTAAAGTAGCGGCTCTACACTACAGTCGTTACAGGTCTCCTTTGTTGTAACCGCTGCTTTGTTTAGCATGAAATTTTCAATTTAAGCGGCTGATAAAACGATACCCGGGCAATGTTTCAGTTCTAAATATACCGGTTTTGACAATTATATACCTAAATGTCTTCATAAAGAGACCAACCTTTAATTTAAATTTTAATATGAGAAATCACTTAATTTCAATGAACATGTGTAGGTGAAGGTGAGGTGACAGATGGTAAGAATCGTTTTTCCCTCTTCTGCTAAAAAATGAAAAGACCGCCGCATAACATTTCAAGCTTTAAATCCTAAAGACGGTCACTTTGATTTGGCTAATAATATTATAAGTAGTGATGTGCCGGTTAATCGATGACTGGTCGTTTCTTTTATAAACGATTAAATCGATTGCATTTTCAGCGAACCTGTTAGTTTATGCGATAGCATACTATCTCAAAACGGCAGGAGCTAACATCACCAAATTTACGTATAATATCAGTCATCTAGAAACTTTATCTGATTTTGCTATTATTTTGCTATCTGCATTAATCTTAAAAAATCTCCTTCTCCGAAAATGTCCAGCCAAATTGTTCAATATTTCACAGATATAATCTCTAAAACAATTTCGCTCATATCTATTCGAATGGTTCTAGCGCGTTGAATATTGGTTGAGTTACAGGAAGCTGAACTTGGTCATTTGGCAAATGTTGGTCACATGACTGAAATTTGAAATTGAGGTATTGGTGGCGCCACCTGCATGAACCGTTTTTTAAGAGTGTTTTTAGTATCAGTACATCAGCCCATAATTTCTCAGGAATAGTAGGAGCTAGCATCCAGTAAATATCATGCAAGAATCTATCACATATAAAAGGTTTGGTATTGAGTTTTTTTGTGGCACCCCCTGCATAGGTGAAATGGCTAAAAAACTTTGAAGAATTCTTCTCCAGGCCATTCTTGTCTGGCCAAGTTGTAAAATATATAACTGTATACCGACTCAATCTGTCAAAATTTGTCGCTGCTGAGGGAGCCAGTGCGGGCACAGGTTCGCATTAGACATATATAGGCCTTGTTGCATAACGATTTAAAACGACTATATGTTAATCAAATGCAAAGAATATAATCCTGTCAGAGATATATGAACATAAAGTAACGAACAGCACCAAAACGGTACCTTGCGCAGCCAACAATTTTCCGACGGCAAGTTGACCTTGGACGAGGATGGATTCATTGGTTTGAATGTGCATGTCAGACTATGTTTTGGGTCAATATTTTAGGTACTAGTATACAGTAGATTTCAAGTAAATACAGAAAGAACATAAAATAATTGATTAATAATCGATCATCGGTCGCTTTTGATTTTTAACTCATCAATTATGATTTTGAAACCAATTCCTCATAATTATTCTGAGTAATGTTCTTTTTGAAGTGTATAAGGTTATTAGAATGACTTTGGATCTTACAGTGGTATTTCATTTGTGGAAATATTTTCAATATTTTTGATTCATCTATTTTCCTGAATTGCTTTCTGTAAATTAAGCTTACGCACTAAGGCTGCAGACCTTTATTAAGACTGCACTGAACGGATGGAAGACCGCTGGCTTCAGCTTCGATGATAACCTGACGTCCGGTCATGTTTACTGATGAAATGGGAGTCGCATGTTTCAGCGAATATATACATAGCCTTAATTGATTGACATAAAGGTAAAGTACTCTGCAACGGTCAAACAATACGAAGGTGCACAGGCTTTGTTCAAAGCTGTATGGCCCGTATATAGAGCCCGGCGCCCGCGCCATTTTGCGCCGCCGCAAGCTGAGTTAAGATTAAGCCGAGTCAGCTGAGTTTATCAGGAGGCGCCGACGATAATTCATTAAGCCAACGCGAGCCGATTTTGTGCAGCTCAGTTTGGCTCGAGAAAAAAAATACAATGCAATAAAAAAATGCCCGGAAAAAAATGTTCAGGTTTTGTTTTTCCTGTTTCATGTCACTGAGAGTATACGGTATGAATATTCAAGTGTGAAAATGTAGGCTTATGCAACCACCAGGATAAACTATACTCTATATTAAATCATATTATTACAAACTTCTTAAATGTAAAATAGTTGCAATATGTCACACGTCATATACTAGTAGATAACTTGTTTGAATAAAACGGAACATTTGTAACATAAAACAGGTATATTTTGTTACATTGTCAAATCAATAGGCTTTCAGGTCAGTTAAAGCCAGTGGACATTCTGCAAGCCAAGTTGAGCCACGAAACTCGGCTTACTACTAAAGTCAGCGGTCTTTTTGTCCAAGCCAGCCGCGTTCGTGCGGGCTACCTCGGCTCTTGGCTCTACTCATATAGAAAACCAATCCGCTGTTATCGTTATTTGTAGATAAACAGAAACCTTCTGTAGAAAGGATAACTCTTCATAATCAAATGATTTCGTGACAGATTGATACACAAATGGACTGACATCCCTCTTTTTGTCGTTTATTATTTAATAAAGAAAAAATTATCCCCGTATATTATGGGACAAAGATAAAATTAATTAAAAGACGCATAAACGGTCACGTTCTAATTAATGTGACAAACTTAACTGAGTTGTAGTACGTGCACCCGATTTGAGCTTGACTATTTTTTTCGTCAAGGGTACGACACTATCACAATCTACATTTAGATGCTTCACGTATATGCTTTACATATTTACATACCCCGAGATTGGTGATTGTGCAAAAATGTCACGTATAATATACAGTCCAGTGTAAGTGAAGTCTTAAGAACGAGAGTTTAACTCAGCATATATAAATTTAAGATACAATTAATTTTTGTGCTGTAGTCAAAATGCTATGACAATAAATAACAGTAAATGACAGTGATAAAATCTGAAAACAGATTTTAGAATAAAGTAATTTATGCCGTGATCTATCAGGATATAAAAGTTAACATGATATCTGCACAACGTAATTGTCTGGAGGAATGCGTTTTTAAAGTGACTGAAATCACTTGCTACTGCTCTCAAGTATCCGCAAGATGACAACATATTAAAACATTAAAATTCCTATATACACTGCATGGATGTGTTCAAACATACTTTCTCTTTTAATTCGTTTTATGTTATTTTGTTCCACTTCACAAGAGATTCTTTATGAATTGTATTAATGATTTCTACATAACATCAATATATGAAAATTCCGACGTGTGGACCTCTTTGGGCAACACTGCAACTACATTCTGAAATTTGCAGAATTACAAAAGTATCTGTTTTTCACATAATTCTGGTCCGAATATCTTGAATCCAGATTAACGCAGTATACATGATTGGCCTGGCCGCGAATACACAACTCACTAACCATTTATACTGAATAGATCAGGCTTATTTTGAATCTTAAAACCAGTCATATAAAAAAACAAACTGTATTACCCTTCAATCATAATGCTTCGTTATCAGGTGTTAATAAAAAAATTTCAAAGAGTGTGGAATTAAATCAAAAGAATGTACGACCCATAGCGTCCCATCTCTGTAGTAAGCGCCATCATTTCCTGTGCCTCTTGGCCAAGTCTAGGCAGTCTATCACATGACCCGTTGGAGACCTGTGTGTATGAAGTTAAAAACTTGGACAGTGTTTTTAAGGCCAACTATATATATATA
Source organism: Sipunculus nudus (assembly GCA_026874595.1). NCBI lineage: Eukaryota > Metazoa > Annelida > Sipuncula > Golfingiida > Sipunculidae > Sipunculus > Sipunculus nudus. The sequence continues at coordinate 33,592,763 of CM049318.1, forward strand.
TATATATATATATATATATATATATATATAGTGCTACAAGATATTATAAAACGCATGGTATTTGACACTAAGAAAAGAAAACGTTAAATCTGATACAAAACACAGGCGTCAACAGGGCGACACCGTTTAAGAATAGACAAAGTTTGCTTTCTCCGTTGAAACATTACAAAATATGACATTTCGTACATAATATATCAATAATGTTTCTATAATTGATTCAAAGACACGACTGTTGCCCCTAGTGTTATAAACACGACTCGCACAAAGTGCATACTTGTATTCACAACAATCCTTGGACTCTAAAGTTTTTTGTCAATGGAATGCTGAAGTACTTTCATTGTAGGTACCTATAAGATTATCTGCCAGTTTTGTACTTCCAACGTTTCATGCAAATATCTAGGCATAATATATATTTTATCTTTCCCTCAATTCGAAGCTCATCGAATAATACGACATTTTTTTCGATAGCTTGCTGCAGCTGACACTTCGACAGAAAACATACTATATCCACATATTGCTCAGGATTAATTAAAAAAAATATATTAAACATTTTGTCATACTGATACAATAAAAACACACAAGGGATGATAGTTTTGCCTCCGTTAAAAGTCATGAAATAAATACACCTTTTCTCCGGGAAACATGGTGGCTAGCCTAAGCTATAAATTGATATTTTAGTCGATTGTAAAAATTACTGTAGCTTACTATATATTTAACAATTAATTATGCTGTTATAAAAATTAACGCAAAATGTAGTTTGAATGCTTGCTCAACCACTGTCAATAGAAGCTGAATTTCTGTTGAATTCTTTCAATCTTGAGGCTCCCTGAAAAGACCACCCTTGTGTTTAATGCAATTGTCTACTTATTTGCAAGTACGTTTACAAAAAAAAAATCAACATCTATTTGATATATAAATTGGGTTTTCCTAAAATCATCTTCATGGGCCAAATAAAAGTGCATTCCGTAATGAATGTGTAATCTTTATTTGGTCCTGGGTCATTAGTGCAACAATTTGCGCCCAACCTCTCTCCTTAAAGCCTACATTCCCTTACTATCTATATTCTTATTATTTTTTTGTTTATTTTACATTATCCATTGTTATGTTTGTGACAAATTCTTTGGCTCCTTCAAGCATCGCTTGTATGCTGTAGTCCTGATTCTTTACCAGCAGCAAAATACCAGCCACTACTACCGCTACCGCAACGAAGGCCACCTGGAGGAGGCGGGAAGAAACATTTCTGTCGTCTGCTTTATGATCCTTGATCGGCCTGGTTTTGAAAGGACAGCGGACTCTGTCCATGGTCTCAAGAATAGTTGCTTCGGCCTTCGACCACTTTCCGGGACCATGAAGTCTGAACTGGACCGGAGTACACGGCCCCAAAAAGATGGCGCGCCATAATCGGTGATTCTGAAAGAAGAATCTCCCTGTCGAATGAAAAATAAAACACAGGCGATTATAATGCAGAAAAAGATTACTTCTGTGATCTGATTTACATTAAGTGATCATAGAACAGCCATGTAATCATAATATTTATTTTAGGCGGATACCCTGGTCGACATATTCTATCTGTTTTTGTTCTTTGCCATTGTAATATAATATGCAAAATCTATGTTCCATATAGAAATTATTTGTGCAAACTGAAGAAGCATTCATGTCATATCATGTCAGATTCAATTGGCAATCTGTAGAAAATCATTATTTCTAAAATTTGTACTAAAAGATAAAAATCATAATTACGAAACATTCCTTAAATTACCTCCATCCCGTCTTTCTTTGATATAAACTTTTATGTGTTATCTGATAGAATAAAAAGATTTTCAGCTAAATTGATTGATGGGTATTTTATACATCCCCTACAACTTACAGAGGTTAGGTTTACATCCGACCATATTTGCCAGTTCGTCCATATACGGCACTAAGTCCACCTGTATTGTGTGACGTGTTGACTTGACGTAACGAGCTTCCATGGCGACCTGTTTCTGTCTTATATCATCTCGCATTAAATCACGACTTGGCAGCTTAACCAGCCCCTGAATCAAAAGAAAATATTTCAAGATTTGAATGCAACTATAACTTTTCATAAAAATGTGATACTCTGTTTTTGTTTCTCGAAATCTTTTCATTTCTTAAAGCATTTTTTCTATTTAATGCATTTAATTGTACTCGGTATATCGCCTGATTTTAAGATGTCCAGATTGTGATATATGTTAATTACTGAGCGAAAGATGTTTCGGCCATACCATAACTGTCGCTCAAATATGATTAAATGCTCTCCCTTTTTCTGTCTCTCCCTTGTCCTAATGGGACTCTGCTTGACAAACATGCGGCCTTAATTTACTTTTACATAATCTACCAATTTAAATAATCACCTTGAACACACGAGTGGCTAGACGACTTTGCATTTCAGCTATTGGTATCACTGATCCAGTCGGTTGAATGCAGCCGATAACAGCCAAGGTATTCTTCTCCAGATCAGGAGGAAACATGTATTTATAAAGTTCAACTTGGTTGTCTTTCACATTGATGACAGATTTATCAATAAAGGGGAACCCAAAAACGTAGCCAGTACATGTGATTATAGCGTCGATGTTGTCTTCGGACGTTCCGTCTACAAACTCTACCTCGTCTTTGGTAAATCTTTTGACGTCGGGTTTGACGATGACAGCGCCACGCAGTATCAGCCCCGGAATAAAGTCGCTGACAGACGGATGTGCTTCATTGGGTGCATGCACTGGCTGCAGGCCGTATAGGGCGTGGTCAAAACGTTGATTGGCATGTAAAATTGTTGCTTTCTTAATAACATACGGGAAGTAATAACCGAGACAGCTGTATAACCTGGAGTTATAGATATCAATAGGAGTGCCGAAAAATCCCAACCGGGGAAATACCCAGGCTCCTCGCCTAGTGCTTAAGAACACCTGTGGAAAGAAAGGTTATTTTCAGTAAAATTCTATGTGCATACATTAAATTTATTATAAGATAAATATATCTTAAGATTAAAAAAATAAGTAGAAAGCACTGAAAAAGTAATTACAGCATTTTATTAGCGAAATATACAACGAATGTAACGTTTCAGTATTTTGATTAACCAATAGTTGTATTATGAACGATTTATTTAAGGAAAATACACTGTTTTTTATTCCACTTGATTTGTGATGAAAAATTTTATACAATGCACAAAAGCTTGTTTTTATTCACCTCAGAGATAAGTCTGAGAAAATGTAGTGATTATCTAACAGAAAATAATACCCTCCTGTGTATAGATTCCATATGATTAATCAGAAAGGAAAAAAAGTCACGACCTGTGATGACGGTTTTAAACTAGATCCATTTGACGATTCGTAGGGATGACGTCACAGGTAGTAGTGTTTGTGTGTGTGTGGGGGGGGGGGGGGGGAGTTGGGGGGGGGGGGGGGGGGTTATAGTCTGATATCACCGACGATGTCAGTCTCATCCAACTTTATACTTTGCCTTCCTGCTTTTTTCGGGCCTGTTCATTCTTGTAGCTTTTCTCGGCTCCCCGGGGAGCATACACCAAACAGCCACACACGGCGCTAGAAGGTTATACGTTCTACATTTTCCTGACACGCATGTTTGACCAGTACCCATTCACGTCTAGGTGAAGAGAGCGCACCCTTGTGGTAAAGACTTTGGCTAGGAGTCTTAGCGCGAAAAGCATCTGATCGGGACGCGAATCCACAAAGTTGCGGCCACGAGTCGGGCGCACTCTCGATAACGCCACCACACTCCACATACAGAGGTAAATGTATGTCACACGTTTGTTACATCACACGTAAGTTCCTAATTTATCGCATGAAAATACAAATATGGTCACTTGGAAAGACGCCATTATTTTTTCACCCATTTCTAGCGAGGTCCAAACCATATTGACGTCGCAGAGTAAATATATTTGTTTTATACTTAATTAAATCATCAAATAGCGCCACATTATATCCTTTGATAAAAACTTATTTGTAGTGGCAAACAAAATATGTTTGAAAGAAATATCTAGAAAAAAATGAGGTGGACAGGGGTGTTTGAACGATCTCCATTTCAGATCTCAATATGACATTTAGAATGAGTGCAACGGACTTTCGATGTTTTAAAGAGTGAGTTTTGAATACGAAAACATTTCCCGTATTCACCTCCTAAGAAAAAAAAAAAAAACGCTTTGCATTATTATTTTGACGATATTGTTATGGAAAGAGACCTGTTTTGCAGTAGGAGCTATCTCTGCAGCGGCGTCCATGGCAGAATTCCCTCCTCCGATAACAACCACACGCTGACTTCTAAAATCAGTTCCTCTCTTCAAGTCGTGACTGTGCAAGATTACTCCTTTGAACAGATTCTGGCCATCAAAATTCACGATTTTGGTATCGGCATGATGACCTGTACAAACCAAAATGAAGTCGAACCTTTCTTCCGTTTCTTGCATTGTGGCTGTGTCTCTGATTCTCAGGTCCCATTGTCCATTCAGGCTGAAATCGATCGACTTCTTTACCGCCAGGACTTCATTTTGAAACCTGGGTTAAAACCAAATTGTGTATATTGTACAATGTTGAATGTCTTTGTCAACCTTTACATAAACAAATTGATAAAACCTATAAAACAAAGAATATTTCTATATCAAAGAATCCCTTTCAGAGATGAAGATATTTTTTTTTTTATTTTAAGCACATGAGTATATACTCACTAGATGCTGCACGTGTTCTCGGATTTTAAGATAAGCTGTATGACATAAATAGATTTGCGTCTGTCAAACAAAGTGTCTACGGGCGTTTCGAGTAATTCGGATCTAACGGAGTATGACACAAGGGTTGCCTAGTGAGACGACCATTCTTCTAATTTTACATAAGCTCTGAGCTATTCCTTTTTGTGATTACATTACATGGAAGGTTGAAAAGTCAATAAAAGATGGAACAACAATGGCACTTCAGATTTATCTTTATAAAAATATTTTATTTTTGAGAGTGAAATCACCTGATGTACTTCTGAAGCCCAAACTGGTGACAGTAGCTGGTGAAATAGTCCATGAGTTTTGTGTTGTGACAGTAGTTTGGGAATTCTTTCGGCATCGGGTAGTCACTGTAGCACGTCATCTCTTTACTGGTGTTTATTACAGTTGTTTCCATGATGGATGACTGGCCTTCTCGAATCTCATCCTTGAAGTTCCACAATCCTCCAATAGAGTCTGTTCTCTCAAAACATACAGGCTGGAGGCCTTCATCAAGACAGCACTTGATGGCTGGAAGACCACTCGCTCCAGCACCGATGATGGCTACACATCCAGCCATGTTTATAACCGATCTGTTACGCCCTTGACACGACCTTGTTGTATATACACATTCACATCGTACTCAAAAGATCAATCTTGATCAAAGAACAACGCTCGCAAGTGTACCACTGATAAAAACTGCTACGCTCGTGTAAGTGGTCCCTTAAGACAATGTGGCTGTTTGGATATCTTGGGGGGGGGGGGGGTAAGCCAGTGCCGTGACTCCCTCTCACTTGTTCCTATGATGCACCAAATTTTAATCACATTCACCATATCCCTGACTCTTCCTACTTAAGGTGTTATACATAAATATATTCATGAGGGGGGGGGGGGGGGGATAAGCAAGTGCCGTTACTCCCTCTCACTTGTTCCTATGAACCACCATATTTTAATCACATTCACCATATCCCTGACTCTTCATTCTTAAGGTGTTATATATAAATATACATATATATTAATATTTTAATATATTTATATAGAGTAACCCACATATTAATTCATTTGAAAATATGAAAGAAGGGTATCGGCTCAAATTATTACCTCCGCGAAGGAGGTTATGCTTTGCTGGCGTTTGGTTTGTTGGATTTTTAATGAAAAGTACTGCATTTCTGACAATACCATATTGGGGTAATAAGCTGCCTCGGCGGAGGTCTGCGCCCCTTGAGTGCTTTTCTAGTTTTTTTAATAGTTTTAATAGTTTAAAAGATTACAACACGACAGTGTTAACGCTTAAGTATATGCAAATATGCAGATATCTTCTTCAAGGCAATATATATATGTGTGTGACTGTTTGCGCGTACGTGTGTTTTTGCATCAATAGCCTTTTCAAAATATTTCCGCACCCTCCTCTATTAATCCTGGATCCACCCCTGCTTTGCACTGGGCCAAGGACATACATACATTGTGTGATATATTGCATGCTAGAAAACGACCTTGATGTTTTCAGACCTATTTGTAATATTTATGCCTAGACATGTAAATGTGGGATGTATCTATAAAGCCTGGTGTCTGGGATTGTTGAGCGGAACCTAATTAGTAATACTCACTGAGCTTCCCCATTAAGCGTCCTACATTCTGCACTCAAACGAAAATGTACAAAATGGCAATTTACCCGTTGTCGTGTCATTGAGTTTATGTTACAAATTAAGGTAAGAGTATAATTGAACTGTTTTAACCACGGCCAGTGACGGATCCAGAGCGCCCCCCCCCCCCCCCCCCCTGAGCTGAAACACATCTCATTATATCTATTTCTATTTCCTATTTTTTCGTGATTTTTTTTTTCATATTTCTTTTTTATTCATTAGCAATTAAGCCGAAAATGTTTGGTTCTCAGGCACTCTTTCTCAGAAATCAATGCGGGCCGGCAATTTTTTACTTCTTTTGGTATGTTTCGATAAAAATGTCATATGATTAGGGAAAAACATTATAATAACAGATTGTCCTGCTTAACCGCTAAGGGCACTATATATACATAACAAAGGATATTTGATCAAAATGGTATAATTACATCTTCTTCTAAGAAATTGGCCATGGATTATCAAGTTATCAAAAGTATATTACTTTTTTTATTCATAAGTCGAGTTGAGGATATTAATGAACAATTAATGAATAGCTGTGATGTGCTCCGTTATAAGACAACATCCAAATATGTCTATAATGAGGGAGCCCTTTCCTTATTACACACTGCCGGGTCAAATCACTGAGGAGTGAGGCCCGGCCAGGTTTGACCACAGAAGCCGGTGAATGCAACGTTTATTAAAAAGAACTTAAATATCAATTATTTTACCCTATGCATTACATTTGAGAGATGACATTTCGCAAGTTATAAACGTAGAATGGCATTTTCATCACTGACATCAACATGCCGCACACAATTGCCGCACTTAATTTTTTAGAAATATAAATATTAAATATTGAACCCGTCTAAAGTTTGACTTTATATACATCATTTCATGTCAAGACACTTAACAGTTTCTGAGGAACAAAAATCCTCATATTATTGGTAAAAAATGCCTTAGAAGGTCCTGTTTACATTACATATTTAAATATTTTCTCAATATGTCACCCCTCCCACACCCTTCCCAATGTACTTGTCATTTACTTTATAATAAACACAAATAGTTATTAATTAAATAAGCTATAATTATAACGTTACAAATATAATAGTATATAGGCCTATATATATCTATATACATGTATTAAAATATATATTTTTAAAAGATAGAACACATAGGTTGTAAAATAATTTTTCAGAGGTCTTATACATTATGAATAACACGAGCTTTTTTTGTAACCCAACATACACATTGCGTACAACATAATTATAATGAAAAAAAAAAAATAAAAATGCATTGGACAGCTATATTGTCTACCTTCTACACATAAATAACACTTTAGTGCATCACATTATACACATTATACAGCTTTATTGTATACTTTCTACACATAAATTACACTATAAAAGTATCACATTTCAAATTGCCTGGCCCAGTTTTCTTGCCCTTTGCTGCAATCACAGCGGAAGAGCTCTTGTCCGCCAGATGTCTTGTGATCTTTTCGGAGCGAAGTATAAAATTCTGCTTTTACATCAGAATCAATCAATCACTGTAGAATGATGTAAAACTGGTTCCTAGAATACTTTGTGCTCAGAATTCAGGCTTTCGCTGCAATTCGTACACGTCATGATCGTCGGGATGTAGAATAATTTCAAGTATGTTTCATGGGCAATCTCTGATACTACCCCCTCCCGATTTTTTATTGGTAGCATAATAGCTGGTATTTGCGCGTGCGATTCATAGGGGCCCCCCTGGCAGGCCGCTCTGATCTCCAGACCCCCTGGCGGCAGTTTTTCCACTGCTTGCTACGCTACCATACTTCCTACCCCCTCCCGATTCTTTTTGGTAGCAAAATGCTGCTATATACACGTGTTTTTCATAGGCCCACCTTTCAGGATTTGGCTGCACTCTCCGGTATTTTTAATTTGTCTTGCTCGTCTTAAAAGATGACAAGTATAGGGCGTGATTTTGAACCACTCTACACCTAAACGCAAGCGCAGTTTAGTTGATCATTTACAGATTTTCAACAAAGCTTTTGCATTTTTTTCTCTGATTCTAAATTTACTTTAACGTTATGAATCAACATGTCTTTCTTTTTCAACAATTTCTTTCTGAACATTAGACGCGTAATTTTCTGATGCTGTTGACCCCCTCGCTCTATTTCTCTAATTTTCTTTTGTTTCAGTTACTTCTTTTTCTACCATGTTAATTCGATTCACGAAGGTTTGTATTGTATTATTAATTTCATCTATAACTGACATTTCTTCCAAATTATTTCTAACAACCAGGTGAAATTTAACAAAATGAAGAAGTACCTGTATGAACCCTCTATTCAATTCAATTGAAATGTCTTTTCTTCTATTAAATTGGTCAAAGCACAAACAGATGTTCTAATAGGAAGTTGCGCCATTCAATGTTCCTATATGAATTCATCGAATACATTTTATACAATTTTCTCAACTTTTGTCAATAGTATCATCTATTCAAATTTATGTATATAGTCCAGAGAATATTATCAATAAAAACATACCTTTCATTTTGAGATTCGACTTGTATTTCCGCCCATGTGAGATTTTAGCGGAGCTTCTGAAACACCTACAAGCCGTGTGCCATGAAGACCTTATCACAATAGTCCATTTATTTTTAAATGAAGCTTTGAATAAGTTTGGGTTTCTATTTAATATAGTGCAATGGGTTATTTATTATATGTTAATGCTGAAATCTGTGTAATAAACAACAGTAAATGACTGAATGTTTTAAATCGCGGAATCAGACAAAGTGTTCCTTTGGCGTCTTATCTTTTTATTTTAGTAGCTGAAATATCAGCATCAGCGATATATAAGAGTAAATACACATATTAAATGGATATTAATAGCTGACACAGAAATACAACGTTTCTTTGCAGAGGACTCAATAGAGAAAAAATAATTGAGAACTGAAAATGGAATGACCTAAACAATGAAACTATAAAAAATATTAGGCGTATACTTCACATGCAATAAGACTTTAAATGTTGGCAAATTTGAAAATAACTTAAAATCAATCTTGAATGTATTAAAACAACGAACACTCACTATATATGGAAGAACGGGAACTGTTAACATATAAGTTGTTTCAAAAATATTATATGTTAGTAATATGATAGATACACCAGAGAAACTTATACCTAAACAAAAAAACTTATTAACAGATTTAATATGGTGTGGGAGGCGGCCTAAGATAATATTTTCAGTTCTTGAATCAAAATATGAAGAAGGTTGAATAAATTTAATTGACAATCAGAGTAATATAAAATTACAAATATTCGGTTATTGCTTCTAATTAATGAGAATAGCTCAAAATGTAAAACTATACCGAACAAATACATAAAATCAATAGGAGGACCAAATTTAATAAGTGCTATCGTTGACGTTAATTCAAAAAGATAACCTACATTTCACAAAGAAGCCCTAAATATTTGGGCAGATTACGTCGATGTGAAACCCTTTGACACAAAACACCGGTTGGTACAACCATTATGGCACAGCCAGTTCATTACTGTAAGAGGTCAGACAATGCACAATAGAGAACTGTAACATTTGGGGTTTAGATCGGTCGGGGATTAAGTTATGAGTTAAAGAATAATTACAAAATCCATGTAGTCGTCCAAAGCAAAGTGTACAAATTATTTAAAATTAAATTTGCAGAGCATGGTGAAATCAATTCCAAAGAAATGGACACTTTTGTTAGAGTCAGTGGGTAAACCGTGAAATAGATTACCAAAAACATGTCTTTACAATAGATGGTCTGAAGGAATTAAAATTAAATCAGAAGAAATTTATAAGGGTTGTGTAAATGATTTGAAAGAACTCTCATTTCACAAGTAAATTAAAAATAAGCATAAAGAGTTCATCAGATGATCTATATGATTCTATATATAAAACCTCTATCGACACCTATTTTTGTCATTTTCAGGTTAAGATTGTTCATAATTATCTTCCAGTTAAACAGATACTGTACAGGTGGGGCCTGTCAGAACCCCGACTGTGTTCTTACTATTTCTCAGAGCTAGAAACAATCACGCATATATGTTGAAGTTGTAATATTAAAATTACGCTAAATTTGAAAGTGAAAGAGTGATTACAAAAATCAGGTTGAGTGCTCCCGCAGATATCTAAAGTTACAATACTGTATTGTATATTTGAAAATGGAGACAGAAAAAAGTTGAGTTAATATTATTTTAATTATTTTTTAACGAAATGTGTATAAAACACGGGGAGGGGGGGGGGGGTGGTGGCTGCAAATTATTGTCTCTTAGCAAATTTAATTCTTTGCTACGAAAAGTAGATACATTGAATAAAGAATAGCTTCTAAAAAAAGTAAATTAAGACAACATAATATGAAATTTGAATTGATAAAAGAACTATTGTATGAGACAGAAATTTATAATACAAGTAGAAACAGCGAAATTTAGATATAGAGATGAATATATATTTTTGCATAATATGAAGATCGATGAGGTTGATACAGTTGTTTTGTTTTTTGACAGTATATTTTTTTTTCAAATTGACTTTGTTATTTGTTAAAATGTCTTAAACATTGTTAGTGATATATCAATGTTGATATTTTGTGATGTTTCTAGGTTGTTTTCTCCAATAAAATGTGTAAGGTTTATTAAATAATATATATCAGTCTGAAACAAAGCATAACTGATTATTTTCATAAATTTTACTTTTTACTGCATCGAGTTTAAATGCTTAAAGTTTACAACATGATATCATAAAGACTGAAAGAGACCGATTTAAATATTGTGAAAGACTACTTGACAAAAGAATATGGCTTAATATAACCATATATAATCTTATGTGAACACATATATACGCTTATCTTGCTACGAGATAATAACAGGTACATATACTTTCCTCTACACTTTTGTTATCGGACATAAACTGACAAAAATTATACAACCACGTAAATGTAACAAGATGTTTCTGAGTCTCATTTATGATACATCCAATCTTTCAGTTACAAATGTCAAATAAAAGTATTCATTAGAAGCATAAATAGGAGAACCACTACATACACATGTTGACATACAAAAGAAGATTTGTCCTTAAAAGGCTCACTTCTGTTACTGACACAACCAGTTTCTCATGGATTTGTTCATTTGTCAATAAGACTAATGAGTATGGTCTGTCTAGTGAGTTTAAACAGTATTTATTTGTCCTCATATGACGTACTTTCAGGTACGCGATAATGTGAAGGAATATTATTTTATAAAGCAAATGTGTATACCTATAGTGGTAGCCCGGAAAGGTGTGCTATACGTCACAATCGAGTTTTACATCAGCACATAAGGAATTGCTCACATACATCAAATCAAAACATACATGGTGTCCTAATCTGACATTCACCGAGTTACTGATACTTTTTTTGCGTCTCTCTAGGAGCCTTTTGTCTATACATTATATCTAAAATATTAATGTTTCAGTGTTAAGCTATCAATCATCTGCTTTCAATCTACAAATCTATATTTTTCCAATAAATCTACTTTATTTTTCTCAATCTTTGTCTTTTTAAATGGGAATCGTTTTTATCTTTCCTTCTATCAAAAGCGGAGATTCCTTTTTAGAACTATGATTTATTTCTTAATCCCACCAGATCCATAAAGATCACAAGAGCGCCACAGGTGTGCCGTGACACCAGTCGTTACTGCATAGGTTGCCTCGTCCGTGTCTTCTTCAAAACCAAACAGACGTCACGGTGTTGGTTTAGGTTTCGGGGTTACATCTTCATGCTCAACTAGCTAAAGCGCAGCCGCTTGCAATGATTTTTCTCCATTGCTGGATCTATGCCAGATAATCTCTACGACTGAAAGAGTTCCATGTTCTGGAACGAGCGCTATCATATTTTGGGCAGTATCGGTGGCATGGTCTATACCATTTGCTGTGATTTCTGGGGACAATAGACCCGTATGTTCTGGTTTATGCGAGAAGTGTCTTCAGGAAGAGATAGGGTGTTACCTTCTGGTTCCTGCGCGGTGTCTTCGTGGAGAGATGGGATGGTAGGTTCTGGTTCCTGCGCGGTGTCTTCGTGGAGAGATGGGATGGCAGGTTCTGGTTCCTGCGCGGTGTCTTCGTGGAGAGATGGGATGGTAGGTTCTGGTTCCTGCGCGGTATCTTCTTGGAGAGATGGGATGGTAGGTTCTGGTTCCTGCGGGGTGTCTTCGTGGAGAGATTGGATGGTAGATTCTGGTTCCTGCGGGTTGTCTTCTTGGAGAGATGGGATGGTAGGTTCTGGTTCCTGAGGGGTGTTTCTTGGAGAGATGGGATGGTAGGTTCTGGTTCGTGCGGAGTGTCTTCGTGGAGAGATGGGATGGTAGGTTCTGGTTCCTGCGGGGTGTCTTCGTGGAGAGATGGCATGGTAGGTTCTGGTTCCAGCGGGGTGTCTTCGTGGAGAGATGGGATGGTAGGTTCTGGTTCCTGCGCGGTGTCTTCGTGGAGAGATGGGATGGTAGGTTCTGGTTCCTGCGCGGTGTCTTCGTGGAGAGATGGGATGGTAGGTTCTGGTTCCTGCGCGGTGTCTTCTTGGAGAGATGGGATGGTAGGTTCTGGTTCCTGCGGGGTGTCTTCTTGGAGAGATGGGATGGTAGGTTCTGGTTCCAGCGCGGTGTCTTCGTGGAGAGATTGGATGGTAGGTTCTGGTTCTTGTGGGGGTGTCTTCTTGGAGAGATGGGATGGTAGGTTCTGGTTCCTGCGGGGTGTCTTCTTGGAGAGATGGGATGGTAGGTTCTGGTTCCTGCTAGGTGTTTCTTGGAGAGATGGGATGGTAGGTTCATGTTCCTGCGCGGTGTCTTCGTGGAGAGATGTGATGGTAGGTTCTGGTTCCTGCGCGGTGTCTTCGTGGAGAGATGGGATGGTAGGTTCTGGTTCCTGCGCGGTGTCTTCTTGGAGAGATGGGATGGTAGGTTCTGGTTCCAGCGGGGAGTCTTCGTGGAGAGATGGGATGGTAGGTTCTGGTTCCAGCGTGATGTCTTCGTGGAGAGATGGGATGGTAGGTTCTGGTTTCTGCGTGGTGTCTTCGTGGAGAGATGGGATGGTAGGTTCATGTTCCTGCGCGGTGTCTTCGTGGAGTGATGGGATGGTAGGTTCATGTTCCTGCGCGGTGTCTTCATGGAGAGATGGGATGGTAGGTTCATGTTCCTGCGCGGTGTCTTCGTGGAGAGATGGGATGGTAGGTTCATGTTCCTGCGCGGTGTCTTCATGGAGAGATGGGATGGTAGGTTCTGGTTCCTGCGCGGTGTCTTCGTGGAGAGATGGGATGGCAGGTTCTGGTTCCTGCGTGGTGTCTTCAAGAAGAGTTGGGACGGCTGGTTTTGGTTCCTGCGGTGTCTTCATGAAGAGATTAGGTATTAGGTTCTGCCTCATGCGGGATGTTCTCGGAAAGTCGGATTGGCATGCTCCCAGTCATGCAAGTTGTCTTTTGTGATAGACTGGATGGCACGTTCTTGTCCGTGTGTGGTGTTTTGTTCGACAGATTGGATGTTAGGAATTATTGCATACACGCTGTGTTTGGGGAAAGAAGTTTTGAAATATTTTGGTTTTCGGGATTTGCATTTTCTTTTTTTCCCTTGTTGTATCCATATGCGCACATCTAATGACCTTCTGTTAATTGGATGACAATCATAGGCTCATTTTTGCCCTATTATCTTTCTACTCTACCTAGTATGTGGACATAATATTTACGATCTTTTTTATCCTTGTCGGGAAAAGATGTCCGCGGAGAAAAAGCGACATTTTTTTAGCTGGATTCTGACGAAAATGAAAGCATCACAAATATTCGTTTAAATACATTACTGACCTTGTAGTCAAACACGGCAGTGCCTAGACTAGGCATTGCAATAAATCTTGTCATTATGATTGTAACGAGTCCTTGATATAATGCCTTGAAAAAGCTAGTGATAAAATGTAATTGTGTTAATAATTCTTACTTGTCCCAGGTAAAGGTAATATAATTTTGTTAAATATTGCTTTTCTCTGTGTGTAGAGCATCTACCTTGTGTGCAGTTATTGGATAACTTTCTTCATCAGATACATTGTTTTCATAAATTTGTAACACGCGTATATTTCCAAATATGGAGGTCGAAGACAATTGTTTATAAAGTGTAATGCACTATCCGACATGCGTTGGTGTTTGATAAATAGGAGTAAAATACAAGCTCAACCTTCATAAAAGACAAACAACAGAAATACCCAATTTAAAAAACCAAAACTGTAACCAGCACGACTTTCCAACCCATACATCGCATCATGTTGTTTCGGTTATGATATATTAACAGGATTAATGAACCGTTGGTTACCTAGCTAATATCCCACGCACCTTGATTTAAATATATATGCATTGATGCAACGTTTACCCTTTGACACTGTGATCCGATGTTTAAATTTGAAAAGCTATCTACACTTCTCACGTGTAGTTCTGACAGGAAATAATGTGTATTTTTTATTTTTCGTGTCATGAAGCGAATTTTGGAAAATACAAAAATAATTCATCCGACATATCTGACAAAATCTTCTTAAATATACGAATGTTTATCGCTAAAAAGTTTATGTTTTATTAACACTTACGAACAAGCCATTACTTATGCTATGGTAGGACTCGCACACACGAATGTTTAACACATGTACAGATTCAGGTAGCATCCATAACAACACTAAAGAATTTGAAAATCAACTTGTTATACAGGATAAAACGTACAACACCGGATACCTGCAATACATATTCGAAAAGCTGATTAATACAACGATAAAATCGACAAGTTTAGGTGGATGAAATAATAGAACAATCTAACACGTATGAAACCTAAATTCTCAAAAAAATATATATATGAATAACACATTGATGTTTTTTGAGTTCATAAATCCAGACGTGAACAACATAATATTACTTGACCAACAGAGAGCTATTAAAAATATTTAAATATATTATGGATAAATAAAAAGAATGATTTTTTTTCTAATCTAACATCTAACCTAAATATCACGAAAGTTTCGATGGTCTTTTAACATATGAAAAGAAGAAAACAATCTCCAGGCTTTTAGAGTATTCCGTTTGACCAACATTCAAGTATACCTAAAATAAACGTATATATTTATTATATAGAGTTAAAGGTTAATGTACAACTCAAACTATATAAGAAGTACTTATATGAGTTCTTATATACAGACAAATGTGTTTCCTCAGATATCCATTAAGTCATAAACAGGTCTGGATATTTAAATCATATATCCGTTTCCACAAGATATTGCTTTTCTGCACACTATTTGCAGTGCCGCATTTTAAAGTAAAGTGAAATGGAGTTATGGATTACACTGATACATATCAACCGATATCAGAATTAATGTCAAAATCGAGCGAGATTTACAATATAAAATAAAATACACGAATGGTAATCATACACAGGTCCGTTAATGAGATTTCCCGGTACTCAGTCAAATTCAATAATACATTATTATATATAACATTTCATTGAACATATTCGTTGTTAACACAAAGTAAATTGTTAAATGGCATATACGCTCCCGAGGCAGCGGAAATCTTGCGCTTCTAAAGAAGCAACTGATTTTCACGCTGCCAGCTTTGACCGTTTATGATATATTTAGACACCAGATGGCGGTTGGTTGTCCACTGATATAAACGTGCGTACGATGTGACAAGCAGCCAATCAGATGCCAATAAACAAACACTCAACAGGCATCCTGGCTCCGCCCATTGCCGCGCTTCAAGCGCCGTTTGATGAGTTTCCGGTCGAATTTAAATTGCTCCCTATGCATTCTCGCATCATCGACCGATTCGATTATGACATTATGACTATGTTAGCGTAGCCATGTATCTGTTGTCTGCAGAACTGAAACCAGCCAGCGAGGTGTGCACGCAGCCTTTGTTGTTACGTTTCGTTTGAATTACAGCTCACCGGCCGAGCATCCTATGTGCCCAAGGCCCTAAGCAAACCACGTCAGGGGCAATTCTCTCTGAGCCTGTGGCCTGTTAAGACGGTTACGCTGGGGGATGAGCTGTCACTCAAAAAGAAATTAATATGATTGGCTCCGTGTATTCCTCGCTTGGCTTTGTCTTCCAGCACAAAGTTTCATCTGATTGGACAAAAATACAGTGCTTCCCTCTGGTGTTGCAAAGCAGGATACGAGGTCATAACAAACAGCGCCTTACGATATAGGAAGTAGCCCTATAGGTAAAGCGCTGTGTAAAGAGCGTAAATGGCATATAGCTTGATGAAAATAAAGTAAATTTCAAAGATCCATTGTTTTGGAAATTACTCAATAATACAATATTTAATGTGAAAAACTGTGGGACTATAGTTGACACTTAGCTTTTTAACAACACGAAATATATATGCATTACAATACCATGCATACATTAAAATAATAAGCTACCGGTAAACACATATTATAAATACGAATTACATATGCAATACAACAATATACAAGCATAAAAGGGATAGCGACTAATAAAAGAAATATAGGTTATACAATAAAATACACACCGAAAGTGAATTATAATCAGTAACTTATTTTATAACAGCATTAATTCTACATACACTGTCGTAGCCAATCTGTTACCAATCAACGGCTGACATCAAGTAATTCCTAGTTTATGATATATGTGGTTTTTGAAAGATCACCATTCATCATATAGAGTTATGAATTGCGTTCAGATTCTTTTAATATTACCGTTCAAAATTGGCCAATAATCAGTTGACGTCCATAAACATATTATGATCCATATAACAGGTCCTCTGGCTTCATATGACAGAATTCCGGTGATTCCTCATATACTTTGATTCGCTGACCCTGGTCACGTTGACTTTGGTAGGATCCTATTTCTCCTCATTTCAAGTCTGAGTTTTCTTTTCAGAAGACGGATTTGTTTCTTGATACCAATCAGATTCATAAAGATCACAACGGCGCAGAATACGATGATGAATACCAGCCCCATGACACCGATAGTGCGGTCATATGGAGCCTCAGCCGTGTCTTCGTCAACTCCAAACAGACGAAATGCCGTTGGTTTAGGCTTCGGGTTTTCATCATCAGTTGCTGATAGCGCGCGTGTTGCCTCCTTATTAATCCGACCCAATTGCATATCTATGATAACACTTACTATTTCATTCCCTGGTTCAGCAGTTGCGTCTTCCAAGACAAAGGTTCTAGCAAGATATCTTTCTGTGTTTTCTGGGGAAGATCGAATGCTGGGTTCTTGTTCAAAGACGGTGACTTCTGGGACGGGGGTGGTAGGTTTTGGTTTTAGGGAGATGTCCTCTGAGGATGACACAGTGGAAGGTGATCGTTTATGGGTCGTGTGCTTTTAGGGAGGTGAAGTGGAGAAGTACTCTGAGTCAGATGTAGAGTTAAGTTCTGGTTTGTGAGTGGTGTCCTCTGAATGAAATGGAGTGGTAAGTTCTGGTTCGTAAGTGGTGTCCTCTGAATGAAATAGAGTGGTAAGTTCTGGTTCGTGAGCGGTGTCCTCTGAATGAAATGGAGTGGGAAGTTCTGGTTCGTGAGTGGTGTCCTCTGAATGAAATGGAGTGGTAAGTTCTGGTTCGTGAGTGGTGTCCTCTGAATGAAATGGAGTGGGAAATTCAGCTGGTTCGTTAGTGATGTTCTCTCAATGTAATGGGGTGGTAGGTTCTGGTTCGTTAGTGATGTGATCTAAATGCAATAGGGTGGTAGGTTCTGGTTCGTTAGTGATGTTGTCTGAATGTAAATGGGTGGTAGGTTCTGGTTCGTTACTGATGTTCTCTGAGTGTAATTGGGTGGTAAGCTCTGGTTCGTGAGTGATGTTCTCTGAATGTAATGGGGTGGTAGGTTCTGTTTCGTTAGTGATGTTCTCTGAATGTAATGGGGTGGTTGGTTCTGGTTAGTTAGTGATGTTCTCTGAATCTAATGGGGTGGCAGGTTCTGGTTCGTTAGTAATGTTCTCTGAATCTAATGGGGTGGTAGGTTCTGGTTCGTTAGTGATGTTCTCTGGATGTAATGAAGTGGTAGGTTCTGGTTCGTTAGTGATTTTCTCTGAATGTAATGGGGTGGTAGGTTCAGGTTCGTTTGTGATGTTCTCTGAATCTAATGGGGTGGTAGGTTCAGGTTCGTTAGTGATGTTCTCTGAGTGTAATGGGGTGTTAGGTTCTGGTTCGTTAGTGATGTTTACTGAGTGTAATGGGATGGTAAGTTCTAGTTCGTTAGTTGTGTCCTCTGAATGAAATGGAGTGGTAAGTTCTGGTCCGTTAGTTGTGTCCTCTGAATGAAATGGAGTTGTAAGTTCTTGTTCGTTAGTGATGTTCTCTGAATGGAATGGGGTGGTAAGTTCTGGTTCGTTAGTGATGTTCTCTGAATGGAATGGGGTGGTAAGTTCTGGTTCGTAAGTAGTGTCCCCTGAATATAATGCAGTGGCAAGTTCTTGTATGTTAGTGGTGTCCTCTTAATGGAATCAAGTGGCATGTTCTGGATCATGGGTGGTGTCTTCGTGGTCAGATGAAGTTGTGAGCTCTGATTCATGAGTGGCGTCTTCGGGGACAGATAGAGTGGTAATGATTTAAATGACGTGCTAAGTTCTGCTTCATGGACGGTGTCATCTCGGATAGATAGAGCGCTATTTTCATGTCTGAACGTGATGTATATTGGAAGAGACTGGATGATAAAGTCTGCTTCCTGTCTAGTTTTCCTTGGAAGATTCTGTGATATATCTTAGGGCATCATTATCTTCATATTGATCAAAGTCCTGTGCAATTGGGGTGGTAAGGTTTGGTTTAAGCACAACCTTTGCGCGAGGCCAGCCTGTTTGGACAGAAGGATTAGCCAGTGTTGCTTATATCCCCCGTTGCAATATGACGGCATCTTCCTAAGACATAAATTGTCGATGAAATATTTTATATTTGCAGTATAGATTCTATCACATATCAGTCGTTCTGGAAATAATGAACCCCCTATCATCACACACATATATTTATATAATTAATTACTGTACGGTGGTTACCAATTTAATATATTTAAACATTTCGAGTTAAATAAACGTTTACAATATTTAAAGATTTGCAATCTCTATAGGTGACATTCTACTGTGATTATTGATTGCCGGAAATCTTCGATATCGGCAATCATGTTGGTCACCTGCGTTTGTCTTTTTTTACGGCTCTACAGGCCACAATGTTACCTCAATTGCTTTCAAACTTGCACAGCTGGTAGACAATTAAAGCTTCTAGAAACCTTTTGTTATGGGTCAGTATATGTCAACGGTCAAGGTCAAGGTAATCAAAACTTCTCAACACGGTTTTTTCTTAATATCTTTGTCACTATTAGTCATATCAACATCAACAATAGCTCCTTTTCATCGTCATTCCATGGTCTTACTTCTGGTGTGCAGCTAATTTAAATTGGCTGTAACCATGGTTACGCATTTTTAAGAAAAAGTGATGATTTTCGAAAATCAATGGACTTATTTTTCTAACTTTGCCAGTTTTACCGCCAGAGAGATCTAATTTTTTGCATCAGGTAGGATTTGACAAGTAATACAAAAATTTGTTTAAAAGTCTTGCGATATCTCGTTCATATCTCGTGAAGCGAGATTTTTCGAGATTTCATTCCATCTTGCCCTGGAGGCAAAAATTTTGCAGAAATGTCTTTGAAACTGACAAATCATAATTCCTGCACTAGTAACTTGAGATTGTTTTTACATTTTTGGAATATGGCCGCTAGGAGGCGCTGGATGCGTACATCCCAGACATATAATATTTTGGCTTTATCTCCTAAACTATAAACCTCAATTACATAAACTATAGCTTATTTTCTACCTCTGAGTCTTTTGGTCTCAATCTTGTGTCACTTTTTCAGTATATCTGTCTGTTTGTAAGCTACATTAATTTCTCCTGCTTGCTGGTTAATGCGTCTTACTTTTAACATTATTCAGTCCCCAGTTTTGCTGGAATCACTTCGTAACTTACACATATCGTATGTCTTAAAGATTTCTTGAAGTTCTACGTGTATTGTTTAAATAAGTCAAAGGTCAAGGTCATCAAACACGTCAAAATCTTATTTCCTCTTATAACTTTGACAAGATTGATCATACCTTCTTCCTTGCTCATTAAATTGACTATTTCGACGTCATTTCTACGTCGGGCAAGCGCTCGACCTAGGGATTATCAGTGTAACACACCTTAGGCCGACTGAACAGGGGACAAATATATTATAAAGGTAGTCCTGGTTATCTTCCAATTTTAACAGTTCATTCCTAGCGTGTTACTCTGATTAACCCCTTACAAAGGTCCATCTGAATCCGTTGAGAGTGTAGTGCGTAAACAGACACGGCAAACAACCAATAAAAGAACAAATACCTCGCCACCTGACGGAGTTAAAATTAAAATAATTTTTATTTATTTTTGAAAGAATTGGACTTAAATATACGTGATAATGATCGACATTCAGTATTTCAACATTACACAGTTATGATTAATTATATGAAGTGTTTATATGTGTATATGTATGTTTACCTTTGACCTCGCTTGGGAACCGATGTAGTTCTTGGTACTCATCACCCCTTTTTCTGTGGATACACAATGAAATTAATTTAACAAAACAGTCCAAGATATCCCAGTTTTTCTGGGTTTCAACTTATCATGTAAAATCATTAAATCAAGCGTATTGTAATGGTATAATTCAAGCATTTAGCGATGTATTTCTGTAACCTCCGTACACAACCCTGTATTTTTGCTTTTTTTTTGGGTTGCAAAACATCTATAATATATCTTAAAGTGTTTAATATAACCTGTTGATTATACATGGATGTCCCTAGAGTGTGATATTCTAAAGACTACATCCCGAATGTCAATAAATGGCCTTCCATTCCCAAAATACATGAAATCAAGAAAAAAAGTCATTACCTATACCCTGTCAGTTTCACATATATATCTCATCTCCATGAAACATGGCTCGGGCTAAAGTTTTCTCTCGTGAATCAACAAACACATCTGCGTATCCAGCATGAAACCGGATTAATCGTCCGATAGCATTCACCTATTATTTTGAAGGTCTAGATGCGACCATTTGAACAGGTTTGATGACCGGTTAAATGATTCCCTGATTCCACTGATCCAAAGCTTTCCTTTAATAGACAAGATCATAAGGGTAAAAATGATAAAATTATGATGAGAGAAAGAAAAAAATACAGAAAAATCATATATATATATATATTTATATATATTTGTATGCTCATTCATTATTTCCAAGATTAATCAACTACATGTATTATACCGTATTCCCTCGATCAGACGCCCGATCGTTTATTTGTCATACCCCATTTGACACGAAAAGGCTTCTATTTAAGGCCAGCTTTTCTGAATATTGTTTTATCAGGCTCGGTAGACACAAGAGATTGTTTATATTAAGTAAGGGAATCACTAAATAAGCAGACGGCTATTCAAGCTCCAGCGTCTGATCAAAGAAAAATGGTAGATCATAAAGTTCTTTGAAACGTTTAACGATATGTTGAAATCTTATTGAATTATGGAGAACTAAACAGGCTATAACGTGAAATGAAAATTTGATGCAATACTTACCAGAAAGCCTGCCTAAGGAGGTTACGATAACATTCAGTTCATCCTCAGTTTCTATGGCAACAAGGGTTGATGTCTTCTGATGGCAAATGTCAGAAGCATCCTTCCAACGTTTCGTCTGGATGTCCAGAAAATAGCATGAGGACGCCAATTCCCCGTCAAGAGGGTTGAAGTTAGCAGGACAGTTGATAACTTGGAGTTAAAAATGCAAAATTATTCAATTTCAAGATATTGAACAGGAAATGGAAAAAAATATCCAATATTTCAATTGTATAAAAATTATCAAAATGTATATGTTCGTCCTCCGCTCTAGGAAGGGCGCCAACTTTGCAAATACCACTTCGCTTTAATTTAAGAATAAATACGTTTGATTACCAATCCGACTCATCACTATTCGATGCACGACATGAATAACTCAATAATCAACCTCTATTAATTTAACCTAAAGAACAAATGTAAGAAAACTGGAATTTTCATGATCATTTGAATATAAATTCTCTTTTAAATAATAAAATGATAAAAAAAAAAATACCATGGCAAATCGCCTATATCCCTTAATAAAAAAGCATGAATTTTTAATAAGATGTATTTTTAAACGTAATTTAAACCTTTCCCATTGGAGAATATATTTTGCGTTATCTGTTCTTCGATGTGACATGTTTTTTTACAACCTTACAAAAAAAAGATTGTATTTATACCCATACCGTTAAGTACGGGTTCACAAAGTGCAATATTCCCAGTGACATTCCTGAGAAATTACACCCGACATGTATTTACAGAAATAAGCGCACACGTTTTATTGTCATAAAAATTAAAAATAAGAATGATTTTCTCAGCCATTATGGCATACGTAGTGTAATATGTACCATGTACAAGACGCACAAATACGACAGCAATCGCAAACTTTAATACGGACAGCATCTGCAAGAGATTTGAATATTAGTCATAAAAGATGAAAAATCAGTCTTATTATTTGACAGAGTGACTGAAATTTTGAATTGGTGTAAGACAAGTTATTTATTTAAAATAGATTATTATTATTACATTTATGTATTCTAATATGGTAAACCTTGTTAATTTTGAGTAAATTTATTTTTTTATCATCATTTTAAGCTACATATGTAATAATATGATGATAAATATTTAATCAAGAATGATGAGGATAATCACAGTTAAACTGAAAAAAAAATCAGTCAGTTTATTAAAATTAAAATGACAAATCTTCAAGTGATATTCCATTTGTTTCATATAACTCACTGTTACAAAATAGTTTTATATTGTGATATATTATACATTCAGTTTTTATGAGGGCATGTCAAGCTTCCATGACACCTACTACAACATTTCAGTCCAGCCTTGAAACATTAACATTTGTTTGACTTGCACTGCTTGCCACTCTGTCCACAGTAACACTTGGACTCTTCTTGTACTCAGCCCTAACAACATTCATAGTCTGGCTCTATAATCAAAGCATGTGGAAAGCTGACTCATGTGCCCATTAAGTGCTCTGCTCGAAGTCTTGCACAAGTCACAGTTTGGCTCCATCAATGCAGGTACACGGTCTGCCCATTAAAAGAAACTTCTCAACTCTATCTGCCATTTATGATTTGGCTCCTATTAAATAATGCATAGGGTAGCCTCATAAAAATGTATCACAGTAATTCTGTTAAACAACTACCATTTGTAACCCATCCAAGTATATCATGATTAGGTATTTTATATTAGTATCTGTTAAAATTTGATTTTCCTCATCATTCTCTATCAAATATTTCACTTCAAATTATTACAAACATACCTTAAAAAGAAGAAAAAAATATAAACTTTTCACAAAAGATGCAAGTTATGAAATATCTCAGAGCAGTTTATACTTTTTCTTTTCTCGTAAAGCTATGTGTGTGAGAATATGATGTGAAAATTATTGTGATTTTGCAGTTTAACTGTGATTATACTCATCATTCTTTATCAAATATATTTTACATCATATTATCACATATGAAGCTTAAGAAAGAAGATGACAGAATATAAAGTTTACCCACAATTAGCAAGGTATACCATATTAGAATACACAAAGGTCAAAATAATAATCTATTTTAAATAAATGACTTGTCTCAAACCAGTTCAAAATTTCAGTCAATCTGTCAAATAATTGGACTAATTTTTCAGTCAGTTTGTAAAATTCCTGAAACTTTTAGTCATTTTGTAAAATGCCTGAGTGAATCAGGCAATTTTTAAATTGACTTAAAATTTCAGGCAATTTACAAATTGACTGATTTTACACATTGACTGTAACATATATATATATATATATATATATATATATATATATATATATATATAATCATCAGATGTTAACAACATATGTTTCGCTCCTTTGTAAATATCGTTGAAATTTTATAAACTTGTAAAATATTGTTTTTAAGATTTGCAGACATCAACTGTCCATTGATAATGGAGGCTAAAAAGCAGATGATACCTAATAATTAATCGTAATTATTAAAACTTCTGGATATTACATTAACATACGATAGGTAAGGAATTATTCAGAATGCATAACCAAAATCCTTAAACATTAAAGAGAATATATAAAGTTATATCCAGATATCCCCATTTCACCTCGGTCGATCAGGCTGAGAGACAACCAGAGGGAACTTCAGGTACGGGGACCAGGCGAGGGGGAACCAGGGACCTTCAGTTCAGAAGTCCAAAGTCTCAACTATTTAGCAATGTTTGAACCCTTGTAAAGAATTTATTGACTCTAAAAAATGTGTCATGTTGAATTTTAAAACTCTCTCGCTACAGCGACAAACTTAATTAAATTCAACATATGGTCTGTGAAAATGATAGAATTTAATATAGACGTTGAAAATTGGTAATATAATGCTGAAAGTAAGGTATTTGTTTGAGGAGGAAGGCACTTTAACCTATAACTGCTACTTATCTGAAGGCACAAATTGTATTAGTTACTCATTGCCTTCAGAAACATGATCAACCTGTCTGCAAAGATTTGGATATGTGGTACTGCAGTTTCCAATTATAAATCTACAGACGGATACTGTCAATTGATGTTGGATGCAAATAAGCGGATATAATAACTGATAATTAACTCTAGTGAGACGTCTGGATATTAAGTTACGAGTACGAGAGGCGAGGCATTATTCAGGATGCATAACCAATACCTTAAACATTAGAGAGAATATATAAAGTTGTATCCAGATATCCCCATTTTACCTTGGTCGATCAGTCTGGGCGACGACCAGAGGGAACTTCAGTTCCGGGGATCAGGCAAAGACGGAACCAATCACCTTCAGCTCTGTTGTACAGGTTTGGAGAGAACCAGGGATCTTCAGCTCAGACATCCGAAGTCTCAACAAATTAGCCATATTTCAACCCTTGTATAGAATGTATTGACTCTGAAAAAAAGTGCTACGGTTGAATTTTTAAACTCTCTCGCTACTGCTACAAATTTCTGTCCCAAATACAACTTCACGGGTCTTTAATCAGTATTAACCTTTGTAGAGCATTTGTTGCTACGGTAAAAGCAAAATAGATCAATAACATGATTAATGCAAGTGCTTTGTGTGGAAACTATATATTCCTTGAAACAGACAATCCCCTCTCAGTTCTGTATTTTTAAAGGTTAAGGTTTTATAAAGCCCAGACAAAGAAACAAATTTCTGTAAGCTATTATTGGCCAACAAATTAAATAAAAGTGATTCACATAGCCATTCATCATGTTTCTATGAGAGGCCCAAAGCATTAAATATAAGCAATTAAAGTGCATGCACGCTCATGTATTCTCAATGTAGGTACGTACATGAAACAAGTTCTCAATGCAGGTACGTACATGAAACAGGTTTAATGCTTCTCTGGCTTTGGTGTTCATGCAACGTCCTTTAAAATATATCGTGCCATGTAGGGTAGAGATACATACAAATTCTTTCCATGGATATTTTGTTTTGAATCTCTACATATGCCCTGAAAATCCAAGACTTTCAGTTAATCAATGTTAATTTGATAAATAATTATATCAGGGGCTGTAAAAAATTTTTAACTTGATGTCATTTAACGAAGAATTAATAGTTAAAAATAAAGGTTTCAAGCATATGTTATGAAGGCATAGTTCTATACAACCTTGAAGTAGTTAATGGTGAGTATCATGTAATGATACGCACCTTAATTCAATTAAAAATATGGTCTGTGAGAAGGATAGCATTCCATAAGCACGTTGGTAATTGGTAATGTACACACCAAAGCATTTGTTTGAGGTGGAAGGCACTTTAACCTAAAACCGTTACTTATCTGAAGGCACAAATATTTATATATAATATTCATACATGAATAAAAATAAATAATTATATTAATTACTCATTGCTCACAGAAAAATTATCAAGCTGTCTGCAAAGATTTGGAAATGTAGCAGTGCGGTTTCGAATTATTAACGGACGGACGGATAAAAGATACAAGGTCAATACAGTTTATATTTAAAACGTTTTGAAAAGTTTTATTTTAAGAACAAAAAAAAAACATATATTATGGTATTTTTTTTTTCTTTTTTGATTGATCAATGTGTGACCGATAAAATAAAAGAGATTGCGCTAACCCAGTGCGGGATAACGAATTTCAGAATTGGGCGCGTATGTGACTCATAAGGCGAGACCGCGAGAAAGGGAAGCGCATGGGGTATCCTGTCGTGGTTTAGATATGTAGAACATACAGGTTATAACGGTCTAGTCTGGGGTCGTGTGAAAATCGTTCTGACGCTATTTTTGGTATTAAACGTGTATTGTTCTATTTTTTAGATTTGTTTTGGAAAAAAGCCATCTTCCCAATCCTCCCTTGCAAACGTATAGAAATAAAACTGATTTAATATATTAATGGAATTCGTGTTGTGGTCACATTCATCTATATTTTATGTTTTCTTTGTGGGCAACGGTAGGTTCAATTAGAACTGAGATATGTCATAAATTTAAATACTTGCTTATCATTATCAAGATAACTGGGAGATATTTCATTTGTTTTTAAATAATGAGCAATGGAAAAAATATAAATGAACAGTGGTAATTATTACTTTCGTCGACCAAGATAGCATGGGGTTATGCTATCGGCCGGGTATGTGTGTACGATTAATATCTCCGAAAAAATTTGTGGAAGGATGTGCCTCAGGTCAAAAAGGTATAACTGCAATTTATTTTGGACTGATTGGCATAATCAAAATGCGGATCTGGATCCGGATCTATCCGACTTTGTCCCTTTTCTGCTTGTCTCTTTTTGCTTACGGTCTCAAAATATATTGATCCACTCCAGAATTTATTCGATACGTACTTGGCCTCTGGGCCACGTTTCCTCAGAATTTCATTAAAAGCGAATAAAAAGATATTTTTGGATGAGTGAGATAACTTTAACCTTCACGGGCTACATTGAGTGACGTGGTTTAGAGTGACGTCGTCGTCACAGTTACGTAATCATGGATGTTGATTTACATCTCAGATCAGGGAGGACTCTGTGTGGGCATCTGCCCGCTCATCCTCTTCCTTCTTGCCCCGTCTTGGTCTTGCTGTTGCTGGATTTGGTTGCGTTTCCTGTTGGCCTTAGAAACATTGTGTCGTCCAAAATTCAACATGTACGTTGAAAAGACCAGAACGTCACATGCATACAATTTTCTTAAAGAAAAAAATGAAATTTCTCCTTTACAGATTCAAAACATAATAATTGATAATGGCCGATCTAAGCTCACTGAGGCGAGTTTAGGGCACAACTGATTATTTAGATTTTTCTAGAGAGGAACAAGTTGGCCGTCTCAAACATACGCTCCCGAGGCAGCGGAAACCTTGCGCTTCTAAAGAAGCAACTGATTTTCACGCTGCCAGCTTTGACCGTTTATGATATATTTAGACACCAGATGGCGGTTTGTTGTCCACTGAAATAAACGTGCGTACGATGTGACAAGCAGCCAATCAGATGCCAATGAACAAACACTCGACAGGCATCCTGGCTCCGCCCATTGCCGCGCTTCAAGCGCCGCTTGATCAGTTTCCGGTCGAATTTAAATTGCTCCCTCTGCATTCTCGAATCACCGACCGATTCGATTATGACATTATGACTGTGTTAGCGTAGCCATGTATCTTTTGTCTGCAGAACTGAAACCGGCCAGCGAGGTGTGCACGCAGCCTTTGTTGTTACGTTTCGTTTGAATTACAGCTCACCGGCCGAGCATCCTATGTGCCCAAGGCCCTAAGCAAACCACGTCAGGGCCAATTCTCTCTGAGCCTGTGGCCCGTTCAGACGGTTACGCTGGGGGATGAGCTGTCACTCAAAAAGAAATGAATATGATTGGCTCCGTGTATTCCTCGCTTGGCTTTGTCTTCCAGCTCAAGGTCTCATCTGATTGGACAAAAATACAGTGCTCCCCTCTGGTGTTGCAATTCAGGATACGAGGTCATAACAAACAGCGCCTTACGATATAGGAAGTAGCCCTATAGGTAAAGCGCTGTGTAAAGAGCGTATCTCAAACACAAAAAGGTTTTAGTCTCCCTGAATTTCGATCTCGTGTCACACACATATATATTCATATACCAGTGGATACAGGAGGTATTTAATATTCATATACCTGATTAGATTTTAGGCGTTTTACATGTAGACCGGTATTTTGAATTAAAATATGACAACCTATTTATAAACATTATATATAGAATAAATGTGATGATTCAAGTGAGCTACAGATGCCATTCGTGGACGGGGTTCTCAGTATGAGTAAAGACTTGCTTAATTTTGTGAAAGTCATATAATGCAACAAGATGCAAAGTTCCATCTGATTTTTTTATATGCTACATATAATAAAGTTCAGGACCTAATGTGTATTTTGTTATATAAGTCGTGTGTACTCGTCTTTGCTGTAATATCAGTGTAACATAAACTAACATAAGCAGTCAGTCATGTTATAAAGACGATAGAATGTTGGATACCTTCCATACAAGTTATAAACCTTTGTGTGACTGTCACCCCTTCGTGCTTGCTAGAGCAGTATGCTTACATGATTTCATGATATTTCAGCCCTAATGTCTACATAATCTTTTTTTAGGAGACAAATTTCTGGCGATTTGCTGTGTTCGATAGACAGAATTACCGAAATAATTTTGGACAGTAAAGAATTTACTGTAGTTTGATTAAATTGTGAAATCTGTGAACGAGAAATAAACATCTCATAAAAAAATTGTATTATACCCTATTCAGACTTACGCTCAGCCCAATTTAAAGTTATAATCATTGCAATATATCGCACTCGTACAATACGATACAACCATGATGCATTTTGTTATGTGCATTTGTCGTGTGATAAAATGGCGAAAAACTATTAAAAGCGAAACATACTATCGTGCGTTAAATTTACCATGCACTTCTGTTACAGATCATGTGATCAAAGCGCAAAGTTAATTGTTATACGAAACAAAAACGTAACACAGATTAATGCCACAACATTTATTCGAGCAGAATACATGTATCCGTCGAAAACAAACATCATTAATGCAGAATAACAACATACAAACGTGATAGGAATAAGAATAGGTAACTATACATGGAACATTAACAAGATTTAGGAAGGGAATATTTTCTGCAAAACAAACAAAAGAAATATTATTAGATGACTACATTCTTTACTACGAATAATACGACTCATAAAAGCAATACAGTAATAGACAACGTAAAGTGAATGGTGAACAAACAACTCCACTTATTTGTTTTTGGTATGAATTCTAAATGCGAATGCTCGAACGACTCTCCGTTCTAACCATATAAACTTCACGTCTAATGGCATCGAATTAATCGCCGATAAAATAGTACAGATGTTTTTTTAATGACGGCGATGCATCACAAGGACGGATTGTATACAAATCCATTCAAAATCATAGTTCATTTAACCAGCGTTGATATACATGTCATGATGCACATAACAGGTCATCGGGTAGAAAACCAGTGGTTCCATTTTAGAGAAAACTTCCTATGCTCCTTTAAACTGGTCATATAGTCTTTGGATGGATTCTCTTTCTCCTCTTGTTAAGTCCAATGTTCTTTTTTAGAAGCCTGATTTGTTTCTTGATACCCATCAGGTCCATAAAGATCACAACAGCGCCGAACATGATGACGAGAACTATTCCAACGACACCCATCGTGGGTGCAAATGAAGCCTCGGCTGTGTCTTTGTCAACACCAAACAAATGGAACGCCGTCGGGTTATGCTTCAAGGTTTCATCCTCAAATCGTAATAGCGCACGCGTTGATCCATTATAAATCATGTTCGCTTGCACATTGCTGGTTACATGCATGGGTTCATTGCCATGTTTTTGTCCAAGTACGAGATCTGCTGCGATTTCTTCTGGGTACGATGGAATGTTAAGTTCTGGATTATGGTTTGTGTCTTTTTGGACAGTTTTAGTGGTAGATTCTGGTTCACGGGTGGTGTCTTCTAGTAAAGACGGAGTGGTAGATTCTGGTTCATGGGTGGTGTCATCTGGGACAGATGGCTTGGTAGACTCTGGTACACTGATTGTGTCTTCTGGGGCAGGTGGTGTGGCAGATTCTGGTTCACGGGTGGTGTCTGCTGGGACAGGTGACTTGGTGGATACTGAGACAGTTGGTGTTGTAGATTCTGGTTCAAATGTGGTGTCTTTTGGGAAATATGGAGTGGTTAGTGCCGGTTCATGAGTGGTGCCTCCTGGCTCAGATTTAGAGGTAGGGTCTGATTCGTTGGTGGTGTCTTCTGAAAGCGATTGAGTGGTAAGTACTGGTTCATTGGTGGTGTGTTCTGGGAGGGGTTGAGAGGTAGGTTTATGTGGGTTCTCGTCTTGTACAGAGGAAGTCACATTTTCTGATTCATGGATGGTGTATTCTAAGGAGGATGATTTGATATATTCGGGTTCATGGTCGTTGTATTCTGGGGCATATAGAGTAATAAATTCTTTCCCGAAAGTGATGTTTTCTTGGATTGACTGCATCTTAATTCCTTGGGCAGATGTTGGGATGTATCCTCCCCCATGGCTATTTTTATTCGGAGCAACTTCAGCAGTTGAGTTAGTAACGTCTGGTTTTAGCAAAGCATTTTCTTGAAGCCGGCCTGCCGGGACAGATGGACTTTCACGTTTTAGTTGTTCTTCCTGTTGTATCCTGGCCTCTAATCCCTTCGATATATTTGCAGAATTATTTCAGTATGATAAATGCATATTATTTCTACAGCTCGAAAATTAAGCCCAAAAGAGCAGTATAAATATATCAGTGTTAGGTAATTAACCACTGCATGGTGTTTGCACATTTATAACACCGAAAGAGGGTATGCAGGTTAAGCTAGAAATACAGATTTAAAATACTAAGAGCTAATATTCTGCTATGCATGTAACAGATATTTAAAATGAGCTGTGTTTATTAATTCATTAATAAATGTGACTAATCAATGCATGTACGTAAACATTATTGATATCCAGAATTTCAACATTACACGGCAATAATATAAAAAATGTTATACGTTTATATGAATAATTTCTTAGTAGCTACATGCTTACATTTGGTAACGCTTGCAAAATATAGGAGTGTTTGGTACTCATCACCGCGATCCCTGAAGATACACCGTAGAATCAAGCAGGTATTTTATTTAAATAACAGTCACTGCGTTCCCCGTTGTTTTATGGGTTCCTACTCAAGGTGCAAAATCATAACTTGAACAGCATTTTGATGGTATTATTGAATATCACAAATCATAACTATTTCTCTGTTTCAATGCGTATTAACGCATAATAAAATATCTTGTTGATTCTACACGAAATTCATTGGGGAATGAAATCTTTCAAATTTTGTAAGAACAAACACAAACGAACCGGACTTCACATACGACAAAACACGAAATAAAGAAAAAGTTGTTACCAACCAGGGTCAAATTCACATATAAATCTTATATCTAAATAACATGGTAAGGACACTGCACTTCCTCTGTGAATTGCCAAACAAACCGACGTATCCGAGGGGTACTGGTTGAAATAACCTCGAGGGAGCATCCACCGATCGACCGGAAGGTTTAAATGAGACCATTTGTACAGTTTTTTCAAGACGCCACTGGTCCAATACCTTCCTGCAATATATATATATATATATATATATATATATATATATATATATATATATATATATTAAGTTTCATTTTTTTATTATATTAAACGTTTTAAGGATAGATAGAATGTTTTTAGATTAAAGCGTGAAATGAAAACTGGATGATGTAATAGTTACCCATCCGCTGATTCCGGTTAAGGAAATCTACGATTGCATACTTTTCAGCGTATGTTTCTATGGCAACAAGTTTTGATGTCATCTGATGGCAAGAGGCTGACGCTTCGTACCAACTACTTTTGTGCATGCCCAGGTAATAGCAAGATGATCTCTTTTCCCATTCCAAGTGTTCGAACTCTACAGGGCAGTTTTTACCTTATGGTAAAAAAATGTTAACAGAGTTTATTTAGTCTTTTTTTTCTTATAATGGACAGCTGACTACAAAAAGACCAAACTGAAATATTTAAAATTTCAAAATAAAACAAAAACGATCAAAATTAATATAGTTGTATATTCTTATATTCGACCTGAGCTTTATTCTGACCTTTAATATGAATTAAAAAAAAAATTAAGCCTTCCAAATTTTACAAATCATTTCCGTTACATATTCTTTGCTGTGATATGTTACCCTGGCAACTGTGGACCATAATTATGCCCATATGCACGGTTTAACAAAAATGTGCTGTTTTCCCTGGGATATCTCTAATAAATCGATCTTCACACGTTTTTAAAGTGAAAAATGACAGGTTTTATTCTCATGTAACTTGAGCATAAGATTCAGTTAGTAAAGCCATGCAGGTGTTAAAACGTGCAATATATACCGTATACAGGACGCACAAATAATACAGCAAACGTAAGGTATATGTTCAGCATCTGAAACAAATCCAAACTGTAAAGTAAATATTAATAATAAAATTATAATAATACAATTATGAAATTAATAACGATACTAATAATAATAATAATAATAATAATAATAAAATAATAATAATAATAATAATAATAATAATAATAATAATTATTATTATTATTATTATTATTATTATTCATTTATTTTTTATATAGCTTAAGTATCTTTACAATAATAGTTCAGCTGCGCTGCACATAAGGCATAAAATATACATTAAAATGAACATAACATTAGTATTAAAAATATAACTGATAAAACATACATTTAAACCAAACAGTATAACATTTTCTGAAAAAAAATATTTTTCAAGAAGACAATTAAAATCATTTACTCAAATTAAAAATCTGATGTATCTTTTAAAATGTCGTATCAGTTTATCACAACCAACAATTATATATGCTCAAATCATTGTCTAAGCTTCAAACAACAAACTAGTGCAAGTGACTATTTTATTTGAATTCAAAATACAATGGGCCGTAGGAATAAATTTATTGAAAAACGAATTTAAGGAATTGCTTCGTAACTTAAATTTACGCCCTATAGAGGTGCGGTCCATACAATCACATGAGCGGGCCGGGCCTGGTCCGGTCCACCTTTGGCGGTCCAGTCCAGTAAGTAGACCGGTCCAAGCGGTCCGACAGTTGATTGAAAGACCATTAAAATTAATTATAATTGTAGTTTTTTATTCTGCTTTATTCTACATAATGTTTTCATTTGAAAATGTACATGTTACCGAAAATCACATTCCCAGAAAACCATGCCATAAATGTATAATAACCTATACGTGAATACTTATATCAGGGTTTGATTTTTAAGGACACATTTGCAATGACAATCTTTTTGAATAATTTGACAAAAGAGGGATATTTTGTGTTACTTTGTCTAACTATGCGGGGAATATTGGGTAGAATATAAAGCAAATTGTGCAGAGTAGGGCGAGCTGATCTAAAATATTTGCTGGGCGGGATGGCTGCGGGCTGACGTTAGTTGTATAGTGAATGAGTGGTTTAAGTGCGAATTGAAAAAAAAACTTATTAATCTATTGTTGACGGTTTAATATAGAGTATATATATATATATATATATATATATATATAGGCCTATGTATTTAATATATATATATATATATATATACATATATATATATATATATATATATATATATATATATATATATATATATATATTGTTCTTATTACACTTTTATACAGAGAAAAAGCATCAGCATTGTGCAACACAGAAGGGCACTATGAGTCTTAGCTGAACTTGTTACTTTACTCATAAGTCTAATAACAAAAAAATGACCTTTTAAGTGTTACTCAAAGGCCAAAAATATAAAATAATACACGTATATAATACTACATCTGTCATATCTTTAAATACATTTTAGGTAGCTATGTAGTATTCCTTTGAGAAGCTTATTTCACCTTGTTCATAATAAGATTTGTAGGTTGAAAATATGTTATATGTTTTATACCTTTGAAAAATTGTAGAGCGGTCGGTCCAAGGTAAGTGTTCGGGTATTTTGTGTTAGCGGTGCGGTCTGGTCTGGTCCAGCCCAAAATTGTGGACGGGGCCGGTCCAAGCGGTCCGGTACGTACCTCTAACGCCCTTTATCAAAATATGCCTTGTATCACGACGCGAGTTTGGTTTTTGCCAGGTGGAAAAGTGATAGAGTTTACTCAAGTGGTGTAATGGTTCGGATGCCTGGCTCATAATCGAGAGGTCATGAGTTCGAATCCCGGTCAGCCTAGACCCTTGGGCAAGGTCCCAACTGCAAGTGTGTCATGTCCACTCATCAGTAGAAATGGGTACCTGTTATTACTGGGAAGGTAACCTGCGATGGACTGGAGAGTTACGCTCCTGAGTGACTTCACGCTAAAGAAAACGGGATAAGCTCTGGTCTGATGATTAATTGTGGTATGCTCGGGTACAAAAGCCCAACAGACTTCAACTTACTCAAGTTGTCAAGCATGTAGTGGCTCAACTAGCTGCTGGTGATATGACAGCTTCTGACGGCGTTTATTATGCCTGGCACGTTTCTTCAGATATGCATATGTATGGGAGTCTTTATTGCCGGTGGACTATAGCTGCATAGAGGACGATGGAAATACACATCAGTGGCCGTAATGTTAAAAAATGCTTTGAATTTAAATAGTTCAATGGAGACGTGCTCTGATATGACTTTCAGTATTGCTAAATAAAACAGTTAACGGTTTCTGAGTTGATTATGTACAAAATATTGACACCGAGGATGTGGGTAAAGCCTTCAGGATGGAACTGGCACAACTGTACATATCGTGCTTTTACTTGCTTTGCAACCTTTTCTATCTCCCACAACGTCAGTGTTGATTATCAGTGGCACTACTGCAACCTTTGTACAACACAACTGGATTCATTGTCATACGCTGCACTACATCTTGAGCACTGTCACCGTTACCACAGCAACTAAATTTATCCACTATTATAAAATAAAATCAATCATGTAATTCCTTCAGCTCCCTGATTTTATCTGTACTATTAAGTAAGATGGGTACATTTTCAGGACTTGGCTTAATTTGATGAAGGTGAGGGATCAAAATCTTTTACTGACGTATGAAGCATACGAAGGCTGCCGTGCTTTTGCCATAGTTCAGGCTTTTAATTGGGTTGTCAATCAAGAGATAGATAGTGTTTTTCATGCCACTGACTATCTCGAAATCAGACCCGTGTAAAAGTTCTAGAAAAAAAGTAATATTGGCACCTGTATCCATTGTAGCTAATAAGAACAGATTCGGTTACTGTTAAATTGATTCCGCTGGTAAAACAGTGACAGGTATGCGTGCCTCGTGTGACTGCTAATTTCTGTTGTCTCCGTTTGTGACTTGGTTAATCCGATGTAAGCCGTGCTGTCTTGATGAATTATAAAATACGTATGGTATTTGGCGTATTGCCCAGATAAAATATGACAAAAAGTGACAATGAATTCGGACGCTCACAAAACTTTCAAATACAATTATTTTTTTTTTTTTTGCTTTTCAATGGAGACGACCGTTATTTAGATATTGGTGTATTCCTTAGTTTACTTATATTCCTGTTTTAATACAATGGCAGTAGTGTGTAGAGCTTGTAATGTTCATTTACCCTTTATTCTTTTGATATGTTATCCATTTTGTATTTCAATGTGTTGTGTATTTACGCCCCATGAATGTCGATTCAGGATTGTAATTAGATAAACTGCCCTGTTTTAAACATCTGCTTCTAGTTAAGCCCTCTCTTCTGTCAAAAATACTATATATCATGTTTTCATAAGGGAAATAATTAATAGGGAGAATGGTCGAACAACATCATGGTGGTTATGAAATCATCTTCAAATTGTGATGGCATTTATGTAATAGTTGTCAAGGGTTGGTAGGGCTGAATATGTCAACTGATCATGACTACTAGTGAAACAAATCAGCAAAGTATGTATAAGCAAGGACTTATCAAGAATACATAACAAAGTAACTTTAACATAAAGATTATCAAGTTGTATAAAGACTAATTTTACCTCTATCATATTGGATGAGTCAGCAGAAGCTTCATTCCAAGTCTAACACTGACCTACCTACCAATAACGTCCTATCCCTCATAAAATATTTATTGCTTGACTCGAAACACATAATTAGCCTGCATTTTAAAAACTCCCATTAACAACTCATTATTCATCAAACAGCTTATCCAAATTCAATTTCACATGGTCTTTATACGAATGATCCGTTTGTGTAAAGCGTGTATGTGTCACCATGGCAAAGGCGATTCGGGTCAATATGTTCATCTACGTATAAGGCTTTCATTGCAAATTAAACTGTCATATGGTGTCAAACTGACAAAAACCTGTCATTTCTTCACATGATACATTTTTCACTGCATTTTTGTGCCGAACACATTAAATATAAGCGATTTTGCTCAACCCTATTGTGTTCAAAGAGATGTCTACACAAAATAAGCATAAGTGATTTAATGCATGGCTATTCATGCTTGCCAGAGGTACATTAAACAATTTTACTATTCTTTAGGTTTTGCCATTTCAATGGGAAATCATATAGCGGGTACTGTAATTTCAAATTTCATACATGTTCCAGAAGACCTGCGATATTTCTAATAATTCATGATAATGAGACGATTGATTAAGATGTCTCGTATGTTTGTTGCATGTAAAGTCACGGTAAAAAGAATATTGATGGCATTTTGAAATTTACATAATGGTGAATCCACGCACAGATAATAATAATGATGATGATGATGATGAAATGAGTGGCCACGATGCTCTGCCCAACATGGCACATTACATGGTAATCTTGAGCAAATATATACTTGCAGCAGCTACTGTTGAGCGTCATCAACATGCAAATATTGTAGTCATTTATATAGAGACAGTTCCTTATATAAATGGGAGTTAAAATTTAAATACAGGTATCGGTGCGTTTTATATAGTGCCATGCATATATGAATACACAATGGATAAAAATAATCAAAATCGAAATAATATGCAACTAGCAAATTTCAAGGCAAGCAGGGCATATAACCTTGGGGAAAATTGAATCTTTTGTATCTGGAAATTAATTCCATAACCATTCAAGTCATATCTTTGGCCATCTCTTTGACCAGCCCACCTAATCTTGATAAAACTTCTCCGGATTACAGGAGTGTGTCTGATTAATTATCATAATATATATTTGATGGTTCAACGCAATAAATATAATATATTTGCCAGTCCCACAAGAAGCATACCAAGATGAAGGACAATCCATTAATACATTAATCCATTAATTGTAAAATGCTGTAATATGGGATATCGCTAGTACCGATACTCTTTTGTGTGGAGGCAGTAAACGACTGCCTGCTTGAAAACTGCAAGCAAACAACTTGTGACCCCTAGCGCTAACCTGATCTGCCCTTTCATTAAACACAGCGTGTGTGCACTGGACATAGTGTTTTTGATCGCCGATTAGCATGATGCTTATTAATTATCATATCTATTATGCTGCGTTAAAACATTACATAAACACGCAAGAACAGGAGAAATTGCTGCATTCGACACAGATTGCATTCGTATCTGATCTTGAATCAACTGCCTAGGAGGACGATTTAGGCCTAAGGTCGTTAGGGAAACGCAAGGGGTCTCTCAGTCATTGACAAACGTCAAGTTTTGCTAACTTGTTTACTTGAATGTGTGGTACATTCTGGTAAAAACTATTGTAATCACGTATTTATTCTATGATCATATGAATTAATTAATGTCCCTAGCGTATATATAATCAAAGAGGGGAAAGGCTGTTTGGTCCGTGCTAATGAGTGTCCGGCTAAAAACGCTGCCTGCACAAACGGGCTTCCGGCTGCATGCGCCAGCCAGTTGTTGATCTCCTCCACTACACGAGAAGCTGCATTAGCGATATGCCTTGTTTTTCAACGATTGCTCTCAGACCAAACAAGTCGTTATTAAAAAAAAAAATTTTTCAAGGACAATGAAACAAGATATGGAGCGAAAGGGTGATTTTCAAATACAACTATTTAGACAAAATATGTAAATTTTGCCAAATTATTGGAATGGTCAGAATCGGGCGACAATTCTGAACAGAAGTTGTCTATATCTGGAATCGTGTATATTAACAACATGAAGTAATTTTGATTTTTTTCACTGATAGCTTTAAGTATCGTATTTGCTCGTCCTGAGCGGCATGGCCCAACGTCTAATAATTCAGGAGCCTATCTAGACCAAAATAATGTTTAAGCATAAATCTAAAATTCAGAAACAAATAAATGGTCGAGCAAAACACATTTACTATTATTATAAATATTCAGGTCAAATTTTAAAGGTAGGCCTACATAGGCGAAAAAGTAACCAATTTTCATCGGGCGCTGTTGCCACACTTGAAACTAGTTGAAACATAGCTGTGAATGGCAAATGTAACATCTTCATGAATTCAGGGCGTCAAGTCGGAGATGATAGTCAAAATATAGGAAAATAGGATTGATTTTCAATTACGAAAAAATAGGAATTTGTTTTTTAAAATAGGAAATTATGAATATTTTTTTATACAAGAAGGCCTTAACCCCCACCAAGCCGTTCTACTTCACCAAAGAAAATTTTATTGTTAAACAACACTCTCAGGGGCCAACCAAGGGATTTTTCTTCTCAGCACAGATTTGTTATCTTGAATGTGACAAAATATCAGAATTTTTTCTTCCTTGTTGAAAAGGTTCCGACATTACATATTTATATGAACAGCTGAAAGTCTTCCCACACGTATGCAACGCTAATGTGAACCAACAGTGAACATTAATATGCTACAGGACTTTCTTTTGCTACCAGCAATGTGTCAAAATGGAGCTAAGGAGGCCTAGGGAGGAGGTGTACCAAAATGTAGGGGGAGGGGGAGAGAATTAAAATATGCAATAAAACTGAGTATTTTTGGGTAATGTTCCTTGGAATGTCCACTCCAAAAATCACAATATTTTCAGGGTCCTAAAAAGACCGAACAAGCTTAACTGCCTCTAAGAGGAGTACCTGCATCCTTATAGGATCTGTTTTAGAATTACCTGATCAACTGTGAAAATCAAAGATTCCAAACTGTCACTAGACTTTTTATATTTCTTCCCCATTCCTAATGGCACATGTTCAATAGCCACAGAAAACCAGT
Organism: Sipunculus nudus; assembly: GCA_026874595.1. NCBI lineage: Eukaryota > Metazoa > Annelida > Sipuncula > Golfingiida > Sipunculidae > Sipunculus > Sipunculus nudus. The sequence continues at coordinate 33,632,354 of CM049318.1, forward strand.
CCCGGTGGTCAAGTGGTTAGCGTGTCTGACTACTAAGCCGGTGTACGGGGAGGCGTGGGTTAGAGCCTGACTGCGGCAGGTGTCGTCCCATGTCGGACGTTCATCCAGTCTTAAAATAATTGGGAAGATATCGGGGAGCTCGCTTCCTGATATCGGGCTGGCCCCAGCCTTAATGGGGTCGTAGGTGGTAAGTCATTCAGGGACCGAAGAGGACTGTGCGGTACGGACAGTCTCTTCGGGAAGATCTGATGGCTATCCTGTGCGTTTAAACCAGCTGCTGGCTGTCTCGGGTTCACACCTGAGATAGCGCGGGGCTCCTTGTATGAATGAAGTTCCCGCGCAGCTGACAGGAAGGCGCCAGACTGGCACACCCTGAAAGGGAGCCCGCAAAAACGAACCATTTATAGTGTAAGGTAGTGAAAGAAGCATTAACAAGGGACCCATGGGTCACGGCGCTCAGCTGATCATGATATGACTATAAATGTATCACCATTGTTATACTATATTGAGTAGAAAAAGCTTATGAATATCATGGTCATGTTGGGCTTTTATAAAGGAATATAATGTAATATGTGAGTAAATGATATATGAAATAATCTGACTTATGGATTAATATGGAGTAAAATATAGTGGTCTATTTTTTATTTATTTGGGAGGGGTCGAAAAAAAAAACAATTTATTTGAGCAAATATGAATGCAATGACAGTATACTAAGCAGTGGTATAATGATGATAAGGCTTTTTGTTGAAGGATCTATAGTGTATGGAAAACTGCAAGCTTTCAATTTGACAGAAACAAGGTTATGATTAACTATGCTGATGAGGGGATTTATGAATTTGTGACTGTATGACATGATATCTTGACAAGATTGGTCTTGACAAGGTACATTATTTTGATGACCCTCACGTCTACATATTACACAATATTGACATAATTTCTGGCGTGTACATAGGTACCTATGGACAAATGGTCAACAGTACTGAACCACCTACAAGGTTAAAATATTAAAATATGATGAAATGTAGATAAAGTTTGAGAGGAAGAGGTAATTTGGGCCATGGTTGGTTTATATGATTGAAGAAAATGTTGCAAATAATATTTGAGATCTGACCGTGCCTTTCCATTGGTTACATTTTTGATAAGCTGTTGACAGTTCAACAGTTTACACATTTGTCTGATGAGATCCAATTTATTTGGTAAACCTTTTTTATCAATTTTATGATATGTATACAGTTGCCATAACGTCCCCACTCCACAGGTGCAATGACTTGATGGGGGGGGGGGGGGGTGTGGTGTTATGATCAGAGTTACAACGCCTCTGTCTCTCTGTAGATATTTTCTTTAATTATTAAATTTTATGCTATAGCCATAGAACTATTGTTCACAGTGCCAAGAAGCAAAGCCTCAGTGGGATGAAGAAGGGGATGGTGAGAGTTACAACACCCTTGCATATACATACAGGATATGAAATTTAATTCAACAGTGCTTATAAAAAAAGTTTATTCATGAACATTAAATATTTAAAACAGGCAGAAAGATGAAGAAACAAAGCAAATCATTTTTTCCACATTCTACTGAGCCAATAAAAAATTAACAATTGCATTTATTCCTTTTTTTCATTACATAATTTTTATCCAGGTAGAGATGTGCACTGAATGGCCTACAGTCATCAAAGTGGACTGCTTGACAATGTAAGGGAATACAACAAGAGCGTGAATATTTCAGTTGATTCACATTTCTAAATTGCATCAACATTTATACCTAAAGTATCTAGTTTATAGTACCTGTCAACAGAATGGGATCAAGGGAGAAAGGGAGGCAATAAGGGTGAGAGAGAGAGAGAGAGAGAGAGAGAGAAAGAGAGAGAGATGGAGAGAGAGAGAGAGAGAGAGAGATGGAGAGAGAAAGAGAAAAGGCAGAGGAGAGAGAGAGAGAGAGAGAGAGAGAGAGAGAGAGAGAGAAATAGAGAGAGAGGAGGAGAGAGCTGGACTGCCAGAGAGAGAGAGAGAGAAAGAGAAAGAGAGGCTCTCTGGTAATTACTGCCTGACCCAGCCTGACCCAGACACTCACAGTGGCAGTAGGTCAGACCTGAAGGTGTTATGTAACTGCCCAGTACACTGCATTTATACTGACCTAATGTAAACAATGAAGACTTGGTACCTGGAAACTTGAATAAAATCTACAGTTTTTGATCAATTAGTTTCAAATTTCAGATTTTAACAGATGAAATGCAAATGTGTACATGCTGTGAAAATTAAATCCACAGCACTAACAGGAAAAAATTTTATTTTTTTTAATCGTATCAGGAAAAAAGAAAAGTATTCTCAACTATGAAACTAATACATGTGTTAAAATAAATCCAAGGATTAAACACCCAATATATTACACCAGGAGCAAACTGGAGTTGGGAATGTTTAATTTTATGAAGTGAAATAAAGGATCAGCAATATAAATTTTGATTATTTAGCCAGTATCATGTAACAACTGATACAACCATGAGTTATAAGTCAAACGAATTAAAATCTTTAATGAGCACTCTGATGAACATCCACACTTTCATAGCAATACATCACTTTGTGGACACAATTAAATGTGCACTTTAATCATTGTAACCCTGGTGGTACAATACAAAATCTAAAATGTAGCACAAAATAAAATAAAATACAGAAAATTATAACATTCATCTAGTTAATGCACCAGCTGGGGGCTGGGAGTGCAGGGCAGAGGGGAAGCCTGCTAGTAGTGGCCAAGCTGGGTCAAGGCAAGCTGCCTGGGGTGGGTTACATAATGCAAGTGAAGGCTGTACTACTAGGTGGGCCAGATGTAAACAACACTTGACATGGTGTATGAAAACTTGAATAAAAGCTACTCTTTTCAAACAATTCCTTTGAAATTTCAGATTTTAAAAGATTAAATCCTTATGTATATATGCTGTGAAAATTAAATCAACAGTGCTTACAGGGAAAAAATGTGCCATTGCCAAAGTTGGACAAAATTTAAGGTACTGATTTTTTATTTATGCTAATAACTTGAAAAATTTGCAAAATTCAGATCTAATTTTGGGTAAATAATTGAATCTTGATTAAATAAAGTTATATTCCTGAAAAAAAGTCTCCAACTTCAGCAATTCTCATGTTAAGTGAGCAAATATATTTCCTGATTTTTAAGAAACTGCATTATATTTGGGCCCATAACTTCATAAATAATACCCAATACTACCCTAATTTTTGGTATGTGCACAGAAAATGTATGGAAAAATATGAATACTAAATATGATCAAAAACAGGTCAGGCAGCTTAGAAGTGTAACAATGGCTTTTTTATGGAAAACGGGAGGTTTTTCCTTAATATCTCGGAGGAACGAAGTCCTAATGACCCAATTTTTGGTATGGTAGGAGATTTTGGGGACATCTATTGGTATGCAAAATTTTGGATTCGTAGGTCCAACAGTTTTAAAACGTGCCCTGTTAACGGCCGGCCGGCCGGACAGCCGGACGGACGACAGACAAAGGACCACGACTATAGCTCAGATGACTTATAGTCAGCTGAGGTAAAAATGGAGGTCGGTACCTCTGCAAAAATAATAATAATAATAAAAAAATAGCCACAGAAAGCATCAGTGCTGCTTCTAGAGTCAAGGATGAAATATCATACGATAATTGCTCGTGTATGAAAGGCTCTGATTTAAAATATATATCCATGTACAATTAGCTAGTCATTATAAAACACACAAATACACACTGTTAAAGATGTTTATTGATATATTAACAAACTATATATCACATACCCTTAAATACAGCATAAGAGTGTTAGTCTTTGAGGAGAATCTTAATAATACAAAACAAAACTCTGATGCGAGATACATCAAAACAGAGATCGGAGAAAATTAAGCTTGGTCCTTAAACCACCTCTATACTCAAGAGTATTAATTAAAATACTGAGAAATTTATATGAGTATAATACCCTTAGCTAAGTTCTATTATAAATTAGAATCCAACATGATTTAAAGTAATTATATTAAATAAATGCATGTGGCTTACACTAAGTCCTACTAAAAATTTTAATACAAATTAAATCAACCTGAATTAAGAGCAGTTATTCTTAACAAATGCATATGGCTTATTAGGTTCTATGAGTAAAACACACTATGGCTATAGTGGGCACTTCACATCCACAATATATTCTGGCCAAAAATGTGCTCAGTGCAGCATATATCACATCAGGGCGGACAAGATGTTTGTGCACATCAAATCCTGAGAGATGGGGTGTCCTCTGTCTTCCTGCTGCCGAAGCTTTTAGTCTCACCATCATCCCTCTTTACTCTGCGTGGCGCTGTATTTCTTTATGCCGTTCTCATTGATTATACACACATGCTGAAACAAAATAAAACGATGACTGGCTGACTGCACACGGCTAGTATAATCTTACACATGACTAACTGCATACTTCTACAGTGTAATGTATTGACTTGCTGCATACCTCTCTGACAGGTATGCAATAAAATGATTTGATGCCTACCTCCACATTATAATACAATGACTTACTGCATATCTCTATACTAGAATCCTATGATGAATTACTCCATACTTCCATTGTGTAATCCCATGATGACTTATTGCACACCTCTGTAGTTTAGTCCTATGACTTACCAAATATTCTAAAGTGTAATCCTGTGAGTATAATGACTTACTGCAAACCTCTGCAATCCTGTAATGACTTACATTGTACTTCCATGTGTCATCCTATGACGACTTACTGTACACCTATGTAGTGTAATCATTGACCATCAGTGATGTAGTTAATGAGATATTGAAGTTTTTGTATGAAACTTTTTTACTATTCTGGGGGGTACTTTGGGGCTCTATATGTCAAAGGATATGGGTAACAGAGACCTAATTTCTGGTTTCCACGGAGACTTTTCATAGGTCTCTCAGTGTGTAAAGAATGAAGATTCTAGGTCCAGTCTTTACCATTTGTGCCTTGTTAACAGATGTTCACATTTTGTAAGGTCTCAAAATATAAAAAAAAAAATTCTTAAAAAGTCGAAAAATACAGGTGGCTTCACCAGTCTGCAGGAACTGATGGAACATCACATGATTAATATGTATGCCAAAAATCATGACCATCAGTGATGTAGTTAATGAGGTATTGAAGTTTTTGTATGAAATTTTTTACTATTCTGGGGGGTACTTTGGGGCCCCATAGCTTGAAGGATATAACAAGGGGTAACAGAGACCTCATTTCTGGTTTCCAAGGAGATTTTTCATGGACCTCTCAGAATGTCAAGTTCCAAGTTTCTAGGTCCAGCGGTTACAATTTGTGCCAGGTTAACAGATGGACGGACAGACGGACGGACAGATGGACAGACGGAAGACAGACAAAGGGTGATCGCTTTAGCTCAGATGACTTACAGTCAGCTGAGCTAAAAAGAAATCAGTCCTCCAAAAATATCATATGTTCCACTGTATCCTAAACTGCAACCTTACCATGGTGGCAACCACAACCACGTAAAAGGAACCGTAGCTTAATTGTTTTGGTTACTGAATACCTCCATGGTGTTACTTGTGTTAATTTACTACATACCTTACAATGTGATTTTTTACAGAAAACATACCTCTAGAGTAAATCATTACTTACTGTATTCAGTTTGGTTTATTAATGACTTATTAGTCTGTTATGTATGACACAGCTCTAAATCCTTGCTACTTAAATATATAATCTTCGGTAGGTCAGAATGGCTTTTTCATTCAAACTTGGCACGACTTTCATGCAGGCCCCTTATATTATCATATAAATTCAAATAGCTATGGTGCTGTACTTGATCAGGACTGGCTGATATTATGTTTTCAACTATGATTAATATTCCTGTTAAACTTAATTAATATGGATTATAGGACTTATAACTACAGTACTTACATTGAGGTCTCTGAAATACTCATTGAAGTCGAGTGCATAACCAACAACAAAATGGTCTGAAACTTCAAAGCCTATATCTGAAAATATGACAAATATTAAAGAGAATTTAAATACAGATAAACAAACATGATTACGATGACAATTATAATTGATCTCATAATCTGTAAAACAAGAATTTTGTCTGTTTGAGGAACCTGTGAAAACAAGTGTAATAGACATAACTTATCAGTTTGTTCCAAACCAAAGATTTTTGTGAATGCATTTGAAATTTCTCTGAGGGTCACAGGGTAGGTTTCAGTTACATCTAAATATTTAAGAGCGAGAATATGAAAATTAAATATACTTCTCAATTCAAGACTTTTTTTTACTGAAGACAATCTGATTATTTCTTCTCCAACATTTCTGGTGACAGGAACAATTGACCTATCCATGAACTCTATGTGACCTTAATCGCATATTCATTTAATGAATAAACATAAGCATCGGACTAAGGAGCAGCAAATCAGGTGACCTTAATCATTGTATAGCGTCAATCATCTGACAAAAACAAAATTTTGCATAATTTGACAGAGCTCTGTCAAACAGAACATGTGTAGTCTGTAAATACTAATAGTAACAATGTCGTCATGTTTTCCGGGATATTTTATAATACGAAGGAGACAGTATAAAAAGTTTCTAGGCTAAAGGTTGCGGGAGCCATTCCTCCGACTACCGAGTGAATAAAAATGTCTTACCTGGCACATAATTCATATGGGACAAATAATCCAAGATATATTGCAACACAGTTCATATATGACTGTGATAAAGTAAACAATGGTCAGGTGATACCAGTTGATGATGTCAGTCAATACGACGTCATGATTATGTTATAATCGGCTCTCGCTACCACGAGCATGGAAATCTATATGTGTAGGAGTGTTTTGGGAGCTCATTAAAATAATAAGTTAAAAGGGCGGAGCATTTCGGCTGTGGTGGATAGGTCAATTATAAACTGTCTTGTACTTTTTAGATCATGCCTGAGATCATGAAATTGAAACCATGCAATATGGTCACAAATCATGAATATTCAACCTCATGAATATTAATATGAGCACAGTATGTTTCTGAATATGATAATACTGTAATACTGTGGGAATAATACTGTATCCATATTCCATATACATTGAGGATAAGTGTGCACACATTAAATATCTGCAAACATGAAAATATGTTAAACTTACAGTTTGGTCTGTATCCTATACTCTTTGGGGTTCTCTTCACCAACAAACTGAAAAGACATACACTTACAGTCAGTTTATTCATACAAACCATCGGTTTTAAATGTGTACGGTAATCCAAGGGCCTGAACTGCACGATGAAACATGACCTAAACCAGTAAACTATCACTTAATAATGACTGGTATATGTTTGGTCTTAATAACTCTTAAGAAGAATATATATAAAATACTTATCATAATAATAAATAAAATGTAAGATAATAATATAATGATATGCTGTAATAAAATATATTTTTATATCAAGAGAGACAAGTATGGCCTGGTCACATCCAGAATAAATGAAAGCAAAAAAATGATGTAAATATTATGTCCTTAGTGATCATTCTAGAATTTACAGGTTTTACATGCAATGAACTATGAATATTCAAAAAGTAACATCCAGCAGTTCCGATATTAAGGCCATTCTCTGGGGTTTGCCCATACAAGCTCCTAATTTTAACCCACAAAAAGTCGGAGTTTAGTGGTGTTTTAATGCAGTGTTTATGTGCACATGTATGATAGTGGTACAATGAATCTAAATCCTCAAAAAGATGCTTATGGACCTAATGCATAAAAAGCACTCTTAAGGCAATTTTCACGCATATATGCACATATGCATATAGGCTGACAGACACAGGCGAACCCTATAGTTACTATTCATATGAGCAATTTTTTTATATACACACCGGCGAGTGACTGGTACTCTAGTCATGATGATGTTATTTTGACATGTACTACTACATACCTGGCTACCTTGACACTTTTAGGGTTGAAGCCCTGTAGAAGATTTAGAAGTTTTTCCATTGTGCGTCCTGTGTCTATGATGTCTTCCACAACCAGGACATTCTGATAAAAAGAAACTCATTTTAATGACCAAACCAGCATCTAAGGCAAAAAATATGGAAAAACAGAAAAACCATTCAAAATATATTATCTTCATCAATAATGGATAACAAATTTATATTTATGTTGATTCAGTTTGAAAAATTTACAAATATCTTAAATCACAATTTTTTTCTTTTACTTTTTTACTACCTCCTCTGCAAACTGAAGTCACCCTCAATTAGACCTCAATTCTACTGTAGATTGCTGCATATTTGCTGGGTTAAATTTTTACAATTTTTAATTTTACAATGTTTTTCAATTGTTACATTTTGGTGATCTAACAAACAAGTTACCAGAGTATAAGCATTATTACACTAATTAAGTAATATGCACATGAAGATTAACAATCTGATGGAGAAAACCCAAGCGAGCAAGGAATAAGTGGAAAAATCTTATTCGTTTAAAGATGAATAGATCTCATATTTTCAATTTCAATCTCTGATTTACAGCTTACCTAAATGGTCTGTTATAATTTAGGCAAATGACTTTTTTTTTGCGTTTGCTGACCACTTTGTGTGATGACAATCTGGCACCTGCCTAAACTTTGGCATTTGGGTTTAGTTTTATAACTTGCAATTCATGAAAATTCTCACCTTTCCATTCAAATTATTCAAATTGTCTCCTCCAATCACTTTTATTTTTCCTGATGATTTGTCATCCTAAATTAAATGAAATTCAACTAAATAAAACCGGCAATAATATCACATGTTTAGGTTATCAGTTTGTATCACTGCATATCATGCTAGTGTGTATAAAATGGGTTCTTTAATGAGAATACATTTTGTGTCATTATATAGTTATTTGTATAAATATGAAATAGCATGTAATATATAACACTATGTAATATATAATGTAAGTGGATTCTTGGATGACAGGTTGTATAGCCCAACAGTGTAATCATATAAAATTTTATATAAATATCATATAAATGCAAAAATCAATTACAAAGTTCTGCTTAAAACTTTGTTTTTGTGAAATGTATGCTTTCATTTAATTCATGCAAGAAAAGTATTTGTTTATTAATTACTTTAATACTGCTTATAAGACGCATGGAAAGGTTACAGAATTATTACATATATTAACAAACATGTGGGCCCATATCAGCTTAGGCAATGTACAAGAATGTATACAGTCAGAAATTACATTTTCATAAACAACTAATTCATTCCAAACTATCAGTCAGTAAAGGTCGACCAAATTTAACTGATGATCGATGATGAAATTTATAGCTGATATTGAACACCACTAACCACACATTCAGGGTTGACTTACCACATAACTCTTAAGTCTTATAAAGTCCACGGCCACAGGTACAGACTGTTTTGCATGTCGGTTCAGGGCATTAATTTTATCCATAAGATCCCCAAAGAACTTGTAACCACCCTTAAGAACACACAAAGCTACGATGGGTTCGCTGCCGAGATCTTGTTTGATATCTCTGGCAAGTCGCTCTATTCTAAAATTAAAAATTAAATTTTTCTTATTAAATTTTTAAGACATTTCTCTTATTTGTAAAGTAAATATGATATGTTCTCCTAGAACTTTCCTGGACAAAAAAAAATATTTTCTAGGAAAACAAATTGGCAAACTGTTTATTCTACAGGCAATGGAATATATATTTACATTCACTATAAATTTAAAAATTATTTCTGGTACCACTTTCTTTGAGATGGTAAGCAAAGTTCAACAAATGTTTGTTTAGTGAAAAAGACTGCTGCCAGTAATTAGCTCTTAATGAGTTTGCCAGGCACTTGAAGACTTTCCAGTGACACTCTGCATATTCCACAATATTTGAAAATATTCTCAAATGAGTCAAAACTCTCCACTTAGATATCAATTCATATTTTTATCATATTATATGATGTCAATGTAGCATTATGTGTAACTCATTGTCCTAACATAAAGTATATTACTATTATTAGCATAAGCCTGTGTGTTAGTGTGAGTACAGGATCATATTACTCTTTTATCAAGGCTTAACAAGTTGGCTCATCATTATCAGCATCTGTTATTTATACAAGATTTGATAAGCACTTTGACCTGAGTGCTTACTAATTTGTACATCTGACCCTCATAAACCAAAACTGTTAGAGTGACCACAGAATGACCTTACCCTTTATATAAATGTCTTATCATTATCAAATGGACTGTGACCAATTTTAATCTAAAGCCCTGTCTTCACCCATCTGATAATATCAGATATATGCTTAAGTTCAATGGATGGCCACTGATGGCTCATTAACCTGTGCATCCAACAGACTACAAGAAATGTTTGCTAAATAAAGTTTATTTTTAAACATATCACATAAATAAAACTGGCACTAATCCAGAGTTATGGATATATTTATTATTTGGATATACTGGACCAGTGATTTAATACTTATTAGGGATGCTGTCTATCATATATTTCTCAATATCCATCCATGTTAAACATTCAAACTTTTATTGAATTCAATCACCAATAAAACATCCTGTGTGTAACAAAATCAGTATACAATCTTAATGTATATATATATATCACCATACACAGGCCAAACAGTGGATGCATAAATTTTGGTCAAATGCTAAATGTGGTGACCAATGTACACAATATGTCATTTATTATGATATAACATTTTTTAGGGGGGGGGGGGGAGGGGACTGACAGGCACCTCTCTCACAGAGAGGAATACTTATGAGGGTTGATGAGTTAATTGCTATATTAACAATTTGGTCTATTTTTTTCAGGGGGGAGGGGGGCACTGGTGTTTATTTTCTTGGGTAAATATTAAAACTTTTAATTTCATCTTAATTTTTATCAGTGCTGCTGAAAGTTTTAGAGTGACAATACTAATATCTAGTATTGCCTGCATGTTCTTTATAACTTAAATTTACACAAAAGAGTTCCAAATTGACAAAATCAGGTTACAGTGTTAGGTTTTTATGATATTTAAATTTAAGCTTTAAATTTATTCCTAACAAGTTTCTGTACATATTGAAAGATTCAACTGTATATATATATTAATTCCTCAGGCTGTTAGAATAACTAGTTGAAGATAAGTACATAATGTCTTACCGATCTTGAATGAATCCATATGGGATCAGAACACTTTCCAGATCATTTTCATAATGCTTTGGTATACAAAACTGGTCCAGTGAGTAGCCCTGGAAGTCATCTTCTATCTGTGGAGAAGGAAAAAATTATCTTAACTGGAAATCTTCATCCTAAGGAATGCAAGCCTCTGCCATGTGGGTGGTCCCTATTTTGGGATGTTCCCAAAAGTGTGTTTGTATTCACTTATTCAGCCCATTTTCAAAGGTTCATAATTGCAGAAGTGCCTGTGCATTTGTGAATATTCCTTGATGACATTACTGAATCCAGATCATGAGCTGGATCTACACCAAAATCTATTTTGATTCTCCATTGAGTCATTGACCCATTCCCAAGGGAAAATGCCCCAACAATCTCATGACATCACGAGATTCTGTTCATGACTGTGTGATATTGTGATTCAAACACATACAGGGTCACAGGCATGAACTGGGATGAACACATGTGGGGGGCTAGCCCATAGCTTTTGTGCTCTCTCCTTACGCTTCAGTTCCCTCCGCTGAGACAGCCATAGTACGAGGTGTTTGAAAACTGGAGACATGCCACTGGACAATAAAACAATCTCCCAGCTAAAAATGTGTCATATATAAGGGTACAAACATATTTGTATCATATGGTAACATAACATACCTTTTTTAAAATCGTCATGTCCATTAAACAGTTGAATCAGGTAGGTCTTTTTCTCAAGCAGTAAAAACAAGCATGTCTGGACTCTGGAGGGGATTTCCCTGGGGTTCCCCAACATAAAAATTCATACCCATTGTCAACCTCCAGCGCAGAGTCAAGATATGTTGTTTTTTCCTTAACATTCATGATAAGTTTCTTTATGAATGATGCATCTATTTTGCACCAAGGAAGTTAAAATATTAACATAATAGTACACAGGCCTAAAGCCTTATACAGGACTGCCACCAAATGCAAGATGTCTACCGGGGCTATAAATGCTTCAATTCTCTCTGGACAAATACTATCAGTTGTTGATGTTACAGGTGCTTCATGTTTTCCAGAATTGTTATTTTTTATTACAGGCCTTACAACATTATGTGAACATTGGTTTGCTAAAACCATAAGAAATATTTTTATTTAATTTTCTTTCTAAGAGTAACAGATCGTATCGTGCTATAACCCCAGTTAGCCCTTTGGTGGGCCGGCGACGCAACAGAAACCTGTTGCGTCGACGTCAGCGGCTAGGCTGAGAAGAGAACAGTAATGTTTTCTAGTGGTCAAATATACAGTACACATAGATGTACTGAACATTAATCAATGGATATATGTTAAATCTCACAGTTGTGTATGGAATGTTATAATCACAGTTAACTGCAGGTGCAATCTATGGACTCCACAATGCGTCAGTCACTGAAAAAAAAGCAATTGAGGAGTTCATTCTTATGGGCTACATATGGGGCAGGTATCCATGGAATGGATACATATGCTGCATTATTACATGCAGTTAGTATAGGGGGCCTACTGGGACCTTCTCAGGCTGACTAATGCAATAATCAATATAATATCTGACTTATTTGTATAATGAACATCACCACTGAACAAATCTGAGACACATTTTGGTTGTCAGCATTCATGAAGAGTTTAGAAGGCCCATCATGGTATTAGAGGTAAAAGTATGGCACTGATGCCATGGTTAGTAATATATCATGTATATTGGTATAGCCCCATCACTCATTGAAGCATGACAGGCCTATCAATTCTATGAAAATATTTGACCGCTTTCTATAATCAGACAGTGTCGCCCAGCCCTCTTGTTCCTCCGTGAAAACCATGTAAATACCCAAGCAATAAAGTTACATAACTGACTCTTCAGTACTTACGGTTATAAATGAACTGGAGCTCATTTTTCCCGACATCACAGACAGCCAGCTACTGTCACATGTGCTCCTCTCGAAGAGTCGATTGTCACTCAGCTGAACGGACGAGTTGTGGTTACTAATGCTAATCAACTCGTCCCGCGGCCAACTCGCGTGGCATCACATCGTTAGTGTCTCCAACAGACACCAGATGCCGCCACCGCCAGCTAACGGTACCAGTGAGCTTAGATGACTCTATAAGCTCTCTGACGGTACCCACAGAACATTCGAGTCCATCTGCTTTTCAGGATATCTCGCCCACTTCAAAATGGACTACAGAACAATATCGTCCGCTTAATACATATTTAGAGGCATTAATACCAACTCGACTGTACTGATTGGTCCTCCACACACGCAATGAGGACAAAAACTGGTGGCGGACATTAATGAATGAAGAAATTATAATTTATAAAAAAAAAAAAACTACTGTTTTCTCAAGAAACCATCAATGCCAACCCCCCCCCCCCGCCAGCCTACGGGCCTGTTATTTTAATTTCCAGAAAGAAACTTTGAAGCGGCTTGAGTCCAAAATCAGTAATTTGTACTGAAAATCAAAATAAAAGATGTGGATCTTCAAATTCGCGCCTGAAAAAAATTATTATTATTATTAATATTTTTAATGTAATTATAATTATAAATATTATTATTATTATTATTATTATTATTATTATTATTATTATTATTATCATTATTATTATTTTTATTATAATTATTCGGGTTCGACGGTTTCTTGAGAATTATAATTATAATAATAATAATAATAATAATGATAATTCGGGTTCGACGGTTTCTTGAGAATTATTATTTGCATTTTTATTTGCATTATTATATGCATTTGCATTATTTGCATTAAATGCCTACACGTCTTCAATTCGAAGGGCTAATTCATTATATCCCACATGCAGCAGCCACTATTCACTCCCTTCGTTCGCTCTGGCGGGAGCATATGCAACCAAATAAGACCTATTACTTAACTAGATAACATGCACGCTCAGTAATAATAAAAATTATAATAATAATAATTTTTTACATGTGTCACCCAAGTTCTCTCCCTCTCACCCACACTAAGAATTTTCATGACTAAATTTACTCCTATTAAATTACAGGTCATATTACGCGTTCACTTTGTTCCCGCTTCATTAATGAAACGGGAACAAAGTAATAGGGTGATAGGACATATTATTTAATAAGAATATGTTAAATTCACAATATCTTACATCAAACAAATTGAATTCAAAATTTTATATCGCTCTGTATAGTTTATGCCTAATTATTTCAAATAAGTGTTATTATTTTAATAATTATCATGACTATTTTGTGATCATGTAACCACAGTGTTTTCTACATTCATATCGCGGGTCATTTTTGTGAATTTAGGACTGAGTATGACTTTGTGAAAGTATGACTTCACCATGGGATCATTGAGGAAGCAATCATGCAGTTGTTTAAGTATGATATGACTAACTTTTGTCTCTCTGGTGGAGTCAGTACTGAATAACGATTAATGACCAAAAGCGTAGGTACAGCGCCTCAATTTTTTGCATTTAATAAGGTTAATTAAAGCTGATAGGAAGCTTAATTGCTATCATAAAATTTGGAGTGCAAACATATGATACAGCTTAAGTTCACGGATTACGTTTATCATTGCGCTGTATAGGTTGGCCTTAACGTTACCAAGGAAGTAATATATCTAGAATGGATCCGAATTCTGACTCCTGACAGTCAAATCCTGTAATAAAGACGCACTGAATAATCATGTTGACCTCAATATTGTGCGCTACTGTCTATTTGGAGGTGTCATGCGCAGCACTGGCGCCGCCACTGGTCCAGCCATATAATCCCCATATTTCCCCTTACGACCAACAAACTGAAGAGCCTCTTAATCATATTTATTTACAATGAATATCATAGCGATTCAACCAAAAATGTTCTGAGTATTTATATTCCATATATAATTTGAGAAAAGTTTTTCTAACAAATGCGGAATCGAATTAGCAGTGATGATCGCTTAGATTAAAAATTTATATCATGTCTTAATTGGTTTGCCCTGAAATGCATCAGTTCCGTTTTTTGTTTAGACGACAGGGCAAGAGATTATACCCGTGCTATGAGATCCGACAAAGTAGGAATTTTCATTTGTTCCTAGCACTGGGGTTTAAAAAGCGACAAAGCTTGCTGTAATTAATAAGATTCCAATATCATTTATATGCAGCTTTATTTATTTATTTTTTAAGTGGCAGGTATTAGTAAGCTGAAAAAGTAATCAAGGATTTCGTATAATATATGAAATTGTCAATTATAGAACAAACAGAGAGACTAAAATTAAATGCATTTTAACATGCCAGTCTAGATCAGTGACCTAATCTTATATATACACCGATTGTGTTCTTTGTCATAGAAAACGGAGATTAAAATTGATAAATTTCTCAAAGTTCATCCACACAAATCATATTCACGTTTTTTCTTGTCTTCTTCAATTTATCGCTTTTCCTTATGGGGAAACAAATGATTAATTGATTAATAAATAAATTGATTGATTGATTGATTGATTGATTGATTGATTGATTGATTCATTGATTCATTCATTCATTCATTCATATATTCATCCATTAACGTTTCAATCATGATGTAATAAAACTTATTATATTATTCTCATGAATTTACTACTTTCACATTTGGAATAATCTTTTAAAAAGGGTGTGATATTTTTGAGTAGGGGTTGGTGGGTGTGAAGAGTTGGACGTTATTTGACAGGGGCATGCATTCGAAGTCGATGGGATTTCCAAGGGGCGGACAGCACAAGATTGTATCCAGTGCAATCTATCGGATGTAAAAGTGGCCTCACACATCGGTAGATGGCGCCACAAACCATGTGGGTTCAATTGGGCGATAATAGGAAACTTTGGTCACGCCTTGGCTAGTGGCAGATGAGAGTTTGATGTCAACACTTATCTTCGCATTTACTAGTAGGTTTGTGTGAATAAGTTATATTCAGTAATTACCAGCAAAAACAACAAGTTAATCCTCAATCTCCAGTAACTTCCATAAACTTGGTCAATCAACCAATAATAGTCTGATACTGTGATAGTGAAAATCAACTTGAATGTGACTAAGTCTAAGAGTAAGACTAAGGGTTAGTAAGGCTAAGCTACCAAGTAAACAGGTAAAATATAAGAACTGAGAATAGATTTAATCATAAAATGTATGAGCATCAGCTGAAGGACCCTTGCACTATGAAATAACATTATTTGACCGAGTCCTATTTAAACATAAGCCTTCTTTTGAATTAAGGAATATTTAAAAAAAAAAAGATCTTTCCTGTTACCTAATATTGGGAAATGTATTGCTTCTTGTAACACATATGTATATTATATTATTCAATGATTTACTGTAAATAGTATTATTAGGCTGTCAATCTGCACACTCTTGTATCCTGGCAAATATAATATTAATATTGGCATAAATAGTTTTCAGCCTGAGTAGACTAAGAGTAAGAATAATACACATTCCCTTACACTAGCATTACTCCAAGCTCAACTGATAAATATTGCTTGTTGGTAACTTTTAGGGCTGTAACAATGCATCGAATAATTGATGCATTGAACTGAAGCCAGTCATTAATCGATAATCGAATCAGGCATGAAAAAATTAATTAATTTCAATTATTGAATTTTATTCATTTTCTTACCTCTTTACTCTCTAGATCTTACCTAGGAACTGTTAAACAAGCGTACATGATGAAGTAGCACTGTTAATAGTGTTATGTAACAAAGAAAGTCACCTTATATCCTTCATTATATGTTAGCACAATAATGCATGAGAAGATTTTAATATTACTTGGTCTGCAATTCTCAAGTCTATAATAATCTTAATCTTATAGCATCATATGGGATGAAAACTTTTAGTAGATATACGTCTCTGACAGAATATTTTGAAGGTATACAATGATTGAATCGAGAATTGAATCAAAAGGTAATAATCGATAATCAAATTGAATCAAAGACCCCTTAGCAATTCAAAGGCCTAGTACCTTTGGTAAATAAGATGCCACCTATCACACCTATCACATAGTGACCAATTTACTTATCCACCACAGCTCAAATGCTCTGCCCTTTTAACCTTATTATTATAATGAGCCCCCAAAATGCTCTTACACAGAAGGTCTTCTTTGCCCATGGTAGGGACAGCTGCTCATAACATAATAATGACTTCACAAAGGTCGATGACGTATGACGTTTTATTGACTGATGTCATCAACTGGTAACGCTGTCCTGCATTGTTAAATATATATCGCAGTCATTGTGAACTGTGTTGCAATATCTTGGATTATTTGTCTCATACAAATTATGCGTCAGATGAGACACTATTATTTACTCTGTTGTCGTAAGATTTGGCTCCTGCAACCTATACCCTCGTACTTTTATTCTGTCTCCTTTGTATAAAAAAAAAAATTCCTGGTAAACATGCTGACATGGGTACAGGTACAGACTACACGTGTTCTGTTTGACAGAGCTCTGTCAAATTATGTAAATTTTGTTTTTGTTGGATGATTGACTCTTTACAATGTTTACATTCACCTGATTGGTTGCTTGTTAGTCTGATGCTTATGATTATTCATTGAATGAATACGTGATTAATGTTACATAGAATTCATGGATAGGTCAATCCTGGCCACTTATACTAGGCACTGGGGTCTGAATACTTGCGCTGTATAAAAGACAATAGTTCCTCTTATTGTGAACTCGATGTATATAATATATTTCAGCTCAGTGTGGCGACCATGAAGAGAAAGAGAAACATCAAGGGACTTCAGGACAGTTCCAGTCTCAGGCTCCCGAGAGCTCTCTCAAATGTGGTAAATACTGATGATGATGTCAGCACGCATCCCAAGAAAAGAAAGACAGACAAAAAGGGGACAAGTTTGTCCAGAAAACAGCGCAGGAAAGAAGATAGAAAACTGAAAAAGATGAGGAAATGTGCATTTAATCTACACCAGAAGGTGAGAACAGATAATTCCTACCAACTCCTTATTAAGTGTCCCCTGGGAAAGATCCTTTTTCTTACCGGTACAAATTTTAATTTTTATCTAAATTCAGTAGAATGAAATAAGGGAGGGAAGGGGAAATATGTTACTTCACAACATGTATAAAAAATTTTTTTTTTATAAAAAATGGAGTTCAAACTGGGAGTCTGGCCCAATCGAATGTTGCTGAGAGGGGTCATAAAACTTGCTGCTCAAAAGGCACAAAGCGATGCCACTGATAAGCTAATTGATACAGCATGAGAATCCCCCCTTCAGCGTGACTTTGGAACAGCTTGTTAGTTTCTAGAGACCCCAAGCGTGAACTAACGCTGTCTTGTCAGTTAATTTCTCCGCAATTTTATCTCTGCGAGTATATAATGTAAATATTGGAACAATTGTTAGTTTACCCTTTAAATTTTCCTAAAAACATTGTGTGTCAAGAGAACGTGAGCAGCCGTCATTGCTAATGATGCCTGAGCTATCGCTGGGCAGCAATAAACATGGGAAATAATATGAGAATAAAGCCATCAGCGACACAGCTGGTGATGGCTCACAGTTATCAATGAAAATGAAAGTCATCTGGACATTGGCATCATAACATTTTGTTTTCCATGGAATAATATAAAACGAGGCTAACTATTAATACCTGTCAGGAGTGTGTAGACTGATAGGAAATTATTCAAGGAAAATAAGGTTTACACTTACCAGTTTTCCTTCATGTATCACAGCAGATATGATGCAGAGTGACAGCATCTATCCCAAAATAGCTCTAGTGATTTCTCAACATGAGACCTCTCTAGATATACCTGTTGCGCATAAATCATAACAAAACAAATGATCTGCATATTCATATTTCTGGTCAATGTTATTCCAGTGATTTACTGCTCAGTTACTAGGTTTATTGCTCTGGACCTGACAAGCTTCAGCGGACTGTGTAAGTAACATCCAACAGCCTCGCTATATCAAAGGCCATGCTGCGGGTGCGTCTGACACCGCAGTACAATAAGGTTAATGGGATTATCATGTCTTAATTGCATTTAGCACATGCCTGACACACAAGACCTGGGAGATCTCCTCAGAGTTGGAAGTCCATTTCTTATAAACTCCTTGAAAACAGGTACACAGATCTATACAGAAAAATGTTCCTCAGACTGCATTTATGTCTTGAGCTACAGTAAATTAAATCCAAAAGTAAAATTTTAATTATTCCTTGCACCAATATAATACATGATAATTATAATAATAATAATAATAATAATGTTAGATTTAAGGTAGATAAAGACCAAGCACCTTTTCCAACAGTGTGTGAACTGCTTTTGACAGTGCACTGTGTTTAGGTCATGTGAGTCAGCTTCTTAGGTTTTGTCAGTAATAACAGAGTAATACAAATAACATAATAATACAGAACACAGAAATACAGAGGTCAGATTTACTTTTATAATTGGTGATATAACTAAATTGTATCATTCTTGTGGATGTCCAGTTGTGGTCAATAGGGGTCATTGGTCAATTGGGAAAGGTTAAAAAACTGGACTTGAGTCATACATTGTTGGCTCTATAACTGGCAGAGTAAGTTACAAAACTATTTATGTATAATGTACAGGTATACACATTAAGATTTAACTAGGAAGTGTTTTTTTGTTTTAATGATTTGAAATATATATTTTTTCAGGTTCCAACAAAAGAGTCACTCATGCAGGAAAAAGAGGAAAAAAAGAGAGAAGAGAGAAAGTTAAAACAGGCAGAAACCAAGATGAAAGCAAAAGAAAAGAGGAAACGGAAGAGGAGAGAAAAAAGACAGGTAAATTGCAAATAATTGTTGAAGTATTAGCAGCAGCCTCTCCAACTTCCTCCTCAGTTGCTCACTAAGAGAACTTTCTCAGATAATAAAGGACCAGTGATGGAAAGGTTAAAGACATTCTTTAATATTTGAATTAAAAAATTTATTTTTAAGCCTAGGAAATTTTTGATGTAACTATCTTATTTGCAAGCTTTATATAATATAGCACATAAAGCTACAAGTGTTTTAATGAATGAAATAATGGTTTAATACAAAATTCCTTACATCTTGCAGATAACATGTTTTTCCAAATTTCAAAATTTCTCGAAATTTACATCGGAGGGCAAAATATTGCACCTAGGTTAAAATCCCTTTAGAAAAATTTATTATAAGGTGAACTTGCCCCCCCTTGTATTTAATTCTTAGATTCAATAATTTAATACATTTTGACTTCTGACATGGGTTTTAGAAAGCATCAGTAATGCTATTCAATATGGCTGCATCCATGAAAAATAAACAGATTTCAGTTAAAATACAAGTTTTTTTGAAGACTGAAACTGTATAGTCAGTGCTTTAATAAGATTCAAAGGATTTGCATCCCACATATTAAAATATACTCCGGGGGGGGGGGGGGGAAACAGCTATGAGAGAATTATGCTTTGTGTAGGAGGGACATTATATCTTAGGGTTTCATTGTCAGGAATTCAAGCAGGTTTTCTTACAGAGTACCCAAATTCCTCAGGAATCTTACATTTCAACCCCTGTTTATGTTCCAGAAATCAGAGAGCCTGAGAGTCCAGGGATTAAAAGAGGCCAATAAACTAGAAGACAAGCTGATCAACCAGCTTGAGAAACAGATGGGCATGAAACGAAGGAAGAATCTACCAAAAGGTTTTGCAGATGATGGACTGGACTGTATCCTTAAATAGAGAAGGAGATTTTATGTGCATTATTTACCACACACATATAAGTATTTTAATTAGTGTAACATTTCAGATTTTACTCGCCTTCATATTGATTTAGTCATTATCTACTGAATAAACAAATCTACAGACTCTTTCCAGTTGTAATCTCTTGATCTTTTGTTTATAATTTGTTTCTGATTTTGCCAGCAAAAGTCTACTGTTTGTGTGGTATCAAATCACAATTTTTTATGAGTGTTAGTCATAATTTTGATTTTTTATCAGTGTAAGAGTCTGTTTAATATATTTATACAATTCTGTTCTTGGTTTATTTATCAAACGGTTTCTGAAAATTTCATCCTGTTTTGTAAAAGATTTAGAGTTAGATGTGAATGTAGGATAATTTTGTTCTTCTTGTACATCTGTCTGTCAATCTAAAACTACAAGTGCTGACATCTGTTGGAGAAATATGGTACTATAAAACCAAAGTGGATCCTGAATCTAGGAACGGTCAATAAAATTATGTGAATTCAATTTGTATTCCTGTGTTCTTCGAGGTGCATGCTGTCAAAGAATTATAGATTTAATATATGTAGGTGTATGCTCGTTCCTTAACTTCTTTGGTTCTGCTGGATGTGGTGAACCCTGAGTACATGGAGGGCCTGCAGGACAAGGAGGATGAGGAAGGTGACCTTGACATGCTGCTGAGAAAAGGTCACAGTTCAGGTAATGGAGCAAGTTCCGTATTGTCATTTGTGTGTAGTTTGCTGTGTATTCACTGTATTGGTTTTATACCATCAAATGACACAATATGCACAATATATAGGTTATTAGTGAAAAAAATTAATGACTTTTTTTAATTAACCATCTATTGGCTAACTTTGGCATGTTTGTATGTCATTTACTCAGATTTCCATCTCTTTAAATGTTACACAAATATTAGGAACAGAAGAAATATTGTTTAATTGCAGAGTTGATCTTAGTACTTTGAGAGTCATTCAAACATTAAGTTTTAATGTTAACAAATGCATTGAGTGTCCTGAAAAGAGTGTCATTTGTTGAAGATGCATGCAAGGTCTTTGTCCTGGTGTATTATATTGAAGGCTCCATCCTGATTTTTATATATATCTGTCATTTACCAATCTGGGAATGAGTTATGAGAATACAGAAAAATGGGTAAATACTTGTTCCCTTCAAATGTGAGAAGTCATATCTACTAAAATTGTGTTTTAATGCATAATGCGTTTTATTTATGTAAACCTGTGTCAGAGAATGCAGACCTGTCACAGTATAGGCTGAAATGTTCAAGAAAAAAATGCGATAAACATGTTCATTTTAAGATGAGGAAGATGATGACCTTGAAGATGACCTTGAGGATGGCATGGATGAAGATGAGGAGGACATGGAGGAACAGGAAGATGAAGGGGATGCAGAAGCTGAGGAAGGTGTTGTTGATGATGATGATGACAGTAATGATGGTGAAGACAATGATAACATGACATCTGATGAAGAACAGAGTGACAGTGATGACGGTATGGATGACTCTAGTCAAGGAGAGGAAAGTATAGATAGTGACTCACAAAATGATGTAAATTTAAAACCCAGCACTCATAAACACTCCAAGATAAAACCACAAGTGGCCAGTGAGGCAAACAAATTAAAACATAATAGAAATCCTAATAGTGAGGTAAATGTGGAAAAGAATAAAAAAGACAAGAAAAATAATATTGAAAAAAGAAAAAAAGTCAGGTTCTCTGAAGAAATGGACAGTGAGGATTCCATAGATGATGATGATGTTGAAGATGATATTGATGATAACAGTGATGATGATGGTGATGATAACGATAGTGATGATGCTGGTGATTCTGCAGAAGAAACAACCAGGTATAAAGAAGATATTTATGGTAGACTGATAGACACTGAGGGCAACCAAGTGAAAACAGCTACAAAAGGTGCCTATGTTCCACCAGCTAAACGATTAGCTATAGCCGGTAAAGATGAAAAACAGAAGATAAACCAGGAAAGACTGCAGAAGCAGTTAAAGGGTCTCATTAACAGGTATATTCTTTTCTTTTTATTTGGATTAAGACTTTGGCCTACAGTGAATAAAGTTCATTGAATAATGATTAGATATAACATTTTAATTAAACCCATTACTTTATGTTTGTTGAATATCAAAATGGCCAATATACAATATATTAACACACTTAAAGTATCATTTTATTAGAGATTTATTTTGGTGGAGGTAACTTCTTCTATTTTTGTCCCCCACTTCTGAATTCAAAGGAACAGGTTACATTTATTTGGGTTTGTCTGTCATTCTCTCTGTCTCTCCATCAGGTTTTCATTTCCATGCAATTACTTTCCTAAATTTATCTGATTACATTCAAACTCGGGTCAGTGATTGCTCTCATGCTTAATTTGGTTAGGATTGGTTTTGGAGTGTCTGTCTCACAAGATAATAATACAATATGACATTTCATTTTATATATGACGAATCAGCACATTTAGTTTCACTAATCACCAACAGGTGTCACTACCGGTGGACACAAACCACTTGAAATTTTTGCAGTAACTGCAAGGTGCTGCCATCTTTTGAGTGTGGTTAAAATTATTTGTACTTGCTCACCACAGACTTTAAAATCATCCCAGACTTGAAGGCGGAAGCAGGGGACATAAATTACTTGAATTTGCTTGTTTAATGCTGACTTTTTCTAATTCTTACACCAAGCATGTACATCTGCAGAATTTAATTTTGTTTTGAGACTACGTGACATGGCAATTATTATATTTTACATAATACGGTCACCTAGGTCCTAGCTGTGTTTGCTGCATCTGCATGTCATGGCTATGTAATCATCCCCATTACTGGGTCATAACAATCCCTCAAAGATGCACTTGTGTGTGTGATACACAGCTGTTGGGCATGTTCTTCCCAATTAACTTGCAGAGGGCTCACTGTAGGTGGGGCAAAAAAATGACTCTGAAAAATTGCACCTCCCCTTGGCTGAGATTTGAACTCTGGACCTTCTGGCTTTGAGTCCCGTGCTGTAGACCTTGACCATAGATGCTTTTACATACAGTAACATATCAACAATGACAATTGAATCTTTGTATATTTCAGATTGAGTGAGTCCAATATGCAGTCCATTTGTAGTCAGGTAGAAGGCTTGTATCAGCAGCACAGCCGGGCAGACATGAATGATGCTCTAGTGACAGTGCTGTTTGCAGCATCGTTATCAAATGTCAGCATTCCAGAGCGACTGTTGCAGGAACATGCCATGCTGGTGGCAATACTGCACAGAAATATTGGAATGGAAGTGGGTGAGTGAAATAAGAAGAAATATATCCACACCTTTTTCACACTGTCTTTCCTAGATAATTCTTCATTTTAAATGTGTTCTTTTCGCAGAACCATTGAGGATTACTGATATAGTTATTTACTTAAAGCTCTCACTACTAGTACTTTTTAAGTAAAGTGGAACCCTGCTTTGTTGACACTCCACAAATGCAACCACCTCACAATAACAACTACATTTCCTATTCATAAATTTTCTAGTGCAATTTCAGTTATAATTAACTGCTCCATGTCACTGCTTAGTGCTGCCTAAAAAATATTCTTAGTATTCTCCAGTATGTGTTAGTGGTAAGAATTAGTAGTAAAATTATTTTTGGTAATTGAAAGAAAAAAAAAACTGATGATTGATTATCAATTGATTGTTTTATGTACATCCTGTATTCCAATGAAATCTGTTGTAAAGAATTACATGTATACCTATAATACTGACACGTTGATAGTCTGAGGTGACATCTGTGTTGTTGACACTTATTCCCTGCGCAAGTTTCAGTTTTAATGCTATTTGTTACTTTGTGTTCAGTCTTTGACAAGATTGGATTTTTTTTCGGGATATCATAACTTCTTTCTCTTTCCAAACATAATCATTTGTGTTCAGTTATGCAAAATTGCAACCAGTCTAGTCAGTATTGAAAGAAAAGGACCTGTCATCAATATATTCCATTAATGGCACATTTTTATAATAATAAAATATACTTTTTAATACTGGTAGTTTTGGTGTTCCCTTATATGCCAAAACTTAATTGGTGATGTTGGTTACACTTCTGTACACAAGGCTTGTAATAAATAAAACATCAGCGCAGCCATGAACAATAATGGGGCTCTGTGCTGTAGTTTATTTGTTTTCATATGTGATAAGCTGTAAATAATCATTTACATCCAGTACTATGACTTAAAAAGATATCTCTTCTTGTAATTAGTATAACATTTGCAGTATCAGAACTTTCAGGAAGGTAAGGGGTAAGTTCTTGTGAAATTCAAAATCTCGTTCAGACACTTGGTTCTTTCAGTCCAAGTGTCTGATTGGATGTGTGAATCTCTTACTTTAGGACCGAGAAGATCAAAGTTTGCCATTGTAGCAGTCAATGACTATTGCTGACTGCCTCAAACAAATCAGTCAGTTATATAAACACTATACTGACAACATACCCTTACGTTTGACATTAATCAAATAATTATATGACACATTATCTAATCATAAAGTGATACCATGATGACATAAAATTTAAAAAAAAAATCAGTTTTAAATATTCAATCAAATTTTGACACAAATCATCCCCCCTGGAACACTCAAAACTCAGGACTTTCCAATATTTTGGGGTGAGCATCTTCAAATTTTCTTCCTTTTTTAAGCTTTTGCAGAGTGTAACTTGTTTGATGATATGAGTCTGACTACCCCTGCTGTTTTATTTTAGGTGCTGCCATTCTACAGAAGCTCGCCTGCAGATTTGATCAGCTCTACCAAAATCTCCATGTTGATGATGAGAGCAAGGAAATCCACAACCTTCTGACTCTCCTAGCAAACGTCTACAATTTTAGAGTAAGCTAGAGCATTTATTTCTTTTAACTTGAATGTAGGAAACCAGCAGAATTTTTATATTTTGAATAAAAAGTGACTTGGGAGTTAATGATATAAGACTATTTGGAGAGCCATGACTATGTGGCTAATGTTATGATATTAATAACTGGACAGCTAATTTTTTGTCAATGGAAACTGTACAACAAATTGCTTTACATTGATAAATGAAGAGTTAAAATTATGTGATTTATGACATAAATGGTGGGAGAGTTACTATTTTGACAAGGGTTACAGGAGAGCTGATATTAAGACAGTGATAACTGGAGAATATATGTTTTGACATATTATGACGTAGATTAAAGACCTAATATTATGAAATATTTTGCAGGAGAATTGATATGATAATTATTTGTAAATTTTAATGTAGAATGTATTAATTAACTAATAATATATGTTGTCATCAACAAGAAAACTCAGCAAAATTTTTAGAGTAGATTTTTATAATGTAAAAAATACTTTCCTATCAAATACCAAAATTTTTGAGCAGATTTTTATAAGTATAATTTTTCTCATGCATAATTTACTTTTTCATTTCAGGTAATTCATAGTCCTTTTGTATTTGATGTGTTCAAGAAACTGACTGACAGATTTGATGAGAGAGACATAGAACTCATCTTAGTTCTGCTCAGAAGTAAGTACTTGTCTTATCCATTCAGTCTTTTATAGGGGTAATTGTAGTCAGGCGTTAAAATAATGAAGGGACCTACATGCCTAATGTTCAAATGTTCACATTTCAGATGTAGATTACAAACATCATATAAATGAAATGAAAATGTCTTCTGTTTTGTTGCCAAAGCTACCTGTCTAAATAATGGGAACATTTTTCATGTTGTGAGAAGCGTACCAGAAGCAGAACATTCCAATATTTGAGGATACCATAATGTTGTCCTGACACTGGCCTTGTCCGTATGCAGGGTTGTTTTAACTTTTGGGCAAAACAAGAAATTCTGTTGTCCTAAATAGCTTGATTTCTGCTTCAGAGGGGTTCTTTATGTATTGGTCATTCCCGAGACTGTCTGTTACAGGGGGTGTCCTTCCAAGAATGGTGTCTGCACCCAAGGTTTTCACTTTACAAAGTGCTATAGAAAACAGCATCATATTTTGTAGATAGGATTTTGTGGTGGAAATAGTTTGGTTTTACCTATTTGTAATGTATGTTATTCATGGATTTGACTTTATGTTTTTGATATGACATGCATTATTGTGATATTTAGAACATTAGTTAACTATGATATCTTTATGCATTTAACTTTTAATCTGAGAAACCATATAGATACAAATCTTTTAAACAGGTATAACCTCTTTGAGAGTCCATTGAGATTCAGTAAGTCAGTCCTAGTCAGAATTAATTTAATTTTATTGCATATTGTAGGTGTAGGCTTCACTCTGCGAAAGGCAGACCCGTCAGGACTTAAGGCTTTCATATTGGAAGTACAAGCCAAGGCCAACGCTGTGGACACAAAACAGTTCAAAGATGCGTAAGTCACTTTGATCATCTTACTCATCATCTGTATCTTATTATTGAACGATGATCAGTCTGAACAAACATAGCAACATATTAATCACATCTATCCAGTGTATGTGTTAAGATGGATGTACTGCAGTGTTATATATTTTATACAAGTAAGATACACAGACATTTTTAATCATTAAAACCTTTCCTGCTCAGAGGGCCTTTTGCTTACTAGAGATTGACCCCCAGATATTTCTAAATTTATCCAGATTTTTAGAGGTATAACATTTTGCATTTTGTTTTCAGGTTTAAAGATTTCAATGAACCTGGAGCAAACCAGTTTGGTTGTACCAGTATCTTATGAAACTTTGGGTTTATAAATATAAATTTAATATAAAGTGTCAGATTTTGGCAGTTCAGATAAGTACAGTGTAAAAGGAAAGAAAAATTAAAATTATAATTAATTATTATTAAAAATATAGTTGCCTCAAAGAATGCTTTCTTTTCAGAACACAGGAGTTTTCTGCTATCTTCTTGTGCAGTTGAAAGTAAAGTGACTTTGAAAAAAAAATATTTAATAACTAGAAATATGCATTTTAAGGAATGCAAGCCTCTGTCTTGTGGGTTCCTTATTATGGGATGCTCCCTAAACCACATTTTCATTGACTTATTAGGCCCATATTTTCAGGTTCATTCATGCACAAGTCACTGTACGTTGGTGAATATTTCTCTATTTAAACCAGGCTTAATAGCATATTCTAAATGCTCTGTTACCTTCATCTTCATTCATTAGACAGTGCCATGGACCTATCTATAAAAATCTATTAACATTGTATAACATTGTAGATCCCGGGTGAAGTTCATGCTGGAGATTCTGACAGCCATAAAAAATAACAACATCAGGAAGATTCCCAGCTACGACCACGATCACATCGAGCACCTCAGGAAGCTCATACACAACTTTGTTTCCAGTGAGGTTAATTTATTTATCAAAATCTATCTGTAACCCCTGTAAAATTCTTTCTTTCACATAATGTATAGCTTATCATAAAGGAGTAGTGGTGTTTTTTAAGGATGTTCAAAACCATGACAAGAAGTCAGCATTCATGGAGTGGGCAAACAGATGCTAAATATGTAAAACAAATACGTTCAATTTTATGTGCAAAACAAATAACTTCAGGGACTAGTTCTTGCCCTGTACAGATTGTTTGTTCAATATGCATGTGGAATGTGTTCACATTTATTTTTGGGTGGTTATTCATATGTTTATTTGCACAGTGTTATTTTTCTTAACTGTGACTCATTTTAAGCTTTTTGACTCCCAAACTCATCATTGCCAGTAAAAGACATCCTATCTTATTACACCCAATTTGTCACATGTATAGTTATATGCAAGGCATTCCTACAATTTAGTAAATGGACCATAAATTAAAGTTTCTGTTACAGGATTAATATATGACCTCATTAATTAGTATTTATACATATTTCTGATATAATATATATTTATGCCTCAAACTTCTTATTTAAGATATTTTCTTATCTCTACAAATTCAATATATCTGTCTTGAATTTATGTCAGTACTAATTACAGTACAGTATTAAAGTCATTATTATTATATCGCATTTACAGGTATCTCATCAGGTGACACACAGCTTCAGATTTCTCTCCAGGACCTCCTGAACGCTGACGAACACGGGAAGTGGTGGCTGGTTGGGTCAGCATGGACCAATCAGGATAAAGCACCTTTAACCAAGGGTATGTCAACAGTATCTTAACCGGCTGTTTTTTCTTCTGTCAAAAGAGGGTTAATGTTTGGTCAGTCTGGTGTGTTTGTTTGTCCTCAAGATATTTTTGAAGAACAGTTTACTGAATTGTAATGAAATATCACCCGCTTTTCAGAAATGTGAACACCTCCCAGTGTAGTTAAAATAATTGTTAAAATGCCCACATAAATAATCCCTGAATGGTCATTTTATGACAGCCATATTTAATGTTTATTATATAAGGATTATAATATGTCCGCATACAGCAATTTATTATTTATATATCAATATTTTTCTATGTTTTGTCGAACATG
This sequence comes from Sipunculus nudus, assembly GCA_026874595.1. Classification (NCBI taxonomy): domain Eukaryota; kingdom Metazoa; phylum Annelida; class Sipuncula; order Golfingiida; family Sipunculidae; genus Sipunculus; species Sipunculus nudus. The sequence continues at coordinate 33,661,533 of CM049318.1, forward strand.
ACTTTAGACATCTTAATGGGTAGGGGTAAGTGAAAGTCTGTAAATGAAAGCCGTTGTGTGTCGGAAATGTTCAGGAAGGTTTGATAGACCATATGATTAAAGGTCTGTCTGAAGTAATTTGTTTGTTTGCATGATGATTTATAGATACCAAAAATACTTTATTACAGAAAAAGAAGGAAGTGTTGAAAAATGGTCGAGATAATTTTCAATTATTTATAAATATTCTAGCCTTACATCTTATGATTACTACAGGGATATCAAGTGTCATGTGTACAGCAATGTGGTACATGGCTGTTACTCTGCACACCATCTATCCCTCTCTGTATGAAACCAAAGTCCAGAATTTTTATATTGCCAAGTAAATTGCACATTTGACCCTAAAGAAAACTTTGATTTTAAGTGTTTCTCTTGGAGTACTGTTATCAATAAGTACTTAAAAGAAAAAAAAATACTAAGAATGTTATTAAGAAGTTTTGCCATATTTCCTGTGTGAAATAAAATTACCAGCATACACTCTTTAATATGGTTTCATTGTTCTCAACATGATAACCAATTAAATCATATCATATAATAGTCATATAATGATATATACAAAAGAAAACAATTAATTCCTGTAAATTGATAAAATACTAATATTGCAACACATATCACAATATATTGCAAAACAAATATTGTAGGCAAGACACGGCCCTAATGGTTAGGGGTAATGTGTATATGTGAACCATAATGAGCACCTTACATTTGATTCATGATGTGGTTCACTTCAGCTGTCTCTGCATCTATTGAGGGAGGGGCCAGTCAACAGCTGCTGGAGCTGGCCAGGAAGCAGAGGATGAATACAGATGTCCGCAAAAACATCTTCTGTATTATCATGTCCAGTGAGGTAAGGATAACTGTAATATCAAATTATTAAGCACAGGAGCTGTCCAGGGGTCAGTTTAACTATCCTTTGCTCTGTACACAGCACTTTATCTACACACTTTATTTCTAAAGCAATGTGTTTTTAAGCTAAGGTCACTGAGTTGGGCGAAAAGAGGAAAAAACAAACACTTTAATCATTATTGATACAAAGTTAGCCTTGTATATTGACCAAGAGTGGCTTGCTAGTTTGTGTGCCTAAATAAATACGCTCCGGGAGCATTGGTAATGCGACCGTAGCTTGTGATTTCAGCACAATGTTGCATTTTGTTGATAACACAGTGTGAAAAGCATATTTCACTGGCTGCCAGATGCATCATGCACATGAAAATTTGAGTGCATTGCCCCTGGCACCTTGTGAAAAAACCTAACATCTCCTTTGATGTTATAAAATATTCTTGGTCAGAATTGGGTGTAACATCTTCTTTGATGTTATAAAACATTCTTGGTCAGAATTTGGTGTAACATCTTCGATGTTATAAAATATTCTTGGTTAGAATTTGGTGTAACATCTTCTTCGATGTTATAAAACATTCTTGGTCAGAATTTGGTGTAACATCTTCTTCGATGTAATAAAATATTCTTGGTCAGAATTTGGTGTAACATCTTCTTTGATGATTAAAAAAAAAAAAATAGACGACTCATGATTGATTATTAGTGGATCATTTGATGTGCCTTTTTTTAGCCCTCAGCCCTTAGGCTGATGGGCTATTGTCGTCACCCAAGCTGTCCGTCCGTCCGTCCAGCGTCCGTTAACTTTTACCTTGTGGGCGGGATATCTTGAAAAGGATTCAACGTCAGAATTTTATTTCCTCTGTAAAGATGTATATCGACAAAATCTCGGTCAAGTTCGAAGATGGGTGACCTTGACCTATTTTTCTACATTTTAGAGCTGAATATAGAAAAACACTTAGATGCTTATTACTGAGGAACCATTTGGTGGATTTTCACAAAATTTACTATGATTATTAGGACTGATAATCTGTACCTGCTACACAAGTTTGGTGGCGACACATACAATATCTGATTTTTAATGAATTTTTATCGGATTTTTCAACTTTGGGCTTGTGAGCGGGATATCTCTAAAAGGATTCACCGTAGGAATTTTCTTTTTTTGGTGAAGATGTATATTGACAAAATCTCGGTCAAGTTGACCTATTTTTCTACGTTTTAGAGCTGATTATAGAAAAAACATTTAGAAGCTTATTTCTCAGGAACCATTGGCTGGATTTTCACAATACTTACTATGATCATAGGGAGTGATGGTCTGTAACTGCTGCACAAGTTTGGGGGTGCCACCTGCAATTTCTGATTTTTAATGAATTTTTCTTGGATTTTTCAACTTTGGCCTTGTGAGCGGGATATCTCTTAAAGGATTCACAATAGGAATTTGATTTCTTTGGTGAAGAGGTATATTGACAAAATCTCGTCCAAGTTCGAAGATGGGTGACCTTGACCTACTTTTCAAGGTCACAGAGCTGATAATAGAATAAAACTTAGAAGTTTATTTTTCAGGAAGCATTTGGTGGATTGTTTTGAATCATGGTACATACCTCTCCATTTTAAATTTGTAACTGAGACATGTACAGATATACATCCATGTGAGAACAGATATTTAGTACTTGTTACTGTTACCACCTCTAAACACTGTTCTTTTGGCTGAGGGCTTTTGTCAGCTTCTGCTGATATTCTAGTATTACTAGTAAATCTGCTTTTGAGAATTATATCTAAAATATTAACCAAGTAGATTCAGTCCCACTTCCGCACATTTAGCTGGAAGGTCAGTATTATGGCCACGTTGTTGACACTTGTTTGTTGCACAGGATACAAATTTAATGCTGTTCACCACATTTTATCCTATCATTCTTATTTTCCTGACAGGATTTAAATATTTTCTTCTGGTTAATATCATCTCTTTGCATGTTCATACATAATGGTTTGTTATCAATTATGCAAAAAAATGTATCCAATATAATTAATTAAGAAAGAATATGACTTATCACCAATATAATCAATTAATTAGCACACCACTATAAAATATACATAATTCATCATGAATATATTTGGCCTTACAGTGCCCAGATGAAATACTGTATTGTACACCCAAGTTTGATAATCTTTCTTGTTCCTGTTGAATAGCTTTAAGATTTTGCCTACTGTCAGTGCTGCTCTTTCAGGACCTGATAAAACAGCTTAATGTATGTACTCTATGATTTTTTTAAGATGGTTTTCTAAATATACATCACTTAACTTTGTTAGAAAGAGTTATTTCCATTATAAGTTCATAATTACACCAAGTACCGGTACTTTAATATTTCTAGAAATATTGTGATGGCACCTCCCCAGAGTGCTCACCCTATTAACCACTCTTCAGCTAAAAATTATTTTTCAATTTTGCAGGATTTTGTGGATGCATTTGAGAAGTTACTTCACCTTGGCTTGAAGCACCAACAAGAGCGGTCAATAATTCAAGTGATTGTTGATGTGTGTTTACAAGAAAAACACTTCAACCCATACTATGCTTACCTGACACAAAAGTTCTGTGAATACAGTAGGCAGTTTCAGGTGAGATATACATTTTAAAGGTTTGTAAAGTTGTTATTCAGGCCACTCAATAGTATGGGCAAAAACCTGTGTCCCATCTGTGTCTGTAGCTTGAAGGTTAAAATGAGTTCTGTATTATGACATGTGTGTATGCCATGTACATATTTTGTATACAGGATAGAAGATTATTTTAAAGTACACAAACATTTGCAATAATATGTTTATTATCTCATGCTATTAGTACAATTTGTCAGAACACCAAATTCCCCCCAGTAAAACCATCCAAGCACTATCCTGTTATCCCACTACTGTTACCCTGTTTTGTAAGTTGTACCATGATAAAATGTGTGACCAGAGGTCCAATCTTGCGCAAGATTGACAAGATATGACAATGCCCATAGGGGCAGAAAGAACTAGAAAGAAGATACGAAGAAGAAACAGTGGTTGAAAGCTTGTAAAAATATTGATTTATAAAGTTGAGTAAAACACCTACCAGGTTGCTTGTCCTAAGTTTATATTATGGACGCTGATTGTGCCCTGTACCAGTTTTTTTCCACTTGTGTACAGTAGTAAGCAAACAGTTTTAGAAAATATTCTCACATGCCTTAATCTTTTATGGAGAAAACACCATTCTTAATGTGAATAGGTCCCTTAACAATAGTTCTACCAGTTAATTATGGAGACTTGTTTTGATTGCTCTTATGGTGAACTACTGTTAGGAATTCTTCTCAGTGTATCTCACTGATGTCCCCTTGTGTCCAAAACATTATTTTATCTAAAGCAGACTTAATTCTTTGAAACCTTGAATGAAAAGATGAAGGAGTGTTTGTTAAGGAAGGATTTTTATTTAAATGATTTTTTATTAATTCTTAGATTTGCTCATTTTTGCTGAACTCCATATTATAGAGAACCCTGCAGTTTGTGGCGTGGGATTATTTGAAAAGGTTCAGCGAACTGGGGGAACGACAAAGGTCAAACTTGGCAGATTTGCTGACTCATCTAATTATCACCAAGGCAGCTTCACTACTAGTCTTCAAGGTAACTTTTTGTGTATACATACATTGTGAATATAAGTCAGAAAGAGTATCCACACTAATGACCTCACAAGATGATGCATGTTTGTAATGACATCACAAGTTGCAATTAAAAAAATTTAAAAGGGCAAAAAAAATTACTTACTTTTGATTAAATAAATGCATTTTCAAGTTTTGTTCTGTCTATAGGTTTCACCTTGTAACATTTGTTTTGACTTGTGTTGTGAAATAGTTTCTATCAGATGTTTAAGCAGGATACTTGCAAATATAAGTATATTGGAAATGGATAATGTTCAAGCTAAATTGTAAATTATCTGTAGGATGGTCCCTCAGCAGGGGTATTCAGTAAAATAATAGATGACTGCCATAATCTGTTAACACTGGCATTTTTTTACATCAAGAAAACACTTTAAAACACCACTTTAAAAACTTCAGAGTTTTCGATAATGAAATAAATAATGTCCTAACATATTGTAATGATTAGCTGACTGAAAGACCATCCCTTCCATACACCATTAGACTTTCTATGTAGTCTTTGGGTCCTTGTAATACCTATTAAAATGTAATAAATTTATTGCAAGATTTACAGGGAATATACAATGGCATTTTGACAAAAAAAAGTAAAAGTTTCTCTTACCATTGGTGATTAAAGGTGCCCAATCACCTAACTTTTGAAAAAGAATTTATGTGATTTCTGGCTTCCTCTCTGAATATTTTAATGATCTAATGGTAATTTTGATTGTGAAAAGTTATTATAAGGCCTTCATGAAGGATGTATGAACTTGTTTATCAACAACATGTTTGTAAACACAGCAATGTTGACAAACGGGAAAAACATGTAAACTAAGGTCGTAGGTTGCATATATGCGGAGGTAGAAATGTCGTTTTTTTGCAAAACGCCATTTGCAAAGCTCTGACTTATCTGACTTGCTGCTAGATGCACTTGTTGAATTTGTTTGATTACTTTGGCGGGCCCCCACATATTATAAACACTTCGACATAAACAAAACAAACAGCCTGTATGCGATGATATCAGTGTTTCCTGGCCTATTTTTATAAAAGCCTCAATAGAATACCTTTAGTTTATAAAGGTCTGATAGGTGATTGGGCCCCTTTAAGTTGATGTCTAGATGCAAAAAGGGAACTGCAGAACTTGATTTGGTGGACTTTGAATATCATGTTACATTAAACAAAGTCAAATTATTAGAACCCATTTAACCATATGTATGATATTGCCAGCTACTCATTAGGTTTTAATGATGATAAAATCAGTATTGATTGACAGAGAATCAAGTTTCTTTATAAACGGTCCTGACTGTAACCCTCATGATATGTGGATATGTAAAAAATTTATAACATAATATTGTTGGCTATGCCAAAGAAAAACACGAAGAGTATGTACAGTCTTCATGTACTGTACATCAAAGCAAGCAGGCTTGTATTTTATATGCACAGAAAACATAGTTACATAGCAGCAGCGAATGTTAGTTTACAATATTTACTTTTGTGTAGATAAAATGTAGCTGCAAAAGTTTAGCTTTTCTTATTTCCATCTACACTGTGTAGTACTTCTGTTACCTGGGATATGCAGTTGAAAGGCATATTTAAAAATATATTTTACAGACTCTCATGTTATATAATAAAAATATAAAAAATTCATAAAAACAATGTTTTAAAATTTCTTCAAAAAGTAATTAATATTATCAGTAGTCAGTCATCAAACTCTGGCCAATGATTGCTATAATATATATCATAATAGCCATAACATGTATTCAGATGTGTTTTATTTTATACTCCAGGACCTGGAATTCTGTGAGCTGGACAGGCTCAAGGTGCAGTTCCTGAAGCGAGTGTTGTCAAAGATCCTACTGGAGCAGTCAGACTCTCTGATACAGGAGACCTTCAAGAGGATCACAAAAAATCCCAAGCTACAGATGTTGCGGGAGGGACTGAGATTGTTCATGCAGCACTTCATGCTGAGGACTAAGAATAAAGATCCTGTGACAGCTAACAAACTGACTGCACAAATAGAACTGGCAGAAAAGGCTCTGAGTTCAGGAGATAGTGTAATGGGTCTTTAGATCATGATGATATTAATAAATATGTTTAAATTGTGTATCTGTGATCTTTTAAGGAATGAAGGGTTAAACTGTGTTTCAATGTGCGTGAAGAATCACACATATGATTTTGTTTCTGTGATGTTTCCATGTGTACAGTGTATATGTGTATATGCTTTAAATTAACACAGGATCCAGGAGTGATATTGATGTAGTGACCAGAAGTGGGCAGCCTGGAGCTTGACAATGCTAATGAATACAACAGAGCCTCTTACAGAAACTACAATAACTAGCCTAATTTTTAGCTCAGCTGACTATAAGGAAAAACCTCCATTTTCATAAAAAAAAGCCATTGTTACTCTTCAAGGCTATCTAATATCAAACCACTGGTCTGTTTTTTTTAGTATTCATATTCTTCCATACATTTTCTGTTAACATACCAAAAATTAGGTCAGTATTGAATACTGTTTGAAGTTATAGGTCAAAATACAATGCAATATTTTAAAAAATCAGGAAATATATTTACTCATTTAACATGAAAATTACTGAAGCTGGAGACTTTTTTTCAGGGATATAACTTTATTAAATCAAGATTCAATTGTTAACCCTAAATAAGATCTTAATTTTGCAAATTTTTTTTTAAGTTATTAGCATAAATGAAAAATCAATACCTTAAATTTTCACCAACTTTGGCTATGACACGTTTTTCCCCTGTAAACACTGTTGATTTAATTTTCTCAGCATATATACATAAGGATTAAATCTTTTAAAATCTGAAATTTCAAAGGAATTGATTGAAAAGAGAAGCTTTTATTCAAGTTTCCATACACCATGTCAAGTGTTGTTTACATCAGGCCCACCTAGTAGTACAGCCTTCACTTATATAACCCTCTCCATGCAGCTTGCCATGCCTCAGCTTGGCCACTACTTGCAGGCTTTCCCTCTGCCCTCAACTCCTCCCCCCCCCCCCCCATCCCCGAGCTGGTGCATAAACAAGATGAATGTTTTAATTTTGTATTTGATTCCTTATTCTAGGCTGTGCTACATTTAAGATTTTGTATTGTACCACCAGGGTTACAATGATTAAAGTGCACATTTAATTGGTCTATTGCTACATGAAAGTGTGGATGTTCATCAGATAAGTAATTCTTTATTTCAGAAGAGAAAAACTTCACCAGGTGTGAAATTAACTATTTATTCCAGTAAAAAAATTATAGGTGAGATAGTAATTAGCACAATGATGATGTTTGTCCCTCATTCAACTAACAGGGCCCCTTTCCTCTTAGCTTCTCATATGTTTGTATAAATGAAAAACATTACAATAGAATATTTTGCATATTTGGCATTTGCAAAAATTTCAAACTTCAGCTGAGCGCCGTGACCTATCGGTCCCTTGTTTAGCTTTTATTTTCAAATTTAAGAATTTAACTGTTTAAATCCTTATTTGCCCCTCCTGTGAAAATTAAAGCAAATGTATTTACAGGGAAAGAAAGTGTTATGGTCACAGTAGGGCAAAATTTAAGGTACAGATTTAATATTTATGCTAATAACTTAAACAATTTTTAAAAATAAAAATCTAATTTTGGGTATAGAATTAAATCTTGATTAAATTAAGTTATATCTAAGAGAAAAAAAACTCTCTAGCTTCAACAATTATCATGTTAAGTGATATGTATTAATCAACATAATATCTGGCCTAAGTTCGAATTCCAGCAAAATCCAAGCATATTTAATCAGGTCAGAGAGATCACCAAACTTTGGTGGCACCATGATGACCAACAAAAACCATATGGATTTTCATAAACTCATTTTACATATTTGCCAATAGAGTTTCTCACCTGAATAACATTCTCATCGAAATTCATATTTAATGAGGTCAGAGGTCACCAGATACACGACAGGTGTATTATGCACCAATTGCAGTGCTCTTGTTATCAATCATATACAGATGCCTCATTTTATGCTGTTAGTTTCTTTGACAGCTGACCACTCCTGATGTTTTGATTAAACTGTATAGAAAAATACCATTTATAGACACAATGTATGTGTGTGTGTGTGTGGAGAGAGGGGTGGCCCTGGACATGCCGGGGTCTGCTGAATGCTTTCTTCGGGACTCAAACGGTACATGTAAGAGTAACTATAGTGCAACAATATAAATGAGTTGAACTCTGGTACCATAAAGGCAAAGTTCAATGAAACAAGGCTATAAACAAGAGTACCAGCATATGATACGTTATCACATGAGCATTTCCCCGACAATCCACAAGAATTTAAATTCTTAGCAGGTCAAATGGTAGATAACAAAACCCTTTATTGCACTACGTTAAATACAGAATATATGATACACCAGGCAAAATTCAAATATTAGGCAAAACCCTGTATAACCCCCTTGTTGATTGTAAAATATTATACATAATATGCCAATTAAAAAATTACACAATGCCTAATGATGAAATACACTTCAAATTACTGTATATGTTTTTGCTATTATGAGGTAGGTACTGTATTACAAACGTGAAGGCGGCCAACTTATGGTGAAACTAAAGAGTTCAATTAAATTGTTGCCACTGCAGACACATAGTTTGATTGAGAAACTGCTTGTCGCACAGAATTTATATCATGATTAAATCTTGTTCATTGTATTGTGTTCTAGCTGGTCATCAGTATTTAGACCTACCCTCGAAATCAAGATATATATATATATATATATATATATATATATATATATATATATATTATGAAGCTATATTAGTGAGATACGTCACATTTTCAACTTCATTATGATTCCATATCTGTGAGATCATATTGCAAATAGTCCGCTTCTTTGCACATTCAACACATTTAAAAATACTAAATATGATTACTTTCTGAAACAATATCTCTTAATGTATGATTACATGGAATTATTCTTAAAAACAACTTCATCTGAGCGTCATGACGCATGGATTCCCAGTTTATATATTTTAATTGTAGTTGTGAGCTTCAAAAAAATAACTTGTCTCTTAAAGTGTATGATCTTTTCAAGATACTGGCAATAAGCATCATGTCAGTAGTGCATTGGTATTTTCTATTCATTTAGTGCCAATATCAGGTTATTGGTATCTTAGTAACTGATATTTATAATAAAAACCTTGTGTTAGCTCTAGGGTTATAGCCTGATCTTAATATTAATAGCTATGAAGGGTGATTTAGTTGTATACAAATTCGGGCTGACTCAGTGACTGTTGTAACTACTCGGAGACTAACTATGATCTATATTGCATTTATAATACACATTAAACACGTGTGTGCTCAAACTGTCGATAGAAAAACAAATCATGTTAGAACCACAAGCATATACTTACGTTAACCTAGGAAAAGTAAACCTTGATCTGAGATATATTATATACCGGTCTACCTCAGCATAAATCAAACGAAGTATTTAGTTAACAACATCAAAGGTCCGAAGTCCTGGTTTCTTATCGGTGCTATACTTTGAGCAACACAACACGAAACTTTAATTGGAGATCATTTGTCTGGGCAATAGTATCGCAAGATGATATATTTACAATATTAATATCTTATTACCTGCCAACTACTACCAAACTGTCAGCTTGGACAAACCTGCAGCGTTGGCCACTGTCGACAGATATGTAGTATATGTAGTGTGTCTCGGCAAACTGGAAGACATATAAAACAGGTGAGAAACAGTGTAGTATATGTAGGGCCTTTACAAAGTGTGTGTGAATTATAACAAAATGGCTTCCAAACAGGCGTCTCTGACCACAGATTTGATTGAGTGTCCAGTGTGTCTGGACGACATGATGAACAAGTCGCCGAAATTACTGGAATGTAAGCACTCCTTTTGCATGTCATGTCTTTCTGGACTAGCAGTGAAACATGGAACATCAGACTTAAAAGTCCCGTGCCCTAAGTGCAACCATGAGACAGTGGTAAATTCGGGACAGTTGTCTGACCTTACGGATAATTTTCTGCTGCAGCAGGTCAAGTCCGTTCTGGGAGCCCACTCCCGACACTATTACTGCTTTTATTGCAGCAAGTTGGACAAAACGGAAAGAGCAATCAGTCAGTGCATTACCTGCTACAGGTTTATGTGCAATGACTGCTCAGAGAAGCACAAAGAGACTCCAAGGTTTATGAAACATGAAATTATAGTTGTGAACAGGGAGAAAAAACAAGAACATTGCCAGACACACAACGAACCTGTTGTGTATGTTTGTTTGGCTTGCTCACCAAACAGGTTAATATGTGATGTATGTATAATGTTGGACGCTTCTTGCCACTCTGACAAAGACTTGGTAGATTACAACACACTTTTGTCCAAGGAAGAGTCAAAACTGAAGTCGAAGATAGACCAGCAACCCAATGTGGATAAGGTGTTGTCAGAAATGGAAGAAAAAAGACTGCAGCAGATAATAAAAGCAAGGGATAATGTTGCATTCATTAAAAAAGGCATAGAAAGTGCACTCGAAGATGTGAGCCGTGAAATTGAGGAATCAATGAGCTTCACGTCTCTAAAGCTGGCGTCAGATTGGGTTGAAAATTCAAAGGCAATAGCTCTAGAACGACTAAAGGATGATACCAAACGGTTAGAAGGTATACGCAAAGCCGATAGAGAGCTCTCTAAGGCATTCGACAAATTTACTGAGGAAGAGAAGAAAGCAAAGGAGAAATCTTTTCATCTGGATGATGATTCACAAATCTGGCGGGAACTTATGAACATCAAACAAAATATTGATCGCATGTGTAAAGAAGGCAGACCAAATCTGCTGTCATGTTGGTCCATTCATGGCGTTGTAATTAATCTAAAGGCAACTCGGGATGGCCGGGTACTGTATGTCTGCCAGAGGAGTCCCGTTATAACGGAGATTTGTAAAGAGGGAGAGACCCGTCAGGTGATGACAAAGCACTTGGGATATGACAGGGAAGTGACCAGTGCTGACATCTGTGATGACCAAATGTACATTGTATGCTGCCACACCCCATTCTCTGCCTTATACAAGTGTGAGCTGTCATCCCATAAGGAAACATTGTGTACCTTGTCTGATCAAAATCGAATGATAACATATCATGGCGACGTGACGGAGTTATGTGCATGCGATGCAAACAGTATCATTTTTGCTTGGTCTGATGGATCATTGTGTAAAACTGACGAGACAGATAAACTTGATACTCCTTATAAAGATGATCAAGTTCAGTTGACCAGATTTAACACTAATGACCAGCTTAGATTCATTGCTACATATGTAACCCATCAGACTGTACTTCTGCATGACACAGAGGGTAAAACCTTACAAACCATAAATAAGGACGGGTCACCAGTCAAACAGCCAAGAGCTTCAACGGTCAGTGCTCAAAATAATATTCTGATTGCAGACTCTGGAACGTGTAAAATCGTTGAACTGACGGTGGAGGGAACATTTGTACGTAATGTTTTAACCGAAGAAGATGGTTTACAGAACCCCATAAATGTTGAGTATAGTCCCCCGTACCGGTGGGTTGCTGACCAGACAAAGGACAAGGAAACTGTCCTTAAATGTTTCATGTGATGTCAGACTAAATAGTTGTAGTAATGAATGAACATATTGTATCAATAAATATGAGTAATTACTATTTTCATCAATGGTCAAGTTATATTATATATATTTACATGTATACACACAGAGACACAGATGATATTGTCAGATTTGCACAACAGTATCTTAAGATACAACATCTAGCTGACAATGTTTCCAAAATAAAGTTGAAAGTTATTATTGTATATATGACAAGGAGGACTTTGTTTTATCAATCCACATGACAGTCAGGTTTTCTGTATATGTGACTATGGATAATTAAGAGATGGTGCTATTTATTAAAGTATCAGAATGTCTAGTTGTAGGATAATCATCTACCATACTCCAATATGGTGAAGATATTATTACAAATATTTCGATTGTTATTTTGTGGTCTCAAGTTTCTGTACATATGGCTTGGGTGAGTCTACAGGTGATTGAAATTATTTCACCAGAACTAGATTACTAGTTTTAAAATGCACCGTTATGATAGTTTACGTACTGTACATGATCACAGTGAATTATGGTATTTTGATGATTAAATGTAAATACAATTCCTAGACTTAGTTATTTAAACATTTGTATCCATGGAAATTTAAGTGTAAATTAGAAATTGGTTTTTACTCTGAGGTTTTTGCTAAGAACCCGAAATTGACTACTTAATTTAGGACAGAGACATAGTATAAATGTGCAATCAGCGATGTATTTATATAGGATTTCGATAATAAACATATATGTATTAATATAAAGCTATAATTATGTGTAGATGTGATAAGAAAACTAATTTTTCTGCTTGGGTAATTTTTTTATGATTAAAAGAAAATGTGCATTCAGGCAACGCCTAGAGATAAAGCAAGCCCACTTTGCTAATACAAAGGCCACAGTAATTATTTAAGCATCAAAATAAATATTTTTCTCTGTCACAACGGATCACTCTGTACCACTGTTATCGGTAATTTTATCCATTATCGTTAGTTAAGTTTTATTATCATGAATACAAAATCTACCAAAAATAGCAATAACTTCTCTGGTACAAACAGAATACAGATAAGTACGTGATCATGAGTATTAATCCTTTGTGAAAATTTATAGGACCCTGTGACCTTCAAAGGAATAAAGCTTCGTTCGGGTTAATGGTTTAAATTATTTGCTGACCCTGACCCAAGACATTATGTCGCGAAGAGATCGAGATGTAACGAAAAAAATTAATTTTTTTAGATTAACTTTTGACCTGGATCCTTACATATTTCAATTTTATCACTACTTAAATAAAATTAACGTTGACGCAAAGGCAGAGTTCATCAGCACACACTACCTCCATGATGACATACTTCATTTCTCAGATCATGTACTAAGAATTACCACCAACTTTGGAGTTCCTGTTGAAGTGGTGCAGATTATAAATCACGTCTATTTTTGCAACAATCCGTAACGTTCACTTGTACACGTCTCGGATTATTCTTAAAATATTTGAATACATCCTTTCGTTTAAGCGCTATATTTATCTCCAAACAATCGGAAGATAATAAATTATAAATACACAAGATTGATAAATAAGTTTCATAAAAAACAACCATTAGAGATATTATAATATTTAAAATAACACCATGAAATAATTACAATCTAAGTACAATAAATTACAGTAGCAATAATTAAATTTTCATTTTTTTTACCACCTGCCTTGTTTTTGTATGGATGGATAAATATTTCCTGGCTTACTGTAAGGTTAAAATTTGTGGAGAACACATGGCTACAATGATATTTTAAAACTGGCATATTCATAAGATACTTTTTTTTATAAATATGTATAGAATAATAAAAGATGCTATTGAAGCAAAATCAGAATACGGATATGATTTATTCTTTGGTTTATCTTACACACATAGTGGAAATGGACACCAATTACTTAGTTGCTGGTGCAGCTCTGCTTTTATACCCATAGAGCTCAGTCTACTAATACAATAAATCTTCTAGTTTTGCTTACCGAAGTATCGCACAGTCCTCATATTTTAAAGTTCCATTAATTCTGCCAAAACAAATCACTTAAGTAAACTTGAAAAAAAAGCAATTTATGAATACTTTTTGTGCAATTATACAGAATTTGAAACATCAGCTTGGCAGAAGAAGACACTTATGGCCCCTAGTTTGAAGCAGGGTTACTTGGCCCGTAAAAAGAACTTCAGCTTTCCATGATTCAACAAAAAATCAATGAAACAGTCTTTTCTTACACAATTGAGAATACCCTACCCTAGGAAAATTCATGTGAAAAATCTATTTGCCTTGACAATTTCAATAAAAACATTTTAATGTAAAAGCTGAAAGAGGCTTGAATAACGAATTTTTGGCCCGTTATAAACAGATCGATGCAGATCGTGCCACAAAGACCTCAGTTTCAAATATGATTCATCTGACCAAAATTTGCATAATGCCTTGTGATGCTTTCTCTTGCTGTTCCTTAAACCGTTATAGTGTGCTAATCTGGTCAAATGACTTAGTTCAAATTCTTGTAACTCGGTACCGCTATAGCGTCATGACCCATGGGTCACTTGTTTAACTCTTTCAATAAATTATCATCTGATATAATTCATTTTGATTTATGGATAGATGCATCTATCCTCTCGAGAAACAATATTTTTGTTTGTTTGTTTTGAACAAATTTGAAATATTCAAGGTCAATGGCACTCTAATAGTAAAGGTCATGACCTCAATTTATATACCTCATCCCATAACTTATATCTATGTATATGCATATTAAAAAGGAATGTATCTATTGATTTTTGACTTATAATGCCCACTGTCAATTGGTAGTGATGGGGGTATTAAAAGGCACGTTAACAAGAAAAGAAAAAAGGTGGCACCACCTGTCTCCCGCAAAAGAAAAAGCTACCCAAGATCATTGGTCAACTTGGATTTTTTGGATCAATCCATGGAAACTTTCTTGAGAGATTTAAGAATATGTGTAATTTTCACCAGAAATCAAAATATTCAAGGTCACGGTTATTCTCATGGTAAAGGGCATATACCTATTTGAAATATACCTCGTCCAATAACTCATATCTATGCATATGCATAATATGAAAGAAATCTGGCTATTATTTTTTTACCTAATATACTAACAGTCCTGCCAGGTGCAATAAAGAGGATATAAAAGGCGCGAAATAGGAAAAGGATACAAGGTGGCGCCACCTGTCTCCCATAGAAGACAAGGCTATCTAAAATCTTCGGTCAACTGGATTTTTGGATCAATCAATGCAAGATTTCTTGAGATATTTCAGTATTTCTGTAATTTTTACCAACAAATTTATCTATTCAAGGTCAAATAATATTGTTATTCCCTACAATAAATAAGTGAAGGGAAAATAATGAGTAGGGTAGCCTCTGCGGTCTAGGAATAAAGCACAGAGCTCAAAGCCGGGAAATCGTGGGTTCGAATCTCAGCCGAGGTAGTGAGATTATCACGGTCGGTCCCCACCCCGGGCGATCACTCTGAAGGCTTAATGGGAAGGCTATGCCCCACAGCTGTATATCACTGACATACGAGTGGAACATGGGGAGTTCCTTGGTGTTATGATTCATGAATGGGGATGATAATACACCCAGGACCCGTAGGTGCGGTTAACTCTGGGCCTGGGTGACACCAGGATACAACACATAATATTAGGAAGCTAGTCCCAAGTAGTGCCATACCGAAATGGAAATCCTGCAGATGCACATACTTAGTTAAAGAATTAGATAGGTCAGCATTAAAAAATGGAGGCGGTTACCTCCACCAAACATGGATTATTAGTAAGGTAGCAGATGTAAAGTCTTTCTATCATTGCTTCGATGCAATACATATCAAACCAAAACCATATCCCACATTACTGCATTACAAATCTCATCCATGTAATTTAAGACCAAATTAAACAAAATTAATATATGTGTAACATATATGCTTTTAAGAATATGCAGGATATGGCTATCTTGTGTGTAGAATAGAATTTCAAGTAGGTTAACTGGTATTGAAAGGGAGATGACCAAGAGCTTGATACAGGAGTGGACAGGCGGAACTTTATACTTGAGTAGTTAGGGATCCACAGGGACCATATGGCGAGTCGGGACAGCCAGAGGCAGTTATAGCGGGTGTAGCAGGGCTTGCAGGTCGAGCTTTCCCCATATTTGCTTGATGAACACAGACTTGTGCTTTAAATGCATCTTACATCGTCCGCTACTTCAAGAAAATGCTGACGTAAATGACGAAAATGTA
The DNA here is from genome assembly GCA_026874595.1 of Sipunculus nudus. Classification (NCBI taxonomy): domain Eukaryota; kingdom Metazoa; phylum Annelida; class Sipuncula; order Golfingiida; family Sipunculidae; genus Sipunculus; species Sipunculus nudus. Next base: position 33,677,887 of record CM049318.1, read on the forward strand.
ACTTAATTTTCTCATGTAGGATAAATTAATTTAGCCTAAGGAAGCTTTGACTGACTGCTACCCATGTGAAAGGGAGCTGTAGATGTCAAAAGCCCATGTGATAACTGCATGTATAACATTACGCAAACGATATCGCTATCATATTTACAACCTCTATATTTAATTCTTTTTAGCTCTCTTATCTTCATGCAAGAAGTGCACATTGTATTGCGATCGGGTTACCATTTGTAGTTTAGCTATGCAAAGTCCATATAGAACCTGAACGCCCGAAGTCAAAGTGGCTCGTAGTTTATAATTAACTTACATTTATTATCGTCTTGTGCGTTTTTCATTTTGACATATTTGATTAAATGTTCAAAGGCCGGGTATTATCGTGAGCAACTCACATGAGTGAACTCTGATACATTTTTGTATTAGACTTTGATCATTCAGACGAGGACACGCCCCGGACGTCTCTTTAGATTCTATTCTTATCCAAGTTGTTTTGTCCGGGATTAACGTGCACATTTACTGGTATTTACAAATAAGCAAGCTATATTCTAAGGAACAGTGTGCTGGAGTATCTGCATATTCTGTAACATATACAGAAGTGCACAATATCTTGGAATATTTATATAAAATGGCAACCAAACAGGCGTCTCCAATCCAGGATCTGCGAAGGTGTCCAGTCTATTTAAACGACATGATGCACAAATCACCAAAACTACTGGAATGTAACCATTCTTACTGCATGTCATGCATTTATGGAGTAGCAGTGAAGCATGAAAAATCAGGCCTTAAAGTCCCGTGTCCAAAGTGCAAGCATAACACAGTGGTAAACTCTGGGAACCTCTCTGCCCTCCCGGATAATTTCCTTCTGCAGGAGGACAAGGCTGTTCTTGATTACTGTTTTTATTGTAACATGTTGGAAGAACAGGTGGTCAAAGCTATCACTTACTGCATTAACTGTAGCAGGTTTATGTGTAGAAACTGCTCAGAAAAGCATAAGAAGACGTCAAAATTTGTGAAACATGAAACATAACAATAGTTATGGCAGAAGAGAAAAAATATGAATACTGCCACAAACACAAAGAATCCGTTTTGTACGTTTGTTTGGCGTGTTCGCCCAATCGCTTACTGTGTGATGTATGTATGATGCAAGACGGACCTTGTCACCTTGATAAAGACTTCTAGACTTACATCTAGAAGATGTAAACCGAGAAATGGAGAAATTCATGTGCATCACGTCACTAAAAGAAGCATCCGACAAAGTTACAATTGTAAAGAAAAATGCCCTCATGCTGCTTAAGGATGATAAAAAGCAGTTGAAAAGTTTACGTGAAGCCCATGGAAGACTCACCAAGGCATTAGACAACTGCACTGAAGAAGAGAAAAGAGCAAAGGCCAGAAAATTTCACCTGGACAAAGATTCAGAAGCCTGGCTGAAACTGTTGAATATCAAGCGATGTGTCATTGACATGTTAAAGGAGAGAGCGAAACTGATCTACACTTTGCCAGTTGATGGCATTGTAAGTAAATTCAGAGCAAGCAGGGATCGCCGGGTCCTATACGTCTGTAGAGAAAGCTCCGTGATAAGAGAGATTTGTACGGAGGGGAAGTTGCGTCTGTTGGAGACAAAGGACTTGAAACAAGTAAATGAAGTTACTAGTTTTGACACCTATGATGACTTTATGTCGGCACTCTTCATCCTCTGCTTTATACAAATGTGAGCTCCCGTCAAATTTTACAAAGCCTTTGTCTTCCTTGTCTAGTCAGAGCCGACTGAAAGCATATTGTGATAACGTGACAGAGTTATGTGTAAACGATACCAACAGTACTATTTTTGCTTGGTCACGTGGAGAGTTGACAAAGTTCAGCATTTAATCTGACAGGGCATATAAACTTGGTACACCCTTTGATAAAAACCATAATGTTCAATTGACCAGAATTAGGACTGTTGACCTGCTGGGATTCATTGCTACAAATGTGGAACACCAGACCGTCCTCCTCTTTGACACAACAGGGAAGCTTTGACAGACTTTCACCAAGGATGGAGCACCAATCAAACGACCAAGGGCTACAGCTGTCGATGTTCAAGGTAACATTCTGATTGCAGATTCTGAAACATGTAAAATCTCTGAACTGACGTTGAGGGGAAAAATTGTTCGTGACGTGTTAACCAAAGGGGATGGTTTGTGTAACCCTATCAATGTCGTGTACAGCCCCCCGTACCTGTGGGTTGCTGACCAGACAGAGGATGAGAACACTATTCTTAAATGTTTCAACATGTGTTAATAAACTTGTATGCTAAACATGTTGAATTTCCCAATGTGTTATTAGTGATATAAAGTTATAAATAAACTGCACATAACAAAGACGTTTATCAGTGCTCATGCTGTATGTACAAATTGCACACGGTTTCATGTGTTCCTAAATGGTAGACCACATGATTTAAAGTATGAATATTGACTGGAAAAAAACCCACATCCCAGCTATTATATATAAAGATGGTATACATGAATATATGCCACCATATTATATGTTCACTATAAACCTCTATACTGGAAACTGGGACACAACTTTAGGGACAGGAGTTGACATGATCTTGTTTCCAGGCCTCCGTTTTTTAACTTAAAGCATCAAGAGACACTTGTACGGTCCTTTGTCTTGCTTTCATTGTCACGTATCCACGTATCACAATTATGTAATTTGTAAGGAAATGTCAGTAAAGTTTGAATGCTTTTAAAAAAATAATTTATATTTCTTGGAATTAACGAAGGAATAAATGTTATAAAATTTAAATGTTACACCTCTGTGTACTTTGCTTGATGTATCTGCCTTGTGGTGATATGTATGTTAACCAAGAGCCTGCCATAATGTCTTTTGAAGAATATTGTAAATATATTCTGAAACGGAAACATTTTCGAATGTGACTTATTTACATATTCGGAAAGGAAGTGTATTTATACATTTGATATACTATGGCCAGGGTATAAATGTAGGTCCACCTGAGTCTCTGTGAATCTTAAATACAATAAAAATCATTATTGATGACAATGATATAAAATCATGAACTCTTCTATTTTATACGGGTGAGCACTTCAAATTTTAATAATTAATTTTAGCTACAGGGAACTCTTATTAGATAGAGGCACGCTATCTATAGGCATAAAGTTCCTAAAAATATTGAACAATTTGAACATTTGACATGCATGCTTTCAGGTAAAAATCTCCTGTAATTTTGAAGGGCCATCCAGTTTAGGTTACTTTCAGTTAGGGATATCAACAGCAAAAGAAAATGCTGCATATATCTTACATACAGGTATAGACATGCCACTGGGGGTATTGACCCGTCAACTGTAGGAATCTGGTAACATTACTGCAGCAAAAGCAGTGACATACCTGATAAACAGACAAAACAAAAGTCCTAGAAATGCTCAAGGATGACAACAAAGGATTAGAAAGTATCCGCAATATTGCCGAAAAATCATCAAAGAATTAGACATATAAACTGAAAAACAGAACAAGGGTTGCATTGATCCGAGGCACATTCAAAACTAGGAACAATAACAGTCATCATAGTTATCATAGTTAAACTTTTTTGCTGTTGGCTTTTCTGATCACCGGCCGCTCCCTATATATTGACTAAGCCATACAGAAAAATACAATTTATAGAATATATATATATATATATATATATATATATATATATATATATATAAGGGAGAGGGGTGTCACTTGCGTGTGATGGTCTGCTAAATGCTTTCTTTGCCCGTGTGACAGCTCTGATTCAGTGCCTGCTGTAAGAGTAACGATTGAGCAACAGTATAAAATGCATACCCTCTGGCAACAACACTGCAAAATTCCAGCGTTATCGCCTGAGGAGATACGCAGGAGGTCAAATGGTAAACAACAAAACTCTTCTTAAGTAAAAAATATTTGAATACAACATATGAAATTCAGAAAGAAGGCAACAGAACCCTTTATTTCCCTCTATTAGATGCAGCAATATTTAAATACACAATTATCAGTACAATGCCATAAAATTCACAATGCCTGTTAAAGATACCCTTCATATTTTTTCCATAATTAGGTAGGTCTGAAGTTAGGTACAGATAACACAGGAGGTCTTTATAAGAAACGTTAAGCGGCCAACTTACAGTGAAACTAATGGGTTAAGTGGTTCCCACTGCTGAACACACAGTTTGGTCGAGACACTGCTTGCCGCACAGAACTAGTATTCACATCATCATTACATCTTGTTCATTGCTATATGTTCTGGTTAGTGGTCAGTATATAGACCCACTCTGATATATATATATATATATATATATATATATATATATATATAGTTACGGTTCTCTTTCACACGGCAAATCTGACTGGCCGAACCATAACACAAAAACCTCAGACACATATTCTCAATAAACGCCACAAGGGTTTCAGTGCAAAATCGTGCTCTTTCTATATATATATATATATATATATATATATATATATATATATACATATATATATACATACAATTATTACAAAAACAAATAATGAATACTAAACAAACTCTCTTGAAATGGCTGCGACTAAATAAAAACTTAACTCGAGTCCAAATGTTCAACTGAAGATTTTCTGCTTGTCCATAGTAACACTAGGAGGTATGCGAATAAGTAAAAGTCCTTCCCCTTCACAAATAAAAGTCCTTGGTTTCTTGTGGGGGAGGACGACCAACAACTACTGAATCTCGGTATCCCCGGGGTAAACGAGTTAACGTGAAAAGTTCATAATCGAGCCCTCGCTGAAGAGCGGTGACGAGTCCTCTTATAGGACTTGTGAAAAAGCAGTCAAATGCGTCAAAGTGGTTTTATTTCAATGAGTTAGCGAGTCAGCGACTTTCCTCAATAGTTATAATTGTTCTGAAGTGTGCTTCCACATTAGAGGAAGTCCCGTGCCAAGGACAAAAATAAGTTGAGTGTCATAGGGCGGTCCCGTGCCAGTGACAAAAAAAACAGTTGATTATCCAGCATAAGACGTTCTAAAAAGTAGGGGGTGAACCAGAAGAATCCTACGGGTGCGGCTGCAGAGGTTCACAACACCAAGCAGAAGAGGAAAATCCGTGCAATACCGAGGGGTCCACAACAATATATATATCTATATATATATATATATATATATATATATATATATATATATAGTCGGCATCATTGCACATTCCGCATGGTTTCAAATACGTTATTTAATTGTACAAAGAAACTATATATCTTATATTTTATGATTACATGAAATTATTTCTGTAAACAACTTCAACTGAGCGTCAAGACCCTTAATTAGGTCACCAGTTTTCATATTCTATTTATAAATGTGACCTTCTGCTGTGGATTGATAACTATCTTTAAACGTGTATAAGCATTCCAAATTGAGATACCAGACAAGCATCATGGCAGCAATTCATAGGTATTTTCTATTAATTTTTGCCAACATAAGGTTACGGTATACAAATATCTTTAAACAGGAACTTCGATAGTTATCGTGTTCCCGTGATAGATCAGACATGGTTGAGTAATAATTAAAATAGCCTGGTGTTAATGCTACCAGCTATGTGGAGCGATATAGTCGTGACTGTAGGCAACTTCGGGCCGACTGATGGAAAGAATCAAAGACCATGCAGCTGTGACCTATACTACATTCTTAATGCACATTAAACACACGTTTGCTCAAACTGTTGGACTGACAGTAGAAAATAAAACAAAACATATTTGAACTAAAAGCATATATCACCGGTATCCGGGGAAAACTAGATCAGCGGTGTTTAATAATTTACCTGTCTACCTCTGCACTAACAGCCAAAATGTTAACGTCGTTAAAGGTCCAAAGTCCTGGTTTCATATCGGGACTACACAGCAGGAAATTTTACTACGTTCACTTAGTAAATATTTTGCCTAAGCAGAATAATCACAAGATGTTATATTCAAAATATTAGTATCTTATTACCTGCCGACTCACTACCAAACATTCAGCCTGTACAACCCCGAAGGGTGTTCCATTATCAACATGTATAAAGAGTATATCAAAGAAGATCGATTTAACAGGTGAGACACAGGAAGTGAAGAGTAGGGCCTACACAAAAGGTTGGTCGATTATAACAAAATGGCGACCCAACAGGCGTCTCCAGCCAAAGATTTACGGGAGTGTCCAGTCTGTCTGGACGATACGATGAACAAGTCGCCCAAATTACTGGAATGTAAGCACTCCTACTGCATGTCATGTATTTCAGGATTAGCAGTGAAACATGGACAATCAGGCTTTCAAGTCCCATGCCCAAAGTGTAAACATAACACTGTTGTAGACTCCGGGAAGTTGTCTGATCTTCCGGAAAATTTTCTGCTGCAGGAGTTCAAGGCCGTTCTAGATAATCACCACAGGTACTCTTATTGCTTTTATTGCAGCAGGATGGACAGAGAGGCAAGAGCGGTCAGCCAGTGCATTACCTGCCACAGGTACATGTGCGGAAAGTGCTCAGAGAAGCACAAAAAGACTCAAAGATTTATGAAACATGAAATAATAGTTTTGACAGAGGAGAAACACCAAGAATACTGCCAGAAACACAACAAACCCGTTGCGTATGCCTGCATGGCTTGTTCACCTAACCGGTTATTATGTGATGTATGTTTGATGCTAGACCCTACTTGTCACCATGATAAAGATTTGGTCGATTATACCATACACTTATCCAAGGAAGAGTCAAAACTAAGATCAATGCTTGAACAGCAAAACAATGTGGACAATGTTTTGACAGAAATGGAAGACAGAAAGTTGAAGGAGATAACAAAAGCAATTGATGATGCTATGTTCATTATAGATGGCATTAAACGGGCATTAGTAGATTTGAAACGGAAAATTGGGGAATCTATGAGCATGGCTTCACTAAAACTGGCTGCAGATGAAGTTAAAAAGTCAAAGGCAAAAGCCCTACAGCTGCTCAAGGATGATACCAAATGGTTAGAATGTATACATGTAGCTGAAGGGGAAGTCTCCAGGGCATTAGACAAATATACTGAAGAAGAGAAGAAAGCAAAGGAGAAAATCTTTCATCTGGATGACGATTCACAGATCTGGAGGGAATTTTTGAATATGAAACAAATTTTAAATCGTATGTTTACAATAAGGCCAAACCTGGTGTCATGCTTGCCCATTCATGAAAATGTAATTAAGCTCAAGGCAACCAGGAATGGCAGAGCACTGTATATCTGTGAAGAGGGAAAGTCCCTTCAGTTGGAGGTGGAGAACATGGGATATGTTACAGTTAACATCCGTGATGACCATATGTACGTAATACGCTACCACACCACTTACTCTGCCCTATACAAATGTAAGCTCTCATCACAGTAAACTTTGTCTACCTAATCTTACCAGAGTTCATTGGAATTATATTTTGCCAACGTGACAGAGATATGTGTATGCGATGCAAACGTTAATATCTGTGCTTTGTCAGATGGATCATTATTTAATACTGAGGGGTCATTTGTTTGATACTCCTTATCAAGATGATCACGTTCAACTGACCAGATATAACACTGATGACCAGCTGGGATTCATCGCTATATATGTGACCACCAGACTGTACTTCTACACGACACAAAAGGTAAAACCTTACGAACCATCATAAAGGACGGGTCACAAGTCAAACAACCAAGAGCTGCAACGGTCAATGCTCAAAATAAAATTCTGATTGCAGACACCGGAACATGTAAAAGCGTTGAACTGACAGTGAAGGGAACATTTGTACGTAATGTTTTGACCAAAGAAGATGGTTTACAGAACCCTGTAAATGTTTTGTGTAGTTCCCCCTACTTGTGGATAGTTGACCAGATGCAGGACGAGGAAATTGTTCTAAAATTTTACAACGTGTGATGTTTGACTAAATAGTTCTAGAATAAAAATGAACAGAATGCATCACTAAATATGAGTTGATACCATACTCATGAAAGGCCAAGTTATTACACACACACTCATATATATATATATTGTTCCATGACACGTTAAGGATAGAGTATGTGCGTGAACAGAGAGTATAGGTATTGTCTGATATACACCATTATCTTACGATACAACCCGTAGCAGGCAATGTTTAATAAATGAAGATTTATTTTTTGACACAGAGGACTTGCAAAGATTCGTTTTTCTGATCAATCTACACGACAACTTTTTTAGAAAAAGTGTTGTTATATGGTTTTAAGCTTTCATACATAAGGCTTGGTTAACCTTGAGGTAATACAAATTATTTAACCAAAACTAGGTTACTATGTTTCCAAACCTGCCGCTATTGTAGTAATAATTACCTTTACATGGTCACAATGAATAAAGGTATTTAACTTTGAAATTTAACATAAGTTCCTAGGTTTAATCTGATCATAATCTGTGCACATGTATCGACAGAAATATCAGTGTAAATGGGTAATCGGTTGTTTCTCCGAAATTTTTGCTACGACCCTGAATACCCTATTTCATTTAGGACAGAGACAAAGTACTAATATGTAAAGAGTGGGACAAAATAGGCTATTCGATGATGTCGACACATGTATAAATATTAAGTAATAATTTTCTGCCAAATAAAGACTAATTTTTCTTCTTGGGTATTATTTATAATTTAAAGTAAATGTGCATACAGATACCACGCTTGGAGATCAAGCAAGCGCAACTTGCTAACACAAAAGTCACATACAGTTATTATTTAAGCACCTTTTTGTCAGTCATAACGGATAAATCTGCACTACTCTATTCTATTAATTAATATTATACAGTATCGAGAAATTAAGTGTTTTTTCAGTATATATCTATACAATATAGTCTTATACCCTAGATTTATTTGAAAAGGTAGAGCAAATGTACGCCTATATTTTTACCACAACGGCAAAAAATTTCTTACAAGCAAAATCTATCGTTTCGATATGTCTAAATATATTACATAACGATCTACACCACTACATTAATATGATGTAATATTAACATGTTTACGTGTAACTACTTGGTGTGTAACACAGGCATGAAGTATTTGTAACGTGTTTAGCAATGATTTTACATAAGAATCTTAGAGATATATCATATACCTACAACGTGTCTATATGAATTTTTTTATATTAAGTGACTTGTTCCGAATCTTAAGATTTCAAACTTAAAGTACATGAGGAATTTGACAATTTGACAGCAAATCTTTTCCTTTATAGAGGAAATCTTGTATGAAAAAGGTTATCCATGAATGTAAGCTCCACGCCAAAACTTCACGCACGTGATCAGCGTGGGAACAAACATTGCCTCCTTTCTTATTTCCCCAAACATCAACTGGGAAAAAAAGGGCCATAATGGCTAATGAAATATTTGGAAACAACAGAATGAATCTGGGAATAGGAGTCTCAGGAACAAAGGTGGGCACATTTTCTCTGTGTTTTTAAAGTGAGAACATAAGAAAAGTTTTTCAATTCATTACACTTTCCATGATAATATTTTTTTTCTTGTCTTTTAAGTTATAGACAATGTAGAAAATATGGATGATGTGAGGTCAACAAGTCACATACTTCCTCTTCACCCTAATGTAGCTTAATTTTAATAAGATCCACATAATGTGCAAGAATCTGTGTTGTTCAAGTTTATATCACATCTTTCGTATTACTATGCAAGTAATGATAGAATATATGCTATAAGAATTAGTTCTCTTGCATGTAACTGAACTTACCTATTGTTAGGCACTATGTGCATGACTTTATATAGTACTTTGTTCCTTTTTGTCGAATATTGCTTATTGTGTATTATACGGAATACATTTTTTATTGTGATTTCATTTACTTGCTTGGAAAGGAAATACAGCTCATAATTAATATATTAGATCTTTCACAGCTCGGGCGGATCTAGGATTTTGGAAAGGTGATATTCCAACTCAAGAAGACTAAACATAAATCCTAAAAAAAGTCCTCAGTCCTGTCAGATAAGAGCGACATATAAATTGGTTTAAAAGCCTATAAAAGGCTGCGGCGGCTCAAAGTGGTGGTGGGCGCGGCCCAACCGTATGAAAGCCACTGCACAGTTGGTTTACTATGGACAGGGTAAATCATTAAGGCACTGCACCATTACCCGCTCTCATTTCACACACCACAAGAAATGGTCACAACATCAACGTCATATGTAGGCTCGTTCCCTTCCCCCTTACTCGCTCCCTGGGCAAATAAATATATTAATGGTAGGAGTTGGTTGTAAAATCATATTCGATGAATGATAGATATAATTAATGAAGAGCAATTATCAATCGACTGTTTTATTTACCTTTTATATTAACGTAAAATCTCCAATTTGGATTTATACTTACCGAATTTTTAAGTTTGGTTTCTACATCATGCTGAAGAGTCTGGGTATTTACACTTATCGTACACATTCAGTTGTTATGTTGTTAGCAAATTCGGTTAAATAATCTGGCTAATATGACTTCTTTTAATGTAACTGCATATCATTCGTGATGTATTATGCAAAACTGCAATCAAATTATTCGATTAAAAACGAAAACTACTTTATATCATCGATATAATTGATTGATTGGCACAGAACTAATACATATGCATATGTAATATAAACGGAAACCGGTCTATACTATGTAACGTTGGAGCCACTATTCCGCCAGTGGTCGTTTCTAATCGAAACAAATCTCATATCTCTACTACTATGGGCTCTATGGGCCAGCCGGGACTACTTTATCTAAACTCTCAAACTTCAAAATCAAAATTTATACATTTCAGGGAAACAGCTTCTGTGTACATTCCACATGCGCATGCTTACTAAATGCTATTCTGTAACGTCCTTACCACAAATCTTTATATAATTAGCCTTGAAACAATCCTTACAAACACATTTTAACGGACTACATTGTCCTCTTCACTACATCTGTACCTATGCCGTTTGAAAATTTGGAAGCCCCGGTGCATTGTGGGGGTGAAAGTGTGACTCCTTTTCTTGAGTGTCTGAGTCTGCACAGTGAGACGTTGTACCGATTGAACTCTGGTTCTTATGTATGATTCCACGGTTTAAAAGTCGAAAGGCAAAAAAATTGGTTTTATGTTACCTGTAAATCAAAGATAAGCATTATAGATAGTATAATATCTTTCATATCATCTGCTTATTCGGAACAATATGTCTATATTCGTCGCTAGTACTCGTCACATTGTTAAGATCGACTTTTGTGATAATGGATATATTATGATAGATTACTGAGTTGTAAGATCGCGAAAATGAGACACACGGAGAAAAAATGACATTTGAAAGTCGCGAAATATTCGCCTCGCGAATATAATGGCAACCACAATAATAGGAAACGTTGTCTACGTCCTCCCCTGTATTTAAAGACAAGGGGGCAAATATATAACTTCTCTTGTCATGGCACCTGACGTTGAATTACAACATTCACTTCAATCTTGGTCGAAAAGATAACTCGTGCTCTGAAAAACCAGGCAGCCAACTGAACGTAATTAAAAAAAGACTCTCCTTAAGCAAAAGTTTACACTTCGATTGATCTAAATATTGTGACAATGAACTGATTGGAGAAGCAAAACTTTAATGAATAAATAAATCTGATATTTATGGATAAGATATTAGCTCTTGATCTTGAGAACCATTAATTGAATACCACATCTTGAAATTAGCAGCTCCATACCGTCTTTATAAAGGACTCGCCAATAATTTGCGCATATCCCTCAAATACTAGTTGATATTGTGAAGGCATGACAAATAGAAATCAGGGCCACTATCAATATGTTAATTTAATTATTTAGAAGCGGTTGTTCGTGGTGAAAACATATGAGAATGTTAAAGATATGAATAAAGGTACAGCTGAGAGTTAATGGTCGATACAACAGGCCATGTAATAATGGATACAGTTTGGAGAATGGTGGAACAGAAGATCCTGATTGCTGTACTACATTCGCGTTCATTCCCTGTGTAAACACGCCATGGTTATAGATAGACCATATACAGTAAGGTCTTATATCATTTCTCTACATTGGATTGAGAAAATGGTCGATTTATATCCATGCATATATAGAGCGGGCTATATCATGGTGCCTTCAATGGTGAAACAGTGACCCTAACAACACCCATGGGCCATGTTTGCTGAGAAAATGTAGGGGTGGGGGCAATCCACAGAAGTAAGGATATAACATATACCATGTCCTAACTTTTGATAACATGAGATGTATGTTAATTATTATGGAAAGTTTCGAGTGGAAAATTGAGCAAACTTTACACTTTCTTTCTCGTAATCGCTGATTAAAAATACGTTTTAATTCCCTAAAGAGCGAGGGAGACACATCAGTTACATTTTATAACAAAGAGGCAGGTTGTTTTATCTGATCGGTATAGCCACGATTATATAAACCTAGCCCTAATCGTGAACCATAATCAGGTGCGGATTAAAAGGGGTTGATTAGCCAGCAGGCAGGGGCCTCCCATTTTAGGGGGGGGGGGGGGGGTCAAGAATTACTTAATTAAAGGTGTGAAACAAATTCATTGCCGAGGACGGCGGATGTTGAATGCGATGTACATAGGATAACTAGACCTTTTGTGTAAAAATCTCATTTGATGCTTCAGAGTGAAAATACTTCATTCTTAATTTTAATATTTATAGTTATAATCATTCGCGAAAATGGATAGCAATCACTTCTATTACATTTTCTCTTCATTTACTATGACGCATATATGTCTTTAGGTTTCCTGACAACCCATATGTATAATACCCTTGCTATTTCGCTGTTTTTACCGGATACCGCGCAAATCAAAATGTGGTTTTATTTAACACATGCCATGAGTGGTATAATCACGTTCGCTTCATACTGACTATAACTTAAATTCTGAAACAGGGGGAAAGTGTTCAAAATAACCTTAAGTGTACATCTGGGTAAAAAAAGTGAAAGCCGCTGTAAAATAAATGACAGCGTTGAAGCGTTTGGCGAAAACTGACATGTATACAATTCCAACGCACAAAAACAACTAAAGCGTATTTACCCTCTGACATAGACTATCTGGGCGGTGTTATGAACACTCAACAGACATTCTTTTCCACATAGGGCTTCAGCTGGCATGAGATACTAACACGTGCGAACGTGATAATCATGGAATGCGAAAGAGACAGTATCGCATGCGAACGATACAATTAATCGCGTGCATACGCTATTGTAAAATTATTTTCTTTGTCCAACATACGAGCCTCAATACCTTACTCAAAATGAAATTAGTGCATAAGTAACACAAATATACAATTTCAAGCGGTCATAAAACTCCCTGTGACATCCAATTGTTTTCATGTAATAAGTGTCACACCAACATCTTATCCCATGATATTCCATTATAAACACCGCGAAAACCAAAGTCATATAAAGCATGTTCACACCCTCATATAAAAGTATAAAGATCGAATTCAACAAAATACTCTTCTGTAAAGTTACACAGCTATATCGAGTTTGCCCATCGAGCTGGCGAAAATGTTTAAAACGGTCAAATTAAGGTAGATCCAGACACCTTACAAACCTGCATTTATTTAGTAATGTTAATGTTGAATATATATGACACTGGGTAGACCAGAGAAACTTGTGAATGCATGAAGCCCTGTATGCATTTGGCAATTGCATGTATAAAATCAGCAGCAATGTCACAATTTGTGCGTCGCATTTGATACATATATCCCTTAGTTATGTGTGCATAAAAGTCAGCAATTTATCATCTGGTGAGTCGTATGAAGCGTGTGCAGCCAAATACGTATATACTTGAGGGAAGGGTCCAGAATTCTCGGGAGGGAGGGGTTTGATGTTAATACAAATGAAATAATACATTACAAAAAGACCCAACTCAATGAATCGGATGTAGCCTTAATGTTCCGAAAAAACACCAAAATAATTTTTTTTAAGTGAGGGGTGGATAGGGGGGGGGGGGGGGAGTTTAACCCTTTACATCCCGAATCCGGTTCCTCCCCCGCTCACACTGGCAACTTGACAATACAAAGTGCGAAGTGACTCGTAGCACTCACATTGTTTACCAAAGGCCTTATGAACACGATACCATATTCCGTTATGTCATGCGGAATGATAAGAACCTCTGTAATGTTAAAAGGCCGGATCATACCGGTATATTTTGATCACATCATTGTCACGTGGGATCTTGAACCTGTTTAGCTAAGGAGGCGCCCCCCGAAAATATCGCAGTATTTATGCACTCTTAAACATCTGTGTCTACATGGCTTTTACCTGCGAATTTAATTACTGTTAACAAATAAGTAATTTTTTTGTCTATGCGAAAGTGTACTTTGAAATATTTAAAGCAAGTTGGACGTAGGCTATTGCATGTGGGGGACAATATCTAGGACTAGGAGGATTTAAGACAAAATGGCAACAAAACAGGCGTTTACACTCACAGATTTGCGGCAGTGCCCGGTCTGCTTTGACGATATGATGAAAAAGTCACCAAAACTACTAGAATGTAAGCACTCTTATTGCATGTCATGTCTTTCTGGACTAGCAAAGAAGAAAAAACTATCAGGCTTTAAAATTAGATGTCCAACATGCAAACACAAAACAGAAGTTGAATTTGGAAATGTTTCTGCACTTCCGGATTATTTTCTGTTGCAAGAGGTTAAGGCCGTTCTTTATTATTGCTTCTATTGCAGCAAGTTTGACATAGAGGTAAGGGCTGCTAGTTTGTGCATCAGTTGCCATCTATAGGTATATGTGTGATGACTGCTCACAGAAGCATAAAAATACCTTGAAATTTCTAAACCATTAAATTATAGCTATATCAGACAGAAAACACATGCATGTTGGCTTGTCGGTTTTATTCAATTTCACTGCAGAACTGACTATCTTAAGTTCTTAAAAGACACCGCCACACATATCACATATTTAATATGTACCATGAGTCCCTCCGAATGGTGACAGGTCGCTAATCAGGGAAATCAATAAAAAATCTCCTGGAAAATCTGAAATTAGATCTTTGTTACCCATATCCACCAAGCTATGGGGCCTGTATATACCACCCAGAATAATTAAAATTTTGATACAAAAGCTCCAGTATGTGAATAACTAATGCATTGATTGCCATGATTTTTTGCATGCGTATTGATCATTGAGTGGTTCATCACTCCCTGCAGACTGGTGGCGCCATCTATATTTTTTTCTAATTTTCATAATTATTTTTCTCTATTTTTTAGACCTTCAAATAAAACCTCAGCTGTTAACAAGGTACAGATCATCAATGTTTGACTTAGAATCTTCTTACTTATCACCTAAAGAGGTCCATGAACAGTCTTCATGGAATTCTGAAATTAGGTCTCTGTTACCTATATCCTCCAAGGTATGCAGCTCGTAAGTACCCCAATTAACTACGCTTCGGCCTTTTGAAATCAGTTCGGCAAAGTCAAAACAGGGCAGCCCCGGAAGACCCCCAAGGAGGTGTGAGTGAGGCCTTTTGTTTTGACTTTGCCGAACTGATTTCAAAAGGCCGAAGCGTAGTGAATGAAGTACCCCCAGAAAACTCGGCGTTCGTTTCTGGAGAACTCTTCTGAGACCCTTGGACTGACCTTTCCGAAACCCGGCATAGTTGTTCCCTCACCTATGTAGTTGTGTGTAACAAAGACAGGTGGCACCATCTGCACCACAGTACGAATCTGAATGTCTTTTAGAAAACAGCTTATATTTGAGGAGTGGCTCACTGTATTAAGCTGAAAGTTTGCATATCTATAGATCATTGATCTCTCCATCTTGTAATCGCGACTGATGGCGCCACCTACAATACTTTTTGCGTAGTGTCCATCTGTGCTTTTTGCCATCTGTTCCTCTTAGTGGTCCTTCAATGTACTTGGTTGAAATTGTGCATGTTCATAAATCCTTGACACTTCATCTTATAAACAAGACGGGGGGGGGGGGGGGGGATCTGCAGTCGTTTTCCCGTGGCTTCCATCCGTATATTTGCTTTTGGTGAAAATTGCTCATATCTCAGGAGTAGTTCAAGGTATTGGTCTGAAAAACACCTACCTTCCCGTTTTTGTAGAATAAATTAATGCCCTTTTCTCAGGAGTGATTTACCGTATTGGCATGAAATGATGCATACCCTTAGATCTTGGACTCCTCCATGTTGTACTCAGGACTGGTTGCGCCACCTGCAATTGTTTTCCTGTGGCGGCCATTTGTACATGTGGTTTGGGTGATAAATGCTGATATCATGAGTGGTTCAAGGTATTGGTCTCAAGTTTGGCATTTCCATCCATCTTGGAAAATTTTCTCATAAACCAGACAGGTGGCACCACCTACCTTCCTGTTTCTGTAGAATAAATTAATGCTCTTTTCTTAGGAGTGGTGTGCCGTATCAGCCTGAAATTGTGCATGTCCTTGTATCATGGACTCCTCCATATTGTACTCAAGACTGGTGGCACAATCTGCAATCGTTTTCCCGTGGTGTCCATCTGTACATTTGCTTTTGGTGAATATTGCTCATATCTCAGGAGTAGTACAAGGTATTGGTCTGAAATTTGGCATGTCCATCCATTTTGGATAGTGTTCTCATAAACTAGACAGGTGGCGCCACCTACCTTTCAGTTTTTGTAGAATAAATTAATGCCCTTTTCTCAGGAGTGATTTACCGTATTGGCATGAAATGATGCATACCCTTAGATCTTGGACTCCTCCATGTTGTACTCAGGACTGGTTGCGCCATCTGCAATTGTTTTCCTGTGGCGGCCATTTGTACATGTGGTTTGGGTGATAAATGCTGATATCATGAGTGGTTCAAGGTATTGGTCTCAAGTTTGGCATTTCCATCCATCTTGGAAAATTTTCTCATTAACCAGACAGGTGGCACCACCTACCTTCCTGTTCCTATAGAATAAATTAATGCTCTTTTCTTAGGAGTGGTGTGCCGTATCAGCCTCAAATTGTGCATGTCCATGTATTATGGACTCCTCCATATTGTACTCAAGACTGGTGGCACAATCTGCAATCGTTTTCCCGTGGTGTCCATCTGTACATTTGCTTTTGGTGAAAATTGCTCATATCTCAGGAGTAGTTCAAGGTACTGGTCTGAAATTTGGCATGTCCATCCATCTTGGATAGTGTTCTCATAAACTAGACAGGTGGCGCCACCTACCTTCCCGTTTTTGTAGAGTAAATTAATGCCCTTTTCTCAGGAGTGATTTACCGTATTGGCATGAAATGATGCATACCCTTAGATCTTGGACTCCTCCATGTTGTACTCAGGACTGGTTGCGCCACCTGCAATTGTTTTCCTGTGGCGGCCATTTGTACATGTGTTTTGGGTGATAAATGCTGATATCATGAGTGGTTCAAGGTATTGGTCTCAAGTTTGGCATTTCCATCCATCTTGGAAAATTGTCTCATTAACCAGACAGGTGGCACCACCTACCTTCCTGTTCCTATAGAATAAATTAATGCTCTTTTCTTAGGAGTGGTGTGCCGTATCAGCCTCAAATTGTGCATGTCCATGTATTATGGACTCCTCCATATTGTACACAAGACTGGTGGCACAATCTGCAATCGTTTTCCCGTGGTGTCCATCTGTACATTTGCTTTTGGTGAAAATTGCTCATATCTCAGGAGTAGTTCAAGGTACTGGTCTGAAATTTGGCATGTCCATCCATCTTGGATAGTGTTCTCATAAACTAGACAGGTGGCGCCACCTACCTTCCCGTTTTTGTAGAGTAAATAATGCCCTTTTCTCAGGAGTGATTTACCGTATTGGCATGAAATGATGCATACCCTTAGATCTTGGACTCCTCCATGTTGTACTCAGGACTGGTTGCGCCATCTGCAATTGTTTTCCTGTGGCGGCCATTTGTACATGTGTTTTGGGTGATAAATGCTGATATCATGAGTGGTTCAAGGTATTGGTCTCAAGTTTGGCATTTCCATCCATCTTGGAAAATTTTCTCATAAACCAGACAGGTGGCACCACCTACCTTCCTGTTTCTGTAGAATAAATTAATGCTTTTTTCGTAGGAGTGGTGTGCCGTACTCCTCCATATTGTACTCAAGACTTGTGGCACAATCTGCAATCGTTTTCCCGTGGTGTCCATCTGTACATTTGCTTGGGTGAAAATTGCTCATATCTTAGGAGTGGTTCATATTATTGAACTGAAATTTGGCATGTCAATCCGTCTTGGAGAGTTTTTTCGTAAACCAGACAGGTGTTTCTGATGATTAAATTAGTGCCCTTTTTCTCAGAATTTTAGTTGGTGTAACGTACCACTCAATCCATCCCTCACTTCACCTGTACCACTCTGACTATGGCGGATACACGTTGTCGCTTGTCGACTATCTGTTTTCTAGTTAAAAATGTGATACCAAAACTTTTTTAGGCATTTTTTTCTATTTAAAAGACCTTCAAATGAAGTGGTCATCTGTTAACACAGTACAAACTGTAACCGCTGAACCTAGAATCCTTCTAACTTGACATCCAGGGAGACTGATAAAAAATCTCCTAGGAAACTGGAAATTAGGTCTTTTTTATTACCCATATTCTCGGAGCTATGGGGCTCATAAGTACCCCGAAGAATAATTAAAATTTGATACAAAAGCTCCAGTATCTAAATAACTAATGGCTTGATAGCCATGATTCTTTGGACATATATTGATCATGGAGCATTTCATCAGTTCCTGTAGACTGGTGGCGCTACCTGTATTTTTTTCAAGTTTTTCCGCATTTTTTTCTTTTTATGAGACCTTGAAAGGAAGTTTTCATCTGTCCAAAAGCCCACTGAAACCCATTTCTAAGGACTCTTCACAAAATTCATGATTTTTTTTCTTTTTGCACTCTGGCAGTCATTTTGCTCATTGTTCAACATTCCTTGAATTCAGCTAAGCGTCATGGCCCATGGGCCACTAGTTAATTATTCTGGGGGCACTTACAAGCCCCATACCTCAGAGAATATATGTCACAGTGACCTAATTTTAGGTTTCCAAGGATATTTTTTATTGACCTCTATGCCTATACCTCTATTTGTGCCTTGCTAACAGACGACTGGACCGACAAAGTGCCATATATATACCTCAGTTGACTTACAGTCTGCTGAGCTAAAAATATGGAGTAAACCAATCCAGTGCTTTTTACACTATGATTATTCTACTTTAAAATATGGGTGAATACATAACCTCAAAAACATAAATAAAACCACATGGGAGCATATCTTGATGTTTCAATCATGCAGACTGACAATATATTATCTGTGACCATTAAACTGAGGAGGTACTGTCAGAACTAGTGAAAAATAGGACTAAAAATATAAAGTCTAAATAAACACTGCACTTGAAGTATATATACACACTTCTTTTTCATTTATGCCGGGGGTGTCCCCCCCCCCCCCCTCCCCTTTTTTCAAAGACCCTGTGTCTGCCCCCGGCGATCCACTTCGGGCCCACGTCATCTAGCGCTAGTTGCGGTCTGGTGGGTTTACATTACTAGCGATCATATCCAAGAAGTGAGTCACTTTTGTGTTTATTTATGTGGCACTAGGTCAAGTCACTATGATCAGCTTCAGGGCTAAACGTTAATCGATATATTCGCGGAAATACTCACAGAATAACTAGTTATTACTTATCATCGTTCATTCTGAATAACCTTTTATCAATTTGCTGTAATCTTTTCCACCAGTAGGTGGCAATCGAAAATCGGTGATTATTCTCTTAAACTTTAATATTTTTAAACACTTTGACACTAAATCTGACAACGCAGCAAAGGCCTTATATGAGATGTAAAAACTACATAACAAAAACCAACATATATATTTTGCAACCTTCTGTTTCATCTGTATCTTTTTGCTAAGTTTTATGGTTTCTGTCATGGGTTAGGAGCCTCACTTTGACAATTACATTTTTTTAGAATATTTATGATACTCAACAACCAATTAGCAGCTTTTAAATGTAGTTGTTTGAGAATGTGATCAGTGATCTTGGCCTTTATCCGGTTGGTTGAGATGTTGTAAAATTAGACTGTTTTCTCAAATATTCATTTGAATGAATATCTAAAATAATTAAAAAGGTATGGTGTTAGTTTCATTAGGACTAAGCCTCATTGTTATGCGCAGCTTACTCTCTGGATCTGATCTGTAAACTGTGTCATTAATGAGTCCCCCCCCCCAACATATGCAGGTAAGGCTTGTAGGGATTGATGAGTTATTTTCTACATTTAACTCTATTTTTTTAATTACACATTCTATTTTGCATATTTTGGTCTTTTTTTTTTGGATGGACTTTCATACGTTCTCAAGGGTGCATCACTGGCGATTCAAATTTCCTCCTTTCACAATTTTTTTAACTGACCTTTGGCCACAGTATTACTCATAGGTCACAAAGTTACACCTGATTTTTTTTTTACCTTGACCTAATTCACAAGGCGTACTCTCCATAGCCTTTTCTCCATTATCGCTCAGTCGCGGGAGTAAGCTTCCGGTGCTTTGCGATTTAGAGCATCTATAGTGATCTCTTTTCTATGACCCGACTTGAGATATATACCGGAGAATACCGACCTAAGATAGCGTGATATACCAAATCCCCTTCATTCACTCCTGGTCGCAAGTGGAAACACGCTGATTCCTATATGACACAGGGGCCAGTCTACGGCTCCCCTGCCTGCAAATGAACTTTCAATCCTTTCAATTGCACGGTTTTTTTTCGCAAATACATAGGCAAATACAAGCAAGTAGCGTAGAAAATGACCGAAAGTACAGAATGGCGCAACTCTTGCCTGCATTATTTAGGCAGTGATCCCGTCAGTTGGAGAATTTTCTTAATTCAATGACCTTTGTTAAATACGACCTTTGTCCTGTTACCTTCAGATATGCGACCAGACGACACTTACAGATCCCGGAAAAATCGACCATGAAATGTAAGTGGTACTACCTGAGATAGCGAGCAGCGGTTTATTTGTTTCATGGTTTGGGCGTCATAAACGCCTAAATAGGACTCCTTTTTCACTCCGTCCAGAATCACACTCAGTAAAACCCCTTCGTCTTCACGGATGCTGTTAGGGTGCGCCACATACCACGGCTCCGTCGGTTGGTGTCCGTCCTGAATCCAGCCGAGGTCGGGCCCACCACACAAGATTTTTTTTGACAATGCCGTGGTTATGATGCCGTTTTTCAGTTCTAATGTCACGCCATATACATAACAGTAGCCAAAATGCCGGTACGCTTCATTAATGACCGGCATGTCCAAATGCGCGGCGTATTTCACATCTCCTACAGACTGGAAAGAACGCACCGTAATTTGCTTCGTGTATAAGTCGATGGTGTAACGCTTCAATGTGGGTTTAACATAATTTTTCGCTATCTTTTCCCGATTTTTTATATTCGAAAATTCAAGAAACTTAAACATTCTGATATCCGGGTACGTTACCAAGTCAACCTCGATTACTGTATCACTGAGTTCAACTGAGTTCACGTGATGCATCACGAACATGTTTTCAGTCTCCAAAGTGATTTGTTCTCCAGTGTAAATGTTCACTACAATTACACTTGTAGGTTTATCGGGATGCCAGTCCAGGCTCCCTAGTGGAGTCATAGTTTGTAAGAGTTTACTGGTGCTGAAGTACACAGGACATAAGAACAGAATTGCGTAATGTGGAGACAACCCGAAAGAATGCATGTAAGGAGCTTGTTTCATTGGTATTTGTTTGATAAACACGTACTCCCTAGCGGATTTTATACGAACTAAATTAATCGAATCCATTCCAAATGGCAACAGGTTAATTACGTGTACGAAGCTGATATAATTATCTGTCCCAAATTCCGGAACCGGATGTGACGTAGACATCGTTGGGGCCGGGTTACAAAAATGAAATTTTCCTGGAATTGGTGGATGTATAGCGCCTTGTTCATTCAAAGTTTTATGATCAAACTCATATGAATCCCAGAAGTCGCTGACAGCTACGAATTGAGAATTTTTATTTGAGTCATCTTTCTTGCCAAACTGAAATACATTCACGTTTGTATTGTCGACCCCATTATGTATAGAAAGCAGCTTCTCCCACCAAGAAAATGGCGGTTTCAAGTTGTCAAACAAAACGAAAGGAGCTATATCATCTTTGTCCACAGAGTCATTGTAGAAGTTCGTGCGCAGGAACTTTGCCGAGAAATAGATGGTTTGGTTCCCTCGGAGCTTGAAGGAATGCAGCTTGCTATAACCGTCGAACGGATGATTAAACTCTCGATTACCCATCTCAAACTGGCCAGGGCCATTTCGAATCTGTAAACACATAGAAGACAGACAAGAAACGTGGTTTGTCCTGAAGTGTCTTGTATAACTTTTTGAGGGCAATACGCAATCCTTTTCATGCATTAGATTATAGAGAATAGTAGTACTTCAATGTTATATTGTGTTTTATAAAAATAAAAAACAATAACAATAAATAGAAAAGAAAAAAGATAAAATAATACATTTTAAAATACCTAGTACAATCAGTATACAAAAAAGTAAAACAAAATACATAACAGCAATTAACACGTTATGCATAACAATAATAAGAATTAAAAAAAAAGAAAAATAAGAGAATGATGCAATGATACCAGAATACACTTCACAAGATCCTATTACAAGCAATAGAAAAAGAAAGCAAAAGTAAGATAAAACTCATAACAGCTATTAACACATAATTCATAACATATACATGATGGTGCATGGAACATACTGTATATCCATATACTTACAAGAGTTCCTTGTAACCATTTCGGTAGAGGATTGTCACATAGCACCGGCCGGTCAACTTCCTCCTGTCTGTTAGAAGTCAAAAGAAGATCGAAAGTGCCACTAGCAGGCAAACATGACGTCATATCAAGACATGTTATCGTCACCAAGACCAAATACCCAATTCCAGCCCATCTGTTTTGCTGATACATTCTTTATCTGAAAAAAAGTAAAAATATTTGTAATACAGATTCTCACGTGCATGGTTATGCTCTCTCTTTCTCTCTCTCTATCTCTCTCTCTCTCTCTCTCTCTCTCTCTCTCTCTCTCTCGTACAAGCCACCTTGCAAATGCCGCGGCGTTTCTGCCGCGCATATGGAAAAGCACCCTTATCTAGACTGATTGGTGTAGAACGATAACTGTCTGTAATGTCTGTATGAAATAACGTCACGCCACCAAGGTTACGTGCCTTCAAGCACGATGACGTCGTTGCACCCGGTGATCATTGACGTTGCATCAAGTGACCTATCTACTAGGCTAACAGATATATCAATAGTATTATTGTAATGTACTGTACGCTACAATTTTTTAAAGATTTCAAAACAATTATTTTAGTTTGATATATTTTAATTAATTAATTCTTTTTTATTTCTCAGCCATTTATGGTTCAAAACATTTCATTCGCATTATATGGATTTGTAAAAATATGTTCAAAAATATGTATGAGTATGATTTGCCTACACCTAGATTTATTCTTTTTCAATTAAAACTAAAATACCCTAATAATTCATAATTAAAGAGTTAACAACCCAAACAAAAGGACTTTTTACCTATATACATGTATTAATATGATGCCAAGAGGTGTTCTGTAGCTGTATAGGTACGTTGGAATAAACTATTTTAGTCAAATATCTGAAATTCATTAAAATATTTAAAAATAAATAAAAGCAATCAGTAAATTAAAAATTCCAAACATTCCATATATCAAATGCAGATCAGATCTGCAGTGTTTAGAATATTGTTACGAAGATAAATTATTCAGGGGAAAACACTGGGCCGATCCGGGATTCGGTCCTCTTTTATGTCACCCCGTAACACATCCCCTCTTAAGAGCGTTCTGCTATCAGAACAAGACCAATTATCCCAGGAGTCACACTCGGTGAGCTTATTCCCTGGGCCACAAAGTTTACCGTCACGTTGGACGATCCCCATTTTTGTTATGAAGACATTTTTTTCTGGGAAAAACATTGGGCCGATCTGGGAGTCAAACCCATGTCGGTGGCGCACAAGTCCGGCGTACCAACCGCTTCGCTAGCAAAGCAAGCTTCACTAGCGAGACAGTTCGGTCCGCTTTTATGTCACCGAAACAACCTTTTTAGGTAATTTTGCATATTAGCGGTTTTTTAGAAGCTTATTTTATATCTTTTACGCAAATTATAAACAGAATTAATATACATGTACTATAATATACAAGAGATGTATAATCTTTAGTAAAATAAGGGTTATAAAATGAAAGGTAGTTTTGTTTGAGAGACAAAATGTCTCAAAAGTCGAATTTATTGGCTCAAATTTTCACCGTCCGCCATAACGTTATGCATGACGTTGATGACGTTGCTTAGAAAACAAAATATATTTGAGCATTTTTGCTAATTGTATCTAAAATATATTGGTTTACAAACACTTTAAGCCTTATTCCCTTATAAGTAAACATTTCTCCCTATTATAGAATAAACAAAATTTGGAAAAAAATGCGTTAAAAATTGTAAAATAAGCCTTTTACAAAAACTCGCTAAAATGCACAATTATCCCTTTTTAGGGTTTCAAACCAAATTTTGCGACCCTGACCCCCTTCTTCCCGGACCAGAGACCTGCTATTTAGGTTTTCTTTCAGTCTTCCTGGGAGTGACCCTCCTCCTTCCAAAATCCTGGATCCGCCCCAGTATGCTACCTTTTGGTCTTGTTTTGTTTCCTTAAACGAATTTGAAAAGTGTGGACTACATTTTATATTGATTTTACGCACCATTTCATGAACTGCTCAAAACTTTTTTTTACATTTTATTTTCTGGCAAGCTTGCAAAATTTAACGTAGCCTATCGTGTCTCGACCCGGCAAATAAAATAATATAAAAGTTGCACGCTCGCACGATAGTGTTTGTTGTCACCCCAACTGCGCATGTAGTCACCTGATACACGGATTTCAAACTAACCTGGTATGGCATTACGTACTATGCTAGTATCGGAACTATAACCATGCTAAAGTCTGTTCCACAAAAGGGTGCCCATTGAAATTTGGCAATATTTTCATTAAACTGGCAGATTAATTGCAGTTGGCATGTTCAGAAGCGGATCGGGGGGGGGGGGGGGGGGGGGCCTTTTTCAGCCGAATCAACCTTTTTTTAAGGTCTTCAGACCAATTTTGTGGCCTGGACCCTCCCCCCCCCCCCCCTTTTCCGAATCAGAGGACCTCTTTTTAGATTAATCATAGTCCTCCTGGGTTGGACCCCCCTTTTCCCAAATCTTGGATCCGCTCCTGATGTTGCAATGAAGTAATGAGGTGTTGGCCTAATTTACTATAATTCAAATTACAATCATACCTAGCAAAATATTAAAGCAATACAATTAAATCGATATTTGAGAAATCAGTCTATTTCCCCTCAACCCCATTCACCGGTCACATGCTCAAACAACTGCACTTATAGTTTCGGAATATTTTTTTCTCAACACTTTTTCACCGAGTAGTCTTGGAAGTATCGACGTATCGTCCGCCCCAGTGCCTGTGTCAGCTAGTTTTACTTGCTACTGTAAGTGAAGCAGGGTAAACCATTCTGGTCCAAAGGTTGCAGGCGATAAAGAATTTAACCTTACCTTGCTTTGTTTTTGTATGAGATCAAAAATCCAAAATATGTCAAAACAGCTTACATTGTGTACGACTTATTTATTGCCAGAGAACTGAATAAGCCAGGCAAACTGATGACGTCAGTCAATTGAAGGTGATGCTCGGCCGATCATTGTGACGTCACATTGTCTCACTAACACAACGAAGTCATGCATAGACATGGGAAGTGTTCGATGGATTGATGTAACTGTCCAGCAGTCAATCGGTCCATCAGCATCAATTTCGCAAAAGTAAATAATTTTTACATTATATAATACCTCTTTTCACAATATCAGCAGAATATCTGTATATAACTTCTTTAAACCAAACTGTTATAATCTAAAAAATAAATTAATTATTGCGAACAATGTACATGCTTACATGGGGTTTTGGGAAGAATCGGGATAAAATACACGTATAAGTATATTTTCACCAAAAATTATCTATGTACGTAAAGGTACACTAAAATATAGAAACTAAATAATAACGGCCCCCCTTAACATACATATATCTTGACACCATGGAATAATTTTTCCTAGAAATGTTGCCTGCTGTTCCATATAGGCCTACCTACCTGCAGCTAGCAGAAACTTCAGATGGCAGAAAATTTTGAATGAACTTGTAGGCCTACCTGAATATTTCTTGGATGGACTAGGTACATGAAGAAATGGATGATACTGAAATTTTAATGTGACTCGACAGAAGATGTATTTATTTTTGTGACAGATTTCTGTAAAATTTTAATGTATTTTTTTTTAGAAATTTAATATATGTGTAGCCGTGGGAGTGGTACGTGTCTATTTCGTGGAGCACAACACGACAACATTTAAGTTTTATAGACCGATTTATTTACAATTGTCCATCTTGCCGTACAGTTCATATTATTTTCTCCATATCCAGCCCTTTTTAAATAAACGTTCACAGAAAATGTTCACAGAAGTGTTCCGTTGTTAATATATATATATCACCTCACAGGCTGTTTCTGGAAGATATTATTCTAGCGATCCCTGTGATAATTCTTCTAGAAAAAAAATAATATCGAACCGCCGCCTTCTATGTCCCCCATCCTCTAACGTCTACCCTGACGTCATCGCGCGCGCACGAAGTGACGTCACAGGCACGCGCGACGTCGCGCCATAATATAGACAAGAAATATTTTAACAAGTTTGTGACAAGCATATTATTTTTAATGGAGCCACCATGTGATTGCCTTTTGAATCATAGTCCTGTTACATTCACCCCCTCTTAGAAACGTCGACCTCGACATTAAGAAACTTGATCATGATAGTTATAATCAGAATATACTGCCACTCCTATGACAGTAAATATTAGGTGCATTGCAATGCACCGCAAACATTTAAAGCTACACAAAGGATTAAATGTTCAGTCAAATGACTAAACTTGAAAAAAGGTTTTCATCACATATTTTCAGTGTTTACTCCCTATTTTTTTTTTCGGCTACAATATATACATTTGAATATGATATTCACTAAAAACTTTGTACATAAGTTACACATAGATAATGGTATCAATAACTGCATCTGGTGGAATCCAGTCTCCCGACGCTAACCAAGCTGGAGGTTTGCGTGTACGTGTGGACCGTCTAGGAGCAACATTTGTACTTTGTTCATCATATCGTCATCATATGTACATTCTTCTGGTACGTATTCCGGCGATAATCTATCAGCTATATCAATATGATCACTTGACGATGCTCGAGGTTGCGTGTCGCACTGCTCATCTGACTGTGTTGCTTCTGTCAGAGGTGAGGCCTCTGAATTGTGGCCATGATGTACATTAGAAGTCTGTGACTCTGTGCTACTTCTGGTTTGACGTATATTTCCTTCAGTCAGCAAATTTTAGTATTCCTCTGCAAGGCTATTTGAATCAGATTCTGGCGGTATCTCTTCCAGATGTTGAATCTGGACATCATGGTCAATGACGGGTTTTCGCAAAACCATTGGCGTGACATCGCCCGGTTCGTCGTCTTCGTCTGTATCTGTGTTGTCTGTGTCTACTACTTGGGTTGCTGGTTTCCGTTTATATAGGTGGCCACTTGTAGCATGTGTTTTTGGTGAAATTTCGAGTGGTAACGATCCAATCGGCAGTAGTAAATTTCGATGGAGGGTCCTGATGTGTCCTTTCCGGTCCTCTCTGTGTACCTTGTAAACTGGTATATTTGTATTTGGTTGCTCAATGACTTTGTATGGCTCCTTTTCCCAGATATCATTCAGTTTTTGTTTTCCAATAATTCAAAACTTTCTGATTAAAACGCTCTCTCCTCTCTGAGGCACTGCTCCTCTTACTTTCCGGTTGTACAGATCTCGTCTGGTTTTGTTTGTTTTTCGCGTATTCTCTTGTACCATTCTATAAGCATCCGCTAATTTTGATTGTACGGAAGACACATACTGGCTGTGGTTACCTGAACCCTCTCCTTCACTGACTAGTCCAAACATCAATCAGTGCATCATCTGGCAGGCTTGGCTGTCGCCCATACATTAAGAAAAATGGTGAAAATTTTGTTGTATCATTCCGGGTGCAGTTGTAAGCATGCACCACTGCGGTTAAGTGGTCTTTCCAGTTGCTCTTCTTTTCTTCAGCCAAGGTTGCTAGCAGAGTGAGTGAAGTACGGTTGAATCTTTCACATATTCCGTTTCCTTGGGGATGGTAAGGGCTCGTTCTAGATTCCTGCATGCCTGTCAGTTCACAAAGTTCTGAAATCACTTGACTTTCAAAGTTTCTTCCTTGTTCTGAATGGAGACGATATGGTAGACCATAGTGGTTGAAGAATATATCCACCAAAGCTTTAGCGTTAGTCTTTGCAGACTGGTTTCGACAGGGAATCGCTCCCGCAAATTTTGTAAAATGATCGGTGACCACGAGGATATTTTCTATTCCTCCCTTTGAGGAATCCACCATCAGGAAGTCAATGCAAACCAACTCAAGAAGTTGCGTTGTCATCAAATTTACGCGTGGGGCTACTTGGTTGTCGGGAGTCTTTCTCCTTACACAACTGGGATGATACATAATTTGCTATATCTCTGGTCACCCTTGGCCATAAAAGTCGTTCTTGTATAAAGTTCACAGTTCTATCTCTTCCCAAATGCCCCATCTCATCATGCATACTTTTTAGCACCAAATCTCTGAGGCTCTGAGGAAGTAAAAGTTGTTTATTGGATATTCCATCAACCGTCCGTTTTCTGTAGAGTATGCCATCTTGGAAGAAGAGGGTATTTCTGTATCTCAACAATATTCGAACTTCTGGACTTACGGACTAGCCTGTTTCTAGCCGACCAGACTTCACGTAATTAGCGACAGTTGAAATGTGGGGATCCATTTCCTGGGCCTTCCTGATCTCTTCTGTGGTTAACACGGTGAGTGAATCTGAAAGAATACTTTCGTCTGGCATACTTTTGGGATCACATACCAGACTGTTGGCATGCCCAATCATTGACTGATTACACAGTGCATCAGTTGTGTTTATGGTGATTATTTCAGTATCTGCAGGGTCTAGACGTTTCAAACGAGATAGAGCATCTGCATCTTTGTTCTCCCTTCCGGATCGATTCACTATATCAAACTGGAAATCTGACAGTTCCGCTACCCATCTTTGTCCTGTGGCGTCTAGTCGAGCAGATGTTATAACATATGTCAAAGGGTTGTTGTCAGTGTGTACAACAAACTTGGCACCATACAAATATTCTCTGAACTTATCCGTGGTCGCCCATTTCATAGCCAGAAACCCAAGCTTATGTATAGGATATCTGGATTCTGAAGGGCGAAATCCACGACTAGCATATGCTATGGGTTTGAGTTTGCCGTCCTTATCGTGGTATAACACAGCCCCAAGTCCATCACCGCTGGCATCAGTATGCAAAACAACGGTTGGTTATAATCCGCAAATGCAAGAACAGGTGAAGATATTAGTTTACTAATGAGTATGTCAAAAGCCGATTGGTGTCTAATCTGTCCATGTAAATTTATTTTTTCCTTTTCTACTGTGAGAATGTTTCTGAGGTTTCTCGCCTTGTAATAGTTAATGGGGTGGATTGGCCATCTTAGAAAACCCTTCTATAAATTACCTGTAGTGTCCTGCGAAGCCTAAAAATCTCCGGACATCTTTCACATTTCTAGGTACAGGTCAATCTTTCAGAAACTCTACTTTTATTCGGGTCCGTCTTGATACCATAAGAGGAAACTATATGACCAAGGTACTTTATCTCCTTTCGTAAGAACTGACATGTTATTGGTTTGGATTTTAATCCAGCTTTCCATAGACGCTCGAAGACCGATTGTAGACGTTGAAAGTGTCCCTCAAACGTTTTACTGAATATGATTATGTCGTCCAGATAGAGCAGGCACTAAGAGAGATGTAAATCACTCATAG
Source organism: Sipunculus nudus (assembly GCA_026874595.1). NCBI lineage: Eukaryota > Metazoa > Annelida > Sipuncula > Golfingiida > Sipunculidae > Sipunculus > Sipunculus nudus. Next base: position 33,707,833 of record CM049318.1, read on the forward strand.
TAGCTTGCATCAACCTTTTGGAATGTTGCTGGCGCATTTACAAGTCCAAAAGACATAGTGTTAAATTCAAAGAAACCAAGTGGTCCAGCAGTGAAGGCTGTTTTCTGTTTGTCCTTTTCTGCCATTTCCACTTGCCAATAACCTGCTTTCAAATCAAGTGATGAGAAGTACTTTGCACCTTCAAGCGAGTCTAACGTTTCCTCTATCCGAGGTAAAGGATGAGCATCCTTTACAGTTTTGGAATTCAGTTTTCGGTAGTCGACGCAAAAGCGCAATCCACCGTCCTGTTTGCGAACCAAAACGACTGGTGAGGCGTATGGACTGTAGCTTTCTCTTATCACCCCAGCATGAAGCATATCCTGCAAATGTTGACGCACTTTTTCAAACAAATGTGGAGGAATCCGTCGGTGTATCTCCTTAAATGGAATTTTATCAACTAGGTTTATGTAGTGTTTTACTTTATTTTACCGACCTAAGTCCGTATCACTGAGAGAGAATATGCCTTTCCATTTCATCAACAGTTATTGGACCTGTAATTTCTGGTTTTCGGACAAATCCTTCTGAAATGTAAAGTTATCCAAAAATTCAAGCTGTGATGCATCATGGATAGCTGATGGTTGTAAAACAGAAACTGCACTGATATTACATACCGCAGTTTTAGCTGGCAGTCTCTGATTTACTCCCCTGAAAAGAAATAAATTATATAAAGATCTATATCATTAACGTTTAGATTTATATTTTATAAAGGTCAGAATAAAGGCGACATCAATACAATTGTCATGTATATAGATCCTCACCATCTCGAGAATGGCCGAAGGTTTCCGATACAGAACGGCTATGTGGCATAAAACCTTCCCTGACCGGTTTTTGAGAAACCTTAAACCAACAATAGGACAGGTCGCATGGCATGGGTACTTGGGCGTGACGGGCTCCTACTGACGATCTCGTCAGTGACATCACGTCAGTCCAGTCTCATGTCATGCTATCGACAACACGGCGAATCAGATCTTGTCCACTTTGTAGCAGGCAGGTAAAATTAAATTCAAAATATTGTAGTTAGATGCCGAAGTATAAATTGAATGTCAATATAATATTCCCTAATTAGTAATATTAATATTTTTGGGTGCTTTAATTATATATCCTTGTAATATTATCCTTATTACTACGGGACCCCTGAATCTTCGACCTCGGATTATTTGGTTGCACTGGAAACCCCCAGAATATATTCCTTTAAATCTTTAAAGGGGCCCACATAACAAGTCATTATACCAAATTATTGCTGAGCATTTCCACGTGTCCAAATAATTTTTACATGTCTAGATAATCTCCACGTGTCCAGATAGAATTCCACGTGGGACTGAAAAGAGGGCCAATAAACGAATTATATATGTACCGGTACATCTAACCTCCGTTATTTCCGTTGTTACGGAACCTAATATAAACAGATCACGTATGCGTGATGAACACAATATTGAAATGGAAATAAAAAAAATCAGATTCTGTAACACTAGGCAGCGTGAAATATCTAGGGAAATGAATAAAGAAGTCAGTGGTTTTTTGTTAACAAATAACTATAATTTATTCTTAAAACAACCCTAACAATACAATACAATAAATCAATACAGTTATACAGTAAAACAGCGGTATAGCAACAAGTCAATACAATCACATAGAAAAATAATGTGCACAGTAACCTTGGTACCAACACCATCACAACGATAAGTCCTTTAAATGTAAACTCTCGGAGAATGACAGTCCAGTGTAAAGCCCTTGCAACAATCCAGAAAGTAAACCGAAGTCTAAATGCATAAAATCCAGGAGAAAGTCTTAGAACATCTATAATTGCCGCATTAGTCGGATAAGGTCCAAGAAAACTGACACGGGCTTCTGCGTCCGCTGGAATCTGCTCTGCTGTTCTCTCTTTCTCTGGTTCTAAAACACAGCCCCTTTATATACCTTCACACCTCAAGCCCAGAATTTTCAACTTCTCGATCAGTCTTACGGATCCTACACAAACAGTAAGCGCGCGTTTCAGGAATTCTCTAGAAAAACAGCGCTGTGCGTATCTCTACATACCAGGCTCATCACGTGACCTCGGCCAGGCGTGAAAACCTAAGGATAAACATGACAACGAGAGTTCAACCAGTACGGACAGCACAGAATGTAACACGCGGCCAGACACGAGTGTCACAACAGGAGTAGCTCTCGTGTCACACTATAAAAAGAGCACCTGTATCACTCCCCCTCCTGTAAGAAAAAAAACAAAAGAAAGTTCTCACGGAAAACTTTCTTTTTGCGATCACAATCACTTAATTTTTACACCATCTCAAAATCATCTTATTTACAACATTACATAAACATCTTGTTCACATTATTTCATAAACATCTCGATAAGTATTCAGCAAGTAAATTGTCTTTCCCTTGAATGTGTATGATATCAAGATTGTAAAACTGTAAGAACAAACTCCATCTCAACAATCTTTGATTTTTACACTTCAACTTGTTCATGAACGTAAGGAGGTTGTGATCACTGAAGACAATGATAGGCCTGACTGATGAAGTAACATAAACTTCAAAATGTTTTTCTGATTTGCAATAAACTTTCTTGAGAAATCACAAATCGGATGATCTATGCTATCATTGCCTTCTTGTAACAACACAGCACCAGCAGCAGTATCACTAGCATCCACAGCTAACTTAAAAGGTACAGAAAAGACTGGAGCTGCTAAAACTGGTGAACTTTCCACAATTGCTCGCAAATTCTGAAATGCATTTTCACACTGAACATTCCATACAAACGTTTGTTGCATCTTTAACAAATTAGTCAAAGGTTCAGCTACAGCAGCAAAATTTGGACAAAACTTCCTGTAGTACCCAACCATTCCAAGAAAACGCATTATTTGCTTTTTGTTCTCTGGTCTAGGAAATGCAGAAATAGCACTTATTTTAGCATCAACAGGTTTTACCTGACCCTGCCCTACAATATGACCAAAACATGTTACTTGTGCATGACAAAACTCAGATTTCACTAAGTTGACGGTCAAACGTGCTTCATTGAGTCTTTCGAAGAGGTCGCGAAGAACTTGCAGATGTTTCTCCGACGTGTCGCTGTCATCAATATATGCGTCACAGTCCTGTGACAATATGTCCTTGACAACCATATGGTTGAAGCTGGAACGTGGCAGGCGATATCTTCATGCCAAACGGCATAACTTTATACTGGTACAGTCCTTATGGCGTCACAAATGCGGACACTTCTTTCGCTCGATCTGTCAGCGGAACTTGCCAGAATACTTTTATCAAGTCAAACTTGGAGACATATCTGGAGCTACCGACTCTATCAATACAATCATCCATCCTCGGAATCGGAAACGTGTCAGTCTTGGTGACAGAGTTCAGTTTTTGATAATCTGTGCACATACGGTAACTTCCATCAGGTTTTGGCACAAGAATACATGGTGAACTCCAGTTACTGTTACAAGGTTTTAATAAAATCATTGTCCAGCAAATATTGAATTTCATCCTGTAGAAACTTTTGCTTTTCTGGATTCAGCCTATATGGATGCTGCTTGACAGTGCTTGCCTTTCCAACATCGACGTCAAGGCACAACATGTTAGTTCGCGCTGTAATGTCACTAAACAAATGTTCATCAGGTATTTGAGGTCTTGTTGTTGTTGTGCGGTAAGGTGTGACAGTTTTGCATCCAGGTTGTTAAGCACGTCTGAGTTTTTTAATGGTACTGTACCACACTGAATGTCTACATGACAATCAAAATCAGTATCTACTTTAACTGGGTCAGGGTCAGTTCTTACACAATTAACAGCAGTAACATTATGTACAACATCTGATGTGCTATTTCTGTCACAATATGGTTTCAACATGTTAACATGGTACAGTTGTTTCTTCTTACGTCTATCTGGTGTCAACTAATATGTAATTTAATTCACTGACTTTCTTATCAACAATGTAAGGACCAAAATACCTAGCTTGCAGAGTCTGCCAGGGATGGGAAGTAAGGCAAGGACCTTTTCCCCAGGATCAAACGTCCTACTTACAGTGTGCTTGTCATACTTTGTTTTCATTTTACTTTGTGCAGATTTTAGATTTGACTTTGCAATCTCACAAGCATTGTGTAGTTTAGTGCAAAAGTCTGAGAAATACTGCAGTAAACCAAGAGAATCAGGATTTTTACACAAGAGTTTTTCTTTAAGCAGTTTCAATGGACCTCGAACGGAGTGTCCAAAAACTAGTTCAAAGGGACTAAAACCCAAGGACTCTTGAAAGGATTCTCTGACAGCAAACAGCAAAAGGTGGATTCCTTCATCCCAGTCTTTCTGTGTGTCATAGCAATAAGTCTTGATCATGTTTTTTAATATCTGGTGAAAACGCTCGAGGGCGTTATACTTAGCTCAAGTGTAACTTGTTGGAATAAGCCAGACATAAAATTAAACCCTTGGTCAGACTGGACGGATTCGGGAAATCCAAAAGTTGTAGAAAACTTGGTCAGAGCTTTGACAACTCTTTTGGCATTAATTTTGCGCAATGGTATTGACTCAGGGAACCTGGTAGATGCGCACATAATTGTCAGCAAGTATTCATGTCCAGATTTTGTTTTGGGCAGTGGTCCAACACAATCAACAATAATCCTACTGAATGGTTCCTCGAAAGCAGGAATATGCCTAGGTGTGGCCTTAGGAGTATTCTGACTGGGCCTGCCTAACATCTGGCATGTATAGCATGATTTACAATATTGTACAACATCTTTCCTGAGGTTAGGCCAATAGAAGTGTGTACTAACTTTCTGATAAGTATTATTTATACCTAAATGGCCAGACAAAGGAGCCTCATGTGCCATGCTTAGAACTTCACTGCGAAAGCTTTTGGGCATTACTATTTGATGTTTGATGGCCCACTCATCATCAGCGCATACATCAGGTGGTCGCCATTCACGCATAAGCACTCCATTCTTGACACAGAAACAAACTGGGTTCTGTGACAGCTTATCTTTAGAAACTGCCCTGGGAAACAAACATGAAATATCAGGTTCCTATTGCTGTTCCGCGATAAGTTCTGACCTTGAGGATGCCGCATCCTGTACGGACGAGTCCTTAGACGAGTCACTAGTGACTCCCAGAGTGTTTTCATCTGGACCATTATCCTCATGTGTGTTTTTCTTGGCCATAGATCTAGTCACAGCAGATGAAGGATACAAACCAGGAAATTCCTGACTTTCCGGATCAGTGTCCTGATCATGTGACGGCTTTTCTGTCACTATTGGTACAGGCTGTACTTTATCACCTGCAACACCATTGCCTAGTAGCAACTGAATTCCCTTAAAGGCTGAAGTAGTTCTTATGCCAACAGTAATATTCCCAGAAATCAAATCTGACTTTAAATGGATATTGTGAAGCGGAACTGAAGTGTGCCTGTCTGAAAACACACCATTAACAAGTGCATGTGCACCAGTAAAGGACCTATTAGAAAATGGCAAAGTGTTTAATAACATGAGAGTCGGGCATGAACCAGTGTCCCTCAAAATTCGAATAGGGAAAGAATCTGAAAAATCACTTGAAAGAGATACAAAACCATGATGTATGAATGGCTCAAATAACTCCATTTCAGAGTCAAGAGAGGAATCTACTACCTCAACCTCATCAAACAAAGAACTGACATTGACAGTGTTAAACTCTGTTTCAGAGTCATCTAAGGGAATCTACATCCTTTTTATCATCAAACTCCTCATGGGAGTCAACAGACGAATTTTACTCAGCAGAAACAAACTTTTATTTGTCATAAGAGGACCTGGCCTCATTTGAAATACTCTCGCAAGAGTCATAAGAGGACTGAGCCTCATTTAGAGAATACTCCTCGCAGGAGTCTTGAAAGGACCTAGCCTTATTTAATTCCTCGCAGGAATCCACTGAGGTTTTTACCCCGCAAGCTTCGGATTCTTCTTTGGATTTAGACGGCACTTGGGCCTCCGTAGCATCAAACTCTTTGTTTGAGTCAACAACGGAGTTGTACCCCTTATTTACATATAAAGAGCCTGGCTCTTGTACTATGCTTAGCATAGATTTTGAAACAAAACCAGAAGGTTTGCTATTTGGTTTATACTAGTACTGGGTGACTGCGCTTTTAACTTCTTTTGGCCATACTGATTTACATTCTTGTTTGTGAATGACTGGTTTGATTTGCTAGTAAAGGACATTTTGTGTGGTAATGAATAATCATCAGCTAATTGAGCAGCAATGTCAAGTGTTTCAGGACTTTTCTCATCGAGAAAAGTTTTAACATCTGCGTTGATGCAGCGCTTAAATTCTTCAAGCAAAATCAACTGGCGCAAACTGTCATAATCTTTCATTACAATTTTAGAACTACACCAGCGATCAAGCAACTGCTCTTTTGTCCTAGCAAATTCGATGTAGGTCTGTTCTTTGCGTTTTTCCCAATTTCTGAATTTCTGGCGGTAAGCCTCTGTAACTAACTCATAACCTTTAGGATTAACCGTTTTACCAGGTCATAGTCAACAGCAGCTTCTACTGAAAGCTCTGTATAAATTTCTCTGGCCTTGCCAGTCAAAGCCCTTTGTAACAGCATAGTCCAATTTTCCTTAGGCCATTCTAAATGTGTAGCTACCTTCTCAAAGTGTAATAAATATTTATCAACCTCTTTTTTTGAAAAGGTATGACAAGTCTAATGTGTTTAGTAACATCAAAACTGTGAGTTGGGGCAGCACTTAGACTACGTTCTACTTTAAGTCTTTCTAACTCAGTCGTTTTAACTCAATTTCTTTATCTTTTTCTAGTCTGTCTCTTTCTATTTCTTTTTCTAGTCTTTCTCTTTCTAACCATTCTTCTTTCTCTTTTAATGCTAGCTCATGTTGCATTTCCAACTTTTTAAATTCTAATTGCATAGCAAAGCTATCATTTTTGATGTTTCAACTTCAGTCTCTTCAATTAAACCTTTGCTAATAAGATCTTGCATGATTTTAGCAATGATACCAGGCTTTCTCAAAGCTTTTTTCACACTTAGCCCCAAGTGTTTTCCAAAACGCAACAACTGTTCTCTCAACTTTTCAAGTTGATCAGGGTCGGGATCGTCAACAAATGTCTCGATTTGAATTCTGCCATTTTAAGATGTTAAAACAATAACAAAAAACCACTGAGACAAATCCTGTAAACAATGTACTGTAAACAATATGTAATCTTGTAAACAGTGTATGATAAAACAACGTGTCCAGGTCAAGGCCTAATAAATTTGAAAACTTTTAAGCATCCCGGACTAGCGCCCAATTTAATGTTACGGAACCTAATATAAACAGATCACGTATGCGTGATGAACACAGATTTTGTAATGGAGATAAAAAAATCAGATTCTGTAACACTAGGCAGCGTGAAATGTCTAGGGGAATGAATAAAGAAGTCAGTGTTTTTTGTTAACACATAACTATAATTTATTCTTAAAACAACCCTAACAATACAATACACTAAATCAATACAATTATACAGTAAAACAGCGGTATAGCAACAAGTCAATACAATCACATAGAAAAATAATGTGCACAGTGACTGGGTACCAACACCATCACAACGATAAGTCCTTTAAATGTAAACTCTCGGAGAATGACAGTCCAGTGTAAAGCTCTTGCAACAATCCAGAAAGTAAACTAAGTCTAAATGCATAAATCCAGGAGAAAGTCTTAGAACATCTATAATTGCCGCATTAGTCGGATAAGGTCATAGAAAACTGACACAGGCTTCTGCGTCCGCTGGAATCTGCTCTGCTGTTCTCTGTCTCTGGTTCTAAAACACAGCCCTTTTATATACCTTCACACCTCAAGCCGAGAATTTTCCACATCTCGAACAGTCAAACAGATCCAACACAACACAGTAAGCACGTCTTTCAGGAATTCTCTAGAAAAACAGCGCTGTGTATTTCTACATATAGAGAATATGAATAAAATATAACAGAACTAAATGTAACACTCGTATTGAATCATAAATAAAATCTTATTTTCTTTTATAAAACATAATGAGAAAATGGTTCTACAGCATAAATATGAGTAAAGAGGCAATGGTTCTACAGAAAAAGCCTTTTCTCAAACAAACGCAGACGTTATGACTATAAGCGTGCTACCGTCTATCGGTGGATGCATGCACTAATTCGAGCTAACCCATAACCCCCCCCCCCCCCCCCTCTCTCTCTCTCTCTCTCTTCTATTTTTGACAACTTGGATTACCACGTAATGTTATCGAAATGAACCAGAAAGTCCTACAAATGTTCATAAACCTCTCATAAACGTATTTTAAACTTAAACCAGTTGGCACTGTGGCACAACTCACTGTGGAAATATGCCAAGTTACTTTCAACCTACGATCCTATGCATTAAAAGTACCAGTACCACTGATCATTTACCACTGACTGACTCCCAGGAACTTTCCACTTATTTATTGATTTTGAACCTCACCTGAGATAGTCCTGCTGCAAAATTCCCGTTACATTCATAAACAACTTTCACCAAGCGTTCTGCGCCTGGCGATGTTGATGATTCGTCACCGTGAACCACCTATTTACGCGCGGCGGCCTCGTTTTTCTGACTCGCTGTTCCATTTATAAACCATTCCCCTATTATAAAACAAATTAGTCCTTCTATTTATTATGTTACGAAGTAATGTCAATATGTGTGATCAACCAGAGATATCCCATACCTACAAGTAAATAAATATATACCGAGGCAGATTTTGTTGAATTTCCTAGGGGAGATAAACAACCATTATCCGTCCCGCCAAATATAGTGGGATACCCCCTCCGCTCTTCCATCATAGACTCCCAGAAAATAATCACCCTGAATGTTTTCACTTAGAAATTTACTAAAATCATTGGTCATATTTATATTCTATCGTCTAATAGCAGAATTACTTTGAATGATTACAATATGAAACATTATGTACTTAAGAATGATACTTAGCCTAGATATTTCACATTTGTTTTCTATCTTAATGTATGTTATTATAGATAGGAGATATAAACGAAGTGAATCTTGAGTGTATTGTTTGTGCATAGTTGTACACAAACATAATTTAACTTGTGTATGTATATCAAGATGTAAGATAGTGCGAGATTAGGAGTTGTGTAAAAGATATGTAAAATAACATGGTGATATAATAACATGAAGATTTCAGGTAAACATACATTAATGAATATCTATGTACTTGTTGCAGATGCATAAATTGCATTTAAGTACATTTATATTCATGATAATAAGCAGTCCAATATTTGTAAACAATATGATCACGTACGTGAGTCCAGCCTCATGTCATGCCATCGACAACACGTCGAATCAGATCTTGTCCACTTTGTTGCAGAAAACAAAGAATAACCCAGTGTCAAGAGTCAGCAGCATATCGACTATCGTTTATACCATTTGTGTGTGTGCGAGTGGACCACGGATCCTGCCTTACCGCCCGTCCGCGATATATATATATATATATATATATATATATATATATATATATATATATATATATATATATATATTGAGAGTAAAGTGTTCACAAACTTTTTCCAATTAAATTGAGAAACTAATTAAATTTAGTTTTGTTAACGTCCGTACATATATGTACTCATGATGTAGCACTGATTATCAGATGTAAACAAACTTTTTTTAAAGCTGTTTCGTTCAGGTTCCCACGTTGCCAAGAGCGCTTAGCAACCTGCGTTTGTGCTCATGATGTATGTGTTGATGTTTATTCTAACTGTTTACACTTCGTTTTGCCTTAGCCCAGCACCTTTCTCATTAATTTTATACCTCACCTGCTCGTCCAAGCATCAAACATGTATCTGCGTTCCTCGGGACAATTTTTGGTTGCAATATAGAGGGTTACAAAATTTGTTACCCTTATGGTTTATATGGATCTCTGTGTGTTGAAGAATCGCAACGTGGGTGTTGGGCATCAAAGAAATTCCTTAAATTTAAAGTTAAAATTAAAAAAAACACACTTTTACAACCAAGAAACATTGTCCCTCTTAACATTTTGCAATTAAAATGAAGTTAGTGAGTGATAATTACATCCTTAATTTTCCAAATGAAAATCATGCTTTTATAAAGAGTGAGAGAGAATTAAAGAATTGAAATTCCTATATCAACCTATTGTTTATATGGATCACTTTAGTACGGTGTAATGATATGCACGTACGTGTAGGAATACAAATCTTGTACTACATGTTTGGTATCAATAAAATACCATATAGTCCGTCCCAGTAATTACCCGTGTCCGCACGTTTTTTTTTTTGCGATTATTATTTTATTTTTAAGAGTATTCTTTAAAAATGCCCTTTGGCCTGAAGTAGATAAACAGATATTCCGCCGATTTTGTGTGAAGTAGTTATATGTCATGTAAATGGTATCTACTTTGCGACTCTTTTGCGTTATTAATGATGAAATACCGTGGATGGCATCTTCCCGGCACTGCAGGACAGTACTTTCCTCCTTTGTACTCTTTGCTCGTGGCAGTTTACTGCCCTCAAGTGGGTCCTTAGGACACCAGTCAAGTGACGGTCGGACTACTTACGCGTAAGCTTTTGTGAAGTCCCGCAAAGCATTTCGGTATTAATGGCGACATTCCTGTTGATGCATGTGTAGACTGGACAATCTTTTATAATGATTACATTTTTTAAAAATAAAAAACAAGTGTATATAAATGTACAACAAGAATCATGAAAACAATTGCCTTATAAAATGGTTATTTATAATAGAGTCTTATTACAATAACTATAAATATATATGCAAAATAACCTTAAGAAATACACTACAGTAAAATATATGATGAAAGTTGTTAACAAGTCTAAATTAAAAAAAAAGCGTCTGTATGTCTGATAACAAGGTAAGTAGGTGCCAAACTGTCTGGTGGATAAAATTATTGAATACACGTGTAAAATATTTATGATACTATGTCCTGCATATATATTTGCATGGAATAATTTTAAACTCGTATTATAAATGGCCAATAATTTATATTATATATAGGCCTATATATAAATATTAAATATTTTATAATTTATATATAAACGATGTTTGAAATGATATGTTGACTGTTGTTAGTGTTGAATTAAAAATGATTTTTGTTAACAAAATTGGCAATTAATTTTCAAATAAATATATATATATATATATATATATATATATATATAAGTAATATTAATAACATTTATTCAGCAGGTGTTATTTGTTAAATATATATATAGTTAATTATTTAATTAAATAAGTTAAAGACACATGTATATTTAAGAGTAATACTTATAAACATATTTTAAACTGATATGTTAATTTATATCTTTAATATTCTGATCTATATACAGACATTTTAGTAAATAATGTGAATTGATGTATAATGTAAATTTAAAATAAATATTTAATAAATATTAATATATTTTTCATAAGTGATTTAAAGGTTATACATGTATTAATATATTAATTATGGCAAAAGATATATTATTTAACATTTTATAAAATTTTACATGATAGGTTACCATTATATAAAAGTAATTTAAATTTAAAATGGGGCCAAGAATATAACTTATGATAATAAATATTAATAATTATTTAAATGTAGTCAAATATTGAAGAACACAAGATCCAGCAACAAGGTGAAAAAAGGAAGGGTCCAGGTACTGGTATGTACAATTAATATATTATAGTCAAACTATAACTTGCTTCAATATAGGTTTAAAATTTATAATGAAATAAATTACAATATAAATAGTACATATATTTGAAATTATGAAATGGGGTGAATGGTCGATTTGCTATATAATCATTTGTTGAAGTTTTGAAGATTTTGAAATGTAAGGTAGGTTCATCATTTATAAAAGATAACGTGACATATATCATATATTGTAATAAATGAGCATATCCAATAAGAGCATCATAACCGCAAGTGTGTTTAGAAGCTATAAATATATTTTCTGTCCCCAGAGGTTAAGTAGTATAATTATAATGAGTCTTGTTCTATCCTTAATTTCAGTATTTTATTTATATTTTACAGTCAATTGACTATAACTTCTAAAAATTACTATAAATATTTTTGAAAATTATATTAAAAAATTTTTTTTTGTTTATTTTTTTTATATCATAAGTAATATTGTTACAAATGTAAGTTAAAAGTGTATATTCTGTTGTTGCAAATTAAGGTCCAGTTGAGTCAGAGTGTACACCAGGCTCTCACGATGAGCACAAGAAGCAAAAATGTGGAAGTAAGTTTACATCTGCAAGCATTACTGGTGAAAGCAAGAGAGTAACATATAATATTTTGATTTAAAATAATAATTGATTGATATCACATTCAATATAATAATTTGTATTATAGGAGTTGTTTTGTATATATTTAATTAATAAATTAAACTAAATACATAAACTCTGTATTTTAAGTATATATTAATGACTTATGTAACCATTATTTCAAAGTATCATATATATATGTAATTTTTTAGTAATTTCAATGATATTATTTCCAATTATGTAATCATTGTTTGTAAATTTACAGAAATTGCCCCAGATGTTGCTAAAACTGAGACAGTGGAGCAGCTGAAAAAAGTAGAATGTAGATATATTGCATCAGTTTATCTTTAAGGGTGGTGATTAATGGTATGTGTGAATATAATGATATATATAATGATAAAATATATATAATGATAAAATATTAGATCATTTTACAAATTTCATCCAAGCGTGTAATTTAGGTATACAGTTGTCTTGATCATTACCAATGTAAAAGTTGTATACACAAAGTAAGCACCATGAAATATATTCAAATTATATCATTTGTACATCCTAGTTCATAATTATGTTATATATTATGATATATCCTATATTGATGTATGCCAATCAATATAATTTCATTTTACTTGAAGGAACCTATTTTTATATTGTACATAATTTCTATGAATTAAACATTAACCCTTGAACTTTTTAATAAATTGGTCATATGTAAGACATATGTAAGGCATCATTTTCATATCAGTATAGTAATACTGACCACTCTCCTGGTAAAATAAGTGAAAATAGGCTTTCCTTAATAAAGCTATATGGACTGCCTGGTTTGATAACCAGCCCCTTTAAAAATGGTATGTATAAAATAGAAGCAAGGCTGAAGTTATTTATAATTATTCATATCCCACCAGTTAATTCTTGTCCATAAGGCAGAAATTAAACCAAAGTCTATATATCATTCATATTTATAATATATTGCCTTTCTGATGTATAAATAATATTTTGTGAATAGTTTATTGAAAATTTAATTGTCTCTGTTGCTAAAAAAATTATATACCCCCCGATTCCCATTACAATTGTATCATTATCCCTGATGTCTTCACTTTTTTAGCATATTTTGCAGATTTTCAAACTACACCTTGCTGATACACTTTTACCATGGATATTAAATATAAAATTTTTCAACATCTAGGTGTGACTCATGTGGAGTCTAGACTTGCTCCTCGCAGAAGTAGGAGCACCCCAGTGCCTCAGCTGGCAGTGTCTGGGGAAATGATATGCCAGTGGGTAGGGCCTCCTGAGCATATGTCATTTCTGGCACTGTCAGAGGCCCTCAGAATAGGGCATAGCAGTCCACACATGAAGGATCTACAGAAGCTGTACCAGCTGGCTGTGGAGTGCCAGACAGGAGATGTGTCCAATGATGATGTACCTTCTTTTCAAAGCTTCATCCAGGTGGGCAGGTTTAATAAATGGTTGTTTATGAATGTATAATGATTTGGATAAATATAGAATTTAAAAACAAAATGCAAGTTTCATGTCATTTATGTCACAAGTGTTATTTATTATTAATATGTGGCACTTATTTGTTTGTATAAATAAATAAATACTTTTCTAAATAGTGCATATATAGAACACTACATTTGCTGGTAAAGTCATGAATGTGACCAGGTAACTTGATAAACAAATACTTTAAAACAAATAAAAATTAAAAAAACTTGCAATATGTTGTGCAATATCTGATTATAACTGTGCTGTTGGTCATTTACAGTATATGTAACTTAAAATATTTCAGCCGATGTAAAGGGCCTAGCACAGTCTCTGACCCATATATGCATATTTAAGGTTGTGCCCAAAGTGCCTCTTGATGTGCCTGGGGAAAGTCAGGTTGAGAAAAAACTGAGAAGACAGTGTAAGCATATGATATTAATTTTATTACTTGCAATTTATAATGTTATGAACATAATACAGAAGGCATTAGTCAAAACCAATGCATCTAAACATGTATAATAAATCACCTTTAAATTTAAGAATAATATACTTTATACATCCTGTATTGTAACAACAACAGATGAAAAGTTAACTTGAAGATATCAAAATTGCATTTCAGGTGCATCTAAAATGATACTCAAGGGTAGTTGAGAAATTGTCATATCAGATGCTAAACATGCAACAAACTAAATTTTAGCTGCCATTACTTTCTGTTTTGGTAGACATGTTGTAGACAATTTTTTTAATAAACACTACTGATAATCATAAAAATGAACCTTTCAGGACCTAGAACTCCACTGCATATCAAATTCTGAAAGTTGTATTATATATCATATACATATCAGGAAAAAAATATCCAAAAACATGTCATACATCATATTAACTATTATGACATCTATCATATAAACATAACTTACCATTCATTATTTATTGACAACTGTCATAATGGCAAACAACACATACTGATAATAGATATGAGTTTGATGTACATTGGAAAGCCAACAGTACTGAAAATATGCCGCAAAATTTTTTTTTATCAAAATAGCTCAATAAAGTTAATACATGTAGAATAATATCCAATGATCATGCTTCATGTATGCTTAAATTTAGCAGTATTTATCATACAGATATTTGTAAATGAAAGTTATTAAATGAAGACTTGCCAAGCACATGCCTCCAGTTGCATTAATCCGGAACTGCTGGGATAATTTTCTGCCATGATATATATATATAATTATATATATATATATATATATATATATATATATATATATATATATAAATATATCATTATTCTATTTATTCCAGCAAACTGATTGACAGAGCAGTTGATGCTACTGAGAAGCATACGCCAATGGAACAAATGACTCATGGGGGGGAGGGGTTCGAAATTATAAAATCTGTAAAAGAAATCCTTAAAACTGTAATCCATAATAGTATTTAAACTAACTTAGATAATGGATGTTGATTTGTTTGAATAAATATGAAATATAACAGGTATGGTTGCTGTGTTATTCATGACAATATACAAAATATGTTGCAAGATTTGAAATTAGCTAGCATTATATTGTCATCACGAGGGTTTAAATATCTCACCATTGGTCAATCAATTAAGGGCTTAAGGCTGTTTTTAATAATACCTTTATTGTACCAGTAATGATCTGAAACAATTCCATTAATTAAATAATGGTAAAAAATACTTATCTTCACATATAATATCTTATGACTTGTAACCAGAATATAGAAACAAATCATAAAAATTGGTTTTTACTAGGATATTAATAATTTCAAGGATGATATGATTCAAGTAAAACATTATTAACATAATGTGCATAATGTGCATAATACAGGCCTAAACTCCCAGTGTTGAACTCCATTTGATGTGTCCAACTGCGAATGTATTACGGATTACATTTGTTACGGATGCTCCAATAGGTACGGTTGTGGTAAAGTATGGAAGTTGTGTATGTAAACTTGTGACGTACATGACAAAGTTCTGAGCTCTCCGTCAGTTTCCGTAAGTACAGGTGCTAGCTTCCATTCAGGTGCACATGCAGGGACTATTCCGCCGTTGTAAGTAAATATATCAATAAGGTAGTATTCTCGATATAGTTCTTGTAAAGATAAATGTATAAACTTCATTTTGTTTTGGATTTTACAAGTTGTCAACCACATTTATTAATTTAAGGACGCTTATTTCATGTTTTCAAGTTTGTAAATTTTGGGCTAATATGGCTGATATGTGAGATCAATGCTAAGTCGGTTGAGGGTTAAAGATCAAATTTAACCCTCGGAATAACACACGTGTTTAACCGTTATAGCTTATCTGGGTATGCCAAGACATGAAGTATGTAAGATTAGTAATCCTACACCTCCGTTGTCAGTAAGAGTAGTGTATGCAAACATTTATGATTATCTCTGCATGACAGGAGTATATTCCATATCCATAAATTAATAATACACCATTTGGCATTTTTATGTCATGACATAAAATGTTTTGAATAACATGCAAATATTTGAAATAACCATGTCCATGTTGTTGCCTTTGAATATGTATTACTCTCTTGTGTTAGTACTTTATTATTTGTAATGATATTAAGGTTACATATATAATTATTTTTTTCTGTATATTTTTATTTAGGAACTGTTCAATGTAGAAAACACCCTACCACCTTTTTATACTTTTCATAGGTACCTTAATACTAAATAGCCACCTTTCTTGAAATCTTTACAGAAATTGCACAGAACTTGTAATTTTGGCTGCTAGTTGCCATGAATAAACTTGAAATACACAATTTCAATTACAAGAAAGTACTGCTCTGGCCCCCCTTGCTACGGGAATACTTCTTAAGTCTTCCATCCAAATTTTTTTGAGAATGCTTTTTGCAATATGAATTGGGGATGTAACAATGATCAAGGGGTTTTCTCTTTCTTTTGGCATTTTCTATTGCCTGTCTGGTTTTAGAATTAACACCAATCTTTCTTTTCATACTGATTCTTTTGAATTTCTTGTTGATTATTTCACTGTGCAACTTTTGGATATTTTACAATGTATCAAGATTGTCTTCTGGAACAAAATTTACACTTTCAAGAAATGTTAAAATCTCATAAATCTGTTGCTTGGCGATTCGGACTTTTGAGATAGGTGTCACTTCATGTGAAATGTCCAAATCCTCACTGTCATCACCAGATGAGCCTGGCTCAGGTAAAACTGACATTTCGCATGCCTTAACCATGTCACAGACTTGTTTACATACACATTGTAATCCATGTGAAGCTGCCACACATGTGCATACTTCACCTTGTATAACAGTGAAATATTGTTGTTATCAAATACCATTACATCTTTGCCATCAATTTGAAAATTATTCCCATCAACAGGCATCTAGGCAGCTGCAGCTCTTGCCGATTCAACATTGATATAACTCATACTGGCCACGTTAAGAGCTATATGAACGTGCTTGTACATTCCTGCAGAGATATAAAAACTTCTTACATTCATGTAATGGTATTATTTATATACATATGTAATAAAACTTGTGTAGTGATCAAATTTGTCAATATTTATAGCTATAATGTCCACTCATAAAATGTGAGTATTATCAGGGAGGGGTATGTGATCAGGATGGGTGCTTAATCTCTCGTGTTCTTGATAATATGGTAAAATTACAGTAAGACTTGAAATTAGGTAAGTATCGTAGTTATAAAGACATTTGAAGTGGATATTGATTTATGTTCAAGTGGATTTGTTTACTGTAAATAGGATGGTCCCTTGGCCAGAGATATTAAGTAAAATAAGTAGTTGACTGAGTTGGGTTTGGCAGGTAATACCCAGGCAGTAAACCTGGGCAGGTAATACCACTTATTATATAAGTTTGGCAATAAGTCTTAAAACCCACATGCAGATTTTATGGGAAATATAATATGAACTTTTCTTGAAGAATCTTTTTAATCTCAGAATCACTGAATGAAATGCATATAATCAAATAAAGAGGGAAAAACTACAGTGAATCTCCATGAAATAATAAGTTTAATACAAACAGATGAGCAACATCATAGATACTGATAAAGATGCCGCAAGCAAGAAAAAAATACAGTGTCACACACCACTGCTAATTTGATATATCATGCATTTTGTAGCTGTATTATACAAACTGCTCCCATTTAATATGATGGTTCCTTAGCCAGAGATATTCAGTAAAATAAGTAGTTAACTGCCTGCACTGCCATAACCTGCTTACTTTGGCATTTCTCTCACCAATAAATTGAAATGCAGAGTTCTTAACTGTTACCTTTTATTGTCATAACATATTAATGGTTAGCTCAGTTACTGTAAAAGATGATTCCCTAAACTATTGTTCTTCTTTTGTATTGTGTAGTTCCTAATTAATATTTAATATATTTAATATAAGATCTACAGGGAATATATATTGATAATTTGGCAAAGAATTCTATAAATTACTCTTACGTTTAGTGGTTAAATTGGTGTCTAAATGTGGAAAGAGGAAAAATAGAACTGGATTTATTTGGCTTTTAATGTAATATTATTACATTACAACAAAGTCAAATTATTCAAACTGACAACACAGCTATAGTATGGCATACCAGCATTTTCACTAACATATTTTGTTATTCAGTTGGTTTCAGGATGATATATTGATCAGTTTTGATTGACACAAGAGCGGCAGATTCTTTAGTAATAGTCCTGACTGTAGTTAATATGACTGTAGGGGTGTGATTAAAAATTGGTATTAATAATAGTATGAAAAGTAAATATAGTTTTCATATATTAGTACAACCAAACTGAGCAGGCTTGTAGGTTTAAAAAACATAGCAGCAAGGAATGTTCGGGTCTAACAATACTAGTATTTTACTTTTGTGTAGATAAATGTAGCTGCAAATGTTTAGTTGACATATTCCATCAACACAGTGAAGTACTCCTTTTGTTGGGACTATGTGACTGATAGACACAGTTACTTAAATATTTTTAACAGACGTGTGTTATATATAAAAAAAATATTTTTTTCCAAAAATCCTTAACAACAATCAATATTAACATTTCTTTAAATCACAACCAATAATATTATCAATAGTCAGTCACCAAACTTTGGCCAGTATTGCTATTAATATGTATCCCAATAGCCGCCCAATGTATTCAGATGTGTTTCATTTTATACTCCAGGACCTGGAATTCTGTGAGCTGGACAGGCTCAAGGTGCAGTTCCTGAAGCGAGTGTTGTCAAAGATCCTACTGGAGCAGCCAGACTCTCTGATACAGGAGACCTTCAAGAGGATCACAAAAAAATCCAAGGTTACAGATGCTGCGGGAGGGACTGAGATTGTTCATGCAGCACTTCATGCTGAGGACTAGGAATAAAGATCCTGTGACAGCTTACAAACTGACTGCACAAATAGAACTGGCAGAAAAGGCTCTGAGTTCAGGAGATACTGTCATGGGTTTATAGATCATGAACAAATGAATAAACAGGTTTAAATTGTACATTTGTGAAGTGTTAACCTGAGTTTCCATGTGCATGTATATGTGTATATGCGTGAAAAATCATATGGTTTTGTAACTGTGATGTTTCCATGTGTCCGTCAGTGAAACTCGCCACATGCAGGAGTGATTTTCATGCACAGGGCTGCTTGGGCTCGGGGTTTTCATGGTAAAATGACCTCAAGCCTCCATCTTATTGTAGAGGACCTGCTTGATCCATTGTACAAATATATATGTCTGACAGTTTAGGCATATATTAACACATGGAAACAGTTTATGCAGTGTGCAGTAAGTGTAAGGCAGTTGCTTTCTACAGGGGAGTGAGCCATAGAGTTTTGTTATTCCCTCCTTGAGCTGGGTTAATCAGACCATGTCATTTTGAGTTTCTTGTTTAAAGTCTTGTGTCTAAGTCTGGATGGGCATAGTGTACCATTCACAGAATATATGTGTTTGTGTGTGTCTATATTTAATGTATTTAATTTTTGCTCCACACATGAGGAATACTCTACAACTGTTATGCCCATAACATATAAATGCCCCCTTGTATCTTGTGTCCTTGTATCCAGATTATCATAAACAACATAACTTCATGCAACTTGCATTAGGCGGTAACATAATATTAAGCTATCATAGCAGGAGGTGTTTCGTTACAACAGAAAAAAAGTAAAATAAGCTCAGCTGACTGAAAGTCAACTACTGTATAGCAATGGCCCTTTGTCCATGACCATCGAGCTATTCGTTAGCAGGGCACAGGAACATCCGTCTGTACAATCCAAAAAGTTGCAAAGATCTTAATGGAAACCTGAAATGAGATCAAAGTGACCCATATACTCTAAGATATGGAGCATGTTTTAGCACTCCAGAAACCAGGTTTGTTCTCAGATAAATACATGCACATGGCCAGTTTTTTTTTCTCAAGTTTCTTGGACAGCATTTTCTTGTACAGAAGACTGGTGGGATCACCTGTGGTTTTTCTCTTGTTTTTGTGACATTAATACACCATAACTGATATTTGAGAATATTGTGAGCAATATACTTCAAAATCTTATTTACCAATTTCTTTCATATTTTGCAAATATATAGATAAATGGGTCATAGTATGAAGCCTTTAATGTCAAATCATTTACAATTAATGATAATTGCGAACCAAGTAATTTTTTAAGTAAGTCATATTTTCTCAAATTTGATTATGGGAAATCATATTTTGGAAGTACTGTAATTTGTTTCCTCATATTTAATGCTAAGTTTGTATCAACCAAGTTCTCAGACAAGTTTGAAAACTGATGAGCTTATCCTCAATCTTGAAGGTCAAGTATGCTGATTGAAATATGGGATATTTGAGAACCCTGTAACTTTTGAATTTCTACTTTTCCCCCTGAAACACTGTTACATCTAGGCATTTAGGCTTGTCAACATAACCTTGATTTTCAAGGTCAAACCTTTTGAAAAATAAGCTTATTGTGAACCCGATTACCTTTCTATTACATGCATTTCTTTTCTTCATATCTGATGTTTGCACCAGGTTCTAAATGGAATTTGCAAAGTGGTGACCTTGATCTTCGTGCTCAAGTCTGCAAGGTGTAAATATATGCTTTAGAAAAAAACTGGATTTATAATAAAGGGTTAATGCCAAATGTTTTGGGATACTATTACATCTCCTCCGTCAGAATTTGTTTATAGCTCAACCGAACGACTACATGTTTAAACAAACATTTTAATTGGTTTAATTTTTATATTAACAAATTTCTTACTTTTTTCATGCATTTTTTCTTCAGTCATATACAGGTACATGGGGTTTTGCTGTTAGCTGTTTGACCTCTTGCTACTCATTATATATTGCTTGAGCAATACATGTATATGTAAATACAATATATATATATATATATATATATATATATACATATATATATATATATATATATATACATACGTACATACATACACCAGGGGCAGGAGTGTCCCTGGGCGCGTCATGGTCAACTAAATGATTTTCTTGCCCCGTGTGACAGGACTCAAACAGTGTAAGAGTAACTAAAAAGCAACAATATTAATGCATAAACTGTGATAAAAACACAGCAAACTTCCATGAACAAGGTTATACACAATAGTATATGTTATATGGTATATACGATCTTATATATAAGGTACGTTACCTGAGCAACACTCTCTGGAACTGGCAATCTACAACACAGCAGTTAGCCACAGGGAGCTTTAATGCTACAGCTGCCTCATCAGTGCAAGCAGGCCGGGTCACTGAGCCCCAGGCTACCAGCATGCGTATCATGTTTCACACGAGTGGCTAGATAAGCCGGGCTTTCACCTCATTCACAACATAATTCCACATGTGTTTCCTTTGTTATATTTGTTATTTATTAAGTAATCTTAACAATTAATATATGTGCTAAATGCTGAATTTGTCAGCTACATCTGTGTGTAAGTTACACTTTGATCAGAATGGGGAGCTAAGAGTTATCTTGTATCACAGTACTGAGAGTAATCGTGTATATTACATCCAATGCAAGTGATGGATCTGGTCACACTTGTTCATGCAAAATGGTCTATTGCTAATAATCTTGTTTTTTCATTTAGTCCAAACTCATACTATAAAATATTCACATAATATATAACTTAAATATGCTGACAAACTATTGTTGTATTTTTTTAACATGTTATTTAGGCATGAAATAGACCTTCTTGCCTATTTTTTTCACGAATTACATGAATTATTTTTCCTTGATACAAGCTTAAATGTTTTGAAAATAACACACTGAGTAAAAACACTGACTAGATGTTGACAGGAGACTTAGTTCACAATAATTATGATGTAATTTACTTGCATAATATGAAATATGATAATAAAATTGTACATGATTCCGGCTGAACAATACCTTCTTTTAATAGGAAACAAACTTAAAACTAAAAATTGATTCCTAAATATCTGAAAACCAACACAAACACAGAATCACAGAATGAGAAGTAATAAATCTCCTCAATCAATTCAGCAATCGGCAGTTGTGCAGTCTTATAATGAGGAATTGTTACATTCAGAAATTTCAGAGAGCAGAATTATATAAAAAAAATACAAGATATTTTTGATGACTCCAAGAGTATATTTTAAGTACAAAGATATTGCAACCTAGTAAAAAGCAGATCTAATTTACTGTTTCTCGAATCTGCTGAGCATTTGTTGAGCACAAACAACAACCTTTATGCCCTAATCTGGTCAGCCCAATGCTAGCGTTAGTTCTAAACACAGTACACACTAAGCACTAAACTATTGCACTGATAAGCTGACAGTTCATTAGATCAGTATATTATCATTTTGCCTCTTCCATGTTACATTTTCTCTTTTTTAATACTGGCATGTGGGCTTGTAGGTCTGGAGAACATTGTGCGTGTTGTTCTTCAATTGTTGCCATAAGCCGTGACACAGGGTTTTTCATAGCCCAGGTAGACCTTTTAAGTCGGTTTACCACAGCATGCACCCCTTCCCCTCCCTGTTCACCATGCAGACCCATCCCAAACCCCCATTTTCGTATCCAGGGTACTACTTGGTCTTCCAAAAAGTAAAACTTGGGGGTAATCCTTTGGTTCAAGTGACGTCTGTAGAAACTCAGATATACATCTATCTTTTTCTCTGAAAATAAACAACAATAATCTAGTGTGATAATTTCATAAACATTAACAATAGGATCTGTAATATATATATATATCTATATATATTATGTATATATATATATATATATATATTAATTAAGGTAACACTGTGAAAATACACTCACCTATCAGGTCACATTCTTTCTTTGTCAATGCACTGTCGCTGGCTACCAATCGGTGAATTGCGGCAAATCGTTTGTTTAATTTTTTTAAAGTTTCAGGTGTACTGAAAGCTTTGTTGACAATAAGTGTGTAGTCTTGGGTAACAATTTTCACTTGTTCTACCATTTTGTCACAAAGGTCGGCTTAAACCCTCTCCTGTAATTGCAAAAAAGTTTATTGAAAAATAAAACTTTGCAAGCTCAGGGTAACATAATTCACATAACAGTGTATAATATGTGAATAAAGCAGCATTTATTATTTTAGGTAAATGAAGTTAGTCAATACATACCTGGTTATATTTGTTACAGTGGTTCCCTACAAAGCTGTGGCTGTGGTATGCTTGCACTTTGATCCCGTGGATCTGCAGAGTGGACTCCAGGATTCTGTTTAATGGCCCATACCGCATTTCATTATGGTTGTTCCCCACTGATTTTTTCTTCATTTCCTAAACACATAAAAAGCATTTAATTCAGTTGGAATATTTACAGGTGTATATTTAACATTTGTTATAATATCAACATTGGAACTTAGAATACTTTTGATATAAATGAGAAAACAGTATTTTAATCTAAGTTCAGTAAAAATCATACCAGTTCTGCTATTTCTTTCTCCAAACACTGTCTTTGCCGATTCATTTCTGCCAGTGAAGTGTCCTCATTTTGTTCGACGGAATTCAGTTTTACTGTGAGACTTCTAATTCTGGAATCCAGACGATTATGTTCCTCTGCAATCTTGATTAAGTCTTTGTACTGGGCTATGATCTGGTCTGTTTTCTCACACTGAGAGTCCGCAATTGCAAGTGTCTTAGCTACCTCCACGTCGATCTCGTGACACTTTTCTATCAGAAGGTCGTGATGTCTTTTCACAACTCCGAGAAGTATATGTAAATATGGGGGAGACACCTGATAAAATAAAAAATGAAAACATTATTAAAGATCAAGCTTATCAAGCAGGATAAAGAAAAAGACGATTAAAATTAAAACAAAAACATTCTAATAGTGAAACTCACATGATTAATGAATATATCCAGTAGAGGGTTGTGGATGACGTTGTTGAATTCTTTTGCATTTCCTCTCTTCGCCTTTACCAGCAGAGAAAATTGCACATGATTCTGCTTTATTAGGGAAAGCTTTCTGTGCTGTTGAGACCTCTCATTTCGCGGCAATTGCATGGCAGTTTTCGTAACCAGGCACCAGAGACAAGGGCGTAAACCTTCAGAAAGATAAATCATATATTGAAAAAATTATTTATCGGCACACATACAAGTTACAACACACACAGTCACACACATATACTCAAACGCACTACCACATATATATATATAATAAATAATAATACAATAATAATCAATTTCATCTTAATGGTATACAATATGAAATAAGAACAAACACCTACCGTTGGGACCAGAGAGGCCAAAGATCTTGCAAAGGAAATCGTAATCCCGATTCAGAAAGACGCGCAGTCTATGACCACTAAAATAAATTAAAAAGAAGATATTGTTTTAAACCAAATCTGAATATTATACACAGCTGTAATCAGGTACACACAATATTTTAAATACTGTTTATCGATATTGTCACGACCTAAACTTTACATAAAATACATTTTACAAGTAATCATGATTATAAACATAAGTGTGATATATGATTTCTAACTTCCATGACATCTTTGTCAACTTGGTAATACCAGCCTTCATCATCTCAATAGTTTGTTGAAGATTTTCATAGTAATCTTTAGCTTCAAAACAGCCCACAACAAACGTGTTTTGCTTGGCATTTGGATCCTTCAGGTTCAGAATTTGCACAGTATATTTCATGTTGCAACCTCCGTGGTCCCCTCCTATCTTTATCCATACTTCATCATGTGGTATCTTCCCATTTTTCCATACAAGTTGTCCATTCCTGGAATTCCATTTGGAATAAATCAGATAACAGGGAGATTTTTTATTTTCCATAACTTTGTGAAATATAAAAAAATAATTATTATAATAATATAGAGCTAAATGTTTTACCTTTCATACTGATCCAGCAAATCTGAGACGAATCCATCAATATCGCTCACATAGACAAATGGAACCTTCCTTTTCACAAAGTTGTTTTATCACGATCAGGATGCTTCTCATCTTTTTCAACCAGGGTAACAATGGATCCTGTGAGTTTATCACTAACAATTTCTTTCCTAGCAGCTCTTTCCTTACTTTCGTTTTCCACCTGGACTCCTGCTTGTTTCATAAATCTGAAAGAGATTTTTTTTTGTATTAAAAGGAACAGGCCTATAAAGTATAATTAATGAGTTAAACACATATTAAAGGTTATTCTGACATCTTGAACTCATGTACATACCTCTTGTGTTTTCTCATTTGACCCCATGTTAGGCCAAGGCTGGATTTCAGTGCAAGACTGGTGTATCGGTTCAGGCGTATATGGCCGTTAATTCCCGCTTTATGGCACACATCCCTCCTTGTCTCCATACTCAGTTTTTTCAGTTCTTCTGCCTGTTGTAGCGCCATGGATCTCCCTGTCTTTCCAGCTATTAGTGCCCTGACGTTTCCCATTTTAGCAGCTCTTTTTCTGACTAAATACCTAGGGGCTGCGTCAGATGATTTACGTGGCACTACTGACTTGTGGAGTACCATTGGCTACAATAGAAAATATTATCATTGCATAACTTGGTCTATAACCCAAATATTAAATGACTTGAAATAAGATTTGATTAATTAAATTGGGAAATTATTGGAAAACTGGTTTATACTTACCTGTCCACGTCTGTTTTTGCATCGAATCATATCTTTCTCTGATGAAAAGCGCAACATCCGTCTGGCTAGTCGGGTGAACAAGTTTTGTTCTGCTTTCAAAGGTGGCTCTTTTATTCCTTTATTCATACTCTGGTCCAGAGTCATTGGCATAATACTTGGTGATGTTTGTATTGCTATAGTCTGTACTTCTCTCATATCTGTGCCACTAGGCTCAGGCACAGGAGTGACAGGATCAGGTATATTACGAGAATTTACAGGGGAGCTCATTACTTTAGGAGAGGAGGATTTCCCATCAGTATCTATTACTGTACATGTACTATTTTCATCAGTGCATGTATGCTCATGAATGGCTGTTGCAGAAAAAGTCAATTTGCATGTCTTGCAACGCAACTGCAGACTCAAAAGCTGCTGTTCAAATCTTATATCAACTGATTTAATTGAAGAATAATTCAAACTAACACTGCATACTGGACAGTCGATGCTGTTTGAAAGAGCCTGACAATATTTGTCACTCAGACATTCTGAACAGAAATAATGCCCACATGGCCCACACACAGAATGTGTAGGAAAAATTTCACAACAAATAGGGCAGATATATAACTTCTGGTGCTGTTCACTCATGTCAGTTATTTCAGCATTACTAAATTTGACATTATTTGCATGTGTACTAAAATCAAATATATTGTCTTTCCTGTGATCAAACAAAAGATCTCCCGGAATCCGTTTAGGGGCTCCTCTCTTTGGTTTAACTGGCCTGCCTTTTTTCAATTGTTGCATAAACTGGGTGCATGTGAAACATTCTGCAGACCCTCTCTTATGTGGCAACCATTTGTCATTGATCTCTTTGGCAAGCTGATAGTTTTAAACTTGTTTTGAGGTTGCATTAACAACATTTTTTTTCTGATTAAATATTTTGAAGTAACATAGTCTACATATGTTAGGTGGGTGGGTGTCAATTTGATCTTTTGTAACATCTATGCCAAAGACATCTAATATTCTCTGTTTATTTTCAGAGCAAGGGAAAGGCTTGTATTTAAGTTTTTTGATTATATGTCAGAGATTTCTTCCCACAAATTCTGCATAGTTCTGACAAAGATTTCACATGAAAATCTAAAGATCCATTCATCTCGACAGCAAAGTCATAAGATGTATTTTATATTCATTCAGTATTCAAATATGTCATACTTGAATTAATTTATACATGGGCGAACTCATTAAGGTCTTTTTAGGACAAATACTACATATATATATAGAAGGCATGTCTGCCATAGCCGAGCCATATTACAATATCTACATCAGCCAATACTGATACACACACAAAGTAAACTGCAAGTATATAGGAACAAAAAATTACAACAAAATTTAGTGTGCTCCTTGATATAATATGATATCTGCTGTATCAAAAAATTAAACAACTAATCTTTTAAAAAAACAAGTTCATTGAAAATTTTGAACTTACATTCAGTGTTATGCGTCACCCCTGTCTGAACACCTAGCAACACAAAGAGCCAGCACTGTTGTGACCAGTGCCCTCCCATCCCAGCACTGTTAACACTCATTTGACAGCTAGATTAATGACCTTCCCCATGGGACACATTCCAGTGAGATGTTCCTGTCAACAACCTGTACAAATGGACTTAAATCAGTGTGGGATCCCTCTATCACCTCATATCAGCCATTTTGATGCACCCCTGTTGCTAGGCAACAGATACTCTAGTGAGCCGGGAACCAGGCTACACAGGTAATTGAAGATAGCAGACTGGACCATTTGTAACTGCTGTGATAAGAATATACATATGCAGGAAGTCAAATGGTAAGCAACAAAACTCTCCATTCCACCCTCTTAAGTACAAATTATTTGAATACACAATGAAAATAAAAAAAGAAGACAATGAAACCCTTTATTACACTCGAATAAGTGCAGAAATATTTAAATACATGATTATAAAAACAATGCAATAAAATTCACAATGCCTATGAATAAAATTAAAAAAAAAAATCATCTTTTTTTTACTCTGTTGCCATAGTGGTAGGTCTGCAGATAGATACAGAGAGCACAGTTATTACAAATATAACAAACGTAAAGGCGGTCAACTGACAGTGACACTAAAGAGATACGATTAAATGGTTGCTACCGCAGACACACAAAGGTTGGTTGAGAAACTGCTTGTCGCGCAGAACTAGTATTTACATGATATCAACATTATATATTGTTCATTGTATTGTGTTTGGGCTATTGATCAGTACACAGACCCGCTTTTGAACACATACACACACACACAGTATGATGCTTTATCAGTCAGATCAGTCACATTTTTACTTCATTATGAGTCCATATCTGTGAGATCATATATAGTCAACACATTTTTAAAAACTACAAAAAATATACTACATATAAGAACAATCTCTCGTAATGTATGATTAAATGAAATTATTCTTTAAGAAAAAAAAATACAACTGAGCGTCATGACGCATAGATTCTCACTTTTTAATATGTTAGTTGTAATTGTGAGCTCTGGATCAATATCCATCTCTAATATGCGCATATATGGGTACTATGAAAACAGTTTATATTTATATATATATATATATATATATATATATATATACGTGTATATTCACGTGTATATATATATATATATATATATATATATATATTTAATATTATCAATTAATTTTATTACTATACGTTATATATTTTAGTGTATGAAAATATGATCTTTTTGTTTTCATTTATGAACCATGGTTTCATTAAGGTTAGTAACAGGTATATGCGGAGGTTATGGGAAGGGGTATCCCCCTCCCACATTGGAAAATATTTTGAATATGCAATGTTAAGAGGACATAATGAGGCAATTTTCACATAAAAATGAGGATTTCCTGTTCCTGAAAAACTGTTCCCTTATGTAGTCAAACTGTAGAGAGGTTCAATATTTATATTTCTTCAAAATTAGGATATGAAATTTCAATCGTTTTTAATGGCGGAAAGGTGGTTTTTAACTTGCCTCGTGCCGAAGGGGACCCCTCTGGATCCGCCACTGATAGCAAAGGCAATTTAATGCATATATATATATATATATATATATATATATATACATATATAAGTATTAGATTAAGTGAAATTACGAAAGCACGGCGAGTACTGGATGCAACCGCGGCGGGGGGGGGGGGGATTGCCCCCTGCGACCCCCTTGGCTACGCCCCTGATACGTATTTTATAATTCATCAAGACAACACGGCTTACATCGCATTCACTACCTCACAAACGGAGACAAGCAGAAATTGGCAGACATACGAGACACGCATACCTGTCACTGTTTTACCAGCGGAATCAATATAACAGTAACCGAATCTGTTCTAAATTTTTTTCTAACAAACTTTTACACGGGTCTGATTTCGAAAGAGTCAGTGGCATGAAAAACATTATCTATCTCTTGTTAGACAACCCAGTTTAATGCCTGAACTAGCACGGCAGCCGTCAATCACTCACACTCTTGTATGGAGTTTATGCTTCATGCGTCAGTAACAGTTTTAGATCGCTCACCTTCATCAAATTAAGGTATAGTCCTGAAAATGCACCCATCTTACTAAATACCAGATAAAATCAGGGAGCTGAAGGAATTACATGATTGATCTTATTTTATAATAGTAGATAAATTTAGTTGCTGTGGTAACGGTGACAGTGCTCAAGATGTAGTGCAGCGTATGACAAAGAATCCAGTTGTGTTGTACAAAGGCTGCATTAATGCCATTGATAATCAACACTGAAGTTGTGGGAGCAAGAAAAGGTTGCAAAGCAAATAAAAGCACGATATGTACAGTTGTGCCAGTTCCATCTTACCCACATCTTACCCACACCATCAGCGTCAATAATTTGTACATATGTCAGCACAGAACGCAGTAACTGTTTAATATATGAAAGTCCTATCAGAGCCCTTCTCCAAAGAGCTATTTAAATTCAAAGCACTTTTTAACATTACGGTCACTGATGTGTATTTCCTTCGTCCTCAATGCAGCCATAGTCCACCGGCAATAAAGTCTCCCATACATATGCATATCTAAGAACCCCGAAGAAACGTGCCAGGCATAATAAACGCAGTCAGGAGTGTCATGTCACCAGCAGCTATTTGAGCCAATACATGCTTGACAACTTGAGTAAGGTAAAGTCTGTTGGGCTTTTACACCCGAGCTTACCACACTTACTCATCAGACGAGAGCTTATCCCGTTTTCTGTGGCGTGAAGCGACTTAGGAGCGTAACTCGCCAGTCCATCGCAGGTTACCTTCCCAGTAATTACAGGTGCCCATTTCTATTGATGGGTGGACATGGCACACTTGCAGTTGGGACCTTGCCCAAGGGTCTAGGCACGGTGTGGGGCTGACCAGGATTCGAACTCATGACCTCTCGATTATGAGCCAGGCATGTTAACCATAACACCACTTGAGTAAACTCTCTCACTTCTCCACCTGGTAAACCAAAGTCGCGTCGTGATACAAGGTATATTTTAATAAAGGGCGTTAGAGGTACGTACCGGACCGCTTGGACCGGCCCCGTGCACAATCCTAGGTTGGACCGGACCAGACCGCACCGCTAACACAAAATACCCGACCATTTACATTGGACCTACCGCTCTACAATTTTTCAAAGGTATAAAACATATATTTCAACCTACAAATCTTATTATGAACAAGGGGCAATCAACTTCTCAAAGAAAGACTACATAGCTACCTAAAATGTATTTAAAGGTAAGACAGATGCAGTAGTATTATATACGTGTATTATTTTATATTTTTGGCCTTTGAGTAACACTTACAGGTCATTTTTTGTTATTAGACTGATGAGTAAAGTCACAAGTTCAGCTAAGACTCATAGTGCCCTTCTGTGTTGCACAATGCTGATGCTTTTCCTCTGAATCAAAGTATAATAAGAACAATTTATATATATTAAATAAAAAACGCAGTCAGGAGTGTCATGTCACCAGCAGCTATTTGAGCCAATACATGCTTGACAACTTGAGTTAGGTGAAGTCTGTTGGGCTTTTACTCCCGAGCATACCACACTTACTCATCAGACCAAAGCTTATCCCGTTTTCTGTAGCTTGAAGCGACTTAGGAGCCTAACTCGTCAGTCCATCGCAGGTTACCTTCCGAGTAACTACAGGTGCCCATTTCTACTGATGGGTGGACATGGCACACTTGCAGTTATATTAAATACATAGGCCTTTATATACATAATATATATATATATTTTTATATATGCTCTATATACGTTTAATATAATAAATAAATTCAAATTTAAATATATATATATATATATATATATATATATATATATATATATATATATATATTCCAGGAAGGTATTGGACCAGTGGCGTCTTGAAAAAGCTGTACAAATAGTCACATTTAAACCTTCCGGTCGATTCGTGGATGATCCCTCGAGATTATTTCAACCAATACCCATCGGATACGCCGGTTAGTTTGGCAATGCACAGAGGAAGACCAGTGTCCTTACAATGTCATTTAGATATAAGATTTTTATGTGAATTTGACCCAGGTTGGTAACAACCTTTTCTTTATTTCGTGTTTTTTTTTGTGAAGTCCGTGTCGTATGTGTTAGTCTGTACAAAATCGGAAAGGTTTCATTCCCCAATGTATTCCGTGTAGAATCAACAAGATATTTTATTAAGCTGTAATAGGCATTGAAACATACCTAAAACAACTTGTCCTACAGGATACAGAGAAATAATTATGATTTGTAATACTCAATTATACCATCAAAATGCTGTTCAAGTTATGATTTTGCACCTTGACTAGTAACCCATAAAACAATGGGGAATGCAGTGACTGTTAATGTGAATTAAATACCTACTTGATTTTACGGTGTATCTACAGGGGCTGGGGTGATGAGTACCAAGAACTACTATATTTTGCAAGCGTTACCAAATGTAAGTATGGAACTACTTACAAATTATTCATATAAACGTTTGAAATAATTTATATTATTATACTGTAATGTTGAAAGTCTGCATATCAATAATGTTTACGTACATGTATTGATCAGTCACATTTATGCATGAATTTATAAACACAGCTCATTTTTAATATCAGTTACAAGCAAAGAAGAATGTTAGCTCTTAGTATTGTCAATCTGTATTTCTATCTTAACCTGCATACCCTCTTGCAGTGTTATAAATGTGTTAACAACATGCAGTGGTTAATTACCTAACACTGATATATTTATACTGCTCTTTTGGGGCTTCATTTTTGAGCTGAAGAAATAAAATGCATTTATCATACTGAAATAATTCTGCAAATATATCGAAGGGATTAGAGGCCAGGATTCAACAGGAAGAACAACCAAAACGTGAAAGTCCATTTGTCCCGGCAGGCCGGCTTTGCTTTGCTAAACTAGACGTTACTTACTCAACTGCTGAAGTTGCTCCGGATAAAGATAGACATGGGGGAGGATACACCCCAACATCTGCCCAAGGAATTAAGATGCATTCTAGCCCAGAAAACGTCACTTACAGGAAAGAATTAATTACTCTAGATGTCCGAGAATACACCGACCATTAACCCGAATATACCACTTCATCTGCCTCAGAATACACCATCCATGAATCAGAAAATGCGACTCCCTCTGCACAAGACGAGAACCCATATAACCCTACCTCTCAAGCCCTCCAATAACACACCACCCATGAACCAGTACTTACCACTTAATCGCTTTCAGAGGACACCACCAACGAATCAGACCCTACCTCTAAATCTGAGCCAGGAGGCACCACCCATGAACCAGCACTAACCACTCCATATTTCCCAGAAGACACCACATTTGAACCAGAATCTACCACACCATCTGTCCCAGTATACACCACAGGTGAACTAGAATCCACCAAGCCACCTGTCCCAGTAGACACCACCTATGAACCAGAATCTTCCACGCCATCTGCCCCAAAAGACACCATCCGTGTACCAGAATCTATAACGCCACCTGCCCCACTAGACACCACCCATGATCCAGAATCTACCACTCCATCTGTCCCAGAAGACACCACCGGTGAACCAGAATCTACCACTGAAACTGTCTAAAAAGACACCATCCATGATCCAGAACTTACCATCCCATCGGACCCAGAAGATATCGCAGCAGATCTCGCACCTAGACAAGAACATGGCAAGGAACCAATGCATGTAACCAGCAATGTGCAAGCGAACGTAATTAATAATGAATCATTGCGTGCGCTATTACGATTTGAAGATGAAACCTTGAATTATACCCCGACGGCATTCCGTCTGTTTGGTGATGACGAAGACACGGCCGAGGCTTCATTTGCACCCACGACGGGTGTCGTTGGAATAGTTCTCGTCATCATGTTCGGCGCTGCTGTGATCTTTTTGGATTTGATGGGTATCAAGAAACATATCAGGCTTCTAAAAAGGAACATCGGACTTAACAAGAGAAGAAAGAGAATCCATCCATCGACTATATGACCAGTTTAAAGGAGCATACTATGTATTCTCTAAAATGGAGCCACTGCTTTCCATCATACAAACCCGATGACCTGTTATGTGGATCATGACATGTATATCAACGTTTGTTAAATGAACTATGATTTTGAATGGATTTGTATGCAATCCGTTTTTGTGATGCGTCGCCGTCATTAGAAAAATCTGTACAAATTTATAGGCGATATATTCGATGTCTTTAGACGTAAAGTGTGCTGGTAAGAATATAGAGTTGTTCGTGCATTTATATTTAGAATTCATACCAATACCAAATAAGTGGAGTTGTTTGTTCACAATTCTCTTTATATTGTCTATTATTGTATTGCTTTTATGAGTCGTATTATTCGTAGTAACGAATGAAGTCATCTAATAATATTTCTTTTGTTTGTTTTATAGATAGTGCTCCCTTTCTAAATCTTGTTAATATTCCATGTATAGTTACTATTCTTATTTGTATTTTGTTATTCAGCATTTATGATGTTTGTTGTCGGCGGATCCATGTATTTTGCTGGAATAAATTTTGTGGCGTTGATCTGTGTTACGTTTTTGTTTCGTATAACAATTAACTTTGCGCTTTGATCACATGATCTGTAACAGAGTTGCATGGTAAATTTAACGCACGATTGTGTGTTTAGCATTTAATAGATTTTCGCCATTTCATTTCACGACGAAATGCACGCGACAAAATGCATCATGGTTCTATCGTATTGTACGAGTGCGATATATTGCAATGATTATAACTTTAAATGAGCTGAGCGTAAGTCTGAATAAGGTATAACGCAATTTCATTGATGAGAAGATGTTTATTTCTCGTTCACAGATTTCACAATTTAATCAATCTACAGTAAATTAATTCTTTACTATCTAACATTATTTCTGTAATTCTGTCTGTCGAACTCAGCCAGTCGCCAGAAATTGGTCTCCTGAAAAGATTGTGTAGACATTAGGGCTAAAATATCATGAAATCATTTCAGCATACTGCTCTAGCAAGCACGAAGGGGTGACAGTCACATGAAGGTTTATTACTTGTATGGAAGGTATCCAACATTCTATCCTCTTTATAACATGATTGACTGCTTATTTTAGTTTATGTTACACTGATATTACAGCAAAGACGAGTACACACGACTTATACAACATATTAACAGAATTAGGTCATGAATTTATTTATATGTAGTATAAAAAAATCAGATGGAACTTTGCATCTTGTTGCATAATATGACTTTCACAAAATTAAGCAAATCTTAACTCGTACTGAAAACCCCGTCCACGAATGGCACCTGTGGCTCACTTGAATCTCTACATTTATCATATATATCTTTAATGTTTCTAAATAGGTTGTCATATTTGAATTTACAATACCGGTCTACCTGTAAAACGCCAAAGATCTAATCAGGTATATAAATATTAAATTCCTCCTGTATCCTACGTTTTATGAATATATATGTGTGTGACACGAGATCGAAATTCAGGGAGAATGAAACATTTTTGTGTTTGAGACGGCCTACTTGTTCCGCTCTAGAAAAATCAAAATAATCAGATGTGCTCTAAAATCGCCTGGGTGAGCTTGAAATCGGCCATGGCCAATTATTATGTTTTGAATCTGGGTAGGAGACATTTTATTTTATTCTCTATTTAAATTGTATGCATGTGACGCTCTGGTCTATTCAACGTACATGTTGAATTTTGGACGACAATGTTTCTAAGGCCAACAGGAAACGCAACCAAATCCAGCAACAACAAGACCAAGACGGGGCAAGAAGAAAGAGGATGAGCGGGCAAGATACCCACATATAGTCTTCCCTGATATGAGATGTAAATCAACATCCATGATGACGTACTGTGACGACCACGTCACTCTAAACCACGTCACTCAGTGTAACTCACTCATCCAAAAAAATCTTCTTATTCGTTTTTAATAAAATTCTGAGGAAGTGGGACCCAGAGGCCAAGTACTTATCGAATAAATTCGAGAGCGTATCAATTTGTTTTGAGACACTAAGGAAAAAAAAGACAAGCAGAAAAGGGACAAAGTCGAATAGACCCGGATCCAGATCCGCATTTTGATTACATGTATACCATCAGTCCAAAATAAATTGAAGTTTAACCACTTTTATCTGAGGTCCATCCCTCCACAAAATTTAATTAAATCCATTGGGAATTTTCGGAGATATTAATCGTACAAACACACCAGGCCGATAGCATAACCCCATGCTATCTTAGTTGACGGAAGTAATAATAACCATTGTTCATTTATATTTTTTCCATTGTTCATTATTTACAAACAAATGAAATATCTCCCAGTTATCTTGATAATGATAATTTGGAGCAAGTATTTAAATTAATGACATATCTCAGTTCTAATTGAATGTACCGTTGCCCACAAAGAAAACATAAAATATATATGGATGTGACCACAACACGTATTCCAATTATTTATTAAATCAGTTTTATTTCTATACGTTTGCAAGGGAGGATTGGGGAGGGGGCTTTTTCCAAAACAAATCTAGAAAATAGAGCAATACACGTCTAATACCAAAAATAGCGTCAGAACGATTATCACACGACCCCAGACTAGACCGTTGTAACCTGTATTTTCTACATATCTAAACCACGACAGGATACCCCATGCGCTTTCCTTCTCGCGGTCTTGCCTTAATGAGTATTCTGAAATTTATTATCCCACACTGGGTTAGCGCAATCTCTTTTATTTTATCGGTCACACATTTATTAATTAAAAAAGAAACAATGTTACCACTATAAATGTTATATGTTCTTAAAATAAACTTATAAAAACGTCTTAAATGTGAACTGTAGTGAACTTGTATCTTTTATCCGTCCGTCCGTTAATAATTCGAAACCGCACTGCTACATTTCCACATCTTTGACGACAGCTTGATAATTTTTCTGTAGGCAATGAGTAATTTATTTAATTTTTAATTTTAATGTATGTATGATATTATATATTAATTATATCTGTGCCTTCAGAAAAGTAACGGTTTTAGGTTAAAGTGCCGTTCATCTCAAATAAATGCTTTGGTTTCAGCCTAATGTTACCCATTATCAACGTGCTAATGGAATGCTATCATTCTCACAGACCACATGTTTAATTGAACTAAGGTGAGTATCATTACCTGATACTCACCATTAACTGCTGAGAGATATAAAATTTAAGGTTTTTTAGAACTTTGCACTCACCACATATGCACGAAATCTTTATTTTTAACTGTTAATTCTTCGTTAAATGACCTAAAGTGAACATATTTTTACCGACACCAAACCCGAAACAGCCCGTGATATAATTATTTATCAAATTAACATTGATTTACAGAAAGTCTTGGATTTTCAGGGACATATGTAGAGTTTCAAAACAAAATATCCAAGGAAAGAATATGTATTTATCCTTTACATGGCACGATATACTTTAACGGACGTTGCAAGAACACCAAGCCTTGTAGCCATGACAACAGAGCTGAAGGTGATTGGTTCCGTCTTTGCCTGATCTCCGGACCTAAAGTTCCCTCTGGTTGTCGCCCAGCCTGATCGACTAAGGTAAAATGGGGATATCTGGATATTACTTTATATATTCTCTCTAATGTTTAAGGTATTGGTAATGCATCCTGAATAATGCCTCGCTTCTCGTATTCTTAACTTAATATCCAGACGTCTCACTAATTACAGTTAATTATTATTTATTAACTGCTTATTTGCATCCATTATCAATTGACAGTATCCGTCCGTCCATTAATAATTGGAAACCGTAGTGCCATGTTTATCCGAATCTTTGCAGACATGTTGATCATATTTCTGTAGGCAATGAGTAACTAATACAATTTGTGCCTTTAGATAAGTAGCAGTTATAGGTTAAGTGCCGTCCTCCTCAAACAAATGCCTTACTTTCAGCATTATATAACTAATTATCAACGTCTATATCAAATCCTATCATTCTCACAGGCCACATGTTGAATTTAATTACGAAAAAATATTATTTCAATCATCAAAACGTTATATATATATATATATATATATATATATATATATATATATATATATATATATATAGAAGGTAGTGTTACCCTCCGATGTAAAGTGCTCTATGGCCTACAGGCTAGGCCAGAGCGGTATAACTCTGGAGAAAAACAACACTGTAAATTCACTACAGTCTGCTACACCTGATGATCGGGTCGCATCCCGTGAAACAGACTGTAGTGAATTTACAGTGTTCTTTTTTCTCCAGAATTATATATATATATATATATATATA
The DNA here is from genome assembly GCA_026874595.1 of Sipunculus nudus. Classification (NCBI taxonomy): domain Eukaryota; kingdom Metazoa; phylum Annelida; class Sipuncula; order Golfingiida; family Sipunculidae; genus Sipunculus; species Sipunculus nudus. The sequence continues at coordinate 33,745,439 of CM049318.1, forward strand.
TATATATATATATATATATATATGCGCATCGCACTGTATCTTCTTCAATGAACAAGAAAATAGGTTAGAGGTAAGACTAAGATGTTTACCTGTATTCAACATTATCTGTTTGTCACCATTAACTAATCTTAGTGTGTATATGTTTGCTAAATGCTGTCTTTATTAAGTAAGCTGAGCATCGTGGCTACTCATTAGCCACCTTCTTAATTGATGGAAAGTATCAAAATTAAGGTAGTATAAAACACTGCATTAACAATCACATATGCATGAAACCATAATCTTTTATCTGTTAATTCTTCCTCAAATGACCTCAAGAGAACATCGACACGAAATGTACAGCCCGTGATATGATCATCAAATGAACATGGATTAACAAAAAGTCTAGGATATTCCGGAACATATGGGTTCAAAAACAAAATATTTAAGGAAAGAATTCGTACTTATCTCTTCCGGAAATGGCACGATATACTTAAAAGGACGCCACAAGAACACGAAAACCCGAGACGCATCAAACCTGAATACATGAATGTACATGCACCTAAATTGCATATATTTATTGTTTCGCCTTTACCATGGGCAACAAATGTTTTACACAGAAGGTTTATACCGATTAAAGACCCCGTGAAGTTGCATTTGGGGCAGAAAGTTTGTCGCTGTAGCGAGAGAGTTTTAAAAATTCAACAATAGCACATTTTTCAGAGTCAATAAATTCTTTACAAGGGTTGAAACATTGCTAAGTAGTTGAGACTTTGGACTTCTGAACTGAATGTCCCTGGTTCCCTCTTCGCCTGGTCACCGGACCTGAAGTTCCCTCTGGTTGTCTCTCAGCCTGATCGACCGAGGTAAAATGGGAGTATCTTGATATAGCTTTACATATGTTTAAGGGCTTATGCATCCTGATTAATTCCTTGCCTCGTATAGTTAACGGGTTAAATATTTTATTTTTTATATTTCTAAAAAATTAAGTGCGGCAATTGTGTGCGGCATGTTGATGTCAGTGATGAGAATGCCATTCTACGTTTATAAATTGCTAAATGTCATCTCTCAAATCTAATGCTTACGGTAAAATAATTGATATTGAAGTTTTTTCAATAAACGTTGCATTCACCGGCTTCTGTGGTCAAACCTGGCCGGGCCTCTCTCCTAAGTGATATGACCCGGCAGTGTGTAAGAAGGAAAGGACTCCCTCATTATGGACATATTTGGATGTTGTCTTAACGGAGCACATCACAGCTATTCATTAATTGTTCATTAATATCCTCAACTCAACTTATGAATAAAAAAGTAATATACTTTGGATAACTTAATAATCTAAGGCCAAAAAAAGGTATGGATCCAAAGGCGCCGCCCGCGTCAATTTTAATCCCCAGCATCAACAATTTTTATTTTGATTTTCAATAGTAACTTACCAATTTTAAGCTCCAGCTGCTCGGACATTTCTTAGAAGACGATGTAATTATACAATTTTGATCAAATATCCTTTATGATATAGTGCCCTTAGCGGTTAAGCAAGCCAATCTGTTATTATAATGCTTTTCCCTAATCATATGACATTTTTATCGAAACATACCAAAAGAAGTAAAAAATAGCCCGTCCGCATTGATTTCTGAGAAAGATTGCCTGAGAACCAAATATTTTCGGCTAAATTGCTAATGAATAAAAAAGAAAAATAAAAAAAAACACGAAAAAATAGGTAAAGAAATAGATATAATGAGATGTGTTACAGGTCAAGGGGGGGGGGGCTCTGAATCCGTCACTGGGCGTGGTTTAAACAGTTCAATTTTACTCATATCTTAATTTGTGACATAAACTCAGTGACACGACAACGGGTAAATTGCCATTTTGTACATTTACGTTTCAGTGCAGAATGTAGGATGCTTAATGGGGAAACTCAGTGAATATTACTAATTAGGTTCCGCTCAACAATCCCAGACACCAAGCTTTACAGATACATCCCACAGTTACATGTCTAGGTATAAATATAACAAATAGGTCTGAAAACATCAAGGTCGTTTTCTAGCATGCAATATATCACACAAAGTGTTTATATGTCCTTGGCCCAGTGCAAAGCAGGGGTGGATCCAAGATTAATAGAGGCGGGTGCGGCAATATTTTGAAAAGGCTACTGATGCAAAAACACACGTACACGCAAACAGTCACACACACACATATATTGCCTTGAAGAAGATATCTGCATATTTTGCATATACTTGAGCGTTAACACTGTCGTGTTGTAATCCTTTAAACTATTAATACAATTAAAAACCTAGAAAAGGTACTCAAGGGGCGCAGACCTCCGCCGAGGCAGCTTATTACCCTAATATGGTAATGTCAGAAATGCAGCATTTTTCATGAAAAAAATCCAACAAACCAACGCCAGCAAAACATAACATCCTTCGCGGAATTAATAACTTAAGCCGATACCCTTCTTTCATATTTTCAAATACATTAATATGTGTGTTATTCTATATAAGTATATTTAAATATTAATATATATGTATATATAATATAACACCTTAAGTAGCAAGAGTCAGGGATATGGTGAGTGTGATTAAAATATAGTGGTTTACGGGAACAAATGAGAGGGAGTCACCGCACTGGTTCAACCCCCCCCCCCCCCCATCCCCGGAATATATCGAAACAGCCACATTGTCTTAAGGGACCACTAACTCGAGCGTAGCAGTTTTTATCAGTGGTACACATGCGAGCGTTTTTCTTTGATCAAGATTGCTCTCTTGCGTACGATGTGAATGTGTATATACAACAAGGTCGTGTCAAGGGCCTTATTAGAGCGTCAAGAGCGGTTATAAACATTGCTGGACGTCTAGCCATCATCGGTGCTGGAGCGAGTGGTCTTCCAGCCATCAAGTGCTGTCTAGATGAAGGCCTCCAGTCTGTATGCTTTGAGAGAACAGACTCTATCGGAGGATTGTGGAACTTCAAGGATGAGATTCGAGAAGGCCAGTCATCCGTCATAAGATACAACTGTATTAAACACCAGTAAAGAGATGACGTGTTACACTGACTATCCGATGCCGAAAGATTTCCCAAACTACTGTCACAACACAAAACTCATGGGCTTCACAAGTACATCAGGTGATTTCACTCTCAAAAATAAAATCTTTTTATAAATATAAATCCGAAGTGCCATTGATTTTCCATATTTTATTGACTATTCAACCTTCCAGATGATGTAATGAGAAAAAGGGATAGCTCAGGGTTTATGTAAAATTAGAAGAAAATTGGGTCGTCTCACCAGGCAACCCTTGTGTCATACTCCATTAGATCCGAATAACTCGAAACGCCCGTGGATACTTTGTTTGACAGACACCAATATATTTATGTCACACTGCTTATCTTGAAATCCGCGAATACGTGCAGTACCAGTGAGTATATACTAATGTACTCAAAATAACAAAAAGAACAAAATATCTTCATCTCTGAAAGGGGTGTTCTTTGATATAGGAATATTTTTGTTTTATAGGTTTTATCATTTTTGTTTATGTAAAGGTTGATAAAGACATTCCACATTGTCAAATTTGCACACAATTTGGTTTTAAACCAGGTTTAAACATGAGGTCCTGGCGATAAAGAAGTCGATCGACTTCAGCCTGAACGGACAATGGGACCTGAGAATCAGAGACACGACCACAATGCAAGAAACGGAAGAAAGGTTCGACTTCATTTTGGTTTGTACAGGTCATCATGCCGACACAAAAATCGTGAAATATGATGGACAAAAATCTGTTCAAAAGAGCCATCTTGCACAGTCACGACTTGAAAAGAGGAACTGATTTTAGAAGTCAGCATTTGGTTGTGATCGGAGCAGGGAATTCTGCCATGGACGCCGCTGCAGAGATAGCTCCTACTGCAAAACAGGTCTCTTACTACAACAGTATTATACAAAACTTAATGCCAATCGGTTTATTTTTGTAGGAGCTGGTTATGGGAAATGTTTTCGTATTGGAAACTCACTCTTTTAAACATCGAAAGTCCGTCGCACTCATTCTAAGTGTCGAACATAGTGAGATTTGAGATTGAGGTCGTTCAAACACCCCTGTCCACCTCAATTTTTCGCGATATTTCTTTCAAATATATTTGTTTGCCACTATAAATTAGCTTTTATCAAAGTGGCGCAATTTGATGATTTAATTAAGTATAAAACAGATATATTTACTTTGCGACGTCCAGATGGTTTGGACCTTGTTAGAAAGGGGTGGAAAAATGGCGTCATTCAAAGTGACCATATCTGTGTTTCCATGCGATATAGGAGGAACGTACGTGTGACGTAACAATTGTGTGACGTACATATACCTCTGTATATGGAGTGTGGTGGCGTAATGGACAGTGCGCCGGACTCGTGACCGCAAGGTTGTAGATTCGCGTCTCGATCTGACTGCTTTTCGCTCTAAGACTCCTTGCCAAAGTCTTTACCACATGGGTGTGCACTCTTCACCAAGGAGTGAATGGCTCCTGGACGAACATGGGTGGCAGGCAAATGTAGAACGTATAACATTCTAGCGCCATGTGTGGCTGTTTGGTGTATGCTCCCTGTTACAGATGTCTGTTACATATGTTGTTGACACTTGATTCGTGTGGCGCGGGCGTGGCTCGTTGCTGTAACAACCTCGCCTGGCCGGGTGTTGCAGGCTCTGTGTAATCCGAATAGGTTGATCTCTGACGTATAGAAACACAGCGCTTATGCTGATCTCGAACTTTCTGGGCTGGTCGCGCTCTCTGAGCGCGTTTCTTGTAATGTTCTTTGGGCGTGTGTGTATTATGTATTGTTGAGTTCTTTCGACAATTGCAGTAGTGTCAGGGATTCTACGAACTCTATGCAGATTGAGTGCGGCCTGTCTCCAGTTTGCTTTCGGGATTATTACAAGAACTTCACTTTTGGATTACAACAGATTGATTTTGTGATTGAAATGGACCATCATTCTATGAGAAGATTTATGTGAACTGTTCATCTGGATTATACGTATAAAGGAATTGTTGTCGCTGTGACAGTGGTGGTATCAAGTTACTGTACACTTTATATATAATACTGTGTAATTGTATTGATTTGCTGTTTTACTGTTGTTATACTGTGTAATTGTTTTGATTTAGTGTATTGTAATGTTAGGGTTGTTTTAAGAATAAATCATAATTATTTGTTTACAAAAAAACACTGACTTCTTTATTCATTCCCCTAGACATTTCAAGCTGCATAGTGTTACAGAATCTGATTTAAATTTATCTCCGTAACCAAATTTATGCTCGTCACGACTACGTGATCTGTAGTTATTAGGTTCCGTAACATCCCCAGGGAACCGAGAAAAGCTACGAGAATGAAGAGGGCCGAAAGACCAGGAAGGAAAATTGTAAAAAATAAGTTGGATGAGACTGAAATCGTCGGTGATATCAGACTATAAACCCCTCAATACTACTTGTGACGCCATCCCTACGAATCTTCAAATGGATCTAGTTTAGACCGTCATCTTAGGTCGTGACTGATAGTTCGTATGACCGTACATCTGTTTAGTCATATTTCTTTATGATTACTCATATGTAAGAGTATTATTTTCTGTTAGATATTCACTACATTTTTTCTGACTTACCCCGGAGGTAAATAAAAGCAAGCTTTTGTGCATTATATAAAATTTTTTTCACGAAAGATCAACTGGATTATAAAACAGTGTATTCTCCTGAAATAAATCGTCCATAATACAACTATTAATTAATTAAAATACTGAAACGTTACATTCGTTGTATATTTCGCTAATAAAATGCTGTAATTACTTTTTCAGTGCTTTTTTTTAATCTTAAGATATATTTATCTTATAATAAATTTAATGTATGCACATAGAATTTTACTGAAAATAACCTTTCTTTCCACAGGTGTTCTTTAGCACTAGGGGAGGAGCCTGGGTATTACCTCGGTTAGGATTTTTCGGCACCCCTATTGACATCTACACTGAAAACGTAGGGTTGCCGGATCTCCTAATTATGACCCCCCAACGGCGAGTCGGAGGGTGGATATGGCTATGGTTGTCATAACACAGCACTGAACTGCCCCAGGGGAGTGCATGTTGACCCTCCGGAAAGTGTCAGGCCTTGAGCAGCTCACATGCATCGCGACAGCCAGCTTGGACAAGGGCGCACGCTGTCCACGCATGGGCCGGCCGGCCGGATACCTCGCGGACTGTATTGGCCGGAACTAGGTCACGGGCTCGTGCATGTGCACAGAGTGCTGCGCTCTAGAATGTAAACGTACCATGTGCATGTATACAAGTCTCGGGTGTACACAATTGTGTTTACAACATTTTTGTCCAGAGGGTACTGACACTAGCAGAGTCGGTGTTACATTAATTTATACATGTGATAGTATAAGTATGAATCGTTATGCAGTCTTCAGAACAATCATCGTCGTCGTCCCTGCCCAAGCGATTGCAATGCATCGTATACAAAGTACTGTCGATTGGTAGCCAGTCAAGTCGGCCGGTGAATAGCTGAATTGTATAAATTGCTGTTCCTGAAAAGTGAGTAATTTGTTAAGAACAGGCTCTAATTTTAATAATTTAGCTGTGTAAAAATTGCTAAACAATGAACCACATAGTGTATGTCTCCTGAGTGACAGTCAAGTTCGGTAAGCTGAATTTTGTAAAGTAGGGGGCCTATGCATTATGATAGGCCCTATATCTGTATATACTATAGATGGCTAATTTTGTAAGTGGCTACAACAGGTTCTTTTAACTTATAATAATGTAACCAAGTACCCCAACATAACCCTATTGGTAAAGCTAAATGTATGTACATCGAAAACTATCAAACCTTGGTAGAATGTGTAATCCTGAGTCCTGACAATGTGATTGTAACATTATAAAGTAGGTTCAGTACACATACACATATATAAATATAATGTGAAAGGGTTTAATTTTCATATAGAACATTTACATGCCCAATGGTCATGGTCATCAAATATTTTGTAGCGTCTATTCCTGGACCAATTAGCCTGGAGAAGGAGAATACAGCTAGCTGACATTGGGGAATCGCCCAAACTGCCAGGTAAATTAATCAATTTTGCTGAACATGTTGTGTTATATATATATATATATATATATATATATATATATATATATATATAATGTATATAGAACATTTAACGATATGACAAGTATATAAACAAATAGAATTAATGTAAATTCAATGAAGACCTAATATTTCATATGTTGTAAATGTTTGGTTCAGTGCTAATATAATTGTCTCCCTGTTTTTTTGCTCTACGTTGCCAGTAGTCCTACATAAATCGAAAATTTCAATTATGTGCCCATATATGGATTTACTTCATGCCACCGATTGATAAATGACTTCAGTTTTCTTATAGACCTAAACACAGTATAACAAATTTGTAATATTATATGTATATATATGTGTGTGTGTATGAACATGATTATACAAGTTGTCAATACATCCTTTTACTCCTGCAGCTACCGTACACCTTACAACTAGTACACAGACGTACCTCAAGCCCTGTTGAGCCATGTGGATGGATTGGTTGCAAATGAACTTATGGTAAGTGCTATGAATCCCATTTATGAAAACATGTATAATGAATATTTTCTGACAACATTCCACACGGCACTTTTTCTCGCTCAAGTTTTAATTTTGTAATATTGAAGGCACGCATTTTAGGAGATGAATGTGAGGAGGACTTCTTAATCTCAGGAACTAACTTCCCCTTATGAATATTATATAAAGTGTACTCCCATGTAGCATCTAAGATAAAAAATTATCAGGATGACATATTCAGTCATATAAGCTGTGTTTCAATGTACACAAAATCCTGCACACAACTCTGTCTTATAAAATATGTTTTTTTCATGGAATTTTACATTTTACTTTGTATTTTCAGACACTCTGGAGAAAACGTCTTCGGTACAAATTTGTAACCCCGAATTGGAGGAGGGACCAGGGCAAGTCTATTGTTCCAATACAGAAGCAGAAAATGAAGAGAGAGCTGTATGATCGTCACAATGGTAGCCGTGAACCCAACCTTAATTGGAGTGGTAAACTACTTGCCAGAGAGGAAGCCGAGGTGGATGACGATACAATAAAGCTACACGTTTATTCTTTATGTGAACATTGAAACTCACTCAGACAGAACCCTGTCCACATTGTAAGGAATAATAAGTCGGAAAACAGTTGCAGACAAATACACGTATCACAAGTTACACGACCACTTTGTTTTAATAAATATACGTTCTACCAGAAAATGTCTGTTATTATTTCTATTATTATTATAATTATATACATGTTTGTATATATATATATATATATATATATATATATATATATATTTAGAGAGAAAGAGAGAGAGAGAGAGAGGGAATACGGATGAACCTGACAGGTCCATGACAACCCATAGGTTGTCACAGCAATCATTTGGCAACCCTTTTTACAACCCTAGAGGGTTGTCAAATTGATATTTTGACAACCAGGGTTGTTGTTTGAGGTACACCCGATTTGACAATTGTATGTTTTCAGTGTATTACTCCAGGTTATACATCTGTCTCGGTTATTACTTCCCGTCTGCCATTCAGAAAGCAACAATTTTACATGCCAATCAACGTTTTGACCACGCCCTATACGGGTTGCAGCCAGAGCATGCACCCAACGAAGCACACCCGTCTGTCAGCGACTTTATTCCGCGACTGATACTGCGTGGAGCTATCATCGTCAAACCCGACGTAGAAAGATTTACCAAGGACGGAGTTGAGTTTGTCGACGGAACGTACGTGGACAACATCGACACTATAATCACATGTACTGGCTACGTGTTTGGGTTCCCCTTTATTGATAAATCTGTCATCAATGTGAAAGACAACCAAGTTGAACTTTACAAATACATGTTTCCTCCTGATCTGGAGAAGAATACTTTGGCTGTTATCGGCTGCATTCAACCTATAGGATCAGTGATACCAATAGCTGAAATGCAAAGTCGTCTACCCACTCGTGTGTTCAAGGTGATTATTTAAATAATAAGTAGATTAATTAGTAAATTAAGACCGTATGTGTGTAAAGGAGAGTCACATTTGGACAAGGCAGAGACAGAAAAAGGAAGAGCATTTAATCAAATTTGAGCGGCAAATATGGTATGGCCGAAACGTCTTTGGCATTGTTATGAAAATTTATAGTTGCATTCAAATCTTGAAATATTTTCTTTTGATTCAGGGGTTGGTTAAGCTGCCAAGTCGTTATTTCATGCGAGAAGATATAAGACAGAAACAGGTTGCCATGGAAGCTCGTTACGTCAAGTCAACACGTCAGCCAATACAGGTGGACTTAATGCCGTATAGGGACGTACTGGCAAATAGCGTCGGATGTAAACCTAACCTCTGTAAGTTGTAGGGGATGTATTAAATACCCATCCATCAATTTAGTTGTAAAACTTTTAAATGTTTTGTTGTTTCAAAATGTAGTTTTCTGTCAGACTACACATTGAAGTTTATATCCAAGGAATATAAGATGGAGGTAATTTTAAGAGTGTTTCGTAATAATGATTTTTATTATTACATGGCTGTTCTATGATCACTGAATATTAATCAGATGAGAGCAGTTATCCTTTCTGCATTATAATCGCCTGTGTTTTACTTTTCTATCGACAGGGATATTCTTCTTTCAGTATCACCGATTATGGCGCGCCATCTTTTTCGGGCTGTGTACTCCGGTCCAGTTCAGACTTCATGGTCCCGGAAAGTGGTCGAAGGCCGAAGCAACTATTCTTGGGACCATGGACAGAGTCCGCTGACTTTTTCAAACCAGGCCGGTCAAAGGTCATAAAGCAGACGACAGAAATGTTTCTTCCCGCCTCCTCCAGGTTGCGTTCGTTGCGGTAGCGGTAGTAGTGGCTGGTATTTTGCTGCTGTAGAAGTATCAGGACTACAGCATACAAGCGATGTTTGAAGAAGCTAAAGAATTTGTCACAAACATAAAAATAGATTAGACACAATAAACATAAAATAATAAGAACATATATAGTATGGAGAAGTCGGGGGCCAATAGTAGCACTAATGACCCAGGACCAAATAAACTGTACACACTCATTACGGAACTTATGCGGCACCTTTAATTGGCCCAGGAAGGTGATTTTGTGAAAGCATTATTTAGATATCGAATAGATTAAAATGTTTTATAGTAAACGTAGGCGCAAATAGGTAGAAAATTGCACAACAGTGGTCATTTCAATTACCCTCACGATTGAATCGACATCTCTGTACAGTGGTTGAGCAAGCAATCAAACTATATTTTGCGCTATTTTTTATAACAGCATAATTATTTTTTTATTAAATTATAAGCTACAGTTATTTTTAGATTCGACTAAAATATCAGTTTATGGCTTAGGCTAGCCACGATAATACGAAGAGAGAACGTGTATTTATTTTAAGAATGTTAACGGAGGTAAAACTATCACCCAATGCGTGGTTTTATTGTATCAGTATGATAAAATATTATAAATATGTTTTTTGTATAAACCTGACCTATATGTGGTTATAGTATGTTTTCTGTTCAAGTGTCAGCTGCATCAACCTATCTGATAAATGTCGCATTGTTCTATGAGGTTCGAATTGAGGGAAAGTTAAATGACATATTTTGCCTAGATATTTGCACGGAACGTTGGATTAAAAACCGGCAGATAATCGGATCGGTATCTTAAATGTTAGACTGAAGTTTCTCAGCATTGACTTGACAAGAAACTTTTAGAGTCCAAGGATGTTTTTAATATAACTATGCAGTTTGTGGAAGTCGCTTTTATAACACAAGGGGTAAAAGTCGTGGCCGACTGAGCCTTTGGATCAATTATAGAAATATTATTGAAATATTATGTAAGAAATTTCATAATTTGTTATATTTCAAAGGATGAAGCGAGTAATGCCTGTAACCTGTTTTTTTCTACATATCTAAACCACGACAGGATACCCCATGCGCTTCCCTTCTCGCGGTCTTGCCTTAATGAGTATTCTGAAATTTATTATCCCGCACTGGGTTAGCGCAATCTCTTTTATTTTATCGGTCACACATTTATTAATTAAAAAAGAAACAATGTTACCACTATATATGTTATATGTTCTTAAAATAAACTTATAAAAACGTCTTAAATGTGAACTGTAGTAAACTTGTATCTGTTATCCGTCCGTCCGTTAATAATTCGAAACCGCACTGCTACATTTCCAAATCTTTGACGACAGCTTGATAATTTTTCTGTAGGCAATGAGTAATTAATTTATTTTTTAATTTTAATGCATGTATGAATATTATATATTAATATCTGTGCCTTCAGAAAAGTAACAGTTTTAGGTTAAAGTGCCTTCCATCTCAAATAAATGCTTTGGTTTCAGCCTAATGTTACCTATTATCAACGTGCTAATGGAATGCTATCATTCTCACAGACCACATGTTTAATTGAACTAGCGGTTAAGCAAGACAATCTGTTATTATAATGCTTTTCCCTAATCATATGACATTTTATCGAAACATACCAAAAGAAGTAAAAAATAGCCCACCCGCATTGATTTCCGAGAAAGAGTGCCTGAGAACCAAACATTTTCGGCTTAATTGCTAATGAATATACATGAAATATGAAAAAACAAAAAAAAACACTCATGAAAAATAGGTAAAGAAATAGATATAATGAGATGGGTTACAGCTTAGGGGGGGGGGGGCGCTCTGGATCCGTCACTGGCCGTGGTTTAAACAGTTTAATTTTACTCATATCTTAATTAATAACATAAACTCAATGACACGACAACGGGTAAATTGCTATTTTGTACATTTACGTTTGAGTGCAAAATGTAGGACTCTTAATGGGGAAGCTCGGTGAATATTACTAATTAGGTTCCGCTCAACAATCCCAGACACCAGGCTTTACAGATACATCCCACAGATGCATGTCTGGGTATAAATATTACAAATAGGTCTGATAACATCAAGGTCGTTTTTTAGCATGCAATATATCAGACAAAATGTTTATGTCCTTGGCCCAGTGCAAAGCAGGGGTGGATCCAGGATTAATAGAGGAGGGTGCGGAAATATTTTGAAAGGGCTACTGATGGAAAAACACACGCACACGCAAACAATCACACACACACACATATATATATATATATATATATATATATATATATATATATTGCCTTGAAGAAGATATCTGCATATTTAGCATATACTTGAGCGTTAAAACTGTAGTGATGTAATCTTTTAAACTAATTAAAACAATTAAAAAAACTGGAAAAGGTACTCAAGGGGCGCAGACCTCCGCCGAGGCAGCGTATAACCTCAATATGGTATTGTCAGAAATGCAGTATTTTTCATGAAAAAAAAAATTCAACGAACCAACGCCAGCAAAACATAACCTCCTTTGCGGAGGTAATAACTTAAGCCGATAGCCTTCCTTTCATATTTCCAAATGAATTAATATGTGTGTTATTATATATAAGTATATTTAAATATTAATATATATGTATAATTATATATTACACCCTAAGTAGCAAGAGTAAGCGATACGGTGAATGTGATCAAAATATGGTGGTTTACGGGGAAAAATGAGAATGAGTAACGGCACTGGTTAACCCCCCCCTTCCTACATCCCCGGAAGATATCCAAACAGCCACATTGTCTTAAGGGACCACTTACTGGAGCGTAGCAGTTTTTATCAGTGGTACACTTGCGAGCGTTGTTCTTTGATCAAGATAAATCTTTGCGTACGATGTGAATGTTTATTGTTACAGGTGCTCTTTTTATTGTGTAACATGGGCGTAAATCATGTTGTAGCGCTCGTACCTGGCCGCGTGTTGCATTCTATGTTTGTTCCGTACTGGTTGGGCTCTCGTCATGTAAGCCTTGGGTTTTCACGCCTGGTCGTGGGTCACGTGATGAGCTGGTATGTGAAGATACACAGCGATGTCTTTCTGGATTTCCTGAAACGTGTGTTTTACTGTGTTGTGCAAGATCCTTATAGACTATTGGAAAAGTGGAGCCTTCCCGGCTACGGTAGTGAAGGTATATAAAGGGGCTGTTCTTTAGAACCAGGGGGCAGAGAGCAGAGAAGATTCCAGCGGACGCAGAAGCGTGTGTCAGATTCTAGTACTTTATCCGACGAATGCGGCAATTAAACATTTTCAAAAACTTTCTCCTGTATTTTATGTATTTGGACGTCAGTTTACTTTCTGGGTTGTTGCAAGAACTTTCCACTGGACTGTCATTCTCCGAGAGTTTACATTTAAAGGATTTATCGTTGTGATGGTGTTGGTATCCAGGTACTGTACCATTATAGTTCTACGTGATTGTATTGACTTGTTGTTATACCGCTGTTTTACTGTATAATTGTATTGATTTAGTGTATTGTATTGTAAGAGTTGTTTTAAGAATAAATTATAGTTATTTGTTAACAAAAAAACACTAACTTCTTTATTCATTCCCCTAGACATTCCACGCTGCCTAGTGTTACAGAATCTGATTTTCTTTAATCTACGTTACAGATTTGTGTTCATCACGCATACGTGATCTGTTTATATTAGGTTCTGTAACATAATATTGGGGGCTCTCGTCGGGGTGCTTAATAGTTTTTAAATTTATTAGGCCTTGACCTGGACACGTTGTTTTATCATACATTGTTAACAAGATTACGTTTTGTTTACAGTACATTGTTTACAGGATTTATCTCAGTGGTTTTTGTAATTGTTTTGACATCTTAACATGGCAGATTTCAAACCGGAGACATTTGTTGACGATCCGGACCCTGATCAACTTGAACAGTTGTCAAAAGAACAGTTGTTGCGTTTGGGACAACACTTATGGCTAAGTGTAAAAAAAAGCTTTGAGAAAGCCTGATATCATTGCTAAAATCATGCAAGATCTTATTAGCAAAGGTTTATTTGAAGAGACTGAAGTTGAAACGTCAAAAAATGACAGCCCTGCAGTGCAATTAGAATTAAAAAAAAGGTATGAAATGCAACATGAGCTAGCATTAAAATAAAGGGAAGAAAGGTTAGAAAGAGAAAGATTAGGAAAAAAAAAAAGAATTTGAGTAAAAACGACTGGAGTTAGAAAGATTTAAACTAGAACATAGTCTACGTGCTGCCCATTCTCAAGGTCAGGACTTATTGCGAAACAGCATAAGCACCCTGGTATTTCATGTTTGTTTCCCAGGGCAGTTTCTAAAGATGAATTGTCACAGAACCCAGTTTGTTTCTATGTAAAAAAAATGGAGTGCTTATGCCTAAATGGCGGCAACCTGATGTATGCGCTGATGATGAGTGGGCCATCAAACATCAAATAGTAATGCCCAAAAGCTTTCGCAGTGAAGTTCTAAGCATGACACATGAGGCTCCTTTGTCTGGCCATTTAGGTATAAATAAAACGTAACAGAAAGTTAGTACACACTTCTATTGGCCTAACCTCAGGAAAGATGTTGTACAATATTGTAAATCATGCCATACATGCCAGATGGTAGGCAAGCCGTATCAGAATCCTCCTAAGGCTCCACTTAGGCCTATTTCTGCTTTCGAGGAACCATTAGGTAGGATTATTGTTGATTGTGTTGGGCCACAGCCCAAAACAAAATCTGGACATGAATACTTGCTGACAATTATGTGCGCATCTACCAGGTTCCCTGAGGCAATACCATTGCGCACAATTAATGCTTAAAGTGTTGTCAAAGCCCTGACCAAGGTTTTTACAACTTTTGAATTATCAAAATCCGTCCAGTCTGACCAAGGGTCTAATTTTATGTCTGACTTATTCCAACAAGTTGTGCTTGAGCTAGGTATAACACAGAACAGCTCTTCGCAATACTGTCCTGAAAGTCATGGCGCCCTCGAGCGTTTTCACCAGACAGTAAAAAACATGATCAGAACTTATTGCTATGACACACAGAAAGACTGGGATGAAGGTATCCACCTATTGCTGTTTGCTGTCAGAGAATCCTTTCAAGAGTCCTTGGGTTTCAGTCCCTTTGAACTAGTTTTGGACACTCCGTTCGCGGACCATTGAAACTGCTTAAAGAAAAACTCTTGTGTGAAAATCTCTTAGTTTACTGCAGTATGTCTCAGACTTTCGCACTTAACTACACAATGCTTGTGAGATTGCAAAGTCAAATCTAAAATCTGCACAGAGTAAAATGAAAACAAAGTGTGACAAGCACACTGTAAGTAAGACTTCTGAGCCTGGTGAAAAGGGTCTTGCCTTACTTCCCATCCCTGGCAGACCTCTGCAAGCTAGGTATTTTGGTCCTTACATTTTCACAAGAAACTCAGTGATTTAAATTACATACTGTTGACACCAGATAGACGTAAGAAGAAACAACTGTGCCATGTTAACATGTTGAAACCATATTATGACAGAAATAGCACATCAGATGTTGTACATAATGTTACTGCTGTAAATTATGTAAACACTGACCCTGACCAAGTAAAAGTAGATACTGATTGTAAGTGTGATGTAAACATTCAGTGTGGTAAAGTACCATTAAAAACTCAGACTTGCTTAAAAACCTGGATACCAAACTGTCACGCCTTACCGCACAACAACAACAAGACCTCAAGAACCTGCTGCGGAATTATGAACATTTGTTTAGTGACATTCCAACGCGAACTAACATGTTGTGCCATGACGTCGATGTTGGCGAGGCAAGCGCAGTCAAGCAACATTCATATAGACTAAATCCAGAAAAGCAAAGGTATCTACAGGATGAGATTCAATATTTGCTGTACAATGATTTTATTGAACCTAGTAAAGGTAACTGGAGTTCACCATGTATTTTTGTGCCAAAACCTTATTGAAGTTAGTGTATGTGCACAGATTATCAAAAACTGAACTCTGTCACCAAGACCGACACGTTTCCGATTCCGAGGATTGATGATTGTATTGATAGAGTCGGTAGCTCCAGGTATGTTTCCAAGTTTGACTTGCTAAAAGGATTCTGGCAAGTTATGCTGATAGAACGAGCGAAAGAAGTGTCCGCATTTGTGACGCCGCAAGGACTGTACCAGGATAAAGTTATGCCGTTTGGCCTGAAGAACTCGCCAGCCACGTTCCAGCGCCTCATCCATATGGTTGTCACGGGCATTCAGGGCTGTGACGCATATATTGATGACCTTATCGTGCACATCGACACCCGGGAGAAACATCTGCAAATTCTTCGCGACCTCTTCGAAAGACTCAGTGAAGCACGTCTGACCGTCAACTTACTAAAATCTGAGTTTTGTCATGCACAATTAGCATTTTTGGGTCAAATTGTAGGGCAGGGTCAGGTAAAACCTGTTGATGCTAAGATAAGTGCTATTTCTGCATTTCCTAGACCAGAAAACAAAAAGCAAATAATGTGATTTCTTTGTATGGTTGGATACTACAGGAAGTTTTGTCCAAATTTTTCTGCTGTAGTCGAACCTTTGACTAATTTGTTAAAGAAGAAACAAAAGTTTGTATGGAGTGTTCAGTGTGAAAATGCATTTAAGAATTTGAAAGCAATTCTGTAAAGTTCACCAGTTTTAGCAGCTCCAGACTTTTCAGTACCTTTTAAGTTAGCTGTAGATGCTAGTGATACTGCTGCTGGTGCTGTGTTGTTACAAGAAGGCAATGATGGCATAGATCATCCGATTTGTCATTTCTCAAAAAAGTTTAATGCAAACCAGAAAAACTACTCCACTATTGAAAAAGAATGTTTGGCTTTGATTTTGTCGTTGCAACATTTTGAAGTTTATGTTACTTCATCAGTCAGGCCTATCATTGTCTTCAGTGAACACAATCCCCTCACGTTCATGAACAAGTTGAAGTGTAAAAATCAAAGATTGTTGAGATGGAGTTTGTTCTTACAGGATTACAATCTTGATATCGTACACATTAAAGGGAAAGATAATGTATTTGCTGATTGCTTATCGAGATGTTTATGAAATGTTGTAAACAAGATGTTTAACTAATGTTGTAAATAAGATGATTATTGAGATGTTGTAAAATTTTAGTGATTGTGATCGCAAAAAGAAAGTTTTCCGTGAAAACTTTCTTTTTTCTTACAGGAGGGTGAGTGTTACAGGTGCTCTTTTTATTGTGTGACACGGACGTAAATCATGTTGTAGATAATGTACCATTATCTTTCTACGTGACTGTATTGACTTGTTGTTATACCGCTGTTTTACTGTATAAGTGTATTTATTTAGTGTATTGTATTGTTAGGGTTGTTTTAAGAATAAATTATAGTTATTTGTTAACAAAAAAACACTGACTTCTTTATTAATTCCCCTAGACATTTCACGCTGCCTAGTGTTACAGAATCTGATTTTCTTTTATTTTTTTATATCTCCATTACAGAATTTGTGTTCTTCACGCATACTTGATCTGTTTATATTAGTTTCCGTAACAGTATATAAAACAAGGTCGTGTCAAGGGCGTTATTAGAGCGTCAAGAGCGGTTATAAACATGGCTGGACGTGTAGCCATCATCGGTGCTGGAGCGAGTGGTATTCCAGCCATCAAGTGCTGTCTAGATGAAGGCCTCCAGCCTGTATGCTTAGAGAGAACAGACTCTATCGGAGGATTGTGGAACTTCAAGGATGAGATTTGAGAAGGCCAGTCATCCATCATGGAAACAACTGTGTTACACACCAGTAAAGAGATGACGTGCTACAGTGACTATGCGATGCCGAAAGATTTCCCAAACTACTGTCACAACACAAAACTCATGGAGTATTTTACCAGCTACTGTCATCATTTTGGGCTTCACAAGTACATCAGGTGATTTCACTCTCAAAAATAAAATCTTTTTTTAAAGATAAATCCGAAGTACCATTGATTTTTTCCATCTTTTATTGACTATTCAACCTTCCATGTTATGTAATCAAAAAAAGGGATAGCTCAGGGTTTATGTATAATTAGAAGGATTTGGGTCGTCTCACTAGGCAACCCTTGTATCATACCCCGTTCGATCCGAATTCCTCGAAACGCCCGTGGATACTTTGTTTGACAGACGCAAATATATTTATGTCATACTGCTTATCTTAAAATCCGTGAACACATGCAGCATCCAGTGAGTATATACTAATGTACTTAAAATAACAAAAAGAACAAAATATCTTCATCCCTGAAAGGGGTGTTCTTTGATATAGGAATATTCTTTGTTTTATAGGTTTTATCATTTTTGTTTGTGTAAAGGTTGATAAAGACATTCCACATTGTACAATATACACAATTTGGTTTTAAACCAGGTTTAAACATGAGGTCCTGGCGGTAAAGAAGTCGATCGACTTCAGCCTGAGCGGACAATGGGACGTGAGAATCAGAGACACGACCACAATGCTATAAACGGAAGAAAGGTTCGACTTCATTTTGGTTTGTACAGGTCATCAAGCCGACACCAAAATGGTGAAATATGATTGCCAAAATCTGTTCAAAGAAGTCATCTTGCACAGTCAGGACTTCAAGAGAGGAACTGATTTTAGAAGTCAGCGTGTGGTTGTGATCGGAGCAGGGAATTCTGCCATTGACGCCGCTGCAGAGATAGCTCCTACTGCAAAACAGGTCTCTTACTACAACAGTATCGTACAAAAATTAATGCCAATCGGTTTATTTTCTTAGGAGGTGAATACGGGAAATGTTTTAATATTCGAAACTGACTCTTTAAAACATCGAAAGTCCGTCCCACTCATTCTAAGTGTCGAACATATTGAGATTTGAGATTAAGGTCGTTCAAACACCCCTGTCCACCTCATTTTTTGCGATATTTCTTTCAAATATATTTTGTTTGCCACTACAAATTAGTTTTTATCAAAGTGGCGCTATTTGATGATTTAATTAAGTATAAAACAAATATATTTACTATGCGACGTCCAGATTGTTTGGACCTTGTTAGAAAGGGATGGAAAAACTGGCGTAATTCAAAGTGACCATATCTATATTTCCATGCGATATAGGAGGAACGTACGTGTGACGTAACAATTGTGTGACGTACATGTACCTCTGTATATAGAGTGTGGTGGCGTAATGGACAATGCGCCGGACTCGTGACCGCAAGGTTGTGGATTTGCGTCTCGATCTGACCACTTTTCGCGCTAAGACTCCTAGCCAAAGTCTTTACCACATGGGTGCGCTCTCTTCACCCAGGAGTGAATGGCTCCTGGACGAACATGGGTGGCAGGCAAATGTAGAAAGTATAACATTCTAGCGCCATGTGTGGCTGTTTGGTGTATGCTCCCTGTTACAGATGTCTGTTACATGTGATGTTGACACTTGATTCGTGTGGCGCGGGCTGTAGCGGAAAGTACAAGTATAAGCGAAACGTCATTTGACCTATGCCCTGCGAGTCAGCCTTGTTTTGGATATAATAAAGTTATGTGTAGTTGAGCCAGAGTTCGTCACTTTATAACATGGTGTCAGAAGCGCCAAATCGGATCCACGGGCCAGTGTAGTATGTAAACGTGTGTTTTTCACCCTCGGACTAACGGACATTACAATATGCGGCCAGACGAACCTCTTTGAACACAGTTTGTACACGGCGCTTGGCATTCACATGTACGGTTTACCGTTTTGGCTTCAAGACACGTGCGCTGGATTTTCACGGCTGCAGCTGGATGAGTGACAAGATTTTAACGCTTATGAACGGAACACACGTAAAGTTTCATGATGGCAATGTCGGCCATGCATGTCATACCTCCTCCAGAGAAAATGGATATGAAAGGAGATTTAGCCTCCAACTGGCAGTTTTTCAGTGATAGCTGGAAAAACTATGAAGTGGCTACAGAACTTGACAAAAAGAGTAATGCAGTACGCGTTGTCACCTTGTTAGCAGTGATCGGAAAAGAATGTCACCAAGTGTATAAAAACTTGCCGCTGTCAGAAACAGACCGCTCTGACAGTGATACAATCTTAATGAAATTAGCAGAACATTTTCAGCCGTCAATGAACACTATCTATGATAGATATCTGTTTAATTCATGTATACAGGAAACCGGAGAGACGGTCGGTCAGTTTGTAAACAGACTGAGAAAAACAGCTGCTACTTGTTATTATGGCTCATTATTGGATGGAATGCTGCGCGATAGAATCGTTATTGGAATCAAGTGTCATCAGACTAGAGCACGTCTGCTTCGTGAACCACATTTAATACTACAGAAAACACCGGATATATTCCCAACAAAAAATGTGCGGATCTATAGGAATAATGCAACAAGCAGTTCTAGGCAAAAGAAGAGTTATAGGACACGCAGAAGCACACAGCAAGTTCATCATGTATTGGAAGAGAAAAGTGATGAAACCAGTGATGAAAGCAGTAGTGATAGCATATATAATATAGAAACTGAAACAGCTAAAACACAATATTATGTTGAGGTCAAAGTGAAAACACCTAACAGTGATACAACTGTACCAGTGAAATTTTAATTGGATTCTGGAGCAACATGTAGCACTTTGAACTACAAAGACTATTGCAGAATTTCCAATGACCCGCTACGTAAATGAAATACTAAGCTGAAAGCATATAACAAATCAAATGGATTTACAGTGGAATTTTACATATACTTCTAGGATGAAATTGGCGAAATTTTACATGAGCAACTGTTGTATCCTTAAGATAAAGGATTTCTCTCAATAGAAAAAAGTAGAGGAATAATATCTCTTATACCAAAATTAGGATAAGATCGAAAACTTATAGAAAATTGGAGACCGATACCGCTTCTACCTATTGATTATGAGATATTATCAAAAATAATTGCAAATCGTTTAAAAAAGATACTGCCAAATCTTATTCATACTGATCAGACTGGTTTTATACCAGGGCGTTACATTGGAGAAAATATAAGAATAATTCAAGATATAATTAACCATACTAGCAATAAAAATATCAGTAATATTATGCTCCTGCTCGATTATGAGAAATCTTTTCACATATTAGAATGGTCATTTATTTGGAAAACGCTTGAGAAATTTAACTTAGGAAAGAAAATGATATCATGGGTCAAAACTTTATATTTTAATGCCTCCAGTACAATACAAAATAATGGTTACTTTTCTTCTTTCTTCACGATAGAACGAGGCGTCCGTCAGGGCTGTCCTCTATCACCTTATTAATTTATCCTAAGGATCGAAATAGTAGCTAGCCAAATTCGTCAAAACAATAGAATAAAAGGAATAAATATAAATGGGAAATAAATAAAGATATCACAGCTTGCCGATGACACAACGTGCTTTGTGGCTGATACCGAATCTGGTAAACATGTTCTCGCCACCATTAATAGTTTTTATGAAGTTTCAGGTTTAAAGACTAATATGAATAAAACTAAAGCCCGATGGTTAAGAACAAGGGCTGGAAAGGAAGACGGAGATTTGCCAGTCAGATGGACATGCGGGAACTTTAAAACTTTAGGTATTACTTTCTCTCAAACTGAAGAAGCTACAGCAGCTAATTATATGAAAGAAAATATAGAAAAAATTCGGAATCGATTTCAGTCATGGAAAAGGAGAAACTTGACACTTAAAGGAAGAGTACTTATCACAGAAACACTTGGTATACCAAAATTACTATACTGTATGTCAACGTTTCATATACCCAAACCGTATCTTACGCAAATACAACAACTATTAAACGACTTTATATGGGTGGGTAAAAAAAGCAAAAATTAAACATACAGTTATGATTGAACAAACGTGCGAAGGTGGATTAAAAGTGACTGATATAGATATTCTGAATAAATCGATAAAAATGACCTGGCTTTCCCGTCTCATTAAAGACCAGGACTCAGTATTGTCATATATAGTAAGAACTTACTTTAACGAAACTGTATTATCACTACATGGCATTTGAACATGCCGCTCTTTCAAACCAACATCAAGCAATGTATCGCCAATGTATAGAGATATATTGGCATTTCTTCCAGATTTTTATAGCAAAAGCAAACTCCTAACGGTTCAAGATGTTATTAACGAGAACATATGGTACAACGATTTAATACATCTTAGTTATAAAAGGCAGACTTTCTTTTATAAAAATTGGTATTAAGCCGGTATCCGTAAAATCGCCCACTTAATAGACAAAAAAAGGTAATCTCTTAACACTGAATCAAATAATGACAAAGTACAGAATAAAAACAAATTTTATCGAATATCACAGACTCATGAAACACATTCCACGAAGTTGGAAATCTACTTTATCAAAAAATAGTGAAGAAATTGACTACAGTAACTGTGATAGACAATTAAGATTTAGAATATCACCTTATATTATTATAATATTTTGTGCTGTAAAAGTAAAGTTTTCTACAATACCCTAATAAAGAGTAAAGCAGAAACAGCGACAGCACAGCTATATTGGTCACACAACTATGGCATTACGGAGAGTGATTTTAATTCTAGTATTAGCTTGCCACTCACCTTCAGTAACGAATCAATCAAATTACAAGATTTACAATTTAGATTTCTTCATCGTATAATACCATTCAAAGAAATGTTATATCAAATGAAAATAACGACTAACCCTCTTTGCGATTATTGTAACATACATAAAGATGATATTGAACACAGATTTTTCAACTGTGACGTTATAAATATATTTTGGAACGATCTGAGCAGTTTTTACAATTCAATCAATGAAGATGAGAAAATTTTGTTGACCATACAGGACATTATATTCGGATTAAAAGGAGATAGAAGCCCCCAAACATTATTTAATGTTAATTACCTCATTATACAAGCCAAATGTTATATCCATGTACAGAAATGTGCCAAAAAAAAAAGAATATTTTTCACATCAATCTTGAAATATGTAAGAAATGAACTGGAAATGAAAAAAAAATAACTCTAGGAAACAAAGGAAAAAAATCAGTATTTACAGAAGCGTGGAGTCACTTACATCAACATATAAAACTCTCTATACAGGATTAGTTATTTGTAACCTAATCATACATTTGATACGGTAAAAAATTATTGTATTTCATTCACGTTGAAGTATAGTGCAGTTTTTGTGGATAATGTGCATTTATAAAATTCTATTTGCGTTCGTACCAATGCACACACACCAATATTACTCATACGCTTTTATCAGACGTTTTCTTTTATTCCTATTTCTTCTTGTTCTGTTAATAATTCAATTAAATGAGCCAGAATATTAAGTACAGACATGTGTATATGCAAATTATGTGAATATGAATTTAAATGTTACATTTTAAGTGGTGTACAAGAAAAAAGGTTGTATTACTGAATTGTATTAGAAATAAAATATCAAAATACGCCGATGATGAGAAAAAATGAATTCAAAACTGAGGCGAAAAAAATATATAACAATTCAAACATCCAGCCAATAGGTTCAGCCAGTCTACGATGCATAGCCAATGACATTCCAAGAAAGATACATTTTGAAATTGTAGAGGAAGGTCACACATCTTTATTGCCTGGCAAGTCATGTGAAGCACTGCAGTTAATTAGCATTAATCAAGATTGTTTGGTGAACTCTCTTACAAATGCGCTCAACCTTACCAAAGATAATGTGTTACAAGACTACAAAGATGTCTTCTCAGGACTTGGCAAATAGCCAGGTACCTATCATATCAACATGAATCCTGATGTAAAACCGGTACAAAACACCGAACGTCGTGTTCCAATACCAGTTAAGAATGAACTGAGGAACAAAATAGCTGACCTAGAACAAATGGGAGTGCTCAAAAAAGTTCGTAGCCAAGACCATGGATCAACGGCATGGTTGCAGTCAGAAAGCCAAAAAAGCTCAGACTCTGCTTGGATCCTCAAAATCTGAATAAGGGGATCCAGAGAAACAATTATCCAATACCCACAGTTGATGATGTCGCACCACGGCTTGCAAAAGCCAGAATCTTCTCAGTAGCCTATGCCAAAGATGACTACTTGCAAGAGTGTCTTGATGAACCATCAAGCTTGCTTGCCACATTCTGGACACCATTCGGTCGATACCGATGGTTGCGTATGCCCTTTGGACTGAGCTCATCACCGGAAGAATTCCAAAGACGCCTTGACAATTTTATGTCTTGAAGGTCTTGACAATGTTGAAGTCATCGCTCACGATATCATTATATATGGATCAGGGAATACAGAGGCAGAAGCACTCGTCTCTCATGACAAAGCATTTCTAGCTTTATTGGAGCGATGTAGAGACAGATGACTTAAGTTGAACAAACACGAACTCAAGTTCAAACTGAATAGTGTTTCCTACATGGGACATATACTGAGTGACAAGGGATTGTCTCCAGATCCAAACAAGGTACAAGCTGTTCTTGATATGCCTTCCCCAACAGACGCCCAAGGAGTTCAGCGACTATTAGGAGTTGTCACATACCTTTCAAAATTCATGCAACAACTGAGTTCAATTTGTGAACCACTACGTCGTCTCGCTGATAAAGACACTGAGTTCAAGTGGTTACCACTCCACACTGAAGCAATGGACAAAATCAAAACACTGATCACACAGGCTCAAGTACTACGGTACTATGATGTGAGTAAAGACGTGATTATAGTATGTGACAGCTAAGATGTTGTCTTTGGAGCAGTTTTAACACAAGAGGGACATCCAATCGCGTATGCGTCACGCGAGAAGGCGCCCCCTCCGGATCCGCCACTGATAGCAAAGGCCATTATTAGCTTAAGTGAAATTCCAAAGGAACGGCAAGGACTTGATGCGACCCGGAGGGGGGGGGGCATGGCCCCTTGCGCCCCCTCCCTGGCTACGCTCCTGTGTTGAAATGACACAGGGTCACTATGATCTGTATTACGTTTATAATGCACATTAAACACACGCGTGCTCAAAATGTTGACATCAGAAAACAATCATATTTTAACCACAGCACATACCACCGGCTACCCGAGAAAAGTAGGCCTGTAACTTGATCAGGGGTATATTGTATACCTGTCTATTTCAGCAAAATACAAGCGGGGCGTTTAAGGTCCAAAATCCTTCTTTTCTCGGCACTCTTTTGAGCCACACAGCAAGAAACTTCACTACGCTCACTTAGTAAATATTTTTCCGAAACAGAATAATCACAAGATATTATATTCGAAATATAAGTATATTACCTGCCGACTTATTACCAAACTTTCAGCCTGTACAACCCCTCAGCGTGTGCCATAAATAACATGTATACAGAGTATATCACGGAAGATCGATATAACAGGTGAGAAACAGGAAGTGTTGAGTAGGGCCTACATAAAGTGTAGGTCGATTATAACAAAATGGCGACCAAACAGGAGTCTCCAGCCAAAGATTTGCGGGAATGTCCAGTCTGTCTGGACGATATGATGAACAAGTCGCCGAATTACTGGAATGTAAGCACTCCTACTGCATGTCCTGTATTTCCGGACTAGCAGTGAATCATGGACAATCAGGCCTCTAAGTCCCATGCCCAAAGTGTAAATATAACACTATTGTAAATTCTGGGAAGTTGTCTGATCTTCTGGATAATTTTCTGCTGCAGGAGGTCAAGGTCATTCTAGATGACCACTCCAGGTACTTTTATTGCTTTTATGTCAGCAAGATGGACAAAGAGGCACGAGCGGTCAACCAATGCATTACCTGCCAAATGTACATGTGCGGTGACTGCTCAGAGAAGCACAAAAAGATACCAAGGTTTATGAAACATGAAATAATAATTGTGACAGAGGAGAAACATCAAGAATACTGCCAGAAACACAACGAACCCGTTGCGTATGTTTGCATGGTTTGCTCACCAAACAGGTTAATATTTGATGTTTGTATGATGCTGGACGCGCCCTGTCACCGTGATAAAGACTTGATAGAATATACCACACATTTGTCCAAGGAAGAGTCAATACTGAAGTCAAAGCTAGATCAGCAAAACAATGTGGATAAATTCTTGTCAGAAATGGAAGACAAAAAGTTGAAGAAGATCACAAAAGCAAATGGTAATGCAATGTTCATTATATATAGTATAAAGCGGGCACAAGTGGATGTGAAAATGGAAACTGGGGAATCTATGAGCATTGCTTCCTTACAGCTGGCAGCGGATGAAGTTAAAAAAGTCAAAAGCAAAAGCCCTAAAGCTACTCAAGGATGAAGTCACCATGTCAGTAGACTGAGGAAGAGAAGAAAGCAAAGGAGAATCTTTTCCATCTGGACAATGATTCACAGATTTGCCGGGGAATTTTGAACATCAAACAAATTTTAAGTAACATGTTTAATGATAGACTCATATTGGTGTTTTATTGGCGAATAAATGGTATTGTGAAAAAGCTCGGTGCAAGCACGGACGGCCGAGTGGTATATGTCTGTGAAGGAAGCTGCGTTATAACAGATATATGTAGGGAGGTATACATTCGACATATCGAGACAAATCGCTTTATACCTGACGAGGAAAATACCAGTGTTGACATATGTAGTGGCCATATGTATATCTTTGCAGGTCATCACTTATACAAATTTGAGCTTTCATCGGATTTTACAAAACAAATGTGTCTCTTTTCTGCCCAGGAGTCGCCGTTAGGATTCTTCTATCCTCCCGTGAAAGAGTTTGTTATATTTGATACTGACAAAATGATTTATGCTTGGATGGATGGAAAGCTGTATAAAAAGACATTGAAACAATCTGGATATTTTTAATATAGTATTCCATATATTGATTTACAAGTTCAGCTTAGCAGGTATAAAACTGATTATCTGATAGGATTCATAGCTACTTATGTATTACATCAGACAGTACTTCTACATGATATTGACGGTAAGACTTTACATACCATAACAAAGCCTGGTTCACCAGTAAAACAACCAAGACTGCTACGGTAAGTACTCAAGGTAAAATAATGATTGCAGACTCTGAAACACGTAAAATCGTTGAACGAACGGTGGAGGGAACATTTGTACGTAATGTTTTGACCACAGAAGATGGTTTGCTCAACCCTATCAATGTCATGATCAGTCCACCGTACCTATGGGTAGCTGACCAGATAGAGGGCAAGGAAACTATTCTTAAATGTTTCAACATGTGATAATTAACATGTATGTTGAACAAATTGTATTTAAAAATGTGTGAATAGTTATATAAAGTTATAAATATACTGTACATAACTAAGCCTTTTACCAGTGCTCAGTACGAATTGTACATACATAGTTTTATTTTTTTATAAATGGTAGAACCCAAAACCGTCCACTCGATAATTATACTGGCAAGATGGCGGAGGTTGGCCAAAGTAGTGCAATTTTGTTAATTATTTTATTAATTGATACTGTTGATGACTGTTAGAGTTAAATAAGCAATGATTGAGAAATAAACATTCTTTCGGAAGTGTTTTGAATTCAATATTCCCTACTGTTACCATGTATAGCCAAAGATGAGCAGAAGAAGTACTGTATATAAATGTTTTGCCAGAAATACAAAGGATGTTTTGATGCTCTTACATTAACCAATAAGGCATAATAAGATCAGATAAGGTATATCCCACTTGATGTAAATGATAGGCAATGCAAATGTGTAGTCAAACGGGATTGATAAAAACTCTTACATACCCTATAAATTGAGCATATCGGACTTTTATTCGATAATTCAAAAGAAATTCAACACTATGGTTTCAAGGCTGTCGTGAGAGTGTACTTTGTTTAACTAAAAATCTATAATGACACAGATGATTGTTCAGTGAATGAAAGTAAGAAATTGTTTTTATCATCACTGAACAGTTCACTGGCTTCTGTCTTTACCTGCTTAACCCCAACTAATGTCAGCTTTAGCGAAAATTGTTAAGGGATCCTTCAATTTCACAAGTCACATGTTCCAGTGCCCATTCTATGCATTATTTTAGTTTA
Source organism: Sipunculus nudus (assembly GCA_026874595.1). Lineage (NCBI taxonomy): Eukaryota > Metazoa > Annelida > Sipuncula > Golfingiida > Sipunculidae > Sipunculus > Sipunculus nudus. Next base: position 33,773,235 of record CM049318.1, read on the forward strand.
AATTAATGATGAATGACTCTTAAACAGAATATATTGAACTTGGCTCCAAGCAACAACTACCTAAGCTCAGTCACGATTATATTTGTGTAGGTAATGAGACCATCAGATGTGTTTATGATGTGCAATATCTTGATGTAAGGCTTGATGCACAACTAAAGTTTGATAAACATATTATGTCAAAGTGTAAAGTTGCTTCCGACAATTAACACTGTATTAAGCTCCACTCGAGAGTGTGAAACTGGTTTCGGTTCAGCAGAACCATTCACTTACTAATAGCGAAACTGAAACTGGTTTTGGCGAAACTGCGAATCCATCTACGGAGATGGTTTTGGTTTCGGTTTCCCCAAAACCGTCAACTCAATAATTTTACTGGCAAGATGGCGGAGGTGGGCCAAAGTAGTGCAATTTTGTTAATTATTTTATTAATTGATACTGTTGATGCCTGTTAGAGTTAAATAAGCAATGATTGAAAATAAACATTCTTTCGGAAGTGTTTTGAATTCAATATTCCCTACTGTAACCATGTATAGCCAAAGGTGAGCCGCACGTATCCTGTACGTCCATGTTGTCTGACACGTGGACATGTAAGACGCAGAGAAACAGTTTGTTTAAATCATAATTAAATATATCATTTGCCAGTCACAATTAATAATGCTCTCACTTGGTCTTAAAGTGCCCAGGCATGGATCTCTAACTTCTGAGAAAATTTTCATATTTAATTTATATAATTAATAATAAATAATTTACGATGTTATCAATATATTCTATTAAAACCGAAACCGTCCACTTGAAAATACAAGGTGAAACCATACAGAACAAGTTTTCCTGGAACCGAAACCAGTTTTGAATTTTCGAGTGCGCCCTAAGATCCATTCGAAAATTTCAGACGCCGGAGGCCTGCAAAAATTCTATTACTAGGACTCGCGCACAGTCACTTAGTTTACTGCAACTCCTTCCTCTATGGAGCCTCTGCATACTTAATCGCTACCAAACGAATCAGAACTATCGTGCTAACTATGATGCTGACTATATATATATATATATATATATATATATATATATATATATATATATATATATATATATATATATATAAGCGAAGGTAAAGATAAAGAGTGACGCCTTTTAGATAGACTAACTTGTTTATTAACACACCACTTATATATATATATATATATATATATATATATATATATTGGCATCACTGCACATTCAACATGGTTTCAAATACGTTAATTCTACAAAGAAACTATATGTCTTCTGTCGTATGATTACATGAAATTATTCTTTTAAACAACTTCAGCTGATCGTCAAGAAACCTAATTGGGTCACCAGTTTTCATATTTTATTCATAAATGTGACCTTCGGCTTCGGATGATAATTATCTTTAAATGTGTATAATCATTTCAAATTGAGACAAAAGACAACCATCATGTCAGAAATACATAAGTATTTTCTATTCATTTTGTGCCAACATAAAGTTATAGTATACTAATATCTTTAAACAGGACCTGCCGTGGCTATCGGGTTCCCGTGATGAACAGACATGGTTGAATAATGATTAAAATCGCCTGGGGTTAATGTTACTACCTATGTGGAGAGATATAGTCGTGACTGTCGGCAACTTCGGGCTGACTTATGTAACAAATCAAACACCATGCAGCTGTAACCTATATTACATTCATAATGCATATTAAACACACGTTTGCACAAAATGTTGGAAAATAAAAAAACACATATTTGATCAAAAAGCATATACCACCGGTAACCAAGGGAAACCAATATGTGATCAGCGGTGTACAATCATGTGCCTGTCTACCTCCGCTCTAACAGCCGAAATGTTAACGTCGTTAAAGGTCCAAAGTCCTGTTATCATATTGGCACTACTTTGAACTACACAGCAGGGCACTTTACTACGTGAACTTAGTAAATAGTTTACTTATCAAGAATCATTACAAGATATAATATTCAAAATAGTCGTACATTATTACCTACCGACTTACTACCAAACTTTCAGCCTGGACAACCCTACAGCGTTTGCCATTGTCAACATGTAGTATACAACGTGTATCAAGAGAGAGCGATCGATGTAACAGGTGAGAAACAGGAAGTGTAGGAAGGGGCCAAAAGGAAAACAAAATGGCGGCCAAACATTGGTCTCCAGTCAATGATTTACGGGAGTGTCCAGTCTGTCTGGACGACATGATGAACAAGTCGCCTAAAATAACAGGAATGTAAGCACTCCTACTGCATGTCATGTATTTCAGGACTAGCGGTCAAACCATGGAACATCAGGCCTTATAGTTCCATGCCTAAAGTGCAAGCATGATACAGTTGTAAAATTGGGGAAGTTGTCCTATCTTCCAGGTAATTTTCTGCTGCAGGAGGTCAAGGCCATTTTAAATGACCACTCCAGGTACTATTATTGCTTTTATTGCAGCAAGATGGACAAGGAGACGAGAGCGGTCAGCCAGTGCATTACCTGCCACAGGTTTTTGTGCGAAGACTGCTCAGAGAAGCACAAAAAGACACTAAGGTTTGTGAAACATGAAATAATAGTTGTTACAGAGGATAAACATCAAGAACACTGCCAGAAACGCAACGAACCCGTTGCGTATATTTGCATGGCTTGCTCAACTAACCGGTTAATATGTGATGGTTGTATAATGCTGGACGCTCCTTGTGACTCTGACAGAGACTTGGTAGATTACAACACACTATTGTTCAAGGAAGAGTCAAAACTGAGGTCAAAGCTGGATCAGCAAAACATTGTGGATACAGTCTTGTCAGAAATGGAAGACAAAATTGTTGAAGGAGATAACAAAAGTAAATGATAATGCAATGTTTATTATAGATGGCATAAAACGGGCACTAGAAGTTGTGGCACGGAAAACTATGTAGGAATCTATGAGCATTTCTTTATTATAGCTGGTGGCAGGTGGATTTAAAAAGTCAAAGGCAAAAGCCCTAGGACTGCTCAAGGATGATAACACACGGTTAGAGGGTATACAAGAAACTGTGGGAGAAGTCACCAGGGCATTAGACAAATATACTGAAGAAAAGGAAAAAGTAAAGGAGAAGACTTTTCATCTGGACAATGGTTCACAGATCTGGCGGGAGCTTTTGAACATCAAACAAATTTTAAGTCGCGTGTTTAATAATAGACACAAAATGGTGTTTCGTTGGTCCATTTATGGCAATGCAATTAAGCTCAAGGCAACCAGGGATTGCCGAGTACTGTATGTCTGTCAGCGAAGTCGCGTTATAACGGAGATTTCTAAAAAAAGAAAGACCTGTCAGTCGACGAAAAAGCACTTGGGATTTTACAGGGACAGGGAAGTTCTTAGTGCTGACATCTTTGATAACCTAATGTACATTGTATACTGCGACACCCCTTACTCTGCCTTGTACAAGCTGTCATCACATAAGAAAACCTTGTCTTCCTTGTCTGATCAGAAACGTTAGAAAAGATTTGATGACGACGTGACAGAGTTATGTGCATGTGATGTAAACGTTATCGTTTTTGCTTGGTCAGATGGATCATTGAGTAAAACTGACTCAATACGCTAACTACCTTTGATACGCTTTATCGTGATGGTCATGTTCAACTGACCAGATTTAACACTAATGGCCAACTTGGATTCATCGCTACATATGTGACCCATCAGGCTGTACTTCTGCACGACACAGAGGGTAAAACCTTACAAACCATCAGTAAGGACGTGTCACCAGTCAAACAACCAAGAGCTGCAAAGGAAAATGCTCAAGGCAACATTCTGATTGAGGATTCTGGAACATGTAAAATCGTTGAACTGACGGTAGAGGGAACACTCGTACGTAATGTTTTTACCAAATAAGACGGTCTACAGAATCCTAAAAATGTTGTGTATAGTGCCCCCTACCTTTGGGTAGCTGACCAGATAAAGGTTACGGAAATTGTTTTTACATGTTTCAACATGTGTTCTTAGACTAAATAGTCCCAGAACTAAAATAAACAGATTGTACCAATAAACATGAATATCTACCATTCACATCAAAGGTCAAGTTTTATACCAACACACACACACATTTATATCTGAAAATCAGAGCACAAAAAGTTAAGAGCGATAATATAAAGCAGTTACCTACCATTTAATATGCCATATGTTCTCGCGCTTTAATACAATATGAGAACAGAAAGCCTGCCTGACCAAAAAAAGGAGATATTCCTGATGTACATAATAATATCTTACGATACAAGCTGACGAGCTGACAATGTTTCCTAAAGTAAGAAGAAAGTTATTATATGACAAAGAGGACCTGCAAGTATTCCTTTCTCTTATTAATCCACATGACATTCAGGTTTCCTTTACATTGGATTATGAATAATACAGAGATAATGCTGTTCCTTTAAATATCGGAATGTCCAGGTAATACATCTACCATACTTGAGTATAGTGAAAAGCTTTTTAGCGAACCTGTGAGCTTATGCGATGGTGCGGCGTCGTCCGTCGTGCGTCAGTGCGTCGTGCGTCGTCTGTACGTTAACCATAGCTATCTCAAAAACGGCAGGAGCTAGCATCACCCAATATTTTTGCAAATAATCAGTCATCTAAAAAAATTTATCGGATTTTGTTTATTTTTTCTTACTTCATTTTCTTAGATTTTATATGGAAAAGGCTAAAAAAGCTTTAAAAATCTTCATCTCCGAAACTGTCAAACGAAATTGTCCAATATTTCACAGAAATGATCCCTGGAACATTCTCTCTCAAGTTTGTTCGAATGGTTTCAGTTCGGGGATTTTTGGCCGAGTTACAGGAGGTTGAATTAAGTCATCTGTCAAATAAAAAGCATATTAAAATTTCAGTATCAGAAACGGCTGGAGCTATCATCATCAAATTTTATGCCAATGTTGGTCACATGAATCATATCTGAAATTGAGGTATTGGTGGCGCCACCTGCATCGACCTTTTTTGTACGGAGTCATCAGTGCCTGTATTACCCTGAGGGCTACGAAAAAAACTTCTTCTCTGAAACCATATAGCCAAATTGTTTAATATTGCACAGAAATGGTCCTAGGGTAGTGCTTTCTGAAGTTGTTCAAATGGTCTCTGTTCAGTGACTTTTAGCTGAGTAATTATGGGAACCTGAATTTAGTCATAAGTCATAATAGCCCATTTTAGCCCAGTGACTACAAAGATCTTCTCCTCAAAAAACAACACTGGGCAAAATTCTTAAATCTCACACTTTAATTATCCTCAGATGTTGATAATTCAAGTTTGTTCAAATGGTTTTGCTTCAGTGCCTTTGGCTGAGTTACGGGAAGCTGAACTTAGCCAGTTTGCTGTATCTTCCTATATGAGTTATAAACCTGCAAAACGTTTTTCAACTGACGCCACTGAAGCCAGTTTGTATAATATTTTACAAGAATAAACCCCACAATAATTCTTATAATAATTGTCTTTAATGGTTCCACATGAATGAATTTTGGCTGAATTATGGAGATTGAATTGAGTCATTTTACCATATATGTTAGCTTTGTGATGCTGTTACATCTAGCCTGGCACCAGTTTATCAACATCTATTACATCATGCCACTAGACATTGTGATTTCAGGTTATCTTTCGTTAATATTGACAAGAATATTTTTTAAAAGCTTTTAAAAAATTTGATTTATAATTTAACTTATTCATCATACCAGGCAATGTTACAATCATGGATATTCAGCTCTCTGTGGATATGTAAAAACGACCGACTGTACATGGATTTTAAATGATTAGTATCCATACTCAACTTAATTCAAGAATTTGCCATCAGTGAGACGTATCTGTATTATAATTTTGCATTCAAAATGCATCTGTAATAATATTTCATATATTCCTGATTTCATTATTTAAAAAAAAAGTCAGCTGAAAAGCATTTTGAATTGGGAAAATTTATTTTAAAATTATTTCAAGTAGGGACCACTTTGTGTACAGATGGCAGCACTTTGTTTAACATTGGCAGATTGCCAGTGCCTTGATGCTGGCCATTAGCCAAGATGTCAGCTCTATAAATAGTTTGGCACAGTGCCAGGACTGGAAGAAGTGCAGCCAGGTATCGGTCAAGAGTACACTCAGTGCAGTAGCTGCATTCTATTGATAACTTTGGCAGACTGCTCACTTCATCAGATTTGGCACTAAAGATCAGCCTGGATCTATTTATAGCTTTGGCAGACTGCCACTGTGTCAGATTATGCAACAGGTCAAGAGTTCACTCAGTGCAACCAGGTACAGGTCAAGGGTTCACTCAGTCTAGCCAGGTGCAGGTCAAGACTTCACTCAGCGCAGTAGCTTGAGCCAGCAATTTGTCAGAGTGTACTCGGAGGCAACTGCCTTACTCACCTAACCTTGGTCAGCCCAGTGCATCAAACTCAAGGGAAGTTTTGATGTATTGGCCTGATATTTTGACCTGTATGCGTCTTTGATGGCTTTCTCGTTTACAGGACAGGTGTCGCAACCTACATTGACTTTTGCGCCTGCTTATTTCTACAGAGGAATTTGATTCATCAGCCTGAAATTTGGCATATTTATACATATCGAATAGCTTTATCGTGTACAAGACCAATGGCGCCACCTACAATATTTTTGCACAGTGTATATCACTGCTTATTTCGCAGGAGGGGTTTGACATATCAATCTGACATTGGGCATATGTATATATCTCTTCGTTGTATACAAAACTGGTGGTGCCAGCTACAATCATTTTTGTGTTTTGTGCACCCGTACCAGAATCTCAGCAGTGATGTTTGTGTAATTGTTTCTTCTTCAAAGTGTTTAGTACTTGCATTGTTCAGATACATGTTACACATGTTCTTGAAAAGTAAGGGTCCAGCATTGAAGCTTTATACCTAGTGTAGTCCCATTGCACAGGTTTGCATTAGGCCTGTAGTCCTTGTTACAAATATCTCAAGTGTTATTATTTAGTTTCAAGCTTCCTTAATAACCCTATAGGGGATTGAAATTATTTAACCGGAACCAGATTACTGTGTTTCAGAATGTGCGCTATTGTAGTTTTAATTGCCGAAACAAGGTCACAATGAATTAAGGTATTTCATTGTGAAATTTAATATCATTTCCTAGATTTAATCTTATCTGTGCATTTGTATCGACAGATATATGAGTGTAAATGAGTAATCACTCGTAATATGAGTGTAAATGAGATTTTTGCTAAGAACCCGAAAATCACTTTTAATTTAGAGCAGAGACATACAAGGGTGGGACAATATAGGCTTTTCGACTATGACCATACATGTATGAATATAAAGCAATAAACTTCTGCGAAATGAAAACTAATTTTTCTGCATTGGTGGTTTTTTTATAATTCAGAGTAAATGTGCATACAGATACCAGGCTTGGGGATCGAGCAAGCGCAACTTCCTTACACAAAAGTCACACCAAGTTATTTTTAAGCATCTTTTTCTCTGTCATAACGGATCACTGTGCACCACTGTATATTCACTCATTTTACCAAGTATCGAGAAGTTAAATGTTGTTTCGGTATATATCTTTACAATATATTTTTATACACGAGTTGTAATTTAAGAGGTAGAGGAAGTGTAGGCCTATATTTGTCATTAGAGCAAGAAAATTTCGTACAAGCATAAAATATCCTAAATCTATATATTAATAGCGTAACGCGATTTGTGTGATTTTCCGTATCTCCTCTGATACGACCGTACGGATTGCCGTGACTTTCTACATACATATGCTCCGGGTTTGTCCGAAGAGACGCCACCCACTTTTATTTCCAATATTTGTATATTTCGTGCATAATTAATAATTTAAATATTTGCGCCCACCCCACCACCCCCCTACGAGCGCCCCTTTTCTTGTGCATTCGGGCCTGATAAAACAACGGCCATAGTATGTGTGATGCCGGGACCGAGATTTCCATGGGGGGGGGGGGTTATTAGTGGGGTTTTCGTGCATTTCGCGGTAACTGGCCCGTTATAATCCCCATTGGTGATCACTTCTCAAAAGGCAACCTTCGCGCAGGGATAAGGTCTATTGTGCACAAGGAATCCCTTCACAGACAAGATCTCGCATGAAAAGAACGCTCAGAAGGGGGATCTTTAAAAGAATCACTATTAATCGAATGGTAGTGAATGCAGTGACTGTCTCACTGGAAACCATTAAATTGGCCCAGCTTTCAAACAGGAATGGTCTTTGGGAGTTCGTGAAATTAAAAAAAATATACAGTCATTAAATGTACATCTTGCTATAATGCTACCACGGACTTTTGCGCAGCGGGATTGCCTGACGATGTGAGTGTTCAGTGCTACTGTACAACCATGCAAGAATGCAATTATCGAGAACACGTCTCAACGCTACTTTACAACCATGCAAGAATGCAATTATCGAATACACGTCTCAGCGCTACTTTACTTCCATGCAAGATAACAGGTTTCTTTACTGCCGGATTGACGTAGGATATGAGGGCAACTTTAAATAGCGATGAGTAACATAAAATATTTTCATATAAAAATGATTTCCTTTGTCATATCAACTTCTCAGAAAAATTCTCCGGCCAATCTCTTGGATTCAATAAGATTTTTATGCAATTTGTTTGATTTTTCGTTACGCCTCTGATACAAACGTATGGATAGCCGTGATTTTCGACATACATATGCTCCGGGTTTGTCTGAAGACACACCACCATTCGTACCGGAACGTAATCGTCCAAGTCTTCCAGACTCTAACACAAGGTCAACTCAAAGACAGAACACACCAAATGTGGTCATCAAAGAGATCTTGTGAGGATAACATTGTACAACAAAGTTATTCAATTATGAAAGACTATTTGACATAAGATCTAACTTCTCGCTCAAAACCGTGAGTAGCACGGGTTATTGCTAGTACATCTATAATAAGTACATAACGACCTACACTATTATGTTACACACTATTATGGTGTAACAAAAACATGTTCACAGGAAACTACTTTATGTGTATCACAGGCAAGAATTCCATTTGTAGTGTGTCTAGCATGGATTTTACATAAAGATCTTAACGTGCAATGATTTGATTTATCTTAAGTGACTTGGTGGGAAATATGGAAAATTCAAACTAGAAATACATCAGACATTTGGGAGACTGACAGCAACCCATTTACTCTATAGATCGTGTGTCTAAAGAGGAAATCATGTATGGCAAAGATTAGCCGTGAATGTAGGGTCCACGCTAAAACTTAACGCGTATTTAATCAGCATTGGAACGGGAATGGTCTCTTTTTGGTGAGGGGGATGCGACGGCATTATTTTCCAAAACTTCATCCAGGAACATGAGGGCCATAACACTCAGCTGGATAGATCTGGGTAGTGACACATTCGTTGCACAGGGTTCAGTTTTAATGTTGTTAGCTTCTCTGGAAGTGCATACATAATCATTTGCAATTATGCAAATAAACGACCAATCATCAATATTATCGATTTATTGATACACCACTTAAACATAATGACACAGGGAAGTATGGTAGGCAACGGGAACCAGTCTATGCTATGTAACGTTATAGCTATAGTGAGTGAACTCTGGTGGAGACTAATATCGTGTCTTGTTATATGTAACACATCGTGTCAGACTTTGTTACAAAAAATACTTAGTATGAGACGTCTACGTCCTCCGCTAATTTTAATAACAAGGGGACAAATATAGCTTCTCTTGTCATGGGATTTGACGTTGATTTAAGTCTTGGTCGAGATTGTAACCCCTCGTGCTCTGAAAAACAAGGCAGCCAACTGAATAAAATTATAAACTCTTCTTGGGGAAAAGTTAACCTTCGATTGATGTAAATATTTTGGCAATAAACTGATTGGAGAAAGAACACTTTGATGAATGAATATATTCGTCATCCCATAAATGCTCTAAATCTTGAGAACCCATTAATTGAATACCCAAAGTTGAAATTAAATTCCAATAACTGGCGCATATCCCTTAAATGCCAGTTTATATTGTGAAGGCAATTTAATCATGCACAGACGAAATTAGCGTAATTGTGAGCTGAAGGGTTTAATTAATGAAACATCCTACATATAACATTCAACTGATATCAATGATATGTCTGGTATCGATGGCATGACTAATAGAAATCAGGGCCACTTTCAGTTTTTAATAAAAAATTTTACGTGTGGTGAAAAAATTATGACAATGTTAAAGAAATGAATAAAGGTCAAGCTGAGAGGTCTTGGTCGAGACAACAGGCCATGCAATAATGGATACAGTTTGGAAAATGGTGGAATAGCAGATCCTGATAACGGCATCTTGTTCGTGCTCATGCCCTGCGTAAGCACGCGATAGATACAGATACACCATACAGAAAGGCCTACATATTAAATCCTTAAGGCATGTTTCTCTACATTTGGATAAGATTATCATCGATTTATTTCCATGCATACATAGAGCGGGCTGTATCATGGTGCCTAAAATGGTGAAACAGCGAACCTAACAACATTCATTGGCTATATTTGCTGAGAAAATGTTAGGGTGGGGGCAATCCAGAAGAGTATTGATATAATATATAACATTATATATTTTCATAAAATGAGATGCCTAATTGTGATATTATTGTGGAAAGATGCGAAAGAAAAATGGAGCAAACTTTAAACTTTCTATCTCGTAATCGCTGATTAAATATACATTTGATTCCCTGAGGGATGAGGGAGACACAGTTACATTTGTAAAACAAATAGACGGGTTGTTTTATATAATCGGTATAGCCATGATTAAATAACCCTAGCCCTAATCCTTAACCCGAACCGGGTAAGGATTAAGGCCAAGCACAAAAAATCTCATGCTGGCACTTTTTTCAGAATTCAGTGCGGGGTGGCGGTTTTTTTTATGACCTTTTCTTGTATGTTTCGATAAAAATGTCATATGATCAGGGAAAACAAGATATTAACCTTTTTTTCTAAACAGGTAAAAGCACTACATAACAACGGATAACTTATTAAAATTGTATCATTTTATCTTCTTAAAAGAATAAAATCAAAATAATTTTTTTATGCGGGGGGTTAAAATTGACGTGGGCGGTGCCTGAGAACCATACCTTTTATTTATTTATTTTATTTGGCCTAACGGGGTGTTTGACTCGCCTGCAGCCAGGGTTCTCCGATACTCCCGAGAATTAGCTTATAAAAATGTAAAGCAAATTCATTGCTAAATTAATTTGATAAGGACGGAGGATGCCGAATGTCAGCAATGCGATCTGTTTCGGAGAACTAGACCTTTTTTGAAGTAATTTTATTTGATTCTATTGTGAACATATACTTCCTTCTGAATTTGAATATGGTAATAATAATCTTTCGCGAATATGGACAGCATTCACTGCTATTACATTTTTTCTTCATTTACTTAGATGCATATAGGGCTTTAGGTTTCCTGACAACCCATATAAACACCTTTGCTGTTTCGCTGGTGTTACCAGATACCACAAATCAAAATACGGTTTCATTTCACACATGCCGTGAGTGGTATGATCACATTTGTTTCATAGTCACCGTAACTTAGATTATGAAAAAAGGAGGAAAGTGTTCAAACTAACCTAAAGTGTACATCTGGGCCAAATAAGTGAACGCCGCTCTAAACATTGACAAAAAGCGTATTGCGTAAACTGACATACAATCAGAACGCACACAAACAAAGCGTAATAATGCTCTGACATAGATTGTCTGGACTAGGATATTTACACACAACAGAAAATCTTTTCCACATAAGGGATTTAGCTATAGCATGGCATACTAACACATGCGCACGCGATAATCATTGAATGCGAAAGAGATAGTATCGCATGCGAGCGAAACAATCGCGTATAGTAAAAATGATTTTTCCGTGTCCTACATACGAGCCACAATGCCTTAATCATTATGAAATATGTGCATAAATAACACAAATATACAATTTTAAGCATTCATATAATTCCCTGTGACACCCAATACACCAACAACATATTATATAAAACCCAAGATCGAATTCAACAAAATACCCTTCTGTCAAGTTACACCACTATTGGCCCATCGAGCGGAAGTAAATGTTTAAAACGGCCAAATTAAGGTAGATCCAGACACCTTACAAACCTGCATCTATTTAGTAAAGTTAAATGTTAAATATATGACACTGGTTAGACCAGAGAAACTTGTGAATGCATGAAGCCCATATGCATTTGGCAATTGCATGTATAAAATCAGCAGCAAAAGTCACAATTTGTGATTCGCATTTGATACATACACCCCCCGCTAGTTATGTGTGAATAAAAATCAGCAATTTATCATGTGGTGAGTCGTATGATGTGTGTGCAGAAAGATACGTATATACTTGAGGGGAGGGTCCAGAATTCTTGGGAGGGAGGGGTCTGATGTTAATACAAATGAAATAATACCTTACAAAAAGACCCAACTCAATGAATGGGATTTAGCCTTAATGCTCCGAAAAAAAACACACCGAAATAATTTTTTTTCAGTGAGGGTTGGATGGGGGGGGGGAGTTTAACACTTTACATCCCGAATCCGGTTCCTCCCCCGCTCACACTGGCTACTTGACAATACAAAGTGCAAAGTGACTCCTAGTACTTACATTGTTTACTGTAGACTTTATGAACACAATACCATATTCAGTTATGTCACGCGGATTGATAAGAATCTCTCTTATGTTAAAGGGCCGGTTTGTTTTGAGCAACACAGCAGGGAACTTCGTTGTCACATGGGATCTTGAACCTGTTGAGATAAGGATACGCCCCCCGAAAATATCGCAGAATATATGCACTCTTAATCCACTAGCTGTGTCTACAAGGATTTAAACTGCGAATTTAATTGCTGTTAACAAATGTATTTCTTTTGTCCATGCGAAAGTGTCCATTGAAATATTTACAGGAAGTGGGACGTATTGCATGTGGTGGACAATATCTGGGACTGGGAAGATTTGGACAACATGGCAACAAAGCAGGCATTTACACTCAAAGATTTGCGGCAGTGCCCGGTCTGCTTTGACGATATGATGAACAAGTCACCAAAACTACTAGAATGTAAGCACTCCTATTGCATGGCATGTCTTTCTGGACTAGCAAAGAAGAAAAAACTGTCAGGCATTAAAAAAAGATGTCCAACATGCAAACACAAAACAGAAGTTGAATTTGGAAATGTATAAAATCAGCAGCAAAAGTCACAATTTGTGATTCGCATTTGATACATACACCCCCCGCTAGTTATGTGTGAATAAAAATCAGCAATTTATCATGTGGTGAGTCGTATGATGCGTGTGCAGAAAGATACGTATATACTTGAGGGGAGGGTCCAGAATTCTTGGGAGGGAGGGGTCTGATGTTAATACAAATGAAATAATACCTTACAAAAAGACCCAACTCAATGAATGGGATTTAGCCTTAATGCTCCGAAAAAAAAACACACCGAAATAATTTTTTTTCAGTGAGGGTTGGATGGGGGGGGGGGGGGAGTTTAACACTTTACATCCCGAATCCGGTTCCTCCCCCGCTCACACTGGCTACTTGACAATACAAAGTGCAAAGTGACTCCTAGTACTTACATTGTTTACTGTAGACTTTATGAACACAATACCATATTCAGTTATGTAATGCGGAATGATAAGAATCTCTGTAATGTTAAAGGGCCGGTTTGTTTTGAGCAACACAGCAGGGAACTTCGTTGTCACATGGGATCTTGAACCTGTTTAGATAAGGATACGCCCCCCGAAAATATCGCAGAATGTATGCACTCTTAATCCACTAGCTGTGTCTACAAGGATTTAAACTGCGAATATAATTGCTGTTAACAAATGTATTTCTTTTGTCCATGCGAAAGTGTCCATTGAAATATTTACAGGAAGTGGGACGTATTGCATGTGGTGGACAATATCTGGGACTGGGAAGATTTGGACAACATGGCAACAAAGCAGGCATTTACACTCAAAGATTTGCGGCAGTGCCCGGTCTGCTTTGACGATATGATGAACAAGTCACCAAAACTACTAGAATGTAAGCACTCCTATTGCATGTCATGTCTTTCTGGACTAGCAAAGAAGAAAAAACTGTCAGGCATTAAAATAAGATGTCCAACATGCAAACACAAAACAGAAGTTGAATTTGGAAATGTTTCTGCACTTCCGGATTATTTTCTGTTGCAAGAGGTTAAGGCCGTTCTTGATGACCACACCAGGTACTATTATTGCTCCTATTGCTGCAAGTTTGACAGAGAGGTAAGGGCTGCCAGTTTGTGCATCAGTTGCCATAGGTATATGTGTGATGACTGCTCAAAAAAGCATAATAAGACCTTGGAATTTCTTAACCATAAAATTATAGCTATATCAGGAACTTTGTCCAAAACACAATGAACCAGTGGCCAATGTCTGCTTGGCCTGCTCACCTATGCGAGTACTTTGTGAATTTTGTATAATGTTCGACTCTAAATCTCAATGTCATCCTGACAAGGACGTGGTAGATTATACAACGCAATTGTCCAAGGAAGAATCAATCCTGAGGACAAAGTTAGATCAACAAGACACTTTGGATAACACGTTATCAGAGCTGGAAGAAAGAAGATTAAAGGAGATAACAAAAGCGGATGAAAATGCTGCATCCATCAGCAAAGGCATAGAAAGGGCACTGGAACATGTGACTTGTGAAATTGAAGGATCCCTGGACACAACTTCCCTAAGGCTGGCATTAGATAGGGTTAAGCAGGTAAAGACAAAAGCCCTAGAACTTTTCAATGATGATAACTCACGGTTAGAAGATGTACGGGCAGCCGATGAAGAACTCACCAGGGCACTGGAAAAATATACCGAGGAGGAGAACAGTGCAAAAGCAACATCTTTTCATTTGGACAGAGATTCAAACATCTGGCGGGAACTTCTGAATATCCAACCAAGTTTAAATCACATGTGTAGTGACACACCTATGATGGTGTCAAGTTGGCCCACTGGCGGTGTTGTCAGTAAGCTCAGGGCAAGCAGGGACGGCCGTGTACTATATGTTTGTGAAGGACGTTCCCAAATAACAGAAATATGCTCAGAGGGAGAGACCTACCAGATGGAGACACCGGGCCCAGTTACTGGTATAGATGTGTGTGGCAACTATAAGTACTTCGTTTGCTATTCATCTAATTTATACATACGTGAGATCTCAAATTATACCAAAACAGATCGTTTAATGTCAACGGTAAACTTAGGTGGTAGAATTTTAGACTTATGTGTTTGTGATGCTGACAATATTATTGTGACACGATCAGATAAAGAAACGAAGAGCGCGAGGCCAAAAAGAAAGAACTTTCAAATTTGGGATAGACATTATCTGATGCAGCTCACCCGAATTGACCTTGATGGTCAACTAGGATTCGTTGCTATACAGGAAACCGATCAATCTATATTTCTGCATGATATAACAAGCAGAAATATACAAAACATAAGTAAGGCTGGTTCACTAATCAAACAGCCAAGGGCAACGACAGTCAATGCAAAGGGTAACATTCTGGTTGCAGACACCGGAACATGCAAAATAGTTGAGCTGACGGTAAAGGGAAAATTTGTACGAAACGTGTTAACCAAATTAGATGGTCTACAGAACCCTATCAATGTTGTGCACAGTCGCCCGTACCTGTGGGTAGCTGATCAGATACAGGACAAGGAATGTGTTCTCAAATGTTTCAGCATGTGATGTTAATGACATGTATAATGAACAAATTTTATTTACACATGTGCGATAAGTGTTATATATATATATATATATATATATATATATATATATATACTCATATATGTTTTGTGTGTCACACCAGCTGTGATTATTTTCAAAGTTTCACTGTCCGCATGACAGATCGTGTAATTAAAAGTAAGTTGATTAGAAGCACCATTTGGAGTCATTAATGCAAGCGGTATACTCATAATTTTGACGTCTTCGTTAATAGTTTGGTGGCAAGAGACGTGTATCGGCAAAGATTTGCTGTGTGTGCTCCCGACGAACCTCTGCAGTACATAGGTATTTAAGAGTACCAAGTGTTTCAGCATTTGGTAATAGCATAGGGAAGATTTATATACTTACTATGGATGTAATTGAAAAGGTAGCTCACCAGTTAGTTTTCCTTAATTGGAAAGAAAATCCTTTTAGTTTAATTTGACGCTTTTTATTAATTTTGATTAATTAACGGTGTGTATGATAGACAATGCAAAGTTTAAATGTGTCCGATTTTTTTTCTGTAGATTCATATAATATCGTGGGCTTGAAACTTGAAATTAAATGAAATATTTTGGAAATCGTGGTCTCTTAATCACTCCATATGTGCTCGAAAGACGAGAACATTTATGTAAAAATCGATAATACACCGGTACCCAAATGAAAGGCTTATCGCACGTTGCCCCTGTGCCGCGGATAATCTGGTCAGTGTTGAGCAATCAACATCGTGTTTGTGCGATATTAGGGCAAATAATGGAATGAACAACAGAATATTTTAAAATCATTTTAATTGTAATTTACGGGAACAGAAATTCAGCACATTTATTATTGCTTGCCGGAAATCTTAGATTTTCTGCAAGCATGTTGGTCAGTTCCGTATGTCTGAATGTTTGTTTGTAACAATGTTTGTTTGTCTGTCTACAGTCTAAAATGCACAGTTTTACAGCGATCACTTTAAACCTTACACAGATAATAGGAAACCTAAAGTCCCCGAAGCCTATTGATTTTTTTGTAATATCGGGCAAAGGTCAAGGTCAAGGGAAAACGTCGATAGATTATTTTCGTCATAACTTTGTAACAAATGGTCGTATCCACTTCATTCATAGCTGATTTTCTTCGCCATTCCAAGGCCTTTTTTTCTTATGTGTATGTGTTTGAAATCTGATGTAACCATGGTAACGAATTTTGGGGAAAAAAGTCATGATATTCGAAAATAAGAGGTCTTATTTCTTTTTTCAGTTTCAAAGCTACGGAGGTCTGTTTTTTTTTATCAGGTAGCATACAAGTAGTGTTATTTGATTATATTACAAGTCTTGCAATATCTCGTACATTATCTCGTCAAACGAGATATTTCGAGATATCGCTTCGTGATAGCCTAGAGTCAACAAGTATGCAGGAATCATCTTGAAACTGATATTTCTTATGTCTTACACTAATATCTCGAAACGGATTTTTTTTCCGGATATGGCTGCTAGGGGGCGTTGCACTCGAAATTCCCCAACATATCATTTTTTGACCATATCTCCAAAACTGTGAAAATCTTATCTGCATAAACTGTAATTCATTTTGTTTCTGAATACCTTCCCGTATGATAATCTTGTCATCTGTTATCTCAGATGTGTCCGTTTGTTTGGTTGTTGTCAGCTTAGTGTCATATATGTCGTTTATCAGGCTCAACTTTTCAGCAATCACTCTGAAAGTCACTCAATTGATAGAAAACCGTCAGTTTGTTCTGTCTGTCCGTGTGTCTGTCATTTTAACTTCCGGCAAGCGCTTGACCTAAGGTCGTCTAGTTTATGTTTCAATTGCAATCATAAAAAGTAATAAACAATGTTTGTGCCTTTATTGAAAACTCAGCCAGTGATAATAATAGACAAAGTAAGTCACTCACCAGATGACGTCAAGAAATTCTTTGACTGTATGTTTTGATCGTTGGAATTATGAATTCGTGGATTACCTTGACCCACGAAAACCACGAAAATAAAATCCACACTGATATTTCTGAATCTACAGTATTACATAATGTAATGTGTTATAATATATCAAGATAATGTAAATTTTTGTGAGATTTTAATGTTTGTACAATATCTTTTATATTTCAGAAAGTAGTGAAAGAATAAAGGTTAAAATATTATAATATGTCAGTGGCTGTTATCTTCGAAAACGGACATTGTTAAATAAGCGTTGTTTCCTTGCTCGGAAAGGAAGTGCATGTTTCCATAACTGATTAATTTGAACAGAGTATAGGCCTACATGTAGACTCTCTGAATCTCTGTGAGATTTACACAGGGGTTACCTAAACAAGTTCCCACGGACCAAATGCTCCCCTGTGCATGAATGCGCCCCTTATGACAATAATGCAAAATCATTAACTTTTCTATTTCTTACATGTCTCATCTTTAAATTATATAATTAATGCAATTCAATGCTGAGAACTCTTATCAGATACAGGTGCACAGGCATAAAAATCCTCAAATACTGAATAGTTTGCAAATTTTACATGCATGCTAAAAGGTATTAACCTCCTGTAAGTTTGAACAGTACCCTGGCTCAGATGACTTCCAGCCCTAGTCAGCGTATTTAAATTCACAATAAAAGTTGTGAACAGAGGCTTAATCTGTTTACCCAGAGAAAGTTTATCATGAATTAAAGCATGGTACTATTTTAAGATTTCAAGGGCAGAAAAAGGGCCATCTTTCATCCCAAAAACAGAGAAAAAAATCATTAAAAAATTGAAAAAAAAATACAGGTGGCACCACCAGTCTGCAGAAGTTGATTAAACATTCAATGACCAATATCCATGCAAAGAATCATGATAATCAATGCATTAGCTGTTCAGAAACTTGAGCTTTTGTATCAAATTTTAAATTATTCTGCGGGTATTTCCGAGCACCTCAGCTCGAAGGATATGGGTAACAGAGACCTAATTTCAGGTTTCCAAGGAGATTTTTCATTGACCTCCCCGGATATCAAGTGAAAAGATTCTAGGTCAGGTGGTTACAATTCGTGCCTTGTTAACCGACAGACAGAAAGACGACGTACAAAGGGCGATCGGTATAGCTCAGATGACTTAAGAGTCAGCTTAGCTAAAAATAGAAAAAATGCAGGTGGCGCCACCAGTCTGCACTAACTGATGACACATTCCATGACCAATATCCATGCAAAGAATCATGGTGATCAATGCATTAGTTGTTCAGATACTTGAGCATTTGTATCAAATTTTCCAATATTTCCTGGGGCGGGGGTACTTCTGAGCCCAATAGCATGAAGAACATGGGTGACAGAGGTCTGATTTCAGGTTTCAAAGGAGTCTTTTCATAGGCCTCCCTGCATGTCAAGATACAAGATTCTAGTTCTAGTCAATAAGATTTGTGCCATGTTAACATATGACTGCATCTTTAAAGGTCTCAAAATTAGAGAAAAAAATTGAAAAAATACAATTGATGCCACCAGTCTGCAGAAACTGATGAAACATTCCATGACCAATATCCATGCAAAGAATCATGGTGATCAATGCATTGGCTGTTCAGATACTTAAGCTTTTGCATCAAATTTTCCATTATTCTGGGGGGGGGGGGAACTTCGAAGCCCAATAGCTCAGATGTTATGGGTAACGGAGAACTTAATTTAAATTCCCAAAGAGACTTTTTATGGATTTCTCTGGATGTTAAGTGAGAAGATTCTTGGTCCTCCAGTGGTTACGAGTTGTGCCCTGTTAAAAGATGACCGCATATTTTACGGTCTCAAAAATAGTGAAAAAAAATCGTAAAAAATCGAAAAAATACAGGTGGCGCCACCAG
This sequence comes from Sipunculus nudus, assembly GCA_026874595.1. Taxonomy (NCBI): domain Eukaryota; kingdom Metazoa; phylum Annelida; class Sipuncula; order Golfingiida; family Sipunculidae; genus Sipunculus; species Sipunculus nudus. Next base: position 33,792,725 of record CM049318.1, read on the forward strand.
TCTGCAGAAACTGATAAAACACTCCATGATCAATATCCATGCAAAGAATCATGGTGATCAATGCATTAGTTGTTCTGTTACTTGAGCTTTTGTATCAAATTTTCCATTATTCTGGGGGGGTTCTTCTGAGCCCCATAAACTCAGAGGATATGGGTAACAGAGATTTAATATCAGGTTTCCTAGGAGATTTTTCATGAACCTCCCTCGATGTCAAGTAAGAAGATTTTATGTCCAGTGGTGACGATTTGTGCCCTGTTAACAGATGACCGCATCTTTTAAGGTCTCAAAAATAGAGAAAAAAATCGTAAAAATTTTAAAAAATACAGGTGGCGCCACCAGTCTGCAGAAACTGATGAAACACTCCACGATCAATTTCCATCGAAAGAATCATGGTGATCAACGCATGATTGTTCTGTTACTTGAGCTTTTGTATCATATTTTCCATTATTCTGGGGGGTAGTTGTGAGCCCCATAAACTCGGAGAATATGGGTAACAGAGACCTAATTTCAGGTTTCCAAAGAGACTTTTCATGGACCACCCAGGACGTCAAGTTAGAAGATTCTATGTCCAATGGTTACGATTTGTGCCCTGTTAACAGATGACGGCAGCTTTTAAGTTCTCAAAAATAGAGAAAAAAATGGTAAAAAATCGAAAAATACAGGTGGCGCCACTAGGGCTGAAACGGGTACAAAATTTTGGACTCGAGTACCTGATAGGCATTACCCGACTCGGACTCGAGTACTCGTTACCATGGCAATGCTGTAAAGTTAAACGGAAATCTGTTCATGCAAAACATACATAAATTTGACTTTGTAACTCCTAACGAAGGAATAGATATAGATACTAAAATTTAACAGAGTGGAAAAATCCATTCGAATGAATATAAATAATAAATGTGTATCTCTTCGAAGTTAACTGTACAGTATGATTGTTACTTCGATAATGAATAAATAGGCCAAGACTGCCAGTAATTTTGCTGTAATCTTCATATATGCATGTACATATACGAGTACTCGAGTCGGAATTTTGCCTCGGGTACTCGGTAAGTATTACCCGGACTCGAGTACTTGAGTACTCCTTTCAGCCCTAGGCACCACCAGTCTGCAGGAACAGATGAAACACTCCACGATCAATATCCATGCATAAAATCATGGTGATCAATGCATTAGTTGTTCTGTTACTTGAGCTTTTGTATCAAAATTTTCCATTATTCTGGGGGGTACTTATGGAGCCCCATAACTCAAGAGGATATGGGTAACAGAGACTTAACTTCAGGTTTTTAATGAGATTTTTCATGGACCTCCCTGTATATGAAGTAAGAAGATTCTAGGTCCAGTGGTGACGATTTGTGCCCTGTTAGCAGACAACATATTTTAAGGTCTCAAAAATATGGGGAAAAAAATGGTAAAAATTGAAAAAATACAGATGGCGCCACCAGTCTGCAGAAACTGATGAAACATTTCATGATCAATATCAATGCAAAGAATCATGGTGATCAATGCATTAGTTGTTCAGTTACATGAGCTTTTGTATCAAATTTTCCATTATTCTGGGGGTACTTTGGAGAACCATAACTCGGAGGATTTGGGTAACAGAGACTTATTTCAGGTTTCCAAGATGATTTTTCATGGACCTCCCTGGATGTCAAGTTACTGAAGTTAGAAGATTCTAGGTCCAGTGGTTATTATTTGTGCCCTGTTAACGGACGGACAGACAGACAGACAGACCACAGACAAAGAGTGTTTGCTATAGTTCAAATGACTTTCAGTCATCTGAGCTTAAAAAATACACCACGCGTGCATGCGCGAGTTGAGCGAGTTGGTGGGGGGGGGGGGGGGGGGATGCAAGAATCTTACATCTTTGACATGTTACATCGATTTTGTTTTTAACTGAACTACCCTTTTTCGGCACAAGTGGATGAAAGTAGTTAATAGTAAGTGCATATTTAATTTTTAGATTATACAACCTTATGAATTGCGCCTGAAAATTCCTAAAAATAAAACATGAGCTCAGTACAAGAACACTTAGGGTAATATCGATGTCCATTGACAGATTCAAGGCACCATTAGTTTTGAGAACCTGAAATTTACTTGAAGTTGAATTCACGTACTTATAAATGTTACAGTAACGATGCTTCCAAGGATTTAATTTTGTCTGCAAAGAAAAACAGCTTCACTGCACAGTCCCACCTTCAAACTGCCATGAAGGGTGACTTTGCTATATTGATTTCTATCTCTACATATCACATCTGAAGGTGTACATGTGTGCATGATGTACTTTGCAGTTATCTTCGGGTATCATAAGTCCACTGTGACATCTACAAAACTTTATCATCCAGTTCCTTAAAATATTGGTGAACATTCTAGACTCCTCATATTTTCCATCATGATTGGACTTCAGGCCTAAGGCCAAAAGAAGTCCACTGAGCTTAATATACCCCAAAAGGAATTCCAAAAGTCCTGTCAAAGGAGTGATTATGTCAAACCTAGATGTACACATGCATGTTGGCTTGTCAGTATTCAATTTCGCTGCACAACTGACTATCTTAAGTTCTTAAAAGACACCGCCACACATATCACACATTTAATATGTACCATGAGCCCCTCCGAATGGTGACAGGTCCAGCAATATGGAATTTAAGTATTGCCAAGAAACATCCCCTTGTGTCAAACAAAACCTATGTAAAAGTTTACCTGTCAGACCCTGAACTAGCTTCAACCACATAAAAATACATAAACACATATAATCCATGTATTGAATCTCACTAAAATATATAAAAGAACGCATATTTCAGAAAAAAAAAGATTGTTTTATAAAACAAACCATCACTATTATATATGGCTAATAAATAACAGTTCATTGTAAAGGCTGAGATGTAATAATATCACACAGGTAATTATCATCAAAGTTTATATACAAGTATAACATTCAGTTGTATTAACTTCTAGATCTTTTAAATAACTACACATGGGTCAAGCCCACGTCTTGATACCCAAAGGAGGATGCAGGAAAACAAAAGTGGAGGGGGTGGGGATGGTTATCCATTCATCGTCAACAAATTGTAAAATCAGAACAAATTCTTAAAGGTAAAAGCTGTAATCTGAAAACTGCAGGTTTCTGCTAAGAGCAGATTCTTTTCATGAGATTCTCCAATAAAATGAGATTATTACAGAATTCAATGGTGGAATAGGGCTTGCCTCATCTATAGTATGTGATAAGAGAGATTATGCTAGGGTGGGTAGAGGATTTTCAAATAGGGGAGATGGCTCATACAGCAAGACCACAATGCACCAGAGGCAGGATGGGGGGGGGGGGGGCGAGGGCTTGGGGTATCCCCTCCTGTGTATTACCATATTTTATATAAATTTTGGGTGTTAAGCCATAAAAGTTTAGGTTTGCATCTCAGGCACTTTTTTTCAGAAATCAATGCTGACAAGCAATTTTTTCTTTACCTTTTTTAATATTTTTCGATAAAAATTCATATGATCAGGGAAAAGCATGAAAATAAAAGATTATTTTTGCTTAACAGGTAAAAGCAAAACATAACAAAGGAAATCTCATTAAGAATGTATTATCTTCTTGAAAGAAATATACGAGCGGCTGGAGCGCAAAAGTTTCCACTGAAAATCAAAATAAAAATTTGGGGATTAAAATTGACATTGGAGGTGCCTGAGAACCCTACCTTTTATTTTTGTTGGCCTCATATATATTGTTCTATTTCCCATATTAGGTAGGTAAATAACAAGGGACCCATGGGTCACGGGGCTCAGCTGTTATATATGATAAAAAATATGATTTGGGAAAGAGGCACATGCTTGTTTTGTGTGGTAATAAATATAAGCTTTATTATGAGTTGTTGATGTTTAGCTTATGTATGATTTTGATAGTATCTTAGGAGACAGGGAGGAGGATTGATTTAATTTATTTTATTAACAAATGGAGTGCTATTGTCACACAGATTTTGACTTGGCCATATAACTTATAAGCAGCACATATTATAAAAGAGTTTGAACTATTTATTAAAATTTAATAACAAATATTGTGCCAATATAATTTTTATTTAAAAAAAAATAATAAGAAAATCATATGATTTTTTAAAATAAAATATAACTGAAATGATTATTGAAATAATATTATAGAATATATTCATGAATGCATTCATGAATACATTTTGAAAGTATCTGCACTGGTATTCAAATACTTTCATTTTTACCTGAATTCCCATTCTTATGCAATAAAATTTTTTAATGCAAAACATATTCATATTCATATTCAAATACATTTGCAAAGCATTCGCACCATGTCTAGTATTTATTCAGTTTTAGCCAAACAAAGATGTTGAGAATCCAGAATATACAAAATTCACAAATTTAAATAATGATCACAAGTACCTGGTTTTATGGCTTTTATTTATATTAAAAAAAAATAAATGTAATATATTCACTTTGGACTACTTTCACATCAATCTACACACTAGACACAGTAGGAATCTAGATTAATATTATCAACTGCATCTTTGTCTATCATTAATTTCCTTCATATGATCCCTAATGATTAATAATGAATAATATGATTTATTTTTTTATCATTAAAATTTCACTGAAAAATACCATGGGTGACTGCATGGTGTTATTTGGAATAACATTGACATTGACATTCTATCCATCCATCCAAGATTCTTACACCATCAGTAACTGCAAGTTAATTTTCTGTTACTCATCAACTAACAAATTCCTTTTCTATTAATTTTTTTTTAATTTGTTATAAAAAAAAACAAAACAAAATTATTAATTTATTGTTTATTGTTATGTTGTTTTTCAAAACAACTACTAGATGAGTTGGGTTGGACACCTTGATCAACTGTGGCTGGGCATTAGCTGCCTGGCTGCCCCAGTGTATGCTTCGCTCAAGCATGCACAATCTGATGAAAGGTCAACAAGGTCAACATACAGGTGACTGAAGAGGGGCTGGATTAAGCCTGGGTCTGACATGGTCTCATATAAACATTAATAAAACTTACAATATTTGGCCAATTTCTCTCAGCTTTCTAAACTACAAAGATGAAATCCTTATGATATGAAAATTATATCAACAATGCTCTCAGGAAACAAACGTGCCATGGTCAAAGTTGGGCAAAATTTAAGGTACTAATTTTATATTTATACTAATAACTTATAAATTTGAAAAATTCATAACTAATTTTTGGTATTCAATTGAATCTTGATTAAATAATGTTACATCCCTGACAAAAAATCTCTAGCTTCAGCAATCCTCTTGTTAAGGGAGTAAATATATTTCTTGATTTTTTAAAAAGTGCATTATGTTTGGGCCCATTACTTAAAACAATTACGCAATACTGACATCATTTCTGGCATGTGCATAGCGAATGTATAGAAAAATATGTATATTATATATGATCAAAGTCAGATCAGTGGTTTAGATATTAGGCAGTCTTACAGTGTAACAATGGGTTTTTAAGGGAAAAAAGAAGTTTTTCATTAATATTTCGAAGATATTAAGTCCTAGTGATAAAATTCTTGGCATGGTAGGGGATTTTGGAGACATTTAACTGTATGCTAAATTTAAGGAACTTAGAGCTGAAGCTGGGGAGCTGAGCTCTAGCAAACTGCATAACACTAGCTTGATGTAAACTTGATGTGACATGGTGCTTGAAAACTTGAATAAAATTTACAGTTTTTGATCAATTGGTTTCAAATTTTTGGTGTTAACAGACAAAATGCTAACAAAAACATGCTGTGAAAATTAAATTCACAGTACTTACAGGAAAAAAACGTGCCATGGTCAAACTTGGGCAAAATTTAAGGTACCAATTTTATATTTTTGCCAATATTTAAAAAAATTTAACAGATTTTGATCTAATTTTTGGTATACACTTAAATTTTGATCAATTAAAGTAATACTTTAACACTTTTGGTCTAAAGTGACCAAATATCTTTCCTGATTTTTTTACTAATCCATTATGTTTGGGCCCATAACTTTTTTGAATTAAATAATACTGACTTAATTTCTGGCATGTACATAGGAACTATATAGAGGAATATTTATGGTAAATATGAAGAAAACCAGATGAGTGGTTTTGATATTAGGCAGTCCTGAAGTGTGAAAATAGATTTCTAATAAAAAATTGAGGTTTTTCCTTAATACCTGGAAGGAACCAAGTCCTGTTGACCCAATTTTCAGCATGGTAGGAGATTTTTGGGACATCTAACTGTATGGAAAATTTCAGATTTGTAGGTCCAATGGTGTCGAAATGTGCCAGTCTTACCGACAGACATCCGGACAGACTGACGGATGGACGACAGACAATGGACCACGACTATAGCTCAGATGACTTATAGTCAGCTGAGCTAAAAAGTGGTATCTTACCTTACCCCTGCCCCCCCCCCCCACCCTGTCTTATAAGAAACCTTTAGGTGACCACCTTTAACTGAGAGTATGTACATTGGTTTTAACTGACCTGTCTGATAAGGCCACCAGTGATTTACAACCACTTTTGGCCAGTACCATCAGTGGCCTCACAACACAGGTTTCACAGAACAAGCTTACAAGCAATGTGAACAGTCATGCAAGGTTAAAGTACTACTAGTCTGAACTACTTTTAACTTCACTCCTTACGGCCTGTAATTTTTTAGTTGTCTAACAAATCCAGGGTTAGGGTTAATGCTGGGTCTTTTGGATTTGACAAGACTAGTTGCTTCTTCATATGTCATTTCACGGTAGTTCATCAGGTATCCTATGACTATGCTTGCCGAGCGGGACCTTCCTGCATTACAATGGACCAGCACACAGCCTTCTTTCATTCCTTCTGTGATGAATTCAAATGCTTCGTCAAAATAATCTCGAATGTCCGTGGTATCCAGATCTAAAATGTTCAGTTGTTTATATTTGAAATTTCCAGGGAAGGCATTGGGCACCATGGAAGCCACGTTTAATATGTGAGTGACAAAATGTTTCTCTAGCGTAGCGAAGTCTGTAGCTACATCCTGAGACCCTGAAAAGACAAGACAATACATAAATGATAAATCTATATAATACTTGATTGTGGTGTCACTTAATCATTGTCCCACAACTCCATTTTGGCCACAACCCAGTAACCCTTTGTTCGGTTTTGAAAAATCAGGAACAATGCCACAAGTGAAGGTCATATCTCATATTTTCTCATAAATCCCGAGTAATTTAACATTATTTTGAAAACAGGCTATAGCAGTGCCATCTATCAGTGATTACCCCAGTGTATCCATTTTTTAAAAATCTTGCCAGATTTAAATTAGGCTGAAGGTTAACTAGTCCAGAATGAAATCACAAGTCGATGAAGTTGTGAGGACTTGTCATAACACAAGAACCTATAACAGCATCTGGTAAAATCCCATTTATTGCTAAATATACATGATAAATTATCACAACAAGCACACTCATTTTGCTCTTATTTGGCACCATCTTGGCATCAGTATGCTAGTATTACATATGCTAGTATACATTAATAAATAAACCTAAAAGCAGGGTCTGACATTAAAGACTGCTTGACTTGTCAGAGCAGGTGACTAAAGCTGTAAGAGAAGTGTATCCTTCAACATTAAGACGTGTTTATAAGATAAGATACTATATAAATTTACATAATAAAATGTTTCATACAATAGTGTATGATTTGACTGGCTTGCTGTAAAAGAATGTATTAATTATTAAGAAAATATACAAATGCACAAAAAAATCTATAATAGAAGCATACTAACTATAGCCTAGACTGTATTGTCACAAGGCATGGGTTAAAGTCCAAGATAGTTGATACATCAGGCCACACACAAAAAATAATGTTTTATAGACTCTGGATACAAAAAAATACGGTGCTGCAGGCAATCATTTTCCTCTTTTTCCTTACTGGTGGCAACACAATACCTGAAATTTTACAAGCTTACCAAGAAAATACAAGAATACCCTTCAGTTCTTGAACTGTGCATATGCTCAACGCTAAATTTAGTCCTTTTTTTCATACCTATATGATATTCTTTATGGAATTTGTGCCATGAAAGAAAAAATAAAAAAATTACAAAGGACCTTGTCCTCACTTGCAAAAACTAGAATATCAGTAAAAGCTGATAAAAGCCCTCAGCTAAAAGAACAGTGTTTATAGGTGGTTAGAGTAACAAGTAAAAAATATTTGTTGTCATGCGGATGTAAATCTGTACATGTTATAAATTTAAATTTGAGAGGTATATACCATGTTTCATAACAATCCACCAAATGCTTCCTGAGAAATAAGCTGCTAAGTTATTTTCTATTCTAAGCTCTGTGACCTCAATAAGTCAGTCAAGAACACCCATCTTTAAATTTACCAAGATATTGTTAATATGCAATAGCACTGAAAAAATGAAGTTCCTGTCTTGAATACCTTTGGAGATATCTCGTACAAAAGGCCAAAAGTTAAAATCGGATAAAAATTCATTAAAAATCAGAAACAGTATGTGGTGCCCCAAACTTGTGCAGCAGGTACAGACCATCAGTCCCAATGATCATAGTAAAATTCAATGGTTCCTTAGAAATTAGATTTAAAGTCTTTGTCTGTAATCAGCTCTAAAATGTCGAAAATTAGGTCATGGTCACCCATGTTTGAACTTGACCAAGATTTTGTCGATATACATCATCACCAAAGAATGAAAATTCCCTTGGTGAATCCTTTTAGAGATATCCTGCTGACAAAGCAAAATTTAAAAAATCCGATAAAAATTCGTAAAAAATCAGAAATTGTAGGTGGCGCCACCAAACTTGTGGAGCAGGTACAGACTTTCAGTCCAAATGACCATAGTAAGTTTTGTAAAAATCCACCCAATGGTTCCTTAGATATAAGCTTCTAAGTGTTTTTCTATAATTAGCTCTAAAACGTAGAAAAATAGGTCAAGGTCATTAATCTTCAAACTTGACCAAGATTTTGTCAATATCCATCTTCACGGAAGAAATAAAATTCCTATGATGAATCCTTTTAGAGATATCCTGCTGACAAGCCCAAAGTTGAAAAATCAAATAAAAATTCATTAAAATTCAGAAATTGTAGATGGCGCCACGAAACTTGTGTAGCAGGTACAGACTATCAGTCCCAATAATCGTGGTAAGTTTTGTGAAAATCCACCAAATAGTTCCCGAGTAATAAGCGTCTAAGTGTTTTTCTATAATCAGCTCTAAAATGTAGAAAAATAGGTCAAGGTCACCCATCTTCGAACTTGACTGAGATTTTGTCAATATACGTCTTTACCGAGGAAATAAAATTCTGACGGTGAATCCTTTTCTAGATATCCCACTCACAAGGTAAAAGTTAACGGATGCCAGACGGACAGACGGACAGATTGGGTTACGACAATAGCCCATCAGCCTAAGGGCTGAGGGCTAAAAAAAAATTTGATCCAAAACATATATAAGCAATGAATCTGTAGAAAATAATTTTCTTTTCTTTATGGATTAAGTTTATTTTTTATTAATTTGGCAATGACCAATTATTAACTTAGATCTGTCTTATTAAACAATGGTGTGCTGAATGGTTTAAATCTTTTAGAATAACAATCACCTTTTGTTAGTAATCACTTGTGGTATATTGATTAAATACAGATGTATAAAAGGGAATATTATCAAAGGCACTGCATTAAGAATAATATTTATAATTAAAATGATTCTGTTACCTCAACATTAATGCTGCCTCCCCCATATACAGTGACAGAGAACATCAAGACACTTTATATTATATATAACTACTCAGTAAAATTATGCTTTTAAAAACAATATGGCTTTGACGTTGTCACTTCAGTGGACCATGCATGAAAAAACTAGAGTTTATGTGGATTGTCAATTTGTTTTTGCTCAAATAATTCTTTAACTCTGTGAGATGGCTATGTCTTTGTGCTGACTCAGGGCCAGAGCCGTCCACTGGTATAAAAGGCTTCCTTAGTTTTAGCAAGCAGAGCTAACCTGTGATCCAACCATTAGTAGAGTTAGTGAACAATGTCACATATTCTGTGTAGAACATACCAACGTTTGTTAAAGTCAGCTTTTCACCTACCTTATGTTCATGTGACTTCTGACCTACTCTGCATATATATCAATAAACTCTAGTTATCTCCTGTTAAGAAAAATTCTTATGTGACAGAGATATGAGCTTGTTTATGTACAAACTGTCTGTAAACACAGCAATGTTGACAAATGGAAAATCATGTAACCTAAAGTGGTAGGCTGCTTATGTGCAGAAGTTGTATGGTCACCAGTTTCACAACAACATTTGCAAAACTACACTTCATCTGACTTGCCACCAGATATTCTTACTGAATGTGTTTTGATTATTTTGGGGGGTTCCCCTGCATGTTATAATACAATGAGATCAGTCACTGTGTTTTCAGGCCTTTTTTTTAAAGGTTTACAGTATCATCTTTAGTTAATTTAGTCAGATGTCGGAATAGGCCACTTTTAGGATTCTGGCAGAGGTTAATATGTGGTCTTTAACCACTTTTTATTTGGCTGCTTCTATATTACTTGTGTGTATTGTAATTTACCTAGTAAAAGCCCTGGAAGAACCTCAGCAACCTGCATGTCTGGTTCAAGATCGACAACGTATCCATGTTCTACACCAATGACCTGTGTGTGACATGTGCCATTAGCATCACGTGTCTCTTTCAGCCGGCGGCCATCTTCTGTTGTAATTTCAGTTTCTGTTTTATGAAGGTTTGTCTTGTTGAATGATTTGATCTGTCCTAGGAAACTCATACTTTTCTGAAATTAAATGCACAAAGAGAATCTTAGAAAACATATATCATAATAACTTAAATCAGCCAAGCAAAAAAAAAAGAAAAAAAATTGTAAAAATTAGAAAAAATATTAGAAAATATATATTAGAAATATGAGTGGGACAGGTGAAGTAAGGCATGGATTGAGTAACAAGGGGAAATAGAGTGAGGTGTGTTGCATGTAAGCATGGATGTTTGCAGCCGAAATGTGTATTGTACCACAAAATCTAGAAAGCTTTCAAAGTTGTATACAAATGCAAAAAGTCAAAATCCAGAAGGCTATCAAATATGTATAAACCTGCAAAATTTCAGGTAGATAAGTCAAACCAGTGCAGAGATACGAGTGATTTTATCCCATGGCAGACAAACAGACGGACGCTGTGCAATAATGGTTGCAGGTGCTGCCACCAGTTTTGTGTTTGATAAAGAGCTATGTGAGATCTATACACATGCAAAATTTTGGCCAAATTGGTCAAACAGTTCCCAATATATGAGCTTGGATGTCTGCTTTGTATGATTTGTGCCTTGCTAATGGACAACCAGACCGACGACAGGCAAAGTGAAATACATATACCTCAGTTGACTTACAGTCTGCTGAGCTAAAAATTTGGTGTAAACCAATTCAGTGCTTTTTACATTATTCTTCTTTCAAATACATAACCACATAATAATACATTAAACATTTGGCATCCTTGGGCAAAAAGAGAGCATATTTTGACGTTGCAATCATGTAGATTTACAATATATTATCTGTGTTCATTGCATTGAGGTGGTACTGTAAGAACTAGTAAAAATAGGAGTAAAAGGAAAAATTCTTGGAAAAAATAAATAAACACTGCACTTGAAGAAGTGAAAGAATCGAATGGAAGGCTCCTGTTGACCGGAATTCTGGTGTGTGTGGGTATGTATATGTTGTAAAGTTGATCGAACTAGATTAACAATTCAATTAGTGATCAAATTTATACCTATTTTACACAAAATTCTCCACATCAAGATCTATTCACCACAAGTCATGATGAGGGAGTGATGAGGCCCAGTCGGTGACCCTGGGCGATAATAGCAGATACTCTGCATCAGTTAGTGCGCCATCTACCGGTCACGAATCCGTTATGGCAATCTCCACCAGAGGTCTCTTCAGTCAGATTTGAGACAGACTCCAGGATGAAAATAACTGGCCCGATCTGGTAAATTTTTCAAAGTGCATTTATTCTATATACAAGAACTATCTTAAAATTCGTTCTTAATATCAAAAGATAAATGTCATCTTAATTATATCAATTCATGATTGATTTGCAGTTTTATTTTATAAACACTGTTGATCACGTTGCAAGGACGGAATATCCGCATAGACTCTTAAGTTAATTAGGCCTATATCACTATAGAGTATATAAATTGTATATATATATATATATATATATATATATATATATATATATATATATATATATATATATATATATATATAATATATATATATGTATATGTATATGTATATGTATATATGTATATGTATATATATATATATATAAATATATATATTTATATATGTATGTATATTTATATATATATATACTCGCACTCCCTGTACACTTTTAAATTTATGCTGGGGGTGTCCATCCCCCCCCCCCCCATTTCTTTTTTTCTAAGACCCTGTATCTGCCCTCTCCCCCGGAGATCCGCTTCTGACCCACGTTATCTACTTCTAGTTGGTCTGGTGGCTTTACATTACTAGCGATTATATCCAAGAAGTGAGTCACTTTTTTGGTTTATTTCTCCATGGCAACACCTCTCCTAGGTGCACCAAACTGGTCCCTACAGTCCGTGAATCATGGCTACTTACCACCCTCTATAAGTGGACTGACCCATTAATAGCTACCCCTATGGTAAAGGATGCTGCCAAAGGGCTGGGTGGAAAAACCTCATTTGTTCTCGAGTCTATCATCTGAATGATACAGACGTTTGCCCAGCGGCCCACGTCTGGGGCGGCACTTGGTCGAGCCACTATCATCAGCTTACGGGCTAAACGTTATTCGATATAAGTGAAAATCTGTTGATAGTACCCGTCTCGACTTTATAGCTCTTGACCATCACGTTTAACAAATGATTTGGCAGTATACGTTTCGGCTTAGTAATAACAACCATTCCGAATTTGGACAGACCTTTCGACCATTTGATGGATTAAAACAAATTCTTTAGTTGTTTTATTTTATCTGTGGAATAAATCCTACATGTCTGGACAAAAGAGGTTGACCTGTGACCTATCATGTAATCAAACTTTTGACCCCCTAATTTTAACATTAATTGAATTGAACAAAACAGAAGTTTACAAAATAGACTTAAATGGGGTGTATGCCACAGATAAAGTGCTAAGTTTATAACGGAAAGACAGGGCAGGATCATTGATTTCTTTAGGGGGTCGGGTGAATGCCATGGACTGACCCTCGGAAACAAAACAAGATAACACGCTTAAAACAGAACAAGTTTTAGTCAAAGAACACAGTAACATGTTATTAATTTGTAATTTTACAGCATGTTAAATGTTGTTTTAACTTTGTTGAAAAATAATGAAGTCTCTAAATATCTCCATGAGAGAAATTAAAGCATGTTCATCAAATATCTTCATGGAAGACTTTCAGCCAAGGTCAACAAATAAATTCAACGACATATCACTCATGGGTATTTTTCTTCAATATACATTAATATACATTAATTATTACATATGGATAACCGTTAGGAAGACCAGCGTGGGTCATTCTGTCAATTAATCATTTCCAACATGTTATCCTCCTACCATTCCATAAAGTTTAAAGAAACTTTAGAACTGCCAAACTTTTTTTCAAGCGTTTCTCGTCAGCAAAAACTGAGGCATATAAGGGGCCCACCTGTAAAGCATTTGAAGGGCCAGGGTTATCGAATATATTTGATTTTAAGCTGGAACCATTAACGGTTGATGTTTTTTTTTATATAGCTTAATTACATGATATGAATATTATAGATGAAATACTAGTACATGTATATATGAAAATATGACTATAAAATATATATAATATTACAGAAATACTAGTATACCAGACTATTTGTAGACTAATGCCACTGCAAATTATATGGAGAATCACCTTGATACTTTCATAAAATGCATGCAGTAACGGTATTTACCTTTAGGGATAAAAGTGATTTTTTTTAGTCTGTGACAGGAAAAATAACTTATTTAACGAATATAAGAAATTTAAAGAAATTTAGAACTGCAAAAAGTCAGAATTACAACTGTACGTCGTCCATTTAAAACTGCTCAAATAGGGGTTAACTGCGTGTAAAAATATCCCGTTTCCTATTTGTGGACTGATGACACTTAAAGTTTCGGAAAAAATCGACCGTGAACAGTTAAAGGTATAATTTGAGAAAGCGAGCAGCGGTTTATTTGGTTCATGGTTTGGGCGTCATAAACGCCTAAATAGGATTCCTTTTTTACTCCGTCAAGGACAACACTCAACAAAACGCCCTCGTCTTCACGGACGCCGTTAGGGTGCGCCACATACCACGGCTCCAATGGGTGGTGATCGTGCTGAATCCAGCCCATGTCCGGTCCACCGCACAAGTTCTTCTTTGACAACGCGGTGGACACGTTACCATTTTCCAATTGCAGTGTGCTTCCATATATATAACAATAGTCAAAATGTCGGTATGCTTCGTTGATAACCGGCAGGTCTAAATGCGCAGGATAATCAAGTTCTCCTACAGACGGTAATGAACGCACCGTGATCGTTTTCGTGTATAAGTCGATAGTGTAACGCTTCAGTGTGGCTTGAACATAATATTTCTCTAACTTGTCTGAATTATGGATATTTGAAAATTTCAGAAACTTAAAAAAACTTATGTTTGGGTAAGTAACCATGTCAACCTGGACTACTGTATCACTGAGTTCAACTGAGTTCACGTGATGCATCACAAATATGTTTTCAGTCTCTAAAGTGATTTGTTCTCCAGTGTAAATGTTTACTACAATCACGCTTGTCGGTTTATCGGGGTACCAGTCAAAACTTTCCAGTGCGTTCATGGTTCTCATGTATCTGCTGATACTTACGTACACAGGACATAAAAACAAAACGGCGTAATGTCGTGACAACCCAAAAGAATGCATATAGGGACCTTGTTTCACCGGTATATGTTTGATAACCTGACGCTCCCTAGCAGATATAATGCGAACTAAATCAATCGACTCCATACCAAACGGCATCGGGTTTAGCATATGGGCGAAAGTGATATAATTATCTGTCCCAAATTCCGGAACCGGATGTGACGTAGTCATCAGTGGCGCCTTGATTCCAAAATAATAATTTCCTGGAACGGCTGGATTTATTTCATCGAGCACTCTTAAACTTTTAGGACCAAACTCATAAGAATTCCAAAAATCACTGACAGCTACAAATTGAGAATTTTTATAGTTGTGTTTCTGACCGAACTGAAGCACATTCACGTTTGTATTGTCAATACCATTCTTAATCGCAAGCAATTTCTCCCAAAAAGAAAATGGCGGCTTCACACTGTCAAACAACGAGAAGGGAGCGATGTCATCACTGGCCACCGATTCATTGTAGAAATCCGTGCGCAGAAACTTTGCTGAGTAAAATATTGTTTGGTTTCCCCGAAATTTGAACGAGTGAAGTTTGGCGTATCCGTCGAAAGGATGTGTCAACTTCCGGTCCCCCATCTCAAACTGGCCTGCACCATTACGAATCTGTGTAAAGACGGGACACAAATATGAAACATGGCAGATTACCGTGTGTTATTAATAGTATTAAAGCCATGCACACAATTAGGCCTACAAAATTACTATTTTTTATATGAAGAGTCAATCGTTTTTGAAGGTTTATTGATAATGACAATATTATGGCCCGTCTTTTATTTTTATAGCACCACTCAATTCTCTTAACGGTCTTCTTCCTAGTAAACTATTTCCTAGATCTAATATTACAACACTTTGAAAGAGTAAAGTAAGAACAAGAATGGGAAACTTCATTTTTTCTATGTGTGTGAGGGTGGGGGTGCGCGCGCATGTGTGTAGATCATCAGTAAAGCATTTGATACAGGTGGGGACCATTAAAATGCTCCAGAATAATTAAGCGATCATGTGATAAAAATTTCAAATCTCCTCTGAACATGATTTCTCTCGCTGAATAAATGTACGGGACTGTGTAGCCGTGACAACCCGACTCAATTGGCAATCGGATAATTGGGCTGGTAAGCCTATTCGAGTTGTGATACTAGTAATATGGAGGAATGTATCGCAGTGGTCTTGCATCTGGTTGCATTCATATAGTGGTAAACGGCCCATAATCTCAATATGATGTTTAGAATGGTGAATAAACACAGTAGTATATATGTGAGCTCGCAACCCAAACTGAAACACCGTCTCCATGGACACGGGTCATTTCCTGTGTCGCCTGCAAATTGCCTGCGTCCTGTAACCAGTGCGAGCCTTGCTTGTGTTCATGCGGTCATAAATTCAACAAACATGCCGAGGGGTTTACCAATGTGCTGGGTTTAACATGCAGGAACTATTCTCGCTCATATTTTGTATTATTAGAAAGCACACAAAAATGCTAACGAATGGTCTGGTATATGTTGATTGACAGTGTACCTGTAGCCCATGAAGCGTTGTCAGAAATGACGAAAATATTTGCATCTTCATAAGGCCTTATAATGCGATCCTCAGACGTAGATGTCATAACACTCTGATTCCAGTTATCTGGTCGTAATGCCAGAGGGTCAATATGACGCTAGGGACTGTACTTCTTGTCGATCCACTTTCAACAATTTGTTGTAAACGAACAATAAACACGTATAATTTAATTTTAGCCCATCGGTTCAAATTGATTTTTATTTTTTTTTGTGCGTCTCCCTAGCTTAATATAATAATTTTTTACCAAGAGTTTTTTTTAGCTCGGGATGATGTGGGTTAAATTATAAACACAATAAGTCTCATATGGTAGAGTTTTCTATTTAATTATGATTACACGTACACCGCATGGTACCGCTCCGCAGTCAGTTCAAACCTTCCGTCCAGACATATTGCAACCTCATTAGACCTTAACCCTCACGCAACAACTTAATTAATCTCTACCACAATATTAGTTGTTTGTTTTCTTTAAATAAACCAATGATTGCATACAAAGGACTCATCCAGTTTGTATTTCATCCATTGTTATTGTACAATCAGATTCAAGGAAAATGTATCGTATCTGATGGTTTTGCTTCTTATTACAGAATATTCATATATGCATATATACGCATGAAATATGTAGAGTTTCTAGTTGTTTTGCTTTGAATTATTTCTATATAGTGAATGCCGGTATATGTGATAAATATATCTTTCATTATTCCACTAAATTTGCAAAACTGCTCACGGGAACCTGTTCAGGGAAATCAAGGGTTGGATTTACAAGTGAAATGATAAATGTTAGCCATGAAGCAAAGATTCCCGTGTTTGCACAAATAAAAAAATGGGGTTTAATGCCTTTTTTCCTGATTTCTGAATTCTTTTTTTTTCTTTTGGAGAAAGACCCACATTGGAGCCCTCTGTTGGAATAGATTTGCGTGGTTTCCCTTAAAGGGCATTCCTGTATCTGACATGCATTAGATAAAAGTTAAAACTTGTTCATTTCAAACAATCGGTCAAAAGTACCGATCCCACGATGCACAGGCTGACCGCTTTGTTTAAATCTGGGTTTAAAACATGCGGGGGCCCGTGTAATATTATAGACCGCTTATTATAATTAAAAATGTCCAACGTGGACAAGGATTTCTCATAAAAAATCACACGAGTTTTGCCAGTCATGAAAGTTGGCATTGCTTCCCATCCTCGATTCAATAGTAACTAGTGACCTTTGAGCTTCTACACATGCAAAATCAACCATTTCTTGTCACACGGATTTCTGTTTGTCAGCATTGGCTTATGTATATACTGTGTTTACTAACAACTTGTAGATAAAATAAATGCTCATATACATCCATCACAGGGGCGGCAGACGAACTTCTCTTAGCAAGAATTACCTAGAGCACATTATTACGTAGCCAGATTAAGTAAGAAATAACATGAATTTTACAAGTAAGACATGTGAATAATTGGCTTTAAGTTTAACCTACTCACCCGGCCTGTTTTCTAAACAAGATATTTATACCATGAGTACTTACAAGAGTTCCTTTCAACCATTTCGGTAGAGGTTTTTCACATAGCACCGGACGATCAAGTTCCTCTTGCAAGTTAGAGTTAAATATGAGGTTGAAATTGCTACCACTAGTCAGGCATGACGTCAAAAAAAGGCCTGACGTCATCACCATGTATACAAGTCCAGTCAATTTGGTTCGCACTTCCATTGGTTCCCTGAAAAAAAAGGTTTATACAATTTAGGAGGATATCTGCATGTGATATATTTTTAAGTAAACACACACACACATTTATATATATAAGAACGTACGCCCTCATGGGGCTCACTCGTGGTTTTTACCAGTTTGATAAGTAAAATCAAATTTACCAATTTGATTAGACCAATTTGATAAGAAAAATTCCTTTTTTTTTATTAAATAGACCGATGTGTGTATTAGCACAGTCGCTTAAATCTTTATTTGTGGCTGATATTTGGCCCAAAACAAGGTCATTTCCCATGTTAAAGTCCGTTCGATTGGTGCACAGGATCAGTATATATTGACGGTTTTACTTTTAGAATAACGCCCACCAATTACGATTCATGCAACTCAGGAATCAGGCCAAAACAAAATAAGGTGTGGTTCTCAAGCACTTTTTTTCAGAAGTCAATGCGGGCGGGCGATTTTTTTTATACCTTTTTTGTATGTTTCCAAATAAAATGTCATATGATCAATGAAAAGCATGATAATAACAGATTTTTTTGCTAAACAAGTAATACTATAAAACAAAGTAAATTTCATCAAAATTGTATTATTTTATCTTCTTTAAAGATATGTCCGAGCGGCTGAAGATCAAAATTGCATGGTAAATTACTATTGAAAATGAAAATAAAGAAAATTGATGCGGGGGTTTAAAAGTGATGCGGGCGGTGCCTAAGAACTATACCTTTTATTTGTTTTGGTCTAGTGATTGGGATTGGTCGTAAATCATTTTTGATGACTGAAAGAAAGCAAACGACCAATGTTCGATTATCAATCGAATTTTTATGTTCCTTCTGTTTTACCTTGAACCTTAATTCATAGAATTATACCTAAAATGCTGACCATTTAAATTCAGTCTGCATGGCTTGTACAACATTCTGAAAGATCAAGGTAATCACCAAGTTGTTGACACTTATTTGCTGCACAAGGTTCAGTATTAATGCTGTTCGCGTCATGCTCTTTCTTATTTCTCTGATTGTATTCGAATATTTTGTTATGGTAAATGATTTCTTTGCCTGAACATACATAATTTTGTGCACGATTATACAAAAACGCAAAAAAATCAATCGATTATGAAGGAAAACGACCGATCATCGATATAATCGATTAATTGGCACGCCAACAGTGGATATATAAGGACAACGCTGCTTCTAGCCGCCGAAGGTGACGCAACATTCTGGCCCACCAAAGGGTTAATTGACCTATCCACCACAGCCCAAATGCTCCGCCCTTTTAACGTATTATTATAATGAGCCCCCAAAACGCTCCTACACATATGGAATTCCATGCCCATGCTAGCGAGAGCTGATTATAACATAATAATGGTGTCACAAAGGGGATGGCGCATGACGTCGTATTGACTGACGGCATCAACTGTTATCACCTGACCATTGTTACTATATCGCAGTCATATATGAACTGTGTTGCAATATATATTGGATTATTTGTCCCATACGAATTTTATGCCAGGTAAGACATCATTATTCACTCGGTAGTCGTAGGAATGGCTCCCGCAACCTATAGCCTAGAAACTTGTTATACTGTCTCCTTCGTATAATAAAATATCCCGGAAAATATGCCGACATGGGTACTGGTAGTATTTACACACTACACGTGTTCTGTTTGACAGAGCTCTGTCAAATTATGCAAAATTTTATTTTTGTCAGAAAATTGACGCTTTACAATGTTTAAGGTCACTTGATTGGTTGCTCCTTAGTCCCATGCTTTTGTTTATTCATTGCATGAATATGCGATTAAGGTCGCATAGAGTTCATGGAAAGGCCAATTGGGATTATAGCACGAAACGATCTGTTGCTCTTATAAAGGAAATTGAATAAAGATTTAACCTGTGCTTGTGACATACCAATGTTCACATAATTTTGTATAATGAAAGGCCTGTAGTAAAAAAATAACCATACTGGAAAGCATGAAGCACCTTTAAGAAAATCAACAACTGATTTATTTGTCCTGAGAGATTTGAAGCATAAACAGCCCGGTATAGACATCTTGCATTTGGCGGCGATCCTGTGAATGTCCGGTAAGACATTTCAATTGTTTTAAAGTAAACACACATAGTATTAATTTTAACCTCCCGTTTTTAAGGCGGCGTACGCCATATCGGGATTTTACGCCGGAAAAGGTCTATATAAACATAATAATAATAATAATGTGTAATTTAGATAAACAAGCAGATTCGGGGGCGGATCAAGAAATTCGAGAACCGAGGGGTGCTAATATTAATTGGGTTGGCGTTTGATGGGTGTTTCTAAGGAAAACTAAGTTCTTAGATTGTGCATTTACTTTTTTTTGGGGGGCGGGGGGGGGGGGTTGATTTTATAAATTCAATATTTATATTTCTTCAAACTTGGTATACAAACTGGAAATTCCAGGCTGAACGCAATGCAATTTAATTGAGGGCTTCCTTGTGTGACGACATAGCGGAGTATAATAACGGAAAGGCCCCTGCCCCCCTATCTAAAGAAATATTTTGATGCTATCTTAACGGAACAAATCACACATGTTATGATTTGGTGATTATTGGGCCAAATAACTATTAATTCTTGTTACTTTTCAGTTTAGCTGAGTATACAGGTTCACTCAGTACAGGCAAGTAAGTAGAATCTTTTACCCCCTGCAGTGCAGATACCCTTTGCTGGACAGCGGCTAGTCACCCTGGATTACATTTGGGTAATTGTCTGTGTTTAGGATTGTTTAACTTTGCTCCTCCTCGCAACTTGATCCTTAGATTGTCAACTTCACTTATCAACCAGATTTGTCATTTTGTATAAGACTTTTTGTAAGTTCATTATGTTTATATATTTAGATGATATGGATGGTCAAGATTTTTCTTAGTTCTAAATGGACAGTATTTTAATGCTTGTTTTAGGTCAGTATTATAATATTCAGAAGCTTAAATCAAGTATCTGGTTGGTTAGTCAGGTTTAGGGACATGTACTTAAGGGCTTTACAGGCCTCGGACAGACAGGCACTTTTAGACATCGCAGGACTCTGTTCTGTTTTTATTTAAATTCATAAAGCCTCATATTATTAGATAAAAAACTTTTTAAAGGAAGATCTTATGATCATTTTTTGTAGTCAGAAATTTCAACCTTCAACATTTTGGATATATATTTTAATTTGTGAACTAAGAAGAAAATAAACTTTATTATTACCATATGGATGGACTTTATCATGATTTCTCATGATTGGTGAGAAAATGTGAACAAGAAAACATGGATGTATATGTGTAAATCTACGTGGAGCTTATTCCCCCGTTTCCCTGGATGCCCAAGGAACGTAACACTTGGTATACAAACTGGAAATTCCAGGCTGAACGCAATGCAATTAAACTGAGGGCTTCCTTGGTGTGACGACATAGCGGAGTATAAAAACGGAAAGGCGCCCCCCCCCCCCCCACCCCCCTATCTAAAGAAATATTTGGATGCTATCTTAACGGAACAAATCACACAGCTGTTCATTAATATTCTCTCCTCATGAATAGAATATAATACATTCTTGATTAACTTAATAACTTCATTGATAAGAAATAAAAAGGAAATATGAAATTTTATCATGAATAAATTGGAAAAGATACAGATAATATGAGAAACCATGATGTTACAGTCCCCTCTTATCCGCCACTTGGTAGATAGATCAAGGAATCTCTTTTTGTAAAATATAAAATTAAGCTTACTATGCAAATTAGTTAATAATGAAATAATTAGCTCTAAATTAACTTATAAAAGTAGCTATAATAATATAAAATCTCTTACCACAGTAGTGCGATGTTGATAGTGTACAAAACGTCCTAAAAGTCGTTTTTGTTCTGAATTACAAGGCGGGCCGTCTCTCCACAGTGTATGGCACGGGTCAGCCCAGCCACTTATATACCAGTGTGATCACGTTCTGCCTGGCCCTGTCCATTTTTCTTATATATGACATATCGCTTGTAACAGGGACGGTCAAGGCCACACAGGCTCGTATAGATAGAGTGAAGCACAGCTGACATTAAGATTCGGCAGCTCATATATATGCTCGCTGTCCAGGGGCGTTAATACAGTACCAGGGGGGGGTTGGATTTCCCCCACTTTTTCACCGGGTGAATGGTCAATTTAATCATCCCCCTGCTATTCAGAAAACAATATACATGTATCAATATTTAGAAAATATAGACTTTGGTTACATTTCTGAGTTTACTATGCAATATTATTCAGCATATCTAAGTTTGGTTACCGAGATCGAGGTCACCGAGAGGTCACCGAGAGGTCAGAGTGACAGTACGAGTTATGAAAATCTCGATGAGGAAACAAATATTTTCGATCATTTTTACGAATATGTATGTAAATTGAGTCATGTAAATATCCATGTAAATTGAGTCATGTAAATATATATGTAAATAAACCCACCATTTCTGTTTACTTTCTAGATACCCTACCATGTGCAAACATTATTCCGTTATCACACAGTTTATTGTTCAAAGTGTCCTCAATTTCAAACCGAATATAAGGATGTTTTCCTTGTATGGACCTTTCCAGATGATGTTCCGACAGACAAGTCGTGCGAGGGGCATGCAGGAGATTTTGAAAAATATTTCGTAGCAAAAGATGGTTGGCCACGGCGGTGAAGTGACTGCCTTCCCGTTTCACCAGCAATTTAAGCTTTCTGACGAACACACCAGTCTGGAGTATTAGGGTCAATTACGTGTCAAGGCTATTAAAGTGGTCAAGCCATGTACGTGCTTGTTTACATGCTCCAGCCTGTACTTTCAGTCAGAAATTAGGTTAAGCTAAAGTGACAACCAGTTAGCATGACATGACACATCAGATTACATATGTTGTCTTGGCTATAATAGGCCAAAACAGGTTGGTTTTTCTGAAACCTTCTCTTTAATAAACAATGGTGTGGGAGTGGGGGGCAATTTTTGCAAAGTTTCATTTCACATTTTTGATAGAATATTTACCTGATCAGGAGACAACATAATATAACCATAACTGTGTTGCTAAAAACATTAAATACATCAACACAACACGAGATTTTATCGAAATATTATTATTGTTTTTGCTAGTAAGACACTTCCGAACGAATGGAGCTCAAAATTAGTAAATTTCTGTTGAAAATTATGATAATTTCTATGTGCTGGGGGGGGGGCAAATTGATGCACGCGGTAGTAGCAAATACGGTGAAAAGCTAATTACAGTGTTCTGTTTAATACACTCGTATAATTCCTTACACGATTGTACTGACATACACAAAAAATATGTTTCATAAAGCTATGTACACGTTTGTTTGTTTGTCGTGCAGACAAGAACCATGTTGTCCTTTATGGAATCTATCATGTATACTTTAGGGTAAGTGTAGTGTCTAGTTGGTGATTGTAATAATAAAGTTACCCCCCTGCTCTTTTGCACTTGTATTACCGCAAAAAAAGGGCCGTCCTGAGCACCTGCAGCCCCCCCCCCCCCCCCCCCCCCCCCCCGATCCATTCTGCTTAAGAAATCGATTTCCATCGACCCTGTATCAACCGAGGAGGAGCCAGTTTTCTGGCGAGAATACATTTCCTTCTCTTTTAATCCTCCCCCTCCCAAGTTTGTGTTAGCGACTGTCATGAATTGGTTTCACGTGAACTCACCAGATTGTCCCCCCCATTAGGATTAAGTAAACCTATTCCACGTGCGTTTGTTGTGTGAACGGGATTTCATCCAGATCCAAGACTTTGCCCTGATTTGATTGGCTGGTACACATGTGACATCATAAACTGAATTTTATCAACAACTCAGATCTAGTAATGCAAATTGTTTTTATTCTCCGTTGAAAATTTGGGACTGACAGTGGCAGAAATACTGTGCTTTTACTGAGATCTAGCATTTTTAGTCACAGGGGATTTCCCAGTGTTGACAGTGCTCATAGATGTGCGAATAGTTTTTGAACAAATCACACCTCATGTTTTTTTTTTTTGGTTGAAAAATCTATATAAAAATGTTTTTCCTCCAGGAACTGGGCCCATTTAATGTAAAATCTTTATTAATGTTTATTTTTCATAGGCAATGTTATATAATAAAAAAATGAGATTTAGAATACGTTTGCTTGACCTTAGTTATAAACACAAGTTGTTTGACATTGGAGATTCAGCTCAAAATGCAAGTATTTCTTCCCATATTTGCTTTAACCGGGAAGGTTTGCGTTCATCCCCGTGTTTGTGTGTGTTTGTTTCTGTTTGGGTGTTTGTTCACAAATGACATAACTCATGCAATCATGAACAGAGTCTCCTGAAATTTTCAGGGCATTTCCTGAATTGCCTAAGGCCAAAAAGAATAAGAGGGTATGGTTCTCAGGCACTTTTTTCAGAAATCAATGCGGGCGGGCGGTATTTAATTTTTGACTTTTTTTTTAATGTTTCGATAAAATGTCATATGATCAGGGAAAAGCATGTAAATGACAGGTTCCTTCTTGCTAAACAGTTGAAGCAACTTCATAACAAAGGAAATCGTATCGAAATTGTATTATTTTACCATCTTGAATGACAAAATCACAATGAAAATGTTTGATGCGGGGGGTTAAAATTGACGCGGGCGGTGCCTGAGAACTATACCTTTTTTTTTTTTTTTTTTTTTTTTTGCCTAATGAAGAATCGATTAGATTTTGGTGTGTTTCAACCTCATGATTCGGATTCAGTCATCAAGGAATATTCACAAATGTAGATTCACTTATAATGCATAAATGAACCTGACAATATGGGCCGAATAAGTGAATATACCAGAGGAGACTGACGAACGAGTATACTAGTGCGGAGGGAATGTCAAATGCAGAACTCTAAAAGAGCACAATAACTTCTCTCAGATCGCTCGATATCCAGTATAAAATGTGAAATAAAATGAGATAACCTCTATCAACCTATACCTTCCCAAATCTGGACTTAACACCACCAGGATTTTCTCCGGTAGGCGTACATTGAGATCAATCATTAGTCAAGAGTTAGAGCAACGGCGTATTGGGGGGGGGGGGGGGGGGGGGAGGCGTCCTCTCTTTTTAGTCTATCAAAACCTGGGAAATAAAAAAAAATATATGGTTAAAAACAAAATTCAGGGCCGGAATTTGTATCTCGCACCCGTTATCTTCCTTGCATGCGAGAGATGCCTATAAAGTCTACCGGCACACCTGGTAAACATATATATCAACCCCTTCTATATCAATGGACTGTTCCACGAGGTACGTCATAATACTGATATGTCATCTTATTAACCTTTTGTTACCTTCAAAATATCCGGCATTTTGATATAACATTTCTCAGGTAAAGTATTGTCAGCAAATAGCCGCTTAAATTCAGACAAACAGACACAAACACAGAATAACAGACACAAACACAGACAAACAGACACAGGCAAACAGACACAGGCAAATAGACACAGGCAAACAGACACAAACACGGACAACCATAAACAAACACGGACAAACAGACACAAAAACAAACAGACGCAAACACAGAAAAAAAACAGACACAAAAACAGACAGACAGACGCAAGATATGATAAACAGACACAAACACAGATAAACAGACAAACACAGATAAACAGACACAAACACAGACAAATATATACAGACCGAAACAAACACAGGTAGACACAAATGCGAACATACATAGACAAACAGACACAAACAAAACGACACGCACGAGTAACTATTCCCATTGCAATAAAAGATACACGACTTTTCATCACAAAAAAAATTATTTATAACAAATATTTATAACGAAAAATAGTTGTACAATAAAGTTATGGTAACATAAGAATAGGAACATAGGGATGCACCGATGGCACAGTTTATTTTTGGTGACACTTAAAGGTCGGCAAAAAATCGACCGTGAATTGTAAAAGGTACTATCTGTGACAGCGAGCATCGGTTTATTTGTTTCATGGTTTTGGCGTCGTAAACGCCTATATAGGATTCCTTTTTTACTCCGTCCAGAACCATGCTTAACAAGACCCCTTCGTCTTCACGGATACCGTTAGGGTGAGCCACATACCACGGTTCCAAAGGATGGTGATCGTCCTGCATCCAGCCCATGTCCGCTTCACCGCACAAGTTCTTTTTTGACAACGCAATGGATACTTTATCATTTTTCAGTCGGAATGTGATTCCATATATATAACAGTAGTCAAAATGTCTGTATGCTTCGTTAATTACCGGCATGTCTAAATGCACAGCATAATCAACTATTCCTACAAAAGGTAATGATCGCACTGTGATCGTCTTCGTGTATAAGTCGATAGTGTAACGTTTCAGGGTCGACTTAACATAATATTTCCCAAAATTCTCTGGGTTATGAATATTGGAAAATTCCAAAAACTTAAAGAAACTATGTTGGGGTACGTAACCATGTCAACCTGGATTGCTGTATCCCTGAGTTCAACTGAGTTCACGTGATGCATCACAAATATGTTTTCAGTCTCCAAAGTAATTTGTTTTCCAGTGTAAATGTTCACTACAATCACGCTTGTCGGTTTATCGGGGTGCCAGTCCAGGCTTTCTAGAGGACTCATGGTCCTTATGAATTTACCTATATTTAAATAAAGAGGACACAAAAATAGAACCGCGTAATGTCGAGACAACCAAAAAGTATGCATATAAGGAGCTTTCGTCACCGGTATATGTTTGATAACTTGACGCTCTCTTGCGGATTTTATGCGTATTAAGTCAATCGATTCCATACTAATCGGCGTAGGGTTAGTCCTATGTGCGAAACTGATATAATTATCTGTCCCGAATTCCGGAACCGGATGTGATGTAGACATTATCGGCAATATGTTATCAAAGTGAGAATTTCCAGGAATTGGTGGTTTTATTGCATCCAGCTCATTTAAATTTTTAGGATCAAACTCGTATGCATTCCAAAAGTCACTGACAGCTACAAATTGGGAATTTTTAAAATTGTGTCTCTGGCCGAACTGATATATATTCACGTTCGTATTGTCAATACCATTCTTAACTGCAAGCAGATTTTCCCAAAGAGAAAATGGCGGCCTCACGCTGTCAAACAACGAGAAAGGAGCGATGTCATTGCTGGCCACTGATTCATTGTAGAAGGCCGTACGTAGAAACTTTGCTGAGTAAAGTATCGTTTGGTTTCCTCGGAACTTGAATGAATGGAGTTTGGCGTATCCGTCGAAAGGATGTGTCAACTTCCGGTTCCCCATCTCAAACTGGCCGGCACCATTACGAATCTGTAAGAGAACGATACACAAATAAATTAGAAAAGAATAATTTGAAATGGGCCTGTAAAGAAGACTAGAGCTGTACATAGTCTGAGCCTATATCGACAGTTGGATAACTTCGTCAGGATCCACATCAAACATTCTAAGTTTTAAAAATTTAGAATGTTTGACGAGGAAATACAGTGTCAAGGTTTTTTTCACTTAAAGACCCTATACATGGGTAACAGGGGAACTCCATAACAAAGACGGACCGTAATACAAGAGAAAAGACCGGACAAAGAAATGGCCCTATCTCACAATTCTGATGATTTAAATTGAAACATATTATTTTGAAGACACAGATGACCAATAAAATTTAACGGAGTGTCTCTTAGGCTATTACCATATCCCTCAATCAGATTTCATCATATTCCGTTCACAACTTTTGACGTAAAGTCCTTGAGAGACAACAGATTGAAAGTAAATAATGTGCAAGTGGAGCAAACAGGAAGGTAGGTGGCGCCACCTGTCTGGTTTACGAGAAACCTTTCAAAGATGGATGGACATGACAAATTTCAGACGAATACCTTGAACCACTCCGCAGAAATGAGCAAATTTCACCCGAAGCACATGTACAGATGGACACCACACAAAACGATTGCAAATGGCGGCACCTGTCTTGAGTACAAGATGTAGGAGTCCGAGATCTATGGATATGCCCAATTGCAGGCCAATCAGGCAAATCACTCCTCAGAAAAGGGCATTAATTAATTCTACAAAAAATGGGAAAGTAGGTGGTGCCACCTGTCTGGTTAACGAGAAAACATCCAAAATGGATGGACATGCCAAATTTTAGACCAATACCTTAAACCACTCTGGAGTTTGAGCAATTTTCACCAAAAGCAAACGTACGGATGGACGCAATACAATAACGATTGCAGATAGCCCCACCAGTCTTGAATCCAAGATCAATGGTCATGAACAATTTCAGCCTTTAGTTTCAGATTTATAATGCTAACAGTACTGTAAAGTGGCAATGCTGGGGTATTAAAAGGTGCGAAAACAAGAAAAGGACAGAAGGTGGCGCCGCCTGTCTTCCGCAGAAGACAAACCTATCCAAGATCTTCGGTTAATTGATTTTTAGGCCAATTCATACATCCCTTATTGAAACATTTATGATTTTGTGTGATTTTCACCATACGTGTACTTCACATTTAGCCTGAAACCGATATGCCATGGCTGTCGGGCGTAACAACGGGGGATTATTGCCTGCCTATCTCAAATATTAAGTAAAAAAGGAGATTGATCATATAGTGAACGCTAGGAAAAGGTGAGATAAGTAATATTTAAAAGGAAACGGCCAAGAAAAGTAACAAATTTAACCGAAATCAACACTAATAGCAATTTAAGCGCCTGCGAGCTTACCAAGGGCTTTTGGTTTTTAATCCCAAGGCAATAGCCTTAGTCATTCGGGAGCCTTCCCCAGTGTAGCACCAAGGCTGTGGATTTTCAAAATTATTAGCTACTTTTAAAAGAATTCTTGAAAAACTTATAAAACCTGATAATATCAGCTTTTGATGAAGTTTACAAATCTAGATTTTTAGTGACTTAGTAATTTTTATTTAAGTAACTGAATCTTTTATTCAACTTTTTTTCTGGTTTGTTAAGCGCTTTTCTAACAGTTCCGATTCATAAGCGCTATATAGATTAATTGATAAAAATAAAAATATTAATGATAATAATAATAATAAGAAGAAGAATAAAAATAAGAATAAAAAAAATGATAATAATGATAATAATAATATTATAATAAAATAATAATAATAATAATAATAGTTATAATAATAATAATAATAATAATAATAATAATAATTAAATTATAAAAAAAAAGATAAAAATATCAGTTTTATTATTTGTAAGCAACAGCAGCAGCAGTAGTAGTAATAGTAGTAGTAGTAGTAGTAGTACATGTGAGGGCTCAGTGGTAGCCATGGAGAACCAAACCATGTGGTCATTGCCAAGGGAGTGGGAGTAAATTCCTTTGTCACACCAGGAGAATGATAAACAGTAGAGCCTCTCTTTCGTAATATCCTGCTGAAGACTACCCGCCCACTCACAGCTAGCTAGAACACCTCTACAAAGCAAGGTCCGTTTGTAATCACATAAACTGTATACTTACAAGAGTTCCTTTCAACCATTTCGGTAAAGGCTTGTCACAGAGCACCGGACGATCAAGTGCCTCCTGTCTGTTGGAGTTGAAAACGAGGTCGAAATTACTATCTCTGGTCAGGCATGACGTCAAAACAAGGCATGACGTCATCAGCATGAATACCAATCCAGTCAATTTGATTGGTTCCCTGAATAAATAACATGTTTTAAACAGTTCATGAGTGCATCAGTATTATTTTATTTTTTTACAAAAATACACACACAAACACATACACTAGAACGTATGCCCTCGTGGGACTTACTCATGTTATTTACTGCATCTTATTCGCTAAGTAACAGTTCAAACGTGCAGCTGCCCCATCTGTGTGGTTGTTAATGGAAATGCGTAGTTGTAATCCTTGGTTTGTGCAGTTCTAGAATTTAGAGTTTTGTACCGGTCACAGACAGGTTCATTCTCATCCTAACCTCCCTATCATATTCTACTTAACTGTTCTAACCTGGTCAGCCACATTCATAGAAGTTTCCAACTATCCCGATTGACATCACGGATGAGGTATTTAGGGCCTATGTATACTGACCCTGAACTGTACCCAAAATAACCCGCTAATCGCCACTGGCTCCTTGAACGACCTTGCAGCTGTCTCTCCTAGCTATCAGCTGCTTGACTGATATCACAGCTTATTCCCGCATGACTCTTATATAACCCATTCTATCCATATAATATATATATATATATATATATATATATATATATACTAATGATTTATCATATTTCTCTTTAAGTGGTGATAATATATATATATATATTATATATTTATTTACTCAAAATATTTAAACAGGGTAACCATGAAATTCAGTTATAAAACTGTTCTTACACAAGGGCCCGGTCATTATACAATAAGGTAAAATATTCATAAAATGATAAAACATACAATGAATTATGATATGGTGAACACACAAATTATACAAGTACTTATATACGATATATTACATATCAGACAATAATAATGGCATATATATCATAATGCACAAACCTGTTCCTAAGTAAAAATCAAAAGCAAATGAATTATACAGTCACGTCAAGAACGTGTGTCAGATGACTTAAATGATATGTTAAAAGAATTAAACACAGTATAATCAGAATATACTCTGCAGATCGCAACTTTAAAAGGGTAACATTTGATCAGTAAAAGATAATGGTATTCAAAGTTTATCTTTCATTATACAAAGCAAAAACAGTAGAATTAAATTTAAGAAAGTGTTTACCTTTCGTTTTAAAGTTGGCATGCAATGATGTAAAGACCTGATTGCTGAGGGTTATAAATTCTAAACAAAAGGACCTCGGTAGGAAAAGCTATTTTTTTGTAGAAATCATTACTCGGTTTCGGCACAGATCAGAGGCCTCTTGCCGATATATCTAGTAACATATGTTGTTGTGGGTATCATTGACAAACGTAATTATTGGGATTGTAGATGTACATTTGATGCACATATATATGCATCAGAATGGATATAAAATATTCACATCTTTCAGAAACTGTAAGCCATTGTAGCTCTTTCAGTATGGTTGCGCTTGGTATATCAAAATCGTAACAGCTGGTAACTATACGTGCAGCACAAATTTGTATTAGTTTGCCCCTTTGTGTGACATACTAACGTTTTCGTTTAGCCCCACACACTTACCGCGTAGTCTATGTGTGGTTAAATCATGGTATTGTAGACTGTGTTCATTGAATTAATTAATAATATTTTAGAAAGTCGATGTAAAAGTGCTAGATTCGATGATAATTTTTGGCATAAGGCTGTTTCATGTGGGCGCAATGATAGATTAGCATCTATAGTCACACCTAGGAATTTAGTTTGAGAAGATGCTTGTAATGGAATACAATTTGCAGTGAAACAGGGTTTTTATTAATAATATTTTTTTAATGAGGGGTTTTATTTTTCTAACTTTGTCAGTTTTTAAGCTACAGAGGTCTAGTTTTTTTGCATCAGGTAGCATACAAGTAGTATTATTTGATTATTTTACAAGTCTCGCAATATCTCGTACAGCATCTCGTCAAACGAGATATTTCGAGATATCGGTAAGTGATAGCCTAGATTCAACAAGTATGCAGGAATCAGTTTGAAACTTATGTATCTTATTTCTTACACTAATATCTCGAAACAAATTTTTCAATTTCCGGATGTAGCCGCTAGGGGGCGCTGCACTCGAACTTCCCCAACATATCATATTTTGACCATATCTCGAAAATTATAAACCCCAATTACAGAAACTATAGCGTATTTTCTTCCTTTGTGTCTTCTCCATATTCTGAGTAAGTCATCTATCTCAGCTTTGTGTCACTTTGTCAGTATGTCTGTCTGTTTGTCAGTTCTCCTCAAATTCGCCTGCTTGCTGGTTTGTGTCTTACTTATAGCATTCTAAAGACCACCGTTTTGCAGGAATCGTTTTGAAACTGGTACATCATATGTCTTACAGTAATATCTCGAAACTTATTTTTTTATTTTCCAGATATGGCCGTTAGGGGGCGCTGCATTTAAACCTCCCCAACATATCACGTTTTGCCCATATCTCCAGAACTATAAACTCAGTTACATAAAGTAGAACTTATTTCCTTTTCCTGAGTCTTCTCCATAACCTGGTTATGTGATATGGTCTCAATCTTGTGTCACTTTGTCAGTTATGTCTGTCAGTTTTACTTAGTTTCGCCTGCGTGCTGGTTCTTTGGTCTTACTTATAGACACGTCCGATGTTTGCATACAAAGCCCCCAAACTGGCGCATGCGCACTGGGCCGTAAGGCAAGAAACACAGCCCAGCTTGACTGCCAGCCATATTTTCAGCGCAGTTTACCTATATAATATAGCATCAATGTATGTTTGATCAGTATCAAAATAAAAGACACTCTGCCATGTCCCACAGTAACTTTATTATCCCAATAAATTAGTCTACACTTAACCCAGTGAAAAAAGGGGCTAGTCTAGGCTATTTACTGCAACAGATCAATTTGGTCAGTTCTGTCAGAGATGACACTTGTGAATATAAGATCGTATAGTGCAGAAATGATAAAGTAGTTTAAATCTCTAAGGAGACTTGTCTTCCATATAGCTTATAAAACTTGAAAATATGTTAAATTTTAATGAAAACAATCCATGGTTTATAACAGTAGCCTATAACTAGCATGAAAATACAATTAATGGTGCAGTTTTCCCTCAGTAAAAAACTAATACAAGAATACTCTACTCTTAGTTCAGTCTCTTCTCTAAAACATAATAGTGCCACGTACATTTAAATGTATATAAGTATATCATAATTTTGCTAATCTGCAAAAATTTGGTGCTCATCATAGGCCTATACTGTATGTATATATGAGTGTCAGTAATGATGTACCAAGCGATGTCTCATACTGTACAATAAAAAACTGTAATCAAACTTGAATGATTCTATATAGGATATCATGTTTTTTGTGACCAACTGACTCTGAGGAAAATATATTGTCAATTTACAAAAAATGTGTTCCCTTCTTAACTGGTTCATATTTTGTATGGCTTATAACAAGGTAGAGTCTAAACTCCCCCCCCCCCCCCCCCCATCCCCCGGACCAATAAAAATATAGAAATATCATCAAATCCCTGCCCATAAATCACTATTCACATCTTAATGCCAATTCTTATTTCAAACAGGGCAATAATAATCCTCCAACCAAAAACTTCTATTCATTTTATATAATTAATGTAGTATTATTCGAAATAAATAATTGATTTCTTCCAACACCTTGCTTTGGTTTCCACTAGTGTATGAAAAAATAAATACCACTATGAACCATGAACCATGAATGAAAAAGGAACCTTGCAATTTTTTTTATATATTCTAATTATTACTGTTATTATAATAAGTATTGCCAAAAGAGTAACTGTTAAACAATGTAAAGAATGGTTTCCTTTGAATTATTATTGTAATCAGGTAAATAATTATTGAGCCGATGTAATCGATAAATGCAACGGTATGTGTTCGTTTGAAAGAGAAAGCAATTGTGTTGTGTAAGTTTTTATGTTAAATTGTGGTTAAAAATTTGTGGCGTTTGATTAGAATATAAATTAAAATAAAGTAAAATTGTTTATAACTGTAAGAAACATTGAAATATATAGATTTGCTAGGGGTTGTCCTTTCCAGTAGTTTTGATATTAATGATATTCATATTATTATTAAAGTTATTATTATGATTTATTATTGATGATAATAAAATAAATAATAATAAAAATATAATAATACTATTATTATTATTATTATTATAATTATTATTATTATTTGTTATTATTATTACAAAAATAAGAAACTATATGATAAAAACATTCATTGAATATTAAGTGAAGGGTTATATCTGTTACAGATTATGAGTCTCAAATTAACTTAGGAAAATGAGTAATTAATTTTGTCATCAGATAAAGCTTCCATGGACATTCTCAACTTGGATCAGCTAATAGACAGGTCTAAAGACAAATTTATTCATATGTATTGATTTTATATTTAGAAGAAAAAAGAACAACTATAAAATGTGATTTGTTATGGGAAATTATCCACCAAAGTGAAGGCTGTACTCCCTTTTTGGCATTTATAACATTTACTCTCGCCAACAGGGAGAATATATATATAGAATGAAGCGTGAAAACCTAAATGTTAAAACCTCTTGATTAGCCATGACTAAATGCAAGGATGCTGAACACCAGGTGGGATTGTCAGCTGCAAGTTTAAATGTTCTGGGGAAGGCCTCCCGGAGTTAAAATGACTATTTAATTGTAGGGACACTAGAATGACATTTTTATGGTGTTGGATATAGAATATGACATTAAACAGTGAGAAAAAGGAAGGATAACTCAGACTGGTATTGTAGGGTAAATAGCTTGTCCAGTGCCTGCCGCAGCCCATGTTTTGCCTTACAGAGCACCACGTGGTCAGTGACCTAGTGTCTGTGACGTCATGATCGGATGTGTCTATAGCATTCTAAAGGCCACCGTTTTGCAGGAATCGTTTTGAAATTGGTACATCATATGTCTAACAGTAATATCTCGAAATTTATTTTTATTTTCCGGACATGGCCGCTAGGGGCCGCTGCACTCGAATCTCCCCATCATATAATTTTTTGGCCATATCTCCAAAGCTAAAATCTTTAATAACATAAAATATAGTTTATTTTCTTCCCATGAGTCGTCTCCATAACCTGATTAAGTCATCTGGTCTCAATGTTGTGTCACTTTGTCAGTATGTCTGTTTGTCAGTTGTCTAAGCTTTGCCTGCTTGCCGGTTCATGCGTCTTACATATACCATTCTTCAGTCCTCAGTTTTGATGGAATCACTTTGTAACTTACATATATCGTATGTCTTACAGATTTCTGGAATTTCTTTGTGTATTGTTCAAATAGGTCAAAGGTCAAGGTCATCATAATTGTTCAATATCTTATTTTCTTCATAATATTGTTTATATTGATCATATTTATACAAACTTTGGCTTATTTTCTTCCTCTTCGACGTTGCTTATTCATTTGACTAATCTAGGTCATTTCCGGCAAGCGCTCCACCTCTGGTCATCTAGTTTGATTTTTTTGATAATTTTTCAAACATTTTAGCAATATGTGGAATAAATGAAATGGGTCAATAATTATTCATTTCATAATAATTTACTTTTCCTTAATAAATAGGCGTCATCCTTGCCTTCTTCCAATCAAATAGTACCAGCCCATATGCAAGGGACATATCATACATGTATCTTATAGACTGTTTTATGTATACATAAACTTTTATATAAGTAGCACTTATTAAAAAAATCTTAACTTTGATGAAAATCCCTTACCACATTTGGGCAGATGCGATGCTGAGAGTAGACGAAACGTGTCTTAACGTCTTTTTCCAAATTCCAAGTTGAGAATATTTACATTCGGATGTTTCTCTGAAGTGTATGGCAAAACTGGAGCTCAGCCTTTATATACTGACAGGGGTCCTGCTCCTTACCCGTGAGGCATGCTCGCACGTCATCATGACAGTCGAGGCCCGGCTTATGGATAAGAGGTCAGAGCGTTGCCTGAGCAATGTCTGAGGGGAGCAGTATATATTTTTGTAGGGGCGGGGCATATACCCCTCGGTGTGAAAATTGTTTAAATTTCATGCGAAAAACTGGCATTTTTGTGGATATTTTTCTTATAAGCCCTAATAACAGAATCTTAATTAACATGGCTTGAGGGTAACTGAGGGATAGTTACCAGTCAAATTGAGTTTCTTGCAAATACTAGCTGCCAACTCCCCCCCCCCCCCTCCCCCCCCAGGCTACGGTACTGGAGGTAAACAATCTACAGCTTATACATATAAGCTCTCTCTCTCTCTCTCTATCTCTCTCTCTTTATATATATATAAATATATATATATATATATATATATATATATATATATATATACATATATATATATATATATATATATATATATATATATATATATATATATATATATATATATATATGTTAATCCTACTCGATGTTTATTCGCATAAACCAGAAAAGCTAATTACCAGTTTAAAGAAAGGAACAAAGATAATTTTTGTTTGACCACATAATTACTAATCAGGAAATCTCCAAATATCCGCAAAAAGAAATGTGAAAGAATGGCCATGTAGTACATATACATATAAACCATACAGGTATTCTTTTAGATGTATTTTCCTTGCTTCTCGAAACATACCGCATATATGTTAGTAAATATCGTTGAGCCTTTTAAAAGTATATATTACAAATGAGTGTTGCACTAAAATGCTGTCACGCAACTTCTCCATGGCCGGAAGTAACATTTAGTTTTAATTTTTTTTAAAGGACTGGAACGATGCCATGTACTCCATAAGGGAAGCATTTTTCATGTTTCCATATAAACCGTGATGAATTATTTTGGAATTTCGCGAGGGGTCTATCCAATCCATGCAGCGAGTGGACTCGGTCCATTGGAAACCCCTGCCGGACAAACCCCAAAGAAGAAAAGATAATAAAACAACAAATAAGCATCCCACGCATACACTGTTCTTCTTTAATGAGAGTCACATATTATATTCACAAAGCTGTACCTTGATTCTAACACGAGACGGCAGTTAGTAAAGGTATCAGTGTCTGTCTGTATTCGGACACTTGACAATAAGCTACTAGTAGCACGCCCTGGCAGGTTTAACGTTATTACGAGCGGGGATCATCTACGTATTAAGATAATTCCTTTACAGCCTGCACTTGATTCACCTTCAATATATCTCCGGACTTTTGTTTTTAGGAAATGTGAGCCATCCCCCCCCCCCTCCAAGTAGATATTTTTACATCATTCATGACAGTGCCTCCATGCTTACATGTCTATTGTGTTAATGAAAAAAGCTCATATCCTCAATTAATTAAACCTGTATGCAGGGGCGTCAAAATATGGGAGGATGAGGTATAAATCCCCCCTCCACTTTTTGGTAAGGGGATGGTCAATCCCCCCCCCCCCCCCACTATTCAGAAAATAATATTTATATATTGCAAATGAAATATACTAGTATTAATAAATAGAATTCTAGACATTGGTTCCATTTATGAATTTGCTATGAAATATTATAACCTAACTTGGTTTCGAATTCACTTATACTGGAAACGTGATATCTCATTTTGTAAAACCTTATATTTAATTGTAATATATTAAAAATTGTGATTAAGCATAAATATTTGAAATGTGCCATACAGGCGCTAATATATTTGAAAAGTGTTCTACAGACGATATATATATATATATATATATATATATATATATATATATATAAATGTTTGTGTGTGTCTGTCTGTCTGCGAGTCATCTCCACCCTCCCCCCCCCCCCCAGATAAATTGACGCCACTGTCTGATTTTTTATTTTACACAGCCTTAACAATTCCAGTATCTAAACATATATATATATATATATATATATATATATATATATATATATATATATATATATATATAAGTGTTCTATGGCCTACAGACTAGGCCAGAGCGGTATAACGCTGAAGAAAAACAACACTGCAAATTCACAACAGCCTGTTTCACGGGGTGCGACCTGATCATCAGGTAAATGTGGCAAGAATGAAGCTAATAGCGTGGATTGAAAAGCCGAGACTTTAAGGCCCCTTTTCCATGCGAGCGGAAAC
Organism: Sipunculus nudus; assembly: GCA_026874595.1. Taxonomy (NCBI): domain Eukaryota; kingdom Metazoa; phylum Annelida; class Sipuncula; order Golfingiida; family Sipunculidae; genus Sipunculus; species Sipunculus nudus. The sequence continues at coordinate 33,830,453 of CM049318.1, forward strand.
GCGCGCGTTTCAGCGCGCTGAAAAAAACGCGCTGAATTTAGCTTTTCCATATGCGCGGAAACGCGCGCGTTTCCGCGGAATCCCCCTCCGCATAACGTGCTCTTATAAGGGAATCCCCATCCTAAATCGTTCCCAGTAACATGTCAAGCGTGTACATGTATTTGTACATGTCACTGTACATGCATTTATAACTTTAAATTCATTATATTTACAGGAACGTATAGTTTTCATTACTATTGACATTCAGAAAATATATATATATATATATATATATATATATATATATATATATATATATATATACATATATATATATATTAAATAAAGTGGAAAAGCAGAGCAGCGATAAAGTATGATTTGTCACCACGATCAATGCTGGGGCGTCTGCAAGCAGAGAGCATTCGTGTACTTGACCTTTACAAGAAGACTCACCCGCGCGCGTTTCCGCGCGCATGGAAAAGGGACACATGATTTACACTGGTGCGACTTTTCCGCGCGCGGAAACGCGCGCTGAAAAATCGCGCATCGCACGATGTCGATTTCACACGCGCGCGGAAACGCGCGCGTTTCCGCGTGCATGGAAAAGGTATATCTGATTTACACTTGCGCGATTTTTTCAGCGCTCGGAAACGCGCGCGTTTCCGCGCGCATGGAAAAGGCCCCTTAAGACATTGCAAGATTATGCTTTGTGTGTATCGGGGAGCATGTGAAAGACTGACACTGATCCTTTTGTCCTCGGGGGCACAATAGGTTTGGTCGGGGTACACGTGCGATATTGGAACATAACAGGGCAAAGAGGTTTATAGTTGTGTTCATGTTTATATTTAATAAAATGATATGGTTATGGTCAAGACCTCAGCCCTGCGCGCTCCCTAAGCATGTACTCGGAGCGCGATGCCACACCAAGCCAAGCAGAGAGCCGCTTGAGACCTCCACCGTACATCCCGGACTGGTGACCTTGTAGGAAAGCTACAGCATCCACAGCCGCAAAGGCAGAAGCAACCCACATTCCCTCTACCGATCCTAGCAGCGGACACCCAGCTATGCCATTCGAGACCCGAACCCGTTCTTGTGAACGACAGTGTTTCGAGACAAATTGCCATTTTATACTTGCAGTTTCGGCCATTTGGACCGTTTTAGCAAGTTTTTTCTTCATTACCAAAGTAAACTGATAAACTGAAGGTCCTAGGTACAGTGAACATTTCATTATTATACATATGATATAAAATACACATATACAATGAAAATAAACAATATGAAAGGTAAATATACAATATAAGAGGCTTATATACTATACTCATACCAAATGGACTCGACTCGATAAACTCACCATGGGTAGTGGCAACGCCATGTCCCTCAACAATGCAAAGCAGTGAGAGAGCAACTACCTGAACAAGTAAGTCTGTCCAGCGGGTCCTGCTGGGGGTGGGGGGGGGGGGGGGTGTTGGATGAGCGGGCATTTTGAATATTTGTATGAATGCTAGGTTTTAAAACATTTCAGAGTGAATTTGTTTTGATTACGGCACTTGTAGAGAATTTCAGCTCTTGAGTTCTACAAAGATCCGGGGGAGGGGGGGTTGTTATGAGTAGCTTTTCAGACAAACAGAGATCACACTTTCTAGTCCCACAGAAGTAAGTTGCTGCCGTGGCAGAGATTTCCCAGGAGGCTTGTAATTGATATTGTTGTCTTTTAGTGACCAGATGTGTTTAGACAGTTTAGTGTTTTTAGCGTGGGATCTGTTTCGAAAGGATTGTTTGTGATTATTGTATCTGGTCTTGAAATCACCTTCAGTACACCATATGCAGTGTTTCTCGTCATTGTCTGTTCGAACTGTTGCCTTGTAGACAATGCATTTCAGCTGACACTGGCCATTCATAGGGCATTCATCTTTTTTACGGCAGTTACATTGTTTTTTAGGTATATTCACAGCTTTGTCAGTATCTAGGACCTTCATATTATGTTTACTGATCAGGTTAGACATGTTGGGTAAACAGCTATAGCTAATTTTCAAATTGTTCTTGTTGAAGAGCTTGTGGTACCTGTGATGTTTTGGGAAGTGTTGTTCAACTAGTTTCATAAATTGTCTGCCAATGTTGGTTTTTACATAACGGCTGTGATTGAACAATATTATTTTTCTTTTCCTGTTTTTTTTACTTGCTTTACACTGCGGGTTCAACATATTTTAAACTCCCTGAGAACCCGCTTTTCGCTAAAGCTTTGTCATACATGGGTTTGGCTTTCATAAATATCTCTTCATTGCTGAAGGTGGCAGATACACGCTTGCTGATCATCATAGGTATCCTCCTGATAATAGCTGGAGGATGATTGGATTGTGCGTGGATATAGAGGGGATCATTGTTCGGTTTCTGTAAGGGTAGAAAATGTCATTTTGGAGGTCAAGTGTCTAAGAAATCTGTGCTCCAGAGATGTTGGGGAAACAACCTAAACCGTAATCTCGATACAGGCTTAGAGCAATTTCACCAAATTCCTTTCTCAACATATCTAGGATGTATAAACAAACACTTTTGCATACTTCAGCGCCATCGAAACTGCCCATGGTGATGTCAAAACTAGTGTGATCTTTTTTCACCTAGATGTTATCGTTGCTAAACAGTAAGCTTTTCTTGCTGTGCAGAATGATTTTGAAAACATCATCTGGAATGGAGACCATGGTTTTCTCTAAAAGAGAACCCTCATATTAATATATATTGTCATATTAAAAATGTCTCAGAAAAATAATACTGTTGGTACGAAAAAGTCAAATACATATTTTGTATGAACTTGTTGCAGGATAATTGAATTAACTGTATCCTTGATCATGTGTGGCAAATAATTTGGTCTGCAACTGATTGGTTGTGTTTCTTTCATATGTCCAACTGATTCTCAGTCCAGAATGGCGTCCACAAGGACGTTACAGTGGGTAGATACTAGTTTATAGCGGCTTACTGGTCACGTGATCTAATTTATTTACATGACCTTGGGTCAAGAAGCTGGTTTGCTCTAACCTTTATGCCAGGAGTCCTTTAAAATATATGTTCAAATTATCTCAAACAAAATTGATGGTATCAGGCAATTATTTTTAAATCTGTGGCCAATCAAAGATATGTTACTTGGTACTGCTTGGAGGGGTAATTTTGGCTTCACTGCAATCGGACCAGGATGGTGAGAAAATGAGATTCACAACGTATATATTTTTTATCAAGCTTGATTAATGATTATTGATTGTACTTTTGTATAATTTTGATTCCAGTGATTCATAACTCTAGAATGACGTATTGGTTAAAATACTAATTTGCAAATAAATCTGCGTAATCCTTGAATTCCGGAGCTTGCCACACTATTTGTTTTCTAACTTAGACACATGGTGACACCATCTTAATTATATGGTGGGATACCAGCCTAGACAACGCTAAACTAGTGTCCAACGTTACAGTCATAGACATATATCTCTGTATGTCTATGGTTACAGTGACGTAAAAGCGGAGCTCCCGAAAGCGCATGCGCGTCCTCATGCAGAAGGTCACGATGAAATAAAAAATAAAATAAAATATTTGATATACAAAACGACTTCACAGATTTATTGTACACTGTATATTCACACTGTATATTGATTGAAGGAGGATCTGATCTTAAAAAATACAGTTATTAGATGATAGCATATGATAGGAAGATATGTTTTTTATTTATTAAACGTTCTGAATTGACGGTTTTATATGCATGGGAACCAGTGATAACATGTTTGTACAAGTTGAAACGATTATTACACAGCGACTAACACACATTATATATATATATATATATATATATATATATATATATATATATATATATATAGAATATAAATTAATGTGCAGATATGTCTGTATATGTGTGTTTATTAATAATGTCTTTATATACTAATTAATGAGTTCAAAATATAATTACCAGAATAAATTGTCTGTTTGTAAACGCAAATAAAGACCATGCCAAGTTAAATCAAACATCCAACAAAGATTAAATACAAACACGAAAAACTCTTAAGCGATGTTATGTATAGCATTTTAAATAATAATGAAAATGCTTTCAAACAGATTATCTTGATACACTGCATTTATTGTTTTAACTATAATTAATATGCAATCAGGCAAATTACAAATGTTCACCCATACCCATTCAGGGAGGCATTGAAGATCCCTAACGTCGCTGTTTATTTTATTAATATTATTTTTTTATATATGAATGAAAAGGGAGAGAGAAACTGCAGATATACAGAAAGTTGGCAGCGGTCAGTAACTTCAATATTGTTTTCTTGTTTGTGTACCAAGCCCCGTGGCCGTACATTCCATAGTCACGTGACACTGATATCCGATAGTTTATCGGACTGACCCCGAAAATTCTATTAACAAAGATGACCGATGTCCACCGGCGAGCTTTCTGACGGCCACATCTGTCTGCTAGAATCTAAGTCTTGTACATTTGGGTAAAATAAGGGTCAAGGTTCTTCCCACGGTCAAAGCAGTTTACATTTTCCGCCTTTCAGGGGAGGATAGAGGAATATTTAAAGTGGGGGGGGGGGGGTGAACAATTGCTGAACAGCGAGCTTTCTGACGGCCACATCTGTCTGCTAGAATCTAAGTCTTGTACATTTGGGTAAAATAAGGGTCAAGGTTCTTCCCACGGTCAAAGCAGTTAACATTTTCCGCCTTTCAGGGGAGGATAGAGGAATATTTAAAGTGGGGGGGGGGGGGGTGAACAATTGCTGAACAGCTGAACAATTGTACCGGGAGTGCTTGTTTACTCTATTCATAACTATATAAAAAGAAATAGGGAAGAAATGCGCGAGACGTAATTTCGGGCGATCTTTTCTGCATTTAGCGGGAATTTGTATTCCATTTTTCATATTTAGGTCGAAAGGGAGGGCGCCAGGGGCGCCCCTAAATCTGACCCTGGTTTTCACTTTCCTTTAGATGTAGCGAAAACTAAATGACTTACAAGATGACAACACGACAGGGGACGTGGGGACAGAGTAGAAGGACACTCTTGTATACAACTCCGGACTCAATTAAATCACGTGTTTATTTTCAACGTGCTTGCATGACGGTAAGGTTAAACATTTCAGGCATTAATTCTGTCAGAGTATCGATGACAGTTATTCCTTTTTGCACGTTTAAAACGGTATCGAACCTTTTGAATGATAAAATTTTATTATTATAAATCTTGATGAATTTCACTACCGTGTAAATTTAATGTGAACATGTTTTATGGGTAGGCATGCAAATTGGAATGTGGCTTACTATATACCGTAGATCTTCACTGAATTTTTATACAGTGATACCTGTGTGAAAAACCGTCTGTTTAGTGGTACCACCCGAATGTAAAATGATGCATGTGAGTTATGGTATAACGAAAATATTGATGCCAATTGGTCAAAGGTTAGAGAAAATATAGATAAATTGATGCCAGTGGGACAATAGAATAAACAATATATTGATGTGAAGGGGGAGTATATACTATAAACTATATATATCAACTAGATATATATAGATAGATAGATAGATAGATAGATAGATAGATAGATAGATAGATGAATGTGGGCCGATGGTATAAACATTATCTTGATGACGATCGGCTGATGGTATACACATCTTGATGAAGGTGGGCTGATGTTATGAACAAAATTTAGATGAAGGTGGGCTGATAGTATAAACATTATCTTGATACATGTTGGCCGATTGTATAAACAAAATTTTGATGACGATGGGCTGATGGTATAATCAAAATCTTGATGCATGTGGGCTGGTTGTATAAACAAAATCACCATGAGGCGGGCAGATGGTATAACAAAATCTTGATGGATGTTGGCCAATGATATAAAAATTCTTGATGCATGTGGGCTGATAGTATAAACAAAATTTTGATGAAGGCGGGCTGATGGTATAAACAAAATCTTAATGCATATGGGACGATGGTAAAAACAAAATCTTAGTACATGTGGGCCGATGATATCAATCAGATCTTGATGCATATGGGCTAATGGTATAAACATTATCTTGATGCATGTTGGCTGATGCTATAAACAAACTTTTGCTGAAGGTGGGCTGATGGTATTAACAAAATCTTGATAAAAGTTGGACGATAATATATACAAATTCTTGATCCATGTGGGCCGATGATATCAACAAAATCTTGAAGCATGTCTGTTGATGGTATAAACATTATCTTCATGCATGAGGGCCGATGGTATATACATTGGGACAATGGTATAAACAAAATCTTGATGCATGTGGGCCGATGATATCAACAAAATCTTGAAGCATGTCTGTTGATGGTATAAACATTATCTACATGCATGGAGGCCGATAGTATATACATTATCTTAATGAAGGCGGGCTGAGGGTATAAAAAAATAAAAAAGAAGGTAAGCCGATGGTATAAACAAAATCTTGATGAAGGTGGCCCGATGGTATAAACAAAATCTTGATGCATTTGGGTCGATGATAAAAAAAAAATCTTGTTGCATGTTGGCCGATGATATAAAAAAAATCTTGATGCATGTGGGCCACAGTATTACTCATAGGTCACAAATCTGCCCCCGATTTTATTACCTTGACCTAATTTCTAAAGGTCGTACACTCCATAGCCTATTCCCTATTATCGCTCAGTCGCGGGAGTCGGCTGCCGGTGATTGCTTGGCGATTGAGAGCTCTAGTGATCTCTTTTCCATGACCCGAATGGAGATATATACCGGTGAATACCGACCTAAGATAGCGTGATATACCAAATTCCCTTCATTCACTCCTGGTCGCCAGCGGAAACACGCTGATGCTTATATGACACAGGGACCAGTCTACGGCTCCCCTGCCTGCAAATGACTGTTCAATCCTTTCATTTACACATTTTTTTTCACGCAAATACATAAGTCATATATGAAAAATTAGCGTAGAAAATGACCGAGAGTACAGAATGGCGCACTCTCACCTGCATTAATTAGGCAGTGATCCCGTCAGTTGAGCATTTACTTTATTCAATGACCTTTGTTAAATTCGACCTTTGTCCTTTTACCTTCTGATTTGGGACCAGATGACACTTACAGGTCGGGGAAAAATCGACCATGAAATGTAACTGGTACTACCTGAGATAACGAGCAGCGGTTTATTTGTTTCATGGTTTGGGCGTCATAAACGCCTAAATAGGACTCCTTTTTCACTCCGTCCAGAACCACACTCAGTAAAACCCCTTCGTCTTCACGGATGCCGTTTGGGTGCGCCACATACCACGGCTCCGTCGGTTGGTGCTCGTCCTGAATCCAGCCGAGGTCTGGCCCACCACACAAGTTCTTTTTCGACAATGCCGTGGTTATGATGCCGTTTTTCAGTTCCAATGTCGTGCCGTATACATAACAATAGCCAAAATGCCGGTACGCTTCATTAATAACCGGCATGTCCAAATGTGCGGCGTATTCCACATCTCCCACAGACGGGAAAGAACGCACCGTGATATGCTTCGTGTATAAGTCGATGGTGTAACGCTTCAATGTGGGTTTAACATAATTTTTCGCTATCTTTTCCCGATTTTTTATATTCGAAAATTCAAGAAACTTAAACATTCTGATATCCGGGTACGTTACCAAGTCAACCTCGATTACTGTATCACTGACTTCAACTGAGTTCACGTGATGCATCACGAACATGTTTTCAGTCTCCAAAGTAATTTGTTCTCCGGTATAAATGTTCATTACAATTACGCTTGTAGGTTTATCGGGATGCCAGTCTAGGCTCCCTAGTGGAGTCATCCTTTGTAGGAATTTACTAATGCTAAAGTACACAGGACATAAGAACAGAATCGCGTAATGCGGAGACAACCCAAAAGAATGCATGTAAGGAGCTTGTTTCATTGGTATTTGTTTGATAAACTCATACTCCCTAGCGGATTTTATACGAACTAAATTAATCGAATCCATTCCAAACGGCAACGGGTTAGTAACGTGTACAAAGCTGATATAATTATCTGTCCCGAATTCTGGAACCGGATGTGACGTAGACATCGTTGGAGCCGGGTTACCAAAATAAAATTTCCCTGGAATAGGTGGATGTATAGCGCCTTGTTCATTTAAAGTTTTATGATCAAACTCATATGATTCCCAGAAGTCACTGACAGCTACGAATTGAGAATTTTTATTTGTGTCATCTTTTTTGCCAAACTGAAATACATTCACGTTTGTATTGTCGACGCCATTATGTAATGAAAGCAGCTTCTCCCACCAAGAAAATGGCGGCTTCAAGTTGTCAAACAAAACGAAAGGAGCTATGTCATCTTTGTCCAGGGAGTCATTGTAGAAATTCGTGCGCAGGAACTTTGCTGAGAAATAGATGGTTTGGTTCCCTCGGAGCTTGAATGAATGCAGCTTGCTATAACCGTCGAACGGATGATTAAACTCTCGATTACCCATCTCAAACTGGCCAGGGCCATTTCGAATCTGTAAACACATAGAAGACAGACAAGAAACGTGATTTGTCCTGAAGTGTCTTGTATAACTTTTTGAGGGCAATACGCAATCCTTTTCATGCATTAGATTATAGAGAATAGTAGTAATTCAATGTTATATTATGTGTTATTAAAATAAATAACAATAACAATAAATAGAAAATAAAAAAGATGAAATAATGCACTTTAAAAACCTAGTAAATTAAGTACAAAAAGAAAGTAATACAAAATATATAACAGTATGACAAGTAATGCATAATAATAATAAGAAAAGAAAAAAAAAGAATAAGATGAAATGATACCATAATACACTTCAAACGATCCGTTTACAAGCAATACAAAAAGAAAGCAAAATTTATATAAAACCCATAACAGCAATTAACACATAATTAATTCATTACAGGAACATGATGATGCATGGAACAGACTGTATAGTCATATACCTACAAGAGTTCCTTTTAACCATTTCGGTAGAGGATTGTCACAGAGCACCGGACGGTCAACTTCCTCCTGTCTGTTAGAAGTCAATAGAAGATCGAAAGTGCCACTAGCAGGCAGACATGACGTCATATCAAGACATGACGTCATCACCAAGACCAAGCACCCGATTCGAGCCCATCTGTTTTGCTGATACATTCTTTATCTGAAGAAAAGGTAAAAATATTTGTAATACAGATTCTCACGTGCATGTTTTATGCTCTCTCTCTCTCTCTCTCTCTCTCTCTCTCTCTCTCTCTCTCTCACAAGCCACCATGTAAATGCCGCGGGGTTTCTGCGGCGCACATCGAAAAGCACCCTTATAAAGCTGATTGGTGCAGAACGATAACTGTCTGTAATGTCTGTACGAAATAACGTCACGTCACCAAGGTTACGTGCCTTCAAGCACAAGCTGACCACAGATGACGTCGTTGCACCCGGTGGTCATTGATGTTGGATCAAGTGACTTACCTACAAGGTTGACAAATATATTAATAGTATTATGCAATGTACTGTACGCTACAAGTTTTTAAAGATTTCAAAACAATTATTTCAGTTTGATATATTTTTTATTAATTTAATTTTTTTTTTCAGCGATTTATGGTTCGAAACATTCCATTCGCATTATATGGATTTGTAAATATATGTTCTAAAATATGTTTAATATTTTTTTAATATAACTTAAATGGGTAATTAAAAACAAAAACAGGTTTAGTCTTGTACAATTAAAACTAAAATACCCTAAAAATGCATAAATTCGAGAGTTAACACCCCCCAAAAAATGGTATGAGAGCTTTTTACCTACATGTATTAATATGATGTCAAGAGGTATTCTGTAGCTGTTATAGGTACGCTCGAATAAATTATTTTAGTAAAATATCTGAAATTCATTAAAATATTTAAAAATAAATAAAAGCAATCAGTATAATAAAAAATCATAACATTCTATATATCAAATGCAGATCAGATCTTAAAATATTAAGAAAAACTGAAACCGTGCTTACTTATAAGCTAACAAATAAGCTTTGATGTTGCTGTTGCTGAGCGCAAACCGATACACACGACCACCGAACTATGTAAGTTAAAGGCAAAATGTGGCTTTCCCAAATCTGCATGTCCTGATCAGATTTACTTGGGTCTAATCTGTCCATATTGCAGACTGTTCGATTTCATCGTACGCATAACCTTGCAACTTTTTTCATGAGTACGCAGCCTAATTTTGGCGTATTACGCCGCAAAACGCAACTCTATACGTGGGTCCGGCGTGAAAGCCCCTTTATGACATAATTATTTAAAACGAGTGTATTTTCTTTAATCACCTTGTTGCCGGGTTTTTCTTGTCACGTTTTCCCTTGAAAGACCTTTGCTGTTTGTTCTCAGCGTTCAACTCCATGGAATTGCATTTTGAAAGAGTCATCAACCTTAATATTTTTAAATGTAAAAACGGATTCTTTTAACAAATTATCCTCTTTTATCACTTTCACGGTTCCCAAACAGAATGCAGCAGATTAAATACATAAAGAACAATTCCGACCAAACAATGTCCCAGGTTACAAAATGTTTTTGGCCCTGTTGTGAACTAGTAAATGGAGCACTTATTTCCATATTGATATTCAATAAACTATTTAATTAACTTGTTTATAAATCTCAGTGGTTAAAGAAAATTAACCAGTTCGAAATCCTATCCTTGATATTGCTACTTTGTTATCTTGTTTTGATTCCTTAAACGAATTTGAAAGGTATGGACTATATTTTACATTGATTATATGCACCATTACACGAACTGTTCAATGCATTTTTATATATATATATATTTTTCTGGCAAGCTTGCATAATTTAACGTATCGTGTCTCGACCCGGAATATAAAACAAATATAAAAGTCGCACGTTTGCACGATAGTGTTTGTTCTCAAAAGCCCGTATTGAACTATAAATTTGTTGGCGTGGCCTTGACAAGGCCCTCAATTTGACATGTGACGACAACTATATGATGGTCTTGTTTGATCTTTGCACGATGACCTTAACATGTCAGGTCACCTGAGAGGTGTCACACGAGAGGGGTCACGTATCGAATATGCTATCCTGTTTTATCGCACTTGACATATAATCGTCAGATAACAGGTGGCAACTGGGTATTTGACCACCGGCAGGGGCGGATCCAGGATTTAGGAAAAGGGGGGGGGGGGGGGGGGTCTAACCCAGGAGGACTCATATAAACCTAAAAAAATTCCCGTGGTCTGGAAAAGGGGGCGGGGGTCTAGGCCGTATAATTTGGTCTGAAAACCTTAAAAAAAAGGTTGCGGCGACAGAAAAAGGAAAAGGAGGAATCCGGACCCCGTAAACCCCCCCCCCCCTTTGATCCGCTTCTGGCCGGATTTTGCAGGTAGTGTTTAGGAAAAGCCCGGCAAAATTTGTTATATATATGAACCGACTTTTCTGTGTATTCACGTTCCATATTAAATATATATATATATATATATATATATATATATATATATATATAATTTATTTCAGTTTTATCTCAGTTATAATCCCATTCATAGCTGTCATTATATTTATATATATGAAAAGGACGAAATCAGGATATGAGAGAAAGAACGTTGTGGCTGTTAAAACAGGTGTAGCACAAGATCTCGTTACATATCCGTAGATTCTGCCGAAAACCAAACTCAGGTGAAATTCTTTATTGCAAAATATTGGTAAACATGCACAGCGAGTTTAATTAATATCGATCAAATTCCACGTAAGTAATCGATGGTACACCACACGTGAGTCGGTTGACCTTTTGATCTGTAACGATATGCGTGGATTATGCCGAACATTGAACTTAGGCGAGATATTCTTCAGTGAATGTTCATAGCAAATTTAATGAAAATCCATCAAATCCCTGGTAAGTTATCACATCAACCCTAAAGGTTAACGAACCTACGGACTCTGCGTTAACCCAGCGACTTCCTACGATTTTTCTGTGATTCCCAATGCTACGATTTGCTCCAACAGAAACCTATCGCTGATGTGCCAACCTGTGATTAAGGACCCAAGTCCACTTTTTTTAGGACTTGGACTCGGACCCCAGGGTCCTGGACTTGTTCTCGGACTCGGAGGTATAAGGATTTGAAAAATCAGGCCGAGTCCATATCGAGTCGAGTAGAAAATAAAACTCAGTCACATACTTTATAAAGATTGTCCACACGGGTGAACTACTTACAGAATGTTACAAAATATAAGACTGTACATCTCTGTAAGAGGTTCAACGTTATTTAACATTCAAATAAAGGGCACTTGCAAACTAACATAAAATTTGTATTATTATCTCAAATATCTTTTTTTAGATTGCTTATAATACAGAGATTGGTATTGGATTTTTTTCCTCGGACTCGAGTTTAAAATGACTTGGACTCGAAGAAGGTGGACTTGGACTCGAACCTCAAGGATTCTGACTCGAATGGCCTGGCCTCGGACTTGCACTCGTGTTTGTGTGGACTCGACATCACACGGTGCCCACATGCACGCAGAGATTTCATACGACCTTCTACGATTTTGCGGGGGAAAAATATAGAAAATCGCAGGAAACCGGACGGTGACAGTCCTGTTATAATTTGTAACATTTATGTGTTTTCGCGTACTCGAAGTCTAGGTAATTTCTGCTAAGAAATGTTCTTATAACGCCCTGTGAAAGAGGGATTAGTTTGTTTATATATATATATCCATATAAGCTGCTCGAAAACACCGCAATATATATATAATCATGTTGACAATAAAAAAAAATCCAAGGTGGATGATTGCTCATGAGCGGAGGGTCAATAGTTTTTTTGTTGTTTTTTTTTTTTTTTTTGTGGTGACAATTTTTGAAGCAACGAAGTCTTCTGCAACACTATGGTTCCTCTGGTTTGGCGCACATTAACATGACCGGCGGCCATTTTGGCGGCCATCCAGGCACATGTATGAACACATGTATACAAAACACCCTGTGTACCGTAAAATCGGTGCTCTTTCGCTTTTTTTTTTAAAAAAAAAGGTTGAAAGATTATTTTTATTTAACGGGCTTCAGATACAGGAATTGGTAGAGCCACAAGCCGAGTTAAGTTTAAGCTGAGCTTTATTAAGAGGCACCTCTGATATTTCATTAAGTCGAAGGAGCCGATTTCGTGTACTCAGTTTGGCTTGAGAAATATTTATACAAATGATAAATCTTTTACAATTAAAAATGCCTAAATTATATACAAACTAATACCAAGTTATTTTTTTTTTTTTTTTTGGTTTTGGTGCTGACTGACAAATCTGAAGTTCAAGGCGCTTAACTGAATAACATTTGGGAAAATGTCAGGTTTTGTTATTTATTTATTTTATTTTATTTATTTTTTTGTTGTGTTGCTGAAAGGAAACCGTGTGATTGTTCAAGTATGAAATAAAAGTGTTCGCTGATGAAACCACCATGATAAACTATACTCGATATTAATAAAAAAAACTAGTTAAATGTAATATGGATGCAATGTGCCACATGATAACGTATTAAATAAAGCGGGTTTAAATAAGGGCTTTCAAGTCTGTTTACGCCACCCGACATTTTTGCAATCCGAGTCGAGCCACGAAACTAGGCTTACTACTATACTCAACCGCGTCTTCTTGTCCAAGCTAGCCGCACTGTGTGGCTTACATGACCTCGGACTCGAGGAATGGGTCCCTTAAAACATTTTCTATATACACATATATATATATCTCACACCATTGCAATCTATGATATAATGCGTTCATATAGATTTTACTCGTCTTATATATATACATAAATATTTCATCATCCTCTGACTCTAAGCCCGTAATCTTAATGTACATATCTATATATAATCAGCCATTATAAACACCCCACTATATTGTGAATTGTGTTCTTACGGAAGTAATAGTATAATTTTGCGGGATTTCTTTCTCAGGATTTGTTTCCCACAGTCATGTACACATATTGTAAACATTAACTAGTCTTTATTCTGGATTATAGAGGAGGTATAACATATGTAGGAAAAAAAGTTTTGTCTAATGCTCAAGTAAATACTATATATGTAGGGGGCCTACTTCAGCGTAGGTGCCAATGTGCAATTTTTGGTTTTTCATCTTGACGGCATAAATTCATGTCGACACTGACGTCAACACTTAAAAGGTGTCTTGTGCTAACGGTGTACACATATCAGAAACGGATCCAGTGGAGGCGTCCAGGGGGTCCGGACCCCTCCCTCCCCCTCTTTTTTTCAGCCACCGACAAATTTTTTAAAGGTTTCAGACCAATGTTTGCGGCCTGTGCTCTCCCTTTTCTGTATCTGCGGACCTTTTTTGGGCTTTGTCATCAGTCCATCTGGGTTGGACTCCTCCTTTTTAATTAATTCTGGATCGGCCCCTGCATATAAAGATATATATAGGTACAAAATATAGGAAAAAAATAAAGGTATATGCCTGTGGGAAAATTTTAGCCTACATCATTTACATTAAAGGAATAAAGTTTTAAAGTTTAATATAATAAAAAAACAAGTGACCCATGGGTCATGACGCTCATCTGACTGGGAAGAGATTCGCAAAAGGAAATTTTATCATTAGATTGGTAGTATATAACCATTCAACTGAAGCATCAAACAGATTAACCAACAGGCCAAGATTGTGTCTGTATTTATATATCTCAAAAATAGAGAAAAAAATGCGTAAACTTTAAAAACTAGAATACGGGTAGTCAACAAGCGACTACGTGTATCCGCCAAAATCAGAGTGGAATGGGTGAAGAGAGGCATGGATTTAGTGGCAAGGGGAAATAGAGTGAGGTATGTTGCAAATTAGCATGGATGTCTGCAGCCTAAATGTGTATGTAGGTTGTGCCACCTACCACAAATCCAGAAAGCTGTCCAAGTTGTATACATATGCGAAATTTTAGGCAGAAAAGTCAAACAACGACAGAGATATGAGTGATTTTAGGCCACGTAGACAAACAGACAGACGCTAAGCAAAAATGGTTGCAGGTGGCCCCTCCCGTTTTGTGTATGATAAAGACCTGTGATAAAAACACATGCACAATTTTGGCCAAATCAGTCAAATGGTTCCTGAGATATGAGCTTGGATGTCTGCAGGGTAAACTAGAATATAGGTGGCGCCACCTGTCATAAAATCAAGAAAGCTGTCCAGGATGTATAAACCTGCAAAACCTTAGGCAGTTATGTCAAACATCTACAGAGATATGAGTGATTTTAGCCCACGGCAGACAAACAGACAGACCCTGTGCAAAAATGGTTGCAGGTGGCCCCTCTGGTTTTGTGTATGATACAGACCTATGTGAGATCCATACACATGCAAAATTTTGGCCTAATCAGTCAGACGGTTCCCGAGATATGAGCTTGGAAGTCTGCAGCGTGAACGTGAATGTAGGTGGCGCCAACTGTCAAAAATCAAGAAAGCTATCCAGGATGTATACGTATGCCGAATTTCAGGTGAATTAGACAATTCTTTGCATATGAGATATGAGTGATTTTAACCCAGGCAGATGAACATTTGGACACTGTGCAAACATGGTTGCAGGTGGCGCCACCATTATTTGTGTATTTTTTTGTGTAAATTTCCCTGATAGGTCAAACGGTTCCCGAGATATGAGAGTTTATAGGTGGAAACAGACGCACCAATGGACGCTGGGCAGAGAGGAAAGGTCAGAGGTCAACGCAAATTGGTTCACATGTGAACCGATAATTGGTTTTAGTTTCGTAAAAATCAGTCCAGATGCCTCAGAGGAGTTCTCCGGAAACGAACACGGAGGCGGTGGCGGCGGCGGAGGCGGAACCCCGTCAAAAACATAGTATCCGCAAAACTTCGTTCAAAGGATATGGGTAACAGAGACCTAATTTCAGGTATCCATGGAGACTTTTCATGGGTCTCCCTGTGTGTCAGGAATAAAGATTCTAGGTCCAGTCGTTACGATTTGTACCCTGTTGACAGATAACTACATCCTTAAAGGTCTCAAAAAAGAGAAACAAAATTGTGAAAATTTGAAATAATACAGGTGGCGCCACCAGTCTGCCGGAACTAATGGAACACCTCTTGATCAATATGTATGCCAAAAATCATGACCATCAGTGTTGTATTTATTGATATGTTGCAGTTTGTTTTTATCAAATTTTCCATTATTCAGGGGGGTAATTGAGACCCCACAGCTCAAAGGATATGGGTAACGGAGACCTTATTTCAGGTTTCGATGGAGACTTTTCATCGGTCCCTCAGTGTGTCAAGAATGGAGATTCTAGGTCAAGTCTTTACGATTTGTGCCCTGTTAACAGATGTTCACATTTTTAAAGGTCTCAAAAATAGAGAAAACAATTCGTAAAAAATAAAGAAATACAGGTGGCGCCACCAGTCTGCAGAAACCGATGAAACATCTCATGATCAATATGTATGCCAAAAATCATGACCATCAGTGATGTAGTTAATGAGATATTGAAGTTTTCGTATGAAATTTTTGACTATTCTGGGGGGTACTTTGAGGCCTCATAGCTCAAAGGATATGGGTAACAGAGACCTAATTTCAGAGTTCCATAGAGCCTTTTTATAGGTCTCTCAGTGTGTCAAGAATGAAGATTCTAGGTCAAGTCTCTACGATTTGTGCCCTGTTAACAGATGTTTACATTTTTAAAGGTCTCAAAAATAGAGAGAAAAAAATTTTCATGATCAATATGTATGCCAAAAATCAGGACCATCAGTAATGTATTTAATGAGATATTGAAGTTTTTGTATGAAATTTTTTACTATTCTGGAGGATAATTTGTGGCCCCATAGCTCAAAGGAAATGGTATAACAGAGATCTAATTTCTGGTTTTCAAGGAGATTTTTCATCGACCTCTCAGAATCCCAAGTTACAAGATTCTAGGTCCAGCGGTTACGATTTGTGCCTGGTTAACGGACGGACAGACGGACGACGGACAAAGAGTGATCGCTATACCTCAGATGACTTTCAGTCAGCTTAGCTAAAAATTGTTAAAAAAATGAAATTCATATTTAGTAACTTATGGCACTCACCCTTTCCAGCGAAACGACTGGAAAAGTTATACCATCAGAAAAACATGGTAATGACTTCCACTCACAACAGGTGATCATTCATTATCAATGTATTTTTTTAACCTTTTTTTAATTATATTTATTTTTGGTGGAGGTAATCGCCTCCATTTTTTAATGTTAACTTAACTATTCGTATATGTAGGCTTACATCTGCAGGATTCCATTCCGGTTTCAGACTACGTGACAGGGCAGTATCACACGCTTCCTCTCATTTTATATCCTGACTTCAACCAGGCCCGGGGACTACTGCACCTGAGGGCCCTGAGTGCGTAATCGTCCCCATTGCCGGGTCATAACGCCAAGATACCACCGAAAGGCGCACAAAAAAATGCAGGGCGAACTGGAAACCAAATGTGCGGGGAAGTTTTTCTTTGTATAGGTGGGCGTTTCGGGTTGAAAGCTCGTTTGCGGGGCCGGTGCGCGCGGCTCTAAATCCCGATTCGTGCAGTACTCTCATATGAATGAAATGATTAATTTATCCGTTTACGGCATTAGCTAAACATCAACCTTTTTTCAGAAGCTATATTTGGATCTACAGAGGCAAACAAAATGACAAATTATTAGAGAGATGGATAAACAAAAAGACGGAGCTAGACGAACCAGCTGGCAGAAAGTTAGGTAGGCACATAATAGGAGTAAATGGAAAGACAAACAAACAGACACATCGATAAGTGTGTAATGTGGTAAACAGACAGATAGACAAAATGATAGATAGTTAATAAAACAGAAATCAATAGGCAATAATATACGGACATATACAGGACACAGATGACTTGATATTTCTACAAAGGCACAGAAAAAAAAGAACAATTGAACAGCACGCGTGTACGTATAGCAGACAGACGACGGACAGAGAGACATGGCTATATTTCGGAAAAACATCAGACAGATAGATAGATATATAAACACAAGCATGAAGCTCAAGACAGGAAAACAGCATACAGATAGAGAGCTAGAGAGGTAATTGAGTAATAAAATAATCCATATATATAAATATGTACATGTATATATATATATATATATATATATATATATATATATATATATATATATATATATATATATATATATATGCCTAACATGCGTTGAAAAATAATTATTTATAAATAAAATTAAAATTTTAAGTCAAATTAATGAAGTTATATAATCCTTACCACAATTTTCCCAATGTGACGGCAAAAGAAGACAAAAGTACAAAAAAAAATTAGTTCTGCTGTTTCCTTGGCGGGAATCTGTACGTCCCGCTGTTTCCTCTTCAGACGTGGGCCGGCCGCGGAGTGCATGGCATACATTGCTCGGTGCTATATATATATACATAAGGGGCCTTGATCTTGACCGTTATCCCGTATTTGTTTGGCTCATTGGGTAATCAGTGCGATCAATGTCCCGTTCAGGACTTCCAGGAAAACTACTCCAACTTAAGTGCAACTAAATATTTTACTGTACAGCTTATACAACTGATTCATGAAGAAAGCAAATTTTATGACAGCTAAGTGCAACAAAGTGCAACTAAATATTTTACTGTACAGCTTATACAACTGATTCATGTAGAAAGCAAAAATTTTATGACAGCTACACTTCAGTTACAAGGTTGCATCAATGAAACCCAAATGCATTTCTAACATTTTAATCGTCTGCCCAAAAGAATACAATCAGAACAGCAAATTCTTCATAAAAAGAAATTCATTTGCATTCCTCCTCGTCTGTCTTGTCGTCTCTCTCAAAATATCAAATTCAATGAGTGTGTAGCTGTGTATAAACATTGAAACAGTTGATCAGTGGACCATGAGGTTACACCTTTAAGCCTGACGGGCAACCCACATTATAGGCCAACTAGAGCATCCGGTGGTCAGTAGTCCCTGAGATGGTTGTCGCAAATTGACATTCATGGATTGTTGTGCATGATGACACATTATATTACAATACAATTAATCCATATATACATTTAACAGATATTCAAATATACGTAGAACTTTATTAATAACTCATAGAAAAAGGCTTTCGTTTTCGTTATTTTATGCAATTAAACGCGATATGCAATCATGCGATTTACAATTAAGCAGGACCGACTGTACATGTATAATGGATTTAGTTATCTGATGATCGCCCGGGTGCCGATACCGAGGCAACGGCAGAAACTCCGAGTTATAACACGATGCTCCAGCGTGCTTAACGTTTAGTATATATATATATATATATTCACATGACCATTGACCTTATAACTTACATCTGACCTCTATATGTGTCAAGTTTATCTTGTATAATGAGGTCAATAAGTCATTTCTACGTCAGGGTGGTCTATCTGACCTTGCTTCTTGTCCTCAGAATTTCACGAAGGGTGTGAATAAATCAAGGCATTGATAGATTTAACATCAGGACCTCGCCCTTGAGTTCACGTGTAAACAAAAACAACATTAAGGATGGTTTACATATACTTTCTGACAAATTGAGGTCGTTATTCAAATTTGATTTTTTTCTTTTAATGAGTCTTGTGTAAATGCAAAAGTTTCTAATTAATCGAATGCAAATGCGATTAAATATTATAATAATATACAAGCGAAAATGCGGTAAAAATAATCAAATGCGAATTATCATGTGCCGGATCCACACCAATATCTAATCGATTCTTCATTAGCCCATTTCCAAAATGCCCTAACAGTGTCATAGGATTACGTTTAATGAACACACGCACACAAACAAAGACGGGGATGAACGGATACCCTTAATATTTGATGGAGACAAATAGCCTGTGAAGCTGATGAAACCAGTCGTGGTAGAATATATTAATAAATACATGCAGTGCGATAGAAACGTTAGCTTTAAATTCAGTTTGAAAAAAAACTCGTTTGTGTATAGACAATTAATTTCTCTTTTGGACAGTCAAAAGACAGATATACTCTGAATGTGCCCTTTCCTTTTAAAAAAACTGCGGCTCCCGTTATTTCAATTTCTTTGGCGTAATTTCCCTATAAAGACTGGCGCAGACAGTTAGTATAACCCCATTTATAAAGCAGCTGGGTGCAAATCTGATCCTATTAATTTAAGACCAATACCAATTATTGGTCATATACCAACAATAAACGAGGTACATGTGAAGAAAATTGTAATGTCGTATTTCAGTGTGAATCATCTCTTTTCTGATAATCAATCTACCTTTATATACCTATAATAGATCTAGCTCAACCGCACTTCACGTTTGAGTTGATGACTGGAAAGGATGGCTGCCAAGAACAGAAAACAAGTTACAGCTGCCTGTTTCCTATAGATATTAAAAAGTTTTTGATTGCCTTAATCATGAAATAATTCATTAAAAACTATTTAATATTGGTATACGGGACTAAAGGACTTTCCTGGTTTATTTCCTATATTCGAACAAGGGAACTCAAGTTTTGAGAGGCAGTAAGGGGATATCCGAAGCGAAAACTGTAAATATTGGTGCTCTGCAGGGAATTCTCCTGGGTCCATACTTCATACGTCTTTTAAATAGGTTAACGATTTTCTCTAATCTATCGACTGCAAATGCATGATGTATGCGTATGATAGCATACTATATTTAAGTTCAGGCTCGATGAAAAAAAGCTTTTCACGGCCTTCAGCTGAGCTTGGACAAAGCAAATGAATGGTTCATTATAGAAATAGACTAATAATAAACCCGGAAAAATCGGTTGCACTTCTACTAGCAAACAACGAGATGAAAAAGAAATTAATCGTCAAAAGATATGTATAACCCTGAGATACCTTTAAAAAAAAAAGAGTTATGCTTCTAGGTGTGCATTAAGATAGCGATATACAGTGGAGATCTCATGTATCCTGTTTACAGAAAAGCAACTGAAACCTAGAATTAGACATTTGTATATCGAGTGAGCAAATTTTTACCGCAGTCGGCCTTGCATGTACTCTGTATAATGTTATAATACAATGTCACATTGACTACTGCCTATAGGTAAGGGGTAACTGTGAAAAGGGAAGTATTTCGCACCTACAGATTATTCAAAACCTAGCAGCTCGTATATTAACAACAACTTTCGATAAATCTATACCTTCAGCAGAACTTATCAGGCAAAGGAACTGAATGACTGTGGATAAACGTTACCGCTCCTTTTGAGTTTTGGTTTTTAATTGTTTTACTGGCCAAGATCGACCCAAACTCTTTCATAAGTTTTTTTTTTTAATTTAGCGGGAACCCATGGATACCAAACAAGGGGGACTTCAAAAAATAATTTGCCTTTACCAAAACCAAATTCTGAACATTACAAATCTTTATTTGCCTATTCTGGACCTTTCCAGTGGAACAAACCGCCAGCTCATATTCAGTTCTTACGTCACATCCCGTATTTAAGAGAGTGCTAAAAAATTTTTTCTCAAAGTCTTAATACTGAATAATCTGCATTCTTACTTTTGCGAATCAAATTAAATAATTTATGTTTTTGCAAATGGATATTTGTCCGATATTTTAACATTGTGGACTGTGTATATGTATCGCATATATATATATGCATATAAATATATATATATATATATATATATATATATATATATATATAACTAGACATTTCTTGGCACCGCAGGTGCCAGAGTATCCCCCGACATAGTACGCCCCCCCCCCCCCCTTTAAGAATAGGCCCCTATTTTTAGCAGCATATACTGACACTTGGCAAGCAATTATTGTTTCTTCCATCTATCAATCCACAATCTTTATGAAGATGTTGGTCCTGTGACCTAGACCTTTGACCCCAAAATCAATTGGGGTCTTGCTTTTTCAATGTGACATATATAAGTCAAGTTTGAAATCTATACATCAAAAAAGCATGAATTATCATCCAGAAACTAATTTTTTGACAGATGGCTCCTATGGCCTTGACCTTTGACTTTGTGACCCTTAAAACTGATATTGATCATCCACTTTTATATATAAATCAATAGAGGTCTAGATTTATTGATGGCCCATATATAAGTCAGGTTTGAAATCCATATATTAATCCAAGCTTGAATTATCATCTCGGGAACTAATGTCTGGACAGATGTCTCCTGTGACCTTCACCTTTGCTTGTGACCTCACAATTGACAGGCGTCTTCCTCTATAGGCAGGGGAATTGTATGTGCAAGATGAAATGTCTGAGATGAAATGATTGGCTGAAAATGCATCCACAATCTTTTTAAAGATGTGTTCTGTGACCTTGACCTTTGACCTCATGATCCCAATCAATTCAGGTCTTGCTTTTCCAATGGGACATATACAAGTCAAGTTTGAAATCTATACATCAATAAAAGCAGGAATTATCATCCATTAATGTTTGGACAGATGGCTCCTGTGACCTTCACCTTTGACCTTGTGACCTCAAAATTGATAGGGGTCTTCCTCTATTGGCAGATGAACTATATGTGCGAGATGAAAGGTCTGAGATCAAATGTTCGGCTGAAAATGCATCCACTATCTTTTTAAAGATGTGTCCTGTGACCTTGACCTTTGACCTCATGACTCTAAAATCAATTGGAGTCCTGCTTTTTCAATGGGACATATATAAGTCAAGTTTGAAATCAATACATCAATAAAAGCGGGAATAATCATACAGAAACTAATTTTTTGACAGATAGCTCCTGTGGCCTTGACCTTTGACCTTGTGATCCCCAAAACTGATATGGATCATCTACTATTGGCAAGTGAGCTATATTTTTAAAATGGAAGACCTGGGATGAAAGTTTGGCTTAAAATGCATCCACAGTATTTTTTAAGATGCAAGTCCAGTGACCTTGACCTTTGACCTCATGACCCTAGAACCTATAGGGTTCTTACTTTAGTGGTGGGCCATACGTTAGTCACATTTGGCTATCAACACTGGAGATATCATAGGAGGTGTGTGATTTTCACCAAATATGGACGTACATATTAAAGGTCAAGGCCACTCTCATGGTAAAGGTCATGACCCAAATGTACATAGACCTCATCCCATAACCCATCTCTCTACATGTGCATAATATGAAATAAATATGTCCATTAGTTTTTGATTTATAATGCTTACAGTGCTGTCAAGTGGCAATTATGGGGATATTAAAAGCAAAAAACCAGAAAAGGATCATAGGTGGCGCAACCAGTTTCTGGTTTATCACAAGGCTATCCAAGATCTTCGGTCACCTTGATTTTTAATTGGACCAGTCCATGCAAGTTTACTTGAGATATTAAAGAATTTGTGTGATTTTCCCCAAAATTGGACCTATTCAAGGTCAAGGACACTCTCCAAGTAAAGGTCAAGACCTCATTTTAAATAGGCGTCGTCCTCTTACCCATATCTATACATATACCAAGTTTGGTAAAGTTCCGTGAAATATTTTTGGGTTATCGCGCCAACAAGATTTATATGCGGCGGCGGCGGCGGGACCGGTATGAAAACATAGTATCCCCCGACTTTGTCTGGGGATACAATGATTCTTAATAAATTTATATATATATTAATGTTTGTGTGGTACAGAGAGCGCCGGGGGAGAGAGAGATAGAGAGATAGAGACGGACAGACAGAGAGGGAGAGAGGGAGACAAAGACAGAGACAGAGAAAGACACAGAGAGACACAGAGAGACACAGAGAGACAAACTTTTGTTCCTTGTTCAGAATATATCAAGAAAACAACACGCCACCTGGCAGTAAATTGCATACTGCTCTTAGCACTGATCCAGTTACCGTATACTGACCCCGAGACAGACTGTAACTGTGATTAATATTAACACGCTAGATGTCGGAAATGTTAGAGGGCGAGGTGGGGTCAAGGCCTGTCACATAAACTGGTAATTTATGTCCAAGATTAGTTTTATGTATGTGACGGCCAGACAGGTTTATTGTTTAGACCATTGCGGGTCGTTCTCTAACATTAATGAACGTATAAATAGTGGTCAGATACGGATATCGCTGTGATATACGACAGTCGGTTCCATCTCCTCATGTTTACTTGATTTTTACTATAAAATGTTAGTTACATTTCAGGGTAAACAATATTGATGTATGACTGATTAGTTGAGGGCCTAATTTTCAACAAGGTAAATAATTACCTACTCTCCAGAATAATTACAAATATGAGTCTACTTTTATAAATTTGTAAAGTTTCCGTATAAACTCCGTGCTTAAACGGCCTCAGTTGACAGCCGCTGAAAGATTATCATGTAAACACTCTCAAAATATTACCAGCTAAAATAAAAGATGGCTAATCAAGTAGGAAGACAACTTGAATAGTTATGTCAGATCATCGTGAAGAGTGTAAAACTTGTAAACAAAAACAAGAGAGATTTTTTTATAACATTTTTAATTGCCATATAAAGCTGTCACTTCTTAATGCAGAATTCTGAGAAATTATGGGAACATATACATTTTAAAGAAATTATCTTTAAAAACAGATGAACACATGTTCTTTTGTTTGAGATGGTCAGCAATGGCCAGTGACTTCTATATAAAAGCCAGCTCCGATCCTATCTGTCCTATACAACCAGAAATTCGTCCGATCGGACGCCCGGACACCCACGAACGAGAGTCCCAAAGAGATTTCGAGCGTCACCGACGCTTATCCCCGCGTCCCTGAAAGCCCGGTTACTTACACTGTTATCAATCCAATCTGCGATAGTAATAATTATTAACTTTTGACATTTTTATAATCTCTTCATTTCATTTACATTTATTGTCAAACATCATTACAATATCGCGCATCTTAATTGGCTATGGACAAGGGAAAACTGCATGCAGCAAGGTTACTCACATATGAAGATTAATGAATGTCTTGATATTTCTGTTTAACATTACATAAATGTATACTTATATGACAAGAATCCATGTACATTAATGAGACCTGTACAATGATTTGTTGTCTACAAGTGCATGTGGGAATTTACTGAGGTTTGGCTTAATATAATATATGCATATTATGTATGTATATTATCATATATGTATTTTAATTTTAATGTTTTTAATATAGAAAGATTTCAGAAGGCCTAGTGGAAGAACTTAATGACTTCTGAACAAGTTGCCCTGTATAAAGATATTAAAATATAATAATAATAATAATAATAATAATAATAATATTAATAATAATAATAATATAAATAATTGGTTACAGGTGTCACGGCGCTATGCGAACTAGTTAGATATGGGAAAGGAAAAGGGTGATTAAGATGTAACAACAGCACCTGATTGAGATATGAATCTAATTTTCGAGGGCATTCAGTAGAGCGCTTACCTCCGCCAGGGTAAAACAGGCCAATTATGATTCCTCTCTAACTACCAAGATTTAAAGCCAGTTTTTCACTTTTTCACCTTTCTATTAGGGGTGTAACAATGCATTGAAAAAACGATGCACTGAATTACTCATAAATGGCAGTGACAAACAGAAGAAGAGCTACATTTTCGTTTATGTTATCTGAAATTTACTAACATCCGTTTTGGTAAAACTGCTAAATTTTTTTAAAAAGTCCGAAATTTACTTCTTAAGGAGAATTGACTTCAAGATAAAGGATCGAAAATTTGATCGATTCTAAGGGTCCTCACAGTTCACAAGCCTAATTACTATAGAACTAATTACTATATTACTATGATATCTGACTTACTCTCATTACATATTCATTAGCTGTAGGTAATGCATTTTCAGAAGAGTTTTTTTTTAATATTAACGCCTCTAAAGCTATTAATGAGCTTGTAATACTACAGGCTGTCGGTAAACACAGCAAGGTTAACAAAAGGGATACCATGTATATATCTAAGGTGGGTGGCTACATATGTGCGGAAGCGTATATATAAACTTAATATAAACTTATTTATTTTACATGGATCGTACAAACAGTTATTATAACTTATCAAGGCACTCTCCATGACTCATATGAACCATAGGTAGTCTGTAGGGGTGGAGGAAGCCGAAAAACCCGGAGAAAAACCATGCAACTTCAATTAACCCACTCTCATAGCCACACCGGGGATCGAACCCGGGGCGCCAGCGAACAGAGTCGAGCTTAAAGGTTACTTATTGTAAAACGTCCTTTTGTCTGGCAAAACTCTTGTTTGTCTGACTTGCCGCCAGGTGTCCTTGTTTAATTTAGGAACTCCTCATATTATTAATACATGGATATAGATAAAACGAGCAGACTGTAAGCGTTGATATCGGTGATTTCTGGCCTATTTTTATCAAAGGTTCAAGAGAATGGCTTTAATTGAGATATCTAAAATGGCCCCTTTAACCAGTTTTTGCTTTTCTTCCCTTCATGTCCAGATTCTGCCCACCCAGTGTTTTATGGTAATCGGTCAAGACGTTTCATGCTAAGGAACACAGAAACTTTACTATAATGGTGGCATTATTGACCTTGAATATTTCCATATTTCAGAAAAATCACTCGAATTCTTAAACACTAAAGAACGGATGCATGGATTGGTCCAAAATTAAAGCTGACCACAGCTCTTGGATAGCTTGGTCTAAGGTATATAAGTTGTTTTGTACGTGAGAATAGTGGCGCTATCTGCTGTCCTTTTCTTATTTTTGTGGATTTCAATACCCCAATCATTGCCACTTTACACTACCTTGAGCTTTATAAGTCATACACTAATGGACAGATTCTTTCATATTATGAACATGTATAGATACGGGTGATGGGCTTAGGTCTATTTAATTTCGGATTACTTTGAGAGTGGCCTTGACTGGAATATTTCCATATTTGTTGAAAAACAAACAAAAACATTGCTTCTCAAGTAGATACATGTACATGTATCATTCTGAACATCCAAATGAAAGATGTCAGCTGATAAGTTGTTGCAAGAATTTGATAACCTGTGACCTTGACCTTTTCATTCAAGGTCAAATCTGCGATATGTGGATTTTTGTGAACCCCATAACTTTTCAAGTACCCTATCCTTTTGCATCAAATGGGAAACACAGATTGTTTCCACAAAGATCTCAGAGATGTTTGAGGACTAGTGACATTGAGCTTAGTGCTCAAGGTCCAACCTGCTAATATATAGGATTTTTGTTAACCCCATAAGTTTTGATGTCTGTGTGTTAGTAAACACAATCCACGTGTGTATGTTTACTATAACAAGGCCGCGTGACCGTTGACTGATAGTGAGCCGCAAAACGCGGTGTTTCAGCCAACAGGTACAAGTATTGGGTTTTTTTTGGGCCAAGTCAGTCCGGGCATCTCCTGATTGACACGTTGTGGCCTCGCCATGCACACGGCCCCACGCGCTGTGTTTATGTTGACATCTTTGATCGCGCCCGGTCCAATGTTTTTAACACTCGTTTACAGGAGTAAGCAAACGGTTTCAAGGCAATATTTTTGCAGGAACAGATTTATTTTAAAGGGAAACAGCTATTTTTCATGTTAATTCAACATGTTTAATAGGTGATTGGGCCCCTTTAAAAGGAGGGAGTCTAAAAATGAGAAAATCTTATATAGATCCTCAGGTTGAGAAAATGGAGGAGGGCGGGGGTGTAGGGCGGAGGCGCAGGTCATTCCTACAATTGATTTGAGCTCATTTAATATGTTGCAGGGCTTGGTAACACCCCCCCCCCTTGTTCCGCCCGCTGCATTCATCTATATTCACAAGTAAGCTTTATGATGGACACGTCAAACACAGACTGCATTCATTGAAAGCTGTTTATTGACACGCTGTCTGTTTGTTCGACTCTGTTGGATAGATCACCATATACTAGGATAGTATTACACTGAAATATGTCGGTCAACATGAACTGCCCAGGTGTCACGTGTCAAAGACACGTGCTTTCAAGAACTGCCATACGTTCTTATCCCAAGTGTATACTGTATACAGCCTCTCGAGAACTGTAGTTATTTTTCCCTTATTATACCTGTAAAAGCCCTGACGGATTGGCCTCTTTTGGACATAAATACTCAAACCTTTTTTTTTTATCTGATAGATCACTTTTTTTTTCTTCAGTCAAAATCGGAAAAGAAAAGGGATTTGTTTAGACCCTTTTCTGGCAATTATGGTCATATTTATTACCCGTCTAAGCTCGCCAAAACAAGCATTATCTGGTCTTTGATTAGCAATTGATTTCAAATAATTGACATATTGTTTGAGAGTATGCAAACATGTATAAAAATCAACAGGTCAGACAACGTTCTTGGTCATAAAATCCGATATATTACCAGGATTCTGCTCAAACTCTGTGTGCTACGGGAACACAGAAAATTCCGTAGAACCTTTCTGAAGACCTGTCAGATAGGACCACCTGTCTTTTAAGACCACCCTTGAGCGAACAAAAAACAGTCACTTTGGTTATAACTGACATGTCTAATAAGACCACCTGTGAATTAAGACCACTTTCGGGCATTTCGTATCATGTTCAATAATCATATTTCCAAGTGGAAAGGGCACACTGACACACGAGACTCGCACTTCAAGCTGTATATGCACATATGTACGTGATACATAGGAAGGTCCTGCTGTTTTAAGGAAGCAGTACCCCCCCCCCCCCCCCCACCCCCTAGTATGACCAAGTACGATGGAAAGGACTCGGAGGACTCTTTTGGGGGGCTCAAAAAGGGGAAGGGGGGGGTCCGGAATACGGCGGACCCCCCCCCCCCCCCCCCCCACCTGGATCCGCCACTGATTTTTTTTTTAATTTTCCATAGTATTGGAAAAACTGTTGCTTTCTGTAAAGTTGATATAGACATCTTCTAAAAGCTAAGAACATATTCTAAATGTTGGCAACAAGAAACTTGGTTTTTTAAACATGATTGAATTAATAAGTGTAATTTATTTTTTTTAATTTTTAAAAAGCGTTTTTTTTCCAGCATATTCAGGGACACAAAGTGTTTTTCTAGATTAAGAGAAGAATTGTCTTATTTTGGGAGTTACGTTGAAAAAAGTTAAGTTAGTTTTGAAAACCTCACAAATCTTTCCAATTCAGTTAAGGCTAAAAATAAAAATAAAACGATTTTTAGGAGACACACTTGCAACTACAGATGTCAAAGATGGTATGTTTCTCTGCTGTCTGTCAGGATGTTTGTTGTACATATGTGTATGTTGGGTACATAGTAGGGCTGTAACGGTATATTATCTGAGGACTGACGATATACAACATGCGATGTTACATATATATTTAACTACCACTGACAGTAGCCCTTCTAGCAATTCTAGCTATTGATACTGCAGGATCCTCTGGTTATAACATTATTATTACAGTTACATTGAGAGCATTAGAGGGGGTTATTAATTATTGTGTGTGTGTGAGGGGGAGGGTTGTTAAGTTTAGGGAGTTTAAGTATGGGAGGGGGAGGCATTCTCCCCCACCATGCGAAAGGAAATTTCGCCCCTGAAAAGATAGCGGGATAAAACCAGGAGCGTCTAATACAGGTGGGGGGGGGATGGGGGTATATATCTCTCCCCTCCCACTTTTTAGCAAGGGGGATGATCAATGTTATCATCCCCCCCCTCCCCGCTATTCAGAGAATAATATTTAAATTTCGATAATTGAATATACTAATAATTAGAATAATAGACTTGTTAGATTTATGAGTTTACTATGATATATTATATATCTTAACCTGGTTTAGAATTAACCGAGACTGGAAATATAAAACCTTATTTTTTTAAAACCTTAACCTTAATTGTAATATATTTGCAATGTGTCACTAAGACAGCAAAATGTATGTATATTTATGTATAACTATAAGTTGTCATTACTTTGAATACCCTCCCACGCTAGTCACCCCCCCCCCCCCCCCCCTCCCCTTCGAAGCTAAATTGACGCCGCTGAATATAACATAGAATGCAGAACCGTACTAACAGGGCTGGCATCAAATAGTCCATAAAAAACTTATTGTCATTCTTGTATATTAAAGGTCTAGATTTGTATGAGGCATTGGATGAAATACCAAATTGGGACCGCTCAGGTTGGTCGTTTATTAGCGCCATCTGTTGGATGTACTCGAAATCAAATATCAATATATCTCGCCTAAAACATACAAACACCAACTATAGCCGTATCTTCTTTATAACTTTCATATCGATCTTTGCCTTTTTACACACAAGTATATTGAAAGAATGAAAAAATTGGAACCCCTCAGGTAGGTTGATTATTAGCGCCATCTCTTGGATATACTCGAAATCAAATATCAATATGTCTCGCCTAAAACATACAAACACCCACTATAGCCGCTTTATAACTTTCATATCGATCTTTGCCTATTTACACACAAGTATATTGAAAGAATGAAAATTTTCATAAGCCATATATCGAATTATTTGCACAATTATCGATTTTCTACAACTATCCCCTGTTCCACCAACCTGTGTACACCTGTTTTTAGAGAGAATTTCTTTAAAAGTTTTTTTTTTCAATAATTTCAAAGAAAGCTCCATATGGAAGTGACAGCATAATACAGCAATTTAGAATTTTACAATAATTGAAAAGTTTATAAATGTTTCACAACTTTTTAAACTCTTTTCAATGATCTGCATTAACGATTAGATAGGTTCCTGCACAAGTAGCCATTAAGGTTTCGGCTGGTTATATTATTTTTATTATTGATAGTATATTTATATAGCGCTAATTCAAAGGATAAATTCCTTGGCTAAAGCGCTGTACAGTAAAAAGCAAAAAAAAAAGCTACATTCTGACGTACAATACTATGAAAGTAAGACTGGTAAAAATTATAATAGTATATGTATAGTTTAAATAAAGTAGGATTGAAAAAATGCGTTTAAATACAATTAAAAAATCGGCATATTTAATGGTGCCAGGTAAACTGTTCCACAGACCCAGAGCAGCAATACTAAAACAATTCTATCCGAATGTATCAGTCCTAGCCGTCGGTGATGCCAACAAGCCCTTTTTTGCAAAACGCAGGAACCTGGAATGTATTGAACAAGAAGATCGTGTAAATATGATGGAGCTTAACCGTTCAATGCTTTGTAGGTATATAGAAGAAGATTGAACCGAAACCGACATTCCACCGGAAGCCAGTGCAGTTGTTTCAGTACTGGGGTAATATGGGAGGATTTCGACGTTCGAGTTATAATCCTGGCAGCAGTATTTTGAATACATTGTAATCTACTGATGCGAGTACCTGGCACTCCATATAGTAACGCATTTTCATGGTCCAATCTGGAAGTGACAAGTGCATTTATAAGTGTTTTGCAAGCATCATCTGTGACATAACGACGGATTTTTTCCAATGTTGCGAAGGTGGAAAAAACATAATATTGGAATTGCATTAATTTGCGTATCCACAGAAAAAAAGGTGTCCCAATAGACCCCGAGGTTTCGGACAGTCGTGGATGGCATTACATCAGAGCCATCTAAACTGGGGCTGATATGGGTACATATTTCGTGTCTTTTTTTTTTCAACGTAAAAACGATGATTTCAGTTTTATTGGCATTTAATTTGAGTTTATTACACGTCATCCATCTTCTAATATCATTGATGCAGGATTCAAGTGATCCAAGCAAATCTAACAAGTTTTCACCAGGTACGTTTGACAGTCAGGTAAATTTGGGTATCATCGGCATAACTATATATGATTTTGCATTTTGTGGTAATGTATTATTTTCACTAGGCTAATGGCTTTGTATAAATACTGTATAACTTTGACCGAGCCTTCTGGTACTCCATATCGCAGAGCCTTCGGGCCAGATGTCACTCCATCAATCACAACCATCTGGTATCCTCCTCCCAGCTATGAAGAAAAACCATGTTAGGCCTAGGGCCGAACCTGATATCCCAAAGTTTGTTTCAAGACGTGAAAACAATACCGAATGGTCAATTGTGTCGAAATCAGCTGAAAGTTCCAGCATAACGAGCAGAGCGACAGACCCCTTGTCCAATGCTTCCGTTATATAATTCTGAAACTTAATTAGAGCCATCTCTGTTGAATATAATGTACGGTAAACGGACTGAAACTGATCATTTAGAGAGTTGTCGTTCATATACGACTCAAGCCGACATGACACAATTCTCCCTAACAGTTTTGATATGAAAGGTAGATATGAAAACGGCCTGTTATTAGAAAACTTCTCAACGTCTAGTCCCTCTTTTTCAGGAGGGGACTAATATGTGCTAATTTAAACGAGGATGGGAAGAACTAAAGACGACAATGGATTATTTATTATTGCGGTTGCTAAATAGTCCAGCTGTTTTGAGAATAATTGTGCAAAAAGTGAAAGAAGCATGAAACTTGGCATAATAGTTGGCCAGACCATACTTAACATTTTCAGATATAAGGCCAAGCGGAATTCATCAGATCTTGGTCAAAATACAAAATGGCGGCCAAGATGGCCGCCGGATTATAAAATATCAATACATTCGGTTATATTTGTCCTAGTATGCTTTCCAAGTGCACTATTTCTATGTTTTTGGGGTCGATAAATTCATATATAAGGGTTTAAAGTCTGTAAAATGACTCTGTGAAAGAATCCTGGTTTTGTTTATATTGAAATTGTCCTACATTTTCCCTTGTTTACTAGCACAATGGATAGCAAACGTTATTTGTTGAGTTCTGCACAGTAGTCGCTTACATTGTGATTGTAGTCAAATGAAAGTGTCATTTGCTGGCTTAGGTTTGTCTGCTTTGAATTCGGATGCTTTAATAGTACAACAATTTTTATTGCAATGTTTCTTCCTTTCTTCCTTTTTCTTCCCCTTCATTTGCATGCTAACAAATATAATTCCTTTGAAGAGGTGAAGAGTGCAAAAAACTTATCTGTCGAAATCTGCAATGCAATTAGGATTGAACTTGATATGTCCGTAAACACTTACCATTAGAATATTTGAAACCTACATACATGTACATAGGTTTAACGACCAGCATTCATGTAAACCTTTTTAGTGTAATTGGAAAATATATAACGCATAAATCCAACTGTGCTGACATTTAACATATATATAAATTTTACTTATTTGAGCCCAATGTCTGTTTCAATGTAATGGAATGGACAGTTGAGTGATAAAACGCTCGGCTATCTGCACTGGCGCCCCAGGTTTAAACAACATCGTTCCTATTCCTATTGGGTTATAATGGCCCATCCAAGGTGGGTGAATTCCTCTTTGTCCTTGTAATAGTAATTACAATTAACTGTACAATCCATATTACATATATATTATAATAAAATAAATTAGACAATTCATATAATATAAAGTTTATCCTGCTTATAACTTTTATATCAGATTGGATGCGTGCGTGGCAGGATACAGACGTATGTAAGAAGCTCACACCTGTCAGCTGTATAGATTCCGCCTTGTGTGTACCTACTGAAATTGTACTAAAAGTCCCTTTTTCTTCAGTACATCGAACGGTAAACTTGATAAAATTTGCTTAGTACTGCACTTTTCAAAGAAAGTGTTATTTGCTGGGGTAGGTTTTATTATATTAATATTTAATATTTGACTTCCTCTGTTTGAAATCCCTTTATTTGCATGCTAACGAATGTATTAACTGCTTTGCCGAGGTAAGGGATGAAAGAAACTTAGGTATCCTGTCTTGTATCAGTGGGAGCTTCATATATCAGTGAAGAATAGGTAGGTTTTTCGAAAATCTACAAACATGATATTTAATTTTACCATCAACTTAACATTCGTGTAAATCTTGATTAGAGCAATAAAAAATCAAATAGTTCTGCTGAAATTTAATTTACATGTTCTAGGTAAAAGTATTTGAACACCATGTCTGTTTAAAAGGAAAGACTTTTATTTATAAAGAATTTAGAGTACATGCGTGCATGACTAGATACGCGCTTATGTAGAAGCTCACATCTGTGTGCTGTATGGATTTTAAGCTTCTTTTGCCATGAAGTGATGGCTTTCAGACTGTATGTTGGTAAGAAAACAGAATCCACACACATTAGAGCTGCACAACATGTTGCTGTATGCTGCCTTTGTACTATGGTGATGAATGCATGAAATAACATTCATGCAGATTACTAATTTGTGATATGGTGATGAGGCAGACGTCATTAGACTGCATGATCGTAGGAAAGAACCGACACATGTGTCAGTAAAGTATCACTGCCATTTTCTGTGATGCAATTTTTGTGATATAAAACTTGTTCCTTCCCAACAAGTTGCCATTAAAATTCACTTTGCATAATGCGTTGGTGTCAACAAAATACTTTCATTTGCTGACATTATGCACATTTGTAGATTCATGTAGTACATGCATATATTGTTAGAAATATTCACCACATGTATGAGTCGGTGCTGCCAGGTTCAAGCTAGCTGATCTTTCATGGATATATGCTAAGAAAATGGTACAGCAAGACGGAAGATAGAAAGTCTAATTAAAAAAACAAGGGTGAAAAATATAATGCACCCTCAGGTTCCAGACATGCATTCTTTCTTCGTTAACTTGTTTACCTAAAATTCAGTATAAAGTTTGGTTTGACTTTTTATCGAATTGATTGGTGATTGTAACTTTGCTGTGCTTTCAGCTTCTGAGCTCTGGCAACCTTTGTACTTTCCCTTTATTTCAGTGTTATGCCCATATGCAGAATGCTTGGGCAACTTGTATTTCATACCATTCGCTTCATCAAGTGAACATATATTAATGAGGATAGACTACTTCTGAATATTATTACTGAACAGAACAGTTTATTACATTATTTTTTTGTAATATTTAATTAA
Organism: Sipunculus nudus; assembly: GCA_026874595.1. Taxonomy (NCBI): domain Eukaryota; kingdom Metazoa; phylum Annelida; class Sipuncula; order Golfingiida; family Sipunculidae; genus Sipunculus; species Sipunculus nudus. The sequence continues at coordinate 33,865,066 of CM049318.1, forward strand.
TATATTAATATATTTGTAATATTTTCTTTTATATTTTGCAGGACAAGAGCGTTTTTCTTCTCGTAAAACGCCCACAATTCCAACTTACCATCGGTTCTTTTTATCTTATGTGCAAAGTTCAATCCGACCTACAATCTTGCATCCTGTGCACAGGAATATAAATTATTTCAATAAATGAAGCAAATATTTATTATTTCTAATTATCATTATATTTATTAAAAGTGTGCATTATGTAAGCAAACGAAGTATTTTAAGACATCACTTGGAAATGCAAAGTTAGCTTATTGGTAAGGATCATAAACCAGATTATCAATGTAGAAGGCGGCAAACTGCACAAGTGTCGTCAAGTGTCCAGATTCTGTCATGCACCATCACCACAGTACAAAGATAGCATATACGGGGTTAGAACGTTGCCTCGTGGTTAAGGACGTGTTTGTAGGTCCCCAGTTCAAACCCCGTCAATGTCGCATTGGCATAATGGTGAAATCTCGCCACAAACCATGATATTTTCTCTAATGTCTTAACGATAGGTTATGACTTCTTTCTAACAACATACCATCTTTATCATACGGATAAATTCATTCTCATTCAGTAGAAAGTGATACCAACAGGCTTTAATCTATCACTTTAAAAGAAAGCGTAGCATACAGCATAATGTGGTGAGCCGTTAAATATGTACTGATTCTTTCTTCATGCAAGCAAAGAGTCTTAAAGCTGCACCGTCACCTCAAGGCAAAAGAGCCACAACTTATAAACAAATTAGATTTCTTTTACATTGATTGTACTACTGGTTATAATAACTACTACAAGGCCCTTTCCGTGGCTCGGATGGCGAAGTGGTGAATGGAATCAGAGGACACGAAGAAAACAACCGACTCTGTATGGACCACAACAATCCACTCTCATAGCAAAATCGGGGACAGAAACGTGGTCGCCAGTGAAGAGAGCCGAGCGTTTTACCAATCGACTGTCATTTTCATTACATTGAAAGAGATATAGTGTTCAAATACTTAAAATTAACAAATATATTAAATTTCGGCAGGGTAATCAACAAATACGTTTTACCGTTAGATGTGCTGGTAAAAAGGGTAATTTTAGCACAATTTCAATACCAACAAAATCAGACTTCATTCACACATGCACGATACATACCTGGAACCCTTATAAATAAATGTTTCGATCCTAATAACATAGAAACAGTGCACTTGCAATGCATTCCAGGACAAATATAACCGACTATATTGGTATTTCATGTTTCGGTGGCCATCTTGGCCATCTTGAAGTTTTAGCAAGATATTATGAATTCCGCTCGGCCCCATATCTGAACATATAGAGTATGGTTTGGAAAATTATTATGCCAAGTTTCACTCTTCTTTCCAGGTTTTCATTTCAATTCTTCTCAATATGCAGCTGAACTGTTGGATTAATGGGAATATTACCAAATTCGTGATAAAAACCAGCTAATGAGTACTTGGAGAGGGTTGGAACCTCAAAAATTGAATTTCTCAGTCCAAAAAAACATAATATTAGAGTACTTGCAATGCTTTCTCGGGACATTTTAACTCAAGTTATTGACATTTTCTAATTTAGCGGCCATCTTGGCCGCCATCTTGGATTTTGGCCAAAATAATTTGTTTTTAGCTTGGCCCTATATCTGAAATTTATCAATAAGCTCCAAAGAATACTTTTGCCAACTTTCATGCTTCTTTCATTTTTTGCACAATTCCTCCATATATAGGAGCTTAACCGCTGGACTAAAAGGCTAAATCTGTTCAGCACATTCTTTAAGAAGCCACGTTGGTATGTGGTCTAGTCTGTACGATTTGGATTTGGAGTTGCAGCTGCCGTTGAGCCTAGCGGGGACCTTTTTAAAGAAAGTTTACTTTTTCTCCACGAGCAGTACACGTGATAGGTCACGTGGTCTGCACCGGTCAAAAAACCACCAGTCCGCTATTTCGCCATTTGTAATCCGACAGTCGCAGCAGGGACTTGCCAAGGTTTGATCTTTTTATAAGTTAATGCCTCCCTTAGGAACATCCAGGGTAACCAACGAGGTAAACGTTTTCTCTTACCTCATAGAATGCATTAGATAGCTTTATTTAGGATATTAACTTCGTAGTTTCCCCTTGTCAAGTTATACGTAACCACCCCCACCCCCCGCCCGGAATTTCAGAATACTTATTTTCGTGGTCATAGACACATAATACTGTAATATCAGGAATAAATGAAGTTGTCATTTTGAGCCACTATAGAACGTGGGCTTCACTTCTATTGAGGAACATGAATATATAAATAAAACTGTCTCCTCTCATTCCCTATTTTAACTCCTACTTTTCCCTATAGATGTCCCTTCATTTATATCAACTCTTCTAACATAAACAACTACTAAACATCAGAAGTTGCCTGAATCGGGAATCGAACCTGCGATCTCTACACTATGTGCCCAACACGCTACTAAGTGAGCAGTGAAGACGAGATACTGGTCAGCAGGAGCGAGTTTTGTTCATTTATATCTGCGATTGAAGTCCTCTAATATAATTAACTCCAGTTATGAGCAAAATTAAAAAGAGAATTCTCAGGAAAATAATATCTATCGGCCTTTTTCAGGAAACAGTTTATAATTATGCGACACCTGTTGCGCATAAGGTACCGGTGGTAGGCTGCAGCCTAGCCTGATTCAAATCGGACTCAATATTATTAGGCCCTGCCATATATTGAGTCCGATAGCCATACAGTGAGAGTTTCTACAATATAAGCCACGGCAGATGCAACGGATCCGTTGCATCTTCTTTGACCGTCTGTTTACTGCCAAACAACAAGACACGGGATTATACCATTATAACACCAATAAGTATGTGTTTCATGGTTTCGATAGCAACTAAAATCAAACTTGGATCATATTTATTCTACCTTTGTATTATATGCAAGGAAATATGTGCGCACTAGCCTTTTAAAGCTTTTAAGATTGTTGTCATTTTTTAGTTTTGTCGAAAGGCGATTCCATAGAACACTGCCTGCGTAAAAAGATGAGGTTTTTAGCATTTCTATTCGTGGTTTCGGAAGATTAACATGGGAATTTACCGATAAACGGGCGTTAAAAGCAAAATTTCTTAATAACTTAAGAAGGGGCGAGTCCATTGGGGCGAGTCCATTGATACATTTATATGTCAATATCAATAAAAGATACATGTATCGTTGCTCTGTTCATCCATTTGTTATCATGGATAATTGCCAAGCTGCTGTGCGAGTGATCATAAATGGCTGAGATAATTCTGAGATAATTACTACGTGCATAGGCTCCATGTATATTCTCTTTACGTTTGACAACTTTTAAATGTCCACTAGCAGCCGTGTTGGAATGCCCTACCGGTCATCAGTGCATGAATGATGAATGCACAACCTGTCCCATCCCATGGTCATTGCATTGCCATCTAAAAGTGAAACGAACCACAAAAGAAAGTGGCTTCCTTGCTCCTAAGTAGCCCTCACCTCTGACCTACGCCATTTATGAAGATGCCAACCTGGGTATTACGAGTGTGGTATGTTGATAAAATGAATACATAGACCGGTGCACATGTATGAGTATACACCCGTGACGTTCAACCATTTTCTTCACATGAAAAATCTTTATATGTATAAAAAACCTCTTCAAGATAAGTGCACTGAGTATGTCATAATGTACACTCATTTAGTGTTTAAACAAATTAATAAATCAAAATATATACACGCATTATATATATATATATATATATATATATATATATATATATATATATATATATATAGTGTTCCAGTTTACAGAATAAAAAGATATAGATATATATAGAGAGAGATAAAGATCCATTAACATGTCAGACATATTTACTATATACAACGTAGTTCTCCGCAACATCTTTTAATCGGAAGAAGATTGAATTGAAGATTGTCCTAAGTCGCGTTTGACATGTCAATCACAAAAAAAATAAGAGACCGCGAACTCCCGAAAAAGAGGAAACGTTGTTCACGGTTCATCAACTCCAGTCACAGGTCAATTTTTAACAATAACTCCGAGGCTCGACATGGACAAAAAAAGTCGTATTTCACAAGGTAAAGGAAGTCTTTGACTGATCATAAAATATAAAGGCGACCTAGATTGTCTCCAAAATATAATGGACTGTTCTTTCACACACACAAAAAAAACCTAATCAGTTTTTTTTTTGTTTTTTTTTTGGGGGGGGGGGGTAGAAGAAAACAAATAACGAAGGGTAAAACATGATATATCTCCCCGACCAGCAAAGGCATAAATATAATTAAATTAAGTAGAAACAATGAATTTCCTCTAACAATGAATACCCTCTGAGAAACACTCGTGTAGTTCTAGGTGTAATTGACCATTTAAGATTCTTCTGAGCTGAATGAGTGGGGCGCCTTTTTTTATATTCTTTCTGGGACCTTTAGCCCAACAAAACATAACTATACAGAGTATATATATATATATATATATCTCTTTATATATATATATATATATATATATATATGGGCATTTGTCCTCCGCGGTCACTGAGCACTCTAGAATTTGGCAACGAAGCATGATTTATTCAGGAACATTTACTTGTAAATCTGATGGATCTACCATCTACCATAAAATTTATATTATTATATGGCTTTAAAGGAACGGGTATAATACACCTAGAGCAGCACAGGGGCCTGTCACAGAATGCTTAAAAAAAAGAATAACTCCAAACTTTAAGACACAGATCCACATAAGCGATACAACCCATTTAGTGACATATGAGTGACTTCTTAATCAAAGAAGCTGCATGCATATGTCACAATGGGTTGTATCGCTTATTATTTGGGGGGGGGGGATCTGTGTCTTAAAGTATGGAGTTATCCTTTTTTAAGTCTTCTGTGACAGGCTCCTGTGCCTAGCAGTATCATTTAGTAAACAATAATTTTAGTAAAATAATTGCATTGAACCCTATTGAAGAAAAACATTTCTTCCCCTAACAAAATGTTTTGAAGAATGAAAAGTCAACAAAATATGTGGCGTTCTGTTCTGTTCAGAGGAAGCACAAACACCAATCGTTACGGTCAGTCAGTAAAGCATGCGTCACCTGCCCCGACACGTGTGTAAAATGTTTATAACCGGGTGTTCTTAGCGCGCCCTCGCTGACTTGACAGGAGTGAAGCACGACACCATGATGTCCACTCTCTCCCTGCTGTGCTTGCTTTTACTAAGCATCGCGCCTGCATCAAGCGACGACCGTGAGTATAATAAAATTCATTAAAATATACAAAAATTTTATCTTTGATCTGTAACTTTATTTTGTTAAAAATATTGTTGGATCAGCTAGGGTACAAACTGTCGAATCCAGATGGCTTTGGATTCCTACTCTGTCCTTATAAAGAGGTTTCCTTAATCTTTCCTTATCATTCACAATTTAGGAATAATTGTATGAGACTCCTTATATATATATATATATATATAGAGAGAGAGAGAGAGAGAGAGAGAGAGAGAGAGAGAGAAAGAGAGAGAGAGAGAGAGAGAAATAATATAAAAAAGGTTAATTAAAAAGGTTTATGTATATAGAGATATGTATATAACACCGCGGTTCTGATAACACCGTTTCTGTGGCACAGAGCCAAGATAAATCAGAGCTTGTGTCCCCATGTAAACAAACGAACGAGTGGGGGTGTCGCATGTTTAAAATTAAGGCAGGATGCATAATGGAGCACCACGCGCGCATTGGGCTGATAACAATTCTTTGCTTTGTGCGCGCCTTTGTGTTCGAGCCCAGAGAACCTTGTCATACAGAGCAGCGGTGATTCGACGTTTTTGACGACTACAGTGTATGACCGCTGCGTGGGGAGCGAAGTCGAAAGCAGAAATTTTATTTTTTTTATTTAAACAAAATTTAATATTTCAATTTTCGGTATCATAGATGAAAACAAATCATTTTGAGATATTTTCAGGTCGTTTAAAATGGCTTATGGTTATTGTTGTCTATAACATATCGTACCTTTTAAATTTTTAAAAATAAAAAAAAATGTTAAAATATCTTGTGATATATATAGATATATGAACACCATGAGAAAGATACGTTTCAAAAGAAGGGGAAATTGCTTCCTTACATGCTCCAATCCACATTAGAAATGGGAGGTATAGAGAACCCTTACCAAGTTTAAAGCAATGTATACTTTAACGAGTCTAATGTAAATTTTAAAAATTTCGGATTATTTTTTTTTTATTACGTTTCCCATTGATGACCTTAACAACAAACACCGCACATATATTTCTCTCTCTTTCTCTTCTCTCTCTTAACGTCTCGGTAACCTCTCTTATGCCCCTGAGGGCAAAACTCGCCTTAAGGTTCAGGTAACTTTCATACTTTAACAGCTGTCGACTATAACATAGAAAGAGTATATGTTCTACAAACTTTACAGTATATTTTTTCTTAACAATGTTCGTATCTGGGAATACAATTAAAAGAGGAACTGTATTCTCACTTTTCCTTTCCAAAAATCTTATATTAACGTTACAATTAATATATGTGGCGTTCTGAACTACCGCTTCACAATAGTCCCGGCCTTATACCGTTACAGTCCACCAGTGAAGTGTTCATCACGTTCACTGACGCGTGCAAATGTTCATACGGTTGGTCTTTACGCCAAGCGCTACCGAGCCCTACTTTTTGCCTAGCGCTACCTAAGTTAAAGCGTCGCCACCTAAGTGGGGCTACCAAACGCTTGCACAAACGCTTACCACCGAGCTTATACAGACATGATTATTTTGCGCGATCATAACAGAAACTTCATTGTTTATTCTTTCAATAAATCAATGAAGCAATTTTACTGTGCATGACAGTTTTTACAACAACTATCAATTATTTATTTTATTTATATTATAACACTTTTTATATCATTAAGCATTTCCTCATAAAATCCATGTATTAGGCCAATTATATTATATACCGGTTATACCATTACATATAAATTCTGGAGCAATTAAATGTTTCCTTCTAAGTACAAACACTTTGTATGATATAAGGGATTGCTGGAACTAATTTATAGAATAGTCATGTGCAAGACTAGAATTAAGTGATATGTTTTTAACATGTATGGAGATAGTGTATTTCAAGTGTAAGTTTATTTTCATAGTAATCAGCTAACATAGCTTTTATTTCTAGGTATTGCTGATTTTTTAACTGTTAACATTAACAAAAACACACATTGAAAACAAATTTATTATATGCTGTATCAATTAATTATAAGTTGCATTAATTAATTCAATATAAATATACTCAACCGTAGGTATATGCATAATTTTGCCAATATATCATTGGATTTTGGAAAAAAAACTAGTTATTCGTCAAGTTTATTTCTTACATGCACTAATATAAGTATATAATTTAAGTTGTCCTTTTAAAGTCTACAGAAATACTGCATGTACCTGGGAAATATCATGCACTGAATTATTATATTCCGTTTATACACAAGACATACACAATATTCAGAAATAACATTACAGAAACACCAGGTATACGCTGGCGACCCGGGTTCTACCCGGGTGGGGTCATGAGAGTGGGTTGAGAGGCCCGTCCAATGCCAGTGGTTTTCTCTGGGTTCTTCCATCTTCACACATTACAGAACGCCACCATCTGATCGAGCCATGGATTATGCCTTGATAAGTTAAAAATAACTATACAATCCATGTAAAATGAGTAAATTAAAAAAATAGTAAAAATAATAATATTTGAGTCATATATATGATGTTTATATTAACAATAAATCAGTAAGGGAACATTAATAAGATTCAGTAATAAACCTTATATTATTTTATACTATTATCTTGTTCAACTCTTTCTTTACAAAAAAAAAAAACGTTTTATACCTAAGAGACAGACAGACAGACAGAAAGAGAGAGTCAGAGAGAGCGGGCATATTTTGATTGTGTCAAAAATCGTTGAATCAGTCGGGGCCTAAGTTCATTTGGTGGATACCTTGGTGGAGATATGTGCTGATTATTCATCATAGTCACCACTATCATCATCATCATCACCACCACCATCATCATCATCGTCGTCGTCGTCATCACAATTATTATTACTATTATTATTATTATTTTTATTATTATTATTACTATAAGCTCAGCTAATAAGTCATCTGAACTATAGTGATGGTCTCTTTGGCCGGCCGGACGTCCCTCTAACTCGGCACGTTTTGAAACCCAAATTCGACATTCAGTTAGATGTCCTTAAGTTGTCGAACTATACCCGACACTGGGTCAATGTGACTTTTTTCCTGATAACTTTTTAAATAATTATTATTTTCATTAATAATAATTATTATTATTATCATCGTCATTATAATTATAATTATAATTATTTTTATTATTATTATATTATTATTATTATTATTGTTATAGACGGAGGGAACAGTGATGGCGTCATTCCGCTGAGCGAGAAGGAAAACTATGCTGTCGTCATGGACCCTGAAAACCCAGTACAGAGTACCGGCTACCTGACAGGGCTTGAGGTCTATGTCCACGAGCCTGGAGAGATGGTCATACTGGTGGGTGCAAAACTACGCTACATCCACCACAATGTAATATCATAACCAGGGTTGGAGTAATTGTAATGTGTAATTGTAATGACCTGTAATTAATTACAATTTTTCAAGTAAATGAATGTTATTTGTAATTCAACAAAATGCAATTACAGATAATTGTAATTGTAATGATTACAAGGGTAAAAATAAATGTAAATTTCAATTACTTTTCAATTACTTTCCAAATTCATATCAGAGCACCTTATACCATATTCCTTTGCACTGTTTATCAAAACATTTTTGGGTAAGGATTGTAAGCTATGATTTTTAATACATAGTACCCATGTATGTAATAAGTTGGTAAACAGAGATAGGTATCAAGATAGCAGGGCTGTCTCAGTTGGATAGCTCTAACATTTGAACAGTGTCCACCGTTTCCTCTTGGCAGTGTATACCGGTTTTTAATACATGTCATACATAAGAAGCTAACCATAGTGAATGCCTGGATTTTCATTACCTTTTCCTATAAATAATTTCATTGCATCACATTGTAATATATTATATATTCAGCATGAATATATTTATATGAATTATTCAAATTAAAGTTTGCATCAATGAGTTTAGTGAAATTACATTTGATTTAAAATCCAGTATTTATGACATAACTTCTAATCAGCATCGATATTAAAGAAATTAGAATTTATGAGTTGATCTATGTGTAGAATTACTGTATAGGGTTAAGTTAGTTGCAAAAATGGTTTTTCCATCATCAAAGGTTTGATCCAACAATTATTTCCACGTGTGATTTTATTGGCATATGCCAGTGTTTTAAGAAGACATTCTGTTTGATAAAGGATAATATGTGATAAAAGAATATTTAGATGACATTTTTTGCATATGTTAAGATAATATGTTTAAAATATAGTTTACCCATATGTGCTTTCAGATATTTCTATTTTGTGTCAAAACACTAATTAAGCAAATGTTTCAATGCCTGATACTATAAACAATACAAGCAATGTTAATATATGATGATGACAGCCGGTTTTGATTTTCTAGATGAGAAAAGTGTAAATTTGAACATTATGCAATGATATATTAACATTAGTATAGCTATTGTGCACGGGTGACAGACAAAAGCCTACCCTGACAAAAGCCCAACGCTAAATGTGCAGACCTGGACAAAAGCCCACCCTTGACTAAGATATAAAATTAAATGATTTAATCATGTTTTTCTAATTTTTTTAAAATACTTCTGTATCATATTCTACATGTATGTAACATTTTTTATACTAATGACAAGTTTTATATATGTTTATGTGCTAATATATATGCATATATATCTGTTATATATCTGTCTGCAGCTTGCTAAAACATATATATATATATATATATATATATATATATATATATATATATATATTATTAAGTGAACATATATGTGTTATATTTAAATTTTTCAGTGGGCTCTTGTCCGATGGGCCTCGGTCAGGGTTGGGTTTTGTCAGGGTGGGCCTTTGCCCTACACCCATTCTGCACTTTAATATATTACACCAGATTGGATATGTTTTGTTTGCAGTTTTTACTTTTATAAAATTAATCAGTTGGCCTTTCTACCAATAATGATACTTTACATAAACCAAGCCCCTGTATATTATATTTTTTAAAAAGTAATTGAAAGTAATTAATTACTTTTCAAGAGTAATTGTATGGACGGAAGGGAGCCAACACTGGAATTCCAATACTTACTACAGACACTGAATGGACCGTTAAGGAGTCCACACTGGAGGCCTTCATCGTTTGGGATTCAGTGTATATATTGTACTATTTTCCATACTATTTTTCAGAATTCTTTTAGGTCGAAAGGGTGGGGTGGGCTTGGAGAACGAGGTCGCCTCTAAAACCGCCCCTGAAAGGCTTATATTGAACCACAGTCTGTTGTCTCTTCGTAAAGTAATCATCCGAAGTCTAGCATTAGTGTTATCCATTGTTTCGCAAAAAGAAGTTCCTAAAAAACTGTTAACGTTTAAATTTTAGTTCTTCTTTTTATAGGTGTTCCGGAAGAAACACAAGAGCGGAAGAAAATCTATGTTCGAGATAGTCGGGGCAAAGAAGGTCATATCAAAGGTCGCTTCCCATCTCAAATTAGAGGTAATGTGTTCGTTTCCACTAGTTACGCGCATGCGTGCATCTATGGAGCTACATCATAATCAGGTTAGAGTGACCTATTTCCGCGTCCGGTCAAGGTCAACCCATGCTGTGGCGTCTACAGTGAGCAAGCATCAAATATTGCAGGGCAGCATAAAATTTCAGGCAAAAAATATTTGAGGGTGCATCCAATTTTTGTAGCAGGTGGGAAATAGAAGAAAATTTAATAAATAAAAAAATAACAGGAATGGCCTTATTTATGATGAGGGGACTGAAAGTTGGATATTTTTTTTCCATTTGTGTAAAAGCTTGGCAGGTGGCGACATCTAACGGCCGGTTTTAAAACCTGTCATATATTGCCTTATTTCCTGAACATGACAAATCCACGGTTTTCCTGGAACAAAATAGAAGTGCACGGGTTGAGCTTGTGTTTTTTTTATGTATCACATGATGCCAAAAACTGGATAGAAAAAAAAACCCTTTTCCAGTGCCCCCAGTATGTGCACCTTATATGATATTATATAGGGCCTGGAAATACGTACTCTAGCAATTTTCAGTAGATGGTTATGACTAGTGCAATTTCGGTTCTCTAACATAGGAGTCCACGACCAGAGAATTAAGCGTCACCTGCTCAATATAAATTAATTGGAGGATCAATGGGGGGGGGGGGGGGGTGGTGGGGGTTCAGGACCCCCTTGCGATGAGCCGCAACAATCTTTTTCTAGGGTTTTAAACCATTTTATTATGGCCTGGATCCGTCCCTTTCTGGACCAGAGGACTTTTTTTTAGGTTTTCTCATTAATCTCCCGTGGTTGGTCCCTACCATTTCCAAAATCCTGGATCCGCCCCCTGAAATGCCTACTCAGCCATGTATTCACGCCTGGATTTTGACATGCAAGTCCTCTGAAAAAAAAATCAAACATTTTTAACGTTTACAAGGAAACAAACCTTTCCCACCGCACTAGCACAACGTGACGGTAACAACAGACAAAAAGAGTTTGGGTCTGTTATTCTGACAAGAGGAAGGATTATATGTTATTGTGTCTGCTGAAGTACTCGTCCAAATACACTGTACGTGGTCAGTTCGGGTGCAACGTTTTGGAACGGTTTCTATTCAACTGCCCCGACGGAAAGTTTTTAAAAACGTTTCCTTTGTGTGAAAATGGTTTTACTTGCGTATCGTTCAGAGATACGACCCAAAACGCATGCGCACAATGCGCACTTTTCAGAAAGATCATCCTTCATTGGAGCTGGAATGTTTTGTTGCAGTTAACACAATGTGGCAAGTTTGTTTTTCTATAAATATATGGTTAGATAGCATAATGAGATGAAATAAAACAAGACCGGGTAGCAGCATATTATCATTGCATAAATGTATATTAAAATATGCAAATTAGTCGCAAATGTGTTAACTGCTTTATTAAATGAAGAACAGAATAAATAATAAGACTGAGGCAGTGAAAGGATCGATATTTTCTGTGTTGGAATGTTCTTGTAAAAAATAATGCATTTTTTAACCAAAACAACCTTGATTTCTATAATTTTTTCTGCAATTTATGCCTAAAAACCAAATTTCATATAGATTTGTTTTATTTGTTACAAACTGAATCAGTAGTACCAATTTTACATTACTCTCCCTATTTATAGCCAAAATACCAATATATTTATGCATAATTTATTATTTTTTTTGTAATTTATTCAATTTTGCAAAATTATCTCGTTCAATATGCACGATAAAATGTCCCAAGCAGAAATCGATTCTTCAGGAAAAAAATACTATAAACAAAGAAAAGTTCTAATTAATGATTATAGAATTGTCCTGGGGTTTGCCTGTCTAAATGTATAATTAAATCCAGGAAGGGAAATCATTTTAAACTTTATACAGATGGGAGTAGAATTTGTACTTTAAAGTAACCCGCAGTTCCCACAAGCATACAACCGGAAAAGGAATTTACTCTTTTACTGTTACCATCCATTATAATTAAAAAGAAGGCCGTATCCGCACTAGCAAAGAATCCAGATCGTAAATAGGATACTTATCCGCATCAGTTCGGTTAACTGTAGTGCGCTTGAAAGACGGTTTAAAGTAGTCCGGTTTACTGTAATCCGGTTTCTAGTGCGTAAAGGCAAATCCGCTTCTAGTCCGAAAAGGGACTCGTCCGCTACATTTGATGCTGAAGTGCCCCCCTCCCCCTTGTGCTGTAATATCTCTCATTTTATATATATATTTTTCCAGTTATTCGTAATTAATTTTTATTTCACAGATATATTTTTCATTCCCTAGCAACTGAATTACTAAGTAATCTACAGTTTATTACTTTTTCATTCATAAGTTGAGAATATTTATGAACTGATCTGTGATAAGGTTAATTCATTAAGATAGCTTCCAAATATTACTATATTATTATTAGGTAGAGCTAATCTTTAGCAAGTATATAAGATTGTATGGACCAGTATAAGTGACCTTGCTTTGTTATACAAAGCAGCTGAGACAGATAGTACATATAGAATGAGATTAACAGAACAGCTGCAGGTGTTCTGATGATGACCAGTGGGCTATTATTATTAGCCTATTAGCATCAAGGTGATTCTAAGTTATGGGCGGGACGTCAATCGGTAGCAACCGGCACTCCTGGATACCAGGTACCATGGACACATAAATTTGCCCGTGGTCAAAGCTGAAGGTATTAGTGGACTAGTTTAACGAAGGGTTGCTAGCATCTTAATGAGAATAAGATTAAAGTATAGATCAAGATAAAAATAGAGAAAGGTTGTTGTAATTAGGAATTAAGGTACTTTTTTCATTGTGTAATATAAAGCAATTATGTATAAATATTGGTATATATACTGTAGGTATAGAGTAAACCTCTCACCCCTATTTCTTATAATGAGGTGAAGGTAACAGCTCGAGGAAGGCTACTGTAGCATTGCCTTTATTGTGAAGCTTCTTTAGTCCCCGGCCACTCTAATACAAATTTACATAAGCTATAGTAAGAAGCTGGTGAGCAAGATTTCCTGTGAGCTCCGAAGAGTTCCGGCGAGTCTCTCCACAGTTCTTTCAGCCGATTCAACAATAAACTGTGTGACCACCAAACTTCGTTCGGGATGGAATGTTAGAACGACTAAGAAGAGCGTGATGTGTGTCACCAGAGACTTTATCCCCGACCTGATGATATACTATACTGAGAGAGGCTGTCTTTTCGTTATTACACACTGCTGGGTCATAACACTGAGACCCTAAGTTTGACAACGTAATGCAAAGACATTCAAGAGAATAGTAGTTGAGGAACTCAAAATGTCATCCATACATTGCATATTTAAAATAAGTCTCAATATAGGAGGGGAAACCAACTACCGTACCCTCCCCGGTGTTCCCGTAAATAACTTTACAAAAAAATCTTGGCTCTAGATTTTTTTCTTATGGGTGAAATAGATGCACAGTTTAAGAACATGATTAGCAATAATGTTAATACCAATCAACCGTGAACTAACCCAGTATTAGAGCCCCCCTGTTCTCGAATTTCTGGATCCGCCACTGATGATGCCCATGCACCTGCCAGGGAGTACTCCGCCGCAGGCATGAATCTGATTGCGAATCAGGTGCGGACAGCAAACCCATGATGAATTGAATAAACTGATTCAGGCTTTTGGAAAGCGAACTACAGTGTGGACGCATAGCGGACTACTTCGAGACTAACGTACCGGGAAGTTTAATCCGCTTTACGGCCTATGCCATCTCATCACCTTAGCACTCCAGTCATAGTAACAACAATTTACCTGCCACCCCATCTGATTGCTGATGTGGGGATTACTTGATATTAGTTCAATTTATATTGCCATTTCTTGTAATATGCATCATATTTATTCGTTAAAAATTGGCTTTTCACAGAATTGCCAAAAAGGTTCATCAATATTCATGTTTTACACCTCTTTTCAATATTTCAGATGAGTGGACCAGACAGATTGCGAGTTCAAATGGGAGACCATATTGGATTTTATTTTCCGGGAAAAGCCATTATTCCATGGGAGTGTCACTATGAGAAAGGTGAAACCCTGTGGGGCCTTCTTCCCCTTAACAGGAAACGTATGAAAATGTCGAGGAAAAAATTGAAACTTTTTGCTATAAGATATGTATTCGAATTCGATGACGAACTGGGGAAATTGTGTAGGGAAAATCCAATCAAAATAGACATTCAAGCAGATCCTAACTAAACAGTTAAGGGGATTTTCGCACTTTGTGATTTTCACAAGGATATATATTTTATATACTAGTATGTGACAAGTTTAAGTTCCGCTAAAAAATGGCAATTATTAATAACATCAAAACGTTTATTTCATAGACTCAAATTTATAATAATGTATACTTGATTGGTACAGTGTAACACTCAAACAATGAGTCATTGTACAGAATCCTCTAGTTAATGTTAATAAAGTTATGGTGAAAGACATGTCGTTATTGTTTATTGTATCACAGGGGTTCTACATTTAATCCGAGTCAAAGATCGTTTATTTAGGCAAAAAAATAAGGATTGGGACTCGGGCACTTTTTATCAGAAATCAATGCGAGCGGGCGGTTATTTTTTTTATATTTTTTTTTGTATATTTCGATAAACAAGTCAAATGATAAGGGAAAAGCATGATAATAACAGATTTAATTTTTTAAACAAGTAAAAGCACTACATAAAAAAGGATATTTATCCAAATTGTATGATTTTATCTGTTTTGAAAGAAATGTAAGAGAGACATGAGCTCAAAATAAGTAAGTTTCTATTGAAAATTTAAAAAAAAATTTTTTTGATGCGGGGGTTTAAAAATAACGCGGGCGGTACCTGAGAACATTACTTTTTATTTTTGGTCTTAGAGATATTTTTTAGGAAAAAATGAGGTCCGTAAAGTAGGAAAAGACGGACACATCGGTCGACGAACGTAAAGCATCTTAATCGCTTATATGATCATTTTCAGCTCAGCTGACTGTAAGTCATTTGAGCTATAGCGATCACCCTTTGTCCGTCGACTTCCCCGGCCGTGCGTTAACAGGGCACAAATCGTAACCGCTGGACCTGGAATCTTCTCACTTGACATCCAGGGAGGTCCATGAAAAATCTCCTTGGAAACATGAAATTAGGTCGCTGTTACCCATATCCTTCGAGCTATGGGGCTCCAAAGTACCCCCCAGAATAATGCAAAATTTGATACAAAATCTCAAATATCTGAATAACTACTGCATTGATCACCATGATTCTTTGCATGAATATTGATCATGGGATGTTCCATCACTTCCTGCAGACTGGTGGCGCCACCTGTATTTTTTCCAATTGTTATGAATTTTTTTCTTTTTTTTTTCAGACCTGCAATGAAACTGTCATCTGTTTACAGGGCACAAATCGTAACCACTGGACCTGGAATCTTCAAACTTAATATCCAGGGAGGTCCATGAAAAATCTCCTGAAATTAGGTCTCTGTTACCCGTATTCTCCGAGCTATAGGGCTCATAAATACCCCCAAGAATAATTGTATCCGCCAAAACAGAGTTTTGCGGATACTATGTTTTTCAGCCGGACGCCGCCGCGGCGTAGGTGTCCAGAGAACTAATTCGTAACCGCTGGGCGGAATTTTACGAAAACGGATTATGTTCGGGTCACATGTGAACTGCTGCGCCCCGATTTTGTTTTGACCTCTGACGTTTCCTGTGCGCTCTGCATCCGTCTGTGCGTCTGTTATGACACATTAACCCACATATCTCGGGAGCCGTTTGACCGATCCGGAAAATTTTTTGCTCAAATGTAGCCCTTGGATAGCTTTATAACATACATAAAAAATGGTGGCGCCACCTGCAACCATTTTTGCACAGTGTCCATCTGTTCATCTGCCTTTGGATAAAATCACTCATATCACTGAATGGGTTTGACTTATCCACCTGAAATTTTGCATGTGTGTACATCCTGGACAGCTTTATTGATTTTATGACAGGTGGTACCACCTACATTCACCTTTATGCCGAAGACATCCAAGCTCATATCTCGGGAACCGTTTGACCGATTGGGCCAACATTTTGCATGTGTATCGATCTCACATAGCTCTTTATCATAGGCAAAACTGGTGGCGCCACCTGCAAACATTTTTGCACAGCGTCCGTCTGTTTGTCTGCCGTCGGATAAAATCACTCATATCTCTGCACTGGTTTGACTTATCTGCCTAAAATTTTGCAGGTTTATACATCTTGGAGAGCTTTCTTGATTTTATGACAGGTGTCGCCACCTACATTTACATTTACGCTGCAGACATCGAAGCTCATATCTCGAGAACCGTTTGGCCAATTGGGCCAA
Source organism: Sipunculus nudus (assembly GCA_026874595.1). Classification (NCBI taxonomy): domain Eukaryota; kingdom Metazoa; phylum Annelida; class Sipuncula; order Golfingiida; family Sipunculidae; genus Sipunculus; species Sipunculus nudus. The sequence goes on from CM049318.1 coordinate 33,882,069, forward strand.
AATTTTGCATGTGTATAGATCTCCCATAGCTTTTTATCATACGCAAAACTTTTGGCGCCACCTGCAACCATTTTTCCACAGGGTCCGTCTGTTTGTCTGCCGTGGGGTAAAATCACTCATATCTCACCAGTGGTTTGGCTTTTTGCGTTTGTATACAACTTTGATACCTTTCTGGATTTTGTGGTAGGCGGCACAATTACATACACATTTCGGCTGCATACATCCATGCTAATATGCAACACACCTCACTCTATTTCCCCTTGTTACTCAATCCATGCCGCACTTCACCTGTCTCACTCGGATTTCGGCAGATACACGTAGTCGCTTGTCGACTAATCGTTTTCTAGTTAAAAATTTGATCCAAAAAAAAGCTCCAGTATCTGAATAACTAATGCCTTGATATCCATGATTCTTGGGATATATATTGATCATGGAGTGTTTCATCAGTTCCTGCAGACTGGTGGCGCTACCTGTATTTTTTTCAGATTTTTACGCATTTTTCTTTCTATTTATGAGACCTTCAAATGAAGTTGTCTTCTGCCCAAAAGCCCACTGAAACCCATTTCTAAGGACTCTTCACAACACTCACGACTTGTTTGCACTCTGGCAGTCATTTTCCTCATTGTTCAACATTCCTTGAATTCAGCTGAGCGTCATGGCCCATGGGCCACTAGTTTTATTTTGTGGGAACAGAGAACAAATACAATGTGTCCAACGTTTACACATAGATGGCGCCACTAAAAGCTAAGTTTTGCATATTGATTACATGATCAATATACTGGCAAAATATGTTGAAATAGGTGCGCAAACAGTCAGTTGTTCTTATATCCGATTCGAGGTGAACCCGGTTTGATTTCTTCAGTCGTGACATCCCTCCGCCCTCCTCAAACTTTGCATATTATACAAAGGTTAAACATTTTTGGGGTGGGGATATAAACAGATCAATTTTTATTGACTGGTTATGTTAGTATTTTGTACATATGCATAATTCTATTAAGATTTCGGACTTCGTGAGGGACACGAGGTTATCTTTGCATCAGCCAGACTGCCACTCTACAGGTCCTGGGTGTGTATCATTGCTCGGTCATATCACGGGAGAATCCCCAAAAGGCGCACTGCAGAGCGCCCGAACGTGAAAAATCTCACCGCTCCTCAGATGAGATTTGAACTCACGACTTCTCGGCTTTGAGTCCTGTGCTCTACCCCTGAGCCACAGAATCCAGTTCCGAAGTTAAACTTACCAGATACTTGGAAAATTATAGTATGAAGATAATTTTGAAACATGCATGTTCACATCAGCCTCATTGAAGCCGTGCTGATGCCGTCTGATGTATTCGAGTACAATATACAGACATGTTTCCAATATATCTTATTACAATTAACCAGTTATTGCCAAACCTTGCCCAAACTGATACCCAGGACTTTTAAAGTCCCATCAACAGTTTTATTTTTGCTCGGCTGTTTAAATTACTTTGCACTGAAACATGAGAACCACAGTGCAATTGTGCACATATATAGGATCCAAATAAGGATACATAATTATATAGTCAAATCTGACCTGCCAAAGAGAAATGTCCGAAAAAAAGAGCAAAGGCTCTGGAAAAATAAAAAGAGTAGCCTAATTAAAAATAAAGAGTGAAAAAAAGAGTTAAAATAACGGCAATGCCCCATTTTGTTAACACAGACTGAATAGAAATGTGCATGGCATACTTCGTTTACTACACACACACACATATATATGTATGTATGTATATATATATATATATATATATATATATATATATATATATATATATATATATATATATATATACAGTGAAACTCCTAGACTTGCGGACAACTAAGTAAGGCGGACAACTCACTAATGCGGACAATCAATCTCAGTCCCTTCAATTTTGCCTCTATATTATGTTTAACGTAAACTCAGTAAAGCGGACAACTCACTCTCCCGGACAACGGACATACTTTTCCGTCCCGCCAACATATCTAGTATATATTACGACCCTCTAAAGCGGAAACATATCGCGAGTTCTATTTTGTTCATATATTTGCTGGGGGATGGCGCTCCGAGGTCATGACCTCGTATGACCTGTTTTGGTCAAAGCGACAGCCCGGGGACAAGCGTAATTTGGTGACCTATTGCATGTTATATGCAAATATACAGTATCGAAATTGTTGTTTATTTCTGTAAATGTGTTGATAACAAAGTCATTATTAAATTAAGATTGAAACAGCTTTCCATTCCACAAGAGCGCTATCAAAGACTGCCGTTAGTGCTTTGTGATCGGCTTCTGGCTCGGGGAGCCGTAATTATAGTTTGTGACAGTTTGCACTGTGTTATGGTGAAAGGGTTGTGAAGACTTTTAACAAGAATCATGCTTTCCAGATGCTGTCAATAATCATTCTTCAATATGCCTAGTGCAACCATCCATGAACTGCCGCTTGCTTAGCAGTTAATAGGCTTAGTTGTTTTTTTTAATAATTATTTTTATAAATTGCAACTGCATATTTAAGCTATTTTGAGAATGATTTAAATCAAATTTATGGAACCTATTTCAAATAAGGCGTAAATTTTATAAAAACATAGGATATTAGAAATATTCAATGAGAACTGATGCAATATGCCAAACTCCTCAACTCACAAATACGGACAAAATCCTCCAGTGCTTGAGTGTCCGGCTTAGGGGAGTTTCACTGTATATGTGTATGTTTGTTTTCCCATTTCTCGTAACAGCTGCTGATTATAGTGCCTTAACAGGTATAACAGGGACCAGGTATAATACACCTGTAGCAGTAAAAATAGAAAAAAATAGTTTTGCTCTTTTACTAAAATGATTGCACTGAACTCTATTGGAAACTTCTCCTTCGTCAAACAAAATGTTTTGAAGAATGAAAAGTAAACAAAATATGTGGCGTTCTGTGCTTTTCAAAGGAATCACAAACACTTAGTTAAGGTCAGTCAGTAAAGCATAGATCACCTGCCCCGACACGTGAGTAAAATGTTTATAAAAGTATAACCGGGTGTTCCTTGGTGCGTCCTCGTTGACTTGACAGGTGTGAAGCACGACACCATGATGTCCACTCTCTCCCTGCTGTGCTTGCTTTTACTAAGCATCGCGCCTGCATCAAGCCACAACCGTGAGTATAATAAAATTTGAATAAAACAGGCCCGTCACCAGCCGGTCATGCCAGGGGGTGCATCAGCTTCGGTGAGGGCACTGTATTATTATTATATTCGAGTTTTCCCCTCCTTTTTCCTATGTATTTTCAAGCCCCCCCCCCCCCACACACACACAGAGTAATGACAATATATATATATGCATACATTTATATATATGTATATACAATCCATTAGTAGAGTTTAGGTTAATAAAAATTTGCTCACCATTTCGTGGTACATAATCATACAGATACATTTTTTTTAATCCGCAAAATGCTGTTGACACTTCATGGGAATCAACTGATTTTGTGTACTCTGGTAAAGAAAACGACAGTATAAAATTGCTCATGGACAGGTCCGTATGTCACTGAATGTCTGTAAGGGGTAAGGATTCTTGTCAATGTAGAAAAAGTTGCCTCACAAATAGCAGTACTTTCTCAAGTTGTGACAGTAGAAGCATATTGAATTAATACAAAAATGAAATGGCGTATATATTGGATACAACCAAGCACTAATATCTCCCAGGTCCATGTAGATATCTGGATTAAGACTTCACGATATATGTACATTCTTCTTTTAAAGAAGAATCATGTGAGATTCCATCCAATGAGTTTGCTTAAGTCTGTGTTACCGAAGTATGTCCTGTTTTGTGACCAAAGTTTCAGAAGTGACTGCAACAGTTTCCAGTATCCCTCTCATAATCATGCATCACTTTCCAGAATGGATGCAGCTGTCAAGAAAGTTAGTAACGAGGCATCTGAATTCTGTGGAAGCCAATCAAGCCATATCCTCCAATTTTGTACAACACCACCCTTTTTGTTGCCTTGTAGAAAGAAACATATTACATGACATGTGTCATCAAGGTAATGCGCATCAAAGTTTTCAAAGACTGGATCCTGTTTCTCCCATGCTAAAGCTTCATTAACAAGTGGTCTGCCAAGGGGTCAGGAAAACGGTCACTTGTACCAGCTACCCCTCACAACAGGAGGACACACTGTCCTTTAGAGGGTAATGTTATGATAGAAAGCAAGGCAGGAACTCTCTATGCCATGGGGTTCAAATAGCTTACAGTGTACAGTTATGCCACACATGATGAAAATATAATGCAGTGAATGTCTGGTGTTTAGGTCTGATAAAAAATGATAAATAATCTACTGATATTGATTGTAAATTGTGTCATTATTGCAGTTTAATTAATGTTTTGGGATGCCCTTGCAATGCATAATTTTAGCGGTCTCTCATTGTAACTATGACCATGTTGGTCCTGTCAGGTTGTCACGTTGTCCGTTTTGATTTTAATCAGTCTCACAGACAAAGTTAAACTAAAAAGTATGCTAATGCATGTTTAGCTGAAATCAGTTATAATTGAAGCATTGTTTCTCCATTTTACAATAAAAGGACTTGTACTTGTAACCTAAATAAAAACTAGATGTGTCGGAACTGCCTGGGGCAAAGTAGAAACATTTGTTAAATTTTGTAATTTTTTTTAAGTTCAGGAGGTGTCGTATGGTCAAAAGTAGGTAAACGGGGACGAAACGCGAACTCGATCTGTAACTGGTCATTATTTGGCAACACATACAAAATCAGGGTGGTATCTGCAGGCCATTGCGGAAAAAAAGTCCATACATATGCATTTGTTCTATTTTTCATGAAATTTTCTATGTTCAGGAGCCGTAAAATGGTCAAAAGTAGGTCAACCGGGACGAAACGCGAACTCGATCTGTAACTGGTCATTATCTGCCCACACACCAAAAATCAGGCCAATATCTGCAGGCATTGCGAAAAAAAAGTCCGTACAACTGTTTGATTTCGGAATGACGGAATGACGGAAGGATGGACATGGGTAAAACTATATGCCCCAGCCACTTTGTGGCGGGGGCATAAAAAATTATTAGTGACTATCCAAGGACCATAATCTATAAGCCTGCCGCCCAGTCTGTTCAGTCTTGCTAACTAATACTAGTATGCCTGGGCACGTGCAGTCACGGCTGTATAATTAAACCGTTAGTATATATATACACCTTGCTTCACAGTCTGATGCTGATTTAATGCTTATTATAAGACACCTGTCTGATAAAATTAATTTATGGCTGCATGTATCTAGAATTAGGTGAATTGTCCATTGGTTTATGATATAGAAAACAAGACCAAACTATCTACTTTACCAATGATAAATGTTATATGCATGATAAAACTGTAAGAAGCAAGGAAAGATTAAACATTTGCTTTGACTACTAAATTTAATTTCATTTGCAAGACTGTGATGAACTTGATTAAAACTTCAGATTGACAAAATCAGGGCCCAGCTGCATGTTAACACACGATAACACAGCCATACATTGTCCAGACCAATTGTACAAAACGGCTGACTTGTCCCCATGCAGTCCTGGTGTGTGTCCAGTACAGCAGGATGCTGCCTGACAGCTAAAGCCTGTTAAAGCCCTAGTATATACCAGGTATTCTGGTATAAGTATGATCTTATTTTGGTTTTCGTATACCATACCGGTACACCATATGTTATTGGAAATGCTTAATCGTCATTTCGAGACCAAGTTAGGGGCACCACTGATATTTTGGGTGCCCCCTTGGCTACGGGCCTGGATTAAAATATTTTAAAATTTTATCTTTGATCTGTAACTTTATTGTAACTGTCAGAACCAGATAGCTTTGAAATCCTACTCTGTCCGGTAAATCATCTGTCAGAAAAAGGTAACTTTAAGCTTTCCTTAGCATTCACAATTTATGAATAATTGTATGAGATCCCCTATATATATATATATATATATATATATATATATATATATATAGAGAGAGAGAGAGAGAGAGAGAGAGAGAGAGAGAGAGAGAGAGAGAGAGAAGCAGACAGACTGACAGAGATGTATATACTGAGCGAGATATTGAGATTATGTATATAGAAATATGTATAACACCGGTTTTGATAACACCGTTTCTGGCACAGGGCCAAGATAAATAGGAGCTTGTGTCCGGGTGTAATCAAACCAACTAGTGCGGATGTCACGTGTTTAAAATTTAGGCAGGATGCATCATGGAGCACCACGCTCTCTTTGGGCGGATTACAATTCTTTGCTCTGTGCGCGCCTTTTTGTTAGCGCCACGCCAGACAAAGCAGCTCTCTCTCTCCTCTCCTCCTCCTCTCTCTCTCCTTCTCAACCTCTCTTGTGCCACTGAAGGCGAAACTCGCCCTGGCAACTTTCATACTTAAACAGCTGTCTCCAAATCTTTCATTAACTTAACAATTAATATATGTGGCGTTCTGAACTGCTGCTTCACAATAGTCCCGGTCCCATACCGTTACCGTCCACCAGTGAAGCGTGCATCACGTTCAATGATTCGTGACAAAGGTCATACGGTTGGTCTTTATACTGAGCGCTACCGAGCCCTACTTTTTGTCGAGCTTTACCTAAAGTTTGAGGGCTTTCAGCGCCTCGAACTAGCCTAGCTCACATATATACACCGGGCGCGTTACGGGTTTTTGAACCCGGCGGCTTGCCGTGGATCGTCGAGACCGTACGGTCATCGCGTGGTTTTTCTTCCCACGTTGTTTGCACTCACATAAACTGCGGCGACCGTACGGTGACTTCCGAAACTATAGGTTGGTTTAAGGCCCAGTCACACCGACCAAAGGTGTTTCTACGATGTTTTATGTACCCCGGTTCGTCCAGGTTTTCAAACCGGAAGAACCGGGACGAAATTTCTTAAAATCCACCGTGGAGGTCTCGACGATCGTCAACGGTCATCGTCTTCCCCGGTGTCAGTACGGTATTGCACGGTATACTCACGGTTTGTCCCGGTGGCCCTAGGGTGTCAGTTAGGTGACGCTAGGGTGCCCACGGTGTCATTACGGTTCGGCACGGTATGACTCACGGTGAAGCTGTTTGACCTACGGTTCTATACGGTGCCACTACGGTATTGCTACGGTACTTACGGTGCTGTTACGGTGGAGTTACGGTGGACTTGCGGTGGTCACGGTGCCACTAAGGTCTTACTACGGTGTTACTACGGTTTATTACGGTAGACACGCCTTGGGCTATAAAAGAGCGGTAGCACCAGCATTCCAGCACAGTTAAAAAAAAACACGAGAAAAATAAGCCGCTTATCCATGTCCACTCAGTGTTTATTGACATTTTTTATTTATTTATTTTTGACAGCCATTAGTAGGCTATTATTATGCCAAAAATGCGAAAGAGAAAAGCTAAGCCAACCAAAACGGTTACAGATGAGGAAGAGGACACACAGGGACCTGATGATTAATTAGGAGCTTCAACGTCAAAATCAGCAACTAGATCTGCTCCAGGCGCAGCCAGGGACGTTGGTGATGATAAAGATAACGACGATCAAGAACCAGAACAAGATGATGATGATGAAACTGCTGCTCCTGCCAAAAAACAGGCAGAGTGAAGAAGGTGTCCATGAACATTAGTGGTTCAATTGGTATTCGTTCAGTTGCAATTGCCATTGCATCATTTGCAATCTTTTCTTCTGGTCAAGTTGTTGCGACATCTCTGCAGAATACATGCGGAAGAATGAAAGCATTGAAAAATCACCCCTATTTATATGCAAGACCGTGGTAAACGTGGCAAAGCGTGATACCAAAGTGCTAGTACTTTCTCACTCTTGTGGCGCCGTAGTCCTGCGTAACGGCACCTTGATATCCGTAGCCAAAACGTTGCTCGAACGTGACTCCACCGTCAATTTCCGTGAAGAACCGTCCCTTTACCGTGAGAAAACCTTGGTATACCGTGAAAAACCGTGGTTAGTCGTAGCTGAACCTTGGACGCCATGAATACTCCGTGACAGCACAGTAAAAGGACCGTGGAGAACCGTGAGGCCATTGAAAGCCTCAAAAAGTCACCGGTTGTCCCGCAAATGCTACGGACATTCACAGTGGCGTCAAGGTGTTGTTACGGTGTATGCCGTGTCACTACGCTTTTTCTACGATTTGACTTAGGTTTATCCTGGTATGACCTTTCCCCACGGTGTACCTTGACATGTCCCGGAAATTTTAAACCGTTTAAAACTTCCGCGACTCAATCCCGGTGCCTCACGGTTTTCCACAGTTCTTCAAGGTACTCTTACGGTTCTTTAAGGTATGGCTAGGGTTCTGCACGGTTCTTCAAGGTGTTACTACAGTTTTATTACTTTCAAATTAATTAGTTGAGTATAAGGATATTTATGAACAGCTGAAGATCAACTGCAGAGCACCAGGCCCTGGTTGATACCGGTACTCGAATTCGCGATCTGTGCTCTTAGGAGTCATGTGTGCTGTCGAGACCACGAAACCCGATAAAATGCAAAGTTAAACATAAGACGTCAACATATCAGTTTTTTTTAACTCCGAGCAATACATTTAAAAGATAATATTTTGCAAGTTACAAACGTAAATGCGCCATTGACTTGTTTGAAAACGATTGAAATTTTATATCATAATTTTCAAGAAGTATAAATATTAAATATTATACCTTTCTACAGTTTGACTACATAACACAAAGACATAAGGGAACAGTATTTCAGGAACAGGAAATCCTCGTTTTCTATAGCCTCAAAATGTCCTTTTTTCATTGCATATTCAAAAAATCCGCAATATTGTAGGGCGGTATCGCCTCCTATACCCTCCCCATATACCTGTACCTGACCTTAATGAAACCATGGTTCATAATTGAAAAAAAAATCATATTTTCATACACAAAAATATATAACGTATAGTATTAATAATATTATTAAAAATATGTGCATATACATGTATATATAACTGTTTTCATAGTACCCATACATGCATATCAGCCCCACTACCACCCCCACCCCCCTGTTTTAGCATTCTGGCTCCGCCACTGATCATGGCCCCCTCCCATCCTCAGTCCTGGCTACGCCCCTGAAGTACGAAAAAGAGCAGTGCCCTGGTAAAAAAAAAAGACTCAGAGAGTAACCTACTTTGAAATGGAGAGTGAAGTAAAAGAGTTAAATTAACGGCAATATACTCCATTTTTTATCACAGACTGAATACAGCGTCATATCGACCCTCTGGCATTACGACCAGATTATAATATACTAGCGCCAGAGTGTCATGACATCTATGTCTGAGGAACGCATTAATGAAGATGCAAATATTTTCGTCATTTCTGACAATGCTTCATGGCCTACAGGTAAACTGTCAATCAACATAAACCAGCCCAATCATTAGCATTTTTTTGTGTACTTTCTAATAATACCAAACATGAGCGAGAAAAATTCCGTTTTAACCCAGCACATTAGTAAATCCTTTGGCGTGTTTGTTGAATTTATGACCGCATGAACACAAGCATGGCTCGCACGGGTTACAGGACGCAGGCAGCTTGCAGCCGATACAGGAAATGACCCGTGTCCATAGAGACGGTGTTTCATTTTGGGTTGTGAGCTCACATGCATACTATTGTGTAGATTTGTTATTTTTAGCATAATATTGAGATTATGGACCGGTTACTACGATATGAATGCAACCTGATGCAAGACCACTGCGATACATTCCTAGATATAACTTGTATCACGACTCGAGTAGGCTTACCAGCCCAATTATCCGATTGCCTACTGAGTCGGGTTGTCACGGCTAAGACTGAATAGAGATGTGTTTCGTACTACATACCCGGTATGTATGTATTTATGTGTGTGTGTGTATATATATATATATATATATATATATATATACACACACACACATACACATTTCAAAAGTCAGAAACATACATGGTGCACATCCCCCTGCATGAAGGTAAGGGCATTTTTCACATGTTGTGCCATATGCTTGTCATTTGCACACACAAAAAATGTGTAATGTCCCATTCTTGTTCCAACGGGACTGTTGTAGCAGGAGAGACATGGTATATACCGGAATTCTTTCACTGAAAAAAGAGGGGAAAACAGAGTGCTGCCAAAAAAAAAGGGAAAAAAGGAGTTATAAGCATCATTTTCAGTATATATAAAAAAGTGAATCTTTTAAAAACAAGGGACCCATGGGTCACGTCGCTCAGCTGATTTTTGGAAAATATTAGCAAATGCAAAATATTCTTATTTCTTTTGGTTTTTCATGCATATAAGCATTTCAAAAGCTAAGAGAAAATGGCCATGCTAAAATGAAACCCAGTAGATTATAGAATAATGGACATAAGCTAAAACATATGCACTGTGTAATAAACTTGTGGCCTGAATTAAACCATTTAATGATGCACCAAGGGGAAAATGGGCCAACGGTAAGTGTTATATGAAAGTCACATTTCATAAACAAAGAATGTGTGAAGAAATTAAATTTTCAATATTTAAATATATGGCCATATGATTTACAAATTATTACCACAACGTTTGACCAATATTTCTGATTTTAAAACTAAGTTTAACAGTGTTATTCACACCTAGGCCCGGCCAACTTTAAGAGATATGAATGAAATACTACAAAGTATTTATACCTTCTTAAATCTTGTCAATTGGCACTTACATTATAACCTAATATTTTATCACATTTTTATCTTGAAAAAAAAAAATAAAATGGTCAAAGTCTCAACAAAAAGAATTAATTTAACATTTAAATTATAAGATTCATCTTGTTTATGAGTCCTGTGTATTGAAGGGGTTGGTTTGGGAGGAGTCTCTGTTGTTACTGCTGGTTGCTGAAAAAAATATGAAATTATAAGATTCATCTTGTTTATAGTACAGGTCTGTCAACCGAACTGGGTGGGGGGGGGGGGGGAGAGAAAGGCTCCCTGTGGTATTAACTGCAGACAACCTGATCAAGCTCAACAAAGAGAGATGGCTTGCAAGAGTGAGGGGTTACATAACAACAGCCTGGGCATAGAGAGCTGCACTGAATGACCTACATAGACCCCTAAGTGGGCTGCTTGACAATGTAAGGGAATACAACAAGAGCCTCCAAAAAAATTCAATAACTAGCCTAATTTTTTAGCTTTTATTTTCAAATTTAAGATTTAAACATATTAAATCCTTATGATGCACCAAGGGAAAAAAAATGGGCCTACAGTAAGTGTTATGTAAAAGTTACATTTCATAAACAAATAATGTGTGAAGGTAATTAAGTTTTTCAAAAGTTAAATATATGGCCATATGAGTTAAAAATTAATCCCACAAAGATTGACCAATATTCCTGATTTTAAGTTTAAAAGTGTTAATAAAACCTAGGCCCAGCCAGCTTTAAGAGATATGAATGAAATGCTACAAAGTATTTATATCTTCTTAAATCTTGTAAGTAAGCACTTACATTAGATCCTAATATTTTATCACATTTGAATTTTAGGATAAAATTCCTGAAATTTTTTTCTTAAAAAAAATAAACTTGTCCAAGTCTTAACAAAAAAAATTATTAAACATTAAAATTGTGAGATTTGTCTTATTTATTAGTCCTGTGTATTAGATTAAGGGACAGGTAAGAGAAGGGGTCTCTGTTGTTACTGCTCGTTGCTGAAAAAAACGTGAAATTATAAGATTCCTTATTTAAAGTACAGGTCTGTCAACAGAATGGGGGGGGGGGGGGGGGGAGGCTCCTTGTGGTATTAACTGCAGACAGCCTGATCAAGCTCAACAAGAGAGAGGGCTTGCCTGAGTGATGGGATTACATAACAGCCCCAGGAGCATAGAGAGTTGCACTGAAAGACCTACAGTGACCAAAGTGGACTGCTTGACAATGTAAGGGAATACAACAAGAGCCTCCAAAAAACGATGGACCACGACTTTAGCTCAGATGACTTATCTTACATTTGTGACAGCAGTGTTGCATCACTAATCAGTTCACCCAGGCAAGGCTGTAGGGACCAGACATGGCTGGCCTGTACATTCAAAATGTAAATATATTAGAGCCTCGAAAAACTTCAATAACTAGAAAAATTTTTAAGCTTTTACTTCAAATTTAAGAATTTAACAGATTAAATCTATAAATATATATATATAGGTATACAATTAAATTTTGGTCAACTAAAGTTGTATTACTGAAAAAAAAGTCTCTAGGTTTAACATTTTTGGTCTTAAGTGACCGAATATCTTCCCTGATTTTTTTACAAAGTCCATTATGTTTGGGCCTATAACTTTTTTAAATTATATAACACAGACTAAATTCCTAGCATGTACATAGGAATTATATAGAGGAATATATATGGTAAATATGAAGAAAACCAGATGAGTGGTTTTGATATTAGGCAGTCCTGAAGTATGAAAAGATTTTGAATAGAAACACAGATGTATTTATTTTTTTTTCAAATATATTTTTTTTAAATTTGCAAAATAATATATATATATATATATATATATATATATATATATATATATATATATATATATATATATATATATGAAAATAATACTTGATTCAGGATTGGAAAAGTTGTATTCATTGGATCAAAAACAGCAATCGGTTAATGAATGTAATACAACATATCTGGTTGGGGGGGGGGGGGGGAGGAGGGCAGGGTTGCCTCATGTGATTCTACATTTGTAAAAGCTGTGTTGCATCACTAATACGTTTACCCAGACAAGGCTGTAAGGACCAGACATGGCTGGTCTGGAGGTTCAAAATGTAAATACATTAGAGCCTCAGAAAAACTTCAATAACTAGAATAATTTATCAGCTTTTACTTTCAAATTTCAGGATTTAACAGATTAAACCTATATATATACCGACTGTGAAAAGTAAATCAAATGTGCTTTCAAGAAAAAAAAGTGCCATGGTCAAATTTGGGCAAAATTTAAGGTACCAGATTTTATATTTTTGCCAATATTTAAAAAAACTTTAAAAATTTTGAACTTATTTTTGATATACAATTAAATTTTGATTATTTAAAGTTGTATTACTGAAAAAAGTCCCTACCTTTAACACTTTTGGTCTTAAGTGACCAAATATCTTTCCTGATTTTTTACAGTCAATTATGTTTGGGCCCATAACTTTTTTTAAATTAAATAATACTGACTTAATTTCTGGCATGTACATAGGAACTATATAGAGAAATATTTAAGGTATATATGAAGAAAACCAGATGAGTGGTTTTGATATTAGGCAGTCCTGAAGTGTAAAAATAGGTTTTTAGAAAAAATTGAGTTTAATTCTTAATTTCTCAAAGGAAAGAAGTCGCAAAGACCCAGTTTTCGGGTTGGTAGGTCTTGGGGACATCTAACATGCCGAATTTTGGATTCCTAGGTCTTACGTTTTCAAAACGTGCCACATCTACGGACGGACGGCAAGACGGAAGGACGACGGACAATGGACCACGACTATAGCTCAGATGACTTTATAGTCAGCTGATTAAAAAAGAATGATTTGGAAGGCCTGCAAATAGTATGATAATACATTTTAACATATTTCTTTTTCAAAGGAAGTTGTAAAATTAGCTAAATCCAGCACTTTCAAATGAAAATTGTCAATCATTCTTTTGTTTTGAAACCTTATCTTTGTGATGTTTTCTTCTGGATTAATACACACATTTAAAACGGTATGCTTGTCAGGTTTAAAGACTCGGGATGTGGTTACCGTAACTGGACTGTAACTAATGTAGTGCGCATTCAGTAAAAATAGTACCAGAATATCAGCAAAAGCTGACAAAAGTCCTCAGCCAAAAGAGCAGTATTTATGGGTGGTAACAGTAACAAGTATTCAATATACTTATATTAAATATAATATATATATATATATTAAAAATATACAAAATATTTTTCTCACACGGATGTATATCTGTACATATGTCTCTTGTTCAAGTTTTGAATTTGAACTAGATAGGCAAGTGGTAACTTTGTAATTCTGGCCCCAGTCTTTGCAAGTCATGCAGCACATCAAGGCAAATGACCATTCCACATTCCAAAACAATCCATCCAGTATTTCCTGAGAAATAAACTCCTAATGTTTTTCTATTATAAGCTCTGTGACCTTAATAAGTAGGTCAAGGTCACCCATCTTCGACCTTGACCGAGATTTTGTTGATATGTATCAGCACCGAAGAAATGAAATTCCTGTGTTGAATACTTTCGGAGATATCCCGCTCACAAGGCCAAAATTGAAAAATCCGATAAAAATTCTTTGAAATCAGAAATTGGAGGTGGCGCCCCCAAACTCGTGCAGCAGTTACAGACCATCAGTGTCAATAATCATAGCATGTTTTATAACAATCCGCCCAGTGATTCCTGAGAAATAAGCTTCTAAGTTTTTCTCAATAATTCCCTCTCCAACGTCGAAAATTAATGCAAGGTCATCCATCTTCGAACTTGACCGAGATTTTGTTAATATACATCAGCACCGAAGAATTAAAATTTCTATGGTTAATCCTTTTCTCGAGATTCTGTTCACACGGTAAATGTTAACACACGCTTTTTTCTATAATTCGCTCTAAAACGTCGAAAAATAAGTCAAGGTCTCCCATCTTCGAACTTGACCGAGATTTTGTTGATATACATCAGCGCCGAAGAAATTAAATTCCTACGGTAAATCCTTTTCGAGATATCCCGCTCACAAGGTAAATGTTAACACACGCGGACGGACGGACGGACGGCTTGGGTGACGACAGTAGCACTTCAGCCTCTTAAGGCTGAGGGCTAATAAAAGTACATGAACATAAACACCATGATGGAAATAAAATGTCTTTATTATCAAGGTTAACAAAGATTGCAAGCACCGAAGGATACATTGCCTCACCAAGGCACAAATGATGCACGGAATGGAGGTAAAAGATCCATTCTATATAAGCACAAGAAGTATTGAGTATAAAACCTACAGCATGTAAGGCACACAAGTACTGTATAGAAAATACAAGGAAAGCTACACATGATTTCATCCATAACAATCGAAACATTTGCTCTTACTGATGCTGGGTAGACACAAAAAAAGTTAACATTCTTTCTGTGTTTACACAGCTGGCGAATCAATGACAGTTATTGCCACCGCCAGGAAGGTATACTTTAACCCCGTTCGTGTGTGTGATTGTTCAAAACATAAATCACGCAATCATGAACAGGATCTCATGAAGTTTTCAATGTGTTTCAGAAATTGGCCTTTGAATAATTGATTAGATTTTGGTGTACATCCAGATTCAGGAATGTCATCAGGAAATATTTACAAATGTGCAGTCACTTGTGCATGAATGAACCAAGAAGTATGGGCAAAAAAAGTGAATGCAAACACATGGTGGAGGCTTGCATTCCTTAGAATGCAGATTTCTAGTTTAATATTGGGGTTGCAAAGTGCAATATATAGAAAGCAGCATCTGTACAGTCAGATACCCCTGTATTAATACACTTTTGATTTCTGTTTATCTGATGGAGAGGAAATGCAAAGTTGGAATTTGATAACAGTTAATATGGCACCCTATGATGCATGTTAGGTGAATGTTGTAGGTCTGAAAACCAGGTGAAAGGCCTCTGACTGGCTATTCACAGCATGGCTTTAGTGATAGGAAGGTAGGTTTAAGATGCATTCTGATTTATATGGGAAGCATACAGGCAATGTCAGAGAGTCATCATACCATGAACACGGAAGAACAATAGCTTTGATATAAACTATAGACAGTATACCTTACACATATCACACTGTGTACCATAAGCAAAGTATCATAATGTTTACTGCCTCAGCCTGGAGTATATGCATTCATCCTTGTTCATATGTGAAGTTGTGTTTGTTCACAATATAACTCGCATCATGTTTATTCACAACATAAACAGAATCTCATGATATTTTCAGGGCATTTCGAAAAGTGGGCCAATGAAGAATCAATTAGATTTTGGTGTAGGTCCTGCTCATGATCAAGATCCCAGAAAGATTTCCAGGAATATTCACAAACGTGAAGTCACATATGCACAATTGTACATGGATTTATGGACCGAATAAGTGAATGCAAACACTTGGGGGTACTTATGCATAAATGAACCTTGGAATATGGGGTCAATAAGTGAATGAAAACATGGTTGCACAGTACCCTAAATTAAGGACCACCCACATGGCTAAGGCCTGCATTCCTTAGAATGCATATTTTCAGTAATTTCATGAGAAAATGTACTTTTACTTTTAAAGCCCTACTGACAACAGTGATGATTATCTGGGGCAAAGTTTAACTGTCTGATACATGTTCTTCATGACACTGCAGTGCACCAGTCTAGCACTAGGTTTTGGTCAAACAGATATATGAAATTCAATAATCTTAAACAACCTCTGCATAACACATATATATATAAAAGTCATAAAATTCAAATTCTTAATTGTATGTATTTGCTATGTTCATAGTCATAAAACAAACAGATACAAAAATTTCAATAATCTTCAAATGCCTTCTGCATCACACAGATATATCAAAATTCATCAAACATAAAATTCTTGGATACATGTATTAGCTATGTATGCTATGCACGCATGGTTATAAATCAACTATCAATAATATATAATAATCTACCAGTATGGGCCATTTCTGAGTTCAACTCCAAAATCCTGCTACTAGCAGAAAACAGCTAACAGAAAAAAGCAGTTACCAAAGACACAACAAGTGAAAATAAAACTAAAAAAAGTTCTAATTTCAAAATTTGTGACCCTTTTCAATTATAAAAGTATTAGATGAATCCTAGGTAAATATTATATCAATCACATATATTTGGACCAACACCAAAAGAAAATCCAATTATTGTTTCTTAATATGAACTTAAATATAACAAATGGTCCAACATTACAATAAAAACCTTTCAAGGACAATTAGAGTCTTTATATAACTTTTTCAGTGTTGACATAAACAGTTCAGGGCTTTTTGTGGTGTTTGTTCCAAAGATAACGTCAGAAAAACAATGAAAGGTTGGAGGCAGTTAAATATAACCCAAGCTATTTAATGGGCATCCAGAAAAGGGCTCAGGGTGGAGGGCCTCCATATTCTTCTGATTAAACAAGTTGTCAAAATAGCAAAACTGTGTCCTTGATGAAGTGACACAGATCAACTGCAAAATTATAACAACTAACAGAAATTCAAAATCACATCAGAATTTCAACACAAGCACTTGGTGCAAATTTAAATTTGACAAACTCTTATTTTTCACCCTCTGGGTGTGTACTGGATTAAAGCAAGCTAGACACAACAATTCATTACTGTAATTCTTATATGCAAACCTATTACAATCAAAATTTCTAAATGGCCCAATAATACTGTAAGACAGTAATAAATTCATCAGATATTCAATCAGGGGTGCATTCGACTTCAGTCAGTTGGACACATTGCTTTTTCTAAAAAAGAAAGCCCAACAGAGCAGAAATTCCTGCATGGTACAAAAATACTGTAACACAGTAATAAATCAATCAGCTTTTCTATGTTTTGTGTATTCATTAGCTGGATAATTTGTTTTTGATACCTCTAACATAAACCTGTCATAGTAGAAATATATTCTCCATAATATATAATATCATAATGAAAAAGTAATTACCTTTTCATCCTTCAGACTACAACAATATTCCATATATTTCCCTAGATATAAATATATCAAAAACTTCTGTAAGCATTCTTTGTGTGAAATAAAAGAAAATGACTACATTTCTGTGAAATTGTTGCTGGGGGGGGGGGGGAGGCAGGGGGAGGGGTGTAGAATCTGATTAACTGTCAAACTGGGGGCCAAAGTGCCCGTTATAATTGTCGTGGAACTCGATGTTATTGTTGACCATTCTCCACTGCCAGGCGTTCCCCCCGTTCTCCGCATTCTTTATAACCACCACCGTGTTGTCACCGCCGACACTGTCCAGGAGAGACACAGGTCTTCCACTCTTGTGCTCGGCCGTAAACGCTTCAAATCCACACTCATGAATCTGGAAACAAAAACAAGCTTGTGTTCTAATTCCATATTTCAAAATGTCCTGTACAGCCTTATGAAAACATAGGTCAACACAGACTGCTAATGCACAATATGAGGATCAGCCGAGAGAACAGCGTGTATGGGTGGTAACAGTCACAAGCAATTAAGAAACATCTGTTTTCACATTAATGTACATAATGAATATTCAAGGCTCCAAGAGAGTAGATCTTTGTGCTCCATTTTTTTGGTACGAAAAATAGAACCGAGACAAAAAAGTAGGAATTGCTTCACATCCTGATATTTGCTGGTTTTAACATCACAATATCTCTCTTTACTGGCAGCACAACAAAACTTAATTAAAGGATTAAATAATCCTTCAGCAAACCATCAGAAACTTGATGCATATGTACTGGGTCTAAATGAAAAACTGTAGATTCAGAAAATATTGTAGGCTTTAAATTTTGTGGAATTTGTACAAAAAATGCATATCATGGGGCATTTGAATTTGCGGAAAGACTATGAAAATATCAGGATATTTGGTTTATTAATATCTCCATATGCGCAATGAAATCAAAAAGTTATATACAGGAAATACACTGGTGGCTCAACTGAGATGCTTATCACACAGTCCGCCTGTATTGTGGTTCATCAGGTCAGTGTTGAGCAAACAAGCTTTCTCCCAGCCTGAGCCTAAAAAAAGGGATTAATCAGCTGTGACTGACACAAGCCAGACGATACATCCGCTATTAGTTATGACACCCGATTACACTATGTTCACAGAAAATGTAAACCCTCACTAAATCTGAGGTAAAATGAAAAGGGATTGACCACAAGAAGGTTTCTAAATTTCTTTTTTTATTAATCATGGTGGTAGTCACATGTGGCAAATGTAAATCCCAAACAGGGCTGAGAGACAGGAGGTTTGATCGGCATACAAAATGTTGGAGTTTTAAACAAGGGACCCATGGGTCATGGCGCTCAGCTGTTATATGTGATAAAAAAATATAATTTTGAAATGAGGCACATGCTGGTTTTGTGTGGAAATAAATATAAGCTGTATTATGAGTTGTTGGTGTTTAGCTTATGTATGATTTTGATAGTTTCTTTGGAGACAGGGAATAGATTGATTTCATTTATTTTATTAACAAATGGAGTGCTAGTGTTATACAGATTTTGACTTGGCCATATAACTGATAAGCAGCACATATAAGATTTAACTATTTATTAAAATTTAATAACAAATATTGTGGCAAATATAATTTTTATTAAAAATAATAAGAGAATCATATGATTTTTTTAAATAAAATATAACTGAAATGATTATTAAAATAATATTATAGAATATATTCATGAATGCATTGGTATTCAAATACTTTCATTTTTACCTGATTTCCCATTCTTATGCAAAAAATTTTATAATGGAGTACATATTCATATTCGTATTCAAATACATTTGCAAAGCATTCGCACCATATCTGGTATTTATTCCGTTTTAGCCAAACAATGATGTTGAGAATCCAGAAAATAAACAAAGGACCCATGGGTCACGTCACCCAGCTTAATTAAGTTTGAAATTTTTGGAAATGCAAAATATGAAAAATATTCTATTGTAATGTTTTTCATTTATATAAGCATATGAGAAGCTAAGAGGAAAGGGGCCCTCCTGCTTGGTTATACTTAAGTTCTAAATATATGATTGCAAACAAATACTCTGACAAGACTGCCATGAAGAAAAACAGTAAAACTTTTGAGATACTGTGATGCATATGAAAAATTTACAGATGGACAGGCAAGTGGACAGAATGGACTAATACCTTTATTTCACTTTCAAGGGAATAATGCATTTAAGTTTATATATAAGCCTTTTTTTAGCATATCCACTTTTTCCATTAATAGTTTTTATCTGATTCATTTTTTTTATTTACAAGTGTTATAAATTTGTAACAAAAAAACTGAAAATATAAGTTAAAATATTAGAATTCTAAGTTTCAATCATTATATATCCAGATTGTAGCTCATATTGGGTCATATTATGCATCCACATATATTTTATTATTTTTAAATCAAATGTCTAAACTGAATTTAAAAGAAAATAATGCCACAACAGTTTTTCACATTGGAGTTTTCAGTACATGCTTAATTTTATTCACCAAAATAAAATAAAAGATTCAGTAAATTTGATAAAATAAAAACATCTTTTCAAATGAAGTATACACACTGTTAGTTGAATGAGGGACAAACAATATCATTATGCTAATTACAATCTCAGCTATAATTAATTACTGGAATTAATAGTCAATTTCACACCTGATGAAGTTTTACTCTTCTGAAGTAAAGCATTACTTATCTGATGAACATCCACACTTTCACAGCAATACATCACTTTGTGGACACAATTAAATGTGTACTTTAATCATTGTAACCCTGGTGGTATAATACAAAATCTAAAATATAGCATAGCCAAGAATAAAATAAAATACAGAAAATTATAACATTCATCTAGTTTATGCACCAGCTGGGGGGGGGGGGAGTGAAGGGCAGAGGGGAGGCCTGCTAGTAGTGGCCAAGCTGAGCCAAGGCAAGATGCCTGGGGTGGGTTACATAATGCAAGTGAAGGCTGTACTACTAAGTGGGCTAGATGTAAACAACACTTGACATGGTGTGTGAAAACTTGAATAAAAGCTACTCTTTTCAAACAATTCCTTTGAAATTTCAGATTAAATCCTTATGTATATATGCTGTGAAAATTAAATCAACAGTGCTTACAGGGAAAAAACGTGACATTGCCAAAGTTGGACAAAATTTAAGGTATTGATTTTTTATTTATGCTAATAACTTGAAAATTTTGCAAAATTCAGATCTAATTTTGGGTAAACAATTGAATCTTGATTAAATAAAGTTATATTCCTGAAAAAAAGTCTCCAGCTTCAGCAATTCTCATATTAAGTGAGCAAATATATTTCCTGATTTTTTAAAAATTGCATTATATTTGGGCCCATAACTTAAAAAAAATACCCAATTCTGACCTAATTTTTGGTATGTGCACAGAAAATGTATGGAAGAATATGAATACTAAATATGATCAAAACAGATCAGTGGTTTTGATATGAGGCGCCGAAGTTTTTTCACTAATATCTCGAAGGAAAGAAGTCCTAATGACCCAATTTTCGGTATGGTAGGAGATTTTGGGGACATCTAATGGTATGCAGAATTTTGGAATTGTAAGTCCAACGGTTTTAAAACGTGCCCTGTTGACGGCCGGCCGGACGGACGACGGACAAAGGACCAAGACTATAGCTCAGATGACTTAAAAGTCAGCTGAGCTAAAAATAGAAATAGGCTTAATGGGTCCACTAGCGATAGACAGGAATTTAACTCATCTGAAAATTAGTGGGGCATTATTTGCATACTAGTATTCTGTGATGCTTACTTATGCTAACATTTATGTACAACTATTGGCAATATTCGGAAGAAGTACCACTTATATTATTAATGGCTTACTTTTATCCATGCAACTGAAGTCTGCAATGTTCGGAATAGGTGTTCTTTACATTCGCCTCCTGCGGTCATGCAAAAGAGTTTATATGGCCCTTTTCTTTTAAGCCGGTAACAGTGGTTACCAACATTGGAATGTGTATACTGTTCTTGTCATGTCAAAAATACCGCTTTGCGCTACAGATATGTGGTATTGTTCTTGAATATTTTATCTGATACGTTGATAAACAGAGACATGGGAATTAAAGTTTTATATCATTTATTGTAAACATTTCAGGGGCAATGTTTGTGCGATATTAGGGGGAATAATGGAATTGACAACAAAACATTTTTAAATCCTGTAAATTGTTACAGCAATTTTCAGTAAAATAAATCAGCACATTTATAATATGTATCAATGGCAATCATAAAATAGTAATAAACAATTTTTGTACCTTTATTGATAACTCAACCAGCAATAAAATCTTTCGATGAAGTCGACCACCAGCTGCCGTCAAGATATTCTCAGACTGTTTGAATTTTTATTGTTGGTATTATGAATTCATGGATTACCTTGATCCATAAAAACCACGAAAATAAATCCCAACTAATATTTCTAAATCTACAGTATGTATAAAATGAAACCTGACTTTTGAGAGCAACCACAGAACTGGCCACAAGTGGTCTTAAATCACAGGTGGTCTTATTAGACAGGTAATTTTTAACCAATGTGAATGATTTTGGTTCACCAGAGGGGGTCTTAATAAACAGGTGGTCATTTAGGACCGGGTTCCACTGTACATGCTGGTTATTACAATGTCCATTTTTTTTTTCAAAATCCAAGTTGGACCAGGTTCCATCTAATTCCCTTGTCTACTGACCGTGTGGCTCGATGTCTTGATAATCTCCTCCCACTGCGTGGTTGGCATGGTGATTCTGAACGTCATCAGCTCTCTGCCGTTCTCATCCAGGAACCTGACATGATTCCCTGAAAAACCAAGACTGACCATCCTAATGTACTATTACAACTGTAACATTCTTTTTTTCAATTTGTTAGCCATACATGTGATAGATAAAGCTCCTGTTAACAGAATTAAAGACTGACACACTGAGTGATTAGTCTTTCCCACAAAGGGGTGCCCACTGGTTTTTGGCAATAATTAGGACATGCTGAAAGTTCTGTACAGGGTGTAACAAAGATAGAAAATTGTGTGAACTCTGGAAATTCAAAAAAAAATTTGCTCAAACTTATAAATGTATCCTTTAAAGTTTGCAACTTTCTAGATGTTTCCTTGTGATGTAGCTGCACACAGTAAATGCCTAAGATCGGCGCAGAACAGGACAAACAGCACTTATCTAGCCGTGTCAGACTAAAGTACATCAGCTTCCTAATTTATTATCGCTATAATCACGTACCTAAATGTATCTTATATATGAACCTTAACGTTCCTGCATTTAAATGTAGGTTCTCTATTCATCTATAATCATAAAATACCCATTACCATCTTTCATATTCCTGTATGTTCTGTAAAATTACAGTATTTACTAATATGGTATTTATCAATCATACTACTGTACTTACCCGTGACATTATTGTTTCCGCTGGACAGGATGGAAGTTAGAGCATATTTTAGCTCATCTGGGGTGAAATTAGAACTACTCAAACTGCTGTTGCGAGTCAGAGAATTATCCTGCTGAAACATAACAAGGGACCCATGGGTCACGGCGCTCAGCTGTTATATATGATAAACAAGGCCTACAGGCCTAATGCGAACCTGTGCATTGGGAAATACACCAGGTAAAATGCTTCAACGCTGGACCATGACTTCTCATGTATATGAACAATGCAGGTACTAAACATTTTGAATAAGAAACAATTACACAAACATCAGTGCTGAAATTCTGGCATGGGTGCACCAACCCATGGGTCTCAACACTCAGTTGAATTTGTCTATACGGATATTTTGAAAGAAATTTTTCAGAATGACAGTCCTATGACCTTAACCAATGACCTTCTAACCAAAAAATCTTAGAACTTAATATCCTTGAACTTGCAGCATTAGGATTATTGTAACAATCTTTTAAAAAGTGACCTTGACCTCTGACCAGATAACCTCAAATTCTACAGGATTCCTCACTTTGGGCAAGTTAGCCATGTGTGAACGTTGGAAAGTTCAGGATGAAAAGTTTGATTTACAGTGCATCCACAATCTTTTTAAAGATGGGGCTTCTGTGACCTTCAACTTAGACCGCTGGACCCTGAAAATCAAAATGAATTTACATATGTGGTTGGTCATTATTAAATCAAGTTTGAAGCCAGTCTGTCCATCCAAAGCAGAATTATCATCCATAAACTAATTTATGAATAGATGGGCCCTTTGACCTTGACCTATGACCCAAAAATCAAATGTCATTGTAGGTGATGACACCTGTCTTGTGAACGAGAAACCCACCAAAGACACATAGACAGGTCAAAAATATTAGGCCAATACATCAAACTTACCTAAAGTCTGATGCATTGGACTGACCATGCTTAGGTGAGAAAGGCAGTTGCCCCGAGTGAACTGTGACATATTTGCTAGCTCAGGCTACTGCACTGAGTGAACTCATGACCTGCACCTGGCTAGACTGGGTGAACTTTTGACCTGTACCTGGCTGCACTGAGTGAACTCTTGACCTGTTGCCTAATTTGATACAGTTGGCAGTCTGCCAAAGCTATAAATAGATTGGCTCCACATGCAGCCCTGAGGGGCATGACACCCATGAGGTGATCACATGGTGCCCAAGAGGTGTTCACATGTCACCCATGAGGGGATCACATGCCTTGTGCTTGGCTGCACTGACTGAACTCTTGACCTATATCTGGCTGCACTGAATGAACTCTTGATCTATGGCCAAATCTGAAACAGTTGGCAGTTTCTTAATCTTTGTAAATATACAGACACAATCTTGGCCTTTTGGCAAATCTGTTTACACATACTGAAAGAATTTGGCTAAAATGCTTTTTTTCAAGCTGAAATTTTCATAAACTTTTTATCAAAATATCTAGAAAAATAAAAGATGCAGTTCTTTCATTGTTAAAGGTCCAATAATTCTGCCAAAAATCATTCAAGTAAACTTGAACAAAGGCCACCTAGAATAATTTTTATGCCATGTAAAAGAAGTTATAATTGAAACAATAATTTTGTAGAAGAACAGTTTTGCAGTCCCCAGTTTCAGTTAGACATAATAATGGCCATAAGACCAACTTAAGTTTTTCTGATATTATTGAAAGAACCATGTCCTACGATAATTCTTTTGAAAAATTGAACGATTCAACTTGACAGTTTCATCATAAACATTTTAAGCTGAAAGAAGCTAAAATTATGAGGTTTTTGCCCATAAAAAACAGGTCAATGTAGGTGGCACATCAAAATCTGCAACTTCAAATATGAGTCATGTGACCAACATTTGCACAATACTTGGTAATGCTAGCTTCTGTCATTTCTGAGATAACTATGTCAGTATGCTTACTTGGCCAAATGACCGTTCAAATTCATTTAACTCCACTAAAATTCATCAAATGCAAACCATTTGAACAAACTTGAGAGTGCTTGCCTCTGGGATCATTTCTGTAAAATATTAAACAATTTGGCTGGACCATATACAAGAAGACTTTTAAAGGTTTTTCAGATTTTCCCCTATAAAATCTAAGTAAATGCAGATAGCAACAAGTGACCCATGGGTCATGACGCTCATCTGACTGGGAAGAGATTTGCAAAAGGAAATTTTATCATCTGAATGGTAGTATATACAATTCAACTGAAGCATCAAACAGATTAACCAACAGGCTGAGATTTAGACTGTATTTATATATCTAAAAAATAGAGAAAAAATGTGTAAACTTTAAAAACTAGAATACAGGTAACCGACAAGTGACTACATGTATCAGCCAAAATCAGAGTGGAATGGGTGAAGTGAGGCATGGATTGAGTGGCAAGGGGAAATAGAGTGAGGTATGTTGCATATTAGCATGGATGTCTGCAGCCTTAATGTGTATGTAGGTTGTGCCACCTACCACAAATCCAGAAAGCTGTCCAAGTTGTAAACACCTGCAAAATTTTAGGCAGAAAAGTCAAACAACTACATGTATATGAACGATTTTTGCCCATGGCAGACAAACAGACAAACACTGTGCAAAAATCTTTGCAGGTGACCCCTCCAGTTTTGTGTATGATAAAGACCTATGTGAGATCTAAACACATGCACAATTTTGGCCCAATCGGTCAAATGGTTCCTGAGATATGAGCTTGGATGTGTGCAGTGTTAACTAGAATGTAGGTGGCGCCACCTGTCATAAATCAAGAAAGCTGTCCATGATGTATAAACCTGCAAAATTTTAGGCAGTTATGTCGAACCACTGCAGAGAAATGAGTGATTTTAGGCCACGGCAGACTAACAGACAGACGCTGTGCAAAAAAGGTTGCAGGTGGCGCCATCAGTTTTGCGTATGATAAAGAGCTATGTGAGATCTATACACATGCAAAATTTTGGCCCAATCGGTCAAACGGTTCCCGAGATATGAGCTTGGATGTCATCAGCGTGAATGTGAATGTAGGTGGCGCCCCGTCATAAAATCAAGAAAGCTATCCAGGATGTATAGGCATGACGAATTTCAGGTGAATTAGTCAATTCACTGCAGAGATATGAGTGATTTTAACCCAAGGCAGATGAACAGATGGACACTGTGCAAACATGGTTACAGGTGGCGCCACCATTTTTGTGTATGTTACAGAGCTATCAAAGGGCTACATTTGTATAAATTTTATTTCCTGATCGGTCAAACGGTTCCAGAGATATGAGCTTGGATGTCATCAGTGTGAACGTGAATGTAGGTGGCGCCAACTGTCATAAAATCAAGACAGCTATCCAGGATGTATACGCATGACAAATTTCAGGTGAATTAGTCAATTCACTGCAGAGATATGAGTGATTTTAACCCAAGGCAGATGAACAGATGGACACTGTGCAAACATGGTTACAGGTGGAGCCACCATTTTTTGTGTATGTTGTAAAGCAATCCAAGGGCTACATTTGTATAAATTTTATTTCCTGATCGGTCAAACGGTTCCAGAGATATGAGGGTTTATATGTGGAAACAGACCCACAAATGGACACTGGATAGAGAGGAAAGGTCAGAGGTCAACGCAAACTGGTTAGGCACCAGTTCACATGTGACCCGATAATTGGTGTAAGTTTCAAAAAATTGGTCCATTTGTCTCCGAGGAGCTCTCTGGAAACGAACGCCACGGCGGCGGAGGAACCCGGTCAAAAACATAGTATCCACATAACTTCGTTTTGGCGGATACAAAAATACAGGTGGCTCCAGCAGTCTGCAGAAACTAATAAAAAAACTTAATGGTCAATATCTATGCAAAGAATTATGGTGATCTCTGCATTAGTTGTTCCAATACTTCAGCTTTTGTATCAAATTGTCCATTATTCTGAGGGATACTTCGGAGTCCTATAGCTTGAAGGA
Organism: Sipunculus nudus; assembly: GCA_026874595.1. Classification (NCBI taxonomy): domain Eukaryota; kingdom Metazoa; phylum Annelida; class Sipuncula; order Golfingiida; family Sipunculidae; genus Sipunculus; species Sipunculus nudus. The sequence continues at coordinate 33,909,011 of CM049318.1, forward strand.
TATGGGTAACAGAGACCTAATTTCAAGTTTCCACAGGCACTTTTCATGGGCCTCCTTGCATGACAAGAATGAAGATTCTAGGTCCAGTTGTTGCGATTTGTACCCTGTTGACAGATAACCACATCTTTATAGGTCTCAAAAAAAGAGAAAAAATTCGTAAAAATTTAAAAAAAAATAGAGATGGCGCACCCAGTCTGCAGAAACTGATTGAACAGCTCATGATCAATATGTATGCTGAAAATCATGACCATTAGTGTTGTAGTTATTGAGATAATGTATCAAATTTTCCATTATTCTGGGGGGGGGGGGGTATTTTGGAGCCATACAGCTTAAAGAATATGGGTAACAGAGACCTAATTTCAGGTTTCCATGGAGACTTTTCATAGGTCTCCCTGTCTGTCAAGAATGAAATTCTTGGTCCAGTTTTTATTATTTGTGCCCTGTTAACAGATGTTCATATCTTTAAAGGTCTCAAAAATAGAGAAAAATTTCGTAAATAAAAAACGAACAAATACAGATGGTGCCACCAGTCTGCAGAAACTGATGAAACACTCCATGATCAATATCCATGCAAACAATTATGGTTATCTCTGCATTAGTTGTTCAGATACTTTAGCTTTTGCATCAAATTTTCCATTATTCTGAGCTGTACTTTGGAGTGCCATAGCTCAAAGGATATGGGTAACAGAGACCAAATTTCAGGTTTCCATGGAGGCTTATCATGGGTCTCCCTGTGTGTAAAGAATGAAGATTCTAGGTCCAGTCGTTACAATTTGTACCCTGTTGACAGATAACTACATCCTTAAAGGTCTCAAAAATAGAGAAAACAATTCGTAAAATTGAAAAAATACAGGTGGCGCCACCAGTCTGCAGAAACTGATGAAACATCTCATGATCAATATGTATGCCGAAAATCATGACCATCAGTGATGTAGTTAATGAGATATTGAAGTTTTTGTATGAAATTTTTGACTATTCTGGGGGGGTAATTTTGGGCCCCATAGCTCGAAGGATATGGGTAACAGAGACCTAATTATGGTTTCCATAGAGACTTTTCATAGGTCTCTCAGTGTGTCGAAAATGAAGATTCTAGGTCCAGTCGTTACGATTTGTGCCACGCTAACAGATGACAGCATCCTCAAAGGTCTCAAAAATAGAAGAAAAAATCGTAAAAAATCAAACAATACAGGTGGCGCCACCAGTCTGCAGGAACTGATAGAACATCTCATGATCAATATGTATGCCAAAATCATGACCATCAGTGATGTAGTTATTGAGATATTGAAGTTTTTGTATGAAATTTTTGACTATTCTGGGGGGTACTTTGGGGCCCCATAGCTCGAAGGATATGGGTAACAGAGACCTAATTTCTGGTTTCCAAGGAGATTTTTCATAGACCACTGAGTGTGTCAAGAATTAAGATTCTAAGTCCAGTCTTTATGATTTGTGCCTTGTTAACAGATGTTCACATTTTTAAAAGTCTCAAAAATAGAGAAAAAAATTCGTAAAAAATCGAAAAATACAGGTGGCAACACCAGTCTGCAGGAAGTGATGAAACATCTCATGATCAATATGTATGCCATAAATCATGACCATCAGTCAAGTAGTTAATGAGATATTGAAGTTTTTGTATGAAATTTTTTACTTTTCTGGGGGGTACTTTTGGGCCACATAGCTCAAAGGATATGGGTAACAGAGACCTATTTTCTGGTTTCCAAGGAGATTTTTTATGGACCTCTCAGAATCCCAAGTTACAAACTTCTAGGTCCAACGGTTACGATTTGTGCCTGGTAAACGGACGGACAGACGGACGGACGACGGACAAAGAGTGATCGCTATAGCTCAGATGACTTTCAGTCAGCTGAGCTAAAAAAATGTGCCAAGGTCAAAGTTGGGCAAAATTTAAGGTACCAATTTTTTATTTTTGCTAATATTTTAAAAAATTTAACAGATTTTGATCTAATTTTGGGTATACAATTTTATTTTGTTTAATAAAAGGAACATTACTTGGAGAAAAGTGCTTAGCTTTAACAAGTTTTGTGTTAAGTGATCAAATTTCTTTCCTGATTATTTACAAAATGTATTATGTTTGGGCCCATAACTTTTTTTAAATATATAATACAGACCAAATTTCTGGCATGTACATAGGAACTATATAGAGAATTATTTATGGTAAATATGAGGAAAAACAGATGAGTGGTTTTGATATTAGGCAGTCCTGAAGTGTGAAAATAGGTTTTTTTATAAAAATTATGGTTTTTCCTTAATTCCTCAAAGGAATGAAGTCGCAAAGACCCAGTTTTCGGCTTGGTAGGAGATCTTGGGGACATCTAACATTATTCCGAATTTTGGATTCCTAGGTCTTACAGTTTTAGAACGTGCCACATCTACGGACGGACGGACGAACGGCCCATGGGTCACGGCACTCAGCTGATCGTGATTGGACTATAAATGTTTCTCCACTGTGATACTATATCCAGTCGATAAAGCTTATGAATATCATGGACATGTTGGGCTATTATAAAGGAATGTTATGTAATATGTGAGTAAATGATAAATGAAATAACCTGACTGATGGATTTATAGAGTCAAATATAGTGGCTTATTTTTTATTTATTTAGGAGGGGTTGAAATTTGTGATATATTTAAGCAAATATGAATGCAATGACAGCAGTAATAAGCAGTAGTAGAATGATAATAGGGCTATTTGTTGAAGGATCTAAAGTGTATGGTAGTCTGCAAACTTTCAATTTGACGGATATGATGTTATGATTAACTATGCTGATGAAGTGATTTATGAATTTGTGACTGTATGACACAATATCTCTTTAGTCTTGACAAGGTACATTATTGTGATGCCCACTATGTCTACATTTTACACAATATTGACATAATTTCTGGCATGTACATAGGTACCTATGGATGAATAGTTATACAAAATATTAAAGTATGAATATATCTGATTCATCTTGTTCTTGCTTACTGAGGCTGACTTTGGGATGGGGTTCGGAGAAGGGAAAAGTGAGGGCAGCACGAAGGTGGATGTAGAAATATTCTATTGTAATGTTTTTCATTTATATAAGAATATGAAAAGCTAAGAGAAAAGGGGCCCTCCTACTTGGTTATAGTAAAGTTCTAAATATATGATTGCAAACTAATACTCTGACAAGACTGTCATGAAGAAAAACAGTAAAAGTTTTGAGATACTGTGATGCATATGAAAATTTACAGATGGACAGAATGGACTTATACCTTTATTTCACTTTCAAGGGAATAATGCATTGAAGTTTATATATAATCCTATTTTTTTAAGCATATCCACTTTTTCCATTAAGAAGTTTTTATCAAAATCATTTTTTTATTTACAGGTTTTATAAATTTTTAATACAAAAACCTGAAATTATAAGTTAAAATATTAGAATTGTTGCAAAAGTTGCAATCATCATATATCAAGTGTAGCTCATATTGGGTCATATTATGCATACACATATATTTTATTATTTTTAAATCATAAATGTTTAAACTGAATTTTAAAGAACATAATGCCACAACATGGCATCTACAAGAATATTCCTTGAATCACTATTAAAAAGTTTTGCACATTTGAGTTTTCAGTACATGCTTAATTTTATTCACCAAAATAAAATAAAAGATTCAGTAAATTTGATAAAATAAAACATCTTTTCAAATAAAGTATACACACTGTTGGTTGAATGAGGGACAAACAATATCATTGTGCTAATTACTATCCCAGTTTTAATTTATTACTGGAATTAATAGTCAATTTCACACCTGGTGAAGTTTTTACTCTTCTGAAGTAAGGAATTACTTATCTCATGAACATCCACACTTTCATAGCAAATACACCACTTTGTGAACACAATTAAATGTACACTTTAACCATTGTAACAATGGTGGTACAATACAAAATCTAAAATGTAGCACAGCCTAGAATAAGAATGAATCAAATACAGAAAATAATAACATGCCTCTAGTTTATGCACAATCTGGGGGGGGGGGAGTGCAGGGCAGAGGGGAAGCCTGCTGGTAGTGGCCAAGCTGACCCAAGGCAAGCTGCCTGGGGTTGGGTTACATAATGCAAGTGAAGGTTGTACTACTAGGTGGGCTAGATGTAAACAACACTTGACATGGTGTATGAAAACATAAATAAAAGCTATTCTTTCCAATCAATTTCTTTGATATTTCAGATTTTCTAATGTATATATGCTGTGAAAATTAAATCAACAGTGCCAAAGTTGGACAAAATTTAAGGTATTGATTTTTTATTTATGCTAATAACTTGAAAAATTTGCAAAATTCAGATCTAATTTTGGGTAAACAATTGAATCTTGATTAAATAAAGTTATATTCCTGAAAAAAAGTCTCTAGGTTCAGCAATTCTCATGTTAAGTGAGTAAATATATTTCCTGATTTTTTTTTAAAAATTGCATTATGTTTTGGCCCATAACTTCAAAATAATACCCAATACTGACCTAATTTTTGGTATGTTCATAGAAAATGTATGAAAGAATGTGAATACTAAATACGATCAAAAACAGATCAGTGGTTTTGATATTAGGCAGCCTTGAAGTGTAACAATGGCTTTTTTTAATGGAAAACAGAGTTTTTTTTTCCTTAATATCTCGAAGGAACGAAGTCCTAATGACCCAATTTTCGGTATGGTAGGAGATTTTGGGGACATCTAAAATTATGCCAACAGCCTGGGGAGCATAGAGATGTGCACTGAATGACCTACAGTCATCAAAGTGGACTGCTCGACAATGCAAGGGAATACAATGAGAGCCTCCAAAAAAATTCAATAACTAGCCTAATTTTGCAGCTTTAATTTTCAAATTTCAGATTTTAACAGATTTAATCCTTATGTATACATGCTGTGAAAATTAAATCCACAGTACTTACAGAAAAAAAAGTGCCGTGGCCACAGTTGGGCAAAATTTAAGGTACCAATTTTATATTTTTGCCAATATTTAAAAAAATTAAATAGATTTTGATCTAATTTTTGGTATACAATTAAATTTTGATCAATTAAAGTTGTATTACTGAAAAAAAGTCCCTACCTTTAACACTTTTGGTCTTAAGTGACCAAATATCTTTCCTGATTTTTTTACAAAGTCCATTATGTTTGGGCCCATGACTTTTTTAAATTTTATAATACTGACTTAATATCTGGCATGTACATAGGAACTATATAGAGAAATATTGATGGTAAATATGAAGAAAACCAGATGAGTGGTTTTGATATTAGGCAGTCCTGAAGTATGAAAATAGATTTCTAAAAAAATTGAGGTTTTTCCTTAATATCTCGAAGGAACGAAGTCCTATTGACCCAATTTTCGGCATGGTAGGAGATTTTTGGGACATCTAACAGTATGGCAAATTTCAGATTCATAGGTCCAACGGTGTCGAAACATGCCAGTCTTACGGATGGACATCCGGATGGACGGACGGACGGAGGGACAGATGATGGACAATGGACCACGACTATAGCTCAGATGACTTACAGTCAGCTGAGCTAAAAATTAAAATGATTCCTGAATACCACAAAGGTAAAATGGTTCTTCAATATCACAAGTTTACTGATTGTTGAATATCACCCGTTTGTCATAAGAATTTCAGAAAATTTACTTTGTATTAACATACTAACAGATACACTGGTGTGTCTTTAATTATGAGCAAATATTCACATATTTATTCACATACAATCATTTAGCTAAGCTAAATTGGCTACCATTATAAGCTGCATGATAAAACAATACTCTAGCATTGGCATCATATGGTATTACTTTTGTTCATCAGATGCAGGCCTGGACAAATTAGTAATTGGTGTAACCTAATTTTTTCGGGTTACGCGAATTCCAGTTTGCGTAACCCATTCAACTTGCCATAACCCATGTTATTTTTTCTATCTAAAACATGCGAGTTTAAGCTTGTATAAATATATACCGGTAATATATATATACAGAGAGAAAGAGAGAGAGAGAGAGAGAGAATTTAGAATGATAGGATTATTTATTATTTGATGCCATTATATTGTATACTGTTTCTGTATTTTCCATTTAATAAATTCACTTCTGATAACCTTATGCTTGTGTTTTTGTTGGGGGGGGGGGGGGGAGAAATTGCAGCAGTTGCAAGACAAAGAAAAGAATAAAGCACAATAAATAAACACTTTTAATTTGCAGTAGTATGCCAGTCAGACACCATTATAGCTATGACAATAAAACTGTAGTTTACAGGAATATGTTAATTGGGGGTTGCTTAATGATAAAAATAACATATATTCATGTAAGTTTTAGGGAACTTTGGCCCCCTGTAATGGCACCAACAATATATCTAACATCTTTGACGTCATCTTGACGTCAATCTGTTTTTAATTGCTTCTGTAGTTTAGATAAATGAAATTAGAACTATCCAGAGAATATTAAATAAACTGAATAACAATGAAAAAATCATCATATCAGTAAACTGATTTAAAACCAGTCTATATTCCTCACTACCAGCATCATGATTTTTTTTTTTGCACCCGGCATCCTAAAATAGGCTTCCGTAACCTTTGACTGAACCCACCAGCTAATTAATATCACGACTAGTATTGCTGAGACTATTGGCTGAGAGATTCTGTACGCAAAATACAGCTGTGTGGTCCAGTTACGGTATGCATATTTGTCACTGCTGAACCACGAGATGGAATTCTTACATTAAGAACACCTATGGTCTAAGCCTCAAACCAAAGAAACGCAATTAAAACACAGATTTATTGAAGCCTCATTGTAAGGGAAGTCTGAGATATTAACAAAGTTTCTAGTTGGTCCGACTTCCCTTTTTTGGAAATCCCTTTTGCGGCGCCATCTATCAGCAGTTAATGAAAGATGTTCTGGCCCAGGAGGATTAATGGTACCATGCACAGACTATAACTAATTTCTAACAAGGGCACCGCAAAGTGAAGCATCCCCTCGCATGGGAGCATAATGATATGGGGTTTATTATGCAAGTGTTAAAATGAGGTGGGGAGATGTGTGAGCTTGAGCTTTGATGTCAAACTCAATAAGTTGCACGTGTATCGGTGTGAGGCATATGTGCGAGATGAAAGGTTTAGGTCAAATGGTTTGGCTTGAAATTGATCTACAAGCTTTTTCAAGAAGTGGGTGCTGTGGCTGTGACCTTTGACCCTGTGACCTCAAAATCAATAGGTTTCTTCATCAATAGGTGGGAAAGCCATATGAGCAAGATGAAAGGTTTAGGTCAAACGGTTTGGCTTGAAATCGATCCACAAGCTTTTTCAAGAAGTGGGTGCTGTGGCCGTAACTTTTGAATCCGTGACCTCAAAATTGACAGGTTTCTTCATCAATGGGTGGGTAAGCCATATGTGCAAGATGAAAGGTTAAGGTCAAACGGTTTGGCTTGAAATCGATCCACAAGCTTTTTCAAGAAGTGGGTGCTGTGGCCATGACCTTTGACCCTGTGACCTCAAAATCTATAGGTTTCTTCATCCATTGGTGGGTAAGCCATATGTGTGAGATGAAAGGTTTAGGGCAAACGGTTTGGCTTAAAATTGATCCACAAAGCAATTTTGGACGGACAGACGGAAGGACATGCAGACAGACAGACAGACGCACTAACGAAGGCGTTACTATATCCCTTTCGCAACGAGGGGATAATAATTGAAAGACGTATTCTAAATAGCAGACATGGATGCCATAGTCCATTTTAGGATAAAAGTGATCAATCCACACAAAAGAGTGGATTGGTTCACAATGACTCTCCACTTGAATCTGACTTGAATTTTTATTTTTTCTGTCAACTGGTTTGCGCGAATGAAAATCTGTTTGCGCCAATTTCATTTTTTCATAACCCAAACAATCTTTCCCGCAATTTGTCCAGGCCTGAAATGCTAGTGATACCTCAAACCATGACTAGTGGCAACCTGGTAAATTTTTTTGTAATATGATTTAACGAACCAACATGACTGACACCAATGCTGAGTTAAATACAGAGAAACCCTAAAATTAAAACAACCAAGAGGACCTAGATTTAGTGGACACATTTTCAAGGTGGTCATCTAAGCAAGGTGTGATGTAAAGAGCAAATTTGAATTCTGACTTTGAAAAAGTGGTTATTGTTTTAATGTGGTCACTACACCAAGGTGGTCATTAGGTGCGGACTTACTGTAGTTTCTCAATTAAGAATTACTGACAGCATTGAATGGCCGTGAATAGTTTTCTTGCTTAGTAATAACAGTTTAGTTACCTGTCCAAAATGGTCCAGGAGATCATCCTCCGCTTCTCGCAGTCCCTCGAAGTTAGACCCGTCATCAGAGTGGGCCACAGTCTCTTTGGCAAACAGGTCTACAAAGGGAATGACAAAGTATACTGGAATCTACACTAAGTAATACCAACATGCTATCCTGATGAAGAGCTATGATGCAGGGACTTTATACCACAGTACTTAGAAGTAAATAGCCTTGACATTTCAAAGCTGTGATCATTAGAATGACAGTTAATACGGAAACTAATTTTTCCTTCATATAATCTGCATGCTGAATCATTAATTAGCATATTAATTAGCATATTCTGTTGATGTGTAGTCTTAGTATGTACTTTTAATACTTTTTACTGACAGATGTTATCTTAAGATTTCTGAAGGTATAAAGGTATTAAGATGTGTTGCTGTTTACTGAACATAACAAAGATTTGTCTATAACCTTGAGTCAAATGTCTGTATAAGGTTGAAACAATTGTATGGCAAAATGAAGCTTTATTTACTTACTTTGTAACATTCTAGATTATATATTACACAGAAAATATCCATAACCTACAACCTGTAGTAAAGAACACTGGAACAATCTATTAATGTTAAAATTGACAGTGCAGGCCAAATTCCCATTACTTTCAAGTAGCACAGGGGCAACAACTAAAATTTTAAGGACTTTCAAGACCTTGCTTTAAAAACGTATTAAAACGATAAAAGTTTGACCTGTCACACCTACGACTTGTCAAACACCACGTGCATGGACTTCAGTATGCAGAGCTTACAGTTTTGGCCGAGTGCCATGGTGCGCTGAGCACCCGACAACCAGGACCCGCGGCTGAACAGATGCATAGCCGGGGCCTAATAGGTAACCGCGTGTTTACACAGGAACAAGGGGAACGGGATCTATGGCCATTCAAGGAGAACAAAGATTGATTTTCTTTCACGGTTTACATACATTATACGTATTTGGGAGTTGACAAGAGAGACAAGTTTATAACGATCATACAAATCTCGCATACACATACAAGTCATATGTGAAATCTGGACTTATTGTTTATTGGAGAGTTGAATAGGAAGACGTTGGTTTGTAACATTCATACATCATGCACACACATTCAAGTCACAGAAGGAGCCCGATTATCTTATAAGAAGGTTTATTTACATGGAATCTACAAATGGCAACAAATTAAACAATCAACGTAGTGATAACTGACCTTGTGATAACTGTAAGTAATTAGTGTCCATTAGTAATAAGTCACTAGATCCTTCTGGTTGAATGCACATATCCGAAGGTGCATCTAAATGAAATGGTATGTAGTTACAACAGCGGCTGACAATAGCTCGTTTAGTTGATAACACTGCCAAAGTCGATAGGTGTCGGCCTCCGGTTTTCCTTCATGCGTAAATGTAGAGATGCCGTCATCTGACGATTCATCGTCGCTGGCCATCAGTTTGATCACGGAAGTAGGTTCGGCCCGCTGAGACTTCTTGATATCATTCAACTGCTGCAGTTTTTCAAGTGGCATTCGGGATTTGCGTCCTCGGCCCATCGTAGTTTCGTCTGGTATTGGTGTAATATTTATTTGTTGCGGTGTTGACAGTATGAATATCATAGACGTTATAGTTGGGATATGAAGCAGCTTATTATAAAGTAATTTTACGTATCTGTCGATAGGCTCAGGATATAGCAGAATAACATGATGTCAAGTGAAAATTTGTGTTTCGGCGTAACATGGCCGAAAAAAAAGACAGAAAGGCCAATGACAATAACAGATCATTCACAAGGACGGGTTTGTTTGCACACTAATTAGTTGTATTCTCAGCTTATTAGATTGGGCTATCAAACGTCGACCGTCGGTTCTTGCCACCTCGTGCACGGAGGTACTTGGCCCATGCATTAATTAAACACTTGCACCTCGCGATTGGCTGAATGACCCAGGTTAGGGCTAGGGCAGAGTGATTGACAGGCCTGTGGCAGGGCTGGAGTTAGTTTACAAACACCCTGTCAACACATCTTGGTGTTTACTGAATAGAAATGACCCTTTTCCACAAAATGTAACCGGCGACCCAAAATGGGCTCAGCTGCATTAGATCCGCCCAGTATTCAATATTATGTAAACCTTTTATTGAAACAAGTGACCCATGGGTCATGACGCTCAGCTGCCAAGCATGACCTGTGACATCATGGACTGAGATTCACAACTTCCAGTCAAATTTTGAAGAACCAATTTGCCAATTTGTTGAAAATTTTCTATGACAACAGAAATATATATCACCTATGTCTGGTTAAAACACAGAGAATTGATGGTCTGAGGAAAATGCATGATTGTTAAGCTATCAGGAACTATTCAAACAGCTTGCTTGAAACCTGTCAGTCTCAAAAGGAACACCAAAAAGGGCAAATATAAGATCAAAATATATAGCAAAAATCAAGGAAATACATGCAAGAATTATTGAGAAACTGGTGCTTCTGTATGAATTTTTATTCAATACAAGACAACTGTACTGCACTTTTATAAATGATGGTAATATTTATTCAGAAATATTTGACCCAATCCTTTACAAGATTACATAAATATACATCCAACTGCATTCACTTTAACTGTTCTTGAGATAATATGATCAAAGGGAATTAAAAGATGGTTGCCTGGTGGCCATATTGGACTTCTGACAAGTCTGAAATCAGACAACAAACATTCTGTAAATCGTGTCAAACATTAAAGAAAAATTACTGAAACTGCACTGAAGAAAGAATTTCTAAGGTGGCTAACTGGCAGACATAATGGATTTCTGACAAGTATGACATTTGATATCCCACATTCTCCAATAAGAGACCAAACTTGGGGCAAATTATCCAGTAATGAATGCCCAAAATAATTCAAAAGGCATGTCCAGGCCCTCATATCAGATTTAAAGATATGCAATTGTAAAAAGTGTAAGTCCAATATTTTTTATTATCACTCTGCTTTTCAATGGGGTCAGCAGGGTAGGTAAACTGCCAAACCTGAAAGAAAAGAAATGCAGAAAGCATGACTAAGAGTCTTGAAATAAAACAAAAAGCCATCCTAAATCAAGGTACACATCCACATATTATGAGAACAAACACTTGCTTTTATATTTGGTGATATATAATAAAATATTCAGATATCTAGTAAACTAAGTTTATTGCTAGGATTCCATAAAATAAACTGCAAAATGTTCCCATCATCTTATAAATCAGTGGCTAAACCTTAATACTATACTCTCATAGTCTTAATGCCTGGCTGAAGCATTCCGACAACAGTGTTTTTGTTATGAAGTAACGAGGTACTTATCACTGAGCCTTATCACTTAATAGGCTGATCAAAAGGGAGTCATATGTCACCAGTGTCACTCGCAATTACAGCCACACAGGGATATATACCAGCTGGAGTGGGATGGTTATATATACAAGAAAAATAGAGATGGTCTATAAAATAAGTAATTGTGAACATCCCTGACCTATGACCTTGGCCTTTTGCCCACATATCAACTGGATTCTTTCTAAATGATGGGTAACTACTAACCACTTAAATCTGGTGTAATTACTTGGCAACCAATGGGTGAATAACTTTGACCTGCAACCTTTAACCTGCTGACCAGCTGACCCCAAAATCAATAAGTTATTTATTCAAGCAAAAAGACCCTTAAATATAAAGTTTGAGTCAAACTGAGTGATGCATAGATGTGGCATATGTGAAAGACTGAAGGTTTGGGTTGAACAGTTACACTTGAAATATGCTCACAAGCATTTAGAACAATTAAATATTGTGACCTTGACCTTTGACTTTTTGACCTCAACATCAATAGGCTTCATCCCTTATTGGTAGGTAAGCCATATATGACAGATGGAAGGTACAAATTGAAAAGTTTGCCTGAAAATGACTCCACGCAAGAAGTGGGTGCTGTGAACTTGACCTTTGACCTCAAAATCAACAGGTCATTCCCCTGTTGGCAGAAAGCAATATCAGTGCTGGAAGGTTTGGAATGAAAAGTCTAGCTTGAAATGTGTCCACAACCTTTTCAAAGAAGTGGATCCTGTGACCCTGACCTTTGACCTTGTGACCTCAAAATCTATAGGATTCTTCTCCAACTTAGTAGGTGAGCTATATGTGAAAGATCAAAGAATTGGGATGAAAGGGTTGGCTCAAAATGCATCCACAGGCTTTTCAAAGAAGAGGCTCCTGTGACCTTGACCTTTGACCTTTTGACTTCAAAAAAATTATGGTTCTTTCCCTGTTGGTAGGTGAGCTGTATGTGAAAGATGAAAGGTTTGGGATGAAAATTTTGTCTCAAAGAGTTATTTCTGGGGGATGCAAACACACCCCATAACTTCGAAAATATAGGTCGCAGTGACCTAATTTGAGGTTTGCAAGGAGATCTTTTTATAACCTTTAAGACTGCATAGGGTTCATGGCCCTAGCCCCTACGGTTACAATTTGTGCCCTGCTAATGGACGGACGGCTGGCCGGACGGCCGGACGGACAGACGGAAGGACGACGGACAAAGACCCATCGCTATAAGCCCAGCATGACTGAAAGTCAGCTGAGCTAAAAACACCGATTTTTAGGATTTTGACCAGTCCTGCTACCTTAAATTCCATGACCTGCCATGTTTTTTAGGCAACTGCATAACCCCTATAATGATGAACAATGAGAATCATGATGTTACTATCTAAATATGTAACTAGCTCACTTTATCCTATCTTGTTAATGTGATGCTATCAGAAGTATCATTCAATACTCACCGATTCTATTCATGATGAAGTCTCTTTCACTCTTGGATGACACTTGACGGTTCAGTCTTGCATACCCTGAGCCCCTGCTCTCATCTGAGGGACCACCAGTGGTTGCCGGAGAATAATTATACATCCAAGATGGACGAGTATTTAGCGTTGGTTCCGAGGATCTCTTGTGGATCTGCCTCTGATTGGTTCCCTCGCTAACTGGGGCTGTCGAGCTCCTGTTCTTCTGCTGTTGCGCTTTCTCAATTTCTTTCTGCGTGGGCATGTTCACATGAAGTGTTTTCCCAGTATGGTGCTTGTTTGTCCTATAAGGAGACGTCGGTGAAGGTCCAAAGGCAACGTGCTGGTTACCTCCTATATTGTGGTGAGTGAGGTACCCTGGGATACCTCTGTGGTCGTTCTCGCAAGGGTTTCTGGTTTTGGGTCTGGCACCTCCCATGGCACTAATGCTAGCTTCGGCTGGGGGCAGCACTGCCTGCTGCTGCTCCGGGCGTGGGCATTCTATTACTGTGTGCAACGTACTGAGAAACTCTGGTAGCTGTGGAATACGGAAATTCACTCCAGAGGGGTTGTTGCAGACAAGAGGTGCCTCGGTATTACTGTGCTGGAAATCCACGATGTTTCTGGTCAGTGGTCCAAACTCCCTAAGGGGTCTTGTGGGATCAACATATATGGATCTTTCAGGGTCAAACCTGTGACTGATTGAAGTTTGCGAGTGATCTTGGTCCACGTTAACAGGTAAAATTAAACTTGCAGTTTCACCATCTTCATCATCCTCGTAAATTTCTTGACCTGCAGTACCTTGCTCATGATTATTCACTCCGTCAGATGGATCTCCAGCTGCTTGCACATCAAGTTTTTCATTGTTACCAACAATAATTTCTTGAGATGATGTTCCTGGGCCGTACATTTCAGAATCATCAACGTCAGGGTCGTTCCATGGCAAACCTGTTGAGTTGCGCTCCATATTATGCACGGGGCTGCGCTCACTGGTTCTACATCCTGGCACCTCTTGAGCAAGATCAAGCACGGTCAGTGGCACTTTCGGTGAAGTGAGCGGTCTATTAATCTGATCATTTGTAGGGATGGTGAGCTTCACCTGTTGTGAGGCTGACATTTGTCTTGAGAGCGCTGGGACTGCACGGCCTGAATTTGTGCCTGACATTCCTTCTCTTAAGCTCCCAGTTGTTTCTTCTGTTTGGTGACTATGCACAGGTGCCCCTGTTGACTGGTACCTGCTCAATCTTGATTCATATCCAGTGGTAACAGACTGGTTTTCCATGGCAACAGACTGTGTTCCAATAGCAACAGGCTGGCTTACCATGGCATGTGACTGAGGTCCTATGGAAACTGAAGGGGGTCCCATGGTTATAGACTGTACCATGTCTAGATGTTGCTGAACAGATTCCACAATTCCTGAGTGTATATTACAATTATCCTGATCTGCATATGCAAAAGATAAAATAAATCAAAATTAAGTTGTTACTGTTGACTGATTTTATGAATTATTACTCAAATGAAAAATCCAAATTTCCAAGACATTTCCAGACATTTCCTTAAACTGTCAAAGCCTTAAATGTTTAAATTCACTCAAAACGGATATTATTCACTTATCTGAGAAAAATAAATCTGTTCAAACTGACTAAATCTATGCATATTGGCATCTTTATTACGACAAAAGAACTAGGAATATACACTTTTTATTATTTACTTATGACACTTCACAAGATAGCCTGCTCCAAAATTTAAAAGACAAAGGCAAACCGCAATCAATATAAAGAGATGTATGGCAGATCAATAATATAAATACAATGTATACAACTTATAGGATCATGTGCATGAAATACTCAGATACATAATATTACATGATTACAAGAAGTGCTAATGTATTTTAAGATTAAACTGATCACTTTATATGAATGGACCAGAAGCTGTAAAAGATTAACATGCAGTCCTTACTTGTGGTTTGAAAACAAGGATCCAACAGAAGGTCAGCAGGTAATGGACGCTCAGCCTGAGGAACGAGTCCTCTCTCAATCAGGAGACGTAATCCAGGGGGTACCCAATTAGGGATGTCACAAATGGGAGGAGGGTTGATCCCAATCTGTAAACACCAGGGAAACTGCATGAGAGCAATCCCTATTTTTTTCCTTAACATTGCAACTTTGACCACTGTTTCCCACTCATATTTTCTCAAGTCATATCTCCTCAATTAATACACTACTGATTAGCTTTAAACACCAGTTTTGCCTTTTAAAATAATTCTTTAAAATTTGCTCCCTTGATTTATGTTTATTTGCTAATTCTATTTGTTTACAGACCAACTTTCCCTGAGATGATGCCTAAAAACCAATATATATACACTATTTTTCTCTAGGCACTTGCCTTCTGACTGACAATCATAGCTGCACTTCTCAAACTCTCATTCTCACTTCTGAGTAATAAACAAAACTTTACACAATATTAATAAGCACATTTTCATGATTAAATATTAGTCATAATTTTTACTTCCATGCGATCTGAAAAAACACTAATTTCAATTAATTGTATGCTGTGGGAATCTCAACAAACATCATTCCTCCTATATAATGAGGACATCTCCCTTAATGAACATTCCTAGAATTTATGTCACAGAAACAGAACTTACCACAAAATGTAGGTTATTCAGGGTTTGTCCGTATCTCTGTACCCACGGAGGAGAGCCTGACAACATGTGGATGGCCAGGCACATGACTGCCCACACCTCCGAGCGGATATCATATTTTTCACTCCTGGCCTTTTCAGGACTCCATGCAATCTGTGCTCCCATCGGGGACGCCCCTCCTGGGGTTGTTGCCTGGTTCTCCGGTATTCGAGTTGCCACATTGTAGTCTATGACCATCAGCTGTATTGTCCCTGCTCTTACGATGATGTTGTCGGCTGAAAGTAACAAGTGGCCAGTTGGTTAAGCCTCTAAGTCGATGGACTCTCATATTTTATTGGTAGCCATTTTCATTCCTGAGGTCCTATAATTATGGAACAAACCATGTAATGTAATATAATATAAAGCTTAATTTGGTGAAACTTAAATTTTCAGCTAATTATTATAGAAATAAGTGAAATCTAGTGAAAATTAGCTCTGGTTACAGAAGTTTCTCTTGGTGTACCCAAAAGAAAATGAAATAATTGGCATTAAATAATTTTTGTTTAAATTTTTTTTTAAATGTTTCTTTCTGATTCATCAAGGAAACTAGATGTGTCAGAACAACATGAATGCCCCTGCTTGGAGCAAATTAGAAATATTTGTTAAAGTGGTGGGGTATAAATGTGGTAATACCATAGGATCAAGAATTTTATCATTATCTCTTAATGATATAACAATGTACAGTTAATGAAGACCAAGTATGATGATGATTGGAAATTCCATGATATATTCAGGAGCTGTGATACTGTCATTAATAGGTCAACTGGGACAAAATGCAAATTTGATCTCTAACTGGTCATTATCTATACATATAAAAAATTGGGCATATATCTGCATGCACTGCGAAAAAAAGTCCATACAAGTGCATTTTTCATGAAATTTTCTATGTTCAGGAGCTGTCATACCATCAAAAGTAGGTCAACCGCAATGAAACAGGAACTAGATCTGTAAGTGGTCATGATGCGGCCACACACCAAAAATCAGGCCAATTTTTGTTGGCATGGCGAAAAAAGTGTGTACATGTGTATTTATCATGAAAATTCCAATTTTCATGAATTTTTATATGTTCAAGAGCCCTCATACAGTCAAAAGTAGGTCAACCAAGACAAATGTGAACCTAATCTGTAAGTAGTCATTATGTGCTCATACACCAAAAATTGGGCTAATTTCTGTAAGTGTTGTGAAAAAAGTCTGTACAATGTGCATTTATCATGAAAATTTATATTTTTTATAAACTTTTCTCTGTTCAGGAGCCATCATCCCATCAAATGTAGGTCAGCCAGAACTCAATCTGAAAGGGGTCATTATGCACCAATACACCGAAAATCAATCCAATTTCTGCAAGCACTGTGAAAAAAAGCAATTATCATGAAAATTTCTATTTTTCAGGGAATTTTCTTTGATCAGGTGCAATCATATGGTCAAAAGTAGGTCAACTGTGACCAGACACAAACTAGATGTGTAACTGGTCATTATCTGCCCGCACACCAAAAATCAGGCAAATATCTGCAGGCACTGCAAAAATTTCTGTACAACTGTTTGATTTTAGAATGATGGAATGATCGAAGGTCGGAATGGTGGACATGGGTAGAACTATATGCCCTGGCTAATTTGTGGCGGGGGCATAAAAAGGATAACAAATATGACACTATGTAAAGCTTAATTTGTTCTACTGTCAAATGACCAAAAAAAGTATAAAATTTGCAGCTGATAGCTGAAACCATTCTGAAGCATCTAGTGGCAAAAAACACACATTTGTAGTAGAAGAATACATTAAACTGCAAAATGTTGAGATCTGCAGTCATAAAAAGTTTTGACCAAAATTCTAAAGCTTAAAATGATTCTTAACCTACCTTTGAGGTCCTCATGGAGCACCCTCTTCTCCTGCAGGTAAACCAAGAACTGTAGCAGCTGCTGTATATAAACTGTTGTAGTTCTTGCGTTCAGGTGTTCATGTCTCTCTATAAGCTGGGTCAACGTCTCACCTTCAGTACAAAAACAATAATGATCAACTGAAAAAAAAATTGCCCAAAATGTTAAAACAGCTTTCACTATTTACCTCTGAAACTCTTATAAATTTATATTAAATTGTAAAAGCCTTCAATTCATATATATTTATATATATATATATATATATATATATATATATATATATATATATATATATATATATATATATGTAAACCCAGAAAACTTCAACTTGATAAAACTACAAACTGAAATTTATAAATTCACAAGTTTTGCTAATACATCTGGAATCAGCTGCCTGTTTATGTATTTACACAAACATGTTAATCAAACATATTATATTAAGGGTAGGAGCTTTAAATTTAAAAATATATAAATGTAATCCCAGACTAGAATATCAGCAGAAGCTGACAAAAGCCCTCAGCCCAAAGAACAGTGTTTAGAGGTTGTAACAGTGACAAGTACTAAATATCTGTTCTCACATGGATGTATATCTGTACATGTCTCAGTTATAAATTTAAAATGGAGAGGTATGTACCATGACTCATAACAATCCATCAAATGCTTCCTGAAAATAAGCTTCTAAGTTTTATTCTATTATAAGCTCTGTGACCTTGAAAAGCAGGTCAAGGTCACCCATCTTCGAAATTGACTGAGATTTTGTTGATATGCATCTTCACCAAAGAAATAAAATTCCTATTGTGAATCCTTTTAGAGATATCCTGCCCACAAGGCCAAAATTGAAAAATCCAAGAAAAATTCATTAAAAATCAGAAATTGCAGGTGGCGCCCCCAAACTTGTGCAGCAGTTACAGACCATCAGTCCCTATGACAATAGTAAGTATTGTGAAAATCCACCCAATGGTTCCTGAGAAATAAGCTTCTAAATGTTTTTTCTATAATCAGCTCTAAAACGTAGAAAAAAAGGGTCAAGTTCACCCATCTTCGAACTTGACCAAGATTTTGTCAATATACATCTTCACCGAAAAAATAAAATTCCTACGGTGAATCCTTTTGGAGATATCCCGCTCACAAGCCCAAAGTTGAAAAATCCGATAAAAATTCATTAAAAATCAGAAATTGTAGGTGGCGCCACCAAACTTGTGTAGCAGGTACAGATTATCAGTCCCAATAATCATAGTAAGTTTTGTGAAAATCCACCAAATGGTTCCTGAGTAATAAGCATCTAAGTGTTTTTCTATAATAAGCTCTAAAATGTAGAAAAATAGGTCAAGGTCACCCATCTTCGAACTTGACCGAGATTTTGTCGATATACATCTTTACCCAGGAAATAAAATTCTGACGGTGAATCCTTTTCAAGATATCCCGCTCACAAGGTAAAAGTTAACGGACGCCGGACGGACGGACGGACGGACGGACAGCTTGGGTGACGACAATAGCCCATCAGCCTAAGGGCTGAGGGCTAAAAGTGTCACCTTGATAAAAATACAAACTGACATTTATAAATTCAAATTATTGGAATTAGCTGCATGTTCATGTATTTTATACAAACATATTAATCTGTGAATATATTAAAACCTTATGAACAACCAGTTCAGTGAAAGGTTAATTACTGATATTGTGCATATAAGAAATTCTAGTTAACACTCAAGGGTAAGACAAGCCATTAAATTCTGCAAAACGTAGGTCATGTAATTGTTCCATGCATTAGAATGTTAGCGTAGTGGCAACTCTGCACTATATGGAAACATACGGATATTCAGTAGAAAGCACTCTGTGTTGAGCTCTTCACACAGTCTTTATATGCACAAAGTGTTTTGTTTTGTTTGGGCTTAGTTTCTGGGGGCAAGGACAGGACAGGCTGGGATACACTGCTGCCAATCAGACTGCAATGCAATGCACTACATGCTCTTGGATTGGCCGATCTGGTCAGCTGAGATGAAGTAAATATGGCTGCAACCAAGTGCTAGGTTTTGTTGAAAAGTGGGGAATGATTAGGTAGGCGAGCATCAGCATCTTATCACAGAGAGATGCTATGCCTTCTTTTGTTGCCAACAGGAATTACAACCACAAAAGAATTGGCAAGGTATTGTATTTTGCATGTTGTTGACAAAGCACTATGTACAAGCAGTTGCATCATACATAAGTTGTGTATTACAGTGCCACCAGGTGCCAAAATACAACAATAACCATAAAATCTGGCAGCAGTCAGGCAACAATGTAATAGGCCACTTCCATGCTAGCAAATAATCGAGATCATGAACTGGATCACTGTCCACATTAGGTCACTAATCTACATCTGTTTAGCCCACTGTAGTCTGCTTGAAATATGGTCGACAGTAGTTTGGTTAACTTATGTCCAGTTCACAGTAAACCAATGAGTACAGATAAATCAATTTCTAGTTTGCATAAGCCAAAAAAATAAAAGGTATGGTTCTCAGGCACCGCCCGCGTCAGTTTTAACCCCCCGCATCAAACAGTTTTATTTAGATTAACATCTTTCAAGAATATAAATTAATACAATTTTGATCAGATTACCTTTGAAATGTAGTGCTTTTACCTGTTTAGCAAAATAAATCTGTAATTTTCATGCTTTTCCCTGATCATATATTTTTATCGAAACATACAAACAAGTGACCCATGGGTCATGAGGCTCAGCTGAATGGGAAGAGATTCGCAAAAAGGAAATTTTATCATCTGAATGGTAGTATATACCCATTCAACTGAAGCATCAAACAGATTAACCAACAGGCTGAGATTGTGTCTGTATTAATATATCTAAAAAAAAGAGAAAAAAAAAAAAAAATACAGGTGGCTCCACCAGTCTGCAGAAACTAATAAAAACACTTAATGGTCAATATCCATGCAAAGAAGCATGGTGGTCTCTGGATTAGTTGTTCAGATACTTCAGCATTTGTATCAAATTGTCCATTATCCTGAGGGATACTTATAGCTTGAGTCCTATAGCTTGAAGGATATGGGAAACAGAGACCTAATTTCAGGTTTCCACAGAAACATTTCATGGGCCTCCTTGCATGACAAGAATGAAGATTCTAGGTCCAGTTGTTACGATTTGTACCCTGTTGACAGATAACCTATTCTTTAAAGGTCTCAAAAATAGAGAAAAAAATTTGTAAAAATTTGAAAAAAAATAGAGGTGGCTCACCCAGTCTGCAGAAACTGATGGAACACCTCATGATCAATATGTATGCCAAAGATCATGACCATCAGTGTTGTAGTTATTGAGATACTGCAGTTTTTGTATCAAATTTTTCATTATTATGGGGGGTATTTTGAAGCCATACAGCTTAAAGGATATGGGTAACAGAGACCTAATTTCAGGTTTCCATGGAGGCTTTTCATGGATCCCCCTGTTTGTCAAGAATGAAGATTCTAGGTCAAGTTGTTATGATTTGGGCCCTGTTCATATCTTTAAAGGACTCAAAAATAGAGAAAAAAATTCATAAAAAAAAGCTGAACAAATACAGGTGGTGCCACCAGTCTGCAGAAACTGATGAAACACTCCATGATCAATATCCATGCATACAATTATAGTTGTTCAGATACTTGTTTTGTATCAAATTTTCCATTATTCTAAAGCTTTACTTTGGAGCGCCATAGCTCAAAGGATATGGGTAACAGAGACCTAATTTCAGGTTTCCATGGAGACTTTTCATGGGTTTCCGTGTGTGTCAAGAATGGAGATTCTAGGTCCAGTCATTACGATTTGTACCATTTTGACAGATAACTACATCCTTAAAGGTCTCCAAAATAGAGAAAAACAAGTGACCCATGGGTCATGACGCTCAGCTGACTGGGAAGAGATTCGCAAAAGGAAATTTTATCATCAGAATGGTAGTATATACCCATTCAACTGAAGCATCAAACAGATTAACCAACAGGCCAAGATTTAGTCTGTATTTATATATCTAAAAAATAGAGAAAAATGTCTAAACTTTTAAAACTAGAATACGGGTAACCGACAAGTGACTACATGTATCTGCCAAAATCGGATAGTGAGGCATGGATTGAGTGGCAAGGGGAAATAGAGTGAGGTATGTTGCATATTAGCATGGATGTCTGCAGCCTAAATGTGTATGTAGGTTGTGCCACCTACCACAAATCCAGAAAGCTGTCCAAGTTGTATACACCTGCAAAATTTTAGGCAGATAAGTCAAACCACTACATGTATATGAGCGATTTTTGCCCATGGCAGACAAACAGACAAACACTGTGCAAAAATCTTTGCAGGTAACCCCTCCAGTTTTGTGTATGATAAAGACCTATGTGAGATCTAAACACATGCACAATTTTGGCCCAATCGGTCAAATGGTTCCTGCGATATGAGCTTGGATGTGTCCAGAGTTAACTAGAATGTAGGTGGCGCCACCTGTCATAAAATCAAGAAAGCTGTCCACAATGTATAAACCTGCAAAATTTTAGGCAGTTATGTCGAACCACTACAGAGAAATGAGTAATTTTAGGCCACGGCAGACTAACAGACAGACGCTGTGCAAACATTGTTACAGGTGGCGCCACCATTTTTTGTGTATGTTACAGAGCTATCAAAGGGCTACATTTGTATTAATTTTATTTCCTGATCGGTCAAACGGTTCCCGAGATATAAGCTTGGATGTCATCAGCGTGAACGTGAACGTAGGTGGCGCCACCTGTCATAAAATCAAGAAAGCTATCCTGGATGTATACACATGACGAATTTCAGGTGAATTAGTCAATTCACTGCAGAGATATGAGTGATTTTAACCCAAGGCAGATGAACAGATGGACACTGTGCAAACATGGTTACAGGTGGCGCCACCATTTTTTGTGTATGTTATAAAGCAATCCAAGGGCTACATTTGTATCAATTTTATTTCCTGATCGGTCAAACGGTTCCGAGATATGAGGGTTTATGAGTGGAAACAGACCCACAAATGGACACTGGATAGAGAGGAAAGGTCAGAGGTCAATGCAAATTGGTTAGGCACCAGTTCACATGTGACCCGATAATAGGTGTAAGTTTGGGAAAAATCGGTCCATTAGTCTCCAAGGAGCTCTCTGGAAACGAACGCCGCGGCGGCGGAGGAACTCGGTCAAAAACATAGTATCCGCAAAACTTCATTTTGGTGGATACAAAAATACAGGCGGCTCCACCAGTCTGCAGAAACTAATAAAAACACTTAATGGTCAATATCCATGCAAAAAATCATGGTGATCTCTGCATTAGTTGTTCAGATACTTCAGTTTTTGTATCAAATTGTCCATTATTCTGAGGGATAATTTCGGAGTCCTATAGCTTGAAGGATATGGGTAACAGAGACCTAATTTCAAGTTTCCACAGGCACCTTTCATGGGCCTCCTTGCATGACAAGAATGAAGATTCTAGGTCCAGTTGTTGCGATATGTACCCTGTTGACAGATAACCACATCTTTAAAGGTCTCAAAAAAAAGAAAAAAATTCGTAAAAATTTGAAAAAAATAGAGGTGGCACACCCAGTCTGCAGAAACTGATGGAACAGCTCATGATCAATATGTATGCCGAAAATCATGACCATCAGTGTTGTAGTTATTGAAATACTGCAGTTTTTGTATCAAATTTTCCATTATTCTGGGAGGGGGGGGGGGTATTTTGGACCCATACAGGTTAAAGAATATGGGTAACAGAGACCTAATTTCAAGTTTCCATGGAGACTTTTCATGGGTCTCCCTGTGTGTCAAGAATGGAGATTCTTGGTCCAGTTTTTATGATTTGTGCCCTGTTAACAGATGTTCATATCTTTAAAGGTCTCAAAAATACAGAAAAATTTCGTAAAAAAAAACGAACAAATACAGGTGGTGCCACCAGTCTGCAGAAACTTATGAAACACTCCATGATCAATATCCATGCAAACAAATATGGTTATCTCTGCATTAGTTGTTCAGTTACTTTAGCTTTTGTATCAAATTTTCCATTATTCTGAGCTGTACTTTGGAGTGCCATAGCTCAAAGGATATGGGTAACAGAGACCAAATTTCAGGTTTCCATGGAGACTTATCATGGGTCTCCCTGTGTGTCAAGAACGAAGATTCTAGGTCCAGTTGTTACGATTTGTACCCTGTTGACAGATAACTACATCCTTAAAGGTCTCAAAAATGGAGAAAACAATTCGTGAACATTGAAAAATACAGGTGGCGCCACCAGTCTGCACAAACTGATGAAACATCTCATGATCAATATGTATGTCGAAAATCATGACCATCAGTGATGTAGTTAATGAGATATTGAAGTTTTTGTATGAAATTTTTGACTATTCTGGGGGGTAATTTTGGGCCCCATAGCTCGAAGGATATGGGTAACAGAGACCTAATTTCTGGTTTCCATGGAGACTTTTCATAGGTCTCTCAGTGTGTCAAAAATGAAGATTCTAGGTCCAGTCGTTACGATTTGTGCCACGCTAACAGATGACAGCATCCTCAAAGGTCTCAAAAATAGAGTAAAAAATCGTAAAAAATCAAACAGTACAGGTGGCGCCACCAGTCTGCAGGAACTGATCGAACATCTCATGATCAATATGTATGCCAAAAATGAAGACCATCAGTGATGTAGTTATTGAGATATTGAAGTTTTTGTATGAAATTTTTTACTATTCTGGGGGGTACTTTGGGGCCCCATAGCTCGAAGGATATGGGTAACAGAGACCTAATTTCAGGTTTCCATGGAGAATTATCATGGGTCTCCCTGTGTGTCAAGAACAAAGATTCTAGGTCCAGTCGTTACGATTTGTACCCTGTTGACAGATAACTACATCCTTAAAGGTCTCAAAAATGGAGAAAACAATTCGTGAACATTGAAAAATACAGGTGGCGCCACCAGTCTGCACAAACTGATGAAACATCTCATGATCAATATGTATGTCGAAAATCATGACCATCAGTGATGTAGTTAATGAGATATTGAAGTTTTTGTATGAAATTTTTGACTATTCTGGGGGGTAATTTTGGGCCCCATAGCTCGAAGGATATGGGTAACAGAGACCTAATTTCTGGTTTCCATGGAGACTTTTTATAGGTCACTCACTGTGTCAAGAATGAAGATTCTAGGTCCAGTCTTTACGATTTGTGCCGTGTTAACAGTTGTTCACATTTTTAAAGGTCTCAAAAATAGAGAAAAAAATTCGTAAAAAATCTAAAAATACAGGTGGCGCCACCAGTCTGCAGGAACTGATGGAACATCTCATGATAAATATGTATGCCAAAAATCATAACCATCAGTGATGTAGTTAATGAGATATTAAAGTTTTTGTATGAAATTTTTTACTATTCTGGGGGGTACTTTGGGGCCCCATAGCTCAAAGGATATGGGTAACAGAGACCTAATCTCTGGTTTCCAAGGAGATTTTTCATGGACCTCTCAGAATGTAAAGTTACAAGATTCTAAGTCCAGCGGTTATGATTTGTGCCAGGTTAACGGACAGACAGACGGACAGACAGACAACGGACAAAGAGTGATCGCTATAGCTCAGCATTACTGAAAGTCAGCTGAGCTAAAAATGGTCAAAAATAAAATACCGCCCGCACGCAGTGATTTCTGAAACAAGGGACCCATGGGTCAGGGCGCTCAGCTGATCCTGATTGGACTATAAATGTATCACCATTGTGATACTATATTGAGTAGATAAAGCTTAGAATATCATGGTCATGTTGGGTTTTATAAAGGAATATAATGTAATATGTGAGTAAATGATATATGAAATAACCTGACTGATGGATTAATATGGAGTAAAATATAGTGGTTTATTTTTTATTTATTTGGGAGGGGTCGAAAAAAGCAATTTATTTGAGCAAATATGAATGCAATGACAGTATGCTAAGCAGTGGTATAATGATGATAAGGCTATTTGTTGAAGGATCTATAGTGTATGGAAAACTGCAAGAGTTCAATTTGACAGATAAAAGGTTATGATTAACTTTGTTGATGAGGGGATTTATGAATTTGTGACTGTATGACATAATATCTTGACAAGATCGGTCTTGACAAGGTGCATTATTTTGATGCCCCTCACGTCTACATATTACACAATATTGACATAATTTCTGGTATGTACATAGGTACCTATGGACAAATGGTCAACAGTACTGAACCACCTGGAAGGTTAAAATCTTAAAAATATGATGAAATGTAGATAGGTAGTGTGACTTGATAGGGGGGTGGGGGGGGGGGGTGGGGGGAGGGGTGTTGTGTTATGATCAGAGTTACAATGCCTCTGTCTCTCTGTAGATATTTTCTTTAATTATTAAATTTTATGCTATAGCCATAGAACTATTGTTCACAGTGCCAAGGAGCAAAGCCTCAGTGGGATGAAGAAGGGGATGGTGAGAGTTACAACACCCTTGCATATACATACAGGATATGAAATTTAATTCAACAGTGCTTATAAAAAAAAGTTTATTCATGAACATTAAATATTTGAAACAGAAAGAAAGATGGAGAAACAAAGCAAATAATTTTTTCCCCCATTCTACTGAGCCAAGAAAAAATTAACAATATTTGCATTTATTCCTTTTTTTCATTACATAATTTTAATCCAAGTTTCCGAATGTTACTATAAATTTACAGTATAACATACATATGATTGTGAATATTTCAGTTGATTCACATTTCTAAATTGCATCAACATTTATAGCTAATGTATCTAGTTTATAGTACCTGTCAACAGAATGGGATGGAGGGAGCAAGGGAGGCAATTAGGGAGAGAGAGAGAGAGAGAGAGAGAGAGAGAGAGAGAGAGAGAGAGAGAAAGAAAGATGGAGAAAGAAAGAGAAAAAGCAGAGGAGAGAAAGAGAGAGAAAGAGAGACCTAGACTGCCAGAGAGAGAGAAAGAGAGGCTCTCTGGTAATTACTGCCTGACCCAGCCTGACCCAGACACTCACAGTCAGACCTGAAGGTGTTATGTAACTGCCCAGTACACTGCATTTATACTGATCTGATGCAAACAATGAAGACATGGTACCTGGAAACTTGAATAAAATCTACAGTTTTTGATCAATTGGTTTCAAATTTCAGATTTTAACAGATGAAATGTTAATGTGTACATGCTGTGAAAATTATATCCACAGCACTAACAGGAAAAATTTGAATATTTATATTTTTTTAAATGGTATCAGGAAAAAAAGAAAAGTATTCTCAGCTATAAAACTAATACAGTGGAACCCCACAATTACGACCACCCTGGGGACTGAGCAAAGTGGTCGTAATTTGGGGGTGGTCGTATTTGTGAAAATCTTACCTTGGTCGCATATATCACGGCGATGTTTAATGTGTATCAGTTTGTATATATTGCATATTTTTAATGTGAATTATAACAAAATATTTTACTAAGCGGAGAACCCTTATTAGAAATGTTTAATTTTGTGTAGCTGAAAAGAAAACAAAATTGTTTTATATATTTATTCATGATAAAAATATATATACATGTACACTGATGATTAACACATAATTACACTAGAGACAATACGAAGATAACCTATTTGAACATACTGAATATAATATGTGGTTGTCATATATTTAGCCCTCAGCCTGAGTATATATTGCGTGCACTTGAGTTTTACCGACGCTTGACTGCTGAGCCAGTTGGCGCTGACTGCATCCTGGTGTTTCCGCCTTGATTAACACCACTTTCTCCTTCAAGGAGCGCTCTTTCCAAGGCATGGTCGCACAACAGCAAGCAATTTAAACGCAAACTGAACCAGTAGAGAAATAAACTGACAGCGATTTATCTGATAAGGCAAGACAACGGATTTGCCCCATGCAAGCTTTGTATTTATACATTTGACTGACTGCTCAATACTCAGTGTGAGTAAGGTATGAGCACATTTAGGATTAACTAGATCATTAATTTGACCAATGAGGATCGAACATTATGTGATGAGTAAAAATATTAAGCTCTCACCCCCGATCTTTTGGTAGCTGTAATACAGGTGATCACTGAGGGGCAATTAGCATCGCTAGCCCAAGACCCCAGGGCAGTTAGCCAGGCAGACTGGCTTATTAAGTAATCAGGCCGATAGTTACCCTCTTTGATCTATAACTTTGCCTCAACGAGTCCCAGTGCGGACACCGAGTCAGGAAGGGTTACACTAGGGTTTAGAACCCTTGTTACCCTCTTTGATCTTTCGTTAAGGCGCCTGTGACAAGGCGCAGCCATTGACTCGTGACAAAAGTTGTTTCAGTACTTCTCGGCGGTGGTCGCATTAGCGGGGTCGCATTAGCGCTGGGGCCAGGATTTCTGGTCGTAATTCTGAATTTAGGGGTGGTCGTAATTTTGAGTCATTTTTAAACATAAATAAACTAATGAAAATTCTGGACCCAGCAAAGTGGTCGTAATTGTGGGGTGGTCGCAATTGTGGGGTGGTCGCAAGGCGGGGTTCCGCTGTACATATGTTAAAATTAATCCAAGGATCAAAACACCCAATATATCATACCAGGAGCAAACTGGAGTTGGGAATGTTTAATTTTATGAACTGAAATAAAGGACCAGCAATATAAATTTTGATTATTTAGCCAGTCTCATGTAACAACTGATACAACCATAAGTTATAAGTCAAACAAATTAAAATCTTTAATGAACACTTGTTTGAGTAATATTTTAAATTTTTGACATATTTATTTATTATTTTAATTTTGTAATAAATATAAACCAACAAGTTAAAGACCTGGAAAAGACCTGGAAATTTAGATTAATTTAATATAATCAACTGCATCCTTGTCTATCATTATCTTGCTTCATATAATCCCTAATAGTAAACAACAATTTATTTTAATTATTTATTTTTCATTTTTATGGTTGAAATATAAAATACCCAATGGTGACTGCATGGTGTTATTTGAAATACAATTTTGGCCATCCATGGAAGATCCATAAATGATCAGTAATTGCAAGGTAATCCCCTGTAACTCATTAACTATAAATTCCTTTTCCATTTATTTTTTTAAGTTCTTATCATAAACCAAATATTAAAAAAAAAGTTTATTGTTATGTTTATGGCCTAAACAAAACTAGTGAAGGGGGTTGGACAGTTAGATCCAATTGAAGCCACCCAAGAGCTGGCTGGCTGCAGAGTGCCTCGCTTCAAGCATGCATAATTGGCCTGAAAGGTCAATGTGGGGACATAAAAGAGGGGCTTCAGTACAGCCAAGGTGTGATATGGTCTCATAAAAACTTTCATAAAAGCTAGTTTTTGACCAATTCCTTTTATAACTTCAGAATTTAGAAGCTTAAATCCTTACCAGTGCAAGATATGAAAATTAAATCAACAGTGCTTACAGGGAAAAAACATGCCATGGCCAAAGTTGGGCAAAATTTAAGGTACTGATTTTATATTTATGCTAATAACTTATAAAATTTGAAAAATTCAGAACTAATTTTGGGAATACAATTGAATCTTGATTAAATAATGTTATATCCCTGGCAAAAAATGTCTACCTTCAGCAATTTTCATGTTAAGAGAGTAAATATATTTCTTGATTTTTTACAAAGTGCATTATGGTTGGGCCTAGAACTTAAAACAATAACACGATACTGACATCATTTCTGGCATATGCATAGGGAATGTATATAAAAATATGTATATTATATATTATCAAAGTCAGATCAGTGGTTTTGATATTAGGCAATCTTAAAGTGTAACAATGGTGTTTTAATGGAAAAATGAAGTTTTTTCTTAATATCTCGAAGGAATGCAATCCTAGTGACCAAACTTTTAGTATGGTAGAGGATTTGGGAGACATCTAACTGTATGAAAAATTTAAGGAACTTAGAGCTGAAGCTGGGGAGCTGAGCTCTAGTAAACTGCATAACACTAGCTTGGTGTAAACAATATATGACATGGTGCTTTAAAACCTGAATGAAATCTACAGTTTTTGATCAACTGGTTTCAAATTTTTTGTTTTAACAGTTGAAATGGTAACAAAAACATGCTTTGAAAATTAAATCCACAGCAGTTACAGGAAAAAAACGTGCCATGGTCAAACTTGGGCAAAATTGAAGGTACCAATTTTATATTTTTGCCAATATTTAAAAAAATTTAACAGATTTTGGTCTAATTTTTGGTATACAATTCAATTTTGATTATTTAAAGTAGTATTACTGAAAAAAAATTCCTACCTTTAACACTTTTGGTCTTAAGTGAAAAAATATCTTTCCTCATTTTTTTACAAAGTCCATTATATTTGGGCCCATAACTTTTTTAAATTAAATAATACTGACTTAATTTCTGGCATGTACATAGGAACCATATAGAGGAATATTTGTGGTAAAAATGAAGAAAACAGGATGAGTGGTTTTGATATTAGGCAGTCCTGAAGTGTGAAAATAGATTTCTAATAAAAAATTGAGGTTTTTCCTTAATATCTCGAAGGAACAAAGTCATATTGACCCAATTTTTGGCATGGTAGGAGATTTTGGGGACATCTAACTGTATGCCGAATTTCAGATTTGTTGGTCAAACGGTGTCGAAACGTGCCAGTCTTACGGACGGGCATCCAGACGGACACACGGACGGATGGACGGACGGACAGACGACGGACAATGGACCACGACTATAGCTCAGATGACTTATAGTTAGCTGAGCTAAAAAAGTGCCTGAGAACCATACCTTTTTATTTTTTTCGCCTAAGGCCTGTTTTTGCTACCTTTTGGCCAAATCCCAGCAGAAAAGTTACTTGGTTTAACAACCAGGTGTGGACAGCTGACTCTACTTTTACTGAATAAAAAGATATAGACTTTTGTAAAGCAAAATAAAGTGTGGAAGCAAAGCATACTAATGCCAGACTTAAGTAAACCAGTTGAGTATGAACCTATTTCATGTAAACAAAGTGCGGATAGAGCCTTACTTCTACCTAGTGTATGGTGTTACATGTAACATTTCATGCATAAGTCAAGCACACTTGAATCTTGGCTGGTCATTTGTGGAAGTTGCTGTGTCAGCTACAATTCAAATACCAAATCTGACAATACCTTGAATCAGGCATTAACACTAACATCTACATTGCCACTACTCAAAGCAGGGATCTAACCTTCAATATACTCCATAAAGATGATGATTTCTTCCCCTTCACGAACAACTCCATAAAGCCGTGGAACCATGTGGTGCACCAGCATTGCTTGGATGCGCAGCTCATCAGCATTGAATTGTTCAAGCCTTTCCTGGAGAAAACGTGGTCAGTTTATACTTAAAATTACCTGAAGTGACAGCATTACTCCAGCAGTTGTTTAAAGAAGGATCCTGACATCTTTCCTTAAGAGGAATACAAGTAAAACAAATGATTTAAAATCTAAGAAAAAAGTCTATTTTTGTCATGATATATCACTGCATCATCAGCTACAAGATACTATCGTATTGTGACTTTTCTACTTAAACAAAGCTCTAAAAGGTATCAGGTCAAAGTGATTTAATATAAGTTTAATAAAGAGGGATTGCTTGGTTCTGTTCAGTACATGGCTGCATAGTTTCTCACCAATGGTGTAAGTATAAACATTCCCTGCTGACAGATTTACTGATAACAGCTGGCTGGGTACATGTGCAAAAAGGGTATTCTAGAATCCCAGATGCTTTTCAGCCAGCACACCGTAAAATGAGTCAGTACAACTAGAATGAGTTTGTTTTTGCATCACAAAAACAGATGTTAGTCTCCACTCCCTTAATGAAACAATATTGAGTAGTTGGAATGTTATCGCCTTCACAAGACTTGACACACGCCGATGCCTACTACAGATGACAACAACAACAACAGACCAAACACTATTTCTCTCTCCTCCCATTTTATTCATTAGAGAGGTAGGACACAGACAACTGAGGTTATAATGGCAAATACATAGCACAAACTTCAGTTTACACATGAGTGAGGCCACATAAAAAAATAAGAAATTTTTGCACGATTCGAGACAGCATGCCACTGTTTTCCTTATTAAATTTACATAGAGAAACAAACAATGTGAATTTTTTTTTAAAACTTTCTTTGGTGTGGCCTTAAATGTAGCCTGGTTAAAATATTAAGTTGGGTGCTAAAGGCCATGCTTTAAGAATATATGAATACAGACAAGAGAAAATGCATTCAAGGCTTCTTAAAAAGGGACACTGTTAATAAAATGTTACCTTTTACAAAGAATTATATGATTTTGGATTAAAATTTGTATTAAATAAACAGCATTGTTATCAACAGGGGCCATTATCACTCAGAGAGAAAGCCATCTAAATGGCCACAAGCCTGCCTTATGGAATGATTCTTCTGTCAGGCTTGTGCTTACCTTTTTTGCACAAAAACAAAAATCACAGTCTGTAGCATCTACTCCGAGGACACAGCTTCCCGTCATGCCACGACCAAGAGGCTGGATCGCATACCAATCTCTGTCCATAATATATGTGCCATCTGGATTCAGATGAAGTTCCTGAAGAGTCAAATACATATCTGTAGTGTTGGGAATCGGCTGTAATTTCATGACTGATCATTAAAAAAAATCGGTTGACCTCGACCCAATAATCAGAAATAATCAGTTGCTTAGAAGTATTTAATTTCAGACCATATACTGTGGTTGACTTATTGTTTGTGAGGGTTTTCATTTCACGATATTTGAGGATGGGAAAATAATCCTGAATATCAAACCCTCGATGATAAGATGCCTCATACGCTTATATGAACAAGAGGATATGATGCATTCACACTAATGGATTATTTGTCACACCTCTGAAAACAGTTCGTTAATCAGCAACCTAATCTGTGGGTGCTTTTTGTACTGGCAAATGCAAACATACATTATTTTTTCTAATAATAAAAAGATTAACAACAAGGGACCTATGGGTCACTGTGCTCAGCTGACGTTAACCTTTAAGGTGAAAATCTAAAATAATATCTAATGGAGATAAAGTGTAAGAGGAAGAGGTAATAAAGGCCATGGTTGGTTTATATGATTGGTTTGTATTGATGAGCAAGAAATTGTTGCAAAAAATATTTTGTGACCTGACCATGTGTTTCCTAATGTTGAAACTAAAGCATGTGAGCAGTTTGTGAACAAATGATCTGTACTATTACCATGATCATTAGTTGGTTTTTCGATTAACTGTTGACATTTCAGTAGTTTACACATTTGTTCAATTGAATCTATTTTTTTGTATAATATATATTATTGAATATATATGTATTTTATTTATGAAATGTATACAGTTGAAATATAGCTAATTAACAACATAAAACAGGGCAAACAAAGCCTGATCTCAAATTCGGCTGAGGCAGGAAAATAATGAAGAAATGTTTGTATTAAATCCTGATTTTTTTATCACATCAATTATTTTCTAATTTAAGTTTATATTTCTATACATTTCCAATTTAACATATATATCTGAATATAAAAGTTGATTCATAATTCTCAATTGCATCATCATAAATCTCAATCTTGTCAGATAACACCACATCATGCATACAAATGTTTATTTATTTTTTACCACAAAAATATATCTTTTAAATCTGCAAAACAATAAATATCTAAAAATAATACTTGATTTAGATTTCACAATTTTTAATTGTGTCTTTATTTATCCATAATGTGCTTCATATTTTATAATAATTTAAGCATACTGATGGGTTCCTTTATATTTGTTAAAATCATTTAAAAGAAAATTGATTTCTTTAAAAATGCTACATTACACAACATTGCATCTTCTGGATTACACCTTGAATTATTTTTTTCAAGGAAAGTTTTTGCATATCGGAGTGGAAACAGCATTACAATTAAGGAGATACAGTGAAAACAATAATAATTACTGCATAACACTTGGTGGGTTGGGTGTGCGGGGGGCGGGGGGGGGGGGGGTGATTAGGGTGGTGATATGAGAATAACTGTACACCTGTCACAGCAGGGGATCTCCCCCAGTGACTGTAACAAATCAGAAACCCTGGCACAGCTGACTTCCAGTGACCTGGAGTGGGACCCTGCATCTGTAATCAAAGCAAGTGACTACAGAAAAAACTAGTGGCCCATGGGCCATGACGCTCAGCTGAATTCAAGGATTGTTGAATTCGATTACAAGATGGAGAGAACCAAGATCTATGGACATGCAAACTTTCATCTCAATACATAAAGCCACTCCTGAGATATTGGCTGTCAGTGTTATCTAAAAGATTCAGACTGCACAGAGAGGATTGCAGGTGGTGCCACCTGTCTTTGTTATGCACAACTACATAGGTGAGGGAACAACTATGCCGGGTTGCAGAAGATCAGTCCAAGGGTCTCAGAGAAGTTCTCCAGAAACAAACACAGTTTTTGAATCACACTTTAAATTATTTTGGGGGTACTTATTAGCCCCATAGCTCAGAGGATATGGTTAACAGAGACCTAATTTCAGATTTCCATGATTTCCCATAGAGCTTCATAGTGCTCCCTAGATGTCAAGTATGAAGATATTAAGTCAAGTGGTTACATTTTGTGCCCTGTTACAAGATGGGGCTTTATTTGAAAGTCTCAAAAAGAAAAAAAAATGCATAAAAATTATTTAAAAATAGGTGGCGCCACCAGTCTGCAGGAACTGATGAAACACTCCATGATCAATATGAATGCAAAAAATCATGGCCGTCAGTACATTAGTTATTCAGATACTGCGGCTTTTGTATCACATTTTTAATTATTCTTAGGTGTACTTACAAGCCCCATAGCTCGGAGGATATGGGTAACAGAGACCTAATTTCAGATTTTCAAGGAGATTTTTCATGGGCCTCCCTGCATGTCAAGAGAGAAGATTCTAGGTCGAGTTGTTATAATTTGTGCCCTGTTAACAGATGACCCTATCTTAAGAGGTCTCAAAAATAGAGAAAAACATTTGTAAAAAT
Organism: Sipunculus nudus; assembly: GCA_026874595.1. Classification (NCBI taxonomy): domain Eukaryota; kingdom Metazoa; phylum Annelida; class Sipuncula; order Golfingiida; family Sipunculidae; genus Sipunculus; species Sipunculus nudus. The sequence goes on from CM049318.1 coordinate 33,943,514, forward strand.
CGAAAAAGTACAGGTGGCGCCACCAGACTACAGAAACTGATGAAACGTTTCATGATCAATATCCAAGGAAAAAATCTTGGTTATCAATGCAATAGTTGTTCAGATACTTGAGCTTTTGTATCAAATTTTCCATAATTCTGGGGGTACTTCGGAGGCCCATAGCTCAGAGGTTATGGGTAACAGAGACCTAATTTCAGGTTTCCACAGAGACTTTTTATGGGCCTCCCTGCATGTCAAGAGAGAAGATTCTAGGTCCAGTCATTATGATTTGTGCTCTGTTAACAGATGACCACATCTTAAGGTCTCAAAAATAGAGAAAAACATTCGTAAAAATAGAAAAAATATAGGTGGCGCCACCAGACTGCAGAAACTGATGAAACATTCCATCATCAATATCCATGCAAAAAATAATGGTGATTAATACAATAGTTGTTCAGATACTTGAGCTTTTGTATCAAATTTTCCATTTTTCTGGGGGGTACTTCAGAACCTAATAGCTCTGAGGTTATGGGTAACAGAGACCTAATTTTAGGTTTCCACAGAGACTTTTCATGGGCCTCCCCGCAGGTCAAGTGAGAAGATTCTAGGTCCAGTCATTCCGATTTGTGCCCTGTTAACAGATGACCACATCTTAAGAGGTCTCAAAAATAGAGAAAAAAATTCGTAAAAATTTAAAAAAAACAGGTGCCGCCACCAGACTGCAGAAACTGATGAAACACTCCATGATCAATATCCTTGCAAAAAATCAAGGTGATCAATGCATTAGTTGTTCAGATAATTGAGCTTTTGTATCAAATTTTCCATTATTCTGGGGGGTACTTCGGAGCCCTATAGCTTGAAGAATATGGGTAACAGAGACCTAATTTCAGGTTTCCAAGGAGATTTTTTATAAACCTCAGAGGATGTCAAGTTACAAGATTCTAGGTCCAGCAGTTACAGTTTGTGCCCTGTTAACGGACGGCCAGACGGATGACGGACAAAGAGTGATCGCTATAGCTCAGTTGACTTACAGTCAGCTGAGCTAAAAATCAATAACTAGCTTAATTTTCAAGCTTTTATTTCCAAATTTCAGATTTAGACAAACTAAATATTTATGTTTACATGCTGTGAAAATTAAATCAATGGTGCTTACAGGAAAAAAACGTGCCATGGTCAAAGTTGGGCAAAATTTAAGGTACTGTTTTTTTTTTAATGCTAATAACTTAAAAAATTTACAAAATTCAGATCTAATTTTGGGTAAACAATTGAATCTTAATTAAACATAGTTATATACTTGAAAAAATAGACTCTAGTTTCAAAATTTTTCATGTTAAGTGAGTTATTATTTTTCCTGATTTTTTACAAAGTCCAATATGTTTGGGCCAAAAACTTAAAGAATTTATACTTTACAGACTTAATTTCTGGCATGTACATAGGAACTATATAGAGGAATATTTATGGTAAATATGAGGAAAAACAGATGAGTGGTTTTGATATGAGGCAGTCCTGAAGTGTGAAAATAGGATTTTAATAAAAAATTGAGGTTTTTCCTTAATTTCTCAAAGGAACGAAGTCGCAAAGACCCAGTTTTCGGCTTGGTAGGAGATCTTTGGGACATCTAACATTATGCTGAATTTTGGATTCTTAGGTCTTACGGTTTCAAAACGTGCCACATCTACGGACGGACGGACGGACAGACGGACGGACGACGGACAATGGACCACGACTATAGCTCAGATGACTTATAGTCAGCTGAGCTAAAAATGAATGATAGTGTGATTCATATCATATAATAAATACAAAACACTAGTGTACTTAGATTTGTTTTTTTTCTGGTGGGATCATGAAAATGTAACCCTTGCGATATGTTCAAAATGGAGAAATAGTGAAATTTGAGGGACTTTGATGAAACTTCAAGGAGTTTTGGGCACAAGAGAGTTCACATATTTTATGTATTATGGATCTAGATACAGATGTACCATCCAGTTTAGGTTTTTTTGTTCGTAACCAGGTGTTGTAAGATGTGTGTACTTTCTCAGTGCTTTTTCATTAACATTAAAACTTACCCATCTGAAAAGAATTCCTTCTACTTGAGGGGCAGATGATATCTGAGCTGTGTCCATGTTTTGCCACCTTTTAAGATACAAATCCAAGGTGTCCATGGTCCCAATCCTTACAGCCCCTATGTGTGGGAGCGGCTCTAACCCAACAGGTAAGGCAGGCACGCTGGACATCTCCAAGTGACCTGAACTGGTTTCTTCTTCATTTCTCAGACTGTTGGTGTAAAACCCATTGTCGAACTGCTCTGATGGCTTATGAGGCCACAGCGACCTTGGTCTCAGCTTCAATGGGCCGCTCTGAACATGTGACATCTCATCGGATGGCAGTACTGCCCCATCCTCGCTGACCTCCGAACCCACTGCATCTGTCCTCGAGCGTTCATCTTCAGATGCTTCCTCATCTTCCCTAATTGGTGCTTCCTCAGCATCAGAAAACTCCTCTTGCTCAGGGATGGATTGGAAGCTTGGCACAGACCTCACTCGCTGCCTCCTCTGCGCTGCGAAAAGTCTTCTACCCAACAGCCGAAAGTTGTTAATACTGGCTACGCTGTTGAAAGACCCAAGCATACTCTGGATGCTGTTAAGGCTATCAGTATCAGGCTCCAAAGCCCCTGTAGTATCCCTTGTGACTGGGAACCTTTTGCGTATGTACCGCTGGACAGCATTCCAGAAATCAGTGGACTTGGAGAGTTCTCTGACCGCTCCCTCAATGTTATCCCAACCTTGAATCAGCTCTTGAATATATCCACACAGTCTCAGCCCGCAACCTGATTCTTCTGATGCTCCAGCGATAGATTCCCCACATGACACCAGGTGGTGCTGCAGGATTCTACGAAAGCTACAACAGGACCTGCACATGGTTGGTTGCAGGCATGTGTGGAAATGTTGAAATATGCTGATTAAATATGTGCATATTTGGCAATCTTTGGAATTTTCAGACCGGAGGCAGATTTGGAAGCAAGAATCAAATTCCTGCATCTGTTGTCCTCTCCTGATTCTCTCCTCCTCTTCTACCTCCTGCAGCAGCAGCTGTCTAAGCCGTTCCATATCTGAAGTCCCAGCATCTTCCCCAGCTTTGCAGGATTCATCCTCCTCTGAAACCTGCAAAGTTATATACAGCCTGTTCAATGAAACAAGCTGATATTCAGCATCTTGACTAGGGTTCAACATTAACACTATAAAAAACAGAGAGCACTCACTATGCAAAGATAAGGGCAAAAAAAATAATTAGTCATATTACAAAAAGTAGGAGTCCTTAAAATTTGAGCTATTTTGTTCAATTTATACAAATTTAAGAGAAATGATCACTGACCCTTTCTTCTGAATCACATGAAATATGTTTACTACATGGGTCAACTGCATATACAGATTTCAAACATTTATAAATGTCAAATTAAGCAAACAGCCAAATTTCTTTATTTAAGGTTAATATGCAGAGAATAAATCCACAAAAATCTTTTTTTTTTATTTTTGTCTCCAAGTTGCCATCATCAAAATGTTTCTTAGAAGTTGTAAAACATTTTAAATATTGTCTTGAACAATGTGAAATGATGACAACCAGGCAAAATGGAGCATTGTAAATGAGGCTAAACAGTAGCTCTTTTCAGTCATTTTGTTTGGAAAAAAAAATTAGATCATAACATCTGAAAATTAGGCCAGTTTAGTACAATATGTAACAAGCATTACCATTCCAATTGCAAACTGGAAATCCTCCTGTGAGAGTTGACCATGTTTCTTCTTTGGTTTTGTGGTTGGTTGTGGACTGTAATGTCCACTTAACTGGGGATTCAGCCTCCTCGGAGGGTCATCTTTTCCATCTCCATCTGTGCTGTCATCTCCACTCTTTGAAAATAACAAATACAGCTATAAAAAAGTTCTGTTAATGCTTTAATCTGTTGAGTGAATCACAGCTCAAATTCCTTAATTATCTTACCAATTAAAAAGTGACATTTTCCTTTAACCTATACATCATATTTACTTTTCCTTGAGTCTCATTATTGAAAAATTGTTATTACTGTGCAGAATTAAGGCAGTTTTTTTTTTTTTTTCATTTCAAAAGGTCATAATGAAAGTACCAGAAAAATTTCAAATAGAGGATATTTCAATTAAAAGTTAAAAGCAAGACAATATTTCTAATGCAATGATGCGTCTTTTTTTATTAATTTTTTAATTTTTGAACACTGTGAAAATGTGTACTTGTGAAACACACTCTGCTCTGATTAATTTCTTGAACAGATATCTTTAAATAGCCATTTAAAGGTATAATGAGGATAATGTAACTATTTAAATATGTATATAGAATGAAAAGAGTAATTATCAATGGTCATTGGGGATAAAATATACAACAGACACAAACACAACAATTATTTTTTTTCAACAGATGCAATTATCATTCAGAGAAAAAGTATGTCAGTTTGTCTAAGAATGATAAATAAAACAAAAATTCAAAACTACCACATGCCACATTTAGATAATTTAAAATTAAACAGCATATGTGACTGTATATCAGTGCAAAATTATTAAAAGTTAGCTCTCATGTGAATACGGGTCAATGAAACATGAGGTGTATCGGAAAGTTTGTTAAAATTCCTGGGTAAAGAAATAAATGTGTGTACCTGAAGAGATGATGCTCCACCAGATCCCTGTCGTCTTAAACCACGGTGACCTGAGTCACCAGAGCCCTGATAATACAACAATGTTACAGGTATCATAATACTTCTTACTTTTCGACTTTTGAAACCAATTAAGTAATACCTGCAGATCCTCATGCAAAGTAATTAAGTAACTGCCCCGCTAGGAGGGTATGCATTCATCCATGTTCATGTGTTTGTGTGTTTGTGTGTGTGCTTGTGCATTTGTTCATATCATAACTCTAGCAACCATGAATGGAATCTCATGAAATTTTCCTGGCATTTCAAGAAAAGACCATAGAAGAATTGGTTGGATTATGACGTGCATCTGGCGAATAATTCAGATTCAGGAACTTAATAAACCAATATTTACAAATGTACAGTAACTTATGAATCTACCTGGGAATATGCACAGCATCAGTAAATGCAAACACAGGTTGGGGAGCATCCCACAATATGGACACCCCACATAGCAGAGGTTTGCACTCTGAGAATGCAGATTTCTAGTTGATAAAAAATAATATATCAATCAGTAAATACAGCTGTGTCAGTGTATATTTATTTTTTAATTGAAATCTTCAGAAAGAAATAATATATATGGAACAAAAGAAACAAGGGACCCATGGGTCACTGCGCTCAGCTGATCGTGATTGGACTATAAATGTTTCTCCACTGTGATCCTATAGAGTCGATAAAGCTTATGAATATCATGTACATGTTGGGCTATTATAAAGGAATGTAATGTAATATGTGAGTAAATGATAAATGAAATTACCTGACTGATGGATTAATAGAGTCAAATAAAGAGGTTTATTTTTTATTTATTTAGGAGGGGTTGAAAATTGTGATATATTTGAGCAAATATGAATGCAATGACAGCAGTAATAAGCAGTAGTAGAATGATGATAAGGCTATTTGTTGAAGGATCTAAAGTGTATGGTAGTCTGCAAGCATTCAATTTGACAGATATGATGTTATGATTAACTATGCTGATGAAGTGATTTATGAATATGTGACTGTATGACACAATATCTCTTTAGTCTTGACAAGGTACATTATTGTGATGCCCACTATGTCTACATATTACACAATATTGACATAATTTCTGGCATGTACATAGGTACCTATGGACAAATAGTTATACAAAATATTAAAGTATGAATATATCTGATTCATCTTGTTCTTGCTTACTGAGGCTGACTTTGGGATGGGGTTCGGAGAAGGGAAAAGTGAGGGCAGCACGAAGGTGGATGTAGAAATATTCTATTGTAATGTTTTTCATTTATACAAGAATATGAAAAGCTAAGAGGAAAGGGGCCCTCCTACTTGGTTATAGTAAAGTTCCAAATATATGATTGCAAACTAATACTCTGACAAGACTTTCATGAAGAAAAACAGTAAAAGTTCTGAGATACTGTGTTGCATACGAAAATTTACAGATGGACAGGCAAGTGGACAGAATGGACTAATACCTTTATTTCACTTTCAAGAGAATAATGCATTTAAATTTTATATATAATCCTATTTTTTTAAGCAGATCCACTTTTTCCATTAAAAAGTTTTTATCTGAATCATTTTTTTATTTACAGGTTTATAAATTTTTAATTAAAAAACCTGAAAATATAAGTTAAAATATTAGAATTGTTGCAAAAGTTGCAATCATTATATATACAGAGTAAAAAACATTGGGTCATATTATGCATACACATATATTTTATTATTTTTAAATCATAAATGTTTAAACTGAATTTAAAAGAAAATAATGCCACAACATGGCATCTACAAGAATATTCCTTGAATCACTATTAAAAAGTTTTGCACATTGGAGTTTTCAGGACATGCTTAATTTTATTCACCAAAATAAAATAAAAGTAAATTTGATAAAATAAAACATCTTTTCAAATAAAGTATACACACTGTTGGTTGAATGAGGGACAAACAATATCATTGTGCTAATTACTATCCCAGTTTTAATTAATTACTGGAATCAATAGTCAATTTCACACCTGGTGAAGTTTTTACTCTTCTGAAGTAAGGAATTACTTATCTCATGAACATCCACACTTTCACAGCAATACACCACTTTGTGGACACAATTAAATGTACACTTTAATCATTGTAACCCTGGTGGTTCAATACAAAATCTAAAATGTAGCATGTCCAAGAATAAAATAAAATACAGAACAAGTGACCCATGGGTAATGACGCTCAGCTGCCATGCATGACCTGTGACATCATGGACTGAGATTCACAACTTCCAGTCAAATTTTGAAGAACCAATTTGCCAATTTGTTGAAAATTTTCTGTGACAACAGAAATATATATCACCTATGTCTGGTTAAAACACAGTGAATTGATGGTCTGAGGAAAAGGCATGATTGTTAAGCTATCAGGAACTATTCCAACAGGTTGCTTGAAACCTGTCAGTCTCATAAGGAACTTCACAAAGGGCAAATATAAGATCAAAATATATAGCAAAAATCAAGGAAATACATGCCAGAACTAGAATACGGGTAGTCGACAAGCGACTACGTGTATCCGCCTAAATCAGAGTGGAACTCGTGAAGTGAGGCATGGATTGAGTGGCAAGGGGAAATAGAGTGAAGTGTTGCATATTAGCATGGATGTCTGCAGCCCCATTGTGTATGTAGGTTGCGCCACCTACCACAAAATCCAGAAAGCTGTCCAAGTTGTATACATATGCAAAATTTAAGGCAGATAAGTCAAACCACTACATGTATATGAGTGATTTTTGCCCTTGGCAGACAAACAGATGGACACTGTGCAAAAATGGCTGCAGGTGGTGCCACCAGTTTTGCGTATGATAAAGAGCTATACACATGCAAAACTTTGGCCCAATCGGTCAAACGGTTCCCAAGATATGAGCTTGGATATCTGCTGCATAAATGTAGAATGTAGGAGGCGCCACTGGCCTAACGTAGCTCCAGGCACCTTGCCTTTCGGTATGGTTTTCTGGCAAATGGGACAGGACTTGCAAAACTCAGCAATGTCATTATACATCCCTTTCCAGAAAAACTGAGTTCTCACGCGGTCGTGCGTTTTGTCTATGCCCTGATGGCCTGCCATAACCGCTTCGTGGCCCATCCTCATTACGTCGTACCGTAACGTCTGAGGTACCACCACTCGAGATCCATCTTGATCTCCCCGTTTATCACTCACAACCCGAACTAAATATCCGTCCTCAATTCTAAACGGACTATCATTTCTAGCCTCTCTAGCTAGCCTCCAATACGGCGCTAAAGACCCATCCTCCTCCTGCGCCTTCAAAAATTCGGCCGGACTCACATCGGCAACTGGGCTTGCAACATTCAAGCTACGCGTCGGTATCTGTTTCTCTCGTGCAGCGCTCCGTGTCTCCACCGCGGACGACACCTCCTTTTGTGACTCTACACCATCACACACTATGCCTGAGGACCGCTCAGACTTCCACGTCGGGTCCGGATCATACTGACCACGCGCTCCCCCTACGTTACCTAGCGCTAAATCACATACAGCATCCCCGACCACCATTGCCTCGATAGTACCGACAAAGTACGCACAGTCCACATTAATCCTAGCCGTAGGAAATTGTCTTACAGACCCGTCGAACAACCTACACTCGACCTGGTGTCCGGTGAACTGATTCGGCTCCACGTACCACTCACGTATTCCTGCCGAGGAACATCCCGAATCCCGCAGCACCCTCGCTGACTTACCATTCACCAGCCCTTCATACACAGGTAACGAGATTCCGCCTTCTGTCTGGGCAGCAAATCCTAACGACTGACTCGGACTCTCTACTTCCGGTTTCACCGCACCGACTGTCTCCGTTTCCGCCTCGACTACTGCCATTGACATAGTCTCCGGTTTCTGTTTTGGGTTATACGGGGGGCTCAAATTAGTCCTATACCTCTGCTGATCGCCAGCAGCACGCCCTACTTGAGGGGAAGACCTAGGCCTCGACCGGGCACTAGTCTTACATTCCCGCGCCTTATGTCCCAGTTCATTACATAAATAACACCTGATGCCTCCTGATGGCTTAAATGTCTGACCGTCCGGACTGCGCTCAACCTCTCGCTTCTCTCTAGGCTGAGATACCGGTTGGGCTGGACGCGGCACATTATTGCCATAACGAGGACCTGCTGTAAGGCTGTGTACACCGTGAGCCTCCGTATAACTCTCGGCTAAGTCTACCATACTATCAAAGTCACGACACCGTCTCTCTTTCAAAAACATAGAGAGATCCCTACTACAGCAGTTTACGAACTGCTCACACATCAACAGGTTAACTACCCCGTCGTAGTCACCTCCGACCCCTGCCATCCCTATCCAATGGTCTAGGTATCCACTCAGTCTCACCGCAAACTGACTCGGCGTTTCGCCTCGCTCAGGCCTACAAGTCCGAAACTTGTGTCGATAACCCTCTTCGGTCATTTGGTATCGCTTTAACAAGGCTATCTTTAACTTATCGTAATCCATGGCCTCACTCACCGATAACTGTGTGTAAGTCCCTAGCGCCTTACCCCGCAGTAACGGACTCAGGTGTAACGCCCAGTTCTCCCTATCATAGCCTTGACATACAGCTAATCGTTCAAATCGCTCAAGAAACGCATCTAGCTGATCGTGAGCCTCATCAAAAGGTGGAAGCTGGATTTTCGGGAATACATCCCTACTTCTCTCTTCTTTAACCCCAGAGTCAGACTTTAACCTTAGAACCTCTAATTCGTGGGCTCTAGCCTCTCGCTCGCGCTCTAATTCCCGCTGCCTAGCTCTTTCCTCACGTTCCTCATCCGCACGCCGTCTAGCCTCAACATAATCTTGTAAAGCCTGGTCCTTAAGTCCCAAGGCCTGTCCGCATCTAACAAGTGACTCTAACGTCTCCATGGTAACGCTCTAACCTAGTAAGATTCCAGTATCTAGTAATATCCGCTCTTAAAAATCCGTAAATACGCACTGTTAAAGCCAACCTAACGAACCGGCGGTATCCGTACAATAACACTACGTTAGCTCTATGCATCAAAATCTACTTATACGGACGGACGGACGGAAGGTCGGACGAAGGGTCAGACGGATGGACGGATGGATATCAAGATATCAATAAACAGCATGCACCTATGATTACCATGCCAATCGGGAGGGGTAAACTTACCTGTAAAGAGACCCTACCACGTGACCAATCACAAACCAGTGTAGGAAAAATTATACCAGGGCGTATTTAACAACATCAAAAATTTTCACTCTAATCTGGGTTTATATCAAACCAGTAATGATGTTCAGGTATCACTGAACTAGCATTACTCACAAAGCATGCATGTGTTCTAGCCAAATCTTCAAGGTATATGCTAATCCTGAAACAATGTTGTGCTTCAGGTAATATTCTCACTGAATAAATATTAACTCCTAACAGTGGGGTAATTTCATTGAGCAAGTATACACTATAACATCAGTTTGGTGTCATATCCAATTATTAATTCAGATCAACTCTAGTTTGAGTATATGAATGTCTGGTTTCAGTACTGTTTTCTCAGTTCAAAACTTCTGAAACTTACTGTAATTAGCCAGTTTTTTTTAAGGCTAATTATATCCTGGCACGCTCGCCATACAATGTCACCCCTAACTTAACATGAAAACTTTACAACGGATATATCCTATAAAACAATAGGATGGGTTAACGCTCGCCACTTGATTTCATTAATCAAGAAATTAGATCCCGGTCATTACAGGTGACATTTCCAGGTTCTTTTAAGGACGTGTATAAAAATACCAGACAATCATACACCCAGATCAATAGAAACTATGAGACATCAGGTTAAATTCACAATATAATTCAAGACAATACTTACAAAGATGTAGATGTGTGTGTGCGTTGATGTGTCAATACGATAGTCCTTCACATTAAAAATACAGGATATTTACTGAGTCCGTGGTTTGTATAAAAACCAATAAAGTCCAGTTCCTTCAGAGATCTCTGGTTACTGTTTTGTGTAGAATCTAGCGTATGGTTAGCAGCATATAGTCTTTCTGAGTTTAGCGATCTTCAACTGATCTTGCTTGTCAGCGACCTGGGTATGTTTACGTTCACATGAATGCAATAGAGCCCTTTGTTTACGAGGAGCTTAGAGTCCTTGACCTTGCTCTTGTAGCAATGGTTTCTCGGCTTACGGCGGTTATGTATCTAGGTCAAGCTGAACTAGGTCGGCAGGTGACAAACGCTCTCTCACTTTATCGCCAATACGAAGCTCTGTCGGCAGCACGGCTGAGTTCTCATGAGCTGGGTCTTTGCCTCATGTAGAAGCTTGCTTCTATGCCGTTCCTGGCGTTTCAATGTTCGTGCGTGCGTGCTGCCACCTCAAGCTTCAAGACCCAACTGAAGGCAGCTTCCAGCGTCTCTCCCTGAACTCTGACGTCACAATCGTCGTCACAATACGGCGATCCGGTTCTCTGATTGGCTTATTTCTCAAGTGTCCCATATAAGGATATATGTGACCTAGTTTGACTGTTAGCGTCACCATGGCGACCCACATACCAAATGTAACAATTACACACGATGCGTGACACGGATAAATCAGCTGATAGCCGATGGGATTCCATACAAGAATACACAATATATATATATACAATCAAGACCTGTCAACGCTTTAGGATGACGCTTCACGTCAATATCAATAGAGAACAGACTTCGTTAAACTATGATACAAAACACCGTACATATTGTCACCGATTTCTGGTGACATCACCCCCTCCTTTTAAGGAAAATACACAGTATTTTCTCGATACATCGTATCGTTCTATCTTACAGGGTCCAGCTAAACATATTTACATGTAGCAATACATAGCAATACATAAGGGTCATGTAACAAGTTGTCATTAGTACATGCCCACGGTCTATGACACAGGGCAAAATCTAGTACATGTTTAGACTTAACTGGCTAAACATTATAGCTCATTACATCCTAACACTCAGGCAGTCTGCTAAGAAAATCAGGTCCATGGTTTAGTTTACCTGACACTGCTTCAATATCAAATCTAAACTCTTGTAGAACCAGTGCCCATCTCATTACTCTCTTATTAGCACATTTTGATTTGCTAATACACTTTAATGGTTGGTGGTCGATCTGAATGGTGAACGGTCTACAAGCCAGGTACATCTCAAATTTCTGTACAGACCATACAATTGCTAATGACTCTTTCTCGATGGTGGAGTAATTTCTCTCCCTGGGCAATAGTTTACGACTGGCATAAGCTAAGGGGTGCATGATCCCCTCGTGTCTTTGCATCAGGATACAGCCAATACCCACATCAGATGCATCACATTTCAAATAAAATCGTTTACTGAAATCAGGTAGCTTCAGTATGGGAGGGTCTGACAGTTTAGCCTTTAGAGAACAGTACGCGTTCTCGTGTACGGGTTTCCAGTCTAGTTTGTTAGGTTGACCTTTACGCGTTAGATCAGTCAAGGGCACCGCTATTTTCGCATAGTTTGGCACGAATTTTCGATAGTACCCTGTAAGACCTAGGAATGCTCGCAAAGCCTTCTTTGTCTTAGGTCTATCAGTGCTCTGTTTCCCCGTCTACACCGTCAGGATCATGTATAGAATCAGGTGCGCCCTTGGCTACCGCTGCCAGAATATGCTGGGGCTCGTTTCTAGCATGGTACCGTTTCAGCATATTCACGTGGAAGGTTTTAACCTTATCGCCAATCTTAATCCGATAGTCTAAGTCCCCAACCCTGTTTACAATAGTATAGGGGCCTTTCCACTGTACCATTAATTTGTTCCGCTCCGTCGGGAGTAACAACAAAACTTCGTCTCCGGCCTCAAACCTGCGCGTGCATTTACCTCTATCATATAACAGTCTGTGTCTGTTCGCTGATTTGTTCAACGCCTCTCTAGCTAACGCGCATGTGTCGCTTAGTTTGTCTTGTAGGTCCAGGACGTATTGGTACGTGGTTTTAGTCTCGACGCTAGTATCTCGCTTGGTCCACAGATCCCTTAGAATCCGCATCGGTCCTCTAACGATCCTACCATAGAGCAACTCAAAGGGTGAGAACCCTGTGCTCTCATGTGGCGCTTCTCTGTACGCAAAAAGCACGGCGCTGAGGTACCGATCCCAATCTCGCGGTCTTTCCTCGCACATCCGTTTCAACATTAACTTTAACGTTCCATTGAATCTCTCCACCATTCCGTTGCACATAGGATGGTAAGGAGTAGTGGTGAGCTGTCTTACAGACAAAACACGGCTAACTTCTCGCATGAGGTCTGACGTAAATTGTGTTCCCATGTCAGTAAGCACCTCTGACGGCACTCCTAACCGCGCATAAATATCAACTAGCGCATCAGCCACAGAGACTGTATCTATGTTCTTTAAAGCAACAGCCTCCGGATATCTAGTGGCATAATCCATAACGGTCAGAATATACCTGTGACCTCTCTCAGACGCTGGATGGATCGGCCCAACCAGATCCATCGAAATTCTACGCCAGGGCTCATCAATTAATGGCATCTGGCCTAACGTAGCTCCAGGCACCTTGCCTTTGGTATGGTTTTCTGGCAAATGGGACAGGACTTGCAAAACTCAGCAATGTCATTATACATCCCTTTCCAGAAAAACTGAGTTTTCACACGGTCGTGCGTTTTGTCTATGCCCTGATGGCCCGCCATAACCGCTTCGTGGCCCATCCTCATTACGTCGTACCGTAACGTCTGAGGTACCACCACTCGAGATCCATCTTGATCTCCCCGTTTATCACTCACAACCCGAACTAAATATCCGTCCTCAATTCTAAACGGACTATCATTTCTAGCCTCTCTAGCTAGCCTCCAATACGGCGCTAAAGACCCATCCTCCTCCTGCGCCTTCAAAAATTCGGCCGGACTCACATCGGCAACTGGGCTTGCAACATTCAAGCTACGCGTCGGTATCTGTTTCTCTCGTGCAGCGCTCCGTGTCTCCACCGCGGACGACACCTCCTTTTGTGACTCTACACCGTCACACACTATGCCTGAGGACCGCTCAGACTTCCACGTCGGGTCCGGATCATACGGACCACGCGCTCCCCCTACGTTACCTAGCGCTAAATCACATACAGCATCCCCGACCACCATTGCCTTGATAGTACCGACAAAGTACGCACAGTCCACATTAATCCTAGCCGTAGGAAATTGTCTTACAGACCCGTCGAACAACCTACACTTGACCTGGTGTCCGGTGAACTGATTCGGCTCCACGTACCACTCACGTATTCCTGCCGAGGAACATCCCGAATCCCGCAGCACCCTCGCTGACTTACCATTCACCAGCCCTTCACACACAGGTAACGAGATTCCGCCTTCTGTCTGGGCAGCAAATCCTAACGACTGACTCGGACTCTCTACTTCCGGTTTCACCGCACCGACTGTCTCCGTTTCCGCCTCGACTACTGCCATTGACATAGTCTCCGGTTTCTGTTTTGGGTTATACAGGGGGCTCAAATTAGTCCTATACCTCTGCTGATCGCCAGCACCACGCCCTACTTGAGGGGAAGACCTAGGCCTCGACCGGGCACTAGTCTTACATTCCCGCGCCTTATGTCCCAGTTCATTACATAAATAACACCTGATGCCTCCTGATGGCTTAAATGTCTGACCGTCCGGACTGCGCTCAACCTCTCGCTTCTCTCTAGGCTGAGATACCGGTTGGGCTGGACGCGGCACATTATTGCCATAACGAGGACCTGCTGTAAGGCTGTGTACACCGTGAGCCTCCGTATAACTCTCGGCTAAGTCTACCATACTATCAAAGTCACGACACCGTCTCTCTTTCAAAAACATAGAGAGATCCCTACTACAGCAGTTTACGAACTGCTCACACATCAACAGGTTAACTACCCCGTCGTAGTCACCTCCGACCCCTGCCATCCCTATCCAATGGTCTAGGTATCCACTCAGTCTCACCGCAAACTGACTCGGCGTTTCGCCTCACTCAGGCCTACAAGTCCGAAACTTGTGTCGATAACCCTCTTCGGTCATTTGGTATCGCTTTAACAAGGCTATCTTTAACTTATCGTAATCCATGGCCTCACTCACCGATAACTGTGTGTAAGTCCCTAGCGCCTTACCCTGCAGTAACGGACTCAGGTGTAACGCCCAGTTCTCCCTATCATAGCCTTGACATACAGCTAATCGTTCAAATCGCTCAAGAAACGCATCTAGCTGATCGTGAGCCTCATCAAAAGGTGGAAGCTGGATTTTCGGGAATACATCCCTACACTCTCTTCTTTAACCCCAGAGTCAGACTTTAACCTTAGAACCTCTAATTCGTGGGCTCTAGCCTCTCGCTCGCGCTCTAATTCCCGCTGCCTAGCTCTTTCCTCACGTTCCTCATCCGCACGCCGTCTAGCCTCAACATAATCTTGTAAAGCCTGGTCCTTAAGTCCCAAGGCCTGTCCGCATCTAACAAGTGACTCTAACGTCTCCATGGTAACGCTCTTACCTAGTAAGATTCCAGTATCTAGTAATATCCGCTCTTAAAAATCCGTAAATACGTACTGTTAAAGCCAACCTAACGAACCGGCGGTATCCGTACAATAACACTACGGTAGCTCTACGCATCAAAATCTACTTATACGGACGGACGGACGGAAGGTCGGACGAAGGGTCAGACGGATGGACGGATGGATATCAAGATATCAATAAACAGCATGCACCTATGATTACCATGCCAATCGGGAGGGGTAAACTTACCTGTAAAGAGACCCTACCACGTGACCAATCACAAACCAGTGTAGGAAAAATTATACCAGGGCGTATTTAACAACATCAAAAATTTTCACTCTTATCTGGGTTTATATCAAACCAGTAATGATGTTCAGGTATCACTGAACTAGCATTACTCACAAAGCATGCATGTGTTCTAGCCAAATCTTCAAGGTATATGCTAATCCTGAAACAATGTTGTGCTTCAGGTAATATTCTCACTGAATAAATATTAACTCCTAACAGTGGGGTAATTTCATTGAGCAAGTATACACTATAACATCAGTTTGGTGTCATATCCAATTATTAATTCAGATCAACTCTAGTTTGAGTATATGAATGTCTGGTTTCAGTACTGTTTTCTCAGTTCAAAACTTCTGAAACTTACTGTAATTAGCCAGTTTTTTTTAAGGCTAATTATATCCTGGCACGCTCGCCATACAATGTCACCCCTAACTTAACATGAAAACTTTACAACGGATATATCCTATAAAACAATAGGATGGGTTAACGCTCGCCACTTGATTTCATTAATCAAGAAATTAGATCCCGGTCATTACAGGTGACATTTCCAGGTTCTTTTAAGGACGTGTATAAAAATACCAGACAATCATACACCCAGATCAATAGAAACTATGAGACATCAGGTTAAATTCACAATATAATTCAAGACAATACTTACAAAGATGGAGATGTGTGTGTGCGTTGATGTGTCAATACGATAGTCCTTCACATTAAAAATACAGGATATTTACTGAGTCCGTGGTTTGTATAAAAACCAATAAAGTCCAGTTCCTTCAGAGATCTCTGGTTACTGTTTTGTGTAGAATCTAGCGTATGGTTAGCAGCATATAGTCTTTCTGAGTTTAGCGATCTTCAACTGATCTTGCTTGTCAGCGACCCGGGTATGTTTACGTTCACATGAATGCAATAGAGCCCTTTGTTTACGAGGAGCTTAGAGTCCTTGACCTTGCTCTTGTAGCAATGGTTTCTCGGCTTACGGCGGTTATGTATCTAGGTCAAGCTGAACTAGGTCGGCAGGTGACAAACGCTCTCTCACTTTATCGCCAATACGAAGCTCTGTCGGCAGCACGGCTGAGTTCTCATGAGCTGGGTCTTTGCCTCATGTAGAAGCTTGCTTCTATGCCGTTCCTGGCGTTTCAATGTTCGTGCGTGCGTGCTGCCACCTCAAGCTTCAAGACCCAACTGAAGGCAGCTTCCAGCGTCTCTCCCTGAACTCTGACGTCACAATCGTCGTCACAATACGGCGATCCGGTTCTCTGATTGGCTTATTTCTCAAGTGTCCCATATAAGGATATATGTGACCTAGTTTGACTGTTAGCGTCACCATGGCGACCCACATACCAAATGTAACAATTACACACGATGCGTGACACGGATAAATCAGCTGATAGCCGATGGGATTCCATACAAGAATACACAATATATATATATACAATCAAGACCTGTCAACGCTTTAGGATGACGCTTCACGTCAATATCAATAGAGAACAGACTTCGTTAAACTATGATACAAAACACTGTACATATTGTCACCGATTTCTGGTGACAATGAGCTTGGATGTCTGCAGCGTAAACGTTAATGTAGGTGGCGCCACCTGTCATAAAATCAAAAAAGCTGTCTAGGATGTATACGCATGCCGAATTTTAGGTGAATTAGTCAAACCACTGCAGAGATATGAGTGATTTTAACCCCAGGCAGATGAACAAATGGACACTGTGCAAACATGGTTGCAGGTGGCGCCACCTTTTGTTGTATATGTTATAAAGCTATCCCAGGGCTATATTTGTATACGCATGCTGAATTTCAGGTGAATTAGTCAAACCACTGCGGAGATATGAGTGATTTTAACCCAAGGCATACAAACAGATGGACACTGTGCAAACATGGTTGCAGGTGGCGCCACCATTTTTTGTATGTTAAACAGCTCTCCAAGGGCTACATTTGTGCAAAAAAAATTTCCTGATTGGTCAAACGGTTCCCGAGATATGTTGGTTTATGTGTGGAAACAGACACGCAAACTGAGGCAGAGTGCAGAAGAAAGGTCAGAGGTCAAAACAAAATTGGGGTGCAGCAGTTCACATGTGAACTGAACATAATCCCGGGTTTCGTAAAATTCTGCCCAGCGGTTATGGAGGAGTTCTCCTACGTAGCGGCAGCGGCGTGCAGCTGAAAACCTAGTATCCGCAAAACTCTGTTTTGGCGGATGCAATTATTGAGAAACAGGTGCTTCTGTATGAATTTTTTTTCAATACAAGCCAACTGTATTGCACTTTTATAAATGATGGTAATATTTATTCAGAAATATTTGACCCAATCCTTTACAAGATTACATAAATATACATCCAACTGCATTCACTTTAACTGTTCTTGAGATAATATGATCAAAAGGAATTAAAAGATGGATGCCTGGTGGCCATATTGGACTTTTGACAAGTCTGAAATCAGACAACAAACATTCTCTAAATCGGACCAAACATTAAAGAAAAATTACTGAAACTGCACTTAAGAAATAATTTCTAAGGTGGCTAACTGGCAGACATAATGGATTTCTGACAAGTATGACATTTGATATCCCACATTCTCCAATAAGAGACCAAACTTGGGGCAAATTATCCAGTAATGAATGCCCAAAATAATTCAAAAGGCATGTCCAGGCGCTCATATCAGATTTATAGATATGCAATTGTAAAAAGTGTAAGTCCAATATTTTTTATTATCACTCTGCTTTTCAATGGGGTCAGCAGGGTAGGTAAACTGCCAAACCTGAAAGAAAAGAAATGCAGAAAGCATGACTAAGGGTCTTGAAATAAAACAAAAAGCCATCCTAAATCAAGGTACACATCCACATATTATGAGAACAAACACTTGCTTTTATATGTGGTGATATATATTAAAATATTCAGATATCTAGGAAACTATGTTTATTGCTAGGATTCCATAAAATAAACTGCAAAATGTTCCCATCATCTTATAAATCAGTAGCTAATCCTTAATACTATACTCTCATAGTCTTAATGCCTGGCTGAAGCATTCAGACAACAGTGTTTTTGTTATGAAGTAACGAGGTACTTATCACTGATCCTTATCATTTAATAGGCTGAAACAAAAGGGAGTCATATGTCACCAGTGTCACTCACAATTACAGCCACACAGGGAGATTACCAGCTGGGGTGGGATGGTTATATATACAAGAAAAATAGAGATGGTCTATAAAATAAGTAATTGTGAACATCACTGACCTATAAAATAAGTAATTGTGAACATCACTGACCTATGACCTTGGCCTTTTGCCCACATATCAACTGGATTTTTTCTAAATGATGGGTAACTACTAACTACTAAAATCTGGTGTAATTACTTGGCAACCAATGGGTGAATAACTTTGACCTGCAACCTTTAACCTGCTGACCGGCCGGATGGACAGACGGAAGGACGACGGACAAAGACCCATCGCTATAGCCCAGCATGACTGAAAGTCAGCTGAGCTAAAAATTATAACATTCATCTAGTTTATGCACCAGCTGGGGGGGGGATGAGTGCAGGGCAGAGGTGAAGCCTGCTAGTAATGGCCAAGCTGGGCCAAGGTAAGCTGCCTGGGTTGGGTTACATAATGCAAGTGAAGGCTGTACTACTAGGTGGGCTAGATGTAAACAACACTTGACATGGTGTATGAAAACATGAATAAAAGCTATTCATTCCAATCAATTTCTTTTGAAAGTTCAGATTTTAAAAGATTAAATCCTTATGCATATATGCTGGGAAAATTAAATCAACAGTGCCAAAGTTGGACAAAATTTAAGGTATTGATTTTTTATTTATGCTAATAACTTGAAAAATTTGCAAAATTCAGATCTAATTTTGGGTAAACAAGTGAATCTTGATTAAATAAAGTTATATTCCTGAAAAAAAGTCTCTAGGTTCAGCAATTCTCATGTTAGGTGAGTAAATATATTTCCTGATTTTTTAAAAAATTGCATTATGTTTTGGCCCATAACTTCAAAATAATACCCAATACTGACCTAATTTTTGGTATGTTCATAGAATATGTATAAAAGAATGTGAATACTAAATACGATCAAAAACAGATCAGTGGTTTTGATATTAGGCAGCCTTGAAGTGTAACAATGGCTTTTTTTTATGGAAAACGGAGTTTTTTTTCCTTAATATCTCGAAGGAACAAAGTCCTAATGACCCAATTTTCAGTATGGTAGGAGATTTTGGGGACATCTAAAATTATGTCAACAGCCTGGGGAGCATAGAGATGTGCACTGAATGACCTACAGTCATCAAAGTGGACTGCTTGACAATGTAAGGGAATACAACAAGAGCCTAAAAAAAAATTCAATAACTAGCCTAATTTTGCAGCTTTTATTTTCAAATTTCAGATTTTAACAGATTTAATCCTTATGTATACATGCTGTGAAAATTAAATCCACAGTACTTACAGGAAAAAAACGTGCCATGGCCAAAGTTGGGCAAAATTTAAGGTACCAATTTTATATTTTTGCCAATATTTAAAAAAATTTAACAAATTTTGATCTAATTTTTGGTATACAATTAAATTTTGATTAATTAAAGTTGTATTACTGGAAAAAAGTCCCTACCTTTAACACTTTTGGTCTTAAGTGACCAAATATCTTCCTGATTTTTTTACAAAGTCCATTATGTTTGGGCCCATTACTTTTTTAAATTATATAATACTGACTTAATATCTGGCATGTACATAGGAACTATATAGAGGAATATTTATGGTAAATATGAAGAAAACCAGATGAGTGGTTTTGATATTAGACAGTCCTGAAGTGTGAAAATAGATTTCTAATAAAAAATTGAGGTTTTTCCTTAATATCTCAAAGGAACGAAGTCCTATTGACCCAATTTTTGGCATGGTAGGAGATTATGGGGACATCTAACTGTATGCCGAAATTCAGATTCGTAGGTCCAACGGTGTCGAAACTTGCCAGTCTTACGGACGGACATCCAGACGGACATCCAGACGGACAGACGGACGGACGGACGGACAGACGGACGGACAATGGACCATGACTATAGCTCAGATGACTTATAGTCAGCTGAGCTAAAAAACACAAGCACTTAAACAAAATACATGTAAACAGCAAGAACAGTCTTTCATTGATATCTGATGTTTTGGCATTGTGTTTGACTGCTGCTATGGCAGATACTGTTTTTCAACATCAGCATTTTTTTTTACATCCACTGTAACTGGCTTATAGGCAGAGTAGCCAAACTGACTAGCTAATAAACAAATGTTCTAGCAAAAGGAGGAGACTTGGTTTTCCAGGTTGAGGTAGTGCACTGAAGTATTTCACTTCTGTAATAATTTTGACATTTTCTTTTTTCCAAAAAGATTTGTATGGAACACACATGAAAGTATGATGCAGTAAAATCAGCATTATCATGGTAATGATGTTTTGTAAAGAAAAGATATGGCATCAAAATTATAATTTTTTTTCTTGATACAAGGTAGTGTGTATTATGATGTAATGTAATGAAATAATGTGACAAAAAAACAATTCTCAATTATAATGATGTGCATTGTAACGAAATATGCTTTTTATTGTTAAGATTTATTTAGTGTAATTATAAGGTTGTACGATGAGGTGTATTTTTCTGATGCAAAACGTATAGATACAAATACTGTACTGATATGTGCACTGCATTAAATATCTATATTGTAATTAGTATGTTGTCTTGATAAATGTATTTAAATGATAGGTAATGGTTTGGTTTGTGTTATGTATATTTTTGGTTATTGTAAAGCAAATATGTGTATTGTAACATTGCATGCACTGTAATACATGACAGTTTTACTTTATTTCATATATGGTGGTATTGTTAAAGATATGTGTATGTAACAAGTTTTTTATCCACCTGTGAGGCTGAACTAGACTGGTCACTGCCTTTCCCTCCCTCATCTCCTGCATCTGATGGACTATCCTGCTTCTGCCTCTGTTAAGGAATAACAGCATCTCTGTTTACCTGTGTTTATACTGTAACATAATGCCTTAGGGCATTTCTGCTATTCAGTGTACTCATTACTACTGTCATAACTACATCCTCATTTCACATGTGCACTATCTATCACAAGAAGGCTGTATCCACAAATGTCCATCTTACAGGACAAAACAGGCAACAGATACAAATAAGATTTATTATTCCATAATATTTTCCTTTGGGTACCAGACCAAGACCTTGTGTAAATTTTGTAAATAACATAAAATTATATATAATATAAAAGCACCTTTAACAGACATTAGGCTCACCTGTCCTTTCTGATGGGCACCTCTAAATCCATGACACCCCACATCTTGAGTTCTTGGGATACCATTCTTAAAGATAAAATAAAATACATCAAGGAGCTGAAAGCACCAAACTTTCCATGAAAAAGAAACAGAATTACACAATTTGAGAACAGGGATCTCAAAGAATGACCCAAGAGACCTGCATGTCCCAACCACAACATTCACAGGTTATTCTTTAATCCATGTCTGTCTTTCAATCTGTTTGTCTGTTTGATGATAAATACCTCAGACAGTCCTGGAAGGACTTCTATCAAATTTTTCATATAACTCATTGATGGGGCAATGAAGAAAAATATTAAATTTTTGAGCAAATCTGGAACAGAGTTTTGTTAAGTCCAAAAGAAGTCTGGCAGACAAACTGTCTAATTGCTGTAATAATATTTTTACTCTGTTTAAGAAAACAAAATGTTTACACAATTACATTTGAAATATCCTGTAAATAGGCAGCTTGATCCACATAAGAATTCATTATTTACCTCTTTCTGCACAGTTTGTTTCCTGTTGTTCTTCTGTTTTTGTTTTGCCCGACGCTTGTTTTGCTTGCCCTGTAATATACATAAACCATCAATCTTTTAAGAAATCTGATGAACATAAACCCAAATAACTTAAATAAAATCTAAAGTAAATATCCCAAGACCAAACTGTTCATGTTCTCTTCGTCTTTTACTTCAATAAATGTAGATAGCTTTTTTTGTTCACAATTTTTAACTTTTCCTGTCTCACCGAACAGAGAATACCAAATGACAGCCTGACAGTGGTTATTTCAAATGCTTACAAGTCCAATTTAAGCTCATGTCATGCTTTATGAATTATCAGTCATCATTATATAACATGTCAGTTCTAGCCACAACCTGAGAAGCCTGAACTTATTTTTATCTCCATTGCATGAAAATGTTTCAGCAAAGTCTGTTAAGAAATTTTATAGCAAATTACATGTATATAAAACAATGAGTCATTCTGTTTGTTTCATCATCATTCTTATGATAAAGCTGTGAACAAAAATTATCATTACTGTACCTTCTCCTTCCTGTGTTGCTGCTTCACTTTTGAAGTGATTTTCTTGTGTTTGGGATCAGGGAAGGATGGCCTCAGTAAGACCGTCAAGGGGGAAGGAGGCTTTCCTGATTCTTCCTCTGGATGAGGAAACTTTAATGTATCACGCATCTCAATATTCTCAGAGTAGCGTCTGATACAAAGGTGGCTCTTCACAAACGGCAACTCCAAACTGAAGGGCATCTGAATTTCAGGGTCATCTTCCTTTAATACTGCATAACCCAGGCCTGTTACATCACAACTTTGATGTACCTTTGTCACATTATGGTTCTGATCTTCCTTTGTTTCCTTTGGTGAGTCTTCTTCATCTTTAGGAGCATCTATTTTAGAACCTTTCTTCTCCAGACTTTTGTCTTTGGACATTTCCTCATCTTCTGCATTCTCTTGATTTTCTTGACCCCCATCCTCTTCAACAGTTTCTTCCTTGATTGTATCTCCTTCAACAGTTTCCTGTTCTTCAGCATCCTGTCTCTCATCCGTTTTGTCACACTTGATCTGCATGGTAACCTCCTGTGTACTTTCATCTTTGTATCTTTCTCCTTCTTCCCGATATTCTTCAGATTCTGTGACACATTCTTCTGCCATTACATTGCTCAGCTTCTCAGAGCTTTCATCCTCATACTTTTCTTTCTCTTCAACTTGTTCTTCTTCTACGTCCAGGTAATGACTGTCCACATCATAACAGGTTTTGCTGGTGTTGAAAATGATAGGCTCACCCTCCCCACTTTCTGTTTCATGACAGAGTATGCTCAAATATTCAGAATTTTCATCAGCAGAGGATTCTGGATGACTTGTGTTGCTCAGGTTATGATCCTTACTCTGATCCACAAAGCTATCCATGACTGTTGGGTGTCCATTGTAACCATCTTCAAAGGCAGGACTGTTTGGATCTGTATCCAAATGTGGATCCTCCTTGCATTCATGCATCCTCTTCTCCCAGAGTCCGGAATCAAGATTCAGATATTTTGTATTTTCAATAAGGGTAGTGGCAAGAAATTGGGAATCTACAACTTCATGATCCATAATGGTATTTATGTCATTCTTATCATCCACCACCATACCCTTAATGAGCTCAGAACCAGGACCCAGTTCCTTCTGATCAACCAGTCTACCCTGAAAGAGTGGAGTATCAAGGTTTGGAGTCTGTGTATGATCCACAATGGTATCCTCTATCGGTTGGATATGAGAATCTGGGGCAGCCTTGCATCCAGTGTTCAGTTCTGGCTCCTTTCCATTATCTTTCCCCGTCAGAAGGCCAAGGTGTTTGTCATCACTATCAATTCTTTCATTGTTCAAACCTTTTGCTTCCTTACAAAAGCTCTCATGTTCTGAAGGTGCTGCGTCTGTAAAACCAGCACTGGTAGCATCCCTTTCTTCTGAACAGTCCTGGATTTCTTGTGGCTCTAACACAGCATCTAGTTTTAGTTTTCCACTGAGACAGATTTGAATAGCATAATCTATTCTTGCAAGTGTGGTAAACATCTCTTGAGCCATGGCTGGATCTTTCTTCATAATTCTTTGATATTTTTTCTGCACAAGTGCCTTGGCCTGTTTGAACTGAATAAAAGTTTTAAAATCTAATTCAGCTTCAAGCTCATCCTCAATCATTGAGTCGAAATTGATTTTACCTTTGATTTTGTCAAAACTTAAACTTCTACTAAGAGCTGACTTGCGCGATAGTCTGTTTTTGGCTTCCTCTTGCAGCTGTTGAAATATATTTCCATCTTTCATTATGTTTTCTGAATTGAATGGACTTGATGGCTGGTTGTTCAGCTGGCCATCCAAGCTCTTCTTCAGAAGGAACATGTCACAGTATTCTGCTTCAAATGGTTCATCCCATTCTTTATGACCACCAGTCTCCTTGAGAAAGGAGTCCTCAGCTCCTTTCTCAAGATCCAGTTTGGAACGAGAACCAAACATTGCTGGTGCCTGTTTGCTGGTGCCAACAGCTTCTCTACCAAGAATACTAGACACCTTCCTGTCCACAGCATTCATGTCTATGTCCAAACCATCTTCCCCAGGGTCACTGTATCTGTAAAATATTAAAATGCCTTCCAAAGTCCTATGTAGCATTTTAATTGTTCACTGCACATTTCCCTTGTCAAAAACAAACAGACAAATTTCAATGCAAACTGAATTTTTACTCATCAATATAAATCATTTTCAAAAAGAATGAACAAACCCATTCTAATTATTGTTGAGGAGCTGAAACTATGCATGTGCATTTGAACTGTGAATGACCCATAATGGTTATATATTATATAAATTGTCCTGGGATATACCATTTAATATGCACAAGAAACACAGGCTCCACTGGCTACTGAATTTTAAGACGGCTCAACATTAACAGTTAACAACTTGCCCAGGGAAACTCAAAGTTCCAGAAAATTGTTGCAGGGTAACTAAATGTGGGCTCCTACTTGCCCAACTGGGCAAGTTGGTCCGACATGAAAACCTTTACACAAAGGCCTGAATCAGTCTTGAAGAAACAAAATCATTTTGTTAAACCTTTATCTTAAATTACCTGCATGTTTAAATGTGCAAATGCTAAAGAGAAATATTATTAACAAACAAACATCTGAACATGTGGAACACATTTTTTTTTGTGTTTGTGGCTGTGACCAATGATTTTTGTAGGACAATTAAAATTCATGTAGAGCCAGTATAAGCTAGATTTTAGGGCAAGTATTTTCAAAAGTTAATGTCAAGCCCTGACACCTATTTATTTCCAGAATTAACCTAGGTTGAAGAGAGAAATATTTATTTTATACACCATTACATCCCAATTACTTGCAGATGATAAAAAATTTCATCAAGACAACTATATACCTGTTGTCTAAGGAATCTGCTGTTACTATGTGCTCCCTGTGAAGAAGGGAATCCAGTTCCTTTGGCATCGTGTCAGTCTCATTAACAGGTTCCCTGAAATTATAAATATATGGATGATCCAGACTTGCTGCAAGTTTACCATGTTTAAGCTCAATAAATGTACAGATTCCTGAATTACAAAATATAAAAGAAATTTAAAATACTGCAATCCCTTGATTAAATCATTATCAATTTACAACCTCCAAATCTATTCATTTTGCTTATTAATTATTGCATGAACCATCCAGATATGATTAGTGAGCTGTCAACTTTGGAGGAGTATGCTGAGATTGTATATGATCTAGTTTCAATGCTTGCCAGTAAACCACTCCACTTTTGCTGAAACATAAATGGCAATGGTAAGCAGTGTCCATGCTGCATTGTTCCCTTGCTTGCATATATTGACTGCCATCTAATGTGGTAAATAATTGTTTTTATTTAAAAGAAAATATGAAATATACTACTAAAGTAATAACTGAATTGAGAATCAAATAAAAGATAAGGAATCAATTAACTGAATTGATTCAAAGTCCGCTCACAATTCACAGGTCTAATTTCTATGCGAATCAGCACCAAACACCACCACTTGTCAAACACCATCATGGTATTTGTTTTCAAATACAGTCGAGCCCGCTTATTGTCATATCGTCCGTTCATGCAAAAAATATGACATTAACCGGGATGTGATATTATGCAGGCTTCAAGGTCGAGGGTGCTATGATAGGGTATTGGGCCATTAATTATATGTGGTCTTAAGTAAAATTATTAAAAAAATTACATAACATGGAATCAAAGAACAAAATAAACTTGTTCTTAAGTATTTATTAAGCATAAATATAAACAAAATCATATGCATTCATACCTTCTTACTGATCACAAAGCACGTCATTCACTGAAATGTTACAAGCTTTATTCAGTGCAGCACAATAATCTAGCATCCTTCGGTTTGTCTAAAGAAGTCTGTGATGCAACGCTGTTTTCCTGATCTTGTGATTTTGGATTGAACTTCACTTTCTATACTATAAAATCCACAAAAATCCCCACCATTTGCTTCCAAATAAGTTCTCAGTGTTTTGATGGCCTCAAGCGCATCTCTCGACTTGGGAATTGAAGGAAGTGGCTCGACGGTTTCTTCATCACTTTCATGATTTTGTAAAACCTCACAAATATCATCATCTGTGATGGCTCCATAGCACTCTAGCTGTGTGCCAATGTCAACATATGCATTGAACTGTTCAGCTGTCATCCCGTCTGGTGCCTGTTCCCTATCAGTAATGCCGTCCGTTGCGATATTTACCCCTAAAGGCGCAATAAACCCTGTTTAAGCGAAGCAGTTGACAATGCTTATCTGTTTTACTTCATCCCAGGCAACCTTGAGCATGTGCATTGCGTCAAGCACTGTGAATGAGCACGCCAGTTCAGTGACAGAACATTCCTGTTCAGAGGAACTGATGTGTGCTACCATAAGCGACACAACTTTCCGGCGATACAGACACTTGAGGGTTGAATTATGCCCATGTCACATGGCTGGAAGACCGAAGTAGTGTTTGGTGGCAGGTAGAAAAGCCGCACGTGTGTCAGATCGTTAGCGGCATCCTTCAGATGGGCTGCACAGTTACCAAGCACAAGGGCGATCTTGCGGTCTTGTCTTGCCATGTCTCTGTTTAAATCATATAGCCAGCCACGGAACAGATCGCTTGTCATCCAGGCACTTTTATTGTTGGAATACGGCAGGAATAACTGGGAAACACCTCGGAAACATCGTGGCGTTTTGCTCTTGCCAATAATCAACAGGGGGTGCTTGTCGCTGCCATCCATGTTTGTAGAGACCAAAACTGTAAGGCGTTCCTTGGATCTTTTACTTCCAGTTAGTTTTTCAGTCGCTAAGGCCAAAGTCCCATCTGGTAATGCAAGAAAGAAAATCCCTGTCTCGTCAGCGTTATACACATCCTTTGGCTGGAATGACTCTAGTAGTTCGGGCAGTACTGTTGTTGACCAGGTGTCTGCCGCTGGGGCATCAGCATCACTTTTTTCTCTGTGGGCCTTTTTGAACTTGACGTCATAACCCTCTTTCCATCGGCAGATCCAACCATTCGTTGCTTTGAAGTCTGTACGGCCAAGCTTGAGAGCAAGTTGGTTTGCTTTCTCCTCCAATATCGCAGATGAGATGGGACAGTCTCTGGAGCGGGCGTCAGCAAACCACGTGTATAATGCTGTCTCAACATCAGCAGCTTTACCAAGTCGTCTTCTTTCACGTTGTCCATTACGATTTTGTTCTGCATCTTGCATGATTTTTGTTTTCCTGCTCAGTATCTTAGAAATTGTAGATTAGGAACAGCCGTATTCCTGAGACAGTTGCGCTTGTGACCTGTTCGCGAACATCTTAATGATATCAAGCTTCTGTTCAAATGACAGATCATGACGCTTACCGTTAAGTTTTGCACTCATAGTTGTGGCGGTGACTTCAGCGTTACTACACTGAGATCGGAATGACCACCGGGGAAAACTCGCAGGTTTAAATAGGCAAAACGTACATGTTTTCTTAAATGATGAAAGGACCAACTTCTTTTATAATAAAGGGCATGGTTTGTCCTTTATCAACAGTCGAGTAGTTAAGTGTTGAGTAGTAATTTGACACGTGTTCGAAACAACCCACCAGCTGGTATAGGTGTGACAAAGGATTCTAATTAACAGTAAAATCAAAGGGGTAAGGTGACTTTGACGAACACTGTTTGTTTATGCCTAATTAACTAATGCTGAGTGGCCCGCCCGCATCGCAGGGCCAGCGGTGAGTTATGATCATTTGATATGCATGGGTGAGTCCAAGCTGGTAGTCGGAGTGGTTTCTCTTGTTAGAGCTTGATGTGACATTAAGTGGGCACCGCCATCAATTTAGGTGGCTCCAGTAGTGATAATAAACGGGATTATGACATTTATTCATGACATTAAGCAATCAATTTTATTAAGGTTTCTATAAAAATGGTTTGGGATTTCATATTTCTGTGACTATAAACAGGATATTAACCGATATGACACAAAGTGGGCTCGTCTGTAGTGTTTTAAGTAAGTCATCATGCATCTCATTAAAAAACTCCTTTGTTGGCTTTTAACACTGACATTTCCTGCTGTTGTGGCTGGTGATGGGACCAATAATTGTTTATCATTGATGACAGATTGTTTGATGCCAATAATCTGATAACTGATCTTACTGTGTCATAATCAAATACACAGTTTTGCACATAACTTAGGCATTTTAATGAGGGAAGGTACAGTTTCTTAAAATCTGTGCAAGCAAACTTTAGAAAATTCTGTTTAATCAGGTGAAACATTCCATAATTTAAGCATGGGCTGCATCAATCAGCATTTTGTTCACTCACAATCAGAATCAGGATTTGGGAGGGATCAGATCCTGATCTGGGTATGGATTGCTCAGAATCATGATCAGGATTTAGCACAGACCAATCAGGAATCGATTTTGACCAATCGCTGATTGGTCCAGACCAAATCCTGACTGAGATTCAGTCTAGCCTAAACTCCAATCGGAGTTTATGCTGAATGAAATTCTGATAAGGATCAGGTCCAGACCACTCACAAATTGATCCAGATCTTTCAGGATATATGGGTCTTGACATATATAGGTAAAGCTATATGTTAGACAGGAGATGGCACACAAGGATGCATGCTAAACCTGCTTGTATGTCTGTATGATACAGACACAGATTTAGATATGTCTCTGTCTTTACCTGAACTCTGCCCCTGCCCCGGCCTTGAACTTCATCTTGCCAAAGCAGAAGCTTCAACAAAGGAACACCTGAAACAATAAATACAGCTTTAAACAAAGAATGAATACACTCTAGGGCACACATATATATGACCTCAACAAGTGACCCATGGGTCATAATGCTCAGCAGACACTTTTTATTTCATCCTTATATAATTTAGAACTTACTGAAGACAGACATATGAGTGCCATTTACAGACAAAATCTAGACCATTCTAGATTCCTGAACATGCCAGAGCTGGGCTAAACACACCAGATTTTGGTTTAAAAAAAAAGACAACACCAGCAGTTTTAGGTGCATCTAGATTTGAGTGGGCTAGACTGCAGTTGGAGCATGTGAAGAGTGAATACGCTTGACCTATCTAACATAGTCCAGCACTGGCTTCACTGCCTGCAGTTAAAATTGCACTAGATTTTCTTGTGTACATGCAAGGTGAGATTTGGACCAAACTTGAAACCAACAGTCCAACACAATAGTTTGGAGTGGAGTGGTTTAAATAGACAATTAAATGGACAGCCAAAACAGTGTTAGTACAAGATGAAATGCGATGCAAGTCATATCTGGTTTGGGGGAGCCATCTCTTTTTACAACAAAAAGAAGGTTATTGTATCCCATGGAAAATTTGAGGATGCACAGTTCTGATCACCACATCAGGTCTGGTTGCTCAGGAGTAAGTGGATTTATAAAGATATAAAGAAAAGCATGCTCTAGTTTGAAGCTGCTACATCTATAGTGCAGTTTATGTCTACAAGTTACTAAAAAGTTTGTCTAACAGCACCAAATATCAAGAAAATTCAAAAGAAAAAGTATCTAGAATATCACATTCCAAAGACCAAAAGTGAGAAAAAAAAATAAACACCAAAAGCTCATTAATTACTAGTAAAACAGTTGCAAAATGTGCTTTTTAAACCAGCTTGCCTTCAAGCAGTTTGCTTTAAATTAAATACTTCTGGTTTTGGCATAAACTCAATCATCATGACCCAGTAACTTACTGTTTACAACCTGTCATGATAAGGATCTTGCCATGAGGATATATTTTTTTATTGCTGTACTCTGTATCTGAATAAATTAACAGCATTTTCTGCTTTAATTATTGCTTATTTTAATTATAATGTTGGCTGATTCTTTAACTACAGTGGAAACTGACTGTAATACCACCTGTCTTATAAAACCACCTGTCTATTAAGACCACCACTGAGTGATCTAAATACATTCATACTGGTTATAACTGACCTATCTAATTAGACCACCTGTGTTTTAAAGACCCAAGGGTGGTCTCTTAACACTGGTTTCACTGTAATGAAATTTCTTCGATATACACCTGTGATGAAGTCCACATTATCCCAGTCCGAGTCCAGGCCACTCAAGTCCACGTCCAAGTCCCTGAGGTTCTAGTCCAAATTCACTTTCTTTGAGTCCGAGTCATTTGGACCTCTAATCCAAGACCAAGTCTGATACAAATCTTCTTATTAAAAGAAATTCTAAAAGGATATTTGAGATGATCATGCAAATTTTATGTGAGTTTACAAGTCCCCTTTATGTAAATGTTTAATTACATTTAGCTCCTGATGTAAGTATAGTCTTATTTCTTATAGTCTTCTATTAGTAATTCACCCATGTGCACAATCTGTATATGATATCTTACAGCATTTTCTCATCTACCGTACTCGAAATGGACTGTATTTTTAAGTCCTTACCTCCAAGTCTGAGACCAGGACCCTCAAGTCCGAGTCTAAGTCCTTAAAAAGTTGACTTGCTTCTGGACTCGAGAGTCCTACATCATTGATACTTACCCACTTGTATAAATATGTCAGTTGTCACCTGAGACCCAGTACTTACTTGATTCAGATGCCACAAAATCAATGTAACCACAGACCCAAAGTTTAAAGACTGGACGCTGCCTTCATCCAGCACTGATCCAGAACCAGACACTTGGCAGATTAAATAAAACAACTCCAAATCTCTGGATGACTTAAAAACATACACTGGGAGATATCAATATTTCATGAGTCAGGACTTCCTTGTTGGTCATATGCACAAGAAACAACAGTTGTTTTGTCAGAAGCTATCTGGTTTATCATATCAAATGCTGTCAATACACTTTGTAAATGGCCTATAAAAATCCCAATGGGCTTTTTACACATTGTAGCGTGTTTTGGGGCAGGGTACCAGTCTAACTTGAGTGCGAGGGGACCAGCCTACATATGAAATTTTGACGACGTTGAGGGACTGGTGTGAGCCAGCCAGAGGAGGACGGATTTGAAATGCAGGGCAGCTTGAGCCCGCGAGAGGGGCTGGACGGACATTTACTGCTGGTGTTGGCGTGTGGGACACGCAGTTGGTTGCTGTAAAGTGGCTGTTACTGTTAGATAAGTGTTAAGTGTTGTATTAAACTTATTGTTGACCTGTGTTAGTTGTGTCTGCCTCTCACGGGAAACCCCCCCCCCTCCCCTAAAGCCCGGTTTTATCGCTCTGTCAGGAAGCTTGTGGGGTATATGTACCTCCCCGGACTTGGGAAGTCAGAAAAGTGGTACACACATGAGCAGCCATCTATAAAACTTGGGAACTGGCTTTGACACTGCCATAAAGAACCATGCTGGATAACAAACTCACTTCACCTTAACAGTAATACACATATCTGTTAATGAACATTGTCTTACATAGATCAGTTAATACAGAGTGCTCAAGAAATATCAAATTTGATTTATTGAGTGCTCCAGGCAATCTCAAAATTGAATTTCATCAAATCTGTTTTGTGCCAAAGTTCCTTTTTGGTGAGAATGGCTCACCCTTCCATTTTTCTCAAAGATATCTCTAAAATTTCATGGGGAATGTTACATGTGTGCAATGTATACATTGTAGATATAGAGCTCGACATCAATGATTAACCACTTGTCCATGGCAAGTACAGATTCTAGGAACCAAATGCAGGCTTCTACATGCCATATTAGACGAGCAAGTCCAAATAAGAAGGTTACATGAGACTGGAGAACTATCCAACTTTGGGCTGGCCTTGTCAAATGTTGCTGAAGGAGCCATAAAAATGGGCAACCAATGGCACAGAAGGATGCCGCTGACAAGCCTGGTGCTAACTGAAACAACAGAAGGATCCTCCCCCGAGACGAACACTACTTCAGCACCATCTGTTCATTTCCAGAGACATAAAGAGTGAACTCCCACATGTTTAAAAGTTTTTTTCAGTTACAATCCCCCAATATTTTTCTTGAGACTTATAGATGGATACTGAAACAATCAAAATTTGACATGTGGTACAATATGTTAACATATAAACATCAGGAAGCATGCCAACCTTTGTGAAACAGTCCTTGCTAAAGGTGCCAAGTCATCACAGGGCAGCAGTGAACATGGCAATAATGTGAAAATAGCACTAGCAATGGCACAGAGAGAGCTGTTGTGGTCTGATGGTTTTCTGTAACAATAACTGTCATCCCAACATAAGCAAACTCAAATTTTAGTATCCACTATACTATAAAGCTATGCCAATAATTTGTATGCATTTGCAATGTAAGCTGATGTGAACAAAATTGTACCTTTACATTAATTTAACCCTTTACTGTTTGTATTTAGTTTTCACAAAACACCCCCCTTACTGTTAAGATTAATTTTTTAGGTTTCTCACACTTTGAATTTTGACACACTGTACATTAATGTTATGACTGATAACTTTATCAGTTTTTGGTGTATCCTTATGAAATTTTCAACACATTTTACAGAGATACCAAGCAAGAGGTTAATGACTTAATCAATCATAAATTTCACATATATCTAATAATAGAGCCAGGTAAATCAGGTAAATTCAGGTAAGTATAGTGGCTATGTTCTTTAAGCATAGTTTTACATGAATGTCTGCAGTATATTCCAGTGAAGACATTGTAGAATTTAGGATCAATAAGGGAATTATCATCCGCCGGTACCAGGTGTATTGTCATGGAAGATCTAGGTAAAACAGGTTAATGAAATATGATTAAGATTATTAATGTTATGAAGGTGTGGAGTGCTGAAATAAATTAGACAAAACCATATATGATTTTTTCCAAGAAATGTATAAGAATAATAATTGTATATTTAACATGAAATATAATTTTGATTTCAAATAAGGATCAAATTGCCACATCCCACCTGTTCAGGTATGGAAAACTAATTAAGACCAGATGAACTTCAAAGAAAAGTGAAGAAAAAAATATATTCACAGATTTACTCATCAAATATGTATAAAATCCAATGGAAAATCGACAAAAGTCTGACAGAATGGTAAAATCAAACATTTCTACACATTTCCCCCCTTTATAATGTTTAATTGGATTGTTTTGGTACTCCTGGTAAAGTGTATATCACTTTTATGTTGCCCGTGACAGAACATACAGGGAAATCCCTGTCGCATTGCATTATGGTTATCCAGTGTCAAAACGATGTCAGACGTCTTTTTTATCTTAAGACATAAGCAAATATTCTCGAATTTGAGTAACTAAAGTTTACTGAACATTATTTTATATTTATTTTGTTCAAAACATGTACTGAAAGTTGTCAAAGCACGATGTCTATCGAGCGGCAAGTCTGACGGCCGCCATCTTGAAAATTGATGACATCGCTTGTCCTTCAAAACAGGCAACATAAACATAGAAAATGTCTTCAGGAATGAGAAATATTCACATTTTAAGTCCAAAATGATAATAATTTAGATAGATACCAATCTTTTGTGGAAGTTTGGTATGGTTTATTGTCAGAACAATGTGGTAGGTCAGCTGAAACGTCGCGTTTGTTGACATCCCAGGTGTCAATTGCCAACGCCATTCAACCAATGGGCTTTCCAAAAGTCTAAATTAGAATTTTATGAATATTTATGAGGATTTCCTAGGTGAATGAATAAATAATTATCAACTTTACGGTAGGGGTGTCCTGGAACCGTATGGAAGCAGAGCTGAACCAAATGCAACGTATACCGGTACCTAGGCTGTGTCCAACACTGCAGCAAAAGAGGCACACAATAGCCTAAATGGGATTCTCACATCTAATTGCAATTACCGATCAGCGTTTCCAGGAGTTGGAACTCAGTCTCAATTTACCTCCTTTATCCAACAAATCTTAAACCAAAGGCCTAAATCTTAACTAATTTTCAACAAGCGTTTTACTTAGGGCTGAAACGGGTACAAAATTTTGGCTTCGAGTACCCGATAGGCATTACCCGACTCGGACTCGAGTACTCTTTACCATGGCAACGCTAGTTTAACTGACATCTGTTTATCGATTGCAAAACATACATAAATTTGACTTCGTGACTCCAAACGAAGGAATATATTTAGATACTAAAATTATACAGAGTGGAAAAATCAATTCGAAAACATAAAACTAATAAATGTGAGTCTCTTCGAAATAAACTGTACAGTATGATTATTACTTTGATAATGAATAAATAGGCCGAGACTACCAGTAAATTTACAGTAATATTCATATATGCGTAAACATACACGAGTACTCGAGTCCAAATTTTAGACTCGAGTACTCGGTAAGTATTACCCGGACTTGAGTACTCGAGTACTCCTTTCAGCCCTAGTTTTACTTAGAGAAATAAAATCATATCAATTGATAATATCTCTTAACCTTAAATTATATGTACAAACACTAAAGATAAATATTATTATATAACAAACCTTTGAAATTGTTTATTGTCTGACATGCCACGTAAAATATATGTGGAACACACTGTGTTAATAGCTTGGAACACAAATTTTTTAGGGCAAGAAAAATTTATGCAAAGCAAGTATTTCATGTATATGAGAGATGTAATTTGCCTGACAGGAAAAGTATGTTACTTTTAAAAGTTAACGTCAAACACTGTTATATACATGATATTTTGTTATTGAACAGTTTTAAATTAGGTTCAGTACAAAAAAACTTGGAAATGACCAAAATGGAAATCTAGAAATACGTTGTTTTTATTTATTCCTGAAAATTTGTGACTGATATAATAATATACCCAATTAATGATAATAATTATGATACAATTTTACTTGTTTATTGCTGTATTAAGTTATATAAGAACAGGAAGACTGAAGTAAAAATCTGATAAAAATTAATGCACAATTATTCAGAGTCAATGCCCTTGTTGAAGGTCATATGGTTTCAAAACACCCAAGTGTGCTCGTCTGCTCATGACGTCATATTTAGGGTGAGCCAGGCATGGCGGGAACACCAGTAATCCACTTTCAGGCACAAAATTAAAGCGCGACCCCATTCACAAGCAAGCAATATTTTGTCCGCAAAAAAACAGTGCACCTGTAATATCAGCTTCTTACATTATTGAAATTTACATTTCGGTTTAATTCAAAAGTTTAAAGACCTGTTATGCAGACCATGTTGTAAACGGGATTTCATTTTAATCCAGCAAATATGGGCGGAGGAAAATCCATATTCAGGCTGGTGCAAATTGATGACTTCAGCTAAAATGGGTAGTACACGAATTCAAAGTTTGATAGCACTTACAACCTGCTAAATAAATACCCTTATATAATGATAAACCCATACTTACCAGTGTCTCTGTGATCTGATCGTGAATTTAATCAGAATATTTCCTAAAATCGGACCGATTGACTGTAAACGGGCCACTTCCGCGATTGTGTGGGTAGTTTTCCCAGAATTTGGGAAGATATAAAAGCTGGACGATGGATGTTAAAAGACGGAATGTCTAAGCATTTCAAATGCTGTCTCCTGGCCCCGCCAGTTGTTTATTTAACTTTAATCTCCCATTTATCAACATTATAAACCAAGCTTTTCATTATATTATTGTTGTTTGGGTTTCATTTTGAGGGATTAAAAATATCTGATGGTGTTTGGCCTACGTGACCCTCAACGCGGATCCGCATCTTTCTTCAAGTTACCAATCATCAATATACGAAGGCGTTTTTACCGTTCTCGGAGTAAATGTACAACGGTCGTGTGGGCCTTATTTGTTGGGTTGATTTGTAAGAGGTGGGAACAAAATAAATTGGATAAACAAGTTACAGCATTGTTATTCATTAAATTCGTTCCTGCGAAAGAACTTTTGATATTTATAATACA
Organism: Sipunculus nudus; assembly: GCA_026874595.1. Taxonomy (NCBI): domain Eukaryota; kingdom Metazoa; phylum Annelida; class Sipuncula; order Golfingiida; family Sipunculidae; genus Sipunculus; species Sipunculus nudus. Next base: position 33,980,044 of record CM049318.1, read on the forward strand.
TCAGGTTTTAATTTTTGTTTAATACCGCAATCACAAGATATATATAGGGCCCGGCCTTTTTAATTTAATTTATGTAAAGTTTTATGGACATAACTATAATGTTGGGGGAATATATTTACTGAAATAAATAAATATATAAATAAATAATAGTATTTGAAGTAGAAATTGCAGTGGTTGTAGTAGTAGTAGTAGCTCGGATCCAGGATTTAGGAAAAGGCTGGGGCCAATTAAGCCAGAAAACTAATTATATGACAAAATCTAAAAAAAAGTCCCCAGGTCCGAAATGGGGGGGGGGGGGGGCGTCAATGCCGCAAACATTAGTCTGAAACCCTAAACAATTATAACCGGATGTCGGCGCCTGAAAATTAAGGAGGGGGGGGGGGGTCCTGACCCCATATATGCACCCTCCCCCCACCCCCCCCACCCCCGAACCCACCCCCGCCCTCGATCTGGATCGGCTTCTGGAAGTAGTACGTGATAGTAATAGTACGTAGTACATGAACTGTCATGAAGTACAGTGTACACCTAGCACTACCTGTAGTTGTAATTAACGAACAATTAATGTTGTTGGTACAGTGGTATATAGTACATTTTAATTAAATTTCAATCAGACACGGTTTTCTGTATAATTACATGCATGATTGTAATGCCTATGACATGTATATTTCCTTTATCTAATCGATATATATATATATATATATATATATATATATATATATATATATATATATATATAAAACGTTGACATGGGGGAAAAAAGGAAGTTCAGTGAAAAAATAAATACCAGTTTAGGTCTTTGTTGTGCACTTTTACTTTCAACCGATAAAAAATATGAAAGTCAGTTACCTTTCTGTCGTCAATTTTTTTATTATTGATTCTATCACGGATCAGTACAGCAAAACAAATAAATTATTGCCCCCCCCCCCCCCCAGGTTGGTATGAGTATATCCCCGGCCGCGTGTGTTTGTTTCTGTGTATGCGTATGTTAGTGTTTGTTCACAACATATAACTCACGCAATCATGAACCCATTCTCTTGAAATTATCAGGGCATGTCGGGAATGGGGCAGTGGAGAATTGAGATTTGGTGTGGATCCGGAATATGATCTGGATTTATTAACGTCATCAAGGAATATTTACAAACGTATACGTGCAGTCACTTAAATTTATGCATGAATGGACCTGGGTATATATAATATGGGCCGAATAAATGACTGCAAACACGGGTTCGGGAGTGTCCAGCAAGGGATATATACCCTCCATGACGAAGCCTTAATTGCTTTTCTAAGAATGCAGAAGCGGATCCAGGGGGAGGGTGGTGGTGGTGGTCCAGGGGTTCCTTAAAATAACTGCGGGTCCCCCTCCCCCCCCCCCCCCAAAAAAAAGGGAGGGGACCAACGCAACCTTTTTTAGGGGTTTTAACCAGTTTTTGCGACCTTTCATCCCTTTTTCCGGACCTGTGGACCCTATATTTTAGGCTTTGTCACTATATATATATATATATATAGTCCTCCTGGGCTAACCCCCTCACCCCCTTTCCTTAATCAAGGATCCGCCCCTGGAATGGCACATTGTTTGTAGACTTTATACCTATAACTCTCGAATGCAGAAGGAAAGGGAACAAAATGGTGCGAGACGCAAAATCCAGCTGTGCTTTTTATTTCCCTATTTCCCATGAGTTTATATAGGTCGAACAAGAGGGAGGCACAACCTTTTTCAAATTCCGCCCCTGACAGTGGCACGCACGATCGATAGGACTGCACACGGGTCATTCTACAGAAAACAACCCAATTCATGAAAATTCATGTCCCTAGCATTCACAGTGCCGTAGTATATATATATATATATATATATATATATATATATATATATATAACATCTGTCATTTTGCTTTTGGGATTTAATTTTAGTGTCTTATTTTTTTCTGCTTAATTTGAGCTTATTTGTTTAGCAAAGTAATAGCTAAACTGCTTCAAATCTATACTTAATGGTTCAAATGTCATTAAAAAGTACCTGTCCCCATGGCAGGCCATAATAAAAAAAACTGATTATCCTCTTATTTTTATTTAAAATGGCATAGGCCTAGGATTTTTTCACTCTTCATGTTTAATAAAATTATTCCTTAAAACTTCCACAATTTTCTTTACATCCCTCTTATTTTTCTATTTTTATTGCGATTAATTTAAATGTGTGTCCCCAGCTTTTTTCTTCAACACCGTTATAAAGACGATTCGATAGCCATATGACACGATGCATGTTGATTGATTACTCCTTGTTAAAAACCACCTAAGTTGAAGTAACGTCACAGAATGACTCCACAAAACCATCATTATTGGTATGTATTTTGTCATTTTACAACAGGAAATTTGTGTGGGTGCGTGTAATCATCACTCTTCTATCAGACCAACTGGATTGTTATATATATATGCTCATCGCTATATATATATATATATATATATATATATATATATATATATAAGCTTTACTAGACATAAAAAAAACAGTCCATTCTTCCCTGTCTCTTTGAAATGCATACATTTTTCACAGGTAAATAAAGAGATAAACCGGACTTAGGACCATCGATCGGCCGCATATGATTCCCGCCAAAGGTAATGCGGAGAGTCAAAACACACGCCGTAAGCACAAGTGGTGGCAGTAGTCTTGGTTGGGGGGGGGGGGGGATGGGTAAGCGTCGAAATACGGGTAACAGAGAAGCTCCCATGTGGGATTGTTGTCACATGTCAAAATAACTGATTCTGTATCACAATGGCTCAACAGCCAAGTTTCAAGAACCTGACATCGTCCTCATATGGACGTCCTGAACCGAAGCAACACGCTGTAAGTATCCATGTAAGCCTCCTGTTCTATTACAATGCACTCAACGAGATGAAACCATAAATTCTTACATTATCGCTCAGTGATTGAGTGACAACATGGGGTTGAAAAAGTCTTCAAGCAGACTGTCAAGACTTTATATATGTCACCATTCGAGTCTTACTTATGCATAACGAGTGACATGTCGAAATGACTGGAACATGTTCAGGGCCCGAATGTCGAATCACTCACGCACCTATACAGATAGGGGTCAAAAACACTACTGGTCTGGTTGGCAGTGCAGTGCGGACTGCCAACCAGACCACTATATGTGATGTATAGCTATTAGTACACTAGTCATACTCTATGCATCAGTGCACAGCCAGCAACACCATACCATCTAAAATAGCTATAAAAACAAATGGGGGCGTGTTTAATCTGTGTACCACTACAATATCAGTTAGTGGTGTTGAATTAATCATATAAAGCAAGTTGTACCTATTATTCAACTAAAATTAGTTTTTATACCACTGATCAAAGGTAGATAAATTTTAATATATTAGGATTTAATAAGAACTAAAACAAAAGTAACATGCTAAGAAATTATTAAATCAATTAGAAAAATAATTACAACTATTTAGAAAGTAGAATAATATTTAACTGTAGTGATGGTGTATATATTCCATTCCGTAGCCGTTTAACTTTACATGCACATTAACCATTTATGTGTGTGGTTAATTCCCATTTATCTCATTTGGTCTCAAAAATTTAATTTTGATTTAACAGTAACCAATCAGTAACCTTTGGTGAGTTGGTAGTCAGAGTAGGAGTATGTTGTGACAGTACATAGGCATTCACAAAACCAATTAATAGAATAACAATAACCAGACAGACAAATATAAAAAAATTAATATGAATTTTTAAAAATTTAGGAAATCTAAAAATAAATCATAACTATAAATCTAATTTGTGTAAAATCACAAATTTAGTGTAACATTTAACAGTTTATTTAATTACTGTTGTTTGGAAGATCAAATACATTTTAAATTATGTTTTCAATATATATATTACTGTTGCAATATATACTATTACTGTTTTAAGATATAATATTAGTGTTGTTGATAAGAATTATAGAAATGGAATATCCAATAATTGAAATTTACTCAAACTGATAAATATCTAAGTATCCAGTAAGTATAAACTGGGTATAATAAACTAACCTGGACTCGAGGGGGGGGGGGTCTTATATAGGGGATTACAAGGTTGTTTAAATTCTACATGAATATCTTTATCCTGCAAATGAAGGCTTCAGGCCCATAGATCCAAATTCTAAATCAAATGATATAATAATAAATGAACATCTTTAATGTACTGCAACCACAACCTTGACCTCACCAATGGTTGTCTTCAACATAACAAGAAACTCGTAGATCAAGGGGGAATTAGCCTCACAGAGTGATCATTCAGGGTTGTGGGAATTTAATTGTCTGTGGTATATACCATCACTACAGTTATTATTCTACTTGATATATTGTGGCATTTTAAATAATATGTAAAAAACATCTCATTAGGTTATTGTTAGGAATATTTGTCACTGTTTAGATCTTTTGTACTAAGTCTTATATAACTCATGGTTAAAAATTGACACCCTCTTTCAATGTTGAATACAGATTTTAAAATATCTGCAAAAATCTTGTCAATAGACTTAAGACAATATTACCTCGTATAATAAATTCTGACCGAACAGGATTTATTATAAAAACAGATACATCAGGGAAAAAATGATGAAAATAACATATATTTGCATATGCCAGAAAACATAAAATAAATAACTACTTTATATCAAATAGATTTGGAAAGGCTTTTGCTTGTTCAGAACGGTCCCAAATTCAGGTTACTTTAAATCTCTACAAATTTGGAGAATTCTTCATAAAATAGGCTAATATTCTTTACACTAACATCAGCAGTTGTGTCATGAATAAAGGTTGGGCTATACTCAGTATTTCACAATTTCTTGAGGAGTAAGATAAGGGGTAAGTATTCATTTAAGCATCTAAAATATTAGCAGATGAAATCAGAAATAATCCAAATATTTAAGGAGTTCAAATCAGAGATAAGAATATAAATTAATACAATATGCAGATGACACCGCACTAATACTAACAGTTCTAGGGGGTTACCAGTCTATCATGGAAGCTATTAAGAGATTTAAATACTTTGAAAAAAAAATCAGGACTTATGATAAACGTAGATAAAACAGTAGTGATGCCAGTACATGATAAATTAAATGATGAAGATTTTTTTTTTAAGTTTAAATTTTGTGTAATAATCATTTATATTTTATCTGTTGTATGACTATGTGATTTATGTTTTCTTGATGGTTGAAAAAAAGTCTTATATCACTCCAGTGAATGGTACCCAAAATAAGTAACTGTTTACCTCATGTATATATGCGCTATATTGTTAAAATGTTATTAAATTATTGCCATGTGTTAGATCTAGTATATTCCCTATATTAATAATATGATATATAAAATGTTATTAAATTATTGCCATTTGTTAGATCTAGTATATGCGCTATATTGTTAATATGTTAAAAAATGTTATTAAATTATTGCCATTTGTTAGATTAAATATATGTGCTTTATTGTTAATATGTTAAATAAAATGTTATTAAATTATTTCCATTTGTTAAATCTAGTATATGGGCTATATTGTTAATATGTTTAAAAATAAAATGTTATTAAAATTTTGCAATTTGTTGGATCTAGTACCATCTGTTGGAACTATTGTACAAAGAATGATGTCACTCTTGTGTAGCTTTCAGCTTCATTAATTCGTAGATGCATTATATTTAAAGCGATTTATCACATTATTACTGGAACTATTTGGCATCTATTGGAGAGAATAACTGATAATATCTGGATAATAGTAACTAACTGATAATAAGTATAGTGTGGTATGTATTGATTATTGTATGTAAGCATAAGTATATTGTTACTGAAACGTTTTATGTACTGTGATCACTGAGTATGACAACTGACATCAGACAGTCTTCTCACCAAAGGTTACTGTTACATCAAAAGTAAACTCATCAAAGGTTACTGTTATATTCTGACAAGTTCAAAGATATTAAGCCACATGCAGTCGCACAAGGCTAACTGACTAAAAACAAATAGCTTAAAATATGTAAAACTTTGCTAAATAGCATGGTTTGGCTATACATATTGTGTATTTAATATTTATAAGCAAAGGTTACAGTTATATATAAAATAATAAACTCTTTAAAGGTAACTGAAATGTGGACACTGAAAATAAATTGTCTATGATATATAAACATCATCACCCCAGTAATTACTCTACTGTACATATAATCAGATAATGGCCATGTGGGTTATCTGTTAATCTAATTATACAACTATTCATCCAGGCTAATTAGATGGTATGGTGTGGCTGGCTGTGCACTGATGCATAGAGGGTGACTATATACATCACATATAGTGGTCTGGTTGGCAGTACTGCCAACTAGACCACACTGCCGACCAGACCAGTAGTGTTTTAGCCTCTATTGCCTATACAGTGCCCACTATGCCATATCACACAACAAGGGACGCTTTCTAACATATAACTGCCTATAATACTACTCAAATATCACTTTCTTACCTAAACTCAATCACAGTTTATGACATTTTACATCTTTTATATACAATCTCCTTGTAGTCGTATCAACATCCTTCTACGTCCGCCATGATCAACTGTACAGTGTCACATAAAATATCATTCCCTTTTTTTTAAATACGTCATCAGGAAATCCCCACCTTTTGGCATAACCAACACCTTCACAATCTCGCATAACTCTAAGTAGGATTCATCACATCTCAATACAATGTTTTTAGATAATTCTAGGACTCACAGGGGGGTTTGGGGGTCTCCTCCCAATCATTACTCATGTTGATTGTTATATCCTGGGGGGGGGGGGGGTCTCCCACAATAATTACCCATATTCATTCTAATTACTCTTCATGTTTATATATTTACTCATGTTGATTTTGATATCCTGGGGGGGGGGGGGGGGGTTGGGGGGTCTCCCCCCAATATTTACTCAAATTCATTCTATTTACCCAAGTAAACAATCATTCATCTTTACCTTTTACTATCCTGATTCATTTTTCAACTAGTTACACAAAGCGATTGATTTGGTGTTCGTACGAAGTTAATTCGCTGATCACATGATCATGACTCCTGGTGAAGTAGTACCCCACAGTGTACCACGTGATCACATTTTTTAATCCAGGTTTAAATACCCCCGTTTTCCCTGGTTCCGCAACGAGTTCTGTGTGGCATAATGGTTATGCAACAGGACATGTATGCCTCCAGTCAGTGGTTCGAGACCCAATCCAGCACACTGTCTTTGCATGTCATGTCAAATGTACTAATAATTCATTTATTTCATCTCTTCCAGGTACTTCCACACAGCCAAGTTTAAGATGTCACATGAACACATATCACAAGTCAAACAGGAGACAGGAAACAGTTGTTATATATGTACTGAAAACCCAACCACAAAACTATACCCCTTTTTTCTCTCTATCCCCATCACTTATATCGCCCTCTTAACCTTGTTTTGCTAACCAGGGGTGCGTGAGTGATTCTACATTCGCTCCCATGTTCAGAATCTGGTCAATATTTGGAGATGTGCAAAATAAAGACATTTTCTCTGCATTTTTAGTCATATTTATTTCCTGTGTACTCAATAGATGTCATACTCTTATTAAATAATAGGACATATTACGCTTCCACTTTGTTCCAGCTTCATCAACCTATATGACATTAAGACTATTTTCTCATAGCAATGCATCCATTATCAGCAAAGCAGATACCAGCCCAGCGAGGACCACCACGGCCAATGTTGTTACATCTCATTTTGACAGACAGCACACTAGCCTGGGAAACCACGTTCATAGGCCACAGGCTCACACTGAGAGGCCTGACACCGGGCCCTGTACACCTGGGTTGCAGTGCTAATAAGTGAGCTTTGAGTAAAAACAAAATGTAACAACGTTGGCTGTGTCATCTTAACACTTATTGCACAGCAAACATGAATTTTCAAAAGGTTTTAAAATGTTTATTTACAAGTATTCATGTTTTCTGTTTAAACTTCTAACAATATATTTCCACCTACATAACTTCCTGTGTGGTTGTATATTTGATAATTTGGAGTAATTATTACAAGCTGATTCCCTCAAAAGGAATTTTTGGTATATGGGTTCTACTACCCATGTCAGCTTATACTCTTCCCTTTCTGGAAAATATTATCATGTTTTCCTGTGTTTTCAAGGCTCACTGGACTTAATAAATGGATTAAATCAATGATACTTTATGTTATCATACAGGTAAAGAACCATTTTGTACAATGTATGTAGTTTTGGTAACTGTAGTAGCTGCTGGGTCTTAAAGCTAAGGGCCACCCCTGCTAGTGCACATCGCGGACGCCCAGCTAACTGGTACACTTGCTATTGGGACATACTGAAAGCTGGGCCCAGACTGAGAAACCCGGGCCTAATTTAAACACATGAAAAAAGACCTTTTCATAATAGAATCGATCTTGAAACTGAGTTAATCATAAAGATTGGGTTTACTCCTTCCCTTTGAAATAAAAATTTAGCTGTTAATTCATATTTTTAGTGGTATTTTATTACTCTTAATAATGGTTAAAATGCCTTTATTTGGGGCTGTCAGAAAACTCTGGCCAACAAAAAACAGCCGTATCATACTTATTTAATGCGTAGTTTACACTTTCTGTAAGTGATAATAATAGAATGGACAGTAATCTAACCACAGAAACCAGAAAAGAAACTAAAATTCAGAAAATCAAGCCGATACCTCACTAAAACATATGGTCCCACAGACGATCAATTTTTCCGACATACATCTCCCAGGCCCAAATCAAAATGCATTTACACTCCATTACAAATTATATACGTCTCATTTTATGACTTGTTACATTAGATTAGACAATCATATAACTGTGTACAAGATTAAAAATGTAAAATATTCCGATTTTCAAGCATTAATTACAGTTTTGGGATGGTCTTATAAAAGGCTAATAACGTACCTTATACAAATTGTCGTGCATTGCATGGGGTACAGAGGTCCAATTTTTAACATGTTTCCATTTAAATAGCCCAAATGGTTACTCCCGTAACTGTTCAAGTGTTTTAAGTTTTATTTCAACTGGTTAAACCATAATCTTCAAATGAATTTAAATTTTATGTTTTAGGTATTAGGTAGGACCAAAAATTAATGTAGCACTATATCATAAAAATGCTACTTTACTTAGTGAAAAATAGGAAATAATTGGAGGTGGCAAATAGATAATTAATTGCCTACTGCTGCCCAATTAATTGCCCTCCACACAACCTTGTATACGATACCACTCCTATCTCAGAATTTCATGTCATTATGCTAAGGAAACTTTTATAGATATATGCATCATTTTTATGCAATTTTCTATATTTCTGAAATACAAAAACTAGTTGTTGCCTGCCTAGATCTCTGGTGACCCCATATTTTTTGTGGGTGAAACTTTATCATATAGTATGTGATTCATAGGCCAAAGTAAAATAAGAAATCAATTCTTGATTTTGTAAATTTTATATTATTCCTGCAGAGGAGTGATGTATTGTGGTCATTTCAACTGGGTATTTATTTTTATTATATATCAAATTTGGCAATATATTTTTAGCGAACCTGTGAGCTTTTGCGATGGTGTGGCGGCGTTCGTTGGCTGTCGTCCGTCGTCTGTACGTTAACCCATACTATCTTGAAAAAGGCAAGAGGTAGCATCGCGAAATTTTATGCAAAAAATAAGTCATCTAAAAAACTATATCAGATTTTGCTTATTTTTTGGCTAACTGCATTTTCTTAGATTTTATAGGGAAAAAGCTAAAAAAGCTTTAAAAATCTTCTTCTCTGAAAATGTTTAGCCAAATTGTCCAATATTTAACAGAAATGATTCCTGGAATAATCTTTCTCAAGTTTGTTCGAATGGTTTAAGTTTGGTGATTTTTGGCCGAGTTAGAGGAAGTTGAACTTAGTCATCTGTCCATAAAAGCATACTAAAATTACAATCTCAGAAACGGCTGGAGCTTTCATCACCAAATTTTATGCCAATGTTGTTCACATGAGACATGTCTGAAATTGAGGTATTGGTGGCGCCACCTGCATCGGCCTTTTTTGTACGGGGGTCATCAGTGCCGGTATCATACTGACGGCTACAAAAAACTTTTTCTCTGAAACCATATGGCCAAATAGTTTAATATCACACAGAAATGATCCTACGGTAGTGCTTTCTGAAGTTTGTTCAAATGGTCTCAGTTCAGTGACTTTTGGCTGAGTTATGGGAAGCTGAATTTAGTCATATGCTGTAACAGCCCATTTTAGCTCAGTGGCTACAAAGATCTTCTCCTCAAAAACCACTGGGCCAAATTCTTAAATCTCACACATTAATTATCCTTAGATTTTGATAATTCAAGTTTGTTCAAATGGTTTTGGTTCAGTGACTTTTGGCTGAGTTATCGGAAGCTTAACTTAGCCATTTTGCTGTATTTTCCCATATGAGTTATAAACCTGTAAAATTGTTTTTGACTAACCCTACTGAGGCCAATTTGTTTAATATTTTACAAGAATAATCCCCTGAATAATTCCTATAATAATTGTCTTTTATGGTTCCAAAGAATGAATTTTGGCTGAATTATAATGATTCAATTGAGTCATTTTACCATATATGTTAGCTGTGTTAAGCAGATACATCTAAACTGGCACCAGTTTATCAGCATTTATTACATCATGCCTCTAGACATTTAGATTTCAGGTTATCTATGGTTAATATTGACAAGAATGTTTTTTAAAAGCTTTTAAAAAATGTAGATTTATGATTTTTAGATATTCCTCATGCCAGGCAATGTTTACAATCACAGGTATACAGCTCTCTGTGGGTATATAAAGATGACTGTACATGGATTATAAATAATTGGTATCCATAGTCAAATTTCAAGATTTTGTCATCAGTGAGATGTATCTGTATTACAATTTTGCATTCAATATGCATCTGTATTAATTTTTAGTTAACCTGTGAGCTAATGCGATGGTGTAACGGCGTTTGTCTTCTGTACGTTAACCCATACTATTTTGAATATGATTGGAGCTAGCATCATGAAATTTAATGCAAAAAATTAGCCATCTGAAAATTTTCTTAAATTTTATGGAGAAAAAGCTAAATAAAACCTTTAAAAATTTTCTCCTCCGAAACACTCAAGCCAAATTGTTCAATATTTCACAGAAATAATCTTTTATACCATCTCCCTCAATTTTGTTCCAATTGTTCAAGTTTGGTGAATTTTGGCCGAGTTACAGGAATTGAACTTAGTCATCTAACCAAAAAAGCATACTAAAATGACAGTCTCAGAAACAGCCAGAGCTATCATCACCAAATTTTTGCCAGTGTTGGTCACATGAGTCATTTATGAAATTCAGGTATTGGTGGCGCCACCTGAAATGACTTTTTTTTGTACGGGGGTCATTGGTCATCTGTACATTAATCCATAATTTCTCAGGAATAGCAGGAGCTACCATTCCCCGATTTTATGCAATAATCTGTCACATATCAAATTTTGTGGGATTGAGCTTATTTTTTTGCTATCTGCATTTACTTAGATTTTATGGGGAAAAAGCTTCTTGTAGACGGTCCAGCCAAATTGTTCAATATTTTACATAAATGATCCCAGAGGCAAGCCCTCTCATGTTTGTTCAAATGGTTTGCATTTGATGAATTTTAGTGGAGTTACACAAATTTGAACAGTCATTTGACCAAGTAAGCATACTGACATAGTACTCTCAGAAATGACAGAAGCTAGCATTACCAGGTATTGTGCAAATGTTGGTCACATGACTCATATTTGAAATTGCAGATTTTGTGGTGCCACCTACATTGACCTGTTTTTTATGGGCAAAAAACCTCCTAATATTAGCCTCTTTCAGCTTTATGATGAAACTGTCAAGTTGAATTGTTCAATTTTTCAAAAGAATTATCCTAGGACATGGTTCTTTCAATCATATCAGAATATACTGAGTTTGTTGATTTTTGGTTGAGTTGTGAAAAGCTTTAGTTGGTCTTATGGCCATTATTATGTCTTTTTCAAACTGAGAACTGTAGTAGTGTTCTTCTACAAAATTATTATTTCAATTATATCTTCTGTAACATTGCACAAAAATTATTCTTAGGTGGCCTTTGTTCAAGTTTACTAGAATGATTTTTGGCTGATCTATTAGACCTTTAACAATGAAAGTACTGCATCTTTTATTATTCTAGATATTTTGATAAAAAGTTTATGAATATGCCGGCATGAAAAAAAAAATTTAGCCAAAGTCTTACAGTATGTGAAAACAGATATACCAACAAGCCAAGATTGAATCCGTATCTTTAAATAGGTTGAGAAACTGCCAACTGTTTCAGATTTGGGAACAGATCAAGAGTTCATTCAGTGCAGCCAGATATAGGTCAAGAGTTCAATCAGTGCAGCCAAGCACATGGCATGTGATCACCTCATGGGTGACATGTGAACACCTCATGGGCACCATGTGATCACTTCATGGGTGTCAAGTCCCTCAGGGCAGGGCCCCTGCATGAGCTTATGCATTGGTGTGGCTACTATTTCAGATTTGGCAACAGGCTAGAGGTCAGTCTGGATCTATTTATAGCTTTGGCAGACTGCCAACTGTATCAGATTAGGCAACAGGTCAAGAGTTCACTCAGTGCACCCAGGTATGGGTCAGGAGTTTACTCAGTGCAGGAGCTGCATTCTATTTATAGCTTTGGCAGACTGCCAACTGTGTCAGATTATGCAACAGGTCAAGAGTTCACTCAGTGCAGCCAGGTACAGGTCAAAAGTTCACTCAGTCTAGCCAGGTGCAGGTCATGTGTTCACTCAGTGCAGTAGCCTGAGCAAGCAATTTTTTACAGTTCACTTGGGGCAACAGCCTTTCTCACCTAAGCCTGGTCAGCCCCATGCATCAGACTCAAGGTAAGTTTGATGTATTGGCCTAATATTTTGACCTGCCTATGTGTCTTTGATGGCTCTCTCGCTCACAAGACAGGTGTTGCCACCTACCATGACTTTTGCACAGTGTGTCCCCCTGCGTTTTTCTCAGGAGGGGTTTGATATATCAGTCTGAAATTGGGCATATGTATATATCTCTGATAGCTTCATTGTATACAAGACTGGTGGTGCCAGCTACAATTTTTTTAGTGTTCTGTGCACCCATGCCAGAATTTCAGCAGAGTTTGTGTAATTGTTTCTTATTCAGATTGTTTAGTACTTGCATTGTTCATATACATGAAAAGTAATGGTCCAGCATTGAAGCATTATACCTGGTGTATTTCCCAATGCTCAGGTTTGCATTAGGCCTGTAGGCCTTGTTAGGTTTTTATATTAAAATGTCTTTATTTCATCAAAAAATGATGTTGTTGACTTCTTTTATTGAAAAAAGTTTTCAAATTACACTTTATTGCAATTCTGTAGCTTATATTCTTTAACTGATTTTTTCTTCAGTCCATCATAAAAGCCAGTTGACCACCCTCTTGTTTACTGGTCATATCTTACCAAAATGCATGGTGACCACCCTTAATCAGTTTGATTTTCAACATGAATCAACCTGAAGCACAAAGTATAAAAGTTTTAGTTGATTATCAATTCCAGAAATAATAGTGGCACTTTAAAATCACGGGGTCATCCAAACAGGCTCTCTGCTGACTGAGCAATGTTGCTGATGGAACTACATTGACAAGGGAGTTGGGGACAGGGTTTACAAGATATTTAGCGTCATTTGTTTACTGTTGATCTATATCCATCTGTCAGTCTTTGCATCTGTTTATTTTTAGTGTTGCTGTGATAACTCCCCCGGGCTTTGATGGATTTTCATGAAACTCACCATAACTGCTTACCAATAGATTATCTTGCCACATTCAGTTCCCAGCAAAACAGATGCATATTTAATGAGGTCAGAGATCACCAGGATCTTATGGCACTATGATTATTGTATCTGCCAGTACAAAGTTTTGCTGATTCTATGTTTTTGACCGGGTTCTGCCGCCGCCACTGCCGCCGCTGTATTTGTTTCCAGAGAACTCCTCCGAGACTACTGGACCGATTTTTCTGAAACTTACACCAATTATCGGGTCACATGTGAACTGGAGCCTAACCCTTCTGTGTAGACCTCTGAACACTCCTCTGTCCAGTGCGTCCATCTTTGCATCTGTTTTGACATATTAACCCACATATCCTCAGACTCTTTCGACCAATCAGGAAAAATTTTTTACACAAATGTAGCCCTTTGATAGCTTTATAACATACACAAAAATGGTGGTGCCATGTGCAGCTGTTTTTGCACAGCGTTCATCTGTTCATCTGTCTTAGGTTAAAATCACTCACATCTCTGCAGTGGTTTGACCGAATTACCTGAAATTTGGCATGTGTATACATCCCGGATAGTTCTCTTGACTTTATGAAGGTGGCGCCACCTACATTCACATTCACACTGCAGACATCCATGCTTATATCTCCAGACTTGTTCAACCAATCAGCAAAAAAATTTACACAAATGTAGCCCTTGGATAGCTTATTAACATGCACAAAAATGGTGGCGCCACCTGCAGTCATTTTTGCACAGCATCCATCTGCTTGTCTTCCTTGGGTTAAAATCACTAATATCTCTGCAATGGTTTGACTATTTTGTGCCACATCCCTTAGATAATTACCTAGTCACACAGACCCAGCATAGAGCTTTCTTAGTTTTCTAAGGAGTTGTTTCACTACCAGGAACTCCAATCCTAGACCTATTTGGCCAGTTTTCTTCTCCATACTGATCATCATCATCATGCATATATTTAACAGAACATAATCAGGAGCAATATTATACCTATTCTTTCACAAAATTAGTTCAGTTTTGCTTTATACAAAAGTTTCCCAGCAAAACCATCCCAACACACAGTCTCAGTACCTTGCATAAGGCTGTTTTACACCTTGTTATATCTCTGCATGTTTGTAAACACAGTCCACATGTGTCTGTTAAACATAACAAGGCAGCATGACCGGAGGTTTGATTATGAGCCACAACACGCAGTGATTCAGCCAGCAGGAAAATGTATTATATTTTTGGGCCAAGTCAGTTGGGGCATCTCCTGATCGACATGTGTGGTGGCTTCCCAATGCTAAGGGCCCCACGCGCTGTTTTTATGTTGACACCTGTATTGCGCCCGTTCCACTGTTTTTTACACTCATTTACATGAGTAAGCAAGGATTTCAAGGCTATATTTTGGCAGGTACAGATTTATTTGAGCTATTTTTTGTGTAAATTTAACATGTTTTATAGGTGATTTTGCCCTTTAATTTTTCTACAAGGATTAAATGTGTTTGTTTATATTATGTTTCAGCCCTTACAGGAGCTGACAAAGCCACATATAGAGTCCTTCAACTACATGCTGCATGAAGGCCTACAGGATGCTGTCAAGGTGTGTAGCTGTCAGGACTGTAACTTTATACATGTATTATCTCTAGATACAATATTATTTTGTCATACTCTCTTTATGACATTGTAGCAGTATATTTTTTTTCAAGACACAATATGTTTTTCCATACTTCCCAAAAAACCTGTAACAAAACACCATCTAAAGTTACAATATGTTGTGTTCTACTTCCCAAATAACATGTGACAATGTTTTCTTTAGATAAAATATGTTTTGTCGTACTCTCTTTATAATTATGACATGTAACAATATATTATGCCCAGATACAATACATTTTGTAATATTCTCTTTATGACATGTTGCAATATGTTATCTCAGCTTATCTTGTTATCTTAGCTTTTTTTGTTATACTCTATATGACATGTAACTATCTATAATCTCTAGATAAAATATGTTTTGTTATACTTCCGGATGGCCTATAACAATATATTATCTCCAGGTACAATAATATGTTTTGCCATGCTTACCTCATGGCACAATATATACAGTGTGATACATATGAGGAATATTATGCTTAAATTATTCTAAGCCAATTTGCTGCTTGTTTATTCAGAGATAACCAAACATCCTCACTACAATATGATTCCAATACACAAATTTAATTCAGTGCTCATCATTACATTGCCTGTGACCTTTTGCAGTACATCTAGATTGACCCCATCTATTGGCTAAAGGTTAGGGCAAGTAGCAAATCAGATATATTTCAACTCATTCTTTTACACCAATGATATTTACCTTAATCCCTTAGGAGATGCTGAGAGGCTAGTCTAATATTAATAAATTTGTATACATTTTTATTTAACAGGTGTTTTATTATATTTTATAACATGATATTAATAATTGGTAATGAATGATATTTGTAAATTTTATTTTCAGAATATTCCACCTGTGGAGTTTTCTTTGCCCTCTAGCCAGAGAGTTTCTCTTTTTCTGCAGGTATGGCATAGTTAGGTCTAAAATAATTGTGTATAAAGTTTTTAGCTCAGCTGACTTTCAGTCATGCTGGGCTATAGCGATGGGTCTTTGTCCGGCGTCCTTCCGTCCGGCCGTCCGGCCGGCCGTCCGTCCGTTAGCAGGGCACAAATCGTAACCGTAGGGGCTAGGGCCATGAACCCTATGCAGTCTTAGAGGTTATAAAAAGATCTCCTTGCAAACCTGAAATTAGGTCACTGTGACCTATATTTTCGAAGTTATCGGGTGTGTTTGCACCCCCCAGAAATTAATCTTTGAGACAAAATTTTCATCCCAAACCTTCCATCTTTCACATACAGCTCACCTACCAACAGGGGAAGAACCATAATTTTTTTGAGGTCAAAAGGTCAAAGGTCAAGGTCACAGGGGCCTCTTCTTTGAAAAGCCTGTGGATGCATTTTAAGCCAACCCTTTCATCCCAATTCTTTGATCTTTCACATATAGCTCACCTACTAAGTTGGAGAAGAATCCTATAGATTTTGAGGTCACAAGGTCAAAGGTCAGGGTCACAGGATCCACTACTTTGAAAAGGTTGTGGACACATTTCAAGCTAGACTTTTCATTCCAAACCTTCCAGCACTGATATCGCTTCTCTGCCAACAGGGGAAAAGACCTGTTGATTTTGAGGTCAAAGGTCAAGTTCACAGCACCCACTTCTTGCGTGGAGTCTTTTTCAGGCAAACTTTTCAATCTGTACCTTCCATCTGTCATATATGGCTTACCTACCAATAAGGGAAGAAGCCTATTGATGTTCAGGTCAAAAAGTCAAAGGTCAAGGTCACAATATTTAATTGTTCTAAATGCTTGTGAGCATATTTCAAGTGTAACTGTTCAACCCGAACCTTCAGTCTTTCACATATGCCACATCTATGCATCACTCAGTTTGACTCAAACTTCATATTTATGGGTCTTTTTGCTTGAATAAATAACTTATTGATTTTGGGGTCAGCTGGTCAGCAGGTTAAAGGTTGCAGGTCAAAGTTATTCACCCATTGGTTGCAAAGTAATTACACCAGATTTAAGTGGTTAGTAGTTACCAATCATTTTGAAAGAATCCAGTTGATATATGGGCAAAAGGCCAAGGTCATAGGTCAGGGATGTTCACAATTACTTATTTTTTAGACCATCTCTATTTTCTTGTATATATAACCATCCCACTCCAGCTGGTACATCTCCCTGTGTGGCTGTAATTGTGAGTGACACTGGTGACATATGACTCCCTTTTGTATCAGCCTATTAAGTGATAAGGCTCAGTGATAAGTACCTCGTTACTTCATAACAAAAACACTGTTGTCAGAATGCTTCAGCCAGGCATTAAGACTATGAGAGTATAGTATTAAGGTTTAGCTACTGATTTATAAGATGATGGGAACATTTTTCAGTTTATTTTATGGAATCCTAGCAATAAACTTAGTTTCCTAGATATCTGAATATTTTAATATATATCACCACATATAAAAGAAAGTGTTTGTTCTCATAATATGTGGATGTGTACCTTGATTTAGGATGGCTGTTTGTTTTATTTCAAGACTCTTAGTCATGCTTTCTGCATTTCTTTTCTTTCAGGTTTGGCAGTTTACCTACCCTGCTGACCCCATTGAAAAGCAGAGTGATAATAAAAAATATTGGACTTACACTTTTTACAATTGCAAATCTATAAATCTGATATGAGGGCCTGGCATGCCTTTTGAATTATTTTGGGCATCCATTACTGGATAATTTGCCCCAAGTTTGGTCTCTTATTGGAGAATGTGGGATATCAAATGTCATACTTGTCAGAAATCCATTATGTCTGCCAGTTAGCCACCTTAGAAATTCTTTCTTCAGTGCAGTTTCAGTAATTTTTCTTTAATGTTTGGTCCGATTTAGAGAATGTTTGTTGTCTGATTTCAGACTTGTCAGAAGTCCAATATGGACACCAGGCAACCATCTTTTAATTCCTTTTGATCATTTTATCTCAAGAACAGTTAAAGTGAATGCAGTTGGATGTATATTTATGTAATCTTGTAAAGGATTGGGTCAAATATTTCTGAATAAATATTACCATCATATATAAAAGTGCAGTACAGTTGGCTTGTATTGAATAAAAATTCACACAGAAGCACCTGTTTCTTAATAATTCTTGCATGTATTTCCTTGATTTTTGCTATATATTTTGATCTTATATTTGCCCTTTGTGGTGTTCCTTTTGATACTGACAGGTTTCAAGCAAGCTGTTGGAATAGTTCCTGATAGCTTAACAATCATGCATTTTCCTCAGACCATCAATTCACTGTGTTTTAACCAGACATAGGTGATATATATTTCTGTTGTCATAGAAAATTTTCAACAAATTGGCAAATTGGTTCTTCAAAATTTGACTGGAAGTTGTGAATCTCAGTCCATGATGCCACAGGTCATGCTTGGCAGCTGAGCGTCATGACCCATGGGTCACTTGTAATATCTGTGATAGCAACATTTGCCAGACATTTATTGTATCCTTCACAACAGTTGAACAGCCTCATGGAGAAAATACTGTAATGTATGGGCATGGAGTTGTCTGAATTTGTAAGATCATAGTTTTGCTGTTAATCATAAAAGCTATATAGCTGTGTATAGACAACTGACTAAAAGTCTCCTGATAGAGTTAAGTGTATGTTCTGCTCTGCATACTCTGATTCCATCAGGAATTTTCAGCTTGTTGGTTACTTACATAAAGGCAAATGCAAAATCATTGGAAAATTCCTGTTTCATCTTAACTTTCCAGATAATGGAAGGCTCTACACTATCTATTAAGAGAAATTTCTTCTTTGTATATAAATCTTCAACAGGAAGCCGCAATATTACCACCGGCTGTTCCTGCGGGGAACATCCATGCCACAAACAGGAAGGTGTATCCAGCTGAGGTGAGTGAACCTTTAACACATCAGAGGGGTATTAAAGATATACCAGGTACATTAAATATATATGAAATATTAAAAAAAGCTTGCACTGGACATGGTCAGTGACTCAAACAGCATGCACAACACCTGGCTCCTGACCAAAGTCTCTCCTGTGTACAGTGTTTCTTCTTTCTTGTTTGGGAATTGACACAGGAACCATTCCATGCAGACGACCTACCTGTTACAAGAATCAATATATATGGACACCTCCATATTACAGGAACCAAATTATGTGGGTTAACTCCTTATAACAGGAACCAATTTAATTAGGACACCTCCCTATTACAGGAACCAATTTATGTTGGACATCTCCCTATAACAGGAACAAATCTATGTAGGACACTTGCCTATTACAGTTACCAATTTATGAAGGACACCAGCCAATTAAACGAATCAAATTATGTAGGACACTCCCTATTAAAAGAACCAATCTATGTAGGACACCTCCCTATTACAGGAACCAATTTTTGTAGTACACCCTTCTATTACAGGAACCAATTTATGTAGGACACCTTCCTATTACAGTAACCAATTAATGTTGGACACCTCCCTATAACAGGAACCAATTTATGTAGGGTGCCTCCCTATTACAGGGACCAATTTTATAGGACACTTCTCTATAATAGGAACGATCTGTGTAGGACACCGCCCTATTACAGGAACCAGTCCATGGCAGGCAGGAACTTATGTAAGACACCTCCTGAATACAGGGACCAATTTATGTAGAACACCTATCATAGTAACCATTCTATGTAGGACAACCTTCTATTACAGGAACCAGTTTTTGTAGGACACTCCCTATTACAGGGACCATTCTATTTAGGACACCTGCCTATTACAGGAACCATTCTGTGTATTACACCTCTCATATTACAGCAACCATTCTATGTATTACACTCCCTTATACAAAAACCATTCTATGTAGGACACCTCCCTATTACAGTAAACAGTCTTTGTAGGACACCTTCCTGTTATAGGAACCAATCTGTGTAGGACACCTCCTTATTACAGGAACCATTCTATGCAGGACACCTCCTATTACAGGAACCAATCTGTGTAAGACACCTCCCTGTTATAGTTACCAATTTATGTAGAACACATTCCGATTATAGTAACCATTCTATGTAGGATACCTCGCTTTGACAGGAAAAATTAGCAGTCATAACATTTTAGCAAATGGTCTTCATGCAGAAAGAGTTGTATAAACTAAAGTAGATGGCCTTACACCTGAATACAGCTAATAAAAGAATTAGTTTTTACCAGCAGAAACTGGTGGCAAAAACCCTTAATCATCCTTCACAAAAACTTATGAACCCAGTTCTCATCATCATAATGATTTTTATCTGCATTAAGAATGTCCAATCCTTTTTTAATCAAGTAAAAACCAACACATTAAATACAATGATTGCAAGTAAAAGTGTTTATTTCACACATTCTTCATGTAGTGCCGAGAAGGAGGCAAAACCTACCGAGGCCGTCTCCGAATCACGACCCAGTGGACCGTGGACAATCACATGTATCCTGCAGATGACAGGTTTATTGGAGAAATCCCAATCATGGTTAAGGTAAGATTGGTCATAATCCAGGTTAATATTATGACTTCTGCCAAAAAAAAAACCAAGTATTTATGAACTGCTAAAAAAACAAATATTAATATACTTTTCAATGGATATGCTCTTGAATTATAATATTAATAAAAATAATGTGTTAATGAAAATATATAAAAAATTATGATAAGTGAGGCCACACAATGAATTTGACATCCCTCTTAGATTGTATACATTTTACATTCCAATAAACAAAAGTAATGGTATATTGGTTGCCTTATTTTGTGTTTGTTTTATTTGAATTACAGTCTGATGTGTGTTCCTTGGCTGATTTACCTCCAGCAGAATTGATACGCAGAGGAGAAGAGGCACAGGTAAAGCATTATAAAAATTGTCATGGGTACCAGGAATAACGGAGGCACAGGTAAAAAATTAATCAAAATTATCATGGGTCCAGGGAGTAGAAGAGGCACAGGTGATTTATTATCAAAATTATCATGGGTACAAGGATTAAAAGAGGCACAAGTAAAATTTTATAAAAAAATTATCATAGGTACAAATAGTAGGATAGGCAAAGGTAATCAATTATAAAAATAATCATAGGTACATGTAGTATAAGAGGCACATGTAAACAGTTATCAAAATTATCATGGGTACAAATAGTAGGAGAGGCAAAGGTAATCAATTATAAAAATAATCATAGGTACATGTAGTATAAGAGGCACATGTAAACAGTTATCAAAATTATCATGGGTACAAATAGTAGGAGAGGCAAAGGTAATAAATTATAAAAATAATCATAGGTACATGTAGTATAAGAGGCACATGTAAACAGTTATCAAAATTATCATGGGTACAAGGAGTAGAAGAGTCAAAGGTATTGTGTCATTGTTATATAAATTATCATAGGTACATATAGTAGAAGAGACACAGGTAATGTATTGTCAAAATTAACATTGGTAAAAATAGTAGAGAGGCACAGGTTATGTATTTCACGATTGTCATAGATACAAATAGTAGAAGAGGCACAGGTAAAATATTATAAAAATTATCATGGATACAAGGAGTAGAAGAGGCACAGGTAATGTATTATCAAAAATGGTACAAATAGTAAAAGAGGTACAGGTATTTTATTGTAAAAAATATCAAAGTACAAAATGTAGAAAAGGTAGAGTTTAAGCATTATCAGAATTTTATATCATTCTACACATGTACAAAATAGAAGAGGCATATCTAAAGCATTATCAAAATTTTCATGGGTACAAATAGTAGATGAAACACTATCAAAAACTATTAAAAATCAAGAGTGAATGAAGCATTATCAAAATTATACCCTAATACACAGAGGAGAAGAGACAAGAGTGAAGTATTATCATAATTAATTCACAGATATAGAGAATACAGTATTTTTTATCAATTTATTCTATCATTCTTTATATCAAAAGAGTCATGTGATACTTAAATGTAGAGTTCTGCGAACTAAATACTCTGAAGTCAGTAGAATTTCAGTAAATCAATTAACTTTTTATATAATATGGAAACTATTTTGAGATGTCTTCACATGTATAATTACTGTTTCTTCTTGATAAAATTTTCACTCAGATCGTTTAAATTTCAGTGTTTCGTGTTAAGTACGGCATGCTGTGTAAAAGTCAAAAGGACTTACAATAAAGCTTTGACACATCCAAGGTTCGACACAAACGGGGTTTATTTTGTAATAATATTTGAGCATGAAATTTGACACAAGTGTTTTGCTCAGTTTAACAAGGTTTCACTGTATATTAAATAAATTGCTGTACACTGATGTATTATGTGAACATTTAGATTGTTTTACAGGAGATGGGAGCTCTGTACACTGATGTATTATGTTAAAATGTAGATTGTTTTACAGGAGATGGGAGTGCTGTACACTGATGTATTATGTTAATATGCACATTGTTTTACAGGAGATGGGAGTGCTGTACACTGATGTATTATGTTAACATGCACTTTGTTTTACAGGAGATGGGAGTGCTGTACACTGATGTATTATGTGAGCATATACAATGTTTTACAGGAGATGGGAGGTTACTTCATCATCAATGGTAATGAGAGAATC
This sequence comes from Sipunculus nudus, assembly GCA_026874595.1. Taxonomy (NCBI): domain Eukaryota; kingdom Metazoa; phylum Annelida; class Sipuncula; order Golfingiida; family Sipunculidae; genus Sipunculus; species Sipunculus nudus. The sequence goes on from CM049318.1 coordinate 34,002,977, forward strand.
ATCAGAATGCTCATCATGCCCAGGAGAAACTTTGTAAGTTAATTGTTAACCGCTAGTCTTGCAGACTAGTAAGTAAGCATAGCACAATCATACCAAAAAGAATGTTTTAGGTTGATAAACCTTTTGTGGTAACTCTTGTGTATTACTTCTAGCTTGCATATTATTACATCTGCAGAAATTGATGTATTTGTAATTTCATAATTCTGCAGTTTATTAAGCTTCATTATCTTTTAAAGATTCCTGCAAAAGTATAAATTGTAAGTTTACAGAACATAGTTAAGGTATTAACTGATAATATGCACCTTAATAGGGACAGACAATATTGTTTTTCTTCATTGTTCCAACATATTTTATGGGCTTGTTTTGTATGGTTGTATGGTGAAACTTTAGAAGGCATACAGTGAGATTAATTGGTAAATATTTATTTGTTAAACATGTTGATTGAAGTGAGAAAATACTAAACACACATCTAGACGGTTCTTACATGTTACACAATAACTGTAAATGGTGATCAGTACACATGATCAACTGATAGTAACAAGGTTTTTCCAGTTGAGTTTTGATACATCAAAGAATGATATGTAAATGTTTTGCTATGGCCTTTATGTACCTTTGCTATGCCCTTTTAGCCCACAGCCCTGGTGAGACCTTCATGGACTTCTCGGGGGAAACATTACACTCAGTATGGTGTGTCCATGAGATGCGTAGCCAGAGACCAGACTGCAGCAGTGAGTGCACCACATGTACAATGTCAAACCGACCACACACAGTGTTTTATTACATAAACATAATTGTGAGCTGTTTCTGTATTAATGAGAATTTTCTCTGTTAAAGTTTATACGCCAGAGTAAGCCAACCGAAAATTTTTTCTTTATTGGGCCTATTATCGCCCATCCCGCCTCGTTCCCGTGTATCTAGGTCACACTTCCGCTACCTGTAAACACATTTTCTTCTGGCGTTCGCCATGATGGACGTGTGATCCCGCACTGCGAGATTCGTCCACTGTTGGGTTTATACGAGTTGAGTTTGCCAACTGACTGTAAGTTGTGCTTCTTTTCCCTTGCCCGCCATGGAGAACCCCAATTACTGTGTCTCTTGTGGTTCTGTAATCCCGGTTTGGGACTCCCACCCCACTTGTTTTAGTTGCGGCACCAACAATGACTCCTGCCGTGGTCCGGCTGATCCTTGTTTTCATTGCCAGACGTGGACTACTGACAAGTGGGCCTTGTTCCAGGATTGGGCTCATTCCCCGGTAATTGGGGGTTCCCCCTCCAATATTCCCTTGTCTGGCCCCGTGGTTGTCTCCGGGGGGGTGGGGGGGGAGCCTACCCTGGGTGACCGCAACACAGCCGTGTTGCGTTCCCCGTCCGTTACCGCCGGTCCTGTCTCCTCTCCAGTAGTTTCGACAGTTAAATCGTTGCTTTCTCATTCACGCAAACGGAAGTCTTCCCCCGTTCCCGCGGCCTCCCGTTCTGACGGCCCATCTGCCTATTCCATATTACATAAATTGTCCTGTTTTTGCTCATCCCTTATGTCGGATCTCGACGATTCGTCTAGACCTGAATCAGTCCGCCCGGCGCCCTCACCGGCGCCCCTGGTACTTTCTCCCCGGCCATTCTCGTCGCCCCCGGCTCCTCGCCGCATTCCTTCATTATCCCCGGGGCCGGCTGGAGCTGTCCTGCTGGATCGCCCGGACCTTCCTGGTGTGCAGGTTAGTGCGTCGGTCCCTCCTGCCTCCGTTTCGGGGCAGCCGGCCTCGCCTCAGGTTACTCCGTCTGTCGCCGTTCCGACCCGGCCGGCCGGCTCTTTATTTCAGTTACCATCTGCTGTGCTGCCTGCGGCTCCGGTTCCTGTGCCTTCCAGGATGGTTCCTGCTGCCGCCCGTTCCCCGGCTTCCTGTTTCCGGCCTCCGGTCGTTCCGGCTCAGCGGGTCTCTCTGGATCCCGCTTCACGGGGTTCTCCAGGGTCCCCGACTTCTCAGTCAGCTGATCCCGCCCTGGCACAAGACCAGTGGTCGGAGATCGCGCTTCAGCGCCAGGCTTGGCGTACGCGCAAATCTGCGCTTCTGGACCTAGTGGCTACCTCCACCCAGGAGGCCCAGCCTAGTGGTCCGAAGTTCTGTAGGTTACAACCTCGGACTTCCTCGGCGTCGGCGGCCAGTTCTTATTTGAATCCTGCCGCCCTTCAATCGCCCTCCGCCACGCCCGCAGTGTGTATGGAATTTACAGACCACAGGGTGGATCTCTTACGTGAGCACCACGCAGTGGTCTCGGGGTCCCGCTCTACTACTACTGGGGCCCCGCTTCCGCCGGGTTCTGATAAACCATGGTCCCCCGGTACCCTCTGGAATTCACGTTGGTACCGGGCTACCTGTTTTGATCGCTTGCTCCCTTATCCTGATCACCCGGATATTCCGTCTGCTCCGATGTGACTCGAGTCCGGCCTTGAACAGCTGTTTGTGGACGGTAAGTCTTTATTTCCATCGTCTGTCCAGTTTTCCGATCGTCACCTGTCGGATCTGGAGGGGCTCGGCTGGCAAGCGGCCGGTATGGTTAACGACTTGCAGGCTGTTAATAGCTTGCTCGCCGTTTCTCCGGACACGCTCACTCTCAACGACATATGGCAGGCTTTTGCCCATACTTGCGCTGAGTTAAATCAGGTTGTTTGGCGCATGGTTGAAAATTGCACCTTGAATGCCGCACGGCTTGCATTCAGTCATTAAAGCACTTAAAGCCGGAGCTTACTCAGGCGGAGTTAACCGAGCTTTATTCTCAGCCTTTTACCGGTTCCCTGCTGTTTGGCGGCCATTTACGGCCTCTATTTGACCGCGCCTTGGAGCGCTCAGATCGTCAGGCCCGCCTCAGCTCGACCTCTATTGCGCCTCGGCCATCCTTCTGCGTTCCCCGCCCTAGGCCTCCGGTTGCGGCTTCCGCTCAGCCGCGTCGCGCATCTGCTATGTCTTCACGTCCTTCAGGACGTTCCAGCCGTTCTCAGCCTTTTGGAGGAACAACCAAGAAATGACTCTCTCTTTCCGGTCAGCGCTTGTCTCAGCGACCATTTTCCGGAGTGGGCGGGTATCACCTCACAGCAGTTAATTCTCAGCACCATAAAGTTCGGGTTCCGTCTTACGTTTTTGCACGCACCTCCCGTCACCATGCACCCGTTCTTCACTCCGCCTCCGTCCGATCCGGCAAAACGCCTCGCTTTGGAGGAGGCCATTCAATCTATGATAGACAAATGGGCAATTTTCGAGGTTTCCCCATCCACCGTGGGGTTTTACTCTCGCCTTTTTCTTGTTCCCAAACTGCACGGCCGTTGGCGCCAATCATAGACCTGAATCGCCTCAATTCGTTCATCCGTCCGCCCCCGTTTCGGATGTTCAATATCCATGCTGTGCTCCACATTGTTCGGCGGATGGATTGGGCGTTCAAAATAGACCTTACGGATGCCTATTTTCACGTTCCAATCCATCCCTCGTCTCAACCATTTCTTCGCTTCGCATATCAGAACCGCGTTTTTCAATTCCGGGTCCTCCCGTTCGGGATCAACGTGGCCCCCTTGATTTTTACCATGCTGGTTCATACAGTCACCCGATATCTCCGTGCACGTGGCATTTCTGTGCTCCCTTATCTGGACGATTGGCTTGTCCATGCGGCCGACTGCTCCCTCTTACTGTCGCATCACTCCAGGGTTCTCACCTTACTTCGGAACCTTGGCTTTCTAGTCAATGCGGAGAAATCTCTTCTCACTCCAATTTCTGCGTGTCACGCCCGATTTTGCGTCAGGCACGGCGTCGCTCCCGCGAGATTTTGCTCTCAAGCTCCGCTGGCAAATTCGTTCATTTCTCACGCGGCGCCTTGTCGACTCGCGCACAGTGGCTTCTCTCCACGGTGCTCTCAACTGGGCCGCGTCCTTTATCCCGTTCGGCCGACTGTACCTCCGTCCGATTCAGTCTATCCTGCGCCGTCACGGCCTTCTCAGTTTAACCTCAGTTCGTCCTACGATCCTCCCGTTTCGGCTCACCTGGCTGTCCCTTCGTTCCTGGATGGACCTTTCATTTCTCCTGCACGGCGTTCCTTTTTCCATGGATGTCAATTGCAGTATCTATACCGATGCGTCCCTCCTCGGTTTTGGGGCCCATCTTGCCGATCTTCGCGCTTCGGGGATATGGTCCCCATCGGAACGTCTGCTCCATATCAATATCCTCGAACTGCGTGCCGTCCATCGCGCGATCTCCCACTGGTCTCCCCGCTTGATCGGCCGTCACATTCTCGTCCGGACTGACAATACCACGGTGGTGGCATATATCAACAGGCAGGGTGGTACTCGGTCTCCCTCTCTCATGCAGGAGACTTACCTTTTGTTCGATCTCTGCATCTCTCTCCGGTCATCGGTTCGTGCATCCCATCTTCCGGGCGTGTCCAACATCCTCGCGGACGCCCTTTCCCGTCATCCGGTGTATCATCCTTCCCGGCCGCTCCTTCCGCTCCCGGTTGTTTAGAGTGTTTTCGCTCAACTGGGGCGGCCGGAATTCGATCTGTTCAATTTTCCGTCCCCCCCCCCCCCGTTCTCGTGCCTACCGAGACGCGTCTACGTCACCCTCGCGACCGTCTCCCCGACGCGCCGCCGTCCGGGTGGTCTCACCAGTATCTTTTTGCGTTTCCGGCGCCTCATCTCGTCCGCCGTGTCCTTCTCCGCTTGTCCCGCGCGGACCAGACTACCCTTCTTCTCATACTCCCTTTTAATCCTGTGGCTCCCTGGTTTCCTCTGTGGCGCTCGCTTCTCTCTCGCCCCCCGCTTCTACTACCGCTCCACATCGCGCTCCCGTCGTTCCCTCGAGCGCGTCGCCCATTTTGGTCGTGCCCTCTATGCGCATGCGTGCTCTCCTCGGACACCTCAAGGATCAGGGCATTTCAAGTCCGGCTGCTCTCCTTGCCTCAGCTCCCCGTCGCCAATCTTCGGACCGCATCTATGACTCCCGGTGGCGTTTCTTCACCGAGTAGACGTCTTCCCCTGGAATCTCCCCTTTAGATCCGTCGCTTGCGGCAGTTTTGGATTTTTTTGTGTTCTTCCTGCAGGATAAACATTTATCCTATCCCTCTCTGTGTGGCTATCATGCCGCCCTGCTGTCTGTGCTACGTCCGCTGGGTCATGATCATGTCCTTCATCATCCGTTGGTGTCAGATTTTCTCAAGGGGGTTCATGCCCGTGCGTCTCGTCCTCGGTATGTTGCGCCTTCCTGGCGCCTGGAGGTCGTCTTATGTCACCTCCGGGAACCCCCTTATGAGCCGTTGCGTTCGGCCCATCTTCTCCCTTTATCTTGGAAAACGGTTTTCCTCCTCGCTCTTGCCTCGGCTGGTCGCCGTTCTGAGCTTCATGCCCTCGTGGCTGATTCTTAATTCACACAAATTGCGGCCGACGGTTCGTCGGCCGCCCTACATTTTCCTCCGGATTTTTATAGAAAGAACCAAATTTCGATGATCCTCCGTCTGCTTGGCACGTTCCGGCCCTCCCTAACGGTCAGTACCGTTATGGGGCTACCAATTGCCCGGTTCGTGCGTTACGTTATTATCTTAAAGCTACTCAGTCTTTACAGGGGGGGGGGGGGGGGGGCACAAGAAGTTGTTTATTTCTACAAAAGTCACAACTTCCAATAAGGAGATTAGCCCTATCACCATTAGTGCGTGGCTCAAAGCTACTATTGTCGCCGCATATGAATCAGCTTCTCAATCCACCTTAGAACAACTTCACATCAAGGCTCATGACATTCGAGCTCTTTTGACTTCCTTGGGCCATTTCTCCGGGATCTCACCCAATCAATTGGTCAAGAAGGGATACTGGAAATCCCCATCTACATTCACACGCTTTTATCTAAAGGATGTTCAGCTCCAGGCTTCGGGCCTTTACTCCCTGGGCCCTGTGATCGCGTTGGGGAGGTCCTACAATTTTCCAGGCCATCTTCTTCCTCTCCGTCTGTTCCACCGCCGATGTCGTCTGCTGCGCCATCCCAGCACTGAGGTACACAGTACATGTACACATGGGGTCCTCCATACACAGGGGTTAATGCATACATAATATGCATAATTCCTACTGCACTTGGGTGCATCATTGTTATAAAACCAAGTTTGCCTCATATACAAATATCTGGTTATAGAAATCGACTTCACACAAGGGGTAAGCATCGATTTTACAAAGTTAATTATACCACATATCTGTTCTTGACATACTACACACAACAAACACTTGTATAAACCTGGTACAATGAAATACATAATTCATTTGCATGCACCAGGTATTATTGTGTAATTTCTGTATTAAATGTTGCATGCATCTTTTTGATGGCTTACCTGAGACTGATTCTCTCTTTTTCACAGAACATGGTCCTACACTACCTGAACAATGGCACAGCCACACTCAGCTTCACGTACAGGAAGGAGCAGTTTTTTGTCCCAATTATCATGATACTAAAAGTAAGATATTTATTCACATTTTGTCTTTCATTTTCCACTTTTTATTTCAAGGAGGTTATGTTTTCTCCTTAATTTAATTAGTTTTAGTATTTGTTTGAGTTCAGATATATTGAAAACGGAAAGCATTACACCAAAGGATGTATGTCAAGATATTTCCATGCACATTAAATACTGTTGAAACATCTGGTCTTTTTATTGGCTCCATTCTGATTATGCATTCTGCAGTACTTCTATTTTTGCTAAACTTCATCTCCTAGCTATGCAAACAGGGGTTATTATTTATATAATAATCAAAATCTGCTTGTCATAAATATATTGATATTTTAACAATAATCTGGTGCATTTTATAGATTTAATATTTCTTATGATAATTGGCTGTAACTTTATTGGTTATCAGAAACATGGTAGATGTCAGTGTTTATCCTGAGAGCCAGCCATGATTTGCTTACAAATAACAATTTGTTTATATTTAGGGGAAATGAAATACTGTGGATTCAAAGGATTTCTGGTTTAAAATTGTTTAGTGTCCTTGGAAATGATTTCTTGAGTTGTTTTACTTTATGCTTTCCACTTCAAGTCAGACATGTATTTTCAGGCTTTGGTGAATGTGACAGACCAGTATATTTACAAAGAATTGATGAAGGGCAAAGAAGAAAATTCCTTCTACAAAGGGTATGCTATGTTTTAACATCACATCTTTTATACACAAATGAACTACTTAATTTTTAATTATTATTTTTTTTGGTAGGAGGTAACCGCTCCATTTCTTAATGCTCACTTAACTACGTATATGTACATCTGCAGAATTCCATTAAGTTTTTGACTCTGTGACAGGGCTGTATCACATGCTTCCTCTCATTTTATATCCTGATATTAACCAGGCCCAGTGACTACTACACCTGTGGGCCCTAGGTGCATAATTGTCCCCACCACCCCAAAAGGCGCACTCATGTGGGAGTGAAACATGGCCGTTCGGCACGGCCTTCCCATGAAGCCTGCAGAACACTCGCCCTTGGTGGGGCTGGCCATGAAAAATCTCACCGCCTCGGCTGAGATTCGAACTCACAATCACCTGGCTTTGAGTCCTGTGCTGTATCCCAGAAGCCAGTACAAATGAACAACTATGTTCAACATAATTTGACAATGAAACTTCTCAGTTTAATGAAAAAATATTAAGGGAACAGGAAAAAAAGGTGTACTCATATTTGCATAAAAGTGTAGGCTACATGTACTCCAAGCATATACACCTAATTGCTATACATATGTCAATGTAATCAACACATACATTACTATTAAATAGTAGGCCTATGTAACATAGATGTAAGCAAGTTGTACAAGGTTTTTTTACTGTACTTTTGAATGGTTGAAGGCTCCAGTACACTCCTCATGCAGCGGTTATATACTGCAGTCATTCCATATCTTCTTTGCTATAATTGCTGCTTTGTATAACAAAAATTATCTAGTTTCACCACCAGGGCTGGCACAGGGCAACAAATTGTAATCAGACAAATGAGAGTGTGGTATTACATTGTGCATCCAGCTCCAAGTTTCCCCACGCTATCATTGGTTTTGATTCGCAATGCCATCCCATGCTCTAATCAGTCTGATTTACAATTCTTGGCCCTGTGCCAGCTTTTTTTAGACACTCAGAAAAACTTCCTATACACAGCAGCAGTAAATGTGAAGGAGATCTGTAAAGACTGCAGTAAAGAGTGTAAGGCTCCAGTGGGGTTACCTCTTCTGTCTGTTTGTGTCCTTGTCCATGAGTTCATGTGTGTCTTAATCTCCATATTTAGGTGTATTGCCAGTATGCTGAGACAAGCCAGAGCAGAGGGGCTTGCCTCGAGGTCACAGATTCTGGAGTATATAGGAAAGAGATTCCGCATCAAGTTATCACTGCCGGAGTGGAAAACAGATGAGGAGGTGGCACAATTTCTTCTGAAGTGAGTGTGCAAAGTATTTCTTATACCTCCCAAATTATATGGTAGATAGCAGTACCTGTAGTATGAGGTGACCTTATGGTTATACCTATTGGTATGCTGTGTATTGTAGGTCACTTGTTCATGCTAACAAAAATGCATTAAGTGGGTGGAGGCTAGAAATACACACTAAACAAATGTTGATTGTGCTTTAAACATAGTTTTGACACTAGGGGAAAGGGGCTTTTACAATAAGTCAGGAATATTGTATGCTGCATTCTCTTTCATTTGATATATATGTATATGTAATCCTTACCAAAAGATATATAATTTTTTTCTTTTGTTCATTGTTCAGTAATGTATCTCATCTTACTCATGTATATGTATGCTCTTTTGAAATTTCAACTGTTCCTTTGTTGACAGGCAGTGCATATGCATACACTTGGAAACCAATATGGACAAATTTCATCTTCTAGTGTAAGTACTGAACATTTAATTCAAGAAGTATCAAGAGTATGTAAACAAGTGTAAACAAAATGTAAACAAGTTGCGTCTTGTTTTATCTTTCTGCAATATTTTCTTTTGGTTAAGTAAGTATACTTTTGAATCCCCAATTACCAATTGTTTCATCAAGCAATATAACAGAGATTAAAAATTAAATTCTGTATGTACAGTGGTCCCTGGTTGAAAGGGGCTTCTGGATCAAATGACCACCTTCAATTACAGACCATTCTTTCTTTAGCAGACAGGTGGTCTCTTAAAGCAGGGTTTACTGTATATCAGTTTAAGTGACAGCAGTCGACTTTATATATCATTTATAAGAAAGTGAAAGAAAAAAGACAAGAAATTATGTATATAATCCATCCAAAAAAGAGACTGCAGAATTGGCATATGATGTGAAACTAAAAATCACTTGTAGAGCAAATTCCTTTAGATAAAGACAGAAATTTTGAATATGCTGGGCTCTCAAGAAATGTGATCATTATGAATTTATCTTACATGTAATTTTAAAGATATATTCAATTTTCATCCACAGGTATATGACAAGGAAGCTGTTTTCATTTGCCAAGGGCGAGTGTGCCACAGAGAGTGCTGATAACCCTATGAACCAGGAACTACTTCTGGGAGGTCACCTGTATCTAATGGTCCTTAAGGTAAAAGAGAAATTGTTCTTTGTATTTCATGATAATTTATATTTAAATACTTGAAACGGTGTTGAAAAATGATTACTTTCACAGTCTTCTAAAATTGAAAGGTACGAATCAAGCTGTTTCAGTAAGAAAGGACATTGGCTCAGTCAGACAACCATCAGTCTGTTAAATTTGCATAAATTTAAATTAAATTTAGTGGATATTCAACCCTGCCCCAACCATATGCTTTGCTTAATAAAATTTTTTTTTGACAGATGTTATGTTTAAAAATTCCTTCACATAATGAATGGCTTTGGATAGAGAAGCATGAACAGTACATAAAATAAGCATTATAAAATAATAGTTTCATGAAATGTGGGAGGAGTTGTGTATAATCTTCAGTCCTCCATCAAATACCCCTGAAAGAAGGATGCTATGTATGTCAGCATGCAGTAGACATTGTTAAAATGGTCAATACTGATTGCTAACTATTGTCAATTCAATTTATAGGTAAACATGACTTTAAGCGATGCGCAGGTATTGATTTATGTTTACTAAAATTAACATGCACAACTTTTGAGAAATGTTATCAAATATCCAATCAGTACAGCTGACTTACTTCCGTCACTGTATGACAATATGAATCAGTGAATTAGCAAGTTTGCTGTATGAGCTGGCTGTATTGAAAGGGGTCAGTGCTGCATGGAACAAGATGAGTGCTACGATGTTGATGATACCGGACGACACCAACAGTTCACAACAACAGATACAAACATAACTCATTTGTACAGGAACCACCTTGTCACCTTGGCATACGCCATATAATATGAAGAATGCCCAAATAGTCAGTGTAAGAGCAATGTATACAGTCAGTTTCTCGCATTCAGTTATGGCCGTCCAAGCAGACAACAAACTGCAATGACAGTGCTGAACTATATCTGCATGACCGTCATCTAGTGGCTGTTAATTTGTATCTGTTCCCGTAACAATGCACAGCATTAAATATTCCCTACAAAAACCAAATCTCAATGATCTAAATGCCCACCACATAAACCCACTTACCACATTATTTTCACTTATTGTTTACCAAATGAGCAATGTCCGATGTAGATGGTTATATTTGTGTTTGATTTAATATGTATAATCAAACTTTCATTTTTATTTGTCTAAATTAAAACAGGAGAAGCTGGAGAACTGGTTGCTGTCAGTTAAAGCAGCAGCCTTAAACAAAGCCACAGCTATGCAAAAGAAAGGGAAAGACTACACATTAGATGTGGGTGAGTAAGAAACTGTAGGTATGTAGAAGGCCTGCAAAATCATTTTTTTAAATAGTCATTTTTTTAGGATTAACCCTTACTTTTTTTTTCAGCAGCACTCTTTTTTCCCTCGTCTTTTTGGTAAAAGAATTGCAATATATTCATTTTTGCTCCTGCTTTAACAGTCCAGTTGGAACAAGAATGGGACATTTTGCAATTTTTATTTGTGCAAATGTGTCACAATATGTGGAAAGTGGCCTTATGTTCATGCAGAGGGAAGTGCACCGTTTATGTTTCTGACTTTGGCAAAGATATATATCTACATTTGTAGTATGCGCAGCACATCTTTATTCAGTCTGTGATTGGAAAAGGTGAATTGTTGTTAATTTTACCCTCTTCTCACTTTTTCTTTCAAAGAATTCTACTAATACTCTGGAGCAAGTATACATTTAGTTTTACCGGTACATGATCTGAGTGATTTTAATTGCTGGTTCACAATATTTACAGAGTGATAGAGGGAGCCTGTACCCTTTTTTCATCTCAGTTATGATACAGTGAAACCTTGTTGTGTCGAAGTCGAAGGGACCCTCATAAAACTTTGACACATCCGAGGTTCGACACAAGCAGGATTTTTTTAGTTATAAATTAACTGGAGTTGTCTGGAATATCAAGTCTGTAATTTCGACATAAGCAGGGTATTCGACTTAAGCGAGTTTGACACAATGAGGTTTCACTGTATATATTTATTTTGCACAAAAATATCAAAAGTGCCAGTGTTTGAGATTTGCAGTCATCCATTTACAACACATTGTACTTGCCTAATAGACTTAAGGAATAAATAAGAGAGGAATGTGATACTGATAGTGTTCGGCCTTGTCAATTACTCATTGGGACCTTTATGCCTTAAGCGAGTTTGACACAATGAGGTTTCACTGTATATATTTATTTTGCACAAAAATATCAAAAGTGCCAGTGTTTGAGATTTGCAGTCATCCATTTACAACACATTGTACTTGCCTAATAGACTTCAGGAATAAATAAGAGAGGAATGTGATACTGATAGTGTTCGGCCTTGTCAATTACTCATTGGGACCTTTATGCCTGAGGTTTGTGATCTAAATCTCTTTCAGAGCCTCCTAGGCAAAGTTGATATTTTAACAGAACCTCTGAGATACAGTCTGCTTGGTAAATGAGACAAGAACCAGTCTGATCCGAGGATATTAATTTTTATTGTTCATAGTTCCGTGTGTAAAAATCTTGAAATACAGCAAGTCGCAACCTACTGATCTTTTCATATTTTCTTTTCTTTTTTCATTTAACAGAGTGAGACAGGCCAGGTGGAATTATCCTTTATAAAATGACAAGAGAAAATGATCAGAGTGTGGAAAAATGCAGACCCCCACGATTTACATTTTTTATTATTCTGTTTCATACAGCGGCTTTTAACGATGCTTGTCGACACAGCCTTGACCTTACAAAGTCCATGGAGTATCTACTCGCTACAGGAAACCTGGTGTCAAGGACAGGCCTGGGACTGATGCAGGTAAAAGTGAAACCTCAAAATTATAACTGTCAGTGAGACCTCGATAAAGTGGTCACATTTCTGAGGTCTGGTATAAAGAGAACTGGGACCATGAAAAAGTGGTTGTTATTTTGAGGTGGTCCCTAAAATGAGGTGGTCATTAGGCGGGGTTTTATTCTATAATGTCTAGAGTACACACAAAAGTTTAAGACGTCTAGGAAATGTCAGAAATACAGCAAGATTATTGTTTTACTCAGCGTGAGTATATTGGTGCATGTGTATGTTTTGTTGCAAGAAACTCAAAAAAATCTTCTGGTTTATATTAGGCCAAAAAAAATAAAAGGTATGGTTCTCAGGCACCGCCTGAATCAATTTCAATCCCCCGCATCAAAAATTTTGATTTTGATTTTCTTCTTTCAAGAAGATAATACAATTTTGATAAGATTTAATAAGATACCAGTTTAGCAAAAACTTCTGGTTTTTTTTTTCATGATTTCTCTGATCATATGACATTTTTATCAAAACATACAAAAAAAAGGTAAAAAAAATCAAATATTGCCCGCCTGCACTGTTTCTGAAAAAAAAAGTGCCTGAGAACCACACCTTTTTTTTGCCCTTACAGCTTTACAGTGTTGTTTGCAGTTTTTAAAATTACAAATTGCCATGATGCTATGAAAAAAAAGTCCCTTTCAAGAGTTGCTTAAGATTGGTAATGATGTAAAAAGTCTCAAAACATAATTGTTCAGATTTGTTTGGAACGAATAGACGAATAAACAAGTGGCTTTATTAAGAGAAGTAAACTATAGAAGGTAAAGCTATTATATCATCCAAAATCTCTGCCAAGGTGCTCACAATTACTGTGGTTGCCTTTTTTTCGCAAGGGTTTTAATTTTGTGATATTGGGGAATCGGAAGTGATCGCGAATATGAAACCTTCGGGAATAAGATGTCATATCAACAAAGATCACCTCTGGAAACAACCTAATCAGCAACCAAATCTATGCATGATATTGAACTTGGCCCATGCATCCATATATTGTAAAATTTGTCCATTATTGTAAAATACACCATACTTACAGAAACTATATTGACTCTGATACAAGTCATAAGTTACTGACTGAACCAGTAGTTAGATGTGGTATTGTTCTAACTTTTAAGTAAATACAAATACTGCTGATTTTTTAGTTTCTGGAAACCATCCGAAAATGAAACCTTCGCGAAATGTTCACAATTAACAGAATGAACAGAAATTTCAGCCTCACAAATATAAAGCCAACCACAGTATATCTATGGATGATGATGACTTTTTAGGTCATTAACCTTTTATTATTCAGGTCTCAGGTCTGACAGTTGTGGCTGATAAGTTAAATTTCATGCGCTACCTCTCCCATTTCCGATGTGTCCATCGAGGAGCCTTCTTTGCTGAGATGAGGACAACAGCTGTCAGGAAACTGCTCCCTGAAGCCTGGGGTAAAAAATTGGATATGCTTGAAATTATAATATGAAATAAGAATGTTTGAAATTATAAAAGGATATTTTTTGCTCCTTGAAGAGTGATAATCTGGGCTAAAATTTTGTAGATTTTCTTGAAGTAAGCATCTGTTAAGACCCTTGCCCTTTGTCACATGACCTAAGTGGTCACATGATTGGTCACATGTTCATGAGGAAAGAATGTTTTATATAAACATTAATATATTGTAATATTCCCATCATTTTTTGGCTGCATTATATTCTGAATTAAAAATTAAATAATCCTTAGTACTGCTGAAAGATTGACAGTTTCCTTGATTTATTTCAGGTTTCTTATGTCCAGTCCACACACCAGATGGAGCCCCTTGTGGTTTAATGAACCATCTTAGTGCCCTGTGCCAGGTATTAAGAAACTTACAGTTTGATAAATGTAGTAATGAGCAAAGTTAGATGCTTATGTATCGCAATAACTTAATTGTCAAACTAGATGCTCGTTTTACACATCGCTGGCTGCTAATACATTTTTCAGTTTAAAAGATAAAATCATAAAAGTCCACCTTGTCCATCTCCTCTTAGGTTGAGTATTTGAATCATCCTTAAAATTCCATTATTGTTTCACTCTTTTAACATAAAACTTAATATAAAGATATTTTAGCAGCAAAAGTCTGCATTCATTAAACTCAAGCTGTGTTGTGTTAATAATAATTACAGAAATTTTCTTCATCTGAATTTGAAATTTTATATAAAAGCATTAACATTAATCTATATAATGACTTAGACTTTTTTTATCTGAATTGAAAAAGCATCAGTTTTCATTTCATTTTTTTTTTTATTGCAATAATGAATTATTCATTTATTAGCAAGATTAGACCCGAACAATATACGCCTTTCATGGTGATCAACTATGACATATCTTGTTTGCTAGGTGGTCAACTTGTCTCGCCCGAACCCCACTCTACCTCGACTACTGGCCACACTAGGTATGCAGCCATTTGACTCCCCAGCACAAGGAGCCACTGAATCATACACTGTTATGCTGGATGGTCGGTTACTGGGATGGGTCGGCCAGGAAGAGGCCAAAACCTTTGTAGAAAAGTTGAGATACTTGAAAGTCAAAGGTTTAGAAAAGGTATATGTCTTATATGTGTGATAAAAAAGTTAAGTGTCTGACCTAAATGTCAAGGTCGTTGAATATGCTAATTCAGAAGGTAAAGGTCAAGGTCATACATACAGATCTGACATACAGGTGGTAGTCATATACATGTAAGAAGCTGTTGCGGTTGTAGTAATTTTTCAAGGACTTAAATAGGTATTGGTCATACATTACTTTCAAGGTCATAATTGTATAAGGTATATCCCTAATCTAAAGTCTGAAAGTGTTCAGTGAAATATTTTTCTCTTTATCTATAGTTCCAGATATTAAAAAAAATATTTGTATGTTAAAGAGTCAAAACATTTTTAGCTCCTGATTTGACAAGCTATTATTATTTTCTGTGATTCTCAAGGTGCCATCAACACTAGAGATCTGTTTTGTTCCAAGGACCAAGGTTGCCAGTCAGTATCCTGGGATCTTTCTGTTTACTAATGTTGCAAGGATGATACGACCTGTAAAAAATCTGGCTCTTGACAGTATAGAGATGATCGGGACCTTTGAGCAGGTCTACATGAACATTTGCATTATACCTGAAGAAGCCCACCCAGGGGTAGGTGATTACCATAAACATGCAAAATTTCTTATACAACACAGATTTGTTTTTTAGATGTTTGACTTTGCTGTAAAGAACAAAATTACAATTTTAATATCAACAGAGCATCCAATATTAGCTAACTGTAATCTATATTTATTTTATATGCATGGATTGTACAACTAGTTATAATAACTTATATGAGGCACTCTCCATGGTTTGGATGGTGGTATTTGGTAGTCTGTAGGGGGTGGGGGAATCAGAGAGAACTGCCGATGTCTGACGGGCCACTACAACCCACTCTCATAGCAATGCCGGTGATCAAACATTGGTCATCAGCATAGAGTGCTGAGCATATTACGACCTGGCTCTCTAGGCCCCAATAAAAGCTTCATTTATTGACAGCAGATTATGATGTGGAATTATAATTGTCCATATGTATACTAACACAGATATTCCAGGTAGATTAGTAATGACATATTATTCCAATCATGGTTAATCCTTGTTTGAGGAACTGCTTCACCTACATCATTTTAAAAAAAAAAGTCTTTTTAACCAGTGACTGCAAAGATATTGTATTCTGTTGAAATACAAACTGTCCAGTCTGACCCATCCTTGTTTTCAAGTATTTTAAGATTACATGTTTATTGTCAGTGAAATGTGAAGTGTTATTTGTTCATATATTTTTTTCATATGTTAAGTCTTGTTTTATCGTATTTTGTAGGATAATCTGGCTGTATTTATTATCATGGCCTAGAATTTAGATACAAGAAACTGAAACATTCTCACTTTATCATTTCTGAAGGTTTTATAAACATTTTATAAGTATACATACATCTTTATAGGTTACGACACACCAGGAACTGAATGAGTGCAGTATGCTGAGTGCGGTGGCCAGCTTGACACCATTCTCGGACTTCAACCAGAGTCCACGTAACATGTACCAGTGTCAGGTAACTTATATAATTATTGACATGCACAGAGGAACCTCTGCTGACATCCACCTGTCTTCTATGGACACCGCCAAGTTACTGTCTGATGGGAGAATTATTATTGACTTTCCTTACTTCTCTTTAGTTCAGCTGTTACCAATGCATCATAAGTAACTCTATAATTGTAAAGGCATTAGTCTGAGTGAATTATGACCATAATAAGGTTGATGTTGTATTTAAATAGTCTGTTTTATATTTCCTAAATATATATTTTGGTGAGATTTAAGTAATATTACTCTTTGGATCCCATGGAATAGAAGATGGAATTGCTTTAATCGATTTCATATTTATTTTATTTTATTTATGTTCGGTTCAACCAGCTTGTGTTCACATGTTTTGGGTTTATTAGTGTTTTCAAATTGAAATTCATTGAAAAAAAGCATGTTGTAAGAGACCTGTGAGCCGTGAGCTTAATATAACTGTAATTTATCAGTTTGCTTTTACAGTATCTGGCAAATCTAATCAATTCAAATTCTGAGTAAATACTCTGTCTCATAGCTTTAAACCCAACTGATGATATTTCATGTTAATGATGAGATGGTGATAAGTAAACACCTGAAAAGCATTACTATAGTCCGTTTCATCCCCTCATGTCCACCTGTTTTTTGTAGATGATTTACTTAAAAGTTTATATTTTTCAATATTTTCAAAGTAAACAACATATGGAAGTGACAACCTAATATGGCAGTTAAGAATTTTACAATAAATCCCTCGTTCATGTTTCACAACATTTTAGTCTCTTTATCATGATCTGGCAGATATTGTGTGTCCCTCCATAAGTAGCCATCTTTGTTTTAGCTGGTTATATTTTTTAGAGTGTTTACATGAGATCATCCAATCAGCAGCTGTCAGTTGAGGCTGTTTTTGCATGTGACCAATGACCTTGACCGCCATAAGTGGGTCTGATATGTTGTAAAATATAGACTGATTTCTCATATTTTCAGAAAATTCTGTTACTCAAATATGGAATAAGGTAGGAATTTAGTTACCCAGTTGAAAATTAGGTTCTGTAATCCTCTCCTCTACACTATAATTGTTTCCTTTGAAATATACCTAATAAAAATTTTCATAGCAAAAAACAGGTGGACATGAGGGGATGAAACGGACTATAGTAAAACAAAGATAGCTTTTTATGAAGAGACACATTTGATCAGCCAGTTTATGGGTAAGATTAAAAAACAGTAGTAAACAAATTTTGTATAGGTTATTAAATGTCACATTAGGATGTCTTTTCCATATATAATTTTATTTTTTTTCAAATTAATAATTTCTATCAAATGATTTAAGAATAAGCTTTTAAAAATTGAAAATAATCTAAAAAAAAAAGATGGATACAGGTTGTTGAAACAGAGTTATATAGTTTGGCTGCTTTACCTTTTTACTCAAATCTTTAAAAAGGATTTTTTATGAACATACTTTATTCCTCAGCCATGTTCGTGTGGATAATATTTTTTTTTATAATGTAAATATAGCATTAAAAATCAATATGGCTGTATAACATCTGTAAATGGTTATTTTCAGATGGGTAAACAGACAATGGCCACACCAGGGCATGCACTAGGACATCGAGCAGACAACAAACTTTACCGAATACAAACTCCTCAGACACCTATGGTTAGACCAGCAATGTATGACCATTATGACGTAGACAACTACCCCATAGGGACCAATGCAGTGGTGGCTGTGATATCATATACAGTGAGTGGAATTTACTTCAGTCCTTTAATGATATGATAAACCAGCAGAATTTTGCCTGTCCTGTTTTGCATTTTGGGTTCCGTCTTCAGACTCATGACATATAAGTTTTGTGTGTACAAAGATGGTTGCACATGAACTTAGTTGAACAGTTGTGAAGAAGGAATCAGTCATTGTTTGATAAAGGTATATTATTAGGATGCAAATGCATTGGAAAACAGGGGTAAGGTGCAAATCTGTCTACAGAGTGTGGGGGTGATTGGACCCATATCAGCAGAGGAAAGGTAAGAATGATGCATTGGAATGCCCATGATCACAAAAATAAACACAGAAAAAATATGATATACCTAGACCTGTTAACATTAAATACCCAATTCATGTACCCAATGTTAATAGATTTGATTTCAATATTTTAAAGGCGCCCATTCACCTACCTTTTGAAAATGATTTATGTGATTTCTAGCTTCCTCTGTGTAAATATTAATGATCTAAAGGTAATTTTGGTTGTGAAAAGTTCATATAACGCCTCTGTGAAGGAAGTATGAACTTGTTTATCAACATGTTTGTAAACACAGCAATGTTGACAAACAGGAAAAACATGTAACCTAAGTTGGAAGGTTGCATATATGCGGAGGTAGAAAGGTCACTTGTTGCAAGAAGCCATTTGCACAGCTCTGGCTTATCTGACTTGCTGCCAGATGCCCTTGTTGAATTTGTTTTGATTATTTTGGCAGGCCCCCACAAATAAACACATTGATATAAACAAAACAAGCAGTCTGTGTGCAGTGATATCCACTTTTTTGGCCCATTTTTATAAAAGCTCCAAGGGGTTACCTTTAGTTTATAAAGGTCGGATAAGTGATTGGGCCCCTTTAAGTTTTAAATTGAATATTTACCATGCTGTGTTATATAAGTATATAACTGAAAGCTTCCTTTTGTATGGTTAATATCAAAAGACACCTAGATTTCTAGGCTTGTCATGTGTATGTCATTCTTTCCAGGAGATAGCATTTTCAAAGTGACATCAATAAACAGGACTTTCTCTTACATCCTATGAATAAATAGTGCTAAAAAATTCTTAAAATAAAAATTTCCCACTGAATTATCAAAGGATTTAAAACTATAATTACTGTATTTATCCTTAATATTCAATGCCTTAAATTATTCAGCTATTGGAGTATGATTCTAATGCTCCACCTGTCTCTGATGAACAAAATCATCTAAAATGATATCATCAGTAATGTGTTCTTCTTAAACTGTGCAGTAAGATCTTGTCTTTGGTGCTGACCTACTGTTCCTGCATTCATTTTTGGCTGGTCATTTTTGTTCTTTCAGGGTTATGACATGGAGGATGCGATGATTCTCAACAAGGGTTCCTTTGAAAGAGGATTTGGACATGGCTCCATTATCAAGTCTGAGGTATTAAGCAAAAGATTGCATTGTTTGTACACTTTTAAATGTTTAGTGGAAGTACATCTTTGAATTTAGTAAGTTACATTACACTTTCATAATGAAATTTCACTATCAAATATTTAAGATATTCAAAAGTGAGCAAGTTAATATAAAAAAATGTAAGATTGAGGATTAAATTTAAACATCCATGAAATGTAGCATGTTGGCTGTTCAGATCTTGTATGTTAATATATTTCTTTCAGCATATTAATCTGAAGGATGTCAGCAGAGAGAGGGGATCTACCTTGTCAGTTGTCTTTGGTAAGTTGGATCAGTTTCAGTGAGACAGGCCATATGCATGATTCAGTCATTCATGTTTTTACCTGTACTATGAATACTGTGGTTTTATTACGTAAACATTACTGTGAGCCGTTTCTGTATTGATGAGAATTTTCTCTGTTAAAGTTTATACGCCAGAGTAAGCCAAGTGAAAATTTTCCCTTATTGGGCCCATCTAGGTCACACTTCCGTTTTCTGTAATCACTTTTTCTTCTGGCATTCTGCCATGATGGACGTGTAAGCACACTCTGCATGTTTCATCCACTGTTTTGGTTTGTACAGTCGAGTTTGCCAACTGAACTGTAAGTAGTGATACTTTTTCCCTTCCAGCCATGGAGAGTCCCACATATTGCCCCGCCTGTGAGTCTTCCTTTCTTTTGGGAATCACCCCCCTGTGTTCCTATAACTCCCAATTACTGCTTGTTCTGGTTCCACGGCCCCGTGTTCTCTATGTCAAGCTTGGTCATTGATTAATGGACTTATTCCATTGTTCTCGGACTTAACCTAGTTCACCGGTTGTCCTCAGGTAGGGGGGGGGACCTTCCTCAGTTACTGCACTCATCTGCCTTGCAGTCACCTATTGTTCTGCCGTATATTCCTTATTACCTTTTCAGGTAAACGGTAGACTTCGAGTTACGTTGGTCAACTGAGCAGGTCTCCAGTTTACCACGTCTTCACATATTTATTTACATGTCGGACTTAGACGATTCGTTTACGTCCGTCCCTTCTTCATTCCAGCTGGAGCTCTTGGGCCCCCGGTCCTTCCTCAGTAAAGCAGTCGGATGTAACATGGAATGGACATTTAATAAGCACAGTTAGGTGGCAGATAGCCTACATTTATTCGTTTATAGTGTCTGCCGCGGCTCGTGCCTCCTCTGGCTGTTCCAGAGCACCGGCTCCCTGATTCCCCTTTTTAGCTTCACCTGCTGTTCCAGAGCATCCGGTTTCGACTCCTGTTCCTGGTTCCGGCTGTTCCGGTTCCCCATCCAGCAGGCTCCCTGTTTCAACTTTTCAGCATCCCCTGCTGTTCCTGTACGTCTGGGTTCACTCCTGTTCCTGGTTCCGGCCGTTCTGGTTCCCGATTCAGCCAGCCCCTGATTCACCTTTTCAGCGTCTCCTACTGTTCCAGGGTGTCCGGGTTCACCTCCTGTTCCTGTTTCCAGACCGGTCTCTGGCTCTCCCGTTTCTTTAAACATTTCCTGTGCCCAGGTTGTTCCCTGGCTCCTAATCCGTATCTCCCAATCAATTCCGACCGTTCTCCTCATCGTTCTTCGGTATCCGACGGCGGCTCATTGCTTTCTTAGGTACTTCATATCTGGCCCGGTTTACTCCAGATCTTGATCATTCTACTGTCGTTCCAACTGCGCCTGCTTCATAACATCCGACACCTCGATACACAGGACCCTTTTTCTACACGGCTGATGTGCTTACTTCAACTCCCCTTCACCATCATTCGGGCCGGCTCTATGACTCCCGATGGCTCATCTTCTCCCGATGGGCTGATGAACATGGGATCTCTCCTTTCGATCCATCAGTTACGGCAGTCTTCGAATCATTCGTTATTTCCTCCAGGGCATTCACTTGTCCTTCCCTCACTCAGCAGCTACCACACCGTCCTGTTGTCGGTCTTCCGTCCGCTGGGTCCCTATCACGTTCTACATGCACCATCTGCTCCTGACTGCCTTTCTCAAAGGGGTTAGGGCGCTGTCTTCTTGACCTCACTGTCTATCCCCTTCCTTACGTTGGGCTGTGAATTCCATCTTCCATGTGCCCGCATATGGGCCTCTTCGCTTGGCACATATACTTCAATTGTTGCGGACAACAGTTTTTTCTCCTCAGTCTTGCGTCATACAGCCGCCACTCTGAGCTTTATGCCCTAGTGGCCGATTCAAAATTTACACAAATTGCGGCCGACTTGCGGCTGACGGTTGGTCGGCCACCTTACATTTCCCTCCTGATTTCTATAAGAAGATTCATGATTTTTATGTTCCTCCGTTACCTTGGCATGTTCCAGCCCTCCCTAAAGGTCAGTACCGGTATGGGGCCACCAGTTGCCCGGTCCATGCTTTCCGTTTATATATTCAAGCTACCAATTCTATTGGGGGGGGGTGCAAGAAGTTGTTTATTTCCACGAAAATCACTACTTCTCACAAAGAAATTAGCCCTATCACCATCAGTGCATGGCTAAAAGATACAATCGTGTCAGCATATGGATCTGCTTCCCCTTTGCCCTTGGCGCAACTTCACATCCAAGCTCATGACGTCAGGGCCATCTCTACCTCCTTGGCCCTTTTATCGGGGATTTCCCATCACCAACTTGTTAAGTAAGGGTTTTTGGAAATCTCCATCCACCTTCACCCGGTTTTATCTGCGAGATGTGGTTCTACAAGTTTCAGGCCTTTACACCTTGGGCCCTGTGGGTGAAGTCCTCACGTTCTCCAGGCCGTCCTCACAGTCCTCTTCCGTTCCTGTGACTCCGTCTGCACCTACACCTTTGCTCCAGTGATGTTCTTCTCCTTCCCGCTGATTCTAGGTAGGTATCCCCTCCCCAAGGTTTATCTGTTATATTCTCATTAATACAGAAACAGCTCACAATTATGTTTATGTAATAAAACCCCACATTCCCTCCCTGTGAATGGTGGTTTTATTACGTAAACATAATTGTGAGCTGTTTCTGTATTAATGAGAATTTTCTCTGTTAAAGTTTATATGCCAGAGTAAGCCAACCGAAAATTTTCCCTTATTGGGCCTATTATCGCCCATCCCGCCTCGTTCCCGTGTATCTAGGTCACACTTCCGTTTCCCATAAACACATTTTCTTCTTGCGTACGCCATGATGGACGTTTGATCCTGTGCTGTGAGATTCATCCACTGTTGGGTTTGTCGTTTTGAGTTTGCCAACTGATTGTAAATTGTTCTTATTTTCCCTTGCCCGCCATGTAGAACCCCACTTATTGTGTCTCTTGTGGCACTATAATCCCGGTTTGGGACTCCCACCCCACTTGTTATAGTTGCCACAACAACAATGACTCCTGCGCGGTCCGGCTGATCCTTGTTTCCATTGCCAGACGTGGTCCATTGACAAGTGGGCCTTGTTCCAGGATTGGGTTCATTCCCCAGTTCTTGGGGGTTCCCCCTCCGTTATTCCCTTGTCAGGCCCCGTGGTTGTCTCCGGGGGGGAGGGGGAGGAGCCTACCCTGGTTGACCGCACCACGGCCGTGCTGCGTTCACAGTCCGTTCCCGCCGGTCCTGTCACCTCTCCCGTGGTTTCGACAGTTAAATCATTACTTTCTCATTCAAGGAAACGGAAATCTTCCCCAGTTCCCGCGGCCTCCCGTTCTGACAACACATCTGCATATTCCATCTTACATAAATTGTCCCGGTTTTGTTCATCACTGATGTCGGGTTTTACTCTCGCCTTTTTCTTGTTCCCAAACCGCACGGCCGTTGGCGCCCGATCATAGACCTAAAGCGCCTCAATTCGTTCATCCGTTCGCCCCCGTTTAGGATATTCAATATCCATGCTGTGCTCCGCATTGTTCGGCGGATGGATTGGGTGTTCAAGATAGACCTTACGGATGCCTATTTTCACGTTCCCATCCACTTCGTCTTAACCGTTTCTTCCCTTCGCGTATCAGAACCGCGTTTATCAATTCCGGGCCCTTCCGTTCGGGATCAACATGGCCCCCTGGATTTTTACCATGTTGGTTCACATGGTCACGAGTTATCTCCGTTCCCAGGGCATTTCTGTGCTCCCTTATCTGGACGATTGGCTGGTCCATGCGGCCGATCGCTCCCTCCTCCTGTCGCATCGCTCCCGGGTTCTCATCTTACTTCGGAACCTCGGCTTCCTGGTCCCTCCAATTACTGGGTGTCACGCTCGATTTTGCGTCCGGCACAGCGTCGCTTTCGCGCAATTTTGCTCTCAAACTACGCTGCCTAATTCGTTCCTTTGTCACGCAGCGCCGTGTCGACTCGCGCACAGCGGCTTCTCTCCACGGTGCTCTCAACTGGGCCGCGTCCTTCATCCCGTTCAGCCGACTGTACCTCCGTCCGATTCAGTCTATCTTGCGCCGTCACGGCCTTCTCCGGTTCACCTCGGTTCGTCCTACGTTCCTCCTGTTTCGGAGCACCTGGCGGTCCCTTCATCCCTGGTTGGACCTTTCCTTTCTCCTGCGCGGCGTTCCTTTTTCCAGGGATGTTAATTGCACCATCTATACCGATGCGTCTCTCCTCGGTTGGGGGGCCCATCTCGCCGATCTTCGCGCTTCCGGGATATGGTCCCCGTCGGAACGTCTGCTCCATATCAATATCCTCGAACTGCGTGCCGTCCGTCGCGCGATCTCCCACTGGTCTCCCCGCTTGATCGGCCGTCACATTCTCATCCGGACCGACAAAACCACGGTTGTGGCATATATCAACAAGCAGGGCGGTACTCGGTCTCCCTCGCTCATGCAGGAGACTTACCTCTTGTTCGATCTATGCCTCTCTCTCCGGGCATCAGTTCGTGCATCCCATCTTCCGGGCGTGTCGAACATCCTAGCGGACGCCCTTTCCCGTCATCCGGCGTCTCTTCCTTCCCCACCGCTCCTTCCGCTCCCGGTTATTCGGAGTGTTTTCGCTCACCTGGGGCGGCCGGAATTCGATCTGTTCGATTTTCCGTCCCCCCCCCGTTCTCGTGCCTTCCGAGACGTGTCTACGTCACCCTCGCGACCGTCTCCCCGACACGCCGCCGTCCGGGTGGTCTCACCAGTTTCTCTTTGCGTTTCCAGCGCCTCCGCTCATCCGCCGTGTCCTTCTCCGCTTGTCCCGCGCGGACCAGACTACCCTGCTTCTCATCCTTCCGTTTCATCCTGTGGCTTCATGGTTTCCTCTGTGGCGCTCGCTTCTCTCTCGCCCCCCGCTTCTGCTACCGCTCCGCCTCGAGCTCCAGCGTTCCCTCGAGCGCGTCGCCCGTTTCGGTCGTGCCCTCTATGCGCATGCGTGCTCTCATCGGACACCTCAAAGATCAGGGCATTTCAAGTCCGGCTGCTCTCCTTGCCTCGGCTCCCCGTCACCGTTCTTCGGACCGCATCTACGACTCCCAGTGGCGTCTCTTCACGGAGTGGGCGTCTTCCCGCGGAATCTCCCCTTTAGATCCGTCGCTAGCGGCTGTTTTGGATTTTTTCATGTTCTTACTACAGGATAAACATTTATCCTATCCCTCTCTGCGTGGCTATCCCGCCGCCCTGCTGTTGGTGCTCCGTCCGCTGGGTCACGATCGTGTCCTTCATCACCCGTTGGTGTCGGACTTTCTCAAGGGGGTTCATGCCCGTGCGTCTCGTCCCCGGTATGTTGCACCTTCCTGGCGCCTGGACGTCGTCTTACGTCACCTCCGGGAACCCCCTTATGAGCCGTTGCGTTCGGCCCATCTTCTCCATTTGTCTCGGAAAACGGTTTTCCTCCTTGCTCTTGCCTCGGCGGGTCGCCGTTCTGAGCTTCATGCCCTCGTGGCTGATTCGAAATTCACGCAAATTGCGGCCGACGTTTTGTCGGCCACCCTACATTTTCCACCGGATTTTTATAGGAAAAATCAAAATTTCGATGACCCTCCGTCTGCTTGGCACGTTCCGGCCTTCCCTTACGGTCGGTACCGTTATGGGGCTACCAATTGCCCGGTTCGTGCGTTGTGTTATTATCTAAAGGCTACTCATCCTTTACGGGGGGGGGGGGGGGGGGGGCGCAAGAAATTGTTTATTTCTACAAAAGTCACATCTTCCAATAAGGAGATTAGCCCTATCACAATTAGTTCGTGGCTCAAAGCTACTATCGTCGCCGCATATGACTCAGCTTCTCAATCCACATTGGACCAATTACACATCAAGGCCCATGACATTCGGGCAATTTCGACTTCCTTGGCCCATTTCTCTGGGATTTCACCCAATCAGTTGGTCAAGAAATCCCCATCTACGTTCACACGCTTCTATCTGAAAGATGTTCAGCTCCAGGCTTCGGGCCTCTACTCCATGGGCCCTGTGATCACGTCTGGTGAGATCCTACAATTTTCCCAGCCATCTTCTTCCTCTTTGCGGTTCCACCACCGACGTCGACTGCTGCTCCATCCCCGCACTGAGATTCCTCGTTCCAGCGTTACAGGTAGGTGCTCCCTCCCCGGGGCATGTCTGTTTTTTTCTCATTAATACAGAAACAGCTCACAATTATGTTTACGTAATAAAACCCCCCCATTCCCTCCCTGTGAATGGTGGTTTTGTTAGTAAACTGTTGTGAGCTTTTCTGTATTACAAACATCGCTCCCTCCCAGTCATCTTCCTTACGCCTTCGAAAATGTGATTATGGGTAACGGAAGTGTGACCTAGATACACGGGAACGGGGGCGGGATGGGCGATAATAGGCCCAATAAGGGAAAATTTTCGGTTGGCTTACTCTGGCGTATAAACTTTAACAGAGAAAATTCTCATTAATACAGAAAAGCTCACAACAGTTTACTAACAAAACCACCATTCACAGGGAGGGAATGGGGGGGGTTTTGTTAGTAAACTGTTGTGAGCTTTTCTGTATTACAAACAGCTCTCCCTCCAAGTTCTCTTCCGTACACCATTGAAAAAGTGATTACAGGAAACGGAAGTGTGACCTAGATACACAGGAGTGAAGCGGGATGGGTGATAATGGGCCCAATAAGGGAAAATTTTCGGTTGGCTTACTCTTGCGTATAAACTTTAACAGAGAAAATTCTCATTAATACAGAAAAGCTCACAACAGTTTACTAACAAAACCACCATTCACAGGGAGGGAATGGGGGGGTTTTGTTAGTAAACTGTTGTGAGCTTTTCTGTATTACAAACAGCTCTCCCTCCAAGTTCTCTACCGTACACCATTGAAAAAGTGATTACAGGAAACGGAAGTGTGACCTAGATACACAGGAGTGAAGCGGGATGGGTGATAATGGGCCCAATAAGGGAAAATTTTCAGTTGGCTTACTCTGGCGTATAAACTTTAACAGAGAAAATTCTCATTAATACAGAAAAGCTCACAACAGTTTACTAACAAAACCACCATTCACAGGGAGGGAATGGGGGGGGGGGGGGGGGGGGTTTGCTTCATATTTGCAATTTTAAAAGTTTTTGCACCATTTTCACTTTAAAAAGTGTGAATACAGTTTCCTGCATAGAGTACATACATTATATGAATTATTTGATGTGCACAAAATCTAGAATACTTGACATATGCACAAAAACTTGAAAAATTAATGAGGAAAACCCTAAGGGTGAAAATCTTTTGTTCATTAAATATTATAATGGATCTGAAAGTATTTATAATGTCAATCTTTGACTTATGGATACAAAAAAACTGTGATTTTTTATAAAGTTCACAATAATTTCCCTTTCACCAATATCGCAAAATTTAAACTTTTGTGAAGAGAAAGCCAACCACAGTAATTCATGAAGTTGTCAGTCAGTCAGTTAATAGGGAAGATCTTTGAATTTTTCAATTTGATGATTTATATAACAAATGGTATCTTGTTTGAAGAAGGATCTAACATCCAATACATAACATCCAATACATAAACGAAAAAATTTTACTTAAGTTGACTCCAGTTAATACTATCTTGCCAGCACCTGATGTTTTACAAGTATATAGGGAAAAAGCTAAAAAAGCTTAAAAAATCTTCTTCTCCGAAACTGTCCAGCCAAATTGTCCAATATTTTACAGAAATGATCCCTGGAACAATCTTTCTCAAGTTTGTTCGAATGGTTCCAGTTCAGAGATTTTTGGCCAAGATACAGGAGGTTGAACTTTGTTAACTGTGCAAAAAAGCATATTAAAATTTAAATCTCAGAAACGGCTGTAGCTATCATCACCAAATTTTATGCCAATGTTGGTCACATAGGTCATATCTGAAATTGAGGTTTTGGGGGCGCCACCTGCATCGGCCTTTTTTGTACAGGGTCATCAGTGCCTGTATCACACCGAGGGCTACAAAAAACTTCTTCTCTGAAACCATATCACACAGAAATGATCCTAGGGTAGTGCTTTCTGAAGTTTGTTCAAATGGTCTCTTTTCAGTGACTTTTGGGAAGCTGAATTTAGTCATATGCCATAACAGCTCATTTTAGCTCAGTGGCTACAAAGATCTTCTAAAAAACCACTGGGCCAAATTCTTAAATCTCACACATTAATTATCCTCCAATGTTGATAATTCAAGTTTGTTCAAATGGTTTTGGTTCAGTGCTTTTTGGCTGAGTTACGGGAAGCTGAACTTAGCCAGTTTGCTGTATCGTCCTATATTAGTTATAAACCTGCGAAACATTTTTCGACTGATGCCACTGAAGCCAGTTTGTTAAATATTTTACAAGAATAATTCCTACAATAATTCTTATAATAATTGTCATTAATGGTTCCACATGAATGATTTTTGGCTGAATTTTGGAGATTAAATTGAGTCATTTTACCATATATGTTAACTGTGTGATGCTGTTACATCTAGCCTGGCACCAGTTTATCAGCATCTATTACATCATGCCACTAGACATTTAGATTTCAGGTTATCTTTGGTTAATATTGAAAAGAAAGTTTTTTTAAAAGCATTTAAAAAAATTATGATTTAAGTTATTCATCATACCAGGCAATGTTACAATCATGGATATTCAGCTCTCTGTGGCTATATAAAGACAACTCTACGTGGATTATAAATTATTGGTATCCCTACTCAACTTAATTCAAGAATTTGCCATCAATGAGATATATCTGTATTTTAATTTTGCATTCAGTATGCATCCGTAATAATTTTACATATATTCCTGATTTCTTTTTTATAAAAAGTCAGCTGAAAAGCATTTTGTATTGGGAAAATAAAGTTATTTCAAGTAGGGACCACTTTTGTGTTCAGATGGCAGCACTTGGTTTACCATTGGCAGATTGCCAGTGCCTTGATGTTGGCCATTAGCCAAGATGATGTCAGCTCTATAAATAGTTTTGGCACAGTGCCAGGTTTGGAAGAAGTGTAGCCAGGTATAGGTCAAGAGTTCACTCAGTGCAGTAGCTGCATTCTATTTATAGCTTTGGCAGACTGCTCACTGCATCATATTTGGCACCAAAGTTCAGCCTGAATCTATTTATAGCTTTGGCAGACTGCCAACTGTGTCAGATTATGCAACAGGTCAAGAGTTCACTCAGTGCAGCCAGGTGCAGGTCAAAAGTTCACTCAGTCTAGCCAGGTGCAGGTCAAGAGTTCACTTAGTGCAGTAGCTTGAGGCAGCAATTTCTCACAGGTCACTCGGGGGGCAACTGCCTTACTCACCTAAGCCTTGTCAGCCCAGTGCATCAAACTCTTGGGAAGTTTGATGTATTGGACTGATATTTTGACCTGTCTATGCGTCTTTGATGGTATTCTCATTTGCAAGACAGGTGGTGCCACGTACATTGACTTTTGAACAGTGTATGTGCCTGCTTATTTCTACAGAGGAATTTGACATATCAGCCTGAAATTGGGCATATTTATACATATCGAATAGCTTTGTCGTGTACAAGATTGGTGGTGCCACCTACAATAATTTTTGCACAATGTGTGTCCCTGCTTATTTCTCAAGAGGGGTTTGATATATCAGTCTGAAAATTGGCATATGTGTATATCTCTGATAGGTTCGAAGTATACAAGACTGGTGTTGCCAGCTACAATTGTTTTTGTGTTGTGTGCACCCATGCCAGAATTTCAGCAGTGTTGTTTGTGAAATTGTTTTTATTCAAAATGTTTAGTACTTGCATTGTTCATATACATGAAAAGTAATGGTCCAGCATTGAAGCATTATACCTGGTGTATTTCCCAATGCACAGGTTCGCATTAGGCCTGTAGGCCTTGTTATGTTATTAATGGCACATCTGGTTGCTATCAATGTAAGCTCTGTATATTGATATCTTGTTGCAGGAAACAAACCAGGGGACAAAAGGACAGGGGGGAGATTGGATGAGGATGGGTTACCTTTTATTGGTACATACCTAACACAGGGAGACCCATATTACAGGTACATGCATGGTACATACACAGTGTCTACAAGTATGATTATTAGATTATTATAGAGACAGAGTTTGGTTAGTTATCATTCTAGTCCATTTCTTGCCAGATGGTTTAAATGTCTAGCTTTCAATATCAGGGTGTTGATAATCAAATCATCCTATTTAATAATCACTTGTTAACTGAAATCAAAAGATATGCCACAAAGAACATGAGACATTACAATGATATAAAAAAAGTTATTGTCCTTAAATGTTTAAATTTCATAAACTAAGGATTTTTAAATTGCAAATACCTATTGTAGCATTGATAGTGAATTCTGCATAGTCGTGATAAAGTTTCTGCTTTTGTGCACTAAGATGCCATATTACGCTGGCTACATGATAAACAATGCCAGCCCTGAAATGCCATATGGACTGTCCTGTCCTGTCAATTAATAGGACAGATGTGTGCCATTTCCTGAATATTTCAGGAAAAGTTTACATTAAAATTCAGGAAGCCCTTTAAAGCTGAAAGTTAGTTTAATCTTAGGACTGATGAGACTTTTTTAGTTAAATTGAATACATTCTTTTGGATTTATGTGAACCACTCTTCCCGTATGTCAAGTCCATCTTTAACTGCACAGTTAATAGGAACACTCTTGCATTCATTATTTATCAAAAGAAGTACAGAGACTGATATGTAATCACAGACCAGTGATTAATGTAAGCATCATGCATGCCCTACGTTGCCCACAATCTTTCTGCTGTCCCAGCATATATAGCCTAAATACATGGATGAGCAAACAATAATTCATAGTTATTTGTCTAAAGCTCAACTGGCTTTCTTGATACTGGCAAATTGTGGTTTATGAGATTTTGACTTGACATTGTGGGTTTATTTAATCTTATAGTTTAATTATATCATCATTTGGTCTTATCCCCTTCTTTTTGTAGTTACGTCAATGTTCAGACTGGAGAATTGAAGTTAGAGCGGTACCGGAGCCAGGAACCAGCATATGTTGACCAGGTCAAGATAATCGGTAACGACCTCGGCACTGGTCTGTTACAGCACGTCTGCATTGTTCTCAGGATCCAGGTTAGTCTTTTGGTGCCCCCATGTGCACACTATCAAAACAGACATTTTTGTTGATATGACTTTAAAATTTAACAGCTCACACTGAGCAGTCTAGGCAGATCTACATAAATCAAGTTACAGCAATTTTTGGCCTTTATAACCTGGAATTTCAAGGACATTTTTATTTTTCCAGGTCTTGAATATCAAGAAACTTATGAAAATGCTATTAAAATGAGGGAAAATAATTTAGTATAATCAATTAATATGTTATGAAAAGTTGGTTTTCTCAGAATTCCTTCAGTGTATTATGCAGCTCTTATAAAAACTAAAAAGTGATCTTGCATTCTCTTTCCACTTGCTTTATTAATTCAAGTGCATATCCTACAGTAAAACAGTGCAGTTATCCAGGCACAGGCCGTATTTTGCTGGTTCATTGACTAAAAGCATTCTATCATGACAGACAATGTTTATAAACCAAGAAACATGATTACA
Organism: Sipunculus nudus; assembly: GCA_026874595.1. Classification (NCBI taxonomy): domain Eukaryota; kingdom Metazoa; phylum Annelida; class Sipuncula; order Golfingiida; family Sipunculidae; genus Sipunculus; species Sipunculus nudus. Next base: position 34,034,403 of record CM049318.1, read on the forward strand.
TCACTCATGTATATATTCCATATTTACAGAGAAATCCAATCATTGGAGATAAATTTTCTAGTCGACATGGACAGAAGGGAATTTGCAGGTAAATTACCATACAAATAATTCACTCTAAGGGTGATTATAACATACAAACAATTAAATTTATAAGTTATGCTTGGTAACTATAACTACTCTTTGAATGAAACCTTTCAGTTGATACCAAAAGTACTTTCTTTTTTTCTTATATTTCAATCTTTTTTATATCATGTATTATTTGTAAGGGAAACTGGCCTTTCCTGGAAAAATTATTTAAGAACTTTATTAAGATGTACATTACAAAATCTATGTGTTTTTATTAATCTGTTTAGCAGTTTTTGATACAGTGAAACCTCAAAACTATGGACAATGGTGGGACCGCAGCTGTCCATAATACAGAGATGTCCGTAATAGAGAAGAACCAAAAATGAGAGGTTTTAATGTAACTGTATACAGTCGTAGTATTGTTACCATAGGAATATTATTTTCTTGAGATCAAGTATGTAATATGCAGTCAGTCAGATGGCCAAATATTATGATATGTTTACAAAAATGTATAAAAGATATAAATATTAATAACAAAAATAACTTGCCATCAGGGAGGCTAGAATTTATAAATTTAAGTGTAGTAAATTAAAAATTTAATAATTAAGGCCTTGAATTATAAATATCATATTGACGTTGTTGATGGTTTACTGTTCACATGTTTACCTATTACAGTCAGAAGTGGCCAGTATCAGACATGCCGTTCACAGAGAGTGGGATGACACCTGATATTATCTTTAATCCACATGGTTTCCCATCTAGAATGACAATAGGTGAGTCTTTAAGAAGTAATTTTTATCATTTTTTATGTGATATTTATCACTTTAACTTGCAACATCCACAGTATGATAATATTAAAGTAAAATCACTAAACAAAAAATTTCAATTTTTTTGGAATGATGAAAAAGAAATTGATATATGTTTTGAATTGAGATGTTGGATTCATGGCCCCTAAATTGGCATGCATTGGACTTCTATATTAATATTGCATCCTTGATAAACAACTCAGCAGGGTGTCAGGGTATAAACCATGGAGGTTGATGCATAATGTGATACCCCACTCTCATTGGTCTGACTATAATTCTTGGCCCTAGGCCAGCACCTGGTGGTGAAACCCGGCAAACCAAGCAAAACCAAGCAGTGATTAGAGTGAAGTAGATATGGCATAACTGTAGCTTATTAACGCTGCATTCAAAATGATAAATACATTCATTCGTTATGTTTGCTGTATACAAAGATAGTTTTAGGTACAAGTCCAGTATTTCTTACTGATCCAGTTGTTTTATTTAAGGTATGATGATAGAGAGTATGGCCGGAAAGTCGGCTGCGATGCACGGTCTGTGTCATGATGCCACGGCTTTCACTTTCTCAGAAGAAACTCCAGCCATCGACCACTTTGGTAACATGCTGGTGGAAGGTATGTGGTCAGTGGTGTCATGTTATCTCTTGTCATTATAAAAATGACACTTTTTAACATGAATTCTCATAAAATAAAATAAAAAACTGTAACCCTATTTTGATAAGGGCTTTCTTTATACTTAAAGTCTGATAAATTCTGTGTCTTAGTGCAGAATACAAATATTGTTTAAACATATATATATATACCATCCATACTGCTAGTAATTCAAAATGGAGCTATATCTGTACTATGTCCCCGGAGCTGTTCAGTGTTACAGGTAATTACTTGTGTCAGACAAAGATTTTCCTGGAATTTCCAGATAAGGTTTTCTCAAGAGTTGAAGCTGTTTCACTCCAACAACTTGAACAGCATTCAGATTTTATTTGATTATTTTATCATCCAAATGTGAACAAGTGATCTTTGCTGATTTGTCAGATATTCTATGCATAATAAACATATCAGTACAAATTTGCCTCTGACTCAATGCAAAATGTGACATTTTTGGGAAGAGCTCTTTAAAAGATGTTATTTTGACTTCATTAAATAAACATATTTTAAAATTTACAAGTTCATATCTTGTTTGCAGCTGGTTATAACTATTATGGCACAGAAAGACTTTACAGTGGAGTGGATGGACGTGAATTAGAAGCAGACATATTTATAGGAATAGTATACTACCAGCGACTCAGGCATATGGTGGCAGACAAGTTCCAGGTATATATATTAATATTTTTGTGATAGGTAATCTGTTCTTGGCATAGATGTACAAGGCTTTAATAAGTAGTACATAATACTGTATTAACAGCTGTAAAGAAGTGTGTGCCTTGCCATATATTTAGATTATTATCCTGCCTATGTTTACTTCATATTTATTCTGTAACCATTTTATCTTTGACATATTTTAATGACCTATCAGCCCTGTTTTTTGTTTGCTTTTTTAGACAGCATTTGTAAATTCCCAAATGACTCTTACTATCATAATTTTTTTGGTAACTGCATTTAGCATTATATCATTATATCTTTCTCTTCCCTGTGTAATTAATGCAGTTTTGATAGTATTTTATATATTTACCATATATCTCTTAAAAAAAACTTAGTAATGTAAAGGCAGATTCTATTGTATAGGTGTCCCTGTAGGTTGATATATTACTCTTGCTAGTGATGAACGTGATAAAGATTTAATACAAGTTTTTCAAGTTAAATTATATCAGGGATTAGTCATAGTTAATTTTACATTTTATTACAATGCATGGAGTTTGGATAGGAGGTTTAAGTTCTTGTCTTGTCATTGAAGGTGAGAACAACAGGACCCATTGATCAGGTGACCCACCAGCCGGTCAAAGGTCGTAAAAGAGCAGGAGGTGTTCGTTTTGGTGAGATGGAACGTGACGCCTTGCTGGCTCATGGTACCGCATTCCTCCTGCAAGACAGGCTCCTGAACTGCTCTGATAGGTCAAAGGTCAGGAAGATATTGAATATTCATTTGTCTGTCTCCCATTTTGAAATATACCTCATTTGAAGCTACAATACATTTGTTCATGATTTGGTATCAGCTTTATAAATGACAACTTTATATAATTTTGAACATGAACATTTGCCAAAATCCGCCAAATGCAACTACCTGCATTAAGAGATAAGAACTTAGGTTGATTGTATTGAATTTTTCTTGTAGGGTTTAAGAAGGGATTTACTGTACTTAAACAACATACCCCATAGAGATACCCAGTATTTGAAAATACCAATGATATATAGGTATAGGTATGTTCACATGCTATACAAAATTTTACATACACAATTTATAACAGATAAACTTGTGTGATGCAATACTCAAAAGGTTTATAAAATATTTTAAAATACCTTTAATGCAGATTATTTGGGTATCCACACGCAAATAGACACTAGATACTCATCAAAATAACTAAATAATTTACATATTTGCCCATGGACAAATGGCTGTGGTACTGATATAGAAACCTTTAGTATGGTATATGGAAATATATAATATTTGACTGCGAAAACTTTCCATAATTATTGAAATAGTGGGTATGAGCAAAAAAATTATCCATTTCCATAGAAACCTTCATGAATTATAATTATGCATTATCTATATACATCACAATATTTTTAATAGGAATGAGGCAAGAACTTCAATTAACAAAATTAATCCTGATGACTTGATGATTATTCAACAACAAAATTTCATCTGTGAAAATGGAAAGTGGGCATTTTAAATTTTTTTCTTTACCAGTCAACACAATACATGGAACATTGCCAAGAAAATATGCACCATTTACTTCAGTAGTTGAAATTGAAATATATGATAAATCCAAATATAAGTACATTTTCCATACCTTTAAGGATATTTTTAAAGAAAACTTTGTGCTACATCACAAATTAACAGCATTGCCCAGGACCTGGTTTTCATTTACACCCAAAACAAAGATCCATGAATTTTAAGAGCTTTCAAAAACATTTTTTGGTACAATTATTTGTGTGGTTTCACTGTGTATGTGTGTTCATTCATGTGAATTACTCCGCCTGTAATCTATAATCGCAGTTATATACTCTCATGTCATTATGTATATCCACAGAGCCCCGTGTGTGTACAGTGTGGCAGCCTGGCCTCTCCGTCTCTAGACAAACCAGCAGCAGCAACTGCTGCAGCCAGTATAGAAGCTCAGAGGACGTGGACTTGTCTCGTATGCAAGAGGAAAGACGCAATACAAATTATAGACGTTCCTTACGTGTTCCGTTATCTTGTGGCTGAGCTGGCAGCTATGAGCATCAAAGTGAGACTGGATATACAGCCGTCATGTTAAGTGTGAAATAATGTGTTGAAGTGTGTGAAGAAAAATTCTGTTCTGTTATCTCATGACTGAACTGGATAGTGTGTAAGTTAACTTAAATGTTTTGTGAGACAAAATAAAGTGTTTCTGCACTAAATGGCATGGCACTGAATCTTAAAGTAGCAACCTTAGCAAAAACATGTATCTTTAATCAATAATGTATGACCCAATAAAGTATACATTATTTTAAACCAGGTCCACTGGGTTTTGTTTCTGATGGTATATATATTATGCAAATTTTCAAAAAAAACATTTATTTAAATTTAAAAAGTACTCTTTACATGAAAATCCAGTAACAGTAAGCCTCTTTTTATTGGTGTAATATTAAGCTACATGACAGTATCTCATACATAATTGTTAAAAATATTGTATTTTGGATTGATTTTACATGGATATTGGCCAGGAATATAACCTTAAATTGAGAGTGGACAAACTTTATTATTGATTTTGAGAAAATGTATCACTGTTTGGATAGAAATACCTCTATAATGTTATCTCTAAGAATGTGGGATAACAAATTCCAGATATTTTGGATTGATTTTACATGGGTATTTGCCAGAAATATTACCTTAAATTGAGAGTGGACAAACTTTCTTATTGATTTTGAGAAAATGTATCACTGTTTGGATAGAAATACCTCTATAATGTTATCTCTAAGAATGTGGGATAACAAATTCCAGAAATTTTGAATTGATTTTACATGGATATTGGCCAGGAATATAACCTTAAATTGAGAGTGGACAAACTTTATTATTGATTTTGAGAAAATGTATCACTGTTTGGATAGAAAAACCTCTATAATGTTATCTCTAAGAATGTGGGATAACAAATTCCAGAAATTTTGGATTGATTTTACATGGGTATTTGCCAGAAATATTACCTTAAATTGAGAGTGGACAAACTTTCTTATTGATTTTGAGAAAATGTATCACTGTTTGGATAGAAAAACCTCTATAATGTTATCTCTAAGAATGTGAGATAACAAATTCCAGAAATTTTGGATTGATTTTACATGGGTATTGGCCAGAAATATTACCATAAATTGAGAGTGGACAAACTTTCTTATTGATTTTGAGAAAATGTATTACTGTTTGGATAGAAAACCTCTATAATGTTATCTCATAAAATGTTGGATAACAAATTCCTGAAATTTTGGATTGATTTCACAGGGGTATTGGCCAGAAATATTACCTTAAATTGAGAGTGGACAAACTTTCTTATTGATTTTGAGAAAATGTATTACTGTTTGAATAGAAAACCTCTATAATGTTATCTCATAGAATGTTGAATAAGAAATTCCTGAAATTTTGGATTGATTTCACAGGGGTATTGGCCAGAAATATTACCTTAAATTTAGAGTCGACAAACCTTTCTTATTGATTTTGAGAAAATGTATTACTATTTGGATAGAAAACCTCTATAATTTTATCTCATAGAATGTGAGATAACATATTCCATTAGGAGTCACAAAAGACTGTTTCTATATCAGAAGACAGAACAAATTAGTCATGTACATGTACTGAAACTGGAAGTATGTTACTATTGATTTTAAGAAAATATATTACTGTTGTGAGAGAAAATTTTTGGTACTGTTATCTCATGACTGATCATGTGACTGAAGGCTTTGATAAACAACATTCATGTGAATTGTGTTAGATAAACAAATGTGTAAAAATTTATTGTATGTTACCATGTGACAGATCTGGATGTGGTGAGCATTAAGATAAATCAGATGACTGTTATGCATGTTCATGTGAACCTTGTTTATTTAAGACTTGCGGAAAAAAAATTGAAATTGGAGAGTCACTTTTCTGTTTGTACAAAAATGAAGTTCATTTGATCAGATTCAAGGCCATGTGACTTGGCATAAAATAAAACAACCCATCCATATTTGTAAGTTATTTTTCTGAAATTACTGAAATACCCATCCATATTTGTAGTTTATTTTCTGAAAATTCAGAAATATTTGTTTATCCTTTATGAATGTTAACCCTATTCTGTTTTACATGACAACTTGGTACTTTACCGTAAATAAGTGTTCTTGCTTGTTGCATGATCATTAGGAAGGTTCTATCTGTTTATCCAGTATGAATACCAGGTGTGTGTGGAGGTTTGCAAATCTCAATAAGCATAGAGTGTAAAGTTTGGAAAAACAACTGTAAGGCCAAAAAAAATAAAAGGTATGGTTCTCAGGCACCGACTGCATCAATTTTAAACCCCTGCATCAAACATTTTTATTTTTATTTTCAATAGAAACTTACCTATTTTGAGCTGCAGCCGCTCGGATATTTCTTTCAAGAAGATAAAATCATACAATTTCCTTTGTCATTTAGTGCTTTTACTTGTTTGCAAAAAAAATTCTGTTACTATCATGCTTTTCCCTTATTATTTGACATTTTCATGGAAACATACCAAAAAATTAAGAATAAAAAAAAACTGCCCGCCCGCATTGATTTCTAAGAAAAAATGCCTGAGAACCATACCTTTTTTTTTATTGTGGCCTAATATATAGATTGTTTAGTAGAGCAAAATCATACAGTTAACAAAATTTCATATTTCAAGAATTTCTCAATATAATTGTATACAAATGTGCATGGTTTACCAGGAAACATTTTCATTTAGGCAATTCTGGTTAAGATTTAGTTTTTAGGGTGTCGAATACCACAGCTAGAATATTGATGTGAGCAGATAAAAATGGAGGGATAAGTAACAGCTGTGGTCATTATAAATCTAAATATCTTGCTAGCTACAGCAGAAGTAGTTCATTGTAATCATTATTGAAATCATTTAATTATATGTTATTTCATTTGTTAAGTGGAAACACAAATATTCCTTGGTGTGTGAAATATTGGTTTTGAAGTTTGTTACATTATTAAAACCTACAGACAGTGTATATACATTTACTAAATAAATTTGATACCAAAACTATCTTTGTACCTGTATTTATGTTGCTTAAAGGGGCCCAATCACCTATAAAGCATATTGAGTTAACATGAAAAATAGCTTATTCCCTTTAAAATAAATATTGCCTTGAAACCATTTGCTTACTCCTGTAAACAAGTGTGAAAAACAGTGAACCGGGAGTGATCACAGGTGTCAACATAAACACAGTGCATCAGGCCATATGCTGCGCAGAGCCACAACACATACCAATGCCCTGACTGACTTTGCTAAAAAAAATGTAATATGTTCCCGCTGGCTGAAAACACCCTGTGAACACATGTGAACTGCTGCACCCTTATTTAGGGTTGACCTCTGACCTTTCCTGTGTCTATCTGTGCATCTGTTTCCACACATAAACCCACATATCTTGGGACTGGTTTGAACATGCAACCAGGCTAAAATTTGGATGAGTGTAGCTCTTGGATAGCTTAATATCATACACAAAAAGTGTGGTGCCATCTACAACCATTTTTGCACAGCGTTCATCTATTCATCTGCCCCTGGTTAAAATCACTCATATCTCTGCAGTGGTTGGAATTATCTGCCTGAAATTTTGCACATGTATAAATCTTGGATAGATTTCTCATTTATATGGCAGATGGCACCACCTACATTCACGTTTATGCTGCAGCCATCTATGCTAATTTCTCAGGACTGGTGTTATGTATCGACCTGAAATTTTGCATGTGTATAGATCATAGCTTTTTTCTCATATATAAAACTGGTAGTGCCACCTACAACCATTTTGGCACAGAGTCCATCTGTTAATCTCCCTTCTGTTAAAATCGACCTGAAATTATGCATGTGTAAAGATCTTCCATAACTCTTTATCATTTACAAAACTGGTGGTGCTATCTGCAACTTTTTTGCATGGTGTCCATCTGGTTGTCTGCCTAGGGTGGAAATCATTCATATCTCAGCAGTGGTTTGACTTATCCGCCTGAAATTTTGCAAGTGTTTACATCTTGGATAGATTTCTCATTTACATGACAGGTGGTACCACCTACAGTTATGTTTATGCTACAGATCCATGCAAAAATCGCAGGACTGGTTTGATGTATTGGCCTGAAATTTTGCATGTGTATAGATCTAACATAGCTCATTATCATACACAAAACTGGTGGCGCATTTCACATGGTGTCCATCTGTTTGTTTGTCCAGGGTATAAATCACCCATATCCAGGGTTGATAAAAATCATGATATTTAAAATTAATCAGATTATTTTTATTTAAATCAGGTTTATTTGATTTAAATTGATTTTTATTATTTTTCTTAGACTGACTCAAATGTTTCAATTTAAATCAGCTTCAAAATTGAACCAGGTATTTAAACTGTACAATATGCCGATATGCCAAAACTGAATAAGTATATTTAAAATAGAATGCTAAAATATATGAGATAAATATATATTTTTTTAATTTAAAAATGTGCATATACATCCACATCATATTCTTAATTTCAAGCAAACCCATATTATACCTTTTCACCTGGCTTACAAAGTTAATGAATCAGATTTAAATTCATTTATTTATAACACATCCACAAGTTCTAAAATGAATGTCAAAGTATAGAAAAGCCAAACATTATAAATTGTTCCACAGACTCTGGAACCAAAATAAAAGCTAATTAACTTGTAATATACAGGTGTAAACAAAATATTTGAATATTTATCAACTAGGGATTGTCAAAGAGCAACATTATTAAGGACTTGGTGCTCGTTCCTTATCACCCCCACCCCTAAAAAAAAGAGAAAATTGAACCACCATAAATATAAGCTACACTCTGTAGAATAATTGCCTTAAATTCTGATGTGGCCTAAATCAACTAAGCTTTTACCAGTCCATGTTTTGTTCATGAAGTTTTGTTTATAATTTTCTCAGCTTTTCTGTGTCTAACCTGTTCCTAAATTTTGAGTGTGAATGAATCAAAATGTTGAGCATACCTTTTTCACACAACTACTGGAAGCTACAGTATCAATCATCTGTTTACAGAATTATATTGGCAAATTTTAACATTCTGATTTAAATCTAAATTGATTAATATTTTAAACTTTAAACTAAATCAATAGGGACTGTAGTGGTTTCCACACACTGTTGAAGCAACTGCTGCATGCAAGTGTTTATAATGCATACTGAAATGGGTACCCATGTAGCTCCAGAGAGTTGTGAAACCTGTCATCTGTGACTGCAGTAAAAAAGCATAGGATCTTAATTACCTGGCCTATTTCAACTACCTGGATGAGTTTGTATTTGTCATACAGTGAATTTTTTTCATTTTTGCGACTTAAATTTGTTCTCTCTAGAATACAAAAAAAATCAAAATTGAAAAAAAAATCATGATTTGTTTCGGCTGATTTTAATAATGATTTTAATCAATGATTTAAATCAAATGATTTTAATCGATCAACCCTGCAGTGGTTGGACTTAATTTGGCATGTGTATACATATTTGATAGATTTTTCGTTGAGTTGGCAGGTGGCGCCACCTATATACATTATTTACACAACAGACATCCATGCTTAATATTTCATGACTGTTTTGACAAATTGGTATGAAATTTTGCATGAGTATTACTATAGATCTAACAAAGTTCTACAGCTTATACAAATTTGGTGGCCCAACCAATACCATTTCTGTGTGGTGTCCATCTGTTCATCTGCCTAGGGTGAAAATCACTCATATCTCAGCAGTGGTTTGACTTATCCACCTGAAACTTTGAATGTATAAACATCTTAGGTAACTTCCTCGTTCAAATGACAGGTGGTGCCACCTGGAGTCATTATTACATGGCAGACATACATGCTAATATGCTAAACATTTCACTCTATTTCCGCTAACCACTCAATCCAAGCCTCGCTTCACCCATACCACTCCGATTTCAGGGGATACACGTAGTCGTTTGTCGGCTACTCGTATTCTAGCTTATGCATATGATCTGATTTTCCAATTTAAAGTCTATTAAGTGACCTGTATGCACTTATAATAAGTTTTTAATGCTTTTTGCTTAAATCGGAAAATATTAAGTCAGTCGTGGCTTCATATTGTTACATTTCTGACATTCTTTAAAAGACAATCCTTTCACGTCATTGGAGAGAAATGCTCTGGTCATAGGTGCAGGTGAAAACGTATTTCTTTACCAGTGAGAACTGTATAAATATGACCTTTCAGACACAATTTAACAGTGTTCATACAAATATAAAAATCAAATTTCCACTTTTTTACTGGCACCTTTCAAATATATGGCTATTTTTTTATTCATTAGTACTTCCTTTTCCAGGTTTTAATTATTATGATAAAATCAAATGGAGTCATGCATGACTGATAAATAAAATTTGGACAGGTTGACCAAATACAATCTCTTCATTTGTGTATTATACTGTACTATGCACGTCATAATAGTAATTGCCTCTTCGTTCATCCCTGTTTTTGTGTTATTTTTACGACAGAACTAACGCAATCTTTAACAGAATCTGATGAAATTATAAGGGCAATTCCGAAAGGGTGGCCCGATTTAATCGGACTCAGTATTATATTATTAGGCCCTGCCATATATAATATTGAGTCCGATTAAATCGGGGTACCGAAAGGGCTAATGAAGAAAAGGTAAGATTTTGGCGTGAGTCTGGCACATGATTCAGATCCAGAAATTATATTCTGAAATAAAGTTTGACAATTTGTTAAGGATTTCCCTGTATTATTATTGGATAAGGTTGGGCGCAGTTTTACAAGCAAGTGCGCCACCTGTTGAACTAGTTGGAAACTTATTTTCGAGTAGCCACAATTTGCAGATTGGTACCCTGCTCAAAATGGTTTATAAAAGAATCTGTCGAACAGTTTAAACCTAATTTTCTTCGAAATTTAGTAATTTTTTTAATTTAATAAGTATGATCTGAATTATATATGTCGGAAATATGAAATTATAGTTTAGTTTTAAATAACACAGTAATCTAAAATACATTATAGATTATGGAACCGGTCATCATGAAATCTCGTTATCGCGAGGTGTTACGTTATATCCCAGGTAAACAAACTGTCAACAACCTGTCAAAACCGAGACCCACGCCTGCTGTGGACACTAATTCTTAAAAATGGACGAATATACGTACGATGACGATGGAATTCCGACACTCAGGGACGATACCAGCGTCTCCTCCAAGGCGTCCAAGCCAGAAACTGTTGTTAATTACTCCGGGATATTCCAAATTGACAACAAGAGTTACGACGTTGAACTGTTTGACGACCGAATTCAATGGAAATCGATGACTGGAGGAAAGATAATTAAAGGTAGGTGGCCAGTAAGGGTATAAAACCAGATTCTGTAGAATAAAGTGATTCTTTCTTTAGTCCATTCTTTCTTTACTGTAACACTCGTTCAGAGTCACATTCTGAGCTACTTTTAATTTTTATTAAATTATATAGCGAATACTGCTAGCTATAGGCATAGACACAAAATCTTTTACCAGGAAAAAAATATAGCCCATAGCTTTCGTGCTCTCTCCTTGTGCTTCGGTTCCCTCTGCTGAGAGAGCCCTAGTATGAGGTGTTTGAAAACTGGAGACATGCCACTGGACAATAAAACAATAATCTCCCAGCTAAAAATGTGTCATACATAAGAATACAAACATATTTGTATCATATGGTAACACAACATACCACTTTAAAATTGTCATGTCCATTAAACAGTTGAATCAGGTAGGTCTAGATCTCAAGCGGTAAAAACAAGCATGTCTGGAGGGGATTTCTTTGGGGTTCCCCAACATAAAACGTCATACCAGTTTTTAACCTCCAGCGCAGAGTCAAGATATGTTGTGTTTATCCTTAGCATTCATGATAAATTTCTGTACAGAGAATGATCATCATCACTCGCAGCATCACACACGCCACCTGGCGATTGTCCCCAACTTTAGGAACAACTGTCAGGTCCAGTGAAGGTAAACTTTTAAAGTGAGTACTGTTTAGGCACTAAAGCAGGGGTTACAACAAAATTTCTTTGCCCCCGAATACGTAAGCTTCCCTGTTACAAACACAATATTGGAATTTATAGGAATTTTTGCCCAGTACAGGATTTATGTTCTCCAATTTACATGAAGCTTCGTATGCGGCAGGTTTCCATGGAATGAAAACATACGCTGCATTATAACATGCAGTTAGAAAAAAAACTGATGACTAAGACCATTACCCATAGGCACTAATTCTATAGTCCCTTCAATTATATTATTATGCTCCCAAGGGCCCCGTCGGTGTGCTCTCAGTTTAAATAAAATGTAACAATACTGGTTCTAGGGTGGTCATCGCTGGGCTAGAATCCATATACAGTCTACTCCCGTTTATTTGCCATTTTCGGGGTTGAGAAAAAAAGTTGGTGGCACATCATCGAGTGTGTCGGTGTAATGTGGAAATGTTAGTTGGCTTTAATGACAATTAAGTAATGGTGCTACAAGTACATGTATATGAATGAATTCACAACACATATGAACAAAACAGTATATATATATAAATGTGTTTGTATCATGATTCATGAATACACTAGAATCAATTCAGTATGTGATTGATACCATACATGTTGTATAACATTTTTACTTCTAAGAACATATTTACATAGAATGTATTAACATGGGGAAAAATAAGTGCATTGCACTCGCAACATAAATTTAACCTGGTGTTTTGCACTCAAAACATGTAAAAGGTCCATGGTGACATCATATCTACCTTACCTAATTGTATGAAAGTTGTAAACCGGCTGCTTAATGCCAGGTCAGAAATGTCTGCTTTGTCCTACATGGCTTGTTGTATTTTTCCCAAGCACATACTAACCCAGTTTGAAAATGACGAAATACCCATTCAAAATGGCAAAGTTTATGGTAAATGCTGATAATCATGTCTTTCACCCGGTTTTGTTTTTAGCATACAAGTTTCAAAGTCATGACAAATATGTCAGATCCATGGTTTTCTAGGGGAGTTAAATAAAATTAGACACCTTTGATAGGTATGTTTAATTCTCACTAAAATTATAGAATGATCTTTTAACAGATCATGTTAGGAAAGCAGACGTTGATTCCGAACATGCTCCAATAATAGGTCATATTTCATTTCCACTTTTTTTCCCCCTTCATCAAATTTTTATGACATTAAGTCTATTTTATCATTGCCATGTTCCCATAGCCCAGCAAGGACCACCCTGCAGCCATTTTTTTAAACTGACAGCACACCTGCCCGGCATCCCACATACATCCTGTGTGCTTGAAGTGTAAGGAAAATGTAACAGCATTTGATGTAGGGCTCAGACAGCATCATAATTAGTATATGATGAATTGATGATTCATTTAATCAGAAACCCTGAATATCAAGGCAAGTTTTTTTTTATTAGAATAAAGATTTAAGTACAGCCATAGCTGCCCAGTTCCCCAAGTGAGGTTCAGTTTAACTAAATATTGGTAGACTTATCCTTATAAAAAAATAAATACTGAATGTAGCCCTGGATTCTCAATGTTATGGTTTTTATTATCAGATCCGCAAAAGAAGAAAGGAAGAGGAATATTGAAACGGATGCTGAGTGGGTCAAAATCGATGCGTTTTGCTGCGGATGCTGCCACACTGACAGATACTGGAGACATGTGTATATATATGAAAGATATATTTGCAGTAAGACTTAAAAAATCCAAAGTGGCAGGTTCAAGATCAGGATCAGATGGAGTTTGCATTGGAGTCGAAATCAATACATATGAACGTAAGGATGGCAATAAACTAAGGGAGAATATTGTTTTACTGGGGCATCCAAGCGCAGATATCTGTACACGATGGACAGAGAGGATAAAGGAAATACTCAAAGGTAGCTCACTTAATATAAATACCATGATTGGCTTTTTGTTCACAAGAGTTTAAATTATGCCATATTTGCAAAAGAGAAATTATCATGAGATTGGAACCATCATGAATAAGACATCAAATTTATATTGATGAACATTTATTTATACTCTGGCCTCAGAGGCATATTATATACATTAATTATCCATATTTGTCGAGTCAAATGTTGAAAAGTCAAAGACCGCATTTTACAAATAGTAAGAGATGTTTATGTTAGCCGTAAAATCAAGTATTTTATATCATGATGGCTGATATACACAGATAAAAAAATATATAAAGTGTTTCTTCAGAAGAAACGATGCATTTTTTTCATTATTTTCCCACTCATAAGATATTGTATCATTTGTTTTATGTCTTACTCCAGATATATCACGTCCCAGGAAACTGAAAGTGTTTCTACAGGCTTACGCCGGCAAGAAGAATGCTCGGTACCACTACAACATGAAGGTGTTACCACTCTTTGAGACTGCAGGTGTTGAAAGCTCAATGACAAGTAAGTCAGCTTATATATAATTATTTCTGCAAGCTGTTGAGCTACAGAAGTGGCCAACCTAGTTAACCATACCTCTGAATACATGACACAGTAGGCAGTTTTGTGGGAATGAAAAGCTTACTTGGATTCATGACACAAGTCATATGGAAAACTGCACTGCAACAGCCATCCATCTTTTTGCATCAATGTCATTGTAAAAAAGCCTGTAAACTTAATATCAGGCTATGACTGAAAAAATGATCACAAATGAATACATAGAAATACACCAACCAATTGGTAAATCCAATGTCTATTGTAACCGTTGTCATTTCTTGTTCTTGAGCCCTCACCTGATTTTGCTTTTATTCAAATAATTAGCCTGGGAGACTTGCTTGTATATGGGCAGAAAATCAACAAACATGCAGGGGGATTTGACCTCTTAGAAATATAACAGAATTTTTTTCCAACTTGTTGAGTATTGTTAGAAAGTACACTTATAAACATACGTGATGGTCAGCTTGCCTGGTTATAATAACAGACAATGTGCCTGTAAGCCCAGCTGCAGCCTGCCCCCCAAATTGGATTTTTAATTATTTGAAGATATTGAGGTGGCAGTTTAATCTATGGGTTTCAGTTCAGTTCAAGTATAAGCAGATGTGCACACCATTTTTCACAGTACTTTTTCATTTTCGTCTGCTTGTCAAACATTTTCCCAAGCTTGATAGACCTCTTATTTCATTGGTTCAACCTTCCACTGAATTTCAGCTTATATTTTCAAACCGTGATACTAAGTCAAATCTTGTATCAGTATTACATATTTTCTTGTATCAATACAGTGACATTATCTGATCAACTGATGGAATGTGATGTTTGAAATTTGATAATAGTCTCTCAGCACAATACAAGGCATGCTGGGTGAAAAATCTCTTGTTAGAAATGGGATGAATGGCATTTGTTTGGTAACTGCAATATTATTTTTTTTTTAATTAATTTATAATAGGAAGCTTAGTTATATTTCTGTGAACTTTGAAGAAATTTCTGTTGAATTTAAAGTATATAATATCCTGATGTCTTAATATGTATCATGTATCAAACCATGAGGAAAGTGTTGCATTTCATATATTATATTGTGAAATAATGTATTGTTACAACTCTAATCTATACACATCTGTGTTATATATTTCAGTGATCCAGCACAATGAACACATCAAACAGGAAATGGCCCACCTGGACCTGTCTGAATATGACTGGTAAATATATTTATCTTATAAAGTAACACATCAATAAATTAAACATTCTAAGTCACTTAAATTTGTTTAGAGGTTCACATGTAAATTTATTCAACATTCTAAATCACTTTAATTTGTCTTGGGGTTCACATGTAAATTTTTAACATTGTAAATTATTGTGCTTTTTAAAACCATCCAACCTATATTTTTATGTTAAAATTTGCATGCTGAATATTGAAAAGCTTTCTTCTTCTCACAAGCTGAACCTGAAAATCTCAGACAGCTCAAACTATTTATTGTTTCTAATATATAGGAATTGTGACATTGTTCAAATTTGTGACTCTCTGAGATGGTAGACCTCAGTACATTCTGTTTTGTCCATGTAATTTGTTTACCATGCACACCATGACAGGTGCTTCTTTTACTTTGAACAGTGCTGACTTCAGGTAAATTTTAATGAACTTTGCATATACTGAAGAATAATGACATGCCCCATACGCACAAAGTCATATATACAGAGTAATAATACTGGTATATGTTTTGTACATGTATTAAATAAGTATGCATTAATAACTCATACAAATGTCAAGTCTTACTATGCAAAGACAAATAGCATTCCACCCTTTCCATGGAATCCTTGTATTGTTAGATTTAATTCATATTAATCAAGATCTTTCTGTTGTTTGAAAAAAATGATGCCAGTCCTTTACCTGAAAGGGGTCCTTTCCTTTATATGTTGTGTTTTAAGTAAAGATAATTTCTTGAACCTATTGTATGAATGAGCACAAAAAATGCCAATCGTACAGTGCACAGGATGTCAGTTTTGTTAATATCAACATGCTGATTATGTGAGGGGCCAGCTAGAATTGCCACTGATCATAATCTGAAAATTTCAAAGGATATCTGACATCAAATAAAAAAAAAAAGAGGTTTGCAAATGACTAAAGATGGTGTTGCTTCACATGTTCTCACGAGCAATATCTAGGTAACTTTTGCATGTGAAAAGTAATGTAAATAGGTGACACCTTTTTAAAAAGCTAGCTTTGTGTAGGTTCTTGTACACAAGGTTTCAGGTACTTGGCCCCCTTCCTCAGATGTGAATCCTCATTTCAAAACTTTTACTTAACATGTAAACAACATGTGCAATCAACCACCTTCTTGACTTTGTTTCTCAATGGCAGTTTGTCAACACATTGGGCATGTGTACCAACTGTTTATTGATAAGTTGTAGGTAAACACTTACAGCTATGTAATTTTCTGGCAAGGGATCAGTATGCTTTGTCTTATTTTATATACCTGCCACAGGTGTACCAATTATTAATTTATTAATTAAGAAAATGAAGGTAAACAGCTATGTAAATTCCTTACAAGGGATCAATTAAATATACCTTGTCTTATTTTATATACTAATCAGAGTAAGCCAGAAATCCCATATATTCGTCAAATAAGGCAGATGAATAGCTGGTTTTCAAGAGCCTCTTGACATTTGCATGCAAAAGTGAATTTATTTGAAAGTTTATGGTTATATGGTAATTAACAAGATTATATCTTTATGCTGTGTCATAGAGTAAATGTATTGCAGTGTGAAAACCAGTTAATTAATAGTTCATGTATTTTGAATTTACACAATGTGGAGTGCAATGAACTAAACTTGAATACTGAATTTTATCCATGTATTTTTGGGAAATATAGAACTTACATAAAATAATTGATTAAAATCAATCATCTGTCCTATTTCCTTTCAGTCATCAAACATGGTTGTACAGCCAGTTCCTACCACTTATTTTTTTAATCAGCACAATTATAGTCAATTCATGTTTCTTAACAGAACATGCCATGGAGTGCAATGAACTATATTAGCCATAATTTGTTTATTATGACTTATCTCCCAAACCCCACATCCCCATCCCCCCATATTGGGAGACATGTTTTTTTCAGTGCCATCATCTGTCGTCTGTAGGATATCTTGTGAACGCAATAACTTTTGAAGGGCTGCATTTTTTCCTCCAAAATTTTAAACACTCAATGTTCCTACAAAAATGTCGCACAAGTTTGAAACTGGTTGACCTTGACCTTCACCTTAAAGTCAAATCTGCCGAAATGTAAAATTCTTGTGATACCCATAACGTTTGAAGTTTTTCACATTTTGTCCTCAAATTTAGTACACCAATTGTTCCTACCTTGTTCTCCGGGGGGGGGGGGGGGGGGGGGGGGGGGGGGGTTTGAAACCTGGTGTCCTTGACCAGGATCTTCAAGGTCAAATTGGCTGAATTATAGTTATTGTCTTGTAAACATGTTAACTTTTGAAGGGCTGCATATTTTCTTCCAAAATTTTAAAAATTTCATCATTGTTCCAACCAAAATCTCAGAGGAGTTCTAAACCTTGTGACCTTGACCTTAATCTTCAAGGTCAAATCTGCCAAAATGTAGAGTTTTTGTGAACCCCATTACTTTTGAATATTTCACATTTTGTCCTCAAATTTGACACACCAGTTTTTTTCTGCCAATATCTCATCAGAGTTTAAAAAGTGGTGACCTTCACCATCAGGGTCAACTCTGCTGAAATCTAGAATCATTGTTTTGAGATAGTGCATATTTTACCCATAATGTTTTGGGATCGCTCACAGGGGGAGACGTATATCTGTTTTTGCGCTGCAAAATACAGCCATTTTAGTTTTAAAGATCTTCAATGGTAAAAACTGCTGATAAAGGCTGTTGATAAGGTCTTTTTAACAGTACCATTAGGTACCCTAGTCTTTAGCGACAAAGACAACACCACTGCTGGTCAAACAATATGTTTGTAAGCAGTTTCTGAAGTGACTGACTGGTCTTACTCTGGCATATCATGATCACATTTTACATATTGTTTTGTCTTTTTTTCAGCTTGGTTTGTATGGGAGGTGATGGTACAGCCAGTAACCTGATTAACCACTTACTGAACAAGACTCAACAAACATTTGGTGCAGACCCTCGACCAGGATTCACACCTCGCAGACCAAGCCTTCCAGTTGGTATTATTCCAGTGGGTAAGTTATGGAATTTTGTTTCCTCTAAGTTATTCTTATATTGCTCTTAACTTCAGACAAGCTGCTATTCCTACACCCCTATCAAGTACAATTCACATCAAAATTACTCTGAGAGAAATTTTACATAGTATAAGCAATAGCTTTTGAAAACCTTTTTGTGTTTATCTTGTGTAAGTTGAATTCTCCATATAAATTAACTTTAGCCTGGAGGCCTTGACAAAATTTAGTTAAACTATCACCAAGTAAATCCAGCTTGTGTTAAACATACCTCATGTGTGTCAAAGTTGTGATCACTACAGTCTGGCCACAATGAGGATTTGCAGCTGTAGGCAAAGTTCATGCATTTACATTCCCTAGAATTAGTGGTGGGCCGATCATCAAGTTTTATCGAAAGTCAGTCGGTTTGCTGCCACTTTCAAGCGCTCAATTACCAAAGGCAACTATCAATTACATCATAATCATTATAATGAGTCTTTGTTCCCAAATAACTTTTGTATGTAACTGAGTTTACAATGGTAGATGCAAGAACGGAGGACGTAATAAACCCCTGTGAACTGGCAGGGAGCTGCAGAATTAGTGGGGAGTTTTGTAACGAGATGTACATTGTACAATATTGGTGGGATGGCATTAAAATGCTCCATAAATTCTCCATGTCTATGAAGCAAGTAGATGTCTTAGATTGTGGTTTAATTCTTGATTATTATAAATAATTAAATGAAACTTTTAAAAGCATATTTTACTAATAATAGGAAAATATAAAAAAGGCAAAAAACTTCTTTCTTAAGGTAGAATTACTAAGACATGCGGGCTTGGTTAAGAAAGTACAGTTTCACAGAAAACTGCATGTTTCTTTATATTTGCCTGAACAGATTATTGATCAATCATCAATCAGTTTGCTCAAACTGATGATCGATTATGAAAAAGAAACTGACTCCCACCACTACCTAGAATTTTCCAAAAATCAGTGAGAAATGTGTTTCCTGCCTGGCCTCCACTCTCTGGGGGTACACTGCTGCTCGATACACCCAGCCAACACAGTATAATAAATATATTAATAAATAATCAACCAGCCTATCTTATTTGTTGGTGAATTCCTGTCAACTGGATAGATAAAGGATTGGGTGACATTTCATTTTATGTACAAGAAAAGATAAATACTATAATAACCTAAGTTATTTTACTGGTTTTGCTTTATTGTAGTAGACAATAAGTCCTTATAGTTTAAATTTTTTCAGGTTTGTTTTTCATTTTTTCTTACAGGTTCGATAAACCAGATTGCGACCTCTGTAATGGGGACAGATGATGTAGTCACTGCCACACTGCACATCATTTTAGGTCAGTTTGATGAATATATATTTTCTGAGTATGCTCTTATGTTAATGTTTTTATCTCTCAGCAAATCCAGTTTTAAATATGTTAAATTTTAACCATGAATACCTGTCACTCTGTGTTTTATTCATGTTTCATCATACAGGAAAGCTATCTTTTGCAGATTAAGGTTTCTAGCAAAAATTCAGTGCCAGAGAAAGTTTGTGGCAATCATAATAAATGTAGATGAACCAGTGAATGTAACCATACAATGAAAATGATATGTTATTAATAAACCATCATACTCTGTTTAATGCACATGGGTAGGAATTATCCAGAAGTCAAGTCTTGATATTTGAGTCAATCTCTGAGGTACTATTGGGATTTTACTGTTTTTAACATACCAGACCAGGGACTCTCCAACATCCAATGCCTTAACCACAAGGCTTTGTCCTGTTGTGTTCAGTCCTTTTTATTATATTGTTGGTAACACACTCTAAATGTAGTCTACTTTCAAGTATGTTGTTTATCCTACAGGTCACTTCCAGTCAACTGATGTATGCAGTGTCTGGAAAGAGGACAGACTTGTGCACTGGGGATTTAACTGTCACTATGGGTATTTTGGGAATGTCCTGACATACCGAAGTCGCTTCACTCAGTTTGGAGAGAAGGCTTTTGAGCTATCATTCATGAAAGCACTCACCAACTCCAAACTCAGGTAGAGAGTTTTCATAACAAATCTTGAGCTTCTTTGTTTAATGTATTAGTTTGTTTGTACTAAAACAAAGGAGACTTCAGTACATCGCAGAGTATTTAATCTCAATTCAAACAATGTAAAGTGTCCATTAATGGGAGCCAAGTCATGTACACTTCAACAGTGAAGTCCTGCATTCTTATCATTGAGAGAATGTGAAGCATTTGTAAATCACAAGTTTGCTGTTTAATATTGGAGTCCTTCATAGGGCTTGACACAAATTTTTAAAAGTACTTGCCAAGTCAGGCAAGTAACATCTGGTTTTTACTTGCCATACTCAAATCATTGATCTCACCAGAGAACACAGTGAGTTCTACATGGTTTTGTTGTTTGTTTGATAGCATATTAGACAATTAACATATTCAAATGTTTGTCAATTATGTTTCAATGTAGTATTTGTACAGATAAATGTACAGGGTATTTAAGATTAACAGGTATTATAAATATGACTTTCTCTAAGAAAGAAAAATGGAGATCAGATCAGAAGGTGACTGTAAAATCATGTGAAAATTCTGTGATCACACATCATAACAGCATTTATAATCAGCTTATACCCTGTTTGTTTATCATGTATGTGTGTTGTTATTGCAGACCTTATGAAGTAGACATCCAGTACATGCTGTCACCAGATGCTGCCAGCTCTAACCCCATGGATGGCAAAGTCTGCACCAAAAGGTAACCACTTTATTACAGGTCATTCATGCCATAACATTCTCACTTAGCAGTTATACACTGCAGTCATCCCAGATCTCTTTAATTCTGACCACTTCTTTGTATAGCAAGAGTCTCTGGGTTTGACCACCAGGGTGGGCACAGAGCAAAGAAATGTAATCAGACCAATGAAAGCATGGTATCACATTATGCATCCAGCTCCAAATTTTAAATATGTGACACCCACTTTCATTTGTCTGATTCTTGGTCCTGTGCCAGAATAATTAATTTTGTGGACACAAAATCTGCTGATTTTATTGGAGGGAAACCTTTGCATTTTTAGCGAACCTGTGAGCTTATGCGATGGCGCGGCGGCGTACATGGCTGTCCGCCGTCCATGGCTGCAAGTCAGAAACCATCGGAGCTGGCAGCTCCAAATTACATGTAATAATTATTCACATGTGAAACTTGATGCCCTAGAGCTTATTTTTGGGTATCTGCATTAATTTAGATTTGATAGAGAAAAAAACCTTAAAAACCTTTAAAAATCTTCTTCTCCAAAAATGTCCAGCCAAATTGTCCAATATTTCACAGAAATGTTCCCTGGAACAATATCTCTCAAGTTTGTTGGAATGGTTCCAGTTTGATGATTTTTGGGTGAGTAACAGGAGGTTGAACTTAGTCATCTGTCAAAAAAAAGCACACAAAAATGAAAATCTCAGAAACGGCTGGAGCTATCATCACCAAATCTTATGCCAATGTTTGTCATATCAGTCATATTTGAAATTGAGGTATTGGTGGTGCCACCTACATTGATCTGTTTTTACAAGCGAAAATGTAATTTTAGATTCTTCTAGCTTATTCACCGTTTTATGATGAAACTGTTAAGCTGATTGGTTTAAACTTTACAAGAATTATTCTATGGTAGGGTTCTGCCAGTTTTATAAGAATGGATTAGGTAAATGCAGCTTTAAAAAAGCAGTGTAGCCAGTTGAAAAAGGCTTTCTGTGTTTGAAAACAGATTTGACAACATGCCCAGTTTCAGCAGCCAAGTCAAGAGGTCACTAAGTACAACCAGGTGCAGTCCAGACATCACCATGGCAACTGACCTGGCTCTGTCTCATGTCTAGACACATCGTCTAGATGCAGAATGTCCTTATTAGAACTATTGGAACAATATCTTTCAACTGTTTGTAAAAACCTTGGTTTGCATTTTTAGCAAATCTGTGAGCTTATGCAATGTTGTGCCGTCTTCCGTCGTCTGTCGTGGGTCGTAGCTATCTCAAAAAAAGGCAGGAGCTGGCATCACCGAATTTTTTGCAAAAAATTTGTCATCTAAAAATTCTATTGGATTTTGCTTATTTCATGGCTAACTGCATTTTCTTAGATTTTATATGGAAGAAGCTAAAAATCATTAAAAAATGTTCTTCTCCGAAACCATGCTGCCAAATTGTCCGTTCATCTGTCCAAATCTGGCAATAAAGAACATATCCAAAATATCCTTACTGATACATCCTAGTTTTAAATGTCCTAGTCCAAAACTTGCAAGTCTTACATGTCCATTTTGCTGAAATCATAATGACTAAGGTAGATATGCAGCACATAAGAGGATCAATATTAAAATTTTAAAATAAACCTCAATTCATACTCCCAAAATTTTCACAGGTTCACATTAGGCCTGTACGCCTTGTATAACTCAAGTTAATAAAGATGATTTTAGACAAGTGTAATCAAATATTATGGTCTCAATCAACTTGGTTTTGAAGCACCCAGATGAAAAGGTCTTGTGAGATGTTATCCAATAATTAGAACTCAAGTTTAAAGTGTTGAAAACTTGGAAAAGAAATACTTTTAGGACAAAGATGCCAGATTCATTTTGAATTAGGGTAACTTAAAATATAAACAGTTTAATAAATGATGTATTTAGACAATGTTGTATTCACAACTTTTCCAGGGAAGTTTTTTTTGTGTTTGTGTTTCCAACTTTAAATAATATATGAAATGGTAGGATAATTTATGTACTAACAAATGTATAGTAAAGTGTAAATAATATGGAAAAAGAATAAATATCAGTCTACATTATGACCAGATGATAATAAACATTTTCATTTCCTGATTTCAGCTGTTCAGTGTGTAAGCCAAACCAGGACAGGTTTGAAGACCCGGATGGGGCGTACACAGACGTGGTGGAGGTTCTGGACCCCCTGGACATGTCAAATAACAGCAGTCTCATGATAGGTCAGTCCTCACACAGGTTTAAACATGCTTTTATTTTTAAGTCAATCTAGAGAGTACTCATAGAGTGCATACCTCCACCAATGTTATAGCCTTTATCTATATACAGATCAGCCAACAAATTTGATTGATCCGGCTCAGAATGTAAAGGGGAAAAAGGTATCTGATGGACATCAGTTTTGACCATCTTCATAATAATTTTTATACGGACATCAAATGATGGGAGTATAATGGTATACCCACCGTCCATCAGTCTGTTAACTTTTAGTGTCGCCGCGATAACTTAAAGGGGCTTTGATGGATTTTCACGAAACTCACCATATCTACTTACCAACAGATTATTTCACCTGAGTTCGATTATGGGCAACATCCATGCAAATTTAATAAGGTCTTTGGTCACTTGGCCATTTAGTGGTGTTGCCTCTATAACTTATGAAGAATGTAAAGGATTTTTTATAAAACTCATCAGAAATGTTATTCAATAAAATATCTCACCTAAGATCAATTTCCAGCAAAATCCATGGATATTTAATGACGTCAGAGGTCACAACACTTTGCAGGCACCTTGGTGACTTACCAAAAATCCTATGTATAACTCATTATACATATTTATTAAAAGTTTCTTACCTGAATTACCTTCTCATAAAAATTCACACATTTTGAATGAGGTCAGATGTCACCAGATACACGACTAGTGGTGGGAGTCAGTTTCATTTTCATAATCAATCATCGGTTTGGGCAAACCGATCGATGATCGATTTTTAATCAGTTCAGACAAATATAAAGAAATATGCAGTTATCTGTGAAACTGTACTCTCTTAACCCAGCCCGTATGTCTTTTAGTAGTTCTACCTTATGAAAAGAAGTTTTTGCCTTTTTTTAGCTCAGCTGACTGAAAGTCATCTGAGCTATAGCGATCACTCTTTGTCCGTCGTCCGTCTGTCCGTCTGTCCGTCTGTCTGTCCGTTAACCAGGCACAAATCGTAACCGCTGAACCTAGAACCTTGTAACTTAGGATTCTGAGAGGTCCATGAAAAATCTCCTTGGAAACCAGAAATTAGGTCTCTGTTACCCATATCCTTCGAGCTATGGGGCCCCAAAGTACCCCCCAGAAAAGTTAAAAATTTCATACAAAAACTTCAATATCTCATTAACTACTTGACTGATGGTCATGACTTTTGGCATACATATTGATCATGAGATGTTCCATCACCTCCTGCAGACTGATGGCGCCACCTGTATTTTTCGATTTTTTACAAATTTTTTTCTCTATTTTTGAGACCTTTAAAAATGTGAACATCTGTTAACAAGGCACAAATCGTAAAGCCTAGACCTAGAATCTTAATTCTTGATACACTGAGAGGTCCATGAAAAATCTCCTTGGAAACCAGAAATTAGGTCTCTGTTACCCATATTCTTTGAGCTATGGGGCCCCAAAGTACCCCCCAGAATAGTAAAAAATTTCATACTAAAACTTCAATATCTCAATAACTACAACACTGATGGTCATGATTTTTGGCATACATATTGATCATGAGATGTTCCATAAGTTCCTGCAGACTGGTGGCACCACCTGTATTTTTCGATTTTTTTACAATTTTTTCCTCTATTTTTGAGACGTTTAAAGATGCTGTC
The DNA here is from genome assembly GCA_026874595.1 of Sipunculus nudus. Classification (NCBI taxonomy): domain Eukaryota; kingdom Metazoa; phylum Annelida; class Sipuncula; order Golfingiida; family Sipunculidae; genus Sipunculus; species Sipunculus nudus. The sequence continues at coordinate 34,059,831 of CM049318.1, forward strand.
ATCTTTTAACGTGGCACAAATCGTAACCGCTGGACCTAGAATCTTCATTCTCAACACACTGAGAAACCTATTAAAAGTCTCCGTGGAAACCATAAATTAGATCTCTGTTACCAATATCCTTTGAGCTATGGGGCCCCAAAGTACCCCCCAGAAAAGTAAAAAATTTCATACAAAAACTTCAATATCTCATTAACTACTTGACTGATGGTCATGATTTTTGGCATACATATTGATCATGAGATGTTCCATCACTTCCTGCAGACTGGTGGCGCCACCTGAATTTTTCGATTTTTTACGAATTTAAAAATGTGGACATCTGTTAACAGGGCACAAATCATAAAGACTGGACCTAGAATCTTCATTCTTGACACACTGAGAGGTCCATAAAAAGTCTGCATGGAAACCTGAAATAAGGTCTCTGTTACCCATATCCTTTGAGCTATGGGGGGCTCCCAATAACACCCCAGAATAATGGAAAATTTGATAAAAACAAACTGCAACATCTCAATAAATACAACACTGATGGTCATGATTTTTGGCATACATATTGATCAAGAGGTGTTTCATCAGTACCTGCAGACTGGTGGTGCCACCTGTATTTTTTCAAATTTTCACAATTTTTTTTTTCTATTTTCGAGACCTTTCAGGATGTAGTTATCTGTCAACAGGGTACAAATCGTAAGGACTGGACCTAGAATCTTCATTGTTGACACACAGGGAGACCCATGATAAGTCTCCATGGACACCTGAAATTAGGTCTCTGTTACCCATATCCTTTGAGCTATGGCACTCAAAAGTACAGCTCAGAATAATGGAAAATTTGATACAAAAGCTGAAGTATCTGAACAACTAATGCAGAGATCACCATAATTGTTTTCATGGATATTGATCATGGAGTGTTTCATCAGTTTCTGCAGACTGGTGGCACCACCTGTATTTGTTTGGGTTTTTTTACGAATTTTTTCTCTATTTTTGAGACCTTTAAAGTTATTAACATCTGTTAACAGGGCACAAATCATTAAAACTGGACCTAGAATCTTCATTCTTGACACACAGGGAGACCCATGAAAAATCTCCATGGAAACCTGAAATTAGGTCTCTGTTACCCATATCCTTTGAGCAATGGCACTCCAAAGTACAGCTCAGAATAATGGAAAATTTGATACAAAAGCTGAAGTATCTGAACAACTAATGCAGAGATCACCATAATTGTTTTCATGGATATTGATCATGGAGTGTTTCATCAGTTTCTGCAGACTGGTGGCACCACCATTATTTGTTCGCAGGGGCGGATCCAGGATTTAGGAAAAGGGGGGGTCCAACCCAGGAGGACTAATGAAAATCCTAAAAAAAAGGTCATCACTTCCGGAAAAGGGGGGGTCCAGGCCGCAAAATTTTGTCTAAAAGCCTTTAAAAAAGGTTGTTTCGGATGAAAAAGGGGGGGTCCGGACCCCCTGGATCCGCTTCTGGTTCGGGTTTTTTTTACGAATTTTTTCTCTATTTTTGAGACCTTTAAAGTTATGAACATCTGTTAACAGGGCACAAATCATTAAAACTGGACCTAGAATCTTCATTCTTGACACATAGGGAGACCCATGAAAAGTCTCCATGGAAACCTGAAATTAGGTCTCTGTTATCCATATTCTTTAAGCTGTATGGCTTCAAATTACCCCCCAGAATAATGGAAAATTTGATACAAAAACTACAGTATCTCAATAACTACAACACTGATGGTCATGATTTTCGGCATACATATTGATCATGACCTGTTCCATCAGTTTCTGCAGACTGGGTGCGCCACCTCTATTTTTTTCAAATTTTTACGATTTTTTTTCTCTTTTTTTGATACCTTTAAAGATGTGGTTATCTGTCAACAGGGTACAAATCGCAACAACTGGACCTAGAATCTTCATTCTTGTCATGCAAGAAGGCCCATGAAAAGTGCCTGTGGAAACTTAAAATTAGGTCTCTGTTACCCATATCCTTCAAGCTATAGGACTCCGAAGTATCCCTCAGAATAATGGACAATTTGATACAAAAGCTGAAGTATCTGAACAACTAATGGGGAGATCACCATGATTCTTTGCATGGATATTGATGTTTGTAAGTGTTTTTATTAGTTTCTGCAGACTGGTGGAGCCACCTGTATTTTTGTACCCGCCAAAACGAAGTTTTGTGGATACTATGTTTTTGACCGGGTTCCTCCGCCGTTGCCGCGTTCGTTTCCAGAGAGCTCCTCTGGAACTTGATTTTATCAGCTTTCCAAGCTCATATCTCAGTAACCGTTTGACTTATCAGGTAATAAAATTTATACTAATGTAGCCCTTGGATAGCTCTATAACATACACAAAAAATGGTGGCGCCACCTGTAACCATGTTTGCACAGTGTCCATCTGTTCATCTGCCTTTGGTTAAAATCACTCATATCTCTGCAGTGAATTGACTAATTCACCTGAAATTCGGCATGCGTATACATCCTGGATAGCTTTCTTGATTTTATGACAGGTGGCGCCACCTACATTCTCATTCACGCTGATGACATCCAAGCTCATATTTCGGGAACCGTTTGACCGATCGGGCCAAAATTTTGCATGTATATAGATCTAACATAGCTCTTTATCATACGCTAAACTGGTGGCGCCACCTGCAACCATTTTTGCACAGCGTCTGTCTGTTTGTCTGCCGTGCAATAAGGTCACTCATATCTTGGCAGTGGTTTGACATATCTGCCTAAAATTTTGCAGTTTTATACATCCAGGATAGCTTTCTTGATTTTATGACAGGTGGCACCACCTACATTCAAGTTCACGCTGATGACATCCAAGCTCATATCTCTGGAACCGTTTGACCGATCTGGCCAAAATTTTGCATGTGTATAGATCTAACATAGCTCTTTATCATGCACAAAACTGGTGGCACCACCTGCAACCATTTTTGCACAGCGTCTGTCTGTTTGTCTGCTGTGCAATAAAGTCACTCACATCTTGGCAGTGGTTTGACATATCTGCCTAAAATTTTGCAGTTTTATACATCCTGGATAGCTTTCTTGATTTTATGACAGGTGGCGCCACCTTTATTCTAGTTTATGCTGCAGACATCCAAGCTCATATCTCGGGAACCGTTTGAACGATTGGGCCAAAATTTTGCATGTGTATAGATCTCACATAGGTCTTTATCATACACAAAACTGGAGGGGCCACCTGCAACCATTTTTGCACATTTTGCACAGCGTCTGTCTGTTGGTCTGCCGTGGCCTAAAATCACTCATTTCTCTGTAGTGGTTTGACATAACTGCCTAAAATTTTGCAGGTTTATACATCCTGGATAGCTTTCTTGATTTTATGACAGGTGGCGCCACATACATTCTAGTTAACGCTGCACACATCCAAGCTAATATCTCAGGAACCATTTGACCGATTGGGCCAAAATTGTGCTTGTGTTTAGATCTCACATAGGTCTTTATCATACACAAAACTGCAACCATTTTTGCACAGCGTCTATCTGTTTGTCTGCCGTGGGCTAAAATCACTCATATCCATGTAGTGGTTTGCCTTTTCGCCTAAAATTTTGCATATGTATACAACTTGGACAGCTTTCTGGATTTGTGGTAGGTTGCACAACCTACATACACATTTAGGCTGCAGACATCCATGCTAATATGCAACATACCTCACTCTGTTTCCCCTTGCCACTCAATCCATGCCTCACTTCACTCTGATTTTGGCAGATACACGTAGTCACTTGTCGGCTACCCGTATTCTAGTTTTTAAAGTTTACACATTTTTTCTCTATTTTTCAGATATATAAATACAGACTAAATCTTGGCCTGTTGGTTAATCTGTTTGATGCTTCAGTTGAATGGGTATCTACCATTCTGATGATAAAATTTCCTTTTGTGAATCTCTTCCCAGTCAGCTGAGCGTCATGACCCATGGGTCACTTGTTATATTTTCCTATTATTACTAAGATATGCTATTCAAAGTTTTATTTGATTATAATTATCAAGATTTAAACCACAGTCCAGGACATCTACTTGCTGGCCCTCATGAATACTGCCGCCTATCATTTTTACTTCACCACCAGCAAGGACTTTCATTTTATAACAATTATGACGACGGCCGACATGCATACTGGTTTCACATGCCCGCAAGAAAAAAATACAGGCCCCTATAATTTTTGGAAAAAATAAAAAAAAAGTAATTGAAAGCTAAAAATATAATTACTCATGCGGCAGAGGCACCTGCCATCATTTGAAAAAAAGATTTTTTTCTAAGAGAATCTCGCAAAAATGGCATAGACTTGGAGAATTATGGAGCATTTTAACGCCATATCGCCCATATTTTGCAATATACATCTCGTTAGAAAACTCCGCTAATTCTGCAGCTCCCTGCCAGTTCACAGAGGTTTAATAAGTCCTCCATTCTCATCTACTACTCGGTTAGATACGGAGGTTATTTGGGAACACAGACTCATTATATGAAGCGCGGAATGTTGTAAAAAATTTTACTATAACATAAAGAAATTCTGGGAAAAAAACAATCACGAGTATGATGTAATCGTTAGTTGCCTCTGGTAATCGAGCGCTTGAAAGTGACAGCAAACCGACTGACTTTCGAAAAAACTCGATGATCGGCCCACCACTATACACGACAGGTGTATTATGCATGTTGCAGTACTCTTGTTATTTTAATTTTCACAGGAAATTAAACAATTTTGAGCTCCAGTCACTTGGACATTTCTTTCAAGAAACTAGAATAATGAGATGATATTAAGAACTACTTTTATCTGTCTAGCCAAACTATTTTTTACAAGATTTTCTGGTGGAGGTAACCGCCTCCATTTTTTTTTATGCGAGCTTAACTATGTAGTATATACATCATACATTTGTTCGATCCCGGTTTTGGACTGCATGACAGGGGCTTATACTTTATTATACTGGTGCAAAACAATTTTGCTATTATCATGTTTTCCTCTGATCATATGAAATTTATTGAATATTTTTTAATGAAAAGGTAAAAAAAAATTATCCTCTGCACAAATTCCTTATTTTAAAATTGAAAATTCTGATGAATGTTGCCCTGGTGTAAGATTTGTAAAAAGTAATATGACTTGTGTCCTTAGATCCTCTAGCTAGTTCAACTGCCACAGTCATACTGAGAGGTAAGAGTCGGTCACTGCATGCTGTACCCATACTGTCCATTCTTCATCGTTTCACATTTTTTAGCCAGCACTCACTGGATATTTATCATGATTACTTGAAAAGGAACCCCATCTAAAGCTTATAGACAGTGAATGTACTCTGCACTATTTCAAGGAGTATATAATTGGTCAGAATGGTTATCTTTCAACCAGCTGCTGGTTTGCTGCTAATGGATGAAGCTCGTTGATTATCATCAAATATCAGTATTGATGAGGACTTGTTAACATTAAAAAGCCACCTGCTAGGATTATGCATTGTACTGCAGTAGGAATTTTATCTCATGATATTGAATTTGAATCCAGAGACACTATTTGGCTTATGTTATTAAATTTCTTGAATACCGATCTCCTGTGCCTTCAACTGTAACCATCTGGTGGCATATTTAGACACAGAAGCTGTGTAATGACCTTCAGTTGTCTTTTTAAAATTTTACATCATTGATTTTGGTCAGGGTATAGAGGTGTCAAGGGCAGATACAGGATCATAGAAAAAGGGGGTTACCAGCACTTATTGGCATAGGTAGACAAGGGTCAGGAGAGATGGTAGAGGTCATACGGTACCTAGCTCTTACATGCAGAAGTATAGCAAAGAAATTCAGTATTAAGTGTATATTATTCTATTTTCAATATTAAAAAAAGACAGGTGCTCCTCTAAATGTAGTAACTGTTCAATCCACATTGAGAGCATTAATTGGTTGAAATGTGGACACCTTAATAAATATAAGCTCTGTATATGGAAATGAGAATTTAGTGTCACCTTTATGAAGTAAACCCCAACCAATTGGATAGTTGTAGTCAGGTGGCACCAGACCAAAACTGTAATATCTCACACATAGTACACATAGGACCAGCATATTTTTAATTATATTACCAGTACAGTCACAGACATTTGTTTTTACCTGTATATGCCATGGAACACTTAGATCTTCACAAGGCTTTTGAATATCTTGAATATCAACACATACCATCATTCAAATGCACAAAACTCACCTGTCTATATGTACAGCATTATGATTCAGCACCACCTTGAAGATAGAGCTGTTTACCTCTGTTCCACTTATATAAAATTGCAGATCAGCAGTTGATCATTTCCTTCATTTATTTTTCTGACACTTCTAATGTTATGTATACAATAAATGTGACAACTAGCTCAGTTTTCACTATACCAATATCTTTAAAAAGATATCTATGAAAAGTCCATACAGAGAATGCTGGCTATAGGTTTACACACTTTTATATGATAAATGTTAAAGGTGCCTATTCACCTAACTTCTGAAAAATAGGGGATTGGGCCCCTTTAATAAGAGCAGATAACTTTCAGGATAATTTCTGGTAATTTTTATGCAGGTCAGCAAGATTATAATGACAATAAGACTAACAAATGTAGAATGTACTGTTGATCAAAACAAACTTGGCAAATTTATCATTAGAACATCATAGTGATTCATAATACAGAAAATAATTTACTATATATTTGATGCCAGAAATATGAGCTTAATGAGGCATTATAGGTGAGCCAACCTGAACTGGAGGGGTCATTTGTGTCGTGTGATCATCTTTGTTTTGAATGATTTAAATATTTTTAAATATGTAGGATGTTTTATTGATATACAATATATATCTGTAAAGTTGTTCTTGAATGTCTGTGCAAATATGATCTTGTAAGAAATCTTGTTATAAAACATTGGTACTTGCATGCTAAATAACATATTGGAAACTCTGATCAGTTGGAAAAAAATGTATAGTCTATAAAATAGATATTGATATACATTATATTTATGAAAAAAGTCAACTGTCGCATAAATATTATGAATATTTTTAAAGTTTTGCAGAAACAATGGAGTTTCATGAGAACATCTGTTCCTTGGTCAGGGAATTGCAAGGTGCCCACAAGTGGTTTTGGAGATCCTATAATTTGCATGCATCCATGTCTCATATTTTTAAACCTACTTGAAGACTTTAATTTACTTCAGACTTGTCAAATGAGAATCCCTTTAAGAACCAGAAGGGTGAATACCTGGGCGTGTCCATCATGTCATTGCCTGGACGGAGTCACTTAGCTCCGGCAGGGACCAGCAAGTATGGTCATCTAAACGACGGCTGCCTTGATTTAGTGTTGGTCCAAGCTACATCCCGCAAGGAGTTCATACGCTACCTGAAACGCCATGGAAATGATAAAAATCAGGTCAAAACAGCTTGCTGTTATAACTTTTGATGGTTTAAGAAAGATTTATTGTACAAGGCATAGTTCAAAAACTGTTATCAGAAGTTTACATGATATTTTAACATTGATGTTAATCAAAAACTTTTTTCCTCGTAACATTTCCTGATTTGTAGCAATTTTTATATAGAAACTTTTATACTAACAAGGAAATAATATCTTCAAGTGTTATGTCAGGTCCTATGTTTAAAGTTTTGTCATAATTAATACCTTATTGCTTTGAAGTCATTTATGTTGAATACCCTTCTCTTAATTCAACATGGCTTTAAGTCATAAGCTACAAGCATAAACTAAAAAAAATAAATCATTACAAGTCCCCTTTTGTGCCCAACACATTTTTTGTCAGATCCTTTAAATATAACATTTACATTTTTCTGTTTATAGAAAACATGTAACAGGTCTATAATGTTTTATTGTGATATATTATTTTAAAAAGTTTTGCAATTTTTTTTATCATTTATCACCTTCAAATATGATAATGTTTGAAGCTATACTAATCCTTCATATTTTCATTGATTAAACTCCAATTTTTTTTACAGCTTGACTTGCCATTTGTAACCACTGCCCGTTGTACTGAGGTGAAGTTTCGCCAGAGACTGGAACAGACATGGAAGCACAAAGACTGGCAGTTCAGCGAAATTGATTATGAGATGAAGAAAGTGGAGACATCTGGTGTTGAAAAAAGAACTAAATCAGTAGAGGTATCTCATGTGACCTTTTATAGCCTCTTGAAATTAGAAAAAAACCTTTTTAAACTGTATCCACATCATCCAGAGCTACCCAGAGCGTTATTTTTAAACTTTCAGAGCATACTACAAGTTATATATGCTCGGTTATAAAAGCTGTTATAATGGCTGCTATGAATTCTAGACTAATTCCACACAATAAACTATAATAGTTTCATATCAGAATTGAATAAGGCTTTTATCCATATCAGTTATTAGCTCAGCTGACTATAAGTCATTGTGAGCTATAGTCATGGTCCATTGTCCATCGTCCGTCCGGCTGTCCGTCAGGCCGTCCGTTTGTCCGGATGTCCATCCGTAAGATTGGCATGTTTCGACACCATTGGACCTACAAATCTAAAAATCTGCATTCAGTTAGATGTCCCCAAAAACTCCTACCATGCTGAAAATTGGGTCAATAGGACTTCGTTCCTTCGCAATATTAAGGTAAAACCTCAATTTTTTATTAGAAATCTATTTTTACACTTCAGGACTGTGTTATATCAAAACCACTCATCTGGTTTTCTTCATATTTACCATAAATATTCCTCTATATAGTTCCTACGTACATGCCAGAAATTAAGTCAGTATTATTAAATTTAAAAAAGTTATGGGCCCAAACATAATGGACTTGTAAAAAAATCAGGAAAGATATTTGGTCACTTAAGACCAAAAGTGGTAAAGGTAGGGACTTTTTTTCAGTAAGACAGCTTTAATTAATCAAAATTTAATTGTATACCAAAAATTAGATCAAACCCTGTTAAATTTTTTTAAATATTGGCAAAAATATAAAATTGGTACCTTAAATTTCAACCAACTTTGGCCACGGCACGTTTTTTTAGCTCAGCTGACTGTAAGTCATCTGAGCTATAGCGATCACTCTTTGTCATTTGTCCGTCCGGCCGTCCGGCCATCTGTCCGTTAACAAGGCACAAATCATAACCACTGGACTTCGAATCTTCTTAATTTACATCCAGAGAGGTCCATGAAAAAACTCCTTGGAAACTTGAAATTAGGTCTCTGTTACTCATATCCTTTGAGCTATGGGGCCCTAAAGTACCCCCCAGAATAGTCAAAAATTTCATACAAAAACTTAAATATCTCATTAATTACATCACTGATGGTCATGATTTTTGGCATACATATTGATCATGAGATGTTCCATCAGTTCCTGCAGACTGGTGGCGCCACCTGTATTTTTCGATTTTTTACAATTTTTTTTCTCTATTTTTGAGACCTTTAATAATGTGGACATCTGTTAACAGGGCACAAATCGTAAAGACTGGACCTAGAATCTTCATTCTTGACATTCAGAGAGACCTATGAAAAGTCTCCATGGAAACCAGAAATTAGGTCTCTGTTACCCATATACTTTGAGCTATGGGGCCCCAAAGTACCCCCCCCCCCCCCCCCCGAATGGTCAAAAATTTCATACAAAAACTTCAATATCTCATTAACTACATCACTGATGGTCATGATTTTTTGCATACATATTGATCATGAGATGTTCCATCAGTTCCTGCAGATTGGTGGCGCCACCTGTATTTTTTTATTTTTTTACGATTTTTTTTCTCTATTTTTGAGACCTTTAAAAATGTGGACATCTGTTAACAGGACACAAATCGTAAAGACTGGACCTAGAATCTTCATTCTTGACATTCAGAGAGACCTATGAAAAGTCTCCATGGAAACCAGAAATAAGGTCTCTGTTTCCCATATCCATTAGCTATGGGGCCCCAAAGTACCTCCCAGAATAGTGAAAAATTTCATTAAAAAAACTTCAATATCTCATTAACTACATCACTGATGGTCATGATTTTTGGCATACATATTGAACATGAGATGTTTCATCAGTTTCTGCAGAATAGTTGCGCCACCTGTATTTTTCCATTTTTTACGAATTGTTTTCTCTATTTTTGAGACCTTTAAAAATGTGATCATCTGTTAACAGGGCACAAATCGTAAAGACTGGACCTAGAATCTTCATTCTTAACATTCTGAGAGACTTATGAAAAGTCTCCATGGAAACCAGAAATTAGGTCTCTGTTACCCATATCCTTCGAGCTATGGGGCCCCAAAGTGCCCCCCAGAATAGTCAAAAATTTCATTAAAAAAACTTCAGTATCTGATTAACTACATCACTGATGGTCATGATTTTTGGCATACATATTGATCATGAGATGTTTCATCAGTTCCTGCAGACTGGTGGCGTAACCTGTATTTTTCAAATTTTTACAATTTTTTTCTCTATTTTTGAGACCTTCAAGGATGTAGTTATCTGTCAACAGGGTTCAAATTGTAACGACTGGACCTAGAATCTTTATCTTGACACACAGGGTGACCCATTAAAAGTCTCCATGGAAACCTGAAATTAGGTCTCTGTTACCCATATCGTTTGAGCTGTGGCACTCCAGAGAACAGCTCAGAATAATGGAATATTTGATACAAAAGCTGAAGTATCTGAACAACTAATGGGGAGATCACCATAATTGTCAGCATGGATATTGATCATGGAGTGTTTCATCAGTTTCTGCAGCCATGGTGCACCACCTCAATTTTTTTTATTTTTTACGAATTTTTTCTCTATTTTTGAGACCTTTAAAAATGTGGACATCTGTTTACAGGTCACAAATTGTAAAGACTGGACCTAGAATCTTCATTCTTTACATTCTGAGAGGCCTATGAAAAGTCTCCATGGAAACCAGAAATTAGGTCTCTGTTACCCATATCCTTCGAGCAATGGGGCCCCAAAGTACCCCCCCGAATAGTAAAAAGTTTCATACAAAAACTTCAATATCTGACTTACTACATCACTGATGGTCATGATTTTTGGCATACATATTGACCATGAGATGTTTCATCAGTTTCTGCAGACTGGTGGCACAACCTGTATTTTTAGATTTTTTTATTATTTGTTTTCTCTATTTTTGAGACCTTTAAAAATGTGAACATCTGTCAACAGGGCACAAATTGTATAGACTGGACCTAGAATCTTCATTCTTGACATTCTGATTGACCTATGAAAAGTCTCCATGGAAACCAGAAATTAGGTCTCTGTTACCCATATCCTTCGATCTATGGGGCCCCAAAGTACCCCCAAGAATAGTAAAAAATGTCTTTAAAAAACTTCAATATCTGATTAACTACATCACTGATAGTCATGATGTTTGGCATACATATTGATCATGAGATGTTTCTTCAGTTTCTGCAGACTGGTAGCGCAACCTGTATTTTTCAAATTTTTACAATTTTTTTCTCTATTTTGTCAACAGGGTACAAATTGTAACAACTTGACCTAAAATCTTCATTCTTGTCATGCAAGGAGGCCCATGAAAAGTATCCATGGAAACCTGAAATTAGGTCTCTGTTACCCATATCCTTTGAGCTATGGCACTCAAAAGTACAGCTCAGAATAATGAAAAATTTGATACAAAAGCTGAAGTATCTGAATAACTAATGCAGAGATCACCATAATTGTTTGTATGGATATTGATCATGGAGTGTTTCATCAGTTTCTGCAGCCTGGTGGCACCACATCTATTTGTTCGGGCTTTTTTTCGAATTTTTTTCTTTATTTTGAGACCTTTAAAGATATTAACATCTGTTAACATGGCACAAATCATAACAACTGGACCTAGAATCTTCATTCTTTACACACAGGGAGACCCATGAAAAATCTCCATGGAAACCTGAAATTAGGTCTCTGTTACCCATATCCATTAAGCTGTATGGCTCCAAAATACCCCCCAGAATAATGAAAAATTTGATACAAAAACTCCAGTATCTCAATAACTACAACACTGATGCTCATGATTTTTGGCATACATATTTATCATGACATGTTCCATCAGTTTCAGCAGACTGGGTGCGCCACCTCTATTTTTTCAAATTTTAACTAATTATTTTCTCTATTTTTGAGACCTTTAAAGATGTGGTTATCTGTCAACAGGGTACAAATTGTAACAACTTTACCTAGAATCTTCATTCTTGTCATGCACGGAGGCCCATGAAAAGTGTCTCTGGAAACCTGAAATTAAGTCTCTGTTACCCATATCCTTCCAGCTATAGGACTCCAAAGTAATCCTCAGAATAATGGAAAATTTGATACAAAAGCTGAAGTATCTGAACAACTATTCCAGAGACCACCATGCTTCTTTGCATGGATATTGACCATTAAGTGTTTTTAATAGTTTCTGCAGACTGGTGGAGCCACCTGTATTTTTTTTTAAAGTTTACGCAGTTTTTCTCTATTTTTGAGATATATTAATACAGACACAATCTCAGCCTGTTGGTTAATCTGTTTGGTGCTTCAGTTGAATAGTTATATACTACCATTCAGATGATAAAATTTCCTTTTGCAAATCTCTTCCCAGTCAGCTGAGCGTCATGACCCATGGGTCACTTGTTCCTGTAAGTACTGTGGATTTAATTTTCACAGCATGTACACATAAGGATTTAATCTGTTAAAATCTGAAATTTGAAAATAAAAGCTGCAAAATTAGGCTAGTTATTTAATTTTTTTTGGAGGCTCTTGTTATATTCCCTTACATTGTCAAGCAGTCCACTTTGATGACTGTAGGTCATTCAGTGCACATCTCTATGCTCCCAAGGCTGTTGGCATAATGTTAGATGTCCCCAAAATCTCCTTCCATACCGAAAATTGGGTCATTAGGACTTCGTTCCTTCGAGATATTAAGGAAAAACCTTTGTTTTCCATAAAAAAAAGCCATTGTTACACTTCAAGGCTGCCTAATATCAGAACCACTGATGTGTTTTTGATCATATTTAGTATTCACATTCTTTCATACATTTTCTATGACTATACCAAAAATTAGGTCAGTATTAGGTATTATTTTGAAGTTATGGGCCAAAATATAATGCAATTTTTAAAAAATCAGGAAATATATTTACTCACCTAACATGAGAATTGCTGAACCTAGAGACTTTTTTTTCAGGAATATAACTTTATTTAATCAAGATTCAATTGTTTACCCAAAATTAGATCTGAATTTTGCAAATTTTTCAAGTTTTTAGCATAAATAAAAAATCAATACCTTAAATTTTGTCCAACTTTGGCAATGGCACGTTTTTTCCCTATAAGCACTGTTGATTTAGTTTTCACAGCATATATACATAAGGGTTTAATCTTTTATAATCTGAAATTTCAAAGAAATTGATTGGAAAGAATACCTTTTATTCACGTTTTCATACACCATGTCAAGTGTTGTTTACATCTAGCCCACCTAGTAGTACAGCCTTCACTTGCATTATGTAACCCACTCCAGGCAGCTTGCCTTGGCTCAGCTTGGCCACTACCAGCAGGCTTCCCCTCTGCCCTGCACTCCCCCCCCCCCCCCCCCCCCCCCCCCCCGATGGTGCATAAAGTAGATGAATGTTATTATTTTCTGTATTTGATTCATTCTTATTCTAGGCTATGCTACATTTTAGATTTTGTATTGTACCACCATGGTTACAATAATTAAAGTGTACATTTAATTGTGTCCACTAAGTGGTGTATTGCTATGAAAGTGTGGATGTTCATCAGATAAGTAATTCCTTATTTCAGAAGAGTAAAAACTTCACCAGGTGTGAAATTGACTATTAATTCCAGTAATAAATTAAAACTGGGATAGTAATTAGCACAATGATATTGTTTGTCCCTCATTCAACCAACAGTGTGTATACTTCATTTGAAAAGATGTTTTATTTTATCAAATTTACTGAACCTTTTATTTTATTTTGGTGAATAAAATTAAGCATGTACTGAAAACTCCAATGTGCAAAACTTTTTAATAGTGATTCAAGAAATATTCTTGTATATGCCATGTTGTGGCATTATTTTTTTTTAAATTCAGTTTAAACATTTATGATTTAAAAATAATAAAATAAATGTGTATGCATAATATGACCCAATATGAGCTACATTCTGGATATATAATGATTGCAACTTTTGCAACAATTCTAATATTTTAACTTATAGTTTCAGTTTTTTTACTCTGTATATATAATGATTGCAACTTTTGCAACAATTCTAATATTTTAACTTATATTTTCAGTTTTTTTTATTAAAAATTTATAAAAACTGTAAATAAAAAAAAAGATTCAGATAAAAACTTCTTAATGGAAAAAGTAAATATGCTAAAAAAATAGGCTTATGTATAAACTTAAATGCATTATTCCCTTTAAAGTGAAATAAAGGTATTAGTCCATTCTGTCCACTTGCCTGTCCATCTGTAAATTTTCATATGCATCACAGTATCTCAAAACTTTTACTGTTTTTCTTCATGACAGTCTTGTCAGAGTATTAGTTTGCAATCATATATTTAGAACTTTACTATAACCAATTAGGAGGGCCCCTTTCCTCTTAGCTTTTCATATTCTAATATAAATGAAAAACATTACAATAGAATATTTCTACATCCACCTTCGTGCTGCCCTCACTTTTCCCTTCTCCAAACCCCATCCCAAAGTCAGCCTCAGTAAGCAAGAACAAGATGAATCAGATATATTCATTCTTTAATATTTTGTATAACTATTCGTCCATAGGTGCCTATGTACATGCCAGAAATTATGTCAATATTGTGTAATATATAGACATAGTGGGCATCACAATAATGTACCTTGTCAAGACTAAAGAGATATTGTGTCATACAGTCACAAATTCATAAATCACTTCATCAGCATAGTTAATCATAACATCATATCTGATAAATTGAAAGCTTCGGACTACCATACACTTTAGATCCTTCAACAAATAGCCTTAAAATCATTCTACTACTGCTTATTACTGCTGTCATTGCATTCATATTTGCTTAAATATATCACAATTTTCAACCCCTCCTAAATAAATTAAAAATAAACCACTATATTTTACTCTATTAATCCATCAGTCAGGTAATTTCATTTATCATTTACTCACATATTACATTACATTCCTTTATAATAGCCCAACATGTCCATGATATTCATAAGCTTTATCGACTCGTTATAGTATCACATTTATAGTCCAATCACGATCAGCTGAGCGCCGTGACCCACGGGTCCCTTGTTATAAGTTTAGAACCTATAATTTTGCTGCATGCTTTATAAGTCAATTCATCATACAAAGACCAGTGTTTATCCAAGTTTGTTCTGCATCTTAATTTTTGCTCTTGTACAACCACCATTATAACTGTTAATAATCACAACTGTGCTGGCTTGATAATGTACTTTCACACTTACCGAAAGTGCCTGTATTTTTCTCCGAACAGGTCATATGTGATATAGAAGATGAAGATGAAGATGATGACCTTGATCTTGAGGATGACCTTGATGATGACCTTGACGATGACAAAATCCGACCAACCAATCACAGTGCCAGCAGCAGCAGTGCCAGAGGTTCAGAGGTCAGTAGAACGTTTGTATTGTCTCAAGGGTTTTTATGTGAAAACCTATAGCAGTGATGTAGTGGAGTTCACACAATCAAAGTCCTAGTGCTAGTGTGAGTCCAGGCTCCACAAGTCCGTGTCCAAGTCTGAGTCCTTGAGCTTCAAGTCCAGGTCCACCTTCTATAAGTCTAAGTCATCTAGAACTCATTTCCGAGTCCAATAAAAATCTCTTTAGAAAAAGAAATTTAAAATGGAAAATTAAGATTACCTTAAGTATTTTTATGTTTGTTTACACACACCTTTTACTTACAGGTTTAATTGCATTTAGCTCCCATTGCAGGCCTTAAGCTTTGTTTATACAGTCTTTTTTGTAATATTCTGTTCGTAATTCACACATGTATATAAATATCTCTATGGTATGTGACAGAGCTTTCCTTTTGATGGACTCAAGATGGACTGGGCCTGATTTCTCAAGTCCTTGTCCATGGTCTGAGTACAAGTCCGAGTCCAGGATGCTGGATTCTAAGTCAGAGTCCCTAAAAAATTGACTTGAGTTTGGGCTGGAGCCAGAATCCAAACTTGAGTCCTAAATCACTGACCAATATAGCATGATACTTTTACTTTTATATGTATAAAATTGATGTGTTAAATTGAAATTTATCAACATTTTTCTTGCTGTAGGGAAAAATTTGGTGAAGTAAACACTAAACATTATTTTCTTTGTTTCAGTCAAGTCACAGTAGGGCAAACAGTATGGCTGATGTGACCAGCCCAGGAGGGGTGAAATATCGACCGACCTGGCAGGAACAGGAGAGGGAGAGACGGAGGAAAAGTCAACGCAAGAAGGAGGAGAAGAAAAAAACCAAAGCAGAAATCAAGTCAAAATCTGTCTGGAACATGGACAATGAGGTTCAAACTCACTTCCAGCTCCACTTCAGGTATGATATTTATTATTATTGTAGCAGGGTATGCTTTCATCCCCATTCATGTGTGTTTGTGTGCATGTTTGTTCACAACATAACTTGCACAACCATAAACAGAATCTCAAGAAATTTTCAGGGCATTTTGGAAATGGGCCTATGAAAAATCAGTAAGATTTGGTGTGGATCCAGCATTTGATTTGGATCCAGGAGCTTTATCAATGAATAGTCACAAAGTTACAGTCACTTATGCATGAATGAACCTGGGAATATGGGCTGAATAAGTGAATGCAAATACGGGTTGGGGAGCATCCAACAATGGGGATCACCGCACCTCAGAATGCAGATTTCTAGTTAAAATTTATACAATTTTTGTGAAAATGGCAGGAGGAATATACTAGTATCAGTATATAAAATACAGATGGATGCAAGAGGGCTGCTATGAAAATCAATGGTTCTGACTACGGCTGTATCGTTATACTGGTGTATCAATACAAATTATTACACTTCATCGATACTGATGGTGATATGTTTTCTAAATCTAAATCATCTGTAGAGATGAAGCTACTTTGTCTTTGTTATTTTGACCTTTTTAGACCCCTGCTCAGCATTTATACCTGAAGAGTCAAATTATTTGGAACTGCATGCTCAACAACAGGTTAAGTAAGGGGTTAGAGCCTTTGGAAACAAATCAAATAAAATAATGTATCTGTGATTCATGGGATTTTTTTTTTTTTTATGGAGGTGACCACCTCCATTTTTAATGCTAGCTTAACTAAGTATATGTACATCCTCAGAATTCCATTCCGGTATCGGACTCCGTGACAGGGCAGTATGCACACGCTTCCCCTCATTTTATAACCTGGTCTTAACCAGGACCAGTGACTACTGCACCTGCTGATCCTTGGTGTGTAATTGTCCAGATTGCTGGGTCATACCATTGAAGATCCCCTAAAAGGTGCACTTGTTTGTGAGTTTTGGGGACCTTTGGGTACATCCTTCCCATTAAACCTCCAGAGCACTCACCCAGAGTGGTGCTGACCATAAAAAATCTCACTGCCTCTAAGGTTCAAAGGCACAATCCCCAGGCTTTGAGTCCCATGCTCTACCCCTGAGCCACATAAGCTGGTTTTAATGAGATTGTTATTTCTGAATATATATGAAATGTGTAATTAGATGACATAAATTTATTTATGTGTATATATATATATATATATATATATATATATATATATATATATATATATATATATATATATATATATATATATTGAGAGAGAGAGAGAGAGAATGCAACTGAGATTGTCAAATTCAATCATGATATTTCAGAGTGAATTATGTGTATAGCTGAAACAACTGAATGCAGGGTAGAACCTGCAAAAGGCGTGTAGATCCTGACCAGCTGTTTTGTGTTTGTTGTTTGCAGGGCTCATCAAGGCCTGATTACACTGTGTGGGGAGGGGATTGCAGACACTTATGAACCAGAGGAGACATCAATGAGCTGCTTAACTGTGATGAAAAAGTAACATGATGCTGCCGTCGCTATCACCCAGACTCCAGTACGCCATCAACTCAAGACCAACTTCACCTCAGTAACCACCGCAATGCACAAGAACAGAAGATATGCATGAACCATAAATGCCAGTCAACATCTTAAAATTGTTTTATTTAGTTTCATTTGGAAAGTGAAACTGTGAAAAGTATTATTAGTCATTCATTACTGAAGATCATTTATAACAGTGACACTCAGTTATAGAATTTTAGGCATAATGTACTTTTGGTATTGTTACAATGTAGAAATAAACTGTTGTCTTTAACTGTTCAGTTAAACTGTTTAGATAAAATACACTCTCTAAGCTTTTATAATTAGCATTTTGTTTGTTTTTTTTTACAGCTTTAAACACTTAAATGATTGGTCCATAGTCATTTTACAAATTGAAATCAAAAGTTGTGTTTCATTAGGCACAACAGTCCATTGTGTTTACTAAGTAAACATTTAGCAGTCAGTAATATGCTCCAGAAAATATTGTAGTTGACTCTCAGCTTGAACAAGTCTTGTGCATCAAGCACCAGTAGAATAGGAGATTTTATCAGAAAACTTTATTCTGAAAGTTCAAGTTATGCTTTACTGTTCAAACCAAGGATAAGAAAAGATAAGAGCAAGGTCCGTATAGATTTTAACATTTAATGTGTTTTGTGCAGAAATTGTGAATGACTGCATTGACAGATCCTTAATTCTAATATATTAGTGTAGCTGTAATCATATCTGGAACAATCTAGTTCATGTTCATCTTTGAAAATCTTTGATAATGTACATATATATATATATATATATATATATATATATATATATATATATATATATATATATATATATATATATATATATGTGGTAGGAATCTTTTGTAATATTATTTGATGGTTTAAAGAAAAAAAAAACCTATAACTGATTATTAATCTATTATTTTGAGTACAATTTATATATTTCATCAGAATAATATGACCTCTTTTGATGTGCATACATTATCATTTGTGATCAATTATGCAAAATTACAATTGATTTAATTGATTATGAATTAAAATGACCAATCAACAATATAATCAATTAATTGGCACATCACTAATATATATATATATATATATATATATATATATATATATATATATATATATATATTGATTAACAGGTGATACACTTTCTCCATTTCCAACATCACTTGCTCATCTATGTACAACTGTCATTCTCATATTTAGCACTACATTCCATACACTGTGGTTATGTTACATTTGTTTTAACTCTTTCCACTCACCCACTGCCTGCAAAGGCAGCCTTTGCTGTATAAAGCCACCATGGTGCTTCCATAGGGTCAAAAGTGTTTTTGCAAAAATATTTTGTATTCATACCAATAGGCTCCACCCTCATTGGTCAGAGCATTCCTAGCACTGTCTCAGTGCCCTGGTGGCTGTACAAAGCAAAGACAGCCCTAATAATTCACAAGCAGTGTTTAAGTTGAAAAGTTAATGTTATTCAACTAAATGTACTGTGTAAAAAAGTTGTAAATTAGCACATTATAGGCTGCACATGATTTAAACCTGAATAAAACCTTGCTTCACATCATATATTAACTGTTAATAATGAATTGTGTGATATTATAGGTAATCATTTATCAGTCATATGCTGGTATGTTGGTATAAATTCAATGATCTAGGTCTTTTCATGTGTTCAGATCACCAGAGACTACATTGCCAAATAACCACAATATTATATCATATGTCATAAGTGTATTCTTTGAATTGTGGTGCTTTTCTATGCTTAGGGCTAACTTAGATCTAATCTACATGTTTCACATTTCATGTCTATTGTATGATATATTATATAGCCAATGATGTTAAATCAGATCTGCTTATTAATATTTGTGGCTTATGTCTGAGACTTGTAAAACACTTTAAAAATATTTATCTGACAATCATAAAAATATGTCCTTACACCGTGATATTCAAGTCCTTATTTTTGTTCTTAATTGTTATTTCATGACCACATACCCAGGGATAGAGAAGTGAAGTTATATGAAGAAAAGAATAACTTCTTTATATATTAAAAAAAGTTGGTCTACCTGAATAAGTCTAATGTTTCTTTTTTTCTTTTCAAACAATAAGATCATGATTTTTTTTTGGTGTATCTTGAAAAAAATTTAAGAAAATTAATTTAATGATTGATTGGTTAAATGTTGTATTTTAGGTTCTGTAGTAAATTGGTCCATTACCTTGTGTAACAATTTTTAATTTCATGTTACTCGTTGGATATTAATCCTGTGTTTTGTTTCAGCCATTGTATATCTCTAGCCATCCATTTTTACACTCTTTGGAGAAAATTAGTGTGATGATTGTGTACATTTACATGGTATTGCCTGTTTTTATCTACTCTGTTACTGAAAGTCACATTTGAGATTGAAGATGTTGTGATAATAATGATATTAGACCTTTGCACTTACTGTGAAGAAAGAGGATTGTTCGTATATTTACTTATTTAGTTATAAGAAGGGACCATTCAGTATATTTTATTCTCCTATATAGTATATTTTATTCTACTATAATGTGAAGGATTGGATAGTTTAGTATTTTTTATCTGCTTATTGTGTGAAGGGAGTATATTTTACTATCCTATGATAAGAGGGGAGGGACAGTTTGGTATATTTTATTACCCTATGACATGAAGAGATGGGTAAATAAGTATATTTCTTTCTCCTGTGATGTGAAGGGAGGGACAGATTAGTATATTTTATTCTTCTGTGATATGTAGAGACATTTCAATATATTTTATTCCTGAGTGACAATGGTTACTTCTTATAATAGGGAGAGACTCCTAAATACATTTATTCTTTTATGACACTTGTTATTTCATCCGTCCATTTGTTAATTAACAAAACAGTCATTGTAATCAATTATATGTCCTAGGATTCTCACCGGTTATACATAATTTACGATTGTTTTTAGAAGGCTGTGACCATGTTTATACACCATGGAATACTGTTACTACTGTGAATATGACATTTAATCTTCTGTGATATTGAAATAGTGATATTACAATCAAAATACACTACAATACTCTGTATATGGTTATTAAAGAAAACAAAATATTCAGAAATAATTGATATGTTTATTTTATGGAACCGCTATACCGATGTATGTTCATTTTAAAATGCTGTTAATTTCTTATATTACGTCCCCTTTTACTTTCAAAATCTTTATGTTCTCACAATTTTTGCAGTTAAATAGAGATTTAACATTTGATTAAAAACTGGATAATTTATGTTTTAATTGATTCTGATGTCAAAATATGTGCCTCACCTTGGATTTGTTATATTGTATAAAACTTTAAGCCAAATACTATATTAGAGACTTTAGTATATTAATGTTAAGTATGTAACTGGGTAACAATCGTATGTAACAATGCCAAAAATAAGGATTATTACATTATTCTGTGATATGATCCCGTGAAAGTACCATGTGTTTTCACGTATAGTAACTGCAACTTGAAAAACATTTTATAAGGAAATTACCTGAGCTATAATGCTAGAATTTCTTCAGAATCTTTAACAATTCAAGGATAATGTTAATGACAGGGGAATATGTTAAGTTTATTGTAGAAATTATGCCAGTACTGTTTCACTACTAAATGATAATGATGCCAAGATGCAAATTTCTTCAGCGTGTATTTTATTTTATGCTGTATGGTTTACCATCCTGTACTTTAACAAAGTAATTAAAAAAATGAGATTTTACTTGGTTCTTCAATCATGTATTTTATGAGTAGTTTTAACCGTCATTTCCTTTCTGTGTGCTATACATCCAACGATATTTCACATTTGCTGCAAAATATATCAATGTACAATGAAATTGTTGTAATTTACACACGAAGTCCGGTTTAAGAAATATATTCGGATTCATTTAATAATTATACGACCTTTTTTTATAGTTGAGAATTTCATCTTCTGAGGTATATGCAGGGGCTGAAATTTTCATACTTATTATCTTGTTGGCACTTCTACATTCAAAGTATATAAATTGTATTTACAGACAAAACCTCTCTAACCCACAAGACACTTGATAAAATCTCCAGCCTGAAGTTTTGATCTGAAGTATGATAGGGACAAATACAAGGTTCTTATTTTATGGATAAATAGATTATCTATTGCAGTATTTTTAGCTTCAGCGAAGTGATTTGTGTTGTTTGTTATTGTAAAAACCAAGATTCCATAGATGTGTAATGCGAGCTTGATATTAGTAATGTTTAGCGTGTTTAAATGGAACGGTATAGTCTTAGACCAAATCCGGGACTATTGGATAGAAGCACAGTCCTGGGTAATGTTACTTAGTTCATTTGGCTCGGTTACTTCAAAATAGTCATTGGATCTTGCAAAATGGTATAAACTTTGTGTTGTTCATACATTAAGTACATTTTTCTATACGTCCTGAAAAATGGAAAAAACTATATATTGTGATTACCGATAAACTAAAAAATGTAAATAAAAAAAGTGTGACCACTCCATGTCTGTTGGCCCAGGAGTACGTGGATGAATTATTTATTGGATGTGGACTTGCGCATTATTCAAAGAGTTTTTTGACGAAAGAATTCTCGCAGTACGCATGCACGGAATCTTAATTTGATACAGAATTGTTTTTTTTATATAATCTCATAACTTTCTCTTTGTATTTGTCTTGTGTTGTCAATACACATAGTGTGTGATTGTGTATGTCCTGTCTGATGCTTACAGAACAAAATAAATTAACATTCCCGGAACTGATCTGTATATTCTTCATTTCACATATTTCTTTATTAATGCAGAATAGGTTTAAATATACGAGTGACCCATAGGTCATGGCGCTCAGCCGACTGGCATATTGACACCGTCATGCACAGGCAAGTGATTAAGATAATGTAAGTGGCATCATAGTTCATTAATATTAGCTGAAGTTCATCAAGACCCATAAGCACACAAAATTTGATGACAATCCATCCAGCCGTTCCTGAGGAATCTGGCAATTTGTGTGGATTTTGCATTATTTTGGGGTGTTCAAACATGGCCTGTAAATCAGATAACATAGGTCACAGTGACCTAATTTCAGGTTTCTGAAGAGAACTTTGGAGGAACTCTCAGGATGTCAATTAAGAAGATTCTAGGTCCAATGGTTATAATTTGTGCCCTGCTTTGGTATCAAATTTTCAGTTATTCTGGGGGCGGGGGGGGGGCGGGGGTGCTTGTAAGCCACATAGTTCCAAAGTTATGGGTAACAGAGAACTAATTTCAGGTTCCAAAGAAAACTTTTCATGGACCTCCCTGGATTCTAGGACCAATGGTTACGATTTGTGCACTATTAACGGATAACCGCATCATAAAAGGTCTCAAAAAAGGAGAAAAAATGTTTAAATTTTTTTTTTAAATTAGATGGCGCAACCAGTGTGCAGGAACCGATGAAACACTCCTTGATCTTTATGCATGCTCCGACAATATGGGTGACAGAGACCTAATTTCAGGTTGCCAAGAAAATTTTTTTAAAGGGCCTCCCTGCATGTCAAGATACAAGATTCTAGGTCCAGTCATTACGATTTGTGCCTTGTTAACAGATGATAACATGTTTAAAGGTGTTAAAAACAGAGAAAAAAATATAAAAAAAAACATATAGATGGCACCACCAGTCTGCACCATGATCAATATCCATGCAAAGAATCATTGTGATCGATGCATTAGTAGTTCAGTTAAAGAAATTTTAAACTTTTCCTCTGTCGAGCCTTATTTTCCGATCACCATTTAAGTTTTATACCATTTACCAACTTTTCAACAGAATCTGTCAGTCACCTGATGCGCAGTCAAGTGATAACACCTCGGCTCTCTCCGCTGGCGACCCCGGGTCGATCCCAGGCGTGCCTAATAGAGTAGGTTGTGGTGGCCCGTCCAAGGTCAGTGATTTTGCTCAGGGTCATCCGGTTTCCGCAAGCCCTACAAACTAACGAACGTCATTATGTGCTACGGAGAATGTCTTTAATCTGATAACAAGAAGTAGTGGGATTTCTTTCAATACATAAATTGTTTTTGACAATGTATCGATAGTCATCACCATTCATCAAAATCCTCAAAGCAAATCAGTGAACAAGGCCTATACATAATTATTAATGCTTTTCTATCTATTTTCCACAAAAATCATGAGGTTGTGTGATTTGTTTAAACACTATTGTTACATCTATGAGCACTGTCAACTCGGCAATGAATGTCCTACATAGGGAAATCCCCTGTGACTATAAATTCTAGATCTCATAAAAAAATTAGTATTTCTGACACTGTCAGTCCCAAATTTTCAGAGAAGAATAAAAAAAACTTTTATTGCTCGATTTAAGTCATATCTAAATTTTCCTGTGAAGTCATGCCTTGCACCAGCCAATCGCATCATGGCCTAGTCTCTGTTCTGAATATGCATGTAACAAACCCACGCGCTGTTACGTTTACCTAACCTGTTGAACCGGGACCTGTGCATTCACTTTTTTATTTCATGAAAATGTCATAAGATTCCTTTCATGGCTGCGTGAGTTACGTTGTGAACCACACACAAACACACACACGAACGGGAATGAACGCAATTTTTCCTCGCACAATACAACCTGTCTCGCGACACACGCAAACACAGACAATTCCGAAGAACAAAACGGTAAAGCAATACTATTAGTGGGTTTCCACAGATTTATTAATATAATTAAGATAACGATTAAGTTTTAATAATGTATATTTAGCAAGAATGTACCCATATATGAAAAAAAACTAAAATATAATTTCTGTAAAAAATAGTTTCTACATGTGATAAAAAATAATTTTTAGGGTTGGTAGAGGAAAATAATTGCGGGAGCAAAACAAAGTGTAAAAAGTTACAAAGTACGTTATAATTACCCCCGATCCCCCGCCGCCCCCATTATCTACTAAACTGGCATACAAGCACACACACAGGTGACATCATCATCTATGTCGCTGTAAACGGACATTGCCAGTCCTGGCTTTAATAGTCAAATTGCACGCGATGACCTTACGTGCGCATGCGTAGTGATAAAGTAAATTCTGGAAACCACCGCGTCTATTTATGGACCTTACCTGGGCGAAGGAATGTCACTTCTACGTCTTCGCTGAATACCCCCTTTTTTGTCACCAAGGGCCGAGATTACGATGGCCTTCTGGTGTTATCTAGCAAAGGTCACTGTCCAGTATACATCAGACACCTCTTATAGAAAAATGGTAAGTTCTGACATTCATTTTACATTGTATTCCTGTACAGGTAAGCTACAAAATACCGCCATTTAATGGCTTCATATGACCTGGTTTACGGGTATTGTAACACAGCTCATGACAGTGTCTCTTATTAAGTTTATGGTACCGTGTACGGTCGAAAAACTGTTGGTGGCATTAACCTGTATTTATTACCTGCATTTCATTGTTATTTAAATTTAAAGTTAACTCACGAGGGGTGGACAAAAGCTGACTTTTATTCATGAATGTAAGCGACACCATTGGCATGCAGGACTTCCATGCATGGAACATTGGACCTATTATTTGGCAACGCCTAAAAACAAACATGTTTACTGCATACAGCTAGCGAATACCGTTTCCTGATATATATATATATATATATATATATATATATATATATATATATATATATATATATATATATATTAGTTTTGGCGCTAAACGTAAATCAGTTAAGATATTCTGATAGCTGTATCATAACAATAACGCCACTGTGCATGATACGATGTGTACCTTTTTCAGGCGCTGCCATGGAAATAATAACACGTGCACAGCTGCGTTGTCAATTTTCCAGATCTTGTGTACGTCATAATCATCGAAGGGGATAGGGCCGTACGCTCCCGGGGGGAGGGGCACTGGCTCCAAAGTAATGTAAGATGAGACAAAATTTTTTGGATGAATGAGAAAAATGTTAACTGTGAGAAAAATGTTTTCCTTCCAACTTAATGTAAAAACTATGATTTTTTTTTCACTTCGCGCATTTTAATAACTTCAGAAGTGTATATCCATACATAGATCTGGTGAAGGATTTTTATCATTTACTTCACAAAATAATCAAGGTCATTAACACCAATTTGTATCCCCACAGTCGAAAATCAACAGACACTACTTAGGAATTTATGCAGTACAGGACTCGAGATGTTCAGAATAGTGTAAAAGTCATTTTACCATGACTGTTGTAAGAACACAGAGACACATGCAGGGGATATTTTAGAAGGTTTTTAATCCTTTTAAAGTATGAAAGTCACGGCATTCAGGAGTTGAAGTTCACCATCAGGGAGCTTTGGTAATATCCTACCCCCCCCCCCCCCCCCCCCGTCAACATACGGCCCTTGATGACTTGCAAATTATTTTTTCACATTTTATGCTCCTACATTTAACACGTTCATATGCCCTATTAGAATAGAATAGAATAAAATAAAATAAGACTTTATTGTCCATACATACAGCTCACATATATATAACTTTGCACAATGTTTAGTATTACTTTTATATTATTTGGAAACGCGTAGACACAGACACCATAATGCTAGCACTTGAATACCGTTTATAGTGATACGGCTTGGGCACTTGAATTACTAGTTATATTAGCAATACCTGTATCATAATAGAAATAAATATCGTGTATGATACAACCAATACCGTTCAGACGCTGCCTTAGAAATAATAACAACTACATAATCACAAATACAATGCTCTGAGACAGAGCGATATCAAGCGGCGAAATTCCAAAACATGTTTTCTTCATTTTCCGATGTTTGTTTGAATGCGATGACTTGCAGATTTAGGAAGAATCGCACGCTTCACGTGCTTTTATGTACCGGTAACTAAAGCATCGTACTCTTTGAATGTATATCTCTATGGGCTGGTACTGCAGTGTACAAAACATGCTAAGATCTGAGCATAGGTAAGGTTTGTAAGAATAATATCATATAAAAACTGAATTAATTAAATCTCTTCAAATCAAATGACATGAAAGGCTGCAGTTTGCTGACATTTCGTTTCATTCGTGTACATTTTGTCATAAAAGATATCCTATCATACAGAGCAAATAAAATCAAAATGGAAGTAGTGAGCATTTCAGTATTTAGTATCAGTATCTGCATTATCTGCTCGGGTTTAGTGATATAGTGTGGGCGCTTAACATCAGTCAGTTGAGATATATTATGGAATGGACTTTCTAGTAACATTAGAGATCAACTTTAATATACGCTTTTAAGAAACTTTAAATACTTATCTTTTTTAACAAGCTTATTTTAATTGATGGTATATCATCTTGTAGTTTTGTTCGTTTTTGGAAGATACATTTTTATGTATTGTACAACGCCTAAGAGCATGTTTTTAGAATATGAATATTATACGCTTTAGAAATGATGTATATTATTATTATTATTATTATTATTATTATATCCTGAGGCTTAATCCTAAGTTAACAAAAAAGGTCACTGTTCATGATACGGTCAGCACTGTTTACGCGCTGCCATGGAAATAACAACACGCATAGGTGCGGGATCAGTTTATCCCTACAATAGGGAATCACAATATATATATATATATATATAGGCCTATATATATATATATATATAAATATATATATATATATATAGGCCTATATATATATATATATATATATATATATATATATATATATATATATATACTAGTAAACTGAGACGGAGAAACATAAACGAAATTCCAGATTATGTGCTCGTCATTTTTCCGTGACGACTTGTAGTTTTTTTATGTCCGACTTAGAGGGAACGCGAATGGTGTACCCTCCGTCCGTCCGTCCGTATGTCCGTCTGTTAAGTTTAAATGCCGCCGTGATAAACTAACAAGGGCTTTGATGGAAACGAAACTCATTATAACTACTTTTAAAATATCTCGTCGAGTTCGGTTCTAAGCAAAATCAACGCATAATTAATGAGGTCAGAGGTCACCATGCAGATTTCGGTGGCGCCGTGATGACTTATCAAAAATCTTATGGATTTTCATGAGATTCATTATAAATGAATATCAATGAAGTTTTTCACCTGTGATAAAATTCTCGACAAAATCCGCTCATATTCAATAAGGTCAAAGGTCACAAGACATGACGGGCGTATTATGCACTCATGGGGTGCACTTGTTTAACAGTTCGTGCCCTCCGCGTGTCTCCATTTACCGGGGGTAACACGTAAAAAAACGGGGGAAGTGTCAATTAATATATCTCAACACACATAAAAAGGCACAGATACAATGTGGTGAGACAGAGAGATATCAGCGGGAATTCCAGATCGCATGTAGTAACCAGTGACGTCATTTTCTTATGATCGTTCGACGGCGATGACTTGCAGATTTTTTAAGATTCCCCGTTCCCCCGAACGCTGTACATTTCAGGCTGTTGAACCAAGAGGGTCAAAGGTTGTGGCAGTCACCGACTGTTGCCGACTAACTCAGAAACCAGTATAAATTGTGAAAACAGCGTACTGACAATTTACCCTTAGATTACACCCTTAGAACACAGCCTTCAACATTTGACATACAGGTCACCTTCATTGGTATATGCTCCAATTAAAGCACCATGTGACGCGCGAAAAGTTTTGCCTGAGCGTCCTGGACTCTTTCTATGTTATACCTATATTGAAAGCCCGGATACAGCAAACGATATCTCGGCCAATACAGTAGAGTGAAAAACATCCTACTAATAGCCAGGAAGTCCATTAAGATAAGAAAGGTTTGTGTGAATAGAAAGGTTTGTCAGAATAAAATCTTATAACAACCGAACAATTAAATCTCTTCAATTCAGATAACAAGAAAACCTTTCTCAGAAGGTAAAAATTCGTTTCTTCCGAGAAAGTATATTTTTGTCATAAAATTTATACAGACCTGTATAGAAGATTACTCAAGATGTAAAACATCGTTTCTTCCGTGAAAGTATATTTTTGTCATAAAACATATCGCTGCCAGTAGAAGATTATTTCATATCACACAGAGCAAATAAAATCAAAATGAAAGTAGCGAGTATTTCAGTAATTTCGCATCTCTGTGTGTGCGCGCGCGTGTGTGTCTATGTTTGCATCTTATTCTCTTATCTTTAAATGACCGTCTTTATCACTCTGTTCTCAACTAAAAGACGCCTTAAAAAAATTCAGAATCAGATTCAATGCGTACTGTTTTCTGATTTAAGAGTAGGAGAATTAACCTTAATCATGCGAGCATTTGCTTAATTATTTCTATTTTTTTTGGTCGTCAGTTCACGCTTCCATATTTTTTTCCGAAACGAGCATTTTCCTGCTGAAAGTCAATTGTACCGAAATAATATTAATATAAAGGCAGAGCTAAGTAGGCTTAGATTATAGCAGGTCGAAAAAATTAGAACAGATACAGGGGCGTAATTGTAGGGATGTGCACATGTTTTATATATATATATATATATATATATATATATATATATATATATATATGTCACGGTGCAGATATAAACGTTTCAACTTCCCTGCCAAACGTGGGGCCCGGGAGTAATTACCTTCACCCATTCACTGATAAGACCCACGCAATGTTTACCCTGCGTTTCTGGGGACAACAGAACGTCCTAGGAGAGGGGTTGAGTGTCACGGTGCACATAAAAGCGTTTCAACTTCCTTGCCAAAGAAGCTTGTTTTTCTGGCGAAGCATTTAAAATGCCGGACTCCTGTGTTTGCCGGGCGGGTTCGATTTCATGATCGGCTCACCAGTCATTTCTCACCCTGTGATATATATATATATATATATATATATATATATATATATATATATACACACACGGGGGCAGCCAAAATAATCCATACACATTCAAGAAGAGCATCTGGAGTCAGAGGAACTAGAGTTTGCAAATGGCGTTAGCAAATTATGGCATTTCAATTTCAAGCTTATACATCTGTCACGTATAAAAACATTTTCCCATTGATTAATATATATTCAATGAATAAGCCAAACAATTTTACATATAAGACAGGTGCAAAGTTTAAGTCTGAACAATCGGACAATGGAATTAGTGGTTTTTTTCTACTTTTCCAGGTTGATGGTGACCTAAGTAAGTAATAATGAAGAAAAGAGTAAGAAGAAAGGTAAGGGTGGCAACTCACATCCGGGGAGCTGCCTTGCTGGTGATGCTAATGGTCACACATTCGGCACATGCAGCGCCCTCTTGCGTCTGTAAACCCGGTCTGCTCGTTGCTCGATGTGAAGAAACTGGTCCCGTGTGTGTCCCTTGTCCGCCCAACAGGTAATGATACATGTATACCACACAGCCGTAATCCATAATATATATATATATATATATATATATATATATATATATATATATATATATATATATTTATATATATATGTGTGTGTGTGTGTGTATGTATGTATGTATGTATGTAGTATGTATGTATGTATGTATGTATGTAGGCCTATATCGCCTCCGGCGGCAGAGTGATACGGACCCATCATATAGCTAGAGTTATTATGCTCTGTTTAAAACTTTGAGCGCATTCTACCCGCGGACAAAAAAAATGCATTTCTGCAAAATTTCGCGATTTATTCACCAAAAGGATAATAGGAACTGAAAACTTTGATGATCATGAGCGACTGTTATATCTGAAATTCCCTGGTTATATCTGAAACTCCTTAGTACAGAAGAATACGTGAAGATCTTACTGAGGTCTATAAGATAGCCCATGTACATGTGCATGATCCCATCTCTACTACAGCTGTTACCCATACCAATTGGTGACAGAACAATAGGACAAAATTTTAAACTAACAAAAAAGCACACTAGAACCTCATAGTTTCAGCACTTTTTGACTGACAGAGTAATAACAATCTTCAACAACCTTCCTGAGTAAATGCTGACTCAGTCACTACATTAAAAAACAGGATTGACAAGTTATTTCAAAACCAAATGTATTTCACAATCTAAGAGATGTATAAATCGCATGAATAAAAATAACTACACTGAAACCAGAGGGTTTTTCTTTGGACACAATAAAATAAGACAAAAGTTTCGGAATAAGAAAATTCCAGATGCTTCTGCCTATATACCGTGACATGGTACTAGAAGTGGGCGATAATGGAGAGTGTGCCACAGAGAGTACCACCTGGAGAATAAGGTCAAGGTGAAAAATAAATATCAGATGCAAATCTGTGATAAAGGACCAATATTGTGGCAACTTTCTGCTTTTTAAATTCAGCTTTATTTTCGTCCTTGCCCACACAGATAAAGACAGAAAAAAAGAAAGAAAAAAAAAAGAGAAGAAAAAAGTTGTTATAGATGGGTTTTGAAGTCCTCTAACAAAATTATTTACCCAACTATGGGTATAAAAAATATAGAAATAATCCCATCAATCTTTATTTGTTTATAGGCATCCCTACCTACAGGAGTTGTTGGCTTAATATACAAATCTTAAACTCTAAACAGAAGGTTAATGTCTTATTCAGCAGAGTCCTAGAGTAGCATTAGCACTTTGAAATAAAACTTAAAAAATAAAAATTTGTTACATTTCAAGAAACACCTGTTTACATTTCACATGGATATGCTTACAAAATAATGCTTATTCTGTGAAGTCCGTACCACAAAAACTCCCATGTTTCTGTTATTTGCCTTGAAAAAAATCTTATCCAGTATATTTGAACGCACTCTGTTACCCTCTTCACTATATTTATACCTACACCGCTGGTGTATTATGAAGCCCCTGTGTATCGTGGGTGGCAGGTTTTGAAGCCTTTTGAAATATTAACTATAGTCCGTTTCATCCCCTCATGTCCACCTGTTTTTTGCTATGAAAATTTCTATTAGGTACATTTCAGGGGAAACAATTATAGTGTATAGGAGAGGATTACAGAACCTAATTTTCAACTAGGTAACTAAATTCCTACCTTATGCCATATTTGAGTGACAGAATTTTCTGAAAATATGAGAAATCAGTCTACATTTTACAACATATCAGACCCACTTATGGCGGTCAAGGTCATTGGTCACATGCAAAAACAGCCTCAACTGACAGCTGCTGATTGGATGATCTCATGTAAACATGTAACCAGCTAAAACAAAGATGGCTACTTATGGAGGGACACACAATATCTGCCAGATCATGATAAAGAGACTAAAATGTTGTGAAACATGAACGGGGGATTTATTGTAAAATTTTTAACTGCCATATTAGGTTGTCACTTCCATATGTTGTTTACTTGGAAAATATTGAAAAATATAAACGTACAAGTAAATCATCTACAAAAAACAGATGGACAGCAGGTGGTGAAATGGACTATAGCAGAGTCGTACTTAAGAGTTAGCCCGATGTAATCGGACTCATTATATTATTACGTCCCGCCCTATATTGAATCGGGCTAAGTCGTACTCTAGTGAGTTCTATTCTGCGCACTGTACAGATTTATTCTTTTATTACAGGACCATGCCAGATTATAACCGACATGATTACTGTTATGAGTGTTCCCCCTGTACTAGTAAGATGGACCAAGTTGTGTACCGACAATGCACGAGTACGGAGGACACGCAGTGTCGCTGTCGCCATGGTTACTACCTCAGATCAAAGTCAGACAACTTCTGTAATAAACATACACTATGTCAACCCGGATACAAGCTCATCACCAAGGGTAAGAAAAAAAAGGTTAAAAAAAACTAAACACCTCTTATGGTGCTATGTGTTTGGTGTATATCTCAGTACAATTCATGAAAAAAAAAGTAAAAAAAAGGGTATCAGATTTTGTCGGTTAAAATTGTTTCACCACAAATTTTAAATTCGTGACTTAAAGTTAATATTATAATCCTTCTTGTGATTTCAGTTTCATTGTATTAACCTAGAATATCTCGAAAATAGAGTTGCCGCACTGGCTATGATCTTTAATTCCGGGTGTCCTAAGTGCCGTCTTTTTGAGATACTAACATCTCTTGAAAATACACCAGCCATGTCCCGTTTAAGATATGCATTATGTTTTTCAAATATTTTGTTATATCTAATTGTATTTTTGAATACCTGAGGATAATATAATCCAGCAAATATACAGGACTCTTTCCATTTAAAAATCTTGTATGTTGTAATATTGCAAAATAATATATGTGCAGGAGCGGTTCTAGGATTTTTTATACGGGGGGCACAGGTGTAAGAAAAAACTTTAACCCTTATTTCCCTCAGCATCTCTAAAAATGTAATCATATATAACAAGGCCGTGTGTTCAATTGCCCATATCCTTAATAATGCAGCTTGTAAAAACCTTGGGCATATTAGACCGATTTTGACGTATAAAATTAGGTTTAGTCGGCACAAATCAGGGGCGAATCCAGAAATTCATGAACAGTAGGGCGATAATACTGCATGGGCTAGGGTTTAATGGGATTAAGAAAAATAAGTTTTTAAAAATATGCATGAATTTTTGTTTTGTTTATATTATTATTATTATTATTAATTTTTATTACGTAATGCATTTTCAGCCTATGAAAAATAGGCTGCTGTAATGACGAAAAGACCGCCTCTCTCAGTATAGTAATATTTTTGATGCTATCATAATTAATGGAGTAAATCACCGAGCTGTTCATTAATGTGCATAACTTTATAATCTTATTGCTAGGGAATGAAAATGATATATGAAAAAAATTACGAATAACTCATGGGAAAATAAATAGATAAAATGAGAGATGTTACGGCTAAACGGGGGGGGGGGGGCACTGCAAATGAGCGTGGAATTACAATAAAAATCACCAATTACACCTTGTAATATAAGCTGTAACATAGCTTTTCGTAGTAAATAAGATGCGAGTCGCGTCTGACAGTCCATTGACCGAGAGGTAACTCTACGTACGTTTACAGCCACGGGGGGGGGGGGGGGGGTTATTGGAGATTGTTAGAAAGGGGATAAAGTTATAAAATACTCGATAAAATCCCTATTTACATTGATAGATACAATACTTTATTGGAAGGGGCGTACGAAATATTCAAATCAGCGAAGAAAAAAAAAATAGAATCCTAAAGAGAGAGAGGGAGGGGGGCACGTGCTCCCTATGCACCCTTCTGGATCCGCCTATGATGTGTTGTTGATTTGTTTTGACTCTAGGAGACCACGTTACTGATAACCAATGCGGTCCTTGTGAACCAGGCACGTACTTGCCCATCATAAGCAATAACACGCAGTGCTTACGTCATCGGGACTGTCAATTAAGCGGACTGAAGCTAGCGGTCGCCGGAACAAGTACCACCGACTCCATATGTACAGGAATAAACCAAACCTTGCCTCTGCCAACCACTACAACAAAAAAGTCTGCAGGTATGTGTGTTCAATATTTAAATACACGTTCAAGAAAATTTTGGCTGTATGTGTTGTATATTCTATGTTATATTAAATAATATTATATTAATTTTCGTATGGTATATGTTGTTTTATATTTATATTCAAATTTATATTTATATTTATATATAATTATATTTACATTTAATTATGTTATATTACCGGAATATTATAGTTTGATGTTATATTATATTTTTTGTTATTTTATATTATATATTATATATTATATCAGTGCGTATTATATATTGTATAATATATTTTCATTTACTTACTTAATTCTTCTTTAAAAATAAGATATATCGAAATTAATTCTGTTAACTGGGCCAGACTTTTGTAAACATTCAGAGTTTTTTATCCAGACATTGCAAATGATTGAGGTCACATATTTTTTTACAATACTTCAAACATGCAAGAAAATATACTTAAGAAAACTACTTTTTGATTATATTTAAGAAAAACAATATGAGTTTATTGAATATATTGATTTTTAAAAATGATTTAAATTTAGGTGTTTTTTTTTTAACATAATGGAGGGGCAAGGCGCAACTGATTAGTTCCGAAATTCCACACCAGGTGTCTCTCTGCACAATTGGCAAACTTAGTTCACGATATATTGTGCACTCCTTTCGTAGTTGTTATATTCAGTATTCTCCTTCGCTTAACTAGTGCTTGCTTTAGCCGGGATTTGCTTGGTTTCACTACCAGGCGGCTGGCATAGGGCCAATAATGTAATCAAACCAATGAGAGCGGGGAACTGCACTGTACATCTAAGTTTGAAATATGCGAGAGTCTGTGTGTAGATATATTTAGGCAAAACAAATGTTTCCAATTTCCATTTTATATCAAGGCAAAGGGACAGGCTTCATAACATAAAATGAACATCAGTCAAGCTATAAAGCCAGATTTCAGAAAAAAGAACGCGTCTTCAATTGAGTGGAGAATGTTTTATGTGTGTGTGTTTCTGTTTTGTTAGCTTTACTAAAAGTAGTAGTCACCAGTCGTAGCAAAACCCTGTGTAACATGTAGAGTCGTAGAAGACTAAACTACATTGAGATGTTTAACGTCTGTTAGAAAGAAATTGAATGAACACATATCATATTATATGATTAGTTCTGAATTTGTTTATTTTGCCATAGGTTACGAAGGGCAGTATGGAAAAGATAGTTCTACGCAGGCCCCTCCGTCTCACAGCACATTAACGACACCAAGTATCAAAGGTAAAATATGATAAATGTATAAGTTTGCTTAAGAATAATTAAATAATTTTCTTTAATAACAAAATGAGCCCTGCCAGACCTTGAGTTACCATAGTAGTGAGTCCGTAATTTGTTGTGACCTTTGACCTCTGTTTCACGATTGTCAGCTCGGTCTGGCTATGAAAGTCACACTCTTCCCTGATAAAATACCTCGCAAAACCAGTAAAATGTACAGCAGTTTTATAACTGAATATATAAAATATGACTATGTCAATTAAAAATGAAGTAGGGCATGGTAATTGCCATTAAAATAAACTTGTATGAGTAAAACCTTTACGCATGCATCACTTATTGCTACATATTAAGCTTTTTCTACTCGAAAAATGCCACAAATATTTGCTCTGATGAAGTTTTTTTATTTCATCAATATACTTGTAATGCATTCGCACCATGTAATCTTACTTTATCATGGATAACCTCGCAAAAGCACTATAAATTATAATATCATGGAATATAACCAATATGGCCATGTAAATTAACATTCACTTAGCTTCATTGCAAGTGCTATTAACATAAAATAGGCACGTACAAATAAAATTCTTAGGCAAATGAAATTTTCTTGCTACATATTAAGTACTAGATCCTCGTGTACTTTGCCGCAGAAAATTTAATCCACATGCTCAGAATGTGTTCACGTAGTACCATTTCTGTCCACTAGGGCCTGACGAGAGGCGCTGTCAGACGATATGCTGGAGCAACACGGTGGTCGTTGTCCTGGCGGTGGTCTGTGTGTGCTTGCTAGCTGCTCTCCTCGCGACCTTCTTTTGGTGTATCTGGAAAAGCAGAAGAAGAGACAGAAGGGCTGAGACAACTGCTGACTACCCGAGTGAAACTAAGAAGCTAATGCCCAGAGAACGCGAGTTTAGACACCATAAGGTATTTTGTTATTGGTCAGTCTAACGATGGCCCATTTCTCTGATAGTGCGTACTTCGGATTGCTGTACCTAAGATTAATGCTTTTATCCTTATATACTAAAATATATACATCTCTTTCCGAGGGGAATTATGTTTCAGTTCATGCGACTCTGCGCCATGAAAATACAGTTTTTGTCAATTTAACATTTTTTTTCTCTGTTTCGACATACTGGAGCATTGTGTAATAATGGGGTGGATAAGAGGTTGGATGGTCTCTGAAACCATGGGAATTTGTATTATTCCGTTTAATTGTGTCCGTTTTGTCTACTAACTATTTACTGCAAGTATTTCATGCCATATTGTTGGATGCGGCACATGTTTAAATAGTTAGCCCACTTTAATGCAGAGTTGAATGATAAAGTATACATTAAGGGAAAGAATGGGAAAATATTATCGATATTCACGTAGATTTCTCTTACATAAGAAATACCCAAGTCCCCCACTAATGACCAACGTTCTGTCATACGCAGCGTTATGCAATCAAGTGTCATTTAGTATTTATACTGGCCTGTTAAAACAATGATAAAACAAATTCACTTCATTATTGAGCAAACATCATAGCTATGTTTCATAATGACGAAAGTCTATTGTAAAATATACCATGATGTCACCATCACCTATTAATGTAATCAAGTATTCAGGAAACGCTTCTTATTGCTGCACCGCCATTGCAGATATTGCAATCTCCCTTTGATATAGACGTATCTATTTAATAGGAAAACCAACTGTTTGTATTGAAATTAAAGTCTCTTTCGGGGTATTTCATTTCATTGAGTAACCATTAGATGAGGATTATAAAAAGATTACCTTAAATTATATATGCCACAATTTCAGTGCACCGCATCTTCACTCAGTGAATAATGAAATGTAATTTTACATTGCTGGCTTCCAAAAGTCATGACATTTATATTTCATTTTAGGGTGGAGGTAGAGGGTTCACAGTGGCCACCCTGGGAAGCGAGAATAACTGGGCATTTAAGGACGTAGGAAACTGGGGCACTCTGAAATGGTTGAACCAGGCGGTGGAGCGCCACAAAGTGACCATCGCCTTGGTGGACTCTGGGGTCCGGATAGACCACCCTTTCCTGAGGGACTGGGAGGGTAATTTCATCAAACACATTTCCTGTATCCCAGGAACCAGGGACGATGCAGCACTCGTAGACCCTACAGGCCATGGGACCTTCATGGCGGGCATTATAACCCATATGTTACTAGAAGCCAAAGACGTAGTGGAAATTGTTAACATTAAAGCCATTGACGATGAGACTAGAGTTTCCCGTGAAAGTTTCAGCAGGGCTCTGGAACAGCTTTGTAGGGAACATGATGTAGACATAGTATGTCTAGCATTCGGGTACGAATCTGGCCAGCAACAAACACCAGAAGAGCAAGATCTCCTAGCTCGTCTTGCTCACCGAAAGGTGATGATCGCCGCAGCATCTAACATCGGTGTTTGGCGTCCGGACGGCATAGCGTGGCCCGCCCGGAAGTTGATAGCGGTTGGCAGCCATGATGAGTATGGCAACCGCAGCAGGTTCAGCCCACGTGGGGAGAGTCTTCATGTTTTGGCACCAGGGGAGAAGATTGGGTCGGTTAATGCGGCTTATTGCGATGATCATTCAGAAAGTAAAACAAGGTTGGATTCCGGAACTTCCTTCGCCGCCGCTTACGTCACTGCGGTTGTGGCCCATTTTCTGCTCCAGCTAGAACCGCGCATGCGTGGTAAGTCGTTTTGTTCTCAGTTGAGAACAGGCCCTTGATCATATTTAAAATTACTTATTTTGACCAACAGTTGTTCCCGATTCACTAAGTTGATAGTCCATTTTAAATATTTTGAATTAAGGTTTGCCTCGGATAGGTCGACTGGCGCGAATATAGCACAGCATGGGACAGTGGACAACGCACCGTTACATTATTTATGTCATATGACATAAGATGTAGTGAGCACAGAGATAATCCTAAAGATTTTTTTCGGGGGGGGGGGGGAGGCACCAGAAGAACGGGAGTTGCCATAACCGCTAATTATAAATGAAAATGGATGGTGTTTGCCAGTCCGTATTAGTGCCTAGTTAAAGCCTTAGATTAGCGGATCCATATAAGCGTATTGATAGGTACTAATCCTCTTAACCATGTCTGTGTAGACGTTATTATACTAATAATTCTATGACATTATTTTGTTGCCTCTTTGCAGATACTGAGCCGCCGGCATTTAACATGACGTCAACGGATGTGATGAAAGCCGTGCTGCGCCTAATGGCGCGCGACGATCAGCACAGTGTCGAGGGAGGTTACGGCCCCCTCAATCCCAACGAGAAAGCGTTCTCTGACGACGACGCGTTCCGCAACATCGTCAAACAGGCCCAGAGGCAAAACTGAATTACACCAGTCCCGACATGATTCTTAACCATGAAATATCCATAGATCATTTAATTTAGTAGTTAGTAATTTCAACTCACGAATTCAGTATTCAGTGCTGCCACTCTATCTATGATTATTTAATGTATAACACCTTTCTTCATAGAACATGCTATTGT
This sequence comes from Sipunculus nudus, assembly GCA_026874595.1. Taxonomy (NCBI): domain Eukaryota; kingdom Metazoa; phylum Annelida; class Sipuncula; order Golfingiida; family Sipunculidae; genus Sipunculus; species Sipunculus nudus. The sequence continues at coordinate 34,098,841 of CM049318.1, forward strand.
TATTCTCTAGTTCCGGCCTTAGTGTTTTTACAATTTTTTGCTTAAATCTTCAAGGTAGTGAGTTTAGGATGTTTAAACATATATTTCATAATCTAGTGAGAGCGTTTGATAAATGCTACCCATCATAATATATAACTGAGTAAAAATTGGCTATGATCTCACCAACGTTCGAAAAATTTATTGAAAATATGAAATGGATCCCAGAAAATTGCAAATATCAAACATGAAGGTAGTTTAGAAGTTGCCACACAATACAGTTATGTGTAACTGGAGTGGCTATTTAATAATACATTTTCATGTTTTCTTCAGATAAATTGACACTTTTTCTTCTGAGATCAATAAATAAATATAATCTAGAGTGGTAGCACTGATGCTTCTGTTTTCTCTGTCCTTGGCCTTTAACGTCAAATGGTCAAGGTGCTTCCTGCTTCCAAAATTGGGCATGGAGGTTATGTTTTTACCCACGTCTCTCAGTCAAATGTTAATGACTGTCAGATGTGTTTTTTTTTTATAAATGCTGTACACCATCTTCATTTTTTTTCACACTCAAACACCCGGTTGCGTAAGATAAGACCTTTACATTTACGATGAATCATCCTGTTTTTTTTTCATTTATCAGGCCTGCTAGCAAAATTTAAAAATCATATTTATAAACCTAATTTAACCATATGGTGCTGGCGATATTTCTGCTGTAACTTATTAAATTGTTTAAAATTAACCAAAGTTTGACTGTGATTTTTAATTTTTTTAAAATTGCGATCATGTGTTTTTACTATTACGACTGTTTATTTGCTTTATATGCTCAACTATGATGTTTCTTAATCGTGTTACAGCTATGTAAGATAGATTTTGCGTGTGGGAATTTCATATACTGTGCACCCTGTGTTATGAGACCTGACTGTGGAACTGACAAAAAGTTGTCGTAATTCACAGGTGGTTTTATCAGACAGGTCAGTTATAACCAATGTGAATGTTTTCAGTTCACTCAAGGATGATGTTAATAGGTGGTCGTGTTAGATAGGTGGTCTTTCAGACAGGCCCCACTGTACATGTTACCGAGAAACCAAGCTGAGGAATGGGAATGGTGGTAACCATGTGGTTAGGTAACAATCTGTTTAAAATGATAATTTGTTTGTAAGCCTTCAAGTTGTTAGATTTTATGTATACCATGGACAACAATGGTGCTGAAGTAAAGGCCTGTGGTTAAGACGTTAGAACGAATCGTTAAAGGGCAAGCACTCAAACTCGTTTTCTACCAAGAGGAAAAATTCATTGGCTTCCCAGAGGCTGGGGGGATTAGTGATATTCATTATTATTTAATCTGACCACCCCGCTGCTGTCAGCACTGCCTAGCGCAGTTGACCAGTGCATCTGGACAGGGCTGTGTCACTGCTTGTGAGTATGCAGTACTCTGGTGATAGCGGCAAGCCAAACTGTGAGTGCATCTGGGAGTTTACAAGTCAGTGGTCCGTCCCTGACCAATTGATGTTATAGGCACTGGGCAGGGTATTATACGCTTTTGAATTATATCCCATACACTCACTCACTCTGTCTGTACATGTATATCTGTTCTTTGTTTTCTCGGCTCTTTGTAAAAAATACAACATATATTATGCACCTTTTACTTATATTCCACACACTCACTCTCTTCATATAAGGATCTCACCATTTACCTATATATACGATAGTGACGGGGACTGGAGACCGGAAACAATGTTTAACATCTTAACAACCAGGTTACGTCCTATCAGCCGTCCTGACTTTTTCTTTCATTTTTCATATTTAATACACTTCATCAAGTAATGCTATATTTTAGGTGAACGTATTATATGTGTTGCTTTGTAATGTATGTAATGTATATTTACAGAACGTATAGATACCACTAGGAGAATCAGATTTACAACGAACAGAGACAGTTTGTTCGTCCAATTATGAAAATCTCCAATGCCTACTAATTCTGTTTTAACCGGAATTTGTAACGCCCACGCATGCGCACATTTACCTTGTCTCTGGAAGGGTTCCTTTTTGGTCTTTGAAGACTTTTAAAATTATTATATCATGGCCCACGGAGGCAGCTACATCTGAAATCTTGCTTTGGGAATATTAGAATGATGCTTGATTTATCATTGATGTATGTTTAAAAGATGAACAAGAGGGGAAGCTAATTTTGTTGCTCAGGTAAAAGCACATTCAATGGAGTGGCATTGAGGCCTTTGAGCATTATGAAACTCACCCGCCGACAGCATAACCTAATCTTTTATGATTTTTAAACACCTACTGAAACAACCGGGGAAACTTCTCTGATGTGATAGACATATGTTGCAGTATAAATCATTTAGTCTAAGCTCATCTGGTATGTTTTCAGTGTAAGCAATATAGTTAGGAATTCGTTATGTAGGAATTATCAATGTTTGGATTAATGACACGGTAGTGTATTTATAAAAGCTTCATTTTACCGGTATTCTGTTTTATATTAAGATAATATGTTATGAAAATTAACTTATCATCATGAATGTAATGAGTAACATACGTTATTCATGCATATCCTTGTCGATAAAAGTGTGAAAAGTATATTTGTAATATATTGGTTTTTAAGCATTTTCCTTCCGACTTACTCCTGTTGTACAATATACCTTATCCCCGAGCATGCGCACTGCGCCTAATGGTCGTCTGCTCTGGTCGGTCCAATGGAATACGTTTTGTCAAGTGAAATAGTAAAAAGATATAGACTCTTTAATAGGATTCTCACCGTGTAGTATAAGGTAGTTATTTTACTCTTATAAATGTTAAAATATGTTTCTATGGATGACCAGAAAATTAATTGACAGTCGATGCCGGCAGGTGTCGCTATTGTGGCGGGAAAACTCAACTCGAGGCATGACGGCCAACCTAAGTGGCCCGACTAGTCGAGAACAGGAGAATCATATATAATATATAATTAAAATATTTAATTTGGACTGTATATGATACATTATTTGCCCTGTATTTTTGTTTTCCTGTCATAGAAAGGAAACACGACATTTTGAAAGTGATGGATTTATTGTACAAAATAAATGGAACAATCGGGTTTACAGCTTCCAAATACAAAAGTATAATATTGCTTGTAAAAGATTTTCATGATAAGCTTATTGTATATAATAAAGAAATCTTGCACATTCGCGTTATTCGCTGTTTTTTATCTTTCTTTTGTTTTACCACGAAATGTGATAGCGCCATTTATTCCCTCTAAAATTAAGGTGTCTACGATCAGAGTTCATCAGAAACTTTTTACATTTTACATCGTGGACCGCTCAGTATAATGATGATGCAATATTTTCGTAATTTTTTATAACACCTCACCTGCATGGCCTGCAAGTACGCTGTCACTTAGAATAAACCAAAACAGTGGTTTAACCTTTTTTATAAACTTCCTAACAACATCGACCATATGCGACAAAAAAGGAATTTTAACTCAGCATATCGTTAAATCCCTCTGCATGTTTGAGGCATTTGTGACCGCATGGATACAAGTATGGCTTGCACAGGTGACTGGACGACAGACAACTTACAAGCGATACAGGAAATGACCCGATACCCTAGAGATGGATTTTTCAGTTTGGTTTGTGAGTTTTGTGTTAATACATCACTCGTAGCCTAATGTTAAGGCTATAGGCTGTTTTTAATGCAACCGGATGGATGGACGTTGCATTTCATTCCTCAGGGTCAGCTTTAAAGGGGGGGGGGGGGCAGGGGGCGCGCCCCCTCCTTTTCGACCTTACAAAACAAAATCTGGGGAAAAAGACTCAAAGTACACAGTCACACTTCCAGTTACAGTATGTCTTGCTTTATCATGCATTTAAACTACCCCGATTGCACGGTTACAACCTTAATTAGAAAAAATTTCTACACCTGGGAGGGGTACCCTAGGTGTTTGGAAACAGTTTGTACGTGTGTCCAGATAGTAGGCTGGGAAACTTAAGTATTAAGCAAAAATGACGGCGTGAGACAATACACATATTATTCCCGATGGTTGCCAGGGAAATAAAGTTGTATTAATGATAAATTTGGTTAATCTCAAATTATAAATATCTGACAGTAATTGAATCTCTCTTTCCATTTGATAAAAGAGTAATTCAAATACTTTGTATGGTAGTGAGTAATGGGGTCATGACAAAGGAGACCTTATTGAAATTGTTTATATACGTTTTTGTAAGTATGTATTAAATGTCAGAACTTCAATACCAAATGCTGCTGTCCTTGGTGAATATGGTCGTTTATCAATGAAAATGAATTACATGCCAAAATATATATCTTTCAGGGTAAAATACTTAAAATGCAAGAGAATAGGTATAAAAAGAACTATCTAACAGGTCAGCCTATACCATTCAGATGAATAAGGAAAAATAATTGGGCAAAAAAGATAAGGAATATTTTTTTCTGTTGGTTTTGGGTATTCTTGGGTATTTGCAAGATGTTGGAGATGACAATCTATTTCTGTTTACTTTTGAACGAAGGTTACATAATGTTTTATCACAGGATGGTTTTGTTGTGTACACACCGTGGCATAATTCGTGAAGCGTGAAGACTGGTCTTAAGCCAGATCCCATCCTACACATACCTAATTTTACAAAGCTACATTTTTTAGATAAGTATGTCACGATTGTTTTGCTAAACATCTTTTGATCGTCAATTATTGAGGTATGTGACGAGGTAATTTACCAAACAATTTGACATCGATCTCACATACTAATCAAGCAATACGCGAGGTGTGAACACGGGTGCGCTGAACCGAAACAGGTAGTAAACAGCGGTGACGTAACCACTCGACTATGTCCGTGAAAACCTGCCCTGTTATGTATTAATTAGCCGGTCATTGTCGGCTTGATTTAACCAAGATCGAAAGACTTTGCGAAATGGACCTGACCGCCGCCATTCTAGTTCGCTATAACGATTATGAGTATAGGGGCGAGGTTCATTTTGTTTCATGTAAGACTCGTAATTCAAGTCTTCCGTTGTAACGGATCCCGTTATAACGACACTTCACGGTAATATAAATTGTAGTGGCACATTAAAAACTTATGCCACATTTAAATCAATGTTATGTGAAGAACAATATTAAAACTGATTGAGGTAAAAGACGGAGAAATAATCTGGTCAGATTAAGAACTTTTGCTCACCACTTAGAGGTTAAAAAAGGAAGACATAAACAAATACCCTGGGAGCAAAGATTCTGTAAATTTGTTTACGACATGGAGAAGCATATTTTTAAGACAAAATTCACTTCCTGTTAATTTGTCCATCGTGTGATGAGTTTAGAAAAGAACTTATTTTAAGATTAGGTAAATTATCATTTGTTTAATTTATGTCCAATGTAAACCCAACTCTAAACAAACAGGTTGCAGCATTCTTATACCATGCTTTTAATAAAAAAACTCACTATTTAGAAAAATATATTTTAAAATCTACTTTTTTCTTTGCTCAAATTACACAGGTGATAAATCAACCTTAGACATTTCCAGTAAACTAGGTATATTTGATTTCATATAATATATATTTTTACATTGTTACTTTATGTTTGGAAAGAAAATGAAAGAGTTATAGACAAAGGTCATTGATTTATTCACAGAACAAATATGAGTACTAGAAACTGTAAAACAGAATATATTATTATTACCATATTATATTAATTTATATTTTGTATAAATTCAGGAATAAGTGCTCGCTTTGTGACCAAGATTGTGTAAAATTGTTTATTTTTGAAAATGTAAAAACTGTATTATTATGTATATTGTTACAGGTTCATATTGATGGAACTTTTGGCCAAATGCCTAATTTCCAGTACAAAGATGCCATTGATTGATTCATTCCAAATGGTTTTGTACTTTAAGGCCACACCAGATTCAGAGAATAAAAACTTTTGTGTTTCATTATATCGGTCTATTGACCGGTTGAGACACGGTATGTTGAATTTTTCATGCTTGCCAGAAAAAAAAACCCCACCAAATTCCCTTCCGTTCTTGAAAAAGTGTATGTAATCAACACAACATTTAGTCCATTTTCTATACCTAACTTCATACTGTGCTGCTTCCAAAGAATGTATAACACCAGTGACGAAAGTATTTACTATAGCTGATCTTTCTTATGCGTACAGCTTCCTTTGTTTTTTTCTGTCTGTAAAATGACTGTCACGCTTCCTTTACTATATGTGTCTCTTGGCTCTCTTTATCCCAGACCGCCGACAATATGTTTATCTCATCATGATTGCATGATACACCTCATTCACAATGATCGGTCCATTGTTCAACGTATAAGTGGATGATTAAGGCCCGAACATTTTACGATGTTTCCGATTCATGGAAGTCCGCCTGGTTTTACCCACTTTATAAAAAACAGTTCTTGAAAAGTAATGCTTGGGAATCACGGCGAGTTAACTTTGTTATCATGGCGTTCCTTGGCCAAGTCGTCTTCTTATCGTCAGTTATATTACTCCTGAGAAGACATGCAGGTAATTCCTTCTATATTTTGCTTTACGTCGACCAGATCCGTATATAAACACCTCTATATCTTCATAATAAGGTCAATATTGATAACCATCGGGTCAGATATGTGATTATGAGTCATACCGGATACCAGGCCTATACAACGTGTCAGGGACCTGCTTATATTAAAATAAATCATCTTTTTTATGTGCCCGTCTATGACGGGATGTATAATGATTTACCAACCGTCCGTCTGTCTGTCTGTCCGTCCATCCGTCATCCATCCGTTAACTTTAAAACTTATCAAAACTAATAAATGATGGTCTCGCCCGAGTTCGATTATGGGAAAATCCACGCATATTTAATAAGGTCAGAGGTCACTTGGCTACTTTGTGGTGTCGCCGCGATATTATGGATTTCGATATAACTCAACAGAAATTTTTATCGACATTATATCAATATATAGATCAGAGCTCACCAGACTTAGGTTGCACCATTGTGACTTACTAAAAATCTTATGGATTTTGATTATAATCTTTAAAAAATTTACCATAGAGTTTTTCACCTGAATTATATTCTCCGCGAAATTCGCGCTTGTATGATGAGGTCAGCGTTCACCAGATACAGGACAGGCGTGTTGTGCAACATTTGATTGATTTTTTCCTGGATGACGTGTCGGGGTTCCGCCCATGTAAAATAATATTTAACAGGATATATATATATATATATATATATATATATATATATATATATATATATATATATATATATATGTGTTGTATTCTGGTCTCGAATATTTGGACAAAATATCTACCGTCATCAAAATTGCTCCTTGTATTTAGGTAGACATATTATGAAAATGGTGGTCCGTCGGTTTGTTTTCACTCGGGTCTACTTCCTTGTCAGATTTACGAAGAGTTAAACAGACCATCGTAAACTACGTCGTTTTATATGACATTTATTCATACATCTTGCAGGTGAAGTGCGGGTGCAGTAATTACATTTTTCAGGGGCGGATCCAGGATTTAGGAAAAAAAAGGGGGGGTCCAACCAAGGAGGACTAATGAAAACCCTAAAAAAAGGTCCCCAGCTCTGGAAAAGGGGGGGGGGGGGGTCCAAGCCGCAAAATTTTGTCTGAAGCCCTTAAAAAAAGTTGTTTCTGATGAAAAAGAGGGAGGGGTCCGGACCCCCTGGACCCCCCCCCCCCTTGGATCCGCTTCTGGTTTTGTTATATCTGCAACTGAACATAAGGAAATAACAAAGCACACTGCCTACACACAGAGTCAGCGCTTGTCCGAATCTCCAGGTTAGTTCGTCCTGAGCATAAATCTCTCCGCTCTGTTGCACCTGTTCATTACAACAGTTCATGATAACAAAAACCGAGCCCCAGGAGTAGAACTGCCTTGCAACCAATTATGGAAAATGAAATAGCAAAATGGCTAGTGTAATTAGTTAAATTACAACAGGGCCTGCGATGAGTGATTATATAGGGTACAACAATTTATTACAAGGTGCCTATGATGAAGAAACATACGGTTCCCCTGTTCTCACTTCGAATTTTTTTACTGTGCAACTCAGATATGACTGTGGTAAATGAGTTAAATGAACATGACACGATGACAATTGTGCTTATGTCATCAGTTATTTAACAAAATAAAACAATATCAATGGAATTAGGTCTAAATACCTTTGTTGTTGGAAGAAAATGAAACGTTAATAAGTTTCGCATATGATCCTGTACAGCTCTAGCTGTATACGTTTCTATCATGTTTGTTCTTGCTTCAGAAACCAAAAATGTGTCAGCCCTGATTTACCCTGAGGAAGAAAAATTTGACTCCATTCTACATCGGCTGGAACTTAACTCAAGTTGCATCAAGTGTCTGTTTGACTGCGGTAGCAGTTGCCTCAGTGACAAGCCTCTCCGATTCAGCTTGGCAGAAATTGGACCTGTAGGTGAGGATATATGTCCACTTGTTTGGCCTCGTGCCCTCGGCCGATTCGCGAAACCCAGCAAACCAAACTATAGCATGCAGTGATGCCATGGAAGTTCTAGAATGAAAACCGCTTGTAACAGTTTGTAAGGAGTGTACCTCCCGTAGCGTCCAACCCGCACCTTCCTTTACCCCTACTGACGTCACGAACTCTGCTCATCTTGGGCGAATGACCTATATAGCTCCTTCAGGGTGTCACCGCTCTATTTGACAGTATACTCGGGATCCCGTTTTGTTCGTAGAGTTTGCCTTTAAATTCGCGATATTGCACAAATGAAAAGGAATTTATTCTGATAGCATCTCACTTATTGTGCCGATTGTGCCGGTAACGTCAATATAAGTAATCATGTTATGCTACCGTTATTAAAAAATGATAATTTAAATAAAATCACTGCTTTTGTATATATCCTACTGCGTGAAGAATTTCACTCTGTTCGATATACTCTTAGCTCGCGCAGTTGTTAATATATTGCATACATATTCCGTTATTAATATAAAATGGTTATTTACAGTCTATAAGTAAACGGTATTTTTAATCGCGGAAATGAAACCTTTGAAAACTTCAAACTTTGGAGAAGTGAAAATCGAGGATATTTACTCTACCGAATATGAACCTACCCACTTTATAATGAAAATAATAATAATAATATTAATAATAATAATAATAATAATAATAATAATGATAATAATTTATTTTGCAATATTTAAAATCCATGATGATACATGCTCTAAAAAGCTTGTTTCAAAACTAAAATAAAATCAGCAATCATTAAATATATCATTATACGAATATTAAATTAAAGTCCAATTGACTAAAATTTTACATTTAAAAGGTTACAGTATTAAATAAGACATATAAAAAAAACATATTTCAATTAACTGTTAAATCTATCATATTTGCACTAAAATGTTCATACGTTTCACTATCAATTTTATCAAATATCGTACAATATTGACTAGGCATAAATGTTCCATGAACAAATATGTTTTTAATTTCCTTTTAAATTTTGAGAGACTGGTGGCTTCTCTTAGAGTATCTGGTAGGTCATTCCACAGTTTTTGGCCAACAACACTGAATACCCGATTTTGTACACAGGACGATTTAGTAAAAGGCATGATCAGTAAGTTTTTAGCTGCTGACCTAAGGCTTCTTAATGAAGTATAACTGTTAATAAGCTCTTGCAGATAAAGAGGAGCTAAATTATTTTTTGCCTTAAACACAAGAATTAACATTTTGCGTTTTACCCTTTGCACAACGGGCAGCTAATGTAGAGAATACAAAATTGGTTTAATATGATCTGATTTTAAAGCACCCGTTATAATCCTCGCTGCAGCGATTTCTTTATACTTTGCAATCGATTTGTTTATGATTAGGGAGTTCCACACGAGTGCGTTGCAATAATTTAATTAAGGGTTAACAAAAGAATAGACTATTTGCTCTAATGACTCTTTGGTCACAAACTTTTATTTTACTGATATTACGAATATGTATATATGAAGCCTTGCAGACTGCCATTACATTGGCTTCAATGGATACATGTGAATAAAAAATAACACTAATATTTCTTACTTTCGATGTTGGTGTAATTTGATGAGAGACGATGTGATGTGTGGTAAACCAAAATCTCTTTAAAAATGTTTTTGTGCAATTAATATGGCTTCTGTTCTTTCTTCATTCATTTTCCATTGATGCTGGGTCATTTACTTTTCTACAGCTGAAACACAAAATTCCATCTGGTGAATGGTACTGCCAAGTTCACCAGGTTTGAATGCTACAAATAACAATGTATCATCTGCATAAAAATGATAGTTGATCGAATTTTTGACAAAGAAGGGAACTAAGGGATGATGTAAATATTGTAAATTAAATAGGTCCAAGGACTGAGTCTTGTGGTATCCCACAATTTAATTGTTTTGTTATGGAGTTGTTGCCCTTTATCTTCACAATTTGTGAACGATTTCTCAGATATGAGGATAACCATTTCAAAACAGTGTCTGTAAGTCCAAGTTGCTGCAGTGTTCTTATCATACAATTATGATCAATTGATCAATTGTACCAGTCGCCACTCTATGTGGCGACAGGAAAATGTGAAGCTTTACTTTTCGTGTCTGTGCTTTAACATTGTATTCACTGCGGAGTTTATCGATTGAATTATCTTATATTTACTTCAATAACTAGTGTTGTTTTATTCAGATTTCCTGTACGAAGAGAGCAAGATATTCTTTCTCAACAAGGGGTCGCGGAGAATCGAGAGTATACATTACGCAGCTACGTCAGCAACCTCCAGGGTAACAGAACATGAGCTGTGCTCAAAATCGGTAAGAAATCGAAATTAGATGCATATACATTTATATACGAATAGTGATGCAGTCGAGTCACATAATCCGAGTGTAAGTAAGAGTTCAGGCTACTCGATTCCGAATCTGGATCGTTGAGATCGTCCAAATCCACCTTCTTCAGGCACGAGTCGGTTGGAACTCGAGTTCGATTCCGCGTCGAACACAAATATCCGTAAAAAAGGAATATAAGATGTGTAGCAAGTCTGCGGTAGATATTAGATTTTAGAGTAGGTAACCCTCTACTAGCAAGGGCTAGTCGAAGGAGGTCGAGGCGGGAGAAGGGAAGGGAAGATTTGATGGAACGCTTGTCGTTTGGAGTACTCGAAACGGGGATGTAACTGTTTGATTCATTAGTTACTGCTGTGAAACAGCTGGCGAATATAGTGAGAACCTACTGTAATTTGTGTATTTAACTTTTTGTTATCATTCCCCGTCTTGGTTCTTTCTTCCCCTCTCCTCAAACAAAAATCTGTCCCGTTAATTTGTGACGCTTGGTTTAGCAAGCAACCAGGAAAATGTTCGGGCGTGATCCTCCGAGAAATTTTTAAACATCGGCATGGGAAGCCGGTATGCAAGGGACAAGAAGGATCGTTCAGATCAATATGTACAGTTCATCCAATGCTTTTACTGTAATGGTTAATTACGTTTAAAGCTACCGGTTCTAAGCACAGCTTGACATCTATAGTGTTATTATTTGTAATATTCACACATGTGCATAAGTATTTATAATATGTGACAAATGTTTTTTTTTTCAAATTGACTCGAGAATCAGATTTTTCGAGTCCTTGCCTGTGAGTGGGAGTATATGTCCAAGTCCCGACTCGAGTCTTAACGTAATCTAAGCTTACAGCTGTATTTAGTATTCTCCACATACGGATACAGATAACGACATGCATGCGATGAGAACTAACAGAATAAAAATAGAAAGTGCTTCTATCATTAATGAAATATTTGTTAGGGTCGGAAATAATAGCTGATATAATACAGTGTTACTGCGTATATAAAGTAGGCGTCATATAGGGATTATATTACATGAACCATATCCTGTATATTACATTTTTTATAGAAAGTTATTGAAAGTAGTTAATTACTTTTAAAAGGAATTGTAACTTAATCATTACTTGGTAAAATTAAAGTAATTTGTTATTGCAATTGTAATCGGGATTTTTGGAAGTTATAGTAATTGTAATGATTACTTTTCAACGTAATTTGCCCCAACCCTGACAAAGGCTAGAGCTAAATTGTGCAAAAAAGTATCATCCGTGTGTTTTCTTTAATTCATTTTATCTCAGTTTATAATGTTATCTAAAACAACCAAAACCAGATCCAGTAAATCAACAGAGATCTTTTAGTCGATCTCTTTAAGACAATCGAAGGTGGAGAAGCCCTTGCTTCAACACAAAGTCCCAGGTTTGGTCACACAATTTTAGGGAAAGCTATAATAATACAAACGAGGCAGTATGAAATTCCAACACTCGTGACTTTTCCTTATAGGACTCTGGGAAGAGACGACACCTTTTGCATCATGTATATATCATGTATATCAGAATATGTGCCTGTTTCGCCATTCACATAACCTTTTTCGCAGGTTACTCCGCATAGTGATGGTTGGAGTGCCAGGCAGACGAAATTAGATCCTTTCTGAAGTTTGCTATAAAGTTGTTGCCTTTGCATGTATCGATTGACTAAATACGTTGACAGCAGTCTTTACAACATTCAAAGTATGCTTGTGCTACTGTTCAAAGCTTGAATAATTCGGTCAGTTCTCACCTGAATGGCGGTGTTGTTATTTGTGTTCCGGCAATATGCAAACTCCCTGTTCCGTTTGTTTCCTAAACATAATATACTCGAGTTTCCCAAATGAACTTAAGCCTGTGCTATTTATTAAAATAACAAAAAAAATTACATGCATATCCTCTATTTGCTCTGATGATCGATACTTATGGTTTCCGTTAGTATTGTTTATCGTAAAATGTTTACCACTGGAATTATTAACAGGATTTTGATAATATCCGTGACACATTATACAGTACTATTCAAACTTGTGGCATTCATTCTACGTTCAGAGTTAAAATTTTTCTAATCCGTGTCGTATGAACTGGGTACATGGATCTGATATAAATAAGCTCAAGCAAACCTACATACGATACTAATACAAATGACAGGGACGTCATTATGTTGTAATGATGCTGACCGTGGCACCTTTTCAGGTATACGGCATTGCAGTCGACTGGATTGGAAGAAATCTCTATTACACCGACGTCACTAAAAAGGCTATTGTAGTGACTTCCCTGAGAGTGTCAGCCAGCCGACTTTTGGTGCACAAGAACCTACTAAGGCCGTATGGTGTTGCTGTGGACGCATCACGGGGGTCAGTAATATGACTTCTCCTCACAAAGTGTGAAAGGTCTATTTCAAATGAGTGTGTGTATGTATAATGTTGCAAACTGTTATAAGGAACGTGAAGGCTAGAGTCCTCTTCCCTTGTTGGAAAATAACATTCAATGATAAATTTTACAGAATGATGAATTTTGTAGAATGCCATATTTATGAACGCTGGTGAAATAGGTGCTACATATTCAGAAAAAAAACGCATATTTCCTGGCATTAGTAAAGAAGAGTAACAGAACTGCAATATTCCGATTCCTTTTGGGTCTAAAAATGGATTATCGTTGATAATATCGTTGACGGTTGAATAGAAATGTACAACACGTCTTAGGCTTTCTGACCAAGAGCCAGCAATCTGACTTCTACTATCGGAAGATCCAAGATAGTTGATCAAAATGTAAGAGATTTCCGAATAAACGCTCAAAACGGTTTCAAACGTTTGCAAAATGGTTTGCATTTGCCATGTTAAAGGGGTATTAGGCTCTTAGGTAAGTCAGTTAGAACTTTGGTCTCCGCGTATAAGGAAGAGGTTGTGAAGCCCGCAACTCTCCATATCTTAAGGAAAGCACAGGTCCAATGCGTTGACTGACTATATATTGTTTTTGCACATAATTGATAATCATTACAAATTTTGACAGGCCTTTTTGCCATTTTTTTATTTATACGTAAATTCGTGTGTTGCTTTATATTATCTGAGGGAGTGTCAGGGATTAAATAAAACGACCGGCAACATGCGCTGCCGCAATTGGCACGATTCATCAGTTCGACAGTCAGTTCGACAGTGCTTTTGATAAAGCGTTCAAACAGTTGGCCCACTGATCGGTTTGCTGATTTCTCCCGGTGCTTGGGTACCCCATAATCAGGGGCATCCTTTTGCAATGCAGGAGGGGGCAACTGTCGAGGACCTGTCAGGCTATCGACGGAAGTTTATGGTAGATAGTTTCCAAAGAGTGCAGCGTGGAAATTCTTTTTACAAATTTGCATTCCATCTATGTACAGTTTTGAAGCAGTTTTTGTAAAAACAAATAATAAGAATTATTCCCACATCAAAAACTACTAACAGATGAAAACCTTAACACTTGAATATCTACTGAAAGGGGAATGCCCTGTGTTTAATCAGTAAAACGTGCATGATTTGTTCGATTTGTGCGTGTAGTGACTGGGTTCCAGAAAATGGGTTTTCAAACAATGGGTGAATCATGTCATATTATCAGTTATTGTGGTATTGAAATCATTTTTAAAACAGTAATTCATTTATATTTGAGGAACTTTCTACATTTCCTCCGACATCTAAAGGTAATCGTACGAACATTGAGGCAAATAGATTAACTGCATCTTATACTGTGGTCATTCGTCTACATGTAGTTCCTAAACGGTACAAAAGGACAAATCAGTTTGACATCCATTGTGGCCTTAAAGCCTCTTTTTAGGTAAATGACCCGTTATCGAGTGTCCATCATACAATGATGTTAATAAAATCCCTAATTTCGAAAGGTAGAAAGATCTTCGTCGGTGTTCGACGAGTCCAAAATGGCGACAGGCGAGTGATAGTTGTATTAATTTAAAATCAAGTGGTTTTGCGCAGGATCAGTTCAAAATATGGAAGTAGGACAATGGTTCGAGTTGATTGTTTGATTCCAACATGGTCCAATGCATAATAATGGTTGATGAGTTTGCCAAACACGTATGTACCCTGAAAGACACGTAACAAAGTTTCACTATCAGCTGGTCTATAATCCATCAGTCAAACACATTCATGTACTCTTCACACCAGTGCAACTTGTGTTTGGCAGAGAAACTAGCATTCATAAGCTCAAAACAAAAGAACCTATTGAACAAACGTTCGTAAATTGTTATCACCTGCCTCCATGGCCCAAGGGCACCATTCATCAAACCAATATCACAATTTGTTGAACTTCAGTCACCTGATGAGCCTATGATCGAAACCGACGGGTAGTGATTCAGATTCATCACATAAACTAGCACACACACACATATGTATATATATACATATATATATATATTTATATAAAGTCTTGTACATATACAATTCAATATAAGTTAAAATGTTTTGCCTGTTCCCTTGAAGCAATGTTTGTTGGACTGACTTGGAAAAACTAATAGTGGAATGCCTGCAGCTGCTTGATATGAACAGAACCACAGTTTACAGTCACCACCTTGTAGAGCCTACTGGCATCACGATTGATTTCAATACTGGGAACGTGTACTGGACAAACGGTGAAGGAAGTGAAATATACAGAGCGACAACCGATGGATCGGATATTAAAACAGTTTATACCGCTTTCATGCACAAATTTTATGGTCTGACCTTCCTAGAGGTAACTAATCAAAATGTCTCTTTCCTTCTTGATATATATATATATATATATATATATATATATATATATATATATATATATAGTTACCTAAATTACTTTAAATATATCGATATATTTGATGAATTACAAGAGCAAAACATGATAGAGTAGCACACAACTGTAGGCAAGCAAATTAACTGCTAATATACAGACCTCTATTTACACTATATTCTACTTCTTTATTTCAAACACAGTGATTAAATAATTTCTACCCTTCATGTTACAAAAGAAGTAATCAAACATGTACATAAGTGGTATAAATTCGCTGGGCTTGTATGAAAATCAGATTGTGGATAATGAGCGCATGACTTATTTGCTTGTTAATGCTGAATCAGATTATTCATGTGACTGACGAATCGAAGATGTTGTCATGGATGCCTTTTCAATATACATTACATATACACTGAAATGGTCATTAGGAACTCATGCTTAAAACATTGATTTGATTATTATGTCTATATTAATGTTAGGTGTAATATAATTGTCTCAAGGTTAAAAATGCAATGAGTAATGCTTGAATAAATTGAAAACCATTTAACTGTCTTATTTAAAATATAAGTTTTAGGCAATTGAATTTAGTGTCAGACCGAGTGGGAAGGTATTATGGGATTACAAATAATTTACAAAATGGTGGTTCACACTCGGACTTGAACTCCGCGTTTTTGGCTGGGACTTATACTTGATAGGTTTTGTAAATGGGTTTCTTGACATTTTGTGGTATGGACGTCAAAATTTCGGGCTGTATTATCAACACGGTGCTTGAAATTGTCGGCCTTCCTCTCCTGCATGAAAAGGAATGATTATTCATTAGCTGCTTAAAGTGATCCTTTCTGGTGGCGCATCACTTATGTTTGTTTCAGCTTATCATTTTTAAAAATTACTAACTGATCTTTTCATGTGAAGGTTGGAATAAGTGTAAGAGACAGAACTGGATAGGCCATCTGTTCAGCACCGTGCTCCTCTTGTCAATCAATGGATTTCCATATTTTCAACAGTTACTACTAATGATATTGTGGCAGATGTTCACGAATATAGTCTTCTCCTTCATTTCCATTAAATCATCCTTCTCTTCTCCGTCGTCAACATTTGCTCTCTTCATCATGTGGTCATGCGTGGTGTCTAATACCCCTGAATATGTGTTCCTCAATGACTCGAAAGACCCTGCAACAGATGATATAGTAAAGTCTGTTTACATTGGTACTTAAGGGATCCATTGAGGCTAGGGCGAGGGGGCAACGTGACCATTGACCAATATGCTTTCATACTGAATTGGCACTCAGGATTGCAGGAATATCAAATCAGTCTGAATGCGGCAAACGCAAGGGACATAATCTTTGGATTAGTATCACCCAACTTTTGCCAACACCATTGCATAATAAAGATAACGATGATGTTATCAGTAAAGTGTCAAGGGGGCCTTCTTGGCTATACTTTAGCGCCATAAACTTTACTTGACCCGGTCAGTGGGTCCCTTTATGAAAATTCCCTGCCAATAATACTATCCTTTCAATTAAAAGACCCGACCCCCCCCCCCCCCCCCCCCATCCATCTTTCTATAACCTGAATTCCTACATCAGCGTTTTGTCATTCTACATGACACATACCTGTACATTGCATTCCTTATGCCATTAATCAGGCTTGAATCCCTCGAATATTGCAAAAATATAAAGACTCGCTATTCTTGTTAAAACATATAAACCATGTTTCATGAAGGCGGTACAATGAGAGTCCAAAAAGGCTAGCTTTACAGTGCGTGCCCTGAAACGTTATTATATCTAAAAAATTAAACTAAACACGTTTTAACTATTCCACAAATTGCCTAAAATGTAAATCCAAATAGGACGTTAGGTAAATTTCCAAACTTTGAAGGTTAAAGAAACACACTTTTAATGAATGACTATATACGTGACCCTTTATACAATATTATATCATTTGTATCATTTGGCGGGTTGGTTGGTCAAAAGATTATGCCCATAGCCTCTGCCGCATTCAGACTAATTTGATTTTCCTACAACCCTTATTTCCAATGCAGTATGAAAGCATTATGGTCCATGGTCACATGGTCAACAAGCTCTTGCCTCATTGCCTAAAATACATGATTAAATAGAATGATGACTTTGGTACCTCTCAACTGGCACCCTCGCATTATAAACTATAACGGATGATAAAGTTAGTAGCGTTTCAAGGGGGCCTTCTTCGCTATACATAAGCGCCATACACCATACACCGAAACCTGTTCAGTTTATTGGGTCGCTTCTTAAAAGTGCCCTTCTTACTACAATCCCATGCTTTCAATAAGAAACCCAAACACCCCATAGATTTTAATTTGTTGGCATGAACCAGCCCCTAATGTACGACTATTTGTTGTGAGAGGGAAGGGAGACATATAGGTAATTGATGAGTGTACATGAAACTCCTCCCTCTCAAAATAATGACCTGAAATATGAAGCCCAAGCTTTCATAACAATTCCTTCAAATTCCTATAAAACATTTTCTGGCCCAAATTCTTATGGAACATTATAAATCAGAAAAGCGGCATATTATCTGATAATGGTGTGACCAGTGTAAATGCATTAATAACAGCATAAGTTGGACTCCGTGGATGTCTTGTTAAGTACTTTTGGGATAAAAAAAATTGTTATTGACCCTGACTAGGATGCCTAAAGTCTAAAAGTCTGGATCAATGTTAGAAAGTGACGCAAAAATCATGTCCCCTTTCCTAAGAAGCCCCAAAACGACGACGAAACAAGCCCTAAGAAAAGAGGCATCTTCAGGCTGTGACAGATTCAGAAGGGGTCGAACTCTTAATAAAAGTTAAGAAGTTATAGGTAATATGTGTTTGACTGCATCCCCCTTCACACGCTTAATGCCAAGCAAGACCGACTTGAGACTGTTATACTGTGTTTAGTCTTCTACTCCCTGCCAAAAACGCAATCCTGTTATGTAATGATTTGACTCTGAAAATTATTTGTGGGGTAATCATTTGGTTCCGTCTTTGCTAAATATTGATGCTCTCCGGCTAGTGCTCTGAAGAAGGTCCATCGCAACAGCTTTTATTGTCCATTGTAACAGCAGAGTTTGCAGACTACCATGCCTCAGCATTTATGGACCATAAAAATTGGCAACATGGAGAAGGAACAAGAATGATAACGTTGATTGTTAACTGTAAGGCCAAAAAATGCATACTCGTTATTAACTTTGAGACATCATATTCTCCAAAATTGTTACTGAAAAAATACTTAATTTTTCTAGGACATTATTTTCGCAATCAGCCGCCCGCCCTTTTCCTCGAAGAAAATTATCAACATTTATGAGATTGGTAGTGATATGAGCTATGGTCGTTCCTATTCGCTCAAAGAAAAGGGCTCATCGGTCAAAGATCTGACATTTTACGACGAGCGGCGGCAGTCACAAACTGGTATTCTTTTTTTTATTTGAAGATGTTGATAAAACTTTGTTTAGAGGCCATAATGATATATTTATGTGTTTAAGATAATAAAGAAGAATCTAATACAAATATATATATATTCATTTACATTATCATGTAAAAATCATAATATCTTATATATTGCTTTGCACGTTACAAAACATACATATGAATCATTGTTTGAATTTCATTTTTTTGTTTCAAGCTTACTGTGACCTTCCAGCCAAGTCAGTGGATCATAATTTTTTTTCTCTAACACCTCATTATTTCCCAATCTTTCCCATTCGTCCTTAGAATTTATATATTTCCTACAACGATAACCTATTATCATATCCATCTTTTAAGACTAGAAATTGAATCTCCTGACTCCTTACATTATGCCATCAAGAACGTAAGGATTACATTTCAATGTTGCAGGGAAATGTTCCGATATCTCCGCCTGCAGGGATGGTATGTGTGTAATGACTGGCTTGAACACCTCGAGATGTCTATGTCCGGCGGGCAAGAAACCTCTGGGAGGATCATGTGTCGGTCAGTCATCAGTATATTCCACATTGCAACGTGGTTGTTAATCTGTTGCTCCGAATAAAATTTTGTAAAATAATGTATCATGTACATTGGACATCTTCTTGTACACACTGAGACAGCTTCAAATCGTGCATACTTCCACCTTCGGAAATGATTGATACCGAGATTTACTCTGTACTCAACTAAGTATATATATATATATAAATATATATATATATATATATATATATATATATATATATATATATATGACAGGACTTCCTGAGACCGCCGGTACATATAGTACATGTGACCGCGACCACAGGTTTCGCGTCTTTTCTTTCATGTAGTTACATCTCATTCATCGACTATTAACACAGGACCACCGGACGACGTAACACTTGAGCTGTTGATCAATTGGTTCTACCCTGTGGCTCCATGTATTAGCCTGGCGCCTATTTCACTATTAGATAATCTCCATAACCCAAGACAAATTGCAGCGTACGGCTTTGCTGCACAGAAGTATCGACTTATATAGCTGTTACTAAGTTCTCCAGGTCATTTGTATAAATATCCCCTAAATTTACCATTTTTTCATATGTATTCCCGGTCATTTGTAAAAATATTCCCTTAATATACAATTTCTTCATGTTTATTCTGTGTCATCTTACTAAACCTATCACTTTTAAGAATATTCTAAATACCAATTTTTGCCTGTATAAATGTATGAGTATGCGAACTGTTTATGACACCTACATTTTATAGCGTTGATTTTGATATGAAATGAATAAGCCCGCTCGCCTAAGTCTGACAGAATGGTAGATCTCAGAACAGGTGCAAAAATGCATTCTCAACCTTTCAGGAAAACGCCAAACAAGTATAACTCCCCTTCCATCTCAATATTTAATAAAGAAAAACTATTTACGAGCCACAACGTATGTACTCATGAGAGGCAACTAAGAAATTGCATAAAAATTATATTTCGAACGTTATATTGTCTATTTAACTTTTCATGGTTCGATTCTTGCACAAAATCGTTCGGATTCTAAATTAACTGATAATTTTTAATATTTTTTTTTTGTATTTTTTAAATGTTCTAATGTTACCAAACCCATCTCTCACCAAAGGTGTTATTGATATTTTGCTGGTTTGACAACCCTAAATTCCATATATTTATCATAGCTACTGAATCTTATGTGCTAATAAAATTAAAGTAATATAGAAAAAAATTGGAAACATATGTGTTCCAGTCGAAAGAAGATATTGTAATTTTACGGAATCTAATAACATATCTGACATATGTGAATATTGTCACTCTTCACAAGATAATGTTATACAATTGTCGTAAATTTATCGAATTCATTACACACGCGAGAAAACATGATACAGACAAAACACTCATTAGAATAAGAGAACTTAAAAAAAATTATAAATACACCTGTTTGTTAAACTTCCTATGTGTTCTCTTATGTTTGGTGATATGATGGAGTGAAATTAGCCTCTTATCATTACAGAGAGCAACGACTTTCCGTCTCTCAGCTTCGTGTACTCTGTCGGAAATGCAATATGTTTCGACCACGTGCTCCAGGTAGAGAATTCTTTTACATCAAATACATCAGGATGCTTTGAGAGGTCCTCTGTCAACATAAGCGCCCTCTGTGTGCATGAATCATCTAAAACAGTCTATTTATATCGTAATGGAACTTCCACGATACGAAAGCGGAGCCTGGATAAACATAGCGCAACGACAGAAGAAATACGTTCGTCCGGAGATGTCACTGGTAAGGAAAAATTTCTGCTGTAATTCAAAATAACAAAAAAAAACAAGCACACGTGCATGATCTTTTTTAAACCATGACATAAAGTTACCGACCATTGGAGTAAAAATGTCAAACTCTCGAACAGAGAATGTAATTAATCCTCTATGTTTTGTCTGTTTCTCTGCTTATGAATCTGAATTGATTGAATCAAAAATGGATCATAATAAAATATTTCGGATGGATAAGGCTAAAATATTGCAATTAACAGAATCCAAAGTTTTGGGGACGGATTGTCACGATTTATATGGTATGCTTATAAATATGTATATTAGGATATATGTGGGTCATGTTAAATTTATATTTGTCTTTATATAGTGATGTGGTTATTTGCGTATATTCCTAGCTTAGCGGATCATGAGTGTGCATGAAGTTATAGGAACACTGGTGTATCTTTGATGGGAACGGAAACCAGTTTCGGTTTTGCAAATTTTTACGTTGAATTCTTCGCACCTTAACCTAGACTGAGTTCTGGGTGATAGAAGATTCGTTCACATAAACCGAAGGATAGATTAAGCCGTATTTAGGAAAAATTGTCGATAAGTATGAGTGGCTTCTGAATTGCAAAGACCACACCTACATTTGTCGCTGATACTCTTATGCTCACTAAGTGGGGGTTTTTTTACTGGGGGGGGGGGGGGGTTGTAATTTGTAATAGCACCTTCTTCTTTGCCCATTTCCAGATGAACGACGATCATTTTATGACTGAAACAGTGGGAATTCTATGTAAGACGCAAAGAGACATCAAAAGCTCATAACATATTTGCCAGCATGTCGTGTATTATAATGAGTGTGGTCCTGTATTTTAATGTTTATTTGACGTTTTAGAAAGGATCTTGCATTTGTTGGTGACGCCTGTCAAATCATTTACCCCTTTGAATCGAGAACATTGGTAAAATAGACAAAACCACCACAGCCCGTGTGCTCCACCCCGCTAAACTAATTATGCTAATGGGCCCCAAAACTCTCATACACAACAGGCTTTTATATGTCTTTGGTTGCGAGAGGTGTGGTGACGTCACAAAGAGTCACCAACTGCGGTCGCGTATGACGTTGTATTGACTGATGTCATCAGCTGGAAATACTATACCTCTGTTCTCTTATGATGAATATATTGCAGTCATTGTGATGTGTTTTGCTATATTTTGAATTATTTGTCTCTTATGAATTACGTGACAGGTTAAACATTATTATTCACTCGGCAGTCGGGAGAATAGCTTCAACCTTTGGCCGATATTGTCTTTATTTGGCTTATATTGTCTCTTTTTTTTTTTAAATATACCGAAAAACATCCGGACAAAGCTATTGGTACAGACTACGTTTTCAGTTTGGGAGAATCGCCCAAATAATGCAACATTGGCGCTTGTCAGGTGATTTTCAAACGATAACTTGATTGGTTGTTCTCAACTGCTGTGCTCATAATTGGATTAGTTCAACTGATAAAATTTACCTTAATGACAATATCAGATATGGCTGTTGACCAGAATACGGGTACACTTTACTGGACGCTGATGAACCAAAATCTCATTCGCGTGTGGAAGGACGGCGTCTACATGACCTGGAAATATCCAATAAACAGGCCTTATGCGATCACAGTGCATTCAGGAAAAAGGTAATCTTTCATAAAAAAAATTTTATTCTGTGTTGCCAGTAGAGTAAAATAATATAAATATTAAAAAAGCGTTCAATAACAGGAAGCAAAACCCTTCGCGAAAGATAGTATTCAAATTTGGTGCCTTGGAATGTTAATTAACCACCCCCAGCCCCCCTGCCGCCAGCCCCAATTATGTTTTATGCGCATCATTAATATTTCGCTTTTACACTTCAGTATCATGATAACGTTCGTGTTAACGATAGGCCTAATAGGGAAACGTTCAGGCCTTGTCACCGGTACAGCAGTTTACATTTTCACAAACGTCACGTTCTCAAGATCGTGATCAAAGATACTGCCCTGTAACATAAGACATTAATATTATATACAGTCAGTTAACGCGTATATACCACCTTTCAGGGAATGGTCGCGTGGCGTGACGTCATCGTCCCCTGTATAGTCACATGCAACAATTGAAAGTGGAAAAATGTGTTATAAAAATCACAAAACACTTATTCCGGGGCTACGTACGCTTGGTTTCACACCAACGTTGATGTTTGTCGACACTTTCACAATACTAGCCTATATGAAAAAAATCAATAACATCCGTTTTATAGTCTCAAGTTATCGTCCGGACACACATGTATACACACACAGAATCAATTAAAAACAAAAACCCTCGCTTCAGAAAGAGATGCGGCATAAATCTGAGACAAGCTTAATTGTTCTCGTAAAACTAAAACGGCAGGTAAATGTTCTCAGAGGATTATTAATTTTACTTAAGTAAATTCCACGAACCAGTTCGTTCCTGACCTTATTTCTAATTGCGTGTGACCCGTGCGTAAAATGACAATTGTTTTGATATTTGCAGATATCAATAAATATATCCTGTAATATATCATAATTTATTACAATAGTGAGCGAAGGTTACAGACGGATATATGACCTGAAGTGTGTGAGTGATATCTTTTAGAAAGTTCTCAGTGAATTTGTGGATGAATATTACTAATCGTGACTATTAAGATTTGCTTATTTTGGCTGCTGTTTGTCCGTACATCTCTAAAATAATTTTTATTTCTTCCTTTCTCAATTGCCAAACTTCTAGAAGAGTTTCATTTAAATAATTTAAGAACATTTTTGTGATATCCTGCAAACAAGAAAGGTACTGTTAACGTTTATGAATGATGTTGTAATTGATGTTGTCTCATGGAAATAGTTACGTCCGCATTATGGAAAACAGGTTCAGTGACCATTATTTGATCTTAATCTTTTTCACTTAAACAATTCCCGTAACATGAGTCAAGGGAGCCTTGCGGGATCAGAAAAACACCTCAGCATTATGTAACAGTTAGGCCAATGTCAGATGCATCATTAGTATGTTGGTGAATTTCAGGGAGTTAATGTGGAATGATGGGATGTGAGATCGTTACATTTTGAGGTGTTTTGGATGCGAATATAGGTGAAGACGGATGAATGGGCTCTCTACGTGCTTTTGTGTTATAAATGCATTTATCTACCTGTCAAACAGGAAGGTGTTTTGGAGCACGTTATCTGCTCGACCAAGTTTGAACTCTGCTTTACTTGATGGGGACGGCGCAAGACAGATTTTGTCAGGAGGAATAAGACACCCGAGTCAACTTGCTTTTGACGGAGACGAAAGGTGAGTTGTGGTTTTATATATCTGTAGGATGAGATAGTTGCATTGGGTATGGCTCACCTCATGAAATGGGTAGTTTTACATCAATCAATCAAGTGGCATATTGTGATCTGGAACCCTTTGGGTCAGGCAGTTTTGTCGAAGGAAAAAGGAGAAAGCGCTTGTTCACAAGAGAGCAAAAATATTTCCGGTCACTGCAAGGACGACAGCTTGTTTGAAGTCTAGAGAACAATGTGGATAGCGGAGGGACAGTTTGATTTAGCTAGGATTGTGTAATGTTCTCGATGTATCAGCTCAAATACATATAAGGACCTGTTTGTTGTAGAAACGGCTTAATATGTTTTCTTGCATAATAATCCCATATATAGCAAATCGAAAAACTGTGGCTTGTAGTGTGCAGATGATAGGAAAATAGGAAGTTGACAATTACCGTGGTCGTGTACAATGACACTCTACGTATATGTTTTACTCTTTGTTTTATTATTCTATAAATGAGATAAATAAAAGCGTGTTAAATAAGTAAGATTCTCTTGTGAATATTTATTTACTCAACGTTTTTCAACCCCTGGAGTACGTGTATGGGCTTTTATTTTAACTACCTAGCTCTTATTCAATACCTGATCAAATGAGTACCCTTAATTGACAGCCGACCAGGAAAGGACTTTTTATTGGCGTCATAGGAAAAGAGTTCAGTTTCCGAGATTGTACTGGAAAATAATATCTTAAATTGAAACTAAACTATAAATAAATTAAAATAAATGTATTTCAAACAACTAATTTACCTGATTATCTGGTTTGCGAGTCCAATACCACCATCAAGGTCAACAAGTCACTAGAACTTGTGTATTGTTTTATTCATCACCTTTCTTTGGTAATCACTAGCTGCTTATATTGCAGGTTTCAAACAAGCAGTTACGATGATATAGATTTGAATTTATCTAACAGTGCTATACTGACCATGTAATGTCTACTTAACATTAACATTATGCCTGTCTTCAACTCATGCCTTTGCATTTCCATATTTTCTGTGACTGAAGGTTATACTGGACAGAAAATCAAGAATCTTCCGTCAACTCCGTGAGACTGGATGGTACGGATAAAAAAAGACATAATTACCTTTGGGGTAAAGGTGCCTTTGGTATAGCGTTATGGCAGGTATGTTCAGGTATATATGGATATAACGCTCTGTCTCACTTTCACTATTTAATCGTGGTTTATTATGTAAACCTTGAAGTGGAACAAGTCATACTTTTGTATTTATACGATATATATTTTGGTACGCAGGACTAAATAAAAAAAGGCTGGCAGACATTGACTGGTCAAACTGGCCTTGTGTTTAACCAATGTTATTAACTATTTTTTCTTGAATAACAGGGCATTATAATGAACAAGTAACTTATAGGGTCAGAGGGCGAGTGTGTATGTATATTTAAGGGGCCTATTTCGATATCTGACGTCTATTAACTAAAGATAATCCCTGGACATCTTATAAATCGACCAGAATACGCCGATCCCACAGTAGAGAGGCTGTTCGTTTTGTTTATATCGACGTGTAATTCAAATACACGTTCACAAACACATCAATTGGCAATTCAGAATGCTGTAAATGCCTTATGCAAATTGTGACCTTCGTATATATCCAACTTACCACATTATGTTACATGTTTTTCAACATTACGCTGTTTACTATCAACTAGAAGATACTCAAGTTACATCCGTCACAGAAGTATTTTATGAACTTTCCCAACAGCAATTACCTTTGATGTTATTATAATATAGAGTAAGCCAAAAATTAAAAATCAGTAGAAAAGGTAGCAGATTAGTTGAATATGACAGGTCATTTATAATTGATTTATTTCTGAATAAGAAAATTCATAACATGCATATCGGGTACAAACAATACGAAATATTGGACACAGATATATACAATATATGGGAATATCCTTACTCCTGTAAGTACAATCATCTAATGTAATTCTAAAATTGCTTGTTACATGGGTGTAATATTAATTGAATTTATATCGTTAAATCAATTCATAAATGCAGAAACTGTTAGTATGAATTATCTCATTTTCGAATCATTACGGAAGTTGTCATCCGTTACATAGATTTAAACTTAACAGTTACCATAATAACTTTCACGTAAAACAGGTTCGTGTGTCTTTGTGTCTTGTGTTTTGCTCCTGTCCCCGGGGCGTTTAATTGATATTCCATGAGGACTACCTTCCGTCTGGACACTGTTTTCTTCCAAACCGATTTCTCCCTAAAAGGGAACTTATCACTAGGAGATACAGGGCTGGAAACTCCACATACTCCTGTATGTTTAGCATAAGACATAAGGTTTTGTTTTCACAGTCATACAAATAACTTCGAAAGGACAACCTTCTCATCGTCAACTCGACATGGAGTAAACTAAATTACAGAAGAGTGCATGGAGGTAACCCTCGCCCTTCTAAGCACTGCATATCTGGAAAGTCTGTCTCTCTGGGAGTTCCCAAGTTTAGCCTCAGGGATCGCATGAAGGAGTTCTTCATGCCAAAAATGTAAGGTCCATGATTCGTAGCCGTTGATTAGGACACTAAATACACGGAAGTTGTACGCTTGTTTTCTGAACATTACTAGGGGAGGCGTGGCGTCCCATTTTCCACCTCGATAGCATCAAAAGCCGAGCTAGATCAATGACCATCTTGATTCCCTCGTTCATGCCATTAAAATAATAATAATAATTCATATTATACGATGTGCCATTATACCATCATGACGACACCTTTATTGAATGAACATCAAATAACCATCGACTTTAACATTCTTGAAGGCTCTGACAGTCTGCCTGGCCTGGCGGATTTGGAAAGATGAATGGTTATGGTCAGCGCTGCTGCAAACGTGCTCCACCCAAAAGTTTTCTTTCTGGATCCTTTCCCAGGGGACAGACAAAGTTACATAGAGCACTTGTCAAACTTGGCACCAGCTGCTTCATGAATGTTTTAGACTGTCTGCAGACTGAAAGACTGATCACTCTCTGGTGCGCTGCAAGCTGCGGATGTCTCAGAGAAAGGCACATCCTGCACATTACAAACCAGCGCCGACCCGCTGATAAATGTAATGAAACTGCATGACAAAGAGCTGAGTGCATACCTCCAGGAAACCACACAACCCTATTTCAGATGTTGGATAGATTCTGAAGAAACAGTCTGGGGCCATTTTCGATTCATCTGCAACATTTTGCAGAAAGGTGATATCTCGAACTGACTGGATCATTACTAATGTTGAGGAACTCGTGTTTGCATTTGCTGTAAAATATGCGGCTAAGCTTCACAATTGGTGCTGCTCTGCCACAGTGAATGGAATAGGTTGGAAACAATAAAAAAAACCAGCGTAGCAATGCAAAAGGTTTGGATTTGTGAAAAGTTACGCGCTTCAACAGGCCACAAGGATGGTTTGTTTGCAGGCTTTAATGACACTACAAACAATATACTGAAAAGGACGTTCATCCTTTCACTCTGGGACTGGAAACAAGCTTCTATACCTAGGCTCTACAAATAATAACGTCTTCTGTGCTCATCGGCCACCAAGGCTTCACACCTGAACACACTGAAGGAGAGATGCTTTGAACAAGGGCAGTGTGTCAAGAAGAGACAGAATTGCACCTATAAGGTGGAAAATTCGACTGACGAATCATGTAAATTCATGTGGCAATGGAATTTAAGCGAGGATGCTGGAGGTGGCGGTAAGGCAACAGCGATACAGAAGGGGGAACGTGCATGTGACTGTGTGTCCAGGTGAACGACTGAGCAGGATCAGTTACAGAATGCAAGAATGCAGCATGTAACTCGGGGAAATCTTCAGTAAGACGAAAAGAATACAGGCAGACTGTGTATAAGCTCTGAACAGAGTAATCGAAAATGCTGAAGCATGAAGCGGCTATCGACGGAAGACCTGAGAGTCTGTGTAACATAAAAGTGTACATGGAACAGATTTGAGAGCCTGAAGCTCTTGTTTAGTTGGTAACTGCTGATATACACTATATATATATATATATATATATATATATATATATATATATATATATATCGACTTGACGTCGTTTTCCAGTTTCAGCAATTTAAAATATCCGGTCATGAAAGATTCATGAAAATACAGTATGATTCAATTAAAAAATGCCCATCATCCTCATATATTCCTTCAAATAAACAAAACTTGAAGAAAAAGTACTACCAGCAAAAGGGTTCAAATAAATCTTCCTGAGACAACAATACAAGAAGTACACGATACAATTGCAATGATCACAATCAGTGCCTGGTTTAATATTGAATTTAAACACGAATACTTCAGGGTTATCTTGCTTGGACGGAGACTGGTCCTACATCAATCGTGTGGGCAGAAAATGATAACAACTTTAAGTCTACCGGTCGCCATGCGTACACTGACGGAACCTCGGCTGGGCCGATCTCATTTTTCACAGATACAGATGAAAGTGAGTTAACCCCATCTATAAATATTATTCCCTCCTTTACGCAGCGAAAGCAAACGTTCTTTTTTTCTTGCTTATATATCAAAGTTTTCCTTTCTGTTGATATTGTTTGCAAACATACCGGGATGGGAAATATTGCATCCAGCCTTGAACATATTTAGCATAAAGAATAAAGTAATATCAACATACATTAGGCACTATGATGCTCTTAAATGTACAAGCATGCCAAACAGTACAGGAAGTTAAGGACATTTTGGATAAGGAATCTTTTATTTTTCATGTTCAAGTTTAATTAGGCCACCATTTTCAGAGAGGCTCCACATAATTAAAAATGTACATATTATAACTGTAATCGGCTAACCTGTCTCGGTTACTAATAGGTTTCAATGTTTGTTCCAGAACGATTTCGTCGTTTGTTATTCAATGGGCTGCGTGTCACAAATGTCCAGTTGACGAAGATATATAAATTTATATTTCTATATGCCTGTTAACTTACTGGTAGCGTATCATTTTCTGAGAAAACTGCAACAATGTAACCTTTTGGAGTAGGCATGTATTTCTGTTTAGAGGTTAAAAGGTTTAGAGGTTTGGAGGTACACCACAGACCTGAACTATCTATAAGCACTTATGTTAAATTATGTTCATTTTATTACATCTGCCATACATGTGAAGATTTAAAATGCTTCAAGGGATTGTTAGTAAATTAGCTCTTGAGACAAGACAGCGTAATCAGCTGATATGTTGTTTCCAACAAGAGTTCCTTAGGAAGAGTTTGTCTAGAGATATGGCTGAGGTCAATTCAAAACTTAGATCTGGCCTTTGAGACACACACACGCACACACACACACACACACACAAAGTCAACATAACTGCATTAGGTTTAGATTTATATTGTATTATATCAACCGGTATACTGTGTATCATTTGAATATGACCTTGACTTACCTATTTGGAAATAATGTATTTAAAATGGTTTTAATATAAAGGCGGTGCTTATAATTAACATGCACACTACTGTTATAAAGGTTGCAATATCTTTGTGATAAACATATAGATAATACGATTGTCATTTTTATTTTAAAACGGCCAGCTGGCTTTGATAGTGTTAAAAGGATAATTTACATACCTTTTATTTTAAAACGGCCAGCTGGATTTGATAGTGTTAAAAGGATAATTTACATACCTTTGGAAACTGATTAGTTGACAAATAATTCACAAATTTTAATGTATTGATAAAGTTCCAGGACCTTGTCAACAACCTGGTAACGGCGCATGTGAGCAGTTCTGTTTTGCAAGGTCTTCCACCATGAGGGTCTGCAGATGTGGTACCGGATTCACATTACAGAGTGATGGCATTTCGTGTACTTGTAAGTTGTAAAAAAGGCTTCACTGGTAGACGTTTCATTTTAGACTATTCTGTGCTTTGAATCATGCGAGGCCACTGAAAGGAAAATATGTCGCTAACAATACTCTATTATCTTTGTTGTTATTATAAATTAATTGTTATTATTGTTATTATTATTATTATTATTATTATTATTATTTTTATTTTATTATTATAACTCACTAAGAGAAAATTTTACCATTGTGTGACTCTTTCTGAATCTTCATGGTTACCTGGAGGTTAAGTATTGAGTGATTAATACTTGTGTAAAATTATTTTTCATGACGTTTAGAATTGTTTTGCTCATACTTTTTATATACTATTAAAACTGGCTTTTCCAATGTTAAATAGGAATGGAGGTTTGATTATCTACTATTTGGGTTACAGGTTATAGCAGGCCTACAAGCACACTTAATTCAATATGTTTGGCCTTTTCTCCAGTTTGAAAATAAAACTTACAATTGCATTAAATCGAAACATATGGTGATCTTCAGCCACAACCTGTCCAGGTCTGCAAACACAAACTGATATCTTTTATGGATGGCATGCGAGTTTTAATGCTAGCTTAACTAAGCAGTTACAGCTGCCGAATAACATTTCCGGTCCTGACTACGTAATGAAGCAGTAGCGAGCGCTTCCTTTTTATATCGTTTTATTAAACAGGCACCCGAAGGCCCTTTGCGTGTCATTCTCCTGTTTGCTAGATTATACAAATCAAGGCCTCCAGATTGCTCAGTCTTGGTTGGTGCCGACCGTGAGAAATCTCACCTGCTTGGCTAACATATCCAGATATCCAGGCCTTGATTCCCATTTTTACATCCCTAGACCAGAGACGCCGGTTGTCTTTGTTGACTCTTTCATTTTTATAAGCTCCTTTATTGTTAAACCTTTAAAACCTAAGATGACGAATTAATGATTGTCTAATTAATGTTTAACTCATTTGTCTTCTTGAGAGTATAGTAAAGGTATTTACTGTTTGAATATTTACTGACTTGAAAATCTGAGATTTTTATATAATGACAATATATGTTTTGTTCAGTGATAGAGTGTCCGGAACTGGCCTCTCTGACCAATGGTTACTGGGACTGTCCTAGCGGAACTAGGTATAATTCCACCTGCACGGCTAAGTGTTCTGAAGGACATCAGTTACAAGGAGATGTTACCGCCACATGTGGTAATGACGGTCTCTGGATATCATACAACACTTCATGCATGGGTAAGACTGCTATCTTCTTAGAGGACAACACGTGTGTACAGTCCACAGTTCTTACAAATTATCAAGGTGTGTTGATATTTTGACTCTGTGCCTATTGATACGCTGGACTAAGGCAGGTGGAATCCAATTTGGTTCTAGGCTGTGTGTGGTTTTTAAACGTAAAAGATAAAGTTGTTGTCGGTACTTGTTTTTGCTGAAACTTGATATTTGTGCCAGTAAACTGTCATGTACTGCAGGACACACCAAGGAGCAATATATCTTTTAAATCGAGATTATTTGGACTTGAAAATTCTTGTAAATGGGAGAGATGCTTGCCCATTTCCGAAATTTGAACTGTAAAGGTGAACAAGAGGCTACCCAGTGAGGTTCCACATTTCTACTGAGATCGAGATTTAATATCTTCGATTTCATATAAATAAATCAGTCAGAAAGGTGTCCAAAACAGCAAAGCCTCACGTGTTAATTGAGCCATGAGATGTTTTTGATTTAATACGCCATGTTAAAACATAATGACTCAAACCTAAGATTCAAAACGATACATTTGGTAAAAAGGAAAGAATGAACACCATTCTAAAGTTACTCATACCTTTAATGATCAATGGAAAAGGAACATGTCTGAAATACGTTATAATACTAAGTTTAGATCAAAGGAAAGGACTACGAAACGCATAAAAAACCTGGCCAAGGTCATGACATTTTTTAAATCATACGGCAATGCACGTCATAGAGGGAACTGGCATCAATAAGACTTGGTCTACAAAGAGGTATTCTGGGCTAAGGAACTAGTATTACAATAAAAGCGACAGAGTTGCTGAATATTAATATCATTTTATGACTTATGAATTTTGAATATTTGTATGCGTTGAGTCAGCAATATAAGATGTTAAACAAAAGTAAATTGATAAATGTTTTCTTTTTAGCTCATTCATTTAGCTCTGTATCACTTTATATAGGACTTTCCTTTCAAATGTAGAAACCATGAGAAAGAATAGAAGATTGTATAGACCATATTGAATTGATTCGCCTTCTTGAGGGTATAGTTAAGGTATATACTGTTTAAATAGAAGACTTAAAAATTTGAGATATTTATATATTGACATTATATGTTGTGTTCAGTGACAGAGTGTCTCGAACTGGCCTCCCTGAAAAATGGTTTTTGGGACTGTCCTAATGGAACTAAGTATAATTCGACCTGTAAAGCTAAATGTTCTGAAGGACATTATTTACAAGGGGACGCCACCGCCAGATGTGGAAATGACGGTATCTGGATATCGTACGACACTTCATGCACGAGTAAGACATTTGGTTTTTAAATAAATGCAACACAGTTGTTTATTCACAGTTTTTATTAATTTACTACTTACATTAGGTGCGTTGACATTCTGACTGTGTACCTATTGAGCTGGAGACAACTTCTTAGATTGTACGTCTTGTTGGTGTCCTGTAGTCTGGATTAAGTTAGACGATGCTTAAAATTGGCAATTGGTACGGTTGTATAGGAAACTGAGGCAGGAGGTTTCGATTCGATTCGTTTAAAAACGTCTTACTTTGTTGTTGGTACTTGTTTGCTAAACCTTGATGTTTCTGTCATAAAAACTGTAAATCGTTTGCCCTCTCGTACTGCTGGATACACCAAAGGCCAATGTATACATGAAATGGAGTTTATATTGACTTGAAAATCATCTGAATGGGAGAGGTGTTTGACCTGTCCGACTGTAAAGGTGAATAAGATGAAACTACTTAGCCAGGTTCCATATTTTTACCGAGAACACGATAAAATGTCTTCTTGCTCTTGCAGCATGTTTATGAACTCCAACAGTTTTGCTGGACCAGAAGTTGACCCTTTTTATATGACCAATGTCTCAATTTGAATTTTTAAAGGTATAGTAATGGTATTTGATATTTGAGAAGAAGACATGAAAATCTGATATATTTACATATTTTCCATTGTTGTTGTGTTCAGTGATAGAGTGTCCGGGACTGGCCTCCCTGACGAATGGTTACTGGGACTGTTTTAACGGAACCAGATATAATTCCACCTGCAAAGCCAAATGCTCTGAAGGACATCAGTTACATGGGGACCCCACCGCAACATGTGGAATTGACGGTATCTGGATATCATACACTTCATGCAAAGGTAAGACTATTATTGTTTTAATAAGAGCAGCACGGGTGTACATTTCTCGGTTCTTACAAATTTACTGCACAGTTAAGGTGTATTGATATTCTGACTCTTTAGTTAATGAAACGCTGGAGACACCTTCTTAGATTGTACGACTTGTGGGTTCCTCAGATCTGGATCAAATTGAATTATGTTTAAAATGAGACAGTTGTATAGCAAAATAAGGTAGTTGGATCCGATTTAATTCCAGGCTGTGTGTTTCTAATTCTGAATGTCTAAGCATATTTTGTTATTGGTACTTGGGTGCTAAAACTTGATATTTCTGCCAGAAGACTGTTGTCTTTTGATAAATTTTGAGCCTCTTGTTATAATCTTTGCTGGGATCTGCTCCTAGAGAGAATTCAAATCATAATTTTGGATTCTAGGAATTATTGTCTCGCTTTGGAATATCTGGTAGATGTGAAATGTCATTTTCCTTTTAGATACTTGAACTGTAAAGGTTGACCTAGAGGAAGGGAAACTAGCAAAGTTCCATTTTAGTACTGTGATCGGGATAGAATGTTCTCGTCCTTTGTTAGCACGTTTATGAACTCAAGGAAATCTAGCCTAGTGGTTGAGGCGTTGAACTTCTAAGCGGAAGGTTCGAAACCGGCTGGAAAATAATCATGTGCATATAAAACCTGAAATCGACAAGGCTTATTTATAGTACATCATTTATATCATACGGAAACCATTCTCCTCAATATATAGGGCCACCACAGGCCATGGATCTACGTTTCAGCAGGCTCTAGCAAACCTGATGATCCAGAATCCTTATTTTTTCTTTCTTGAATTAAAGTACTGCAAAATTATTTCTCTTACACTAGCAGCCGGTTATAAAGTTAAGCTACAGTATTAGTATTTTTATACTGAGTTATTCATGCATAATATATGATTTCAGTGCTTAACAGCTCAAATAAAACTTTACCTATAGTGTTTTGGCTGTTTATTTTACTGAAATTTTATCTTAGATGTGCATTTCAATTCTTCTTATTTATCAGTACTGTCCCATAGATAGATACTACCTTGCTTTCTCAAATTATTTCACTGTGAACCAGTTTATTCGTTAACCTATCTTTATCATAAATTTTGTCTGAATTGATGATTAGATTTGCACCAAACATTGCAGCCATATATTATGCATGTCAGTTATTGTTTTGTATGCCAGTTTCCCCTTTGGTCTCAACGCTACTATAGACAATAACTATCCTTGCTGTGGTTGCATGTGAAGTTTTCGTTTGATTTGCAGATGCAATAAATTGGGTGCATCATGTACTCGCCTGTTCGTCCAGTTTTTGTTCTACTCAAAGCATAATTATAATCGCTTGATGGAAGATTGTTTGTATGTTTTGATAGATGGGGAAATAACATAATGTTAAATATATCATGAATAAATCACGATAGGAATTTATAATCATATACATAATTGTAGTATTCAAGTAGAAATTAGCCCAAGTGCAACATTTTGTAAATAATTTCTCATATTTTTTATTAATTATCGAATATCGAATATATATAGTTTGAATAATTCGTAATAGAATACGCATCCTCTTTTAGATATATAAATAGATAATAATTGTGAAATATTCAGTGCTTATTACACAATATGACTGTTAATAATGACTTAAATATCTAGTGTTTATTATAAAGTATAATATCAATACTAATAAAAAAAGTACAGTTTATCATCATCAGTAAAGAGGATAATTAAAGTATATACCTTGTTTCCAGTGTATGGCTGTGTGTTATCATTTTTAAAGTTACGCTACATTATAGGTATTTATATACTAATCATGCAAAAGAATGCTTTCAATGTTAAACAGCTCAAATAAAACTACACACCATTTTGGGCGTGTCCATTGCGGGGATAGTTGCCATGGTATTTGCTCTGATTGGCGTTAGCGTGTTTAGATCACGCAGACAGAAACTTTGTCGCCCTAGAACAGGTGTGGCAAAGGAAGACACTGATATCTTTCCTGAGGACATGCGCGTTGAAAATCCTTGGAACATTGACATGGTGAGTGATAATATGAGTTTTATATAAGCTCAGTTTATCATCAACTGAGCGCAAGCCTTATGGTCACTTGTTAAATGAGTGACTAAGTTTAATGCAGTGGCTTGGTATATAGCGACAAATTTTTTATCGGCCCAAGAAGACAGAAAAATTATTGACTGTTGTGATCAGAAATGATCGAATTATAGGTGACCCTTAGTCGAATATCAGCGAATTGTGAATTCGTCTGCATACATTCATCATTAAGCTTTGGATAATATAACATATATGTTTTGTCTTAAGGTGTTTGGTTCACATGTGATATTTCATGGAACCCTATATATAAAATTCTCTAATATCCTATCATCTTCGATTAATTATTTAGTTTGCTTTATATATCTTCTATATAAAAAGCAAGAATAAGGCATAAACATTCAGGATAATATGGGTAGATATTTCTTTTTTTTTTTTTTTTGGAAAACAGCTTTTGATCTGTGGTAACCTAAGCTATAGTTATGTCATTTGTGCATCGTCGTCTGCCGTGAATGATACTGATAAGATTAGCAAAGTGTTACAATACTCTTCTCTTTATGGTCCTTATGCATTTTATTCTAGAATCATAATCTGTTTTGTGTTAAACGACATTTTAGCTCAACATTATTGAATTTCAAGTTCTAACCTAGCTGACGATTTATGCAATATAGTCAAAGTAAAAGGTGCATGTTCAAACTCATGGCCTGCTTGTGTGAGCTATATCAGATTTTTGTAATAAATTTTCGTTACATTCAATATTGAGTTGAATAATTTGTTTCAAATTTAGGGACCTCTGGTAAAGGAAGGTCAGGCATTCACATTGCAGTCACTTCAAAGAGAGAACTGGGCATACAAAGATGTTGCAAATTGGGGTGCCTGTGATGTCATTGACCCTACAACCCCTCATATTACAATTGCCATGGTGGACTCTGGGGTCCAGATGAATCACCCTTATCTAAGAGAATGGGAGCCGCACTTTGTCCAGCATATCTCCTGTGTTGGTGACAACAGAAGTGAGGCTGCCAGGAATGACCATTATGGTCATGGAACATTTATTGCCGGGATTCTCTGCCACATGCTTTCGCGAGTCAGACAGTATGTACACATCATAAACATCAAAGCACTTAATGATTTTGGAGAGCTCCACCCGGACTGCTTCTGGAAAGCGATGGAAAAATTATCCCACTTCCGAAACATAGGTAAGGTGTAAAAATGTGGCATCCATTTGAGTATTAGACAAATTTGACAGGAAATATAAAATATGGATATTTGTTTTCACTTTACCACTGATGTGAGCCAGCATGATTCAACCAGGTCGGACTTGAATAGACATTGGTTCTGAAATTATAAAAACCACCAATAGACCAATTTAGGAAATGTAAAGTCAGTTGAACTACAAGAGCACCAAGCTAAACAACTTCTTGTGTAATCTTATACTATGGTTTCGATTATAATGCATTAAAATAACTTTTTTGTCCAAAATGCTGTAAATGAAAGAGGCAGTTTGCATTGCCAAATAAAAAAAGAATTCCCTCAAGCCATTCAGAGTCGAACAACGAAAGCAACGAGTATAAAGCCAACCAAGTCTGTCAAAACCAACCACAATTGGAACTCTGACAAGGCCCTGGCCTCTTAGTTGTACACGGTACAATATTCAATCATCATATCTTAAGATGGGAAAAGAGTAAAGCAGATGTCAAGGCATACTGTCTATTTAAAAGTATATATAATGTAGGTACGTTTCGTCACAAAGTTTGATTGGTAAAATAAAGCCTAAAGACATTGCCCGATAGCGTTCAAAACCTATGCTGATAACCCTTTCTAACAAAGTAGTAGATTAATAATAAAGATTATTATGTGTATTCAGTAATATATAATCAAAGATACTTTGGGTAAACTGTTTATTTATTTAAAAAATCAAAGGCACAAGGGGTAAATTGTATGACTGCACTGCGATATCGCTGCCTGCTCATCTTCTTCTTTCAGATGTCGTGTGCCTGGCTGTAGGATTTGAGAAAACTCCAGGAGAGACTCTGGTAAAGAGGAATATGTTGGCAGATCTCTCAAACAGGATGGTAACAAATATTATTCCAGTTTCAGTCACTTTCAGCCATGCTGAGCTATAGGAAATTGCTTTTTATTCATCCGTGTTTTTGTTAGAAGTACAAGTGCCTTTTTGCTATTGCTTAATATCCATGTCGTATTATCTAAAATGTTATTTATTCTATGTCTTGGCGTTAGTCCATCCCCCTTCGTCTATGGAGAGTCATTTGATGTTCTGCCTTCATCGGTTCTCTCTATTTGTAAACTTCAGTATTCGTGTGTATCTGGGATAAAGGGTTTAGCAAAACAAAACTATAGGTTTTCCTGTTGAGGCTTTTAGTTATATTTGACAAGTGCTGTTTTTGATTGGCCTTTGTAAAGCTAGCCAATTATATATGAATGATTAACCTTTCCCTACGTTTCTGCACCCATTTCATGGTAAACCGTTTGCCCCATTAGTTTTTCTTGTCAGCCTATGTTGGCTTCCTCTAATTCATAGTGTTTTACTGGCCAGATAAGATTACATTGTAAAAGTCCAGTTAAAAAAGAGGTATAGATACAGTTACGTTTGTAATCGAATTTATTTACCTTTTATAAAAAATGGTATTGATCAAAATACTTGATGCTTCTTCTATACTTGCCTTCCTCCAATGACCGGTAGCCATTCCCTGCTGGGTCGAGAGATCGCTCCCTTGTAGTAAAGCCTTTGCCTAGGAGTCTTAGCGCAGGGCCGCTGTCAGAACTCGACGCGAGCCCACAACCTCGCGGTCACCACGCTCCATGATGACCCATGGTTAATTGTTGATGAGTTGAATCAGTATAACCTGTGTATATTTACATATATGGGTATTTAATATAGGTATTAAATGTCAACATCATTAAAGCGTAGGTTAATATTACTGCAAAATATTGTTTCTATGTATTTATCTATTTTAAGGCAATGATAGCTGCAGCTTCAAACTATGGTGTGCCAGACCCGGATAGCATAGCATGGCCAGCTAGGAGACTAATCGCTGTGGGCAGTCATGATAAACATTTCCGATGTAGCTCCTTCAGTCCCCAGGGCCAGCAGTTGGATGTCCTCGCTCCGGGAGAGGACCTGTGCTCACTGAATGCATCATTTAATATAAACATTCGTTCAGACTATATCAGAAGAGACTCAGGTACATCATTTGCTGCAGCTTATGTTACAGGTGTGGCTGCTCATTTCATCCTCCAAGTTGCATCACGGGTACCAGGTAGGTGCATCATTTCAGACAGTTTTAAACCTAAAGCTAGTTCAGGTGGTTCCTTCTGGTAATATCTTATGTAAAGAGAGTATTGGAAATCGCATACTTTTTAAAACCATTGAAATACAAACTAATCTTAGTCGACGGTGTTAAATTGACGTATCATACAGCAACTATTGCTTAAGAGTGGATTTTGAGATCTACTTACTTTGAACGTTTGCCTAATTTGAAGGCTAAGAACGTTTTATTTTGACATATTTGGCTGTGAACAAAAGGTATTTAATGGTATATTGTCTCAAGCTCCTGATGTTAGACAATTTTCCATATAGGCATGATACAGCATGATACGTAAAAAATTTAAATATTTGTTGTAACCTATCAGTCTGTTAATTTTAAAAAGTTCCAGTGCATCTAATCTTTGGATATAAAACTCACTTCCCCAAAATGCGCATTGACACACCGAAATGTGGTATTCATTAATTTAAAGTGTTATTTTGTTAATTTGTGGAAGATATGTCAATCTGATTTCCCTACAAATATCGTAGTTAAATTTCATTAGATTTTCCATTGTGTATTTAAATAGAATTATCACAATCCTTCAACTGGTGGTGTAATTCGAGTCCATATTGCTGTCTATGTGTCCGAAGCATAGATTGATGGAATCATTTTCAAACAATCTGAACCTGTAAATGTCTCTGAGGGAACTGGTGTGTGTCAGAGGTAGCATTAAATCGCTTTTCTTCGACGTTATTCGTTTCTGTTCTGACCTATAAATCTCAAATATATATTGAACTATTAAGTAAAAGACCCTCAAAATATTACCGCTGTACCCTGCTTTTCACCATATAATTTGTCTGTTTATGCCATGTACTTTTCAAGGAATCAACGCTAACGCTTATGAGGACAAAGGTTGAGAAAGGAAGTGTAATTTTCCGAATTACCTTTCTAATTAATGAAATAATAATGTCCCCAGAGAGAGGAGCTCAGCATACCAAAACCATTGCAAAACTTCTTTTCTCTGGTAGATACCGCCTCTACTCTGAATGCTGGATAATCTTAATCTTAAGCTACATCTGTACACCATTTTGGTTTCGGAATACATGACAAGGTGATTGCACTCGCCTTTTGCCATTTTATTTTATACCCTGGTTTCACCTAGGCCCAGTGTCCTGCAGGTCCTGATGTGTAATCAACCCCATTGCTAGGTCACAACACCGAGGAACATCGAAAGTTGCACTCGTTTTTGAGTGTATGATTCTTGGCTTTTTGTGCAGCTTCCCATTAAGCCTGGGTTGAGGCCGATAGGAATTACTTACCGCTCTTCGACTGAGATTTGAATCTCCCACCTTCGAGTCCTGTACTCTAACCTAAACAGGGAAGCCGGTCCCCATTATAGAAATTTATTTTTCAATATATAAAGGTCTGCCCATGTTTAATTCCTCTTATTATTATGTATGCCAATTTGTAAGAATTGTAAACAGACAGTTGAGAGCGTGGTATAGACTTGTGCATTAAACCAATGAGAGAGGTTTCTCGGATTTCAAACTAAGGAGCTGGATGCGCAGTACAATGCTATGCATTCATTGGTCTGATTCCATTTATTTACTATGTGCCAGTCCGGTACTAAAACGCATAGAATCTGTACAAGCAGTTATACAGAGCTGCATTTAACGCAGAGATAAAGGACGATTGGTGCGTATAAGGTATCCCATTATCAAAATCCGTTAAACACTGTTTGAATGTCATTGCTAACAGAGAGACAAACAAATTAGCCAACGGTCGCAAAAACAAAAACCCCGCTTTGCTGAGATAAAAACAATATCAGGATGGTGCCCGTATGTGAAACAGTTCATTGTTATTATTAAGTTATTTATAGGCATTATTGATAGGAGGTTATCTATTTACAGAGCTGTCAGAATTAATAACGGTGATATCCCCCCCGCTAAAGTGTCCCTCTTTTGGCCCGACTAAAGTAAATCGTCATGGAAAACCTTAGAAAAAATGAGAGATTTTGCCATGCATAGTCCTGTGTAGC
This sequence comes from Sipunculus nudus, assembly GCA_026874595.1. Taxonomy (NCBI): domain Eukaryota; kingdom Metazoa; phylum Annelida; class Sipuncula; order Golfingiida; family Sipunculidae; genus Sipunculus; species Sipunculus nudus. Next base: position 34,139,960 of record CM049318.1, read on the forward strand.
TGAGTAAACAGAACAACTATGTATGATATTTCTGCAAAGAATTGTAATCAGACCAATGAGAGTATGGTATCGCCGTTTCTGGCAAAGCGCTAAGAATCAGACCAAGGAGAGCGGATGTCCTGGTGTAATCAGATCAACAAGAGCGAGTGTTTCATGTTTAAAATCTGAAGCATTGAAGTACAATGCATCTCTTTGGTCTTGAGACCTGGAGTATAATTTCTGCGTGAGGAGCGTAATACAGGGATAGACTCCGGAACTTTCAGATCATCCACAAAACACATAATCACGAGAATACATCAGGGGTGGAAGCACCTTAGAATGATATTCTACTAGATCTCTTACCTCTTCTATCCGATTTTTTTAACGTTGGAATTAAAAATAAATATGACAATGACAGACACATGCAAATGATTTATGTTTTTAGGAAATGTTGGAATCCGGAGGCAGATGACGTCGACAGATATGATGAAAGCCGTGCTGAGGCACATGGCCCGTGACAGCCAGCACACTACCAGGGAAGGGTACGGCCCACTCAGACCTCTTTCAGCATTTGAAGATGAAGATGCGTTCAGGAATCTCGTGAAACAAGCTCTAAAGCGCTACTAAGTTATCTGCACAACAAGAAACGAGTGATAAGGATATTCTGGCGGAGGTTTGTTGGCTCCAGCTGCAGAATATACTATGTATTTTTGTAAAGTAGAATCGATTTACTATACTACACCGGGTGTAGAACGGAACTGCGTGTAGACAAACTCCCTGTCAGTCCTAGTAGTATATTACAAATATCACAACAAATACATCTATATACAGTCGAACCCGTCTTATGCGACCACCCAAGGGACTGGGCTCGTGTTGTCGTAATATACAGGTGGTCTTTTTAGACAGGTTCCGTACAAACCTACATGACATGTATAGCAGAAGTTTCGATTTAAGGCTTTATGATTATACATTAGATACATATTTGTAAAAGGGAAACATCTTTTTGTTGAATGTATTTTGTAAATATGTACTTACAGTGCAATTGTATATGTTGATATATGAATGAAATAAATTTGTATACAGTTGATTAACATAAAAATTTTAATAAAGCTTCCACTGACTTGTCCCTTGATTCTCAGCCATCTGAAGAAGCTCTTCATTAATTTATAATTCACTTAACTTCGGGCGTGCTAGTAGGTCTTGCGAGACATTGTTCTCTTATCGTGGGTACGTCAGAGATTTATGGCAATACAGTGAAATTTACAAAATACAAAAGGAGCATAAAGTTGGGTTGTAAGTGAATAAGTGAATCGCTAAACTAATTCTATTAAGGTACATTTCGAACTCACATTTATAAAATTTGCTAATATTAACAACTAAAATTCATTTTGTGACGCCGGATTTTCATATGAAGATTAACATGTCCATAAATATCAAATATGTAGTCATGATCTTCATCTTGAGAATGCTCCTTTTGTAGATAGGCTCGTGTGACAAAGATTTTTTTTTTCAAATATCAGATTTCCATGATTATATTCCTTAGCACCGCCAGAATATAAAACAAAAATCAAATCACATGAATAAAGGTTAGTGTCGATAAATACATTAGGACTATGACCTATACTGGTAGAATAGCTTTGACCTTGTGTTTGGTTATCTTAGACAAACTGAAATAGATCAGATGATCTAGTGATGGTAACATGGACTTTCCGAAATATAATTTGCCCATTAGCAGGGCTACAAAAAGCCATGGCGCCAACTACAATTCATGCAATATGCACATTCAACGTACAAGCATTTATAGGGTAAAAGGAAGAGACATGTTGTTATAAAGATATTATTAGGTTCCTTTGTCTGAGCATTTTACGTTTCGGTTTTTTAACCGAATTAATGCGAAATGTATATGAATATAATGAGAATTACTCATTTATTCATGTTTCAGTCTTCTGTTCATATTTCAATTTGCATGTATCGTTCAATTTTAAGCAGTGATCTCTCATATCAGGTAGACAGGTTAATAAACCTTTGTATATCATCAGCTTTTAAACAGCTTTCTATCATATCAGATAGACAGGTTAATCAACCTTTGTATATCTTTCACCTTTAAAACCGTTTTCTTACATATCAGGTAGACAAGTTAATCAACCCTTTTTATATCGTTCAACTTTAAAACCGTTTTCTATCATATCAGGTAGACAAGTTAAACTACCTTTGTATATCGTTCAACTTTAAAACCGTTTTCTATCATATCTGGTAGACTAGTTAATCAACCTTTGTATATCTTTCACCTTTAAAACCGTTTTCTATCATATCAGGTAGACAAGTTAATCAACCTTTGTATACCTTTCACCTTTAAAACCGTTTCCTAACATATCAGGTAGACAAGTTAATCAACCCTTTTTATATCGTTCAACTTTAAAACCGTTTTCTATCATATCAGGTTGAAAGGATAAACAAAAGTTTAAAAGTGTTCTATTATATGTAAGGGGATTTAAAAACTTAAGACGGTTCTTTATAAAAATTAATACTTTGCAATTCTATCTGCACTCCTTTGTATTAGAAGAAAGAAATAACAAAGCTGTCACGTAGTTTGAATGAAGAATCATATTTTTTATTGACTATTCAGCTATTTCAAATGGCCTTTTATGGTTATATCTACATCCAGTAGTGACCGCCCTCTTTACATAGTATTAATAAAGGTGACTTAATACGAGAAAAAAAATTAAGTATGCTGAAATCAGTCAAATCAATAGATTTGAAACATACAAGTGTAAGCCAAAGCCAACTTTTTACTACAAATCAAAACTAGGCGTATGCAACCGCGGAGCGAGAGCAAGGGAAGCATATACTCCCTGTTAGGCCTATACTTCTTCCTCTACGCAAGGAGGCTTAAAAAGTATGTGTAAAATGCTTTTGTGTAATTTGGTTGAGTCATATGACCCACGAGTCACTATTTGTGTCTTCAAATTCAGGACCAAGACCAAGAAAAAAGGATTGAAAAGGCACATTTGTGTTCAAGTACATCCGCTTTCATAGAAATAGGTGGCTTTAACTAAGATTTGCGAAGGCTGTGGACTTGCCGGATATAAGCACCAAACACCTTTCAAATATGTTATTGATTATCATACACACGGCACATTTGTGTTCAAGTACTTGCTCTTTCAAAGCAATACAAGGTTAACTCTCAAGTGAAAATAGTGGTTTATCTTTCGTTAGGAGTAGTAAGGGATTGTGTGGTCATATACACGTGCCTTTTCAACACAGATTTTTTAACAGATTTTTACTATAGGGAGGTTTCTTGTTCAAGGGTCAGAGAGTACTTTGATCAAGTACATGACAATATAGATATTTTTCATAATTATACCTGGAGTCAACGAGAGAAAACCAATTCTCCGACCAGCAATTGTACTCCAGTTGTACTGGACTTAAATAAAAGCACCTTAAAAACACTGTCTGTTTCCCATACATAATACTATGTAATAAATATGTTAAAATATAGCAACAATCAGTAGTACCGACTGGGGTTAAAAGTCATGACACTGCAGCCAATTAAAGCTAGCCAGACAAGCCAGTCGGTACACCAATATTCATCAATACTATATGACTGCATTAACATCTAATATGCCAGATCCCTAATAAATATATGTAGCGCAGGTGAAGTTTGGAACATAAGATCTTATGCTATCTTTTTTTAATTTTTTTCATGATTTACTATATAATTTCTTTTTATATCATTCAGCTATATATATATATATATATTTATCAATTTCAATATCATTTTTAATGAGAGATAAAATAATTTTGTAACCAAGTACTCTATTTTTCTGTGAAACCTTATAATGAGCGTTTGGTATTATATTTTACTAACATGCTTTTATTCGGCTCTAAATATCGCTCAATATGTTGTCACATTATAAGGACTTTTTTTGTTATACGTAAACTTTCCTTGGTCGGAATTATTGATTTATGGTGTAATATAAACGTTTGCAACCAAACCAATCACAAACAACATATACATTTGTATTCAAATCAATATATGCACAACTGAAATAAACACAACATCATATTTTATCGTATGCAATGCGATTGTTTATAAATGAACAGAGCACAAACATCTCATACTTTTCTCTGTGTGATCCGAATATTTATAAAAGAGCTTAGCGCAAACTTAATATACTTCTGTAAGCAATTCGATTGTTCATGACGGAAAACATTACAAACATGATATACTTTTGCTAGCAAACGACCTATCCATGAACTCTATGTGACCTTAATCACATATTCATTCAATGAAAAATCATAAGCATTGGACTTATTATCAACCAATCAGTAACCGTCGGCATTGTAAACCGTCAATCATCTAACAAGCACAATAACTGCATAATTTGACAGAGCTCTGTCAAACAGAACAAGGGTGGTCTGTACCAGTACCCACGTAGGCATGTTTCCTTGATATTTTTTTATACAAAGGAGACAGTATAAAAAGTTCTAGGTCAAAGGTTGCCTCCGACTATTCGTTCCTCCGACTACCGAGTGAATAATAATGGCTTACCTGGCACGTAATTCCTATGAGACAAAACAAAATAATCCAAAACATGGCAAAACCCTTCACAATGACTGGGGTATATTGTCTTATTCATCAATACAAAACAGCGATTCCAGTTGATGACGTAGTCAATCGACGTCATACGTCATCGACCTTTGTAACGTTATTATTGTCATGTAAACAACCCTCGCATGGAAAACCTGTGTACGAGTGTTTTGGGGCCTCATTTCAATAATAAGTTAAAAGGGCGGAGCATATGGACTGTGGTGGATAGATCAATTTATTTGTTTTATAAATGAACCCAGCACAAACATCATATACCTATATATGCAATTCGAGTGTATGTAAATAAACATGGAACAAACATCATTTACTGTTGTGTGCAAATCACAGTGAGGGAAGAGATTGCATACATTGTTTATTTGAATGTACAAATCCATTGTTTGAAAATGAGCAAATGACAAACGCCATATACTTTCACATGCAATTCGATTGTTTATAAATAACATAGCACAAATATCAGATATCATGATATGAGGAATGTAATTGTAAAGTACTTTTGATCACTCTTTGGGAGAAAGAATGCTATATAGATATGGATATAGTTTCCCGATATTTTTTTTCGTGTTTTTCCAAATGGTGCTTTCTCTTTCATATTTCTTCTCATTGATTATTGGCTGCCGCGTATGCGCACGATCGGCCCTTTTCATCCCTTGAGGCGGTTGATTTAAAACACACGTGTACTGTATTTACTAACAGACCTATCATCATGTATAAGACAGGTCAATGTGAGAGTCTAAGTCAATGAGAGATTTGCTGATAAACCTTTGCTGAGAAACTGATGTACGTTTATGAATTTTTCCAAAGTGTTTCGTGATGTGGGATACTCTCTCCCTGTTGGCATTTATGCCTGCCCTGTCTTCAGGGTTCTTACATTTTTTAAAACCTTTTCCGCTATGTCTAAATTGACCAGTGGTCACCATTTAGAAGACCTTGTTCGCCAATGCCCAGATGATTTCACAACTGCAATTTCTTTACCGATCGGAGGCTATCTGCAAAAGGAAGGGAAAAAGATGGTGGCAGACGGAAACGTGTCAGTAAAAATAATAACATAACGGTAGTGTTCTTTAATGCCCAGTTTAAAGGCCAGAAAGTAACTGACATCAATGAGATGGTCATCGATTATCAAGCTGTTGTAGTGATACTGACGGAGACCAGGCTGTACTCACACGGATATGAAGCTTCATCACCGCTTTAACACCGACAGGTGACAGTTTTTCGTTCCCCTGTGCTCAACCATTGGCGTGGTCATCAAATCATCCTTGGTTTTGAATGACTCTTTTTCACCATTAACATATTCGTCCTTAGAGGCGGTCGAAATAAAAATTTCTATGAACCAGACTTTGGTTTCAATTGTAAGCTTTTATTGACCTCCACCTAGAAAGTGACTAGATAAATTGGTTGATGACCATTTCTAGTGACCGCAATCTTAAGACCGCTTTACACCGTATGGCGACCTTTGCGCCTTCCGTGTGCGACCACAAATTTTTCCAGGTCTCGTTGGAGGATCAAAGAAGGCAGTATGGTTGCCTAGGTCTCTCAAAGTTTAAGGCTTCAGAATGGACGCAATGGTCGCCGTGAATTTTTTAACATATTCAAAACAGTCGCACAAACCTCGCCGAGCAGCTGGGTTGCTCGAAGGTATCTCAAAGGAGGCACAAGGGAGGAACAAGCATTGCCATTTTTGCATAATGGAGGCAGAGTGGCGGCGTAGGTTGTGCAGGCGAAGCACAAAGGAAACAGGCAAGAACATGTCCTAATTTTGCATGTTGATGGTTCAAGGGAGGTTCAAGTATCGCTGGAGCAGTTACATAAAAACAGGATTTTCTGGGTTAAGGCGACACTTGAGCGTCCTGGCCAGTTTTTTTTTTTTTTTTTTTTTTTTTTGGTTGATCAAAGGTAGCACAAAGGTCGCAGCACGGCCACACTCTCGCCTGGGTGGTTGTTCGCACCGTTTCCAATACAGTGTTACTTGAGGGAGTTCATGAATGTGCTGAACTGTTTGATGATAAAGTAGTCTCCTGTATCTTACCCATTACTAGGCCAAGTCCACTCAGAACACTTGTGAATTAAGGTCTAATGTTAAGGCAATGACAGAATCCCCAAAATTAGATCAGTCATCCTGTCTCGACCTGAACTCTCTCGCTGACATGTAAATTGTTGGCTCAGACGTGCTCTTGACCTTTGGTTCCATGGTTATTTGATGACATCATAATTGCTCGCCGTAAGCGGGAGTAATCGGAAAGACGCTGGCGACGGCCGGGTTTATCCGTCCATCGTGATATCCTCGTCAGAGAGAAGGTTGTAGTGAAAGTGGTCATTTACGAGGCCAAGATATAATTTTCCCTGGACTAGATTTACTCTGGTTCGTAATCATAACAGCTGTTTTCTGTGGCTGTATAACTACAAGGTAAGTCCCGCATAAAACCTCTGCCAACTGATATACCTCGCTGTGACGTTTTTGTGATTTCTTCTTGGGTAAAATTGAACGTATTCATCGTGAACTCTTGTGTATGTGAACCTCCTGAATTTGATTTTTTATGATTGCTTCTCCTTGTCCTATTTGCACCAGTGACTTATCAGGAGGTACAAGAAAATCATAATGTCATCGCCAACTAAAAGCTGAATACTAGATCCCATTCCCACGGCCCCGTTTCAGCAATGCATAGATAATCTTGTTGTATTGATTACATTAATATGTATCACTTCCTACTAGTCCAGCGGTTAAGCTCCCATATTTGGAGGAATTGTGCAAAAAATGAAAGAAGCATGAAAGTTGGCAAAAGTATCCTTTCGAGCTTATTGATGAATTTCAGATATAGGGCCAAGCTGAAAATAAATTATCTTGGCCAAAATCCAAGATGGCGGCCAAGATGGCCGCCAATTTAGAAAATGTCAATAACTTGTGTAAAAATGTCCCGAGAAAGCATTGCAAGTAGTCTAATAATATGTTTTTTGGACTGGGAAATTCAATTTTTGAGGCGCCAACCCTCTCCAGGTACTCAATAGCTGGTTTTTATCACGAATTTGGTAATATTCCCATTAGTCTAACAGTTCAGCTCCATAGTGAGAAGAATTGAATGAAATCCTGGAAAGAAGAATGAAACTTGGCAGAATAATTTCCCAGACCATACTCTATATGTTCAGATATGGGGCCTAGCAGAATTCACAATATATTGCTAAAACTCAAAGATGGCGGCCAAGATGGCCACCAAAATATAAAATACCAATATAGTCCTATATATTTTTCCTCGAATGCATTGCAAGTGCACTGTTTCTATGTTATTAGGATCTAAAAATTTATTTATAAGGGTTCCAGGTCTGCATCATGCATGTGTGAATGAAGTCTGATTTTGTTGGTATTGAAATTGTGCTAAAATTACCCTTTGTTACCAGCACATCTAACGGTAAAACGTATTTGTTGATTACCCTGCCGAAATTTAATATATTTGTTAATTTTAAGTTTTTGAACACTATGTCTCTTTCAATGTGATGAAAAGGACTGTCGATTGGTAAAATGCTCGGCTCTCTTCACTGGAGACTTAAGTTTCTGTCTCCGTTGTTGCTATGAGAGTGGATTGTTATGATCCACACAGAGTCGGTTGTTTTCTACGTGTCCTCTGTTTCCATCCACCACTTCGCCATCCGAGCCACGGAAAGTGCCTTGTAGTAGTTATTATAACCAGCAGTACAATCAATGTAAAAGAAATTTTATTTGTTTATAAGTTGTGGCTCTTTTGCCTTGAGGTGACGGTGCAGCTTTAAGACTCTTTGAAGCGAAAAACGGTACATATTTAGCTGCTCATTGTTAGAAAGAAGTCATAACCTATCGTTAAGACATTAGAGAAAATCTCATGGTTTGTGGCGAGATTTCACCCTTATGCCATTTCGACATCGACGGGGTTTGAACCGGGGACCTACAAACATGTCCTTAACCATGAGGCAACGTTCTTAGCCCGTATATGCTATCTTTGTACTGTGGTGATGGTGCATGACAGAATCTGGACACTTGTAGACACTTGTGCAGTTTGCCGTTTACCTTCTACATTGATAATCTGGTTTATGATCCTAACCAATAAGTTAACTTTGCATTTCCAAGTGATGTCTTAAAATACTTCGTTTGCTTACATAATGCACACTTTTAAAAAATATAATGATATTTTTGAAATAATGAATATTTGCTTCATTTATTGAAAAAAATTTATCTTCATGTGCACAGAATGCAAGATTGTAGGTCGGACTGAACTTTGCACATAAGATAAAAAGAACCGATAGTAAGTTGGAATTGTGGGCGTTTTACTAGAAGAAAAACGCTCTTGTCCTGCAAAATATAAAAGAAAATATTCAGGAATGGTTATAATATTTGCTGGCAATATTACTAAAAAATAATGTAATAAACTATTCTGTTCAGTAATAATATTCAGAAGTAGTCTATCCTCATTAATATATGTTTACTTCATGAAGCGAATGGTATGAAATACAAGTTTCCCAAGTATTCTGCATTTGGGCATAAAACTGACATAAAGGGAAAGTACAATGGTTGCCAGAGCTCAGAAGCTAAATGCACAGCAAAGTTACAATCACCAATCAAGTCGATAAAAACTCAAACCAAACTTTGTACTGAATTTTTAGGTAGTCAAGTTAATGAAGAAAGAATGCATGTCTGGAACCTGAGGGTGCATTATATTTTTCAACCTTGTTTTGTGAATTAGACTTTCTATCTTCCGTCTTGCTGTACCATTTTCTTAGCATCCATCCATGAAAGATCAGCTAGCTTGAACCTGGCAGCACCGACTCATACATGTGGTGAATATTTCTAACGATATATGCATGTACTACATAAATCTACAAATGTGCATAAAGTCAGCAAATGAAAGTATTTTGTTGACACCAACGCATTATGCAAAGTGAATTTTAATGGCAACTCGCTGAGAAGAACAGTTTTATGACACAAACATTGCATCACAGCAAATGACAGTGATACTTTACTGACACACATGTGTCGGTTCTTTCCTACGATCATGCAGTCTTAAGTCTGCATCGTCACCGTATCGCAAAATTAGTAATCTGCATGAATGTTATTTCATGCATTCATCACCCTAGTACAAAGGCAGCATACAGCAACATGTTGCGCAGCTCTAATGTGTGTGGATTCTGTTTTCTTGCCAACATACAGTCTGAAAGCCATCAGTTCATTGCAAAAGAAGCTTAGAATCCATACAGCACACAGGTGTGAGCTTCTACATAAGCGCGTATCTTGTCATGCACACATGTACTCCAAATTCATTTTAAATAAAAGTCTTTCCTTTTAAACAGATAGGTGTTCAAATACTTTTAACTAGAACGTGTAAATTAAATTTCAGCTGAACTATTTGATTTTTAATTACACTAATCAAGATTTACATGAATGTTAATTTGATGGTAAAATTAAATATCATGTTTGTAGATTTTCGAAAACCCTGCCTATTCTTCACTGATATATGAAGCTCCCACTGATACCACCAGGATACCTAATTTTCTTTCATCCCTTACCTCGGCAAAGCAGTTAATACATTCGTTAGCATGCAAATAAAGGGATTTCACATAGAGGAAGTCAGATATTAAATATTAATATAATAAAACCTACCCCAGCAAATGACACTTTCATTTTAAAGTGCAATATTCAGCAAATTTTATCCAGTTTACCGTTGGGTGTACTGATGAAAAAGGGAATTTTAGTACAATTTCATTAGGTACGCACAGACGGAATCTATACAGCTGACAGGTGTGAGCTTCTTACATAGGTCTGTATTCTGCCACGCACGCATCCAGTCTGATATAAAAGTTATAAGCAGGATAAACTTTATATTATATGGATCGTCTAATTTATTTTATAATAATATATAAATAATATACATTGTACATATGGATCGACTAATTTATTTTATAATAATATATAAATAATATGCATTGTACAGTCAGTGGTAATTACTATTACAAGCCACTCTCCATGGCTCGGATGGTGGCGTTCGCTGGTATATATACAAGGGTGAAGGAAAGAGAAGGACAAGGAGGAATTCACCCACCTTGGATGGGCCATTATAACCCAATAGGAATAGGGGCGCCAGTGGAGATAGTCGAGCGTTTTACCACTCAATTGCAAAATTAATATATATGTTAAATGTCAGCACAGTTCGACTTATGCATTTGATATTTCCCAATTGCCCTAACAAAGGTTTACATGAATGCTAATTGTTTACGGACATATTAAGTTCGATCCTAATTTCATTGCAGATTTCGACAGATAAGTTTTTTGCACCCTTCACCTCTTCAAAGGAATTATATTTATAAGCATGCAAATAAAGGGGGAGTAAAAGGAAGAAAGGAAGAAACATTACAATAAAAATTGTTCTACTATTAAAGCATCCGAATTCATTACAAAGCAGACAAACCTAAGCCAGCAAATGACACTTTCATTTGACATCGATCACAATGTATGCGACTACTGTGCAGAACTCGACAAATAATGTTTGCTATCCATTGTGCTAGTAAACAAGGGAAAATGTAGGACAATTTCAATATAAACAAAACCAGGATTCATTTACAGAGTCATTTTACAGACTTTAAACCCTTATAAATGAATTTTTCGACCCCAAAAACATAGAAATAGTGCACTTGGAAAGCATTCTACGACAAATATAACCGAATGTATTGATATTTGATAATCCGGCGGCCATCTTGGCCGCCATCTTGGATTTTGACCAAGATCGGATGAATTCCGCTTGGCCCTATATCTTAAAATGTTAAGTATGGTCTGGCCAACTATTATGCCAAGTTTCATGCTTCTTTCACATTTTGCACAATTCTTCTCTTAACAGCTGGACTATACAGGTTCAGTCCCGTAACAGTGGTATAAGACGCATTTGTGACCCCACATTTGAAGAAGCCGGGATTAGACCGAAAATATCTTTAAAATTATAGGCCAATGTCATTTCTTCTTTTCCTTTCTAAAACCCATGAGAAAACTGTTTAAAAGAGGTTACAATGTCATCTTTATGAAAATAGCTTAATCGAGAGACGGTTGTACTGTCATGGGTGGTCTGCTGATAGAGGCAGACGAGAGAAGCCCTTTTCTCCTAGCGTTTTTGGATTTCAGCGCAGTATTTGACAGGCTTCGTCATTCCATTTTGCATAAATAGTAGACATTACCTTTGGTATAGAAGACACTGCTTCATGGTTCACTTTATACCTCACTTTACGTTCTCAATCCGTTATGGTTGACGGTAGAAAATCAAACCCATGTACCTTGTACGGAGTTCCCTAGGGAACCTTGTTATGACCTGTATTGGTCACTTTATATCCACAACCCCTGTCTCACATAATATCTGCACATGATTGTTCTTTTCATAAGTATGTTGAAGACACTGAACTGTCAAAAGTTAGTCAACCGGGTGAGTTCAGCTCTGTCCAATATAGCATACAGGGTTGTATTGGGGATGCACTATCATGGATGACTGGCAGCAAAACCACCAAGACTGAAGTTATGCCTGTTTGATCTAAGCCCCGTCTACGGATGATTGACCGTGAGTCCTTAAACGTTGGTGGCGGCACTGTTCCTTTTCAAACATCCGTGAAGTATCTCGGTGTTATGATTGACCGGAATCTTTCAATGCATGATAATATCAGAAGTATATATCGTGCAGCCTTCTCGAACGCCGCCGTGGGGGCCCCACGAAACCATTCGTTTCAGATTGATGCAAAAGCTTACTGTGTGGTATCAAATTTAACTTTAGTTCTAATCCACAACTTTAGTTCTAGTGAACAACGATCAGTCCACCGGGGGGCGAACTTGATGAACTTGAACACTCTCTGATGACTAAAATGAAGAGATCATACGGTTAATGTCGTATGCATTGATGCCCCAGTTTGATTAAATTTTGTCATATGTGTTTACTAATAATAGTCCGAGTGGACATTGGTCATCAGCCTATGACCACTAGGGGGTTTAATATCGGAGAAAATAGTAAAATTGTGCAGCTGATGGTATACGAGTATCAAACGTATGTATTTTATCTGAAAGCCTCTATTAAAAAAATAGAAAAGTATATTCGGCAAATTTTTAGTCATTATATGTATCATTTTTTCTTAAAGTGGACTTAGGGAGAGGCACAGGAATAAATTTGATCGATATTGCGCGCGCGTGCGTGTGTGTGTGTGTGTAAACAAAGGTAAAGGTGGGGGTTTATAGTCTGATATCACCGCCGATGTCAGTCTCATCCGACTTTACACTTTGTCTTCCTGGTCTTTCGGGCTTGCTCTTTCTTGTAGCTTTTTCGCAGCTCTCTCTGTAGCATACAACCAAAGCAGCCATATCAGGCGCTAGAAGGTTATTCGTTCTACATTGCCTTCCTCCCATAACCGGTACCCGAGTGTGTGTGTGAATTGCGCTTTGACTATCGGAGTCTGGCGCTATATAAATACTATCTATCCATTTATCTATCTATTATTGTTATTATCATTATTCAACCAAAGTGAATTAACAGCATCAAATTAAACATATTGATGTAAATGTGTAGCTTTAAGTTACAGCCCATCTACATTTTCCAGTGTAACAAAGCTTTTCGTATTTTTAATGGTATTATCAAGGTTAGAAATATCGATATGCTAGTGTATACATATAAGCTGCATTTGCCTGTGTCAGTTTTATGTTAAGATAATATGATAACTTATTATCATAAGCGTAATGTGTTTTATACTTGATTCATGTATATTCTTATTAATATGCGTGTGAAAGGTAAAATTGTTACATATATTGTTTTTCCTAAGCATTTTTCCTACAACATACTACTATTTATGTGCACAATATTATATATATCTTATCCGCAAGCATGCGCACTGCGCCTAATGGTCATTTGCTCTGGTCGGTAAAATGATATGAGAATAAGTTTTTATGTCAAATGAAACAGTAAAAACGATTACTAAGACTTTTTAACAGGATGCTCGCCGTGAAATATAAGGTATTTTTTCACTTTTATAAAGGTTAAAATATAATTTTTTGTTTCTATAAAACACCAGATTTTTATTCTATAGCGACAGGTGCCGCTGGAGTGGGGAATGATCATCTTGATGCATGACGCCTATCTTGCGAGGCCGAACTAGTCGAGAATTAGTGACTCACATGAATCAATTTGATTATTAAAATATTAAATTAGGACTGTATATGATACATTACTTGCCCAGTTGAGTTTGTATTGTTGTTTTCTTGTTTGGAAAAGAAACATGATATTTTGAAAGCCATGAATTTATTACACAAAATAAATAGAACAATTATATTTAAGCCTTCAAATGCACAATCTATATGTTATTGAATGTAACTGATTTTAATAAATAACTTATTGTATATATGAAATAAATCTTGCACATTCGCGGAATTCTCTGGGTTTTTTTTTATTGTGCTTTGCCACGAAAATGGATGTGGCGCACCTGGTATAACACGTTTAAGCGAGTTTCTGTATTTGAGTGTGTGAGGGTATAAACGACTATCCTGAAAGTGTATTAAAACATTGGGTCACAACGTACCTCGTGGTGTATTCTTGCCTTAGCTAAATAATACCCGGGTATAAATATGTGTTAGCGGCATTGAAGCTCTCTGATATTAGAGAGTCTGGGACAGCGTACAGGCGTCCTGCAGTGTGCTTTTTTATATCTTGCATTGATGACCCTACTGTTAGGCTCTATAAGGATTCAAATACTTTCGTCATTTTTAGCTCAGCTGACTGTAAATCATCTGAGCTATAGTGATCACTCTTTGTCCGTCGTCCGTCTGTCCGTCTGTCCGTTAACCAGGCACAAATCGTAACCGCTGGACCTAAAATCTTGTAACTTCAAAATTCTGAGAGGTTCATGAAAAATCTCCTTGGAAACCAGAAATTAGGTCTCTGTTACCCATATCCTTCGAGCTATGGGGCCCCAAAGTACCCCCCCCCCACCCTGAAGAGTAAAAAATTCCATACAAAAACTTCAATATCTCATTAACTACATCACTGATGGTAATGATTTTTGGCATACACATTGATCATGAAATGTTCCATCGGTTCCTGCAGACTGGTGGCGCCACCTGTATTTTTCGATTTTTTTACGAATAGTTTCCCCTTTTTTGGGACCTTTAAAGATGTGGTTATCTGTCAACAGGGTACATATTGTAACAACTAGACCTAGAAGCTTCATTCTTGTCATGCAAGGAGGCCCATGAAAAGTGTCTGTGGAAACCTCAAATTAGGTCTCTGTTTCCCATATCCTTTAAGCTATAGGACTCCGAAGTATCCCTCAGAATAATGGACAATTTGATACAAAAGCTGAAGTATCTGAACAACTAATGCAGAGATCACCATGATTCTATGCATGGATATTGATTAAGGAGTGATCATCAGTTTCTGCAGACTGGTGGTGCCGACTTTATTTTATTCAATTTTTTCGATTTTTTTTCTCTAATTTTGAGACCTTTAAGAATGCTGTCATCTGTTAACGTGGCATATATAGGACTCCGAAGTATAAAATAATGGAAAATTTGATACAAAAGCTGAAGTATCTGAACAACTTATGCAGAGATCACCATGATTCTTTGCATGGATATTGACCATTAAGTGTTTTTATTAGTTTCTGCAGACTGGTGTAGCCACCTGTATTTTTTTTAAGTTTACGCATTTTTTCTCTATTTTTGAGATATATAAATACAGACACAATCTTGGCTTGTTGGTTAATCTGTTTGATGCTTCAGTTGAATGGGTATATACTACCATTCAGATGATAAAATTTCCTTTTGCGAATCTCTTCCCAGTCAGCTGAGCGTCATGACCCGTGGGTCACTTGTTTACAACGGCTCGTGACCTACAATTACCGTGTCACTTGACACAACCCAGACCAATCCTTGATTTTTTTTTATAAACTTTTTAACTACACCTAACACATGCGAGAAAATATCCGTTTTAACTCAGCATATTGGTTAATCCCTGTGCATGGTTTGCCGAATATGTTACCGCATAAATACAAGTATGGCTTGCACGGCCGTTACTGGGCGGCAACAAACCTGCAAGCAATACAGGAAATGACCCAATACCATAGAGATTGGTTTTCAGTTTGGTTTGTGAGTCTCGTGTTAATACTCCACTAGTGGCATAATATGAATACTATCGGCTGTTAACCAATGCAACTTGGTGTAACTGAACGTAGCAGTTCATTACCCTATGACTTGTATCAAGTTTACCAGGCCATTATAAATGACTACACAGTCGTGTATTCAGGTGTATATATATATATATATATATATATATATATATATATATATATATATATATATATATTAAGATGAATACGCCTTAGTGTTGACTGTTTATTTCCTTCACGAGCTTTCGAAGCTTAGAGCTCCTTCGTCAGGTATCAAGTCAATATATATATGTGTGTGTGTGTGTGTGTGTGTATATATTTATATATATATATATATATACGTGTGTGTGTAAGTATGGCAGACAGCGAGAAACAAAATAACTGAAGGTGATGAACAGGATGTGTATATTGTATACAGCCTCGCATTTCCCAATTATTATGAGGAAGCGTCCCATAATATCGTCGTGTCTAACCACAACACGACCTGATAAACGAACTGCATTTTAAAATGACCTATTCATATACCAGGTATGTTAAATATATATGCAATATGGTGTGTTCACCTTTACATACTATGGTATCTGAGAATATATCGTTTGGCTACTCCTTCACAAGGGTAGAAATAAACTGACATCGAGGGCAAAGAATGACGCTAAACAAGCATAGCGCATGCCACCTGGTGGCCTTAGCAAACAATTCTACAAATCAAGATTATTCTTGCTTCCTTCGTGCTTTCCTCAGTGTTTCTTCCATCAAGTTTTTTCTCCCTGTGTGTGAGTTGCCGAGCATGTTCAAGAATGGACTTCTCGTCACGCTATTTTGTTATGGTTAACATACGCATACAGAAGCGGTTCCAGGGGGAGGGTCCAGCCCCCCCCCCCCCCCTCCTTTTTTTCAGCCGCCACAACCTTTTTTTGAAGGTTCCAGACCAATTTTTACGGCCTAGACCCCCGCCCCCTTCTTCGGACTTGAAGACCTTTTCAGGCTTTTTCCTTTATCCTCCTCGGTTGGATCCCTCTTTATTTTTTTAATTCCGGATCCGCCCCTGGTGTACACACGTACAAACTCACACAGTTACATATTACCGGATAAAACAGGTGTAAAATAAACAGTTTGTCCGTGTGCGGAATTGTTGGTTAGAAACCTATTGTATTCAGCACTGAACTAATGGCGTGAGACAATACACTAATCGTTGAATACCTTTAAGGCTACACCAGATTCAGAGAAAAAAATCTAGTGTGCGAGTTGGTGAATCATTTATCATTTTTTTTAACTTATTTACCGCTCGAGACCCAGCATGTTAAATTTTTCAAGGTTGCCAGAAATAAAATACAAAAAAAACTTCAGTTCCAGAAATGCTGTATATAATTAACACACCATTTAGTCCATTTTCTAGACCTTTAACAATTCTTACTAATTGCATATGAAAGATTGTATGACTATGCAAGGATACAGATTATTATAAATTGTTCAACGTTACGTAATAGCTAAATCTTTGATGCGTGCAGATCCTTTTGGTGTTTTTGTTTGTAAAGGACTTCCGTGCTTCGTTTACTATCTGTGTCTCTCCGCTCTCTTTATTCCAGATCGACGCCTTAGTGAATTTTAATTCCTCGAAACACCTCATTCACATCAGTCGGTCCATTGGTCAAGTTAAAAGTGAACGAATAAAGCCCGAACATTTTACAATGTTTCCGATTTATTAATTTACACCTGTGTTCTCCATTTTTAAACAACGGTTATTGGGCAATGAGGTGATGTGGCACGGGAGTTACAAGGAGTTAGTGTTGTACCATGAAGTTCCTGGGTCGGGTCGTCTTCTTATCGTCAGTTATATAACTCCTGGGAAGACATACAGGTAATCCCTTCTATATATTGATTTACGTCAAACAGATCCGTATGTAAATACCTCTATATTTTTATAATACGGCCTGTATGAATTGTCATCGTGTCTAATATGAGAGGTTATGAGACATAGACCGTATACCAGGCCTATATAACGTACACATATTAAAATACATCATTATTTTATATGCTCGTCTATGACGGGACGTCTGTCTGTCCTTCCGTTTTCCCGTCCGTTAGCTTTTAGTGTCGCCGCGATAACTTACCGGGGCTTTGATAGATTTTCACGAAACTCACCATAACTAATTAACAACTGATCATCTCGCCCGAGTTCGATTATGGGCAAAATCCATGCTTATAAAATGAAGTCAGATTGATTTTGATAAAACTCATGAGAAATATCAATCAATATAATATCTCTCATAAGTTCAATTTCCAGCAACATCCATACATATTCGTCAAGTCAAAGGTCACGAGACTATGGTAGCGGAGTGCTGACTTACCAAAATTCCGATGGATTTTCATGAAACTCATTATGTATTTTAAGTAATACTGTTTCTCACCTAAATGAAATTCTTCTCCATGCAAAATAACAATTGTCAGTTTAGGAAATATATGATTTATGACGATTCGTATATATGTATATATCCGATATATGTATTCTGCTCTCGACAAATTGTGATACAATATCTACCGTTGTCTTTAGTGTCCCGTGTAATTAGGTAGACACATTATAATGAATTCACTTCCTGGTCTATGTCCGGCTTAGGTGACAGATTTATATATCGCAGGCACTTGTTACATTCGGGGAGGGGTTGGGTTCAATGTAATAAGCATTGGAATACCCCTCCTCCATATAGACTGGAATTTTTAAGTAAAGCATTTTTACATCTTTTTGTTTTTTAAATCGATACTATACCCTGTTATTTTATTCTAAAATACATAAATATTGCTTTAATTTGATTAAAAATAAAAGAAAAAAAAAACATGAACTAAACCGTATTTGCGGGACACCCCTTCCACGTCCAATGTGCTCAGGGGCTACACACATGCGACAGTTGGGAATCCCTGTCCCCCCCCCCCGCATCACTCACCGAACTGGTTTTTTACCCACAACTGAGAACATTTTATTATTATTATTATTATTATTATTATTATTATTATTATTATTATTATTAATATTATTATTAACCAGTATATAAAGAAAAATGGGGAGGGAGGCTAATTTAAGCCTATTTGTAGGGTTGGGGGGGGGGGGGGGGTTGAAATTGTTCCTCTGATACAGTTTATTTTGTTTTCTCAGTTCCAGTTCATTACTGGAGTGGTAGTTTATTGCTTGTAGTGGTAGTTTATTGCGCAAAGCATATACATGATTGTTGTAAAGGAGTTAAATGTACAGGACACGAGGGAAAGCTGTGCTCATGATATCATTATTTATCAAGATAAAAACTATCAATGGAAATAAGCCAAAATTATATTAGTGGTTCGAGGACAAGAAACGTTAATTGTTTCGAAAGTGATCTGATTGAATAGTAAAATGTCATGCTGTATAATTTCCTATTCTGTTTTTTTTTTTTTTTTTTTTTGCTTCAGAAGCCAAAGGAACGTCAGCCCTGCTTTACAATGAGGAAGACAATCACGACTCTATTCTCCATCGGCTGGAACTCAACTCAAGTTGCATTAAGTGTCTGTTTGATTGCGGTAAATACTGCCTGCGTGACAAGCCGCTCCGTTTCAATTATACTGACGTAGATATCGGACCAGTAGGTGAGGATAAATTTCCAGTAATGGTCTATATCTCTTTACAATCACATTTTTCCAGTACGTAAGGATATATTTGCAGTAATGGTCTTTATCTCTTTACAATCGCAGTCATTCAGTAGGTGAGGTTATATTTCCAGTAAAGGTCTGTATCTCTTTACAATCACATTTTTCCAGTACGTAAGGATATATTTGCAGTAATGGTCTATATCTCTTTACAGTATCAGTTATCCAGTAGATGAGGATATATTTCCAGTAATGGTCTGTATCTCTTTACAATCGCAGTCATTCAGTAGGTGAGGATATATTTCCAGTAATGGTCTATATCTCTTTACAATCGCAGTCATTCAGTAGATGAGGATATATTTCCAGTAATGGTCTATATCTCTTTACAATCGCAGTCATTCAGTAGGTGAGGATATATTTCCAGTAATGGTCTACATCTGTTTACAATCTCAGTTATCCTGTACGTAAGGATATATTTGCAGTAATGGTCTTTATCTCTTTACAATCGCAGTCATTCAGTAGGTGAGGTTATATTTCCAGTAAAGGTCTGTATCTCTTTACAATCACATTTTTCCAGTACGTAAGGATATATTTGCAGTAATGGTCTATATCTCTTTACAGTATCAGTTATCCAGTAGATGAGGATATATTTCGAGTAATGGTCTGTATCTCTTTACAATCGCAGTCATTCAGTAGGTGAGGATATATTTCCAGTAATGGTCTATATCTCTTTACAATCGCAGTCATTCAGTAGATGAGGATATATTTCCAGTAATGGTCTATATCTCTTTACAATCGCAGTCATTCAGTAGGTGAGGATATATTTCCAGTAATGGTCTACATCTGTTTACAATCTCAGTTATCCTGTAGGCGAGGATATATTTTCAGTAATGGACTATATCTCTTTACAATCTCAGTTATCCAGTAAATAAGGATATATTTTCAGTAATGGTCTATATCTCTTTACAATCTCAGTTATCCAGTAAATGAGGATATATTTCCAGTAATGGTCTATATCTCTTTACAATCGCAGTCATTCAGTAGGTGAGGATATATTTCCAGTAATGGTCTACATCTGTTTACAATCTCAGTTATCCTGTAGGTGAGGATATATTTCCAGTAATGGACTATATCTCTTTACAATCTCAGTTATCCAGTAGGCAAGGATATATTTCCAGTAATGGTATGTATCTCTTTACTATCTCAGTTGTCCAGTAGGTGAGGATATATTTCCAGTAACGGACTATATCTCTTTACAATCTCAGTTATTCAGTAGTCATGGATACATTTCCAGTAATCCCTATATCTCTTTACAATCGCAGTTATCCAGTAGATGAGGATATATTTCCAGTAATGGACTATATCTCTTTATAATCGCAGTCATTCGGGGGGTAAGGATATATTTGCAGTAATGGGCTATCTCTTTACAATCTCAGTTATCCAGTAGGCAAGGATATATTTTTAGTAATGGTCTGTATCTCTTTACAATCACATTTTTCCAGTACGTAAGGATATATTTGCAGTAATGGACTATATCTCTTTACAATCTCTGTTATCCTGTAGGCGAGGATATATTTTTAGTAATGGACTATATCTATTGACAATCTCAGTTATCCAGTAAATGAGGATATATTTTCAGTAATGGTCCGTATCTCTTTACTATCTCAGTTATCCAGTAGGTGAGGATATATTTTTCCAGTAATGGTCTGTATCTCTTTACAGTCTCAGTTATCCAGTAGTCATGGATACATTTCCAGTAATCCCTATATCTCTTTACAATCTCAGTTATCCGGTAGATGAGGATATATTTCCAGTAACGGACTATATCTCTTTACAATCTCAGTTATCCTGTATGCAAGGATATATTTTCAGTAATGGACTATACCTCTTTACAATCTCAGTTATCCAGTAAATGAGGATATATTTCCAGTAATGGACTATATCTCTTTACAATCGCAGTCATTCAGTAGGTGAGAATATATTTCCAGTAATGGTCTACATCTGTTTACAATCTCAGTTATCCTGTAGGCAAGGATATATTTTTAGTAATGGATTATATCTCTTTACAATCTCAGTTATCCAGTAAATGAGGATATATTTCCAGTAATGTTCTATATCTCTTTACAATCGCAGTCATTCAGTAGGTGAAGATATATATCTAGTAATGGTCTACATCTGTTTACAATCTCAGTTATCCTGTAGGCAAGGATATATTTTCAGTAATGGACTATATCTCTTTACAATCTCAGTTAATCAGTAAATGAGGATATATTTTCAGTAATGGTCTATATCTCTAATCTCAGTTATCCAGTAAGTGAGGATATATTTCCAGTAATGGTCTGTATCTCTTTACCATCTCAGTTATCCAGTAGATGAGGATATATTTCCAGTAATGGACTTTATCTCTTTACAATCGCAGTCATTCAGTAGATGAGGATATATTTCCAGTAATGGTCTATATCTCTTTACAATCGCAGTCATTCAGTAGGTGAGGATATATTTCCAGTAATGGTCTACATCTGTTTACAATCTCAGTTATCCTGTAGGAAAGTATATATTTTCAGTAATGGACTACATCTCTTTACAATCTCAGTTATCCAGTAAATGAGGATATATTTTCAGTAATGGTCTATATCTCTTTACAATCTCAGTTATTCAGTAAGTGAGCATATATTTCCAGTAATGGTCTGTATCTCTTTACAATCTCAGTTATCCAGTAGGTGAGGATATATTTCCAGTAATGGTCTACATCTCTTTATAATCGCAGTCATTCGAGGGGTGAGGATATATTTGCAGTAATGGGCTTATCTCTATACAATCTCAGTTATCAGGTAGGCAAGGATATATTTTCAGTAATGGTCCGTATCTCTTTAAAATCTCAGTTATCCAGTAGGTGAGGATATATTTCCAGTAATGGTATGTATCTCTTTACAATCTCAGTTATCCAGTAGTCAAGGATATATTTGTGGGGATGACAAATAAAGTTCACTAGCTTTTCCCACAGAAGCGGGTACGATTTGAATTGGTTGGAACGGATGAACAACAAGAGACGTGTTTTCACTTGAAGATACAAATCATTACTGTTTATTCACATAAACAACAGCGGGGCTCTTGCCTTGAGACATATGCCATATAAGGGTACTGTCTAGACATTGTGGGAAACAAAGAGAATTAATCTTAATGCGTGTCAGAATGAGTTCTGTTTCTTGAGAGACATGTTACATGTTTACATTGAGATCCTTTGTTAGGTCGTATTACTATGGACTAAACTGGAGCGAGGCAGGATGACCAGGGACCCGTAAATCCCAGTACATGCACTTATACTTTCCGACATCCTCCGGGGGGGGGGGGGAGAAGATGGAGTGAAATTATCCTACGTCTTATAAAAATGATCTGAATACTTACGAAAACTTATACTTGATAGCATGATGAAAATATACTTGAAAAAATGTAATCAAAATAAGATTACCAATACTATCAATATTCAATATATAACTATAAATGTAGAATATATTTAGTCTACGGTATATCTAAAGCAATGAACCTCTTCAAAAACTCAAGCACTAAATGTAATAAACTTCGCAATAGAGCGTAACGCTTCGTGTAATTTATGTTCAGACAGTACTTTAAATAAGGAGTAGTCATTCAAAAAAGGGTTCAATACACCCAACGGTATTGCTAAAATATCTCAATTAATGCAATCTATAAATACGAAACTATTCATGCACGTATTATAACTATGAGCGTATATATGGGTATATGATCAAATCATAACATGACGAGTTCGTAATGAATCAGTCTCTTAGTAATGTATCTGTCCACGCTTTCACTTGCTCGCGTGCTCTGACTGCTGCCCGGCGCGTGGCAGGTCTTGACCTAGAAGGACAACTGGTCGTTGACTTGTCGTTAACCAATTTGTCACTGGGAGTGTCACTTTGTTTTACTGTATCACTGAACTCCTGCACTGAGTCGCAGGATATCTCGAGCGGATAGAGTTTCGTGATTGGACGGGTGGTCAGTCCTTGTTTTGTTCTGATGGCCGCCGATCGCGCTAGCCCATCTTTACCGAGATTTAACTCCTGCACTATGGCCATGTGCCAGTATATCCTGCGTTTGTCATCGCTGTGGACAATAACAACATCGCCCACTTTGATAGCATTATCTGTTTTCCCAGTAGCACTGTGTCTTTCACGTAGCGCGGGTAAATACTCTCTTGACCAACGTTGCCAGAAATCTTGATGGATCTTCGCAAGGTATTTCGCACGTTTCTCTATGGTCCGCTGGCGCGTCAATATGAAGTTTGGGTCCATGATCTCGTCAGCATCAATGTTCTCGCGGGGCATGGTGTTAAGTATGCGACCATGGAGCAAATGTGATGATGTCAGCGGTTCATCTTCACCGACATATGTAAGCGGGCCGTCATTAAGCACTGATTCCACCTCAGTTGTCACTGTGGTTAGCTTAGCTCATCAAGCGTAACGCGTGCGCGTCCCAATACCTTCTTAATGACGGTCTTGGTGAGCCCGATTAATCTTTCCCAGAAACCCCCGAACCATGGGGCTCTTTTAGGGATAAATTTCCACTTCACGATTATTGATCATGTGGTTTTGTACAGTTTGCGACCTTGTGATTTTTCCGATCTCATCTGCTGCAGACAAGAATGTCATAGCGTTATCGGATATGATTTTGCTTGGGACTGAACGTCTTGCACAAAATCGTCTGAATGCATTCAGGAATGTCCCGGCTGATAGGTCATAAACGATTTCAAGGTGAATTGCATGTGTAACTGCACAGGTGAACAGACATATGTAAACCTTGTCTTCTGTACTTGTCTTTGGTGATATGACGTAGAGTGGACCGGCAAAATCAATTCCAGTTATTGTAAAGGGTGGCGCTTCAGTAACTCTGAATGACTGAAGAGGTGGCGAAATTGGTGATCTGTAAGGCTTGCCGGTAATTCTCAAACATGTGACACATTTTCTTATTACTGATTTCACAATTTCACGTATTCTAGGAATCCAAAATCTTTGACGAATGTATGTAACTGTTGTTGGCATTCCAGAGTGCAGAACCTTTGCGTGAGCGTTTTGTACAACAAGCGTGGTGAATCTGTGTTTCTTTGGCAGAAATACTGGAAATTTTGTATCCCTAGAAACAGGCGCATTGTGTAGCCTCCCGCCTTAGCGGACGACACCGTCACTGTCCAGAAACAAGCGCAGTTGTGCAACTAAACTCGGCTTTACCGAATCTTTGTTTTGAATAGCGGCGATCTCGTGGCTGATGGTCTCTGTCTGCGTTGTTTTAATCCAAACAGTTTCAGCTCTGGTAAGTCCTTGCACTGACAAATGACATTTCTGTCCAGATGTGATCTTGCACCTGAGAATGTCAACGAAACGTAAAACTAACGCGGTAACGCGAAGCAGCTTGTCCAGACTGCTGTAGCGTTCAATATCCATGACCTTGTGTATGCCTGTATCTTGTCCTTGTTTGACCAAGTGCACTTGTGCCGGAATAGCGGGTTCATTTTCATTGTTTTGATCTTGCGCGAGTAACACTTGACTGTCAAAAATGTCACAGATCGGCCAGTCACCGTCGCTGAGCCAATTGGGCCCTTTCCACCAGAGATCAGATTTCTCCAGGGCACTTGCTGTTATGTCTCTTGTCAGCAAGTCTGCGGGGTTGTCTTTCGTTGGGCAATATCTCACTTCACAGCCCATTTCTTTTATCTCTTTCACTCTATTGTGAACGAAAGTAGGGAGTTTCTTGTTTCCTTTAATCCAGTGAATCACTATTTGGTAGTCAATCCACATGATTGTTCTTGTAATGCGCAGTTTGTTTTGTAATGCATTTATTACAAACTTAGCCAGTCTTGTCCCAATAACTGCTCCCATAAGTTCCATGCGTGGTATGGTGATAGGTTTGAGTGGTTTAACTCGGGTTTTGGCCATCACAAGTGACGTTTCGCCATTACAGCTGATGTATATAGCTGTACCGTATGCTTGCGGACTTCCATCTGTGAAGACGTGCAGCTTACATTCGTCGCCATTCTTTAGTCCCTTGATAAACTGACGGTCAATCCTCACCGTTAGAGCTGCCTGTAACTCTTTTGCGATCGCGTGCCATTTTACCTGTAGGGGATCAGGAATGGGATCGTCCCAGCCCAGTCGTTGTGCCCATAACTCTTGAATGAGCGATTTTGCGCTGATATGGCACGGAGAAAGGTATCCTAGCGGATCAAAGAGACTAGATGACATGCGTACAATCTCGCGTTTAGTGATGGGATAAACTTCAGGGACACGTTTTCTCGAATACGTTATTATGTCTGAGTCTGTTATCCATCGCATGCCAAGTGCGTTTACTTCGGATTTCTGTTCAGATATACCTTCCTTTGTAGCGATATCTTTGAGCGCCTTGTCATTTGACGACCAGGACCGAAGGTGAAATCCACATGATTGCATCATTCGGTTTGCTTCATTGTAATAACTAACAGCGGATTCACTGCCATCAGTCCCACTTAAAATATTGTCCACGTAGATGTTTTGTTGTATGTCAGATGCTGTTCCCGAGCGGTTTTCTTCCAGGTGTGTTTTGAGAACAGAATTCAGGATGAATGGCGAACATATTGCACCGAACAGTATCACATTGAAGTGATAGGTATCGAAGCGGCTCTCGGGATTTTCGGGATCTGAAATCCATAGGAATTTCGTGAAATCGCGATCTTGCTCTGCTAACTGTATCTGTAGAAATGCCTTTTCGATATCACTTGCCAATCCTACAGCATTTACACGGAACCGCAGAAGTATAGCACACATGTCATTCAGGAGCGGCGGTCCTGCATCCAGGAAATCATTTAAACTGGGGAGGTCTGATTGTTTACAACTACAGTCATAGACAATGCGAATTGGCGTGGTGGATGATTCTTTCTTGACAGCGTGATGAGGCAGATAGTGACCCTGTTCATGATTTGCGTTCGGAATTTTACTTATGAAGCCTCTTTCTACTTGATCAGCAATGATTTCGTTGTATACTTTGCGAATGTCGGGTTCAAGTCTACGTACCATCGACCGCGTTCTGGCACTAGCTGTTGCATAATTAGTGGGGAGTGGTGGATGGTCTTCGCGCCATGGAAAGCCGGCTTCATACTTTCCATTTCCTAATCTGTTTATGTGTGTTTCTTTGTATAGTTTATATGCACTGTGTTCACTTACCAAGCTATCTGAACACTGATCCTTTATACCTAGGGTCTCTAGGTCCCAATACTGCGACATTATCCTTTCATCAACAGTAGAATCTGCCATGACGTGATGAATGGCGGTGGAGGATCGAACATCGGCGTTTTCGCAAGGGATAGGACCGGATAGTAAATATCCAAATTTGGTGGATACAGCGGTAGGTCCAGGACCTCTCCGTACATCGTCCTCCACGACTGACCAATAGTAATCTGCACCAACCAGAATGTCAATCTCGATGGCCTCAGAGTCCATGCACTGAGCATTGTTTAAATCCTTCAAGTGTGGCAGATTTAGCACAGAAGATGAAACGTGATTTCTGATCGGCGTGGAAATACTTGGCACAATAATTACCTGGAGCGGAATTTCAGGTCTAGTAACAGTTTTAAGTGAAACTGTAGTGGTATTCATCGCGCGCACGGCGTCTGATGTCGCACCAAAGGACGCCAGTTTTACGACTTCTGTATTTTCTGGTGTCAGCTGTAGTAAATCCACGCAGTTGCTGGTTATAAACGATCGCTGGGAGCCTTCATCGAGCAGTACATTTACGTTGAAGCGTTTGCTGCCACTGATTGCTGTTGTTCTGGCTGTTTTTAACAGTACAGGTCCAGGCTGGTGCATCTTTTCTCCCATGGCAAGGTTATTATGAACTGTGGTGGCAGCTTGCTCAGATGCGATGTTATTGTCCGTGTTTGGGGTCTTTTGGATGGAAACGCGATTGGGGTCACAGAGCGCGGTGTGGTGTTTCCTGTTGCACTTTCTACAGCGGTTCCTGGAGTTACAATACATAACTCTGTGTGTTCCCAGGCAATTGAAGCACATTCGGTCTCGTTTAGCGATTTCAAGCCGTTTGGCGGGATCTGGAACGATCGGAAACTCTGTTGACTTGTGCTGCCCCTTACAGAAAGCGCACTTGCTTGTTGACGAGAACTGGCGCTGCGGTGTAGCACTAACTTTCTTTCCTTTTACTAGAAAGGCTGCGGTTGGGGAATATTCATCAGTCGATATGTCAGACATATAGAAACTATTAGCGGTGCCGGCTTCTGCTGCTTGAATTTCTCGCAGTATAGCTGCGCGGAGGTCTTGCAACTGCCATGCTTTATCACCATGGTCTCTCGTAATCAGTGTTCTAACTCTTCCCGGCAGTATGTCCATTATTACTGGGACCAGTAAATCATCATACGAGTCTTGTGTCTTTTCTTAGGATTCTAGTCCTCTCACATAGCTCTCTAGCGTATCGTAGAACAGTCTTGGAACTGCGGTAGTGTCTTTTGGTGTGGGGATCTCCCATAGAGCTTTCATGTATGCACTGACTAGCTTGTGAGATTGTCCATATCTTTCTAACAAAAGTCCCATTGCCTTTTCATAGTTATCATTGGTGAGTGCTAGCCCTTCAATGACACGGCTAGCTTCACTGTCCAGCTGTCCTCTTAGATACTGGAACTTCTGTACATTTGAGAGGGATGGGTCTTGATGGACAGCCGAATCAAATGTGTCATGGAAAGTTTTCCACTGGAGCAGATCACCAGAGAAACGGGGTAGGGGTAACTTGGGCAGATTAACTGATCTCGTACTTACGGTCTTTGGCACTGGAGCTGCGCTTGGTGATGATGCCATAATTGGTAGGGTAATTTGCTTTTCTTGGCGGATGAAGAATCGTTCGATCTTTTCTACGCGTATGCCGTAAGCCGTTGTGGCTTCGTCTTGCTCTAAGAATTCTCTCTCATAGTGTTCATCATCAATGGTTTCAAGTATCTGTGTCTCCAGTCTTTTTATCACTTCGAGCTTGTCCCTAAGTGATTTGATTAGTCCACTTAAAGTGTCGAGACGATCAGTGTTAACTGGCAAAGACATGATATCTGCGGCCTCTTCGAACATTCTTTCCATACGAATACGGTGCCCGGCCCTTGACTTTTTCGGCCGGGGTATCGGAGCAATAACTGAAGTGTCTCCTGTTGTGTTTTCATCGCGGTTAGGCATCTTCTTTCTCTTTATAACTAATTCAATCCTGGTCACGGCACCAATGTGGGGATGACAAATAAAGTTCACTAGCTTTTCCCACAGAAGCGGGTTCGATTTGAATTGGTTGGAACGGATGAACAACAAGAGACGTGTTTTCACTTGAAGATACAAATCATTACTGTTTATTCACATAAACAACAGCGGGGCTCTTGCCTTGAGACATATGCCATTTAAGGGTACTGTCAGAATGAGTTCTGTTTCTTGAGAGACATGTTACATGTTTACATTGAGATCCATTGTTAGGTCGTATTACTAAGGACTAAAACTGGAGCGAGGCAGGATGACCAGGGACCCGTAAATCCCAGTACATGCACTTATACTTTCCGACATCATTTCCAGTAATGGTCTATATCTCTTTACAATCGCAGTCATTCAGTAGGTGAGGATATATTTCCAGTAATGGTCTGTATCTCTTTACAATCTCAGTTATCCAGTAGGCAAGGATATATTTTCAGTAATGGTCCGTATCTCTTTACCATCTCAGTTATTCAGTAGGTGAGGATATATTTCCAGTAATGGACTGTATCGCTTTACAATCACAGTTATCCAGCAAGCGAGGATATATTTCCAGTAATGCAATATATGTCTTTACAATCACAGTTATCCAGTAAATGAGGATATATGTCCACTAATGGACTATATCTCTTTACAATCACCGTTATCCAGTAAATGAGGATATATTTCCAGTAATGGTCTATATCTCTTTACAATCTCAGTTATCCAGTAGATGAGGATATATTTCCAGTAATGGACTATATCTCTTTACAATCGCAGTCATTCAGTAGGTGAGGATATATTTCCAGTAATGGTCTACATCTGTTTACAATCTCAGTTATCCTGTAGGCAAGGATATATTTCCAGTAATGGTCTGTATCTCTTTACAATCTCAGTTATCCAGTCCAGTAAATGAGGATATATTTCCAGTAATGGACTATATCTCTTTACAATCGCAGTCATTGAGTAGATGAGGATATATGTCCAGTAATGGTCTATATCTCTTTACAATCGCAGTCATTCAGTAGGTGAGGATATATTTCCAGAAATGGTCTACATCTGCTTACAATCTCAGTTATCCTGTAGGCAAGGATATATTTCCAGTGATGGTCTGTATCTCTTTACAATCTCAGTTATCCAGTAAATGAGGATATATTTCCAGTAATGGTCTATATCTCTTTACAATCGCAGTCATTAAGTAGGTGAGGATATATTTCCAGTAATGGTCTACATCTGTTTACAATCTCAGTTATCCTGTAGGCAAGGATATATTTTCAGTAATGGACTATATCTCTTTACAATCTCAGTTATCCAGTAAATGAGGATATATTTTCCGTAATGGTCTATATCTCTTTACAATCTCAGTAATCCAGTAATTGAGGATATATTTCCAGTAATGGTCTGTATCTCTTTACAATCTCAGTTATCCAGTAGGTGAGGATATATTTCCAGTAATGGTCCACATCTCTTTATAATCGCAGTCATTCGGGGGGTGAGGATATATTTGCAGTAATGGGCTTATCTCTATACAATCACATTTTTCCAAGACGTAAGGATATATTTGCAGTAATGGTCCGTATCTCTTTAAAATCTCAGTTATCCAGTAGGTGAGGATATATTTCCAGTAATGGTATGTATCTCTTTACAATCTCAGTTATCCAGTAGTCAAGGATATATTTCCAGTAATGGTCTATATCTCTTTACAATCGCAGTCATTCAGTAGGTGAGGATATTTTTCCAGTAATGGTCTGTATCTCTTTACAATCTCAGTTATCCAGTAGGCAAGGATATATTTTCAGTAATGGTCCGTATCTCTTTACCATCTCAGTTATCCAGTAGGTGAGGATATATTTCCAGTAATGGACTGTATCTCTTTACAATCACAGTTATCCAGCAAGCGAGGATATATTTCCAGTAATGCAATATATGTCTTTACAATCACAGTTATCCAGTAAATGAGGATATATGTCCACTAATGGACTATATCTCTTTACAATCACCGTTATCCAGGAAGCGAGGATATATTTCCAGTATTGGTCTATATCTCTAACAAAATCTGTTATTTGATTTCCTCCCTAAAAAGAGGCATCTAGACACATTTCACATTTCACTCATAATAACTTTCTTTAAACTTTCCTTTAAAAATTGTCAAGCCTTCGTGTTCAATGGACCGCCCAGTATATTGGTTTCTCCGCTACGATTTTTTACCATAGAAATGATACAGTCACATGTGCAAGCGTCACATATCGTTTCCATGTATGTGTGTTTCAGCAAGGAGATTACAGACCTGTAATATATTTGATAATATATGATATTATTTCATTATTGTATGTATTATATATGATAATATAGATTTAAATATCCTTTAATTATATTATATTTTTTACATAATATAAAATATGTTTAATATTACATTGAATAAATATAACATTAATGAATAATTATATGTATATGATATAATAAATTCTATATTAGCATCCTGTTACTTGCCCTTATATAATTTATCCTGTTAGTTGTAACTAATTTCAGGAGTAATGGCTTTGAATAATTTCTTAATACCATTCATTTGTTATGAAAATAAATATCATTATATCAATATTTATCATCGTTTCTATTAAAATATAGGCATATAAACAACAACAACAATAATAATAATCATGATAATAGCTATAAATTATTATTATTTTCATAATAAATATTATATTACTATTTTTGTTATTGTTTATTATTATTATTAATTATTATTATTATTATTATTATTATTATTATTATTACATTTAAATATAGGCCTGTGCATATGGACTACCTTGCTCCGTAATTCAAGGATTTCGCAGTTACCAAATATATGTAGTTTTACCAATATTTCAAAATAGAGTTTGAATCTATCGGATCAATAATAATAAAATACTAGCAAACACCCGTGCTTCGCACGGTTTGGGACGAACGAAACAATCCGTACGTTGGTATCGGAAATCCACCGGAAACTGGGAGATACGGAAATCACACAAATCGCGATACGCTATTAATATATAGATACATTATATGTAGGGTGATATGCATAAACATCGTATTGAAGCCAAGAGATTGGACGGAGATGTTTTCGGAGAAGATGATATGATAAATGAAATAATTATTATATAAAAGTATATTATGTTGAACATCGCTATTTAAAGTTGCCCTCCGAATTTTCTTGCGACAAAATCGCACCGTGTAAAAAATTGGTGACATATTCCAAGGTTTATTTGCATCCGATCATCGCATCCGTTCATCGCAACCGTGTAAAAATTTTGGACACTATATTTTCAATTACACATGACACATACCTCCGGCATCGATTATCAGCTGCGATCAACGCATGCAAGCGTTTATCGCAGACCTTAGAGTCCTGCTCGACTTTTGCGATGAACGCATCCGTTAAACGCACAGGGGATTCCACTTCATGACGTGAAATCGGGGAAGCCCACCCTTCCATTACCAAAATATATGTATTAAAGTTCATAGGGGAATAACTGTAGGGAAGCATCATGTCTATAACACTCAACATGCATCTTACTATATATGTATCACTGAAAGATTGCAACAATAAATTTGATGCAATAAAAGTGACATTTAAAGTGGAAGCAAAATAAAGCGTTAAGCACGGGCGCCAGGACAATTATTTTTGTGTGCATGTGTGTGTGTGTGTGGGGGGGGGGGTCCTATCCCACATTAATTTAATCAAAACATAATTATTTGTTATATTTTACTGAAATATCATATAGGTTTACAGGCATAAATCTTGATTTGAAAGGACAAAACTACTTATCGTCATCTGTTTGACGCTTGGATGTGTCATGTGTTGCCTCATGGTTGCCGTCCTTTGATGGCACATGAAAGACGGGTGCGACAAACCAAATGCGATAAACACTGGTTTGTGTGACCATGGGACACGATTTTAGTCGCATGCGACTCGCTCATTTGTCAAACGCCCTGGTTTGTACGGGGTCATGTACGGGGGAGGGGGGGGGGGGGTCGCAGGTAGAAGCCCTCTTCGTGCGATATCCCGGTGACAGGAAGGCCTGCAAAACAATTCTTTCAAAGATCTCCTTTTTGAGAAAGGGATTATTTCGGGCCGGTGACCGCGAAATGTACAAATAAGCCAGATAGGGCCCCCGAGTAAAACTCTGCTCGGCCATCACACACTCTATGGCCATTGTCTTACGGGACCCGAAGACACAAAGAAAAGAGGCGCTCGCGGGGGAGCAAATATTAAAATGATTAAGTATGCACGTAATACGCAAATATTGCAAATAAAACTGGGTGGAATCTCTTCGGACACAACCGGAGCATATGTTTGTCGAAAATCACGGCAATCCGTACGGTGGTATCAGAGGAGATACGGAAAATTACAAAAATCGCCTTACGCTATTAATATATAGATTATATTTCATTAATCAAGCTTGATGAAGAGCTATGTTCAGGCCTACGTACTTTACTAATGGTTTATTTATGATACATTGCAATTACAAAGACACGTAACCTCAGATTGGCATATCCGGAGTGAGACCGGGATCACGCTACATATAAGCATAAACAGGAACACGTATTGATCATTTGTATCTTATAATATAATCGATTTATTTATTTGGAAGCTAGCTCACACGTATGGAATTGCTGTGGTCTGTACAAAGCTGACCCACACAATGTGAAGCGAGGTTCGCATGTGGTATGCTGTCATGAGGTTGTCTCCGGAAGTAATTTGGAACCGGCCTTTTCGACCTCCTTTCAACAGAGATAAAACGAGACTTACGCTCCCTATACCCGCTCTGACAGTATCGATATTTGGGTACATGTAACAGTTTCAAAGAGTTTCGTTAATGTATATAACCTATTTTGTTCTATTTCTAACGTTTATTCAGTGGAAATAGTCTAGAGAGATACATAATCTCAAACACATTATCCTGTATTTGGCTTCATATAAAACTCGAGTGGTAATTATTTTTTTTCTCGAGGAGTATATCAACTGACTTATCTAAGGTGCTCTCAGTACTAACTTTCTTTTATTCAGATTTCCTATACGAAGAGAGCAAGGTCTTCTTTTTCAACAAGAGGTCGCGGAGAATCGAGAGTATACGTTACTCAGCTACGTCATCAACCTTCAGGGTTACAGAACATGAGCTGTGCTCAAACTCAGTAAGAAATTTAAAAATGAGATGTAAATACAAGCTTACAACTGTTATTCAACATTTTCACAAACGGACACAAATTAAAGGCATGCATACGGTGAGAACTAAGAGAAAAATTAAAATGAGTGTTTGCACCCTTACTGGAACATTTTGTTTGGGACAGGACAAAATATGTTATATTATACTATTTCCATTAGCAGTTTCCATTTATCCCCTGTGTGGGAGAATTTTTTCATAAAGACATATGGCCATATGCCACATAACTCCAGCAAAAAAAAAGATATTTAAAAGATATATTGACCGTTGGATAGAACCAATTATCAGCATAGGTTCTATTGAGGCCGTCTTAATTGCTTGAGAAAAGGAGTTATTTGAGCTGATTTTAGCAAAAAGCAAGAATTCAGAAACTGTTCTTTTTCCAAACTATACCAGGGTGAATCTCCTTGAAATCACCTTATTTTGATTGTTCCACAATTGAAGGCAACCCGGGAGTCGTCCAGTGTAGAACAGCCTTCCTAATGGTAATATCGCGTGTAACTAAATCTCATTATCAGTCGGGAACCAACCAAATATTTTTTATTGGTATCTCCTGACCACAAATTAAAAACTTCCATTTGTTTTAGGGCTCCAGTGGGTCCCTTAAGACGGCCCATGGGAGTACATAATACTTGTTGTTTATCTGATAAATTAACACAAAACTGAATTAAAACTTTGTTTTAAACATGGCATTAATTCACGTTTCACTTATCCACAAAGGTTGCACAAGACTTTATGTCCATAATATCCATTCTGATTCTACTCTCTGTATAAAAAGCTAACACGAGTAGGGCTGCCACTTGTTCAGAAAAAGATTATTTTTATTTTCAAATATAATTACCTTTTAATATTTTTTATATTTCATATGTACAATATGCTCTGTAAGCCTTTCATAATAGTCAATCTTTATTAAACAAAGATTGGCTCTACAAAATGATCAGAAATATGAAATACTAAGGATTCATATGTAATAAATGCCGAATAACGGATAAATATCAAACCTTTCGCTTCTCTCAAAACAAAACTGTAAAATTGATTTAAAAAAAAGTTCTACACTTTGGCGATGGTTTATGCTTTTTCAGACATTTTTTTATTTTTTATTTTTCGTACAAGATCTGATAATTGAACCTTTTCCAATACAACAAATAAGTTATGTACCTACATTTACTTTAAATAGCCCTAATAACCAACATTACAATTAATCGTTTTGTGCTTTGCACATGAAAAACCTGTGAAATCGAACGTACCATTCTCTGTTCTGACTCTGGTACTTGTCGTGATACGATTTCTTGGATGTACTGACTGACTTAATATTGTCATGATTGGTGCCTTTTAAAAAAAATTAATAATGCCTACTAAGACAAGTGTTGGTAGTACTCTGACTTAACTCAGGGCTTTGTTATGACTTAGGGTTTGGTCAGTCTTTTTGGCACTTTAATCCCTGTTTTTATGTTCTTACGAGATATTTTAAACCTATCATCTCTGACTGAACGTTGTCGAAAACAACTAAACCAAGATCCAGTATATCAACAGGGATTTTTAAAATCTCTTATTCAATCGAATATGTCGAGAAGCCTTTTTTCTTACATTTTTTTGGTTACTATTTGCATAAGTACAAACCAATAAAATATCAAGCAGCAAAGGGCAAAAGATCCCGGGTCTGGGCACCAAATATTAAAGAACGCAATATTACACAAGCGAGGCGAGTAAGGAATTCCAGCACTTGGGCAGTTTTCTTATCGAATTGTGTGAAGAGGCGATATGTGTGGCATCATGTATGTCAGAAGATGTTTTATTCGCCATTTCACAGGTTACTAAACATTGTTATGGTAAGAGTGTCATGAAGACGAAATAAGATCATCTCTGGGGCTAGCTGTTAAGGCGTATATCGACTGACTGATAGTGTGCCTTGGGTCCTGTAACCATGTGTGGCATCATGTATGTCAGAAGATGTGTTTTATTCGCCATTTCACAGGTTACTAAACATTGTTATGGTAAGAGTGTCATGAAGACGAAATAAGATCATCTCTGGGGCTAGCTGTTAAGGCGTATATCGACTGACTGATAGTGTGCCTTGGGTCCTGTAACTATTCAAGCTTGATCAATTCGGTCAACTCTCACCAGGATGGCATTGTTGTTCATTGCGAGACATAAATGTTCCGGCATTATGCGAACTCACTGTTTCATTTGTGCCCTAAAAATTATAATTTACATTAGTATGCCGAAAATGAACTTTTGTCCATGCTGCTTATCAAATTAACAAACAATATATCACATGACATACACAACCCTAATTTCCTCTGCTGATTGGTACAGTTTGTAAACGTTTCCGTTAGTATTGTTTGTCATAAAATATTTGACTCTGGAAACATGAAAAAGATTTTTATTTTTATCCCAGATATAACAGTGCGTAACGCATGATACAGGAATATTCAACATTGTTTAATTCATTCTACGTATAGTTTTTTTTAATTGTCTTAACCTGCGTCGTGGGATTTAATGAAAATTTATTGTCGTGTTTAACTCAGCCCAAACGTACTAACCATTGCCATACCATAACAGATGGCAGGATTGCCGTGATGCCCTCCTGATGTTGACCTTTTTACCTTTCCAGGTACACGGCATTGCCGTCGACTGGATTGGGAAAAATCTCTATTACACTGACGTCATTAAAAAGGCTATTGTAGTGACTTCCCTTAATGCTTCTGCCAGCCGACTTTTGGTGCACAAAGACCTACTTAGGCCGTACGGTGTGGCTGTGGACGCATCACGTGGGTCAGTAATTTGCATTCATCTGACAAAGCATTAAAGACCGATTTTAAATATGTATATGTGTATGTATAAAGTTTTAAACTGTTACAAGGGACATGAAGGTGAGTTTCCCGTTCCAAGCATAAAATGGATAAAAATAAAAAAATACTTCTCAGAAATACTTTAAATTCAGCGGTGAATCATGTAGAATGCCATACTTATGAATATTTGTTTGTGAAACAGGTGCAATATATCCAGTGCATATTGACTGTTATTAGTATTAAGAATAGTGACAGAACTGCAATATTCCGCGTTCTTTTTGGGTCCAAAAAATAGCTCATCGTAGCGCCAACGTGAGGGACGGGGTGGATAGAAAAGTAAAACCTCTCAGATTTTTTTTCTGACCACAGAGCCAGCAATTTGACTTCTGCTGTCGGGAGACCCAGCATAATGGGTATTTTCGTCTATAAGACTTTAGATGAAGCATGTTGCTCATGTCGTGTTATGTTTGCTCGTTATATTCAATAACACATGCAGATGATGGCCGGTTGTTTATTTGATTCCGCTCTGTTTCCGTCCTAGGTGCGTTGTCAGCCTTAAGCGCTTCAAAAGTGCTAAAGGCTTAGTAGAACATTTGCACTTTACAAGTCATGGTGACACTATACAAAGAAGAAAACCTAAGCTTCGTCCCTGGTGTGGTGGCCGGAGAGGGTCTCGTGCATGGAATTGTTGCCCGGCTAAAGGCCTAAGATGTAGTCGGTGCCCTGACTATGATCATTCTGCTAAGGTCTGCCCATACGGTGACCTAAATACGCAGAATTCCGACAAGGAACAGAGATATCGCCAAATATTCAACAGAGGCCGTGGGAGAATCCGAGGTAGAGGTTGGAGCACCTGAGTTGCCACATATCAAGTTAATTCTGATCATGACAATAAGAAACTACTATACCATCTCCAAACTGAGGACTATGATAATTTATTATTAACAGAGAAGTTCACAATCTACTCACTTGAGAACCTGAAAACCCTTTCCCTCAAGAGCCATTCAGGAAGATGAGATACTTTGCTTAATTTTCTGTGTCCGTCACTTCCACTGTGTTCCCTTTGATGAAATTTCAGATAGATACAGATAGCCACTTGTGACCCAATCTCTGTCAATTCATGTGTTGATATCTCATCAAAATTTAAATTGGCCTGTTCGCCCTAATTACTGTACGCCTATGGCAATGCCAAGTCACTTAAGCCATTAGGACAGATAGAGCTGATATGTGAACGCAAGGATAAATATGAAACACTGGTATTCCAGGTATTACCTGAGAGCGTTATAAAAGCTAAACCAGCCTTGCTGTCAGGTCATGACTGTGAAAAATTGGGACTTGTAAAGATACAGGCTGATGAAGTCTTCTTAATCTTTAGTGTGGTTGAAGGCATACAGAGCAGTCACCATGAGCCACCCCAAGGGTACCAAACACAGGCAGTGGAAGAGAGAAATCTTCCATTGAACTGTAATCATCTCGAATTGATACAGATTAACACAAGAAAAAAGCAGACCCCCAGCAGCACCGTCAAAACCGATTTCTATCTCTGCTAGGAGAAACCTTCCACCTCCGGATAGTTTTATGATGGAGGTCATACTCCAGCAGTATGCAGAAAATGTTCAAGGTATATTTACTTTAGGTCCCCCAGTCTCTAAAGTAAAACAAGAAGTCACACCAGTGATGATGCCCGTCCATCGAGTACCAATGGCAAACGGAAAAAAAAGAGAAACACGCCCCAGACAGTTATGAAGAAGATGGGATTCTGAAAAAAGTAACTAAGCCTACCCTGTGGTGCACAAACATCCTAATACGGGAAACCCCAAACAAATTTCGAGGCCTGTGTACTAAATGCTCATACTGAATGAACAGTTACATATAATATGTAATGCTAGGTGCTTTTTGCTAGTCGATGTGCGGTACGGTTACCTTCATGTACCCCTTGATGAGGAATCATCATTCATGACGACAATGCACCCATCATATGGCAGGTACCGCTGGCTGGGGCTCCCTTTTGGGATTTCTAGCTCACCACAATGAGACTAGCATCTGCACTTGAAAATCTTGAAGGGGTACTAACCAAAGCAGATGATATATTCACGTGTATGGAGAGGGGGAGACAGAAGAAGAAGCAAGGAGAGATCATGATCGACGCTTCATAGCCCTAATGAATATCACACTTCAACAAATTAAACTGAAGTTTAAGCTTCGAGGGCTAAAATATGTGGGAAACATACACGAGACGAGATGAAAGCAGACACGGACAAAATAAAGGCTATCGCTGATTTGAACCCTCCTGAAATCAAAGCTGGTGTACTAAGGTTTGTTGGCATGCTAAACTACTTGTCACCTTACTGTAACAATCTCTTCTCTGTGATAAGACCCTCGACAATGCTGGCAAAAGACAAAAAAAGTTCCGTTCTGTTGGTCTAAAGCGCATGAGGATGCCTGTGAAAGGACCAAACAGATCATATGCTCCACACCAGTGCTAAGATACTATAAGATTTCAACTAATCAGAGCAAGGTAGTTTGAATAAAACAGAACAGAGGTACTCGCAGATTGGGAAAAAGCTTTTGGCCACATGCAATGCTTTTGGAACGATTGATCCGTGACTGTATGGCAAATCAGACATTGAAGTGTACACAGACCATCGTCCATTGGAGACCATTTTTTTAGAAGCACTCAACAAAGCCCCAGCAAGGCTGATGGTATTGCAGCGCTACAGTTTCGCGGTGACAAACAAACGGGAAAAATCAGTCCACTAGCAGACACCCTTTCACGGGCTGCTCTACCCACTCCGGTAAGCACCAACATCACCGGATTTCAATTATTCCCTCTCGAGCTAGAGGAATGTTCTTTTGAGCACAATAAAAAACTGAGAACAGAAACTGAGAAATGTATTCGTGAGGAGACTTTGAATGATTATGATCTTTCATCTGTGTACTCTACGATAACACACGGATGGCCAGGTGAACGTCATCATCTCCCTCAAAATCTGCGCCAGTATTGGGGATACCGAGATGAACTATCAGTTCAGAATGGCATCATATATTAAGGAAAAACAGTTATGATTCCCCTGTCTATGAGGAATGAAATGAAATAGAAACAATTTACAAGAAAAGACATTTATGACCGGACGGCAAGGAGGGAGCACTCTTCTTCGGATATTGGATAATTTCTGTATGCTAAACCTCCGCATCACAGGAGAGGAAAACCGTGGACCTACGGCCACATAGTAGAAAGATATTATCATAGATCATACACGGTACAATCAGACAACAGCTGCATAAGAAGAAACCGGGTGCAGCTTAAATTTACCGTGCCTCTGATAAAGGAAACGCTGGTCAGTGGAATCGCGTCAGAGGCACTACTCTCCACCGGCACATCAAAACTCAATACAAGGCAGGAATCATCTGAAATCGCAGTGGCCAGAAAACAGGCAGAACAAGTGTAATCGAAGGAAATGGTTACCGTAGATACTGAAGTTTACGGAGAAACACAGCCATCAGGAGAGACGTCCAATCAACTACCCACCAAACAAACCCGAACAAGCTCAAAAGTTATCCGTCTACCAAAGAAGTATGATGAATTTGTGTTAGATTAGTAGGTTACCATTAAAAGGCAGAATAGTCCCTGGTAGCCTTGATCAGTCTTGGTACTCAACCCAAGCTTTGTCTTCGTCCTGGGTAAACACAAAGCTGCATGAAGTTTAATGATGTGACTCAGTTGCACATTTCTTAAACAATGCTTATATCAATACTTTCATGATATTTCTTAGTAAGCAAGTGTTTATATTTTTTAAAAATTTTCATCGGAAGATGATGGTATATTTGGACTCCTTGTACGCGTCTGTATGACTCCTAAAGTTTAATCCGTAAAACCATTATGATTTGTTTTATTTGTGCCTGTAGTGACTAGGTTCCGGATATGAGTGTTCAGGAAGTGGGTGAATTATTTCATTTTATCAGTTATTATGGTTTTGAATAATTTTTGAAAACTGCAAATTGATTTATATTGAATGAATTGTGCTACACTGTGATATATTTTTTGCTGATATCACATTTTTGGGGACAAAAATTAGAGCCTACTTTACATGGCAAGATGCCGTTCTTTTGATTTGCAAACTGTCGGGCATAGGCTGTAATATGTCCTGCTGGTTGAAAAAGAGGAGGGGCATTTCCCCCGTCCCCAACGATTCGAGCCAATGATATAAAT
The DNA here is from genome assembly GCA_026874595.1 of Sipunculus nudus. Classification (NCBI taxonomy): domain Eukaryota; kingdom Metazoa; phylum Annelida; class Sipuncula; order Golfingiida; family Sipunculidae; genus Sipunculus; species Sipunculus nudus. Next base: position 34,180,747 of record CM049318.1, read on the forward strand.
ATCGAAAATATTGTTTCGATGTGCGACCCTTGTTCAGAAGAGCTGGGTCAAATTTTATATAAATATAACCCTTTGACAATAATCTTGAATATTCAGAGAAAATGTTATAAAATTTACGTTGTCATGGAGTCAGAAAGGTTTGTATTTGCAATCTCTATAAAAATATATGCAAAATATTTAATGGGCAATTATCTATACATGGCATTTCCTCTTATAACAACATATTTTTAATGTTTTGTTTTTCTTCCAAATATGGGTACCAAATCCCAGAGAAGACCAAGTAGTGTAATGTTCAGTGTCTCGTGGCTGTATTCTATTCTATCACTAAGGCATATTTATGTTGGTCATAACAATAAGCAATTGCAAATGATCTTAGTTGCGAGGTCTAGTTAAACGACCATATATAAGTCTTGTACGTATACTGTTCAAAATAATACTTTTTTTGTTTTTGCCTGTTCTTTTGAAGCAATGTTTGTTGGACTGACGTTGGCAAACGGATGGTGGAATGCCTGCAGCTGAGTGATATGAATAGAACCACAGTTTACTATGACCTTGAAGAGCCTACTGCCATCACGATTGATTCCAATACTGGGCACGTGTACTGGGCAGATAAGGGACGAGCTACTATATACAGAGCCAAAACCGACGGATCGGATTTTAAAAAAGTTTATTACGATAACGATCACCGATTTTATGGACTGACCTTTGTAGAGGTAACTTATTAAATGTCCCTTTATCCTTTCTGTCTTTCTTTTATTTCGGGGCATTTTCAGTTGTAAACATATTCATGTAACTTATATATATATGTGTGTGTATAAAATATATATATATATATATATATATATATATATATATATATATATACATAACCAAACTTACCCTAAATTCAATACATCATAGAGAGAGCGTGTGCTCAACAGTAGGGAAGCAAACTAAATGCCAATTCACAGATACTACAGACCGGTTTCTTCAGAGGGGTAGTGAAACGGTTCCAGCTCTTCGGGTACAGGATGAAGGTGTCCAGAATACCTGTCTAACATATTTCATGTACACTAAACTGGCCATTAGCAACTGTTAAAATCACTGATGTACTTTGGATGTCTATTATAATTTAAAGCTTTACAAAATGGCGCAGATTTATCATTTTCAAAGAGTAATGCCTGAATAAATTGGAAACCTTTAATTCCACGATATTCGTCTATTGGCAATTGAACACAAATATAGCAATGTACAATTACGCTTTCTCATTATGGACGTAAGTTTTGTATGTGCCGAGGTTTTTGGTTTAAAGACGAAAAATTGAAGACCAGTGAATGTAAACTTGATCCGTATAAAATTCAAAGATATCTAAGATAGCCAGAAAATACCAGAGACTTCTTGCTCTGCTCAAAGGAGAATAAATTTTGAACCAACGGAATAGTATGTAATGTGCAGTAGGTAGGTGTTTTGTTGTTATAATTGGTTTTCAACAATAGTGAACCAGACTCGAACTTGAACTTTAAAGTTTCTGGCTCGGATTTGTATTTTTGAGTTTTTGTTGATTGCCTCCTCGACATTCTGCGGTGTGGACGTCAAGGCTTTAGACTGAACTATCATTACCGTGCTGCCAATGTCCTGTTTTCTTCTCCTGTATGCAAAGGAGTGATGTTTTAGCCACACTCTTCAGCCGTTTCAAGTGGTCCTTTCTGGTTGCGCATTGCTTATGAAGACATGTTGGTTTCAGCTAATCCGTGTTCAAAATGACTGAAGGAATTGCTTTTTGAAGGATTGATACAATATGTGGTGTAAAAGATCGGTCCCTCCAGGCAATCTGTGCAGCACCGGGATCCTTACATTAATCTACAAATCACCAAATTTTCAACATTTACTACTGAAAATATTGTGGCTGATGTCCATGAACATCATGCCATCTTCTGCATCTTTGCTATTAATCCATCATCCTCTCCTCCGTGGTGAGCCATTGTTTTCTTCATCGCCTGTTCTCTTCTTCGCCATACGTCGTGTTTAACGCCCATGACTTTTTAGGCGTTGGTGGTCCTGACTAAGCTCATGCGGCAGATGACATGGTTAATCAACATATATATTACCTCGCGGGTACATCCTGGTTGTTTTGTCTGCTTGTCTGACAAGAGTGTTTGTCAGGTTGTTTTCATTTTACAGTGAAATTCAATTTAACAGTGCTATGGGGACCCAGGAGGTCTTTTAACTTTCTACAGTCAGTCAAACTCCGATTGGAAGGTGGAGCTGTATCCAGACGAGGGGCTCTTATCTTGACGACAAGGCTTTTCATAGGATTGCTTAGTTCAATGACAGCTCGATAGAGCAGACGAGTAGACTGTTTACTTGTGACTTTTGCCGAACGAGAGAGGTTGGGAGGAAAGCGGAGTTTCTTCAGTCACTCATTGGTTTGGATTTGGAGGACAGATAGTCACTTAAAACGACCCTTTTGATGGCTGTTCCCACCCCATGAATCGTCTCTTCTTCCTTTGCTTTAAAATTTCATAAGAAACATTAAAACCCTTCCCAACCTTTAACTATCTCAGAACTTAATATTACGTCCTGATATTGAATGAGAACAAAGGTGACACATCTCATAAACTAGAATAGCATTTGTAGGCTAATCATTTTGTCCCATAAATGTAAAAATTGTACTCTTCTTGATAGAAACAGCTTTATTGTCGATTGTAACTGCAGAGGTTGCAGACTACCATAATGCAGCAGTTATGGACTATAAAAATTGGCGACACGTAGACACAACAAGAGTGATAACTTTAATTGAAAAAGTAAGGCAAGGAATACATAATCGGTAAAATCTTTATGACATCATATTTACTCAAATAGTTACTGAATAATAACTCAAATTTTCCATTGCAGGACACTATTTTTACAATCAGCCAGGCCGCCTCTTCCTCCGGAAACATCCACATGTACGATACAGCTAGTGATAAGAGATATCTTTATTCGCTCAAAGCAAAGGTCTCAAGTATCAAAGATCTGACATTTTACGACGAGAGACGGCAGTCACAAACTGGTATTCTCTATGTTTAAGATGTTAATCAAGCTTTATACTATGGCTATAATGATATCTATTGATTTCAATTATGCGTATTAATAATAATTCATTTAAAAAAAAGTTTTGTATAAAAAGGAATTTGATAATAATATATATATAAATATGTATAGTTTCATGTTAATATTATAATATTTTATTATTTTATGTATTGTATTGTACGTTTTAAATATGCATATGTATCTTTGTGTTATATATATATATATATATATATATATATATATATATATATATATATATATATATAGTAAACCTTTTTGAAGTTATATCATCAAGTGTACAGCGACATTCTATCCTAGTCTCACTTTCAGTCTGGGGTCGTAAATATATTCTGTAACACCTCATAAATTCCCAACCTTTTCCATTCATCCTTAGATCTAATACATTCTCTACAACCGTAACCTAATATATTTTCCTTCTGAAAAGACGAGTGTCTAGTGGGTGGGTTGGAGAAAGTTAGAAATTTGCTTTGTAACTGAATCCGTTGCCGTCTTACATTTTGACACTAAGAATATAAGTGAATACATTTCAATGTTGCAGGGAAATGCTCCGACGTCTTAGCCTGCAAGGGCGGTATGTGTGTGATGACTGGCAAGAACAACTCAAAATGTCTCTGCCCAGCGGGCAAGAAACCTAGGGGGGAATCATGTGTCGGTCAGTAATCAGCAAATTCCACATTGTGTCCCTGTTAACAGTTACGGCGTTAATGTTTAAACAGGAGAATATATATATATATATATATCTTCCAATCCGGGTAGTAGGAGGTAATCCCAGGAGTAAACCTGATTTATAAACGCGAAACAAGAGCCGCAAAGGATGAGCAGTTCCGTTCCAGTTCGGAGGCTGCGCTTTAATCCTGTTACAAGGATATCCCAACTGTGTCTTCAAATAACACTTGCTGGAAACAGTATATCCGTTCAAAATCACATTTAATCCTTTCCTTTGTGTAGTTGCATTTCATAGAGCAACTATAAACACAGGAAACTATGCCGACGTAATGACAACGCACTCGACGCGTTGATCTATTCGTTGAGCCTAAATGGCTCCGGGTGTTAGCCTAGTACTTACTTGACCGTTAGAAAATCTCCACAACCCGATATAAATTAGAGCATACGGCTTTGCTGCACTAAAAAAACGTTTCTTTTAGCTGTTACTAAGCTCTACCGGCCATCTGTCGAAATACCGCCTTATTTTACCATATCTTCATGTTCATTCTGTGTCATCATCACTAAACCAATCAAATGTAAAAATATTCTGAATACTAAGTATTGCCCGGATAAATGAGTAGTTTTTATCGGAGTATGAAAACTCTATTTGATACCTATACGTTTGCTGTGTTATTTTGATATGAACCAATAAGCTCGCTCGTCTAAATATGACAGAAAGCAAATACCGTCGTTTGTGGATATCAGATCTGAAAGCATTTGTAAAACTGCCCCAATAAACCGATTTCCTGCATTCTCAACGTGTCACGAAAACACCAAACACATAACTCCCATTAATAACTGATCATCACAACTAAATAAAGAAAACTTATAAATCGGTCACAACGTATTTACCTATGAAAGACAACTAATAAATTACTATAACTGGCACTTAATGATTACATTTCGAACGAGATGTTGCTATTTTTACTTTTCATGCTGTAATTTGTGCACGAAATTGTTCGGATTCTGAATGTACTAATTATCTAATTTTTTTCCAAACTCAGCACTTCCCCAGGGTGGGATTGATATTTTGATGGTTTGTCAACACTCATTTCCATATATCTATGGAAATATGGATTTTAAGTGCCAAAAAATTAAGGCGATGAGAAAATACAGAATAAACTTATAAAAAGTCGCGCTGCAGTGGAGAAAATAAATGATAATTTTTTTAATGTGATAAGAAACCGATCAAATGTGGCTTTACTTTCTCTCAACATGTTATCTGTTTATCGGCAATTTAGTATCATTATCATTAATTGAAATATGCCAGAAATCATGTTGTAGACAAAACAAATAGAACAAGAGAAAGCTTAAAAACTGAACAATATAAAACCTACTTATCTTGGTTAAATATTACTTTTATGTGTACCTTTTCTGCTGGGTGATATACTGTTGTGAGATTATACCCTTATCATTACAGACAGCGACGACTTCCCGCCTCTCTGCTTCGTTTACGCTGTGGGCAATGCAATATGTTCGGATCACGTGCTTCAAGTGCAGGAGACGTCAAGATCAGATACATCAGGATGCTTTAAGAGATCCCCCGGCGAGGTCAGCGCCCTCTGTGTACATTCGTCATCTAAAACAGTCTACTTCTATCTTAGTGGAACTTCCTCGATACGAAGCCGGCGCCTTGACAAACAAAGCGCATCTGCAATTAAAATACGTTCATCTGGAGATGTCACTGGTGAGGAACAAAATTATGCATCGATGTTGTAATTACTTCTGGGATCCGTACAATCAAGAAAATTTGCGCGACCTGTTTTTTTTTTCTCTTCTTTTCTTGGAATGCCTCAGAATGTTTCTTTTTTGATATTTCATATATTTTATTCTCTTTCATCATCGACATCCCATCATTAAATCGAGCTCAAAGTGAACTAAATATGGTTCAATAAAAAAATAATATAATTAAATACAAAATCATTAAACACGTAGACAATTCAAACGACAATCCTCAAGTTTAACATCTGGTATTTAAAATGGAGAGTATTTTCCCCCATTTTTCCATATATTTATGTACTTCTCTTTCTTTTTCTGCTACCTTACGTTCGATTAATTCTTTATCTTTTATATACTTGTTAAATATCAAGAGCAAAGGGACTCTTCCTTGCTTACGATATTTTAAAATTACGAACTTATATGTCAATATCAATATATCAATTAGCTTTTTGTATGGAACATCACTTGAACACCCTGAATATTTTATTTCTCTCGTTAATGCTGGCATATAAATCCTTGCTTGACTGGCCCAACTTGTAATATGAAAATAAAGAGATTTGGTAAAAATACATTCACAAGAAGATGACAAACAGATTCCGTATCCATGAAACCATGCGAGCATCTATTCGTATCTGTTACTCTCCATATATATAACTTTTCGTTAACAGTCAAAATATTATGTAAAATTTTAAATTGGAATTGCCTCAAATACATGTTCCTTGGTGTTATATATATATGCTTCAAAGCTTTCTACCAACAGAAATCGTTGGTTAAATCTCGTTGAAGATTTACTTTGTTCACTGGTTCTTCTATTTTTTTTTCAGTATTGATCGATTAAACACTTGCTTAAAATTCGTTTCTCTAGATTAATGAATATATCCCCCATAGATATTATTTCGTCAGATAATATATCATCATTAGACAAGCCTGTTTTTATACTATCTCTCGAACCACCTCCTGTAACCCTCTCCAGTGAATAACGTTAGAAGAATAAACAGTACTAACGGGAATCACTTGTGAAATTTCTTTTTTCCGACCATCATCATGTAATATATGGTATATATATCTGATGCATATATCATCTTAATATTTAATATATACCTATCCTTCCTAGCAATATATATTTATTATTCCACAGCCGTTTTAATACGGTCTCTGAACTAATAGGTTCTACAGAGGTAAAATTTGACCATGCCAGTAAGCAGTGCTGATAGAACTTTGATACTGTTCTTTTTATGCAACTAATGTCAAAATTAACTGATATATTTGACACTCCTCCTACACTTCTTAAGAAGTGATTCGGTATTTCAATACATTTTGCTTTCTTCAATATCTTCATTCTAACAACCCACATAATTCTTTGTGTTTCTATAATAGTACTTATATCTGGCAATCTAATGCCCCCTGCTTCTCTATCATTTAAAAGAACCTCATGTTTAATTTTCGGCTTTCTTCCATACCATATTAAGTCTGAAATACAGCTTTTAATTTTTTAACAAAGCTTGATGGAGGTTCTAGTATATGTGAAACATACAGTAATTTCGAAATGCCTAAAGCTTTAACAATTATAATTCTCCAATATATTTTCAATGCTCTTTGTTTCCAGATGTTATGTTATAAAGGACTTCGATTTTATTGTGAATCCTATCAAAATTTAAAGTATTAGAACGTGTAGTGTCATACGTATAATAAATCCCTAAAATTTTAATTGCGTCTTTACGTAAGTTGACCCATTTAATGTCGTCTTCACCTGCTGGTATATCCGTGCTAGTACCAGGCCAGGCAGCTTCACATTTGTTAGCGAAGCTGTGACCTTATGCGATGGTACGGCGTCGTCCGGCGTACGTCGTGCGTCGTGCGTCGTCTGTACGTTAACCATAGCTATCTCAAAAACGGCAGAAGCGGGCATCACTAATTTTTTTGCAAATGATCAGTCATCTGATTTTGTCAATTTTTTTCAAACTGCATTTTCTTAGATTTTATAGGGAAAGCTAAAAAAGTTTTAAATATTTTCTTCTCCAAAACTGTCCAGCCAAATTGTCCAATATTTCACAGAAATAATTCCTGGGACAATCTCTCTCAAGTTTGTTCGATTGGTTCCAGTTCGGAGATTTTTGGCTGAGTTACAGGAGGTTGAACTTAGTCATCCGTCCCAAAAAGCACACTAAAATTAAAATCTCTGAAACGGCTAGAGCTAGAATCACCAAATTTTATACCAATGTTTGTCACATATGTCATATCTGAAATTGAGGTATTGGTGGCGCCACCTACATTGATCTATTTTTTAAGCGAACATGTAATTTTAAACTCTTCTAGCTTATACACTGATTTATGATGAAACTGTTAAGCTGATTCGTTTAAATTTTACAAGAATTATTCTTTGGTAGGGTTCTGTCAGTTTTATAAAAATAGATTGGGTAAATACAGCTTTAAAAAAAAGCATTGTAGCCAATTTAAAAAGGCTTTCTGTGTTTGAAAACAGATTTGACAATATGCTGGGTTTCAGCAGCCAAGCCAAGAGGTCACTCAGCACAAACAGGTGGGGTCCAGACATCACTATGGCAACTGACCTGGCTCTGGCGGATGTCTAGACAATGTGTCTATACGTCTAGACACTGCGTCTAGACGTTTAGACACAATGTATAGACGCAGAATTCCCAGATTATTGGAACTATATCTTTCAGCTGTTTGAAAAAACTTGGTTTGCATTTTTAGCGAATCCGTGAGCTTATGCAATGGTGTGGCGTCTTCCGTCTTCCGTCGTCCGTCGTGCGTCATAGCTATCTCAAAAAGGGCAGAAGCTAGCATCACAATTTTTTTTAAAAAAGATTAGTCATCTAAAAAATTATCGGATTTTTAGCAAACCTGTGAGCTTATGCAATGTTGCTGCATTGTCCATCGTGCGTCAGTGCGTCATGCATCGTCTCTAGTTAACCATACCTATCTCAAAAATGGCAGGAGCTAGCATCACCAATTTTTTTGCAAATAATCAGTCATCAGTCATCATTTGTTTATTTTTTTCTAACTGCATTTTCTTAGATTTTTACATTGCGTCCATTTGTTCATCTGCCTTGGGATAAAAACACTCGTATCTTGGCAGTGGTTTGGCTTATCCACCCGAAATTTTGCAGGTTTATACATCCTTGACAGCTTTCTTGATTTTATGGCAGGTGGCGCCACCACCTTCATTCAAATTTACGCTGCAAACATCTCTGGAACCATTTGACCGATTGGGCAAAAATTTTGCATGTTTATAGATCTCACATAGCTCTTTATCATACACAAAACTGGTGGCGCCACCTGCAATCATTTTTGCACAGTGTCCGTATATTTGTTTGTCGTGGGATAAAATCACTTATATCTCGGCAGTTGTTTGACATATCTGCCTAAAATTGTGCAGGTTTTTTTACATCTTGGATAGCTTTCTCGATTTTGTGGCAGGTAGCGCCACCTACATTTATGTATACTCTGCAAACATTCAGACATATCTCAGGACCTGTTTGACCTATCCCCGTGAAATTTTGCATATGTATAGATTTCACATAGCTCTTAATCATACACAAAAATGGTGGCGCTACCTGCCACCATTTTTGCAGAGCGTCCGTATGTTTTGCTGCCATAGGCTTAATTCACTCATATCTCAATGTGATTTGACTTATCTGCTTAAAATTTTGCATGTTTATACATCTTGGACAGTTTTCTAGATTTTGTGGTAGGTGGCGCCACCTACATTTATGTATATGCTGCAGATATTAGGCTTATATTTCAGGACAGGTTTGACATATCCCCCTGAAATTTTGCATGTGTATAGAACTCACATAGCTCTTAATCAAACACAATAGTGGTGGCGCCACCTGTCACCATTTTTACACAGCGTCCGTCTGTTTGTCTGCCGTGGGCAAAAATCACTCGTATCTCATTGGTGGTTTGACTTGTCTGCTTAAAATTTTGCATGTTTATACATCATGGACAGTTTTCTGGATTTTGTGGTAGGTGGCACAACCGACCTACACATTTCGGCTTCAAACATCCAGGCTATTATGCAACACACCTGACTCTATTTCCCCTTGCCACTCAATCCATGCCTCACTTCACACGTCCCAATCTGATTTTGGCAGATACAAGTAGTCGCTTGTTGACTACCTCTATTCTAGTTTTTGTGTTGTGTGCACCCATGCTAGAATTTCAGCAGTGATGTTTTTTTAATTGTTTCTTGTTCTAAGTGTTTAGTACTTGCATTATTGAAGCATTATACCTGGTGTAATCTCATTGCACAGGTTCGCATTAGGCCTGTAGGCCTTGTTGTAATTTATTTCGAGAGATGAAATCTTCTCAAATTGTTTCAAAAAATTTACCTAATCTCTTTCATAGATTGTGAATCCCTAAGAAAAAAGGGTGGGTCGTCTGCATTAAGTATTGCTTTATTTCAGAACCGTTTATACTTATACTATATTGGCAAATCATTATTGCTAACATTTCAATCACCAATATATAAAGATACGGGGCCAATGGATCTCCTTGTCTTGTTCCTCGTTCCAAATGAAAGTACCTAGTGCTGTACCCATTGTTCATTACACAGCTTTCCAAGTTATTTTGCAATATATTAATCCACCGTAAGAATGTACTCACAAAACCAAATTTCTTTAAAGCATTGAATGAAAATACATGATCAATACCATCAAAAGCTGCTGCAAAATCTATTGCGAAAATGATAACCCTTATCTATTCAAGGCCACAAAAATCTAATATATATCTGATAAGGAAGTTTGTATCAGAAATCCTTCTACCTTCCACGAATGCACTTTGGTCTTGATCTATCAGTATTGGTAAACATTTTTTTAATCTTTCTGCCAAAACTTTGCTTAATATTTTTAAGTCCACGTTCATTAAACTGATAGGTCTCCAGGATGAAAGTCTCCTATTGTCTTTTCCAGGTTTTTCAATTAGTCTTATTACTGCTTGTCTTTGGCTAGTTGTAAGAGACCCCTTAGTAAAACTTTGATTAAAACAATTTAACAGGTCATCAATCAAGACATCAAAAAAGGTTATGTAAAATTCTTTTGGTAATCCGTCATTACCAGGTGTTTTGTTATTCTTCATATTTTTTAACGCATTTTTAAAATCATCCTTAGAAATTTCACTTTCACATTGATCTACCTCGTTTCCAGGTATTGTCGGTACTTTTATATTATCTAAAATTTGTAAACATTCGTTTTCTTCTACATATAGTTTTCTCTTATATTTTTCTTGATAATATTCCTTGACTGATTTCATGATATTTTCTGGCTCTTGGACTTCTTTTCCATTTATTATCAATTTTCTTATAGTAGATTTTATTTTATTTCTCTTTTCACTATTCATAAAGTACTTTGTACTGCGTTTACCCTCATCGTGCCACTGGACTCTGGTTCTCACTATTAATCCTTCTACATATGCTTTATAAAATTGTTCATGCTCCAGTTGGCGATGATCATATTGTACCAGATTAAGAGTTTTATCATTTGATAAGTTATTTTCTGCTTGTGCGGCATTTTGTTTAAGGCTCTCTAATTTCTTCCTTGCTTGCTTTTGTTTTTTCTTAGTATACTTAATTGTAATTTCTCTTATTTTGTATTTTAAATATTCCCAACTGGTCATATCATCCATGGTGTCTTTATCGTTGTCTCGCAAATTTTTAACGTTTTCTCTAATTAAAATATTGTACTCTTGGTCGTTCAACAATAAGGTATTATATTTCCAATGTGATTGACCATAACCTGTTTTTAACCATGACAGAAAGTAGTCATATTCAAGCCAAGCGTACATATTACGAAATTTCGATGCGATACGATTTCGTAATACCCTATCGCAGCGTTATATCATAAATACCTAAGATTCATATCGCATTTTTCCATACACTATACGTATTCGTACAAACGGGGATGGGATAATTATATCAAATACTGTTTAAAAAACATTGCTGCTTATTAGATGGTCGGTTTTATTAATCGCACAAAATCGGTTTTACGCACCGAGAACAGGAAATAAATTTAGGGTAGGACAAGAAAAAGGACTAAGCCACTAAAGTCCAGCGTACACATTAAAAAATTTGTAATTTTTAATGGCATCTACTTCTGTGCCCAGTACCCGGATGAACGACGCAAGGAGCCATCAGAAGTTCATATTTACTTTCCAATTCCAGTACATAATGTGAATGCAACATCAAAATCATAAATGTGAGCCTGTAAGCCCAATATAATATTAAGTGTGGTCAATTTTTTTAATGTCGTTTAATGTTACAGACAGGAAATTGCTCTTGTTTGTGACGCGTGCCAACTCAAATGCCTTCGAATTAAGAACATTTGTTTAACTGACGTGACTACCACAGCCCTTATTAAGTAATTTTGGTAATTGGCCCAAATACGCTCCTGCACAGAAGGCTTCCAAAGTTCATGGTTGCGAGAGCTGTTTATCGAACAGTCGTGACATCACAAAAGCCGGTCGAGTATGACGTCGCATTCACTGACATCATCAGCTTGAATTCTATATCTTTGTTCTCAATCGATGAATATATCGCATTCATTGTGAAGTGTTTTGTCATATTTTCGATTACTTATTATACGGATTTAGTGCAAGGTAAGACATAATCATTCACTTAATACTCAGCGGACTACTCCTACAACCTTAGCCGAGAAAATTTTATTTTGTCTCATTTTATAAAAAAAAAATCCCAGAAAAATTATGGACAAGGGTATTTGTACAGACCACTTATCCGTGTTTGGGTGTTTGGGAGAGTTGCCCAAAATATGCAAATTTTCGCCTTGTCAGATGATTGACTGCTTACATTGCCAACGGTAACTTGATTGGTTGTGTTCAACTGCTCTGCTTAAGATTATTCGTTGGACAAATATGTGATAAAGGTTACATAGAGTTCATGATTAGGTCAATGGATAAAGTTTACCTTAATGCCAATTTGCAGACATGGCTGTTGACCAGAGTACAGGTACACTTTACTGGACGCTTATGAACCAAAATCTCATACGCGTATGGAAGGAGGGCATATCCATGACATGGAAATATCCAGTAATCAGACCTTACGCAATCACAGTGCATGCAGGAAAAAGGTAACCCTTTTATCTGTAGTTTAAATATGTAATTCTTAGTTGCCAATAGAGTAATATAATATAATTAGAAAAAGAATGCAGAATACAGTGTAACTTTGTGTGTGGCAAAAATTCATTGCTCTCGTTTTACTAAACTGTATGGAACAAGGCAGTTAACTGTGTTCAGAGAATTTTTCCGTTTTGTAGATTTAAGAATTTCCATGAAAAAAATCCGTTCCTCTCCTTATTTCCGACTGCGTTTCATCTATGCTTAAAATGACAATAGTCTTAATACTTGCAGACATAAATAAAGAATTACCATATAATATGTCATAATTTATTACACCTACCAACGAAGGGGGCAGGTGAATATGTGATCAATCGTGTCCGAGTGATATATCTTCGATAGTTCCAAGGGAATTTGTGGATTGATCGGTCATAGATGAAGAAAAATTTTTTTTTTTTGCAAATCAGAACAATTAACTTTCGCTTATTATTGGCTAGGGTTTGTCCGTTTATTTCCAAAATAATTTCGCTTTCTTCCTTTTATCAATGGCCCGTCTTCCTAAAAAGTTTCATTTTAATCAGTAGAGAACTTGAAAAAAAATAATGTTTTATGACTGATGTTGTAACTGATGTTTCTCGTGGTCATGGTTACGTCGGCTAGTTATAAAACGGGTTCAGTGACAATGACCTCAATCATTTTACTTTTATTTAACAAGTTAATCGGGTCTAGGGAGCTTGGCGGGAGCGGAAGAACATCCCCCTAGCATTCGTCATAGTTTGTCCACAGGTTAAATACATCCTTATTAGGACAATGAATTTTAGGAAATCAATGTGAAATGGTGGGATGTGAGCTTATCACATTTTGAGGTGGGTCTAGATGGAGAGAGGGATGCGCTAGGTACGTACTTTCATTTAAATAAATTTATTTACCTGTCAAACAGGATGGTATTCTGGAGCACGTTATCCGATCAGCCAAGTTTGAACTCTGCTCAACTTGATGGGGACAGCGTAACACAGATTTTGTCTGGCGGGCTAAAACACCCGAGTCAACTTGCTTTTGACGGGGACAACAGGTGGGTTGTCGTTTTATATATCTTATATTACTGGTACTACTTTACCATTAAAATAAACATTCAACAAAATATGGTTAGTTCACCACCTGTTTTGATTGGTTTGCACTTAGAAACTGAAGATCAAGTGCAAATATTGTAAATTGAAAGAACAATCACAATTGATTTAAAATCAAATCACCCACTGCAAATATGTAATAAAGGATATAAGGTCACTTGATTACCTTTAATTACAAATGTAATAAAACAAAAAGATTTAAATTGACTGCCCTAATTTACTAATATCAACTAACAGGTAATTTGATTCATAGTGCATTTAAAAACACAACATTTATAAAACATCAGTGCATATCATGAGGCTTAAATAGATAGCTTTTACCTGGAGGATGAGAGATTTGCATTGGGTATGCCTTGCTTCATACAGTCGATAGTTTCATATCAATCAAGGGGCATGCTAAGATGCAGAACTCTAAACACTTTTGGCAAATGAATGAGGAAGTGCTAGTTCACGGGAGCCCAAATTATTTCCGGTTAGTGCAAGGACGTCAGCGTATTTGAAGTCTAACGAACAACGGGGATTGCACTAGGACAATCTAGGATTATGCTGTAACATTCTCGCTCTATAAGCACATGTGCATATGAAGACGTGTATAGTAGAAACGGCCTAATAAAACCCTACAAACACCGATCCGAGCAGCTGTGGAGAGTAGTTTGCAAATGACAGAAAAAATAGGAAGTTGACAATAACTGTGGTCGTGTATGTGCGCATTCTTCGTTTCTGTTTAACTTTTTGCTGGTTTTATATTCTTTAAATGAGATAAATAAAATTGTATTAAATAAGTTGAACTTACTTGATTCTTTTTTTAACATTTATTTATTAAAAGTTTTTTTTAAACCCCTGGTGTAGGTTTATTGTGCTTTTTCTGAACCGGTATTTCCTACCTGATCAAATGAGCCTACAAAAAGAACTTTTTTTACTGTTCTTAGAGTTATACCTAGGACCATTAAGGGCTAATAAAACCTCCTACAAAAGGTTCCTCACTGGCTCCAGTCCCAAAAGAAAATCCCCAGGGTTCTTCTTTATGTAACCATTTTGTCTATGACTCTGAAATGCTCATGTGTCTCAGTATAACAACAGAGTTCATTTTCGTAGGCTGTTAAATGTTATTTCTCAATTTGAAAATAAGATATAAAAAATAGAAAATAAACGTATTTCAAACAACTGATATACTTGATAGGCTGGTTTGCGAGTCGAATTCGACAGTAACCAGTTCATGCTTCACAAGTAACTTGAACTTGTGTATTGTTTTGTTCATCGATATTTTTGATAGTCACTGGTATCTTATATTTTATAATTTAGAATTTCGACAGCGACGATATCAATTTAATTTGTTTTGGTAGTGCAGTAGAGAAGTTCTTCTGGACAGTAACATTACGCTCTCCTTTAACTCATGCCTTTGCACTTCCATGTTTTCTGTGACTTAAGGCTATACTGGACAGACAAGCATGAATCTTCAATCAATTCCGTCAGACTGGATGGTACGGATAAAAGAAAACATCTTCACCGGACGAGTGTCTTTGGTATAGCATTATGGCAGGTATGTTCAGGTATATGTGGATATAACGTCTCACTTTCACTAATTTATCATAGTTTAATATGTTAACCTCAACGTGGTTACAAGTCATACTCTTCTTGTATTTATACAATTTATATATGTTGGCACGGAGGACAGATTGAAAAAGGAAGGCAGACATGATGATTGATAAAACTGACCTTGCGTTTCATTAAATATCAGTAACTCTTATCCTTAATATTAATGCATTATAATGAAAAAGTAACTTTTAGGGTCGGAGGGTAAGTGTGTCTGTCTTTTTGAAGTACCTATTCCGATGTCTGATTTCTGCTAACTATAGGTAATCCCTGAACATTTCTAAACAAATGGGCCCTGTTTATGATATGCGGAATCAAATAATCAAAACATGTGGAACATGCGGAATCACTCAAAACACATCCAGCTAGGACATCTGGTGGCAATTCAGAGTTTCGTAAATGCGTTGTGCAAATAGTGATCATTGCAAACAGGCAACAAACCACCTTTTGTGACATGTTATTTTTTTCGTGTGTCAATATTGCGCTGTTTACTAACAGCCTAAAGATAAACAAATTACGTTAATAACTGAGGCATTAAATGAACCTTACCTGACAGAAATTACCTAGATGTCATTTAGATGGATAGAGAGTGAGCCAGAAATCACTTGACTTTAGAATGGAATGGTAGTAGATTAGCTGAATTTAACAGGTCATGTTTAACTGTTTGAATAAGATAAGTCAAAGACTGCACAGTTGGTACAAACAATACGAAATAGTGGACACAGGTATGTACAATAAAGGGGAATTTCCTTTCCACTGTAAGTCCCATAATAGAACGTGATTCTAAATTTGCTTGTTAGGTAGGTGTCATATTAAGGAAATAGATATCTATATATCATTACATAAATACACAGTATAAAGAGTACAAATGTATAGGTAACCTTTCTTTAACAATTATTATGAAAGCAGTCATCTGTTTCATAGTTTTAAACTTAAGAGTTACCGCAATAACTTTTACGTAAAGCAGTTTTATAGTTGGTTGACTATCATCCAAATGTGTGTGTTCCAAAACATTCTTTATTTTGTTAAAGTAAACTTAATTTTTCACACCTATGGGAATGATGATCTTTTCATCTATCTTTAAACTATGTCTATCCTTTAAAATATGCAAATCGGTGCGTTACAGGTCTCCTAAACCCCAACACCACTCTATCGAGACATTCTACAAACTTTTTTTTCTACAATTACTTCCTTCATTCTGGCAGAAATATCGCCCCAGGAAAAGGAACAGGAACGTCTTCAAATCAACCATAAGTTTCACAACCAATGTATGTCGTACAAATTTCAAATAAACAGTTCCAATGTAAGAAGCATATAAAATCGTCTTAAAAGACAAAAAAAAGTATTTACTTGATTAAGTATTATAAAACGTGGATCACTTTCATTCAGGAGACGCACACCAAGCCTCAGGATGACAATGTGTGGTCTTACGAATGGAGATCCAAAACATTGTACTGGCACGGATCAAGAAATAGTGTAGGGGTAGCCATATTGTGGCCAGAAACCTCTAAATAACTAACATTCTTTAGATCAAAATGGCAGGTTCATTCTGATCAATTGCAAAATAAAAGATACAGAATTTTTACGTAACAATGTTTGTTTTCCGACCAGAGGTCACCTTAGAGACCAAATAAAATTCATCCAAACATTGATGGAATGGTTAAATCGATATATTGATAAAAGGTGATAATTGGAGGTGATTTTAATATTATCATGATTCCAAAATTGATCAAACGGGCTCCGGCCATGAAAAAGTAAGCCAGTCGGCTTCTGAATAACTTAGTGTAATGAAGGATTATTATTAATTCAATGCCTGGAGGGTTTCTTGATCCAAATAAAATGGATATAAAAGAGTACAATATAATCCGCATATTGCATCTCGATTAGACTATATCCTGGTCTCAGACTCTATTATGCCTTATATTAAATCCTCTGTTATAAAACCAACAACTATATCCGATCACAGTATAATAGTCATTTCAGTAGAGGGTGACATTTGTCATCCAAGACGGGCGGGATACAGGAATTTTAAAAATGAATTGCTTCAAGATGTAGAATATGTTCATGTAATAAAAACACTGTTGACTGATTTGAAAATTTAACATAAAAACTTGAATGTATACATACCTTTCAGGACACTGTGAAATTTGAAATTAGAGGATATACAATTTAATATTCAAAAAGACGGAGGAGAGTTAAACCACAGATGGATTATGAGTTAAATAAAGAATTATATTGATTAATTGATCAAATATATGAGTTTCCATATGACAAAAATTTCATGACAAAAATGATTGAACTGTCAAACACGATTAGAAGGATTGATAGATTCAAAACAAGAGGAAACCGATCCGTTAAAGACAGCGGTGGTATGAGGATGGTGAAAAAAATTCGAACTTTTCTTTTTTAGAAAGTAGGGACTACACTTTTCTGTAATCGAAAAGAACGGAAAACTAACCAGTAACTAATCAGAAATACTACAGGACAAGAGGAATTTAATTGCAATTTATACAAATCTAAATGTAACAAAAACACAGACAGACGATTGTCCATTTTTCAATCAAACCTACACTCCGAAATTAAACTCTTCTGAAATAAACGAAATCAATAAACTGCTAACCCTTCATGAATTTCTTAAATGATTAAAACAACTTAGGCGAAATAAAAGTCCGGGTTAAGATGGTTTTAAGTCGGAGTTGTATTTTTTAGGGAGAGGGCAATATTTCGGAGATATTTTATCAATGTGTAAAATACTGTTATGATGTAAGATCTCTCTCTCTCTCTCTCTCTCTCTCTCTCTCTCTCTCTCTCTTGAAGAAAAACGAGGAATAACATCCCTACTACCCAAAACAAGATAAAGACTTGGACCAAAAAAATTGTTGCGGCCTATATCCTTGCTTCCTTGATTTAAACTATACCTAACAAAATTTATACATCCTTGTCACGAAATAGATCGTGTCATTGAGCTTAATTTTAAATTCTCGGGTTAACTGTACCGGACTAGCTGTGGATTTGTATTTGTTGAGCTAGAATTGACGCGACGTTCAGGACATTGTTTTCTTAAGCAATGGCAGTATTCAAAAATGGACAAAAGTGTTTAAATGAAAAAAAAATCTTACTTAATTTTCCTAACCTTACTCTGGAAATTCAAACCCAAAAAAAATCAGTAATGATCCAAGGGGTTGCATGATACTTTACATATGTTGTTTACTTGATAATTCTTTTGGTATAAACTTTGTTTGTTGTGTTACTAATAACATCATTCATGTTGTGTTTAACAGGGCGTAAAGGAGATATAATCTGAATACGCAGGCATGGTAATACTGATATGGAATATCGATCTTGTTGGAGAAACATATGCTTCTTAAGGGACTGACATGAGTATACGTGGTTTATGCTATTTTCAAGTTTAATACCTGAGGAGGGTCTTTTGTTTAGTAATTTAATTATCATCAAGAAATCAGATGTGCCTATATGGGTCCTTTTCTAGGGGACAGATCCAAAGTTACCTTCCGCAATCGTCAACCAAATTGTAATATTAAACATTACGTTCTTTCCTCTTTTTGATGTCGATGTTGAAAGAGAAAAAAAAATAGAAATAATAAATGTACTTATTGTCTGAGACGCCACAAAAGATGGAGGAGAGAAGAAAAAGAGAGAAAAACTTTAACGTAAAGCATGGTGGTTTGTCTTTGTGTCTTGTGCTGCTCCTGCCCCTGGAGGCGTTTAATTGCAATCCATGAATGCTACCTCCCGTTTGGATGCATTTCTTCTTTTGTGGCAATGTATCATTCGGAGGTACAGACCTGGAAACTCCACATAGTCCTGTACGTTGGAAATGAGATGTGAGTCTCGTGTTTGGATTATCAGCTTCTAGGCACAATCAGCCACCAAAGTTTCACTATCATAGTCATTATCTCTAGTCAAGCAAACAAAAATTTTCAGCTGTGGACTTTAAAGGGAGCTTTTTCCCGTCTTCAATTTCATGTGGAGCTAGCATACATCACAATGGGGTACATGAAAGTTACCCTCGCCCTTCTAAGCACTGCGTTTTTGGAATGACCTTAGAGTCTTGCCTCAGGGATTGCATGTAGGACGCCTGTAAAGACGAATGATAATGATGATCATTTCCTGCAAACGTATGCCACTCACAAGCTGTGCCTATATGGGTCCTTTTCTAGGGGACAGATCCAAGGTTACCTTCCGCAATCGTCAACCAGATCACAAGCTGGATCATATTCGTTTGAGGCGTTAACACCTACATGAGGTCACTCCTTTCTTTGCCTTGCAGACTGTTATACTGATCACTCCCATAGTGCACAGCAAGTTGTGGATTTCTTCGAGAAAGGCACATCATGCAAAATACAAAACTACCGCCATCCCCTGCCCTAATACGACGAAACTGCATAACCAAGAGCTGAGTGCATACTTCCAGGAAACCGCACAACCTGTAACGGATGTTGGATGAACTTCTTGATGATCCAGTCTTGGACCACTTCCGATCCATCGTTACAGACGCTGCACACCCAGCCCTTTTCATAAGGGTGAAATCTCAACATGACTGGTTCAAAACTAATGTTGAGGAACTCTCGCTTGTATTGCTGTAAGACGTGCTGCTAGACTTCATAATTGGCGCTGCTCCGCCAAAGTGAATAAACTAGATCGAAAGAAGTCAAAGAACACCAGTTTAGCAATGTACTGATTTGGATTTGTATTCGCATAAATTACGTGCTTCAGCAGGCAACAAGGTTGGTTTTATTGCAGATTTTACAGCAGCTCAAAGCAATTCACTAAACAAGACGTTCATCCTGACACTCTGGCACTAGAAAATTAAGCTCCAATACCTAGGCTCTTCAGGTGACAACGTCTTCCGCATGTAAAACGAGCCGAACGTGCTCATCGGTAAGGTAAGACCCCTAAGGCTTCACACCTCGATACATTGGAACAGAGACGCTTGGAACAAGGAGATTGTGGCTAGCAGAGGCAGAATTGCACCTAAAAGGTGGACTATTCGACTGACTAATCTCGTAAATTCATGTGGAAATAGAAGGTATGGCGAGGGTGCCCGAGGTGACATTGAGGCACCAGCGTGCATATGGGCGTTCATGGCGAGCGTGCATGTGACTGTGTCCGGGTGAGCGACTGAGAAGAAGGATAAGGTACAGTGCGCCCATGCAGCATATAACTAGGGGAAATCTTTAGTAAGACACCAAGAATACAAAGAGGCAGTGTATAGGCCCTGAAAAGAGTAATTGAGTATGCTAGAGAATGCAGCTGGTCTCGATGGAAAACCTGAGGCTTTATAACAAAACACAGAGTGCACATAGAACGTATGTGAGAACCTGAATCTGTTGTGTAGTCGGTTACTGCTAATATTTAAGCGATTATATATACTCTTTCACAAGGTTGTAATTTTTGTTGTGTCACTGCACACAGGTGGGGTTTTCCTACCCAAATTTGGTGAAGACTTCATATGGTAACAGGGTCGGAAACAAAGCCTAAGCGGGGATTGTCTCATATCCTATGGTTCAGCACGTTTTATGATGGCCGGAATGACTTTACCACATCCACCAAACTATTTTCGAGTCACACCCCAGAAAGAAGTGTCCACGCCGTACCATGGAAGCCCCTTAACATCACTTCTCAGTTTGGTGTCTTGATAGGACATGTTTTCTCCCAGAAATGTACTGGTACAACTAAAAAAAACTATAATTAGTACTACCAGCAAAGAGTTGAAATAAGCTCTTCCTGGTGAGATAATTCCACAAAAGGGACACGGGTGCATTGCAATAATATTGATCAATGTATTATCAGTAAACTATATACATGTAAATCAAATGCTTCCTTTAATTTACTAAAAGTAAACACAAATACTTCAGGGTTATCTTGCATGGACGGAGACTGGCCCTACAACAATCGTGTGGGCTATAAATGATAACGGCATTATGCCTACCGGTCGCCATGAGTACACTGATCCTTCCTTTACACATCGGCGGCCAAGGCAGACTTTTCGTTTAGTCTTGCTTTAAAGTCCAACGTTTTTCATTTTTGTGGATATTGTTTGCCAACATTCGATGTTTTGAAAAAAGGCAGCCAGCCTTGGGCAGTTTTAGAAATAAATAAAAAATTCAAAATACATTAGATACCATGACGCTCTCAAGTTTACAAAGATGTCAAGTAATACAGGAATTTAAGGATACTTTAGTTAATAGGGTATTCATTTTCCTTTGATTTTTTTACATCTTTTTTTAACTTTGCCACCATGTTCAGAGTGGTTCCCACAAAATAAAAAATGTACATATTATAACTAATGTATAAACTCGTGAATTTATTTATCAGTATTACATAAATATTATTATAAATATATAGCGTCATAAAAATTATTTTAAAATTTTCATTTGGGGGTTTTAACTGCTACAGATAAGCAAACATGGCAGCGTTTTCCCTGCACTGGGACCAGGCATCCTAAGATTTAATGTTAAGATTTTATGTTTGTTATATCAGTCATTATAGTGTTCTCCATTTAAAAATGATCTTGACCTACCAATTAGATAATAATGTATGTTACTGTTTGTTATATTGGTTTCATAAAAAAGGCAGTACTTATAATTAATATGAACATGGAATATGATTATGGTTGCAATATGTTTTTGATAAGGATGTAAAGAATATAATACTCAATTTTTATTTCAATAAGACGAGCTGGCTTTGAGAGTGTAATAAGGATAATTGACATGCTTTTGAAAACCGACTAATGGATAAATAAATATATTTTACTGTATTGGTAAAGTCCATGGACCTTGTGAGCAGCCTGGTAACGGCGGGTGTGATCAGTTCTGTTTCGCCAGGTCTTCCACCATGAGGGTCTGCAGATGCGGCACAGGCTTCACGTTAAAGAGTGATGGCTATTCGTGTACTTGTAAGTTAAGAAAAAGCTCTAATAGTAGACGTCATTCCGTTCTTTTAAAATATTTTATTTGAATCATGTGAGGCTCATTGGATGGAAACAAGATCGCTCACAATACTCTTAGTATTATTATTATTATTATTATTATTATTATTATTATTATTATTATTATTATTAATAGTAATAGTAATAATAATCATCATCATAATAATAAGAACATTATTATTATTATTAACAACAGTTAATTATACCATTGTCTGTCTCCGTTTGAATCTTTATGGTTATTATGAGATCAAGTATTGTGTAAAAACACTTGTAAAAAAATATTGTCCATGAATTTTAGATTTGTATGTTACTCTATTTTGTTATTAATAAAATATAAAGAATCGTTCCTGCTCACACCATTTTTACTATTACATTCTGGCTAATCAAATGTTTCATAGTAATGGAGAGCTGGATCTCTACTTTTGTTGTTACAGGTTATAGCAGGCTTACGCACACACGTCATCAAATATGTATGGGTTTTTTCTTCAGTTTGAAAAAAAAACTAACAATTGCATTGATTCGAAACGTATGTTTTTTTCTTCAGAGCCTGTCCAAGTCTGCCAACATCAATTGATAACGGCCGTACATCTTGTACGTATAGGGTGGGGGGGGGGGGGGGGGGGGTTGGCTCCAGGTTCGTCATAACCAAATGTTATGTATTATTAAGCGCACCACCATATCTTTGCATTGAAAGGGGTATTTTTTCTCTTTGAGGTGGCCTTGACGTTACCTTTCAATGTCAAGTTGAAATATGACCATTGGACATCCTTTGTTTGTCACCGCTATGGCACTCGAAATACATGTATTTTTGTTTAGTTAATTTTAATAGAAGTGACTCCCTCCTACTGACTAACTTTTGAGTGACCTTGACATTAATTTACATCATTTATAGGCACATTTCCATTTGCTCTCAAAGGGATGTCCGAGCATCCAAGTCAAATTTTAGCTCAGCTGACTGAAAGTCCAGGTTCCCCAAGTCTCCCCATTAAGCATGCCGAACGTGAAAAAATTTCGCCGCCTCGGCTGAGATTCGAACTCCTGGTTGTAAGTCCTGCGCTCTACCCCTGAGCCAGAAAAGCCGGTAGGTTTTTACTGTTTGAAAAGAAGACTTGGAAATTTTACATATTTATATATCGACGATTTATCTTGTGTTCAGTGACAGGGTGTCCGGAACTGGCCTACCTGACCCATGGTTACTGGGACTGTCCTAACGGAACTAGGTTTAAATCTACCTGCAAAGCTAAATGTTCTGAAGGGCATAAATTACTTGGAGATGCCGGCGCCACATGTGGAAATGACGGTTCCTGGATATCTTACGAGACCTCGTGCACGGGTAAGACATTTACTTTTTCATAGGAGCAGCGCGAGGATACATTTCACAATTCTCATAAATTTCCTACATACATGGGGTGCGTTGACAATTTGAATATGTAGCTAAGGAAACGTTGGAGGCACCATCTTAGATTGTACGATTTGTTAGTTCCCTGCAGATCTTAATCAAATTGGATGATGCTTGAAATTGGTAGATGGCACGGCTGTATAGCAAATTAAAGCAGGTGGATCTTACTTTATTCCAGGCTGTGTTTCTTTAAAAAAAGTCTAAGCTAAATTTATTGTTGGTACTTAAGTGCTGAAACTGGATATTTTTGCTAGAAAACCGTTCTTTGATAGGAAAAAACTGTCATTTGGTTGACGTTTTCGTATTGTTGGATACACCAAAGATCAATAATTTTATTTAAAAGGAGATTATATTCGCTTGCAAAATCTTGTTTATGGTAGAAGTGCTTGACCTTTCTTACATTTGAACGGTAAAGTTTAGTAATAGGAAGGCCACTTAATGAGGTTCCATTTTCTTTTTGAGATGGAGATTTAATGTCTTCCTGCTCTTGCAACAATTTAGTGACCTCCAACAGTTTTGATAAACCAGAAGCCTACCTTTTTTGGAGGGGAACCAATGTGCCAACACTAATTTAGCACAACTAATTGCTATGTATTATTAAGCGCACCACTTGATCTTTGCACTAAAGGGGTTATGTTTTCTCTCTGAGGTCACCTTGACGTTACTTTCCAATGTTAAGTTCAAATATGGGCATAAGGCATCCTTTGCTTGTCGCCGCTATGGCACTCGGAGTATTTGTGTTTAGTTAATTTTATTGGAACGGCAACATTCTCCAACTGACTAACTTTTGATTGACCATAACATTACATTGCAAAATTTAGAGGCACATTTCCATTTGCTATGGCAGAGATGTCTAGGCATTCAAGTCAAGTATTCTTATATACCGAAATACACCAAAGCTTATCAACATTTTCTGAAATAAGTTCACTTGGACCTATTTTGCTATGAATCTAGTTATTCAGCTTTACTGTAGCAATGTCCACTATATCCAATATATAAGTCTGACTATGTCACAAGGGTACGTCCTCCCTGTATTTAGACTAGATTGTTTCCCCTATTTCATACAAATAAATAATTCAGCAAGATTTTTACACCAGAAAATCCTCACGTGTGAATTTAGCCATGAGATGTTTCCTCATAATACGCCATGTTAAAAATATAATGAGTAAAACCTTAGATTCGAAAAGATAAATTTGGTAAATTAGAAAGAATGCACCCTATGTTTGAATAACTGTTATATTTAATGATAAAATGAAAAAGAACAAATCTAAAATACGTTAAAATATAAAGTTGAGATTAAAGAAAAGGACTACGTGACGCTTCAACTTGCCCCAAAGTCATCATTAATCTAAAATCATACGGCTATGCACTTCATGAGAGGGAACTGGTATCAATAAGACACTCTAAAATATGTTTTGTCCAGGTTACGAAAGGGGTAAAAATATAAGCGGAAAAGCTTATTGAATATTCATGTCATTCTATAATGAATCTGGAGTACCTATATGCGTGGAGGCACCTACGTGAGATGTTAAGCTTATGTCTTTTGATGATTTTTTCCTTTTCCGCTCATTCATCTCTATCATTGTGTATAGAACTTTCCTTTAAAATGTACATAATAATTCTGAGATAGTAAAGATGAGTGTCTCGTCATATTGAATTGTTTCACCTTTTTAATGGTATAGTAAGGGATTTACTGTATAAAAAGAAGACTGATATATTTATACATTGACAATATATGTTATATTCAGTGATAGAGTGTCCGGAATTTGCCTCCCTGACCAACGGTTACTGGGACTGTCCTAACGGAACTACGTATAATTCCACCTGCAAAGCTAAATGTTCTGAAGGACATAAGTTACATGGAGATGCCACGGCCACATGTGTATATGACGGTTCCTGGATATCATAGGGGACCTCATGCGCGGGTGAGTTAAAAAAAACTGTTATTACTGTATTGCATGATACACTTAAGACCAATATATACTTTAAATGGAGATTATCTCGACTTGAAAAATCTTGTAAATGGGAGAAGTGCTTGTACTTTCCTACATTTGAACTGTAAAGATAAATAAGAGGACGGTCACTAAGTGAGGTTCCATATTCTTACTGAGATCGAGATTAAATGTCTTCCTGCTCTTGCAGCATTTTTGTGACCTCCAACAGTTTTGATGGCCCAGAGCCCTACCCTTTTTTCTGGGACCAATGTAGGACCACTTTCTCTCTTTAGCACAACCAATTGCTATGTAGTATTAGGCGTTTTTTTTCTCTCTCTCTCTTAGGTGACCTTGATGTTACCTTTCAATCTCATGTTCGAATATGGGCATATGGCATTCTTTGCTTGTCGCCGCTATGCACACCGGAGTATTTGTGTTTAGTTTATTTTATTGGAACAGCGACATCCTACAACCGACCAACTTTTTAGTGACCTTGACATTAATTTGCATGATTGAGAGGCACATTTCCATTTGCTATGACAGGGATGTTTGGACATTAAAGTAAATTTTCTGATTTACCGGAAATACTCGAAAGCAAGTTAACATTTTTTTCTGAGATGAGGTTACTTGGACCTATTTTGTCATGAAAATAGTAATTCAGCTTTACTGTAGCAGTGTCCAATGTGATAACGGTCAGAATTACACCAAACCAAACAGTCTTGATATATTACCAGAGTACGACCTACCTGTATTTAGACTAGATTTCGGACAGATCGACCCTCTTTCTTTACACAATTTCATATTAATAACTCACTAAGCAAGATTTTCATAATAGCAAATACTCATGTATGAATTTATTTATGATAGTTTTTTTGTCATAATACGCCATATGAAAAATATATTGAGAAAGACCTTAGATTCGAAACAATAAAAAGACCAGGAACAAACCAAAAATTCGTTAAAATATGACGTTAAGATTTAAGAAAAGGACTATGAAATGCTTCAGCTTCACTAAAGTCATCAATTATCTGAAATCATACGGCTCTGTACTTCATACGAGGGAACTGGCATCAAAAGCCTTAATCTATAATAATTTTTTCTGGACTTAGGAAGGGGTAAAAGTATAAGTTGAAAAGCTTGTTGAATATTCATTTCATTTTTCTATTAAGGACATTGAATCTCGAGTAGCCTTTTGCATTGAGGCAACATTGTAAGGTGTTAAACTTTTGTCATTTGGTGAATTTATCCTTTTCGACTCATTCATCTCTGATGTTTGATACAGTACGTTCCTTTTACATGTACATAAACACTCTCAGATAGAATAGTGAGAGTTTATATATTGAATTAATACACTTTTTTATGGTATAGTAAAGGAGTTTACTGTTTGAAAAGATGACCTGAAAATCTGATATATATTCATGTATTGACAATATATGTTGTATTCAGTGATACAATGTCCGGAACTTGCCTCTCTGACCAACGGTTACTGGGACTGTCCTAACGGAACTAGGTTTAATTCCACTTGCAAAGCTAAATGTTCTGACGGACATAAGTTACATGGAGATGCCTCGGCCATATGTGGAAATGATGGTTTCTGGATATCATACGAGAACTCATGCACGGGTAAGACATTTACTTTTTAATAAGAGCAGGACGGGGTGCATTTTACATTTTTTATTAATACCTTACACACCTTAGGTTGTATGACTTGTAGCTTCCCTGCAGGTCTGGAACAGATTGGATAAAGTCATGTGGGACTGAATTAATTCGAGGCTGTGTAGTTTGGGACAAACGTTTAAGCCAACATTGTTGTTGGTGCTTGGGTGTTGTTAGCTTGATATTTATTCCAGAAGACTGACGTCTTTCAATAATGTGTGAGCCCCTTGTTATAATCTTTGCTGGGATCTTCATTATTGACAATTCGAATCAGTTGACCGTTTCGTAATTTTGGACACAAAAAAGTAGAATATATACCCTAGAGGGAGATTACCTTGACTTGGAATATCTGGAAGATGTGAAACGTCCTTTACCTTAGAGATAATTGAACTGTAAAAATTGAACCAACTGAGGGCTAGCTAGCGAGGTTTTGTATTAGTACTTATATCGGGACTAAATGGCTTCTTCCTTTTGCAGCACATTTATTAACTCAAGCAAATCTATCCTAGTGGTTAAGTCGTTGAACTTCTTAGCTGAAAGTATGAACCCCACCGGGTTGTGACCTCTGGATTATTCCTAACCTTGTGCATGTAAAACCTGAAATGCAAAAGGCTTAGTTTTAATATATCATTAATTTCACATGGAAACCTTCCATAAAAAAGGGCTTCCAACAGGCCACAGACCTACCCTTCAGCAAACTCCAGTTTCTTGAATTAATGTATTGCCTAGTTCCCTCTTTTTCACAATCAGCTGCATTTGGATCGAAGAGGACCCGATCGGCGATTTTATTGTTGTATGGGTTGGATTCAGTTTCTAAATGCTGCTACCTATTAACGTTATTTAATAGTTTTGCAATGAAAAGGGCATATTGTTTCTAGTTGCATTAATTTTGCCGTTCATTTTGAAGGTCAAGTCAAAGTCTGGCCATCAGGTAGCGTTTGCTTATTAGCGCGATAACACTCTGGGTTTTCATTGGATTTAGCTCAGGTTTTTGGAAAGCAATGACTTATAAAACACTGGAACTGATGACGTTTTTTTTTTTGGTAAACCTGGCAGCATTTTTAAGGGTTCATCCCTTTTGTCCATAGGCTTAATTTCACTGCACATATGTCAGTGGGATGTCTGTTCATCCACTTACACTTTTCTTATTTACTAGTATTACATATAGCTTTTGGATTCGAAAGGACCGTATCGGCGATTTATTGTTGTATGGGATGGACGCATTTTCAAAAATGCTGCTACCTATCTACGTTATATAATAGTTTTGCACTGAATGGTCACATTTTTTAAGTTGTTTTAATCTTGATGTTCATTTTGAAGGTCAAATCAAAGTGTGGCCATTAGGTAGCGTTTGCTTGTAGCGCGATAACATTCTGGGTTTTCATTGAATTAAGCTCAAGTTTTTGGACAGCAATGACTTATGAAACACTGGAACTAATTACTTTTTTGGTAAACTTGGCAGCATTTTTAAGCGCTCCTCCGTTTGAACCATATGCTTAATTTCACTTCATATCTGTCAATGGGATGTCTGTTCATCCACCTACACTTTTCTAATTTATTAGTAATACATATGGCATTTGGATTAGAAAGACCGTATCGGCGATTTATTGTTGTATGGGATGGACGCAATTTCAAAATGCTGCTACCTATCTATGTTATATAATAGTTTTGCACTGAATGGTCATATTTTTTCAAGTTGGTTTAATCTTGACGTTCATTTTTGAATGTCAAGTCAAAGTGTGGCAATAAGGTAGCGTTTGCTTGTTGGCGCAATAACACTGCGAATAAAGCAATGACTTATGAAACACTAGAACTTATTACTTTTTTTGGTAAACTTTTCAGCATTTTTAAGCGCTCTTCCCTTTGAACCATATGCTTTATTTCACTGCATATCTGTCAGTGGGATGTCATCCAACTGAAATTATCTTATATACTAGCACAGCACTGTAGCTGGCTAACACATTTTCCTTTAATATGAGCACCGAGACGCATTTTACCCGTAAAACTAGGTAAAACAGGACAACCTCAGAAGTGCCGTTGGTTTCTCTTATAACGCTCAGTAAACAACAACCTAAACAGTCTTCATCACTGTGTAAGCGTTTTCGTTGTGACCTTAAAATTTTCTTTCAATGTCAAGGTAGAGTAGCCATAAAGCAACATTTACTCGTTAGCGCGATAACAGTTCAAACATGTTGGAACGTAGTGACATATGACTAACTTCCCTGACTCAGGTTAAGGTGAGCTGGAACTTTTTTGCAGAATATATATATATATATATATATATATATATATATATATATATATATATATACATAATGTTTATTTACTGAAATAATATCTTAGGGACGGATGTTAATTTTTCTTATTTATCAGTATTGCACCATAGCTAGTTAAAACCTTGCTTTCTCAAATTAAGTCATGGTGTCACATCACATACGCAGCTGACATATATTTCCCGTGAAGTTTCATTTAAAAGTCCAAAATTCACACTGTCTCGGGGTACACAAACATGGGTTTATTCTGGTACGTACAACAACTGCCCATCGCCGTCGTTGACTAGCTCCAATCTCACATGCAATCCTTAAACCGTTCTGTGGCTTTTACCGGCCGTTAACTGGCTCTAACTTCACAAATACAAATTCCTTAAAGTTCTAACGCGGGACTCGACCAACAGTCCGCCTAGCGCAACTCTGCGTCTTACGACACGTCCTCTGCAGCAGAACGATTCTACTCTAACTCCCTTCTATATATCGGCACAACAACGAAGGTTCTAGGAACTAGTCTTTTTGAACAAGCTACATTGAAATTACCAAGTAAGCCCCCCCCCCCCAAGCATCTACCATCAGCAATCTTATGTCAGCTAATCAAAACACACTGTGGCCTAATAAGTTCCATTATTTGAAACAGTAACAACCGATCTACCGATCAATACAAATAATTAACAAGATAAACACAACATTATTAAATATTAGTAACTGCATGGCTATATGTTATATCCTATGGTAGGTATATCAGAAAAAATTCAAAATAAAAAAAAATAAATTAAATTCCATCATCAAATGGCTTCTGACTTGCGATTTTAGAAACTGTTTGAATTTTGTAATTATCTTTAAAAACAAAAAAAATATTAGCTTTTGTACTTCTCATTGAGCAGCCCAAAGTGTGGACAAAATTAACCCCATTTCTTGTGACCTGCAGGCTGGATAGGAAGTGGAGGGCAGGGCAGGGCTAATTAACCCAGGGGCTGGGAAGGGGTACTGCCTGTTCCTAATTGGCTGGAGTATTAGCCAATAATAGTGGATGTGATGTTGCTAGTACTAAGGGCTGTTCCACACAATCACATGTGAACCTAGCACAGCATGACATTCTATCACTTGTATTTTTGCTAACTCAACACAGTAAATTAGTGCACATGTTGCTTTATAGAACACAATAAGTACAATATTATAACACTTGGATCAAGATACATATTTAAACTTTATATTTAATCACAAGTGTACAAAAGTTACAAATGATCATAAACACTAAATATGAACAAATAAGTATAAAGTTATCATATAAAAATAAATTATGATTTAAAAATAGGATTTTAGATGCTGACATGTATTTGTTGAAAAAGTAATTAAATTATCAAATGCTGAATTCATTCACATATTAAAAAATTCTCATTTCCAGAGATCACAAGTATATAAAATTGATGAAACAAAATAATAAGACTTAATTATACATGAAATGGATTAATTTGATTATTATAAAAATATCACAGTCAACCAGATTAAATATGCTGAGAGCTACTCCATATTTGGCATAAAATATATACTCTAAGAATAATACCATGACAGGATTATCACAAGAAATTCAGCACAAAGCAGCACAAAAATAAAAACCCAAGTAAAATAAGCATATATAGTGACATATAGTGCACAATGTGTGGCTGTGGTATACAAATATTGTATATGTTCAATCAAAAGCATTTGAAGTGTAAACAAAGTTCTGTAAAACTCAAATAGGTGTATAATAAAATATTACTAAACTATGTGGACTAAGACTACAGAACTTGCCTGTTATGTAACTTTATACTGGATCAATATATACAAATATACAAGAATCATGTTATTACAATTGAGAAGAGGAATATGGATATAGGTATCACATAATATCAGTGCTCAATTTCAACACACCAAAATACACCCTTATGAATGAATTTCTAAGTCCCCTCTAATAATATCAGCAAATATTTCAGACCAGGTCATGTAACACTCCCAATCTAAGAACTTTAATTTTAGCTGTGGTGAGAATATCCAAGGCAATTTTGTTTGTGATACAACCTGGCCTATAGGAAGCAAGCTCGGCCAATTAAACAGTTTTGCCAAATCCATCAGCCATCCTACAAGATAAAAAATAAAAAAATGATTACAATGAATTTATAAAATTGTATAAAAATTAATTACAATTAAATTTAAATAAACAAAGAATATGACTGTACTTTTTGGATTGGTATATCAGCTCATACATGAGTCTGTAAAATAAATAAAAGGCTTATTTTGTATGGACGTGTGTTGATATATCATAAACTGTCACAAGCTAAATGCAATGTCAGTGACAATTGTAAACGGGGTGGTTGATTCACTGATTATCGCCCACGTAACGAATGAAAGTATGACGTATATACATGAATCTACAGCCTACTGACATATAATATTATTAATTTCCTATCTCATGGGATGGTATTGAAAAAACAGAGACATGGAATAAGCCGAAATTAACGTGCTTAATTTTATATATGACATCGTGTCCGTTTGCAAAGGGGAGGGCGCTTCGAGTATTAACAAAGACGGTATCAGCCATCTCAGTCATTCTATGTCTTACATAGACGTTGACAAATATCGAAACATTATTTTACTTGATGTTTAACAGACACAGACTCATTTATTTATATGCATTTCAATATATCGTCTGCTTGGCCATATACGATTATTTGGAACAGCTCCGAACCAATGCAAATGGCGTCGCCCATGTACCTCGGGACCCTTCGTCCATTACCGGAATCATTCGGACTCAGATTCATACATTTGATCAGCGACGATCTTTTATCAATTATATTGGCCCGAAGAATTATAGTTAGATAAATCGTAAGTGGTTTAAGTATTAGATAAAGTTTGTCCAGCACCCAAACATAAGAACACGGCAAGGCTGCTTACCTTCGAACTCGCCGTCCAAAATCATGCTGCACATACGCTTCAAGTTTTCTCCAATTAAAATGGCGTCTGTGCATTATAGAACCGCACAAAATTAATATTTGAGATCCCATTGGACTATCTGATCACATGACAGGGGAATCCCAACGCCACCATGCATATGATTGTTGATTCAAAATACGTCGATTCACGGAGGGGAAGCCAGGGGTGGTCACAGGAAATAGGGCAAAATCTGTCTACGCACGAACCGCGATGCCCTCTGGCGGAATCTGATATAACTACCTATGGGATTCTCATTTAACATAACCTGACCTGGTAAATACATATGTGTCACTGAGACAAAATTCATTGTAAGCCTATCTTTATCATACCATTTGCCGGAAATAATAATGATTACAAATGCAGGCAAACATTGCAGACATACCTTCTGTATGCCAGTTCCTTTTTTGCTATTTTGTATGCCACTTTCATCTCCAATCTCACTGCTACTATGAACATTTACTATCCTTGTTAAGGTTTCATGTGAAGTTTTGCTTAGAGTTACAGATGCAATAAATGGGGTGCTTCATGTATGCAAATACGATGCAAATCCCTGTTCGCCAGTCTTTGATGTACTGAAAGCATAATTATAATCGTTTGATAGGAGATGGGTTGTTCGTTAAAATAATGTATGGACACATAACAACATTGTAATATATGATATGAATACATCAAGACAGGGAATTATAATCATATACATAATTATAATGGTCAATGGAGATATTTAACCAAGTGCAACATCTAGCAAGTAATTTGTTTTACTTTTTTTCTAAATCATCAAATATCAAATATATAGTTTCAATAATTTGTAATGGAATAAACATCTTCTTTTAAATATATGGATAAATAATTTTTTGTTGATTATTAACTGCCCCATACACAATATGAATTTAATAATGAATATATTATCTATTTTTCAATGTACAGTATAATATGAATAATAAATAGAACACGTAATTCATTATTATGAACAAATGAGGAATGGAATATCGGAGTAAGTGTCGTGTTTTCAGTGTATTACTCTCTGTTTTATTTTATAACGTTAAGCTACAGTACAAATATTTTTATACTGAGTTAATCATGCAAACAATTGGCTTTGAATTTAAACAGCTCAAATAAACCTATACACCATTTTGGGCGGATCCATTGCGGGGATAGCTGCCATGGTATTTGCGTTGATTGGCGTTGGCGTGTTTAGATCACACAGACAGAAACTCTGTGGCCCTAGAACAGGTGTGGTAGAGGACGGCACTGGAATTATCTTACCAGAGGACAGGAGTATTGATAATGAGAGGAACATTGAGATGGTGAGTTTTAATATGGATTTTATATAAGCTAAGTTTATTATCAACTTGTCGTCAAGACCTTTGGGTCACTTGTTGAATAAGTATAACAGTTTAATGCAGTGGCTTGATAAATAACGAAAATTTTTCTGTTCTAATAAGACAGAAAAAGCATTGATTGGTGTGATAATAAATGTTCGAATTACCGGTGGCCATGAGTCAAAAACTAACGAATTATGGCTTCATCTGAATATGTTTATCCCTAAGCTTTCAATAATATAATATAATTGTTTGGCCTTTGGTGTTTTGTTCACCTGTGATGTCGCATAGAACTTTGCATCAAATCCTCTGAATTCCTTACATCTTGGATTTATTATGTAATTTGAATCTTTCTTTATATAATTAACTTCTATATAAAATAGCAAGAATCAGATATAAACACGTGTTATCATGATAATATGGCTAAATGTTTCTTTTTTTTGTAAAACGGGTTTTACTCTTAGGTAATGTAGGAAATGGTCTTGTGATTTGTGCCTTTTCGTCGACTGCCGTGATGGATCCTGAAACAGTTTTATAATATGGATAAGATTAGCATAGTGTGATAATTCTCATATTTGTCCTTATGCATTTTTTTCTAGAATCTGAATCTGTATTGTATTGAACGATATTTCAACTCGATATAATTCAGTTTCGTTTTAATCTTGCAAACTTTGTATGCAATATAGTCAAAGTTTAAGGTGCATGTCAAAATTATTGGCGTACTTGTATGAGCTATGTCAAACTCTTAATATGTTTTCCTGTAATAAATTTTCATTAAATTCAGTCTTGAGTTGAATACTTTGTTTTAAATTTAGGAACCTGTGGCAAACGAAGGTCAGGCATTCACTTTGCTCTCACTGCAGGAAGAGAACTGGGCATACAAAGATGTTGCAAAGTGGGGCGCCTGTGATGTCATCGACCCTGCAACCATCCCTGTTACAATTGCCATTGTGGACTCTGGTGTCCAGATGAATCACCCTTATCTAACAGAATGGGAGCCACACTTCATCCAGCATATCTCCTGTGTCGATGACAACGGAAGTGAGGCTGCAAGGAATGATCACTATGGTCACGGGACATTTATTGCTGGGATTATCTGCCACATGCTTTCAGCGGTCAGACCGTATGTTCACATCATAAACATCAAAGCACTCAATGATTTGGGAGAGCTCCACCTGGACTGCTTCTGGAAAGCGATGGAAAAACTGTCCGACTTCCAAAACATAGGTAAGGTGTAAAAATGTGGCATTGGGGTACTAGACCAATTTTACAGGAAATATGGTTCACTTGTTTTCTTGTTTTTACTTTCACACTGATGTGAGCAAGCTTGGTGCAAGCAAGTCGGACTTGAATAAAGAATTGGTTCTAAAATGATTAAACCCACCAACAGACCAATTAATGAAATGTAAAGTCAATTAAACGACGAAACCACATAGCAAACTTATTTATCGTGTAATCGTACACTTAGTTACTATCATGATGTATTACATTATCGCGTGTATCCTAAATGGTTTAAATGAAAGAGAAAGTTTGCATCGCCAAATTAATAAGAATTCTCTGAAGCCTTTTAAGTGGAGCCACGAAAGCTGAGTATTTATGCCAATTAAGTTTTGTCAAAGCCAACCACAATTGTAACAACCACAAACACTCCGGCTTCTTTAGTGTGCATGGTACAAAATTCTGTCAACATACCTTAAGATGGAAAAAGTAAAGCAAATGTTAAGGCATAAGGCCTTTTTAAAGGCATATATATTGTGGGTACATTTCATCACGAAGTTTGATTAATAAAATGAAGCTTATGACATTGCCCGAAAGTATTCACAGTCTATGTTGATAACCCTTTTATATCGAAGTGGTATTTAAATTATAAATTAAGATTAGTGTGTTTATTCATTGTTACATAATCAAAATATAATTGTTAAAAATTAAACAGAGGTTAAAGAGGTAAGTGGTATGACATGCACTCGAATGTCGCCGCCTGCTTATCTTCGTCTTTCAGATGTCGTGTGCCTGGCCGTAGGATTTGAGGAAACTCCAGAAGAGACTCTTATGAAGAGGAATATGTTGGCAGACCTCTCAAACAGGACGGTAACAAATGTTATTTCATTCAATTTCAGTCCACTTTCAGCCATGCTAGGCCATGGGGAAATTGCTGTCATTCATCAGTGTCCTTTCTGAGTAGTACAGGTGATTTTTACTTTTGTATAATGTTTATGTCGTATTATCTCAAGTGTGATCTACTTAATGTCTTGGCTTCCGTCCATCCTCCGTCGTCTGAGGAGTATTCTGCCTTCTTCGGTTCTTTCTCTTTATGTCAGAAAACTTCAGTATTTGTATATATCTGGGGCAAATTGTTCTGCAAAACCAAACAATTGGATTTCTTTTTTATACTTGTAGTACTTGGAAAAATATATTTGACAAGTGTTGTTTATTCATTGACCTTGGTGAAGCTAGCCGATTATAAATGAATGCTTAATCTTACCCTACGTTTCTGCTCCCTTTTCGCGTTTACCCGTTTGTCACTTTGGATTTTTATGTCAGCATAATGCATAGTGTTGTATTGGACTTAATTTGATAGAATTGTAAATGTCCAGTTGAAAAGTTACGTTTGTAATCAAATCCTTTTTCCCTTTTTATACAATTGGTATTAATCATGACGCTTGATGCTTCTGTGTCAGTGTAGTCACATCTTGGTCTGGTCATAAATTATTATTTTCCCTAAGATTGTATTCAGAATTCAACGGTTAGTGGTTTATTTAAATATTTTTGCACTTTTATTGAATAATAGCCACACAAACTATTGTTTGAAAAAGTTCTTGTTTGACAACGACGTATCTTACCTGAGTCATGAAAATAAATCCCCTCTGTTTACGCCAAAATATTGAGTGTGATGACCGATAGTCTCTTGTAAATTAGTCGCGTCAGTATAACTTGTGTATATTTACATAAATTAATGTTAAACATGGGTATTAAATATAAGCATCAATAAGACATGTTAATATTACTGGAAGATATGGTTTCTATGTATTTATCTATTTATCTGTGGGCAATGATAGCAGCAGCTTCAAACTATGGTGTACCAGGCCCAGATAGCATAGCATGGCCAGCTAGGAGACTGATCGCTGTGGGCAGTCATGATAAACATTTCCGATGCAGCTCCTTCAGTCCCCAGGGCCAGCAGTTGGATGTCCTGGCCCCGGGAGAAGACCTGTGCTCACTGAATGCATCATTTAATATAAACAGTCCTTCAGAGTATATCAGAAGAGATTCAGGTACATCATTTGCTGCAGCTTACGCTACAGGAGTGGCTGCTCATTTTCTCCTCCAGGTGGCATCACGGGTACCAGGTAGGTGCATTGTGTCAGACAGTTTCAAACTTAAAGCAAGAACAGGCTGGTGGATCCTTCTAGAACAGATAGGTGCATGCTTTTAGACAATTTCCACATTAAAGCTTGTTCAGGTTATTCTTTCTAGATGATTTCTTAAGAAAAGAGAATTAAAAATGGTATACAATTTAAAACCATTGAAACACAAACTTACTTATATTAGTCCACAGCGTTTAAATGATGTATCAAATAGAAACTACTGCTTCAGTCTGGATTTTAAATCTACTTACGTTGAAGGTTTGCCAAATTAAAACTAAGAACGTTTTATTTTGACATTTTTGGCTGTGAACAAAGGCTCGCTTAGGCTCCTGATGGATATAAAATTAGGCAGACAGGCATGATACGTATAAAACTTTAATATTTGTTGTAACCTACAGGTATGTTAATTATAAAAAATGCAGTGTGCCAAGTGCTCAAAGGGACACTGAATCTAATCTCTGGGTATAAAACTCACCTCTTCCACATGCGCATTCACACATCGAAATGTGATATTTTTATTTTGAATCGTTATGTTGTACAGTTATGGAAAAAATGTCGATCTGATTTTCAAACGAAAAGTGCGGTTACATTTCCTTTCTTAATAAAATTATCATAATCCTCCTAATGATGTTATAGGAGTCTATATGACTGCCGATGTGTCAGAAC
The DNA here is from genome assembly GCA_026874595.1 of Sipunculus nudus. Classification (NCBI taxonomy): domain Eukaryota; kingdom Metazoa; phylum Annelida; class Sipuncula; order Golfingiida; family Sipunculidae; genus Sipunculus; species Sipunculus nudus. Next base: position 34,218,583 of record CM049318.1, read on the forward strand.
CATACATTGATGGAACAATTTTCACACAATCTGCCCCTGTAAATGTCTCTGATGGAACTAGTATGTGTCAGAGGTAGTCGTTTTTCTCCCACGTTATTCGTCATGATGTATCATTTCAAGAAAATTATTGCATTATCAAAGAAAAGACCCCAAAAATATTACAACTGTCCCAACTATTCATGATATAATGTGTCTTTTTATGTGATATCACGTTATGAGGACAAAGGTTAGGAAACAAAGTATAATTTTTTTAAATGACTTGCCTAATAAATGGAGAGAGGAGTTCAGCATACCCATATCATTGCAGAACATCTTTTTGGTGGAGATTAACGCCTCCATTTTCAATACTGACTAATCTTAATCTTAAGCTTTGTCTGTACACCATTCTGGTTTGAGATAACAGATAGGACGGTAGCACTCGCTTCCTTTCATTTTATTTTATATCTTGGTACCACGCATGCCCAAAGTCTACCACACCTGCAGGTTCTGATGTGTTATCAACCCCGTTGTTGGGTCATAACTCCGAGGAACCCTTCCAAAGACACACTCGTTTGTTAGTGATGTACGGCTTTACGGTAAAGCCTTCCCATTAAGCCTGTTGAGCTCTCAACCCAGGTTGGGGTCGACGATGAACATCTCGCCGGTCCTTGGCTGAGATTTGAGCTCACGACCTCCCGGCTTTGAGTCCTGTGCTACCCCCTAATCCGCAGAAGCCGGTCACCATTATAGAATTTTACAAATTATATATATTAACCTAACTTTAATTTTTTTAAGCATTTCAAATGTTCATCTAATGCAGATAGGTGGCGGTGTCCACCGACTCCCTGCAGACCGTAGTGTTGCCGTTATCTATTGCAGTCGTTTCAGGTGTCCTTTACTTTGATCACTGCTTTGTATACATAGTTTTTGTGGTCTCGACACCAGGGCTGGCACAGGTCAAAGAATTGTAATCAGACAGATGGGGGGTGGGGTGGTATCGGCTTATGCATCAAACCAATGACAGCAGGGTGTCAAACTTAAAAGCTGGATGCGCAGTGCATCTGTACAACACAGGTATACAAAGCTGCGTGTAAAGCGAAGGAGATATAGAACGACTGCCGTGTATAACCGCTGCCTGAGGAGTGTACGCAGACAGGAATGGTTGAAGACGCATCCTCTGATGATTTTTAAAAGTCCATACCTCATATGACATGCGGTAGTAGAAGCAGTTTAGAAATACTTTTCATCTGTTTACAGATTATGTTGAAATTTGCAGGAGATGACATCCTTGAATCTGATGAGAATTATATATATATATATATATATATATATATATATATATATATATATATATATATATATATATATATATAGAATAAGAATGAGGTTGACCCTGTGATAAATTATAATTAAGCCTTATTGATTACAAGTAATCTGTTTAGAGAGCTGACATGATTAATTAGAGTGAAATGTCGCCTTACGACCACCCAGCTATCAATACAACCCCCGCTAAGAGGATCATTATTTTGGCCCGACTAAAGTTAATCATCATAAATACCTTACACAACCACCTCGCTCTCACGACCACTTTGACTAGTAACGCAGGCAGCCGAGTTGGGGAGATTTCACTGTACATAGTCCTGTGCAGCTGAGTCAACAATGCCATTCTGTGTGGAATTTCTGCTATTACTTTTGAGCAGGTGGAGGGATACGCTCCTCAAGCAGCGGTTACACGCTGCATTCGTCCCAGATCTCTTTTCGTGTAATCGCTGCTTTGTATCGTATTGTCTGATAACGCCGTTTCTGCACAGGGCCAAGAATCAGACCAATAGGAGCGGGTCCTGGTTTAATCAGAGACAGCGGGTGTCGCATGTTTAAAATCTGGAGCTTGGCGCATGCACTCATTGGTCTGATTTAAATTCTTTGCTACGTGCGCACCCTGGTGTTCAGACCAACAGAACCTTGCTATACAAAGGAGCGGTTTCCCAAAAAATATTTTGGACAACTGCATTGTATAACCGCTGTGTGAGGAGCGAAATAGAGGGATAGACTCAGGAACTTTCCGATCATAAATACAACACATAACCACGAGGATACAACAGGGGCAGAAGCACCTTAGAATGACAACCTACTATATTTCTACTTCTTATATCCAAACCTTTTTTCTTAGTTTGTCTTTGGAATTTTAAACAAATGACAGTAACAGACATATGCAAATGATTTATGTTTATAGGTAATGCTGGGATTCGAAGGCAGATGACGTCGACAGATATGATGAAAGCCGTGCTTAGGCACATGGCACGTGACAGCCAGCACACTGTCAGGGAAGGATACGGACCACTCAGACCTTTGTCAGTATTTGAAGATAATGACGCATTTCGGAATCTGGTGAAAAAAGCACTAAAGCGCCACTAATTCATCTGTGCAACACGAAAATGAGAAATGTATTTTTGGAAGTGTAGAACTGATTTACACCATTTCACCGGGTGTAGAACAGAACTGCGTGTAGATTAACTCCCTCTGAGCCCCTTCAATATATGACACTTAATTAAACAACCAAATCCATATATTAATGATTATATGTACATCTACAAACATTGCTGGAATGAGATCGGTATTTTCCAACCCTGTTCTGTTACAGGGCCAGGTTCGAAAGTTACTTTGGAAGAGCAACCAGACTTAAAAGTATCATTTTATTAATAAATTCAAATTTAGATACAAATGATGCTTTTTTTCTATTAACGTCTGTGTGAGTGTGTACAAGATACTGCATAATGTAGAGATATCATTTTAATTGCGAAAAATATGTGGTAAATTAATTCTGTTTCCTTCTTATAATTATAATGCTGAATCCTACTTATAAGATTGACATGACAGCGGTTTTTTACATGGCGTCAAGTTCAAAGCAGTTATCTATAACAAAATAAAATAGAAAAAGTGAGCCTTTTTACCTTAACCTTGAATTGGCAATTTTTTTATGAAAAACATACTAAACAGATATCTAGCAATCGGGCTGTCAAAATATTTTTGTGTTCCAAAATTTGGATATCATTTCTTGTACACTGGACTGTGAGACCCGCCTACAGCCCTAGTTTTCATTCACTGCACAGTTTTCTCTCTCCACCATTGCAACGGAAACAAACGTGAGCAATATCACTTGCGGGGTGTCGAGTTTGAGGTTTATATTAAATAAAATGGCATTTATCAAACAAAGATTGACATGTCCATTAATATTAAATATGTAGTCATGATCTTCATCTTAAGAATTATCTCTTTGTAGAAGGCAGGGACCAAAGAATTTTTTTCAGATTTTTAGATTTCCAAGACGATATCCCTTAGCACCAATAGTAGAAAATCATTGCACATGAAAAAGGGTCAGATGTCTCTATAAATTACGACAATGTTCTTAATTTGGAGAATAGCCTTGACCTTTTGTTGGGTTATCCGAGTTAAACTTAAATAGATCAGATATCTCAGGAATGGTAAAATGGACTTTCCGAAATATTATTTTTGGTGGTCTACCTAGATATTCTGATTGTTCAATTGGACAAAAATACTGAAAATCATCAAGAAACTACCGAAAGACAATCAAAGGTACAATCTTGAATAAATGAGCTGTTCTTTTATAAATTAATACGTGTAAATGTCGGCTAGAAATAGTATAAGCCTAATGCCTATATATTTCACAGGAATTTTGTATGTCCATTTTTACCAAAGCTGTCGGTCTGGATGTTGGTAATATTAACATATTAATACCATATCTATAACATTAAATAGTGTCAAAAGTGACTGCAATTTAAGTACTAAGAAGCTGTCAATCTTAATATATTTATTGATCAAATAGTTTGTTGTTTTATGATTATATAAAAAATCAATATTGCATTCTAGGGCCGCATATGTGTCCCGCCTGGGGGGGGGGGGGTCCATTTTTTTTAGAAAAAGAAGAGAAAAATGCTATTTTTTGGTAACTTATAAAAAAAGAGATAAAAATCATATTTGTAATAAAAATTGCACATGGAATCAGACATCATGACAGCCATGAGTAATAATTAGAAAATAATCATTAAGATGTTTCTATACAACAATAAACAAGATAAATATTATTTACTGACAAAATTTGTTTACACGTGTTATGTACATTTCATTTTAATGGTGTGAGAAATTGTTAAAAAATAAATTCAGAATAAATCAAGGCTATAATGATGCATTGCCTCAGAATATAATAAATACTTGTAAGTTGTAATAACGAAGTGTAACTGTGCTAACTTTCAATAATTAAATTATAAAAGGTATGATAAATACTTTAACAATAAACAATAAGCGTTAGTATCTTTTTGAAGATAATATTTGGATGTATCACAGTGTCTTTTATACTAAAAACAAATAACACATTTATTTACCAAATGGAGCATCACTTGTTATTTACAGTTCTCATTGACATATATTCAGTATAATTAAATTAAATTATGACATACAAAAGTCACTTACTGTGAGTGTTAAAAGAAGATTCTAAAAATTATTGCAACAGGTTGCGATAACTGACAGAACAGCAAATTTTCTGTAAATAATGCACATGTATAAAGTAAAACAGTAAATTTACATATCCTTGATAGGCCCCTGATATACATACACACTATATATATAAAATATACTAAATATATATATTTCCCATCACATCTTTTAACACAATACAAAAGATTTAGGACTTTCATAAATAATATCTATATCTATGTTTATAAATTTCTTCTGGTACACACATCTTTCTTCACGTGTAAAATCGGAGTGCTTTCTATTACAAACATAAAAAAACATGTAATATTTGATAATAATTTTCACTTCAGTTTCTAATCGGTTTTATTCAATAATATTCTCAGTATATTAACTTTTATTTAACATAAATAATATTTGATTAACCGCGTGTATAAACAGCACGCTTTCTTTGCTTAATGTCCCACCTAGCAACCCTACCCAAGGTAGGCGGAGTTAACTCGTCCAGGCCGTCACGTCAATAACTTACCAAAAATCCTCTGGATTTTTATTGAACTCATCATCAACATTAACCAATACAGTTCCTCACCTGTATTACATTCTCAGCAAAGTTCACGCATATTTAATGAGGTCAGAGGTCACAGAATATGCAACGGGCGTATTATGCAATATTTGCAGTGGTCTTGCTCATAATTCTGTACATTCACTGAACGTCACTGGTTTAATTGAAGATTATGTCATATAAATAATTCGTAAACGTAGCCTCTGACAGTCTATAATATATCCACAACATACTCAAAATACTTATCATTTAATTTTATGCTCAAATGTGATATATATATATATGCGCGTGTGTGTGTCAATTTGGCCCAAATTATTCTTTATTGTGGACACCATATATCACAAGCTTAGGCCCCTGCGGTCATGAAGATACTTCTTTTGAACATACATGTTGAAAAATAATTATTTTCATGTTCTGGGATTTTCCTATGTAGATTCAAAATGATGAATGACTCTCTCTCTCTCTCTCTCTCTCTCTCTATCTCTCTCTCTCTCTCTCTCTCTCTCTCAGGGAGCAGGAATTGATTCAGATGTGAATGTAGTCGATGGGTAATGACGATTATCTGAATTTTCACAAAGAGTATGTTAACCCTCAAATTTGTGAAAACAAGTGACACATGGGTCATGACGCTCCGCTGATGGACGTGTTAGCTATTGCTGTAATATTACATACATTTAAGTGTTTGGAACTTGAAATAAGGTTATGATGATCTATTTTAAGTTGTTAATATACAAATTTGTCAAGATTAAGCATCAGTGATTATAACACTAGTCATAACTGAAAATTGACTACTAGTCTTAATTGTGAAATGATGTGTTCGACATGTAAATTGCAGAACATAGGCTGCAGTTACCTTATATAAGGTTTCCACAGAAATTTCCGAGCACATTTCTGGATATCAATAAGGAATTTAGAACTCTGTAGTATAGCCAAGTTTTAGAAGTCAACAAACTGCACCAATGCGGTAATTTAAGGGTATCAGAATTGCAGATAAAATGTATAAAAAAATAACCACCTATAAAAATTGTCATAATGAATATGCCTGACAGGTTTGAGGAAACTATATGAAACTAGAGCAGAGAACACATGTAATGTCATCTCATGGTCTCCCAAATACAGGAAAGGAAAAAATATGTAACAATTAACCATGGGTCATAAAACTCAGCTTACTAGCATGACATCATAGCCTAACAACAACAATAATAGCGTGTTAATTGAGATTAACTTCACATGTGATCGTTGCCTCTGACCTTATGATACCAGATTGTACTAGATTCTTCCTTGATTAATTGGATCCTGGGAAAGAAAATTCGAAGTAAACTTTTTTGTGAATTGTTTCCTGTTAACAGACGTCAGGATACTGGGCAAAGACGACTGGCTATAGTTCAGCTGCCCTAAATATGCAGATTTTACCACAATTCTTTTGAAAGAAATGAAGCATTTGACCATCCTTAAAACAGATAAAATGTGAGAAATAAAAACAGATTGCGCCATTAGTTTCCCACAACTGATGAAACAATTTATGAAAAATAAACACATCAGGTTTCAAGACACTAGATGAACCTATTGTTGGGAAGCTACCACGATTGACGTAGTTTAGCCGTCTCAAAAACGGTGGCAAAAATTCAAATTTTGAATTCAAATTCCGTTCTCATGCTGTGTAATAAGTTCTAACAGAAACTTAACTATTTATGCCCTGCTTACGGCCGGACGGCAGGGTGGAAGGACGACATACATAGAGTGATCACTATAGCTCTACATGACTGAATGTCAGCTAAGCTAACCAGGAAAAGGTTAAGGTTTATAATCTAGTATCACCGATGATGACAGTCTTGTAAAACTGTACCTGTTCATCTTGTAGCCTTTCCCTGGGGATAAAGACTTTGGGCAACCCGAACAGGAATCGTAAACTACAACCTTACAGTCACGTCGTGATAAATAGGCAAACATATAACCATACTCCCAGATACATATAGTGATAGTAATATTTAATGTATACTGCTGCTTAAATGTATTTTTAAAGGCTTGATACCACATTATGATTATGATACCATTTATGACACAGATCACGTCAGTATATATGCCTTATACATATAATTAACAAGTATATTTCAAGAAGTCCAGGGAATGTGGTATGTGTTGATTTTCTCACACTACAGTGTGAATAGTTCAAAGTGAAGGTTAAAGTGTTTACTCTCATCCACAACCGATGATGTTCTGTGGCAGGTGTCTCGGGTCGCTGCTTCTCAATAAACGTCCTCATTAACACCCCTGTAGCATATACCAAGTCAAATTACTCATCAGTTCCTTGAATTACCGATACGCAGAATAAATACCTTATCATACATGGTTCATGATTCAGCATCCGCTCTGGAGCGCTGCCAGCAACAGTGTTGAGAAATTAAAGAAGTCATAAATCTGATGCATAATAATCCCTCCAATCCATGCATCTCTTTGATCACAAACATCGCGTTGGAAGATAAAACATCGTAATTAATTGAGATAAAATAAAGGTAATTTGCAGATCATTAATCTTATTACTTTTATGGTGAGTGATGATATGATATAACACATGGTGCAAGACCTATCAAGTTTATGGCTAATGTTTTATGTTAAATCGCATGGACTTTATAGAATGTTGTTTTAGGTTCAATGCAGACATTTTCGCCCAGAGCATAAATTCTTCGAATCCTAGTTGTTCTACGTTGCATGTCGTGTTGTTCAATGAGTAAAGAATCTAGTCCCGAGTGTCAAAAGCGCTCCCGTCTCCAGGGATTGAAGAACATGCCCGCACGTATAGTATGGGTGTTTGTAGGCCTAGGCCTTTTAGCCAGGGCTCTGACTGGACCATCTTTGGTGTCAACCCCTGCGGACACCATAGGCGGGGTTACTAAGGCGCCGATGTGAGTAAAACAGTCTACTCTCATCTGATTTAACCATTTTCATAAATTTATTTTCAATAATTCTTTAAATTACTTTCAAAGCTCTTGAAGAAAGTACACCAAGCCCCATGATGAATTGGGCATATAATGATTTTTGTGAGTTTGTGAGTGTACGTGTCTGTAAGCTGTGATTGCGCAGTTGCACATAAATCAATATGACTTGTAGCTGAACGACAAGATCTTATGACCAGGGTTGGGTTTAAATGCGACTCAAATGCAAATGCAAATGTTATGTTGTTTCCGAAATGCAAATGCAAATGCTTCACCCGTCATTGCAATTAAATGCAAATGCACTCAGATTTTTGTCAAATGCAAATGCAAATGCATTTAAGTGCATTTAAACTGCAACTGCAAATGTCTATATATACTACAGCATATGAAATATATCCTTTTTCCGTTACAAATAATGCGCACCAACATTTTTGGATCAATTTTAACGTGTCTATTTATTTAAATTTTAATTCTTGTAATTGTCGTCCATAATTATAATGAAAATTAAATAGATTTAAATGTTGCAGTACAAATGAGGTTCTTGTCTCAATTAATACGCAAAATTTTGTTTAGTACAGCATTATTTAAAGTTAATTCATGATCAGTACAATATTAATCCAGTTCCGGTAGGTTCATATTCATTATTGTTAAAGACATGATCTTTTATTACAGTTCGCACAGAGTTCGAAGGAAAGTAAATAACTTCGTTTTAAGCATATTTCTAAAGAAAAAGAGTGATGTTTGAATAAACCTGAAACACAAAAAATATTAAATGAATGTTTGGTCTAATATGGCGAAGTAAATATGATCGGTTCCTGTTTAACACAACATAACCAAGTAATATATGTATGTTTATCTGTATGTCTTTTATTTATAGAATATACAATGTACACATAGTTCTTCTTGCTTGTAACATTCAAATTAAAGCTATTCATGTACATAAAAACATAAAGTCGTGTAAAATTCTCTACCACCAATTTATTACATTTTATTAGATTAGTCCATTTTAGTTTAGGCTGTTGCTATATTCAATTTTTAACTGGAGCACTTTATGTAGGACTTTCTACAACTGGGACAATACGCATAGACCCGGAGATCTGCAAAATTACCAGAGAATTGTCATTAAATGTGACCGAAGCGAACTGCATAATTTTAAATTATGACCTAAGCAAGTACTATATATGTACTCATAAATTAATGTTTAAACTAAAGTTCAATATAAATAAATAATCATTGTTTATAGGCTTGAGATCAAGTCCATATATGATTTTTAATGAAAATGTAATGAGGCCTATTCCCAGTTTAACATATTAAGATATTAATGAAAACTGATTAATACAATGGGTTTTATAAGCATGTTGGGCCATAATTATTACTAATAATACCGATGTTGTATGTACATTTAGCTCTTCACTAAATTGCTTAACTACTAACCAGAAATAGTCCAGACGTTTAGCTCTGGGGCAATGTGTCCGGGTCCGGAGCTCTAGACACTTCCTTTAAGGCTTCTTGAGCAGGTGTTTATTTCACATGAGAAACATTTGATTTTCAAACTCAAAGATTGTTCAAACTATAGTACTTAGACTTTTAGCTCTGTGGCAATGTGTCCGGGTACTTTTAAGGCTTCTTATGTAGGTGTTTATTACACATGATAAACATTAGATTTTCAAACACACAGATTTGTTCAAACCATAGTACTTAGACTGCAATAGTGCATGGTAAGTACAAACAGGGCCTCATTCCCTGTCTGTGGCACCACTAATTAAATCATCAGAGCTTTTGAATCAGACTGTCTACCTCTGAAGTACTCAAACATCAGCAGCACTGCTGCCGTACTCTCTAACCTCAGCTGATAATAACTTCTCCCCCATTATGTGTAAGCTGGCCAAGAACTAATGCAATGTTTACTAACCAAGCCTAATTAAAGAATCTACAAACAAGCCGAGAGTTTATCTAAATGAATATCATCTCAAGCCAGTGCCTATTGCCCCGTGTTAACCGAACAATGACAGCATCTTGCATGAACTAATCAAACTAAAACTTTAACCTTTCCTGTGTTTCAATATATAATCAAACAAACGCTCCATCCCCTATCCTGTTTTAGTCAAGTTTGGTAATAGTTAAAGTAAAAGCTTAAATAGGTTAAAATTCCTTGTCTATTACTATGACTATTAATTTATACTATTACTTTGAAAACCTGTAATTTCCTTTTACTATTACATAATACAAATACCCCAATCCCACGCAAGTACATATATTTTGTTGCATGCCCAACATTTGGAAAAATATAAAGAACTTTTACATGTGACAGTTAATTTATATGTTAATTGCGAATGCAAACGCGTAGCATTTTCTCAAATGCAAATGCAAATTCAAATGCACTACATTAGCCTGGCATTTAAATGCAAATGCCGGCTTTTCCAAATCGTCGCAATTAAAGCAAATGCAAATGTGCAACATTTAAATGCATTTGCATTTGGACCAAACTCTTTCGACTTTGTTTCATAAGGCCATGAGGTTTTTGGCTTAAAACATGGTTACAAAGAGGTAAAGGCAGACTGATTTTTTTTTTATCGAATTTAGAAAAATAAAAATATATATAATAGCCTCATTGTATCAGATGTGTTCAGTTGAAGCCATTGCCGAAAGGCAAATGGTTAGAAGGGCTGGTCACAATCTAAGATCTACTCGTGTAATAAACATGTCCTTTAATCGGCTTAGCCTAAGTTAATCTACACAAATAAAGGTGTGTGTTGGGGGGGGGGGGGGGGTGACTTGGAATAGGGAACCTAAGGTTCCTTGCTCGAAACCCTAAAGAGCATCAAAGCCAAAAGTCATGACAACTCCGTGGAACCTTAGACATTCGCCTTGATGATTTTACGACAGGTTACAACATCTTGATTAATTCCAGTCCAGTGCATATAAAACGTTAAAACAATAAATCATAATAAAGCTTTTTTAATAAATTTTTATTCAATTTACACTAACAAAAGCAGGTCATGGGCCTATCCTTAAGAAGGACACTTAGAGCAGTATTATCATTTAGGAAAAGTAAGCTACGTTCCTTTTTTCAGAAGTGTCTGATTAAGCTGATTCGCTGTAGTTTTACGTGTGCATATTTAAGAACTGCTGTATGTTTTGTTTTCTTTCAGGGAATCTGCAGAGTCAAGGACGGTCACCGACATTTCATCCATGCTTACTCTTTCTCCAAAGAGCTTGCAATCAACTGAAGAAATAATAAAACGCTCCCATTTCATGTGTGTTTTCACGCTATATCCCTGTTTGTAAAATTGTTTATGTATTCAATACAATCACCTGTACTTCGGGACAACATATTAAAAAGAACATTCGATGCCATATGAGCTATTTCCAATCTTAAATCCTGTCCTGTCCTTACCCGTTTTCTTCATTAGGAATTTCTGGATCTATTTGCTGACTACACAACCAACCATATTCTGCGACAAATATGTGTTTGGAACCCAATTTTTTTATCCAATTTTCTTTCACAAATGCTCTAAACGATCACTATTTCTGTTCTTTAGATAATTCTAACGGCTCCACTGAAGGTACTGATGGTTATACTTTCATTTATTTTAGAACACTTTTTTTTTGTTATCTGGTTTGTACCGAAATAACTTCTATTCTTTCACCATCGTCCCTGACTGCTGTGATTGGTGCTTCTACAAATTCATGCACCGGTTGCCAATTTAAGTTAGGATCATGCGTATCCCAGGTTCCTTCTACATTTCTTATAACTGCTTCAGTTTGGAATGCTTAAAGCTTCCACCTCTCGTGATATATAAGGTGAGTCAATATTGATACTAACATCAGGAAATTCTTTCACTGTGCCATCGATTAGAACCACTGATTGAACCCTATCAATCTCTTTTACAAAATCTGATCTAATCACAGAGTACTACACCCTAACTCTTAGTACTGACACTAGGGTATTATCTTGCATAATTCTTCCAGACACGATTGGCATATTTTTTAACATAGCCCCTACTTCCTCATAAACCATTCCCTGTTTATGCATACTTTCATCTACTCTTGTTTCAACATCGGATTTTTATTCACAAACTTTCAGTGCATCCTAATGTATATCTAGACAGGCGGCTATCATGTTTGGGAACTGACCCGTTCCTGAATCACAAAGATTCCACACCCATTGACCTTCAGGAGGACCACTATCAACGTAAGAAGAGACCTGTATAGGCTGACGTGATTTTCCCTGAGTCAGAATGCCCTGAGCTACCTATCATTTTAACTGATCACAATAACGTCTATAATGATTTCCTGCACACACATGGCATAAAACCTTTCCTGGTTATCTACCCTCTCTCTCTCTATCGGCATTTTCTCCTCCTTTTGGAAACCTATGACTGGCCCTGTCTTATTACCTGGGTCGGGTGTTTTGTTCCTAGAACCATTATCTGTACGACCACCTCTATCCGATACCTTATATTATCCTGATTGGAAAGAAAATGAATTCAATCCGTGGGCTTGTACGTAGGTTTGAGCTTATTTGTTTACTTGTTTGAAAGTAGCACTTTCTCTTTCCTTGACATATACCAACAATTCTCTGTAACAACAGTCCATGAATTTTTCACAGAGAATTAAATCTCTAAGACTCTCATAGGATTTCTCTATCTTTGCTTAGTCTACCCAACTATTGAACTAGTGTGACAGCAAACTGATCGGGTGTTACCCTTTTTCTGGTTTACATGTTCTAAATTTCTTTCGAAATCATCCTTGTGTCAGTCTGAACTTGTGCCTTAGCACTTCCTTTACTTTCGTATATGAAATCGACTCATTCGATATGTGGCTTCTGATACTTTGCCATACATGAGAGGGCTTAAGAATATTGCCCATTGGTATGTTGGTCATTTCATACTTAGAGCCATGCTTTCAAAACATTTGATAAAATCATCAAAGTTATCCTTCTCCTCATCAAATTAAGGTAAAGAAACAGAAAGGATTCAATTCCGAAAAGATTGAGAAATAGAAGTCTCAGATACACTAGCATTACTCAGATTTAACTCGAGTTCCTTTTCTATCTTCTCTAGTTGCCTCTGCCTCCCGAGCTTTTCTTTCTTTCTCACTTTTCTTTTCTAGCTAAGTCTGCTTCAGCTTTGGCTGCTTTAGCTTCAACTTTGGCATCAGCGATAGCACTATCAATGAAAGCTAATAAATCAGCTACCTTCAACCTAATTTCCTTCCCAAGCTCACCTGCTTTACTTCTAATGGATATTACATCCATTTTGTTCTACGTTGAGCAACTACAGGATATAAATGTCTCTGAGACTATTTACAGGGTCTACTATCGCGACTAGTATCTATCTAAACATTGTCTGCAACAAACAACCTCACTCTGCACGAAAATGCACGGAAATTAAAATACATGTATGTCAATTCCTAATCCAAGTTTGCTATGAGAACTTGTTATATATGCTATCTAAAATAGCATCACACTCAGTTGCCAAACTGGTGAACGTGTTCTCTCAGAACATCTACGGCTACGGCTTACGTCGAGAGCTACGATACCAAAGTATCTACGTCCCAATCTTGAACGTTTTACCCCATGTGACTCTACCAACTACTACATCACGTTCTATCATGTGCAATTTTTTGTTCTACACAAATCTCACGGACCAAGGATAAACCAAAATGTAAGTTTAAATGACCTTACTGACGCAACCTCAATGTACGTCTCACAGTGTGACCCTGATTAAAGCAGTATCTAGCCCTGTCACCGGCTTCACACAAAATACGAACCTATACAATGGTTTATAAACCAACTGTAAGCCCCTGATTTACGCAGCATTTACCACTGCCACCGGCCTCACACATATAAACCTGTACACATCAGTTTTAAAACCTACCGTGTGACCCTGATTATCGCAGTATCAATTACTACCAACGGCCTCACAAATAATTCACTGTACCGAACAGTTTTATAGCTTACAATGAAAATGCATAGCCGTCCTTATAGCATATTGTCACATCGCCCTATAACACCATTAAAGCTATAAGCTATGACCCAACCTTATTCTCTTTACAAATATCAGAAGAGGAACTACCAATATGGACTTAACAAAAACTGCAAGCTGCCATCAAAGAGAGTTACACCATACAGTTAAGAGAAAAATGATGTCCTACCTGGCTTTCATTCCACTAGCATAGCAATGGACAACTAAACAACTCAGGATTACCCTAGACTTCTGGTTTCCGGCCAGTCGCTGTTCAAGATCAGGACACTCGAAAACTTCCATCCACAGCCGTTTAAGGCTCTATCTTGCAGAGCTACAAGAAAGCATAAAGACCGACTTGTTAGGCAGCTGCACTCAGCAAAATGCAATGAAAAATATCAACAATATACTTAATACAAATTATTACAACTACATTAAAAAATACATTACATTTATAAATTAAAGTCTCTAGCTGAAATTTTAATAATAAGTTTACACCATTTAAGTCATTTATGTAATATAAACCGAGTATTCCAAAAACGGAGTATGAAATACTAATACTCATTCCCCAGTAAACCGAATTAACATATCACGGTAGGACCTTCAGACACTGCCATGGGGAACTAAGTAATGACACATTGATTGAAATATAACATTTTAAAAATGACAAAATTAACAATTTGAATGATACAATAAGTACATATATTTTAAAACGACCTGGTTCACTAGAGTATTCTGAATATTGTCCTTTAAATGCGACTGAATTCTGGTTAATCTATTTCTATTAGTATCACTTGTAGTTGGTGGTGACACGCCCATTGTGACATTTGACGTCGGACTCATTCAGTTCCGACCCTCAGGGAGACTAGACTAGTGGCCGTTTATAAGGGATGGGCAAGAAACCCCGTCTGACCAGGTTATAAGAGTGACTCATGAGAGCCTAGATGTCAACATGGTGTTCTGTGTAGCTCTGAATACGATGTTTGCAACACCTTATTTATATTATGCGTGGTTTTTTACCTCGCAAAGGAATCATGTGATCATGAAAATTTGAATCTACGTGTTTATTACAGATGCGTACAATGGTTCTCGTTACAATATTCTTCACTAAGGCACTGGTGCATTACTCCTTCATTCACTAGGACTCGGGCCCGTAACCAGTTCATTCATTACAGCTCGGGCCTATTTCCCAATAATTCATTACGGTTGGGGTTCACGAGTTCACATGCACTAATGAAAAATCCCTTGAAAATATAGTAAAGCGAAGGACAAGTCACACGCTCAGATAAGACCAGTTCCCAATGGTAAGGTGGTCGTACGACGAATCACCTGTGATAGCTGGTAGCCGGGAAGTATCGCACGAGCAAAATTGTTTAGAAATGGGTCTATGATCCTGGATTATAGATTATGATGTGATCGTGGGTATAGTAGCTTATCTTGGCAGACCATCGTGTCAGACACTTATGATGGCCTCGCTCAGTCGGAAACTTCAGTATCCTTTACGACCAACGTTCCTTCGTAATGACTGTTTTTATGAGAGTCGTAATTAACTATTGCACGACCACACATGACTATTCGCAAGATTGCCATCGCAGTTGTACTCTGTGCTTACGGAGAGCCGTACAAAATTTCAAAGATCGGCACTCCAGGTGTTGCGATTTTTTTTTTATTTTGACCGAAAGTGTCATACAAAGTCTGTTTTCCGTCACTGAATGACACATCGATCTGATGTAAAATATTGATTTATGTTCTCCAGTCACTTATCATCCAAAATGTTGATGTTTAGAATAAAAATTTAATCTTCGGTCTTTAGTATTTATTGAAATATAAAATTCATAAAATCAACCAAGCAGAATAATTCAAAATTTTTCGTATATTTACATCAATAGTAATTGGAATCAACAAACTGTTTTCATATCTCTGTTTTAGTGATTTATTGCGAAAACAATATAACTTTGGTTGTTATAAACCACAAACAACCCCAAAAGAGTACAGATGCAACTTCCGTGTTGTATATTCTTTTATATAACTTAAGCTTTACATAATAATTTATAATATTTAAACTTTACAAATGTTGCTTAATGAGAAAGTATAAAAATCGAGAGGAATGTATTTATTTGTGCTTGGGTTGAATCTTGGAGCTTCCTGTTGGTTTAATCAAGATATCTATTTACACGATACCATGTGTGATATTTCCTTATAATTTCCAGGTGGGTTCATTGAGGGTTGTTCTAACATGTAAAGCTTAATGAAAGGACACATTGATGACTAGAATAAACTACGGATATGGTACAATCCGTATCCACAAACGATACAAGATTCCACACTGTATCCTTTTATAAAATATGCTGTTATAGTATGGTATGTAGCAAAAATTAGTGCAAAGAATATCATAGAGGGATTGTGTCGTTATGGCACAATGTATGACGTATTTACAGAATGTTGAAAAACAAGACAAACTTGCGTTACAAAGAACACACACACATATATATATTATTAAAATAGCTTTGCACATTTTCAGTTGAGGTTTGGAGATCAAAGAAAATGAGGAAAAGGTTGAATCAGAAAATAAAAATATAAAGTCATCATGTTTTGCATTTTAACACTTTCTACAATTTAGAATTTCCAGTATAACTTGAATTTTTAGGATATGTGTGCAAGTTCTTCACTTGTATATTTTCTCGGATTATAAGCTGAGCTGAATAAACTTGATCTGAGCTATTGGAATGGCCGTTTACACATCGTTTACCCGGGCGCCAGTAACAGTGAACAAATCATAACCGTATTTCCCGGAGATTCAAACTGCACATGCTGACAGATCTTGATTGGTTCTCTGTGAAAGTCACTGTGACTTGTTTCCTCCCCAGTTATATCGAAAATAATGCTTGATCACCTCAGAAAATTAGATATAAGACACAATTCAAACAAAAGGCCAGATTACTTTGGAACAGCTGGATGTATTGATACGAAATTCGGAAAGTTATTTGATCTTTTAGAAGTTTTGCATAATACTGGTTGGGTTACATGCAAATGTGATATTTTAAAGCTTTTTTAAAACATTACCGTAAGGCACGGGAGTTAAACCTTCATATGATGGCAGGTCCTGATAGGGTCTTAGTAGACTTAAGGCTCAGTGCATGGTGTCATAAATTTTACGAGTTCCTAGATGACACTCATTCTTACCACTAGGGAAACCGATAAACCCAAAAATAAAAATAGACACAAAACACCAGTTTTCTGAAGAATTGTTCTACATATTTTGTTGACATTTCGGTCTGCTAATTCGACATGCAGAATGTCAACGGCTGCAGCAGACAAATTTCTTTAAAACCCCCAAATACGCTTCTTTAGTAGAAATTTAGGTGCTATAACCTTTATTAATCTGTTATGATCAGCCGAGGGTCAATATCAATGGGTCACCAGTGATGTTTTATTTCCAAGTGCGTAGTAAGCGCTATTATTATTATTTGAATTAAGACCATTATTTACCAATTCTACTCGTGCTTTTATAACACAAGTTGCATTGTAATTCCGATGCAGGTTTAAATAAGAATTTGCAGAGAGAATCCTTGACATGACTGTTGAAAACTTTATTCATTCAGGGTTTTCTGCTTTCGCTTTTAGACACAGCCAAATCCAGAATTGGCGCCATTTTATGGTATTGAATCTCTAACGATCTAATTGAGACGTTTCAATCAAAAGCAGTGGCTCTTTCCGTCCGTTTTCTTGTATGGGTCGGTATCAAGTATACCTAAATTCATATCTCCAAACATTAGGCATTCTGTTGCATATGGGTTTGTTTGCAAAACTGTGACTGCAAGGGTATGGTTCTGTTTATTGGGCTGAGTCATATAGTATTTAAAAGATCATAAAAAGCAGACACAAACATAAGGTGCATTTAGAATCAGTCACAGATCCTGATGACCTACAAAATCTTTCTTCATTTTAGAATTCGAATTTACCGTATTGACTCTTCAAACACGTGACGGTAAGCACTTTTTTATCTCAGGAAAGGAAATCCTGATTTCTATGTAAAATGTATACAAACCAAACACGTATCTGTAACTGGAAAATATTAAGGTCCATGTAGATATTACTCCGTAAACAAGATAATATCTTATCTTCTTATCATAATTTATTTAGGGAGTAATATCTACATGGACCATAATATTTTCTTTTTAAAGATACATGTTCTGTTTCTGTACATTTTACATATACAGCTAAGTTTAACACGGTTATATCAGATATCACGAACTTCTAATATTATTTTCGAAAACTGCTAAAACGACGGCGTAAATTGTAAATTTTATCGCATACTCCATGAAATAAATGACAATTGATGTGACCAGAAAGGAAGCAATGAATAAGGTTTTTTATCATATTTAGTTATAGTTTTCTTTTAAATGTATGAAACTGTAATTTATTTTTCTTATAAATTCGCCTTCTTAGTTTTCTATTCATGTAGACTGATAACATTCCTATGACATGTTTAGCTGTGCTAAAAGAATTGTGTCATATTGTAGAATTCTTAAGGTGTGACATAGACATCAACCTGTTTTTCACAGACCTAAACAAAAATTTTTCCTGGGTGACAACACTCGGGAACTTAAGTGGAGGAAACCGCTTCAAACCAGAAAGAGATCATACATATGGGACCGTTTACGGTAATGCATAAACGAATCTCGACCCGTATCCTCGGTTGCAACGTGATAGTTGAAGCAATTCAGTAATGTGATTTCCATTCTGTATAACTGACCTAATCACCATAGAATTTATGCTATACCCTTTTTACCAAATTATGCAAATGAGTCCCCAAAACACTCCTACAATGTAGATGCTCCAAAGCTATGGTTGTTTTAAGACAAAAGTGATGTCTTTGTACCAACATCAAAAGGTCCGTCGCGTATTACTTCGCATTGACTGACGTCATCAGATTGAACTGCTTGTTTATAACTTGTTCTCTGGTGATGAATATATCGCATTCTCTATAAAGTATTTTCATATTTTCTACCACTTGTCTTATGTACGTGTTAAGTGCAAGACATATTAAATATTACTTAAAGTATAGCTGCTGTATTCTTTTGGCCAGAACGTATCATACTGTAATTTATATAAACAAAAATTATCGAGGTAAAGGTACGAGATGATTCATTTTCATTGGGGATCTAATTCAGTTGTTTATACATAGGAATTAAAAGTCAAGGCACTGTTGGGCTCATGATGCCAACATCTTAATGTTTGAAAGAATCAAGTTTATATATAAATAGTGAAAAAATATCAGCAACGTGGCAATAACAACTTAACAATTAGATTAACGAAAGTCCTGACGTAGGTACGCTTAACCAAACTTTAGAGGTGTAGATTTCTCTCTTTCGGGCTTTGTGTTTGACAGGAAAATATATGTATGCTGATGTGACGAACCAAAGAAAGGGTTCAGGTGCAGCTATGGCAGTTTATGTCTCCCCTCCGTCTGGCGTGACTAAAGTTTGCACAGAATTTTCATACAGAGCATATGGAGTATTGATTGGTGACTAAGCCCTCGTGTTTTCGCAGAATCAAATATTCACAGAGATTTGGAATGATAAGGGTAATTTTCACATAACTGAATATAATGATTATATAAAGTAGATTATAATTACTGAATAAAATATCGGATACATAAACAGTGTACAATAAGATTTCATATTCATGTGCAAATCCAATTGTTAGAGAATTAAAATTTCATGATGAAGATATTTTGTCACGATGTATTTTTAATTTAACAGGAAGCAAAGGTAGTTCCTGGCAAACCCAAAGGATATCCATAAATGTTATGAAAGATACGAATTTTATCCTCGGGTTTTCGGTTGTCCAAGACTTGTCGGGTGGTGTTGGAGGACTCGCGATTGATGATCTGACGGTGCGCTCAGGAGCCTGTAACGGATCTGGAAGTGGTAATATTTTCAATCAGTATATTCAATGACATAGATAAAAAAAACTGAGAGTTTTATTTATATATCCTATAACCCCAAGTTCTGATATAAGACACTATTAAAGTATTGGTTTCTGTGTGTACTCTCATCTACCCATGTGCATGTAGCTTTTAAGATTCCTGATGGTTTCTTAACAGCTCCAAACTATTAGGCACAACAGCGGAACAAAACTTTCCCCTGTTACATTATAAGGACTATATGAATGTTGTTCATACATACATCGTAATACGCCACAATTTAATCATTTTTTTAAGATCCGTCCATTTCACTTTGGAGTCCATGGACAATATGTTCCCAGACTTGCGGGGCTGGACTCCGCATCAGAATTTTCAACTGTACAGGAACAGCTTGTGCAGGGAGAAGCCGAATTCAAACGGGCACCTGTTCAGAGGGAACTTGTGATGGAACCTCCTGTGGATCCTGGTCAACTTGGTCATCCTGCTCCACAAGCTGTGGATCGGGAACGAAAACCCGGACAAGAACGGACTATCCCAGAAGTGATCAGACGGAGCTGTGTAATACACAGGCGTGTCCTCACTGGCTGGCTTGGCATTCATGGAGCTTATGGAATGAACTTTCCGCTATTATACTGTTTTCGGGCATTTCGACGAGAAAAAAACAAAAACCCTAGGGATTTTATCATTATAGCCGGGAACTTCAATCACACAAAGTTGAAAAAAGCCCTCCCGTAATACTATCAACGTGTCAAATGCACTATGCGGATAGACAAGGTCTCAGATCACTGCTACACTACGATTAACGAGTCATACAAGTCTTTACAATATGCCCCACTGGGAGACTCGGATCACAACATGGTCCACCTGTTGCCTAGGTATCGGCAACTACTAAAGCGTTTTAGGCCTGTTGTAAGGTGGACTCTACTGTCCACCGAAACCGCTATTCAATCGCTACAAGACCTTTATGCGTGTACAGATTGGTCTATGTTTTGAACGTTGACCTAAGCGAAAGTACCGAGGTTGTTGTTGATTACCTTAGATTTTTGTCAGGGTTTGTGACTGCAGAGTAAAGACGTAGTAGTGTACCCAATTAATAAGCCATGTTACATTATAAGGACTATATGAATGTTGTTCATACATACATCGTAATACGCCACAATTTAATCATTTTTTTAAGATCCGTCCATTTCACTTTGGAGTCCATGGACAATTTGTTCCCAGACTTGCGGGGCTGGACTCCGCATCAGAATTTTCAACTGTACAGGAACAGCTTGTGCAGGGAGAAGCCGAATTCAAACGGGCACCTGTTCAGAGGGAACTTGTGATGGAACCTCCTGTGGATCCTGGTCAACTTGGTCATCCTGCTCCACAAGCTGTGGATCGGGAACGAAAACCCGGACAAGAACGGACTGTCCCAGAAGTGATCAGACGGAGCTGTGTAATACACAGGCGTGTCCTCACTGGCTGGCTTGGCATTCATGGAGCTTATGTTCTGTGACTTGCGGAGATGGTGTCAAAACAAGATCACGAAAATGTTCAGGCGTTGGCTGTGTCGGTCCTTCCGTAGAAACTGGGAGTTGCCTTGAGGAAGCTTGCCAAAGCGGTAATATTTATTTCCATTTTTTTAACTGTAAACGTTGGTCAATATGCAATATGACGAATTAAGGACCACCATTCTTTTATGTGTATATATATATATGGTTAAAATGAGTTTCTTTCACTGGATACTTTAAATGTAAATATTATTAATTGTTTTTTCTCTATGTATTATTATTATTATTATTATTATGTTAGGTTTTTGCATTTGTTACAATGTTGTATATTTTGTTAATTTACTCACTGTATGATAAATGCACTTATGGAAACTATGGGCCTTAGGCTTTAATCTCTTAATTAAATATTTATTCATTCATTCTGGATTAATTACCATGTATATATGAAAACCAGGGGTACATTCAATTCAACAGTGGTAGATGTCTTAGAAAGACCATTATATAAAGGGATAAAGAACTGTATGTTACAATTTCACTTTCGTATATTTCCTTGGTTGTTGGGTATGTTTTTTGATTAACGAAAAATGATGCACGGAATCAAAAGTCATTTCTAAGTTGTGTTCCCTCGAACTGGAAGTGTTCATACTATAGTGCCGCCCCTTTCACCTGCCTCAGGAACTCTGTGCATTCATTTTTCCGGTTGTCTACGTACCGCCAGAGGTGAATGAACCTTCCACTATTATACTGTTTTCGGGCATTTCGACGAGAAAAAAAACAAAAACCCTAGGGATTTTATCATTATAGCCGGGAACTTCAATCACACAAAGTTGAAAAAAGCCCTCCCGTAATACTATCAACGTGTCAAATGCACTATGCGGATAGACAAGGTCTCAGATCACTGCTACACTACGATTAACGAGTCATACAAGTCTTTACAATATGCCCCACTGGGAGACTCGGATCACAACATGGTCCACCTGTTGCCTAGGTATCGGCAACTACTAAAGCGTTTTAGGCCTGTTATAAGGTGGCTATTCAATCGCTACAAGACCTTTATGCGTGTACAGATTGGTCTATGTTTTGAACGTTGACCTAAACGAAAGTACCGAGGTTGTTGTTGATTACCTTAGATTTTTGTCAGGGTTTGTGACTGCAGAGAAAAGACGTAGTAGTGTACCCAATTAATAAGCCATGGTTTGGTCGTTCGATTAGGTAGAAACTGGTTGATATGGACATATAGCTTACCGGAATGGAGACAAAGACAAGTTTAAATTCGCAAAGTATGAAGTCATACAAGCCAATAAGCCCGCGAATAATAGATACGCTGAAAGATTAGAATTTTACTTGAAAGCCACGAATGATTCTTGACAGTTGTGGCAGCGAATAATAACAATCGTACCTAACAGGGCCAAGTGTAAATCTGCTAATATTACAGAAAACTCATGTCTACCAGATAACTTAAATGAATGCCCGTTTCGATCAGGTTGTGTCAAAGTTTTAGCCCGCTTCAAAGTTTTACTGTGATGACCCTACCCTATTTGTGATTGAAAATTTGGGATAAAAAGAGGGTTTTCGCTGGCTTAAACGTACGCAAGGCCGCTGGTCCTGATGGGATTCCATCGCGTCATCTGAGAACCTGTGCAAGTTGTCCCAAATTTTCTCTCTACTTTTTAACTGGTCCTTGTGAACGAGCACAGCACCGGACATCTTCAAACGATCTGTTTTCATCCCAGTTCATAGGAAATCTTCCGTATCATGCGTGAATGATTACCGTCCCGTCGCTCTTACTTCATTTATTGTAAACAGCTTTGACAGACTGGTCTTAAATTATCTTAAACGCTGCATTTCGGATACTTCTGATCCTTTCCAGTCTGCTTGTCGCAGGAACCGTTCTAGGGATGATACCGTTTCGATAACACCACATAATATCCTCAACCATCTTGATATACGGGAATCTACCTATGCTAGAATTTTATTTATCAATTTTAGTTCTGCATGTAATTAAATTCTCCCTAAGAAGCTTATTCTTAAATTAACAGAACTAGGTCTGCATATAAACATGTGCGATTGAATAATAGACTTTTTGTCGAATCGCCAACAAGTAGTTAAGATCGGTGATAAAATTTCTAAAGAACTGTCTTTAAACACTGGGGCACCCAAAGGTTGTGTATACTCACCAACACTATATTCATTATTTTCATATGACTGTGCAAATGTGTGCAAATATCTGGTGAGTGTTTGATAGTGAAGTTTGCAGTTAACACACAACAGTTACCGGACTTATCCGATAAGGTAACGAACGTGTATACAGCCAAGAAATTGAACACCTAACTACGTGGTGCTCTGAAAACAACTTAGACCAATGTTAGGATGATAGACTTTTGAGGTAAAAGATCAGGGATCTTGCCAAAAAAATAATGGCTCTGCTGTCGAAATTGATTATTTTAAATTTTTAGGTATCCACATATCATCAAACTTAAAGTGGTATGAAAATGTTAATTATTGTCCGAAGAAGGCCCAACAGCGGCTGTACTTTTTACGAAGACTGAAAGGGTTTGGTCTAGGCCTGCTGGTGCTGCTGAAGTTTTATAGAGCAGTTATAGAGAGTCACTTGTCGCTCCCTGTGCAGGGAGGAAATATAAATTCTGAGGAACGGAAGCTACTTAACAGGGTTATTAAAATGGCTGGGGGATAATAGGGACTTATTTACCATCTTTTAAATCCATTTACTATAAAAGATTGCTCAAGAAAGCAAATGCTATAATTAAAGATTATAATCAGCCAGCACACTATCTATTCCAAATGATGAAATCTGGAGCTCGCTATCGATCGTTTCCAAATCATTCAAAAAGAACTGTAACGAGCACATACGTGTCAGCAATCCGAAGACAAATAGATCCCTTGTGAAAAACTAATCTGTGTAATTTTATGTACGATTTTATGAATTTATTTATTTATTCTTCTTAAGTGTAATGTTTACAACAAGCAAGTCACGACAGATATATTGTGTGTAATACTTTTACCATGTATGTATTGAAAGAAAGTATCTTATATTATTCTTACTGCTGCAATTATATTTTCCTATTTGAAAGTATTCCTTAACTTTCTCAACCGCCTAAAAAATGATTAACATCAGATAATAATCTATTATTAGACTTTTTATAAAAATTAACAAATACTGTTCAATACCTGTTCAGTATTATCTTGGTTTAAAAAAGACAG
Organism: Sipunculus nudus; assembly: GCA_026874595.1. Classification (NCBI taxonomy): domain Eukaryota; kingdom Metazoa; phylum Annelida; class Sipuncula; order Golfingiida; family Sipunculidae; genus Sipunculus; species Sipunculus nudus. Next base: position 34,243,158 of record CM049318.1, read on the forward strand.
AAAGCAGGATACATGAGCAACGGAACAAGACAACATTCACAGCAATATTTGTGACATTGTATGGGAGTGGTTATTTTCTTTTCGTTAATAACAGTCACGACTTGTTCAGCAAAAGTTGTTTCACTAGCCCATTCCTCAGGAACCATCGTCTCCCCAGGGTTTCTAGCGGGACGTGATTACCCTAACAACTCTCGGTGCCGATGGCGAATTACAATCCTATCAAGTAGTGTATGTATGTTTTCACTGTGTAATGACGTAAATTTGCCGTGTGCTTCTTCTCTTGAATAACTGCTTTCAGGTCGTCTTCAGAGTATTTTATAAAACATTTCTTCTTTGACCCAGAAATAATTAGCATGATACAGTGTTGTTTCATGTTGTTTCATAACAATATTACCTGGAAATGCAAAGAACTGCTATATTCACAAAGTTAATTGGACATCATATGTGAATCCAACCTGGCATCTTTAATTACATGTAATACATACAATCAGGCCTATTTTAACGAGGGCGAGTAATCTGTTTCCCTTCCTGTTGGAGAAGTGTACTGAATCAATGAGGAACGGATCAATGTTTCCAGAATGACTTAAACAGCAAAGTAAATTTCACTTGGAGTACAAGAGAACCTGCTTTATAGGTTGCTGCTTTCGAAACCTATGTTCCTGGTGCTTTGCCACCGACCAACTCACTCCGGTCTCTACTGTCATTTCTGTTAGCGAAGCTCTGAATTTTATCTGCCTTTTACCTGAACCAAGAGCTTTGCGTCTTTCGAGTTTAAACAGTTCCGTATAGGCAAACTTTTTGTAAGCATTAGACGTTCATTTTGATGGACATTATGAAGCTTGTGCTTCAGGGACTTCCAAGAAGCATCTAGGGAATTCGTCTCCTCATAAAACATAAAATCTATCATAACTCTCGTGTGTTCAAAGCACGTTCAGCGCGGAAGCCATACTAACATGTTTTTTTTAGGACTAACCAAGGTAGCTTGACCCCTGTTGTGTTGTGGTAGCTGCGACGTCATAATTTGGTCGTCATACCCTTGGAGAGCCTGGCATGATTGCGCACAAAATGATTAGTGTGAGAATCATATCAAACATTTTTCCGATTCTGTAACTGATTATTACTTATTCCTTCCCTTAATATCATCGGTGGTGGACAAGACTGCCTACTACCGCCGCCTTTGCACTTGGACTTTTTACTGTGGTTTCTGCTTGCTGTCAGCTGTACTGATCCACCTTTTTATTTCCTGTTTCTACTGTTCTCAAGCAAGTTACAAATGGTCTACCACGCATACTCTTACAGACTTCCAGGTTAAAGCAATACCTTAACGGCTCTTGTAGAACGGGGCCTTATTTTGGTTATATGACCGATTAAACTATTTCCTCTTTGGTGCTGTTCATTTTATCTTATGGATTTTTTTTGTGTTTGAAGTGTGCTCAACCATTACAAGGTTAGTTATTTCACTTTATTTATTCCTTTTTATCAATTTTTTTCCTTTGCTGAATGGATGAACCTGCTTTCGCGTTTGCGTCAGCAATTAATATTATAAGGTAATGTTTTAGATTTTCCTTTTGTATTTACTCTGAACAGTACTTTCTTCATCAATGACATCAGTACTTCATTATCAGTACTTCATTTACTTCTGATATATTTACGTTTTCAATTTTGAATATTGCATTGATCTTGCCCTTTCATTTACTGGTACCCATTATATCAGATGTGCTTATTTGTTCATGGCTAAGAAAAAATGTTCTTTCTCTTGTTGATGTTCTCAATCGTTCAGATCCTGTTAAAAGTAATTTCATCATTCCTTCAAAACTATAAGGTATCTTTGTCTTTGGTGTGGCTTTTTTGATACCAGATAAGGAAGTGAAAAGCCAAAGAAAGTATTTTTGAAATACTTTTTTGGAATAAGCTTGTAGAATGATTTGCAATCTTTATAAGAATGGGTAGCCACAGCCTGTCATCCCAAACGTCAATCCCAAACTGAAGACGATTAGGTGACAGTACAATCCTTTGGGTTCGTATCAATTATAGTATGTGCAGAATTGCACGCCATTTTTGACACTACTTTTTAATGTTCATCTAATTCTCGAACTGTCATTTTCCTGAGTCAAGACAAAAATTGACGTTATTTTGATGGGGAAAATAATAATAATTACATCCACGATTGACTTACGTGTATTCGTGCAGCAGTTTTAAATACCGGGGCTGGTTTTACTCGAAAAACTCGTCTTCGTGTCTGTCATGACGGCTTCAGTGGGAGAACCATAACTTCCAGTAGGGGATTCCTTAACAGCTCTGTTAAAATCGGAAGTCATATGTCGAAAGCAAGGATTTTTAAAAATTAAGCAATGATCGAAGCATATTTAAAATGCTACTACGTCAATAGAAAGTACCATTTTATTTTCTTTAATAGAACAAGGTTTATTCTATCGTTATGTAAAAAAAAAATTGATATTTTATTTCATTTTGTAAAACAAAATTATATTAACTCACCAATATTTTACGCTGTTACCGTATTTTGTGAAGGTGGAAAATAAATAAAATAAAGATTTTGATAATATTTTATTCACGTTTAAAATGTGCCCCTATAAAAAATACCCTGATAATATCATGGAGACATAAACAGACAGAACCACAAAACGTCCAGTAAATGTTTCTACAAGGATTTTTTGAACAAAATATTTTATTTTTATGTATAAATTGAAAACCTTTTCCTCTTCCATTGACCAAAAAATTTAATCTGGATTATGAATCTCTTAAACTCTTACAGAATCTATTATGTAATACTTTTTATGCCAAATTATATTTGACATTTCATGGTCAGTTGCACACATTTATATATATATATATATATATTAGTAAAATCAAAATGTAAATTAACAAAATGTAAAATTCCTGCTGTAAATGGAGCCCGTTTCAAATCATGCTTTGAAATTTTGCCAAAATAGCATAATTGAATGATGCTTTACAATAATTTGTTTGATAAACAAATTTAAAAATTTTGAAAGAAATCACAAACAGAAAGAAATACACAATGCATGTGTAAATAGACATGATGCCGATCGTAACATTTTACGATAATATAAAATACAATAGTTTATGTTTTGCAGAACGATTCAATATTTAATCGATTTTTTTTACTGTTAGATACAATATTAATCAAATTAATGTTCTGAAAATTTGCAAAACCGCAGGGCGCAAACATTAATACATTATATATACATATATTCAAAGACGTCAGTTGGAAAATCTAAAAAAAATCAATAAAACCTCAACACAACATTTGGCTTAGCAAGAAATGTTCAATAAATGTTTAAAAATAATTTTTTACAGAGAATATGTTATAGATTTTAAAGATTCTGCTTGATAATAGTAACTGATACCAATTATTAAGTCCGGAGGGAAGGAAGTCCGAAAGCGAACGGTTCTACTGTATCGAGAATTCCGACTAAAGTCCCGTGACTACCAGTCCTCAGAAAGAGCATCCTATCTGTAAAATTTTGTTGCTGAGGATAAAAATATAAGAATCAAATAAAAATAGTGAATATACACGAAATAATCAGATGCCTGGAATTTTATAAAGCAGTGAATATGTAACCTGATCTATCGAAACGGTTTGGTTCCATTATTGCATGGTGTCATCATTTTTATGTTGAAATTCAAGGAATAAATTTTAGATGAGCAACAGGTTCAATAAAATGCCTATATCCCTTAGCATCTTCAAGACACCAGGTCGACTATAGACAGAAATTTACTTGAAGCTCCAAATGCCTTACGTGTCGATTAAGATTCTATTATATGGTTATATTCATCAAAGATTTTACATTCAACAATCTTCTCTGTACACAAAATCGAAATTTCGTATCGAGATCGTCGTAATCGTACAGAAATCTGAAATATTTATATTTACATACCGGCCCCATGAAAATATAAATAACTTTAACAAAACCATGGCTCTAGATTTGTTGGTAATATATTTCACGGGGTGTAATATATTACATGAAAATACACCCATATATATATATATATATATATATATATATATATATATATATATATATATATTAAATTTACAAAGCCAAAAATTAAGAACTTATAGTTTTCTGATTATGTATCATGTATTGTATTATTCACACATTAAAAGCAGAATCATGCATAAGCAATTTAAATATATGCATGCAACTATAATTATAATGAAACTGAATTTGGGCTGTGGCTCTTTACTGACCACAATTAAACCACTGCGTTATACACATTTGGATCACATCCCAGCACTTCTGAGTGACATCTGAGATGGCTTCCGAGCACAAAATCGTCCATAACTTTCAGATGGATAATTATTATTCCTAGAAGGATAGTAAAGATCTTATTCTGTCGGGAAAAAAGGAAAACTGTATTAAAGCGTTAGCATTTTGTATATGCTTTAAACTGCTTTATTTATAAAACTGTTCCTTGGTTTCCGGCTTCCGGCTTCGACTTCCAAGTTACATACACGACCCCGCCATGACACCTTAAGTTTTTAGATCAGCTGACTGTAAGTCATCTGAGCTATAGCGATCACTCTTTGTCCGTCGTCCGTCTGTTTGTCTGTCTGTCTTGCCGTCCGTCTGTCCGTCTGTCTGTCCGTTAACCAGGCACAAATCGTAACCACTGGACCTAGAATCTTCATTCTTGACACAGTGAGAGAACTATGAAAAGTCTCCATGGAAACCTGAAATTAGGTCTCTGTTACATATCTTTTGAGCATTGGGGCCCCAAAGTACCCCCCCCCCCCCACAATAGTAAAAAAATTCATACAAAAACTTCAATATCTCATTAACTACATCACTGATTGTCATGATTTTTGGCATACATATTGATCATGGAGTGTTTCATCAGTTTCTGCAGACTGGTGGCGCCACCTGTATTTTTCAATTCTTTAAGAATTGTTTTCTCTATTTTTGAGACCTTTTAAAATGTGAACATCTGTTTACAGGGCACAAATCGTACAGACTGGACCTTTAATCTTCATTCTTGACACATTCGGAGACCCATGAAATGTCTCCATGGAAAGCTGAAATTAGGTCTCTGTTACCCATATCCTTCGAGCTGTGGGGCTCCCAATTACCCCCCAGAATAATGAAAAATTTGATACAAAAACTGCAGTATCTCAATAACTACAACACTGATGGTCATGATTTTTGGCATACATATTTGACCATGAGGTGTTCCATCAGTTTCTACAGACTGGGTGTGCCACCTCTATTTTTTTAAAATTTTTACGATTTTTTTTTCTCTATTTTTGAGACCTTTAAAGAATAGGTTATCTGTCAACAGGGTACAAATCGTAACAACTGGACCTAGAATCTTCATTCTTGTCTTGCAAGGAGGCCCATGAAAAGTGTCTGTGGAAACCTGAAATTAGGTCATTGTTTCCCATATCCTTCAAGCGATAGGACTTAGAATAATGGAAAATTTGATACAAAAGCTGAAGTATCTGAACAAATAATGTTGAGATCACCATGATTCTTTGCATGCATATTGACCATTAAGACTTTTTATTAGTTTCTGCAGACTGGTGGAGCCACCTGTATTTTTTTACGCATTTTTTTCTTTATTTTTGAGATATATAAATACAGACACAATCTTGGCTTGTTGGTTAATCTGTTTGATGCTTCAGTTGAATGGGTATATACTACCATTCAGATAATAAAATTTCCTTTTGCGAATCTCTTCCCATTCAGCTGAGCGTCATGACCCATGGGTCACTTGTTAACGAGAAGTACTGCTTAACCTGAATCGGTGCCGCAGTGATGAAAGAATGTAATAAATGTAATTATTTTTGTGCAACAACTTTTTTCTTCGATATTAAGCACATATAATACGACTATATAAGTCTGTGATGCCAAATAATACCAGACAGGAAATATTTTGACCCGATCCTTAGAATGGGAGTTCTTTTGTGACCTCCATTATGACTTCAGGTCTTTTCAGTTTATTTACGAAGACCTGAGTGTCATGTTGTCATGGCTAAAGCATGGGTAGATCGATAGGCAGTGGTTTTATTTTCACACACACATTTATATTCAGATATACATATCTTCTTACATTCATATTACATTCCCGAGAAACATTAACACTCTTCTTTCAACTAATGACGTACCCTCTCCCCCCCCCCCCCTCTCTCTCTCTCTCTCTCTCTCTCTTTCTCTCTGGTCATGAATTGGAGGGATGCAAGATATGGTAAGTCTTAAACACCTGCTTCATATATACAGACTTTTATAAATAGGCTTTTGAGGAAAGATATAATACAGATATACATTTATTTGCAAATAAAGTCGTTACTGGGGTAATTTATACGAAGCAATGTCCTAGATATTTATGTAGTGGGGAGCCATTGCAGAATCGTAGAGGAGAAGAATAAGCAATCGTGTTTTGTCTAAATTATCTTACTAAAAATGAATCTCACAGATCAACCACGGTTTACACGTGGGACAGGCGATGAAACTATTGAACACGTAAAGTGGACCCCTTGGAATATAATTCCTGTAGTGTGGCGATATCACCCGATCGTGTGTACAACCCTTAATTTATCCAGCCGATTCGCGTTATTGTAACAAACCGATCATGCTAATTGTTTATATGAGCAACGGATCAGTGATTTGAATAAAAAAAATAGTACAAGCACCAGCTGTGAAATATTGATGATGCATATCATACTCTCTGACCTTGTTATTTCTAAACATTTAAAGTAGGCCCTAATTATCTTTCATCGACTTGAACTAGCTAAATATTCGAAAAATAGTTATTTCCTTAATACCATTAAGAAAATGAAAACAGAAAGTAATTTTTAATAAGATAATGACGGTTAAACTTAACCTTCTGAATAATTTGCTATTTCACCGCACCTATACCTATAATAAATGTGATAAATATCTATAGCTTAGTAAAATAAACGAGACACATTTTACAATCTAAATTCTCCTCACACACCATTCAAATAACTCATTTTCCAGTGTCCAGGAGATACTCACTGTTAACATAACACAATCAAACATAGTAAGATAAAGTGTTATTAATTTGTCTGGTCTTTTTCAGATGCTTATCCTACTGACAGTTAATTCTTTTAAGACGGCAGATTATAACGACCGCCTTGTCATATATGACGGGAGCACCTCCTCATCTGAACTCATCAGGAGGCTTTATGGGAACGTTGCTTCAGGAAGGCAATGTCGCAGTTCCAGACATAATATGTTTTTAGATTTCGCAACCAACTCAGTCGGAACAGCAACGGGGTTTTCCTTGACCTACGAAGAAGACGGTAAGGAATCTTCTATCTCCTCCAGTAAAGAAAAAATGTTATATTTTCAAAATATAATTATCCAAGCAACAATTAATTGTTTGCCATTCGACTACAAGTGATACAGGTAAATAAGTTTATCATAGGACAAACAACAGTAAAGAAAATGAAACCGAATACATTCAAAACTGTATGTAACTGTATTTTTCATCTATAAATAATGGAAAAGGAAGTTCTCTAACCATATTTTAATATTAGGGGCAGTGATGTACCGCTATATTGTTCATAAGGGGTTACACCTCATGAAATAAGACGTTAATTGGCCTATTCTTAAAATTTATACATATGACATCATTAGACTCATGCTCAATAATGTATTGTCATCTTCTCAGAACCGGTGTGGCCTCATGGAGTAGTTTCCATCAGGAATTCATCTGGTATAATTACATCACCTGGATTTCTACAGGATGAACATTACAAAAATAACATTCATTGTCAATGGAAAATCACAATTCCGAACAAAAATGTACGTGTATCGTAAAAATAATTCAGTTTCTACCTTTTACTATAAATTAGCTTGTTTGTTACTATGGGTAATATATATTCGTGCGCTTGCAATCATGTTTCTAAAGAGCGCTCATTCTGTTAAATAGTTTCAAATTAGTCTAGTATAAAATATTAAGCTTTAAATTTCGCACTTGCTACTAAACATGAAAGATACGTAATAACTATTGGAGATACATGTTAAAGTCAAAATGGTTCAAGAAATATGCAACTGACACATCGTAATTGACGGTCTGTAAAACAGATTGTTAAAGTAACTTGTTAAATGTCAGATGTAAATAGGACAAAAGAGACCGCAAACCTTTAAACCGTTGTATTATAACAAATCATTGTAAGACTTCACGTTCTGATTAGATTAATGGGGCAATACCTCTTCCTATGTCTACAGTCTATAATTTGCCTTTGCATTAAAATTACCGATTGTAATCATGTAAGTACTTTCTGACATGCAGGTCTGACAATTGTATACAGATATTTCTTAATTATCACACATTAATGATATATAGGCTTCGGAAAGGTTGTGCTATCCATCATTGTCGCCATAAAAAGAGTGATATCCTTGTTTATTATTATTTGGTGTTATTACCATAATATGGTAATCTCTAGTCTTCACGGCCTGAAGTGGTTATCCGGAATTATAGATTGTATCCTGCGGGCCGCCATTAAAGCTTGAATACAAGTCACTGAAATGTGATTTTAATGGTCGTATAATGAGAGATACGACACACAGACTTTTTATTTTCGTCTATTCCAGATGCATATCCTACTGACAGTTAACTCTTTCAAGACGGCAGATTATAACGACCGCCTTGTCATATATGACGGGAGTACCTCCTCCTCTGAACGAATCGCGATACTCTATAGGAACGTTGCTTCAGGATGGCAATGTCGCAGTTCCAGACAAAACATGTTTTTAGATTTTGCAACCAACTCAGTCGGAACAGCAACTGGGTTTTCCTTGACCTACGAAGAAGACGGTAAGGTTTTTTTATAGGGTTGAATATATAACAGAATCTACCATTTAGTCCAAGACAGTCCAAGTCCCTAGATACACACAAGGTACCTTGTAAAGGATCAGCACTATACAGGCCAAATATCTTTGTTTTAATCTTTCGTCACAATCATTTACTGGTACCACCAACCATAATAAATACGTGAACCGTATAAAAATCCAGTAAAAACAGGCCAGCAATATAAACGAAAATTAATTGTGATAACAATTTTAGTTGATTGTTCGCATTAGCAATTTCGCAAAACCGTCACCTTTAAATTTCAGATGCATATCCTACTGACAATTAAATCTTTCAAGACGGCAGATTATTACGACCCCCTTGTCATATATGACGGGAGCACCTCCTCCTCTGAACGAATCGCGAGGCTTAATTCGAACGTTGCTTCAGGCTGGCAATGCCGCAGTTCCAGACAAAATATGTTTTTAGATTTCACAACAAATTCAGTTGGTACATCAAGGGGATTTTCGTTGATGTACCAAGAAGAGGGTTAGGTAGCGTTATTTATATTGAAGATTATATTTCATTCCATAATCCGTTGTGCAATTATATGAAAAATATATACGCCGATGTATTTGCTGGTGGGTGTTCGAAACATTTATTGACAACAAGGTATGACTAATAATGGTATCAATTACGTAAATATCATTTCAAATGATTTAAGTTTTAAGTAAAAAAACAAAGTCTTGTTTTTGAGGTAACCAGTAATTAATTACATGTATGAGTTTACAGGTACATGGTGCGCATGTGTGTTATCTGTTTACTTTTGATTAACAAAAAAGAAGTTAAAAATAATTATATACCATCATATTGCTTCACAATGTATTTTCACTCACATAGTACCTTTGTTAACCCAACACTTAATACCAATGTGTGGATAGGAGTGAATTTCAAACTAAACGGTCCACACCAGGCCGCATCGAGCACCTGCAACTTAGCAAATGAGGCAAACAATGTCCGCATCCCTCCTATTTTGAATGTCTACTGGACATAAAGGTGTCCCAATAAGGTTGTTCACGTATTTCTACTTTAAATGATTTTTCCAGGGTACACGGTACATAGATAATACATATATGATAGTGACTTTCAAGTCCCCAACTGATTTTATTGATTGAAACTGACAATTCAAGGTTTCTCTTTATGTCTTTTTTAGAGATGCTTTGATAAATGACATTGCATAATGTAACAGTCATTAGTTTGAACAAAAAGTGGTTGTATGTTATACCGGAAACATGTACATTGTGAACACTAGCTGAACACGAAAGTATCTGGGTGTAATAAAACAGCCAATATAGCAGCAAGGAATGTTCCTCCTGCTTGGCACAGACTGCCATCCCCAATTCCTCGGATTACCACGTATGTCTGGCTATGTTGCTATTGGATGGTCTTTCAATATATGAAATGCAAGACAAGATTCCAAGATTTAGGTACACGATGTTAAGGCATGACACATCTTTTGGTTGTTGAAGAAATCAAAATGTTTTTTCCAGAGTATACCGAAAGGCCCATCAGGTTTGCTGCATAAATAGTAACATCTGCTGATTAATCAGATTTTTGCACAGATCTAATGGGTAACATTACGTGTACACTGATACGTAGTTTCTGTTGGCACGTACACTTTTCATGCGTCTAAAGCCACTCCGTACTGTCAGGAGACCAAGGACTGTATATACATCACGCCGTACTGCATAAAAGTCTAGTTTTATTGAATTAGATTTGTGACAAAAGCCTAGGTAAGTGCGCAACTAAATGTAATAATGAGACTTTGTCATCTCCTCTTATGTTGTTTGTAGAAACTTAAAAAATAGTGCAATGCGCCTTTAATGACATGTGGTTACCAAGTCATATCGAAGTAAAAAAATGTTGAAATGTTGAAGTCCCATTCATTGCCAAGAACCTATAGCTGCATAAGCCTACCAGGATCGAGGAGAAATACCGTTTCATCAAACTGCCTTAAAACTAACATTATCACTAACATTGTAAATCATTTTATTAGATTATAGCTTTAAGCTTCAATAATACTTCTGTTTGTTACATTCTTTTTTTCAATAAACAATTGCTTTGGAACTTTCAGCGTTGACTTGTTGTAGCTGACGTCCAATTTGTTTCTCTTTCAAGTGTTCATTACATCTCTTGGAGTTCTCACGAACAACCTTCGTCTGTATCTACTCGGGTACAAACTTGTCACGACTTTCACGCAGCACAGTGTTGTAACGCAACACAAGAGTATCCCCGTCACTCCAAGTATTACCTTCTTGTTCATATGAAGAGAATTCAATTAGTTACTTTATGAAAGCATTAGGAACGGTAGAACTCAGTTTACAGTAAGTCAGATATATATGAGTAAACAAGCTTATATATGCAATGTCCCACATAACCATATGATCGGAAATGAGTAGATCCAATATATATGAGTATTTTCAATAAATGAAACATCACATACTAGCGTTAATATCAGAGCTTAGGTATGCCCTCTTTTTTGAGTCACCTTACACACATGTTGACGTGGGGATTCGAAAATCTCCTGTTATAGAAGAAGGGTCAAAATATGGAAAATATAGCTCAACCCCAAACAAACTGCAAGAAATTGTTTATGGTGATTTTCTTTAATACAGGATCCGGTTAACAATATATCAAAAGTTTTCCAAAATTGGACTGAGGTAAAGTAGTTATTTTCAAATGGCATCCAAGATGACCACAAAGCCCAACAGATGGCAATAAATCATTAAGTTTCTATCATCGAATTGAAATTTGTATACGCCCGTCAAATGACGGGCGTATTATGGTATACCCACCGTCCGTCCGTTAACTTTTAGTTTCCCCAAGATAACTTTCCGGGGCTTTGATGGATTTTCCCGAAACGCACCATAAGTACTAACCAACAAATTTACTCGCCCAAAGCCGATTATAGGCAACGTTCAAGCATATTTTACAAGGTCACGGGTCACACAGCTACTTTGCGGTGTCGCCGCGATAACTTCCAGAGAAAATGAAGGCTTTTGATAAAACTCTTCAGAAATGTCAATCAATAAATTATCTCGCCTAAGTTCGATTTCCAGCGAAATACATGCACATTTCATGAGGTCAGGGGTCACCGCACCTTGGTGACTTACAAAAAATCCTGTAGATTTTCATGAAACTCATTATACATATAACCACTGGTCTTTCTCGCCTGATTTACATTACCAAAATTCAGGCATATTTAGGGAGGTCAGAAGTTACCAGATACACAACGGGCGTATTATCCACGTTTGCGGTGCTCTTGAATCCACTACGGGTGTTTGGGGTCCCAAAATCCAATTGAACCAACACAAACAACATTACGTATTTATGTCACTGACAAATACAATTCCTTTTTATCATCATAGAGTCGTAGTTTATGTATCTGCAGGTTGTCTAAAAATGAGAAAGTAAGACAAGCAGTAAATCCTGGAGTATTCAGTTATTCTAAAATATCGAACATTGGATCGAAGATAACCACCAGGACACTGAAAGCGGCTAAAACTGGCGCATTTCTATTAGATCGGTAATAAGGGTGTTTACTCGAAGACTATCAGAAATAAAAATAACTAGGGCTACTTGAATTAGAATTGCACGATGAGCGTCTTCATTGAAACATAGTTACCTGTATGAAGATATTACATTCGTATTATTCTGATCAAATTCAAATGCAAAATTCCAGTGACTTGCTATATAGCATGCTGCATGTGTCCAGTTTACTAGGTCCAAAATACTTGTATAATCTCACTGCTGTACTAATAAAACTCCTACAACTACATCGTTCTATTTAGCAGCGGCAATGGACCATCTTCAGAAGATTATCATGAGCAACATTAATGCTTACCAGTAATAGAATAAACTGAGTATGCTCCAGTTTGTGACATCTATGACACTTTTGTTCCAAGACTATACCATAATATAACAGTTTGTTCAAAGACAGAAAGATTTAGGGAAGTATGCAACTATTCCTTTCAAGATTCAAGGCTTAGTATGTGTACATGTTGAGGAAGATACATGGGGAACAATTTTTTTATCAAACCAACATTTCTAACAGCTGTCAGTGTACAAAATCCAATCACTGAGCACCTGATGAAATACTGCTACATCTCCATCTCTCTTGCTACGCAGGCGAGCCTGATCTCCAGATTTTGCCAGCATCCTTCTATGGAGGTCTTGAAGCCATCCAGTTTGGAGACAAACATATTTTGCTGGTCGAATAAAATTGCCAGAGTCGGTACCGACTACAGATATCAGAGGGCTGTTCCTGATCCTCAAAAAAATAGTATATTTGTCTAGATAATGGTAAATCTCTGTAGAGAACAACCTGACTGTCACTAAGTTTTTTTTCAGATAATCAGAAAAATTTATGTACAAAATAAATTGAAAGCATCTGAGATTCAAGCAGTGCCACATCATCGACTAAGCCATCAGCCAAGGGTGCGATACATCAGACACCAGGATCACCAGGGCCGTGCATGCAGCAGAGGTTTAGATACACCACCGCCTTGTCAGACAGATTATTATTCATTACACTGCACACTATATCGTCCACAAGGAAACAACCAGGTCCTAAGAAACATTGAATATTCATTAACTGAACAAAACATATATTCTTAACCATTTTGCCTCCAGCCTTGAAAACAGGCTGACCTCATACAGAACTATGTCAGGAGCTGGTAAACAACCAGTTTGGTTTTGGAAAGGAGAAGTAGTTAACATGCGTTTCGAAAAAAAGTCAACCAAGAATATCTGTTTGAAAATGAACAAAGGTCTTCATATTTCTTCAGGATGTTTATCACTGCTACAAAAAACTGTTTAAAAAAAGAGCTGAAGAGCCAAGCCCAACTAGCACAGTGGAGGAAGAAGTGAGCATGGTGAGAGTAGAATCTGACAAAGTCTAGCACCATGCTAAAACTAAGACCTCTTCAGGTCAATCAAAGCAGTATATGGAACCTGCAAACAAAGTGTCACCCCATCCTCGATTACAAATGCATGCACCATTAAAGTGAAGAGTCTCAACAAAGAGAGAAATTTCACACTTTCATAAACCCACATATAGACTCTCCACAGTCAATGCAGAAAACTGGATCAGATTAACAGTAACCTACCATCCACAGGCTTGGCCCCTGCCCCATACTTCATGAGGTTATGGAAGCTACCTAGGACATTATGATCTGCAGCCCATTCAATTCAACGCAGTATATGGGAGGAAGAGGTCATGTCACAAGATTTTATGGATACCACAGTTGTCTTCTCCATTAATATTGAGAGTAGCCGATAAAACACCAAAATGGATAGATGCATATCATTTTGTCTGTTTCTGAGAAGATCTTGGCGTGCAGTACAGAATAAGGGATTCAAAAACTAAGCCTTGATGGGATCTTATGGTATGGAGACATCCAAAGTAACTCTTACACCTTGAACTAACATTCTTACCAATTATTCATATGCATGTTACACATACAGGTATAGGTTCGTAGCATGTTTTCGAGTATTTTCGACAGAGCTTGTTCTTATTGGACTGGAGCTGGATTTTGCCTTCAGTATTTTCGACAGAGCTTGTTCTTTTTGGACTGGAGCTGGATTTTGGCCTCATGTGCAGGTCCGGGTTCAAGACCTTGGATTCTCGCTTACAACATACGGAAAAATTACTTGAGTAACTTCGTTCTGTTCCATCCTCCACTAGATTTCACTGTCTTTGGACGGTCTTAAGTTTTTACAGTGCTTAGGAAGATGTCATATTTGATATGTTAAGTTACATTATTACCCAATAATATTTTTTCTCGTCTTAATGTCTACATTTGCACATTCTAAAACTTTATGGCAGACATAACATTTGCGTCTTTGATAAAAAGTATCTATATATTAATAGCGTAAGGCGATTTTTGTAATTTTCCGTATCTCCTCCGATATCACCGTACGGATTGCCGTGATTTTCGACAAACATATGCTCCGGTTGTGTCCGAAGAGATTCCACCCAGTTTTATTTGCAATATTTGCGTATTACGTACATAATTAATATTTTAATATTTGCTCCCCCGCGGACGCCTCTTTTCTTTGTGTCTTCGGGTCCCGTAAGACAATTTTTATGTCTAACGGTTACAGTTGGTACCCTGTTAACCGCGAGACTGCTACATTTGAAGGTCTCAAATATAGAGAAAAAAAGACGTAAAAAATGATGAACATTTGATAAATGTTAAAATGATAAATGATAAATATTTGTTAAATATCAGATACTGGAGCACTTTTATAATTGTTTATCATTATTCTGGGGACTGGGTACTCATTATCCCCTTAGCTTCGATGATATAGGTCAAAGTGACCTAATTTCAGGTTTCCAATTGATTTTCATTGACATCTTTGAATGTTCAATTTTTAAGCTGCGTGAAATATATTAATAAATATCGATTACTCTTTATTTTCGTATTATGGTCAAATACCGACCTCTTCCAAAGAATTAACGAAGAATAAACGAAAACCTTCTCAGTTCAAGGCTTGGTTCGTCAGTCGAACTTTGTGTCTTAGTGTCAGTGACGCAAGATCCGCTCTTTGGATATCCGATATTGCAAGTCGGAATATTATAGGCTATCGACGGGCTTCGCCCTGCTTCTTTCTTCCCAACCCCACCACTCTTCATATATAGGCTTACATGCGCGGTTACATACGACTCAAAATACACCATGTTTCACACTGATTCATAAAGATTCAGTGATAAGTCTGATAATATTAATATTGTCATATACATCGGTGATATCATGTGAGCTTCTTCCACTTTTAATAATCTCAAAACACAAAATAACATAATTGTATTTTTATAATATCCTATTCCTGATCTGTAGCCTATTTACTCCAAATTAACGTGTCATGAACAGTACTGTTTAGAGCCCTGCGCGGGCCGCGGGGCCCGCAATCCGCCCTGACCCGCGGGCCCCCGCGGGCCTGCTTTTTTATTAATTTTCGGGGCGGGACGGTCCCATTTTTTTTTACTGTGGGCCGGGGCGGGTGCGAGTTAAACACTAAAAAGTGCGGGACGGGGCGGGCTGCATAAATTCTTTTGCGGGTTCTTGCCATGCATTTCTCCAAGAGTTCCAACTCTTAATAGTCTGTTATACATAAATCACTTTCTTTGTTTGAATATATATATATATATATATATATATATATATATATATATATATATATATATATATGAATGAAGAAATGATTACATTTACTGCAGGTCGGTTAATGTTCCTTCGGTTATTCCATTTTCAGAATTACTATATTATAGAACCGTTTGACCGATCAGGAAATTTTTTTTACACAAATGTAGCCCTGGGATAGCTTTATAACATACACAGAAAAAGGTGGCGCCACCTGCAACCATGTTTGCACAGTGTCCAACTGTTCATCTGCCTTGGGTTAAAATCACCCATATCTCTGCAGTGGTTTGACTAATTAACCTAAAATTGGGCATGCTTATACATCCTAGATAGCTTTCTTGATTTTATGACAGGTGGCGCCACTTACATTCACATTAACGCTGCAAACATCCAAGCTCATATCTCGGAAACAGTTTGACCGATCAGAAAAAAAATTCACACAAATGTAGCCCTTGGATAGCTTTATAAAATACAAAAAAAAAATGGTGGCGCCATCTGCAGCCATTTTTGCACAGTGTCCATCTGTTTGTCTGCCTTAGGATAAAATCTCTCATGTCTCTGCAGTGGTTTGACTTATTCACCTGAAATTCGGCATGCTTATACATCCTAGATAGCTTTCTTGATTTTATGACAGGTGGCGCCACCTACATTCACGTTCACGCTGCAGACATCCAAGCTCATATCTCAGGAACCGTTCGACCAATACGAAAAAAAATTACACAAATGTAGCCCTTGGATAGCTTTATAATATACACAAAAATGGTGGCGCCAACTGCAGCCATTTTTGCACAGCGTCCATCTGTTTGCCTGCTGTGGGATAAAATCACTCATAGTTTCTTGTTCAATTAATCTCAATTCATGCCTTACTTCACCCGTCCTTTTCTGATTTTGGCGGATACACGTAGTCGCTTGTCGACTACCCGTATTCTAGTTTTATATCTATTCTTGCGTATACCCATGACGTAGAGCTGACTCCCTCTGCACTTCCATTGCCCCCCCCCCCCCCCCCCCCCTTTAGCTAATTAGCTGGTCATTACTGAACAGGATTAACCTCTTTTTCATATAAAGGTGTGAACTGTTGTGAGCAAAAACTGTCCTCTAGCTAATGCAGGCTGTGACGAGTAATGTAGCCCTAGGCATACAAACTTATATTAATAGAAATTGATTGCTTTATGCTTGAGTTTTATTTTATATTTCCGTATAGCAGCCTACTTTAGTTAATTTTTTGTTCACGAGGGTTTAATTTCACGATATTCGCTAATGTGAAATAAGATGTTAAACGCTCAGAAATAAGATGCCCCATTGAATGTAATGAATAATGATGCATCTGCACAAACAAACCAGTTATCACACATTTGAAAACATGGTTCGTTAATCACCAGTCTTATCAGTGCATGGCCCATGTAAACGCACATTAATTAATGTAATGTATGCAGTCGACTCTGACAAGGGTCATAATATAATGACTGAAACAGGAATTTGTGAGGTTTTGTGGTATATATTTTCATTTTATAGCTAACACATACTGTCTTACTTAGATTTTATAGGTTCTGGTGCAATCGTGAAAATAAAGCCTCGCGAAACATTCAAAATCAAGGGTTCGCAAAAGATTAGCCTTGCGAATATAAAGCCAACCACATGCAGTATGCATGAAAAATATGTTTAAACTTTGATTATATGTAAGCTAAACATATATATATGTTAAATTTATAATTACTTTAAAGATTTTAAGGTGACAAAATGGCAGTATTAGATTAGTGTGTCCCAATTGCTGACATTTTCACTTGTATAGCAGTAAATGAATGTATTTTGGAAAGTCGTAATTCTTAAACATAAAAAATTGGTAATTCTATGACACTGTCCTTACCAGTGAAAAACGGGAAAAGTCATACCATCAGCATAACATGGTGGCCCTGTCTACTCACAAAAAATGGTCATTCATTATAAATATATGAAAATAAATCATACTTTTTAGGTTGTCCCTTATATTTAATTGCGGGTTGAATGCGGGATGACTTTTTGGTCAAAAATGCGGAGCGGGGCGGGTGCGGGCTGTAAATTTTGGCCCGCGCGGGGCTCTAATAAAATGCAAAATGTCAGGTGAATAAATCCAAACACTGCAGAGACAAGAGTGATTTTAACCCACGGGAGACGAAGAGATTGACGCTGTGCAAAAATGGTTGAAGATTTAGTGTATAATAAAGAGCTATGTGAGATCTATACACATGCAACAATTCATGAAGATACGTCAAACCCGTCCGGATATATTAGCATGGATGTCTGAAGCGTGAACGTGAATGAAGGTGGCGCCACCTGTCATAAAATCAAGAAAGCTCTCCAGGATGTATAGGCATGCAAAATGTCAGGTGAATAAGTCCAACCACTGCAGATATATGAGCGATTTTAACCCAAGGCAGACGAATAGATGGACGCTGTGCAAAAAATGGTTGCAGATGGCGCCACCAGTATATTGTATGATATAATGTTACCCAAAAGCTTCACTGGTGCGAAATTTCAGCCTGATCGGTCAAACGAGCCAGAGGATATGTTTTTTTAATGTGTAAACACAGACGCACAGATGGACGAACTGCAGAGAGGAAAGGTCAGAGGTCAACGCAAAATGATAAGGCATCAGTTCAGATGTGACCCGATAACTGGGGCCAGTATCGGAACAAGTGACCCATGGGTCATGACGCTCAGCCGACTGACATGCTGACAATATGTCCTTGCACAGGAAACTAATAGGGACCTGGACAGCTGAGTGGTAAAACGCTCTGCCTTCTCCACTGGCGACCCGGGTTCGATTCCCGGTGTAGCTATGAGAATGGGTTATAGCGGCCCGTCCAAGGTCGGTGGTTTTCTCCGGGTCCTCCGGTTTCCTCCACCCTTACCGACTACCGAGCCCCAACAACCGAACCATGGAGAGTGCATAGTATTAGTTATTATAACTAGTTGTACAATCCATGTAAAATAAATAAAGTTTATTAGATAATATAGGTGGCATCATCATTCATGCATATTAGCTTAAGTTCATCAAGACCCATTAGCACACGAAATTTTTTTACAATCTAACCAGCCTTTCCTGAGGAACCTGGCAATTTGTGTGTATTTTTCATTACTTCTGGGATGCTCAAACATACCCCAAAACTCTGAGAATATAGGTCACAGTGACCCAATTTCAGGTTTTGTGGGGAGAACTTTTGAGGAATTCTCAGGATGCCAAGTGTGAAGATTCTTGGTCCAATGGTTATCATTTGTGCTCTACTTTGGTATCAAATATTCAAATATTTTGAGGTGTGCTTATGGGTAACAGAGACCTAATTTCAGGTTTCCAAGGATATTTTTCATTGACCTCCCTGCTCTGATAACAGACGGCCGCATCTTTGAAGGTCTCAAAAATAGAGAGAAAATGCATAAAAATTGGAAAAAAATCCAGGTAAAGCCACCAGTCTGCAAGAACTGATGAAACACTCCATGATCAATATCTATGCAAAGAATCGTGGTGATCAATGCATTAGTTGTTCAGATACTTGAGCTTTTGTATCAAATTTTCTATTATTCTTGGGTCACTTAGAGCTCCATAGCTCGAGGAATAAGGGTAACAGATCGAATTCCAGGTTTTCAAGGAGAATTTTCATGGACCTCCCTGGATGTCAAGTAAGAAGATCCCAGGTCCAGCGGTAACGATTTGTGCCCTGTTAATGTCCAGACGGCCGGACGGACGACGGACAAAGGATGATCGCTATAGCTCAGATGATTTACAGTCAGCTTAGCTAAAAATCGGTCCAATAGTTCTCCGGAAACGAACGCGGCGGCGGCACCCAGTCAAAAACATAGTATGAGCAAAACTAACCTGTAACATTTAACTAGGAAAGATACCATCTTTTTTAACCTGCCTACTATTATCTACTATGGGCGACTGTAATAAGCATCCCTCAGAGAGCACCACTCAAATGCGTGCCTCGGAGGTATATTGTCACAGTTTTTTTTTTATTTTATTTACGCACTCCTGTGGTCGTCATCATTTATTGTCGATACAATAAAATAGTTAGCCCGATCGGTATGTAAGCCAGTCTCAAGTGTGATTTAGTTTGGATTGAAATCATCTGATAAAATAAAAATAATTCGATCGGTCTGATCGGAACACTTTTGTCTAGTTTGAAAGAACCTTAGAATTTATGTTACGTTTATTATCATTTATGATTATTCTGATGTTGGCATGGCCCTTGTAATGATAGCCTCTACTACAGTTGTGTTATAATGCCAGCGGAACAGCTTTATTTATTAATATTATGACTAGTAACATATTTTGACTTAAAACTTTTCATAGACACAAGATTATAAAGAAGTCCCCAACAGCCAGTTCTGGACTACACATTTGCCAAACTAAACGCCTCAGAAAGATTAAAAATATTAGTGGTAGCGCATTTGGCTGATCGCAGCTTTCCGTTTCTTCGCACGATCCTATACGCAGCCAATGGTTAAAAATCTTCATATCCTCTTCCGGGCGCCTTCAGCGCAGGTCCAAGAGCATCTGCCTGAAGGTTGCCATGTTAATCAATGAGGTCACGAATGTGTACTATATACTTCTGTCTTGACCAATCCAGGACATTTTGTTCTAGTTCTTGTTCCGATCTCTGATCTAAATGGTGTGTAAACCCTTAAAATGACATAAATTGGCCTGATAAATAAACATTTAGGATACATTAGCTGTTAATTCATCAACTTTTATATACAATGAAATGATATAGATATAATGTTTGCATATCGTTTACATATCTTTTCCCCAGTTCACTCGCTGTTGCACTTTCGTTAAATGAGACAAATTCTTCCGTCATAGGTGTGATAAACTAACCTTTCCCGAAATACCTATATTAAATATTTATTTAACCGATTTGTCAAAGATGCAAAATAACCACATAGGAAATAAATGGAAATAAGCTGCACATTATTTACGTTATCCCTATGCGATATGAATGTATACGCTCATTCATGTTTGAAGATTTCGTTTCTGCGTACCTCCTTCCGTTTTTCCTGTGCAGTTTTTGTCATCGTAATTTACAAAATAGAGAAGCCAACCTTAGATTTATTGCCTTAAACGCGTGCAAATTTCGTTCCAGACAGTCACCTGTACATGTTCGACAAATACTGTGTCACTGGCCCATTCCTATCATCTCCCCAGGGTTTCTTTAGGGAAGTGATTGCCCTAACCTGGCTCACTGCAGAGAGTAAATTTCAATCCCATCAAGAAATGTATCCATATCTTCAGATCTGTTAATATACTCTGCTATCCTACCCTTAGCCTACTGGTATCAATTCACACACTGCTTTTAAAGCATAAGAAAAGCACCCTTATAACACAATGGACCATGATCTAAAAGGGTCATCGCCCAACACAACTCGAAAACTATTTTGGAAACCTTGTGATACCAGTATCATTAAATGATGTATATTTGCCTTGTGTCAATTCATATTTCTCGATTCCTCATTTCACAAGAAAACTCAATAACTCCCAGCATTCAACATGCATCATAGTCCCCATGAAAATATGTTATACACGTTATGGTAGATCATTTTAGCAAAATTCACCGAAAGTTCACTTCAAAGATACATGTTCAACACATTCATTTCAAAGATACGTGTGACATGTATAGTGTCATTTTAACCTAAGCCAATTAAAACCATGGTGTGAGCAAATGTGGATGAAACATATGTCTGTATGTTCACCTTTTATCTGTATATCAAATAGAATGGTAATATATAGCAAAAACATTGTTTAACAATAAATGTAATAGGTAATGCACAAAGTATCTGTGTTGACCTGTCATACATGAGACATATTGATTTGTTTTTAAGACATTAATAACTGTGTTGGAATTTCATTTCAAAGGAAAATTTCCACATAAGTAAATCAATGCTACGCCTTACTCACTGAGGTCAGATTAATCCAAATCTTTTGGAGTTAAAGCGAGGAGAGCAGTGCCGTTTCTCAACCACCAAATAATGTACAAAACGTAAATAGTATGGGAGGAAAAGAGGTAAATTTCTAACACTAAGCCTGAAAAAGATTATAATCAGTCTTCATCGCATATTGCAGATGCATATCATTTCAACAATTGAATACCAATATGATAAGAGTACTAATGATTCTGTATTGATATATGGCCAACTCTAAAACCTAAAATATTTTATTTTCTTATATTTCAAATGTATATCAAATTGACAATCAACTCTTTCAAGGCAGCAATAATCTGGGACGAACTGAACATATAGGACAGGACCACTTCCTCCAAGGACCAAATCGCAAGCCTATATGGATATACATCTTCTGGGTGGCAGTGCCATAGTTCCAGACAAGATATGTTTTAAAAGTTCTCAACAGGTTCAACTGGAACATCAACGGGGTTTTCGCTAACCTCAGTGGCGTACCTAAGGGGGGGGGAGGGGCGGTCCGCCCCGGGCGGCACATATTGTCCTAGTTAATAATTCTTACCTGTGCACTTATTTTATTTTTATTAGCAAAAAGGTGACTTCTCTTTTAATGTGTGGCAACAAATTCATTGTTAATGAATTAATCGATATAATTGCGGTGTTGTCAACTAAAAGCAAGGAAATTTAACGTGACATGTTTTTATACGTTGTCCAATTTTGTAATATTTTGTTAGAGGGGCTGCAAAAAGGCTAGGTACGCCGCTGGCTGACCTGCAAAGAAGCAGGTAAGTCAGCTTTTCCTATACATTTTTTTTTATTTCACACATAGCGATGAAATTGTATGAGAAAATGTACAAGCATGAATTTCCTAACATATTTTCCTATAACTGAACAATAATATATAATATATCCAGCTTTTTCTTTCATTAGCCGCGGCTAGCCTTTTTTCTATCCTTATTCTTGCTTTGTTTTACCATGGATCACAATTTTTATGGAACAATTGTTTATTCTCTTGTGCATATAAATAGCCACAGGCCTGTAACGCAAACAATGTTTACTTAATAGTTCTTTCTTGTTTGCGCTACAGCTCCTAAAGTGGAGAGTTTACCCTCTTATGCTTGGTCACATCTGACCAAAGTGGTTTACCCCACGATGTTCGGCGTTCAGCATGAGCACATGCAACGGCCCCAACATAATACGCATAATACAGTTGTATTGAATCAGTAAAAATATAAATTGTAACCTAATGTTCAGTATGTATAGAATAATGGCACTTTCTCTCAAGAAAACAAGATAATTTTAACCTCCAAGGCATGTTAAGGAATGCTGGGAAGGTTTAAGGTCTATTTTGAGCGAAGGCATTGAGATCTTTGAGGGAACCACGATATACCGGGTATTTTTAGGTAATTTGCGTAAAGAATGATTAAATCTGTGCTTTTTTTATGTCATAATGATATTCTAGTGGTTTGCCAATTTTAGGTAAGATTTAGTATCCGAATACTCTGTCTTAATAATAAAGCGTGTCCTACCCAACAATCAGAGTTTTTAGTTATTTCAATCGTTTATGTAAGGATGATTCATTCTGTACTAAATACATTGTGAGAGTCTAAACAGCCTGGAGTATAAATTTTGAATATAAGGTTTTCAACATGTATTTTCTAACCCAGGCTCAGATTAAACACTCAGGAAAATTGGCGTTCCATATAAATCATGGCTTAGGTCATTCTAAACTAGAAAATTGAGTCGACAAGCGATTACAGGTATATGGCAAATGGCATGGGTAAAGTAAGGCATTGAATGTTCCTAACATGATATGACTCCAAATTTGTGGCATCGGAGAAACCAATTAAAACCCTCATGTATGTGCATTTTCACTAAAAACACATCTACGAATGGATACGAAATTAATTTATTGTAGGTGGCCCAAGCAGTCTTGTATACAAGATAAACCATTCCAAGATCTATGGACATGCAAATTTTCAGATGAATACATCAATTCACTCCTAAGAAAAAAGCAATATTTCTACGAAAATACAAAGATGGCGCTACCTCTCTGGTCTAAGATGGATCTAAATTATATGATAACGATTGCAGGTGACGCCACCAGGCTTGTGTACAAGATGGGGATATTTAATATTTGTAGACATGTAAACTTTCAGGATGATACACTTAACCAGTCCAGAGATAAATGCGTCGATGCAGGTGGTGCCACTAGTCTTGTGAATGGGAAATATACCCATGAAGGATGAACTTGCAAAATTTCCGGCTGAGGCACCACACCACTACTGAGAAAAAGTGCATCCATGTATTCTACAAAAACGGAAAAGCAGGTGGCGCCACCTCAGGTCTACAACAGAGCTATCCCAAACGGCTAAACATGCACAATATCAGGCTGATACAACGATCCACTCCTGAGATATAAGCGATTTTCAACCAAAGCAAACGGAAGGATGGGCGCCACGCAAAAACAATTGCAGATGGCGCCACCATCATGCACCAACATGCACCATTTATGGCCAATAGAACATTAAGAACTCCTGAGAAAAAAAGCATCACTGTGTTATACGCAACCGGGCAGGCAGGTTTCTCCACCTGTCTGATCTACAAGAAAACTCCCGAAGATTGAATGACATGCCAAATTTCAGACTAATACTAGACAATGGGGACCCGTTACAGAGGAAGGGTGTATTGGTCGTGTGTCCCCAGACCCATAAGGTAGCGACATCTTGTGCTCGATTGTTTGGTAATGGGGCAAGGTGAAGTTCAGCAATGGCGAGGTAGACGGTGTGATGTTGTGCGATAGACTTGCGATGTGATGCTGCCGGGGTATCAATTATGTGCAAGTGGAAGAGCCAAATCGGTTTGCATTCTGTATGTTAAGGCATCTGTCTGACGCTGATAGCAAAACTGGCCCACTGTCAGTTTTTGGGGGGTTTCTGGGACATACAAACAAACAGACAGGAAAAATTAATAGTATATAGAAGATTTCAGACTAATACCTTGACCAAATCCTGAGATGTGAGCAATTTTTACCAAAAGCCCATATACGGATGGACGCCACGAGAAAACGATAGGAGATGGTGCCACCAGTCTTGGGTTCAAGATTGAGGGGTCCAAGATCTATGGATTTGCATAATTTCATGCCAATACTGCGAATCACTCCTGAGAAGAGGGCATTTGTTTAATCTACGAAAACGGAAAGGCAAATGGCGCCACAGGTCTGGTTTATAAAACATTCCTAGATCGATGAATATGCCAAATTTCAGACCAATACCATGACCCACTCCTGAGATATGAGCAATTTTCATCCAAAGCACATGTACGGATGGACACCACAGGAAACCGATTGCAGATGGCGCCATCAGTCTTGAGTACAAGATGGAGTCCAAGATCTATGGACATGCACAATTTCATGCCAATACTGCGAATCACTACTAAAACGAGTATTTATATATTCTATGAAACAGAAAGGTGAGTGGCGACACCGGTCTGGTTAATGAGAAAATTTTCCAAGATGGATGAACATGCCAAATTTCAGACCAATACCTTGAGCCCAGCAAGGACAATCTAAACTGAACCCTGACAGTTTTCAGGGCTACAGGCATTTACATGCAGCCTTGTGGGGCATGGCACCCATGAGGTGATCACATGCAGCCTTGAGGGGCTTGGCACCCATGAGGTGTCCACATGCAGCCTTGAGGGGTAAGGCACCCATGAGGTGATCCATGCAGCCTTGAGGAAATATAGTTGAACTGCAAACTCAGTGTGCACTCATTGAACTCTTGACCTGTACCTGGCTGCACTGAATGAACTCTTGGCCAGTTGCATAATCTGACATAGTTGCCAGTCTGACAAAGCTATAAATAGATCCACTCACCTTTGGCCTGTTGCCAAATCTTAAATAGTTGGCAGTCTGCCTAGCTATTTATAGATACAGACACAATCTTGGCCTGTCCGTAATTCTGTTTACACATACTGAAGCCTTTGGCTACAATGCTTTTTACAAGCTGACATATCCATAAGATTGTTTTTTCAAAATGTTTAAAATAATAAAAGAAGTAGTCCTTTCATAGTTAAAGGTCAAATAATTCTGCCAACAATCATTTTAGTAAACTTGAACAAAGGCCGCCAAAGAACCATTGTTGTGCAATGTTGCAGAAGATAAAACAACAGTTTTGCAGACGAAAACTTTTGCAGTCCTCAGTTTGAAATAGGCTAACTAATGGCAACAAGATCAATATCGTGCAGCTTTCTATGATTTTACCAAAAATAAATAAACCAAATCTATACTTATAAAATTGAAAGAATCCTACCCTAAAATAATTCTTGTGAAAAATTAAATGATTCAGCTTGACAGTTTCATTGTAAACCATTTTTAAACTGAAAAAGGCTAAAATTATTAAATTTTTGTTCGTAAAAACAGGTTGATGTAGGTGGCATCTCAAAAACTGCAATTTCAAATATGAGTTATGTGACCAACATATGCACAAAACTTGGTGATGCTAGCTCTCGTCGATTCTGATATTGTTATGTCAGTATGCTTAATTCGCCAAATGACTAAGTTCAAATTACTGTAAATCCACCTCAATTCATAAACCCCAAACCATTTGAACAAACCTTGAGAGATGATTTCATAGGTTATTCCTGTGAAATACTGAAAACTTTGGCTAAACAGTTTCGGAGAAGAATATTTTCTAACAAATCTAAGTAAATGCAGATAGCAAAAAATAATCAAAATCCTTGAGCTTTTTAGATGACTAATTTTTTTGCATTAAATTTGGTGATGATAGCTCCTGCAGATTTTGAGATAGTTATGGTTAACGTATAGATGCATAAGCTCACAGGTCCGCTAAAAACTTGAAAATAAAATATAGCTAATTGGTGATGCTGATGTACACCAGATGTAATGGCCACCTGATGTAAATAGTTACTGATGCTGTTATGTGAATTCAGACATCTCTGTGGGCATAAAATATTGATGCATAATTTATCAACAAACCATTAAATACTTGATACAATACACATTTAATACATTCAACATTCAAAACTAAACAAAACCTTGTGTTACTATTTGGCAAGTCTTTTATTTAAAGTCGCCATGTTGTTAATATATCAATAAAATTTAGGGAAAGCCAACTCCATTTGTATGTCTGCATTTGCATTTAAATGCACCAAAGGTTATTAAAAGGTTATTCCTTTACCCTGATGATTCATTAACCTTATACAATGTGAAATGTGTATTTCAACTGCCCAGTGCTCTCATCCCCCTAGTGGTTTCTGGGAACAACTGTTCAAGTTGAGGAAGGACTGAAAACAGATCATCCCCAAACACAGTTCTCAGTCAGCTGACATACGTACCAGTATATTAAGAAAGTGCACTAAATGCAAATAAATGTTGACCAGCGTTTATTATGTAAAAATTAAAGCGACGTAAAAGTTGCAGCTTGTGTTTGACATCTATATAGTCTTCCTCGAGAGAATGTAATTGTTATACATATAAATGCGTCTTTTGTATGTAAGCAGGCCACTGTGCTATAAAACTAGATTTTACGAAGAAGTATAAGCCAATCATGAATGTAATAACCAAGTCGGTCAATATCAGAATAAATGGATAAAAGTACAAAAACCAGTTAACACTCTCAGCTTTCCACCAAATTGTCATACTTTTGAATAAACTTCATGAATGATCTTAACAGTGATATGTGACATTAGGCTCTCAAACTATAACGCATACAATTTCACAAATAATTTTTTACAATTGTGTCCAAAGTTAAATAAACCGTCACTTGACTAATTACTTACTTCCAGGAAGTCTAAAATCTCAACATATAACAGTGAAATGGAGATTATAGATTGAATGCCTCCCAGTTATTATATATTTATAAATATATAACCTCAGAGATTTGCTCTATGTCTTATAATGACAGGTTATGACTTCTGGATTATTCCTAACCCCGTGCAAATAAAACCTGAAATCCAGAAAGCTTAATAATAACATATCATATATTATATATTTATATATATATATATATATATATATATATATATATACATATATATACATTCACTCTGTAGCGTCACTATATATCTGTCAGTTATATATAGATATAAAGTCAGAAAACCTTCTGATCTAAGAATAGGTTTAATAAATCATGCATTCTAAGCACAGAAGACGCTGGTTATTCAATAAATACAAACAGAACTCCTGAAAATGGAAAATATAAATAAACTGATACACGTACATAAGGTTTAGTGTGCATTTTATGCAGAACATATATGACAGTGTTTTAAGGATATCTCATTCAGGTTAAGATGAGTAAGTGTATTTCATATATCACATTTATCAGGTGTGTGATTAAGATAACTTCACGCAGGTAAGGAATGAGAGTGTGTAAAGATTGTAAACAAATTTAATTACAAGTACTGTACATTCAGGTAGTGAAGGAGTGTAAACATTATGTATTTAAGTTTACTGGAAATCTGAACAAAAGAACAGTATTACTTGTATAGAGCACCCTTCGCCAGAGGTCATTTGTACTCTAAACTAATCTATTCCTGATGGGCACTGAGGAATTGCCGGAACCATTTGTCTCAACTGTCAAACATCAGAATCAAAATTTGTTACACTTCAAGGAAACATCTTCTGTTTATATTTCACAAGTGTATGCTTCAAAAATATGACTTTTTTCGTGAAGTCCTTGCGACAAATACACCAATGTTTATGTAATCTGCCTTGAGACAATTCTTATTCAACATATTTGAACTGACTGCATAATACTCCTCACTACATTTTAACCTAGGCCCCTGATGTATGTAGAAACCGTGCCGTGGTGCATTGTGCCCATAAGCCCTAAAACTCAGTGTCGTACTCTTGTGAGTCCGAGTCTGCGCAAGGCGCATCTAGAGTATATGTTGAACATGTACAAAACTTATTTTATATACATGTGTCAAATAAGTCAGAACCAGTGTCATTATCAATATATCTAATAAGAAAACAAGTTGGGAGCATTGATGATTCTGTAAAGATCCTATATCAACTTTCAATACAAATTTCATAAACTTGTACAGTAATCTGGTATTAAGGACTGACAAGATCTTTCCATGGACAACCTAAATAAGTAAACCTAAATTAGGCCATCACAGGTATGTGTTTCAGACATACTTTTATCATAAATCAATGCTGGCAGGCAAATTACAATTTTTACCTTTCAGTATAGGTTTTTTTTTTTATAAAAATTTCATATGATCAGGGGAAAGGATCATGAGATGTTTTGCTGAAGAGGTAATAGCAAAACAAAACAAAAGGAAATCTCCATAATTTTATATAGCACACCTGTTGAGCTCACATTCAGTAAATTTCAACTGAATATCAAAATGTTATATTTGTGCGAGTCAAATCTGATGCGGGAGGTGCCTGAGGGTTAAAAATGATGTGCGTGGTGCCTGAGAAACCAACTTATAATGTGACTTTATTGTTCGTATCACCAGGACTTTGGTACTATTATGGCTTAATCACAGTTAGTGTGCCACATGATGCAGTTTTTTAATCATTTTACATATTCTCTTGCCATAAGTATATTAATAGTTTACTGATAATCTAGTGCCAGTAATAAATTTAAGCACATTTCACTTGATGAATGATGACTTAGGAAAACTATGACAATCAGACACAAATAGGTTGCCTTTTACAACACTTTTAAGAGTTACAGGGTTTTTAAGCAAGTCTTTAGTCTGTATTTTATCAACAACCACACATAATCATATGCAGTGGTCACCTGCCACCTGGTCACCTTCATTCAATAAACTCCATCCATTTAACAACTGCTCTCAACAGCACGGTTTGCCGTGTTTTTAACACAAGGGAGTTGGCACAGGACCCTTGAATGTTCAGACGAATAGAAGTTGGGTATTACGTGTATGGCCAAGTTTCAGACCCATAATACCCATAGGTGTTAACATTCTTGTCCTGGGGCTATACAGGGTAAACCCCATTGTTGGAAGCAATGGTTACAGCAATTAGTTTAAAATAAACTTTAAATGTAACAAGTGACCTATGGGTCATGACGCTCAGCTGACAAGCATGACCTGTATTTAAAGCCTGATGGTATACCATATGGTATCTGACCATACTTGGAAGATGGAAGGTTTGGGATGAAAAGTATGACTTGTAATGCATCCACAACTTTTTTCAAGAAGCTGGTCCTGTGACATTGACTTTTGACCCTAAGACCTAAATATCAAAAGGTTTGTTCCTCTATTGACATGTAAGGTTTTGGATGATTATTTTGGCTAAAAGAATTATATCTGGGGGGTGCAAACACACCCCATAACTTCGAGAATATAGGTCGCAGTGACCTAATTTCAGGTTTGCAAGGAGATTTTTTTAGAACCTCTAAGACTGCATAGGGTTCATGGCCCTAGCCCCTAAGGTTACGATTTGTGCCCTGCTAACAGATGGCCAGCCTTCCGGCTGGCCGGCCAGACGGAAGGACGACGGACAAAGACCCATCACTATAGCCCAGCATGACTGAAAGTCAGCTGAGCTAAAAAATTATTTTGAACCTTTTGGGTTTGAGCTTCATAAACTTTGCCATAATATGTGCATTATCTCAAGCCATTAGTTCTCTCTGGCTGTATACAAGAGCTTCCCAACAAAACCATCCCCGACAAAACCCACACAAGACTCACTATCCTGAATTGACCTGTTTTATACTGTGTTAAAGTTCTGTGTGTGAGTAAACACAGTCAATTTGTGCCTGTTTACCATAACACCACTGGGCCAAACCTACAAACACATAGCAGAAACATGAAAGAAGAAACATCTGTCTGAATCTTGTGAAATCTTGATCCGTGAAGTTGCCTGATATGGCCACCCAGTGGGGCATGTGCATGTCTATGTTTTAGGTCACTGAACACACCTGATGCAAGCTTATTTTCACTTGTGTATGCAAATTTTTGAATGAAATATTATCCGATATTTAATAACATTTTTAAGAGAAAACCCTATATTTGCATTAAACATATATGATATATGAACCTATAATTAGAAAGATATAACAGATCAAACAACAGATAACTAGGGACCCATGGGTCTTGACGCTCAGCTGTATTTGTCTATAAGGATATTTTTAAAGAAATTTTTATGATTGACCATCCTGTGACCTTAACCAATCACCTTAAGAACAAAAAATTTGAGAACTTATTATCCTTGAACTTGCAGCATTTAGATTATTGTAACAATCTTCTAAAAAATGCGGTTCCAGTGACCTTAACCTCTGACCAGGTAACTACCAAATCTACAGATTTCTTTCATTTTGGGCATGTAAGCCATGTGTGAAAGATAGAAAGTTTGGGATGAAAAGTTTGTTTTACATTGCATCCAAAATCATTTTAAAGATATGGCTCCTGTGACCTTTACCTTTGACCTCTGGACCCTGAAATCAAAATGTTTTTTACTTAAGTGGTGGGTCATTAATAAAACAATTTTGAAGCCAATCTGTCCAGCCAAAGCAGACTTATCATCCATAAACTAATTTGTGAATGGATGCGCCCTGTGACCTTGACCTTTGAACCTATGACCCAAAAGCAAAAAGAATCTTCCCCTATTGGCAGGTGAGTAATATCTTGAAGATGGAAGGCTTGTGATGAAACGTTTGGCTTGAAATGCATACACATCCTTTTTAAAGAAATGGGTCCTGTGACCATGACCTTTGGACCCTAAAATCGACAGGGTTCTTTAGTGGTGAGCCATATATAAGTTAAGTTTGAAACCTATATGTCAGACTTAACTGGTGCTATCATCTGGAAACTAATTTACAGTGAGATGGCCCCTGTGACCTTGACCTTTGACCTTGTGACCCCAAATTCATTTATGGTCTCCCTATACTGGCAAGTCACCTAAATGTTACGATTTGTGCCCTGCTAACGGATGACCGGACAGCCAGACGACCGGACGGCCGGACGGAAGACAGACAAAGCGCCATTCCTATACCTCAGTTGACTTACAGTCAGCTGAGCTAAAAACCTGGATGAAGTATTATGTAGGTGTTCCTTAAACTTGATCACAGGATTATTCCCCAAAATTTCCACACTTCCATTATTAAATCATCTGAAAGATACACGGTGTGATCAAAAATACTAAGCAGCAAATATACAATCACTACAGAATACACTGAATCACATGCCCACATACTTTATTTTTAAATGCTGATGTATATGCTGGTTTGAGAACAGGTTTGGAATCCCTATAAACATGATATATTTGGATTTTCAAGGAATATATTATGATAAGAAAGTATTCTCACACAATGTCAGCCCTATGGATGTTAATAGGCCTCCCTTTTATGAAAAGAGGACGTAATCACACCTCATATATACCTTGAATACCATATATATCATGCTTATAAAGATTCAAGCGCCTGTGGTTTGAGTTTCCAAGCAAGCTGTATAGCTGGTTTGAGTTTCCAAGCAATAGAAGTTTTCAGAACATATATGTCTATCAGTTCCAGGGCAACAGAATTGGGAAATCACCTGAAAATCTTACTGACAAAACCCATTTTTTTTAACCTATCATAATGATAATTATTGTAGTTATTGAATATTCATAAACTTTGGTCCATAGGCTGACTGATTTGGCTTGGTTTCATTGGCAAAAGTGCCATAACCTCAGAAACACCACTGATAGATGCCATCATTCTTTCTTTGTGCACTTTTATACATTTTATTGTAATGACGACAAATTGCTCAGGGGAAACTATCAGGCCGATCCTGGATTCGAACCCATGTCGGTGGCACACATGTCCGGCATGCTTCCCTAGCGAGACAGTTTGGTACGCTTTTTATGTCACCCTGTAACATAATCATTAATATAAAAAGAACATTTAACAAGAGTCAGGTGCTTTTAAATCCTAGTCCTTCAAATACACAGGGTTAATAGTTGTCTGCTGTATTTGGGACCAATGAGTCAGCTATTTGAACAAGTAACCAGGAACCCTATGTGACCATAACTGCTTATTCATTCCATGAGGGGTAAGCCTTAGCCTAGTAGTTCATTTGTTGGACTTCAGTGTTTAAGGTCCTTGGCTCTAACCCCACCAGTGTCTACAAAGGTGTAATGGTGTAGTCTCGTTGAACCTCAGAGATTTGCTCTATGTCTTATAATGACAGGTTATGACTTCTAGATTATTCCTAACCCCGTGCAAATAAAACCTGAAATCCAGAAAGCTTAATAATAACATATCATTCTTATCATATGGATACCTTCAATCCCATTCAATAGACAGTGCTACCAACAGGCCATGGACCTATCCTTTAAAAAAAAAAATTTGTTATATGAATAATCATGAACAGAGAAGTTGCGAGTGACCAATCAACTGACCATTGGCAATGTAAACAGCTAGTCACCTGACAAGCGCAATATTTGCATATGACTGGGGTGAAACTCCCAAATAGAACATATGTAGTCTGTATCAATATCCCTGTCCATATGTTTTTTCAGGGATATTTTTTATACAAAGGAGAGCTATGCTGCCGATTGCCAAGCGAATAATGTATTACCTTGCACTGAATTTGTATGGGACAAATGTGGCAATACACTTGCGATATATTAATCACTGGAGAACAGAGATATAGCAATTCCATCTGATGACTTCAGTTAATTTGACATCATATACGACCATGTTTCACTCTCAAAGTCCTCTTTTGGGGGTTCTCCGGTGTTACAGACCCAGGACCCACAGAAGTGGTCCACAGAGCCTGGTTGACACTAGGATAACCATGTGTTTCTGCCCTGTCACAAAGTCCAAAACCAGAATGGAATTCTGCAGATGTACAGAGTACCTAGTAAACCAGCATATTAAACTGGAGGTGGTTACTAAGATCATAACAATTTTTTTAAATTTTACTTATTGTCATTTTTATTATAACCAGTGCAATATAAGTTAGATGTTTGAACTTACAAAAATTGTAAAGTGTCCCATTCTTGTTCTTACAACACTGTATAACAGCAGAGCAATTTTACGTGTCAGGATCCTTTCACTGAGGAAAGAATGCTGCAGGAACAAAATGCATATATAGAAAATACTGTAAAATACTGTTTTCCACCCCTAACTCTGCATCCCACTGATTATGACTTATCGCTGCCTCTTTGCTTGACAAACCAGGTTCCTGAAGGCAATATCATCACTGAAGGCTGAGAGTAAATCAATTCTACACTAAAAAATACATTTGTCATTTTCTTGTTGTGCAGATGAATTAGTGGCGCTTTAGAGCTTGTTTCACCAGATTTCGGAACGTGTCACTATCTTCAAATGCTGATAGAGGTCTGAGTGGTCCGTATCCTTCGCCCACTGTGTGCTGGCTGTCACGGGCCATGTATCTCATGACAGCTTTCATCATGTCTGTAGATGTCATCTGCCTTCGAATGCCAGCATTTCCTAAAGACACAGAAAAATACAGCTTTAAAGATGTGGACTGAACTTATGTTTCTTTAAGCTTCTGGGTTGGGGGGGGGGGGGGGGGTTGGGAGCAGGGAGGTCACCTACTTTTCTTTCATTGATCAAGCCTTTACACAGAATATCTTAAGAGATATAAACAAAATTCCCATCTTATTTAGCTTATTTGATACTACTTTTTCTTACTTGATAATAGCCTGGAGATGTTAATAATCAGCGTGCAAATTCCATTTGTTATTATCTGTTAATATATTTAATTCTATATCAATATGAGATATCCAATATTTCAATTTAGGCCACAAAGTTGACATTGTAAACCTTGTTCAGCAAGCTGCTAAGAAGCCCAGAACTGGCATCTGTTATCTAGATCATCAACATTCTCTGGGCAGGGCCACCAGAACCAAATCAATGCAAGTCATGCATCTACTAGTAAATATACATAAAATTTCATCTTTACTTAGTACTTGAGTGCTACATACATTTCAGCAATTATTTTGTATATGATTAACAGTCTACTCCGCAGTCAAAGAAGTGTGTATGGAATTGTGCAGGAATACACTATTATCATGTCATAAATCTGGATAAAAGGGTAATAATTAGCTCATATCACCTGAAGTCAATTAATGTTAAACAAATAAATCAATGAACTGTTTATTACATATAATTTTACTCAATGTTTTCATGAAAGCATTCATTAAAACCGTAAATAACACATGACAATGTAAATCTATCATTATAACCTATGATAATATACCTATTTCTTATCCCTGGCATTTATATCTCAGGCAATCATACAACATAATCAAGCTAACAAAAAGTACATAATTTACCAACACTTTCTCTTACTTTGAAACATGTCTGACACACTGCACCTACCTGGTACACGTGCTGCCACCTGGAGGAGAAAATGAGCAGCCACTCCTGTAGCATAAGCTGCAGCAAATGATGTACCTGAATCTTTTCTGATCAATCCAGAAGAGTTGTTACCATTAAACAACGCGTTCAGTGACTGCAAGTCCTCTCCAGGAGCCAGAACGTGCAGCGACTGACCTTGGGGACTGAACGAGCTGCATCGGAAATGTTTATCGTGACTACCCACAGCCATAAGTTTCCTGGCTGGCCATGCTATGTTGTCTGGGTCTGGCACACCATAGTTTGACGCCGCTGCTAACATTGCCTAAAATCAGATAGATGCATATACTGTAAGTCTGTAACAGTCCATCTCTTGTAATAGTTTGAACAGATCTTTCTTTTAATGAATATGTTTTAATACTGATAATATTGATAAACACATATACACAACAAGGGACCCATAGGTCATGGTGCTCCGCTGGATTTTGTAAAATTTTAGCAAATGCAAAATAGGCTTATTTCTATTGTTATTTTCCTTACATGTGTAAGCAGCTATGAGGAAATGTCCCTCCTGTTAGTAATAAAGTACTACATATATGATTGAATATGATTGATAAAGTACTATATATACCAACTTGTACTCTGACATGACTGCCATGAAAGAACCAGTAAGGTTCTGAGATATTGTATTGCCTCTGAAATATTTACAGATGGACAAACAAGTGCACAGAAAGGACTGATCCCTTTATTTCGCTTTCAGGGGAACTATGGTTTAAAGTTTATATTAAACCTTATTTTTAGAATATCCACCGGCCAGCTGGATGGCACACAAGGAACTCTCTGTATTAGTTCATCTCCTGACTATACTAGACCTTGAAACATTTAAATATTTTGGATGTATTAAGCATCACTGAAGAAGATCACTTACTTCATATCTGAAGCAATAATACAATCATAACCATCTCATAACTATTTTAAGTATATAAAAATATAAACTGCAATATCTCTATAAGTTCAAATACATTACCATAAAGTTTAAAGTAAATAATGCTGAAAATTCATGTGAAAATATATGTGTGAATATAAAATACCAGTAATTAATATTTTTAAAGCTTACAACCCACAGTTTGGTACTGCCTCTAAAAAGACCTTCATATACAGAAACAAAAAGTATACACTTTCTCTAAATCAATTACTTTTTTTTCACTATACAGAAAAGTTACCTAGGTAATGTGAGAGGGATAACCATGTTTGTGATATGTCATGGCAGTTCAACCTTTATGAAGCACTATATAGTTCTATGGAGCAGCAATAATGACCTATTAACCCCCTATGACATGCAACAGATATGTTAAGTTATAAACTAATAGCCACTTACAAACCAAATATATTTTAGCCTCAGTAAAATAAAATTGTAAAAATTTAAAAACAACAAGAATACGGGTAGTGGACAAGTGACTATATGTATCCAACAAAATCAGAGTGGGAAGGCCGAAGTGAGCATTGGATTGAGTGGCAATGGGAAACAGAGTGAGATGTGTTGCAAATTAGCATGGATGTCTGCCACGTAAACATGATTGTAGGTGGCACCACCTGAGATTTGAAAGAGAAAGCTATCAAAGAAGTATATTTATGCAATATTTCAGGTGGATAAGTCAAACCTCTGCGGATATAGGAGTGATTTTTACCATAGGCAGAAGAACAGATGGACACCATGCAAAAATGTTTGTAAGTTTGGGCACCAAATTTGTATAAGCTGTAGAGCTATGTAAGATCTATACTCATGCAAAACTTCAGGCCAATACGTCAAACCAGTCCTGAGATATTAGCATGGATGTCTGCAGCTGAAATATGTAGGTAGGTGGTGCCACCTGCCACAAAATCCAGAAAGCTATCCACAATGTATACATATACAAAATTTAAGGCAGATAAATCAAATCACTGCCAAGATATGAGTGGTTTTATCCAACAGCAGACAAACAGACAGACGCACTGCAAAATGGTTGCAGGTGGCACCACCAGTTTGCATATGATAAAGAGCTATGTGAGATCATTACACATGCAAAATTTCAGGAGGATACGTCAAACCAGTGACGGGATATTAGCATTAATGTCTGCAGCATAGATATAAATGTAGGTGGCGCCACTTGCAATAACATCGAGAAAGCTATCCAACATGTATATACATTAAAATTTAAGGCAGATAAGTCAAACCACTGCCAAAATATGAGTGATTTTAACCCAAGGCAGATGAACAGATGGACGCTGTGCAAAAATGACTGTAGGTGGCGCCACCATTTTTTTGTGATACAAATATCACTTACAGACATTTTACAATAACTACTACATATTCAAGACACCAATACTAATTTTATGAGAATCCTGCAGGATTGTCCCGAACTACCAACCTGAAATAATCAGATTTAATTCTCGTATGCAGGAATGACACATCTGACATGGCATAACCCTGTACAATATAAAATTTGTATAATAATAGTTACCGTTCTGTTAGAAAGTTCCATTAACATATTCCTATCTTCTGGCCTCTCTTCTGGAGTCTCTCTGAATCCCAATGCCAGGCACACAAGATCTGGAGTACAAGGAAAACAACATGAATGGAAGTGACCAATCCAATCTTTTTTAAATTTTTAGGTCTAAAGTGTATGCTTTCATCTGAATTAGAACTAATGGTAAATTCAATTAAAACTCAGTTGGTTTTGCCTAACCACTAAATGACTAGATTTTGAGAGCAAAGTCAAAAGTCACAGCACCAACAAACAAGTGACCAAGTAGTCATGACGCTCAGTTGACTAGGAAGACATTCACAAAATGAATTTCAAAGTCTGAATGTTAAATTTTGTAGGTCGTATCTGCATTCAACTGAAGCATAGCTTAGAGGATATGGGAAACAGAGGTGTAATTTCAGGTTTCTAAGGATGTCAATTCACAAGTTTCTAGGTCCAGTGGTTACGAGTTGTGCCTGGTTTACGGAAAGACAGACAGACAACGTACAAAAAGAGATCGCTATAGCTCAGATGACTCACAGTAAGCTGAGCTAAAAAGCTTTGATCCTACCATTAAGGACCATGATGTTATTTAAATTGGAGGGCTCAAGGTAAAAAGGTCATGATGATACAAACTTATGTTGCCTTTTGTTGTCTTTTGGCACCTCCCAATTTAAACTCTGTATTTAAAAAAACATATTTACCTCCACCTGTAGGGCAAGCTTTCATCCCCCCTTGTGTGTGGGTGGAATGTCAAGAGATTTTAAGGGCATCTGTGGAATCAGCAAGTGATGAACAGATTAGATTTTTGCGCGGACCCAGCACATAATCCAGTTTCAGGAACATAATCAAGGAATATTCACAAACATACAGTCACTTATGCATGAATGAACCTCAGAATATGGGCCAAATAGGTGACGGCAAACATGTTTTTAGGAGTATCCAACAATATGAACCCCAATATTGTGGAGGCTTGCATTCCTTAGAATGTAGATTTCTAGTTACTGTTTGGCTTATCAACTACAACCCCATATGTACCCTTCGGCCATTTAAATTCCGCCAACAACCGACTGATGTAACATTGCTAAGATATTTAAACTGTAGTAGCTGCCCTGCAGGCTATTTGGTACCCAGGTGGCTTCCTTTGAATCTTGGCAATACTGTGTTTACCTAGGGACATTTGAACAGAATATGTTTCTGACAGTTATTTGTATCGATCTCTGTTACTTTCTCCCATGCCCTACACTTTTTCAAACTTACCTAAGTTTTCAATGTGAGAAAGTTCATCCATGGCTCTCCAGAAGCTATCAAGGTGAAGCTCTCCCAAATCGTTGATGGCTTTGATGTTTATGATGCGGATAAAAGGTCTGACCTCTGAAAGCATCTGACAGAGGATCCCAGCAATAAATGTCCCATGTCTGTGTGGATCATTCATGGCAGAATCCCGACGATTATTGTCAACACAAGAGATATGTCTGATGAATTGTGGCTCCCATTCTTTTAAATATGGATGATTCATCTGGACTCCAGAGTCCACTATAGCGATGGTAACAGGTGTAGTTTCACGGCTAATGTTACAAATGGTGCTCCACTCAACCACTTCTTTGAATGCCCGGTTCTCTTGATTTAATGAATTCAAGCCAAATGTCTGACCATGCATTGTCACAGGCTTCTAAATAAATCAAGAAATGTATTGTTATTATGACCGTGACTGAATAAAAAGGTTGATTTGTGACTTGTTGATTTATGCAAATGAATGACACAAAACATACACACACACACTTATATCAAGGGAATCATAGATGGGGCACAGATAAGAATTGGTGCAGTTTAAAATCAATGTGCAGCTGGGTTTTTTTTCTTTAGAATCTTTGTTTTATACTTATACATATGAAAACCTTATGAATGGAAATCATATGGTTTTCCAGCAGAATTTTATCAAGTATTTTGGGATGATTTGAAAGAATATTATATGAATGCTTTGAATTATTCCTACAGTAAAGGTTTTTCACCATAAACTATGCGACAGGGCATCATTTAGCAAATCCCCCAAAAAAGAAACAAGGAAACACAGCTTTAATCTACATTCCTTTTACATAGTTGCAGCTGCTGTATCTGTATAGTTGTACTTGCAAAAGATGGCAATATATGATATTACAAAGGGACAATTCCTTTTATGCAGTTGCAGTACATATTTTACCAGTTATCAGAAAAGTTTTTGTCTGATCAGGGGCTCTTCCATCCAATGTACGGGGTCAGATGAGGTCAGATGAGGACATAAGTGCATCTAGGTCATTCAAGGGGTTTCCCATCATCAGATTACACTTGCTTAACAACATATGCCACATAGTTAATCTATGTTCTCCACCTGAAAACTGATAGATTAAGACAAAATCTATGAAAATAAGCTTTAATACACTTGTTTGTATTTATTTGTATTCAATACATTTATCTACAACGTTAACTGTCTAAAAGTTACTGTAACTGTCCTTGCCACAACCACATACCGTGACTGCGTACAATGGCTGCAACTGCATAAAAGGAATCAAAGCTTTACACTTTAAACATGTGACCCTAAGGTCCTGAAGCTCAGCAAATTATAGGCTGAGCTAATATTATAATAAATATAATCAAAATGATCAACTACCTGATTACTGCTTACACACAGTAAGATGTTTGCAGTGCTGTCTTTTACAACATCAGGTGTTTGTCCATTACGTTTTCGTCTTGACC
This sequence comes from Sipunculus nudus, assembly GCA_026874595.1. Taxonomy (NCBI): domain Eukaryota; kingdom Metazoa; phylum Annelida; class Sipuncula; order Golfingiida; family Sipunculidae; genus Sipunculus; species Sipunculus nudus. The sequence continues at coordinate 34,283,628 of CM049318.1, forward strand.
TGTATATGCCCACGCCTGTCAGAATTAATACCACAGCAACTATCCCAAAAATGGACCAACCCACAATGGTGTTGAGGCCAATTTGAGCTGTTCAAAATCAAAGTGAAAAAATAATGTACATATTTCTCTGTATTATTTCTGAATAAAAATACCACATTATTTGCTATTCAGTTGTCATGGCGCACACAAAAGCATTCCCCCTGACCTACTGGTAAAATAAGCTAGATCTATTGGTGATATGGTAAAAGAGTGACCTGTCTGTCATGAAACTTGGTTTGAACACATGAAACAATTAGCCGGGAGTTTTTTCACCTGTTCAGTTCCATCAGGAATATGGGGTAAGAGTCTGTGACGCTGCAAATCTCTTTTGGAAGTTAGGTTCTTGGGGTCTAAGCGTGCAAATTCCTGGATGTAGGACCAAGAGCAGCCGCTGAACATTATCACTAGATTTAATTAAACAAACAAGTTAATTATGTAAATAAAGTGCTGAAAGTAACCCTTACATTATGATCATATAATATTCAGTCATTATAATGATATGATTAAGATTCAACTTAACATAACTTATCAGAATTTGACATACTGGATCCCTTCACTTGGGACACTCCAAAATTCCAAAATTGTGACTCTTCAAAATTGGGCCTGAGCCCACCAGACTATCCATGTTTTATTTCTATTGAAAGCCCTGCCTGTTACACAGGGCATACACAACAAGCTCCATGCATGGATTTGGGGATTGTTTCCATCCTGTCACAGAAGTGACCCTATGGTACCCTATGTTCTGGGCTCACAGCATTCCGATGTTTGGGGTGAGTGTGACAGAGGACAAGAATGTCTTCAGCTCCTACTGGCCTTCAAGTGAAGAATGTGTGGCTGGCGTGTGAAAGTTCAGTTCAAAATACTAACTGGAGGAGTGTGTCACCCTGTTATACATATTATGCCAGTATATTGAATGTGCCTTATTACTTCATTAATGATTAAGTATAATATATATGATACATTGATCAAAAATTAATTTACCTTCATCCTAAATGTTTCATATTATATATAAAACAATGCTCAATTACTCCATCAATAATCATTCATATGATATACTGGACCTGGCAATACCTTCATCATGAATTATTCATGTAATACACTGAACATCAGTTAATTACTTAATATATGTTATAAATAAATAATTGACTCTGCATATGTTATACATTATATGGTAACAATATTATTTTCCACATGATATGGTTTGCCTATGTAATGATGTATGTGATGTTATGCATATAATCTTTTTTTAACTATTAAGACTAGAGTTATATTAACACTGACCAGGGTTTTCTTGGGATCCTCTAATTGAAGGGCTTGATCCATCGAAGTCTGGTAGCTTAAGCCTAGTTGAAGCTGTCCTGGTGGTCACTAGATGGCACAACAAAACACAAGCATTTAAAGAGACCTGATCAGGAATATAATGATTATTCTTTCACAATATCCGTTCATTTTTGCTTTATATAACAGTTTCCAAGCAAAACCATCCCAGCAGACAGTCTATAATTACCTTCCATTCGGATGTTTAACACCTTGTTATGGTCCTGCTTTGTGGGTAAACACTACCCTTGTGTCTCTGTTTACCATAACAAAGGTGATTAATCAGAGTTCCAATTTTGCCTATGCACAACAGATCCCATACAAGGACTATTTCAAACTAGTTATCATGGAGCTTCATGTCCTCTGATATATATCTGATGAATGGACATTACGGTCCATGGGCCGAATGTAAATTAATTGTAGAACCTGTGGCAACAGGTAAGAATAGGTCCAGGGGCCTGTGAGGCCATCAGCATCCAGGTCTGCAGTAGGTTAGAGTAACACTCATGGAATAATCCATTAAATATTGGAGGTCATCTGATTTCACCATTTTATTTATTAAGGATTCTTTAGCATTGTGAGATAGGACGTTATGTTTTTCCCTTCAAAAGGTCAGAGCCATGCACTGGTATTAGGGCCAGATTTTGTCCATGCACACAGAGCTCACCTTGGATCCAACCCCCAAGTTTGAGAACTGTAACACACACTTTCCTGTATAAAGGATCCAGGGGGAGGTATACTTGTGGTCTCTGACTACAATTGTTTTTTTATGCATCCAAATGAAATGCATATTCATATATGCATAACAACACAGTCAGTAACAAAACACCAGTAAGCATGTATTTATAAATAAGTAATTATCACATTGTTGAACAATTTTGAATATTCATTTAAATGTTTGTCATGACTGTTAGGCTAAAAAAACATGCACAAGAACATGGTAACATAGATATGGATCTAGAATGTTTTGGCATTTTGTGAAATTCTAGGCTTAAAGTAGCCTATTCTGATATCTGATGGGTATTAAATAAAGATGTTCTCCTTGACTTTTCATATAAGTAAGCACCAATCTAACGTTGCACAGGCTGTCTGTTTTGTTTATATCCAAATGATAAAAAGCATTAGGTCCGTCCCACCGAAATGGCTACATCTGGTGGCAAATCAGAAGAGACAAATGTTACTTCTTCATAAGCTCCCACCAATCAGCATCTGCATATGTGCAATCAATCAACCTTCCGTCACATTTTTTTGTTTGTTTGTCAACATGGCCACATGTACAGTGTTTACAAACAGTTTGTACATAACAAGATTGTACTTCTATCAGAGTGGTGTTATAAGAACCCTTTCTAACCTGAACTGCCTGTAGTTCATTAATAGGAAGAGTAAAACAGAGTAAACAAGAAATCACATAAATTCTAAAAATAATTTAGATGAGTAGCTAGCTTTAAGTGTACTCACTGACTGACTCCCAAGTGGACAGAGGAAGCCTTGTAGTTTGTTTAGTCCAGCTTGTTGATTTTGCTTCATCTACAACAAGATACTGACATATAAGAAGTGACCAATGGGTCATGGCACTCAGCTACTGTAGTCTGTTTCACCACCTGCTGTCCACCTGTTTTTCTGTAGATAACTTTCTTAAACAAGGCCTACAGGCCTAATGCGAACCTGTGCAAAGCTCAGGAGTATGAATGGAGGTTTATTTTTAAAATTTAATATTGATCCTCTTAAGTCCTGCATATCTACCTTAGTCATTATGATTTCAGCAAAATGGACGTTTCGGACCGGCAAGTTTCAGACTAGGACATTTAAAACTAGAATATGGGTAGTCGACAAGCGACTATGTGTATCCGCAGAAATCAGAGTGGGACAGGTGAAGTGAGGCATGGATTAAGTGGCAAGGGGAATAGAGTGAGGTGTGTTCCATATCAGCATGGTTGTCTGCAGTGTGAACGTGAATGTAGGTGGTGCCACCTGTCATAAAATCAAGTAAAAAATGGACGCTGTGCAAAAATGGTTGCAGCTGGCGCCACCATTTTAGTGTATGCTATAAAGCTATCAAAGGGCTACATGTGTGCAAAATTGTTAGTCTGATCGGTCAAACGGTTCCAGAGATATGAGCTTGGATGTCTGCAGAGTAAACGTGAATGTAGGTGGTCCACCTGTCATAAAGTTGAGAAAGCTGTTCAAGATGTATAAACCTGCAAAATTTCAGGTAGAAAAGTCAAACCACGGCTGAGATATGAGTGATTTTATCCCAAGGCAGATGAACAGATGGACGCTGTGCAAAAATGGTTGCAGGTGGCACCACCAGTTTTGCATATGATAAAGAGCTATGGGAGATCTATACACATGCAAAATTTTGGCGCAACTGGTCAAACAGTTCCCAAGATATGAGCTTGGATGTCTGCAGCTGAACCGTGAATGTAGGTGGCTCCACCTGTCATAAAATCAAGAAAGTTGTCCAGGATGTATACACATGCAAAATTTCAGGTGGATAAGTCCAACCAATGCAGAGATATGAGTGTTTTATCCCAAGGCAGATGAACAGATGGAGGCTGTGCAAAAATGGTTGCAGGTGGCGCCACCATTTTTAGAGTATGTTATAAAGCTTTCCAAGGGCTACATTTGTGATAAATCTTTAGCCTTATCAGTCAAATGGTTCCCGAGATATGTGGGTTTATGTGTGGAAACAGACGCACAAATGGATGCTGGGCAGAGCAGAAAGGTCAGAGGTCAACCAAAAATGAGGGAGCCGCAGTTCACATGTGACCAATCATTATTCTGAATTTTAAAAAATTCTGCCCAGTGGTTATGGAGGAGTTCTCCGGAAACCTATGGGGCGATGGCAGCAGCGTCAGCGGTCAACTGAAAACATAGTATCCACAAACCTCTGTTTTGGCGGATACAATGATCGTAGCTGGCACCACCAGTCTTATATACAACAAAGAGATATATACATATGCCCAATGTCAGACTGATATGTCAAACCCCTCCTGTGAAAAAAGCAGGGACATACACTGTGCAAAAATTATTGTAGGTGGCGCCACCAGTCTTGTACACTATAAAGCTACCCGATATGTATAAACATGACCAATTTTAGGCTGATGTATCAAATTACTTTGTAGAAATAAGCAGGTGCACACACTGCAAAAGTCAATGTAGGTGGCACCACCTGTCTGGTAAATGAGAATACCATCAAAGACGCATAGACAGGTCAAAATATCAGTCCAATACATCAAACTTCCCCAGAGTTTGATGCACTGGGCTGACAAGGCTCAGGTGAGTAAGGCAGTTGCCCCCGAGTGACCTGTGACAAATTGCTGCCTCAAGCTTCTGCACTGAGTGAACTCTTTACCTGCATCTGGCTAGACTGAGTGAACTTTTGACCTGTACCTGGCTGCACTGAGTGAACTCTTGACCTGTTGCATAATCTGACACAGCTGGCAGTCTGGCAAAGCTATAAATAGATTCAGGCTGAACTTTGGTGCCAAATATGATGCAGTGAGCAGTCTGCCAAAGCTATAAATAGAATGCAGCTACTGCACTGAGTGAACTCTTGACCTATACCTGGCTGCACTTCTTCCAATCCTTGCACTGTGCCAAAACTCTTTATAGAGCTGACATCATCTTGGCTAATGGCCAACATCAAGGCACTGGCAATCTGCCAATGGTAAACCAAGTGCTGCCATCTGTACACAAAAGTGGTCCCTACTTGAAATGACTTTCAAATTTATTTTCCCAATACAAAATGCTTTTCAGCAGACTTTTTATAAAAAAAAGAAATCAGGAATATATGTAAAATTATTACGGATGCATACTGAATGCAAAATTAAAATACAGATATATCTCATTGATGGCAAATTCTTGAATTAAGCTGAGTAGGGATACCAAAAATTTATAATCCACGTACAGTTGTCTTTATATAGCCACAGAGAGCTGAATATCCATGATTGTAACATTGTCTGGTATGATGAATAACTTAAATCATAAATCTAAATTTTTTAAAAGCTTTTAAAAAAACTTTCTTGTCAATATTAACCAAGGATAACCTGAAATTAAATGTCTAGTGGCATGATGTAATAGATGCTGATAAACTGGTGCCAGGCTTGATGTAACAGCATCACACAGCTAACATATATGGTAAAATGACTCAATTCAATCTCCACAATTCAGCCAAAAATCATTCATGTGGAACCATTAATGACAATTATTATAAGAATTACTGTAGGGATTATTCTTGTAGAATATTAAACAAACTGGCTTCAGTGGCATCAGTCGAAAAACGTTTCGCAGGTTTATAACTCATATAGGAAGATACAGCAAATTGGCTAAGTTCAGCTTCCCGTAAATCAGCCAAAAAGCACTGAACCAAAACCATTTGAACAAACTTAAATTATCAACATCTGAGGATAATTAATGTGTGAGATTTAAGAATTTGGCCCAGTGGTTTTTGAGAAGAAGATCTTTGTAGCCACTGAGCTAAAATGGACTGTTAAGGCATATGACTAAATTCAGCTTCCCATAACTTAGCCAAAAGTCACTGAAAAGAGACCATTTGAACAAACTCCAGAAAGCACTACCCTAGGATCACAGGCACTCGTTTCCAGCACTAAAATGGCCTAGAAACCGAAAACACATTGAGTATGGGCGATATCCCCATTATAAAAGAACAAGGTAATGAACTCCACCGCTACGCGGGCAAGACAACTTTTTTTCACAAGTCCGAATTCCGGAGAATTATCCGCTTCACAAGCATGATCGCGCGCCTTTTTGTTGAAAACATCTTTATTTACAAGATTAAACGTCATTTGTCATGTATACATTTACTAGTTGCGGAAGTTGACGTCACCCCGGGCTGAATGGATTTCCCCCTGAGCTGGCGTCCGTGATTGGCTGCATGGTACCAGTCGTTTTCTACATCTCTTTTAGGCGCACAATTCAAACAGCTGTCAAGTTGTCAATGAAGTTGAAAATCAGTGGGCATGGTATGCAAACACAACCAGGACCATTAAATCACTTGTTTTGTATACATTAACGTCTGTTCTATAACCATAACATGCATTAAGCCCTGGATGACGTCAACTTCCGCAACTAGTAAATGTATACATGCCAAATGACGGTGTCGCAGCTGAAATAAACGTGCTTGAATTCGCGATTAGTGTGGGGAACTTTTATATTTGGAAGTTTAATCTTGTAAATAAAGATGTTTTCAACAAAAAGGACCGCGATCATGCTTGTGAAGCGGATAATTCTCTGGAATTCGGACTTGTGAAAAAAAGTTGTCTTGCCCGCGTAGCGGTGGAGTTCATTACCTTGTTCTTTAATAATGGGTATATCGCCCATACTCAATGTGTTTTCGGTTTCTATGCCATTTTAGTGCTTGAAACGAGTGCCTGTGCCTAGGATCATTTCTGTGTGATATTAAACCTTTTGACCATATGGTTTTAGAGAGGAAGTTTTTTGTAGCCCTCAGTGTGATACAGGCACTGATGACCCCGTACAAAAAACGCCGATGCAGGTGGCGCCGCCAATACCTCAATTTCAGATATGACCTATGTGACCATAAAATTTGGTGATGATAGCTCCAGCAGTTTTTGAGATATAAATTTTAATATGCTTTTTTGCACAGTTAACAAAGTTCAACCTCCTGTAACTCGGCCAAAAATCTCCAAACTGGAACCATTCGAACAAACTTGAGAAAGATTGTTCCAGGGATCATTTCTGTAAAATATTGGACAATTTGGCTAGACAGTTTTGGAGAAGAAGATTTCTAAAGCTTTTTTAGCTTTTTCCCTATAAAACCTAAGAAAATGCAGTTAGAAAAGAAATAAACAAAATCCCATATAGTTTTTTGGATGACTGATTATTTGCAAAAAATTTGGTGATGCTAGCTCCTGCCGTTTTTGAGATAGCTATAGTTGACGTACAGACGACGCACGACGCATGATGTACGAGGCACGACGCACGACACATGACGCACGACGGACAACAACGCACCATCGCATAAGCTCACAGGTTCGCTAAAAATGTTCATAGCAAAAATCAGGTGAACAGGAGGGGATGAAACAGACTATAAGCACCACTTGTTACAGTTCCATAATCCACAGACCACGTAAGTGTATCATGCCAATGAGGAGAGAAGGACCAGGAGTCTCTTATTTGAACAATGATAATTTTATTGCTTTATGCATGTGCAAGTTAAAGAAATATGCACAAAACAAATTAATATGTAATACATTAAATAATATTAATATATGTGAAGAACACTGCATAACAGATACAATACCTGGTGAACCTGTCCAAGATGAACATGCAAAGCTACATGCAGAGCTAAATTCTAAACAATCAGTACATTATATTCATTACGTAAATGGCACTTTTGAAACTATCACACTCACAAAGAGTTGTCATTAGAGGTGTCAGACGTCTTGTTTGTCGCCTTGTTGTTGGTTTGGGAATACCTGCAGAAAAAAGGACAGTAAATTCTTGTGTTGTGCCAATTAATCAATTATATCAATGATTGGGTATTTCTTTCATAATTAATTAAATCAATTGCTTTTTAGCATAATCGATTACAAACAATTATGTACGTACATTCAAAGATACCATATATTCTGGTTAAAATATTTATATTCATATTTTGACAGAGATATAAGAGCAAAATGGTACAAAACAGCAAACAGCTTAAATCGTAACCTTTAGCAGCCAATAAGTGTCAACAACCCACCATTATCTTGACTTTTCATAACGTACAAATATGACTGAATGTTATCAGTAAATATATGCTTTACAGCATATTTCATATTAATATAGACTGTTCATAAAATAATCAATTAATAATCGATCATCAGTCATTTTTATCTTTCAAACACCAAACATGAATTTACAATCAATTCCTAACACTAGTAAAACTCCACCTTAAGACCACCCCAATCACATGACCACCAAACACATTTCACATGACAATGGCAATCACATGACCACCTTAATCACATTACCATCCAAATTAACCAATCACCCCACTTGATGATTTCATGGCTTGCTCTTAGGAGAAATGGTCATGAGAAAAGGTCATATCAATGAATGATTATAATGATCAGAGACCTATTACCATTACCCTCCCCATGCAGCAGTTATACGGGAACACAAGCTTTCACAGGTTTGATTCTTGGCTATATGCTAGAACAGGTGTTATCAGACCACAGAGGGTGGGTATGGCATGTTTAAAATTTGGGCTGGATGTACAATGCATACCATGCTCAAAGTGGTCTGATTACAATTCTTTGCTCTGTGCGCACCCTGGTGTTCCTGCCCAGACAATCTTGCCAGAGAAAGCCGCAGATACATGAAACAATGCCTGGGATGACTGTAGTGTATAATCGCTGTGTAAGGAGTGTACTTTTACCATATAATTATTATTGACATATGTATTTGTAGACCCATGAGCTAATTCTAAATTGCATTGGAACTTAATTGGAATTGAAGGGAAATATGTATGAATTGCTCCTGAACTGAACTGTAAAAAATAAAGATGAATTGACCTAAAAATGAATAAGAATTAAAGTTCACCAGCTCCACTGAAATAAGCTGAATTGATTAATGAATGGTATAAAATGTTGAACATAATGATGCATGAAGTCCCCATATGTTGCTCATTGCAAGTTGTTCATGCCTTGGAAAAATGGTTCTCATCTTTTAGTTTGCAAGTGTTTCAAATTCAAGATATTTGTGAAGGTCCAATTATCATGAAGATTTTATTTCATAAGGGGTCCTATTGTCAAAGGCAAGTTGGAAGACAATAGATTCATATTATACATAATCATAGATCTGCATGTTACTAATAAATCAAAGATTGTTATTTTAAATTTTAGATATTACAAATTACTTGCTAGAAATGAACAATAAATTTCTGCTCATTCCATATTCCCTTGAGTCCCATTCCAATTGTTAAGAGTTTGCCCTTTTTACATTATTAACTCATATGGACAAGGATATGCTCTGTGCATGTGATTGTATGGTTAAACCACAAAAATAAAACCTTTGTGAAACGCTGAAAAAGAGAAAATCGCAAATTTGGACCCCAGCAAACATGAAGCCAATCACAGTAGTATTCTAAAATTTTTACAAAATTAGGTGTAAGCATACCCATAGTGACATCTGGTGGAGTTTGATGCAGTTTTAAACTTAAATTTAACACGGATGTCCCTAATGGGTTTCACTGCTGCTTGGTCTCTGAATAAACATAACTCAATGCTAGGTGAGGTCATCTCCATAACAGCCAGGTCACTGGTTCAGTTGTGCAGAGACCTTGCTTCACTGGAAATCCTGGCCTGCTTTATCATGATTCTGAACAGCCACATTTGTCTTTGAGATGAAATCATCAAAGCCAATTTAAACTCCATTATAACAAAAGGAAATAGTACACAGAAATCAAAACTGTTCAGACACCTTATCAACAAGCACAGGTGCATCAACCAGCTTCTGTGGCTAAGGGGTACCACACAGGACTCAAAGCTGGGAGATTATGAGTTTTAATCTCAGCTGAGGCAGTGAGATTTTTCATGGTAAGCCCCCACCGAGTTGGAATGCTCTGCAGTCATGTTTCATTCACCCTTTTGGGAGGTTCCTTGGTGTTATGACCAAGTTATTGGGATGACACACACTCAGGACCCCATAGTAATTATACACCAAGCCTGGTTGCACAAGGATTATTGAGTATAAACCCATGTCATGTAGTCCTTAATTGGAATGCAACTTTGCCGATGTACATAGTACATAATTAAACAAGCATTAAGAAAATGGAGGTGGTTTCTTCCACCAAAAAATCTTTAAACTAGATGTGTCGGAACAACACAAATGCCCCCGCCGGGGGCAAATTAGAAACATTTGTTAAATTTTGTAAAATTTTTAAAGTTCAGGAGATGTTGTATGGTCAAAAGTAGGTCAACGGGGACGAAACACGAGCTCGATCTGTAACTGGTTATTATCTGCCCACACACCAAAAATCAAGCCAATATCTGCAGGCATTGCGAAAAAAAGTCCGTACATGTGTATTTGTCATGAAAGTTTCCATTCTTCATGAAAGTTTCTATGTTCAGGAGCCATAAAACAGTCAAAAGTAGGTCAACTGGGATGAAACACGAACTCGATCTGTAACTGGTCAATATCTGCCCACACACCAAAAGTCAGGCCCGTATCTGCAGGCATTGCGAAAAAAAGTCTGTACATGTGTATTTGTCATGAAAATTTCTATTTTTCATGAAATTTTCTAAGTTAAGGAGCCGTAAAATGGTCAACAGTAGGTCAACTGGGACGAAACGCGAACTTGATCTGTAACTGGTCATTATCTGCCATCACAACAAAAATCAGGCCAATATCTGCAGGCATTGCGAAAAAAAGTCCGTACATGTGTATTTGTCATGAAAATTTCTATTTTTCATGAAAGTTTCTATGTTCAGGAGCCATAAAACAGTCATAAGTAGGTCAACTGGGATGAAACACAAACTCGATCTGTAACTGGTCAATATCTGCCCACACATCAAAAATCAGGCCAATATCTGCAGGCATTGCGAAAAAAAGTCCGTACAACTGTTTGATTTCGGAATGACGGAAGGACGGAATGATGGAAGGACGGACATGGGTAAAACTATATGCCCCGGCCACTTTGTGGCGGGGGCATAAAAAAGAAAAGGTGCATTAAAAAATCACTATATTTACTATCCTTTATTTGATCAGATTTTCGAAAACATATCCCATCACCAGACAGCTGATTGAGAGAGCCTCAGATTTAATTTGCCCACCAGAAAGCCAAATGATTGATTCAAATGCCTCATTAATAATTCATGAGATAGTATGCTCAGAGACTGGCTTAAGCAACACACCTGGTCGTCAGTATGAAGGGTGAGGTAAATAATGATTCTCTGAATAAAAGCAACCATATTTATATTTATATATATATATATATATATATTTGTACTTACAAAATGAATCTGATGGATGCTTTCTGTAGTAGTTCTTCTTACATTCACATTTCCTGTTACTCGTCTCAGTACAGGGAACAGTCTCTGTCTCGTTTGGTCTACAAATACTTTTACAGTCCAAGCATCCAAATACACTGTCTCTGTATTGCCCTGGTCCACACATATTTACCTGTAAAATAAAAAAAGTGTGCACTTCTAATCTAGGGTGGCCTGGCCTACCTGCTGCAAGTGTTACTGTATATTCTCTATCTAAAGCTGCGGATAAAGTTAGAAACTTGTGCTCTAAAACCTTCAAATCCTTGCTGAACTTGTATTGTGGCTTTAGATAGATGATTCTCTTTAAGTCATCATTGTGGTATGGATGTATTAAGGCAATGAAGGGTAGCTGATGGTCATGCTCCACAGGAAATAGACCGAAAGGCTGATTCAAGTGAACTATATTCTTGCTCTGACATATGAAAGGAATTGACTAATACTATTGTTGCTCGACCATCCTGTGTCCACTGAATTTCGGCCATGATTATCTTAATATTTCATATTTCTCCTGTTGAATCTTTATTGCTTCTACCAGAAGGGTATGCCTCTATCTCTGTTTGTGTGTTTGTGTGTATTTGTTCACAACATAACTCTCACAATCATTATCAGAATCTCATGATCTGCGTATGCTCAATAAGCAGCAGTAACAATATGCTCAACTATATGCTACACTACCCACTCAAATAAACTGCAGTTGCTGGCCAGGTCTGGCCACCAGGCAGTGCCCTCTCCACAGACTTATTTGACTGGTCAATTTTGATTAAGTACTTTTTGGCTACAAAGCAGGTGGGCAGAGCTTAAATTCACTCCTCAAAAAAATAAAGTTGAATACTCCTAACCATTATGGCATCATGTTTGTACAAATGGGAGAAGTCAACCAAACTGTAATGGTAATATATCCAAAGGATATTACAGAACAACTAGGGACCCATGGGTATCGACCCTCAGCTGAATTTGTCTTAAAGGATAGGTTAATGAGCTTTTTCAAAATGGATCCTGGGATCAGTTTGAGGCAGCCACATGTCTACCTAAACTAGAGTTATCAACCAAAAGCTAATTTGTGAATGGATGGGCCCTGTGACCTTGACCTAGTGACCCAAAAATCATAAGGAACCTTCCTCTATTGGCAGGTGTGCCAAATGGAAAACGGAACGTTTGGGATGAAAAGTTTCCCTTAAAATACATCCACAATCTTGTAAAAAGAAGTGGGTCCTGTGACCTTGACCTCTGACCTTATGACCCCAAAATCAAAAGGGTTCTAACATTACTGGTCGGTCATATAAAAGTCAAGTTTAAAAACAATGTGTCAATCCAAACTGGAGTTAACATCTGGAAACTAATATGTGGCAGATGGCCCCTATGACCTTGAACTTTGACCTTGTCATCAAGAAATCAATTATGTTCTTCCCCTATTAGCAGGCCAGCTATATATGCAAGATGGAAGGTTTGGGATGAAACGTTTGGCTTAAAATGCATCCACAATCTTTCTGGGGATTAGAGGTGGGCCACTTAGTTATGCTTTGGGCCCTGCAAACAGACGGATGGCCAACGGACAAGGCATCATACTTATACCTCAGTTGACTTTCAGCCAGCTAATTTAAAAAATTGAAAGAACCATTGTAATTATATTATACAACCTTCCAGAATCTATTTCAGATGTGAAAGGGCCACATGATATCCCAAATATGTTGTCACCCTCCATTTGTTTTATTTGCTACCTTTTTTAGAATATCTATGACACCTTGCAAACTTATGTTACTTTACTTAACTTCTCCTGCTCTCATTCTAGCAATGTTAGTGGCACTTGTGGCACACAGCCACAACAGATGAATCTGGCAACTTAAGTAACCAGTTTTATTCCTCAGTAGCATCCAAAAAAATATAAAAATGTCAATACATAAAGAGTGTCCTCAGTGCAGATTTGCCAAACAGAATCTCCCCACACATGATTATCCCCTCGCTTTTGTTCTCTCTCTCTCTCGTTGGAATATAACCAATAACATCACCCATTCACTCCATTGGTCAGACGGGTAAGGTGAACTCCACCCCCTGTACCGGCCAATGAAATGAAGGGAGAGTTAGTTGATTATACCCTGACATATACAAGGTCTACATACAGTGAACTAAAATACGGGTAGTCGACAAGCGACTACGTGTATCCGCCTAAATCAGAGTGGAACGGGTGAAGTGAGGCATGGATTGAGTGGCAAGGGGAAATAGAGTGAAGTGTTGCATATTAGCATGGATGTCTGCAGCCAAATGGTGTATGTAGGTTGCGCCACCTACCACAAAATCCAGAAAGCCATCCAAGTTGTATACATATGCAAAATTTGAGGCAGAAAAGTCAAACCACTATATGTTTATGAGTGATTTTAGCCCGTGGCAGACAATCAGATGGACTCTGTGCAAAAATGGTTGAAGGTGGCCCCACCAGTTTTGCGTATGATAAAGAGCTATGTGAGATCTATACACATGCAAAATTTTGGCCCAATCGGTCAAACGGTTCCTGAGATATGAGCTTGGATGTCTGCAGCGTAAACGTGAATGTAGGTGGCGCCACCTGTCATAAAATCAGAAAAGCTATCCAGGATGTATACGCATGCCGAATTTCAGGCGACTTAGTCAAATCACTGCAGAGATATGAGTGATTTTAACCCAAGGCAGACGAACAGATGGACACTGTGCAAACATGGTTGCAGGTGGCGCCACCATTTCTTGTGTATGTTATAAAGCTCTCCAAGGGCTACATTTGTGCAAAAAAATTTTCCTGATCCGTCAAACGGTTCCCGAGATATGTGGGTTTATGTGCGGAAACAGACGCACAAATGGATGCAGAGTGCAGAGGAAAGGTCAGAGGTCAAAACAAAATCAGGGCGCAGCAGTTCACATGTGACCCGAACATAATCCCGGGTTTAGTAAAATTCCGCCCAGCGGTTACGGAGGAGTTCTCCGGCTGCGGCGGCGGCCGAGTGCAGCTGAAAACATAGTATCCGCAAAACTCTGTTTTGGCGGATACAATTATACGTTATCCTGATATCATCTATCTATGCGTGATCCTTGCTGACTAAACATCACTGACCTCCATTAGTGGTCACCCTGATGAGAACAACACCTTTACCCTAATGAGTTTAACAGATTAGGACCTGGCTTGTACAAATAAGGGGCCCAGTGACCATGGCTTGGAGATTATGCAATCAGTACCCAGGTTTCATGGAACAAAGGCTTGATATACATGTGTGATATGTCACAAGGTAACACAGAGGTTTGAATGTATACGAAAGGTTAAATACATAAAATCAGTAAAGTTAGAATTATAATTATAATAATCATATTATTGATGACAGCTGCAAATGAGAGAGAGAAGCCCATTGAACTCATTTAGAGTGACATGAAATACCAAGAATATACAACCTATCATGCCAAATCTTACAACCTATCAACCAATCAGCTTCCTTTAATGCTTCTGCATTAGGTTGCCTTTGCTATAACTGGCAGATCCAGAGGGGTGGCCTTCGGCGCATGGCACCTGTTGAGCTGCAATATCTCGCATTTTATCTCATTTTCCAATTTTCAAATTTATTTTTGTTTTTCATATTTCTTTTTTGTTAAATACCAATTAGATTTGATTAAAGTTATCTGCAGTTTATTACTATCAAATTTGTTAGTTGAGTATAAGGATATTTATGAACAGCTGCAAGACAACTGTAGAGCACCAGGCCCTGATTGGGGTCGACCGTGAACAATCTCACGGTTCCTCTGGTGATATCGGTACTCAAACTCGTGATCTGTGGTCTTAGCAGTCTTGTGTGCTGTTGAGACGACTGAACCCGGTAAATGAAAAGTTTAACATAAGGCTTCAACATATCCGTTATTTCACTCCGAGCATTACATTTAAAAGATAACATTTTGCAAGTAGGAAACGTAAATGCACTTTTGCACCATTGACTTGTTTGAAAACAATTGAAATTTTATATCCTTATTTAGAAGAAATATAAATATTAAATATTGAACCTCTTTACAGTTTGACTACATAATGCAAAGACATACAAGAACAGTTTTTCAGGCATTTCATGTTGAAAATTGCCTCAAAATGTCCTCTTAACATTGCATAATCAAAAAAATTTTCCAATATGGGAGTTGGATTTCCCTCCCATGCCCTCCCCAGGTACCTGTTACTATAACCTTAATGAAACCATGGTTCATATTTGAAAATAAACATAAATATATTTTCAAACACTAAAATTTATAACGTATAGTAATAATATTAATAATAATGAGAAATATATACATTCATATACATGTATATAAATATAAGTTTTCATAGAATTAATACATGCATATAAGCGCCCCTACCCCCCCCCCCCCCTGTTTTCGAATTTCAGGATCCACTGGCCCCCTCCCCTCCCTCAATCCTGGCTACACCCCTGGGCCACGTTATATTGCCTAGCAAGAAAAGTGAGGTTAGGATGGCTCATCCCTAAGTTTTCTTAATGTGATCTTCTCCCAAATCCTGTGGAGGCGCTTATTACATTGAATACTACCGGTATATGTTTCAAGTCCTGTTTAATTGTTTGTGTGTTGGTCTGTTTGTTTGTTAGCAAGAACCAATTTCTACGAAAGGTTATTTGTGTAGAGATGAGATTTGGAATAGGGAAAACTCATTTAATTCTCATGCAGACGGGAAGGACTTCCAGCCTAGTGGTTAAGGCAGCCCAACTTCCGAGTCAGAGCTGAAGGATTGAACCCCCATTGCCTCAATGGAAACCTCAGCAGAAATTAAGAGACTTGCTCTTATCTGTTAATTACATTTTTTTACTTCTGGATTATTCCTAGCCCTGTGTGTATAAAATAACATACTAATAACATATCATTCTTGTTGTATGGACATCTTCATACTAATTCAGAAGACAGTGCCACAAGCAGGCCTTGGACATATCCTATAAATTAAGAAAAAAATAATTAATTCGGGTGTGGATCTGGCTAAAGGGGATAATTTTGAAAGGTTGTATTTATTTGGCAGAAGTATTAACTCCACTTTGTACCCTCAAGGTTAAACCTCTTAACTTCATGTAAAGTTGCCTAACTCTTCATACTTTCCCCACTACTTACTTTTTAGAAGTAAACTGTAAACTATGTAAATACTGCCAAATTCCAGTGGACACACCAGGGTAGAACCAACTATAGCATGTCAAGTCAACCAGTACTCCGATAACTACATCTGGTAGGAAGGAGTGAGTCAGCACAGTAAAAAAATGTAAGTTGACTTGAAGTTCATGCGACAACACTATTGTAGAGCAATATCTACTCCCATCTTACATAACCATATAACCTTGAACAGGGAGAGGAGAATATTTTTTAACATCTTCAGTAGCTTAAAAATTTAAAATTATATAAATAAAATGCTACCAACCTTGTTAAGACAACAGCTGCAGGGAAAAGTGAAAATGACAATAACTGCTGTGATAATAGAGCCAAATTGTGGCATGTTAACTAACAAAGAACAGGCTCTTAATTATTATATGAGAGTCTGATGGAGATTAAAGAGATGCTGATAAATGATAAGCTGGAGCAGTAACTAGGGACGGACCTGCATCCTTAGTGATGACTAGGAAGTATTTATTTTCATAGGAACCCCGGATATATGTAACAGTTGCCCAATACATTCACAAATGCAGGGCTTGATAAAAAGATTCAGGCATTGCCTGGGACAAGTAAACTGGCAAACAGGACTGTGGCTTGTGTTGAGAATAACTTTAATTTCAACACTGGTCTTCAGTTACTAGGGACCCATGGGTCTCGACACTAAGCTGAATTTTTCTAGAAGGATAGGTTTATGAGTTTTTTTTTTTATTTTTCATAATATGGGTCCTGTGATCGGTTTGAAGCCACTGGATTTTCCATCCAGTGGATTATTTCATGATAAGTGATCTTATTCAAGTCTTTTGTCTCTAATAGGTCAATATAAGATATAAAGAACAGCTTTAGCTTTATAAGTCACACAATATTATAGTTTATGTACATAATAGTTGCATGACTTGTATCTATATATGTGAGCTGTTTTTTGTGTTTCACCCATACCATGATACAGCATGCAAAGCCTATCAGTAACTGTACCAAAGGGTGTATCAGTAATTGTATCAAGTGGCGTATCTATATGTAACAATATATCAGAATATTAATACAGCTCTAATACCCATAAAATATATGACTATGAAATTGAGCACAAGTGCACAGGTAATTTACAGTCCTACTGGCAAAACAGTACAAATTTGATGGTTGATCCAGTATTTTTGAAAATAAAGGGTCCAACCCAGGAAGACCAATGAGAAAATCTCTTAAAGGACCTCAGGTCAAGAAAAATGGGGTGTCCAGGCTGCAAAAATTGGTCTGATAGAAAAAGTTGTGGTGGCTGAAAAAAAGATGGGCGGGGGGGGGGGGGGGGGTTCCATGCCACCCCTCCTCAAAGTTTTGGGGAAACACTAGGTTTGGCGTCACTAGTTCCTGCATAATGCTCTTAACAGACAAACCAAAAAACCAATGATTTAATGATTTATACAATGATATAAGTACAGCCATGTGTAGTGCCTCTGTGTCAGATGTGTTACACCTGTTGGTACATATGATGTCATGTGTCTCTATCTACCAGTGTTTAAACTTGATATGTGTCTCTATCTACTAGTGTTTAAATTTGATATGTTTCTGGTTCTTGGTGAAGGACTTGATTTTAGAATGGTCACAGGTGCAGTCATAATAAATCTTTTATTTGATTTAAGTTGTTTTTCGCTTTGTCGAGCAGCTACAGGTTGCTGTGGTCAAGGCCCCAGTCCTGTGTGCTCCTTAAGTATAGTTTGCAGAGCCAACAGACGTGATGCCACCAAGCCAAGCAGAAAGCTGCGAGAGACTGCCATAGTTTAACCCACAGGCACTCGTTTCCAGCACTACAATGGCCCAGAAACCGAAAACACATTGAGTATGGGCGATATACCGATTATAAAAGGAGCTTTTATAATCGGTATATCGCCCATACTCAATGTGTTTTCGGTTTCTGGGCCATTGTAGTGCTGGAAACGAGTGCCTGTGCCCACAGCCACAAAGGCAGAAGCAGCCTACATTCCCTTCACCAATCCCAGCAGCGGAGACCCAGCCCTGCAAATCGAGAGCCGAACCCCATCTGTGAAACGACAGAGCTTTCAGACAAATAGCCATTTTATACTTGCAGTTTGGGCCATTTAGACCGTATTAGCAAGTTTTTTTGTCATAGGCGACATAATAAATCTTAAAATGCAAAAATAAAGTTCCCTTCTTGAAAATCATTTAGCATATAATGTTTTTAAAATTATTTCTGATTCAATAAATCCTATGACATTTTATTATTTAAAATAATATAAATTTATTATAATACATTTTAAAGACCATCTATAAATATCATACTGATCAGTAATTGTCAGCTGCCCCCATAACGATCATTGTTGGAGGCAGGGTTGGGTTCAAATGCAACTCGGCGCATTTAAATGCAAATGCAAATGTTATGTTGTTTCCCAAAATGCAAATGCAAATGCCTTACCACTCACTGCATTTAAATGCAAATGCAAATGCTTTACCAGTCACTGCATTTAAATGCAAATGCAAATGCATTCAGGTTTTTCAAATGCAAATGCAAATGCATTTAAGTGTTTT
Organism: Sipunculus nudus; assembly: GCA_026874595.1. Lineage (NCBI taxonomy): Eukaryota > Metazoa > Annelida > Sipuncula > Golfingiida > Sipunculidae > Sipunculus > Sipunculus nudus. Next base: position 34,302,677 of record CM049318.1, read on the forward strand.
TAAATGCAAATGTCTATATATATATATATATATATATATATATATATACTACAGGATATAAAATATACTTTTTATCTGTAGAAAATAATAAACAACAATCTTTTGGATCATTTTTTATTATGAAATAACAATATCAAATTGATTCACTATATTACACTATATATAGGTTGCTAGTAATCATGGAACATGGGTTATTGTTGACAAACAGGAAAACAGTGTCACTGAAATGTCACTAAATGTTGTGTATATATTGAGTTCACAAATGTGCATTGCACTTGACAAACATCAGTGATTCAAACAAGTTGTCTGCCAGCCTGTTACGCTCTGGCCGGAAGATTTTTCCAGCGGTTGAGAAAATTCCTTCCAATAAGTCAGAGGGTTGCAGCTCATGTCAACTGTCTTCTCTGACAGAAAAAGATCCAGCTTTGTGGTGTTCTTGGGAGTCCAAGTCAGCTAGGTACTCTTCCTTGCATTCAATTTCAGTACCTTGAGCAAATCGAATATAGCTCATTTGTCCAGCCTCCAACAAGAATTGTATACAACTACATATTTTTGCTAACTTTACTAACTTTCCCTGCAGTTAAAAGATTGGCTGACACTTGAGCAAATCATATGCACCTGACCTGTGGTCAAAGCCAGCTTAAGGTATCCTTCCATGCATTCAAATTCATTACCTTGAGCAAATCGAATATAGCTGCCCAAGTAGCAAGCTCAATTGTCCAGCCTCCAACAAAAATTGTATACAACTACATATTTTTGCTGCATGCAAAATGACAAAATATTAAGAGTTTGCATTTGACATTTGATTCACATTTCAAATGCAAATGCAAATGCGTAGCATTTTTTCAAATGCAAATGCAAATGCAAATGAATGACATTAGTCTGACATTTAAATGCAAATGCAAATGCGCGCTTTTCAAAATTTTTGCATTTAAATGCAAATGCAATTGTGCAACATTTAAATGCAAATGCATTTGCATTTGGACCCAACTCTGGTTGGAGGACACTGGATCATCAAATGCAGAGCAATATTCAGCATTTTTTAAATTGCTGCCCATAAAGGGTCAGACAAATAACAGAAAAGGAACAAAAAGCACCAAAGAGCACCAAGATTATCACTTACTTCTACTTTCAAGTGTTCTTAAATGGTCCGTTTGATTGAATCTGGAACAAATCAGCTTGCACAAATGTGTTAACTGAGATTTTCAACATAATCAAAATACTGACAACAGTGATCGGGCGGTGATTTTGTATGTGAAGTGGCCACAAGGTATCAGCTGTGCATACAGGCACTAGATGATGGCATTACTGTGAAAGTTGATAATGATATTGACAGTTTGCAGATTATTTTGATAATTACGTAAATATTTGTACCAAATTAGACAAAATGTTTACTTTTAGACTATTAATAAGTAGAAATAAGTGAGAATACTGGAGCATTTTGGTGCTTTTTGATCATTTTCAGTGCTTTTTCCTCCTTTTCGGTTATTAGTCTCACCGCCCACAAGACAAACAATTTATGCCAATCAAAACAAGTGTGGCAGAATCTGATTGGCCAATTGTTTCGGAATAGGTAATATTGTTACAGTTTGGAAATAATTTATGTGAGAAGATTTAATATGAAATGTTTCTTAATTCTGATTCTTAAAGGGGCCTATATTCTGATATCTGATGTCTTTATTCAGATGAAACATATTCACTTGAACCTTTCATAAAAAATAATTTTTAAAAATTTTGTCCCCTCCCCCCAATAGTGTTCCTCAGTAAGAGGTTGGACCCTCCCATTTCCAAAATCTTGGATCTGACCCTGGTGCAAAGTTAGCAAATTAATCATAAATTTATTGTACAGAAAAGGTAGTTGAATGGCTGGCTTTAACTTTGTTCAGCTATGGCATTATAATTTCTTTGTTTTGTGGTATGGCACATTATTATAAGCTTACTTTGACTCAATTAGAAGTTTGTATTTCAAGTATTTATTTACCTTGGGTATTAGTCATTATATTAATGCTTAAGCCCAATAGTTAAATAATGAGGTCACAGTGACCTAGTTTCAAACTTGCCAACAAAGAACTGTCCAAATCTAGAACTGCAAAGCAATTAATTCTATTACTGCTCTAGCTATAAATAAAAATTCCATTGGAATTCGGCATGACATTTTCATTCCAAACATGACTGCACCAACTAATAATGATTTTAAAAAAGGCAAACAGTTTCCCCGTTTTTGTGAGTGTACATAGGCGTGAGCAGGATATGACAAATTTGAATGTCACCCAGTGACTCATCGACCAGTACAATATGAACGCTTTAATTAATTTTTGGTCTGAAGGCCGGATAATATATATGTGCAAAATGATCGATGCTTTATTCCATTATTCCAAGCGGAAGTCTAGAGAAGCTAATTAGGCCTACAAAAGTTATAAAGCTGACATTAGCCAGGCTATTGCTAAACATAAGCCATAAATGCAAACTTCAAACATTCATGAATATTCATATGCTCTAGGCTGATGCGTTCATTGCGTAATACTAACAGTACGTACGGGTTAATACACATTTTACACAATATCATGAATGCAAATTTCTGTTCTATAGGCCCTAATATACCTCGACTATATATACTATTTGTACATAAAATGCACATGTAGCTAAAATTCTTACCTGGTTTGCAGAAAGACGTAGTAGCTCTTTACTGTACACAGTTATGTTCAGCACAAGCAAATGTTGGAAATTCCAAGCCCTGTTTCCAGTCAGAACAGTGACTTTTTACAGCTGCCGACTGATCCATCCAGCTCTGCCCTCATACTGCCGAATGTTTGTGAAGCCAAGTTCTGTGTAGATGAACGTAGGCGGAGGGAACGGATGGTAAACCTGTGATAAAAGTTAGATCCATTCCTTGAAATTCGATATAACGTGGGAAACAATCACATAAACACATCACAACACATCAAGACTCGAGTATTATGTACATCTATTTTCGTTTTCATGAACTACTAATAAGCTTAATGTGACGACTTCCAGTGAGTTCCGGGTGTACACTAGTTCATCGTGGTTTCCCCGTGTCACCCATTATCAGCTTCGCGCCAATACGTGTAGCGTTATTTGTTGTATCTATATCAGGCCACACAAAAAAAACGCAGTTGCTCACAGGTTTCGCTGCTTCTGAATGTTAACTAAATAACTTCAGTATTGTGTGCACCATTTCAATCAATGAAGCGTTTTTTCTTATTAAAATTTTTACCAGGCACGCCTTCAAAATTCCACGTGTTCGGTTTCAACCGGTTAGGGCTAATTCGAATAATTATGATAATAATAATATGATAATATCGCTCGATCGCTGACAGCATATTTTTTTTCCTCGCGGTCCGTAGAATGATTATTTTTTGTCGTTGTGGCCTTATACGCACAAAGCGTTGCCAATTTAAAAATCATTCCAAGAAGAGAATTATTTTTCTAAAGTTTCTGCAAATATATGAAAAAGATAAATGGTTGGACCCAGAAAATAACAGCTGGGAAAGGCCTAATCAGGTTTATAGATACTCATTAATTATATATATATATATATATATATATATATATATATATATATATATATATATATATTAATCATTTCTAAAATTAAGCCCCTAGATTCACAAACATAGGCCTATTCTCGAGCGTCAGAGGCAACAATATTATTTGTCGAAGCATGAAGTATATAAATTGTGTTCCCAAGTAATGTTTTTTCAGGGAATCTCTAGTAATATATATAAATACATATATATATATATTATAAATTTATATAAAAATATATAGCCTATATATGATAAATTATCAAAATAAGCATAAATAAATACACATTAAACAGTTCAGTTATTTTTATAGCCTACAGTTACAATTTAATTGGCGGGTTGGGGAATCGCCCACTCCGATTAGCCTCATATGGCTCTGCATAAGCCCTACGGGCGGTATTGGACTTGGAAAGCTATAGCGCAAACGGGAAAAGAAGCGAGCGCTTATATGGGGGATTTGTTTATAATAATAAAATAAACATCAGGTGCTAACATGTCACCCATGAATAATATTCTGCCCAAAGATGAGTTTTGAAAATCAGTCATAATGGAGGTATTACCCAAACACAACTAGCAGAACTAGGCAATAATGGGGACACGGGTTTTTGTGTGTGTATGATTTGGAAAATTAGTTCAGGGTAAAATAAATAAATAAATATCAAGTGCAAATGTGGCATTTATGACTAATATTTCGTCCAACGGTTATTTTTTTCGAATTCTACCATAGGGATATAGATTTAAATTGTTCTCGGTCGTTTTTTATGGGACCCAAGTTTTTTGCACAACTATAATCTCTACATAAATAGAATAAGGATCTCACATTTTTAGAGTTAAATACAAATCACAAAAAAAATGTAACTGAAACATCATATAAATTTTCCAAGGTGAAAAAAAGGTACTAATTTTATTATTTGGGCATATTTTAAAGGAAACACTCAAACTCAAATTTTCTACCCTTATCAACAATACATGTATTGGCTTAATCACTCTACACTTTCTTCAATTCTGTTAAATCTCATCATTGTAAGCTTATCACTTATCTAAGTTATAATATTTTGAAAACGGTCAAAATGTTCATTTCTCAAAATCTGATGGAACGGACAACACTCTGTGCTAAGTTACAACTGCTTATTGAACTATTTCAGAAAGAAATTCAGAAAGAAAAAAAATAGCATTCTAGGGGACCTAAGAAAATATACCCACAAATAAAACATTTTACTCTCATTTTGATATCGAAAAAAAAATTAAAAATTCTGTTTACTATCCTCCTGGGAGAGGCATAATAAAACAGTTCACGCTTCATCATTGTCGGGAAACTGTTTTTTTAATGATTGTAGATATTATTATATATATTTATATATAAGAATATATCGACGTCTATTATTTTGTTTCCATATACCACAGCATCGTAACGTTTAGAATTTACATGCTCTGACTGTGACTCAGCCATGCACATTTCTTCTTCGTGTACTTGACAGCTTAGTCTCTGGTTGGTCCTCCAACAGTTGGAGAACTTCAAAAAACCTATAGAGTGACATCTTTTCATCAAAGAGATAATTGCAGAAAATGGAAAGTGTGTTAGTATATGATTTAATGCCTCTATAATTTAAAGGTATTATTTAGGATTGCATTAGGACACAAAGTTTGGTGTTTGTACCTGTTAATAACCAAAATATTTAATATTTTTAGTCAGTGTTATAAATATAACTTTTTTCGCACTTTTGTTTTGCCAAAAATAGAGTTATTAGTATAACATTAAACGAACTATCAGTTAAAATTTGTTACTGGTAGCGGGTAACAGGTGGCGCCACATGGCGCTGACAGGATTCCCGCACTCCTCACGAAACGGTCGCATTCCTATCCAGGAATTTCCTTGGACTCACTTCACCAACGGAGAACATATGCCCTGGACTTTTTGCAAAATTTTCAAAAAAAAATATTTTAGTGGACATTTGGTGATATGCTATCTTATTACATTCTTGCAATATAGCCAATTTTTTTTTTTTGGTGTATATGTTAAGTCGTGAAAAACGTGAAAATCATCATAAAGCCAACTCCTAAAAGGATTCAAGGCTAACAAGGGTTGATGAGTTATTACTTTACCGATATTTTGGTTCCAGTTTTCGTGTATGGATTTTGTCAGGTTCCCCTGATGTCTAAACAATTTAATAATTTTTGTTTTCCTTTTTTATTCTGTTTTCCTTCCTTCTGTCATGATTGTGCTAGATTTCACATATGACTGGTTTTCAAAAGCTGACCTTTGAGCATAATAATAGGCTGAGGTGACAGAGTTGCACCTGATATTTACTTTTGACCTTGATCTGATATCCATGGTCATACACTCAATGTAGCTGATTCCCAATTATCGCTCAGTTGGGAGCGTCAATAGGGATTCCAGTGATCGCTAAGACTGATTGCAAACAATTTCTTTTCTTTATTTATGGACCATACTAAAATATTTTGGGGAGATATGCCTTTATATAACTAACATTACTCTGTTTTACTAGGCGTTTCTCTATATTTGCTTAATATTAAAGAAATATATTTATTTTGGATATATTTTTGCCGAATGTAATGAAAAATCAATATATTCATGTAATGATATGCAATTATTATCAGGATTAAAGACAATACTTGAAAATTCCCATCAAATAAAAACATTATTTAAACATATTTTGGTTTTAAAAAATAATAGAATACCTTTATATAAAAAAAAACACTTCATAATAAAGACGTAGTGAGGTGTGTTCAACAAATTTTCAGTGCTTACCCCTCAAATATGTGTTGATTTTATTTTAAATGGCTGAAAATATTTCTGTTAAAATCTTCGATTTAGACTAACCTTCATGTACATACCTCTCGAAAGTTGTGGTTGTGTTAGGCAAATGAAGATTTTGTTGAGCCCATTTCTTTTCTGACAGCATTTCCGAATTAACACAAGTCCAAAAATCATCTGTGTGATGGACATCTTTTTCAGACTCATTTTGATGCAAATCTAAGGTCATACACTAATTATATCACTAAACTTTGGTAATAACACATCAATACAAGTTAATATGATCATGTCAGTACATTTGGCACAACTTCAAACCGTTTTCAAGCCGAATTTATATAGTAGTTGAAGAATCATTGAAAAAAACTGAAACGGGGTATTTTATATATTTCATGCAAACTTCAGAGGGGGTGTACAGAGGGGATACGCTTGAAAAAAAATTTGGGGGAAAATATTTTCCAAGGTTTTATATGCTGGTGCATAAATTCAGGGGGTTAGTGTAACAAAAAAAAACAAACTTGTAAAATAATACCCACCTCTGTAGTTTTGCGTTAGGACAAATCGGCACGACTTCGACAGGGAACGGTTTTCATTGGCCGAGTTCATCCGCTGGATGGGTGTGACTTGCATGACATAATTTCTGATAGATGGCGCTGCGATAGATTCTTTCCAAAACTATGGGAAATTCCTCAGAATTGATGGAAAAATATGGTGAAATATAACCATCAGGAACAAACGCTCCCGATATATCCTGCTTGCCAACAATTTAGTGCTATCGTAATTTATAATTTAGATGACACACATGCATACCTTGCCAAATAGTTGTAGAGATACACTATATGGCTATACATCGAATCGTTTTATACCTCCTCCGCTGAAACTGCTGCTTTGTGTAGCAAGGTTTTTTACCACCCGGACAAGCGCAATGCAAAGAATTGTAATCGTACGAATGAGCGCTTGGTGTTGCATAGCCAAATATAAAAAATTTAAACCCACGACACCCAGCTCTAATTGGTCTGCTATACTTTGTTCTGTGCCAATCCTCGTGTTAAAAATCCCATAGAATTTGCTATACGAAGCAGCGGTTAAAGTGTAGGGTGTGGAACGAACTAATTGTATATACCAGTTACGTAACGAGTGTATTTTAGATATTCCCTTTTAATATACGGTACGTGTCTGAAAATTTCAACCGAAATCCATATAGAACATTGAAAGATATGGCTCGGACACACACACACACATTGACCACGGGGTCCGATTATATGTAACTGACACCGGTTAACAAATGACGCCATATGTAGGTGGCGCTCTATCAGCTAGAGTTCAAAAATCATTTAAAATCGTAAACATTTCTTTTCAAAATCTGTTAACGCTTAATTACCCCTAAAAATTGTCGTGACACGCATGCGTGTGCACATGCGATTTCTTAACGGTTTGATAAACATCGCTTTATAAATACTCCTCACAGTGTGACAGAGAAGCAAACAAGTACCTGCGGAGAGAGATTGGTGGCAATGGAGCGTGTATTGGCTGACCTTAGATAGGATAACGCTTTCTTAGAGACCACGCCCAAATCCGCAATCATAGTAGGATGTATAGGTCCGCCTGGATGGCATAATATTTGCATTTACCTAGAAATAAAACACAATCGGTATTTTATAATGATTATTTGTGGAAATGAGGTGTGTTTGTTTCGCCATATCAATTTATTATCATTGTACTTGGAGTAAAACCGGTAGGCATTGATTTTATGGTTGCATAGACCGCGCGTGTTTGTGTGTTTTCGAAAGTTCTGTAAAATATCATAAAATGAATGCGCGGGGCCAGACGTTTTTTACTACGAGTCTCGAATTGGCTATGTCTTTGGTCAGGCGTCTTTCCACTAATATCGGAACGAATATTCTTGTGAGACATGAAAACAGAAATGAAACTGTCGGTCTTTTTGTCATGGGATCTGATTGCTAAAAAATTAGCAGTCCGACACCTGTGTGTAATGTAAGACAAGGGAAAATAGGATTTATATTCGCATTGTGTTACATTTCCTTGGTGATATAAAAATCAATTAAGGCTTCCATCGAATGCGCGGGAAAAATTCTCGCCCTTGATGATAATAAGGTAAAGATGCCCGCTTATCTACGTAACGCATAATAGCTCCGAAGTGGGCAATGACCGAGAAACGACATTTTAAACTTGTGGAAAATTGTAAGATAACAGAAACTGTAAACATCCAGGGGACATTGTTTCATTGTTAATATAAAATGTCAATTCACCAAAGAAAATTTAAATGTTTGACCCTCATTTTAATATGTAAAATTGATATAACAAGCTCTACCTGAAAAATGTTGTTTTTTCTGTTTCTTTCATTTGTTGGCCCTCCAGCGAAGGAGAATTTCAAAATGTCTAGAGAGACACAGCTCTTTGTTTACGAGATAACCAATCTGTAAGTCAAGAGTGTCACTATATGGTTTTAATGCCTTCTATAATTTAAAGGTTTTATAAAGAATTGCATAATTACATAAAGTTTGGTGTTTGTACCTGTTAATTACCAAAATATTATAATTTTAGTGAATTTATTAAATTTAACTTTTTTTCTATATATTGCACTTTTGTTTTGCCGATGAAAAAAATAACTGTTTAATAAACATTAATCAAACTACAATTAAATATTTGTAACTGGTAGCGGTAATAGGTGGCGCCACATGTTCACGGGCGCTGTCGAGAATCCCACTCCTCACGAAGCGTCGCATTTCATTCCTGACATTTCATTCGACACACTGCTCCCGCAGAGAACATATGCCGTGGACCTCTGCAAAATTTTCAAGAATATTATTTTAGTGGATATCTGGTGATCTGCTATCCTATAACGTTCTTGCGATGTAGCCAGTTCTGTTTGTGTGTGTGTGTGTGTGGGGGGGGGGGGGGGGGGGGGGGGGCTTCTGATTTGCTTATATTTTCCTTTCATGTCATACCGATGGCCCTTAATAATGTCGAACTTTTCATTATGGCCTTCAGATCTATCCAACTCTCTCTCTCTCTCTCTCTCTCTCTATATATATATATATATATATATATATATATATATATATATATATATATATATATATATATATGGGGGACCGGGGCACAGTGAATCAGGAATCTTTGAAAGAATCAGACAAAACTGAGCATTACTGCTTCATATTATATAAATATATATATTTATAAATATATATATATATAAATTTTTAAATGAATACAGGATAATGAACATTTCATAGCATTAGGTTTATCATTATCTGCTCAACGATATAATTTCAACATAAACAGCACAGTACAGATTTAAAAACACACAACCATAACATAATACTACATAATTCCACACATTTAACCGTTCTTCATATATCTTTCCGTAACACACACACACGTATAATCAACAAAACAATTTGTTTTACTCTTTTCAAGAATGCAAATAATTAAATCAAAACATATTTTGGATGTTCCTGCGTTTTGAATCATGAAAATTATTCTTTAACAGTGACATTTTCATTTTACGGCGATATAATTGTTATTAAAAGACCTGACTGTAGAAATTATGGTTTTTTTTTAAATAAACTATAATTTTTTTATTGCAAATTTGAATATACATACATTTTAACAGGTTTAGAAATATCAGCAGTTTTTCTGCTGTTCCATTGATATTTATATATATATATAATGTATATATATATATATAATGTATATATATATATATATATATATATATATATATATATATATATATATATATATATTGGCCTATGACTTTGATTAAGCGTCTTGTATATAACATTTACAGTTTTATTATTCCATTTGCTGAAGGATAACCTATTATGGTAAACGTATTGACGTATTCTATACAACCTATTCGTATCGCTTTTGAAGATCCCATAAAGAGAGAAAGAATAGCTACGAGTCTACTCTAATATTATTTCAAAAGAACGTGCGCCGACAGAAAAAGCTGGTATAGAAGGTCACGTGGACCTATTTGGAGATTGGTACAAATGTTTGGCCTGCTCGGGTTGGCTCTAGCCGTTATGCCAGGACTCCTGGCACCGGAGGCCTTTAAAAACACCTATTGTTTGAATATAAGGTATGCTTAGCATAATCTGAAACAAAAAAAAATAATGGTATCAGTCAATTTTTTTAAAATCTGTGGCCAGTCTAAAGACATGTTATCCAAATGCTTGTTTGGGACTGCTAGGAGGGGTAATTTGGCTTCAGTGCATTCGGATCTGAATTGTGAGAAATTAAGAAACACAAGCCCTGATTTTCTTGGCCTTGTTTTACTGTAAAAACAACAAACTCTCAGGTAAAAAAATTAATAAATACGATGCGTTACCTCAAAGGTCAACAGAACATCAGTGAATATCAGTTTAAAATATTGCTTCATTAGTATTTACTAAATAAGTGCTGAAAATATCGTCCCCGAAATTCCCCCCCACTGTAAAATATGCGCGGGGCACGACCGGTGTTTTACTATACGAGTCTCTAATTGGCTATGCATGTCTTTGGTCAGGCGTCTTTCCACCAATCGCGGAGCGTATATTCTTGTGAGAAATCGATCATATACAGAAATGAAACTGTCGGTCTTTTGTCATGGGATCTGACTGCTAAAAAATTGCAGTCGGACACCTGTGTGTAATGTAAAATAAGAAAAATTGGATTTTTATTCGCATTACGTTATATTTCCTTGCTGATATTAATATGAAGGCTTCCATATCGAATGCGCGGGAAATAATTCTCGCCCTTGATGAAAATAAGGTAAAGATACCTGTTAATCTGCGTAAAGCATAATAGCTCCACAGGTGAGTATAGACCGACGATCAACATTTAAAAAAATTGTGAGATAACTGCATGAACTGTAAAAATTCAGGGGACATGATGTTTCATTATTAAAAATAAAATGCCAAGTCACCAATTAATGAAAATTGCCTGGACGATCGAAAAACTAAACAACATGCACTCTGCAGAGAAACAGGAATAATGTACCTGATGCGTTTATGATATTTTTATTGAAATAAAATGTCAATTTTTTTGTTAAATCATAATGTCAGTTAGATCTTAGGAAACTAATCAATGATTTAGCACTCGTAGAGCATTTAGAAAATCCACATATACAATTAAACATTTGAACCACATTTTGACATAGAAATAAAAGCAAAAAAAAAAAAACCAACTAATAACCTGCCTTTTCACGGGAGGGGCTTGATAAAACATTGACGATTAATCTCTGTCGAAAAATTTATATTTTAAAAGATTGTGGATATCATGTTATATTAAATATATGTCTATATGCCACTTTACATTTGAGCGTTTAGAATATATATGATCTGACTGTAGTGCAGTCATGCAAAAATTACCTTCATGAGTCTGCCATGCTCACTATCAGGAGAGCCTGCTGGCCAAGACTTAACGTTTACGTCGGACGCTCTCATTTTCTGTCTTTCCTTCTTTACATAAGTACCGCTCATCCACAATATGGTTCTTTCGTTTGTTTGCCCTCCAGCGGTTGGAGAACTTCAAAAAGTTTAGAGATTTTTTTTTTTTTTTTATATTGTTTATTAAAATCAGGATATATATATAAATACACAATTATAAAGTCTGTTAGCAATCCATATTAACCTTCATATACGAAATTCACATGCAAGTATACAAACAAATGCTAAATTTAAACCACACCTTCAACAATATATCAACCAACATTCAACAGTAACTCCCCCCCCCCCCCGCCAATTAAAAAAAGGTCAAATATTAACACAGAACTCATAATCATCATCTACTGAACACAGTGCATTCTTATAACACCACAAATCCACAAAAGCTCTTTTCTGTCCAAGTTCTATAAATTTTAAGTGCTCTTCTTTTAACCTACTGGTGATTAACGTTTTAAACCAAATAACATTATTCACATCATTATTGTACAGTCTCATATTTCTACATTTCCACAGTATGTATTTACCCGAAACAAGAAGGAAATCTAAAAGCTTAATGCATACCTCTGAAAAATCTCCCTGTCTATGGTTAAATCCAAAACATATAGTAAATAGATTTAAAGTAACAGTTTCCTCAGCAACTCTGTTAAATATGTAATTAATCTCTTTCCAAAATCTTAAAGCTACTGAACAGTCATAAAATATGTGCAAATTTGTTTCTCGTCTTAAACATACATCACATAAATCATCCGATAATATTTTACATTTCTTTAAAAAATCCTTTGTTGGCAGAGCAAAATGTAACGACTTCCAGTTAATATCCAAGTGTAATCTGTCACTAAGTTTAAAATAACATCTGCTAAAGACATGTTTTGTTTCCAAATCGTTATTAAAAATGTTCCGCCATTTCACCATACAAGCTGGAGAATTCTTCATGAGCAACATGCCATACAACAATTTAACAGAAAAATTTGAAATAGATATTTCATTTTTCCCCTGATTAATCACGAAATCAGACGTATAATCTGAGTCCCTTCCGCACCTTAAAATATTAACCCAATCTGAATCAATACAATTTATTAATTCCTCGTACATCTTTTCGATTTTACCATCCGGTTTAGTTTTATACCGTGCGGATACCTCATCGAACCTGTGGAAATATCCGATACGTCTATTCCAAATGTGTTTTATTTTACAACATCCATTTTCAATAAATTCTTTAAGGAAGAACTTTTCACCAGAATCATTAATAATCTCATCATTCAGGAACAGTATTTGATCAAAAATTGCAGTTTTGTTCATAGGTTGGATCTTATACGTAACTTTCAATTTATACCAAGCGTCCAACATTTCCCGATACACAACTGGTTGATCTCGACAATTCTTATAAGTAACATTATAGCTACATCTTAATATGTTTTTACCAAATGAGGTGCCTCTGTGCAAACCAATAAAATACTCCGCTAAAATGCGACATTTGTGATCCATGTTTAATACTTTGGATATCCATGTGATTCTCTGTGCAATAATCTTATTTTTAATGGACACCAGATTTTGTCCACCATTATTCCTAGGTAGCATGATGATATCTTTGGCCACCAGGTGTCTCTTATAGCTCCAGAAAAAGTCAATAAGAAGCTTTTCTATCTTATCAGACACCCATGATGGCATATGAATAATATTAGAAAAGTACCATATTCCACTACTAGCAATTGAATTAATAATAACCATCCTACCTGTAAAAGACAAATTCCGGTGAGACCACATAGCCAAAACATTTTGCAACTTCTTAATTTTAACCTCCCAATTTTCATTACACACATCAGTATTTCCAAAATAAAACCCTAATACTTTTACTTGATTAGATGTCCACTTAATATTACCTGGTGTTTCGTTCTTACCAACGTTACAACCTAGCCACAAACCTTCTGTTTTTTCCTTATTGATCTTTGCCCCAGAAGCTCGCTGAAAAATATTTAAAAGAGTTAGACAAGCAGTTATCGATTCAGTATCTGAAACAAAAATAGAAGTATCATCTGCATACTGTACGACTTTTAACTCTGTGTCGTCTGGTAACTTTATACCTTTAATATTATCATCACATCGAATGGCATTTGCCATTATCTCTGCAACTATAATATACAAAAGAGGACTTAAAGGACACCCTTGTCTAGTGCCTCTTGAAAGAGTGAAAAAGGACGACAGGAAACCATTTATCTTAACACAGCTCTGCACATCTGTGTAACACAATTGTATCCAATTAATAAACCCTGGCCCAAATCCGAAGATTTTTAGACATTTAACCATAAATCTCCAATCAATTCTATCGAAAGCTTTTTCCTGGTCTAAACATAACATAGCACCAGGTATTTGTTTAAAGTTGACATAATCTATCACATCTCTTATTAAGGAAACAGACTGCATTATGGAACGACCTTTAATAGAGCAAGTCTGGTCATTTGCAATTATTTCATGCAACACTTTTAACAACCGATTACTCAAACATTTAGTCAAGATCTTATAATCTACGTTAAGTAAAGAAATCGGACGCCAATTTTTTAACAGTTCACGATCACCTTTTTTAAATAACAATGATATTACACCCCGCCTCTGTGATGTAGAGAGATTTCCAATTTTATACGCCGTATTCACCACTTTAATGAAATAATTTCCTAAAATGTCCCAAAAATGTAAATAAAATTCCGCTGTCAATCCATCAAGCCCTGGACTTTTTTCCTTTTTAAAACTCTTTAAGGCTACTGTGGCTTCCTGTAAAGAAATTTCACCTTCACATTGTTGCATGTTTTCAATTGAAAGTTTCTTAGAGACCTTGGCCAACAGTAAATCTTGGGCCCTGGAGTCAGTTTGTTCCGCAGAATAAAGACATGAATAAAAAGATTTCCCCACTTCGAGCATGTCCTTTATGTCACAATGAACAATGCCCTTTTCATCCTTTAAAGTCTGCATGGTTCGGCGAGCACCTCTTTGTTTTTCGAGCCCAACAAAGAATTTTGTCAGGCGTTCACCTTGCTCCCTAAACTGGACTTTACACCTAATGGCCGTAGCATTTGTTTCTTTCTCATTGAAATCCCTCAGTTTCTGTTCTATTTTTAAAAGTTGTTCTAAATTAACACACAAACCTTGCTCGCGCTCTGAAAGCAAGGAATTGTATGCTCTTTCCAAGCGGAATTTTAACCTTCTTTTAGCCTTGACCTTATCTTTACAATAGCTTCTGGTAAGCTCTTTGAGTTTTTGTTTCCCCAGATCCCACCAGAACAAAATATTATTGTACTTTTCCTTACTAGTTTGCCAACGCTTCCAAAAATCTGTCACTATTTCATTGTATAAAGGATCTTTTAAAACTGAACTATTGAAATGCCAGTAGCCTGGCCCCCGAGGTTTACAGTTAAAATCGATGTTCGCTGTGACACATTCATGGTCAGATAAAATATTCCTTAAAATAGCACAATGTTTAATGAAAAGTACACGTCCAGTATAAATTCTGTCAATCCTAGTATGTACTTCATACCTTTTCCAGTGATGGCTAAAAGCTTTTGTTTCAGGGTTTAAAACTCTGAAAGAATCTGTTAGCATGTATTTCCGTTTAAGATTATTAATTTCTTCTCTACCAACAAGACAACCTTTATGTGATATATTACCACCTTGTTTATCGAGATTGATATTTTCTATGCAATTAAAATCCCCCGCTAATATTACCGGACACTTCACTGGATCTGTTGATAGAATAAAATTATTTAAGTTTGAGAGAAAGGTACGTCTGTCGCTTGAACCATTAGGACAGTATACATTAATTAAATTACATTGAGTTTGACCAAAATCAAGAATAATACTCACAATGCGGCCTTCGGTGTCTGTTTTCTGCTCTAGGACTTGCCCGTCACAAGCGGTGGATACCCATATTACAGTTCCACAGTGACGATTAGCACAACCACTGGAAAAAACATTACCTTGCCAGGACTTAAAGATTTGAGAACTCTCATAGGACGATAAAAAGGTTTCCTGTAAACAAAGAATATCAATTTTATGTTTCAAAACGTAGTTTCTTAATGACAGTTGTTTTTGTGTAACACAAAGTCCTCTGATGTTAAGACTAGCTACAATGAAAGTTAATAAACAGTATATAAAAGGTAAATTCATGAAAGTTCATAATTTAGGATAGAAAGTCCTGATCCTCAGAGGTCGGCTGGTCTGAGACTCTGGTAGAACTTGGGGTCTGAAGATCCGTGTTCCGGTCTCGGTCTTGTGGGTGTCGGCGAGGGTCTCCTGGTAGTTGGCTGGACGGCGATTCTGGTAATTTCCTCTTTCTACGTGAATTATGGGCGACATCTACGGGTGTATCAACAATCTGCAGGGGCGGGAAGGGATCGTCGTCGTCGAAGTCAGATAACGCAGCTGCTTGTCCTCTCGGGGGGCTTTCTGGCAGTTCAGGTTCTACATCTTTTACGGCCTCTGCGCTTTCAGTAGTCGGAAGGGTTACCATCAATCCAGGTTCGTCGGCTTTAGTTGGTCTTTCTCTTTCTCTATCGGGACAGTCTCTAGCCACATGGCCCTCCACTTTGCAGCGCCAGCATAGCCTGGTCTTCCCCTTGTAACGAATGTAAGCAACATGACGTTCATTACCCAGGAAGAATTCCATTCTATCGGGGACTTCTCTCTCAATAAACATCAAAATCTCTCTGTCCAAAGTCGGCAGCTCAGTCTCTGGCCAAAACTTGTGGCGGCACCCCTTCACGACTCTGCCGTATCTCTTCATTTCTGCCGTTATCAACTCGTGAGGGAAATTCAGCGGGAGACCCCGCAGTGACACCCATAACGGCTTACTCAGTTCAGCCGCCTGAGTGTCTAAAGTCCTCCCCAAACACTGCACACCATTGACTAATACTTCTTCAGCAAGTTCTGGAGTTCCAAAAATCAGCTGCATTGTGGTACCACTGATTGTATGAACAGCGCACAGCCCCGTCTTGTATTTCTTGACCAGTTCAATGACAGCTCTATTCAGCTCATCGGGTTGGAATTCGTGTCGGCAGACTAGTGATCGAGCAGCGTGGTGTAGACCGGTTTTACGCATCTGACGGGGAGGCCCATCCTCCCATGGGTTGGTGGTCATTCTGTTTGAGTTTAATCAATCAGTGTAGTTGAGTAGTGGGAAATCGATATGTATAAAAAAACATATAGCAATGACCCTTCGTCCGTTTAGAGATTCACAATCTCACCGTTTCAGAGCAAACTTACGCATGTTTAAGAGTATGATAATATAATGCTTTTTATAATTTAAAGGTATTACTTAGAATTACATAATTACTAAAAAAAATGGTGTATATACTTGTTAATATCAAACATATTTGTTAATCTAAATAATGTATAAAGATAAACTTTTTTATGTATAACAATTTTGTCTTTGTTGAAGACAAAAGAATTATTTGTTCTTATTGAACGGACCGCTAGTAAATATTTGTTACTGGTTGTGGGTAATAGGTGGCGCTGCATGCAATCCTCTGAGACATTCCAGCACTCTTCACGCAGAGATCGCTTTCCATTCCTGTCATTTCATTCGACACACTGCACCCACGGAGAACAAATGCCTTGGACCTCTGCTAAGATTTTCAAGAAAATTTACCATCTTTTATATATAGTGATTTGCTAAATTATAACATTCTTGCGATGCAGTAAACAATTTATCAAAACACTCTACATGTATATATTGTAGATTGCCCTCACAAGAAATTCTGCCTAGGCTATTCTTTACGCATGTCAGACCGATACCAGTCTCGCAAAACAAATGTCTGAAATAGTTTATACTAGCTTAACAACAAATCCCACTTAATAAGCTGATCTCAATACAACCCATTGAAAACGAAGTTAATTTGCCTTTATTTTCCTTCATGTCATACTGATGGCCTGAATAGTGTCATATATAATTGATTAGGCCTATACCTGGAATACCATAATTATTAAATATATATTAAATATATATCAGTTTGCTAGGGGCTGTCCTTTTTATTAGTACTAATATTATTTATATTAATAAAAATATTATCATTAATATTTTTACTTATTAACAATAATATTCATATTATTATTCATATTATTATTTTATTATTATAATTATTATTATTATTATTATTATTATTATTATTATTATTATTATTATTATTATTATTACAAAAATAAGAAATTTCAGGAAACAAAACAATGTAAAGAAGAGAATATTAAGTGCAAGGGGCATATTTGTTACAGATTATGAGTCTCAAATTAACTTAGGAATTAAGATGAGAAATAAATTCTGTCATCAGGGGAAGTGTGACGTGACTCCGGCTGACGGAATGAATAAATTTGCTTATGCATCATGCATGTCACACGAAATGGAACTGCACTAGTGGTTGAAAATATTGTAATGGTCTTTTGAGTATTAACGATAGGATAGCATGTTACAAATATGTAAAATGAAGCGTGGAAAACTTATTTTGAATATCTCTGATACCACTTGCAGGATTAGCCATGACTAGGCCTAAATGCGAGGATGTTGAACACCAGATTGGATAATTGTCAGCTGCAAATTTAAATGTTCTAGGGAAGGCCTCCTGGAGTTCAAATAACTATTTAATTGAAGGAATACTTCAATGGCATGTTTATGGTGCTTGTTATGCAAACTGACACAAAACAGTGAGAAAAATGAAGCGTAACTCCGACTGGTATTGTAGTGTAGGCCTAATTAGCTTGCAGTGCACAGTGCCTGCCGCAGCCTTAGAGAGCACCAGGTGGTCAGTGACCTAGTTTCTGTGCCGTCACGTTCATGTTCTGATGTGTCTATATATGTGTGTGTGTGTTTGTGTGGGTGTGTAATTTTAAATGAATACAGGACAATGAATAGACATGGGTGTATGCAAGGGGGGGGGGGGTCGTAAGGGTCGTACGACCCCCCCCCCCCCCCCCAACATTTTCAAAAGGTCCACATTTTTTCCAATGACATCTTTTTCAAGGGCCTTTTCACAATGACATAAATGAAAAAGCATTGATCAGGTACCAGCAATGAGTCGGAAGACCTTGCATATTGCATGACGTAAATCTATCCCAAGTCCAGCAATTCTGAAACTGAGCCATCCGCTTGAGGCTGGTGGCACTCATTGTGAAAACAGGTGCAACAGCCCCCCCCCCCCCCTGAAATTGGTTCACCCAATTTCGTACATTGTCAGGGCGTGCCTAGACCTTTCGCATAATAAGCTCATCAAGTTGTATTTGTAAGCGCAGGCCCTAGTTAAAACTGTTACAATTAAGTACTAATATAGGATGACCGTCTCCAGTAGCTATGTTGGACAAACAAAAGCCTCATTGGAAGTTGCTGCTCATGCATAGGTCATGTCGTGTACGTTTTTGCATGGGGCAAGACAGTCCTGATGGTTAGACATTATATACCGGTTCTGTGATTGGTTCAGGTAACGTTAGTGTGTTGTGTTGAACTTCGCCATGGTTTATCTAGCTTAAGTCACATTCAGAACGTCAATATATTATCTCCAGAAAACTGAATAAAATATATATCCTTTCTATACTTAAACATCACTGATTTTAAATGAATCTTAATAATTTGATCGAATAGACCCATTACCAACAGGCGTAGATCCGGGAATCCCCCCCCCCCCCCCCCGGATCGGGACCTGTCAATGATTCTCACCCCTGAGGCAAAGTAGATCTAACTCTATGCATAGGCAAGAACAAGGAGAAACTGAGGCTTTGCATTTTTAACAACAACATTGGACCTGTAACCTAGGTTAGCTTGCTTTTGCCTTCTTGATAAAAAGTTTCAGCCACTTTTCATGCACAACTGTTGAACACAATACAAAACAGCATGAGAACATCTTTGGCAAACTAATGGTCACAAGTAGCTTACCTAGTTTTGGCGCCTGTGTACAGCCTGTATATATGTATTGATTGTGTTACGGAACCTAATAACAACAGATCATGTAGTCGTGACAAGCATAAGTTTTGTTACGGAGATAAATAAAAATCATATTCTGTAACACTAGGCAGCGTGAAATGTCATAGGGGAACGAATAAAGAAGTCAATGTTTTTTTTTTGTTAACAAATAATTATAATTTATGCTTAAAACAATCCTCACATTAAAATGCAAAATCAATACAAATACACAGTAAAACAATAAAAATGTACAGTACCAGAGTGTCCGGATCCTATTGAAAACATATAATCAAGATGAACAGTTCACGTAAATCTTCTCAGAGAATAATAGTCCAATTCAATCCCGAAATCAATCTGTTCTAATCCAAAAGTGAAGTTCTGGTAATAGTCCCAAAGGCAAACTGAATAAAATCTGTTACAAAGTTCGAAGAATATCTATAAGTGCTGCAATTATCGGAAAGGTCCACAAACTGACTCACACTCTTCCGTGTCCGCTGGAATATTTCTCTCTCCTTCTCTCTCGGCTCTAAACACAGCCCCTTATTTATAACTTTTTATCCGAAAGTACTAGAAATGGAAAATCCCTAAGAACAATACACACGTTACAGGAACAGACTTGAACCATCTAGAACAAAGAACGCTGTGTTTCTACACTTCAGACCCCACACGCGGGCCGGCCGGCTCGCGCGTCTCCCATTGCAACGGACTATGCTTGCCTAATAGACACATGCAACACTCCTGCGCACAATAAACCAGGGCCTGCCTTACACGAATCAGAATGCAAACAGCGCACAATAAAAGAGACACATGTAACAATTGAGAAAAACAGAATATCCAAAAACAAAATTTTAGACTTCTTCACACAATCTCTGAGAGAGTAAGTTTTTTACCTGGTTTAACATTCTGCGACCTTTGGGACGAAAATATGATTTGAGCGCCCTGAATGTCATATGAGCTGAAACCGTATCTGTTAGGTTTAGAATCTCCAAACGCTACACAGGGAATTTCTAGGCAAATCTCCTTGGAAACATTAAATTGGGCCATGGTGATCTATATTCAGCGACCTTCAGGCCGAAGACATGCATGATTTAGAACACCCAGACAGGGCACTGGTTGTATCCGTTGGGCTAAGAATCGTCTTATGTAATATTAACGGAGGTCCTGGGTAAATGTCCGTGGAAACATGAAATTAGCTATAGGGAAACGATCACCTATATTCTGTGAGATAGACAAAAGACATGATTTGAGCATTTTGGTACAAATGTTAGCAGTTGGACGTAGAAACTTCTGTTTTAATTAAGATCCAGGGGAGCCCTGTTAAATTTTCTAAGAATCCCTAATTAAGGTCACTGTTACCCATATTCTGTGAGCATATAGCACCCTATAAGCTAGATGTGTGCAAATCGTAGCAATCTACATAGAACTTAGCATCTAGGGAGTTCTTGGTAAAATCTTCTTGTAAACCATAAATAAGGTCACTGTATCATATTTTCTAAGGCCTATGGGCAAAACGCCTGATTCTGAGCACTCTGGAAGTCATTCAATCTTTAACAAATATATATCATAACATTAATATAATAATAATTAATACATGCATCACCTATTTGTCAAATTCAGCTAAGCGTCATGGCCAATGGGCCAGTTGATTATTATTATTATTATTTGGATACAATATGTTTGGAAATGTGCATATACTTATAAGGAAAAATACAAAATTCGATTCAATTCAAGGTATGGTGCATGTAATCTACACAAAAGTATAGTCATTTTTCACTACCTTTAAGATTTCTTTTTAACAAATCAAAGCAAGAAAACAAATTAGAAACAAGCCTCATCTGCCACCATAAAAAATAGACACTGGAGCGGCGAATACGCTGAACATCAGTTGATTTGTTGGCGCACTTTCTGTTCGAGGCATAGTCCACAGCCTAACCAGCTCAGGTACGAGCCCTAGCAAGTCTTTTCCCATGCCAATGTCATATTCACTCGAGCGTGGTTATTGCAAGACATTGTATATTACTTATACGCAGTTATATACAAGCTGGTCATCGCTGATGTCGCGCCCGTTATGACATCGACTTGGCATGGAGTAACATCAGCTTGGAAACATCGGTGCATATCGGGGTAACATCTGGATATTTTTTAATATTTTCAAAAATGTTAAGTGTCGGGGTCACTCCGGAACATATCGTTGTTTCATCGGCTTGGCATCGGGAATACATCAGAACAGCCTACTGGGACACATCGCGGTAAGCCAGTAAGCCAGGTGATGTGTAAGCCAGTCTTAAAGCGGGAAAGTCACTGTTAATATGAGCTGGTAGGTTAACAAAAACATCAGAACTAAAAGTACCCAGAAACACCACCCAAAGGCAACCGCTCAAGACAATATAAATGATAGAACAACCTGCAAACACTTAAACACAGAATAAATACATAAACTAAAAATATATCTTAACAAGCGCACTCGGACAAGCAATATGGCCTAAATATAAATTCCATTTTTCTCTCTCTATATATATAAAATCCTCTAAAATCAGACTACCATCACACCAGTTAAGTTAGCACACTTGTTTAGTGAGCTGGACTTTTCATCAATCACTATTAATAGAGCTATTAATCTCCATTTTTAACTGAAACGTTTGACTTTATGATTTGGCTAATGATTTTTTTTTATCTGTTTAATGCTAAATTATCCTAAAATGAAATGTTAAAAAGATAATTCCCTTCCAAAGAATAACATGACAACACATTAGTAAGTCATCAACAAAAACTGCGGGTAGTTGGCAAACCGTTGTCTCTGGTAACGTATTTTACTAAAAGAAAATCAAGGTCCAATAAAATAATGCTGTGCATATACGATCGAAGTGATATGTAAGTTTAAACCCACGCGTATACTGATATTATATGTTTATAATGTTAATCTCTGAGCTACAAGCATCAAAATATGTTATTATTCATTAATCTTTCGCCTTTCGACTACCTACGGGGGTGGCCGCATGGATAACATTTACATAAAATGCCAATTGGGCTACATGAAAAATTTTCACGAGAAAATAAGTAATATATAAGACATGTATCGATGTAATTAAGAGGGTTTCCAGCAGCTAACTCTGAAAAAAATTCCCTGAGTTTTCCCTGACTATTCTCTGACCTTCAGATGGTTTTCAGGTATAAATCATCACAAATTTTTTTAATTTGGTTTCAAAACGTCATTTTACAGCCATTTTACAAAGCTTCAATGGAAAAATGTATGGAACTCCTGCATTCTTTATATTACTATACTCATGAACAGAACAGGTCAATCATACCCACTTTCTGGTACTTCTCGCATTTCCATGTGAGCTCCACCTCCCCACTTTAGCCATAAGCCTATGCATGCCCTTGGGAAAAGGTCCAAAATATTATGATCACGACCCACCCAGAAAAAAATCCTGGATACACCCCTGATAGATGAACGTTCCATAGCAGTTTATCAATATCTGCTCAACGATATCCTAATTTCGACATAAACAGCACAGCACAGATTTAAAACACACAAACATAGTATAATACTACATATTTTCATTTCCCAGTAAAGTAATCTGAATGGTAAATAATTAAATCAACGCAGTAAAAAATCTATCGCTTGCATTTACTTTGTCTGCCCCGGCTGACTCTTCAGCCTTCCTACTAAACTATCTCTCATTGAATGACCTTCCAAACGTGGCATTAAATAAAACTCGGAAGTCGGAAGTCCGAAGCCGTTTTATTTTTTTTCTTAGTATAATTTTAAAAATAACGAACAAATTGACAACGTTTTGTGTTAAAACGGATATTTCAAAGATATATATTAACATATATTAGCATATATGAAAATTAGAGCATAATTAATGCGTCGGAAGCCTTTCCGAAGTCATCGGAGAGTGACAGATGGTGATCAAAATGCATAAAACTCGGAAGTCAAACCAATAGAACCAACCAACAATTAATGACACAGAACTTGAAGGGTCTTGCATCAACCCATATTTTAATAAAGAGTACTATTAATGTATTTGAATAAAATCATCATGTATATAACTTACACAATAATATATAAATTAATATTAAAATACAAAACATATGAATGTAAAATACTATAATAACAAATAACAAAACCAGTATAATACAAAACAGTTTTATTTTGGTATACTCTATTTTTTTCATTGAACAAATACATACATCATGCAAAATAAAATTACATAATAACAGGTTTATTCAAATGTATACACAATATGTTAAATAACATTATAAACGATATAATTATATATTCATTCAACATGCAGCGATATAATTTGATATTTAATTATATTATATGATAAGATATCATATATTATAAAATTATAATATAAGAAATATTCCTAAAATATTATATAAGCCATTAAAAGTGATTAAATATCGAAGCAAGCATCGGAGGGTTATATGCATTCCATATATAGCACCCTAATTCATGGATAAAAAATTAGTTTCATTAACACTGTATATAGTACACTAATGATAAAAAAAAAGATATTAATACAAAAACTTAATGGACTTTACTAATGGTTTTACCAGTCCTCCAAGGATGTGGCAGTTTGATACTTTGTTATCACAGTAATATATAAATTTATGTATTTCATAAAATATTTGAATAGTATAATGTAAAATTATTATATTAAAAATGAATGATGTTAAAGTTATACTTAATTTTTTTATATGATCTAATATTCTAATCCTTTTTTATATAAGGAAAAACGTTATTACACTAATTTGATAAAATTACGAAATTTTAAAGCTTTTATATTTTATTTCTACAACAACTTTCTATTTTTAAATATTACGTTTCATTATGATAAAGGCCTTTAATATTACATTTGAATGTATATTTCAACATTTTTTAGTTTTTTTTATAATATATATATATATCACTATGTTAGTAATATGCATTACGATTTTATTTAATGACATAAATATTACTTCAAATTAAAATTTGTAATGATGCAAGATCTTTTCTGTGTCATTGTTGGTCAATTTCTTGATAAACACACAACCACAAATAGGGATTCGAGCGACTGTGTACCAAGCCGCTTATCGGACACCACTCGACCAAGCGCCAACCTACCATTACGTCATAACCTCTCTCTCGGGTCAGAGCGACCCGTATCTGGCTTGACACGCGTGATAAGCCACATGCAACCCCACATCCAAACCTATAATTACTAGTTTTTCATACCTCAAATAATCATTAAATCTTAACCACAAAGACACGTTATACTTGGAAGGTATCCCTGATATTCCAGGTCACACAACTCGGGATAACAACACGTTTACCCTAGCCTATAGGTAACCGTATTTCCAAACAACATTCCGCCTGTATGCTGTATATATGGGGTTTCTGTTGTTTGTCTCATTGGCATAAACAACATTGTCATTCCTGACATTAAGCGCCACCTCCAACACTCCTCTATGGAGCACGATTTCCGTCAACTTCTGTGCTGAGGTAACATATAAGCACGGCCCTGCTCTCCCTATGGAGCACAGGCGCTCCCTCGGGGCTGGCATTTGGCGACACTTGCCACAATGACACCACTCAGGGGTGCCAAAGCCTGGTTCTGGACTCTGTGGGGGTGGAGGGGTACCAGCTGGTGGCATGGGTATTCCTGCCATTTCCATCAACTCTGTATGTTTGATTGCAAATTAAGTGAACTCTTTCAGTTTGCCAGCATCCCAGTCAGAAAACACAGACTGAAAGATAATGAAAATAATGATAATAGTAAATTTTTATGTCTACCAAATATGGATCAATTTGAATAATTTTGTCATTTTGTGATCCTGATTATTTCTCTTTGCCATTCTGAAAGTTGCCTAGAAAACCTTATCATGTTGTTACGGAACCTAATATAAAAAGATCACGTATGCGTGATGAACACAAATTTTGTATAATGGAGATAAAAACAATTCAGATTCTGTAACACTAGGCAGCGTGAAATGTCTAGGGGAATGAATAAAGAAGTCAGTGTTTTTTTGTTAACAAATAACTATAATTTATTCTTAAAACAACCCTTTGATTACAATACACTAAATCAATATAATTACACAGTAAAACAGCGGTATAACAACAAGTCAATACAATCACAGAGAAAATAATGTATGTGCACAGTACCTGGATACCAACACCATCACTACGATAAGTCCTTTAAATGTAAACTTTCGGAGAATGACGGTCCAGTGTAAAAGTCTTGCAACAACCCAGAAAATGTAAACTTAAGTCCAAATGCATAAAATCCAGGAGAAAGTCTTTATAAAAAACGTTATAATTGCCGCATTCGTCGGATAAGGTCCTAGAATCTGACACACGCTTCTGCGTCCGCTGGAATCTTCTCTGCTCTCTGTCCTTCCGTTCTAAAACACAGTCCCTTTATATACCTTCACACCTCAAGCCGAGAATTTTCCATGCACTTCTCGAACAGTCTATACGATCTTGCACAATCACAGTAAACACGCGTTTCAGGAATTCTCTAGAAAAACAGCGCTGTGTGTATCTCCACACACCAGGCTCATCACATGACCTACGACCAGGCGTGAAAACCCAAGGCTTACATGACAACGAGAGTTCAACTAGTACGGATTAAACATAGAATGTAATACGCGGCCAGACACGAGCACCACAACAGGAGTTAGTCCGTGTCACATAATAAAAAGAGCACCTGTAACAATATAACTATTTATATGTAAGTTCCGAAATACTGTACCTTATCAACAGCAGGACGTTCCAAGTCTCTCGTAGCGGTCTCACCAGAAAATGGCTCATATTCTGTTGACAAAAACGGGCTCCCATGTTCTGTTTTACAGCAGGCATGGAAACCTTAAACAAATATAAAATGTAAAAGCATACATTTTATATATGTCCAAAACATGTGAAGAAGATATCCCTATACACGGCACAAGTTTTTGTATTAGCTGATATATATAATATATATATATATATATATATTCACTTAAGGAGAACTATAACTGCCCACACCCTGATATTGTATATATCTATATTAATCTATATATCTGTATTTTATATATGTCAGTTTATATATATGTGTGTACATATATATTTATTTCAGTGTATATATATATATAAACACTGGACAGCCACATTCTGGTTAGTATTTATATATAATTGTTATGTAATATCAGTCAGGGCATAATTCTTGTGTACCGGTAATCTTGTAGTTTCTTTCGTAATAAATTCTTGTGGCCACTAATTGACTTTTATCTGCCTTAGTTCATATTGTCTGTTGTATGCATGGAGGAGTATTTGTAAATTCAGCCAAGCTACCCCAACTAATTAATTACAAAAACCGCATCCCTGTAATACTGTTTATCAGATTTAGGGGTGGGGCCCAAGTTTAGTTCCATTTGGTGGCAGCGGTGGGGGGCATTCGTGTAACACCATTTTGGCCACCCCGCAGTTGCAGGAATCCGTGCAGAACTTCTCTTCAGATAGACATGGACAAGCCCCCCTCCGGTCGCCCCCTCCGACGACCGGACAGGTTACAGATGTTCCCTCAAGAACACGCACTTCTGTCACTTGATCCTAGATTTTTTCTAGACATCTCTACGCGAGTGAAACTAAAATGGGAATCGGATGAATACTCCAGTTGAAGGTTTTGTATAGATATAGGATGCGTAGAACGCGTCATAGCTGCCCACTGATATCGCCAGTGCTGTAAC
This sequence comes from Sipunculus nudus, assembly GCA_026874595.1. Lineage (NCBI taxonomy): Eukaryota > Metazoa > Annelida > Sipuncula > Golfingiida > Sipunculidae > Sipunculus > Sipunculus nudus. The sequence goes on from CM049318.1 coordinate 34,330,097, forward strand.
TTCAGCTGCTGTCACAGGTGCTGGCCTGCTGAAGTCGTATTCTAAATAGAACCAACTCCCTCACTGGGTCACAGCGTCGGACGACGTTAACCCGCCCAGAAGACTAGACAATCACTTTAATTTTTCTGACACTAGGCTGACAATAGGCCTATAGGCTATATATAGCTTAACGTTTAGCATGCTGGAGTCAACCATATCGGCCGCGGGCTGGGCAGCGGGCCACCATTTCGGTCGCCGGGCTACCTCATTTCTACAAACAAGGTTTCATCATAATTAAAACTAGCTTGTTCAACCAGAAATATGATACACTTAATAAAATTATATATTTATTCAAAATATGATTAGTCGTATTTTTATAAGAAACATGCGTAAGTAAAAATCACTTGCATTGAATAATAAAGAACATTACTTTGTCCTGTAACTTCGTTCACAGATGTATATGAAAGGATAGCAAATCAGGTTTTAATTGTCGTGACGTATTTGAAACAATCGTCTAAAGTTTAATTAATAGGCACTACCAAAAAAATAATTGTTAAACTCTCTCTCTCTCTCTATCTCTCTCTCTCCATATATATATATATATATATATATATATATATATATATATATATAGTAACATATATACTTTTATACTTTCTATATATATATATATATATATATATATATAGTTATAAATATGTGTCTGTGTTTGTGTATAATTGCTGTATTTCTAATAAACTGTGAACCGAACCGATGTATGAGTATATAAAAATATTTTATATATCATCTGATATATACGATTAATTAAGTTTGATCATGTTATAATTTTACACTTTTTACTTCAATCGTAATGTTTATATGGTATATATTGATCATAATATATATCATGATTATATCGTATGTTAAAAACTACGTCATTCAGTACATTGTGCTATTTGTATTATCCATTTGAAATAAGTATAAAATCCATTTAAACTTCACTTACTTGCTCGGCGATAATTGTTGCTGTGAATCAATGGTCAGTTGCAAGAGTACCCGCCTCGAAGTGCAGGTGTGATAAACCAAGAATCCTTGACCTAGTATACAAAGAGCTAACGCGCTGTGCCGTTTCCCTCTTCGTTCATTTTGTACTCGACTGTGATAGTTGGAAATACGTTTTGCATTTTCCAGGAGTATCCCAGTTTTTTTTAGAGTTTACTTTATAATTTGTTAGCAAGATGTTTATAGTTTTAATTTATAGTTTTAAGACAAAGTTGAATATATTTCGGGATCGAAAGTTTCGATTGTGACCTCTGTATAAATAGTTATGATTTATAGTTAGATTTCTTAATTGCAGTAATTTAGATTTCGTTTGAATTAAATGAACACATATGTAATTTCTATATTTATAATATATATAATAAAATATATTTAAAAAGATGTATAAAGTTTTTATTTGTTGATTTATTTCTGCTGTTTATTCCTGATGTTTGTTTTGTTTTGTTTGAAGGTGTTTGTGTAAATGTGTACTGAAATTTGAGATTGTGTTTGTGGAAATGTTTGTACTGAAATGTGTGCGCTTGAGTTCTTCCAATGATTAAATTCACATTGAAGGTTTTATCAGTTAGGACTTAATATATAGCCGTGTATGTTGTAATTAGCTAGCCCAGAAAAACGGCGGCTAGTAATGAAGTAGCACAGCGGCCGAAATGGTGCCCCGCAGCCCAAGTCGCGGCCGATATGGTTGACTGACTAGAGCCAGGGCCCTGCAGTGGTTTCGTCGGGGTTGCGGCCGAAATGGTTGCCCGTTGTGCGCTGGCGGCCAATATAGTCGATTTGAGGCCGGCGGCCGATAACGTCGGCGGCAGAAATCGACCTATACCACTGACGCTTGTGGGGGACCTATATTTGTTGCTTGGCCTATTTTCTTTTTGCACGGTTCGTTTGTTCAATAAGATTACCGACTTGTCGTTTTTGTGATGTAATATCCTGTATTTCTCCTTCATACCTAGGTTACATTGAGCCGAGGTACGTTACATCTCCGGATGTAATCCTTATTTTTTTCTCACTTGCTGGGCGGGCTAAATGAAGATGGCATTATAACCTCGTTACTGGCTGCCGTGTGTGATTTGGAGGTTGGTAGGCTCTCATTTCAAATGAACGGCCAATCTTTCATTTTATAAATGTTCCTTTTTTCCTTTACTGAGTAGAGTGTGCGATATTAGGCCTAAAATCTAAATTTGTTTTATAATCCAGTCGATCATACCACAATACATGTGATCATTTTTAAGCCTTATAGGCGAACATAACAAATATAGAACACCAAAACCATATATAAATTTTTAAGATTACAGTTTAAGTGAGGTTGCATCAATATTTGTAAGTAGTCTCTCCAACAGACGCCAGGTGCCGCTACCGCTCTTGCACCAGTACGTCTGTTATTGGACGCCATTTTTCTTAGGAACGGAAGTGTTGTTTGGCATGCGCAAGGAATCCCCCTCCTATACCACCCTTGCAATAGACAAGCAAAAGTGGATTATTTTTGCCACACAACCAAACAATATTGTTTACTTGTCTATATTTGGGTCTGCTTGGTTTTTGCAAGGGCGACACCCATTCTTGTTTCACCTCCAGATGCTAGGGGGGTTTCCTTGCGCATGCCCAACGGCACTTCCGTTTTTCAAGATTCTTGAAAAAAATGGCGTCCAATAACAGACGTACTGGTGCAAGAGCGGTAGCGGCACCTGGCGTCTGTAGGAGAGACTATATTTGTAAGCAGTCATTGTGTTTCCTCGATACGACGGTTCAGCGTGCAAAGCATATCGGTAAGGCCAAAAAAAAATAAGGTATGGTTCTCAGGCAATTTTTTTCAGAAATCGGTGCGGGCGGGCGGTATTTTATTTTTGACCTCTTTTTGAACGCTCCGATAAAATGTCATATGATCAGTGAAAAATATGAAAATAACAATTTTTTTTTGCTAAACAGGCAAAGGCACTACATAAATTGTATTATTTATCTACTTGAAAGATAAAAATCAAAATAAAAATTTTTGATGCGGGGGTTAAAAATTGACGCGGGCGGTGCCTGAGAACCACACCTTTCATTTTTTTTTGGCCTAATGGTAACAATGTAGAGTACCGAAACATCGGTATATTGAAAAACCCTACAAAGTTCTCTATATACGAACCCCTCTCCCACTTTCTGTTTTTCCCTTCACTTGTGAGCTCTCCAGCGCATGGAGAGCGCCAAAAAGTGTGAGATTTTTTTTTTTTTTTATATTGTTTATTAAAATCAGGATATATATATAAATACACAATTATAAAGTCTGTTAGCAATCCATATTAACCTTCATATACGAAATTTCACATGCAAGTATACAAACAAATACTAAATTTAAACCACACCTTCAACAATATATCAACCAACATTCAACAGTAACTCCCCCCCCCCCCCCCGCCAATTAAAAAAAGGTCAAATATTAACACAGAACTCATAATCATCATCTACTGAACACAGTGCATTCTTATAACACCACAAATCCAGAAAAGCTCTTTTCTGTCCAAGTTCTATAAATTTTAAGTGCTCTTCTTTTAACCTACTGGTGATTAACGTTTTAAACCAAATAACATTATTCACATCATTATTGTACAGTCTCATATTTCTACATTTCCACAGTATGTATTTACCCGAAACAAGAAGGAAATCTAAAAGCTTAATGCATACCTCTGAAAAATCTCCCTGTCTATGGTTAAATCCAAAACATATAGTAAATAGATTTAAAGTAACAGTTTCCTCAGCAACTCTGTTAAATATGTAATTAATCTCTTTCCAAAATCTTAAAGCTACTGAACAGTCATAAAATATGTGCAAATTTGTTTCTCGTCTTAAACATACATCACATAAATCATCCGATAATATTTTACATTTCTTTAAAAAATCCTTTGTTGGCAGAGCAAAATGTAACGACTTCCAGTTAATATCCAAGTGTAATCTGTCACTAAGTTTAAAATAACATCTGCTAAAGACATGTTTTGTTTCCAAATCGTTATTAAAAATGTTCCGCCATTTCACCATACAAGCTGGAGAATTCTTCATGAGCAACATGCCATACAACAATTTAACAGAAAAATTTGAAATAGATATTTCATTTTTCCCCTGATTAATCACGAAATCAGACGTATAATCTGAGTCCCTTCCGCACCTTAAAATATTAACCCAATCTGAATCAATACAATTTATTAATTCCTCGTACATCTTTTCGATTTTACCATCCGGTTTAATTTTATACCGTGCGGATACCTCATCGAACCTGTGGAAATATCCGATACGTCTATTCCAAATGTGTTTTATTTTACAACATCCATTTTCAATAAATTCTTTAAGGAAGAACTTTTCACCAGAATCATTAATAATCTCATCATTCAGGAACAGTATTTGATCAAAAATTGCAGTTTTGTTCATAGGTTGGATCTTATACGTAACTTTCAATTTATACCAAGCGTCCAACATTTCCCGATACACAACTGGTTGATCTCGACAATTCTTATAAGTAACATTATAGCTACATCTTAATATGTTTTTACCAAATGAGGTGCCTCTGTGCAAACCAATAAAATACTCCGCTAAAATGCGACATTTGTGATCCATGTTTAATACTTTGGATATCCATGTGATTCTCTGTGCAATAATCTTATTTTTAATGGACACCAGATTTTGTCCACCATTATTCCTAGGTAGCATGATGATATCTTTGGCCACCAGGTGTCTCTTATAGCTCCAGAAAAAGTCAATAAGAAGCTTTTCTATCTTATCAGACACCCATGATGGCATATGAATAATATTAGAAAAGTACCATATTCCACTACTAGCAATTGAATTAATAATAACCATCCTACCTGTAAAAGACAAATTCCGGTGAGACCACATAGCCAAAACATTTTGCAACTTCTTAATTTTAACCTCCCAATTTTCATTACACACATCAGTATTTCCAAAATAAAACCCTAATACTTTTACTTGATAAGATGTCCACTTAATATTACCTGGTGTTTCGTTCTTACCAACGTTACAACCTAGCCACAAACCTTCTGTTTTTTCCTTATTGATCTTTGCCCCAGAAGCTCGCTGAAAAATATTTAAAAGAGTTAGACAAGCAGTTATCGATTCAGTATCTGAAACAAAAATAGAAGTATCATCTGCATACTGTACGACTTTTAACTCTGTGTCGTCTGGTAACTTTATACCTTTAATATTATCATCACATCGAATGGCATTTGCCATTATCTCTGCAACTATAATATACAAAAGAGGACTTAAAGGACACCCTTGTCTAGTGCCTCTTGAAAGAGTGAAAAAGGACGACAGGAAACCATTTATCTTAACACAGCTCTGCACATCTGTGTAACACAATTGTATCCAATTAATAAACCCTGGCCCAAATCCGAAGATTTTTAGACATTTAACCATAAATCTCCAATCAATTCTATCGAAAGCTTTTTCCTGGTCTAAACATAACATAGCACCAGGTATTTGTTTAAAGTTGACATAATCTATCACATCTCTTATTAAGGAAACAGACTGCATTATGGAACGACCTTTAATAGAGCAAGTCTGGTCATTTGCAATTATTTCATGCAACACTTTTAACAACCGATTACTCAAACATTTAGTCAAGATCTTATAATCTACGTTAAGTAAAGAAATCGGACGCCAATTTTTTAACAGTTCACGATCACCTTTTTTAAATAACAATGATATTACACCCCGCCTCTGTGATGTAGAGAGATTTCCAATTTTATACGCCGTATTCACCACTTTAATGAAATAATTTCCTAAAATGTCCCAAAAATGTAAATAAAATTCCGCTGTCAATCCATCAAGCCCTGGACTTTTTTCCTTTTTAAAACTCTTTAAGGCTACTGTGGCTTCCTGTAAAGAAATTTCACCTTCACATTGTTGCATGTTTTCAATTGAAAGTTTCTTAGAGACCTTGGCCAACAGTAAATCTTGGGCCCTGGAGTCAGTTTGTTCCGCAGAATAAAGACATGAATAAAAAGATTTCCCCACTTCGAGCATGTCCTTTATGTCACAATGAACAATGCCCTTTTCATCCTTTAAAGTCTGCATGGTTCGGCGAGCACCTCTTTGTTTTTCGAGCCCAACAAAGAATTTTGTCAGGCGTTCACCTTGCTCCCTAAACTGGACTTTACACCTAATGGCCGTAGCATTTGTTTCTTTCTCATTGAAATCCCTCAGTTTCTGTTCTATTTTTAAAAGTTGTTCTAAATTGACACACAAACCTTGCTCGCGCTCTGAAAGCAAGGAATTGTATTCTCTTTCCAAGCGGAATTTTAACCTTCTTTTAGCCTTGACCTTATCTTTACAATAGCTTCTGGTAAGCTCTTTGAGTTTTTGTTTCCCCAGATCCCACCAGAACAAAATATTATTGTACTTTTCCTTACTAGTTTGCCAACGCTTCCAAAAATCTGTCACTATTTCATTGTATAAAGGATCTTTTAAAACTGAACTATTGAAATGCCCGTAGCCTGGCCCCCGAGGTTTACAGTTAAAATCGATGTTCGCTGTGACACATTCATGGGCAGACAAAATATTCCTTAAAATAGCACAATGTTTAATGAAAAGTACACGTCCAGTATAAATTCTGTCAATCCTAGTATGTACTTCATACCTTTTCCAGTGATGGCTAAAAGCTTTTGTTTCAGGGTTTAAAACTCTGAAAGAATCTGTTAGCATGTATTTCCGTTTAAGATTATTAATTTCTTCTCTACCAACAAGACAACCTTTATGTGATATATTACCTCCTTGTTTATCGAGATTGATATTTTCTATGCAATTAAAATCCCCCGCTAATATTACCGGACACTTCACTGGATCTGTTGATAGAATAAAATTATTTAAGTTTGAGAGAAAGGTACGTCTGTCGCTTGAACCATTAGGACAGTATACATTAATTAAATTACATTGAGTTTGACCAAAATCAAGAATAATACTCACAATGCGGCCTTCGGTGTCTGTTTTCTGCTCTAGGACTTGCCCGTCACAAGCGGTGGATACCCATATTACAGTTCCACAGTGACGATTAGCACAACCACTGGAAAAAACATTACCTTGCCAGGACTTAAAGATTTGAGAACTCTCATAGGACGATAAAAAGGTTTCCTGTAAACAAAGAATATCAATTTTATGTTTCAAAACGTAGTTTCTTAATGACAGTTGTTTTTGTGTAACACAAAGTCCTCTGATGTTAAGACTAGCTACAATGAAAGTTAATAAACAGTATATAAAAGGTAAATTCATGAAAGTTCATAATTTAGGATAGAAAGTCCTGATCCTCAGAGGTCGGCTGGTCTGAGACTCTGGTAGAACTTGGGGTCTGAAGATCCGTGTTCCGGTCTCGGTCTTGTGGGTGTCGGCGAGGGTCTCCTGGTAGTTGGCTGGACGGCGATTCTGGTAATTTCCTCTTTCTACGTGAATTATGGGCGACATCTACGGGTGTATCAACAATCTGCAGGGGCGGGAAGGGATCGTCGTCGTCGAAGTCAGATAACGCAGCTGCTTGTCCTCTCGGGGGGCTTTCTGGCAGTTCAGGTTCTACATCTTTTACGGCCTCTGTGCTTTCAGTAGTCGGAAGGGTTACCATCAATCCAGGTTCGTCGGCTTTAGTTGGTCTTTCTCTTTCTCTATCGGGACAGTCTCTAGCCACATGGCCCTCCACTTTTCAGCGCCAGCATAGCCTGGTCTTCCCCTTGTAACGAATGTAAGCAACATGACGTTCATTACCCAGGAAGAATTCCATTCTATCGGGGACTTCTCTCTCAATAAACATCAAAATCTCTCTGTCCAAAGTCGGCAGCTCGGTCTCTGGCCAAAACTTGTGGCGGCACCCCTTCACGACTCTGCCGTATCTCTTCATTTCTGCCGTTATCAACTCGTGAGGGAAATTCAGCGGGAGACCCCGCAGTGACACCCATAACGGCTTACTCAGTTCAGCCGCCTGAGTGTCTAAAGTCCTCCCCAAACACTGCACACCATTGACTAATACTTCTTCAGCAAGTTCTGGAGTTCCAAAAATCAGCTGCATTGTGGTACCACTGATTGTATGAACAGCGCACAGCCCCGTCTTGTATTTCTTGACCAGTTCAATGACAGCTCTATTCAGCTCATCGGGTTGGAATTCGTGTCGGCAGACTAGTGATCGAGCAGCGTGGTGTAGACCGGTTTTACGCATCTGACGGGGAGGCCCATCCTCCCATGGGTTGGTGGTCATTCTGTTGGAGTTCAATCAATCAGTGTAGTTGAGTAGTGGGAAATCGATATGTTTAAAAAAACATATAGCAATGGCCCTTCGTCCTTCACATCTCACCGTTTTTGATGGATAAACAGATACGTGAGAATGAGTCTCCCTATAATGCTTTCTATATTTTAAAGGTATTATTAAGGATTACATAATTACACAAAACTTAGTTTTTACACCTAATAATTATAAATATTTTCATTTATTTAAGTGGGTGTAATAAATAATTATTTTTTATGTTTTACATTTTTGTTTTTGTTGAAGACAAAAGAAATAATTGCTTCTTTTTAAACGGATTGCTAGTAAATATTTGTTACCGGTAGCGGATAATAGGTGGCGCTACATGCAACGGGACGCTAACAGATCATATATCTTATGGGAGATTCCCATACTCATCACGCAGCCATCTCTATCCATTCCTGGCAATAGTGTTGTATATTTAGACATCTCTGTAGGCCTGTACTTGTGGCCAGTCTCAGATATTACATAAAATGGCTAAGGGTATAGAGCACCAGGAGTATTACCTGCATACCGGTATGTGATCTTCTAATAGTAAATGCATAGTTTGCATCTGGCTCTGTCGACAGCTGGATATAGCTTTAATATATAACTCACAAAGACTGAGGTGTGCTCATCATGGATGGGTCAAAGACCACTGGCTAGTTTAGATGAATGCATTGGCAAACCAGAGTGAGATAAAGAGCATGATGTTCATTTGAGACCATGACTTAGAGTTTACTCCCTCTGCAGTTCCATAGCCTTCCCCTTTTCAATTATTTAGCTGATCTTCACTGAACAGGATTAATATCTTTGACTAATACAAGGTGGGAACTGTGATGAGCAAATACTGTCCCCCATCTAGTGCAGCTGGTGACCAGTAGTGTAACATACTGGTCAATAAGGGTCTAAAACACTACTAGTCTGGTTGGCAGTGTTGTCTGGTTGGCACTACTGCCAACCAGACCACTTTATGTGATGTATAGCTTTTAGTATACTAGTCACCCTCTATGCATCAGTGCACAGCCAGCCACATTATACCATCTAATTAGATGAATAGCTATAAAAACAAATGGGGGCATGATAAATCTTTGTACCACTACCATATAGTATAATATAGTAGTGTTGTAATTAATCATATATAGCAAGATGTATCTTTTTCCATCTGAATACAGTGTTTATACCAATAATCCAAAGTCGATAAAATTTACTATAATAAAATTGTATAAATGGTTACTTAATTAGTAAAATAATAGATATTTATGATGTAGAATAATAACTGTAATGATGGTGTATATTTTCCATAGCAAATTAACTTTACACACGTGTGTGGTTAATTCCAAGTGATCTTATTTGATCTTATGTTATTATTTTTTATGTAACAGTAACAATTAGTAACCATTGGTGAGTTGGTTGTCAGAGTGGGAGTATGTTGTGACAGTACGTAGGCATACACCTACAAAACCAATAAATAGAATAACGATAACCAGCTTGACAAATATCTTATTATATTTTTTTTAAATAAATTTAGGAAATATCAAAATAAATCATGACTATAAATCTAATTTATGTAAAATCACAAATTAAGTGTCACATTTTTCATTTTATTTAATTACTGTTGTGTGGAAGATTAAATACATTTTAAATGGTGTTTTCCAATATATATATGCATATTACTGTTGCAATATATAATATTAGTGTTGATAATAAGAATTTTGGAAACGGAATATCGAATATTTGTGATATATACAAATCGATAAATACTAAGTGTCCTGTGAGAGTAAACTTGGTAAAATGAACCAACCTAGAATCTAGGGGGGCTTATATAGGTGATTATAAGGTTGTTTTTTCTACATCAAAGGATATAATAATGAATGAATATCTTTAATGTACTGCAACCACAACCTTTCACGTACTGTCATAACACATTCCCACTCAGACAAGTCACCAAAGGTTAATTTGTCTTACATCACAAGAAACTCATTAAAGCTTCTGATGAGATCAAAGGGAATTAGCCTCACAGAGTGATCATTCAGGTTTGATGGAATTTAAATGTCTACTTTTTATACCATCACTACAATTATTATTCTACTTGATAAATTGTGGCAATATTAATAATATGGTAAATCACATCTTATTAGGTTACTGTTGGGAATATTTGTCACTGTTTAGATCTATTGTACAAAGTCTTATATCACACACTTTAAAAAAAAAATTGGCGGCCTCTTTCAATGTTTAAGACAGATTATGAAATAACTGCAAAACTCTTGTCAAATAGATTCAAAACAATATTATCTCGTATTGTTAATATGGACCAAACAGGATTCATTATAAAAACAGATACATCGGGGAAAATATTATGAAAATTACATATATATTTGCATATGTCAGAAAACATAAAATAAATAATTTCTTTATATCAATCGATTTTGAAAAAGCTTTTGATTTTTTCAGAACGATCCCAGATTCAGAATACTTTAAGTCTCTACAAATTTGGAGAATTTAAAAAAAGATGGCTTAATATTCTTCACACTTACATCAGCAATTGTGTCATGAATAGAAGTTGGCCTACTGAGTATTTCACAATTTCTCAAGGAATATTTATTCATTTTAGCATCTGAAATATTAGCTTGTAATTTCATATTATATATATTAACATAGATAAATCTGTAGTGATGCCAGTAGATGAAATATTAAATGATAAAGAAAATTGTTTTTTTTTCAATTAAATTTTGTCAGATATGATGCTAACTGTACTAAAACGTGTAACATTCAACAAAGCTAACTGCATGCTCAACACTTGATATGTTAGTTCTTCTACTTAAAAGATATATATATATATATATATATATATATATATATATATATATATATATATATATATATATATATATACTTCTAAATTGAAAAGACACACTAGCTTCAACACTTTGGCAGCTTTTAAGCTTAAACTAGGCAAATACATAATACTGAGAAATACATAGCTAAACAAACTATACTAATGTTTCAGTGAATTATAATAAATGGAAAGCATTAAGCAAAGCAAGTTTTAGAATAGTTCATACACATTTCATATATTTTTTTTTTTTGTTTCCAGTTCGGTAAACTGTCCATTGAGCAGTGATTTGTATTTTATCATTTTTGTGATTTGTGTTTTATCATTTTTATGACCTTCTAGATAAAAAAATAACAAAGATATATAAATTAAAAGTTTTGTACATGCATATGTTGGTTTATGTATGATGTCTTCATTTCTTGTTCTTCGTCATGTTTATGTAATAGTCTTTTGTATATTGTCGGTTGTATGATTGTATCTGTTTTCTTTTTGTACTTATATCACTTACGTCTTATATCACTCTGGTGATTGGTGCACAAAATAAGTTACTGTTTACTTCCTATGTATATATGCACCATATTGTTAATATGTTAAATAAAATGTTATCAAATTATTGCCATTAGTTGAATATAGTACCATCTGTTGGAACTATTGTACAAAGAATTATGTCACTCTTGTGAAGCTTTCTCCTTCATTAAATAGCAGATGCATTATATCAAAAAGCAATTAATCAAGTTCATGATTGCTGGAACTATTTTTCATCTTTTGGAGAGAATAACTGATAATATCTGGATAATAGTAACTTACTGCATGATAGTGTGGTTTGTACTGATTATTGTACATATTGGATATTTAAAGTAGTTTTTATGATTTATATGAAATAATATTAATGGTTTATAATAAATATCATGCTTTCTTTAATGTACTGTAACGGAAAGGTTTCATGTACTGTGATCACTATCAGACAGTCTTCTCACAAAAGGTTACTGTTACATCAAAACTCATTAAAGGTTACTGTTATATCCTGACAAGTTCAAAGGTAATAACCACATGCAGTGGCACAAGGCTATCTTACTAATAACAAATAACTTATAATATTTAAAAAAATTGCTTACTATAGCATGGTTTGGCTATACATATTGTGTATTTAATTTTTATAAGCAAAGGTTACAGTTATATAAAATAATAAACTTATTACAGGTTACTGTTATGTGGATACTGTTAATTGTCTAAGGAATAGACCCACCATCCCCAAGTAATTACTCAACTGCACATATAATCAGATAATGGCCTATATGGTGGGTGTCTCAGTGTTAAGCTGTTTATACAGCTATTCATCTAATTAGATGGTATGGTGTGGCTGGCTGTGCACTGATGCATAGAGAGTGATTTTATACATCTCATATAGTGGTCTGGTTGGCAGTACACTGCCAACCAGACCAGTAGTGTTTTAGACCCTATTGTACTGGTCTAACGTATATGTACTAGGCTTACATATACTTATTAGAAATTGATTGCTTTATGCTTGAGTTTTATTTCAAATTTCCGTATAGGGCAACATATGCAAGGAAAATATGTTTAAACTTAAATTATGTATATTATTTCAGCTAAACATCTGAATAGGTTGAATTTATAATTACTTTAAATATTTAAAGGAAACACAAATTAAGCTAGTGTTTGCTTAGTGTGTCTGACATTTACACTTACTGTGCAGTAAATAATTTTATTTTGTAAAGTGAAAATTCTTAAAAATAAAAATAAAAATGTTAATTCCCTGACACTCTGTTCTTACCAGCGAAAAATCTGGAAAAGTCATACCTTTAACAAACACGGTGAAGCTGCCTACTTACAAAAGATGGTCATTTATAATAAATAAATGAAAATAAATCATAATTTGTTTAGTCGGCTATCTTTTTGGTAGTCCTTTATGTTTATCTGCGGATTGAAGGCGGACTGACTAATTTTTAGGAAGAAATGGATTTCCGGGAAGACCTAAAGTTTTCTTTGAATACATCCAATCTAGGTGCTCTTGCGTTTAATTAAAATCCATCATTTTAGGTCGGCGGACGCATTTTTTCCCTACTATATACAGTGAAACCAAAGTCTAAAATTCTATTTATTTATATATATCATTTGGAATATATTAATATTCTTCCCTGCATAGTGGGGGGGGGGGGGAGATGATTAAATTGACCATCCACCCCCTTGCCAAAAGGTGGGTGGGATATATACCCCCCCCCCCAAACGGCCATATTGACGCCCCTGCCTACGTACGACACTGCTGTTTAGGATTTTTCGGCGTCTCATTCTGACCCACAATGCACAGCGGCTGCTATAGGCCTTTACACCAGCGGCGCAGCTATAAATATAGTGAAGAGTGTAATGTACGTAGTCCGTTCAGGTGATTAACATAAATAGGGACTTCACGGAATAAGTAATATTTTGCAAGCATGCGCATGCGTTTCCTTGAAATGATAAAAATTTTTATTTTTGAAGTATAGGCCTAAATATTGTCGACCGTCCAACTGTGCCAGAATGGGGTTAGTTTTGAGAAGAAACGATCTCTGGCAGAAGGTCACGTGGTCCTGAAAGAGAGTAGTGAATGGTTTGGCCTGCTCTGGTTTGCTCTAGAAATTATGGCAAGAGGCCTTAAAAGAAATCTATTGTTTGTGTTTTAGATATGTTTAGCATAATCTCACACAAAATTAATGGTATCAGTTAAATATTTTAATTCTGTGGCCAATCAAAGACATGGTGTCCAAATGGTTATTTGGGACTGCTTGGAGGGGTAATGTTTTGCTTCACTGCATTCGGACAAGAATGGTGAGTAAATGAAATACACAAGCCCTGATTTTCTGGGCCTTGTTTGACTGTAGAAACAACAAATTATCAGGTATAACAGATTTGATATCAGAATTTAACATGAAAATTATTTAAAAGAGGCCCAAACTTCAGGTTTTTTGTAGATGTTATATAGGAAAAATAAATACAACCACATGTCCAAAACGGTGTCATCACCCAGGCCCTGCCATATTATTTTTGTTCCTGTGCACGAAATCGCCATACGCTCGAATTGTCACTCACGTCTTCATCTGTGTGTGCATGTGTCTCTTTGTGTGCCTGAGCAATAACTAATAACCGAGCGTCTGAATTAATTTTGATGATATAGTGTTGAAGAATGCACCATGGACGAAAGAGGAAACATCATTATATTGGGACGAATAGTAAAATTAAAATACAGATCTGGTTCCGGATTCAAGATTTGTCCCTTTTTGCATGCTGTTTTTCACGTTTTCCCTACTTTATCTTTGAATTTATATCTACCCGTCCCAAAATTAATCGTGCATCTCTTCCTCAATATCACATGTTTTCCTGTGTTTCTACTTCGGAATGCATATTCCCCTTTGTTATAATATTTGTGGTCAAAAACACTTGGCCAGAGTCATGACGACACAAGCAAAAAAAAAAAAAAAAAATGACAAGAAAACCATACGGCTTGTTGTCAACAGAATGCAATTTAAACCGGATGTGACGAGGACCTGGCTCGCTAGTGCTGCCGCCTTGGTGGACAGAATGGAACTAAGAATCTTTGAGTTGCCCATTACATAAAAAATCAAGTGAGAAGTGTGTGAGAATGAAGAAAAAAAACTTTCATCAGCTGTGGTGAGTAACAGACGTCATCACCATGGAAGATGATTGAAATGTAAGATCTATAACAGTGAGTGAACTGACCTCATAATAACTCCTGGCTGTGACAAGGGGTACGTTCCAGCCTGGACACGACAGCTAGCTGTTGTTTGCCGGCGTAATGCATCCTGTGGCCTTTTGGGAATAGGTTGTGTGTGTATAAGGACTGGACACGATATCAAAACGTGCCCCGAGAACATCGTCAAGGCAGGAAGGTATCTTCGGAAAGAGTTGGAGGCAATTCGATGTGTATCAGCTTACCCTTTAGTGGAATAACGGTTTTTTTATACCATTCCACATTCCACCATTTCTCTCTCTCTCTTTCTCTCTCTCTCTCTTTCTCTCTCTCTCTCTCTCTCTCTCTCTATATATATATATATATATATATATATATATATATATGAGAATGAATGATCTTCGGGAATACAGTCTTTCCTCCGCGGTCACACAGCGCTCTAAATGCTTAGTAACAGAGCATGATATACTAGTATTAAGGTAATAGTATGTGATAGATCTGAGTCACTACCGCCAGTTTCGCCTCATCGGTTCATCAGGTGACTGTAATTCAACTACTGCGATATCGGTGTTTATCATTTCTTTCTTGGTGCCCTTGATTCATGGCAATATATATTTGTGTTTCAGTGTGTATGACGAAATACATGTCTAAAAGGCGCAGAAAAGCCCCCACCGTATCCCAATCCTGACAGTGGTGCTGCGTCCACTATATTTTCAAATCCTTGATACGCCACTGACAATAAAAAGGGAGAAAAAGAGAAAAAGCCATCTGCAATATAACTACTTTTGTGTTTGTGTAGCCACATATAGATACATATTTCTAAAGAGAGTTCATGTCACGCTACCCTGTTTCAAGCAAAATTGTGAAAGCGCCTTAAAGGTCATGTTGGACGATCCGGCAGAAAGAAGACGGAAAAACCCGTCCTGATAGCTCAAGATGATTGAAAATCAGCTAAGGTAAGTAAAAGCGAGCACACCCGGTACCTTCGTACAATCTAGAATTAACATAAACAGATGAGAATGCCTATATTCATCCATTGATCGCGTATATATGTTCAACACGTTTCATACAAGGGAACGGCTGCATGCTGCCGGCATCAATAACTAGGTCAAGAAAACCGAAAGAGAGATGTATAATCTATGAGTCCCGTACTCCAGACCGACGGATAGCAAAAGAAATACTGCGTGATGTATTGTTTTAGAAGAAAAGGTTTAATTCATGATTTACTCAAAGCTCTTGACTGACCTGTAAACGTTGACTTATACCACTTCTAAATCAGCTCTTGAACATTAAAGGTAGGATATCTTATTGTCAATATGTCGGATTTATAACTCATTTAGAGAATCAATTTTTGGACGATGTCTTCATATTGGAAGTTGTGTCATTGTGGTCAGTTGACTCGGAAATCATTTTCTTTTCTTCTTGTGTTGTGTGTGATAATGACTCTCGTATCATATCAAAACGTGGAAATCGGCAGAACTAAGCTTGGTGTGAGGAAAGGAATAATCGGATCACTGGGAGCTCAGGGTGAGGGGGGTAGCGTCCCAATGAAAGCCGAGAACGAACGAGGGTTAAAATCCTCGACGGTTAAAATTCTGAAGGGCAACCTCTTCATAAAACAGAACAAAACGGCCGCCGATGTTAGAAATCAAAATTCGCTTAGAGCTCTCCTGGCAAGGAAACAAAAAGAGCCTGTGTACGTGTTGAATTATAATTTTACCCCAGGAATTATCTGCCCTGAGGGGCCCCTTGCTGGAGGTCCGTTTGCTTATAATATGAGTAATGCAACAATGGGGGATGTTATCAGTAAATACCCCAACATGAGCGAGGGTGGACATTGGACACCGGAGCCATTGTGTCGTCCCCGCTATAACGTCGCTATTGTAGTTCCTTACAGAGACCGGCCGTCCCATTTGCCTATCTTCCTTAATAACCTACACAAGTTCCTACAACTTCAATTCCTGGAGTACACAATATATGTTGTTGAACAGGCCCCGGGGGTTTTGTTCAACCGAGCTTTCCTTATGAACGCCGGGTACCTAGAGGCCAAAAAAATCCGGCGTTACGACTGTTATATATTCCATGACGTCGACATGATACCCATGGATACCCGAAACGTCTACAACTGCTCCGACAATCCACGCCACCTGGCGGTTGCTAGAGATAAAGCACGTTTCAGTATGCCTTACAAAGACTTTTTCGGCGGGGGAGTGGTTATGAAGCCGGAACACCTGGAAGCGATGAATGGATTTACAAACATTATGTTTGGATGGGGCGCTGAAGACGAAGAGGCTTACTTAAGAGTTATACATTCTAATTTAACAGTTGAGCGGTACCCGAAGCTGTACGGACGGTACAGATCGATACTCCATCGCTACAAAGAGATCGGGAATCCCGTAAGCGGGAGAAGGTACGCAGATGTCTTGAAAGTTCACTCCGTTTATAAATCCGATGGCATAAACTCCATCAAATACAAGCTCCTGTCGACTGACAAAGAGAAGTTGTTCACGAGATTTCTAGTAGATGTTACCGGACCAAAGACTCACAAAGATATAAATAGATTCATTGATGAAAAGCTAATGGTGTTTAAAGGAGAGGAAATTGGGGAAAACATCACCAGAATGCAAACACCAATCAAGCAATACAATAATACTTCTGGTGAAGCAGCATTAATACCTTGAGCAAATATTGATGTTTAAGTTTCATAAACAATTGTGAAAAGAATGTGCATCCTCTCGAGCCATTAGTTCATTTTGGATGAATATAACAGTTTTCCAGCTTAACCGTCTCGTCACGTGGACATACAATCTTCTATTCACATGTTTTATTTGCTGTTATGACTCTGTGCGTGAATAAACACAATCCACGTGTCTGTTTACCATAAGAAGACTGTATGACCAGTTTTTTTTTATCTAGCACATGCTCGATATCTCCCAAACAAGAAGAAAATATTACCATAATAGTGTAAGGAGAAAACACAAGACCAGCTTCTGTAGCTCAGGGGTAGAGCACAAACTCAAAGCCGGGAGGTCGTTGGTTCAAATCTCAGCCGAGGACGGGTGAGATTTTCACGGTCGGCCCTAAACAAAGGATGAGCGCTTTGCAGGCATAATGGGAAGGCTGTGCCCCACAGCCTTGTGTCAATCACAAATGAGTGCGTCTTTGGGAGCTCCCTCGAAGATATGACCCAGCAATGAGGATGATTACAAACCCAGGATCTGCAGGTGCGGTAGGCACCGAGCCAGGGTAACAACAGGATATAAAATAAAAAATGACAGGAAGGGAGTGCTACCGCCTTGTCACTTAGTCCCTAACCAAAATGGAACTCTACAAATGTAAATACTAAGCTTAATAATTGGAAAAGTCAGCATTTAAAAATGGAGGCGGTAACCTCCACCAAACAAATCTTTTAAAGAGGAGAAAACTCTATTTAAAGTGTCCATTTAATATGACTGGTATGTGAATAGGTCCCTTTTAAGGTTCTCCAAACGACAACAATACAAGAACGCAGCTGCTTCAGTTGACATGTCACATGTTCAAAGTGTTAGAGGAGGGCCTGAGGAAGAATTTAGGCTGACTCTTAAAGCGCAGCAATACTTTTACTCGCACCACCTCGTTATTAGCAACGAGAACAACGAAACAGACTCTAACGAAACAATAAAAAAAACTCGGAACCCTCGAAAGGTGCACTCAAGTGAGTGAAACACAGCCGTTGGGTACGGCCTTCCTATTGAACCTGCAGAGCGCTCACTCTTGATGGGGCCGACCGTGAAAAATCTCGAATCGGCTGAGATTCGAACTCACGATCTCCCAGCCTTGAGTCCTGTTCTCTACCCCTGAGCCACAGAAGCACACTTCACATACTTTACATACATATAAACTCAGATTATGTGTACAGTAAAGTTTAGATTAACTCATATCGAATCTTAGCATGACAGTGTCTGCCGAATATTCCGTCCATCACATTGTTGCATCCGTCAGGAGTGTATACAGTTACTTCGTTCGTGTGTGTGTGTGAGTTTGTGTGTATGCAGTCATCCTCGTTCGTGTGTGTGTGTGTGTTTGTAATATTGTTCAAAACATACCTCACGCAATCATGAACGAATTCTCATGAAATTTTCAGGCCATTTCAGAAATGGGCCTGTGAAGAACCGATAAATATTGGCGTGGATCTGGTACATGATCCTGATTCAGGAACGGCACCAAGGAATATTCACAAATGTACTGTCACCTATGCACGCATGAACCCGGGAATATGAGCTAAATCAGTGAATGCAACACGGTTTTGAGAGCATCTCATAATAGGGACCCTCACATGGCGGAGGCTTGCATTCTTTAGATTGCAGATTTCTGGTTATAATTATTTTTCTGTGGATTTCAGAAAGGGCTGCTAATGGTTTCCTTGTCTTATAATGGCATCATGTTACCCCAAGTGCAAAACGCCCCTCCTTATCTACAAGTGGACCAACCCATTAACACCCCTATGATAAAGTATGCTGACCTATAGGTCTGACACCTCACTTGTCCACCAGCAGGCCTTGGGCCAGGATGGGTTACTGTCTAGCTATGACAAGTCTGCACCCTGTGGCATTTATTAATATTTAGTAACTGAGGGAGATAGCTCTCATAGTGTTAAGGACCAGTTATTATTAAAGTTTAGCTCAAGGATATGCAGTTTAGTATGTGCATATACTGTAATATGTTTCGGCTTGATGATATCATTTATCCTAGATACGGACAGATCTTTCGGGATTTTTTTATGAACACTCATTTTCTGTGTTGTTCTACTCGACTTGGTGGAGATATCCTGCAACTCTAAGTCTATCAGTGACCACAATGACGTCAACATCATTATAAGAATCCTCACATTTATTCTTCATTTATTTTTATAGGATATTTAGGAAAATATCGCCACATTCCAATCTCTTTCTCGTTCTTATTTTACATATTCCTTCTTTATATTTAGTGACATACCCTTTGATTCGACACGCGACTAGAGACATCCGGATTTTAGTATATACTCTGAGAACGGTCTAACGTGGGGCGGTCTAACGTGGGACTCTGTCTGTGGAAAGAGTCTAGTGGCCACCAAAAAAAGTATGTCCGAGTAGAAGCCGTAGGAACGCTCTGGAGATGACCCCACCCTCCAGTCACTTTAAGTCACTGGAGGAAACTATTGTATGAATTTATTTGTTCATTAATTTCCAAGGCCATTTCATGATAAATATTATAAATGTAAACATAAAAGTTATTGAACGGACAAGTATTGACCTTCAGCATTTACTATCCCAAATCTCTCTCTCTCTCTCTCTCTCTCTCTCTCTCTCTCTCTCTCTCTCTCTCTCTCTCTCGTGCTAAAACTATAAGTATAATTTTAGCAGAAAATTAGCAACATAACAAAGGTTATCATCGATATTTATATTTATTGATCAACATTTTGGGTCCTAATCAAAGTTTCTGTATATTAGGCCTAAGGTGTATCACGTGGTAACTACAAAGGTCATAATAGTGGTACCTTTTAATAATCAGTTCGTTCTAGCTTTCTAACAAACTCACACTTTCTTTTCATTTAACTCGTAAGAAAATGTTCATCTGAAACTCCCCACTCCTAATCTCGTTTATGAATCTCGGTGAACGTACAACAGCAGTAGTTAGGACCGCACGTTCGATCAGCACAACTCGCATAGATCCCGACCTTCAGACCAACCTGTCGCAGTTTGTTCACCAGTGGACGGTTCTTGTAGACCCTGATGGCCTCCACACAGCGGGCACTGAAACAAGGAAAGTTTGGTAGCCATATATAGGCTTACATCTATTATATATACTACGCGAGACACCAGCTCTCATTGGTCTGATTCTTGGCCCTGTGCCAGAACCGGCATAATAAGATCAACAAAAGCGCATGTTCAAAATCTGGGCTTAACGCACAATGCGATGCCATGCTCTCAGTGGTCTAGTTACAATTCTTTGCTCTGTGCTCCCCCTGGTGGTCATGCCAAGAGAACCATGCCACACAAAGCAGTGATTACACGTAAGGATGCCTAAGACGGCTGTAGTGTACAACCGCTTCGTGAGGAGCGTATACCTATTACATATCGATACATATTCTCTCAGTGCCGGATTAAAAATTATGATATTTTTCCTTGGGTCCCGTACTTTTGAGGACCGCTGCACTTTTTTTTACAGTTCTTATTTTATTGTCTCAACAAGGAGGGTATATATGTTCATTCCTGTTCTAATGTGTGTGTGTTGTGTGTGTGTGTGTGGGGGGGGGTTGACACAACATAACATAATGTTACAATATAAGGGAATGATATTTTCAGGACATTTCAGGAACGGGCCAGAGAGAATTGATTAGATTTAGTGTGTATCAGCCACAGGATTCGTCTCCAGGAAGGACTTCCAGGAATATTCATAAATGTACATTCACTTATGCACGAACGTCCCTTGGAATATGGCCCGAATAGGTTAATGCAAAATGGGGGAGGGGGACTTCAGCATTAGCCTAACTGGGAGGATGGATCGCATAAGAGTACGCAAACATGTTTTGTGGAGCATACCACATTAAGGACCGCTAACATTGCGGAAGCCTGCATTCTTGAGAATTCATATTTCTAGTCCTTGAATAATGAACAACAATAACAACATTTAACATTGAATAACAAATAATGATCACGTAGGCCTACACTTTCAAACACACAACAGCATTGGGAAAAATATGCAAATATCTCTTTTAACATGTTCTATCTCTTTTGGAATTTCCTCGTAACAAATGTTTCCCAAAGTAAAACATGACAATAATAAATACACAAATATCAATCACAGTAAGGGAACATTTTCTGTAATTTACTGCCCGTGTCACATAATGTGTTGATTTACCAATTCCTACAGTACTGGATACGTAACATTCCAGTTGACACCTGTTGAGCTGACATTTATAGAAATCGGAGATTTTTAAAGGTACATAAGCAGTAACAATATTATGATTATTCTTTCACACTATCATTTCAGTTTTGCTTTTTATAAAGGTTTCATGCATAATGTCTTGTATAATGCATCAGGTCTCTGTTCTATTATGTACATATTTTCACATCCTAGGTGCAAAATAATGCTGTGAACAGGGCAGTAATGTTTTCAGTGGTCAAATATTCAATACATATGGATGTACTGAACATTAATCAATTGGTATCTGTTAAATCGCACAGTTGTGTGTGGAGTGCAAAAATCATATTTGACTGCAGGGGCGGTCTATGGACTCCACACTGCGCCTGTCACTAAAAAAGCAACTGAGGAGTCAGTCCACCTATATAGGCCAGTTTCCAATGTCATATTCATATCGCGTCCTTGGTTGTCTTGGTGACGAAGGTTTTGGTCCCTGCAGATGGTATCACAATTTGGTCCTGCACCACATTCTCTGGATGGCCATGACCCAGGAGTTGAAACCGACACGTCCTCTACAGATGGCCTGAGCCATTAAATCGTCCTGGTTATCTGTAATAAAGCAAGGTGCGGGGAGTGTAACAACAACAACAACACAAAAACATCGTAATAAAACAGCAGCAATAAAAATAATAATAATAATAATAATAATAATAATAATAATAATAATAATAATAATAATTATATATTATGAAACAGATATTTTAATATTAAATAATTATAATCCTAATTATATATATATATTTATACATAAATATTATTTATTTTTACATCTTTGTATTATTAATATTTATTATTACTAATATTATTATTAAGAATATTATTAAGAATATTATAATTATTATTATTATTATTATTATTATTATTATTATTATTATTATTATTATTATTATTATCTGTATTTCAGATGGTCTAATTTCCACATTGCCATCATCTGATAGGTTTGGGTCATTGAGCCAGTAGTCGGAGTTGATATTAAAAACAAGCCAGAAGAATATTACAAATATATACTACGAGAAAAGTATAATATGATGTTTAAAGAAATTATGCATGTAATAAAAATAGCAGAGCAGTTGGCCCATGGGTAATGGCGCTCACCTGAATTTTAGACTAGAAAGAGGTTGGTGTTGCACACAGAACAGATGGATCTGTCCTCAACAATTGTATGTGTAAAAACACCAACAAAATTACATCAAATAACGTAGTTATCAATTTATACAACTCTCAACGATCATTAAGAATGGAAATTTCAGAGCAACACATAATCCCGTTGTTGAACAATTACACTTGTACATATGGTAGTTAGAGTTCTTTAAAATTAATAGGCACAGGTTATTAATTCAAAAAGCTGTTCCTGAAAAATCGGTCGTTTTGTACTCAAATGGAATCAAGACCTGTGTTAATATGGCTATGATTTGTACCCTGTTAAACTCTCATTCTCAGAAATACAAAACAAAATGTATACAAATCAAGGAATTACAGGTGGCACCACCAGTTTCGCAAAGCTTTCTGAGTCTTGGTATTTAGATTTGTGCCCTGAGGAACCGAGGAACTGAGCCTGGTTTTTCTGGCCATAACTTGATAAAACCTAATTTCTGGGTTCTCTGTGATTTTCCTACGCTCTGAACACAGCGTGTGACCTCCCGGGATCTTCCAGTCACACGCTGTGAGAAACACAGCGTGGCCACCAGGGGCTTATCAGGAAACACCCAGCAAACCGAACGCCCCGTAACACAAAATCTGATTGGTTCAGCGTGTAAACAAAGAGGGCTGCGCCCAAACGGAGTTCCT
This sequence comes from Sipunculus nudus, assembly GCA_026874595.1. Taxonomy (NCBI): domain Eukaryota; kingdom Metazoa; phylum Annelida; class Sipuncula; order Golfingiida; family Sipunculidae; genus Sipunculus; species Sipunculus nudus. The sequence goes on from CM049318.1 coordinate 34,353,635, forward strand.
TGTGCGGAACTGCAATGTAGGAAATTTGCAAACTGGGGATAACTGACCTCAGGCCACACCAGCAAGTTACTATAGAGATTGTCCTGAAAGGTCACGATTGCATTGTGTGTATTCTGACGTGGGGGGGGGGGGGGGTTGAAACAGTTTCGACCGCAGTGCAGTGACTGGTTAAATATAACGCAGGAGAGAATTCCACAGAGACAGCACCGCCTGGTGACCAAACCTGACGGACGACCGCGGTTTCGTGCAGAGGTCACAGGGGAGCAGATAGATCAGCTTAGCTTAACCGGAGCGTATGAAATCCCCTCGACTTGGCCGGCTCTCAATCCGTTTCTAGGTTCAACGGTCACGATTTGTGCTATGTCAACAGACAACCGTACGGCATGAGAGACAGACAAACGGAAATACGAACGGATGGAAAAAGGTTGATCGCTATAGCTTAGCATGACTTAACGTCAGCTGAGATAATTATGTTATTAATGAATTAGCACGGTACATCTGTATCCATGTTCAATTTGCTCTCCGAATAAATGCTATCCTGAGAACGCAGTTGCAGGCAGCAAAATACCGTTTTACAAGTCAAGGGTTAGTTGCACATAGGTTACAGAACTTTTGTTCATATAGAAAACTTGGGATCTCTGATAGAACCGGTTCTCTTTCCTTTATATGTCACTGCCTGTTGAATCTGGATGAACAGATTCATGTTGATGTACTTATGTTGTGCCCAAGGAATTTCACGTTTTGTACGTACGGGAAAGTACGAACGATCTGAAAACCACATCCCTAGGCCTGTTAATACTTACATGTCGGAGCCGGGGTTGCCAGCCCTATGCACACAAACGGTAAAGCAAGAGTGATCTTCATTTCGGTGAATTTGCACTGCAAAACATTCCAAGCTGGACGGTTATAAAACACTATGTGAATAGACCCACTTCATGTACATTGTATTTCAAATACTTTTGCCATCACGGAGAAGCTTTCGTATTTATTAATTTGTAAAACAAAGCGCCACAATCACTTTTACTTGGTATTTTTAACCCTAGCCTTAGAGGAGCGGTAGACATGGTGATGTCCGTCCGTCCGTACGTCCTATTCATAATCAATTTCTATTGTCAGGATATCTCAAAGTTTGACTTGAATCTACACCTAATTAAAATGGCAGGTTTATCTTATTGGTCTGCGCACCTGATTAGGGTTTGGTCATATTTGGCTGATTTTTTATTATTTTTTAAATGATTTCTTATTCTAAACTATTACATTTCATATGTATAGTGCTATCCAAAAAAATCTGTTGTCACAACCACTTCTGATGCATTAAACACAAAATTCATGTTTTCCGAAACGGCTCTCTACTGATTCCTTGTGCAGTTTATTTTGTCGTTAGGGAGATTGGGCCAACATAGGGGGAAAGAATCACCAACATCACACACATTTCAGATCCTTAAGAAACAATATATAAATAATTATATGAATCTATTTACTTTTCGAGTTGTTATTTACTATGTTATAATATATATATATATATATATATATATATATATATATATATATATATAACCTGATAGCTGGACTCTAACCAACGACAAACTTGTATAACTTTCATATTCATAGAGTATATTCTGTAAATTTGAGGCCATCAAAGGGTGAAGGTACTAAAGTACATTGCACAAAAAAAAGAATAAATCAGATTAGATATTATTAATTAAAAACAGTATTTTCCATTAACAATCTCTCAGTCAGTGCAAATAGCCATTATGTAATAACTATAGTATCGAAAATTAATTCAAAAGAGAGAACGTAGGCTTACCTCACGCTGGTTTTGTGTGACGCTTGACGGTCTCAAGAGGACATCAAACTTCATGGCGGACACCTCACATCACTGCCCTTATATAGAGAGGACAACGTGTTACAACGTGGGTGGAGAGGGCGGAGCCAAACTTCATTGATAAAAACTTAAAGTAATATATTTTATTCAACGTATTGTAAATTATTGTGCCATGGAAATTTCCATGATATTGCACTCCATGACATATGCACTTGTACATACGTACATATGCGATATAAATCTCTTTTTAACAGGGATCAGTTTGTGGGGAACATAAAAAGTCAGACTGATTTTGCTTCAATTCTTTTTATAATTTACTGGCAAGAAATGTGAAAATTGTATAGATTTTTTCTAACTTATTCAGAAGATGCACTTCTACTGAAGCAGAATATATTCTGTTTTAAAAACTGCTTAAAGTTAAGTTTCAGGTCTGCAAGTACCAGTCATCTATCTGCAGGAGGGGTGGGGGGGCTATCACCTACTTTCCTTTGTAATCTTATACAAGCGACCAATGGGTCATGACGCTCGGCTGGCTGACGTGTTATTTATGGCTGTGTTATCTCGTGCATTTATATAAATGTGTTTGGTGTTGGTTTGTCCTGAGGGCGCTGTGCATAAGCCTGAAATTTATGCAAAAGATGCCATGGAGACCAAATGACCAATGTAAGCTTAGACCTTGCAATGGGTAGGAGTCACTTTGAGCATGGTGAAAATTATGTTCCCGGGATTTAGATCGTAGAATATATTTATCCAGGACATCCCTGGACATCACGCCAGGAGTTTCTAACTCCATAGCAACAGTTACCATATTCATCCTATAGTGCATCCAAGTTTCAGAAGCTGAGAAACTGGAACTATGCTTTCATCAGATGGTCTAAAGACCATTATAAAGGTAAAATGATGTAAAACCGAAAATAAATACAATTGGTGCCACTAGTATTTAAGAACTCATAAACATATACTATGTTTCAGAACACTAGATGAAACCACAGTTGAGATTTTTTTACAACTGCTGTCACTTTATGGTCTCAAAAGTGGAGTGGTAATATGAATGCAAGAAACAGAAAAAAATGCAGGTGGCGCCACCAGTCTTCAGGAATCAAGGTTTCTGGACACTAGATGGAACCACAGCTGAGAAGCTGATTCGACTGCTGTTATTTGACCATCTCACAAGTAGAGAAAAATGCGTAGAAATTATAAAAAAAAATACAGGTGACGCAACCGATGAAACTCTCCATGATCAATATGCAAAGCAAGAATCATAGCGAACCATGAATTAACTATTCAGATACTGGAGCTTTTGTATCAATTTCTTAATTATTCTGTGGTGCACAACCAAGCACAACACATAGAACATACGACCTAATTTAATTTTTCCAGAGATTGTTCAAGAGTCCCTCTTGATGTCAAGTTAGAAGTTTCTAGGATCGACGGTTACGATTTGTGTCCTTTAAACTGACGGCGGGACCCACGACGGACAAAGCGTGGTTTCTCAATTGAACTATAATCAGCTGATCTAAAAATGGATATGCAAAGTAAGGTTATATTGATGTGACATATAGCAAGAACATGACTGCAGTTATGTTTCAGAACTGGACCTTGGATTTTTCAAGCCGCTGTGGCGAAATTCAACCTTTAACACCGGACTTCAACAAAAACTCGTCCATGGCGATTAAGTCAGTTGTTTTCTCCTTTATTTGAATTATCATGTAAGGTTAAACACTTGGACATGTCTTGAGAACACTTCCAAGGCGAATACACATATGGCACTTGCCCTGTGTTAACTTTGTCGAGTACCATAGACCATCCTATTGGAAACATCGGGACTAAGCGGGAACCATTTGCTTGACAGAGACTGTCATAGAAAAGTGTTCAAGAGTTGCTTGCTTCCGTTATAGACTTTAGCTATTTCTAAATCCTCCGTGACTTCATATCAGCTGTAAACCCGGCATGAGTGTCAACTGAGTCTCGAATAAGTGCAATTGCAAAACAGATATGGCAGAGCTACAGTCTGCTCCACATTAGAGTACCCACTGACATTTGGTAATATTTTCATAAAAAAAGATGGCGGCATTACAGGGAGGATTGGGGTATATATTCCCCGTCTTTTCAGCAAGGGGGATGGTCAACGTAATCATCCACCTGATATTGAGAGGATCATATCTATATATCGGAAATGATATGTCAATAATTAAAATAAAAGATTTTGGTTCCATTTCTGGGTTTACTATAAAAAATATTTTATATCTGAAAGGGTTTGGAATTAACATTAACCTTATTTTTAAAATCCTTAATTGGTATATATTTTAAATGTGTCGCACAGAAAATTTAAGGGGTATATATATGTGTGTGTGTATGAATGGATGTATGTATGTATGTATGTTTGATTATATTAGTGTGTGTTTAGTCCCAACTTTTATAAAAAAACTTGTCACAACCCCGCCCCCCCCCCCTGCAAATCATCCCGCCAATCCTTGAAGATAAATCGACGCCACGTTCATAAATGTCCGATAATTTCTAAAATGTAAGTTGCAATGAATGAATGGACATAGGACTAATTAACTAGAACTATACCATAACCATATACCTAGCAAATGCAATAAAATCAGTATCTGAGAAAAAAGTCTGTTTTTATAACATCTCAAATCCACTGATAAAAGTCAAGGTCACTGGTACATGTTCAAAAATCTATTTATTTAAAGCAGCCGGAGAGTTAATTATTGTCATAAATATTCTAACTAAAACTCTGGCGATACTATTCAGAGGAACCAGAAAATTATAAAATTAATAAATTTATAAAAAAAATTTATACAAACATCAGTTTTTGTCAATTTTTTCTCACATTAGGGCTTTAGTGCCTCATCAACTATAGTGTCAGACTTTGTGATCATATTCAAGTTATCAAGTATTAGAAACTAAACGTCAAATTTCCATGGTCACCCGTTTTTTTAGAATGGATGAGAGTCAGTTGTATTTATAGTTCAGTGAAGAAAATTCGATGAGGTCCTCGTATCGCTCAGCGGCTTTCGCGCCTCGTTTGTCGCGCAACGGCTGTCGCGCCTGGCGTGTGGAGCGCCACGTCTGGTGCAATAACTTATACTCGTGGATTTATGTTTTTTTCTGGGGGTCAATTCCGAAGCTTATCATGCATATTCAATATAAATTTGGTATATCTTGTTACGAAGACATTTTGCTAAGGGGAAAACATTGGGCTGATCTGGGATTCGTACCCATGTCGGAGGTGCACTCCGGCGTACCAACCGCTTCGCTGGAAAAGCAAGCTTTACTAGCGAGACAGTACGGTCCGCTTTTATAGAGTCCCGTTTTTCCCGTTATAACGGAAAAACGGACGGAAAAACGGAATTGGGGTTCGAAAACGGAATCAGTGTTCAAAAACGGAATTATGTTAAATGCACGGAATACAGCGGAAAATCGGATTTGGAGCAGATATTAACTGCAAATAAAGAAATTCTCAACTAATATCTAGTTAATAATTTTTTTTCAAACTGCGCCAACCATCTTCAAAACAAGCAAGGTCTGCCAATTTCGGCTCACAACCTATACAGTAAGCACTAAGGTTTGATATTACGATTATTAACTAACATGCCTGAAACGCTGATACCGCCATTATGTGACATATAATGATGCGGTTTCGCCGTGCGTTGGTTATCAGCCGAACCAAATCAGAATTATTCCAGATTCACTTCTTTGGCCCATTAAACAAATGTTTTACAAAGGTTAAAAGACCAACGATATGAAATTTTTTGGGTGTAGGAGTTCCAGTCGTGGTCTCGCATAACCATATTAAAGAAGCAAACAGGTCAAAATATTCTAGCGGGAATGCCCGATTTTACTGCATATCATAGCGTCTCTTAGGCGAAATAGCTTTGAATATAATATTAACACACTTGTTTCAAATGATTGAAATGATCGACGGTAAAACGCAGACAGAACAGGTCCTTACTGATTTGTTTACAGATGAAGACCAACTGTTTTGCCGATTCAGTGAATGCACGCGCTGGATTACTAACGTGTGGGCCTGACGCAGGACCAAGTATAATTTTAAGCCTACATAAGTAACTATGGCATCAATGATAGCAGTATTTAAAATAAAAACAGCTTATTGAACACATTATCCATTTAATCATCCTGATTTTACAAGATTTAACTCTTAAATGTATGTAGCAATTATATTACATAAAATATAAAGATAAAACCGACAATTCGGGAATTTTGCTTTTATTAAACGGAAAATAAATATTGATAAAACGGAAAAAACGGGGCTATACTTTTATGTCACCCCGAAACATTATTCCCTGGGGCCCCATTTTGTTGTTACGGAACCCAATAACAACAGATCACGTAATCGTGACGAACTAGATTTTGTTCCGGAGATAAACAAGAATAAGATTCTGTAACACTGGGCAATGTGAAATGCCTAGGGGAATGTATAAAGAAGTCAGGGTTTTTTTTTGTTAAAAAATAATTATAATTTATTCTTCGAACAATCCTAACATTACAATACACTAAATCAATACAAATACACAGTATAACAATAAAATGTACAGTACCAGAGTGTCCTAATCCTAGGCTTTTCTGGATACCACCACTGTCACAGTTCACATAAATAATCCGAGTAAATAATCCAAAAGCAAACTGGAGACAGTCCGTATTAAATCTGTATTAAGTCCGTTAAATATCTGACATAACTGCAATTATCGGTAAGGTCCCAAACTGACGAGTAAGTAACACTCTTAGTGCTCACTGGTATATTCCTTTCTGCCGGCTCTAAACATAGCTCCTAATTTATAGCTTCTGACCCGAAAATTCTAGAAATGGTAGAAATGGAAAATTCCCAAAGAACAATACATACGCATATGAACAGACCTGAAACATCTAGAACAAAGAACGCTGTGTCTCTACGCTACAGACCCCACATTCGAGCCAGCGCCCAACAAGCGAGGTTCCCACAGCAAGGAACCATGCCTGCGCCACACGAATCAGAATGTCAACAGACACATGTAACATTCCTGCGCAGAATAAAACAGATACCTGTATCAATCTTTAAAAAGAATTTAACGTTGTAAAGTCTAGCTCATTCACAAACCCTCTAAATCACTTCCGTATTTCTATACATGAGATTAATATTATCAAAAATGTTTTAATATTGAACAAAAAATTAAATCTGAAATCATAGGTGAAACAGATGTTAAAATGATAGAAATATCGCATCCATGAAACGATGCGATAAAATAGCGCTTAGCTTTTAAACACTATATAGAATATTCCATTTAGCAGCTCTACATGTCGTAACATAAGCTTAGGCATAAATACTGTAAACATGTTCAGATTATCTTGACATTAGGAGCTAAACTTTAACATGTATCGAATGTAGATATATTTAGCTAAAATTTGAACACGTTCATCGATCTACATGGGTGATGACACATCAGTGTATATCATAATTAGGAAGGACATGCTAAGCACATAACCTAAACATGTTTCAAAGTGTTGAGCATGTCAAGTGTGTAAAACATGTTTATCACTGCATACATAAATTCGTTAATGTAAACTTATATATAAGGCCTGCAAATTGCTAAGGGGTCATGAATCCAATTCGATTATCGATTATTGCTTTTCTATTCGATTCTTGATTCGATTAGTGCTAATAATCATGTATATCCTGCCAGCTTCCGAATACCAGCCGAATGCTAATTGCAATTAGTAGGCGATAAATGAATTAGATTAACAGAACTGTTCGCCTCTTATTAGGTGTCTCGGGCAGTTCCGGCATTCCTTTGACCATGCCCGCTTGCTCAAAATTCCTGATGCTCGAAGTTTATTTAAATAAGTTTTTTTTATGTTTTGGTGGTATCCTTCTTTATCTCAGGATATAATGCCCGAATAAAATTTATCAGTCAGTCAGCGCTTCGAACGAGGGGTTCTCAGGGAGCGGATCCATGATTTTGGAAAGGAGAGGTCCAATCAACGAAGACTAATAAAAAACCTTAAAAATGGTCCACTGGTCCAGAAAGGGAGCGGTCCAGGCAAAACAAAAATGGTTGTAAACCCTAAAAAAGGTTGTTGCGGCTCAAAAAGGGGGGGGGGGTCCGGACCCACCGTTTGGATCCGCCACTGCTGCGCAGAATCACATCTTCAGAGTGCAACCCTGGTGGTGTTTGATGTGAATAAAGATATCCTTCCCACAATGCACTCGGGCTTCTAAAATGCACAAGTGGAGGATGTATAAATGTAGTGAAGAGGGTAATGAAGTCCGTAAATATAAATATGTTGGTTAAGAATTGTTTTTATAGGCAAATTTCGTGATTATGAATGGTTTGTGATAATACTTCACGGAAAACTAATATTTGTCAAACATGTATATGAGCAAAACAAAAAGTCTTTTCCTGAATTGTGACAAATTTGAATCATGACAAATTTTGAAGTTTTACAGTTGACAAGTAGTCCAGGCAATGGAACCAATCAGCACTTTTTGGCAACAGTAAAAATATCTTAAAGGGGCCCAATCACCTATGTGACCTTTATAAACTAAAGGTAATCCCTTGGAGCTTTTATAAGAATAGGTCAGAAAACGTGGATATCACCGCACACAGGCTGTTTGTTTTGTTTATATCAACGTGTCTATAATATTTGGGGGCCCGCGTAAATAATCAAAACAAATTTAACAAGATTATCTGGCGGAAGGTCAGATAACCTCAAGCTTTGAAAATGGCGTTTTGCAACAAGGGACCTTTCTACCTCCGCATATATGCAACCTACCACCTTAGGTTATCTTGTGTTTATCCTGTTTGTCAACAGCCACGTTTACAAACACGTTGTTCATAAACACGTTCATGCATCCTTTACGGAGGCGTTATAAATACTTTTCATAAACAGAATTACCGTTAGATCTTTAATATATACACAGAGGAAGCCATAAACAGCATCGATCAGTTCTTTTTCAAAGGGTAGATGAATGGGCAGCTTTAACATAGTTAGCCTAGGTCTGCATATTTATTGTACATAGTCATATTTGACAACCTGTCAACATTATTGTATAATCATCGACAGTATAGAGAAAACACACAGAGATATGGAAACGATGGATACTTAGAAGTTCATAGAAGAATGGAATACATTAAATGGATAAAAGAATGGAGGAGAACCTCAAGACATTGCGTGCAAGACTATTTAAGAAGGGCCACTCTTCTCCTCTTAATGAACCTCTTCCAGTGGGATGGTCGTGACTTCTTTTCTCAGTTGTCCAACTTCAAAATCACAATTTGTTACATTTCAGGGAAAGATCTTCTGTTAACCTTTTACATGCGCATGTTTGGATGTTTGTATCCAAGATATTACTTAAGTCCTCACTATAAAAACATCCATATATATGTAATTTTCCTTGAAAAAGTTCTTATCCAACAAATTTGAACGGACTACATTACCCTCTTCATCACATTGTTACCCGCGCGGCTGGTATATTTAGAACCCACTGTGGGCATTGTTATTATATGGCTTTGCATGTAAAAGGCGCCACCTGGAGGCGTATGACAACATATTGATTTTTACCGGATATCTACGGTAATGTAGGTTTGTTAGCACATGGTCCATTGAATAAAGGCAGTTAAGCGCCTGTCTTGAATCTGTGTCCCTGGACGTATGCCGCACTTCAGAGCATATTAAAACATGGTGTCAGAAGTGGGATTCGAAACCCACGCCCACATTCGTGGACTAGTAGCTATACGTAAAATCCCTACCAAACAGAGTTGTAGCTCGTATGTCCGATTCTGCGCTTTGAGAAGATGGAATTGTTCTTGAGGATGTACCAGTTGTACGAGCGATTCATTTGGGGCCCAGAAAAATTAGACCTGGTCTGTACTGCTAAATATAATCTGTTTCAAGATAAGGTAATTTAAGGGTGCTAGTCTGTATTCAGACTGGTATCCCGGATGAACGGTTTCGGATTTTTTGCACTGATGAGTACTGAAATATGAAAGTACTCCAAGGTGAGTCTTAAGGTGGATATCTATCTGTGGAGAGAGTTTGGTGGCCATTAGACCTTTAGAAGCTGGAGGAACGCATTGGGATGACCACGCTCACATCCGCAAATTAGAGTAGGAATATCCTAACCCTCCATATAATTACATTAAAATTTGTTCTGAAAATGTTGTGTGTAAAACTGCACAGAGTCAAACGAAATAACCAAGGGTGAAATTTAAATGCCTCTGGCCACCTGGCCGTGGTATATCAATCCATGCAGGGTCATGAGGTACCAAAAATACGATGCATGAGAACGAGGCCCTGTGAGCCTACACATTAGTACCCAAGGACCCATCTCCCACGCTAAAGATTATGAGAGGTCACATACTTAAACTAGGCAATTTTACACCAACAAGCAATATATATGACGAAGTGGCAACTGTCAGCCGGTTGAGTCTTTCAGGAGATATGACTGCATCCAAAGGTTGCCTATGAGAGTCTTGAAACACGCTGAAATAGAACGCCAGACTTTCATAACATTAAATTTGAAACCGCTTGTCCAACGCCAACATAAATGGTTGTCACTTCGTTAATGCCAATACAACTGTCACAGGATTCAATAGACACCCCCACCCCACCCCCAACGCGAGCCTACCCCTCATTGCACTTATCTCGGTCGAAACATATTAGTTTCTGAAAACATACTGTCTAGGCCTATATATTGCTGTTGTGAATGTTAATGGCTATACGAAGTCAAATCGGATAAGGTGTGAACCCCATCCTAGGCTCTTAGACAAGTCAATAAGTTCGTAGCTAGCGTCTCCGCGTATAAGCAAATGGATGAAGTTAAGCACCGGCGAAGAGGATTAGTTCGCTATCCCTATCGTGGGATGCTCCCAAAACCGTGTTTGCATTCACTTATTCGACCCATATTCCCGGGTTCATTCGTGCATATATAAGTGAGTAGTACATCTGTGAGTGATCGTTGATGACGCTCCTGAATCCGGATCAAAATGTGATCGATTTTTCATTGGTCCATTCCCCTGAAAAATTTCATGAGATTCCATTCATGATTGCGTGTGCTATGTTGTGAACGCATGCACACGCATTCACATGAACACATACTCTCCTGCATGACGAAAGCATCTAGTCAGACGCGAACTAAACTCCCGAGGCAGCGGAAATCTTGCGCTTCTAACGAAGCTATTGATTTTCCCACTGCCTGCTTTGACCATTTATGATGCACTTAAACACCAGGTGGTGCACATGGGCCTGTCTGCTGAAAAAAAAACTGCTGATGTGACGAGCAGCCAACCAAATGCAAGTCGACAAACACTAAAAGGCATCTGGCTCCGCCTAGAAACCACACGTTGGGCAATTCTCTCTGAGCCTGTGGCCTGTTCAAACGGTCGCCGGGGCGATGAGCTGTAGCTGTCTCTCAAAACGAAATGGACAACATTGGCTTCGTGTATTCCTCGCTTGGCTGGTAAGCCGTTTTGTCTTCAGCACAGGGTCTCATCTGATTGGACCAAAATACAGTGCTCCCCTCTGGTGTAGAGATTCAGGATACAAGTTCATAACAAACAGCGCTTACGATATAGGTAGTTGGCCTATGGGTAAAGCGCTGTGTAAAGAGCGTAGAAGCGAACAAGGAGAACAGTTAACTTTTCAAAGCTTCTTAATTTAGAAAGACCTTTACAGAAGGACCGAATCAGGGGCTATTCGGTGCCTGCACAGTCGGGGGAGGGCGAATACATGTCGATTGATTGATAATCATTATTTCCTCTGAATAATACAGAGAACAAAATTAACATTATGGTATTAAACATACAAAATACAGTACACATATATATCGTGTAGATTCGGTTGTAAAATAGCCGCAATTGAACCCAAAAGGAATATAAAAGATAAGGAGCTGTGTAAGAACAAATAAATTAGAAAATAAATAAAGAATAACATTCAAATGCATTCGAGAAAAAAATCGAGCCAAAAGGGCAAACATTTACTATCTTCTTTCAAAATATAAGATCGGGTACTCCAAGTCATCAATTACAGATTTAACAGAGCTAAAGTACAGATTTAACAGAGCTAAAGGACAACGCTGCATTGTACAAAAAATGAACTGATACATCATGCGTTTTTTTTTCAATACACTCTGTAGCTATATATATATGTAGATATATCCTTCCCAAGCATAAAAGTCAACAAATCCCATTCGTCTATCACACTGAGCTCCGTAAACACAGAGGTTGGGAGGTTATCATTTAAGAAATCCAATAGTATCTCCCGCTGACATGTAGCTTGTGAACAGATTGAAGAAATATGAAACACCAAATAAGTGTCGACAAAAATGACAAAGAAACGACCCAAGAATTTCATGAGATTCCATTCATGGCTGCATAAATTATTTTGTGAACAAATTCATAATCACATACACAAACACACAGACGAACTCAGGATGAACTCATACGGCATACCTTCCTGGCGGAGGCAATTATTTATAGACTGTTTAGAGATACTGTCATGTGCCGAAGTATACCATGTGGCATATATACCCAACCCTAGTCAGATGTATATTATATGTGTGTGTGTGTGTGTGTGTGTGTGTGTGTAAATCAATCAATGTCAAACTGATGCTCCGTACAATCTTGCATTGTCAAGATCAAATGAATTGAATTGAATAATATAAAGTATTGTATTGTATTGTACTGTATTGTATTGTATTGTATGGTATTGTATGGTATTGTAGTGTATCGTATCGTATCGTATCGTATTGTTTGTTAGGCCGGCCCAGAGACTGGGTCAAGCCAAACCGAAATTAGAATATAAACAACGCTGAAAAAGGACTGAGGTATGGGGTTAGAGGCAAAGGATAAACTTAACAGTTCAGAAAACTAAAATATTTTATTTTAACATAGAGAAAAAGTTATTTAATAAATATTATATTATTTTAGGCAAAAGATATACTGAACAGTGTAGGAAAAGAAAAACAAAAGCTGAATATTGAAGCTTGTATACAGTTTATATGGGAATATGCAAGACGAGACTATTGTATGGCCAAAAATATAATAAAACTGAAAGGGATGAAACGGATGTTATTATGCGGGCTCCAAGGTTGAAATTCCCATTGGCCCACTCCCGATGTGTGCTTGGACCCACTAGTGGACCCGGAAATGACAAGAAGTGGGATTATTTAATTTATATAACAAAATGCACGTTGATTTTTTTTTTTAATATTTGTTCGTTTTCTTTTTTATGACCTTTGATGGAGGTTACCGCCTCTATTTTAATGCTGGCACGTCTAATTACTGTATGAACATCTGCAGAATCCCATCCACATTCTACTTGGCAGGGACTTGCACTTGATAATCCAGGTGTCAACTAGGCTCGGTGTACCACTCCTGCTGGTCCTCGGTGTGGTCTTTACACTTAGGAACCCCGGAAAGGCGCACTCTTTGGTGAGAGAACCACGACTTTTGGGCACAGTTTCCCCATTTAGCTACAAAGCGCTCACCCTGTGTGGGGTCTACCGTGAAAACCGCTCCTTGGCTGGGATTCGAGCTCGATCTCCTAGCTGACTTAGAGTCTTAGACCATATATTTATTTCTGGTCGCTGAAAGCATACCTGGTGTGTTTATTTGAATACGATGAGTATAGACTGATCATAAAACCAATAACAGTAACTAAGAATGATCAAAACCTAGTTTTATACATAAATTATGAATAAGATACATTATCTTTTAATAAAAAAAGTCTATTGCAAACTTGCTTTTTTAACTTAATTGACTTAATTAGTTTGCAACATCGCCAGATTAACACAAATGCTTTGAAGTCATTTTAAGCAGCCGACTTTATACCAGATCACGTGGTCCCGTTTGTTTACATGACCTGAAGGAGAGCAGTGAATGGCCTGGCTTTCTCTGGTTGGCTCTAGTCATCATGTGATGGAGCATCAAAAACGCCCCATTGTTTGATTTTTAAGTATGTTAAGCATAATCCCCAATAAAATTCACAGTATTGGTCATTTTTTTTTTAAATCTGTGACCAATCAAAGACATGTTGTCAAGATGCTTGTTTGGGACTGCTTGGAGGGGTATTTTTGGCTTCCCTGATTCGGGCCAGGATGGTAAAAAAAGGAGATACACAAGCCCCATTTTCTTGGTCTAGTTTGACTGAAGAAACAATAAATTCTCAGGTAAAAAAAGTTTAATATCAGAATTGATTTTTTAAATTATTTAAAAGAGGCCCATAGTTATATAAAATGTTATATCGGGAAATAAATACAGCTACCTGTCATACGGCTCCTACCAAACTAGGGCGAGAGCCACGAAAATTGGCTGCCAGCCAATCAACCAAGTTCTGTGTAGGCCAGCCACAGCTGGGTTTCTGACACGGTTTGTCTTGATAGAAATAACTTGTTTTATAACTGACCTCCAGATGGCAGTAATATCGCCGTTTAGGAATTGTCAGAACGCCGCACTTGTTCATGGGACCTGATTATAGTGGAAACTCTCATTTAAATCTAATTTATTGAAACGCGGCAGAACTGTAGCACCAAGCCGTTAATAAAGAAGAGTATAAAAATTAAGGTTAACAATTCTACCGCAGTCTAGGATAAGCTGAATTTGGTAATGTTCATATATCAAAAGTTATATGTCTGTGTGTAAATTTATGTATGCTCGCAGCCGTTCATCGTCAATTTTTTTTTTCTTTTTAAAATAAAACCCTTCTCGGCAAAATAGTGCAGTCAGCTCAAGGTTCCTAAATATCACTGCCACGCCCCTATCTCCCCACAGTATATCGATCGTGTTTGGGCGGAGCTGTTTATGCGTTGTCATCGTGCCGCGTGCGTGGCTACGAAATCCGCGCCGGGGCGTGACGAACCCCAACCAGCGACGTCACCGGGTCATGAGTCATGACCCCGTCATCTTTCATTGCCTCAGAATGGATATCCATGCATAATTTTAGTACAAATAATATATATGAACAATTCTTAAGGTCGTAGTAACGTAAAATACTTCTGTCCATATTTGAAATCTATAGATATAAATTTTTGCCCGAATGAAGCATAAATTTCAGAATGTTGACCTGTTATATATAACAAACTCATAGTTTTTGATTTTAAGATTTAAAAATTGAAACAAAATGTTTCTTTTAGAAATAAAGCCTTTACCCTTTCCTTCTTTTCGATTCAAATTTTAAATGTTTAATGATTTAAAAAATGAAAGTTGAATTAAATGGCTAGTATTTAACTGAATATAAACTGCTAAATATAATTGTAGGTTGTGAGGTTATCACTGTGAAGGCGGGAGATAGAATGAAATATTATATGTTATGTACATACACTACGGTGGCTCGTATAGGGCATGTACAAAATTATTTTTTTTTCTCGTTCCCACGCGATAGTATCCCGTGGCCGCGCGATAATTATCTCGTTCCCACGCGATAGCATCTCGTTCCCACGCGATAATTATCTCGTTCCCACGAGATAGTATCTCCTTCCCACGCGATAATTATCTCGTTCCCACGCGATAGTATCTCGTTCCCACGCGATAATTATCTCGTTCCCACGCGTTAGTATCGCGTGGCCACGCGTTAGTATGCCATGCTATAGCTTAAGCCCTCATTTGGACAAGAATGTCTGTGGTCTGTTTTATATGCAGCTTAAATTGTTTGTATGTATTTCGTTGTATGTGTGTTTGCGCCGAATGCTTTGAGGTAAATTTCAGCAGTTTTCATTGCGTTGGTTCACCATTTCGTTGCGTTGGTTCAACTAGCCCATTTTTATTTGTTCATGGATAGCTGTATTGAGGTTTTTTGGGGGGTAAGGGTGATATAAACCCTTGTGTACCAAACATGAATTAAACTGAAACACTTGTATGTATTTTACCTTCCCAGTAAATCTTATTTTTAGGACTAGGGTTGGGGTTATTTAATTTCGGGTATACCGAACAGGGTAAACAACATGTCGGTTTGTGTTATGTCTCAAGGGAGAAGCTTACAACAAAAGGTCTCAGCCATGCCACTTCATTATGACTGGGGGAGGGGTTAAGGAGACGTTTCTACGAGAAATTTGCTCATTCTTCCCCTTCACATTTTTCTTTCTACAATAAAACTTCAGTTATGTTTTCATAGGCGGCAAAACCGTTGGGGGGGGGGGGGGCGAACCCCCCATAATTTTTTACCCCCCCCCCAAAAAAAAAAATAATGATGGGTATAAAACATCAACTTTATTATTATTGTGTATTTGGTATAGTATCGCGTGGGAACGAGACAATTATCGCGTGGCCACGAGATACTAACGCGTGGGAACGAGATACTAACGCGTGGGAACGAGATAAAAATAATTTTGTGCATGTCCTATACGAGCAACCGTACGTGTTGGGTTGTGAAGCATTGGAAATTAAGGCTGTGTTATCCATATGACAAAATTAGCATGGCCAAAAGCCTTAACAGACAAAGCTTGATAAAAAAGGATAAAACCATGCAAAATGCATGAAGATATCTAAGCAGAAATTATGGTAAATCTAAAACCAATGTGTTTTATATAAAGTGTTCTTAGGGGCTCCAAGTTATGCTTTACGAAACAAATACAATTTCTATTATACTGGATATACATGACCGTTTACAACTCGCTACAGTAGGTAGGCCTATGACGCACCGCATATAGTTGAATAAATGTATGCATTAAGGGTATTTTTTCATCCCCTTGGTGCAAACCTTAATTTACAAGTTAAGGGACACCGTGCATTTGCTCATCAGTTGCCCAAAGTGTGCAAAATTTATTGTTTCTGTATCAGAATAACATATATATTCTTCCACGACTTTGATAAGTAGTTAGTGTGAAATCACAGGCAGGGCTCAATGGAGATTCCATCTGGAACATTCAGTCAAACAAGCACGACCGATGAATCGAGAATTCTTCCCAACATCACTTGATGGAGTTGACCCTAACTCGGAGTTGCCTTGAAACAATCAATCTCGTTATTTCCTCATGATTACAGACCCGGTTCATCAACAGACCAAGCTACAGGGCGAGACTGGCCCCTAATCATTTACACTTTTTATAACATATTTGTTTCTGTCTCATTATACGCCTGACAGAAATGAATCAGATAAAATTACTGAGAAATTACGGCATGATTACAGGCAAGGTCCTGCTAGGAAAGTCAGCTGATTGCGTGGGATTGAATTCTTACTGGAGCGAAGACCAAGCTGTGAAATAAAATTAAATGGCAGCAATAACCTCAAAATGCTGACTACAAGACATATGCTATATATCAGTGGCAGCTCCTTCTTTTTCAGCTGCCGCGAACTTTTAAAGGTTTTCTTATCAGTCTTACTAGATTGGGCCTTTCACTCATGTTCCAAAATCCTGGATCTGCCCCTGTAGATATATATTGTGTAAGGATGGCAGTCTATGACAACATCTTCCATTAGCCTCTATCTGCAGAAGAGAACCGTTGCATACTTGTTTTGTCAAATATTTCTTTGCTATGTATTCCCTGTTATCTTGACATTGTCGTGTTGGAGTGATATATGGTTATGGGGTTTGTCTAAGATTTTCATGATTTCTGGTGTTTGCGAAATTGAACAGACCTTTAAATATAAAGAATACAAAAGGAAAGACCCGTCAGAGTATCTCGGTAACATGCGAGGTCCTATATTACTACTGACAAGGATGTAACTGCAGCTATTTAGATGTAAACAGGAGTATATACTGGCTGGCTTCCTTTGGCAGTGACATAGTCTATAACATCAACAGTTTTTTAGCTGTAAGTTTTTTTTTCTTCAAAGCTTAATTGTTTTCTTATATGTTAGTTTTGCTTTCATGTCATGAATTTCCGTATAAGGCATGGTTTATATAAAGTAGACACAAAGAAAGGTTTAGTTAAATGTTTTAACATTTAGATAAAGAATTCCCAGAAAGAGTTTTTAAGTTATTTCTTCCTCCGAGTATACTTGGCAATATGCTATCTCTGAAGATTTACCCCGGACCAGAGGAATTATTATCAACATCAGGGTGACATACTTAATGCAAACGCGGATCCGGGGGGGGGGGGGTGTATGGGTGGGTAGTGTGTAGGGGATGGCGATCGTCAACCCCTCCATGCTCTCGACTACTGACAACTAACTATTAACTTTTTGGATTTGATTGAAGCATGGTATTTTTTAAAATCCTCTATAGCTGTAACATTCATTTTGTAATTATTACTCCTATATACCGGTGACCATCGTTTTCCTTTTTATTTAATTTTTCCTAAAATAGTCATCATCATTAAAGCCCCGAAGTTTCACGCTTAGAAGCCACCAAAAGGCCCTCCACATATGAGTGTGCGCCCGCGTGTCTGTGTGTATGGGTACCTGTGTGAAATCCTAGGTCCGTCCCTTTTAGTCCGACGCCAGTCAGACCATGACAGATCTTCAGGTCTCTCCTCACACGTATATATAGGCATGTAATCTGTAATTAAGTGATCCATCAATATCAGCTGATGTAATCTTATTAAAATGTCTCTCAGGTATTTTATTACAGGCCAACACCAAGGACCTTTACTTTCTGTTCTCTACCCAAGGACGCTCCACGTCTGACAGGATTATTAATACCATGAGTGATAGATCTGTACCTTTTCAAAGGAGTCGGTAAACCAATAAGAAATTCTCGAGGCATTGCAAAGAAACTGAGCTGGGTATATGGAAAGGATTAATATTGGAGTTTCGGAATTCGTTCAGTTTTTAAAATGCTTTCCCATATATATATAGATCCCATTCTAAAGCATACATACATACATACATACATATATATACATATACATATACATATACATATATATATATATATATATATATATAAAATTGGGGCGGGGGCAAAATATCCTCTATATTTTAGGGGGCTGGAACGTAGAATGTTAAACATTAACATATATTTTAGAATCATCCAAACATGTTCATAGTTATTCATATCTATTTGTCCGAAATGTACACCTTTAGAAATAAGTAGCATATTCTAATAAAGTTTCTTTTATCAATGGAATATACAGTTTAAATAAAAGAATATTAAGGAGATTGTCTTCAAGTATTTTGGTTGGCTGTTTGATGCTGATTAATATGTTATCACTATAATTTATTAATCAATTTCCTTTCATTTTCTCCCAGCTTTTGTTGTTCTTCTTTTTAGTTTTGGAGGGCATGTTTATAACAAAAAAAATCATATAATATATAAAGATAAATTTCCTACATTAGGTGTACATGAGCAAATTATTTTGAGGAAAAGCCATTTAAAATACGCATTGTCTTTAAGCTTAAAATTATGTTTCCATATTCAGTATATCCCAGCTATACTCGAACGTGCAAATTGATGTTAATATATCCCCCAAGGGAATCTCGATATATATTGTCGTAAGGACCATTTGTGAAATATTAACAATTTAAGAGGATTCCTTGGTCTGGCCTTAAGATATCACCATCCATTAATGTGGTTAAATGTATATACAATCCCCTTGGTATATAACTGATTATGCACAAGCTTACCACCTGATTGAAAACTTCCAGTAAACCAAAGTGATTCGATTTTTGAAGGAAGTATGTTGTTGGAAATATCAAGACAACCTGATCTGAAGTTTTAATCATGACAAAATTGTAAACATGTGTCATATATTTTTGTTTATTCTACGGTATCCTTTTGGCCTAAATTTAGTGAACTGAACGGCATTAAATTTATTCTTTGGTTAGATAAACGGCAGTAAAATTATTCTCTGGACGGGATGACGGCATTAAATACAGTAATCCGTGGATTTTGATGACATCGTTATAATTTTTCTTGGTTTTTCCCTTTCATTTTCTCCCAGCTTTTGTTGTTCTTCTTTTTAGTTTTGGAGGGCATGTTTATAACCAAAAAAAATCATATAATGT
This sequence comes from Sipunculus nudus, assembly GCA_026874595.1. Classification (NCBI taxonomy): domain Eukaryota; kingdom Metazoa; phylum Annelida; class Sipuncula; order Golfingiida; family Sipunculidae; genus Sipunculus; species Sipunculus nudus. The sequence continues at coordinate 34,373,349 of CM049318.1, forward strand.
ATAAAGATAAATTTCCCACATTAAGTGTACATGAGCAAATTATTTTGAGGAAAAGCCATTTAAAATACGCATTGTCTTTAAGCTTAAAATTATGTTTCCATATTCAGTATATCTCAGCTATACTCGAGCGTGCAAATTGATGTTAATATATCCCCCAAGGGAATCTCTATCTATATTGTCGTAAGGACCATTTGTGAAATATTAACAATTTAAGAGGATTCCTTGGTCCGGCCTTAAGATATCACCATCCATTAATGTGGTTAAATGTATATACAATCCCCTTGGTATATAACTGATTATGCACAAGCTTACCACCTGATTGAAAACTTCCAGTAAACCAAAGTGATTCGATTTTTGAAGGGAGTATGTTGTTGGAAATATCAAGACAACCTGATCTGAAGTTTTAATCATGACAAAATGGTAAACATGTGTCATATATTTTTTTTTATTCTACGGTATCTTTTTGGCCTAAATTTAGTGAACTGAACGGCATTAAATTTATTCTTTGGTTAGATAAACGGCAGTAAAATTATTCTCTGGACGGGGTGACGGCATTAAATACAGTAATCCGTGGATTTTGATGACATCGTTATAATTTTTCTTGGGTTCGGTCAGCAGCACTGATTCCCTTTGTCCCATTATTTTATTAAAGCGATCAGTTTTATTCACTACGATCAGTTCAGATAAACAATTAACGTGAAAAAAATTGTAGTTGAAATCGAGAAGAAAACATTCCGTCTGATAATGGATATTGGTTACAGACGACACCATGCACGAACTAATTACACATCAATTTTCCCACCATCAAAAGAACATCTGCATAAAAGTGAATAGGACTAATGCGACATCTAGCGTCCAGGTAACTCACTAAAGGGGGCGATGCCGAGGGCGGAAGTTTGATAGTTCTTTGCTACCCATAAAGCAAGAAGTGCTCAGGATTTTAGATAACGCAATAAATTGGAAATATGGAAAGAAATCTAATTCAGGATTACAAATTTACAGGAAGACCAGTTAATATGTCGCACTTATAAAAGTCGGAGCGACAGTGCAGAGTTTGGTTTGCTGGTGAAGCCCTCCAAGCATAAGCCCGTTGGGTAAACGAGAGTTGAGTTCGGAGTGACAGATAGCGGGGGTGAACTCCGGCGTGATTTGATTGAACGTGTAAACGACACACCTGTCAGAAACCTGGACAGTTCACACCAAATCTAACCCTAGGAGATACTTAAGACTCCTCAAAGGTAGGTTCACACAATAACACAGCATAGCATCGCCTCTGGGCGTCTCTTTTTCGTGGTTAGTAATTGGGAAGCTCCGGGTGATGTTTGGAGTTTGTCCAGGAATGTTGCGATGGACTCGGTTTACTGTGTGTGTTGACTATTGATTGCTGTAGCACGGCGTGCTCGTTTAAGGTCTTGTCACTTGTTGTACACCAGAAAATCGTGTCTGATTAAGGAAATATCAAATTTGATTTGATGTGATTCCCAGTTTCTCGACTTTGTTTGACTGCGCTTATTTGGATAATCTACATTTAATTGTAACTTGTCCAGTTAATTCACTATGCATATTGATTATTGTGTTTATTTTACAGTCTATATTTTTATATTAGCTGATTTCCCACACCCAAAAAGAAAATATCCAGAATTTGAACCCTAATTGCTTTTGGTAAAATCTATGATATTTCTTATGATCTCTTCAAACAAAACAAACAAATTCCTAATCTCAGTCACACATAAGCATGCAAAATTAAGAAATGATGATATTGAACCTGTAAGCAGCTCTGCAAAGAGGATACAAAACCTTGGTAAAGGGTGTTATTACCTGATGAGGGTACCAAATGACCTCTACTTAAGGTAAATGCTTAAGGTAAATACTTCTAATGTTTTATAGAAAGACCTTGTGTATATTGTAAATTTATGGGAGCGAATATAGAATCCGGTCTACATGGACAAGGTTATGGGAGTACATACGGATGGACTTAATGATGTTTAGGATTCATGTAATGGAGAAGTAAGAGGCATGTCGATGTCATATCATCAGGCATGTCATGGCTTATGTTACTACTAATATGAGATGGTCCAGTCAGTTAAGACCCATCTTGGAAATGATGCCCGGATTATATACTCGGGCCAATTTATGTTCATAGAGTTGTATATTATTTATTTTTTTATGGAATAGAATGTAATATTTAGTTTGATAGCGTAGTCTGTTGCCAAAGAGAGAGTTGCACTTCAAAAATCCACCGAAAAACACATTTTTTCTGTTTCAGCAATACAGACATTCACATGTCTTCCACAGTTCCAATTTGTAGATAGATCAACTAAATTCTAATTGCATGAAAGCAAATTTAGAGCAGTATCAGAAAGTCTTTATTTGTACTGTGATATAGCTGTGACAAGTGAAAATATGTACGGACTACCTGAAGATTAGTGTATTAAACCATGATGCCAAGTGATGGTGTGTAGATCAGATCACTAAAATATAAGTTATAACTGTTGAATAAATATTCATAGATCATACAAATTTTGTGTATGGTCAGGATTCAGCAGATCAGATCAGAAGTACAACTTTTCTGACTAATCTGTTTTTTGTTCCCTAATCTAAATATGAATATTCATTATTTTGACTCTGACTAATTTTCTCATTGTTTTTGTAAATATTAGGTATTGACTGCTCAAACCTGATATCAACCAGGCACTGCCATATCTACTCTTTTAAGTTATAAGTCATACTCACAATATCTTGTCAAACCATTTAATGTTGTCCCCTGTTTAATATATAGGTCATACTGGAGGGGTTTGGGTGTATGGATCGTAAGTGCATATATTTTTGTCCTTTTAAAATATTCCATTGCACATCAATTGTCTAAAGGTAACAGGCCTTTGAGGCTGTAATGATTTATAGCTATAGTTTGAGTACTTGATCCAAAATGTGCCATACATGTATTTCAGACTTAGGTTGATCAATAAACAATTTGTCTCAACCGCTGTATTGTTGAGTGTGTATTTTTGAAGGTATGTTAAATTGACATGAGGTATTGTGTTTGTATGATGGTATCTGTCAATATTTTAATCTGAAACTGTGTGCCTACTCCTTTACACTAGTGGAAATAAACTTGCAACTGGTGTGTACAGTGGTGCAAAACATATCAAACTGGCCAGGAACACCAAAATAAGTTTATAATCAACATGTATATATTGTGCACACCACCTGGTGGCCATATTACCAAACTCCACAACCACAAATCAAGATTTTTCAAACTGCCAACCCTGGTGTTTCTTAGGTGTTCATCTCCTTTTTTGCAGTTTTTGGGCATATATTAGATAGTACTTCTAGCAAGTAGTCACGCTGTCTTGTTGCGTGGTAATGAGACACGAGTGGTCTGTGTTTACTCACACACAGAACAGTTGAAAAGATAATATGTCCATGTGCCTGGTTTATTTTATCTGGAAACTTTTGTTTTTAGTCAGAATGATCTAAAAGCCACAAAAAATTCACACATTATCGCTAAATTTGTTTATGTACCTTTAAATTAAGTTTAAGAAAATGTGGACTCCTATTTTATATATATTTAGATTTTAGAATTATCATGTTAAATTTACATGAGGTATTGTGTTTTTTCCTTAAAGTATAATGGTATCTGTCAATATTTTAATCTGAAACTGTGTGCCTACTCCTTTACACTAGTGGAAATAAACTTGCACCTGGTGACTTGGTGTGATTTTATACATAAATATTATACTTAGATATTTAGATATAATACTTAATCATCTAGAGATTTCCATTATATATATTTTATTACACATCTTATATTACTTGCAAATACCTTGTGCGCTTGGGTATGCACTTAAAAGATATGAATAAAAAAAAAAAAGAATTATCATCAGATTTACTAGTGCTTGTATTGTTTGTAAAATCATGTTTGATGAATGGGAAAAAAGATTGATGATAGATTATTAATAAATTATTTTATGTACCATATATATTACTGTGAAATCTGCTAAAAGAATTTTACACTAAGATATTCACTGATATAATTCAGTCTGACTTGTACATTACACTGAAAGGTAATGGCCAAGTTTTTAATACTTGATTGTTTCACAATGTTAAGATTGAATGGTATTGGCTTCCTTTCTGTCCAGTCTTTCTTATATCTCTGACAACTGGAATATATTTCTTGTTCATAGGACATCTTCACATGTGCATATGTAATCATTTGAGATCAATTATGCAAAAATGCAACTAATTTATTTGATTATGAAAGATAACGATCAATCATCAATACTATCAACTAATTGGCACACCACTAATATTTACACGTTATCTCTCACTATCATATTGCATTAACAACTATTTTTAAGTACAAGTCAAAGTTAAAAAATAGAATCCTGAAAACTGAAGAGTGCTTTTCCACTATATCTTTAACCTTCTGTCAAAATGAGCATACCCAACCTTGGTAAAACACAAATGCCATTTAATTTCACATTGTGTCTTCTCCATACATCTCCATCACTGTCTTCTGAATCCATTTTAATCAGTAGCAGGGGCTGCTGGGATAGATTTTGTCATAGACTGATGGGTTAATGCAGCAGGGGTTCTTAATATATGACCTTTTTAATGGAAAAAGCCTGACCCAAAGTCTCACATTGCTCTATTAATGGGAAAAGCATTTGACAAATGACACTCACTGGACAATACGTGGTGCATGAGATAAAGAAAAGGGGCTCACGATGGTAAATCCTATGATATTTTAACCTAGGCTTCCCTAGACTTGTCAGATACTGTGGATTCAGAAAATTTTGTGTGTCTTAAATGTCATGATTTTGACATGAAACACTATTCTTGGGGTTAAAGCTTTGGTTTATAAATCATTCCTGAGTAGTTTCTAGTGTTGTTTGCTGACTGTGAATGAAAAAGCAACCACAGTATACCAGTGTAAATGCAGACATAATTTAAAGGAACATTTGTATGTCTGTTATAAATTTGCTGCATTCTTTAACTTTACTCAGCCACAGGCAGAACTGAAGAACCTTTAAGAAAAAGATACTTTCAGTCATTTGAAAATTAAATAAAAAGGTTATATCTTTTTATTTATGTTTAATTAAGTCTTATCAATAGATCATTGTTAACCTGGACGGTGATTTAGTCCCACACAGTGTCATTTGTTAATTCATAGATAGGCTTTCTTTGAAAACGTCTATAACGTCTATAATAACTACATGATTGGGGGTTTTTAAATTCATAAATTCCAAGGAAAATTAAACCCCCACTTACATTTCAGAATCCACAGTATGGTTAAAATGGTATTAATCAGGAAAATGGTAAAAACACAAATTTTCTTTAAATGCAAAGCCACAAAAGTTCCAGCCTATAAAATAATTAGAAAGTGAAACTGTTGAAGTGTTACATCAGCTAGATGCTTTATAATTAGTTACTGAAGAAACCCCCATGGGTATTATTGTGTGACAGGCTTGTTTGATTACAGTGCTTGTGGGTCTTAAATGATTAGAGCACAAATTCTTCCACCAAGTTTGCACTTGGCATTTTCTAAATTCAAGAATTTCAAAATTAGCCATTTAAAATATAGGTATTCATATTCTCATCCTAAAAAAATGCCTTCAGTTTCTGGTATCAGGGACTCAGTGTATTGTTCCTCTGATAATGCACATGTGACCTTTTATCTGTTGTATTATCGCAGGCAGTTTGTACTTGTGTATTACATTAATCATATTTTTTTCATCATGAACAAGATGTGGTGATAGTAACATATTGTTAAACACAGAAGTTACTTTGCCAGTACTGGGTAATCTCAGTTTTGTTGTCACTATCCAATCACATTTAGATCATGGAAGATACCAGGTCATTGTTCTATGGTTATGTGTTATAGAAAATTCATATTGTTTAAAAAATCCTTAATACACATAAACATTGTAATATGTGTCTGTATGGTATTTTTTGTTTGGATATTCTGTGATATTGAAGAATCATTTTTAAATGCAGTTTTATTAGTTACATGAGACACATTTAAATATAACTAAGGGTGAGACATTGATTTTATCCTTGCATGCCATTTTGGGCAGTCAGCAGATAAAATTCACATGTCCAAGTCTGTGTTTCACTTGTCCAACTAAATTCATTTAGGTATTACATGGTAAAAACAAGACCACTTAAGATTATTGTTCTTTGCACCAGTAGGTGCTGAAGGACCAATCGAGTTATTTTTTTTCTCACAAAGAGATTTCATAATGAAAGAATTACTTTCCAGTCACTGAATCATGTGTTTCACTAATTATTGTGTGGAAATGAACACTATACATTGCAGGAAAATATAGTGAAATTAATAATTCAACGTCTGATAAAGTGGTCAGTTTTTGCGTGTGGTTAACTATTATGACAGGGTTTTAAAGTCACTGATCACATGCATGAGCAAAGTTCCACATTTCTGAACTTGCTCACCTGCCTATAGTGACAAGTTCTTGGCAGTCCTTAATGTCAAATCATATTTTTGTTTTAGATGTTTGCAATTTACATGCCATCACTTGATAAAAAAAAAAGAAAAATTTTTTTGATTAAACACTTTTTACAAAAATCTTGCCAATGCAATAAACTTATCAACCATAATAAGTCTTCCCTCCCTGTGGTACATACGAAAGTAAATGTCCTTAAAAAATATTATTAATCAGGTACATGATAAATTTATATTTATATGGCCCATACAGCTGCCTAAAGGCCTTTACGGTAGGCAGTACCACACAAGCCAGTTCAAAATAATTTTATTAAACGGCCATGTATGTTATCAACCATCTACAGTCACTCTTATTTTCTTGAAGTATTCAAGTGAAACACTTCAACAGTGCACAAATGCTTGCACCATCACACATCCAGGACCCTAGAATGTTGTCAATTTCATTCCTGGGTGGTGCATCACACTGATTGAGCATGTTGTCGATCTCATTCTGGGGTGTTGCAACACTGAGAACATTTAGGGCCAGGCTGATATGTGCTCACTGTGTTATAATGTATAAGCCATATCACCCACAGGCATTGATATGAACCTTGAATGTCATATCTGTGTGATAACATGCGTGGCTGGTTAGTAAATTATTATAATGTTTAATTCCCCTGGTTCCTCAGATAACTGCTCAATGATGAAACATGATTATGACGTTGAGGTAAGATATGATAATTTCTACTTTGCAGAGTGTGACAGCTCTTTTTTTTATACTCAAATAACACAAGTGTCCCCTGGTGGAGCCTCTTGTTATGACCACACCTGGTAGTTTTCTTTTATGATAACGTGACTTAAGGTTTCCTGTGTGATAGAAGTCCCAGGGTGACATGGCATGTTTATTAACTCATGCAAAAATTTCACTGCTGGTCTCACTCGCCTGGGAGACAGCTGCAACTTAAAACTTTTTTTAACCTTTATAAATATGACAATAGGAGCTCCACTTAACTAGTATATCATGCATTAGATTGAATAGCTGACAGAGAAATGACACCTTGTGGATGGTGTATTGATGAAGGCAGTACCTGCAGTACATACCAGTCTATTTTTCTTATCTTTCTTTTCAGGAAAAAATCATTATGGCCTTGAAAAAGATATTGTTGCAGGTCTATTTTTCTTATGTCCTTTTCTTGAGAAAGTCAGAATTGCAATGGAAAACTGATAGCCTTCCTCTTTGCATCATTAGACTCTTTAGTTGTACCTTATTATGTGAAGTGCAAGATGTTCACAGAACAAAATAGCCTCATATAGCCTCAAAGGATCATATACAGGTAGTTTCATGGTTATCTTATTCTGGTCATGTCAGATGTGTCAGCTGTCAAAACCAGAGGACTTTTTTTGAGCTGCAATTTGGAGAGACGGTTTTATCACCTAATTGAGCACCTGTGGGGCAAAAATATAGTGCTCAATAATTTGTATCTGGTGTGAAACAAGAATTATATTGTCACCACTTGGTGAAAGATTATTTGTGATAATAGTTTCACATGTTCATTCTGGATTATCATCTACTTTAGATGAAAAATATGTCATGGCTGCTGGTGGCAGGTTTCTGATGACACTGCAGACTAATTTTATGTATTCTTCTGTAATTAGTGGTGAGGGGCATGGTCACTCTGATGTGTTATTTCAGCCTCTTCTATGCACCTATGGGTTCAATTGCTGCCCAGCTGTCTCCACAGATGTATCAATTCACACCTTGAACTGGCCTCTTAGTATGTTTGTATTTCCTTGTCCTTATCAAACCTACATGATTCATTTTGCTCAACTATTTCAAGGTTTTTCAGGTGATGCCATCTTTTATACACACTGAAACCCAGATGTCACAAGAAGTTGCTGATGCTGAGACTAAAACAGCACAGTAACAGTTCTGTTTATTAAACTATGTCTTTATTATATTTATCGCTGTTTGTCCTAGCTTTATAGGCAAGACTGGAGAGCTGTGGGCTTATGACCAAGATGTTTAAAGTAAATTACTAAAATTAAAAAAAGAATATTTAAATTTAAATTTTTTAGAGGCCAACATAAGTAACATTGATTTTGAGTATTGGTTATCACTAATTCAGTAGAGTATGGTTAAAATCAGACAGCAACATTGTTCTTAAATGATTCCTCAAGTGGAATAATAAGCATCTTATTTACTCATAAAGATTAAAGAGGCAGAGTTTTGGTCCTTTGAACAACATTTTGGCTTTTATTTCTTAGGTGACTTAGCTTTGTGAAATTAAAAAAATGGTTTTGAGTTTTAATAAGATCTAGCGAGCTACTGCAAACTATAAGATGTATATTTGATTTAAGACCCAATGTGTTCCATGTATATGTTAACTTTCAGTTAAGCCAGTACATGCCCTCACTCAGGCATGCATTGAAAATCCCTTCTCAATATTGTCATCTGTTTTGATTCATTCATGCATGAAGTATTTATTCAGTACAGCATAGTGAAGCAGGGATGTTCATTCATGCATGAAGGGGTGTGTTAACACTCTAGACTGTTGTATTTTTATTGTGGGAAACATACATACATGTAAATATGTATGAGGCCTATGTCTTACAATAACTTATATATAAAATGTACATTTATTGTATGGATCTGCCAGGGCATTTACATATATTGAGCATTGTACATTATGTAAAGGCAAGTTGCACATGGAGCCCACTACAAAATCCCCTTGTAGTCTTAAATAATACAGGGGTTCATACCTTGGTCACTTGGAGTGAATCCAATCCCTGTCAGTGTAAAATCATTAAACATCATGATGGTTATCTCTTAATCCAATTAATCATCAACGTCAGAGTTTTCTGGTCTTCATCAGAGCTGTCACTTGAGTTTATGTTTGCTTCAAGAAAGTTCCTACGGTTACCTAATGGTCCAGGTTGTCCTGTGCATTGCATATTGGCAGCTACACGTAACCTTGGATAGATTATGAAAAGAAAATTAAATTGAAGGGAAAATTGTAAGATTTGGAATTGGATTGAGTCAAAAAAATTTTTTAAAATAAAATTTTAGTTCAAGGCTCAGAGGAATAAAGCGGAATTGATGGATTTATCTTCTTGTCTTGAGGTAGTTTTCTTGGCAGAGTTCTAGCCATGCTAATCAAATACCAAAGCCTTCAAGTTGATGTTATGAGAAGGGTGGTGAACAGTTACCAGTACCTCTTTGGTGTGGCAACTTTCAGACTGGTATTTGGTAGAACATTACTTGGTATGTTTAGGCTACGGTTGCCAGTGTTGTAGGTTCTTGCAGCTTACAGAATTTATTTTAGTATTTCCACATTCTATTCTCAGGGGTTAAAATTTGTACTCTCCATTCTGTGAGCAAAATCTATCAATTCTGTAAGGTTAAAATCTATCTTTGCAAGGTTTCCAGAGCTAACCTTTGGCTGAGTGACACATTTAAAGTTTGATTTCTGTGTGTCTGTTAGGGAATTCCTAATTTTTTGCATGTGCACTTAGTTTTATGAAATAGGTATTACCAGGAAATGTTGAAGACACCTAATGTTTCCAACTGATAATTCAGGTTGCCACTTATTTTAGAGAAACTAGTTTTCTTGACCCTTCATTATTATGTAGCAGTTATGAAGAAGTTAAAGGCATGCATGTGTTGTAGCAGTTTTAACATTCTGGGGATGAGGGTCCACTGACCACCACAGAGTGATAGAACTAGTCATATCTAAAACTGCAGTGAAAAATATCAACAAGGAAAGAATATTGTGCCCAAATTCTAAAATTATAAAAAAAACCCTTACTGCTAAAAAGAAAATGCATGGCCCAACTGTGAAATACTGTATGTTTGTCTGCTTTATAAGTACACCAGTATAGGAGATTCTGTTAAAAGTCTATTTATATTTATATACTCAACATATTGCTGTGCATGCATGCTTACTGAATTGCCTGTAGACAGGCATGTCTCCCATGTTGACCATGATTGACAGCTGTGTTGTACAGGTGGTAGAAAAAGGGTAGTTACTATAGAGGTGGGGCTTATCCACAGAAGTTTATGTTCAATCATCCATTAACACTTTTGTGTTAATGCCTCATTCAGAGCTTATCCTTAAGGTCACCAGCTCAGGTACAGCAAAATCTTGGTGATGGTATGGATGGCCATTTGCAGAGCATTTTTCAACATGGCTGCCATCCTGGCTGGAAGTATGCCCTGTCATTCTAATTATAATGCTTGCTGAATCATCTATTCATGGAGACCCGGAATGGCAAGTCATCAACATGAATAAACCTACTCTGAATCAACACGCTAACATGTTCCATATTTCTGCAACTCTTATTGTAACCAGAAAGCAAGTTAACCAGATATGTCATACAAATTATATATCCTATTGATAAAAAAACCACTTTCAAAAGAAATTTACTTATAAACAGTAATTTTCACGTTACTTAGGAACAATATTTTGTAGCTATGAATAATGAATTGTTATTTATTAAATTTCAGTCATATTTAAACACATACACAGTTTCTGTAATTGTGTGATGAGTTAAGTATACAGTGGAACGTACCCCACAAGTACGAACACCTTGGGGACTGACTTAAGTGGTCATAATTTGGGGGTGGTTGTATTTGTGAAATTCTAAGTTGCCTGGAATATATATTCGGGACCAAGAAAAATGGTCATAAATGTGCAAGTGGTCACAATTGTTGCGTTGTCGCAAGGCGTGGATCTACTGTATTTCTGCATTTTGCACTGTAAATAATGCGCAGCAGATTCACTCAGCACAGCAGTGAGTCATAACAGCATCTAAATATATCATGCTGTCCCTGAAATCATATAATGCGCCTGCGGGAATGATGTCATTTCCAGTTCCTGGCACTTTGTTGACATCAATTAGTAAGTTACTCCTTTGGTTTTAAGCGTAAGATCTGTGCACTATACAAACTCTTCCACAAATGCAAAAACTGCTGCAAATTGTGTAATCTGCTACTAAACCTTATAGAGAGGTAATCTGTTGCATCTGTTGATGTAATATCTTGAGCATTTTCACATGAAACATCACATTGATAACCAGGGGGCCCTTTACATTACATGTTAGTCATAATCATACGGTTTTTAGCTCAGCTGACTTTCAGTCATGCTGAGCTATAGCGATCACTCTTTGTCCGTCATCCGTCTGTCTTGTACACTCTTTACACAGCGCTTTACCTATAGGGCCACTACCTATATTGTAAGGCGCTGTTTGTTATGATCTTGTATCCTGAATTGCTACACCAGAGGGGAGCACTGTATTTTTGTCCAATCAGATGAGACCTTGTGCTGGAAGACAAAGCCAAGCGAGGAAAACACGGAGCCAATCATGTTTATTTCGTTTTGAGTGACAGCTCATCGCCGCCCGTAACTGTCTGAACAGGCCACAGGCTCAGAGAGAATTGCCCCTGACGTGGTTTGCTTAGGGCCTTGGGCACATAGGATGCTCGGCCAGTGAGCTGTAATTCAAATGAAACGTAACAACAAAGGCTTCGTGCACACCTCGCTGGCTTGTTTCAGTTCTGCAGACAACAGATACATGGCTACGCTAACACAGTTACAATGTCATAATCGAATCGGCCGATGATGCGAGAATGCAGAGGGAGCAATTTAAATTTGACCGGAAACTCATCAAGCGGCGCTTGAAGCACAGCAATGGGCAGAGCCAGGATACCTGTCGAGTGTTTGTTTATTGGCATCTGATTGGCTGCTTGTCACATCGTACGCACGTTTATTTCAGTGGACAACAGACCGCCATCTGGTGTCTAAATATATCATAAACGGTCAAAGCTGGCAGCGTGAAAATCAGTTGCTTCTTTAGAAGTGCAAGATTTCCGCTGCCACGGGAGCATATTTGTCTTGCTGTCTGTCTGTCTGTCTGTCCGTCTGTCTGTTAACTCGGCACAAATCATAACCGCTGGACCTAGAATCGATAAAAGAGGTCGATAAAAAATCTCCTTGGAAACCAGAAATTAGGTCTCTGTTACCCATATCCATCGAGCTATGAGGCCCCAAAGTACCCCCCAGAATAGTAAAAAATTTCATACAAAAACTTCAATATCTCATTAACTACATCACTGATGGTCATGATTTTTGGCATACATATTGATCATGAGATGTTTCATCAGTTTCTGCAGACTGGTGGCGCCACCTGTATTTTTTGACTTTTTACGAATTGTTTTCTCTATTTTAGAGACCTTTAAAAATGTGAACATCTGTTAACAGGGCACAGATCGTAAATACTGGACCTAGAATCTTCATTCTTGACACAGTGAGAGACCTATGAAAAGTCTCCGTGGAAACCTGAAATTAGGTCTCTGTTAACCATATCCTTCGAGCTATGGGGCCCCAAAGTACCCCCCAGAATAGTAAAAAATTTCATATAAAAACTTCAATATCTCATTAACTACATCACTGATTGTCATGATGTTTGGCAAACATATTGATCATGAGATGTTTCATCAGTTTCTGCAGACTGGTGGTGCCACCAGTATTTTTTTATTTTTACGAATTGTTTTCTCTATTTTAGAGACCTTAAATGTGAACATCTGTTAACAGGGCACAGATCGTAAAGACTGGACCTAGAATCTTCATTCTTGACACAGTGAGAGACCTATGAAAAGTCTCCATGGAAACCTGAAATATGGTCTCTGTTACCCATATCCTTTGAGCTGTGGGGCTCCCAATTACCCCCCAGAATAATGGAAAATTTCATACAGAAACTGCTGTATCTCATTCACTACAACACTGATGGTCATGATTTTTGGCATACATATTGATCAGGAGGTGTTCCATCAGTTCCTGCAGACTGGTGGCGCCACCTGTATATTTCAATTTTTTACGAATTTTTTTCTCTATTTTTGAGACCTTAAAAAATGTAAACATCTGTTAACAGGGCACAAATCGTATAGACTGGACCTAGAATCTTCATTCTTGACAAAGTGAGAGACCTATGAAAAGTCTCTGTGGAAACTTGAAATTAGGTCTCTTTTACCCATATCCCTCGAGCTATGGGGCCCCAAAGTACCCCCCAGAATAGTAAAAAATTTCATACAAAAACTTCAATATCTCATTAACTACATCACTGATGGTCATGATTTTTGGCATACATATTGATCATGAGATGTTTCATCAGTTTCTGCAGACTGGTGGCGCCACCTGTATTTTTTGACTTTTTACGAATTGTTTTCTCTATTTTAGAGACCTTTAAAAATGTGAACATCTGTTAACAGGGCACAGATCGTAAATACTGGACCTAGAATCTTCATTCTTGACACAGTGAGAGACCTATGAAAAGTCTCCATGGAAACCTGAAATACGGTCTCTGTTACCCATATCCTTTGAGCTTTGGGGTTCCCAATTACCCCCCAGAATAATGGAAAATTTCATACAAAAACTTCAGTATCTCATTAACTACAGCGCACATCAGTATCTCATTAACTACAACACTGATGGTCATGATTTTTGGCATACATATTGATCAAGAGGTGTTTCATCAGTTTCTGCAGACTGGTGGCACCACCTGTATTTGTTTTGGTTTTTTTACGAATTTTTTTTCTATTTTTGAGACCTTTAAAGATATGAACACCTGTTAACAGGGCAAGAATCATAACAACTGGACCTAGAATCTTCATTTTTGACACACAGGGATACCCATGAAAAGTCTCCATGGAAACCTGAAATACGGTCTCTGTTACCCATATCCTTTAACCTGTATGGCTCCAAAATACGCCCAAGAATAATGAAAAATTTGATACAAAAACTGCAGTATCTCAATAACCACAACACTGATGGTCTTGAATTTTGGCATACATATTGATTATGAGGTGTTCCATAAGTTTCTGAATACTGGGTGTGCCACCTCTATTTTTTTCAAATTTTTACGAATTTTTTCTCTATTTTTGAGACCTTTAAAGATGTGGTTATCTGTCAACAGTTTACAAATCTTAACAACTGGACCTAGATTCTTGATTCTTGTCATGCAAGGAGGCCCATCAAAGTGTCTGTGGAAACCTGAAATTAGGTCTCTGTTACCCATATCCTTCAAGCTATAGGACTCCAAAGTATCCCTCAGGATAATGGACAATTTGATACAAAAGCTGAAGTATCTGAACAACTAATGCAGAGATCACCATGATTCTTTGCATGGATATTGATTATGGGGTGTTTCATCAGTTTCTGCAGACTGGTGGTGCAACCTATATTTTATTCAATTTTTAAAATTTTTTCCTCTATTTTTTAGACCTTTTAGGATGCAGTCATCTTTTAACGTGGCACAAATTGTAACAACTGGACCTAGAATCTTCATTCTTGTGATGCAAGGAGGCCCATGAAAAGTGTTTTCGGTAACCTGAAATTAGGTCTCTGTTACCCATATCCTTCAAGCTATAGGACTCCGAAGTATCCCTCAGAATAATGGACAATTTGATACAAAAGCTGAAGTATCTGAGCAACTAATGCAGAGATCACCATGTTTCTTTGCATGGATATTGATTATGGGGTGTTTCATCAGTTGCTGCAGACTGGTGGTGCCAACTATATTTTATTCAATTTTTCTAATTTTTTTCTTTATTTTTGAGACCTTTAAGGATGCTGTCTTCTGAATGTGGCACAAATTGTAACAACTGGCCTTGAATCTTCATTCTTGTGATGCAAGGAGGCCCATAAAAAGTGTCTTTGGAAACCTGAAATCAGGTTTCTGTTACCCATATCCTTCAGGCTATAGGACTCCGAAGTATCTCTAAGAATAATGGAAAATTTGAAACAAAAGCTGAAGTATCTGAACAACTAATGCAGAGATCACTATGATTCTTTGCATGGATATTGACCATTAAGTGTTTTTATTAGTTTCTGCAGACTGGTGGAGCCACCTGTAATTTTTTTTAAAGTTTACGCATTTTTTCTCTATTTTTGAGATATATAAATATAGACACAATCTTGGCCTGTTGGTTAATCTGTTTGATGCTTCAGTTGAATGGGTATATACTACCATTCAGATGATAAAATTGCCTTTTGCGAATCTCTTCCCATTCAGCTGAGCGTCATGACCCATGGGTCACTTGTTTTATTAACAATCTATTTTTACACTTCAGAAATGCCTAATATCAAAACCACTAATCTCGTTTTCTTCATATGTACCATAAATATTCCTTTTTATAGTTCCAATGAAAATGCCAGAAATTAAGTCAGTATTATAAAATTTAAAAAAGTTATGGGCCCAAACATAATGGACTTTGTAAAAAATCAGGAAAGATATTTGGTCACTCAAGAGAAAAAGTGTTAAAGCTAGGGACTTTTTCAGTAATACAATTTTAATGTATCAAAATTTAATTGTATACCAAAATTAGGTCAAAATCTGTTAAATTTTTAGCTCAGCTGACTATAAGTCATCTGAGCTATAGTCGTGGTCCATTGTCCGTCGTCCGTCCGTCTGTCCGTCCGTCCGTCCGTCCGTCCGTCCGTCCGTCCGTAGATGTGGCACGTTTTGAAACCGTAATACCTAGGAATCCAAAATTCAGCATAATGTTAGATGTCCCCAAGATCTCCTACCAAGCCGAAAACTGGGTCTTTGCGACTTCCTTCCTTTGAGAAATTAAGGAAAAACCTCAATTTTTTATTAAAAACCTATTTTCACACTTCAGGACTGCCTAATATCAAAACCACTCATCTGTTTTCCCTCATATTTACCATAAATATTCCTCTATATAGTTCCTATGTACATTCAAGAAATTATGTCTGTATTATATAATTTAAAAAAGTTATGGGCCCAAACATAATGCATTTTGTAAAAAATCGGGAAAGATATTTGATCACTTAACACAAAACTTGTTAAAGCTATGGACTTTTTTTCCAGTAATATAACTTTAATTTATCAAAATTAAATTGTATACCCAAAATTAGATCAAAATCTTTTAAATTTTTTAAAATATTAACAAAAATAAAAAATTGGTACCTTAAATTTTGCCCAATTTTGACCATGGCACGTTTTTTTACTGTAAGTACTGTGGATTTAATTTTCTCAGCATGTTTTTGTTAGCATTTTGTCTGTTAACACCAAAAATTTGAAACCCGTTGATCAAAAACTGTAGATTTTATTCAAGTTTTCAAGCACCATGTAACAAATTGTTTACATCAAGCTAGTGTTATGCAGTTTGCAAGAGCTCAGCTCCCCAGCTTCAGCTTTCATTTCCAAAATTTTGGCATACAATTAGATGTCTCCAAAATTCCCTACCATGCCAAGAATTTGGTCACTAGGACTTAATACCTTCGAGATATTAATGAAAAACTTCATTTTTCCATTAAAAACCCATTGTTACACTTCAAGACTGCCTAATATCAAAACCACTGATGTGACTTTAATCATATTTTTCTATACATATTTTTCTATACATTCTCTATGCATATGCCAGAAATGATGTCAGTATTGCGTAATTGTTTTAAGTTATGGGCCCAAACATAATGCACTATGTAAAAAATCAAGAAATATATTTACTCCCTTAACAAGGGGATTGCTGAAGCTAGAGTTTTTTTGCCAGGGATGTAACATTATTTAATCAAGATTCAATTGAATACCCCAAATAAGTCCTGAATTTTTCAAATTTTATATGTTATTAGTATAAATATAAAATTAGTACCTTAAATTTTGCCCAACTTTGACCATGGCACATTTGTTTCCTGTGAGCACGGTTGATATAATTTTCATATCATGCACACAAGGATTTCAGCTTTTTAGTTTAGAAAGCTGAAATAAATTGGCCAAAAATTGTAGCTTTTATTAATGTTTTTATGAGACCATGTCAGACCTTAACTCTCTCCAGCCCCTCTTGAGTGACCTGTATGTTGACCTTGTTGAACTTTCAGCAAATTATGCATGCTTGAGGCGAGCCATACACTGTTGCAGGTAGGCAGCTTATGGCCAGCCACAGTTGATCCAGGTGTCCAACCCAACTCATCTAGTAGTTTTAACCAACAACATAACAATTAACAATAAATTAATAAATTTTTATTGTTTTTTAATAACAAATTAAAGAAAAATAAAAAAGAATTTGTTAGTTTATAATAACAGGAAATCAACTTGCAGTTACTGATGATAAAAGAATCTTGTATCGATGGATAGAATGTCACGTACTCCAAATAACACCATGCAGTCACCTTTGGTATTTTTCAGTTCAATTTTAATGATAAAAAAGTAAATCATATTATTCATTACTAATCATTAGGGATCATATGAAGGAAATTAATGATAGACAAAGATGCAGTTGATATTATTAATCTAGATTCCTACTGTGTCTAGTGTGTACATTGATGTGAAATTAGTCCAAAATGAATATATTACATTTTTTTTTTTAATATAAATAAAAGCCATAAAACCAGGTACTTTTGATCATAATTTAAATGTGTGAATTTTGTATATTCTGGATTCTCAACATAATTGTTTGGTGAAAACTGAATAAATGCCAGTAATGGTGGGAAAACTTTGCAATTGTATTTAAATACGAATATGATTATGTACTCCATTATAAAATTTCTTGCATAAAGAATGGGAATTCAGGTAAAAATGAAAGTATAGGAATACTCGTGCAAATACTTTCAAAATGTATTCATGAATGCATTCATGAATATATTCTTTAATATTATTTTAATAATCATATCAGTTATATTTCATTTTAAAAAATCATATGATTCTCTTATTATTTTTAATAAAAATTATATTTGGGACAATATTTGTAATTTTTTTAAATAAATAGTTAAACTCTTATATCATATGTTCTGCTTATAAGTTATATGGCCAAGTCAAAATCTGTGTGACAATAGTACTCCATTTGTTAATAAAATAAATGAAATCAATCCTCTTCCCTGTCTCCAAAGATAATATCATAATCATACATAAGCTAAACACCAACAACTCATAATAAAGCTTATATTTATTACCACAACAAACCAGCATATGCCTCATTCCTAAATCATATTTTTTAATCATATATAACAGCTGAGCGCCGTGACCCATAGGTCCCTTGTTTTAAATATTGGCAAAAATACAAAATTGGTACCTTAAATTTTGCCCATATTTGACCATGGCACATTTTGTCTTGTAAGAACATTTCATTTACTTTTCACTGTCGATATATATATATATATAGATTTAATCTGTTAATTTCTGAAATTTGAAAGTAAAAGCCTAAAAATTATTCTAGTTATTTAGGTTTTCTGAGGCTCTAATGTATTTACATTTTGAACCTCTAGACCAGCCATGTCTGGTTCCTACAGCCCTGTACACTGGGTAAACATATTAGTGATGCAACACTGCTTTTACAAATGTAGAATCACATGTGGCAACCCTGCCCCATGTTTGACCATGGCACATTTTTTCTTGAAAGAACATTTGATTTACTTTTCACTGTTGATATATATATGGATTTAATCTGTTAAATTCTAAAATTTGAAAATAAAAGCCTAAAAATTATTCTAGTTATTGAAGTTTTTCTGAGGCTCTAATATATTTACATTTTGAATCTCCAGACCAGCCATGTCTGGTCCCTACAGCCTTGTACACTGGGTAAACATATTAGTGATGCAACACTGCTTTTACAAATGTAGAATCACATGTGGCAACCCTGCCCCCCCCCCCCCCCACACACACGCAAACCAGATATGTTGCATTACTTACATTCTTGAACTGATTTCTGTTTCAGATCCAATGAATACAACTTTTCCAATCCTGAATTAAGTTTTATTTTCAGATATTTATTTTTTTGCAAATTTAAAAAATATACAAGTCATCTGAGCTATAGTCCTGTTCCTTTGTCCATCGTCTGTTCGGCTGTTTACAGGGCACATTTTGAAACCGTTGGACATACGAAATCAAAATTGCATACGGTTAGATGTCCCAAAAATCTCCTCCCATATAAAAAATTTGGTCACTAGGACTTCGTTCCTTCGAGATATTAAGAAAAAACCTCTTTTTTTCCATCCAAAGCAATTGTTACACTTCAAGGCTGCCTAATATCAAATCAACTGATCTGTTTTTTATCATATTTTGTCACTATATTCTTCCATGCATGTCCTCTTGCCGGTCCTTCTGTAATTTTTCATATGCATCACAGAATCTCAAAACTGTTTCTTCATGACAGTCTTGTCAGAGTATTATTTTTGCAGTCATATATATTAAGAACTTTACTTTAACCAAGTAGGAGGGCCCCTTTCCTCTTAGCTTCTCATATGGTTATATATATGAAAAACATAACAATAGAACATTTTGCTTCAGCTGAGCGCCCTGACCCATGGGTCACTTGTCTTCATGTTCATTTTGCAGACAATGCCACCTAAAGGCCATAATCAAAACCTTTCTCAATATCTCTTTGTGTATGATCAATGGCAGTTGTGTGATGTTAGGATGTTTACATATTTTTTTTTTGCATGTTTACACTCAGGAACAATTTCAGTCACATGAACACAGTGTGACACTCTGTGTGTCTTTTCTTTCCTCAGACTTCCTGTACTTTTATGGGTGCAGCTGCTTTGAAGTTTTGTCCCATATTATATGTACCAGTACTCTGCATTCAGTAATGACCAGGGATTATTTTGGTTATTTTGGTAATGGTAAATATTAGTGAACAAAGAAAAGAGTATAATAAACTTGCTAGCTATTTTTCACATGTTTGACATTACTGAAATTTGGATTCAGTTCGGACAAAATGGCCATGTTGTTTAGAAAAATCATAAGACTTAAATAATCATTTAATGGTAGAGAGATGTCATCTTGTATTAATGCAGGCAGCTTTATCCTTTGTTTTACTTGGATTTTGTTTCATTTATTATATATACCTACCAGATTTGTAGTATAATTAAAAAAACAAGACAGAATATTTCATTAAATGTGTTGGAATCGCTGATAACAACCATGGATTTCTTATATTCAAAAATTAAAGTACTTAATTATATAACATCACTGTAATCGACGTAGAAGATGAACCAAAATTATTTTATTGCCATGTCCATTTGTATTTAATATACTTGTTAGATATCTGCCAGTGTTTGATTTGATTTTAAACTTTTGCTTTAAGGAAATTATGCATAAAGATAGATAAATTAAATCATGATCAAGATTATATCTGTGAGTAACAGACGAAGAAGTATCAGTAATATTCCCTGTAATTAATAACCATAACCATATGTAAACTTTTATATAACATGGCTCAAAATCATGGTCCTTGTTGGCCGAGAAAGCATGAGGGGAACAGTCCAGAGGAGTATCAACAGAAAACACCCCAGCCATCACCCCCTGGAAGTGAGGACAGGGTACTACAAATAAGACTTAAAAATGTACATGCCCAGGTGCACCTTTGAAGCAAAACCAACATACACCTAAGGAATTCAACATGCACCTTGTAATACTAGTGAGAAAATTTGCTTGTTAAGGAGTTCATGTTGCTCATAGAATAGAAATGCTAATTTATGACTGATGTTTTTGAATAGTTTTTCTGTTAGCTTTTTTTTGGACTGTATAACTAAACCTATTGAAAAAATATTTCTATTGATTTAGACATTATTACGAAACAATAACGTACTGCACCAACATTTTTTTCTTTGGTTTATAATATGTGCATAGAGTGCACACTTTGGACGATTTCATCCTGCACAAAAGAAAATGTACATGCAAATGTGCATGTGTGCAATCTCTGTTTAGCACCCTGAAGGACACCTGCTGCAAACCTCCAGACAACTCCCTCACCTGCCTTTTTGACAAGAAGGATAAAAATCTCCCTCAGAATATAAAAATTTCCTTCACTCCCACAATCCTACCAAATATAATGGAATTTTTATTTTCTTTGTGAGAAAATGATTTTTCTCAGTTTTATTTGTTTGATTTAAAAATTAAGCAACGTAAGATAGGCTAACATTTGTGACAATTCATTGAGGCAGTTGACTGATGCCACATCAAACATTTTCTTTGTATATCAAGTATAATATGACAAAACAATAAATGATAGAGAGATTTATCTCAAAGTGGAAAAAATATGTTTAATTCAAAAAAAGAAAGGGGGAAAAAAGGCACTTTGTCCCTGTTCTTAAAGAAGTGCTTAAAATCAATTAATATTTGAAAGGCTGCATATTATAAATTATGCATTTATACTAAAGGGTTACAATTCACAAGCCCACCCTAAAGGATTTCAAAGAATATTTTTAATTTCTTTCAGTTTGTATATCAACTGTTGTATTTTATGTAACAATGATATTTAAAATTAACTTAATGAATAATATTTTTTGTTTTCGTGAGAAGCATTATTAACTATCTGATTGTAGGTGTTGATTGGGCCATGGGACTTGTTTAAGGAGGTAGTGGGAATACTTCAAATGGTAGAAACCTTATCTTGCGGCATGGGGAAAAATGTAACCTCAGTATCAGGAACTCGCTGACCTAAGAAATTGAATCTGTCGGCGGTTCCATTATTCATCCCATATTTTCTTTTCTTCTTTTCTTTTCCTACCAGTGTAGAGCTTCAGCCTTTGATCTTGTTTTATGGTTGTGTTTATGTGGAGATGAGACGGGCACGTAGGAGGTTCGGTAATATTCTGTCCTCATTGATGATATGGTTGTTTTCAAGTGCAGATAAAAAGACTGTGCCTTGTGTTTAACCATGGCTCTGATGGTGAAGTGATAGTCAGAATATTTTTGTATAATAATTTGTTAATTAAGATTTGAAGGAAACTTCCAAATCTTGTGTACTGGAAGACTATTGCCAAAGAACCTCAAGGCAGTGCAGCCCCTTGACATGTTCCTTGAAGTACCAATTTCACTTCTTTTTCAGTATTACACATTTTTATGTCTATTTTGTTTATTTCACACAGATACTGGTAAATGAATACAGTACCAGGCGAGACTAAGAGAGAACTCCGTAGACCTGTATATTACCACAAGTGACTTGCTTGAAGCTATTTTTTCCTGGCTCTGAAGCTAACGTTTTCCTGGCTCTTGAAGCTAATTTCTTCCTAGCTCCCACCACTCTGTGAAAATAGGTCTGAAATATGCATCATTCATGCAACCAAGCCATTCAGCACCTCTTTTCACAGTATATATAGCATTCCTGGAGCTTTTTATAAGTAAGATTTAATTTAAAGTTAAGTGTTTTGGCACCAGTTTCCTCTTATGGGTTTGATCTTTACAATGAGAGAGATTGTTTTGCGTCACTTGTAACTTTCCCTGCTTTTGGCAGGATGGGACTGTGATTTATTTTTAAAACTTTAAAAAACCTTTTGATAAGCAATTTCTGTGAATTTTGCATACATTACTCTGTTCTTAGGGAATGGGGGATATAACACTCAGAAAGAGAATTCATGTTATTGTGCTCTCAAAAGCAATTCTTGCCAAGCTCAGATGCTTGGCTTCTTTGTGAGTGAGTAAACATCCAGAATCTTATCAATTCTTCATTGGCCCATTCCTGAAATGTCCTGAAATTTTAATGAGATTCTGTTCATGATTGGGTGAATTCTGTGGTGAACAAACACATACATAAACTCACACAAGCAGAGATGAAGGCATACCCTACTTGCAGAGGCAAGATGACATTGGCCATTTTGAAGCATCCAGATGAACAGAGGCACATTGGGCAGAGGCCTATTGGGATGCTGCTATATAGGAGGGCCTTCTTTGTGTCTATGTGACCCTGCAGCAGGACATCATAGAATGTGGAGGACTTTCTTCTCCACTACAGGGGCCATTCCTGTGTTTTCTCTCAATGCTGTTAAGTATTTTACATTTATCACCCCCTAAAAACGCCTAGTGCCATATCAGTCAGTCCTTATGAGAGGCTGATGTGCTGACATTCTGACACATCCCACTCCCGGTAGCATATCTGTCAACTCCACCAGTTCCCCAAGGGCAAATAATAATGAGTCTTCTTGACTTTCAGGTGCTTTTAGATTATTTGCAGTGGCAGATCCAGTAGTTAGAGAAAGGGGGTTAGCAGGGGGTTAATAATTAATAAGAGAAACACCGTTGTGAGGTCATCTGTGATTAAAAAAATACTTTTACTAAACCTTTGTTCCAGAGGTTAAGAGGAAAACCCTGGTGTAAGTATTAAAATAAAATGGGATTCAAATATAATAAAAGATCAAGTTCCCCCTACCTCTCTTACTGTACAAAATGGAGGGGCGAGGCTGGTCAGGACCAGGGTTAATTGGCTTTTGCCTCGGGGTAAATCCTAGTGGGTAAAACATGGGTAAAAAGTATTTAAATACCCAGGGTTTTGCCCAGTTTTTTACCCAAGCTTTATCAAATGTTTATCTGCTTTTATCAAGCAGGACACAAGCTTAGTTTCTTTCTTAAGCAGAAATTACCACACATTTTGTGTTTATTTGTAGTCGGCCAAGCGGCTCTGACCACATCATACACTTATTTTCCATTCACATTTTGACTCATGTTTGGCTGTGCAGAGTACTGTAATCAATAGGAATTAGAGTAAAACCCAGGAATCCTGGGAATAAACTTGGTGTAACCTTTTTTATCCAGCCTGGGTTATAATCCGAGGGTAAAACCCAGGTTCTACCAAGGTGTTAGGTACAAAGCCTGCAAACCCTGGGTAGGGTCCTTAAATTAATAGTTCTGAATTAACCAGTATTTTATAAATTGCATGTATATGTTTTTATTACACAGTTGTATGATGAAACTAGAAAAGCACTCAGCGAGTGCAGACCTCCGCCAAGGCAGCTCATTACCCCATATAGAATTGTCAGAAATGCAGCATTTTTCCTTAAAAAAAGAATTCCTGGATCCAAATGGTGATCCAGATCACCCCCACAATTAAATCAATTGTTGCTTGTATAATTGCAGAGCTATCCCGAAAATTTCATCGAAATCTTTTTTGAGTTATGTTGCTAACAGACAAACAAAACATGCCACGTTGATACAAATATAACCTGATGTAAAGATCATTAATATCTATTGCAGACTGTTGAAATCTCATTAATCTAGTGTATGTTATCTGTGAATCCTTTCATACTATCTTAATTACATCAGTGTGTTATATATTGGTGAGATCTGTTAGAGATTCTGCCTCCCATGAAGACTATATACTTTTTTATCACCAAAGGTGGCAGGTGATTCCTTTTAGATAGAACAAATGGTGAAAATAAGCACCTTTTCATATAGTTTGTATTCTATATGTGATGTGTGTACATATGCTTTTTCAAGCAGTGACAAAACACGTGCATGTGAAATGTGATTTCCTTAACTTGTTTATTAATCTGAAAAAAATAGACAATTTGTTTGCATCATGCTTGTGCAAATCACATCATGCATTTGGCCATTTTCATGTGCTATAAAATATGCACTTTGGTCTCAAGGTTCTCATGACTTTTGATGACGTAATTTAATTATAGGTACTCAAGAACATGTTCAGTAGACTCTGATGCTTAAACAACAAGCTATATATAACTCAAGGATTATTTCTGGTTCTGTTTATTGAAATGCTTGAAAAACAGAATGCTC
Organism: Sipunculus nudus; assembly: GCA_026874595.1. Lineage (NCBI taxonomy): Eukaryota > Metazoa > Annelida > Sipuncula > Golfingiida > Sipunculidae > Sipunculus > Sipunculus nudus. Next base: position 34,398,310 of record CM049318.1, read on the forward strand.
AACCTAACCAGTAATGTCAAACTTTGGCATTTGGCAATTAATGAAGACTGCGTCTGGATATAAGGAGAAATACTCATAACAATTATTGGCCTAGATTCAGTGATCGTTTATTCTTGAAATACCTAATTGCATGACCAGAGAATCTGTCAGATTTATTTAGCGTCACTTGTGTATAATTATAGGTAATATTAAATATGAGAATACAGCATGATGAAAGCAAGGTCAACAGTAAAGCTTAATGTTTTATCTCCATTCTCAGACACTGAACATAAAGTATTGAATTTACTGCTATGGTAACCATTGATATATCTGTGGGCCCATGTTTGTTGATTGATAAATAAATAAATGGTACCTCAAAAACAGATTCTTAGATTCAGTCTGATGTCTAAACGGCAGTATTTGGCTTCTTGATTAACTTCAGTATCATATAAAGAAAATCAGAGGAGTAAACAGCAAAAAGAAGTGTAAATAATAAAAGTTCCTGATTTTTTCCTGCTGTAGTAGTTCATTTAATAGGATTTGTGCTGATGTTTCCAACCATGTGTTTATAAGGGATTCTGAGTTCAAGAAGCTCAGTAGTTGGTTATAATTCTGAGACATGGTAATTTGCATTTTACAAATACTCAAGAGATTCACTGTATGGCTATTGTTATGGCACTACAGTGGGGAAACCTGATATTAAGGATACCTAAGTTCTAACAGGGGTACTACTATTGCCTTATTAACCATCATATGGCTAACTATTCACTCAGTTCAGATTACTGGATTATAGCCTATGGCCTTTGAGTTATTTCAAGCACAATGTAAATGAAATCTTACAGAAAGCAGGGCTTGGCATTAACAGTTAACTGCTTGCCAAGGACAAGTAAAAGTTCCTGAAAATGGTGGTAGCAGCTTGGGCAACCAAAAGTCAGCACTTACTTGCCCAGTGGGTCCAACATATTAACCTTTAGCCAAAGGCTTGAATCTTAACTCATCTTCTTTTATCCTTTTTCTTTCTTGGAGATAATATTCTAAAATATATCTATAAAATACCTTTAAATTCATCTTTACAAGTACTAAAGAAAAATATTATTAATGAACAAACGTTTGAAGATGTTTAATGCCTAAGATGTAAAATGCAATAAAACATGCAACACAGTCATGTGGAACACACTTTTTGTCTGTGGATATGATCATTGATTTTTGTAGGACAGGAACATTCATGCAGGGCAAGTAAAAGCTAGTTGTTACTTGCCTGACTAGGTAAGTACCGGTACTTTTGAAAGTTAATGTCAAAACCTGGAAGGTGAATAATAAGAGAAGGTTAGCCTGGCAATTTGTCATACAGAGACATGGAAATTTGCTCTCAAGACCACCATCCATCTACTGATTTTTTCCGGTTGATACTTTGCCATCATAAAAATCATTAGGAATGGTAGGATAACTTGCCAGGGCTTAGATGGATATTAAAGAAACCCACTTTATTTTTTTATCAATAAATTATCTCACCTGAGTTCTGTTAAAGACAAAATCTATGCATATATTATGTGGTCAGAGGCCACCAGGCTATTTTGAGGTGTTGCCACAATAACTGACCTGCAATGTGATGGATTTTGATGAAACTCAATGGAAATATGAACCAATATTAACTTTTTTATCAATATATTATCTCACCTAAGTTCAATTTCCAATAAAATCCATGTAGATTTAATGGGGTCAGAGGTCACCAGATTTTGGTGGCATTGTGATGACTTTAAAAAATTTTATGCATTTTTAATAAACTCATTTAAATATTAACCAATAGAGTTCCTCCTCTAAAATAAATTGTTGGCAAAACTCACGCATATTCAATTTGGTCAAAAGTCACAAGACATACAAGGGGCATATCTGCACTGGCTGTGCTCTTGTTCAAGTTATTCAAGTCTAATTAAATGCAGCAGAAATAGTGTTTCTATTTGGTTCAGGCAGTTCATTTGATTAATACATTTATAACATGTACAACCGCTACTGAATCAATGACCTCTTACACCCATTAGACCATTGATCCTGTCTTATAGACAGATTGACTTATCATTCAAACACTGATATATTATGTATACTCACTGAACTTGGGCTGATCATGAATATTCATGAACATTCTATCGATAGTGAGTGGAGTAATGACCAAGGGATAAATGCCAGCCTTACATTTGGAATTCATCAAATAAATTCTGTAGGTTAAAGCAATCTTGTGGATGTATAGTTTATATTTTTGTTTTCAAAACCCTTTAAATTCATGACTCAACACATACTACTGACTAATTGGACCTGACCACATCAATAATGGCAATGTTGATACTTGTGGAACGGTCTATAAGATCATTTGAAATACAGAATGCTTAATGATAATTGTAATAAAAACAATTCTTATATAAATAATGATAATAATAATAATAATAAAATTTGGTTCAGCATCATTTGTTTATTTTCATCTTCATTCAGAATACAGGCATCTACTGGCAATTGGGCATCATTTTCAAAATATGCATCAGGTGATGCACCCAGCAGTCACTCTAATTAATAATTATAATAAAAACAATTCTTATATTAATAATATTAATAATAATAATAATAATAATTTTAAAATTTGGTTCAGCATCATTTGTTTATTTTCATCTTCATTCAGAATACAGTGCCATCTACTGGCAATTGGGGCATCATTTTTTAAATATGCATCAGGTGATGCACCCAGCAGTCACTCCATCTAATTTAATTTCTTAGACCAAGTTTACCACAGTCACAGTTGACAAGTGTGTGACAACCATCCATACAGCCAGTCATCATCGCAGCTTTATACAATCAGCAACTTATCATTTGCAGCCTGAGTCAGCAGCTAAAGACGCTGTGGCCGTTCTTTAGTTTGCTATTCAGCGAGCTGTCCTACACATGAAAATGTTTGGCTCCAAATGGCATTAGTAATGTGATTGAAGAGAAAAACACGCAACTGTGTGTGCTCGAGTCGTTGGAAGAATTCTAATCAGGAGATTGGGAGGTGGTGCGGGGTGTGTGGGATTGAGGCTCGTCGTCCTTACAATCCAAACTACTCAGACTCTTGTTACAGCTGAACGTTGGCCAGGTAGCAATCGGTGGCATTTCACTGATTACCCTGGGAACTTGTGGTTGCCCATCTCCGGGAAACGCAAGTGGTGCAACAGCGATAAAAATGGTGCTAAGGAGACCATGTGATCAGGTGTTTCAGAGAGTGCCAACCTAACGTTATCCCATTTATGTGTTCCCGCTGCTGAGATTTTCTCTCTTTTGGGGCATCGCTATTGTGAATTGCAACCTTTTTGCGGCAAGCTTATCTGATTGCCGAAGCTGGTCCTGCATGGAATTTAATTTACATTGATCCGTGATGAGCCGCTAATAGAACCTTCACATCTGAGCTGGGCCTCAGTGGCCGCAAACCTCGAAACCCTTCAGATGGCCACAGCTGTGGTTAACCGTGTTAGACCTCACAGACACCCCTGTCATAATAAGTGCTTCATATTCTTATTTGGTCTCACCCAGAAGACACGTAGAATCATATTATGTAAGAGCTTGCATTGCTGTCATGATAATTGCATTTTATAATGCCTCCCTGCAAAGAAACTATATTTATTTGTGTTGTGTTTGATGGCTTAACTGTCAGTCCTCTGTTATATACAATGGAACTTTTTTGCTCTATTAATGATCATAACTGTCAGTCATGTTGCATTTGGCATAAATTTCAGCCAAAATTATCTATCTATGTGTCAGATGATAAATATATCAAGTGTAAAATCTAATCAACAATATTTTCATACAAGACCCATAAATGATTATATTTAGGTCATGTATAAAAAAATTTAGCCAAAAATGTCTGTCTATTTGTTAGATGATAAACATATCAAGTGTAGAATCTAATCAACAATATTTTCATACAAGACCCATAAATGATTATATTTAAAACATGTATAAAAAAATTTAGCCAAAAATTTCTATGTGTCAGATGATAAACATATCAAGTGTAAAATCTAATCAACAATATTTTCATACAAGACCCATTAAAACATATTTAAAATATATTTCTTCAAGGGACAATAGTCCATGACCAGATAGCAGCACTGTCTATTGAGTGAGGACAAAGGAAACTGAATGATAAGAATAATATGTATTTATTAATCTTTCTGAATACCGGTCATATTTGCAAACTGCTACAAATTACCCAGAAAATAAACATAGCATGTCATTAAGACTTTGGAGTGTAGTGATGCGGTCATTCCACAGTGTCCAAGTTCTGAGTGCAAGTTCAAGTCCACGCCACTCTAATCTAAGTCCATGTCTGAGTTCTTGATGTTTGAGTCCACCGTCTTTGAGTCTGAGTCACTTGAAAGCTGAGTACAAGTCTGAGTCCAATTCCTTAAAAATGTCCAGACTTGGGTCCTACATAGTGGTGGGAGTCGGTTCCTTTTTCATAATTGATCATAGGTTTGAGCAAACCGATCGATGATGGATTATTAATCGGTTCAGAAAAATATAAAGAAATATGCAGTTATCTGTGAAACTGTACTTCATTTTACCCAGCCCGCATGTCTGAGAAATTCTACCCTAAGAATATGAGTTCTTACCTTTTTAATTTTCCTTTAAATACTAAGTTATGATATTCCAAGTATCATTTTAATTAATTATAATAATCAAGAATTAAACCACAATTTATTAAGTTCTCCGTTCTCGCATCTACTGTGTCATGCTGAGTTACATACGGAAGTTATTTGGGAACACAGACTCATTATATGAAGTGCGAAATAATGTAACAAAAATGAATCACTCTCGTCTTTAACATAAAGGCATCACTGAAAAAAAACCAAGTCATGATTATGATGTAATTGATAGTTGCCTTTAGTAATCGAGCGCTTGAAAGTGGCAGCAAACCGACTGACTTTCGATAAAACTCGATTGGCCCATCACTAGTCCTACATCACTGTTGGAGTGATTCTTTGAGGTTCTAAAGGGTTTCAGCGGGGCCTTAAAAAGTCTTATTTTTTATTTTTTATTTTTTATTTTATTAGGCCTTGAAAAGGCCTTAAAATGGCAGGAATCCTGACATTTGTCTTGAAAAGGTCTTAGATTTGATTTTATCCATCCTAATATAATGAATGTGAACAAACAGTTGGGTGATCCAACGTAAGCTTGAGACAGTTAAGGAGAAGTTGCTGCGGTTACTTGTCGAAAAAAATCTCTGTAGATTCTCAGGACAGACTACCATGAGATCAGTCCCAACTTGTAGTGATCACCATTTAGGATCTTCAGTAGTTTTAAAGCATGGTAGGGATTTTAAAGAATTATATGTATTAAAGGGTCTTAAATTTTCTGTCAGCTGGTCTTAAAAATTCTTTAAAAAGGTCTTAAATTTGCTTTGCCAAGAGGTGCAGGAATCCTGTTCTGGTGAGACAGGTTCAGCTCCATAGTTCAGCACCTTAACCACTAGGCAATGTACTACACCTCAGAGTTAGCAAATAAAAAAACAAACAAACGAGTGAAAAACAGACAGACATAGGTTAAACCATATCCTCCATTCATATTTCAAGATTTGTTTGGGAGACAGTTTAAATATTTTACTGAACAGATAAAACATACATTGTACTTCAAATTTGCCACAAACCCCCTCTAAGCAAGTCTTGTACCATAAGCTGAGGTGAAGATTATTGAATCTACTTGTCGTGGTGTAAAACATTAGGTGATGAAGTGGAAAATGACTTTGGCTGTGTGATCGGTGCTAATTTTAGCTTGATAAAGCCTTTTGTGCCCTGAGGAATACTATTCAGTTAAGAGTAGGGATTTCCTTATTACTGTTTCTTATCTCTGTCAAGTCAAAAGCTTGCATGGTTACAAGCTAGGCTTGGCTTTAAGGCAGTGTTACACACACCCACATACAATCATAGATGCTCCATGGTTTTATACTTGTTACGGCTTATGTACCATTTTCTACATTTCAGGAAGTGTCTATTTATCTTTGCAGGCTTTTGGACTTTATTTGTTACTTACTGAAAATATCTTAGAGTTCAGTATTTGCATGAAAAAGTAAAATCCCTACTCTGAAAATATTGTGATTAAGTTAGTAAAGTTCATTATCGAAAAATATCTGGAGCTCCGAACAGAGCTCTGAGCTCTAATTGAATATATAATTATGACAATAAAAGAAGAGGAAGCTTCCTTGAAGAAAACAGTTTTTGAGTTTGTACTTGGTTGCCCATTTATGACTAACAATTCAACAGTGAACAAATACCGTACTTTCTCAAATATTCCGGAATCTGTTTTATTTCGTAAACGTAGTTTTCTGAAAATCTTAATTATTTTTTTACAGTCTATCATCATGATACAAAGATAAATATCATCAGATGTCTGTGTATCAGTACATCAATGACATTTGATTATCCAACTTTTGGAAAGTAACCCCATACATATAAAATCTCAGTATCTTGTATTGTAAATGATATCAGGTATGTAAAATTATCTGTCATTTAATGAACAATTTTTTCAACTCTTTCGATGTTCAGCTGTACAGTTTATAAAATTTTGCACACATATTATTTTATTTCATTAATTCAAGAGTAATAGTTTATATTGTGTAGATTTTTCATATGAGGAAATAGTGAAAATGAAACCCTTGCTAAACACTTACACTGTGAAAATCGCAAAATATGAAGCCAACCACTGTTTTATATGTACCATATAGTATATCATATCATAACCAAATTAATTATCGTGACGTACCATAGTGTAAGAGAATATATGGTTACAACCCTAAGTTTTATAAATATGAATCATAACAATATTTAAGAATACCAGGTACCAGGATTAGTTACCCTCAATGGTTTAAAAAAAGGCTTGTTGGGTGTGGGTGGGCGTGTTTCTTGGTACCTCAGTAAGCAGATTTCCAATGCTAAAGACTATCCCATGCATGGCACTGGCCAGGTAAATTGACAGGTCAGACAGCTCGGGCAAACTCTTATAGTGTGTGATCAGGCAGCTCTCAGCCCTTATTGAGTTGTTAACTAGACTGTTTCAGGGTTTATTTAGGCACCTCTGTATATCTTACAGTTCAGTTTTAAAGCCAGCTATTTCGCATGCCTTATCTGTAGAATTTGAATGTGATTTCTGGCTTACTTGGCTTACATGTTTATAGTTCCTGCTAAGAAAGGTTCTTATAATTAATGCCTTTGTGACAGATGCTTGATCTCATATATCTACAAGCTGTTAGTAAACATGGTACTTGAGTTAGCTCATGTTGACAAATAGAAAATAATAAACTGAAGGTGGTTGGTTGCCTGTGTAAGAGTTTTGAAAGGTCTTTAGTTGCAAAACGCCATTTACAAATCTCTGGTTTATCTGACATGCCACTGGATGTCCTTGTTAAAAATGTTCGGATTATTTTGGAGGGCACCCCCACATCATAAACACATGAATATTTATAAATAAACAAAATGAAAAGCCAGTGTACTATGGGATCAGTGTTTTCTGGCCTATCTTTATGATTCTTATGAAAAGTTCAAGGGATTTTCTTAAATAAATCTGTACTTAAAAGATTACTAGCTACATTTTTTTAGCTCAGCTGACTGTAAGTCATCTGAGCTATAGGGATCAGCTTTTGTCCGTCGTCCGTCCGGCCATCCAGGCGTCTGTCCGTTAACAGGGCACAAATCGTAACCGCTAGAACTGGAATCTTCTTACTTGACATCCTGGGAGGTCTATGGAAATTCTCTATAGCTATAGGGATCACCTTTTGTCCGTCGTCCGTCTGGGCGTCTGTCCGTTAACAGGGCACAAATCGTAACCGCTAGAACTGGAATCTTCTTACTTGACATCCTGGGAGGTCTATGGAAATTCTCCTTGTAAACCTGAAATTAGGTCACTGTGACCTATATTCTTCGAGCTATGGGGTTCCGAAGTACCCCCCAGAATAATTGAAAATTTGATACAAAAGCTCAAGTATCTTAACAACTAATGCATTGATCATCATGATTTTTTGCATGGATATTGATCATGGAGTGTTTCATCAGTTTCTGCAGACTGGTGGGGCCACCTGTATTTTTTCGATTTTTACCAATATTTTTCTCTATTTTTGAGACCTCTTAAGATGCGGCCATCTGTTAACAGGGCACAAATCGTAACGACTACACCTAGAATCTTCTCTCTTGTCATACAGGGAGGCCCATAAAAAGTCTCTTTGGAAACCTAAAATTAGGTCTCTGATACCCATAACCTTTGAGCTATGGGGCTCCGAAGTACCCCCCAGAATAATGGAAAATTTGATACAAAAGCTCAAGTATCTAAACAACTATTGCAGTGATCACCATGATTCTTTGCATGGATATTGATCATGGAATATGCCATCAGTTTCTGCAGTATGGTGGCGCCACCTGTATTTTTTTTATTTTTACGAATATTTTTCTCTATTTTTGAGACCTCATAAGATGCGGTCATCTGTTAACATGGCACAAATGGTAACAACTGGACCTAGAATCTTCTCTCTTGACATGCTGAGAGGCCAATGAAAAGTCTCCTTAAAAACTTGAAATTAGGTCTCTGTTACCCATAACCTCTGAGCTATGGGGCTCCGAAGTACCCCCCAGAATAATGGAAAATTTGATACAAAAGCTCAAGTATCTGAACAATTATTATATTGATCACCATGATTCTTTGCATGGATATTGATCATGAAATGTTTCATCAGTTTCTGCATTCTGGTGGCACCACCTGTATTTTTTCAATTTTTAGCTCAGCTGACTGAAAGTCATCTGTGCTATAGGGATCAGCTTTTGTCTGTCGTCCGTCCGGCCATCCAGGCGTCTGTCTGTTAACAGGGCACAAATCGTAACCGCTAGACCTGGAATCTTCTTACTTGACATCCTTGGAGGTCTATGGAAATTCTCCTTGTAAACCTGAAATTAGGTCACTGTGACCTATATTTTTCGAGCTATGGGGTTCTGAAGTACCCCCCAGAATAATGCAAAATTTAATACAAAAGCTCAAGTATCTGAACAACTAATGCATTAATCACCATGATTTTTTGCATGGATATTGATCATGGAGTGTTCCATCAATTTCTGGAGATTGGTGGTGCCAGCTATATTTTTTTTATTTTTTACGATTTTTTTACTCTACTTTTGTGATCTTTAAACATTTGGTCATCTGTAATCAGGGCACAAATCATAATGACTGGACCTAGAATCTTCTGTCCTCACCTCCAGGGAAGCCCATAAAAGGTCTACATGGAAACCCGAAATAAGGTCCCTGTTACCCATATTCTGTGAGCTATGGGGCTCTGAAGTACCCCCCAGAATAATGATTTGGTCATATATTAACAGGGCACAAATCATAATGACTTGACCTAGAATCTTCTTTCTTGACATGCAGGGAGGCCTTTGCGAAAGTCTCTTTGGAAATCTGAAATTAGGTCTCTGTTACCCATATCCTTCATGCTATGGCTCCGAGAATAAAGATTTGGTCACCTGTTAACAGAGCACAAATTATAATGACTTGACCTAGAATTTTATTTTTTGATATGCTGGGAGGCCCCTGAAAAGTCTCCTTGTGCACCTGAAATTACATCTCTGTTACCCATATCCTTCATCCTATGCGGCTTTGAAATACCCCCCAGAATAAACATTTGGTCATCTGTTAACAGGGCACAAATCATAATAACTGGACCTAGAATTTTATTTTTTGACATGCTGGGAGACCCCTGAAAAGTCATCTTGTAAACCTTGAAAATAGGTGTCTGTTACCCATATCCTTCATGCTACAGAGCTCCATAGTACCCCAATGAATATTGGATGATTTTATACAAAAGGTCAAGTTTGGAAAAAGTATTTCATTCAAATTTGACATTCAGATGATAAAATTACTTTTGTCAATGTCTTCCTGGTCAGCTGAGCGTCATGACCCCTGGGTCACTTGTATTAAATGGTGGTGTATTTAATACTAATCTACTAAAGAAACACCATATGTGGTATGCTGTCATGTGTTATATTATCCTGAAATACTGAGAAACCTCTCTTAACAGGAACCTCTCTACTGTGGACACTTGAGATGCATTTGTGATACACAAATTCATGGGCTAACATGGCCATCTCTTAAGTATGGACAATAAGGCGGATCCCATCAGTGTCTCTAACATTGAGGATCTACACTGCAGCATATATCTATATAAATATATATATATATATATATATATATATATATATATATATATATATATATATTTAATTTCAGCCTTAAAAAACTGAGTATTTCAACATTTGATCAATAAATGTAAGGGTTGGTCATATATTTTCAGGTGACAGGTCAGGGTTTTCATTTGTGCGAGCCACAGGTTGCCCTCAAATTTAACCCAGCTGCTATGTCAATGTCTGGCCCTTGTGGCTTGTGTGGTAAGAATACAGTTTGTATGACAGTCCTCCGTGTATGAAGATTTTTGCCTGCATTGATGATCACGGTTTCTGTGACAGTTTCTTTTATATCAGTGTTGTGGGGACATGATTAATGGATGTATGTAAACAAACTGTGACTGCCCTCGAATCAAATGGTAGTTGCTGATCGATAGCTGTGTCATGCTTTCTGTGTGTGGTTTTAACATAGGAACCAGTTGCTGTGTGCAGAAGTGGGGGTACATGGCCGAGAGTTCAGTGTCCTGTAATAACACTTGAGATTAATAGTATTACAAGTGTGTTGATTTTAGATGAGTGAGAGTGGATCTGTAGCATTAAATGATGACAAATTACTATTAATTATCCCCAGTTGCTCAGTCATTATGGTACTATAAATTGAGTCATTGACTAATGATCATTTTGCTGTATTATAATTGTAAATATATTATCACGTACTATGTATTAACTGGCATGGCATGTTGTAATGATTCTTCTGTTAATTAATTAAGTGTCTGTTAATATTCCATAGCATGTAGGGCATCATCTGTTTAATTAATTTCTATTAATCAGCTCACTGGCCTTTCTGTAACTGTAGTGAAGAAATAACATTTTGTGTGTCTTCTCTACGCTCCCTAGGCAGCGGAAATCTTGCGCTTCTAAAGAAGCAACCGATTTTCACGCTGCCAGCTTTGACCATTTATGACATATTTAGACACCAGATGGCGGTTCGTTTTCCACTGAAATAAACGTGCATATGATGTGACAAGCAGCCAATCAGATGCCAATAAACAAACACTCGACAGGCATCCTGGCTCCGCCCATTGCTGCGCTTCAAGCGCCGTTTATTGAGTTTCCGGTCGAATTTAAATTGCTCCCTCTGCATTCTCGCATCATCGACCGATTCGATTATGACATTATGACTGTGTTAGCGTAGCCATGTATCTGTTGTATGCAGAACTGAAACCAGCAAGCGAGGTGTGAACGCAGCCTTTGTTGTTACGTTACGTTTGAATTACAGCTCACCGGCCAAGCATCCTATGTGCCCAAGGCCCTAAGCAAACCACGTCAGAGGCAATTCTCTCTGAGCCTGTGGCCTGTTCAGACGGTTATGCTGGGGGATGAGCTGTCACTCAAAAATGAATTAATATGATTGGCTCTGTGTATTCCTCGCTTGGCTTTGTCTTCCAGCACAAGGTATCATCTGATTGGACAAAAATACAGTGCTCCCCTCTGGTGTTGCAATTCAGGATACGAGGTCATAACAAACAGCGCCTTACGATATAGGTAGTAGCCCTATAGGTAAAGCCCTGTGTAAAGAGCCTATGTCTTCTCTAGCCTGGGCAGTTATCATGGGTGATTACTTAATGTTCAACCATTGGTATCTGTCAGTCCTATGCATATATTTGAATGCTATAATAGGTCAGTCAGTTGTTGGAGTCAGTAGAAAGAAAGTAATCTTTTGATGGTGTCAGTAGAGAAACAGTAGTCAGTTGGTGAAGTCGTGAGAGAAACAGTAGTCAGTTGACATGGCCAATACAGAGACAGTAGTTAGTCAGTGTTGACATGGCCAATACAGAGACAGTAGTTAGTATGTTGAGTCAGCAGATAGAGAGAGTGAGTAGTCAGTCCATAGGGTCAGTAGAGAGCCAGTACTTAGACAGTCAGTAAAGTCAATAGAGAGACAGTATTTAGCCAGTCGAGCCAATAGAGAGACAGTACTGAGTCAGTAGAGAGACATTACTTATTCATTTGAGTCAGTAGAGAAACAGTACTTAGTTAGTCAATAGAGTCAGTAGAGAGGCAGTAGTTTGTCAGTTGGTGGAGTCAGTAGAGAGATAGTAGTCAGTCAATAGAGAGAGTATCAGAGTAAGAAGCAGTTGACCATAGGTAGATGAGACAGAGTGGTAAATGGCAGACCAGAAGATGGAGAGAGTAAGAGCAGAGGAAGACATCTTTTAAATATACAATGGTTGGTTACAACATAAAGAGGCTCCAGCTCATTTGGTTAAAATTGTCAGGATAGGATATAACCTTGGTTAGGACTTTGTGGCTAAAACTTCATGTGTGAACAGTGAATGTTAGTGTACAAAGCAAAACATGAACTAGATGTGTGTACTCACCAAGCAATCACTTGATACAGTGATGTACTTAAAATTTTTAGCTTATGTTCAAAGTATGAAATTATGTATATGCATAAAGTTTATGTACAGGTTTGTATATTCATGAGCTAATATTGCCTAAAATTCAGGCTACTGCACATTATGTTGGTAAACCCAAGGAACAAATAGACAATTAGGCATCAATGTGCAATGCTTCCTTTTTCTATAAATCCTACAGAATACTACATAAGGACAGGCCAAGCTGCCGACTGAAATATGCTTTAAGGAGGGTAGAGTGATCTTGTGAAACCATCAGTTTATAGCCCTCTGAAGGCACTACAACAAAACATAGGCGTGTAATTTGTTTTTGGAGGATGTTGATGACATCCAGAAAACCTTGCTGCTCCGGTATTTGAGTGCAGCAAAGGTTGCTGTTGCAGCTTTCAGACGGCGGCTAATGTGTAAATAGGGGCAGGCCCTTGTTCTGTCATTACCGAGTAGTGCTGGTTTTTCTGAGTGACTTGATCCCAGCTCTCAATCTGATTAATGTTCATGTCCTCCAATTGATTTAACTTCTGGCTGCGTGGTCCTCTATCTACCTTTTCTTTATGGATCAATTTGTTAAGGATTACATGGAAAATACGCTTTGGTTTAGAAACTGTATGGTAATGCATTTCCCTGGTGGACGCTGACAGCTATGCTGTGTAATATTGTGGATAAATTTTGATTAAACATGGCAGGTTTGGCAATCCCAGAAGATATTGCGGGTAAATTCCCTCGAACCGTGACAGTTTTAAGACTCTACTGAGAGCCAACATGTTTGGGCAAGCTGAGTGCGCTGGTAAGAAACACAAGAGCTACCAAAGTATTTACATCCTCTCTAACTGATTTATATTAGAAAAAAACTATTATTAAGACCCATCTTTCTTCAGTACTATAATACCTTTTGCGGGAAGACTAAGAGGAGAATAAACCTTGGATATTAAATTCCTAGACGCTTGTTGTAAGCTGGTATTGATCCTATAAACAACATTCCAGTAGAAGTTGTATTTTTATTGATATAACCTTCCAGAATCCACACATTCCATTATAGTATTGCAGCTGTTTGATCAGATATGAATTGGCAAACATGGCATATTTTTTATCAGATCTGCATACTATTAAGTCATATACATATTTATGTCTATCAGTATTTGTAGTTTTTCATCCCATAATGTAAAGGTTCACCATAGAACACCAGGCAGACCATGTACCTCTGGATTCCTCTGTTTTACAAGAAATTGAAAAAAAATTTTACCCCAAACAGGAGGTACAACGGTTTTTATCCCCTTATGGATGCTTTAAGAAGTTCATTGGCATCCGCTTTACCATCAGGTCTACTGAAATTAACAACCATTTATTTAATCAAGAGTTCATCCATTTGATGCAGTAAAAGGGGATTGAGAAAGGCCATCAATTGGATGAATATTATTGTGGATCCTTGTTTCAATTATATCAACACCAAATTTTATTGGATTTTTCTTTACGTTGTCCACTGAACCCTTGATATTTTGTACCATAATTTAAAATTTTCTGACTCGACTAAAATGAAATTTTTGTTATTTGAATACTTCTGTGAATTTTTGTGTCAGGTGTATATGGTCTATGTTTTATTCAGGAATTATTGGTATTATGTACCACAGTGAAAACTCTATAATGTGGGCACCCTTGGGACTGGCTATACTTTATATTATACAGAGGTGTCCATTATATGGAATTACAGGGTTCCCGCGTCTCCTTAAACAGTCTTATTTTTGATTTTGCATTTTTAAGGCCTTGAAAAGGCTTTAAAATGCCACTTGCCAGGAATTCTGACATAGGTAATAAAAAGGTCTTAAATTTGATTTTATCCATCCTGATATAATGAATGTGCACAAACAGTTTGGTGATTAAACATAAGCTTGAGAAGGTTTAGGAGAAGGTGCTGCAGTTAATTGTCGAAGAAAGATCTCCGTTGATTCCCAGGACAGACTACCATGAGACTACCATGATCACCATTTGGGATCTTTAGTAGTTTTAAAGCATGGTAGGGCCATAAAAGAAATCAGTGTATATAAGGGTCTTGAATTTTCTGTCAGCTGGTCTAAAAAAGTCGTAAAAAGGTCTTAAATTTGCTTTGCCAAGAGGTGCAGGAACCCTTAATTAGTTCCCACAGCATAAATAGTAGGGGGGGGGGAGGAAGAAAAATGGGACTGTTAAAAACACCCACTTTATAGAGGTGTCCACTTTTTGGAGGTGCCCTTTTTATGGAGGTACCCACTAGAAGAGGTTACACTCTATCATGATAATGATTTTCTTTACAAAACATGACTGGTTGGTTTGGCAGTGCCAGTTTAAGAACCATCAATCTGAATTAACGTTTTGACATGATTGGGTTTCATTTAGGTCAAATCATGATGCAAGATGCTGCTTATGCTGCATTATTTAAAGGAGCACATATAGTATAGTGTCAGGGCTTCCGATCATTCCTATATTTCTTATATATTCCTATATTTTCCTGTGTAAAAAATTGTCTTCAATAATTTTCAATATTTTTCAGCATTTAGGCCTTAATCTCCTGTAATTTCCTATAGTTTTTCACTTCACAATAGTGTTTCCAATATAACTGTTAATATTAAATAAGTTTTGGTAAATAGACCTGCTATCAATGAAAACATTCAGTTCTTTTGTAGGAGAAAAGAACTTTATTGAGTAAAGCCCAAATGTGTATTGAAAACTCCTATATTTTTCTTATATATTTTTTTGCTGAAAATTCCTGTATTTAGTCCTCAAATGCTCCTATAGGAGCCTGGTTGGAGCCCTGTAGTTTATAAAGGAGTACATAATCCATCGGACATCACGCTAAGTATATTGTGAGCACATCTTAAATGAGACTTGGGACCCATGCACACACACACAGTAATGCCATTATGATGGTGAGGATACTGAGCCTGTAAAGTATGATGCTGTAGCTCTTATTTCTGCATTAAGTGCTCAGCTAGTCCTGCCTGGATTGGTCATACCTGTAGAGAGGACTATATGGATCATTTCTGTGGGAGTTGTAGAAAATTAACACCCCCATCCCCTTCCAAGTCCAATTACTACCACCACTACAACCACCACCCCCACCCCCTACCAAGCAAAATTTCGGGATTTGACATCTTTGGCCTGTTTGACATTTAGCATTACATATCTCTGCCTACTCAGTATTTTGTCCAGTTTATCTCCCAAATTAAAGTTTCCTTTCTGGATACTCAAGAGTTGTTATATTTATTGGTAGTTCCAAATTCCTGCATCAGATGTCAGCACAGGTGACAATTCTTTAATGGGAAAAAAGTGTACAATATAAATAAATGATCTTAAATCCAAATTTTTATATGGACCAGTTTGATATTATAAACATCCCTTGTCAAAAGCCATAATTTTTCAGACAAAATGCAGGAAAATTTAAATTATGGATTTGTTTTACACAAGCAGTCTAATAGATGACCAGACATAGGAAGAAATTACTTTATCTAATCTTTTTACCTGTACTTCACCAGCATTCATTCACTTATAGGCAATTAATGCACACCCTTGTGGTTAAATCTTTGTCAGAGGGCTTATAGTGCTAGTAGAATATCTATAGGATGTTTACACTTTGTGATAATTAATCTTGTCGAAGCTACTTTTTGTGAAGAATTTACAATCACCATTATCAGGAGAGACCATGTGTGTTGGTGGACAGTGAAAGTGGAAATATTATTAATTATCACAATACAGGACCAAGAACAGAAGCAGACATATTTGCATTTTCTGGTTAACCAATTGTAGTGATGACATATAACGTATGAGGACCTGTCTGGAGAGTGGAGAAGTGGAGGTCTGCTCTGCCTGAAGAGTGGTTGTGGTAATAGAGATAAGAGGCGTAAGTTCGGAGGGATCACGGTCTGTAGCTGTGACACTGAGAGGAGAGACTTGTTTACGTTTATTGATTAGTCCTGAAGTGATCAGATAATGTACCGGAGCCACATATAGGTGTGTCCCTTATTTCTCGTCTCATGGACTTCCCTGCTGAAATGACCATTGATTCACTTAATTTATTGGATGGAAGGTCAGCTAAGTAGCCCCGTCTGGTTAAGTGGGTTAACATAACATGAGGATTTAATAGACTGGCCCCTGAAGCATGTTCACATCACATGTATTAATACAAACAGGATGGCTACATGGTCGGATCATTGACGGGCATGGACCCCTGATTAACTCATTACTGGCCAGACTGCTTGAAGTGCCATCACTATAAGCACTGGCTATCACTTCAGAGAGTGTCCAAATAAAGCTGAAGGAACCAGTGGTTATAGTGTTGGACTGTGGAGCAGGCTGTCCAAGGTTCAAATCCCAACTGTGCCTCAAAGGCACAATGGTGAAATCTCTATAAACCCTGAGAGATTTGCTCTGATATGTTAACGATAGGTTTTGACTTCTTGATTTTTCTTTGGTCCATGCATGTAAAAAGACTTGATAATGACATATGCGTCATTCATTATATATATTCATATTTGTATATTTTTCTTCATCCACCAACTATACAAGGCTCTGAACTTTTAAAAAGGTTGAGTCCAAAACTGTCTAAGTACAGTGAAACCTGTGTTAGGAGACCACCCATGGGACTGATCAAAAGAGGTCTTAATCCACAGGTGGTCTTACTCTTATGAGACAGGTCGGTTATAACCAATAGTAATGCTTTTTGGTTTCCTCAAGAGTGGTCTTAATAGAAAGGTGGTCTTATAAGACTAGTGGTCTTTAAGACAGATTCCACTGTAGGTATTTAAAAGAAATCTCATTGCTTCATATTCACAATTTGGTAAAAATACCACGTACAATGAGTGTTTTTTGGCCTTTAATATGAATTTGATGATTTAATGGTGAAGATACAAAATTATTCTGAACAGGAAAGAAATGATTTACAGTATGTTAATTAATTTAGACAGTAAACATTAAAAAACCCATATACTAAAGATCAGAATGTCCATCTTTTATTGGCTACATACAGAAGTTATAGAAAGGCTACAAAGATTCACAGATTGGAGGCAAGCCATTCCATTTGGTATTTTTTTTAGTGTAACAAGAGGAACTGATTAAATTTCGTACATGATCAAGATCTTGGCCCAAGTAATTGTTTCCCACTGTGTACATCATCCTGCCACATTATTGGTACGTGTACGTCACCTTTGACAAATGTTCAGAACATCAAAGGTCTCTCTAGTCAGTTTAATTGTCTATCAGATGCATGTGGACTCACTACAAAGGCATTGCATGTACAAGCAGTTATTCTGGGATTTTTTTTACCTTTTGGCATGATCCTGAGTGTTCAGCCTATGGTGAGTTATGCAGTCTGTACTGAATGACCTCAATTTATGACTTTGGAGCGATCTGTTATTGTTTCCCAGAATACTCTTACATGTACAGTGTGTGTGGATGGTGTTTCATTTCCATTTTGGCACCTCAAGGATCAAAGTTTTGTTAAGATAAAGGATTAATGCAAGTGTTTGTGAAAACTGACTCCCATGGTTCAGGGGTAGAGCACGTCTCAACGCCAGGCGATCTTGAGTTTGAATCTCAGCTGAGGCAGTGAGATTTTTCACAGGTGTGGGATTTTTTATGGTTGGGTCAGGGTGAGTGCTCTGCAATGGGGAGACTACACAACAGTCATGTTTCTCTCACAAACGAGTGCACCTTTCAGGGATTCTTTGATGTTATGACCCAGCAATGGGAATGACACACATGCTGGACCTGCAGGAGTGGTACACCCAGCTTAGTTGACTAAAGGATTATGGCATGTAAGCCCCTGCCATCCCTAAAACCGGAATGGAATTCTGCAGTTTTACATGGTACTTAGTTAAGCAAGCATTATAAAAAGGAGGTATTTACCTTCACCAAAAAAATATTTATATAAAAAAGTGTTTGTAAATTTAAAGCTAGCTATTCATCTACTTCTGTAGAATTTATGTGATTAATGAACTGTAGGAAACTCCTAATCACAGATTTTTTTTTACACCCATGGGACAGATGTATGAGCTTGTTTATATCCATGTTGTTTGTAAACACCATTCATGCACCAATGTTGACAAACAGAAAAAAAACATGTTGGTTGCATATGTGTAGAAGTTGAAAGGTCACTTGTCGCAAAACACACTTTGAAAAACTATTTGTGTGTGTGATTAGCCTCCAGATACATGTCCCTGTTTAATGTGATTAGATTATTTTGGCGACCCTCCACATGTTATAACCATGGATATAAAAAAATCTAACAGCCTGTGGATGGTGGGATTGGTTTTTCTGGCCTATTTTCATTAAAGTTTCAAGGGGTTATCCTTTGTCAATGGACGTCAGATATTAGAATAGGCCCCTTTAAGAAAGCACAAAACGAAGGCCTGAGGGTAATGGAACCCATGGAATTAGGATCTCATATGTAGATTATTTTTTTGGGATAAGTCGTCTTTTATAAAGACCTCTGGACTGCGATTAACGCAGTTACAGCCAAACAGCATTTACTTACATAGTTTGATGCTTATCTGACTTTGTCTTTATTTTAACAAGTGAAGGCCTCTATCAGGCATTAATTGTCCATCCCAATTTAAAAAAATGGTACCGATTGAGGCTGTTGAAGTTAACTTTGTGGGGATGCAATGCAGTGATTATAACACAATCTTGATTATTATGCACAATCTTAATGATGTTTTTATCTTCATCTTTTTGTAAACATACAGTGCTTAGAGCTGATCATAGTCTAAACTGAAAAAGATTACAACATTGAAACCTGACCTGGAACATAGAAAAAGTTAGATAGTGAAAGTGCTCTGGTTCATTATAATCATTAGTACTCAAGAGGTATTGCCATTATTAAACTGTTGATAACGGTTATTGTACCCAGCTGATTTAACCAACACAATATCCGTCCCTCCATGGGACTTGGAAGTGATGTATTTTACGAAACATGAAACTAGAGGCCACATCTGTAACACTTTAAAGGAAGGTTTCCCTCTAGACCTGGGTCTTTTTCATCCTCAGGGAAATTTTTACAGCAGCTTAATACTAAATCACTCAACATGGCCTGTTTGTTCTCAGCCTTTTCATTGCATGTCCCCTACAGGGAGCATATTGTAAATAATTTTTTATCAGTCAGTCAATTATCCTTATCATAATTTTAATATTTCAGGGATCAACCTTTACAGTTTATTATTTGGTAAACCTGGGTGGGCTAATTATTGGAAACATTTGGTGACAGGCACAGCATTATTTAATATACAGATTGCCACCAGTTATTTTTCATCTATTGGAGCATGAAACCTTATAGGGATCACCATTACCATGGGTAAAATATTTTTCTCTGACTAATTGCTCCTACTTTTTCATATTAGACTAGATTGTTCCTTTATTCACCAGAAATGAATGATATTCCGAGTTACACAGATCAGATGAGATGCATCTTTTCAACAAAAAAGGGATTAAATTAAACAAAGCATATTTAAATCATCCTTTTCACCAGATATGAAGTACATTTAATATTAATCTTGTCTTATTTAAGCCATCCTTTTCACTGGTGTCAGATAACATTAAAAACATAAAGCATGTTTAATTAAATAGTGATGATTAAATGTTTAAATGAATTCCTACACAAATCTTATTTCATAATTTTGTTTCCTATTGTTATAAATACCCAGTTTTACATTTCTTCATGAATACCTTGTGCAAAATTCTCTGCTAAATTTCAAATCTGATTGAATTACATATTTGGAAATATGCATTTTATTTTATAATACACTTATCATGTTACCAAATGACAAGAATCATTTTCTGTATACCTTTAATCACCATGTTTACAATGATGAAAATAAAAATGCACAGAAAGCATCACAGATTTTTGTGATGTTTGCAACTTCATGGGTATGCAACTCCTTTTTGATCTGTATGACTGGGCGTTGAACAGCTTCCCATAATATTCTTTAAGTACATGATGTGCAATTGGTGATTTACTCTTACACATGTATTACTGTGATAATATTAAATAATAATAATAATAATAATAATAATAATAATAACAATCATTATTATCGTGCGTGTCATCATCACCATTATGTCTCCCCTTCCATATGGGGATAACTTATGAATCACTCAATATTTTTAATGAAGTTTTGAAAATTTGAAAAGTTCCTGAAATAAATGCCAGAACAGGTTGAAGAATCAAGGTCTATGAATGCGTGGTCATGCCACAGACTTGATTGAATGAAAATGTGTTCATTCATCATTGTGTATAAAAACAAAGAATTTTCAAGTCACTGTTTAAATTTGGTGGTCTTTGTAATAAAGAAGATGAATTAACAGCCAATATGATGTGAGGCCATCACCTCCACAAAGTATAGGTCTTTAGAAATTATATATTGCAAATTATTTTTTCTACATCTACCTGGGGATATCTAAATCAATGTTTAATTAATTTCTATGGAGTTCAAATTTTACATTACATGTTATTTTGCTATCCCACCCCACACAGATATTATGAACGTTATACATTTTCTATACACACCCATTTCTATTACATACCTATTTGTACTCCTACAGCAGTAACTGGCTGTCCTGCCAGTCCTTGTAATTACATGTGTAGGCTTAACCATTGTGCTTTCTCTGCCCTGGTTTTTCCAGGGTAAGTTTTTATTAAACTGGCTCCAGATAGTTTATATAGTCCCATTGTCCTGTGTATATTAACATGTTAGGCCAGTCTTAATCACTGATCTCATCTGTCAGTTCCCCTGGTCTTTCTGGATATTTGAAACTATTTCTCAGCTGCAGTGTTCACTGAGCATTTCTGTTCCGGTCCTAGTGCTCATGTTCATCATGATAAAGATAAATACAATTAATTGTTAACAACATGTATTCATAAATATGCCAATAAAAATATAATAATTTTGTTTTTTTTCTGGATTTCTAGTCTGTCAGATCACAATTTAATTCATGATTACAATAATTTATATAAAAGAATAAGTAATTAATAGAAATCTGCATTCTAAAGAGTGCAAGCCTCCGTCATGTGGTGTCACAGGTTTAAAACTTGGAGCTGGATACACAATGTGATACCAGGTCTCATTGGTCTTTTTTCTGTTCCTTGATCAATGCCAGCCCTGGTGGTGAAACCCGGAGATTCTTGCAATACAAAGCAGCGATTAAAGCAAATGAGATATAGAAGGACTGCAGCTGAAAACCTCAACTGTGGAGTGTTGCACAGCATGTTAATCATAGAATGTGGCATATTATTTAATATACCATAATTTTTTTCTGAAATTCTTTGCAGGTGATGCTTATATAGGGCAGCAGAGAGCTTGAGTTAAAGAGGATAATCCAGAAGAGGCGAGACATCAGTTAAAGGTAACTGTTTAATTTAGTTCTTGAAGTTAAATGAGTCAAATGAGAGGGACCCTGACTTTTAGGTCCATAGTTAGAGCAACAATGTTCATTGGAAGGTAACACATTTACTTCGATCAAATGCAAAATTTCAGATATATGCTGTGTCTGTTTTAAACTTAAAACTTATATTAAACGTCAGTAATCTACAAAGATTATGATAATCAGAACCACATTCTTTATGTATTTTTATCGTTTATAATCAACCACAGGCAGTGCCACTTAACAGCTGTTGTTGTAACTAAGGTTGGCACGATTTATTCATATGTTGATCAGGGCATCAGTATGGTCACTGAAAAATTAGATAGAATAGTTAAGCTGGAAGTTTACTTCTACATATAGAATAAAACCATTATTAACACAAAGTGGAAATGATCAAAAGAAAAACTAAAACACATCCAAAGTTTGTCTCAAGTGAGTTTTATTTTGCCCTTATTTTAAAAATGACTGAATATTTAGGGGCACATGTTTGTATATGTTTGACATAGCGAGGATTTACCATATTTAATCTATGGTACGTGGTTTTGTTTGCAAGCGAGGCTGCAGCTTGCCTTGTACTGGGAAATAATTAGAGAAATTATCTGTGTAATTCTTCATTGTTTCTGATAAATGTTTATGACAGATACTTCCTGTTATGCAACCACAAGAGCCATTGCACAAACAAGGCGTGTCTGTTTTCCTTTGACAAATCTATTAATACTGTTACTGCCCAAAATCGGGTCACCAACTGGTTCAGATGAGAAGAGATGGGGGGCCTGTTATATTCTAATCATGTTAACCAAGTGTCTAGTCAGCCATTACCCTAAGGGTTTTGTGTTATAAACTAAAACCGAGAGTGTCTGGTGTGGTCTATTTATTGTTACTACTTCAAGGACGTATTGTTTAAGGAGCATATATATAGTAAAACCTCACCTGATGATGACTTCAGTTTAGCAACCACCTCAAAATAATAACCACTTTTCATGGTCATAATTCCTTTTTGCTGTTTACATCAAACCTACCTTAGAGAACCACCTTAAAGAAGAAGATAAATCTAGTTTGGTAAAGATTTTCTAACATATGAAGCTGTCACAAAATGCTTGAGATCTAAGAAAAAATCCCTTCACCCAACCTCTTTGGGTTCCAGGTGCTCAACTGGCCACATAATGTACAGGTATGGTATGTCTGTGCATCAGATGCAAGTAATCTGTTGTTTACACACACAGCCGCACTTAGGGATCAGCTACGTCATGGCTTTTACAAACGCACTTGAAAATGACGAAATAGCCGTTGAAAATGACAAAGTATTTTACCGATACCACTTATCCTGTTGCCACACCAAGTTATGAAAATACCATTCAGGGTGAACTGTCACGACTGTTATTTCAGATACAGGTTTTTCTAGAGACTATGAATTATATAAGATGGAAACAGACACGTGATAGGTACAGCAGATTTTAATGCAACGAAAAATGCTTCTTTAAAAATGCGGCCACTTTATCAAAGTCTCGTTGTTGGTCATTATTTCAAGGTTTTCACTGTATTTTGCATTGTTCTAGTGAAGACATTGAGCTTAGAATGTCTGTGGTTTGTAACCTACCAAGAGGTCGTCTCTGTGTGTCTGTATTAGGAAGGTTTCACTGTATTTGGCAAAGGTGATTGCTCTATCCAGTGCTTAATTATACATTTTCCACTGTGAATGCTGGTGATATACATTTGCATATTCAGCATGTAGTCAGCTTCTGATTACAATGGCAACTAGAAATTAATGCAAGCCTTTGCCATGCATTTGCAATCACCTATTCGGCCCATGCATTTCAAGGTTTAGTCAGTCTATGTGACTTTACATTTGTGAATATTCCTTGATGACTTTCCTGTATCCGAATTTTGTGCTCAATCCACACCAAAATCTAATTGGTATTTCCTTGGCTTATTCACAGAATGGCCTGAAAATTTCAGTCGATTCCATTCATAATTGTGTGAGTTATGTTGTGAACAAACACAAACACACACACAGAATATACAAAAGTGATGAATGCATACCCAAATGGTGAAGGCAATTGACAACAAGATGCATATTTCAGGTGCTGGAGGGTTATTGGATCTATAAACATACATATGGTAGAAGGGTCATACAAAATTCATAATCTGGTGGATTAGTCGGTCTTCATCCTGTATTTGCCAGATGTCATAGTTAACTACGTTTACCAGAACCATTACCATCTACATCTGGGACCAGGGGCATAATGATTATTAAGATCACAAAAATAAAGCTGTTTTTCCAGCAGTTCTGGTGTATTTCAGGATCTATATGGTAAAATGATGACTGACACTTGAATTAGGATAAGACTTAGTGAATAAATGCAAAGAATGCTGAATATATGACACAAAGCACTTAGGTTTTAACTTAAGAAGTAGTCCCAAAATTTCATAATACCAGAACTGCAGTCCCAGAATTACTTTATAATGAACTAAGGACTGTTCCCACTGGAATGTTAACATTTTTTTTAATATTTTCCATTTTTCTCTGTGAAACATTTTATATTGATGCATGGTGAAAAGACATTCATCTAGACTGATTCCAACAAGGTTCTCTGTCATGGTAAAAAACATGCATCAACACACAATTTACCACAAGAATACACAGCCCTGCTATTGACAAAGTGAGATTATAATTTTCTTATCCTGACTTGTACTTCCCCTATACTCTCTGTGGATTGTACTGTAATCCTACAATAATTTACCACTGGGGGTGGGGATGGGCGGCCTCTTCTCTGCCACTATGGATCCAATAGCCTACTGCCTTGGCATTGACCTAAGATTCCTCTTGTGTTGTACTTTGTGCTGTTATTAGAACCTGATTCACTGACACATTTCAAAAGCTTTGAAGTGCTAGTACACTCTTTTGTACTGACTAAAGGCAGATGTTTCAAGTCATATATTTGAACCTCACAGGTTCCTTGATGGCTTTTTGTAAAATCTTAATTGAACTACACAGGTTTGCTGGACGTCAGAAAATTATGACTCTTTGACATTGCTTGAAATCCAGAAGGTGTAATAATAATATCATATTTTTTAATGGTAAGAATTGGTTTCAAAATCAGATTTGATAATTGAAAATTAAAATATGACTGATCATTGATTATTAATCAGTAATTTTATGGACAATCTATATTACTCTTTAATCTGCTGTGTAGAATTATACCTAAAATATTGACTTGGTAAATTCAGTCAAATTTTTACTGAAAAATCAAGGTAATAGCCAAGTTGTGACACTTACTCGTTTCATTAGTTTTAATGCTGTTTGTTGTTTGTGTCCCATCTTTTTTATTTCTCTGACAGAATAAGAATATTTTATCGAATAAAATGACTTCTCTTGATGTGAATACATAATTGTTTGTGATCGATTATGCGAAAATCCATTTGATTTAATCAATTATGAAAAAAAATGACAAATCAATATAATTGATTATTTGGCACACCACTAATATTTATCATATGGTTGGTTACCTTCATCTTCTATCAACAGGCAGAGCCACCTACATGTTGTCAACCTAACCTTTATACTGTGTAAAAAATCATCAACAAGACGAATTCCTTCGTAGGAATCAGTGCCGTATCTTCTGGGATACTTGAACCTCCGTTTGTCAGTCTAAATCGTTGCATATGTCTTATGTAAATACTCAGCACGTAACTGTTGCCTGTAGCTGATTCTCCGTGCGCTGCTGATAACGAGTGTCTATCATCTCCACTCAGTGCCTCAGAGGTGTTTGATGTCTCTCTTGTGGGCATTTATTATTTATCTGCTGGAGTGTATTGTCACATGTGGCCGGTCTGGTAATGCCCATTGATACTCGACACAGACAGTCTGCTAGTAATACTAAGTGGCTCACCCGGAGGCTGGTTTTGCAGGTGGAGATACTGAATGGCGTATACTTGATGGGGTATAGCTATGTATATATTGTGTACTGTGTAGCACAGTGCCAATGGAGAAGATTTCAGCCAAGCCATTTATCATTTTGTTAATTTAACTGGAATAATCCCGTCTATTTTCTTCAATTGTAAAACACCATTATAATGTAAAACTCGTGACAAATGTAGTAAAAATAAATCAGTGATACATTCTTATGAATACTTCAACTTAAAACCAAAGAATCGTTTATCTGCCATGTACAGACATGTTATACTACAGACTCTATTGGTTTCATGTTTAATTACCCCAGAGCATGCAGAATGGTACAATTTTAGTCTGGCCATAATGATTCTGTGCTCCATATGCAGGGGCCACGTTAAATTTGTTCTAACTCATTCCATGTAATCACTGCTTACAAAAGCTGACTTTGCCATATATGGCTACAAGGGGCAAAACTTTAGTCAGTAGGATTTTCCTTATATGGGCCAGTGGATGACCCCCTAACAAAATGATTATGACAGTTGATATTTAGAAGATGTTTTAGCTCTGGCTGTCACTGCTTTGTCAGTACTTTCGTGTTAAAAGTCTGTTATCACCGACAATTTCTGTCCCATCCAACTTCACCTAAATGATCTTTTGGGCCTGTCCATTCTTGCACTTTTCCTCTGCTCCCCTGGAGCAACCCATGCAGCAATGCATAAGATTCTAAATTTATGCAAATTCATTCTAAATTTTTGCCAACTGCCCATGCATGGCCAACACCCATTTACTCCTTGGTGGAGAGGGCCTACCCTTGTGGTAAAGACTTCAGGGAGTCTTAGCATGGAAGGCGGTCTGATTAGGACTCGAACCCACAACCTTGCGGTCACAAGTCCAGTGCCCTAACCATTACAGCACCATTACAGCAACCGTTACAAAATCATCTGAAATGATTTTCAGTTCTGTGTATGAAAACCAATTCACACAATTTTTTCTCTGGATAATAAGGAGTTAACAATGATCTGTTGTTTTCTTATTCCATCAGCACTCCAGACTGATTATGTTCTCATAAGGAACATGTATAGCCAGTAGAGAAATTTTGTTAAACCTGCAGTCCCCTTCCCTTAATGCATGGTCAGTACTTTCCTTTCACTGTGCCAGTGCCCTTGTGGCTGTATATGGCAAAGGTAGCATATGCAAGCAGTAGATAAGTGAAATAAATTGAAATAAATGGAACATGACCACTGCTTAAGGTCTCTATAAAAATGAAAGATGTCCACTCTTGTTAAAAATTCTTTAAAATGCAAAATGATATTTGATAACTGTTATGGCTTTTCCGTCTTCATTCCAGGTAAAAACTTGGAACCTAAAGGCTTGTGGAATATCTTTACTGGTATAGATAGCACAGATAACACAATGGATTTCTTAGGTTACCTCATGATAAATGAATTAATTAACCATGGAAACTTGCATTTATTGGCAAGAAATACAAATAATCCAACACCCTTAATTAAGACAAATATTCACCACACAAAAATAGCCAAGATTATTCCAGTCTCACAAATAAATGCCATATCCCGGTGTAGCTGGATTTATACAAGTATAATTAATGTGCACTTTTACATCATAAAACATTCTTGCAAAATCTTTTCCAGTAAGGACCACCAGTGGCTGCTAGCTGTAATTAGTTATGATTAGGTCTGAGTACTTCTGTCAAACAAGTACTTATGATTTGTTTACTTGAGCTAATAATGAGGGACAAGCTGGTCCCCTGCTATCAGC
Organism: Sipunculus nudus; assembly: GCA_026874595.1. Taxonomy (NCBI): domain Eukaryota; kingdom Metazoa; phylum Annelida; class Sipuncula; order Golfingiida; family Sipunculidae; genus Sipunculus; species Sipunculus nudus. Next base: position 34,425,930 of record CM049318.1, read on the forward strand.
TCTGCAGGGCGAATGGTTTGTTTGGAGGGACTCCTGGTTTTGGCACACTGGCACACACAAGAAAGGCTTTTAGTGAGGCACATTTTGCAACCATCATGTCATACTTTGCCTTTTTTTGGGGGGGGGGGGGGGGCTGGTGTTTATTTCCCTTCCAGGGAAGAGTTTGGTTTTCTTGGTCACCTTATATTAAGGTTTAAAAACTCAAACATTACAGATGTTTATGGAAACTTTAATGCATCAGTTGACATTGAAAATAAATCACATGCCTGGGGAAAGTTAAAGTTCCAGAAAATTGTGGAAGGGCATCAAAAAGTCAGTTCCTACTGGACTTACTGGGCAAGTGGGTCCAACATAAACCTATACCCAAAGGCCTGAATCTTACATAGTCTTCAGTTAGTGATTACCTTTCTTGGAGAAACTAAATCATATTGAAAATACCTTTTTATCTTAAATAACATGATGTTAATGTGTACAAATACTAAAGAAAAATAAAATTAACAAATGTTTGAACATGGTTATTGGCTAGTTAATATTCAGTGTAAGAAGCTACACAGTCATGTGGAAAAGACTATATATTCATATCTGCAATTACTTGTTTAAGACGGGCAAGTAAAAATTAATGTAGGGCTAGTAAAAAATCATGTAGGGCAAGTAAAAGCTAGATTAGCATATAAAAGTACAGTAGAGCCCCACAATAACAACCACATATGAGACTGAACAAAATGGTCGTAATTTAGGGTTGGTCGTATTTGTGAAATTCTAAGTTACTTGGATCATATACATGCAGGAAAAAGAAAAGTTGTCTTAATTGTTGGGTAGTCGCAATTGTGGGATGGCAAGGAGGGGTTCCACTCTACACTCAAAAGTTAATGGCAAGCCCAGTAATGAATCTTACTTGTACATTAGCGCATTAGCGCGAGTGAAATGCTCGTCTCCTGGAAGCAAGGCTACAGGGAATTTAGCATAGTGGATATGTTTTAAGAGCATATGGTGCACAATTATGTCAAAAAACTTTACTTTCTGAGCCTATGTTTCAGATGATGTGTAAAGGTAAAGTTTAAAGAGGTAGATTTTAAGGTCTGTTTCAACAGTATAAACATTTTTGTAGCATTTTACTACTAGTTTGCATAAGTGCTAAAATGGCTTGAAGTTTTCACATTGATAAAGAGTGAAATTTTTTTTATTTCAGGGGTACTCAATAAAACTCTCTTGACCAAATTTAAAAGGTTTAAATAATATAAGTAAAAATAACTTAGAATTGTAAATGTAAAATTTTTTTCACTGGTTAACATTTATCATTCATCTACCGCTAGGTGATATATAATGATGTAATAATAGATCGAGGTTAATAATTTAAGCATGCAGGTGTGCCATAACTTAGGTTTGAAAAACAAATTTGTGCCAGCCTGCCAAGGTTTATATTCAAAGAAGTTTACAAGTGCATGTGGCAGGATTCAGATGGAACCAGAGGTGTGCATTTATTATTCTTACTCACTGGTGCAGCTTTAAATGTGATCATTGTGCAAGAAAATTTAACGCATGGTTGTTCTTGTTTGATTGACAGGCAGACAATAAAAACTGTAAATATTAATCGACTTGCAAGATCTCACCAAGTTCAGAGTGAGGAAAACTAGGTGATGTATTAAATTAGTTAAAAGCCTTAAAACTGGGTTTTGTGATAACGTTTTATTTTGTTGCATTTAGTTTCAATCCCTGTCCATTACTGAAATGAGATCCGTGATACATCGTTTAAAGTTACAGCACTAACCATAATGTTTGGCATGTTTTACGGCAGTTAGCGTTGTATTCAGGTGTTTTATTTTTGTTTTATTATGTGTTGTTTAATTTTATTGCCGGGATACAGCTGAGTACTGTGGCATGTTTTCTGAGTGCCTGGAGCTAATTCTTCAGAATGGCATCTAGACATGCCACAGTTTCTTTGTCCTTATTTTATATTTTCAATATGCAACACATGTTAACAAGCTCTCCAGCTAGTTTTACTTTGCAAGGTTTGAATGTATAAACATCAGTATACAAAACTGAGCAGACTCGGTTGCATGTAACATGTATGACTATAGAACAAAATGTTAGTACAAACAGAGAGAACTAATAATTACTATTGCCAAGGAGGTTTGTTTTTTCAAAGGTTTACATGTTAATATGTTAGTAGGATTATTACGTTTATTAACATATTTAATGAAACTAGGATGGGTGATTCATAGTGGTATGCCAGTTAATCAGTATCGATGATCAGTCGTTCATAATTGATAAAATCTGTTGCATTTTTGCATGATCAGTCACAAAAGATTATGTATGCCCATCTAAGGAATTCATATTATCCTGATAAAATGGTCTTATTCTGTTTGATAAATGGCATGATATTTCAGTATTAATAGATTAAAATAAAAAATGTTGTCCCTCCTTCCCGCAAGAGTCATCCTTCTGCCCCCCCCCCCCCACCCTTAAAGATAAATTGATGCTTCTTTCACCATCGAACTTGGTTGGCAGAGGCAGCATGTGTTCCAATAAATTATCAGTTTTAAAGGGACATAATCAGGAACAATAATATGCCTATTCTTTCACACTATCAGTTCAATTTTGCTTTATACAAAAGTTTCCCAGCAATACCATCCTATCACACATTCCGAGTATCTCCCATATGGCTGTTTAACACCCTGTTATGGCTCTGCATGCTTGTAAACACAGTCCACGTGTGTCTGTTTCCCATAACAAGGCCTCATGACCGGAGGTTTGATTGTGAGCCGAAAGACACGAAGTTTCAGCCAACAGGAACATGTAATACATTTTTGGGCCAAGTCAGTCAGAGCATCTTGTGATTGGCAGGTGTTGTGGCTCAGCGATGCACACACGCTATGATAATTTATGTTGACTGTTTTTAAAACTTGCTAACAGGAGTAAGCAAACAGTTTCAGGGCAGAGTTTTGGCAAGTAAAAATTTATTTTAAAGGGAAGAAGCTATTTTCGTGTTAGTTCAACACGCTTTATAGGTGATTGAGCCCCTTTAATTGTCCCTGATTTTGACTGGTGCACCATAAGCTAATACAGTGAAACCTTGTTGTGTCGAAGTTGAAGGGACCCTCAGAAAACTAAGACACATCCGAGGTTCAACATGAGCAAGTTTTATTTGGTAATTATTCAACTAGAGTTTTCCGGAATATCGAGTCTGTAACTTTGACATAAGGACTAAGTGAGTTTGACACAGCTAGGTTTCACTATCCTCTTGGTACATTACAAGGTAAGTAATAATAGATGACATTAAAACCTCAAGGGTGTAAACAACATATTATTTCTGTACAGAGTATATCCACTATGTAACATTATCTGTCAGTGTGTATGTGATTAATTGATGGCTTGTTTCCTGTTATAGTGTGTAGGATATCCAGTACAACAGTGGATAGGGTGCAGACACACTTGTAACATACTTACTAGATATATATCTCACCCTTTCTCACTGGTACACTATATATGTGTTGTGTAATAATATACAACATGTGCTAGTGATAAAGGGTGGCTGGTGTATTGTAGGGGTGGATTTTGGCAGTGAATATGGGTGGTAGGAGAGGTCACTCTCAGCTTTTTAAACAGTTCCACCTTGTGCCTTAATCATCAGAGCTGCTTGTATGTTACAAAGTGATTTTGTGTGTTTCACTTGTAACACAGGGTGAGAGAGACACAAGGTGAGGTTGGTAGACACTTGACACTTGACCACCCCCCCCCCCTCTCTGTGCTGTCTTTGATTTTCTGTGGGAGAACCCCACACCATGCAGGACTTTTTAATACAGAGTTTGGATTTATGTTAATGATGCATATTCATTTACCCTAATTACATTAATTTAACATAATCTGATTGGTGACCTAACATTGAAGTGTGTCAATGATAATGTTATAATATGTTAATCCAAATCAGATGTCTTTGTGGAGCATGATTACAGAGTTCTGTTCTTAGATTACCATAACAGATGTGTTTGCACTCATCTCACTTGGCATTACAAGTATCCCCATCTGAACAACATTTATAAAAATGCCCTGGCAGGTTCGAGTCATAGTGACATTAATTTGTGGATTATGATTACTGTCCACTGTAGGTCTTTATGAAAACATTATGAGGGAGGCTAAATGACTGGATGGTTATTTTATTTCCCTTTTAATCAAAACTCCTGAAACAAGCATTTCTCTGCCTGTCTGAATATAATCAATTTTGAAAAGACATTAATTGTTCATTATGACCTGCCTGAAACAAAACTTGTATTTATGAAATGTGAAACATTTTTTAATATATTTGTTTAGTCACAAATATGCCATCTTCTGCATCATAACAATAAAATGAGATATTATTATTATATTTTTATATTAGGATAAGTGTTTATGGTTTATAAGTTTTTATGTCCATGGAAACAATGAAATGATTAACTTTCTGGAATACAGGGCTGAGCATCTGTGACGCTCAAATTCCTTTTTGGATGCTTGATTCATGGGGTCCAAGCTTAAATGCTTTTATGCTACTTATGTACTTCACAATCCAGATGTCATATGACTTATCCATATCTATAACTTAATCCTTAGCTATGGCTTTATGAAAATTAACTCTTTGGTAATTCTTTTGAAATTTCATAACAATAACTTGGGTTTACCTGAGGGTGTGTGTGTTCTGTGTATACATTAGAATCCATTGTAGTTTGGAAATCAACCAGTTGACTTAGGAATTCTGATATATAAACTAGTTAAGACTGGAATTCCAATGAAATATTGTCACACACTTTGCAATTTATTGTGGAATTCTGACAGTTATTTCTCTTTAAAATTCTGTATACAGTCATTCACTTTTGAATATTCTGATATACTCATGTGACAATTAGTCTTGAATATCCAGAAAAAACTATTTTACTTTGAAATACCCTAGCTTTTTGTGAATATCTGGATGTAATTGTTAGCATTATAATGAAACCAGTTTTGATTTACCCTGATTAAGGTTTGATTAATGATTGAGATGATCAAAGGTGTCATGGTATTTTTAGGGAATATAAAATTTTGATGGATGGGCTGACAGGTGCTTTTGGTGGGTTCCCCTGGGACTTTGGGTGTCCCCGCACATAACGATATCATTAATCTTCAGATTCAGTCCCTGTTGAAATGCGTCCATTCAGCCACTTGTATAATGATGTCTGAAAGTATCGTGTCATAAGGCATACAATCTCGGCAAAAAACTGCAACAGTCTGTCCTTCGTTAATGTATTTCCTGTGTAGTGCGTATCGGCAGCACTTGTCTTTTGGATGACTCCCTCCACAGTTGTTGAAGATTATATCCATACCCCCTGTTAACGCTGACCTCATGCGACCTTCGTCCTCCCTGATCCCTTGGTATTTTATTAGATTGTACAAATTGTTGACGTCTCATGCTTTGTCTCATACTTCAGAGTGTAACGGAGATGATTGATGTTCAGTTGTACATCAAAGCAAAAAGATTGTCTTTTATAAGCCTAGAGTCTGTGAGGTTGGGGTACAGTTAAGCATAGTTGGCATATGCAGGGGTGGAAACTTTTTGCCAGATTAACACCAACCTGATCCAACAGTTGGTCTGACAGGAATAACTCTACACAGGGTTGGAAATTGTTTCATATACATATATATCAGGGCTTTCAGGAATGTGGGGGGGTAAATGACTCAGACGCTCAAAATCTCTTACAGACACTTGGTTCTAAGGGTCTAAGCATCCGATGGGATGCGCAAATTTCTGGCTTTAGGACCTTGTAGCAGTCAGTGCCCATTGCCAGCTGACCCAAATGTTAAACACAGTGATGATAACTAAATATTACCATTTGGTCTGCATTGTGTAAGATGGTTAAAATTTTGCATGCATGCTAAAGATTTCATATAATACATTGTGCAGGTTGCAGTATAGTGAGAACCATATAATTAACTTTGGTGAAACATTGAAAAAATAAAAACCAACAGTATTTACCTCCAGTTACTTCTCTGATGCCAACCAAAGCATATTAGGGATAGACTATTAAAATGCCTGTATTAGAGTGGTGCCCAGTATTGGATGGTGCCCTGTTTTGGATGATGCCCATAGTAGGGAGGTGCCCATGAAGGGAAGTTTCCCTTTACATATAGATTATGAAGGGGTTAATTTAAATGTTTTGAAATTGACAATAGTTACTGAAACAATTTTCCTTAATAAGAGAAATAAAATATTATACACAGGGCAACAACTTGATTTGTAATTACAAACACATGCACACTAATGACTGAACATAAGCATGGAAACAGAGAGAATATACACACAAAAACTTGATTGATTTTGCTTGGAGGGGAACAGACACCCACACAGATGTTTTATCAGCTTATTTCATATAAACATAATACACAAATGATTTATATTGTCAGAGGTAAATTGTGACCTTTCATATCCGTAGTTGGGTCATTGAGTTATTTTAGTTCTCTGTATCTCTTCCTTAATAAACGAGGGAAATAACATCAGTATTCCTATGCACGCTTGCAGTGACAGAGGACTTTTTTGTAGGCAGGCTAGATGGCCATATATGTCAGGGGGCGGTATAAATATAGAAATAAACATGGAAGAACACTGGGTGTCTTACAAAATGGAGTAACAACTGTAAGCAGAAGGCAGTCATTAGTTTTCATTAAGTGCCATGTGTTGTGATTGTCCTATACAGTACCACAGGCTCTTTATCCAGAAAGACTGTCACTGTTTTTATTCCTTTTTGCCACATTAGCCTTTCGAGGATGCCATTATTTATCTGCCTAACACTATATTTAGTTTCTTTTTGTATTGTTTCTTTCTGGAACCTGCCAGATTTGCATCTTGATGTCACATCGAAGGACTGCATTGACAAAAAGCTTTTGTGTTCATCCTTGTTAGTTTGTATGTTTTTCCTTTGTATAATATAATTGCAAAAAAATATGAAATTATTTGTATGAAATTTAAGAAAAGAAAGATTGAGGATGGGGAAGATTTCATAGAATTTTGGCATTATTTGAAATGTGGAAATCTTCTAGATCTAGATTCATATGAATCCAGCATATTGTTTTATCTGTTTCTATTTTTGTTTTGAAACTAATAGGAATGATTCAAGGAGGACTGTAACTGACATCTTGTGGAGAAATTTGGTACTATTGTAGAACATGTATGGTGCAGTTACCTGTAATGTTTGGTTTAACTTTCATGTTTTTTAGCTCAGCTGACTTTCAGTCATGCTGGGCTATAGCGATGGGTCTTTGTCCGTTGTCCTTCCGTCTGTCCGTCCGGCCGGCCGGCCTTTAGGAGGGCACCAATCGTAACCGTAGGGGCTAGGGCCATGAACCCTATGCAGTCTTAAAAGTTCTAAAAAGATCTCCTTGCAAACCTGAAATTAGGTCACTGCGACCTATATCCTGGAAGTTATGGGGTGTGTTTGCACCCCCCAGAAATAATTCTTTTAGCCAAAATTTTTATCCCAAACCTTCCATCTTTCACATACAGCTCACCTACCAACAGGGGAAGAACCATAATTATTTTGAGGTCACAAGGTCAAAGGTCAAGGTCACAGAACCAACTTCTTTGAAAAGCCTGTGGATGCATTTTAAGCCAAACCTTTCATCCCAATTCTTTGATCTTTCACATATAGCTCACCTATTAAGTGGGAGAAGAATCCTATAGATGTTGAGGTCACAAGGTCAAAGGTCAGGGTCACAGGATCCACTTCTTTGAAAAGGTTGTGGACACATTTCAAGCTAGACCTTTCATTCCAAACCTTTCAGCACTGATATCGCTTCTCTGCCAACAGGGGAAAAGACCTCTTGATTTTGAGGTCAAAGGTCAAGTTCACAGCACCCTCTTCTTGCGTGGAGTCATTTTCAGGCAAACTTTTTAATCTATACTTTCCATCTGTCATATATGGCTTACCTACCAATAGTGGAAGAAGCCTATTGATGTTGAGTTCAAAAGGTCAAAGGTCAAGGTCACAATATTGTTCTAAATGCTTGTGAACATATTTTTTTAAAAGGTTGTGGATACATTTCAAGCTAGACTTTTTATTCCAATCCTTCCAGCACTGATATCGATTCTCTGCCAACAGGGGAAAGGACCTGTTGGTTTTGAGGTCAAAGGTCAAGTTCACCGCACCCTCTTCTAATGTGGAGACATTTTCAGGCAAACATTTCAATCTGTACCTTCCGTCTTACATATATGACTTACCTACCAATAGGGGAAGAAGCCTATTGATGTCGAGTTCAAAAGGTCAAAGTTCAAGGCCACAATACTTAATTGTTCTAAATGCTTGTGAACATATTTCTGGTGAAACTGTTCAACCCAAACCTTCAGTCTTTCACATATGCCACATCTATGCATCACTCAATTTGATCCAAACTTCATATTTATGGGTCTTTTTGCTTGAAGAAATAACTGATTGATTTTGGGGTCAGCTGGTCAGGAAGTTAAAGGTTGCAGGTCAAAGTTATTCACTCATTGGTTGCCAAGTAATTACACCAGATTTAAGTGGTTAGTAGTTACCCATCATTTTAGAAAGAATCCAGTTGATATGTGGGCAAAAGGCCAAGGTCATTGGTCAGGGATGTTCGCAATAACTTATTTTGTAGACCATCTCTATTTTTCTTTTATACATAACCATTGCAATCCAGCTGGTACATCTCACTGTGTCGCTGTAATTGTGAGTGACACTGGTGACATGACTCCCTTTTGTATCAGCCTATTAAGTGTTAAGGCTGAGTGATAAGCACCCGGTTACTGCATAACAAAAACACAGTTGTGGGAATGCTTCAGCCAGGCATTAAGACTATGAGAGTATAGTATTAAGGTTTAGCAACTGATTTATAAGATGATGGGAACATTTTGCAGTTTATTTTATGGAATCATAGCAATAAACTTATTTTCCTAGATATCGGAATATTTATATATAAATCACCACATATAAAAGCAAGTGTTTGTTCTCATAATATGTGGATATGTACCTGGATTAAGGATGGCTTTTTTCATTACAAGACTCTTAGTCATGCTTTCTGCATTTCCTTTTTTCAGGTTTTGCAGTTAACCTACCCTGCTGACCCTATTGAAAAGCAGAGTTATAATAAAAAATATTAGACTTACACTTTTTGCATTTGCATATCTATAAATCTGATATGAGGGCCTTAACATGCCTTTTGATTTGTTTTGGACATTCATTACTGTACCATCCTTTGGAGAATTTGCCCCAAGTTTGGTCTCTTATTTGAGGATGTGTGATATCAAATGTCTGACTTGTCAGAAATCCATTATGTCTGCCAGTTAGCCACCTTAGAAATCCTTTTTTCAGTGCTGTTTCAGTGATTTTTCTTCAGTGTTTGATCCAATTTAGAGAATGTTTGTTGTCTGATTTCAGACCTGTCAGAAGTTGAATATGGCCACCAGGCAACCATATTCCTTTTGATCATATTATCTCAAGAACTGTTAAAGTGAATGCAGTTGGAAGTATATTAATCTTATCTTGCAAAGGATTGGGTCAAATATTTCTTAATAAATATTACCATCATTTATACAGGTGCAGTACAGTTGGCTTGTATTAAATAAAATTTAAACAGAAGCACCCATTTCTCAATATAATTCCCTCTGACCATAAATTCACTGTGTTTTAACCAGACACAGGTGATATATATTTCTGTTGTCGTAGAAAATTTCAACATATTGGCAAATTGGGTCTTCAAAATTTAACTGGAAGTTGTGAATCTCAGCCCATGATGTCGCAGGTCATGCTTGGCAGCTGAGCGTCATGACCTATGGGTCACTTGTGTTACATCAGCAGAGATGCATGTGCTCCAAATTCTAGATAAGATTCCATAGAGAAAAGTTTATTGAGATACAGATTGAAGACTCATCTAGATTGAAGACTCGTCTTTATCAATTTCTCTTGTTATCTTAAGAGAGGATTTCGGAGGTCATATCTGCACTTAGGTTGCATCTAGATCAGATTAAACTAACCAGGTTTACTTTAGTAGTATGATGTAGATTCCTTTGCATACATACTGTAGTTCACTTTACAAAAGCGTAAATCAGTTTATTCAACGAAATGTGAGTTTGCTGTCTGTACTCTGTTGTAAGACGGATTTAATGTGCTACAAAACAGTGATATTTTGCTTGAAGGATCATGTCAAATGGTAGCAAATCTGACCTCATGCAGGCAAGAAATGGATTTTCCAGTACAAACTAGGAACTGGTGAACTTTAAACCAGATTTAAATGTAACCAAACTACTGTAGACCACCTTTCAAGCAGACTATGATAAATCCAACTGACGCCGATTAGTGGCCAAGTGCAGACAGATTAAGCCCAATTCACAATGCAGAATATTTGCTAGTGTGGACACAGCCTGTGGCTATGTTGAGATTTCTCAATTTTATCTTAGGAGGTCTGGTAGGGTTTGGAACCTTCAGTTATATAGGCTGAGATCAACCCTTGCCCCCCTGTATGTTGGCTGAGGCAGCATTTGTATTCAGAGTGTTAACATGCATGATCAAAGTACACAGTCCAGAAACGGATGCTGTACATTTAATCAGCTGCTGGTTTATGGCCTTGTCCTTACCATGGCTGTTATATCTCCTGTTCTGTTTTCACAGCAGGTTGCTAGCATACACCTGTCCAAACAAACGAACATTCCTGGAGATGAGGTGAATTCTGTAATTAATAAAGCACCAGCGGTTCATTTACACATGTGAAACTTGCGCCTACATGAAAATATATTGCCAGGTTGAATAATATGATGAAATTTGTTTCATTAAGTTTTTAATGGCAGAGGCAGTTTTGCTTAACAATTTATCCAAAGAGCACATACTAAAAAAATTAACATAACTAAGGCGTACAAAAATTAAAGGTATGCTTCTTTGGCACCGCCAGCATCAATCTTAACCACCCCCACCCCAAGCATTTAAAATTTTTATTTTGATTTTCATCTTTCAAGAACGTAATACAATTTTGATAAGATGTCCTTTGTTATGTAGTGCTTTTACCTGTTTAGCCATAAAATTCTTATATTTCATGCTTTTCCCTGATCATTTGACATTTTAACTGAAACATACAAAAAAGGTAAAAAATAAAATTTTGACCTCCATCACCGATTTTTTAAAAAAGTGCCTGAGAACCAAACCTTTTTTTTTTGCCTAAAAATCTGTTCTTTTATATAGTAAAATTGTTTTCTTTGCAAACAGAGAGAAGGGAATAGTTTGAAAATTTGCATTATATTATCATCATAGGCAAGAAAAGATCAAAGGAACTCTTATTTTGAGTTTTTTAAAGGGGACTAATCTGATATCTGTTAACTTAGATAATACTATTATACTTTTATTAAAATAGACCAGAAAATGCTAATCCTACCATACACTGGCTGTTTGCTTTGTTTACATCCACGTGTTTATATCATGTGCAGGCTACCAAAGTAATTCAAGTACATTCAACAAGGATATCTCATTCTGTGGGCAAATCAGACAAACCAGAGGTTTGCATAGGAAGTTTTGTAACTTCCCCACATATGCAACCAATCACCTTATGTTATATGGTTTTCTGCTTGTCAACATTTCCTATAAATACTGTCATGAAGCACTACCACAATTTTTACTTATGTTTAATTTTTATTTTCAACAAGGACAATGACACACAAACAATACACTAAACATTAAGATACAGTCCTTTACTATGTATAAGCAGATATGTCACGAATCACATACATTCTACAAAAGAGGTAGTGAATAGCTGGTTTTCAGGGCTCAACATTAAAGGTGAACTGCTTGCCCGGAGCTAGTAAAAATGGTGCTAGCTAGGGCAACCAACAGTAGGTTCCTACTTGCCCGACTGGACAAGTGGGTGCAACATCTGAATCTTGATCAATCGTAAGTTGGCCACTTTCTAATTCAGGAGAAGTAAAATCATATTTTAATGCCTCTAGCTTTAATTACATGCATGTTTTAATCTATGCAAGTGCCAAAGAGAACTATAATCAACAAAAAAATCAAGTGGTTTGATTTTTTTTTGGTGGTTGTGGCCATGATAACTGATTTTGTGGGACAACTAAAATTTCATGTAGAGCAAGTAAAAGCTGGTTGTCACTTGCCTACTTGGCAGATACTTTCAAATGTTTAATGTCAAGCCCTGGTTTTAACATTTTTATTGAACAGGCAGTTGTGTTACATTATAGATGATGCTGTATTATTAAACCTTGTGGATGCTCATTTCACAGGTTAAATTTCAACATGAATTTTCATAGGGTTCAGGTTTGGTCTGGGGGACCCTCAGCTGACTGCCGAAACCTCTGCATCTCTGTCACCAGGTGTTTTGTTAAGTTTTTGTGGGGGTTGTATTACCAGAAACATAAAGATGTCCTCATGCATAATTCAGTCTCTTCCGGTGCTGATTGCCCAGAAGTCAGCTCTGCCGTATATTCATACAGCCCTGACAGATCTTGCAGACCCATTAGATTTTATGGGATATTCCATTCTCATTATATTGAATTGGAAGTTATATAGAAATGTTGGACTCGGAAGGATGGTTCAGCTTAGTTAACAACCACATTTAATACATTTGCATTCAAGTACCAACCTAATAACTTGTGGTGTGCAGATTAAATATATTGATGATTTGTCATTTTCTTTCAATTAATTGATTAAATTGATTGCATTTTTGCATTATTGATCACAACTATCCAAAGAAGTCATATTATCCCGAAAAAAAATTTTCATTCTGTCAGAGATATAAGTAAGACCAGGCACAAGACCAGAACAGTATTAAAATGTACGTAACCTGGTCCACTGAAAGTGTGAACAACCCAGCCATTACCTTGACTATTCAGTGGGATGCTCTGAGTTAGACTAAATTTACTCCAGTATTTTTTTATATAATTCTATTCTATATAGCAGATTACATGGTAATATAGATGGTACATAATGTAATAGATAATTAGTCAATCATCGGTTGTTATTTAGCCCTTCAGTCATCAAATATGAATTGACAACCTACCTACCACTGCTGGTAACTGTCAATATATGTATGATAGCAAACATTTTAAAGAATAACATATATATTCTCATGAACATTTCACAGATTAAAGTTAAGTTTTCCCTTTTGTCTAATTATTCTTCTTATATATTATACTTAATATTGCTTTAATAAAACAAAAAATAAAGATTGATTGTAAAATTTGTGTATTTCCATCATGTGTATGTGACACTCCAATTATAACCATGCAATAAGAATGATAAATTATCATATTTATTATGAAGTTTTTCTAAATTTCAGTTGTAGTATTCACAGGGATAAAAATAATAATAACTTCTTGTTAAAGGGACCTGTTCACATACCAGGTATAATAAATATACAGGGAATATAGTGTATTCTCCTTAAAACTACTAGCTTACACCTGTGCACAAGTGAATAAAGGTAGCTACTATATGGCTATACACCACCTTGTGGCTATACTGCATGACTAATAAATCAAGATTTCAAGCTTCCAGCCTGTGTTTATTTGCCATATTGTTTGGAAATTGTAGCATATTAATGCAAATGAATATGATCCTTTACACCATTAGAGCAAATCTATGAAGTCCTGTCAAGATTTTACCATTTATTTGCCATTGAGGCTATGGTGGGATTTGAACCAGGGACCTTCATCAGTGAAGGACAATACATTTACTGCTATACGCTGCTTCTGCTCCTTCCAAGCCATGTTTATGCAGAAAAGCTGAAACTGAAAATGGCAGAAATCTTCATAAGATACTCAATTCTTGTAGAATACTACCACCATTGTTAAAAAATGTGAAATATATAGTACAATGTTGGTTATTCAGATCCGCAGCTGCATAAAACTACTTTGATCATGAACCATTTCTTTGAATGATGTCCTTTAGATCACCATATTCTCAATGAAACTACTCAAGGAGAATATTCCATAGAGTTGATATTCCACAGGCACATGTCCATAAACATGTTACATCCCATTCCTTTATATTATGATATATGACATTCCCATGCCAGGCTTTCATATGACAACCTTCATCAGGAAAGAGGGTTGGTATTGCTGATATTCTAAATAACCATTAACCGCAAAGCATGGGAAGAGAAATTTCAGTGGCGCGTTATGGCTTTATACCGACATCCCCCTTTTATTAACTGGCGGGCCTATGTGATCTGGCATATCATGTCAGGGTCACCATTGTTGAGAAGCGTAATTTGCCGTCTTGTCGAGTGGAAGAAAATAATTCTAGGCATGTCCTGGCAACGTTTCCTAGAATACATAAGTATCACATACTCTGAGATAATCATTTTACAGGGAAGTGATAAATCACCGGGGTTCAGTTTTAGACGGGATATGCGGAATAGTGCTTCTGGTTGCTTGCGTAATTAATCCGTTAAGACAAACCAGTGACATGCTTCCCCTAAGAAAGGAAGTAATCGGCAGACATCTTCAGGAACTCTTATAAACTGATGAATGAGATTTGCACAGATTCAGTCTCGGGGATTTTCTAATAACTGGAGACTACAGTCCTGATCATTGCTTGGAAATTTTGGATATGAAACCAATGCTTCATATATATTTCAGTTATGAAGGAGAATTTTATTTAGACTTTTCAGATATTTTTTATCAGAAATTGTCTTACTGAAGCTGATCAGGTTTAAGGCATTTCCTGACAAAGTAGATTCAGAGAAATATCTCTTGTTGAATTTGCAGTGATTTCTTATAATAATTTTTCTCTTAGTCAAATACTTAAATGATTTCCTAGAATTTTTATGATGAAGCTCAGTTCTTTGGGGTTGGTAACATAATTTCTACAAATTCAAAGCCTGAAGTTGGTCCATTCTTGATAATAACTTGTCACTCGTAAAGACAAGATGATTGAAACTTTCACATAGTTAAAGGGACATAATTAGGAACAATATTATGTCTATTCTTTCACACTATCAGTTCATTTTTGCTTTATACAAAAGTTTCTCAGCAAAACCATACAAGCACACAGTCTCAGTTCCTGGCATATGGCTGTTTAACATCTTGTTATGGCTTTGCTTGTTGGTAAACACAGTCCACGTGCCTATGTTTACCATAACAAGGCAGAGTGACTAGAGGTCTGATTGTGAGCAGCAACATGCCGTGTTAATACAGCAGGAACACATGTTATATATTTTTGGCCAAGTCAGGGCATCTCCTGATTGACATGTTGTGGCTCTGTTCTGTACATGGCCACACTCGCTGTGTATAAGTTGATATGTTGTTGTAATAATTTAACTTTGACCTTCTATGTTAAAACTTAGTGGGCTATTAATTTGAATGAGATGGACACAACAAGATTTTACTATATCTCCGGGGATACAGTGTATTTTCTGTTAGGACTATTCCTAATGAATCAGAAAATTTCTTGCAAAAAAATGAGCAGTTAAAAGAAATAAGACATGGCATATAGCAGGTCATTTCCCAGAAATTTCTATGTTTCTGCTTATTATAATTATTATTTATCAGATAAAAAAAATCATTGTGAAAATGTACTCATTCCGAAGAAATACTGACATAGATTAGTTATTCTGAAGCAGACTTACTGGTACTTTAATGGAATCATTGTTAACCTAGTCATGGTTGAGAAAATAATGTATCACTTAGTTTTCAAAATTAATTTCTCATTGGGAACCATAGGATTTCTGTTAAATTCTAAATGTAAAGCCTGTAATTTCTAGATTTTCTATACTGTATGATCATTTTCTACAAGAAATGTTAGCCAATTAAGATACTTCATGCAGTTACTGCCTATTTAGTCACCTAAAAGATCATTCTCGACTTGTAGTGAGAATTAAACATACCTATCAAAGGTGTCTTATTCTATTTAACTCTGCTAGAAAACCATGTATCTGACATATTTGCTGTGACTTTACAACTTGACTGCTAAAATCGGAACCTGGTGTACGACAGGATTATTGGCATTTACCATAAACTTGGCCGTTTTGAACGGCTATTTCGTCATTTTCAAACCAGATTAGTATTGTGCTTGGGAAAACAACAACAAGCCATATAGGACAAAACAGGCATTTTAGACAACGCATTACTTGGTCGGTTTACAATTTTCATACCATCAGGACAGGTAGATATGATGTCCACATGGACCTTTCACGTGTTATGGGTGCAGAACATTAGGTTATATTTGTGTTGGGAGTGCAACACACTCGTGGGAGGCTCTTTATTAAATGGATAATGGACAGCTTTCTTTAGAACGAGAGAGTCCATCAGATGTATTAACCAGATCCCAGCACTAGTTAAATTTCTTGATGATCTGCCAAGAGTAATTAAACAATTTCTCTTTAAAATCACTTTTGGACTACGTTTTAGTGGCACATATGCTAAATATTTTGTTTACTCATAAGCTTAATGATCAATCAGATAGAAATTCTGTGAAGCCTGAGTTTGAAAACTTCTAATTTGTTTCTCTATAAATAACTTTTAGGGGAGTTGAAATGAAATTTACAAAACACATTCGTACAGATGATGCATGATGTGACATGATTTCTATGGCAGCAAATCTTGAGACTCATGAGGTGGTGATTTTCTGTGGAAATTTCCCCCAGAAATGCCACAGGTTCTTGAAACCTAAAAAGATACAGAATTAAAAGGTTAAAATTTATTAAAGTCAGGGAAATTAAATAAAAAAAATTAATTAATTTCCTCAAATGTCAAGCAAAACTGCGGTTTTTGCCCATCTGGGCTTTTGAATAAAAAGTTTTCCTTTATTCTCATATTTCATGTGGAACTAAATTGAATCCTGGGACTGTTTAGATGGAATTATAATTGCAAATGTTCGGCCCTCAGTCTCACTTTTGTTAATGTCCCTTTGTTGTGTAATGCTCATACGACCATCTTCTGGTATCCCTTTATATTTCATACATAAAGTGAATCATTTGATCCTCCCTGATTCTTTTATATCAATCTCTGTTAAAGTTTTCATCTTTTCTTATCCTTCCCTAGTAGATGTTTGTTAATCATTTGGTCTCTTCTGATCCTTCCTTGATCAATTTCTGTTAATCATTTGGTCTCTTCTGATCCTTCCTTTATCAATTTCTGTTAATCATTTGGTCTTGTCTGATTCTTCCTTATTCAGTCTGTGTTATAATCACCTTCTCTTGTATGACCTTCCTTCTTCAGTTTATGTTGATTATCTTGGTCTTGTCTGATCCTTGTTCAATCTCTGTTAATCATCCCATGTGTGATCCTTCCATGTCCAGTTGCTGTTAATCATTTAGTGTTGCCTGATTCTTCGTCATTCAGTTTCTATTAATTAACCATGGGTCCTCCTTTTTCGCTCTTTTTCCCCCCAGTTGTAGTTAACTTGCAGTTCAACATGCTATCACTTCTGGTTTCACAACATCTTTTTAAACTCTTACTTGCATGTTCTGTTTTTTTCCATCGCTTAATTTTATTTAAAAAAATTCTAAACTGGTAAACTGTCAGGAGTAAGAAAAGTCCTCCTTTTCCTAGGACTCTGCTATTTACACTAGTGGCTTACGAGCATCAATGGGTGCCTTAAGTTCCTGGAGGAGTATTCCTGGCCTGCTATTATACACATGAAGTATTTGTATAGGGCTGAGTCACTGAGGACTGCGACCCTCCGGGAGCAACAAATCCTAGCACTACTGCCAAGTGAAACTCTTTGGCCTCTAGTTGCTATTTCTTGCCGTGCTCTCATTGAATAATTGAAACCGCCAGGTAATTCAGGTTGCATTGGGGAGCATTAGGTCATTTCCCGAAAGATTACACCCAAATGAAAACGATCGAATATCATGCGAGCCATGATTGACTATTGGTAGGTGTAAGGAGAGCTAGCGCAATCGAAACTGGACCCTGCCACCTTCCCAGTTACCCTTTAGCATGCAGCATTACTGTTCATCTCCATGTTCAGTGAGGTAACTCCACGAAGCTGAGCTATTCTTCTGTCTACTACAAGGCTGAATTGTACATGGGGTTAATCCAGCAAATGGCTTGCTGTGTTATTTCACATGCTAGATCTGATCACCCTTGCTATTTCCAGTTCAGAGGAAACACAAAAAATTGAGCCATGTTACTCCGGGAATTCTACATGATTGTCCTGTTTTTCCTCAAAGGGTTTCTAGATAACTTGAACTTTCCCTCTGTTAGATGACAAATTTTTCCAATACTGAAAATCCTTCAACTAAATCATGTAATATTTGTCTTCTTTCCCCAGGGTAGCTGCATTTGAAAATGCTGAATATATAGTATACCATCTATTTTTAGACAACTTTTATGGCTTCCTTGATAAGACTTCCCAATAGAAATTCTCCATCAATTAAAAAAAAATTTCCCATTTTTTTCACCCGTTGGTGACCAATTACAAGTTTTAAAGTTTTGCATTTCCACCAACCTGAATGGTGCCTCAGAAAATGTATAACTTTTTTTTCCAATTTCAGACTTGTCCACTGGCGAATGAACAAAAATTGTACTTAATGTTAAATATTGATTTCACCAGGCACTTGTGTAAACTGAAAGCTCTCAATGAGTGCAAACCACCACCAGAGCTGGATCTTTACCAATTTAATTACTTGATTTAAATCCCACTCATCTTTTAGTTCCTAATTTCGTCACTAGATGTCGGCTTTAAATATGAAATCACAATTTATCAAATTTTTTCCAGAGTGAATGCGCAATCCTTTGATACATTCTGTTGAACTTAATCCATAACTGTTATCTGGTACACAAAGATACAGACAGATGTAAATAAAGATTAAGGTGAAAATATAGCCTTTTTAGCGAACCTGTGAGCTTATGCGATGGTGCGGCGTCATCCGTCGTGCGTCGTCTGTACGTTAACCATAGCTATCTCAAAAACGGCAGGAGCTAGCATCACCAAATTTTTTGCAAACAATCAGTCATCCAAAAAACTATATCGGATTTTGTTTATTTTTTTCTAACTGCATTCTCTTAGATTTTATAGGGAAAAAGCTCAAAAAGCTTTAAAAATCTTCTTCTCTGAAATGTCATGCCAAATTGTCCAATGTTTCACAGAAATGATCCCTGGAACAATCTTTCTCAAGTTTGTTCGAATGGTTCCAGTTCGGAGATTTTTGGCCGAGATACAGGAGGTTGAACTTTGTTAACTGTGCAAAAAAGCATTTTAAAATTTAAATCTCAGAAACGGCTGTAGCTATCTCCACCAAATTTTATGCCAATGTTGGTCACATAGGTCATATTTGAAATTGAGGTATTGGTGGCGCCACCTGCATCAGCCTTTTTTGTACGGGGGTCATCAGTGCCTGTAACACACTGAGGGCTACAAAAAACTTCTTCTCTAAAACCATATGGCCAAAATGTTTAATATTGCACAGAAATGATCCTAGGGTTGTGCTTTCTGAAGTTTAATCAAATGGTCTCTTTTCAGTGACTTTTGGCTAGGTTATGGGAAGCTGAATTTAGTCATATGCCATCACAGCCCATTTTAGCTCAGTGGCTACAAAGATCTTCTTCTCAAAAACCACTGGGCCAAATTCTTAAATCTCACACAATAATTATCCTCAGATGTTGATAATTCAAGTTTGTTCAAATGATTTTGGTTCAGTGCTTTTTGGCTGAGTTACAGGAAGCTGAACTTAGCCAGTTTGCTGTATCGTCCTATATGAGTTATAAACCTGCGGAACGTTTTTCGACTGATGCCACTGAAGCCAGTTTGTTAAATATTTTACAAGAATAATTCCTACAATAATTCTTATAATAATTGTCATTAATGGTTCCACATGAATGATTTTTGGCTGAATTATAAAGATTGAATTAAGTCATTTTACCATATATGTTAGCTGTGTGATGCTGTTACATCTAGCCTGGCACCAGTTTATTAACATCTATTACATCATGCCACTAGACATTTAGATTTCAGGTTATCTTTGGTTAATATTGACAAGAAAGATTTTTTAAAAGCTTTTAAAAAAATTAGATTTATGATTTGTTATTCATCATACCAGGCAATGTTACAATAATGGATATTCAGCTCTCTGTGGCTATATAAAGACAACTGTACGTGGATTATAAATTATTGGTATCCCTACTCAACTTAATTCAAGAATTTGCCATCAATGAGATATATCTGTATTTTAATTTTGCATTCAGTATGCATCCGTAATAATTTTACATATATTCCTGATTTCTTTTTTATAAAAGGTCAGCTTAAAAACATTTTGTATTGGGAAAATAAATTTCAAAGTCATTTCAAGTAGGGACCACTTTTGTGTTCAGATGGCAGCACTTGGTTTACCATTGGCAGATTTCCAGTGCCTTGATGTTGGCCATTAGCCAAGATGATGTCAGCTCTATAAATAGTTTTGGCACAGTGCCAGGATTGGAAGAAGTGCAGCCAGGTATAGGTCAAGAGTTCACTCAGTGCAGTAGCTGCATTCTATTTATAGCTTTGGCAGACTGCTCACTGTGTCATATTTGGCACCAACGTTCAGCCTGAATCTATTTATAGCTTTGGCAGACTGCCAACTGTGTCAGATTATGCAACAGGTCAAGAGTTCACTTAGTGCAGCCAGGTACATGTCAAAAGTTCACTCAGTCTAGCCAGGTGCAGGTCAAGAGTTCACTCAGTGCAGTAGCTTAAGGCAGCAATTTGTCACAGGGCACTGGGGGCAACTGCCTTACTCACCTAAGCCTTGTCAGCCCAGTGCATCAAACTCTGGGGAAGTTTGATGTATTGGACTGATATTTTGACCTGTCTATGCGTCTTTGATGGTATTCTCATTTACAAGACAGGTCGTGCAACGTACATTGACTTTTGCACAGTGTATGTGCCTGCTAATTTCTACAGAGGAATTTGATGTATCAGCCTGAAATTGGACATATTTATACATATCGAATAGCTTTGTCATATACAAGACTGGTGGTGCCACCTACAATAATTTTGCACAGGATATGTCCCTGCTTATATCTCAGGAGGGGTTTGATATATAAATCTGAAAATTGGGCATATGTGTCTATCTCTGATAGCTTCGTTGTATACAAGACTAGTGGTGCCAGCTACAATCGTTTTTGTGTTGTTTGCACCCATGCCAGAATTCCAGCAGTGATATTTGTGTAATTGTTTCTTATTCAAAATGTTTAGTACTTGCATTGTCATATACATGAAAAGTAATGGTCCTACATTGAAGCATTATACCTGGTGTATTTCCCAATGCACAGGTCCGCATTAGGCCTGTAGGCCTTGTTTTAATTAGTTGCTGAAGGTGATGATTATATCACAATTTGTTTGCAATTCAGCATTTACAATTTTTTAAATTCTTCCCTGTGCAAGGTACACCAGTAAAACTACTTAAGTCGTTGTACAAAAAATTACATTGAAATTCATCCAAAAAATTGGGATCTCATTTAAACATACAATGTTTAAAAACATAGCCTGCATTTGACTTAATATTAGAGGTAAATGTGAAATCTAAAGGTAACTGGAAATGTGCATTAATTCTCAGAAATGCTGGCCTTGTTATTATTGTGAGCTGCTCCCAAAAACATGTTTGCACCCTACTAAACTGCCCATATACCCAGGTTCATTCATGGTTATAAGTGACTGTACATTTGTAATTATATATATTCCTGGAAGTACTTCTGGACCCAGATCATGAGGCAGATCCACACCAAAATCCAAACATTTCTTTATTGGCCTATTGCCAAAGTTCCATAAAACTTTTATGATATTCCATTTATGATTGTATGAGTTATGGTGTGGACAAACACACACAAACACACACACAAATAGGGATGAAAGCATACCCTCCTAATTGAGGCATTTATGATTTCAGCATGCACAATTTGTGTTTGGCAGACACACAGAAAGAAATCATAGCCTCCATTTAACTTATCTGTAAGGTGCGAAAGTGAAATCCAAACTTAAATATGATTTCAGCATTTACAATTTGTGTTTGTCCCCACCCCTTGGGCACAAGGTTACCATGTGGCTGCAGTTAATGCAGAAACCATGTGACTGTGGATGATTATTGCAGCTGAAGCTGAGCACGGTATAGACTGTGCAGCCGCTGTCACTCACTGGGACTGGGGGACTGTGGACTGCCATTATATTAACAAGGACATGACAAGATAATGATGATAACTATGTTATTATGGTTAATGGTCATCTGGCAGATACATGTTCTTGTGGATTATGATGAACAGCCATCGTGCAGCATGTAAGGTTTGTTTCTGGTCCTCAGATAAAACATCCTGTTTTTAAAGTCATACTTCCGCATCCATTCAGTAGTTACAGTTAGATTAAGTTCAAATTTGAAAGAGCACATGTTAGCGTGAATGTAAGTAGGTTCATTGATAATTATAATCAGAAGTGAATTCATATTCAGCAAAATTAACATGATTTTAAGATTGAAATTTAATGTCTCCTATGCTTCAGTTTCTGTAAATAATAAATTTTTACTCTATTTACTCTGTTGTTATATTAAAAGGTAGCAGAGGATTCAAAATGGTTTTGTATTTCTTCTTTTGTCATCAGTATAGTTTGTCCTGGTTATTTCCAGGAACTTTTCAATTTGTTCCATACATACTGAACTTGTGAAATATGATTTTTATACCCAAATTTATTTACATCCCTGCCTTCTCTGCAGAGTTTTGTGATGTCTTGTTACCTAGCAGGCTTAGATTTAGGCAGATGAGATGGAATGGTTCCATTTTAATTTACACTAAATTAATACTAATATACTTTTAAAGTGCCCAATGGTTAACATTTTACTGTGATACCAAATATCAGCCCAGGAGCAGGAAGAATGAGAATTCTCATTTTTCCCAGGTTTGAAATCAAAACTGAATTCCAATCTCTCCCGGGAAAAATGAGAATTCTCATTCTTCCCGGGAAGAATGGGAATCCCTTCATACCATCTTTGGATTCTCATTTTTCCCGGGAAAAATCAGAATTCTAATTTTTCCCGGGAGGATTCCGGATCTTCCCAGATTCTCATTCTTCCCTCGACATATATATCATTTTCTTAATTTATGTCAAGTTATACCATTATTTCAGTCCATGTAGTATAAACATTACAAAATGATTCATGTTCTGTTATATACAAGTTCATAAAGGTTGCACCTTAAAACTTATCACATTGATTCCTGTTAGAGCCAACAACATGAATCAGCTAGAAATATACATTCTAAGGAATGGAAGCCTCCACTATGTGGGGGGGGGGGGTCCCTGTTGTGGAATGCTCCAAAAAGTATGTTCCATTGCTTTCACTTATTCTTCCCCTATTCTCAGGATCATTCATGCATAAGTGACTGCACATTTGTGAATATTCCTTGATGGTGTTCCTGAATACAAAATATGTGCCAGATCCACACAAAAATTCAATTGATTCTTCATTGCACTATTCCCAAAACGCCCTGAAAATTTCTTGAAATTCCATTCATTTTGCTTGAGCGGTGTTGTTAAAAAACACGCACTCACATGAACGTGGATGAACGTATACCCTCCTGGTGGAGAGAGTAGTCAGTATATATCAATGAATCAATTCCTGACTACTGCTAGCTTTACTAATAACTTCACCAATTTCACGTATCATCTCCAGTATTAGTAAAATCTTCATAGAATCCCTGCTTTTAAACTACAGTTTTTAGACTCTTCCTGGAGCAGGTGAGGAAAACAATCACTGCTGTACCTGGGAACAGGACTTTTTATAGAGTTTCATAAACATGAAGTCCGGAAATGAAGGCTAGAGTGGGTATATATTTTTGGCTGCTTGTTGGTATGTTTAGCTCCCGGAATCTATCTGGTTGAAATTTAGTTCAGTTGAGCTGTAAGGCTTGTAGGTCACTTGGGTAAGATATGGACGCAGTCTCTAGGTGAAAGCCTATTTTAAGTAACAGCATACCTATAGGCCATGAGATATTTTCAAAAATGATGAAAATATTTGCATCCTCATAGAGCCAATTAGTACGGCCCTCTATACAAGATGTAAAGCAACTCTGACGCTGGCAGGAGACTGCATATTGTCCGAGGGCCGAAATGGCACTTACACTGGCCGGGAATGTAGATACACAGCATGTCCAGCAATATTATGGGTTATAGTGTCTAAACAGCTAGCACTGATTAATACTAGCTACCAGAATAGGTCAAATTCTGTCATTGTCAGATTTGAACCAACATACCGTAAAATCTCCACTTAAAACCGCGGTTTAATCAAGAAATTCAAAATCTTAAAATCATGTTGTTTTCCTGAAAGCACTGTGCGGTTTATACTAGAAGGGTTTCCAGATTATCTTCCTGACATGTATCGTTTTGTGCCCGCGAGTGGGCGATCATATGGCGACTTTCAAAGGCTGCCCTTAGCAGCAGTCTCGCATGCATGGGAGCCGTGTGTAAATGTATTTTTTATGATTATTTGTTATTTGTGAATTAAATATTGCTGATTATCTTTCGTGCGATATATAACATGTTATAAAAATCTTGGTAATTGTCACCAAATAATACTTTTATAACACCCCTGCTGTAACACATAGCGGCCCACTTCGTTTGGCATGGTCAAGCAAACCCATTTGCGGCATGATTTAGCTACGATTATTTGTTTATAACATAAAATGAATAAAAAGCTGACATCGTAAAGAGTCACACAATGGCGGATGATCGTTTTAAAATGAAGTTTGAGTGCCGCCATGTGTTGAAACAAACCGGTATTCTGCTAAGAATATTTTTAACGGCTGTATGCGGTTGGTGGTGTACAGAACAGCCACCTATTCCGTCCCAGGGTGCCTTGCAGGAACGCTGCCTTGACAAGATGGCTCCCCACATGGGAACTTGCTTCAGGAAAAAAAAACTTGCTTACCTCGACTGACCACTTTAATTTTACTTTAAAATCACTCGTTTTCACGTGCCATGTTTCCTATACCTCCTATACTTGCATATCTCAACAAGGTAAATTCAGTTATTTTTTTATGTTTAGTTAAGTTGACCAGCGATGTTTTCAAACACATCAACAAATTGTGACATGGAGCGATGTCAACGTACGATGTGACAATGATAATACTGAAGTAACCGGTATGAAACCGATTTGAATCTTCAGAGTATTTCAAGAAAATGGAATTTTCATCATAGATTAAGATTTCAAAATATTACCTTTATAATTAAAATATACAGTGACTTTAAATTGATCAGCAGAATATTTTTTTTTCCAAAATATAATGGCTAATCAGTAGCAAACAAGAATATACGGCACGGCATATAATATCTGTATAAACACGCAGAGGTTCACTGGCCCTTGCATCTTCCCAAACTTCATGCATGAGTGACCCTGCAAAAAAGTGGTTGATGTGTTTAAATAAAATGACAAAAGAATTTTATAGTGGACAGGAATGGCCGTGTCTCAACCTTCGCGTGTTGATTTCTAGAGGATGGCTCTATTCTGTCATTCCATAGCGAAAGTTGGTGCGGTTTTAAAGGGGGGTTCTTAGTATTTGAGACCCTCACGGTGTCTCGCCTGGGATTTCGGCAAAGTCTTGGTGCCGTAATTATCGGAAGTGCGGTTTTAAGTGGAGATTTTAAGGTATCCCAGTGCACTTGGGTGGCTCGAAGACAAAACAAGCTAACTGTTCAGGCACAGGACTTGCTAAATAGTTGAGGTTCATTAAAGTCTCAGACAGGCTTAGTAACTGAAGACACTCTATGTTATCATTCTGTCCCAGTGCAGGCAAATAACTCAGGAAGGTATGGATGAGAGCCAGAGAAAACAGCTGTGTGTTTATTGGCGAGGGTTTCTAGTCTATCTGTTATCTGTGTATTGTAGAGCTGCTGTACAGGTGCTGTAAAAGCAAGCTCGCCATCTGTAAGATTACCACAGCGGGAAGATCATCAGCCAACCAGCCCAGTACGCAGCCTGTGTCAGTGCTGGTATGTTCAGCCCTGTATCACTGATAGCATGTTCATAAATGAGCTGTAGATACGAAAAGTGTCCACTTATCTTGATAGAAATCATGAATTATATATAGCGTTATGGCTCCCACGCTGATACTGTTATGGGTACTATCACTATAATGTTTTCCAGGGGATATTGGCCTCCTTTGTGGTGCTGACAAGGCCATATACTTAACAGTTTTATTTATTCTTATATATACATCATCTGTGCAGGCACAGGCCATATAATAAAAAGTATATTCAAGAGCAGCTGAAAGATGGAGTTTACTGTCCATACTCCTTCATCAGTAGCGGCATCAGGAGCAGCAGCCCAGTGTCAGTTTCACTCTACAGGATAATCAGGATTACCAGTACTAGCAAATCATTCCTGTTACTGAGTATTGCCAACTTAGGCCAAAATAAAAAAAAGGTATGGTTCTCAGGCAATTTTTTCAGAAAATCAATGCGGGCGGGCGGTTTTTTTAATTTTATTTTTTTGGTATGTTTCGATAAAAATGTCAAATTATAAGGAAAAAGCATGATAATAACATATTTCTTTGGCTAAATAAGTAAAAGCACTACATAATAAAGGAAATTGTATGATTTTATCTTCTTGAAAGAAATGTCCGAGCGGCTGCAGCTTAAAATTGATAAGTTTCTATTGAAAATCAAAATAAAAATTTTTGATGCGGGGGTTTAAAATTGATGCGGGCGGTGCCTGAGAACCAAACCTTTAATTTTTTTTGGCCTTACTGATAATACATAAACGCAAAATTACACAGCTGGATTCAGTACAGTTTAAAACAGGAGTGGACAGAATAACTTCATTTGTACAGTATAAAAAGTGAAATACAGTACAGTACTGTACATAGGACAGTACAGCAGAGAACAATGAAGTACCCCTCAGTACAGTTCATTACAGTGCAGTGCATTTTAAATAGTACAGTACAGTAAAATACAACAGAGTTCCTACAGTGCATTGTAGTTCAGTACAGTATAGAGAGTACAATGTAACACATTAATACAATGCAGAATGGTACAATCAAAAACAATATAGTAGATAATCCTATTGAAATAAATTACAATTAAAATACAGTGCAGTGTAATGAAGTACATGATCTCATTTCAGTACATAACAGAACAGAGTACACTGCTGTGGCTTATGTGAAAAGAATGGAGGAAATTTACTTACAGCTTGCTTTTATGAACCTTTACTACAGGCTTGTGATTAATTAGTACAAATTAGTTATATAAGCTTGCAGGCTAAAAAAAGCACAATGTTAGGTTATGAAGGCAATCGGTCAAGAGCGGGAACGTTCCAGTATGTTCCCACCTACACTTGAATCAACTCAAATATTCAATGGACTCCAGCTGTTAATTAGCACCAATGATCAATATACTATATACTAAAACTATGTGAGTCTGTTTGTCTGTTTGTTTCCTCAAATCAGCAGATGTGGGCCAAGTTGGCATCTGAATCACTCACATGCACTAACTTCTAGAATACCAATTACCAATTTGAGCCTTCCATATCTGCAGAATAACATTCCAGGCAGGATCAAAGGCCCTAGGTGATATTTATCTCATTCTGCATGTAGATCTTTACGACCTTCACCTTCACAGAAGATGATAAGGTCGTGATGCCTGCTGCTCAGTATGGTAACATTTATTACTTTCTTCCTGTTGTTGCCACCGTTTGCTCATATTATTAACTAAAATGACTGCTCAGCAGAGGAGTGGTCCAGGGAACCCACTGAGCAGGATTATGTGGTATCCCCTCCTGGCCTATGTACAATATATGTCCAAGCCATATGCAGTCACAGTTTGCCTTCCTCTGGAATTACGACCCAACAGGTCACCCATTGTGTAGATTTTATATTCAGTTCATAGGTAAAGATACAGATGTACACACTTACACACCATCTTACACGGTACAAATCTCAGCATGTCAGACTCTTTTAAAGTCAAATATCTTGTTGTGTCTAAGTTGAAATTGTATATGTCTCAGAAAAACTCAGTGAAATTTTCTTCAGGTTAGACTAACCCACTTGCGTTTGTACTGTAGAACTGTCTGGAAGACCACCTGTCTAATAAGACCTCCTGTCTATTAGGACCACCTGTCCAATAAGACCTCATGTCTATTGAGACCACCCTGTGGAGAACTGAAAGCATTCACATATCTGTTATAACCGACTTGTCAAATGAGACCTGTAACTTAAAAACCGCTTTTGGTTAGTAAAATAGGTGGTCTTAATTCACAGGTTTCACTGTATGCATATGCTATTTTTTATGTAGCTGACGTAGCATCTTTTTTATCGCCCATCTTTGGTTTGATAAATTTAATTTGGCACATTGGCACATTATATTTCATCACATAAAGCATAACGGTGCTCTGGCTGCAGGATTCTATTTAGTCAACATTAATAACCAATGCCAATTTTGGTAACATTAATTAGGAGGTCTCGTTACAGAAACCGTAGAATGAAATATGAACTGATATAATTAGATGGCACCAGAATAATGGTGATGAGGTTCCATATAAAATGATACAGACTGCTGTTACCAGTTAACACTGATTCTGATCATTACAGTGATCAGCTTTAAACAAGAAAAATAACTTACGAGGGCTTGAAAGATTAAATGATTACAGTAGTCCCTGGAGAGTTTGGTGTTCCTTTCTTTGGCCCATACTGTTAAACGAGGGACAACATCTTTTACTGAGTGTGTTGACTGCTGTCTCTCAAATCATGGTCTGAGTGTGCGATAGCATTTTAATTCATAATATTTTATTCTGTGTATGTGATCAGTAATTCATAATATAATTAAATGAAAAATTCATAATAATTGTTGAAAACATAATCAGTGAACATTGTGTAAATCATACTTACTAGGATTCACTATCTCAGATTATTTGAAATATGAAACAAAATGAATAACGAGTAATATTATGGCTATTTTTATCATTTAAAATGTGAGGTATGAAATATATACCATTCAGCCATCGCTCTAGCTAGAATGTAGGGGCAGATACAGGATCGTAAAAAAGTAATCAAAACCCTGGGAGAGGTAATTAAACCCGGGGATTACTAGCCGACCATATACTTAACTCTCTCATGCAGAAGCATAGGGAAGAAAACCAGATGCAAAACCTGGAACAGCTTTTAGCGCAACTGTGAGCTAATGTCATGGTGTGTTGTTTTCCCCAGTCCATCCATCCATTAACCCATACTCTCTAAAATATGGCAGGAGCTAGCATCTCTAAATTTTATGCAAAAATCAGTTATCTATGAAACTCTGCATGAATGAGCTTATTTGTTTGCTATTTGCACTGACTTAGATTTTGCAGGAAAAAAGGTGAAAAACCTTAGAAATATTCTTCTCCAAAACTATCTTGCTTAATTGTATCCCCAGACAAAGTCGGGATACTATGGTTTCACGACGGTCACGCCGCCGCAGAAAAACCTTGTGAGCAAGATAACTCAAAAAATATTTCACTGATCTTTTTCAAACTTTACATTTGAATGGATATAGGTAAGGGGACGAAGCCTATTTAAAATGGGGTCATGACCTATGCTAGGAGAGTGACCTTGACCTTGAATACGTCCATTTTTGCTGAAAATAACATAAATTCTTAAATATCTTAAGTAAGCTTGCATGGACTGGTTAAAAAATCAAGGTGACCGAAGATCTTGGATAGCCTTGTGATATACCGGAAACTGGTGGCGCCACCTATTATCCTTTTCTTGTTTTTACGCCTTTTAATACCCCCATAATTGCCACTTGACAGGACTGTAAGCATTATAAGTCAAAAACTAATGGACAGATTTCTTTCATATTATGCACATGTAGAGAGATGGGTTATGGGATGAGGTCTATTTACATTTGGGTCATGACCTTTACCATGAGAGTGGCCTTGACCTTTAATGTGTCCATATTTGGTGAAAATCACACACCTCTTATGATATCTCCAGTGTTGATAGCCATATGGATTTCAAACGTGACTTATGTATGGCCCACCACTAAAGTAAGAACCCTATAGGTTCTAGGGTCATGAGGTCAAAGGTCAAGGTGACTGGACTCGCATCTTAAAAGATACTGTGGATGCATTTTAAGCCAAACTTTCATCCCAGGTCTTCAATCTTAAATATATAGCTCACCTGCCAATAGTGGATGATCCATATCAATTTTGGGGTCACAAGGACAAAGGTCAAGGCTACAGGAGCTGTCTGTCAAAAAAATTAGTTTCTGGATGATAATTCCTGCTTTTATTGATGTATTGATTTCACACTTGACTTGTATATGTCCTATTGAGAAAGTAAGACTCCAATTGATTTTGGGGTCATGAGGTCAAAGGTCAAGGTCACAGGACATATCTTTAAAAAGATTTTATGGATGCATTTTCAGCCAAACATTTCATCTCAGACCTTTCATCTTGCACATATAGTTCATCTGCCAATAGAGGAAGACCCCTATCAGTTTTGAGGTCACAAGGTCAAAGGTGAAGGTCACCAGAGCCATCTGTCCAAAATCTAGTTCTGGATGATAATTCCTGCTTTTATTGATGTATGGATTTCAAACTTGACTTAAATATAACCCATTGGAAAAGCAAGACCTGAATTGATTTTGGGGTCATGAGGTCAAAGGTCAAGGTCACAGGACACATCTTTAAAAAGATTGTGGATGCATTTTCAGCCAAACAGTTCATCTCAGATCTTTCATTTTGCACATATAGTTCACCTGCAAAGAGTGGAAGACCCCTATCAATTTTGAGGTCACAAGGTCAAAGGTGAAGGTCACAGGAGCCATCTGTCCAAAAATTAGTTTCTGGATGATAATTCCTGCTTTTATTGATGTATGGATTTCAAACTTGACTTGTATATGTCCCATTGGAAAAGCAAGACCTGAATTGATTTGGGGGTCATGAGGTCAAAGGTCAAGGTCACAGGACACATCTTTAAAAAAATGTGGATGCATTTTCAGCCTAACATTTCATCTCAGATCTTTCATCTTGGACATATAGTTCACCTGCCAAGAGATGAAGAACCCTATCAATTTTGAGGTCACAAGGTCAAAGGTGAAGGTCTTGGGACATCTGTTAAAAATTAGTTTTTTGATGATAATTCCTGCTTTCATTGATGTATAGATTTCACACTTGACTTGTATATGTCCCATTGGAAAAGCAAGACCCGCATTGATTTTTTGGGTTGTGAGGTCAAAGGTCAAGGTCACAGGACACATCTTTAAAAAGATTATGGATGCATTTTCAGCCAAACATTTCATCTCAGACATTTCATCTTGCACATTCAGTTCACCTGCCAATAGAGGAAGACACTTGTCAATTGTGAGGTCACAGTGTCAAAGGTGAAGGTCACAGGAGCCATCTGTCCAAAAATTAGTTCCCGAGATGATAATTCAAGCTTGGATTAACATATGGATTTCAAACCTGACTTATATATGGCCCATCAATAAATCTAGACCTCTATTGATTTATATATAGAAGTGGATGATCAATATCAATTTTGGGGTCACAAGGTCAAAGGTCAAGGCCACAGGAGCCATCTGTCAAAAAATTAGTTTCTGGATGATAATTCCTGCTTTTATTAATGTATAGATTTTAAACTTGACTTATATATGTCCCATTGAAACAGAAAGACCCAAATTGATTTTGGGGTCATGAGGTCAAAGGTCAAGGTCACAGGACCAACATCTTCAAAAAGATTGTGGATTGAAAGATGGAAGAAACAATAATTGCTTGCCAAGTGTCAGTATATGCTGCTAAAAATGGGGGCCATTTCTTAAAGGGGAGGGGGCCATACTATGTCTGGGGATACTCTGGCACCTGCGGTGCTGAGAAATGTCTAGTTGTTATATATTTTAAAGAAATAAGCCTAGAAAAAGTCTCTCATAAGTGCATTCAAATAGTTCTAGTTTGGTGATTTTTGGCTGAGTTGAAGGAAGCTGAACCTATTTAATTAACGCATATATATTTCTGTTTCTCAGATAATTTCTTTATATAAAGACAGGGTACTCCCCCCCCCCCCCCCTGCACCACCCTCTAAAATCCACCCCTGGTGTGTGTAGTCGAAGGGTGTCCTTGGAGAGTCTGCTAAAACCAATATTAATCTACACAAATGTTTGGTGTGACTTTGTACTGATTGGGTTGGTGTTCAGGTCAGTGCCATTGGCCTTTATGGCTTTGTGGTGATTAGGATAATTGCCAACATGGATCCCTGGTGGACCGTAAGGTCTTGTAGTAATAAGACTAATCAGTCACACAGTACCATCCAAACAGCAAATTAGCAGGACATGGAACCTTTATACCTACTCTTTAGAGAGTGATAATTTCCACTGCATGCTGGACACTATCATATGGTTGGCTTATTATTCACGAGGCTGAAATTTCGTGATTTCTTCACTTCAAACTTTTCACAAGGGTTATGCAAAAAAAAATAAAATCCCAGTTCACCAGTATCTATATTTATTATAAGAAATGCATAAATTCCACATTATCTTATTATTTTCTGTTACAGTTGTTATATAATAATAATAGTTAATGTGGTTAATGTGATTAGGTTGCTGATTAAGAACCATGTTTCCAGAGGTGTGACAACAAATTTGTTTGTGCGGATGCATTACCCCATCTTACTCATCTAAGTGTATCAGGCATCTGATTTTTAGGGTTTCATGTTTGAGTTTATTTCCCATTCAAAAATTTAGAGAAATTAAAACCCTGTCAACCACAGTATATATACAGGAAAACCCCTTTCCATTTAATGCCATAAAGATACCAACACATTCAACTGAGTGTCATGACCCATGGGTAACGACTCTCTTTTTTTTTTCATTGTGATGTGTCTGATAGATACCGGGGATGACTGATTGTACATGATTAGATTTAGAACACCTGTGAGGAGGACCACGGGGTTCCCGTCTAATGCCATGAACGAGGCTCTAATCAAATATAGTTCAAGCTTAACCCAGATAGTCAATACCGGAGACTGCTGGAGGTAAACCAACAGGTAAACCTGGTCAATAGTAATAGATCGTTAGCTCCAGGTGAGCATACAGCGCCCTGTTGAACTTCATATTGGCTTTTATATTTTACATGATGTCAAATGCAGCTGTTTGGATGATTCAGCGCTGTTGGGTTCCTATCCTAGTACTGCTCAGCTGTAGAAGAGGCTGTTGAGAAAATACCTCAGCAATAGCGAAAGAACTACTGTGTTTAATCAAGTCACTTAGTGCAGTTGAAAGTGTGTTTATATTTCTGTTATGTTTCCATGGCGCCTGAAGATTGTCATGGCCGCAATAAACAGAAGCAATTTTTTTTCCCAAAGGAAGAAAATGCATCTGTTTTTCAGTAATTTCAAGGGTACAAACATTGATGGTAGATGGGGCCACCAGTTGGATGAAGATGCACAATGAAAGATATCAATTCAGCTTATAATAAAACTTAAAACATTCTTCTAGGTTTATCTTGAATCATTTCAGGTACCAGCTTAAGGAAGATTGTCAATAAAGGAATGGTATTTAAACTGAAAAAATTGCTATTGGTTTATATAGTACTATCATTTTAAAGTAAAAAAACATCCTTGTTTGGTGGTCCTGTCAGTTAAGTGATGATATTCATATAAGTAAAGGAATAATATTTGTAGATAAAAAAAAGGAAAACTGGTGTAGGTTTTATCTTTTATCTAGTCAAGATTGTAAGTACCTTTGATAGATTGTTTGATTGTTCTTAGTTGAACTAAGATGGGAAATTAAGGAATATATGATTAATATATGCAACTAAAAAAAAATGTTCTATGCTATAGGTTTATCTCAGGTTTATTCAGCTGTTGCAGAGGCTGTAGGGAAAATGCCACAGCAGCAGTGAAAGGGCTCTCAAGTTTTATCTTGCCACTTGGTTTAGGTGTAGGTATGTTTATGTGTCTCATATATTCTATGATTCCTAACATGGCTCATGATATAAAAGAGGATCTTTACTAGGCCGATGGAAGGTTAATGCATCAACTGTATCAGGTTCAAGATCCAGTACAGGGGATTGTTCATGAGATATTTTTACTTGACATTTTACAGTATGGACAGTGGATATTTATTGAATGGACGGCCCCCTTGCATAGACTAATTACATATGTATATATAGAGGGAAATCTCACTTGCATGATGACCACCCCACTTTGATGGCCACCCCTGCTATGGTGACCAACCCAACTAAGATGACCACTTTTTTGGGTCCCAGAAAAATGTAAATTATCATTAAACCTTCAGCTAACATGACAAGTCTGCTAATTAACCTGACCACTTTGGCTGGGGCTGCAAGGGGTCATGTTAGCGAGATTTCACTGTTTATACAAGTTGTGCCTGTACTAGTGGCAGGATAATTTCATTAAATTTTAATGCTGTTCCAGACAGAGTATCATCTTATAACTGATGGATTACCTCTCGCCCTACAGTATTATTAATTCACAACTACTCTGACTTGTGTTGTGGTATTAAGAAGCTCATTAATTAGCCAGGAGCAGTAGCAGGCATCAACTGGGACAGTAGCTGAGGTTCAAGTTACAGTAACTGCAGCATTAAATGGCTGTATTTATATATTAGTTCATGCATTTGATATGGGAAATCATGTGAAAAAGTTTTATTTTTATTCCAGTTATTTTATTATTCATTCACTTGTTTGCCCGCTGTTTGCTGTATGTGGAATACAGAATCTTGACATGCCAAAAATAGAATAATCAGTGGAGAACTGCATCCTGCATGCAGTATAACCACCACATGATCTGGAGCTGGATGCAAAATGCGATACCATGCTCTCATTGGCCTGATTACAATTCTTTGCTTTGTGCCTGCCCTGGTGGTGTAACCCAGAGAACCTTGCCACACACAGCAGTGGTTAAAAACAGAAGCAGACCTTGGACTACTGCAGTGTGTATGTCCTTGCTGCATGAGGATTGAACATTGGGTAAGATACACTATAAACAACCTGGTCGGCCAGGAATTGGAATATAAAATGGAGGATTCCTGAATCTCACCAGAACCTCAGTGATAAATGGTGAAATCTTCAAAGAACATACCTCGAGCATTGAATTTAATATCTTAAATACTGGTCATGACGGCTAGATTATTCTGTGTCCTGTGTATGTCAAACCTAATATCAAGAATTTAAGGCTTAATGAACCAGCTTCTGTGGCTCAGGGGTAGAGCACAGGACTCAAAGCCGGGAGACCATGAGTTCCAATCTCAGCAGAGGCGATGAGCTATTCATGGTCGGCCATCTCCCAGGAAGAGCGCTCTGCAGGCTTAATGGGAAGGCTTTGCCCTAGGGCTGTGTTTCACTCACAAACAAGTGCGCCTTTCAGGGGGTTCCTTGATGGTATGACCCAGCAAATGGGCTTATTACGCACCCAGGGCCTGCAGGTGCAGTAGTATCTGGGCCTTGTTGAAGCCAGGATATAAAATAAGAGTAAGCGTGTGATACTGCCCTGTCACATATTCTGAAACTGGAATGGAATTATGCAGATGTTCATATACATAGTTAACTTTGCATTGAAAAATTGGAGGCAGTTACCTCCGCAAAAAAAAAAGGCTTAATGATAACATACCAGTCTTAATGAAATATATATTTGCCTCTGCCAGGAGCTAGTGTATATGTTCATCACTATTTGTGTATGTGTTTGTGTATTTGTTCACAGCATAATTTTGCTAAATCAAAAACCTTGGAATTTGGGCCAAATAAGTGAATGCAAACGTGGTTCTGGGAGCAATCTACAATAGGGAACCCCCATATGGCGCAGGCTTGCATTCCTTAGAATGCACATTTTTAGTATTAAATATTTCTTGTATTCTTCAAAATACATAAACGTTCCCCATGAGTATGGGCTGAGGTAGAGGTTTTTGCTCCGCTAGCACTCAGGGCTGTCTAATCCACAATGAGTTTAATGATTCAGCTAAAAAGGGGGCAGTTTGCTCCATTACCCGATAATATAGGAAATAATTAAACACAAGTAGTCCTAAAACTGAGTCATCGTTGATTAAGGACAGGAGTGAGAGACCTCATAGCTAGAAGCTTCCTGTCTGCATCATTGTTGATGTTGGAGCTGATTGATGAGCCAGTATTTTTAGCGGGAAACACTGGCATAACTGTCACTGGACAACTGATAAAGAGGCTGTGTTTTTACGAGAACTGGCCCGTGTGGTGTTATTAAGGGATAACCTGCTGAGTGGAATCCAAAGGAATCTTTCCATTGTTTTAGGCCAAGGCTCTATCTGTAAACAGCTGAC
Source organism: Sipunculus nudus (assembly GCA_026874595.1). Taxonomy (NCBI): domain Eukaryota; kingdom Metazoa; phylum Annelida; class Sipuncula; order Golfingiida; family Sipunculidae; genus Sipunculus; species Sipunculus nudus. The sequence goes on from CM049318.1 coordinate 34,462,127, forward strand.
CTGGTGTCTTGCTCTGAATGTGCTAGTTACCATTTATTGCATGATATATCAGCAGTGCTCATACACTGGGATGGTCCCAGATCTCCTTCGCTTTAACTGCCTTATAAAGCAGAATTCTCTTTGATCCACCACAAAGGCATTCACAGACAAACACTTGTTATCAGACCAATCAGACCATTTTTCGGGTTTCTGATTACACCTGTTCTTGCACATTGACAAGAATCAGACCAACCAGAGAGAGTATTGCATTGTGCATCCAGCTCCAAATTTTAAACATGTGGAACTCTCTCTTGTTAGTCTTGATTCTTGTCCCTGTGCCAGAACTGGTATAGTCAGACCAATGAAAGTGGGCTTTCTAAATGACTCTAATCATTCTTGTCCTTAGCTTTGGCATTTGGGACTCCAGTATATTTGTTCTTATATTCAAAGGACTTTTGAATTGATTACAACAATGATTCATTGCCATGAGGCTGCAGATTTGTAAATTTTGCTGTATCAAGACTATATGTCTGTAGGGTTGTAAAAATATATGGTACCTATCATAAAACTGTACTGAGGATATGGTATGTGATACATGACACAATAAATGTCAGGTACATTATTCAATTTAGATTCCGGCCGCCAGATATATTTCCATAGAAACTTGAAATTATGTCAAACTGACCTTCATCCTTTGATTAGAATCATCATATATATAAAAATCTGTGTCACCCTGCAATATAGGCAATAAAACAGATTAACTTGATCATTTAATTGCTAATCAATATCGATAGTTGTTATTTATAATAATTTGTAAATTTCTTTAATTAAAATCAGTTAGTGTTGAAGACAAGTTAAAAAAATATCTATATACTGGGGTAATTTAAATTTTCTTTAGTTTATATTTATATTGCCTATGGCATGGTTGTTCATATTGTACCTTTAGTTCTCAGTTGATTAAAGTCTTCTCTTCTTAGACTTTGTTTATCAGCTTGCTGAGCAACATTACCCATGGGTCACTTTTCAATCCAAAGAACTGGATACAAACCAGTGTACTTGCGTGCTACCATGTATGGCTGTAACCCATCAATGACATTGCCTCTGCCAGGAGGGTATGCGTTCATTCCTGTTTGTGTGTTTGTTCGTAACATAACTCACTCATGAGATTCCCTTCATGAAGGGAATCTCATGAAATTTTCAGGGCATTTTGGGTGTGGGCCAATGGAGAATTGAGTAGACTTTTGTGTGGCTCTGCGACATAATCTAAATCCAGGAACATCATCAAGTAAGATTCACAAATGTACAGTCACTCTATGCACGAATGAACCTTGGAATATGGGCCAAATGTGTGAATGCTGGAGGCTTGTATTCATTAGATTGCACATTTCTAGTTGTAAAGGTGGATTCAGCCTGGTATTTGATATCAATTAAACAAAAGGTTAATACAGTTACCGTGGCAGATTTGGATGAGGCTGTACAGGTTGGCATTAATAATAGATCAGTTTTATAAAGCCCTGGACATGTCAAGGGCAGAAGAAGTGGAAATGATTAAGTTGACTATGCTCCAGGTTGACGGAACATGCTGACGTGTCACGACATGCTGTTGTTGTACATACTGCTGTCTTTATAACATCTTCCTACAGATATTATTAATATTATCAAGGGTCTCCCTGGATGCATTCTTGCTTCTCCACGTATTAATCCTGGTGGACATAAAAAGATCAGGGTAATCCAATCTATGACCAAATGTGTTTTAATGTCAGACATTGATTATGTCCACCCTTACCAGATCATTGTTCAGTTCACATCTGATCAATGTTGACATTTTTTTGGCCTCAGTATGCGGCAGACTTAAAACAAGAATTGGAATTGAATTGGAAATTGGAATTTAATAGATGGAAAAAGTAAATTAAATGAATTGAAATTTAACTGAACTGCAGGCTTGGTTAATTTGAATTGAATTGACAAATAAATACTCCAGGTCTCATATATGCCCAGGTCGTAGTTGCTTATCAAAGCTCTAATTTTCATGATCTAATTGCTCTTATTGTCATGAGGTAGTTGGCTTTGCCAGGCAGTGTTTAGAAACGATGTCTGTAATGGGAGTAGCCAGGGACAAGGTGAACAAGTCCCTGTTCCATAATATATGATCACTTTTAGCTCTGTATATATATATAAAAGACTGTAAATACAGAATAATAACAAAACCATATATACTTGTTACATGGTAGTCATCATACATATTCCAAATACAGTGCAACCTACAAACCATAGGCCTATTAAGCTATAATAAAACCTTTACAATAACAATTTGAGCTGAGGGTAATTTACATGAGGACAGAATCATTAATACACACATAGCCTGCTGCTGTGATTTAGATGCTGTTGCTGTGCGGGGGTTGACAGTTTTCATTGTGGTGGGACAATAAGGATTCTGTGCCTTTAATGCTGTCATGTTTCTGCTGCAGTGCTGCACAGACAAATAGATCAAAGTTTTGTCAACCCATGGCAAATTGACAGGGAGGTCTGTGAGCTGGCAGATACAGGGATATGATGCATGTAGCTTACATTACTGACACCAATTAAATGTAATATTTTAAGTAACATTGCATATTGTTCTTCATTAACAACTGCTAACAGATAATTGCACATGTTACTGCATTACTAGCTCTATTAAACTGTTCGTATGAAGCAAAATATATATCATTTTATATTTCTCTTGAACATATTTCCAAAAATGCCTGAGCCTAAACATTGAATAAAACTATTTAGAATTTTTGTTCATATACTTTGGATTAATCCTCAAATCTGTCAAACTAAATAACTTCCATGTGTAATTAACCTACATCTGAAAGCATTTGCATTATTCCATTGTTATATCTCTTTTCTTGTTTAAAAATCTTTTTTTTAATTTAAATTTTCATAAAAACTAATGTCAAAGTTTCAATTTTAATTTCAGTTAATATGTTTGATTAGTAATAAAATATTGTCATGTATTTTAATGGCCCTTTAAAAAGTGGTCTTGTATTACCTGTAACTTAAAAAAAAGCAATATTTGTGTAAACTGAAATGTTTGAATAATATTAAAAATCACAAATATATCAATACCGGTAATATTAAAAAACTATCAAAGAACTTATAAATATATATATATTCCATAAGAAAGAACACTTTACCAGGTTTAAAATGATATATACTTAACAGGGTCTATTATGAATTTGTAATGGCTGATCATAAGTGTAGGTATTGTTGCCAGAAATCATTACCACCCACATACCTAGCTAGTCCTGACACAAAAGAAAAAACTATAAAAATGGATGGGCTGTAGAGAGCTGGTGCTTTCATAATGCTGTACTGTATCCAAAACAAGCTGTGATCCTCATAGTTGGAGGTATATACTGTTGGCCTGAGCTTGCGGGGATATTTAGGGTGGGGTGAGTTTGGGCTCTTCCCCTGTGTCTCCTATTTTATTGCCTTGATAATGGGTATTTACAGACCATCAGCTTATCTTATGGCACGTGCTTAACCCATGCCTTGTATACTGATCTGTGTATGTAACTCTTCACAGTGAGGTGTAAACTATTGGTTTAGTACATTAATCACACCTGTAGGGGGTCTTTGCTGGATGGTTTATGGTATTGGTATTTTTATTGCCTTAATCTTGAATAATTTGATGCTTTATTGCACACTCAGCATGAAAGTTTTGGTTAATAACACTTTAAAGAGTATATGTATGACTCCTTTACAATATAACCTCATCAGAGCACATACCACTGCCTTGTTTAGCAGTGTTTGATTCAAAGATATATAAGGCCTAAAAAATTAAAAGGTATGGTTCTCAGGCAGTTTTAACCCCCTGCATCAAAAATTTTTATTTTGATTTTTATCTTTCAAGATCATAAATAATACAATTTATGTAGTGCATTTACCTGTTTAGCAAAACAGTTTGTTATTTTCATGCTTTTCCCTGATCATATGACATTTTTGGAAGAATGGAAACATAAAAAAGGGTCCAAAATAAAATACCGCTTGCCCGCTTCCATTTCTGGAAAAAAAGTGCCTGAGAACCATACCTTTTTTTTTGGGCCTTAAAATAATAAGTTAAATTTTCAGGTCAACAGTATACTTACATTCAAACAATTTTGTAATATAGGTGCATGAGGGAGGAGTTAAAAGTTTGTATTCTTGGGCCTCTGGGATGGTTAAGTGTGTGGGGCAGAGTCACAAAAATTGTCCTCAGATCTCTGCACTAATCCCACAAGCTGGACATAACAAACAAAACATGAGAATAAAGCAAACACATGGGAAAAAACAAACATGGTTGAAACTCTAACCTCCACTTGACAGCTAATTCAACAATTAAACCACTAAACATGGGAAAACATAATCTTTTTTGTGGAGGTAAAAAAAAATCCCATGAGCTTGACATAATCTCCTTTGTGGAGGTAAAAAAATCCTACATGCTGGACACAATTGGACAAACCATATATCGCCCCCCAAAAAACAGACAAGCATTAGATGCATTGACCTGCTGAAAGTAGGTTTGAACTATTACCAGTCCTTTCCAATTGCTTTCATGGGTCCCATTACCATTCACCAACAAAAGCCAATTTGGAATATCTAATCATATTGTGGAGAATGTATTGCAGAGCCATTGAAAAGGGTAAAATTCACCCAGCCAGGTCTGGTAAAGTACAGGTTTTATCAGGTAGAAATATCAGACATTTTCATTCTGTGTTTCAGAATATGCAGTTGCTGGGCTGCTGCTGACAGTGACATGGCACGGTGGATATAGCATTGACTTTGCTGGAAGACTTCTTTACAATCAACAAGTGAAGGTGACTATGTTATTTGGGTTTTTGTCATCTGTCTGTCTTTATAATAGTTTCAGTGTGATTTGTTGACCAATCTCAACTTTTACAAAGATCATGTTTGATGATTGAAAAAAAAAGAAAGACCGACGACTGATTATTAATCAGTTATTTTATGTACCGTCTATATGTGTTTCTGTTAAATCTGCTTCATAATCAGTATTCACTTCAAAGAGTAAGTGATATATCATGTGATCATAACAGTCATACGTATCATTAGGTGCTTTCCCAGTTTGTATGGTAATAATGGCAGAGAGGGGTCAGTTTTAAAATGGGCACAAATAATATTACACATGTTTGTGGTCATGCTGAAAAGTAAAGATAAAGACAGGGTTCTTGACACTAATTTAGCTGGGTGTTTAAATTTAAACACCCTACTCTGATATTTGGCATCTATTTACTAAAGATAAGCCCTTGATCCTTTTAATAAAATATGCTAGAAAATGTGAATCTGACTGCACACAGGCTGTTCGTTTTGGTTATATCCACATCGGGGGGGGGGGGGGGGGGGGCAAAAATATACCAAACACATTCATTAATGAAATCTTGGGGCAAATCAGACAAACCAGAGTTAAATTTCAAAAAGGGCTTTTTTTAAATTAGTGACCTTTAAACTCCCGCACATACATAAGCTACCAACCACCTTGATGTACATGGTTTCTCTGTTTGTCAACATTGCTGTGTTTACTAACAGCTTGTAGATAAGCAGGCTCAAGTAAATCAGCCACAGAGGTGTGATAAGAACTTTTTTCAACAGAAATTACCCAGAGTTCATTAAATATATATTTACAGAATAAGCCAGAAAATTCCCAACTTCTATAGAAAACATAGGTGTATAGCTCACTTTAAAGTTGTCTGGTATATTTTTGTGTCCTTACTTAATTATATCTCTTACAGGAATGGAATATTTTTATCTAGATAACATGACTGCATACATAATCATTTGTGATTGAGTATGCAGAGATGTAGCCACTTCAACTGATTGTGAAAGAAACTACATATCATCGACGTAATAGTTTAATCTGCAGAACAGTAGTGAATGGAGTTATGAAAAATATGAGATATAGATATATAGATTCAAAATCAGTAGTGGTAGGAAATGGTTGGAAGATCATGTTCAATGATTGAAAGAAAAAAACAAACGATTATTGATTACTGTCCGTGCTTCCCGGAAGGGGGGACATTGATTTAGGTTTGTCTGTCTGTCTGTCTGTCAGGGTTTGATTCTGTGTGTTAACTTTCCTAAATATTATCCAGTTTCATTCAAATTTGGGTCAGTGGTTGCTCAATGCATACCTTGGTCAGGATTGGTTTTGGAATGTCTGTCTGAAAATTTATTCTCTCCAGCTCCAAAACAAAAATATTAAATTTTGTTTCTATTTCACTACTAAAATTATGACATGTGGAGGCATCTTCAGGGCACCATGAAAACTAAACACAGCCACTATAACATGTGGAGACATCTTCAGGCAAACATAAAAACTTAAACATATTGATCAGGTAAGCTTGAAAGACAACAAGAGGCACAAGTGGGGGACTTAAATTCCACAAATTTGCTTGTAAATAGATTATTTTATACTTCTATATAACCATGAACCTGCATTATAGAATATTATACTTGAAAGAATCAATTTAGTCAGATTTAAAAATTCAAGGTAACAACCAAATTGTTTGAACTTTCTCACTGTACAAGGTTCAGTTTTAATGCTGTTCGTTACGTTGTGTACCATCTTTCTTATTTCTGTGACAGGATTAGAATATATTTCTGGTTAATATGACTTATGTGTGTTTGCATACATAATGGTTTGTGATCGATTAAGCAAAAATGCAACCAGTTTAATCAGTTATGATAGAAAATAGACAAACATCAATTTAATCAATTAATTGACACAACACTTAAAATACGCAGATGACCTGATACAGAACCAGATGCTGTTAGTTCTATAGCAATCGCTGAAGACATCTGCAGCAGTGTTTTATTTTAAATTGTCATGACTTGTACATAGGTTTCTGCTATTTAAAAGAAAAAAAAAGGAAAAAGAAATTGAAGCCATGTTGGTTTTATGATAACAAGTCATCCCTGGATGACTGTGCTGAATGAGAAAAAAATATCTGTGGATAGGAGAGACTGTCTATTAACAAAAGTGGATGAAATGTCCCAGGTAGCATTTGTCTCGATCCTGACTAAAGACCTGGGGCCTGAACATGTTGTACAGTTGAGAAGTAAAATGCTCGGCTGTCTTCACTGGTAACCCAGGCTCGATCCTTGGTGCGGCTATGAGAGTGGGTTGTAGTGGCCTGTTCTCCAGTTTCCATCACCTCTAGACACTACCACTCACCCACAACCTGAGCCAAGTAGAGTGCCTAGATTAGTTATAGTGACTATTTGTATAATCCTTGTAACATGAATTATTATATATATATTTGCATGGATTGTAATTGTCATAAACTTGATTGGTGTCTTCTGTTTCAGCTGGGTGGTGCCATCCTCAGGATAGATGTCTTTTACATTATGAGAAAAATAAAACATTACACTTTATTTTTAGCAAACAGTAATTTATATTTCCTACAAGGTACAGTGTCATCTACAGGCTATATAATTGTCGTCATAATCCTACCAATTTTGCTTTTGAATTTACCTTTGACCTGCTGTAAAACTTTTTCATTAACTTTGAGGGGCTAAGACCCAATCTATGCAGTGAGCTGATACATCAAGAAAAAATTAAAATACTGTACAGGTATCACCAGATGAATCAATATGACAGTGCTACTTGTTCATATGACAGAAAACAACATGAATATCTAATTTTACCTTAATGCCATGAAAGACATGCCTACTTAAATGGTTGGCGTCTGTCCCTCCATCTCTCATGCCATCCTTCTGTCCATCCCGCCCAATTTTTTGCTCAGCTGACTATAAGTCATCTGAGCTATAGTCGTGGTCCATTGTTCGTCGTCCGTCCGTCTGTCTGTCCGTCCGTCCGTAGATGTGGCATGTTTTGAAACCGTAAGACCTAGGAATCCAAAATTTGGCATAAAGTTAGATGTCCCCAAGATCTCCTACCAAGCCGAAAACTGGGTCTTTGCGACTTCGTTCCTTTGAGAAATTAAGGAAAAACCTCAATTTTTTATTAAAAACCTATTTTCACACTTCAGGACTGCCTAATATCAAAACCACTCATCTGTTTTTCCTCATATTTACCATAAATATTCCTCTATATAGTTCCTATGTACATTCAAGAAATTATGTCTGTATTATATAATTTATAAAAGTTATGGGCCCAAACATAATGCATTTTGTAAAAAATCAGGAAAGATATTTGATCACTTAACACGAAACATGTTAAAGCTATGGACTTTTTTCCAGTAATATAACTTTAATTAATCCAAATTAAATTGTACACCCAAAATAAGATCAAAATCTTTTAATTTTTTTTAAATATTAACAAAAATAAAAAATTGGTACCTTAAATTTTGCCCAACTTTGACCATGGCACGTTTTTTTCCTGTAAGTACTGTGGATTTAATTTTCACAGCATGTTTTTGTTAGCATTTTGTCTGTTAACAACAGAAATTTGAAACCAGTTGATCAAAAACTGTAGATTTTTTTCAAGTTTTCAAGCACCATGTAATATTTTGTTTACATCAAGCTAGTGTGATGCAGTTTGCAAGAGCTCAGCTCCCCAGCTTCAGCTCTCAGTTCCTAAATTTGGCATACAATTAGATGTCTCCAAAATCCCCTACCATGCCAAGAATTTGGTCACTAGGACTTAATACCTTCGAGATATTAATGAAAAACTACATTTTTCCATTAAAAACCCATTGTTACACTTCAAGACTGCCTAATATCAAAATCACTGATCTGACCCTAATCATTAATAATATACATATTTTTCTATACATTCTCTATGCACATCCCAGAAATGATGTCAGTATTGCCTAATTGTTTTAAGTTATGGGCCCAAACATAATGCACTTTGTAAAAATCAAGAAATATATTTACTCCCTTAACAAGAAGATTGCTGAAGCTAGAGATTTTTTTCAGGGATGTAACATTATTTAATCAAGATTCAATTGAATACCCAAAATTAGTTCTGAATTTTCAAATTTTATAAGTTATTGGTATAAATATAAAATTAGTACCTTAAATTTTGCCCAACTTTGACCATGACAAGTTTTTTTCCTGTAAGTACTGTGGATTTAATTTTCATATCATGCACACATAAGGATTTCAGCTTTTTAGTTTAGAAAGCTGAAAGAAATTGGCCAAAAATTGTAGCTTTTATTAATGTTTTTATGAGACCATGTCAGACCTTGGCTCTCCCTAGCCCCTCATGAGTCACCTGTATGTTGACCTTGACAAACTTTCAGCAAATTATGCATGCTTGAGGCGAGGCATAAACTGGGGCAGCCAGGCAGCTTCTGGCCAGCCACAGTTGATCAAGGTCTCCAACCCAACTCATCTAGTAGTTTTAACCAACAACTTAACAATAAATTAATAATTTTTTATTGTTTTTTAATAACAAATTAAAGAAAAATAGAAAAGGAATTTGATAGTTGATAATAACAGGAAATTAACTTGCAGTTACTGATGATATAAGAATCTTGTATCGATCGATAAAATGTCACTTTTTCCAAATAACACCATGCAGTCACCTATGGTATTTTTCAGTTCAATTTTAATGATAAAAAAGTAAATCATATTATTCATTACTAATCATTAGGGATCATATGAAGGAAATAAATGATAAACAAAGATGCAGTCAATAATATTAATGTAGATTCCTACTGTGTCTAGTGTGTACATTGATGTGAAATTAGTCCAAAATGAATATATTACATTTATTTTTTTAAATATAAATAAAAGCCATAAAACCAGATACTTATCATTCTTTAAATGTGTGACTTTTGTATATTCTGGATTCTCAACATCATTGTTTGGTGAAAACTGAATAAATACCAGACTTGGTGCAAATACTTTGCAAATGTATTTAAATACGAATATGAATATGTACTCCATTGTAAAATTTCTTTCATAAGAATGGGAATTCAGGTAAAAATGAAAGTATATGAATACCAGTGCAAATACTTTCAAAATGTATTCATGAACGCATTCATGAATATATTCTTTAGTATTATTTTAATAATCATTTCAGTTATATTTTATTTTAAAAAATCATACAATTTTTACCACATATCTCTTAAACCCATGCTGCTTTCTTTACAGCACATGACTGGCATGTGATTGTCACCTGCAGGTGGCGCCACCTCTCTGTAACAACCCTCCGGGCTTCAAAATGGTCCTTTTTCATTTTCCTTCAGATAATTAAGTCAGTAAATAAGAATACTTTAGTCTTCAAATCATATGCAGAGATTCCTCGTAGCTAGGGGAATTCAGTGAATAGTATATTCAATAGAATTGTTTTTCAGAATGTTCCCAACAGAGTTCAAATTTTGCTGATTGAAAAATGATCTGATTTCCCTTCTGTCAATCTGTCCTGCCCCATTCTTTTACCACATATCTCTAAGACCCTTGGTGCTTTTTTCACCAAATTTTACAGACTTACTTAGCACATGACTGACATGTAATTTTAACGTGCAGGTGGTGGCACCTCTGTATAATGACTTTCTGTGCTCCAAAATGCATTTGAATAGGTTATTGTATCCAAAGACTAAGAAGTTTGGGGTACTATGGTTTTGATATGGTCACGTTGCTGCAGACAAATCTTATGAGGGAGATAGCTTAAGAATGATCTTTTTTTTTTAAATTTTGCAAGCACATACATATTGGCCAAAGGAAGGAGCCTATTAAAAAAGGGGTCGTGATCTTTACTATGAGTGACCTTTACCTTCAATAAGTCCATTTTTGGCCATTTTAGCATATTATCACCCATATCTCAAGGGTAGTTCAGTAGATTTGCTCCATGTTTATTTCTACAGTAAACTGTTAGATAGCTTTATCATTAAATCTCCACTTAAAACCGCACTTCCGATTAAAACCGCACCCAGACTTCGCCGAAATTCCAGGTGAGACATCACGAGGGGCTCAAATACTGAGAACCCCCCTTAAAAACCGCACCAACTTTCGCTACAGAATGATTTCACAAAAGACACAATCAAGCTATCATCTAGAAATGAACACGCGTAGGTTGCGACTCGGCCATTCCTGTCCACTTTTAAATTCCTTGGGCAATTTATTTAAACCCATCATAACACTTTTTTGCAGGGTCACTCAAGCATGAAGTTTGGGAAGACGTAAGGGCCGGTGAACCTCTGCGTGTTTATACAGATTTTATATTCCGTGCCGTATTCTTGTTTGTTACTGATTTGTCATTATATTTTGGAAAAAATATCCTGCTGATCCGTTTCAAGTCACTGTATATTTTAATTCTAAAAATGTTTGATGAAAATTCAATTTTCTGGAATTACTCGGAAGATTCAAATCATTTTCATACCGGTTACTTCGGTATTATCATCGTCACATCGTACTTTGACATCGCTCCATGTCACAATTTGCTGGCGCGTTTGAAAACATCGCTGGTCAACTTAACTAAATATCAAAGTAATTGAAGTTACCTTGTCGAGATACGCACGTATAGGAAACATGACGCTTGATAACGAGTGATTTTAAGGTAAAATTAAAGTGGCCAGTCGGGGTAAGCAAGTTTTTTTCCTGAAGAAAGTTTCCGTGTGGGGAGCCATTTTGTCAAGGCAGTGTTCACGCAAGGCACACTGGGACGAAATAGGTGGCTGTTCTGTTTACCACCCACCACGTACAGCCGTTCAAAATATTCTTAGCAGAATACCGGGGCGTTTCAGCACATGGCGGCACTCAAACTTGATTTTAAAACGATCGTCTGCCATTGTGTGACTCCTTACGATGTCAGCTTTTTATTCATTTTACGTTAAAACAAATAATCATTGCTAAATAATGCCGCAAATGGGTTTAAAGTAGGCTTTATTTCAATTTTGCTTGAGCATGCCTAACAAAGTGGGCCGCAGTGTGTTACAGCAGGGTTGTTGTAAACGTATTATTTGGTGACAATTACCCAAATTTCATAACAAGTTATATAACACACGAAAACTATTCAGAAATATTTAATTTATAAATAACAAATAATCATAAATAATACATTTACACATGGCTCCCATGCATGCGAGACTGCTGCTAAGAACGGCCTTCGAAAGTTGCAATATTATCGCCCACTCGCCGGCCCCAAAACGATGTCTGTCAGGAAGATATTCAGGAAACCCTTCTAGTATAAACCGCACAGTGCTTTCAGGAAATCAACCTGATTTCAAGATTTTGAATTTCTTGATTAAACCGCGGTTTTAAGTGGAGATTTTACGGTACTGAAATCTGGTGATCCCACCTTTAAATGATTTTCCGTAATGGCCAAGTACATCTACTTTAGGTAAATATTACACATTTCTCAGGAATGGTTAAAGCTATCGGCCTGAAATTTTGCATAGCTGTAAATCATGGATAGATTTTATTGCATACATAGGACAAGTAGCAATAAACATTTTGTGTGCCTGCTTTCCATTTACACAAGACACCTTTGGATCCTGAATTATCCTCTTTCAGCCTGTCCCAAGGGAAACCCATATCTCAGAAAATACCACACATTTGAGTTATGCATGGGGCAGGGACTATTTGTGCCTCTGGGCCCATGTATAAATTGTTTTGGGTAAAATTAAGTAATGAGAGGAAATTGTGTTTTCTCTATATTAAAAGGGAAGAACAGAAGCTTGTAATCTAAACAGCGGATACCCAAGTGGAAACACCAAGTGCAAAACAAGAGCATGGAAAAACATTAAAAAATGAGTTGTGAACCTCTGGTCTGTTGATCTTCAGTGTTACTAACACACACACACATGTTGACCCAAAAACATGATTGTCCCCTATCTGAGAGAGCAACATTCAGTAATATCTTCAGATACAGTGTTGAAACCCAAGCAGCCCAGACTGATTGAACAATACATGACCCTGAACAGGATATATCATTAATGAAATTGTCGTACCAGCTCTTTACTTGAGTGGCTTTCCTGGAATCAGCATGTCTTTATTATCATGCAGACATTTATTGTTTTTCTTCATGTATTATTGTACATGATACAAATAATAAATAAACTTGTTCATTTATAATGCATAGGCTTGTATGAGAAATTTCATCAGTCATAGCTGTTATATCAGCTGACCCTTAATATGGTATTTCACCATAGATAATCCGCTGCCTGAGGTAATCCTCCCCCCCCCCCCCCCCAATGCCCCATTTAGAACCACAATTTTGGAGGAAAACCTCACAACCCTGTGTATAATATGCACTCAGTTTCTGGCCCATATCCTGGATGTTCTGATTCATACTTGTGGTAGTTTTCCTTTTATTCACTGTTTTTGTGGCGGTTAACTTCACCAGTCAGACTGACATTTGTCAGATTCTCTTAGATCTATCACTGAAATAGTTTGTTATAATTGAAATCACAGCGAGTAGTCTACTCAGTATACTCCTTTAGTTGTCAAGTAAAAAAAAGGGGGCACATCAGGAATGCAAAACCATCGAAACAAATTTTTTCTTTTTCCTTGGTTTCTTCTACCCATGAATTTGCTGGATCTAAATTTTTCTGATCTCAAAAAGTGACCTTTTGGGTACATTAATTTCCTTAGGTGACAAATTTTCATCTGATATTTGCATCTGATATTTTGACCTTGACCTTATTTCCAACATCTTACACTCCATAACCAGTTCCCCATTATCACTCAGTCGTGGGCATCAAAGGTTTCCAGCGATCACTCAGAGACTGCAAATATCTAGTTAGTATTTCAGTTCATTGCCCTTCATAGCTCATTTAGCATTTGCAGAGAGTCTTATATAATACACACTAATCCCTAGGTGTAATACCAAGAGAGCAGAAACTCTCTGAAAGACCACCTATCTTATAAGACCACCTGTCTATTGAAGCCACCCTTTGGTGAACCAAAGGCCTTCACATTGGATATAACTGACCTGTCTAATTAGACCACAGTTCTGGGAATTAAGACCACTCCTGCCAAGTCCCATGGGTGGTCTCATAACACAGGTTTCACTGTAGTGGTACTTCTCAGAGGATAAGTTTATGCAAACATTAATTCAGATGTCATTTTCGATCACCAGGTATGCTTGCATGCCAGACAACTCATATATCTTTATACACCCATCATATGACGGGAGTATTATGGTATACCCACTGTCCGTCCGCTTACTTTAAGTGTCGCTGTGATAACTTATCAGGCTTTAATGGATTTTCTCAAAAAAGACCATAACTACTTACCAACAGATTATCTCACCCCAGTTTGATTATTGGCAAAACCCACACATATTTAATAAGGTAATGGGTCACTAGGCTACTTTGTGGTGTCACCACGATTACTTATGAAGAATATGAAGGATTTTGATCAAACTCTTCAGAAATGTTAATCGAAAAAATATCTCACCTATCTTTGATTTCCAGCAAAATCCATGCTTTTTAATGAGGTCAAAGGTCAATGCACTTTGGAGGCTCCTTTGCTGACTTACCAAAAATTCTATGGATTTTCATGAAACTTGTTATACATATTTACCAATAGAGTTTCTCACCTTGATTACCTTCTTTTAATTAAAATTTACACATATTTGATAAGGTCAGAGGTCACCAGATACACAATTGGCGTATTATGCAGGTTTGCAGTGCCCTTGTTAAAAGCTAAAGTCTCAGCAATACGGAATATCGCTAATGCAGCTTCTCGTGTAGATGGAGGAGAAAAAGGACTTGCTGGCACAGCCGGAAGCTTGTTTGTGCAGGCAAGCGTGATTCAGCCGGACATTCATTAAAACGGACGAAACTGACAGTCCCCACTTTGTCAGCTTATACACGCTATGTAATCTCTTTAATTAATATGAATAAATATGGGGTTACAATTGTTTTGTACCATAATGCATCATAACTTGCAAAATTTGCAAATATGATGTTTATCAATGACTAAAGACCTTGTGTAATTTACCCTTATATATATCATCCACTACAAGGCAGTTGATTAAAGATCACATTCTAATGCAAACCAAGCCGAATGCAGAATTTTCCTATGTCTTTTCATGTTTTTTATTATGGTTTAACAAGGCGAAATGAATATGATGAATATTAAGTATCAGGATGATCGGCAATTATAAAACTATGATCAGTGCCCACACTGCTGTGTTGAATGAATGGGCTGGTCAAGCTGGACGCTAGAGGGGACTAGTTGTTTGCCTGCAGTTTTTCAAGCAGGCAGTCATTTTCTGCCTCCACACATGATAGTTTCAGTATTAGCGATATCCCATATTCAGTTTCATTAACAGACATACACACCTGCTGACCCCAAAACATCATAGTCCTCCCTCTGAGAGGGCAGCTATAAGAAAATATCATCAGATACAGTGTGGAACCACCAGGTGCACAAGCAGAAGCATATCACATGACCCTGAATAGTCCATATCGTAATCCTGATTGTCATGTTGAGCTAGTCTCAGGATTAATAGCCTGTTATGAGAGCAGCAAATACTATAAGCATGGCCAAGACTGCCAGCACTCTACTTCAGTCTCTTTGTATACTACCTACTTGGAATCACTGGGCCATTATTAGCTCGCATCGGCTCGTATGAGCTATGTAGTCATCAGTGGTGATGCGTAAATGCTGTCTGGTTGTTTAATTCTTCTGTGCAGCTGAGAGACCTGCGTTACCATGGCAACAAGATGTGCTCTCCCAGCGTATGGATAAGTATATATGTGCATTATATCAGCAATAAACTAACTTGTGTGGGACAGTTCACATTATGTATTCAAGGCTGACAAAAGCACTTGAATAAACTTGATACTGATGGCCACTTTGTGTCGTGTTCCAGGCACGACTGAAATGTCACTATTAAGGACTTCAGATGCATTTTCCTCAAATGAACCCATATGTGATTGTTATCGCCAATTGGACCCCCTATAGACCCGATGTCACGTTTACTTTATGGGAGACACAATAAGGCCCGTCTGTATGTTACTCAGGCAGTCTATGAATATATATGGTTGATCAAAATACATAAAGTGGTATTTGGAAGGTAATACACACAGAATGGGGAGGAATAAAAATGGTGTATATTAACCCTGAGAAAAGGGCTGTATTATCTGTTACATGCTTTTACATTGGCTGGTGAAGTCATAGAAAGAGCGCAGACACTTTATTGTATTCTTGCCTTCTTCTCTGATTACAAAGACGTAATGTATTATCTTATGAATTATATATTTTTCTTTTGTTTTCCTCATTTTAATGCTGTGTAGGTAATGGTGTTAGAATTGACTCAAATTATAAGTAACAAGGCAGTGCTGACATGGGGTTTCCTGTGTCAACCTACCATTTTTAGCTCAGCTTAAATTAAGCCATCTGAGCTATAGTTGTGGTCCATTGTCTGCCGTCCGTCCATCCATCTGACCATCCGTCCATTTTTTGAGGATTTGGGTGTGGTCCAAAGAAGTGTTATTCTGCTCTTAAAACTTTGCTAATTCACATCCCACCAAACCCTTTCCTCAAATAGAAAACCGCCTTAATGCTGTCCTTTGGGTATTTTTATGTCACATCCCCATATTGAACCCTGACAGGTTTATTTCTCCTAGTTTCTTGAAACCACTCATGGAGGCACCCATTTTTCACATACAAGTACACTAATTAAAACTTAAATCTCACAGATCACAATTCAGATTTATGGATATACCCTTATGCTAATTAATATAATCTGTATATGGTTAAAACCAGATATTTGAGGTAGGACATTGCCAAGTGGTCAAGGCATTGGACTATGAAGGTCCCTGGTTTGAACGTTGCCAGAGCCTCAAGTGTAAAATTAATGGAATCTCGATGGAACATCAGAGATTTGCTCTAATGTCTTAAGGAAAATGATGTAACGGGTCCAGTTTGCACAGGCCCACATCATCTTCTTCACCAACAATGAGAAAATTGGGAAAGTTAGATTCCAGGTATTGGCCTTCACATATCGTAGGGAGAAAATTAAGCAAAGTCTGTGAATGTACTATAGTAAATTCCACTCCAAGCCAGGCACGAAGGTATCCAAGATGCACTAATTTCTAGTTTAAATTACCGTAGTTTGGATTCAGGCCTTTGTGTAAAGGTTTATGTTGGCTTTCTTGTCCAACTTGGCAAGTAGGAGTCAGCTTTTGGTTGCCATACCACCATTTAATATCCAAAACTTTTACTTGCTCTGGGCAAGCAGTAAACCATTAATGTCAAACCCTGGATTATACTTTTGATCTAATCTGGAGATTTTAATTTATATAGAAAGTGTTATAATGTTAGAAAATTATCCTGATTCAGTCTCCATTTCTCAGGGCAGATATTCCTGACATAAAATGGACCTTTGTCCAGTGTTATTGAAGTGCTCCACATCCCTGCAGGAAAAGTGAAAATCTTTTCACACAGGACCATCTTGGGAAAATGGGTAGCAAAAAGTTGCATTTGGCTTGACAAATGTCACATAAAAGTGTTTGTTGTTGGCATCCCTTTAATCACATTAATGTCTTAACCTGATATATAAAAAACATTTATTATGCGGGGTGTCATGTTTAATTATCTTGAACTGTACCAGGTGAAGTCAACAGATGTATATCATTGATAAACTGGGGTTGTAGAGCCCAGACTGAGAACAGAGGTCTTATTGATTAAGGGAATTATGATATGGATGTGAGCATAGCACATACAGATTGGCTTTCTGATCATTGAGGCTGTATTGATCGCTTGCTGTTCATGGTTAACCCCCTCGCCTAGCCAAGACAGCTGGGTTTAATCAACTGTTGAAACAGTAAAAGATTATGTGCAGCCTGCTTTACTAATGCTTCAAAGCCGCCTCCACTAGGGCCTCTGTCACGTGAAGGTATGTGGAACTGTATGAACGGGTCCTTTTTATTTCAAGTTTGTACTCTCTTGATGCTACAAAGTTGTATTGATCTACAGGTGTGTAGAATTAAACTCCACTCTAATAATTTCCTAAACTTAGCAGGGACATGTCCATCTCACATAAGGTATGTGAAATTATGAAAGTTAGTTATTTTTTTATGCCAGCCATTTTTCTCAGGCTGCAAATCTGATTCTGTGTTCAGGTAGATCATTTTATGTTAATTAAGGTACATGAAAAAGTGACTGATATATACTTTCTTGTGTGGTTAGAAGTTGATGGTATATATCTGTCATCATTAGATTAAAGGTGAACATGGGGGCAATATAGATTTGTTTAAGCTACTAACTGAATTAACATCAACATTAACCTAAAGATGGTTTGATTTGATCACTGACATATTTATATAATATATGTGAATATTTACAAGTTAAAATATTCATGAAACATATCAGGAATTTTAACTGAAGACAATGATAAAACTCTTGTTGTCACATGCTTTCAAAAACTTTCTCTTGAGGTATTTTTGGGGAAATTACTGCAAATAGTCTCAGATATAGGTGTGTAACAGGAGAGATTAAGTCACCCAAGTAGTTGATAGGAGGGAAACTATTGGGTCTGTAGTACTATGTATGCAGGTTGTTTGGATACAGTGTGTATGAACCGTTTGACCCGCCAGACAGTGTAAACAACCTGTCACTTGAAGTATATGATTAATGTACTGAAGCATACCTGCAAATTTCCTTTGTACACATATTTAATTCACATTCAGTATTATCAGCTACGAAACACGAAATGTAAGACCAACCAGCGAGAAAGAATTTACCACCCACAAGTAGGATTATGATTTTTTCCTGTGATAAAAATTTTCTTTTTTATTTGATGTTTATAAAAAAAATTTTATTAAAATTCTTTAAAACCTTTGACAGTGTATAAGAATAACATTGAGAAATAATTAATTTATCACTGATACAGAACTATAATTTTTTTAAAGAATTTTGGGTGGAGTTAACAACCTCCTTTTTTTTCATGCTTTCTAAACTATTAATATGTACCATTAACATCTGCAGAACTACATTCTGGTTTATGAATAGGATGGGGGTTTGCATGCCATAATCCTGGTGTCAACCAGGCTTGGTGCCCCACGCCTATAGGTCCTGTGAGTGTGTCATCCCCAGTGCTGGGTCATAACATGTGGGATCCCCAAAAAGGTGCACCCAATTGTGAGTGAAACACAACTGGTGTGCACAGTCTCCTCAATAAGTCTGCTGCTCGTAGTGCGCATCCTGATTGGGGGCAGATCGGGAAAATTCTCACCACCTCAACCTTTATTCGAATTCAAGATATCTGAGTTTAGAGCCATGTGTGCTACTCTAGACCTCAGAAGCAAGTGATACAGAAACTTAATTGTACATAATCTTTATGTAGGTGAACTGCAGTTGTACCAGTATGCATAATTTGATTTTTAATCATTTATAACCAGGTATTAATTGCGTAGCATTGTTGTGATATGAATAAATTTAATTGTTATGTTGCCAACTTGAAAACATTTTTATGTTTTCTGATTGTCATGAATTGTAGCCCTGCCTTATTGAGTTAAATTAAAGTTCATTAAAATGATAAATGTAGGTTTAATGTAAATAACCAGGTCAGGCCAGACAGAAACATGGCACACAACTTCAGGCACTCCTGAGCTCTAAGAGTAATTACGTTTAATATCACTGGAAAATCAACCGTGGAAGAAATGTATGATCAGTTGATGATCCCTTCTTTTCGGAATGACATTTTCAAGTTGTCAATTAAATCACAGAGAATTAGAGATTAGGTGTTTTACATAAACATCAAGGCAGGTGTCCTAGTGAATGTTACCAACCCCTACCCATCTTCAGATGAAACTGCGAGTTTGATAAACATGTCCTCAGCCACGTGGCCTTGTGAAAAGAAATACATTAACCTGATATACGGGATGAAAGCCCGCCATCTCAGTTGGTAAACGTTCTTTGACAGAGGCTTTGTTTCTAATTGTGTCATGACATTCTGGTATTGAGACCCAGGTGACCACGCGGATTGCTGTCATTACGAGAGCACCCAGCATAGAGACCCATTCCTGGGGAACAGGAAGAAAAAAAAACATAGCGGCTGAACGTGGATCAGTTCATCCGACTGCTGCAGTACAAAACAGATTTCTTTATTCTCATTAGATTTTCAGTTCTCTATGTCTCGTGAACTATCCCGGGCTTATCATGTTTCAGCCCGTTTGACTTTAAATCAATTTCCTCTAACAGGGGATAGAATGAAGCGGTCTCCTGTATAACGCCAGGCTGCCTACACGTTGATTGTGGAATACTTGATCACAGTACATTGTTCACTGTGCTGCAAGCTGCCAGAAGCTCTGTGTTGTCAGTTTAATACCAGGTAAAACATGTACAGTCTTGTAGCAATATATTTCTGTATATTCCAGGTAAATATCTGTTATTTTGTTTCCATGTTTTTTTTTTGCATTGGTTAAAAGCATGCATGATTCAGTTTTCATGAGGTTTATGTGTAGTTTTGTATCCACATATTAGCCTCATAACCAGGCAAAACATGCATGATCTTTTTTCGGAATATAGTATGTATAAACCAGATGAATATTTTACATTTTTTTCACATTTTGTGCATTGTTTGTTGTCTATCTATTGTCTCCATGAACCAGGTTATACCCATGCATGATTCAGTCTTAATGTTGCTTGTGTATTGTGTTCACATATATTGTCTCTATAACTAGGAAATCCATGCATGATTTAGTTTATGCAGTCCTTGTTAACCAGGTAAATATCATGCATGATATATTGTTTCCATATCGACTTTGTACATCAGGTGAAATATGCACGAGTTTGTAGCCATGTGGGCATGGAAACAGTTGTGTGACAATTATAAATCAAATTTTTAACATTTTGTATAACTCAGGTAAAACGTGCACAATTTATTTCCACATATTGAGTTTGCACATTAGGTGAAACATTAATGAATCTGTCTTCTATTATTCTTTGTTAACCTTTGAAAAATGTATGAATATCTGTCCAAGAAAGCTTTGTAGTCCAGGCTAACCAAGCATTATTTGATTTCAGTGTAGTTTTGTAAACCAGGGCCCTGTTGAAATAAGAATGCAGTGGGCTTAAGTCTCCTTGCTTTATTTCATTTCAAAACAGACTTATGTCATTTCGTATTTGGCTTGAGTCAAAAACGGGTGATATTGGGCTTAAGCCAGGTTAATGCAACAGCAACAGATTATGCATGGTTTTGTTCCTATGTGAAAGTGCTTGATATTTTGTTGCTGATTTGTGTGTTTATTGCGTAGTTCACCAGGTTATCAGTAGCTAGTTTATTGTTACCTTTGAACCTTTTTTAAGGATTGTGCTACTGGTTTCTGTATTCTAGGGGTAGAACACATGGTTCAAAACCATGGAGACCCAGAGTTCAAATCTCAGCAGTGAGGTTTTTCACGGTCAGCCTCACATCCAGGGTGAGCACTTTGCAGGAATTATGGGGAGACTGTGCCTCATGGTCATGTTCCACTCACAATGGAGTCCACATTTTCAGGGGTTCCTAGGTGTTATGACCCAGCAATGGGGATGAGTACACAACCAGGACCAGGAATGGTACACAAATCTTGGCTGAAGCCTGGGTTATCATGTGCCACTGCCACTCTGTCACATACCAGTAATACAAAACAGAAATAGAATTCTGCAGATGTACACAGCAATGTATTTGGTTAAGCTTGCATTAAAAAATATGGTGGCAATTTCCCATAAAAAAAATGAAAGAATGCAAATTGTCTTCTGAATGGTGATGAACATATGAGTGAAATGGTATTATTAAGCCTTCTTGGTTTAAGGTTGCATAAAATCAGTGTCCTAAAATCATAACATGTGGTAAAAACATTGTAGAGAATTGTTGAAGTTTTCCAAGATTTGTCGATTTTGGCTTCTAGGTTCTGGTTTGAACCATATGGATCATCTGCTCCATAGTACAAATTGCCTCAAGCATAGGGCTATGTCATGTGCTCCTAGGAATCATGTAAACATTCTTTAATTAGTGTTGTCATAATGGATCAAATTGGTTGTATTTCATGAAACTGATCAGAAAGAGTTACTGTACACACGTGCAAAGAAGATATATATTTTGGGTAAAACTATCTTGTTTTAGTTCTGTCCAAAGTGCAAAGAGGTTGGGACACAGAGTAGCTCCAATTCTCGATGAATAAGAGGCAGTTAGAACATTGCAATCCTAGGACAGTTAGCCGAGTCAGCAGTTTTACCTTTCAATTTCTTTTATGAGCCAAAATGGCTAGCTGGGATTTATGCCTTTTCCCTCTTTCAAGTACCTTTCAGTTTATCTGTTTCACAGTCATGTAGCATTTTACATATATCACAATTTAGTAAATCCTTCCACTTAATACAACAAAGTAATTTAGGCACATATGGGTAATTCTGGTGGTAAATTCACACGAGGGCCCCGGTTTTTGAGCAAGTAATTCAGTACTGTTTGTGGAACAATCTAATTTCTAATTAGGAATTTATAATCAAGGGAGTAGAGGGATGAGAAAAGTGAGTGTGTGCAAATGCACAAAACCCCTCAAGAGCCTCCAGAAAAATTATGACCTGGTCATGACAAGTGTGGAGGCCATTATGTGATCAGTTTAAGTGCAAAAGAGAAAGGGGCACACTCAGGTGGGAACAACAATTTAAGGTATCAATAATTACGAATCCATTAGCCAAAGAATGCTCAAACAAAAACAAACTTGTCTTACATCTGAGCGCTGAAAATGTGTGTACCAAATTTAGGTGACAAAATATTAGCTAATGCAGGTAAAATGTTGTGGAGGAGAAACACATCTTTGTATATACATTGGAAAATGTTTGATTCCTCTTTTTTTAAATATAAGCAAAGTACACATTACACAAATGGATTCACTTGACACCAGACAGGGTACTTCGCCGTCCAAAGTGAATTGATTGAAACCCCACCGACATGACCTCTGGGATGAAAATAATCTGTTCAATCCCAGTTAATATCAATGTAATAAATTTCAAGGGTGAACAGATAAGATCTATGCATATTTTCAAAAACATACCATTTTATTCCTAACAGCTAGAATTGAGTTATTTGGCTGTAACTAGACATTTGCTTTTTCTTTTTGTTAGAGAAAAAATGATCCATTTACGATATCATTAGGTTCCATTATGTACTTTAGCTACTGTGGCTAGAAGTTTCAAAGGATTTCCTCATTACAGGAAGAAGTAGATCCATTTATTCCTTCATTAGGTCACTCACTGTGCATTTGCTGGTCTGGGTGTTTTTTTCTAAGACTTGTCTAAATGTCATTTTCCAGTGTCTCAGCTGTCATGAAAAAATTCTTTTTTTTTTTTAATTTTTTTTTATTTTGCTAAGAGAACTCGCTGTTTAAGGTCCTGTTTTATTATCAGTTAAGATTCCTTATCATAAACTTATTGTAGTCATTTGTTGAATCATCCAACTTTGTGAGATTATATTTAAAAAAGGAATTATGATAACTGTGCATCACCCTTTCATCACTGTTCATTATCATTTCATCACAGTGCATCACCTCTTCATTACTGTGCATCACCTCTTTATCACTGTGCATCACCATTTTGTCAATGTGCATCACCATTGCACCAGTGTGCATCATTTCTTTATCACTGTTCATCACTTCTTCCTGCTCTATCTGTCATTACTGTGCATCGTTCCTGCTCAACCCGTCATTACTGTGCATAATTCCTGCTCTACCCGTCATTACTGTGCATCATTCCTGCTCTACCCGTTATTACTGTTCATCATTCCTGCTAAACCTGTCATTACTTTGCATCATTCCTGCTCTACCCCTCATTACTGTTCCTCATTCCTGTTGTACTGTTTCATAAGTCTACAATACTCTTGCTTTTCCTATGCCTCACAGAATGTCTTTTAACATTATTTCTGCAGTATCTCAACGTTACTGTGCATCATCTTTGCATGAATTACACTGGTGTAACACAATGTGCATCACCTCACAATGTGCATCACCTCCACGTCACAGTGTGTCCCCTCTGCCTCACTGCATGTCATCTCTAGATCACTGTGTCACCTCTGAGTTAATGTGACACCTCTTCTCAGCATCACCCATGTATCTTTGTTCATCAGTCACCTCTTTGCCACTGTATGAGCCCAGTGTCACTGTTACAAGTGTTAGTCACCCTTTATCTGTGTACTGCAATCTTACAGCTACTGTATGATAATGTGTTTCTTTGTATATTATAATATTTGTATTATCTCTGTATATTTTCAGATCTGCTGAGGACAAAAAAGATGTGATGCTGTGACAGTCAGTGTATGTTTACCAGTTATCTGAAAACAATTTTAAAACCACAATAGAACCTTGGCATTGTGATCAAGAACAGGATACATCAGAGGATTTTCTGTACAGGATATCATTGGATGATGATATAATTGTGGGATACATCTGTGTTAATATTGGGTGATCCTTCATTTAACTTGTGATATATTGATTATTAAATTTCATGCCATCGTAGTGACAAGCAGATAAGCAATAATCATGGCAGGATTTCTGAAAAGAAGAAAAACAATGTTTTTCAAAGTGATTGTGGGCATTCCAGTGTTGTGGTTTGCATGCATCGGATTTTTGACGGTAATGAGTACTAATTCTGGTCCCGGTGACACTGAGGGTAATCCGAGGTTCTGGCCCCGCATGCAACAGGAAAGGAAGGAACCCCAAGACCAGGTCCTAGAAAGACCTGACCCCAATAAAATGAATGCATTTCATAAACTAAATGATGGCTTAAAGCATCGAAATGAACGTGACGTGATTCAGGACGAGGGGTTTGGAGGCCATGAAGGAATTCCGCCAGGACAGCAGGATAGCCCTGTAAAGCACGCTAAAGTACCAACAGCCGATCCAAAGGCACCAGGCAAGTATAACCTTTATATATCAAGATCCTAGTTCCAGGCAGGTATAAACTCAGTATTAACATTCCAAATGTTACAGCAAGTTTGCGCCCAATATGAGAGCTTAAAGCTCCAGGCAACTGATATTCCATACAAGTATACACCTACAACATTGGATATCAAAGCTCCAGGCAAGTATACACCTACAACGTTAGATATTAAAGTGCCAGGCAAGTATACACCTACAATATTAGATCCTAAAGTTCTGACCAAGTGTACACTTAAAACACCTGACCCTAAAGCTTCATGCAAGTGTACATTTACAACATTAAAGGGACATAATCAGGAGCTAAATTATGGCTATATTTTCACACTATCAGTTCAGTTTTGCTTAATACAAATGTTTCCCAGAAAAAAACATCCATGCACACGGTCTCATTTCCTTGCATACAGCTGTTTAACACCATGTTATGGATCTGCTTGTTGGTAAACCTACAACATTAGATATTAAAGCTCAAGTCAAGTATTCACCTAAAATGCTAGATCCTAAAGCATCAGGCAAAAATATACAGCTACAATTCTAGATCCTATAGCTCCAGGCAAGAATATAGATCTTTACAACAGTCTATCCTATAGCTCCGGGCAAGTATTCACCCACAACACAAGATCCTAAAGCATCAGGCAAGTTTAAAGCTACAATTCTAGATCCTAAAGCTTCAGGCAAGTATATAGAGCTCTACAACACTGGATCCTATAGCTCCAGGCAAGTATATAGAGCTCAACAACACTGGATCCTATAGCTCCAGGCAAGTATATAGAGCTCAACAACACTGGATCCTATAGCTCCAGGCAAGTATATAGAGCTCTACAACACTGGATCCTATAGCTCCAGGCAAGTATATAGAGCTCAACAACACTGGATCCTATAGCTCCAGGCAAGAATATAGAGATCAACAACACTGGATCCTATAGCTCCAGGCAAGAATATAGAGCTCAGCAACACTGGATCCTATAGCTCCTGGCAAGTATATAGAGCTCAGCAACACTGGATCCTATAGCTCCTGGCAAGTATATAGAGCTCTACAACACTAGATCCTATAGCTCCAGGCAAGTATGCACCTACAACACTGGATCCTATAGCTGCAGGCAAGTATATAGAGCTCTACAACACTGGATCCTATAGCTCCAGGCAAGTATATAGAGCTCTACAACACTGGATCCTATAGCTCCAGGCAAGTATGCACCTACAACACTGGATCCTATAGCTCCAGGCAAGTATATAGAGCTCTACAACACTGGATCCTATAGCTCCAGGCAAGTATATAGAACTCTTCAACACTGGATCCTATAGCTCCAGGCAAGTATATAGAGCTCTACAACACTGGGTCCTATAGCTCCAGGCAAGTATATAGAGCTCTACAACACTGGATCCTATGGCTCCAGGCAAGTATATAGAGCTCTACAACACTGGATCCTATAGCTCCAGGCAAGTATGCACCTACAACGTTAGATATTAAAACTCCAGGCAAGTGAACACCTACAACACTGGATCCTTAAGCATTAAGGAAATACACATGTCATTATCAGGCTTTAATGGTTCAGGAAGTTCATAAAAAATCATCAAATTCAGGAACAAGTATTTGTTAAGTAGGATGAAGAGGTTGTTGATGTCTGATCACTATCAGTGCTGAATGAAGAATTTAGTTCCTTATCTCAATGTGTACCTTGAACACAGTTTCTTACGGGTCCACATTTATCTTATCTAGTTAAACATTCAAAAGGTCCTACTGGTATAAGGGAGTCCTACATACATTGTAGATGATAAAGATATATAAAACTCTTTGGAGTATACTCCATTTAAACCTTTATGAATTATTTATATATTGCAAATGAAATTCCCCATGCCTACTTAAGTATGAATAGTATAAATAGAAAATTTTCTTTTGCAATTCTGTTAAGAATGTTTTGTCCAATTGCAGCTGGAATTCTGTGATATTAATTGTAACATTTCCTACAGAAATAATGCCAAGATGTTTTGCTTGATTGCAGCCAAAACATAGCCTTATTAATAAAACCACTTCTTGCTATATTTAACCTTTATTTTCTTGTAGCAAGGAAGTAAACATAATTAAGGAAACAGTTCCAACCATAATAATGATAAGAGAAAGAACCAAAATGTAGACATTTCGGTTGAAAGTTGAAAAACACTGAAAATAATGACAAGATTTTGTCTTTTTTAAAAGCAGCCTGAATGCAGCCTTTTAATCAACAGAAATGTTTTTTTACAGAAACAGGAGAAGATATATTAATGGATCACAGCCAAAACTGAGACATATGATGAAATACTATTGATGACAATAGATATTTGCCATGTAATCAGAAACAAGCTTTAACATACCTGTTTCTACCAGCAGGACTTGGTACAATCTAATTGTAGGATCATGTTCAATGAATGAAAGAAATAAAATGACTGATCAATTATTAATGGATTATTTTATGTATCTTCTATATTACCATTAATGTTGCCGTATTAAATTATACCTGAAATAACAGTTAAATAAGCCCAGTCTGACTTGTTATATGCCTGTCAACAGTTGGGAGTATTATGGTATCCCCACCATCCGTCCGTTAAATTTTAGTGTCACTGCGATAACTTACCGGGGCTTTGATGGATTATCATGAAACTCACCATAACTACTTACCAATAGATTATCTAGCCCTAGTTTGATTATGGGCAACATCCATGCATATTTAATAAAGTCATAGGTCACTAGGCTACTTTGTTGTGTTGGGGCAATAACTTATGAAGAATATGAAGGATTTTGATATAACTCATCAGAAATGTTAATCAATAATTAAACTCACCTAAGTTCAATTTCCAGCAAAATCAATACATATTTACTGAGGTCAGAGGTCACTGCACTTTGGAGGCACCTTGGTGACTTCCCAAAATTCCTATGGATTTTCATGAAACTCATTATAAATACATATTTACCAATAGAGTTTCTCACCTGAATTACCTTATCAAAATTCACATATATTTAATAAGGTCAGAGGTCACTAGATACACAACGGGCGTTATGCTCATTGTGGTACTCTTGTTCATATCATGGTGAAAAGCTCAGGGTAACAGCTTGGTTGTTAACACTTGATTTAGTTTTAATTCTGTTCTCTTCTCAGTGTCCCATGTGTCATATATGTTTTTCAGGGATAGAGTTTTAGTTAATGTGACTTTTTTTGGTATAAACATAAATAATCTGTTGTGATCAGTTATGCAAAGATCCCACCAATTTAATTGGTTATTAAAGAAAATGACCAATAGTCAGTATAATCTGTTAACTCGCTCACCACTTCTTACCAGCGTGTATGTTATTGCAGGAGAGATGGGTAAAGCTGTGAATATCGACAAGAACAAGTTGTCCCCAGAGGAGAGGAGAAAATTTGACGAGGGATGGCAGCACAATGCATTTAACCAGTATGCCAGTGACATGATGTCTTTGCACCGCACTCTGCCTGATGTTCGTGATCCCGAGTAAGTCTCTTGGAATTAGAAACATTCTGTCAGTACCTCAAGAAATAATGGTAAATCTCATTAGAACCTCAGCGATTAAATCTGATGTCCTAATGATAGAATTTGATTTCCAGATTGTCCCTAACTCTACAAATACAATCTGAAATCGAAAAGAGGTAATAATAACATAGCATTCTTGTTTCACAGTTACCCTCATTCTTATTCAGTAGACAGTGCCTTTAAAAAAATATAGTCAGTCATCTAGGCAGTGGTGTCATCAGAAATTGTTCAGTGAGTTTTTACATGTAACAGGTTCCAGCAGACTTCAGGGCTTCTGGATATGTAAGCACTCTACAGACTTAATGGGAAGGCTGTACCCCTCAGCCATGTATCACTCATGAACAATTTATAAGTTCATGGGGCAAGTAAAAGTTCCAGAAAATGGTGGTAGGGCAACCAAAACTGGGCTCTTACTGGCCTGGCTGGGGAAATGTGTCCAACATGAACCTTCCACCTAAGGCCTAAAATCTGAACTAATCTTCAGTTAGCCATTTTCTTTTTTTGAGAAATGAAATTATTGTTATACTTCTATCTTGAATTACCTGTATGTATATGTGTGTAAATACTAAAGAGAAATATTATTAACAAACAAAAATTGTACATGCCCATTGATATTAACAGATGGTTATATATGAACAAAACAGGCAGCTTGTGCACAGTTTGATTGGTGCTTTTGGGGTATTTCATAAAAGGTGCAAGAGATAATCCTTATTTGGAAAACATCATAACAAATTAGGCCCTTATAATCTTATAAAAGGATCCAACAAGGTTTATGCAGATTATGGAAGTGTCTGTAAATTAAACTTCAGAAAAGCAGTTTTGGTACATTTTTTACCTGTGATTGCATTTTTCTCACCACAATTTCCTCCCTTAGCCTGAAAACTACTTGGCCGGAAAAGATCGAGTGACATTATTTATTCTTGATTCTGGGTGATGGACAGTGAGAGGAAATAGCATCCCCCAAACTGGGCTGCTTATACAGAAACGACAGGAGACAGAAAAGAATGACTGACAATTGATTTCAGATTATCTGCTCTTAGTCACTCCCCCTGGGCCTGTGTTGTCATCCCTTCTCACTCCATTTTCCTGTTGCTGCAGTATACAGCAACTGATAAGTTGAGGAGAAGCTGTCATATATCTTGGGTTTAGGAAAATTCATCTCAGAGATATTAGTTCAGGGATTACAACTTAGCCTAGTTAATTTCTTTTTATTGTTTGTTTGGTATATTGCCAGTTTAATCAAATTCTTAATGAAGTTTTATACTTTAAAAGTAAAATTTCATCTGAAAATTAAATTTAACAGCGGTTTGTGTTACTTTATTATACATTTTTTCTTACTGTGAAAGTGATTATTCAAAATAGGAATCCACTTATATAAAGAGTATCCAATTTTCGGGTTACCCAATTTTGAAATATGGTAACCCTTTTTGTTTGGGTAACCCATTCCATGTTTCAGATCACATAGACTCTGAACATTCAACTAAGTGCTCAACTCCAACAAGCAATATGTGATTGAACCAGTGACTGTTAAATAAAGGTTCAATAAAAAAGTCTTTGTTTTATAAGTTTTATTCAATAAACTGTCAACAGGGTAGAAATATTGCTTAAATTGCCTGAAGTTTTCTTACATAACATGTATCAGTACACACCCCATGTGTGTAACTCTAATGCATACTGATAAAGTAGCTGCTGGTGTCATTCAAAATTAAAAAGAGGACTGTAAAACATGTGCACCAACTTGTACAAGCAAATTGGACAGATGAAAGCTGCCTCCCCTGCACCTTACAATTTGATGAAATGCTGAAAATTAAGACTATCTGTCTTTCTCTATTTAATCATAAATAAAGTTCATTTGAAGACCAACCAGTTCAATTAAATGTTCTGCCCATTGATTCCTGTTCACGTGCATATTTGTTGTCTCAATTTAAAATACATGATGTTAACAACATATTCTGTTTAAAAGAAATCAAAGGTTCAATAATATTTTTTAAAAATGTTGTACTGATCATTAACAAACTTTTCTCTCTGCTTTGTTATTTGAAATTATATGATATAAAATGAAGTCATTGAAAAATAATGTCGGCCATTGGGGTCAGTGACGGTGTGGTCAGAGCCCCTTTTCAGTGTCAAAATTCTCAGAAACTGATAATCCAAATATGATATTTGATATTTTTGCTAATTTTCAAGATTATAAAACAATTATAATCTGTAATTGTGTCTGAAACTTTAATAATATAAGTTATAAAAACTTATAGACCGTGGTGATTATTGCACCAACTATATTGAAAGATCACCTGTTCAATGTTACTTCTTTGGAGTGCATTTGAAAACTATCTTGCACCAGGAGTGAGTGTTGAGGCTGAAATATATTTAATCGAATGAGAATGCATACAAACTATTGCAACTGCCGATTTTTGTGGGAAGTTAAAGCGGGGGAATTTGTCATTGTCACAAAGTTTGTCAGTGCACAGTGCAGCATTTGAGAACAACCCAGGTTCTTTTGGCTATTCCAGCACATGTACACACCCTCTGTATGGTGGTTTCTATACCATATTATACCAGGGGGTTGAAGAAAATCATTGCACGGCGGTAGTGAATCGGTTACCATAAATATGCGGTTAAACCCTATTGTTCTGTATGCAAAGGGTACACTTGACTTGGGTTAAATTGAACACAAAATGCCTGGTATAGTTGAAATAATATATTCAGAAAATTTTTTCTGCAAAAAATATTTAAAAATCTCATCAATTTCCATAGCTTTTGTCCAGGAAATTTAGGCGAACTATTTTTCGTTCACCCTAAATCCAGTTTGGGTAACCTCTGGGCGAACAAAATGATTGTTTGCCCAATTTTGCCATGCCTGCAAAATCTAATTGAATCTTCACTGGTCTGTTCCTGCAAGGGGCTCAAAATTTCATGAGATATCGTTCATGATTGCGTTAGTTATATTGTGAACAAACATACATACACCAACTGGGATGGATGCCTACCCTCCCAGTGGAGGCAATTAGTCAGAAACGCCATTGATTCAGTTATGGCAGAATTACACCAGGCAGAAAGTAAGAAATGATTACATAATAAGTAATTAAAAATGGTGAATAGAAACTGCACAACACATGTAGTAATGTAAATTTGATGGCTGTTCAGAGACATAAGAAAAAAAAAACTATAAGCTCATATCAGTATTTTAAAAGGACACTCTTTTGATTCTCTGGATTCAATTAACCAATGTGGAAACAACAAGCTTAGAATTCATAGGATACCTAGAGACATGAAGAGAATGCTTGGTTCTCCTTAAATAGAATTTTTAAAACAATCAAATGGTATTTTAGGAAACTTTACCTTTTAAACCATTGTTTGTGTTGCTTTTCATATAGACACCCAACACCCATGGAACCATGTATAACAGTAATGATAAATGATTTCATGTTTATGGGAGCTCATTGACCAATATTTATCTAATCTAGAAATATTTAATAGTCAATTTCTCATGTGAC
This sequence comes from Sipunculus nudus, assembly GCA_026874595.1. Classification (NCBI taxonomy): domain Eukaryota; kingdom Metazoa; phylum Annelida; class Sipuncula; order Golfingiida; family Sipunculidae; genus Sipunculus; species Sipunculus nudus. Next base: position 34,493,937 of record CM049318.1, read on the forward strand.
CTTCAAGGGCTCTTATTTAGATCACCATAAAGAACAATAAAAATCTGGAATCTGCTAATACCATAAGATATAAATAAAACACATCAGTGCCTCTTTGCCTGGTAATCTCTGCGGTTGCTTGCTGTCAAAACATGAGACCAATAAAACTGTAGTTATACTATGCACAAGCAATGTTCCATTATTTAATATTATAAAAAAATAGATAATTTAACGTGACTTGGTTATTCCCAGAAATGGCAGATCATCTTTCCATAGCTGGCAGCAAAATGCTCAAAATGGCCAAATGATCAATTTGTGAAATAACCCCAAGTATTAGCTTTTTAAACCTGGCTGTTTGGCCTCATTAGGAGCAACTGGCTGTGTCATTGCTGGGTTGCCAGGCCGGGCTGCGGTAAGGACCTTCTGCAAATTAACTGGATGCAAATCGTTGACAAGATTGCCAAGGACAGGAGGCGGCTGGGTGACAGGCCATCATTTATGCATGAGCATCACTTAGCCAGAGAGGATGAGGAAAGTAGCTGGGTGATGCTGCCGATGTGCCAATAATGGATAGTTACAAATGACTTATTTTGGAAGATGGCCACATAGATGGGAAGGTCACTTCACAGGACAAGAAACTTGATTGCCATTAAGAGGGATCTGTTGGGATCTTGCCATGTTTCTGGCCAGTATTGCTGATTGGTGCTTCAACACAACTTAGTTGTAATTTGGACTGTTTCTTGCATAACAATTGCCAGCATGGTATGACATTTAGTTAAAACTAGAGAGCACCCAGTAGATAGCATGTACCTCCACCAAGACTTGTAGAACAGGAAGCACTCAGCAAAGAGCAGATAATCTGACTCTTTGCAGACAGATAGGCAGGCTCCGGCATGTAGTATTTTTGGATGGATGTTGTCTTAGATCGGCTGGAGAATTCACTCATTGCCTGTGGCGTGGAATGTATGGTGCACTGGTTTGCCCCTCGGCATCCTACAGGACTTGGGTGGCAAAATAAAATTATCCCTGTCTTATAAAATTTCCCTCAAACTTTACTCCCACATAGTTAAATGATACACTGATCTTTTCTCTGTATAGTTGCAGAAGCAGTGCCTAGGGAAGGGTTCCCAGGCCCCTCCAACTAGAGTGATGGCCAGACCCTTTAAAATTTGTTTGCATTTTGCAGGCAGACAAGAGATCCAGTACCCAATTGCAATTATACACGTGATGGGCAAGAGTGCTCTCTCCCAAGGCTGACAGACCAGAGAACACTGTAGATAGCACATGCAATCTCCGTGACTTACAATTTAGATACCTGTTGGTAGAAAGCATGTATCTTTCCCAAGACTTACACACTAGAGAACACCCAGTAGATGGCATGGATGTGGGACAAAAGCCCCCCTTTGGAAAAAGACCCCCCCCCCCCCCTTAAAAAGCCCCCAGGGACAAAAGCCCCTCTACCTTAATGATAAAGAGAACAAAAGCCCCCAAACAAATTTATTCAGAGGAACCCCACAATCACAACCACCTTAGGGACTGACCAAAAAGGTCATAATTTTGGGGTGGTTGTATTTGTGAAATTCTAATTAAGTTACCTGAGTGATATATTCAGGACCAATACAGATGGTCATATTTTTGGGGTGGTGGTAATTATTGGGTGGTCACAAAGCGGGATTCCACTATAAATATATATTATTATTATTATTATTATTATTATTATTATTATTATGGTGTTTTATACAGTTAATGGTTATTCATCAATTTACTGTACAGTGCATTTAAAGGATTTTTCTTAAGTACAACTAGTGTATAGGAGTTGACCTTAAAAGTGATATTACTCAATTAAAATTGTAAAGAAATGACCTTGAAGTCATAACTTGTTAACATATTTAATAAGATTTAATTTTGAAGGTTTACTGTACACAAACTGTAAAATTAAAATGTGTATGTTTTAAAATCAATTTTGTAGATTTTAAATGTTCTTTTGTCCAAATTTAAATTCAAAGAATATTAACTTATTATATCTTATTATATTCAGAATAACCGTGCAGTCTCTACAAATATCTTGTGTAATATAAGGAAATATGGCTTATCATTAACTGTAGCCAATAGCTTCAAGATTAGCATACTGCAAAATGGGATTTTTGTGGAGGCTGAATAAAAATATTCAGTGTATGTTTTACTGAGTACTGGGCACTTTTAGATTATCATGCTGATATAAATATTAAAAAAAACCCCACCAGAATAGGGTAGCCTTGTTACTAGAGCTGTTAGACCTTTGCGTGTAACACAAGGTGTTGAAGTCTGTGTTGGCATGGCGCTCTTTTTAAGCATATTTCCGTGACAATTACTGAGTGGTCTCTCGAGGGCTCCCAGGGATGAATGACTGGCACTGTTTCACTGTTTCTTTTGTTCGTTAATTAGTAAACGATCTTCTGCAGGATATTGTGAGGTTTCCATGTTATTAACTTTCAGTACAAGGGCTCAGAGGAGTGTATGATAATAAACGATTTGTTCGAGTGTGTGAGGAGCTCCCCCAGGGTTCTGATCGCACAGATCATGCTTTGTGTCATTCTTGTTTTAACTCCACTGACTATCAATCTAAGATTTTTTTCCCCAGTAATGCAAACATGATTATTGTTCATCTGTTCATTTATTTTCATAATGACTGGAAACATTTACTGGCAACAAATAATTATTTCTTCCTCTTTCCACTGTTACTTTTCAAAATATCTTTTTGCTTGGTGTGCATATTTGAGCAATAGGAATTATTCCCATTCATCTGTATTCTGCTGCATATATTCTTGATCGCGTGGTTTTTTTTTTCTTTTTTTTTTATTTCAATGATTAGTGACCTTTTTTTAGTAGAAAGATTTTTGGCTTCTTTTCATCTCCTTCCTATCAATATTGCTGTCAGCTTATAGTGATGACTTGTCATTGGTTGAAGTAGTTCCTGCTCATCATTTCGTTCTACTCTTTGATACGTGATTCTTGTGTCTTTGTATCTCTTTTTTCTTCATATATTTCAGTGACCAGGTGCCTCTTTTGACTTGTATTAAAATATTTTGTATTACTCATTTCCTCTGGTGTCTTTCTTTAACACTCCTGTTTCATTATCGGTCATTTGTTGAGCCATAGAATAGATTCTCAGCCATCCTTTCAATAAATTCTTTAAAATTTTAAAACAATTTTCCCACAAAAAGACAACATTTTGTTGAAGTTATCCTAGGTATGACCCAAGTATCTTGACCTGAGGATTGTGTTTAATTCTTGACATCAAGTCACACTTTGCTAACCTTAGCCCTGCCTGGGCTTTAGTATTTGCGTTTACTAATAAAATGCTTAAAATAAAACGTGATTCCATGTATCGATAGACTTAACTCAGTGCCAGCTCTTATCACTAAAGCCCTGTTAAGTCTGTATGGTGAATCCCTGATATTTGCATATTAAGGTGTCACAAGGCTCTTTGAGGACCTAACAGTTCCCCGGTATTTGCATATCAGGCCATCACGCCTCATGTGAGTGGCATCTTTGCTATGAGAACACCAACAGCGGTCCCACAGCTCGACCCGCTTGGTAACATTTGCACTGAAATCATGTATTCAGGTATTCCACACATGGACCTTCGTGTCCTATAATATATCTCTGCTGAACAAATATTACGGTCCATGGGCCAAATGAAAGTGCATATTGTAGACACTATCAAACAATTTTGTAACGACAGGTCCAGTAAAATTCCCTCTGCCGAGATGAGAGCAGCTGGCAGCATTTGTCTGAACCCGTGCATTAACTGTCAAATTGCGACTCGTGAATCTTGATAGTTCCAGTCAGCCGGTACATTTTGACTGTGCTCGTTGTGTGTGCACCTGAATATCTTGCGCTGATTGGCTAAGCCAGAGTTTGTTAGGCCTACTGTCAAGAGTGGTGGTCCGATAAACGTTAACACTGAGGCTGAGGGTTATAGTGTTTTAAAGTCTCGCCGAACTCAACATAAAGGACAGCCTTAAAAAATATTAGGAGAAATTAAATGGGAATATTTGTAGCAATTGGAAGCCCAGAATAGACAATGATTGAATGAACCATGTTGGTTTTGAAAAAGATTCTAGGAAAGACCACTGCTGACGTCACTGGTAAAGACCTTAGTCCAGTGAAGAGGTGAGGTGTGGTGCTGATCATCCGGGAACCGGCCAAGATAACCAGTCCATGAAATAAGAGGGTCAGATATAAAATAATAGTGGTAAATTAGTTATACGAGTTGCCGCAAGATGGCGGCAACGATAACGATACTAAGTGCGATACAATGCGGGAACATTTGATTTTTCTGTCAGAAACAACAATTAAGTCATAACTATTTCATGGACTGGGCCAGTCGAGCATTAACTTTGCCAAGGAGGCTATGTTCTCACCCATGTCTATTTGTTAGTTTGTTTGTCTGTTAGCTGGATTAAAGAAGACCACTGCACCAATTTACCAAATGTTTGTAGAGCATTTGGATATGGCCCAGCTTTGTAAAAAAAAAAACACATTATATATTGCTGTTGGGCCAGATAAATTTGTGGATCCAGCAGGATGTGTTCCCATTCAAATTTTAAAAATATTAATTTTTGCCAAATTTAAATAATAATCAAAGCATCAATGCAGCATCAAGACTAGATATGCAGTTAAAGTCTACATACCCCTGTCGGATCTAATGTAACTGTCCTGTGTTCTGCTACAGAATGTCATGTTTGACCATTGGGGGTCACAGGTGTACTAGATAAAAGAGGCCCTAATGCCAGTGAATACCTCTGATACTCACCAGGACAAAGAAATCACCCTGAGTCACAATATTTTATAAATGTTTGAATTAAAAATTTATTTTTGTGATCCAGATCACCTTCAACATTTGATAAATTGATCTTAGGGTGTTTTCTTTGTTCTTCTTAAAAAAATCATCAAAATCTGTTTAAAACTTTTTTTCATAAAAGTTGCTAACAGACAAACAAATGGGCCAACCAGGGGGAACTATAATTAATATTTCTCTCCTGATGATCCCTGAGGGGACATTATTCTAAAATTGCCTCTTCATTCCTAAACTCCTAGGTAACCTTTAGTATTTATCATAATTATCTTGCAAGTTAATGTGAACATTCAGTTTATAATTGAAACAAACATCATAAATATTTATCTCTGTCCATATTCCAGTCTATTAAGGACACCTTAAGTCAGAGGCTACACTACAAAATACTGTGAAATATAAATTTTTACTGTAATTAGATTAAGCTGTGTTATTTGATCCATTGTACAAAGTAAAGCACTTTGCATTTTGCCCTAATGAAGAACTTCACTTAGTTCTAGGAGTTTGCAGTCTCTCGATGACATGCTTGAAAGCAGTAAATACACCAGTTAGTCACAAAAACTGAAAGTGTATATGGTTTTCATTTATAAATTTTGTATAGTTTAATTACTGTGCCTCCATTAAGACTTGTCTTATGTTTTAATTATTAAATCTTATATGTCTTGAAGCTCTGATGACTCTACTGAAAATCAATTTTTTGCACATTTCACAGAAAAGACAACTGGCTTTGGTCTAGGAGTAAAGCACTAGACTCAGAGCTGGGAGGTCATGAGTTCAAATCTCAGTCAAAGAGCACTGAGAATTTCAGGATTATGTGCAACCCAGGTGTGCACTTTGCAGGCTTACTGGGAAGGCCATGATCCTCGGCAGTTAATCACTCCTAAGACAAGGGCAACTTTTGGGGGTTCCTCAGTGTTATAATTAACCAAGCAGTGAGCTTGATTACACAACCAAGACCAACAGGTGCAGTTGACACAGGGTTTGGGTGACACCAGGGTATAAAATAAAATGACAGGAAGCAAGCGCTACTACCCATTCACCTGTTCTGAAACACTTAAAGGAACTCTTCAGTTGTACATACATACTTAGGTTAAGACTAAGACAAGTCAGTATAAAACATTTGAGGTGGTAACCTCCTCCAAAACAATTAGAAAATGAAAAAAATAATCTTACAGTTGATGATCAGATAAGCAAAAAACCTGTTAAAGGGTAGATTCATGGCCTGTAGGTGGCGCCTTCTATTGAATGGGGATGAAGAAAAACATATGATTAGAATGATATATTGTTAGTAAGTCCTTTAGGCTTCAAGTTTAATATGCATGGGGCTAGGATTTACTCAGAACGCATAAGCAAGCTGTTGTTTAAACATCAGAACAAATCAATGAGTTCTACAAAGAGTTCACTAATGTGCATGTCAGGTCTGGTCACGGTGGGTTGGAACCGGGGGCCAGTCTGCTCCAAAGTCCCTCACCTTAACCACTAGGATATGTCTGAAAACTTTACGAATTTAAGCAATGTCTCATGAGTTTAAAGTTTAAAATTAGTAAATTTATTTGTGGTAATAGATTTAAATATCAGACCATTATCAGTTGAAGTGGCTGCTGAATCTAAATTAGTGTAATTACAGCTTGAAGTAGATTCAGGAGCACACATTAAATTAATTAAATTACAAAACAAATGCTTTCAAGGAAATCAAGTGTTAAATGTGCATGACTTGGGATAATCATGGAAGATGCCTCTATCTCTTTTACTGGAAAGCCAATCATCTATTTCAGTTTAATTACTTTGTTATGAATTTGCTTGAACTGAATGCCACACACCAAGTTAAAGAAAACATGAAGTCATTTTATTTAAAGATAATATATTAGAAAGATAATCATTCAAACATCATATATTCTTTGAGGTCCTAATATTATTTCAGGTTGAAGAAAAAAAGTCAGGAGACTATTCTAATTTAATTTGATTATTTAATAAAACCATACCCATTTATGGATGTGATTCTTGAAATATGTATGACAAGACATAATTATGAGCAACTAGGCTCTTTGGACTGTTTAAATTTGCCTCATGTGAAAACTGAATACATATATTTAGATTAAATGACTTTGTTTTGAATCTATTATCTCGAATATGCCATGCCAGCTGTGTGGAATCATAATCAGTTTAATTAAAGATAAATATATGAGGATTTCAGATAAACATTAAGACATTTATTATTAATTAAGGCTCTGAGAGTACTTGGCTATTAGAACTTGCAGCTGGAAATAACTCGGGGAGCACATTTTAAATTGGATAAATTACAAAACCATATGCACTTTTTTTAAAAATGTTTAAAATGTGCTCGTGTAGGACAGTTATGCTCAAACTCAGCTCTTAAGACTGTGTCATATTTGGCTTTAGTGAATTTATATGTTTATATTTAGATTTAATCACTTTAGTTTAGATTTAGCTATTATATATATATATATATATATATATATATATATATATATATATATATATATATATATATATATATATATGTATATATATATCCTGTATGAGGTCAGAGTAAAAGTGGATTTAGTTTAATTAAAGATAAAATCTTAGCAAGATAAACATCATTCAGACATCAGATGTTCATTTTGATTTTTATGTTACTTAATGAAAGGGGACCACAGTATACATGTAGGTACATGAGCTTCAGTATTGTTTGGTTCAGTTTGTATAGAAAAGAACCTTCAATCAGGTCTGTATTTATAGAAGCAAAATTCATCATGTAATTATAAAAAGTTAAAAGACCAAACGGAAATGAGAAGGTTATTTTGGTTATTATAGAGGGGGCAGAACTCCTCTGAAATGTTAATTACTGATTATTATACCTTGCATGATAATGCCTAATCATGGCCTGCAGGTATTGACAAAAACTTGTTTATCAGAACTTCTGTCATTCTCATAATATTAAACTTGTCAGATGTAATGTTAAAAATGAACCTTTTATTTATGAGAAACTATATTTCATTATGAATGGTTTTATATGTTTTGCAGCATTGGATTTAATATATTATAAGGATAAATTGATTACTATACCTCTGTCAGGTGTTTACCTCTGCCAAAGCAAAACAGATCTCCTAGATCTGCCAATATATCTGGATCTGCAGCAAAATTTGGTAAAAATGCAATATAAAGAGACCTGCCCAATAGCTTCTTGAGGGACGGTCAGCAGCCCTTATTTTTGGCCCAATGGAGGGGTGACACAAAGGATTGATGCCAGGGAGGGTGTTTTGAAAAAAAATAAGCTGGCCTCTGTGGTCAGCCATGGAACGATTTTGATGGCCCAAGTATCAGCAGTCTCCAGGCACATTCTGAGGGCAGCCACCCCCTAATGTTTTATCAGCCAGGACATGGGCAATGTCACCCTTGTGGTTCATGCATGGAATTTTAAGACAGGCGAGAAAAAATTGCCCGTTCCACAAAACCTTATTGAGTGGGTGTTCCTCTGGCTGTCTTTTCTATCTGTTGTCTGTCTGTCTGTCTCTCTGTCACTCTTTCTCTTTTTCTCCTCTCTCCATCTCTCTCTCTCTTTCTCTCTCTCTCTCTCTCTCTCTCTATATATATATATATATATATATATATATATATTATATAAATATATATTTAATGTTTCATATCTATTCACTCTTTAATCAAATATTTGTAGATTCAGTTAGATTTTAATAAGCATGCAAGTTGCTGTTGTGTTATTAATTTTGATCACTTGATATTTGTATATCATCTTAATTTGTTTGTGACAATTATCTGATGCAGTCTTTATATTCTGTCTTTACAGATGTAAGAACATACATTACCGCACAGCGCTGCCAGATACCAGCGTTATTATCTGTTTCCACAATGAGGCTTGGACGGTACTTCTCCGCACGGTCTACAGCGTGTTGGACCGGTCACCCCCTCATCTCATCAAAGAAATCATCCTCGTCGATGATTTTTCGGACTTTGGTAGGTTTACTGAAGATGAAATAAAATGTTTACAATATATGCAATAAAACCTGTCTGAAAGACCACCTTTCTAATAAGACCACCTGTCTATTAAGACCATTCCTTGAGGGAACCAAAAGCATTGACATCGGTTATAATTGACCTGTCTAATAAGACCACCTGTGAATTAAGACCACTTTTTGCCAGTCCCATGGGTGGTCTTGTTACACAGGTTTCACTGTATATGTTATATATACACAAATCTTGTTTGTTTTAGATGATGAATAAACCAGACAGTATTAGGGCTGAAGGAGTACTTGAGTAATTAAACCTGGTAGATATGTTCCAAGTACATAAGTCCAAATTTTGGATATTTGTGCAAGCTTTCAGTCAGTCCATATCTGTTAACTGCCATACTACTTTAAACCTCTGCTGGTCAATTAATACATGATATGTAGCTTATTTCAAAGGGAATCAAATTTATGAGTTTATATGCTTTTAAATGGAGTGCATTTCAACTCTTCATATTTGTTTCTTCATTTGGAGAAAATTAAACCATCACATCAAATTTATACATAATTTACATCATTAAACAGATTTCCATATAGCTTTATAGTATTTCCTTGGCAATGATTACTTGATTCAGAGTTTGGTAATGCCTATCAAAAACTCAAGTAAAAAATTTGATACCCATTTCAACCCTAGACGTAATGTCAGTCTTCAAGACTTAACTGATTGACTGCCTGTTTGTAGACCATGACAGACATATGTTCCTCCCTTAAATTGATATTTAGATAAGTTGATTTAATTTGTCATTGTGACAGACTCAACTCAGATGACTTCCTGGTTCCAGGAACCAGTCAAAGATGCACAGTACAGAATGGTTCGTTAATCAGGTGGGGTATCCGTGAGGCACATGTTTCTTTGTCAGGAATCGACATCACAGTATATCAAATGTCAGATGAAGTTTCCCTGTGCAGCTTCCCAGACTTATACTTTCTTAATTGTCTACTGTTGCTGCATAGTGTGTGTGGGCAGGGAATTTTGTGATATTCACTAAAAGGAAAATTACCTTGAAAATAAAACCTCCTTGAATAATATGCCTGATCTACACAGGAAAACAGTCCTTTATACTAAAGCATCATTGGCATCTCATGTGAAATCCATAAAAGTTGAAAGACTGATATTAGAAAAAAATAACATGTCAGCCGGAAAACAATGATTGATAATAGAAATAATATCAAATCTTTTGTCTTATCTGCCAAAAATTAAAAAGATTTTCCATTTGTCAGGTTTTCCATGTTTTCTTAGGGTTTTGTAAAATTTATGACATTTTGCATGCAAATTGAATTATTATAAATAACAATGGATATACTCTGTGTAGTTTACTGTAAGAAAAATCCAGATAATGGTACCTTTGCACAACACTGAAAAATTTAAAATCACGAAGATTTATACCCATGATTATGAAGACAACCACAGTGCAATGAATGGAGTCATCCATCTCTCTGTTCATCCATCCATCCATGAACTTTTCATTATAACATGAAACCTCAAGACCAGTATATCAGATTTGATTATCAGAACAGATGTATCTTTTGAGTCTCCTTGATTGGTCCGGTTTCTGTCATTATGTGAGGATTACTACCTCCGCCAAAGAGGTTATGCTTTTGCTTTTGTTGATTTGTTTGTCTGTCAGCAACATTACAAAAAAAAGTTATTTATGGATTTTGATGAAATTTTCAGTATAGCTTGGCAGTAATACAAGAAACAAAAAATTATATTCAGGGGTTGAACAGGATGGCCACCTGGATCCAGGAATATTTTTTAATGAAATATGCTGCATTTCTTACAATGGCATATGGGGGTTATGAGCTGACTTGGCAGAGGTCTGTGCTTTCTGAGTGCTTTTCTAGTTTTTCTTAATTTTTCCAACAAAATTTCAAAGTTAGACTTCAAATGTTCATCCTCACCAAACTGACAGTACTAAATTCAAACTTAAGATTATCATTTCTTGTAAATCTTATATATTCAGAATACTTTCATAGTCTGCAGATGAAGGGTTCTGTAATAATTTTGTAATTCAGGGTGTACCTCTAGTGTTAAAAAAAATCCATCCATTGTTATTTGAAGAAAAACATTACACATGGTTCCTAATATATTGTATCATGATATTTTAAATCAGGGGTAGGACATAGTCTTGTTAACTTTTTTGACTTCGAGCTGAAGGTCCCTGGTTCGAACCCCGCCGGTGCCTCAATGGGATAATGGTGAAAACTTGTTGAACCTCAGAGATCTGCTCTAATGTCTTAACGATAGGTTATGGCTTGGGAATAATTCCTAACCTCGTCCAAATAAAACTTGAAATCCAGAAGGCTTACTAATAACATATCATCCTTCATCCTCATTCAATAGACAGTGCCACCAACAGGCCATGGACCTATCCTTAATATAAAAAAGAAATGAAAAAAAAATTAAATTTTAAAGTGACACTAACTTTTTATTGCATCATATTTGTACACAGCACCAGCATTTTGAATTGTCATATAAGGGTTGTCTCCAAACTGCCAGGTAAGGTCATGTGACACCTGTTGTTGTGATAAGGATATGACTGTTTGATATTGCAGCAATGTATACCAAGAAGACAGGTAAATGATTACAATGATAAGGGGTACCCTACCTCAGGTTGAGTGTTGTTGTACAGATGGCTTGTTCATTTTAATATCATTTCTGTTTTGATATAAATCTGTGTTGTATCTGTGTGGGTTTCAGAGGTGCTTCAGATGTATTTAATGTGTTTTGAATTGTAAGCATTGTATCACATAATCATTGCCTTTTACATATTACTTACACAGTTGTTCATAATACATTCATTTTAACTCATTCCACCTGTCCACTGCTTGCAAATGCTGGCTTTGCTGCATATGGCCACAACGGCACTGATGCAGGGATATTCCAACTAATGAGAGTGAGGTTTCTTGAATACTGCACAGCTTCTTCTAATTCCTTGGCATTGGCTGTTAATAACATAAGTTGTTGGTGCAAAACGACAGCCACCATGGATTCCCAACTGCCTCAGCAGATCAAGTTGGAGTCTTATAAATTGCACTATGCTTGCAGGAAAGAATGATATAAACTCTGAAAATACAGACTAATATTAGTATGATCGGCCCCTGTCCAGAACAACACTTTTATAAGTATGAAGTATGATCTGATTTATATGTTAGAAAAAAATCTGTTAATGTAACCATAATTACCGGTAACATAGACATAGGCTACTCTTACTTGTTTGACAAATATTACTTTTGTAAAACAAAATTTAATAGGTTCATATGGAATTTATGAATTCACATCTTATTTTCTTTGTGGAATATTTTTTTTTTCAAATTGAAATATGGTAAAAACGAAATTGTTCCATTTCAGTAATTTGCATGTTGTTCAGAGATTATATTGCAGGAGAAAATGTTAATGGATTATATTTATTAATGTCTGCAAAAGGTAGTTCACATCTGTTGTCCTGTGTTATCATATATGTTATTAAGTTTCTCATTCAGCTCCACTTGTTTATGTAACATTTGTTTCTTTATCAATATCCCCTGTAATACCTTGGGTATTGGCCATTAACTATTCCTGCTACTCTCCATTGTGTTATTGCTTTAAATGTGGGTTTTATGCAAATCCTCCTTTTGCTAGAAATCCTTGATGACACGGCAAATAGAGGTTTAAGGTAAAAAAAAACAAAACATCCCAGTTCTAGGTGACAGTAGCAGAATCCCAGTTGGTTGTGATCCTGCCATCAATAAAACTTAAAATTTTTGTTTATTCTCACAAAATATGACAGCAATATTTATCCCCAATTTTTTGTCATAAAAATATTATTAGTTTATTAAAAAAAAATTTGTCTGAGACCCCTTCCCACCATAAGGGTGCTCTCGCCACCTAAGAGTGAATATAAACTCAGGTGATAGTTAAATAAGTAGGATCTGACATATTAGACCCAAATTAACCAGGCTCAAATGTCCCAAGGAGACAGAATGTAAAGATATAGAAATTTAAAATTGATGACACTATCATACTGTAAACCAAGAATCTGCAAACCCATAACCTTTGCCCAGGTCATTGATCTTTTTTTTTAATAAGCAGAGCATACATAAGAGTGTTCTCTTGTTTATTTGAAACAAGCTTTTTCAGCATGTATAGATGTTGTGTAATGTGTTAATGTATTTGTTGGCATGTTGAATGAATTATTGAGTAAAATTATAAAATCATGTGCACAATCTCTTGCAGATCACCTGAAAACCAAGTTAGAGGAATATGTAGAACAGCTTGGTAAGGTGCGAGTGGTACGCACCAAAAAACGAGAGGGATTGATTCGAGCACGTCTTCTGGGAGCATCTGTCGCGAAAGGAGCTGTGCTCACTTATCTTGACTCCCACTGTGAATGCACAGAAGGTCAGAATTTTAATAATTAATATCCATATTCCGTAAATTATTGTTTTCCACTCAGCATAAGCGTGTTTGTCATGCAATAATTGGGTAATGATCTGTTTGTGTCATGTTAAGCCTTAGAAATCCAATGATTAGCTTGTAATTATGAAATATTGAATTAGTTGGGTATTTTAATTGACTTCAGATGTCCTGTGCACATATCAAATGTGCTTTTGAGATAATTAGTCTTTTTCACTTAGCTTAAGGACTAAAGTTTTTCATATGGAATTCGAAATTAATGGTGTGTGTCTCTATTGTTCTTAAGACTTTATATTACATGCAGTAATATCTATTTATTATCTATTGTTGACTTGTCTTTACAGCTATCATATTTCACATCCAGTGATTTATATTTTGTGCTTTTCTTATGAATGCCTTAATGAAATTTAAATATATTTAAATGATCTCTGTTTCAGGACATTGTTTTCTAAGGACGACAGGATTCAGGATTTTTAATACAACAGCAAAATAATGTTTTAATTTCAATCCATGGTTTATGTATGAAGGGATACATGTTGTTTACATAATAATGTGTTTTGCCTCAGTTTCAGGAGCCTGGATTTGAATCTGTATTATTTTCCTGCATTTGTTACTCGAATTCCGCCATTATATAAAATGAGAGGAAGCACTTACTGCCCTGTCGCATAGTCCAAAACAGGATGGAAATCCAAAGATATACACATACTCATTTAAGCCAGCATTAAAAAGTGGAGGCGGTGCCCTCCAACAAAAAAAAATAATTATTAAAAAATAATAAATACTCTGATACAGACATGAAGGTGTGCCTCTTTTATCCCATTCCTCTACCTGGTTGCCATGGCTTCATCTTTGTCTTCTTGCAGATTAATTGATTCTTCAGTGGTAAAATTTAAATTATCACTATGGCAATTAATGTTATTGGAATTTCCTAGATGTACACCACTTTTTTATATCTTTTTAAAAGTTTAAAAAACCATTGATGCAAGAAGCAATAAACTCTACTGAAAGTGCTACTGTTATGAAAATTTTCACATATTTTTTCACTTAATGGTAAGTTACAAAAGTTGTTTAATATTCCATATTGTCAGAGTGATCATACTGATCTGTTTTTGTCACATATTGGACAGATATATGAGTATTTCTTAATTATTACCAAAACTCGATGGGCAAATCCATGGGCTGTAATTACTGTCAGTATACTGGTTTTGTATTTTCACCTTAAAATCCTTCTGAAAGTTTTAGATTTAAAAATGTAAAGGAATTAAAAATTGAGAAATTCTTCAGTCTGTTCAGATTTGCGGCCCAAAATATTTTATATCAATTATCAGGGCTGTTTTATGCTGTGCTGTATTCTGAATTTCTCTGTCCTTAAATATTACTAATGTCCATACCTGATGAAGACTTCAAACGATGCTATGTGTCCCAGTGGGCCTGGAGTAATCTGTGCAAAGCTGTAAACATGTTATTGGTGATGTTCTAATTTTTCAACTGACAGAGTAACCTTTGAAGAGCATGGGAATAATCAAATAGAAAAACATTGGATTTTTTTTTTTATTTTCAAGTTGTGAAACTCTTAATGTGTTTTACCCTTAGGGAATGCCATGGACTTATACAGTACAGGTCATCAGGTCCCATCTTTAACTGATAATGTTATATATGGTAACTTCAATTTTATATGGTTGTTACCTCCTTCTTTTTGAGAGTTTTAAATTTGTGATATCTATGAAAAGAAAATTATTGTAAAAATTGAACCATCACAAATTAGAGGCCACATCATCAAAGTCAAAAGGTGGATATTATAAATAATAACAGTTCTTGTGTTGCACCCGTCAATAAAATATTGCTATTATAAATGATATACAATCTTTCAAATTAATTGGCAGTGATAATCAAATATATTTGACTTGTTCGATGTTCACTTGGTTCCCTGTCCAATTGTTATGATTTTGCGCAAATATCATTTAAAATAAGTAATTAATGGAATAATGGATATATACTGTGTGTAGGTTATTTTATGTTGACTTTGGGGAAATGGAACCAGCACCACAACAGTGAGAGAGTGAAAATTGCAAAATTTTAACCTTGGCATTATGAAGCTAACCATTGTATATCATTTACCTTGATTCTGTGGGATTGATAGTTCATAGCTCCATGCTGACATGGTCAGAATTATTGACTTGTATCCTGCCTCACACCTGGATGTCTATCTAACAGTGACTACAAATCAATCTAAGACATCTGTTATATCCTGCACTGTTTATCAAACGTTGATTTTAGAATAACAACAGCAGGCAAAGCAGATTCAGGGTCAATGGATCTGATGATATACAAGTCGTAAATCCACTTTAAAATGTTCAGATGCAACTTATTTATATGACACCAGATGGGACTTAGTATTTTTTTAGATGCTTGGAGAAGACTGTCATTGATTGGACAGACTGAAATTGCACTTCTGGTTTCCTGTTCGTAACTATATTTTCAATGATTACATGAAGATAAATCCCTGCCGTTAGACCAAATAGGGTCATCCACGAAGTATTCTAGGTTAAGCTTTGATGAAGTTACTCCTCTTTATATTTTTTGGCAGTAATATACCTATCATCAAAAAAGTATAAATATTTGGTACTTTACCTGACCATTTTCATCACATATTAGTCAATACCTCTGTGAGTTTAGTGCCTAAATATACAAAGTCTACTCTCCCTCGTTAACCTTCCTGGTCCTCAGCACAACAAATAAAATTATAATTTGGGTGCTGAATATAAATTGGGGAATTATACAGCTGTGCTTGTGATCATCGATCTGTTCAAATATTTCATATTTTCAGGGAATCAAAACCATTGCTTCTGTTTTCCAGCATTCTGATTGGTCAGGGTGCCTCATGCATAATTCATAAGATGGCCTAAGGATTTGTTCATAGAATCAGTCTTAATGATCATGATGGTGGTTATGATGATTGTTGTTCAAATGATGATTACAACAACAGATTTGATGATGGTAATGATATTGATGATGATAGTGTTTTGTGATAATTGTGATGATGATGATGATTTTACTGTTGACCATGATGTTGGTGATGATAATGATGATAGATTTGACAATAATGATGTTGATGACAGTGTTTTTATGATGATAATGATTACATTTTAGTGATGATGATGATGATGATGTTGATGGTGGTATTATGCTGCTGACTCTACTTTTAGGCTGGTTGGAGCCTCTGTTAGACCGGATAGCAGAGAATAAATCCAACGTGGTCACTCCAGTGATCGATGTGATTGATGATGAAACTTTACGGTACCAGTTTGGTACCGCCAAAACTGTCAGTGTGGGTGGATTTGATTGGAATATGCAGTTTAACTGGCATGCAATCCCAGAGAGAGAACGTTTGAGACGTGGCTATGATGTCGCTCCGGTCAGGTAAACATAAGTCACCAATGAAATTAATCTCGTGTTGTCTGACATTACAAACTTTCACACTAACCAGGGGGCCACAAGAGGTCTGTCATAAACCTCATACTTTTCAGTACCCAATATTTCATTTGAATAGGAAGCTCAGTTCAGAAACATTTTTCAAGGAAACCTTTATGTTTATATTCATAATATGTTGGGATACTAAAATTTTCAAATTCATCTTTATTATTAATTTTCCATTTCTCAGTTTGCATCAGATTTTAATTCACTTTTCCCATCTTTGGTAATTGATAAAAGATTTGAACATTTCAACTACTGATATCTTGTTGGGATAAACTGACTCCTTGCACCAAAACACCTGCTGACACAGGTTACTCAGTGTAGCTGACACAGCCATGTCTGTTTTTCACTCGTTTGTTTCTTTACTTTTGTTTCTTTTTGTTCTTCACATGCTCCTACTTTTGTCTCACATTCACACGTTTTTGAAGGACCTTGCTTTCACTGTATGTAGTCATATGTTGAGCGACTCTTACAATTGAAAGAACAAACAACTATTACAGTACATTGAAAAATGGAACCGTACAATATAACTGCAAAATTGAAAAACGTTGAAGTAAACTGTAATTGCAAGAATTAAAAATGTTACGGTTGTAGTGTAAAGTTTTGGTAGAACAATGACTGTAAAAGTTAAAATATGACTGCAAGACAGAATATTAACAGCAAAAATGTGATGGTAAAGCTGCGCAGTAGAAATTTTATTCATGAGTAAACAGTATAACAGATAATGTTAATTTTTTGTGAAGCAAAAATTTTTTTCAAATTTGTTATATTTACATATTTGAGTTTTTTTACAAAATTCCTTTGAGTTATAATTTTTTGTGTATATATACAGACACACACACACACCACAAAGCAAGTTGTAATTCTTTGTGTATGTATGCTGTAAAAGCACACACAACATAGCAAGCATATATACTGAAGCCTGTTATTAATTGAAAAAAAATCCTACATTTAAATTAATCTCCTACCTGTGACATTGATTTAAAATCCAAATAAATTTTGCATAGCTTCTGTATGTTAAGTATGAACTACAATAAATATGTTAAAAAAAGCATTCCATAAATGTTAAGCAGCCGTTACAATAGCACACAATTACAAAAATAAACTATACATGTAACATACAGTTTATTGTATTGTTTTTATAACAGATACAGAACCAACATTTAAATGTTATCTATGACAAATAAATCAAGCAACCATATGACAATTTTTACCACAGAATCTGTTACAAAGTTATTTTATATAATGACATTCATAATAAAATCTAGTACTTCAATACAAGTAAGCAAAGAGTTAATGCTCTGATTGCATAAATATAGTTACAGTGGCACCTAACTCTGTGTCACATGGAATATATTCACTAAAAGGTCAGTATACATGATTAATTTCAAAATACTCAACTACAGTATTTGAGGTAATTAAGTTGTTGCTTTAGAGTCATGAATGGTGATGTATGAATTTTACAGCAGATTTGAAGGAAAAGTCAAGGTCAATTATAAGTTGCCTATAGGTCATTCAGTTAAAAGTCTTGAAAATTTAGAATGAAAGTGTCTTACTGAAAAGGAATGGTGTACAGTATATTCCTAATATATTTGCTATAAACTTTATATGATTTAGTTTTAATTAAAGTATTTAAATCAGCATCATAATCAGGAAGGTCAAGGTCATATAGTGTATGTAGCAGATGGGCACATAGGATGATCTTAGGTATGTTATTGCCTTGAATGTTTGTTCCATTTAAGCACATTGCACAAGATTATTTCAGGCATGGTTCCCTGATAGAAGGTTGGTGCAAGGTCTAATATGGTTTTAATTAATAATTGTTTATGGTACTTGGTTTTAATATTAACACTTTGCATGTGAGACACGCAACACCACTACATTATTTTGCAACAAGGCCATTAATGGTATCTATCCCTCAACATCACACATTCTCGTTTTATCTGTACTTCTGCATCAATGACTCAGATCTGTCAAATCCTAATTAATAAGGTAATGGGTGTTAATGAAGTGGTTGCATGTAATTTGACTCTGGATTCATTAGGCATGCACGCTTTATAGAATATGGATAAGAAATTTTTCGCAGCCTGTCTGCATATGACTACTAAATTACTAAACAGAGATATATATTTTTCATAACATCAGGGATCTGTGTCACAGGATTGTGTAAAAATTAATTCTGATTTAAATGGATGCACTGCTAACATGTTCTGTATACAGACTTTGGAGGCCAAAATTCAGAATGTTGTTTGAGCCAAGAAGAGTATATAACTGTAAATTAAAGCTCTCTTTTTAAGAAAAAATACAGTTATTAAATAAACAATTAATTTTGGTACATATTTATACATAAAAAAAATTAATTTTGGGTATATTTATAAAAAAAGCTATTCACTCTCATATGTAACCTCTGTAAAGATAACTTTGTTTATGCATGATAGCAGAAGTTTACTTTTGCCAAGCTAAAACCAAAACACTTTGGAAGATTGGGAGGAGATTTTATCTTCATTACCATAGTATCCATTGGAGTTGTCTTTTTTCTACTTGTCATATTAGGTATACATAAAATACTTGGTTCTTTCATGGAAATATAAAAAATGTGCAAAGATTTCATTCTGAAACCTTTTCCTTACGCCTGTTCACAATAGATATAAACTTACCACTGTCACAATCAGTTGTGTGAAAAAAAAAACAGCCTTTTGCATTACTAAAATCAACAGTAAAAAAATAATTTATTTGTGGTTCATGACAAGTTTATCTTTTTTTCATGACTGCCAGGGTTTGAGCATGTAAAATAATATTGTACATTCGGCTTAATTATCTTGTTATGGTAAACAGACAAACAATACACAGAAGCAAAAAAATATGTAAAACAGGTGAAAAGGAGACAATGAGCCTCTAAGGCAGGGTGGTTCCTCTATGAAACTTTTGTATTAAGCCAAAATGAATAGATAGTTGAAGATAATACAGTGGGACCTGTCTGAAAGACCACCTGTCTATTAAGACCACCTTTGCATGAACTGAAATCATTCACATTAGTTATAACAGGCCTATCAAGTAAGACCACCTGCCTATTAAGACCACTTTTAGCCAGCCCCACAGGTGGTCTTATAACACAGGTTTCACTGTACACTAGATGTCAAGTGACTAATTACCTTTAAAAATTATTCAAACTTCAAAATCCTTGCTTATCAAGTGAATGGCTTGTACATTTGTACATCCAGTCAGAAATGGTTAAGAAAATGTTGTCACAGTGGGTATAGGCCATGTTTTATTCTTACCCAGCCAGTATATACTCAGTCAATGTTCTCTGTTTTATTTTCTTATCTGCACAGGTTGGTTAAATTGGAATAAATTATGCCAGTTAGGGAAAAGGAGCTGTAAACATGAAGCATGTGTATTTTGTCTCTGATGGATTTATATTTATTACATCACATACCAGTTGGGGACCTCATGACCTTTGTTGTTTCTGGGCTTGAACACATGACCAATGACATCATATATCATGAATTATGCATGAGATTATCTCCCAGCGTGTATAACAATATAAACAGTATGGAAATTTGATATTTCTGAAAACAGAATAGATGCCTCTGTCAAGAATTGCTGAGGCATTTTATTCAGCATAATTCGTCAAGATCTGAAATAATTTGTCTTTATTTTGTCTGATTGGTCAGATAACTTCATGCATAATGCATGAGATTGGTCACTGAATCAAGGCCTGTAACAATGAGGACTTTGATATTACTTAGATGTAATCCCTTTCTCTCTTTGTGTCTGACGACTCTTGAGTTGTGCATCATGCATGTTACACTGGATGCACCGTGTGGTTCCCATTTCAGGTGGTGGTTTGTTGCATGGAGTTGGCCTAATGAGAATCAGTCCCCAATATCATTTTAATGGCTTTATTTCTGATTAACCTAGAGTTAAGGTGACTTGTGTTTAGGTGTGTACAGATTCTGTGCTTGGTGTATATAATGCTCCTCGTGCAGTAGTTAAAGACTGCAGTCATCCCAGACATTGTTTCATGTAACCACTGCTTGGTATGGCAAGGTTCTCTGGGCAGGAACACCAGGGTACGCACAGAGCAAGAATTTTTTTCATTACACCGGGACACAAGCTCTCATTGGTTTGAATCTTGGCCCAATGCGAGAACAGATTTTTATCAGACCAACGAGAGAGTGTGTCACAATGTTTAAAATTTTGGCTGGATATCATGCAATATCATGCACACTTTCAGTGGTCTGATTACAATTCTTTGCTCTTTGCGCTTCCTAGTGTTCCTGCCCAGAGTACCTTGCCATACCAATCAAAGATTACACAAAACAAATTCTAGGATTACAACAGTGTATAACAGCTACATGAGGAGTGTAGGTGTATATATAATTATGACTTTGTCTTAGTTCTTTTTCATCTCTATAGGTTTGGCTGCTTCAAACCGGCAAACAGACTGACACAATAGTGATGTTCATATCCAGTGTCTCAACTTACACTACTTTCCTATTTTTATCATAAAACTGCCATTTATAAAGATGGGATGATTTACATTTGGCCTAACATTTCACCTTGGACCTCCTTAACAGAATATTGCCCCCCAACCTTTAGTTTATTAGTTACTATCTTACATAGATTTAAACACTTTTATTAACAAATGTGTTCTTTAACCATTTGGCCATACACTTTCCAGTTTGCAAGCTTTAAATTGTTAATCAAGGGTTACTTTCACAGTTTGATTTACCAAGTTAACATGATTGTGTCAAGGCCCAGATCCCAATCTGGACCAATCAAAAATTGGTCCAGACCAAATCCCAATTGGGATTTTAACTGGACCAAATTTCAATTGGGAATTGGTCCAGACCAGATCCTATAATTGGGATTCAGTCTGGCCTATATCCCAGTCAGTTAATAATAAAGAGAATGACTTCCTGTCTAATCAGTTTAAGATGATGGCTGCTCATACCCCTGATCTAGCTCATATCTGTATCTACTTGCTGATTTCTTATCCACAGGGCTCTTTTGAATGATCAAATCAATGTTAAATTATATATTATATAAATTTTTTTTTGTTTATTTAGATACAGAATTTAATTATTTTGATTCATACATACATGATACAAGTAGGTAATACAAACCAAAAGAAGTTTTATTCATCATATTTTCAATTTTGACAAAGGTTAAGATGTGCAACAAAATCAGTAGTATTCTTTTATTCCATTAAATATCAGGTGTCAGTCCTACTAATATTTACATGTTCAACTAGCTCTGTGTATTTGAAGTTCGAAATGGCATAAATAAAATTTATGAATTACAAAATTAGATTTAAGTTTATGAGAAGTTGAACTAAGATGAGTTAATTTTCCTCAGTTTAATCAGAAGTATGTGCAGTAGGCTTTATTTTGTATTATGTCAACTCCCAGGCTGAATCAGGATGTGGGCTGGACCAGATCCTGATCAGGATTTGAACTGGTTAGAATCCTGATCAGGTTTTGGTTTGGACCAATCAGGAATTGGTCAGCCTATCCTAAACTCGATAGGGATCTGGTCAAATCCTGATCGGGATTCAATCCGGCCTAAACCCTGATCAGGATCTGGTCCAGCCCAAATCCTGAATCTCTGGGTTTAGGCAAGACTGAATCCCAATCAGGATTTGGGCTGGACCAGATCCCAATTGGTCAAGCTTAGGATCTGAGAATCGACACTTGCATCTTAGGGTGAGTTACAGTGTTTTGCATTGAAATTATTGTATGCTTGAATCCATCAGCCAGCTTAAATACCATAGATACACTTGTGATGTAATAATGGTTACCATAATCACTTGGATTTTGACACAAGTCCAAAATATGACTAAGTCATCTTATTGCAACAAACTCCTTTAACCCTCCACTCCATAAAAGTCAACAGTAAGGCCAAAAAATAAAAAAGGTATGGTTCTCAGGCACCTCCCACATCAATTTTAACCCCTTGCATCAAAAATTTTTATTTTGATTTCATCTTTCAAGAAGATAAAATAATACAATTTTAAAATGATTTTCTTTGTTATGTAGTGCTTTTACCTGTTTAGCAAAATAAAAACTGTAATTTTCATGCTTTTCCCTGATCATATGTCATTTTTATTGAAACAAACAAAAAAGGGTAAAAAATAAATATCGCCTGCCCACACTGATTTCTGAAAAAAAGTGCCTGAGAACCATACTTTTTTTGCCTAATATGTTCTGATTCATTAATCTCATCCCATCTTTATAAATGTCAGTTCCGTCAAGGATTGAAGAATAATGTTCCCAATTGGATTGATTTAATAATAGTGGTAACTTTACCTGTGCTTTATGAAGACTTTCATGGTACTGACCAT
Source organism: Sipunculus nudus (assembly GCA_026874595.1). Taxonomy (NCBI): domain Eukaryota; kingdom Metazoa; phylum Annelida; class Sipuncula; order Golfingiida; family Sipunculidae; genus Sipunculus; species Sipunculus nudus. The sequence goes on from CM049318.1 coordinate 34,516,994, forward strand.
GAAAGCTTCCAACATAAAAGATGTAGCTGTGTACCTTTATTGGATACAGTTGTCCCTGGTTTGACAGACCCCAAGATCAAATTATAACTTACTGGTAATGACCATCTTTCTCTACACAAATGGTCCTACAGTTAAAATATTCCTTTCAAGATCAAGCAACCACCTGACAAACATGACCACCAACTACCAATTATCATAATTTTATTTGCTTTATAAGACCCTTTTCAAAGGTTATTGACTACTGCATTGTGCATAAGTAGGTGATAATTTGGTGATAATGGCATTTGTTTGGATTGTTTGTGAATGCAGTTGGCAGTAGGAAACCAGCCATAATTGAAATGACTTTGAAACTCCCAAGCAACTGACATGGATGGTCACCTTACACTTGGTGTTGAAAAATAGTTTGAAGTACTTAGATACACGGTGATCTTTATTTTAAAGTTTTAATTTTGGATATTAAAGAAAGATGGAAATGTATGTACTCGATAATTTGGTAAGTTCTCAGAATATCTTTCACTCAATGCCATCTTGAGTAGTTTTCAGACTCGGGTGGCAGCTAACAAGATATAAATGAGAACCAATTTTGCATCCATTTTTTTTATCAAACAGCAACCTAATGTTACCAAATATATTTCTTTGGTAGACAGGTTGGTCTCTCAAAGCAGGGACAACTGTACTTGAATTACATTCATTAACACAGTTAGAGATTAGTTATGTAGATTAAAGCTAAGGCTAGGTCAAGATGACATTCAGTCAGCCTAGGTACCTAGATCTCTTTCCATGGTTTGTTAACCCTTACTGTCTTTGAGATAACCAGAGATTCAATGAATTTTCTGAATCTGACTATAACTATTTTTCCATTGGATCATTTTGCCTGAGTTTTGGCAAAATCCACTCATGTTTAATGAGGTTGGAAATCACCAGGCTTCCTACTGATAACAGTGATAATTACAAGGAATTATAAACTTTAATGAAACATAAAAAATATTAACTATGATGATATCTTGTCTGAGCTCAATTCTTTTAAGAAATCATGCATATGTGATAAGGTCAGAGGTCACCAGACTTTGGTGTTGCCATGATAACTTGCCTGAAATTTTCTGGATTTCCATGAAACTCCCTTAAAAATTATAAATATCAATCTTAAATTCCTTGTTTTAAAATCATTACACATCAGCACATTTTATGAGGTCAAAGGTCACAATTCTTACAATGAGCATAATATTGCAGTGCTCCTGTTCACACCTGAAGAACTGATGACAGTTCATTACTTTGACCTGCATGGTTTTCCTTTCTGTGGACAGGTACAGCAAATGTCACCAATGAAATAAAAATTTGCTTATTTCATCAGTGTATTCTTAAAATAAGACAGATTGGTTGTGCAGTGACTATTTATGCTTTGCAGTGGCGACTTCTGAATTCCCCCTGATTATGTGACATGCAGAATAATGATAAAAATTACAGTAAGTGGACACTTGTCATCACTATAATCCTTCTAGCTCAAAATGCTACCTGACCAGTGTAAAAGAAAAAGTATAGCCCTTCTTGAAATAGACCTTAGCTTGATTTAGGCATTTATGGTTGAATTGTAGTGGTCCAATTGATCTCTCATCCATTATTAAGGCTTTATAAGCCTCTTGAGCCTTTGGATTATACATTTTGTTTTCTTATTCATTTTGTCATCTGTCTTTTGTGCATCAAGGCTATATATATATATTCCATTTAAAGGTTTTTTTTCTGTGGACCTTGTACTTACAGGGTAGATTATTATTATGACTTTTTGGTTTCATTTGTGTAACGTTATTTGTATTGTTTCCATTCTTTGTCTTTTTCAGCCTTTATCTGTCACATTTGATTAACATGCAGTGTTTGATTGACAGGTCACATTTTAGAGGAAACTAATTGAAAAACCACACTTGGTTGCCATATCTTTTTTGACAGGAGGCATTTGATTGACAGAACACATTTGATTGAAAGGACATTTGATTAACTATTAGTATTGACATTTGAATGACAGTTGATGGTTGATTTGTGCATCAAAGCCCATATAACACTTGTGTCTCACATTAAGATATCAGGCCACGTTTGATTGACAGGTCATATTTGATTGACAGGTTGGCTGGAGCCATTGTTGGACAGAATTGCCCAAAACAGAAAGCATGTTGTTTGTCCTCAGATTGATATCATAGATGCCACAAACTTCAGGTTCAGACTGCATGCTCCCAAAAAGCCAATTGTTGGTATCTTTACTTGGAACATGGCTTTTGATTGGAAGATTCTCAAAGCCAAGGAACGAGCTTTACTACCAAACAATACATTCCCACTAAGGTAGAATGTTTAATATCAGCATGGGGGCAGCATGGGATAAATTATTAGGGACATTGAAGACAGCACTCTCATGGAAAAGAAATGAAGAAAATTTAAAAGGCACTGGGGACTTTTGTTTTTATTGCTAGCGGTTAAAGTGTGTTTAAGTTCTGCCTTAGCTGACTTAGCTGGTAAATTGAGTGGTATACCTTTCATCATTAACCACAGGTTGACAATCAGTTTTCATTTGGCACATGTTGCTTTTTTAGCTCAGCTGACTATAAGTCATCTGAGCTATAGTCGTGGTCCATTGTCCGTCGTCCGTCCGTCTGTCCGTCCGTCAGTCCGTCCGTCCGTCCGTCCGTAGATGTGGCACGTTTTGAAACCGTAAGACCTAGGAATCCAAAATTCAGCATAATGTTAGATGTCCCCAAGATCTCCTACCAAGCTGAAAACTGGGTCTTTGCGACTTCATTCCTTTGAGAAATTAAGGAAAAACCTCAGTTTTTTATTAAAAACCTATTTTCACACTTCAGGACTGCCTAATATCAAAACCACTCATCTGTTTTTCCTCATATTTCCTATAAATAATCCTCTATATAATTCCTAGGTACATGCCAGAAATTAGGTCTGTATTATATAATTTAAAAAAGTTATGGGCCCAAACATAATGCATTTTGTAAATAATCAGGAAAGAAATTTTATCACTTAACACAAAACTTGTTAAAGCTAAGCACTTTTTTTCCAGTAATATTACTTTTATTAATCAAAATTAAATTGTATACCCAAAATTAGATCAAAATCTTTTAAATTTTTTAAAATATTGGCAAAAATAAAAAATTGGTACCTTAAATTTTGCCCAACTTTGATCATTTTTTGCTGTAACTGCTGTGGATTTAATTTTCACAGCATGTTTTTGTTAGCATTTCAACTGTTAACACCAAAAATTTGAAACCAGGTGATCAAAAACTGTAGATTTTATACAAGTTTTCAAGCACCATGTCACATATTGCTAGTGTTATGCAGTTTGCTAGAGCTCAGCTCCCGAGCTTCAGCTCTAAGTTCCTTAAATTTGGCATACAGTTAGATTTCTCCAAAATCCCCTACCATGCCAAGAATTTGGTCACTAGGACTTAATTCCTTCGAGATATCAATGAAAAACTTCATTTTTCCATTAAAAACTCATTGTTACACTTAAAGACTGCCTAATATCAAAACCACTGATCTGACTTTGATCATATATAATATACATATTTTTCTATACATTCACTATGCACATGCCAGAAATGATGTCAGTATTGTGTATTTTTTTCAAGTTATGGGCCCAAACATAATGCACTTTGTAAAAAATCAAGAAATATATTTACTCCCTTAACAAGGGCATTGCTGAAGCTAGAGATTTTATTGTCAGGGATGTAACATTATTTAATCAAGATTCAATTGAATACCCAAAATTAGTTCTGAATTTTTCAAATTTTATAAGTTATTAGTATAAATATAAAATTAGTACCTTAAATTTTGCCCAACTGTGACCATGGCACGTTTGTTTCCTGAGAGCACTGTTGATATAATTTTCATATCATGCACACATAAGGATTTCAGCTTTTTAGTTTAGAAAGCTGAAAGAAATTGGCCAAATATTGTAGCTTTTATTAATGTTTTTTATGAGACCCTGTCAGACTTTGGCTCTCTCCAGCCCCTCTTGAGTCACCTGTATGTTGACCTTGTTGACCTTTCATCAAATTATGCATGCTTGAGGCGAGAATCCAGGCAGCTTATGGCCAGCCACAGTTGATCCAGGTGTCCAACCCAATTCATCTAGTAGTTTTATCTAACAACATAACAATAAACAATAAATTCATAAATTTTTCTTGGTTTTTAATAACAAATTAAAGAAAAATAGAAAAGGAATTTGTTAGTTTATAATAACAGGAAATTAACTTGCAGTTACTGATGATATAAGAATCTTGTATTGATGGGTAGAATGTCACATATTCCAAATAACACCATGCAGTCACCTATGGCATTTTTCAGTTCATTTTTAATGATAAAGAAGTAAATCATATTATTCATTACTAATCATTAGGGATTATATGAAGGAAATTAATGATAGACAAAGATGCAGTTGATAATATTAATCTAGATTCCTACTGTGTCTAGTGTGTACATTGATGTGAAATTAGTCCAAAATGAATTTTTTACAGTTATTTTTTAATATAAATAAAAGCCATAAAACCAGGTACTTATGATCATTATTGAAATGTGTGAATTTTGTATATTCTGGATTCTCAAAATCATTGTTTGGTGAAAACTGAATAAATACCAGACATGGTGCAAATACTTTGTAATTGTATTTAAATACGAATATGATTATGTACTCCATTATAAAATTGCTTGCATAAAGAATGGGAATTCAGGTAAAAATGAAAGTATATGAATACTCTTGCAAATACTTTCAAAATGTATTCATGAATGCATTCATGAATATATTCTTTAATATTATTTTAATAATCATATCAGTTATATTTCATTTTAAAAAATCATATGATTCTCTTATTATTTTTAATAAAAATTATATTTGGGACAATATTTGTAATTTTTTTAATAAATAGTTAAACTCTTATATTATATGTTCTGCTTATAAGTTATATGGCCAAGTCAAAATCTGTGTGACAATAGCACTCCATTTGTTAATAAAATAAATGAAATCAATCCTCTTCCCTGTCTCCAAAGATACTATCAAAATCATACATACAACTCATAATACAGCTTATATTTATTACCACACAAATGTGCCTCATTTCTAAAAAATATTTTTTTATCATATTTAACAGCTGAGCGTCGTGACCCATAGGTCCCTTGTTCCCCCTTGCAGTCCATCTGTAAACTGGGTGCGTTTGAAATAAGAAAGTAAAACTATCGTTTTTGAGGAAACTTTTCACAAGACTTCTTGCTGGAAGTTCAGGTATGAATGATTTTGTAATATTTGTTTGACCAGCTGGACAGTCAAGTAGTAACAAGCTTGGCTTTCTCCACTGGTGACCTGGGTTCTATTCCCGGTATGACTGTGACATTGGGTTATATTGGCCTAGCCAGGTTTGGTAGTTTTGTGCTCTCGGATTCTCTACCCCTATAGACTACTGAATGCCAGCATCTGAGCCATGGAGAATGCCTCTTACAACTATATGTATGATCCATGTTAAATAAATTAAGTTTTAAAAATTGGAAGCATATTTTATTCATTTTGCATCATAGCTACATTCATTTATGGGCCAGTGGTTTCATCTTAGCTTCTTTAGATGGAAATGTTTTCTTTGGTGAACCAGTAAAATGTTAAAACTCTGTTACAGTAGACCAGTGATCCAACTAGAAATTTATCACAGGTCTTAATTTTAGAATTAAGTTTTGAAAAATAGGAGATATGGCTGTTTTAGTTGGTACATTTATTGCATAGAGATTTTAGACCAAATACACATTTCATTTTACTTTTGAAGTTGCATGAGATGAAGTTTCACTTTTCCTGTTTCAGACCAAGTCAGTTTTCAGTGTACCTGAAATTTGGTTTAAGGTCTTGGATTTTAAAATTAATTAAATTGTTCTGTCTGGGCACACTGCTAGTTTTATATGAATGTTCAAGTAAAGGGAATAAGTGAAGTGATGCTCTCTGAATCCTTGAAAGGATGGGTTTGATATGCACAGCTGCACAGAACATCATTCAGGAAAACTGAGCACCCTGGGCCAAGGGCCACCATTTTTCTCATGGAAGAATCCTTCATCAGTCTTTACAGCATTTACTAACAGTTTTCAGATGGCCAGTGCCTGTGGATACAATAACAACCTTCTGCGTAGCAGGCATGGAGGAATTTTTACTGACTTAAAGGATTTTTCTTTTATTCTTATTTTTTGTTTCCTCTAATTCCACAGGTTGGCTGGAGCCATTGCTGGAAAGGATAGCAAAGAATCGCAGCATTGTAGTGTGCCCTCAAATTGATATTCTAAAGGATGAGAATTTTGAATATGTCAAACACGGCAGAATAAAGGGCATATTTGACTGGGGGATGGTTTTTAGATGGAAATCTCTCACTAACCAAGAACTAGCTGTCAGAAAAAACTGGGAGCCAATCAGGTACAGATCTGAGCTAGCCTCCAGGCAGATTCAAAACTAACCTCCATGCAGTGCTGTTGTTACAGGCGGAGATGCCATGGGGTCATGTTTGTACATTTGGAATTTATCTGTTTTTGCTGATTATTTCAAAACTATCTTCTTGGGATCAAAATATGTACTTTTGTGTTTATTTCAATAGATTTTATAAGAGAATAAAAATTTTATTTTTAAAGGCACTTACAAAATTTGAATTTATGGACAGTTACATATAATATGATTTAAGTGATATCCTACTAAGCCCAAGAAACCTGGTGTTTACATTGGCTGACAGTATAACTTCTCTATAGAAGCTTTTATCATAATAGAAACATTTGTATGTAACATAATGCAGTTTTCATATTTGCAGCATATTTGCAAAAGCTTAAGTTTTTTACATTCATTTGAAAAAGAAGAACAATTTTATATTGTACTAGTTATAGACTGAACATTTATTTTGAAATATTTAATATATTCAAAATTTTAAGTATTGCCATGTAAATATTGGAGTACCTGTCCACTATTTGCAGATTGCTATTAGAAATTAATATAAAAATTGGTAAAATAAAAGTAGTTTCATCATTGGGATAGTCAGTCCACCTGTGTAGACAGCACTGCTGGTAGGTTGACAGCTATATAGGCTGTTTACTGTTGTGGACACCGTCTACTTTCTGTCTCTGAAGGCCTGATATAGCGCTCTCTGTCTCTGCCTATGTCACTTTGAACCACACAAGTTTTCTGTGTTAGGCATGATTCTGAACTCTGCACCAATTACCTCTCAGTGTTCTTGGCGATGTTCACTAGTTGTTCTGATTGTGTGTTTCAAACCCTTAATAAACCTCAAATATACATTCTAAGGAATTCAAGCCTCCATCATGGGGGGGGGGGGGGGGGGCGGGGGGGGGGGGGGGGGGGGGGGGGGGAGAGGTCTGTATTGTTGGATGCTTTCAAAATCATGGTTATGTTCACTTATTGGACTAATATTCCCAGGTTCATTTGTACAGGAGTGAATGTACAATTGTGAATATTCCTTGATGTCATATTTCCAAATTCCAAAATCCTAGATCAACCCCATTATTGGATATTTATCAGAAAAGTACATGGAAATAAAATATGTGATAAAATGTGTGAAGCCTGCATGACTGTGGTATAACATAAGAAATACCAAATACCACTGGAGGGTGTCCGTCTTCTGCTAATGCATAGCGCCATACCATTGCTTCAGGGAGCTTCTGGTGTACCAGATTTATTTTGTTATAATATTGATATCACAGATGCTTCCATTAGATAGGAACCTGAATTCTGTAGTTATGAATTACCTATTAATCATGTGGGTTACTGGTACATTACAATCAATCTTGAGCTACCGCCTTGCTTGTATGTGCCGAGTCAGCAATTATTAATTAGATTCAGATGATTATGACATATACATCAGTAGAAAAATAGATTTAGGATGGTTATTATGGCATTGCCTGAAGCTTCATTCACATCAGCTGCAAATTGTTAATTTAAGGTTTTATATATGTTTTATAATGAAACCAGCATTGAAGAAAATTAGATTTGTTATCACCAATGAATATTTATATTTACAAGCATGAAGGTACCATTAGTTTGTGATTAGTCTTTGGTATCTGGTTGCTTTTATTGGAATCATGTAATTCACTTTAATTAAAGAAGTAAATTAGGCCATTAATATTAATTTTAATTAATGGGGCACTCGGTTACAAGACCCAAGTCTCATTTTTCTACACTCTATCATCTTATCGTGTTCTATTGCATGTTCTCCCTGACATATGTATATTTCAGATGCTTATGTTACCTTGTCTATATGCTGCTAATATGTCTGTAAATTTTTTTTTCAATCCTATTATTATAAAAGGTGTTCCAGTCTTTAGGCAAAACAAACAGTGCAAAGTAGCTAGTGGAGGGTTGTCAAATGATGGCTTTGTTTGTTTTGAGAAAATTATGTATACAGTGAAATCTTACCAGATGACCACTCGGCTATTGTGACCACCCCTCTTACATGAACACTTCAGCTGGTCCCACATGTTAGCCAGATATCACTGTACACCACAAAATATACAATGTACTACAATCCATAGCCAGATAAAGAAGACAGATAAAAAAGTACACACAGAAAAAAAGAATAAAATTATGAATCTGAAACATGAGGAAACTTAAAAAGATTTAAAAACCCAGAAAAGAGAGAGCTGTGCAATACATAAAAGGATTATTGATCTTGGCTGGATTGAGATTACAGAAAACTGAACAAAATACTCAGACAAAGGAAACTGAATAAAACAGGCATACAGAGAAAATGAATGAAAGAAAGCTGGACTAAATCAGCAAGAGAAGTGCATCATACAAACCTGAATCTGAACAACACAAAGTGAGACATACAAAACAGCAAACACAACCTACAGAAAAAGGGAAACAAAATAAAGGTACAAATCAAAGAAAACAAGAGAAACAAGAACAAAACAAAGGCAGACAAAAGAAACTAAACTGTAGTATAAAGCCAGACAAAATGAAACTGCAAAGTGTAATCAAGCAAAAGAAAACTGAACACAGTCTGACAAAAGAAGGGGAAAAAAAAACATGAACAAAGGGAGCTGAACAAAAAGTTTGACAAAGAAAACTGAACAAAAGAAATCAGAACACAGAAAATAAAACAAAGTAAACAAGACAAAGAACACTGAACAAAAACAAAGCTGGACAAAAGGAAATTGGACAGAATGAATCTGAAAATAACAAAACCATGATATCTCAAAACTGAGAAGAAGATAAATGAACAAACAGATCTGGACAAGCTAAGGTGATGCAGTATTAGGACCAGAAAAATCACTCGGAATGAATAAGATAACTTTATAGGCACTGCCAATCAGAATGTCAGTTTGGTCTGGCACATGTGCCATAATATAAACTGTTTATTGTCTGTTCTACAAAGGGATACCTACTGAAATGTGGCAATATTCTTATAAGCTGAAAGATCAGTTTAAAAAAGAAGTTGCATTCAAGAAATGAAGCACATGCCTAATTGACTAGAATCAAGTAATTGAAAAACTGGTATGTTGCAAAGAGGTAAAGAAACTGTTAAAGGTTGATGCCTTAAATGTTTGGTGTCATAAATATTCTAAAAATGCAACTGTTAAAGTAGGTTTGGGTACACATGAATGGGCAATACCGTCTCACCTAGTCAAAGTATTTAGGTTTGATATATAAATTCATCATCTCATATTTGGTCTATATTACTACCTCTTTCACTGCGCTCCTCTCTTTAGCTATGATATGATTGCCAGATTTTGATGGGCACCCCTTTGTTTGACAGACTTTATAATTATCTGAATAATGCACCATCAGATTTCTGCATTTACTTTATGTTCTGTGTGCTTGTGCATTCCACTCTTCTTTAATGTCACTATCTCACACATCTTACTCTTTGTACTTCTGTTGCTTTTTTGATATTTGATTTTGTACAGCAAAATGCACTCATGAATATTCATATATATATTCATTGGTTTGCATTTAATCCTAAGTATATCATGAGTTTCATTTATCAAACCACAGTTGTTTTTTGTTTATTGTGGATAAAAATGACTCTGACTCCACAGTAAAGATGCCTTTTTTCTCAGTCCAGAGGTATATTCTTAATGTATGTATATATATATATATGTATGTATGTATTATTTTTGTATATTATTTATTTTTTTCCACATGAACTACATCATTACTTATGCATGCACATACATCACAACATAAAATCAGTTATTCACGGGACACACTGTTTATGACCAAATTCTTTTGATTTAATGTAGATTCCATTAACCATTATTTGTCACCAAAGAGTTCATGTGAACAATATAAGTTAATGTGCAGCATGAGAACTGATAATTTTAAAATGTTTCTTAATTAATTAAACTATTGATGTGTCTAAAACTATCCAGTGATACACCGCCTTACATATTACACAACAGTAACCCTATATGACCTGTGTCAGCAAAAATGATGTCATTGTTCCCACAGGGTGCACTCAGGGTTTTAAGTTAATTGCAGATATTTCATCCAAACATTAACCACAGTTATTGACTAACAGAAGTCAGTTTTGTCATACATGTATTGACCATCAGATCTCGCATTTCAGCTTATTCTTGGTAAAGTTACCCATAATTAAATTACCTGTATGTAATGTTAGTAATTTGGTGAAATGTTTTAGCTGTTAAAATCATTTGTACTTTTATTTGTATATTTATACAGAGGAATGTAGAGTGAATGTCTATTCCGGATTGAAATCAATGTATTTATATGCACTAAAAGTGCAGGGTCACTGTCCTGTGCATCTCTCTTCAACATATGTTTAATATTGAATAAACTGTAGTGCTAATATATCAGGATGTTCTTAAAAAGCATTTAGGTTATTATCAAGAGCCTTTTTTTGTAGTGTTGGTTATAGATTTTGACCAGATGTTAAAAAAAAAACAGGCTAAAATTTTGGGCCATGAGTATGAGAGCAGCTGATAATACAAGATCATAAAAAACTGACTTTACCTAAAATGAAGTAAAAAGGCTTGCTTTTATGTTCATTGAGTGTTCTTAAGATGGTTTTTTACTTTAAATTGTGTAAAAGACTTTATTTAAGTGAGATTGTATTTAATTTTTATCAATAAGCAGGTATTATAACAGTGTTTGATGATTTTCTTATTCTAAGTCACCTTCTTTGGCTCTGCAGGTATTATTTCAATGCTTGTCAATTTCTTATTCCAGGTCACCCACTATGGCTGGTGGTTTGTTCTCCATCAGCAGAGAATACTTTGAATACCTCGGGACATACGACCCAGGGATGGATATCTGGGGTGGAGAAAATCTTGAGCTCTCATTTAGGGTATGGTATTGTTTGAAGCTTAATAACAGTAATGTTAAATTTGATTTCACCATCAGTCCCTACTCTCTCACTGTACTGTCTTTAACTCATCTTATATCATCTGGTTCCTCTTGGAAATGAATACTTGTGCTTATCAGGCTCGAATTAGTCTCCGCCTTATGTCACATAGCCAGTCCTTAACTAAAAGGTTATTTTTACCTGACTTCAGAAAGAGGTTAAATAATTACCCTAGGGGTCACACTACTGGTGAACCAGGTGGGGGTAATTATTATTCAAACCCTCTTTCCATCCCGGATGAGCCCCCATTTTATCATGTGGACAGACCCTAAACATAAAGTCATTTTAATCATTGGGAAATAGAGTAGGGATATTCCTTGATTTGAATCCAAATTTGTGGCAAACTAGTTCAGTGTTCCAACTACTTTACCAAACGTCAATGGCAGGACAGGTCAGCCTTTTTCTGTACCTGTAACACATAACAAATACTACACATAGCACATATTGCTATGCATGTCTTTTTTGTTGAACATTATTTAAATCAATCACTATCCAGCTCAGATATTCCTATTTTAATTTGATAAAATTGGAATTATCTTTTAATAGATATGTGATACATAGATTTATAACAAAATTTAGATTAATTATATGATTAATATATTTGTTATATTAAATTGTATCATATTTTATTACATAATATAAAGCTAGCAAATTAGCCTATAATTTTTTTTGCAAATTATATTATTTTTTTTAACAAATTAGAATGTTTTATCAACATAGAACATTTTAGTATATATTGTGTTAAAATATCATATGAAATGGTAGAGTATATTACATCTTAAGTTATTTTATGGATGCCTTGGTTCCATTGCTGTTATGTGTATCATTCGGCATCAATTTTTGTTTCACTATAAGAATGGATTTTTTTCCATTTCAGATATGGATGTGTGGAGGCACATTAGAGATTATACCATGTTCTCATGTGGGGCATATATTTAGAAAAAGGAGTCCATATTCGTGGAAGACGGGGGTGAACGTTGTGAAGAAAAATTCTGTGCGAGTAGCTGAAGTGTGGATGGATGATTATAAAAATTATTATTATGAACGTTTTAACCATGAATTAGTAAGTGTACTTCTGCATATGTTGTGGGTCATTTATGTGCAATATTTTATATCATCAAGTCTGTAATCTGTTTTCGTTACCTCAGTAACAGTAAAACATGCCTGTGGTTTTGTAGTGTTTTACTTGTACAATCTAAAAATGTACAGCTAAAAGTTTTTTCTTTTACAAAATGAGTAATGGTAATTTGCCTCCAATAGTTGAAGATGAAACTCTCCGGCAGTGAATGAAGCATTTGGTTTATCTGAATGATACTTTAAAAACATTCAAGATATCAACTAGAATCAATGTGCTGAAACTATGGTCATACCATGTCTACATAACCTGTCTAAAACCTTTGTTGTCACACTAAATGTTTGTCATCTTAGAATTTACTAATAATTTATTACTTTTGTTAATGATGTAATTTGAGTGTTTTAATCTTAAACAACCTTTTAATCTCAAACCACCATCTTAGACAGGGAACACATTATAGGATCCTTTTCACATTATCAAAGTAATATAGAAATGAAAAAGGCAACTTGTCGATGTTGTAATTTTACTCAACCTTGCATTTAGCATAATAACATTGATTAAATTAAGTAAAGTAATATCTGCTACAACTTCAAGGTGTTACTAGTATATAGTAAAATTTTATGTAAATGTGCAAGAAAAACTCACATTTATGCATACTTGATGTTGTTTCAGGGTGATTATGGTGATGTATCTGCAAGAAAACAGTTACGGAAACGATTAAAGTGTAAATCATTTAAGTGGTACATATCAAATGTTTATCCTGATTTATTTATACCGGGGGATGCCTTAGCATCAGGGGAGGTAAGTCAACTTTATATTTACTGTATTAAAGGCACCTATTCACCTGAATTAATTGTAGAGTTTATATGATTCCTGGCTACATATTGATGAAGTGTAGTTTATTCCCACTAAGGAAGTTTTCCGTAACACTGCTGTGATGGCAGCATGAGGTTGTGTATCTACAAGCTGTTTGTAAACATTGTACATATGCCCATGTTGACAAATACAAAAATCATGTGACCTGTGGTCAGTAATCCTTCAATAATTCATGTATTGATAAAATGTGTTTAATGTGTACATGTTTTCATGAATATTAAGTTTGACTTACATTAACTCTGTAATTTTGCAGGATTTGTTCTCTTTAAATATGCTATAATTTTTAGTAATTTTCAACTTTTAGGTCAGGAATAAGCATCTTCCAAAATGCCTGGATAGTCCAGTGGACAAGCTTTCAGTGAAAGCCAACAGCCCTATCAATATTTGGCCCTGTCATAACATGGGTGGCAACCAGGTACTGCTAGGGCTACCTGCCGGGCAAAAAGTGTACTAACCACATCCTCTCCATTGTTTCATAGGTCACACTGGGGCTGGTTAAAGTCATTGTTGATGCTGTTAACTCATGTTACAGAGTGTGGGTTAGAAGAACGCAGTCCTAAAAAATACGAACCTCTCTTTTGGAAAAAAAAAAATATATAGAACTTGCTGTTGAAATTCTCAAGCTTTCATTGCAAAATATTTGTGTCTTCGTTTCAGAGTAAGAAATTAATAATTATGACCAATGTTATCAGGACCCATCTTTCCATATTTAGATCACTTTTGTCATTCTGTTGTTGTACAGCCTTTACTGTCATGTTTATGCCATACACATCTGATACATTCCAAACATGAAATTTCTTACAAAAATACTAAAAAAAAGTTTGGTAAGGCCAAAATAAAAAAAAGGTATGGTTCTCAGGCACTTTTTTTCAGAAATCAGTGCGGGCGAGCGTTTTTTTTATTTTTAATTTTTTGGTATGTTTCGATATAAATGTCAAATAATAAGGAAAAAACATGATTATAACAGATTTATTTTGCTAAACACGTAAAAGCACCACATTACAAAGGAAATTGTATGATTTTATCTTCTTGAAAGAAATGTCCGAGCGGCTGCAGCTCCAAATTGGTAAGTTTCTATTGAAAATCAAAATAAAAATGTTTGATGCGGGGGTTTAAAATTGATGCGGGCAGTGCCTGAGAACCATACCTTTTTTTTTTTTGGCCTAAACTGTTTATGTTGACCACATGGCACCAGAGAGAGGTTATGATAAACATCTTCTAAGCCACACCACTTGTTAGCACTTGATATTGTACACATATAATATGCAGAGCCTGGAAATTGCTACCTGAAACATTGATTTTTCTCAAGCCATTCAAATTAAAAGTAATTTTGTATTAATTGATACCTATCATGATTGTGTATATGTATAGTGCAAATTTGGTGGAGAAAATTATTAAACTGCTTTTGTTGTTAAATGAAAAAGATACTATACAGACATACCATTTTACCAACCTGTGGTTTAAGACCATTTAGTCAAAATTCAAAAATAATTAAAGCTATTACTTAGAAATTATGTCCTTGCAGTTTGTTTCAAAATTAATTGAGGTCCTTGAGGCCATCCTAGAAAAAAATAAATGCCAGACAAAGTAAAATTGTATGGGCAGTTAATTTTGTAATTCTTCACACTATCAAATGTTGTGCAAAAATAAAAATCAGTATTTCATACTGAAAGTATTTTATTCTGGTTTATCTTGTGGATTTTCTTTACTATAGACAATTCCAGGTTCTGCATGCTTCACGTTTTAGTCTGTGTTGCTGGTGTCATATGTAAGTCATCACCATGTGATTAACATATACTTTACTCTCCTGAGCTGTAACTTTACATTCATCTAATGTGATAGGTTAAGCTAACACACTGAATGGTTAAAGGTACAGAGAACAGACTGGATTTTATCATTCCTTCACCAAGCTGTCAGTGCATGTTTTATCTATCATCTTTAATATAAGTTACCAGTGAGTACTTTTGATTCGACGATTATAAAAGACAAAATGATGACATCTGTATCTAACTATGCGGGGTTAAGCTAACCTTTGGAATGGATAAAGGTACATAGAACAGACGGGATGTTACCGTCTTCTCAGTAAGCTGTCAGTGCCTGTGTTATTTATCCATAATATTTAATTTAATAATTTAATATGCACCCTCTTTACTTTAAGTGATCATTGGGTATTTTTGACATGATTATTATAATAGGCAAAATGATAAAATCTCAATTGAACCTCAATCAGTAGACAGTGTCACCAACAATACATGGACCTGTCATCTAAATATATTAAATAAATAAATAAAGCATGACAACACAGACTCTGGGATTCAATAAGGCTCCACTGATCCTGAGCATAGAGAGGCCAGAATGGTTTAAGGATTTATATGATCATGTGGTTGAGCACATGACTCAAAGCAAGAAGATGTTAGTTTGAATATCAACCAAGGTAATGAGATATGTCATGGTCAGCAATGGGACACACCTAAGGGCTTAAATACAGGTGCAGTAGTCACTGGGCCTGGTTATCACCAGTATATACAATGAGTACGCTCCCCAGGCAGCGGAAATCTTGTGCTTCTAAAGAAGCTACTGATTTTCCCGCTGCCTGCTCTGACCCTTTATGATGCACTTAAACACCAGGTGGTGCACATGGGTCTGTCTGCTGAAAGACTGCTGATGTGATGAGCAGCCAACCAAATGCAAGTCAACAAACACTCAACAGGCATCAGGCTCCGCCCAGAAACCACGTCTGGGGCAATACTCTATGAGCCTGTTGCCTGTTCAAATGGTCACTGGGGCGATGAGCTGTCATTCAAAACGAAATGAACAACATTGGCTTCGTGTATTCCTCCCTTGGCTGTTAAACTATTTTGTCTTCCAGCACAGGGTCTCATCAGATGCTGCCCTCTGGTGTAGAGATTCAGGATATAAGGTCATAACAAACAGTACTTATGATATAGGTAGTTGGCCTATGGGTAAAGCGCTGTGTAAAGAGCGTAATACAATGAGATGTAGCATGTGTTACTGCTTGGTCACATAATCTGAAACCATATTGGATTCTGCAGATATAAATATTTAGTTAAGATTTCATGGTATGGTGGTATGTTCCAGTAATGGGGACGAATACACACCTAGGGGGTTGCAGGATATACAGTGAGATGAAGCTTGTGCTACTAACTGTTCAGATAATGTAAAACCGAAATGGAATTCTGCAGATATACATATTAAGTTAAGATAGCATGGTATGGTGCTATGTCCCAGCAATGTGGACAAATACACCCCTAGGGTCTGTAGGTGCAGCAGTCACCGGGCCTGGTTACCACCAGGATATACAATGAGATTTACAACTACCCGGTCACCTAGTCTGAAACCAGAATGGAATTCTGCAGATTTACATATTAAGTTAAGATAGCATTTAAAAAATGGGGGTGGTTACCCCCAACAACAACAAAATTGAAAAAAATCCTAGAGAGGTTATAGGAGCTATCTCGTGATTAAAAATAAGGAAACTTGGTTAGAAACCTTTTTCAAACAATAGAAATATTTTGCAGAACCCTTTTGTGTAGATATTAAAAGATTAATGTAAAATACTCATTGTTGATGACTTTGAACCAGAAAACAAGTATAGAGGAAAGTGAGGTGGTAAAATAAAATAAGATTGAATTATATTTGTTAAAAATTATGAAAGCTTATTTAAATTCTATGTTAACTTGTCATCCTTTATTTGATTAATATTATAATATATAACAAAATCCAAATTGTATCCTAATATATTGAAAACTTAGTACTTTAGCTGAATCAATTTTGTATCATGTGCAAACCCCCTGCCCCCAAAAAAATAAATAAAAAAAATAAAATTGCTGACCTTTTGAATGTAAATGGGGAAAACAACTAAGAGCTATTGAATCTCCAGATGCCAATCATGTAATTGTTTTTATGCTGAGTGGAGCACCAGACAGCCTGAAATTTGAACTGAATGTATCCGTTATCGTTCACCATTTTTGTGCAAGTTCTTTACCTTCAGCTATGGGGACCAGGTGCATTAACCAACCACTGACATCTGTGCTCAATTTGAACTCCTCACCACAGCTCTAGGCTGACTCAAATGTATCCAGGGGCCCAGAATATGTATCAGATTCATGTATATACAGCGCCAGGCATTTGGCATTGAACTGTTGATGTTAATGGGTGCAATGAGTAGCTTTAAATTCTACCCTCCCAAAGATATGCTGTGCTCTCTCTATAAAAATTCTGTATAAATTTTCTGTATAAAAAAAAACTCTATGTTTTCAAAAATGTCTTGTTGAAACTATGAATTATACTAATGGAATCCATTATTGTTGGCACTCTGAGTATAAGCATTACTCATATCCTGGCAAAATAAATGATAAGTAAAGGTTTAAGTGTCAATTTTGTATTCCCATATACATTATCAATTAAGGATTTTTGGCTGGTCATTTGATAATGAATTATCTTTTTCTCCTCACAGTTTACATTCGCTTAACATTTAAGTTTTCTTTTGCAGAACTAGCAAATATTGCTCTGTGCCCGATACATTCAAAGTCAGACTATAAGTTCAAGGAGAGGAGTTCCGAGTGATCTGTTCTTGTGTCTGTCTGTTTGTGTGTCTCACTCGTCTGATTAACCCTGTGTTACAGGTTCGCAACTCAGCTGCTTCGCAGTGCCTTGATAGTTCTGTAGAGAACAATGCCATGAGTAAACCTATAAAAATGTGGCCTTGTCATAACCAAGGGGGCAACCAGGTATTACTAAACAACGGTGGTGGTGGTGGTGGTGACCAACACACACATACACACACCCTCACACACACATGGCCATCTCAGGGACCAGCTTGTATACTTGTACAGTAAAACCTCACTTGACGACCACCTCTGTTTAGTGACCACTTCAAAATAATGACCACTTTTTTCTTGGTCTCCATGCTGTTTTATTTTTTTGCTATTTATATAAGGTCCCATTGGTGGTGGTAATTTGGAGGTTTACTGTATCTGGATGTACAGCAGAAATGTGTAGTTGTACCTTTCAGTTGATCTGAAAGTTTAATTAATTTAAGAAAATTGAAAAAGAAATATGTTCTTATCTGTATAATTTACAGCAGAACCTAGATTTTCTATATCTCTTGTTCATCTAAATTCTAGTTTATTTGTTAAGTCAAAACCAGCAACCAAATATTCCTTCTTTCAGTTAAATTGTTAACTGTATCTCTTAGGAGGTTCATATATCTGATAAAAAATAAGTTAATTGTCTGATTGCAAAGAATTCCAGCAATGAAATGTCCAGTGACTCTATTGGAAAATATGTTTTATCTTATTATCAATTTATTTGCTATCTTGGAATATGTAATGTTATCCATGTTGTAATGTAATAGCATATATGCATATGTGATAGCTGATTCCTTGTGTATCTGGATGAGTTTATTGTCCTCTGAGAAATTCAGATAAACAAGGGTGTACTGTATTAAAGATACAATTGAATCACAGTGCATAATACTGTTTGAAGTTTGGAGTAAGTGTAGCACTGAGTAGCATGAAATACCCATGACAAATGATTTCTCATTAAAATTAAGCCAGTGTTTGAGCTGAAATAAAATATAAAATTGTATCGCCAGACATAGTCTGGAGATACTATGGTTTAGGCACGGTTGCGCCGCCGCCGCCGCAGAGATTTCTTTTGGACACAATAACTCAAAAAATATTTCAAGGATCTTTTTCAAACTTGACACATTTATAGATATAGGTGAGAGGACGAAGCCTATTTAAAATGGGGTCATGACCTCAACTAGGAGAGTGACCTTGACCTTGAATAGATCCATTTTTGGGGAAAATCACACAAATTCTTAAATATCTCAAGAAATCTTTCATGGATTTATCCAAAAATCAAGTTGGACAAAGATCTTGGATAGTGATGTCATGTACCGGAAACTGGTGGTGCCACCTAGTGTCCTTTTCTTGTTTTTGTGCTGTTTAATACCCCCATCATAGCCACTTGACAGTACTTTTAGCATCACAAGTCAAAAACTGATTGACAGATTTCTTTAATATTATGCATGTACATAGGTATGGGTTATGGGATGATGTATATTAAAATTGGGGTCATGACCTTTCCTTTGAGAGTGGCTTTGACCTTGAATATTACCATATATGGTGAAAATCACATAAAATCATGAATATCTTAAAAAGGGATGCATGGATTGGTCCAAAAATCAAGTTGACGGAAGATCTTGGATAGTTTTGTCTTATGCAGAAGATAGGTGGCGCCACCTGTTGTCCTTTTTTTGTTTTGTTGCGCCTTTGAATACCCCATCATTGCCACTTGACAGTATATACTGTGAGCATTATAAGTCAAACAGTAATGGACAGATTTCTTTCATGTTATGCATGTATATAGATATGGTTTATGGAATGAGGTATATTTCATTTTAAATTTAATTTTAAAATTTAATTTAATTTAAATTATTTTTTTTGAAATTTAATTTTTTTTTTCAAATGTTGGATATTTTGGAATGCAGTTTATTGATTTGGGGTCATGACCGTGACTATGAGAGTGACCTTGACCTTGAACATTCCCATATTTGGTGAAAAACATAAAAACATAAAACCTCATTTGTCTGGCGATACTATGGCACCAGCGGTGCCAAGAAATGTCTAGTTATATATATGTTACAACATCCTTCAGAACAAGTCAGTGATCTGAGGTGGCCAAGTGTTAGAGTTTTAAGTATAGGGTGCTGTAAAACTGCCATATAGTTATTTTAAAATAAACCCTGGTTGACAACCAGAGCCATGTGGTGTGAATTCATGGAATCAGATATCCTGAAGGGAGATTTTACAATTAAAAATTACATTGTTATAACTTACAAGAGAGATTGAGGATTCTTAATGTGTCATCAAGAAATCATAGTCTCTTGTTTGCGGCTCAAACAGCAGATGGTGCTGGTAGTCAACTGAGGTACCTTTTACTGTAAAAATATGGCATTAAAGTACCCCTCTGATTTATATATGTATGTATATATTTCAATGTATTATGTACTTTAGTAATATAACATGAAGTATTTATATAGAAAAAAAAAGAAAAATAAACATGACATGTATTAAATTTTTAAGTCTAATCTTTTTTATTCACAATCAGATAAATCATATTAATTAACAAAGTATGATGTACAGTACTGAAGAAAACCATAGTTTTGCAAAATATTAATTCATGTTAGATTTACAAAAAAAGGAGAAAATATTAACAATATAACTAAAAAAATGTGGTTATAAAATTCTATTAGCATAATGATTTTCAGTATTAATTTTCCACTTAAATAAACAGCCCTGTATATATTAAAGCTATTTCACATATATTTATCCCTTAATTAAACATAAAAGCAGAATTTGATATTGTCAACTGCAAACCAGTGATTGTATTTTATAATCTTATGTTTAATGTTGTATTTTGTAGTATTGGATGCTCAGCAAAAGTGGTGAGATCCGCCGTGATGAGGGGTGCATGGACTACGCGGGTCAATTTGTTATGATTTACCCTTGTCACGGCATGAAGGGTAACCAAGAGTGGTTATATGAAGATGTAAGTAACGATGCAGTCACACCTCAAACTCTCATGTTTATATAGAAACTATTAACCAGCTTCTGTGGTCTTTTGGTTGGGTACAGGACTCAAAGCTGCGAAGTTTTGAGTTCAAATCTCAGTTATGGAGGGGTGAAATTTTTCAGTTGGCTCCCACCCAGGGTGAGTTCTGTGCAGGTTTAATGATCAGGCAGTGCCCCGCAGCTGTGTATCACTCACAAACTAGTGGATCTTTAGGGCTCCTCAGTGTTATGACCCAGCAATTGGGTAATTACACACTTAGGAACCACAGGGGCGCTAGACACCAGGCCTGGTTGACAACATAATACAAAATAACATGATAGGAATCGAGCAATACTGCCCTGTCATGTAGTCCCAAACTAAAATGGAACTTTGCAGATGTACTTACCAAGATTAGGAATTAGATAAGACAGGATAAAAATGGAGGTGGCTACCCCCACCATAAAATCTTTAAAAAAAGTAGAAACTGTCATGTTCTTATTGAAATTGTCTCATTTATATAGAAACTATCCCCTTTATACAGAAACTGTAATCTATATATAGAAACTAGAAACTCTCATTTGTATATAGAATCGGTGGTAAAATCATATTCGATGATTAAATGATAAAAAATGACTGATGATCGATTATTAATAAATTATTTTATGTACCATCTATATTACCATGAAGTATGCTGTGTAGATTTATATTTAAAATATTGACAGAGTAAATTCAGTCTAACCTGTACATCACGCTGAAATGTCAAGGTAATGGACAGGTGGTTGACACTTATTCATTGTACATGGTAAAGTTTTAATGCTATTTGCTGTTTTGTGCCCAGTCTTTAAAATTATCTGAAGTCACAGTATTACTATTTTATTCACTCTTTCAATATAGTTTTATCTCCCATCATTACACAAGTGACATGCATATGATATCACATATATTTTTACCTCTGTTTACGCAGAATAACACCATCCGTCATAGAGTTAGCAACTTGTGTATGGAGTTATCGGCGGACGGACAGAAGTTAGAAATGAAAACATGCACGGGAAGCTCCCGCCAGCTGTGGCAGTGGAAGAGGAAAACGCCCGACGTACATAGAGACCAGATGCTCAGATAACATAGGCAGTTAATTAGTTACAGTTAAAAAGAGCTTAGGCCAAAAGAATTCAAGTTTTGTTTCCAGTCAGGATAAAAAAGCTGTCTGTATGTTTCCACTTTTTCCCAATGATATGATCAAACATGCATTATTGACATCTCTGTATTTTAAAAGTCTTTGAAATCTTATTGAAACAATGGAAAATACTTGGGTATATTGGGTCTTAAAACTTTATTTTATACCTCAGTATATAAAAATATTGCTACATGTTAGCACTTGGCCCATGCTACCTTGCTAAACTACTATAGTAGCTTGCAGCTGCAACAGGTGAAGAGTACCTTATTTTAGCCCTATTAAAGGACCTACATATTTGTAGTTTCTGAAGTATCATGTAATAGCAGGAAACCGTCGTATTGTTCTTTTTTATCACACTTTCACAAGAATTGGATATTTTAGGGGTCAGACTTTTCACACATTTAATCAAATACTTTTATTGTCTGTTTAACTGATTTATTCTGGTTATGGTTTTTATAGGAAATTTGTGCCATTTGAGGATATTTCCAGGATAACCCCAACAAAGATACTTTTTTTACATCAGCCGCTTACTAGAGGGCTCTGCTAGGCAATGTTGGTACTACCGAAAATAATCATAATCACAATTTATTAAATTAACCTATTTCCAAGTGATCTATTAAGTTATTCCCAAAATTTCTGGGTAGTTTTAATTCCCAGTCATACTCAATACTGTATTCCAGTGATAGTTGAAAAAATATTTTTTACAACTCTTACTGGAATAACTTGACTCTGAACAAAACATGAACCTCTTGGACTGGACTGAATTCAGTGGTGTTGTCATTGTGGTGAAGGTGATGGGATGATGAACATGTTGGTGACTGCTGGGTAAAACTGAAAGGCAACTAATTATTAAATAATGATTTTAATGACAGGATAACCTGTTTTGTATGTAAATTTTCATAGTAAAAATATATGTATATATGGATTAAAAATATTTAGCACTAAGATTGGTGCTGCAATTAAAGGTTTTATTCTGTTAATTTGTTTACTGTAGCACAGGGGAGAATTAAGTTGAGGGATATAGTTGGGGCGGGTGGGACAGGGGTAGGGGGTTAATTATTAATGGTGTACATGAGTTTCTTTTTCTTTTTGCACCATGTTGCACCAGTGTTATAATTAGCCGTGTGATATGTTTAATATTTGTTTGGTGAATTTTATTACGTGAAACGCTTTATTTTTATATATATATCATGATCAAGACATTGTTAAAATAAAGCAATATGCTTAAATTGTAAGTGATACCATGACATGTTACAGTTGATAACAGTTCTCGTGTCTAGGCTCTGCTAGCTGACTCAGTCCACTAAGCTGTACAGTACACCTCAGTTTGTGTACCGGAAGTGTCTTCAGTTCCTCTGTTACGCTGTAGATTGATTAGGTATATTTTGAACAAGATTCGAAGATATAAAATATTATTCAGCAACCACAGGTATAGCTGTGGTCTTCTAGTCAGCCACAGTATAATTTCAATATATTTTAATATTAAAATTGTTGTTTTAGACTGACTGGTGCTAATGACAGCAAAGGCAGAAAATCTGACTTAGATTTGCACAGCCCAAACACTCAATACAAATTTTGTAACAAACACACAATCACAGCTCAGGTCAAAGTTCACAGAAATTTCTCATTTCCTATCTATAAGCCTACTGTACCTGATATGCGATTTTGTGATTTGCAAAAATATGTACTTTTGACGTAAAGTCACAAAATTTATGAATGAATCTTATCAGCACAAAAACTTTTGTACATTTATCATTTCTGTGGACTAAGCAGGGCTAAGATCCACTTTTTGACCTATTTGTTCAGGATAATTTTAGTTCTTAGCATAGATTTTTTCAGCTAGTGTTTTGAGCCATGAGTCCAGTCCCTAGGACTGCTGTGATATAGGTTTGGATTTGGGGAGTTTTTATTTTTGTTAATTAATTACCATTATCTTGCTTTCACTTAAGAATAAGTAAACCAGTATGAAAGATTTCTAGCCACATTAGAGCAACTATGACGCCTGCACAAAAATTGTTCATATTTATATGTAATTAACATTTAAGGACAGTCATAATATCTTTTAATGGGGGAAGAGATTCTGAAAGAACAGGTGGTATTTATATATATATATATATATATACATACATATATATAAATATATATATATATATATATATATACATACATATATATAAATATATATATATATATATACATACATATATATATATATATATATATATATATATATATATATATATATATATATATATATTTGGTGAAATTTCTTGTGATCAAAAGCCCCATGTATCAATGAGGCAATGTCATAAAAGGGAATTGCGTTGGTTCAGAATAATGGGACTGGTAATCCTAGAATTACATACTGTTTTAACATTGCTTTGAAAATACATGGGTTCCCCATAAGCCTTCCCTTATGCTCTAACCTAACATATTCCAGTATATGCCCTCTCTGTTGTACAGTGGGTTGAATTTTATAATAGGGATTGGTAGTCCTATTAAATTTCACTAAATTACAGTGTACAAATGTATGATATAAAATTGCAATGATGGCCTTGCTTTATTTGTGGTGAACTTGAACAAACTCGGAGCATTGAAATAATCCAGGATTACAATACAAAGCTTACTTCTGTTGGAATTTCAAAGCATGTTTGCACAAATCTGTAAGTGAGTTTATGTAGTCTTTGTGCTTACTTACTTTAACTTTTTGCTTATAAATGACATGATCATCATTGAGGCCTATATTTCTCTTAAAAGCCGTCTCTTATTTTAGTTTACTCAAGTCTTTATTAATCTCATGTTATGCTGTGGTTATGGGGCACTTTTACTTCAGGCACAGAAACCTAGGTGTGGAGGGGACAGGGACTTCCCCTTGTGTATACTTGGAGATTTGAAATTAATTTGGAATTAATTTGAAAATAAAACATTGCCTATTAGAAACAAGGTGCGTATTCATCCCTTTCTCACTTCACTTCATTATGAATGCTTTATGTGCACAGTTACATATATATATATATATATAAATATATATATATATATATTCTTTACCTTACCCATTCAACACTTTTGGTTATAGCTGGGATAGAGGTTAACCCCCCAGTGAAATTAGGAATTTATATCCAAGATAATTTTCACCAGGCATTACATTTGACTCATTTTGTGTTTGTGTTTAACTGCTGATTTGTAACTGAAGCCTTAACTGCCTTGTGTATGAAAGGCTTATTTTATGTCCAGTTTTAACATCTCATTAGCAAATCCAGAATGGCACTGCATATATATGATATGGGGGGGGGGGCAAGTCTGAATATTTATTTATTGCAGATTTGTTTATTGTGTAAAATACCTTCATGCCTATGGTGTTGGCATTTAACTAAAGAAACACAAAATAAGTATTAATATGACACATTTCTACCCAAAGTACTTATTTGTTATTCACTTAATTATTTTTCTTCCCCCCCCCCCCCCCCCCCAACCAAAAAAAAAAAATTTTACCACGTTTTTTTGCACTCAAACTGATGATCTATAAAAATAACATATGATCAGGTTGATGTTGATGAAATCTTGCACTTTATATACTCAAGGAAAATGTTATGTGTGTAATTGATCCTCATATTGGATCAACAATCAGTGTAGCTCATCCTTAAAAGGATCTAGACAGGATCAGAGATACTGCGCATCTTATCATCATATTATGTGTAGTTTATGGTATTGTACTTAAATTAGCAGAAGCAAGGATATGAAAATGGATAGACACAGGATTCACTTATGACCAGAGATGTTGTTTATATACGTGTAAATTGTGAAACAGGACAATTTTGCAGCAAACATATGTCTACAGATTTATTGGGAGAATGATTCACAAAGTTTCACTTACACTGCATCCGTTACCTCTGGGATTTATGGTGATCACCGAATATCAAGCAGTGTAAACGACTTGCAACCTTTTGTACCCAGTTAACAGAATAAAAGTCCCAGTGACCGTATGTCTAGATTGACATAGTAACCAAACATGAACTGAATTATTATTTACTTTTCATGTCACATTTGCTCAAATTTATTTGACACTTAAAATTATTATTTTCACGAGTAAAATCTTGGTTTCATTATTTCCTCTCTGGATGTAGTCATTGCTGCAGATAATTTATTAAAGGGACATAATCAGGAGCAATTTTATGCCTATTCTGTCACACACTCAGTTCAGTTTTGCTTTATACAAAAGTTTCCCAAGCAAAACCATCCCAGCACACAGTCTCAGTATGTTGCATACGGCTGTTTAAAACCTTGTTATGGCTCTGCGTGAGACCATGTGACCATGCGGTGTTACAGCCAGCAGGAACATGTATTACATTTTTTGTGATTAGGCCCCTTTAAATGATCTGCCTTACCTTTATTAAGAATTCCATCACAAGGGTTTTACTTGAATAGTTTGAGATCATTTTAATGGCAAAAGATAGGATTCTGAAAATCTGTTTTTTTGTTTGCTGCTGCAATTCCTTGTTTCACAGTTTTTTTAAAGCTGGTCAGTTGTTTAAATGCAGTACTTTTACACCATCACAGGATTGCTTTTTGATTTGTATTGTTTATAAGCTTTGTATATTCATCACAGAAAGTTTGTTACATAATAGCAGAATTATAATTTATTTCAAATTTAAAAGGGATGTAATGAAATCTTGAATCTTATATATGTATGATTAAGATGTGTAGTTTGGGGGAGAAAATATGGGTCATTGATATGTAAATGTATATTTTTAGGGAACATGAGAAAATTTTGATTAACATTGTGATAGGATGAATGGAATTCACACAGAAAAAAAATGCCCTATATTTTTGGGTGTATGAATCTGTCCATTTGTGTGTGTGATACGTACGTAACCCTGCTCAAGTGTTAAATCACTACCCACAGAGGACCCACAAACCAGAGTGCCTTACAAGGTCACTGTGAGTGGACGTAGTTGTACTGTTTAGTGAAATGTAGGATGTCTAAGAATAAAATATCTTCTATAACTTTTTTGTCTTGTCTTTTTTATCGGTATATATAATGAATGCTTATTAATCAGTATTATAATTTTGCATATTACTGGTTCTGCAAGAACGTTGATATATATATGCCTAATATAGCAGGATATTGAAAGTAAGGCAAAATACACCAAAAACCCTCTGTATTGTGAGCACCTCCTTGAATTGTACATCAGTCTATGTTTGGACCTCCATTATGTGTACCT
This sequence comes from Sipunculus nudus, assembly GCA_026874595.1. Classification (NCBI taxonomy): domain Eukaryota; kingdom Metazoa; phylum Annelida; class Sipuncula; order Golfingiida; family Sipunculidae; genus Sipunculus; species Sipunculus nudus. The sequence continues at coordinate 34,544,306 of CM049318.1, forward strand.
CTGCCCCACCCCCCCACCCCAATATTATGGGCACCTGTTACATGCTTCTCTATTATGAGCCCATTTCCTTTATGGTCACCTGTCTGTCATATGTCCCTCTGTTATAGATACCTTTATATTACGGACAGCTCTGATATATGCACCACTCTATTACGTACCTCTCTGGTATGTGTTTCCCTCTATTATTTGCACCCATGACCCCTCTCTATTACAGCTCTGGTATATGTACTCTTCTGTGATGGGAACCTATTCTGTCCACCTTTTTATTGTGAACTTTTATTGTGGACATCTCTATGATGGGCCACAAGCACCTCTCTCTGTTGTGTATGCATTTCTTTATTATGGACGCGGCTAATATGGACATCTCTATAGGCCCCTCTGTTCTGGATACATCTCTACTAGGGACATTACAGACATGAGGTGGTCCTGTGAGTAGAAAGTTTTGAGGTCTGTATCTTCTATATTGGCACTTCTGTATTCTTAGCAAAGATGCATGTCCCATCAGTTTCTATATATTAGAGGTTCCTCTGCAGGCCTGTATTCCTTATGTTAAACTTAATGCAACAACTTAGTACACATCCATCTAAGACAAGACATTATGGTATGGACAGCAGCCATCAGTCCATGAACTTTTCCATGTTGCCGTGATAACAAGAATTTGTTGATTTTCACTATAACTGGGTTTTCCTTTTAACCAATAGATTATCTTGCTGGAGTTTGATTAAAATTTCATGTTAAAGGTCAATAGGTATTGCCATGAAAACTTAACACAAAGATGATGGCGTTGGATTAAACTCAACAGATATACAAACCAATGTTCTATGTACCCAGAGTTAAATTTTCATCAAATCCATGCATGTTTAATGAGGTCACACGACCGAGGACAGACACATATGCACCTTTGCAGTGCTTTATCAGTATTTTTTTATGCCCCCGCCACAGAGTGCCGGGGCATATAGTTTTACCCATGTCCCTCATTCCGTCCTGCCGTCATTCCGAAATCAAACAGTTGTACAGACTTTTTTTTCGCAATGCCTGCAGATATTGGCCTGATTTTCGGTGTGTGGGCAGATAATGACCAGTTACAGATCGAGTTCGCGTTTCGTCCCAGTTGACCTACTTTTGACCGTTTTACGGCTCCTAAACTTAGAAACTTCATGAAAATAGAAATTTTCATGACAAATACACATGTACGGACTTTTTTTCGCAATGCCTGCAGATATTGGCCTGATTTTTGGTGTGTAGGCAGATTATGACCAGTTACAGATCAAGTTTGCGTTTCGTCCCAGTTGACCTACTTTTGACTGTTTTACGGCTCCTAAACTTAGAAACTTCATGGAAAATAGAAATTTTCATGACAAATACACATGTACGGACTTTTTTTTGCAATGCCTGCAGATATTGGCCTGATTTTTGGTGTGTAGGCAGATTATGACCAGTTACAGATCAAGTTTGCGTTTCGTTCCAGTTGACCTACTTTTGACCATTTTACGGCTCTTGAACATAGAAAATTTCATGAAAAATATGAACTTGCATAACAAATACATACGTACAAACTTTTTTTCCTCAATGCCTGCAGATACTGGCCTGATTTTTGGTGTGTTGCTTGATAATCACCCGTTACAGATCAAGTTTGCATTTTGCCCTTGTTGATTTTTTATGTGTGGGCAGATAATGACAGTTACAGATCGAGTTCACATTTCGTCCCGGTTGACCTACTTTTGATTGTTTTACAGCTCCTAAACATAGAAAATTTCATGGAAATTTTTATGGAAAATGCACATGTATGGATTTTTTTTCACAATGCCTGCAGATACTGGCCTGATTTTTGGTGTGTTGCTTGATAATCACCCGTTACAGATCAAGTTTGCATTTTGCCTTTGTTGACCTACTTTTGTCTATACGACACCTCCTGAACTTAAACAATTTTTCAAAATTTAACAAATGTTTCTCATTTGCCCCAGGCGGGGGCATTTGTGTCGTTCGGGGGTACGGACCCTGCCCTTTTTGAGTCACAGCAACCTTTTTTTTAAGGGGCCCGATTCAGACCACTTTTTAATGCCTCCCCTTTTTTGATTTGTGGAACTTTTTAAGGGTTTTTCATATGTACTGAAGGCTTTGACCCACCCTTTTCCTAAATCCTTGATTTGCTCTTGAGGTGAAATGGTTCAAAAGGAATAGTTTTAGAATTCAAAAAAAGAGGGAAAATAAAAATTGTTATTGTAAACCATGCACCAGAATAACAATTATCACAGAAGCTGTAAAAATAAAATACCCTGGAGACCAGTCTTATATCTCAAATCACCGTCTTCTCCTGTAGCTGGTCTTAAGTGCTGACCTTTTAGTCATACCGTAAGACTAATTGAACTGATGCACTTTTTTTGGACAGGCCATTTTGTCCGTTTGTAGGAAGTGTTCTTGTAATCTGCACGGCTGCTTGTGCCACACGATATCTCCCTAAAGGTCGTGGAGCTCCGCTTACTGCATGGCAGGTGTATTTGTCTCATCACTTATAAGTTCTGCTAAAGCTTAATTTTTCTGGATGTTTTCATTCCGACTTGAATTTTTTTACATGTTACATAGTATTTTGAAAATTGTTGTGCATATTAAGTTCAAAAATATAAATATTGTCCTCACCTAAAAATTTGTTTTCTATTTTGTAGGAATTATTTTTGTTTTCCATAAAAAAACACAATTTATAAAAACAAGTGACCCGTGGGTCATGACGCTCAGCTGATTGACATGTTGACAATATTTCCTAGCACAAGCAACTAATTAAGATAATGTAGGTGGCATCATCGCTCATGCATATTAGCTTAAGTTCATCAAGACCCCATTGGCACACCAAATAAGATGACCATCCAACCGGCCTTACCTGAGGAATCTGGCAATTGTGTGTATTTTGCATTATTTCTTGGGTGCTCAAACATACCCCAAAACTCTAGAATATAGGTCACAGTGACCCAATTTCAGTTTTCTAGGGAGAACTTTTGAGAAACTCTCAGGATGTCAAGTAAGAAGATTCTGGGTCCAAGGTTATGATTTGTGCCTTACTTTTGTATCAAATTTTCAATTATTCTAGGGGGTGCTTATAAGCCCCATAGCTGGGAGAATATGGGTAACAGAAACCTAATTTCAGGTTTCCAAGGATATTTTTCACCAACCTCCCTTGATGTCAAGTAAGATTCTAGGACCAACGGTTACAATTTGTGCCCTGTTAACAGAAGATCACATCTTTAAAGGTCTCAAGAATAGAAGAAAAAATCTGTAAAAAAAAATCCAGATGGCGCCACCAGTCTGCAGGAACTAATGAAACACTCCATGATCAATATGCATGCAAAGAATCATTGTGATCAATGCATTAGTTCTGATAATCGAGCTTTTGTATCAAATTCTGCATTATTTTGTGGGGTACTTAGGAGCACCAAAACTTGGGAGAATATGGGTAACAGAGACCTAATTTCTGGTTTCCAAGGAGACTTTTCATGGGCCTCCCTGCATGTCAAGATACAAGTTTCCAGGTCCAGTCATTACAATTTGTGCCCTGTTAACAGATGACCACCTCTTTAAAGGTCTCAAAAACAGAGAAAAAAATTTAAAAAAAATAGAAAAAATACAGGTGGAGGTACCAGTCTGCATAAACTGATGAAACAATCCATGACCAATATCCATGGAAAAAAATCTTGGTGATCAATGCATTAGTAATTCAGATAGTTGAGCTTTTGTATCAAATTTTCCGTTATTGGGGGGGGGGGGGGGGGGAGGGTGTTTCTGAACCCCATAGTATGGGTGACAGAGACCTTAATTAAGATTTCAAAGGAAGCTTTTTCATGGGCCTCCCTTCACGTCAAGATACAAGATTCTAGGTTCATTCATTACGATTTGTGCCCTGTTAACAGATGAGCACATCTTTAAAGGTCTCAAAAATAGAGAAAAAAAATAGTAAAAAAATCGAAAAAAAAACAAGTGGCACCACCAGTCTGTAGAAACTGGTGAAAGATTCCATAACCAATATCCATGCAAAGAATCATGGTGATCAATGCATTAGCTGTTCAGAAACCTGAGGTTTTGTATCAAATTTTTAATTATTTTAATTGAGGGGTAGTTACAAGCCCTATAACTCAGAGGATATGGGTAACAGAGAACAAATTTTAATTTGGAAACTTTTTCATGGGTTTCCCTGCATGTTGAGACACAAGATTTAAGGTTCAGTCCAGTTATTACGATTTGTGCCCTGTTAACAGATGAGCACATCTTTAAAGGTCTCAAAAATAGAGAAAAAAAATAGTAAAAAAATTGAAAAAAACAAGTGGCACCACCAGTCTGTAGAAACTGGTGAAAGATTCCATAACCAATATCCATGCAAAGAATCATGGTGATCAATGCATTAGCTGTTCAGAAACCTGAGGTTTTGTATCAAATTTTTAATTCTTTTAATTGAGGGGTAGTTACAAGCCCTATAACTCAGAGGATATGGGTAACAGAGAACAAATTTTAATTTGATGACTTTTTCATGGGTTTCCCTGCATGTTGAGACACAAGATTTAAGGTTCAGTCCTGTCATTATGATTTGTGCCCTGTTAACATATGATCACATCTTTAAAGGTCTCATTTATAAAGAAAATAAATCGTAAATAGGGACCCATGGGTCTTGACGCTCAGCTGTATTTGTCTATTAGGATATTTTTAAAGAAATTTTTATAAATGACAGTCCTGTGACCTTTACCAATGACCTTGTGACCAAAAAATCTGAGAACTTATTATCCCTGAACTTGCAGCATTTAGATTATTGTAACATTCTTCTAAAAAATGTGGGTCCAGTGACCTTGACCTCTGACCAGGTAACCTAAAAAACTTCAGATTTCTTCCATTTTGGGCAAGTAAGCCATGTGTGAAAGATGGAATGTTTGGGATGATAAGTTCGATTTACATTGCATCCACAATCATTTTAAAGATATGGCTCCTGTGACCTTCACCTTTGACCTCTGGACCCTGAAAATCAAAATGTGTTTTACTTAAGTGGTGGGTCGATCATTAATAAATCAAGTTTGAAGCCAATCTGTCTAGCCAAAGCAGAATTATCATCCATGAACTAGTTTGTGAATGGATTGGCCCTGTGACCTTGACCATTGACCCTATGACCCCAAATCGAAAAGTTCTTCCCCTATTGGCAGGTGAGTAATATCTTGAAGATGGAAGGTTTGTGATGAAAAGTTTGGCTTGAAATGCATACACATTCCTTTTAAAGAAATGGGTCCTGTGACCTTTATCTGGGACCTTTGGACCCTAAAATCGACACGATTCTTACTTTAGTGGTGAACCATATATAAGTTAAGTTTGAAACCAATATGTCAGATTAAACTGGAGTTATCATCTAGAAACTAATTTGTGAAAAGACGGCCCCTGTGACTTGACCTTTGACCTTGTGACCCCAAATTCATTTATGCTCTCCCTATACTGGCAAGTCAGCTAAATGTGAAAGATGGAAAGTTTGGGATGAAAAGCTTGGCTTAAAATGCAGCCATAATCTTTTTAAATAAGTGAGTCTTGTGACCTTGACTTTTGACCTCATGACCCTAATATCATACAGGTTCTTTCTTTAGTGGTGGGCCATGTGGAAGTCATGGCTGAAATCCATGTCATTCCAACCTGGAGTTCTCATCTGGTAACAAATTTGTGTGGATGGACAGATGGACAGACAGACATACTGATGAACAAATAGTCAGACAGGGTGATTATTATAAGGCATCCACTTGTGATCAATAAACACACCAGGTTTTGGGACACTAGATGGAATCATAGCTGAGAAACTGACATAATGTTGTCATTTTATAGTAAAAACAATAGAAAAATATTCGTAAAAATAAGAAAAAATACGGGTGGCGCCACCACTTTTTGGGAACTGACAAAACTAATCATGGTAAATATTAAAGGTAAGATTCATGACAATCCATGCATTAATTATCAAGATAATGGAGGTTTTGTATCAAATTTCTTATTATTCTTATTATCATAGCTTGGAGGATATAGGTTGCAGAGACATATTTTCAGGTTTCCAAGGAGATTTTTTATAGACCTCCCTAGATATTTAGTTTTAGGCTTCTAGGGTCAGCGGTTACAATTTGTGCCCTGCTAACAGACGGCTGGACGGACCATGGACAAAGTGCCATACCTATACCTCAGTTGACTTATAGTCAGCGGAGCTTAAAATTAAAACAATACAGGTGGCGCCACCAGTCTGCAGAAACTGATGAAACACTCCTTGGTCAATATCAATGCAAAGAATCATGGTGATTAATGCATTAGTTATTCAGATACCTGAGCTTACGTATCAAATTTTCCATTATTCTGGGGGGGCACTTTGAAGCCCAATAGCTCAGGGGTTTTGGGTAAAAGAGACCTAATTTCAGGTTTCCATGGAGACTTTTCATGGAACTCCCTGGATGTCAAGTGAGAAGATATTAGGTCCAGTGGTTACGATTTTATGCCCTGTTAACAAATGACCACATCTTTTAAGGTCTCAAAAATAGAGAAAAAAATTTATATAAAATCGAAAAAATACAGGTGGCACCACCAGTCTGCAGAAACTGATGAAACACTCCATGATCAATATCCATGCAAAGAAACATGGTGATCAATGTATTAGTTATTCAGATACTTGAGCTTTTGTATCAAATTTTCCACTATTCTGGGAAGTACTTCCGAGCCCAATAGCTCGGTGGATATGGGTAACAGAGACTTAATTTCAGGTTTCCAAGAAGATTTTTCATGGACCTCCCTGGATGTCAAGTAAGAAGATTCTAGGTACAGTGGTTATGATTTGTGCCCTGTTAATGGACAGACAGATGGACGACAGACAAAGAGTGATCGCTTTTGCTCAGACATCTTTCGGTAAGCTGAGTTAAAAATGGATTTGGCAGGGATTTGAATGGATATACTTTTACATTCAGTGCTGGTTTCATACAGCTTTACAGCCAAAAGTTCAGGCTGGCACAGTCATCAACTGAGGTGACAAATATCAATATTATAGACTTAATCAACATCTTTATTCACATGTTAAATCACATACTTACAACTTAGATTACAATACCAATAATAAACAAATAAGCACATTTAGCACATCTTGTTTTAATTTTCATGATAAACAAATCTGTACACACATAAAATAAAAAGTACATTTGTGCATGGGTAAAAAAAAACATGTCAGGGGAAAACACAATTGGGGACCTGAATTCTCTTAAATACATATAACCATACACTCAGACTGAAGTGTCTTCATGAACAAACAAACATATTATGCAAATTACACCTTTGGATGCAGGGTTCGACATTGATGCTTGCTAGCCTTCCAAGGCAAATAAAAATTCAATGTGGCTGAGTAAATGGGTGAGAAACCCCCCCCCTTTCTTCCTCTTGCAACTGATTTTATTTTAAAGCCATGCCAAAAATCACTTGTCAATAACAATTAAATACAAGGACAATGCATTTAATCAAGACCATGTGTATGACATCTTACCAGAAACTGTGTATCTATACCTGAATTTGTTTTCTTTTATTGTGCCTTTAGTTTGTTAGAATGAATACAAATTAATTGACAAGACTACTTGTTTTCCTGTGAGAACCAGTGAATTTTTGGCTTCACTGGTCCTCTGGCCAAGTACTACTTTTCTGCTAATGTCAATCCCTGGCATGTCATTACCTCCATCAACATTCACTCAAATGGATTGCTGACCAGCAAGCATAGTTGTAGGTAAAAGTAAGGGTATACCATTTTAGTGTACACAGGTTGCAAATCACCACAGTGTAACAGTTGCAAGCTGTACCTCTCTGTAACTCCAAACTGTTCATACAGTACCATACATTTAATATGAAGCCCCTTGATAAGTGTGAAACTTGTGGCAGCACATATTCAAGAGGCAGTCTTGTGCACACAACTTTTTATATATTATGTTTGATTCATCTATTACACTAATCTGTTGACACGATAACTTGTGCAGACCTTCTATTTATGATCCATGTCCACAATAAAGCTTGAACCTAGCTGGCTCAAAACTAATAAAAGCTACTGAGTGTTATATTATGTCTGAATTATTCTCTTCATTCAACATGGTTATTATGCTGACTTTATAAATTTAAAGTCAAAAATTTTAACAAACATTTAAGTCTTTCAGGCTGTATATCCAACAATTACACATAATTTCTTTATCAACTAACTGAGTTCACAACTGTCCAATAATTATGGTAGTGATAATTACATGATACTGTATGAAAAAAGAGGAATCGGTAAAAGTGCAGTATAGGTGACCTGCGGAAAACTGGTGTTGCTCATGCTTAATTTTTCCATTGAAACAAGTTCGATTTTGTCTTATTTTTATGTGAATCTTATTTATGTGTGCATGCTGATTTAATCAACAATGAGGCTCCATGCGGGAGCAAGAAAAAAAAATAAGGACAGACCATCAGTAAGGAAGCAAGTTTGGACAGGTCACCCGAACTGCACTTTTACTGATGAATCATGCTTCAGCAAGTGGTTTTATGATACAGTAAAGCCTTGTTTAAATGACTACAGCAAACAGTGATGCATTAGCAATACAGTACAGTATACAGGAAAGTATACATATTTAAATAAGTCAATTCCAGTAGCAGTGAACCAACTTTTCTATGTATTCATGCTTAATTACATTCTTGTCAGTTTGGCCTAAGAAGTAATCTTTGGGGCCAATGTGCTTATTACTGGTTTGATTGTCTGGCCAAGTTTCACTGTACAAGTATTTATATTAACGGCATCTGAGTTTATATCCCAGCTATCATAATTTTTAATAAATATATAAATGTATAAAAGCTTAACCTACTAGGACTCTCACTGTACTGGGTTTTTATATTTAAATGTAAAAATCTTCTAACAGATTCAATGGAACAGGGAAACCTGTAATGACAGGGACCTATCTTTTATGTACACCACACTATTACAGCCAATTGAAATGGTCGTGAATTCCTAACCTCTCTAATGTGGGCATATGTCTCTTTCAGGCAAAGCCCAGGTCCTTAAGAAGTCAGTTACAAGGGATGTTTCAGTGGGTGGGCACTAGTTAAGTTGTTTTGTAAATTTTGCAGAGGAGTGATATTGCAAATTCTGAAACCTAAACTCTAATCCTGCCTTTTACCTATTGAAACTAAATATCTAAATTACGTAATGAAAAGATATTTCTTCCTGATCCTATATCTAATCCATGTTTTCCATTAAGGTTAACATATATGAACACATGTTAACCTGTCCACTGTCATTGATTATTATATTTATTATAATCCTCTGAACTGTAAATAAACAATAACCGTGTTCATACTTCATAGTATTTTGATAGAATACCCACAATGCCTTCACTTTAAACTTGGCAAAACAGTTAGTGTCTGTTGTTCAGTATGTACACATTATCTCATAAAAGGTCTATATGAAATATTTTACATACAAATCATATACATGATCCATGAGAAGCCAAACCACCACTGTTTATGGCTATAATATAGTGTATGAATAAACAGTCATTTATACACATGTACATTACAGAAGCACTGTTACGTAGTACTTTGAGATCATGTTCTGAGCTGATGCTGATTTATGCAGGAGAAACTCATCAGCCACATCATAAAGATCTCACACGCTGGCTCCACCTATTGATGGCTTTGGAACTACAGTCTCAGAAACAGCTCTGACAGTAGCTGATCAGTTCAATGTAGTTTTCATTAAACACAGTCACATTATAGCTGATTACTCCAATGTAGTTCTCATTAAAGGCAGCCACAATAATGATTATCTGTAATTAGTGAATTTTGTCTTAAAAAAGTACATGAACAATAATCAAGTACGTGCCAAGTAACAGTAATATTTAAAATTAATATTCCTTCCCAAAAAAAAGATGGCAGGGTGATGAATCACAAGTACAGGTGACACTACTTGCCATCTAAAATAAAGCTTAAAGGTTTAACCAAAGGCTGTACAGCAGTGTGGGAGTAAATGGTAGTTTGAAACATACCATTAGAGTGAGTAAAGCTGATGGATTTAAATTCTAGGCTCTGATTCAATTTCTAAATTCTATCTTAATGTGATATTGAGAGGAGATAAAAATTGTAATTTTTGTACAAACTATTGCACTTCTCATGACTTTTGTTCATAAAAATATGTTTTCAACTCCCACCAATGTTTCTCTTGTATAAAATGCATGGGCAATGACACAAAGACATGCAAGCAGACACGAGACTTGCATTGATCAGCAGTGGCGCCTTCTGATGGCATACGCCTCGCATGTCTCTTGCTTGTTATTCTGGCAATGGTCTATTTTCATGGATCTGTCAACAGAGATGGCTTCTAAAATAATATACAGTGAAACCTGTGTTATGAGACCACCTATAAATGTGGTCTCATACGACAGGTTCCACTGTATATCTATAGTTCTTGCTTCTGAATGGTTCAGATATAAAAGTTACTAAATGAGCTTTGTTCTTCATTTACCATTAAAAAATTAATAAACTTTTCAGCAGCGCCAGCTTGAGAAAAATCTATGGTAATGGACCATAACCAAAATCCCTGCATTAAACATGCTTTTGACAAGACCAGTGGTCTGTGACTGAGCACGTGATGTGACTGAGTGACAGCTTAAGTCTCCGCTGAAGGTTTCCATGGTAACACATCTTATCAAGCCATCTTTACCGCAGGACTCAGGTCACTGAAGTATAGATGTGCCATGCCTTCCTCTGCTGTTATCCGTCTACTTGGATTACACACAATCAGATTCTGTAACAAATAAATGTTTATACAATGTTTATAAACAATGATATGTTATTTGCATCAGAACACCTTGTGTCATAACCTCTCACATTGACAATTTATAGTTTCAGGATGTCTGTGTTACTCAATAGGGAACAGTGATGTTAAAATGTAAAGACACAACCCTAGTGTTGTAACACTAAAACAAAACTGGATAGCATTCAAGAAAGTGTATACTCTTTTGAATGATATCAAAGTCATATCCAAAAGCTAATAAATCATTCATTTATTGTGAACATAAGCCAAGAAACAATAGCTTTACAATATACTGTTTCCTTATATGTAATTCCTAAACCGAATGCCAGCTGTGGTCAGGTACTTTGTGGCGGGGAAACAAGTCCAAATAGAAAAAAATTATCTTAATTTATCTTAAAGTACATCTCAATCTTGATTGCCAAACAATATTTTCTCTTCCATCTCAATGATCATGGCACATCACTTAAATGGATCTTCAATTTTATACAAACTACACCTTGTACAAAGAAAAAAGAGAGACTACAGGAAAAACATACATGTAGGTTTTATAACACTGGTACAATTTCATTTGCAAAGTCAAACATATAACCAATTGTAAGAAACTGGTCTTCACATCTAGAATACAAACAAGTTACTATTTTGGTTGGATATTCAAACATAATAGTCCTGACCAGCAGCAAGGTTTGTCCTTTCTTGACCCCTGGTGTTCAGACAATGTACTATTACAACTGAACCTAAAAAAGCAAAGTATAGGACTTACCAACATCAAGTCTCGTCCCTTTGCATTTAACTTTGGTACAATCTGCTGCCAATTTGTGTTTGGGTGATACACAGGAAATACCTGACAAACAGAGATGATACTGTATGATAGATGTGATGAGATGAATAAAGGTTTTATTAGAACAGTTCTCTCAAAACTGTACCTTTCTTTTGCCTGTTACATGTTTGTTACTTGTTATCTATCTTTAGATTATGCTATTCTATTAGCTCTTGATGCTAATTAAAGCTGAACCCTATAACTAACTATAACTATATTTATTTCGTATAGCGCTATTTTTACACGTATGTTTCAAGTGCGCTTTACAACTAAAACATCATACTTAAAAATAGAACCACATATTTACTAAATTATCAATGACACTAAAAAGCTAAAAAAGTTATATCGGTAAAAAAATAAAAATATTTAGGTATAGTATTTTCTAAAAAGGTAAGTTTTAACGTCCTTCTTAAATTGTTCAATACGTGATACTGCTTTCAGTTCTTCTGGAATGCTATTCCATAGCTCTGGACCACAAACACTGAAAGATCGCGAAGCAAAAGTTTTCCGTTTTGTAGGGGGTACTACGAGCCTTCTTACACCCCTGTCAGATCTAAGCCTTAATCTGCCTTGTTTCTGTACCTCTATCAATTTCTTAAGGTAATCTGGTGCAGTTCCTTCTAAGCATTTGAAGACAACGGTCAAGACTTTATGTTCTATGCGAGCACGAATAGGTAACCAGTGTAATGCCTTGCGAGCTTCCGTTGCACTTTCGTATTTTTCCTTGTTTAATACTAATTTTGCTGCAATGTTTTGCACACGTTGTAGCTATTTAATTGATCTTTCTGGTAAACCAAATAAAATTCCATTGCAATAGTCAAGGTGAGACATGACTAGTCCCCAAACTAATGTGTGGGTTGCTTCCATCGTGAGTATGGATCTGATCTGCTTAATTCTATGAATATTATGCATTGCAGTTCTACATTTCAATGAAATGTGATGTTTGAAATTTAGCTGCTTGTCCAGCCAAGCTCCCAAGTATTTAATATTATCTGAAAGTTCAACGTGTTCTCCGTTTACATTTAACTGAGATGATGTGCATTTTGACAACTGTCCATTGTTACCAAACATAATGAATTCTGTCTTGGAATTATTCATTTTCAGTCTGTTTGAGTCCATCCACGTTTTAATGTCTTTCGCACAAGTTTCCAGTTTTCGGATGGTGGCGTTCTCTGCTTGACAATTGTTAGCACTGAATGAACACTTAATTGCATGGTCATCTGCATATCCATGAAGTTGGATGTCTCCTGGAATAACTTCCTGTAATGTACTGGCATACGCCAGATAAAGGATTGGCCCTGCACAGCTTCCTTGAGGAACTGTAAAAGTTAGGTCCATATTCCTTGAAAACTTATCACCTATTTTCACTTTACATGATCTGGGTCTTAGGTAACTGTCAAACCATTCCAGAACTTTTCCATTTATACCGAATTTATTGTATAGCACTTCTAATAAAATTGAGTGATCAACCGTGTCAAAAGCGGCTGACAAATCTATTGCCATCATTGCTGTAATTTCCTGACGTTCCATCGCCCATAATATGTCGTTAGTCAGTTTGATTAGTGCAGTTTCACACGAGTAATTAGCTCTGTATGCTGACTGATAATCTGGCATTAATTCTTGACTCTTAGTATGTTGATTAAATTCAGACAAGGCTGCTTTCTCGAGTACTTTTGATAAAAATGGTAAATTACTCACAGGTCTGTAATTTGAAGATATTAATTCAAGACCAGTTTTTTTCAGAAGGGGACATACTATAGCCTCCTTCCAACTTCTAGGAAATCTCCCTTCAACCAGTGAAATGTTAATAATGTCTGTTATTTTTCCTATCACTGCTGGAAGCATTTTCTTCAGAAGAATAGTTGGCAGTGCCTCTGTTTCACAGCTCTTACTTGGCAAACTATTGATTATGGCTGTAACATCTCTCTGAGACAGAGGCCTGAAATTATTTAAAGATTTTACATCTTTTCTTCTAGGCTGATAATGTGAAAATTTGTCCAGACTTGATCTTATTTTGTTTATTTTACTCAGGAAAAAGTCGGCAAATTGGTTTGCTAGGTCCTCATCACATAGCCCCTTTGGCAGTGGATTGTCTTTATTAACACCTGTAATCTCAGTGACAAGCTTGTATAGTTTCTTTGTGTTATCTCCGCATTCTTGTATCTTTTCACTTAGTGTTTTTATTTTTGATAATTTAAGCATGTTGTTATATTTCGCCCGTTCTAATTTTAGAGCTTTCAATGTAAAATCTGTCCTGTATTTTTTCCACAACCTCTCCCTGCGTCTTAGTTTTCTTTTTTGTTCTTTAATGTCCTCATTATACCATGGATACTTCTTTCTGTTGGTTAATTTCTTAGCTTTAAGTGGGGCATGTTTGTCCAGAATGACACGGAAATCACTTTCTAACTTGTTTACTAATATGTCAATGTCACTGTTTTTATCAGACAATGTGATTTCATTTAGATCCTTTTCCATCTCTGTTGTGTTTATTTCATTTAACTTTCTATAGTAACACACCTGTGATGTGATGTCATCTTTTGGAGTTGTAAATTCACAGACTACAGCACGATGATCGGAAATAAAAGGTCCAGGTACACATTTGGTCACTCTGATATTACTGCCCGCCTCAGTGATTACCACATCTAATATGTTGCCAGCTGTATGAGTATAGAAATCCACGTGCTGTGTGAGGCCTAGGGCACACAGTGTATCCCTTAGAATTTCAGCATCATGATCATGTTCATCATTTAAATGTATGTTTAAATCTCCCATGAAAATGTTGTTCGAGTCTGTTGTGATAGAGTCTGTGAGTATATCTGTGAATTTATCTAAGAAAACTGCGTTTTTTATTGGATTTCTAGCAGAATAAGGTGGATGATACACTGCATTTATCATAAATGATACCTTGCTTGATGTTGTTACTTTCCATTTAACAAGATGCATGGATTGTAGCTGACGGTTTGTTTGTCTCTGAACAGCCAGGGCGGAATCGTAAATAATAGCAAGTCCCCCACCCCTGCGTTCACGGTTTACGAAGTCAACACGATAGCCGTGTTTTGTAAGTTCACTTGTTCCTAGCCATGCGTCGTCATCTTCATTTCCAAGCCATGTTTCAGTCACTAAACATATATCCGCGTTGATCTCAGTTAAAAAGTCCATTAATAGCATATCTTTGTTTCTAATTGACCGGGCATTCACCAGAACTGCCTGAATGCCTTTAGATTTATTACCTCTAGTCAGTTTGTCATTTAACTGATAAACTTGCTTCAGACTTTTCAGGTTGTCCACACATACTCCCCCATGGTGTTTATGATTGCGTTGTTTACCGGCTCTGGTTCCCCTTCTATTAATTCTAAGTTTCCTGATGGTTGTAACAGCATTAGCATTTAATATCTTCAGTCTATAATCTCAATTAATGTTCTCACCTATGTGAATAAGTTCATTTCTGTTGTACTGGAGAACTGCGTTTCTTGTCTTGTTGCCGGTCCGGTCACTATGTAAACATTCCGGGGCGGGCGGTAATCCAAGCGCTTGAGCGCTGTTGCTAGTATGGTCACCAGGTAAACAAACCTTGGTGGACGATAATTCAAGTACTCGAATACACCGCATGATTCTACCATAAATAAGCAGTAATGTCACCAAATACCTCAGGCACTGTGATATTTTAACGTTCATAATTCCTTGTGTTGAGTTTTGAAGTTGTTAAAAACAGAAGTCTCTTAAAAACTTGCCTTATTCATTAGCACTAAGAATGACACGGGCAGCTCACTACAGCGCCACCCTTTAACACTTACTTCAATAGCTAAGTTATAAAACTTTTGAAGTGACTACAAATTCAGCATGCTGGTTCAAATCCACAAAAACTGCCATCTAGTGGCCAAAATTGAAAGTAAAACAGGTGTTGAAATGAATCATAATTTGATTCTCCTCATAACCCTCTGGGAACATCTTCCTTTCACCAGCCTTGTATGTAGTGGGCATGCCTTACATATGTCAAAGATCACTCAGTATGCAATTCAGTTGTATGTGTAGGTTGTGGTACATGTTTACAGTATGCAACCAAGATAATCACACTTATTAGAAAGATGATTTAGTGTCTCAAGTACAGCTTCTTACCTGAATAAGGACTTCACTTGGGTTTTGCATAAAAAAATTAACCAGTTGGAGATAAGAAAGCAAATATTGTAGGAGTTCAATTATTGATGAACAAGTACAGGATGGGGTAGCCTAGACATGTCTGTATGAAATTCAACTTCACTATCTTGTGACTAAATGTTCACCTACCAATCATAATCAACAGAATTTTTAGTATTGGAAAGAATTTAATACTGGCATATAGTGTAGGATAGTTCATACTGACGAGTTTAGATGTCAGCACCTACCTTATACTCAGGTAATGTTGTCATCCCTGACCAGGATTCTTCACTCGGTGTACCTAACAGTCTACAGGGCAGTTAAGGCAAAACATGATATATTAAGTGAGATACAACTACCCTACAGCTTATGGGAATGCAGGCTAATAATGCTAGGAATTTATGACTGATTATGATAAAAAACAGACTTCCACAAGAGATGAAATTGTTGATATTAATATAATGTAGGGCTGTAACAATGCATCAAATAATCTTTGCATTGAATCAAAGCCTGTCATTAGTCAATAATTAAATCAGGCATGAAATAATTAATTTAAATTATTGCATTTTCATACCTTTAGGGTCTCTAGCTCTTACCTTAGAACATATAAACAGTATACATGATGAAGTAGTACTGTTATTTAATTTTAACAAAGAAAGTCACCTTATTCTTCATTAGATGTTAGCGTGATAATGGATGAGAAGATTTAAATATTACTTGGTCTGCATAAATTCTCAGGCGTATAATAACCTTAATCTTATAGCATCATAAGGGATGAAAACTTTTAGTAGATATGCGTCTCTGACAGAGTATTGTGACTGTATACATTAATCGAATCGAGAATCGAATCTAAAGAAATAACTGATTATCAAACTGAATTGTACACCCCTTTGCAATTCAAAGGCCTAATCTTGTGTACACAAATTTCAATAAGGATCACAAGGAATGATCTTGGAACAGTCTTGCCACATCATCATTGCCTATGAGTAGAAGCCTTCCTGCTGGATCCCATCATGAGGTAATTCCAGAGTCCAGAGAATTAATATATCCAGAGTTCTAACTAGGAAACAGGTCAACTTATAAACAACATTTTATTTAAAGGATTTAGGGCACCCTGCATACTTGCCTGAAAGCATTTTAAAGAAATCACCAACCGGTATGTTTAGAAAATATGATAAATGGAGCACTGGCAACACCAGTAAATTGATAAATAAGTTTGGGCATGAAAAATGGTAAGGATACTTGAATATTCGCTTCAGTTGGTCATCAACATCATTGCCTGGGAACAATGGTCTTCCTGCATTAGCAAGCTCTGAAAATACAACAGCTCAGCTCATCAATTTGATCAGCATTAAATCAAGAAGTGTAATACATAAAATCTTGACTTAATGATGGTGATTTCTTTGATCATGCACTGTGCTTGAAAAAGTGGGTGTTCCCTCTTGTTGGAGATGTATAAGGAGAAACAATTGTAAATAAACTCAAATAAACTCATAAATAGCACCAATTACCAGACTACCAGTGCTTACATATTTTGCCCTCTTTACATAAAATATATTTAATGACTCTATTGAAATAAAGACCTGTCAAAGCAGGTTTTTATAAAAAAATAAAAGAATGCTATCAAACTGAAAACCCAAAGACCTCAATACATTTATCCAGCAAAAAATATGAAGCTGAATATTAATTAACTTTTTTCAGTTTTTCTTCAAATGAGGTACAAATGTGAATACTTTGACCACTCAGGTGCTAATTAATGATGAGGTGTTAAAGTCAAACCTGCAAATATACAGCCAGCTGACCACATGTCTATGGATGTAGAATAGAGCTTAGCTCCAAATAAAACATCAGGAGGTCGATACCATAAAGTCACCACCTGAAAAGAAATACGTAAACCCCTGTACCGACATTATAAAGATACAGAACACTTTTCTAAATCATTAATCAGTTACAATGCATAAAATATATATTGGTATTTTTTTTAAATAAATTTGAAATCAGGGAGTACCTGGAGAACACAAACCTCCATCAAGTCTCAACAATGAATAAAACACTGTATCATGCTCACCTCTGCTGAATAGCACCTAACTGGTATCCCAAACGCTCTGGCCAAGCCAAAGTCTGCCAGCTTTAACTCTCCATTCTGTCAAACAAAACATACAGGTTTAACAACATGTAACTCATATGATTTCCCTTTTCCAGCATCTTTAAGTTTTAGATTTTTTATGAATGATAGACCTGTATCCTGTTTGAGGCAATGTCTATTAAGTATGGATGAAGTGGATAAAACTACAAGAGTGAAATTTTATTATTAAGCTCCTTGGGCTTCAGGCTTTCTTTGCAGAGGGCTAAAATGAATCCAGATGTTATAATCTGTTAAGTAGTGAAGAAAATGTGTGAGTTTCTTTCAAGATTTCATCATTTTGTCTCTAAGTCAGTGACGCAGACTGAAACGGTGACCTTCATCTCTCCGGTCTAAGGCTTTAGCACTAGGCCACTTCATACACTTAATTTTTTAGATATGATCCATTATTATTATTTAGTACTTATATAAAGTGCAATATATCTAAGCATAAATGCTTTATCAAGGAGCTGTACATACACTACCCTTTAAAATGAATAAAATAGATGATAACATATAAATTAATTATAAACATCCCCCAAAACATCAGAAACCACTAAAATATGCTTCCCTAAATAGACAAGTCTTTAAACAATACCTAAATGAAGTCAGTATGTCCAAACAATGAATTATTAACAGAAACTTGTTCCAAATTTCTAGGTCAACATTTGCAAAAGCCCTACCACTAAAAGTGGATAAAAATATACTGTGTACAAAATGTACAGATTTTACATGATGTATACAGTTTTCCTCTTTCTGCAATCCAAATGTAAAGACTTAAAATTGCCTATATATAAATTTATGCCTCACAAAGGTTGAGATATTTTATAAATCAAGTTTACAAATTCCACTTGAAATCAGACCAACATGAGTGTGATATCGCATTGAGCATCCAGCTCCAATTTAAAACATGTGACATGTTCTTGTTGGTCTGGTAACACTGGTTCTGGCACAGGGCCAAGAATCAGAAACCTTAGAGAGTCAGATAACAATTGTTTGCTCTGTGCCAGCCCTGACTGAGGAACCCAGAGAATCTACATAAACAAAGCAGCGGTTAAAACAAAGGAGATCTAGGACGACTATTGTGTTTAACCACTGCCTGAGGAACATAATGGTAAGGCAAAAAAAAAAAGTATGGTTCTCAGGCAGTTTTTGTCAGAAATCAGTGTGGGCAGACATTTTTTTTTTACCCCCTTTTCTATGTTTCGAAAAAAATGTCATATGATCAGTCAAAATTATGATTATTACAGAAAAAAAAGGTAAAAGCATAACAAAGGAAATCTTATCAAAAATGTATTATTTTATCTTCTTGAAATGAAAGATAAAAATCAAAATAAATTTTTAATTATTTTATCTTCTTGATTATCTTTTTTTTTGCCTTATATGTACTATGTAGTCAATAAAGAATGGACAGGGTAGTGCACAGACACAGATTTTTCCTATCATGTAGACTATGTTAACTACCGTAAATCTTGTTTTTATGGCCGCACGTCTATATATAGCCGCACCTTGAGTTTGCAACGTCTGTTAAAGGAGCTTCCACCGAGGTCCAAATACCCAAAACCCCCCTTAAAGGCCGCACCCCGACTCCGTCTCTGGCCTGAGGGTAAGATAATTAGTTGCACGTAGCAAAATAAATCACGACATAGCTGCTTTAAGAAAGACTAGAATAAAAAAGTATTAATTACAGAGGTTAAATATGTTGCCAGATTACGTATATTAAATATATTTAACGCTCGAGATAGGGACAATACAGATATTTTGGCCCTAACGACTTTTGCACATGGATTGGCAGGCATTTATCAGAAAAAGAAAGATTCCCCGAACGATCGTTTCGTTTGAATGGTGGTTACGCAAAACGATTCTTGTATGCATCAACACGCTTCTTTGCATGTAAAAGACCATAGTATGAACACTGAATTGAGGTGTATATGTACATTTATTGAAGCAAAAAGCCTGAATACTATCCACTATTACGCACCATCACGCAGTAGCGTTCAGGGGGCGACATGATGGCTAAGACTGCTGAGACTGTCAGATTTTCAACCTGCAGGAACTTAATCACGGCTTGTGGTATACATATAAAAATTTATATGTAGAACCTTGACATGTATATCTTTTGTGCGATATATAACTTGTTATAAAAAATCTTGGTATTTGTCACCAAATAATACGTTTAAAACACCCCAACTGTAACACAGCGGCCCCCTTCGTTGGGCATGGCCAAGCAACATTGAAATAAATGCCTACTTTAAACTCATTTGCAGCATTATTTAGCAACGACTATTTGTTTAGAAAGTAAAATGAATAAAAAAACTGACATCGTAAAGAGTCGTACAATGGCTGATGATCGTTTTAAAATCAAGTTTAAGTGCCGCCATGTGCTTAAACGCCCTGGTGTTCTGCTAAGAATATTTTGAACGGCTGTACGCGGTGGGTGGTAAACAGAACAGCCACCTATTTCGTCCCAGTGTGCCTTGCGCGAACGCTACCTTGACAAGATGGCTCCCCACACGGACACTTTCTTGAGGAAAAACACTTGCTTACCTCGACCGGCCATTTTAATTTCACTTCAAAGTCACTCGTTTTCACGTGTCATGTTTGCTATACGTGCGTATCTCGACAAGGTAACTTCAGTTATTTTAATATTTAGTTGAGTTGACCAGCGATGTTTTCAAACGCATCAGCAAATTGTGACATGGAGCGATGTCAAGGAAAGATGTGACGATGATAATACCGAAGTTACCGGTATGAAAATGATTCGAATCTTCCGAGTAATTCAAGAAATGGAATTTTCATCATAGATTAAGATTTCAAAATATTACTTTTAGAATTAAACTATACAATGACTTTAAATTGATCAGCAGAATGTTTCTATCCAAAAGATATTGAAAAATCGGTAGCAAACAAGAATACGGCACGGCATGTAAAATCATGATATTCACCAAATTCCATCGGCTGTAGTGACATGTTCTACCATTTATATCTACAAGCGGGTTTCCCCTCTAACACTATTTCCATTCATACAATATATTTTTGATTAAATAAAAAAAAACAAGGATTAAACAGAAGTAAAAGACCGGGCTATACGCATTCAAGGATGAAGGTTTTCCAGAAACGTGACATGGGGGCGCGCGAGAAGATGGGCTATTCAATATTGAGGTACATGTATCAGACATTATAAAATATTTCAGTAAGTAACCTGCTAAATTTGAACTTTTATAAAGATTTCATAGTGTTCTAAATTACAAATTTTGATTTTGCTGAATTATTTTTATGAGCAACATAGATTCCAAGGCATCTCAGCTCCGTCAAAGGTATGACCGGTAATACCGATTTTTTCCAACAGACGTCACCACTAGTCCTCACCATGAATAATCTCATTCATTTTAATCTCGTAATAAGTGTTGTTATTGTTCAATGTTTATTGTTATTGTTTAATTGATTGCTTATAATTATTATATTTTATATGAACATTTAGACTATACAATTTTATACAATAAATCTGTGACTACAAAGAGTATTTCCTCTGTGGTGTGCTTGATCTCCTATTATCGCCCAAAGGAGCGCCATGTCCTGGAGAGTTCTTCTCACAGTTCATTTCTGATAAACCATCTATTTATGGCCGCATCCCGAGTTCAGAAAAAAAGTCGAGATTTTCGATTTTGAGTTTTTTTTAAGGCCGCGGCGATAAAAACAGGATTTACGGTAGGCTCTCTCACCTTGTTAATGAGCAGGTTCTGTGGTTTGAGATCTCTGTGAAGAACATTGTGTGAATGGCAAAAAGCCAACCCTCGTAACAACTGGTACATGAACGACTGGAAGAAAATAGCAAACAATTGATATCAAAACAGAGTTTTACTCAATAGGGGCCAATATTAGTGAAATTTCACAAGTGCTAGTTATATCTTTAAGTGCTTGTTAGGATGATTTGGTTAAATGGATCAACTTAAATTTTTGCAAAAAAAATTCCCTACACAGGATCAAGCTAAAACAACTTACTTGCCCATAAATATCAAATCAAACAGATTTAACTGGCTAGCCATACAGATCTGTATAGATACAATATGCATAAAGTTAATAATTGAAACACTGAGGGAGGTGAAAGTAATGAGACATCTTTATATATAACTAGACAATAAAACTATTGTAAGTCTGGAATAATGATTTTATGTAAAATCTCATTAACTTACCTTGACCACATCAGGATCAATCTCTCCATTACAACTGTCAAAATATTTTTTCAAGTCTTGATCACAATACTCAAACACCAATGTCAGCTTCTTCTCACTGTGCAGAACATCGTGAAGTCTGAAATATTCAATACAAGGACTGGATGCTCAATTCATTAATTTCTGGAACAATGAAGTGACCCACAGGTCATGGTGCTCACCTGGTTAATACAACTTTTGGAACTCTGACCTGATAACTACTGAGAATGTTTGAGTAAAGGATACAGAGGGTAACAATTTCATGTATGTACCACAAACTCATTTGTGAACAATTTTTTTTTTACTTTCAATATATCACTACTGGTGCACTCAAATCAGTGACTGTATGTTGGAGGAACTGTGGAGTATACATACAGCAGAACGCCTGCTAACGGCCACGCCTCAATAACAGTAAATAAATATCAACTTTATTTATTTTACATGGATTGTACAACTAGTTATTTTAACTAATACCAGGCACTCTCCATGGCTCGGATGTTGGCGCTCGGTAGTCGGTGAGGGTGGAGGAAACAGGAGGACCCGGAGAAAACCACTGACCTTGGACGGGCAACTACAACCCACTCTCATAGCCATACCAGGGATCGAACCCGGGTCACCAGCGGAGAAAGCCAAGCGTTTTACCGCTCAGCGTCTATAACAGTCAGATTTTCCGGTCCCGAATTTTTGACCGTTATATTTCATAATCATTTTGTTGTCAATTACGGTCACTTCTCTATTCCGTTTTACGGCCAGGTCTCTCTGTCCCGCAGGCCTCAATTACGGTCAGGGGCAGTGCCTCCGTGACATGGGCTCAACAAAAATTGAGCAGCCACTTCTGACCTCAATATCATCACACAAGTGTCCGCTCTCACATATTCCTGTCTGTTAATGAGTGCCTGGATAGAGGTAACCATTTGACCATGACTGAGTTGTTTGACACATAGCCATCATCACACTACCCCACTCAGCCTCATTAGTATGCACAAAAGTAAGGCATATGTTCCCACCTGCGTGTATGTTTCGGAATCAGTGGTGTGAGCTAGATCTAAATCAGGGTGTTTGTTATTTAATTAATTAATGACAACCAGCAGGTCCCGATGATTACGATGATTATGATAACTGTGGATCTTTAAACTTTCTTTAATGTCCTTGTGAACACATACATCAAACGAAAACAGTGCGCCAAACATTGCACAATTTACTCATACATGAATAGTCATGAATAAACATTGTTACATGTATAAAATGTTACTTATACTCTGTCCCAATCACTTTGACCATTATTGCGACCAAGAAAAGACATGAACTTGCTCTCAAAGAAAAGGTAGATCTGATCAGGAATAGTGATGACGGGAAAAGCAGCCGACAGCTAGCAGAAATCTATGGTTTCGGCCGAACTCAAGTTCAAAACATACTTATGAAGAAGCGAGAGATCATGTAATATTATGAAGATTGTAATAAAGATTTGAACTTGGTTTCTTGTTTTAACCCCCTATCCTGGTCGAGTCCTGTATAACGGCCACTCCTGTATTAAGGCCACTTTCATCCAGTCCCGATGGTGACCTTAATACAGGCGTTCTACTGTATATACAATTGTACAAGAGTCACATACATTGATAAAACAACTGGTGAAAAACATGCAGATAACATAATACATATTCATGACAAAGATATAACAACAGGTGTTTTTTATTTAGATTTTGTAAGAAATATATATTTATAAATCCAAAAGTCTCTTACCTGACAATATTTTTGTGCTTGAGTTCCTTCAGCAGACAAATCTCTCTTAGGGCAGAACTTGGGACCCCCTGTAACAAGTTGATTGATATGTGATATTATTTTATGTTAGAAATAATAGGACAGTCATATATCATATGATCTATCATAAAAGATCATTAAGATGCAATCATAAAGATATTTCACTTATTGGAATTACTGATTTAACAAACCACAATCACTACAACAATTTCAAGATATCTTATTCATATGTTTCATTGATTAAATATGGTTCATTTTTAGCTCAGATGACTAAAAGTCATCTGAGCTATAGTCCTGGTCCATTGTCTGTCGTCCGTCCGTCTGTCTGTCCGTAGATGTGGCACATTTTGAAACTGTAAGACCTAGGAATCCAAAATTCAGCATAATGTTAGATGTCCCCAAGATCTCCTACCAAGCTGAAAACTTGGTCTTTGCGACTTTGTTCCTTTGAGAAATTAAGGAAAAACCTCAATTTTTTTATTAAAATCCTATCTTCACCCTTCAGGACTGCCTAATATCAAAACCACTCATCTTTTTTTCCTCATATTTACCATAAATATTCCTCTATATAGTTCCTATGTACATGCCAGAAATTAAGTCTGTTAAGTATAAATTCTTTAAGTTATGGGCCCAAAACATAATGGACTTTGTAAAAAATTAGGAAAAATATTTACTCACATAACATGAAAAATTTTGAAACTAGAGTCTATTTTCCCAAGTATATAACTATGTTTAATTAAGATTCAATTGTTTACCCAAAATTAGATCTGAATTTTGTAAATTTTTTAACTTATTAGCATAAAAATAAAATCAGTACCTTAAATTTTGCCAAACTTTAACCATGGCATGTTTTTTTTCCTGTAAGTACCATTGATTTAATTTTCACAGCAAGCTAACATAAATATTTCATTTGTTTAAATATGAAATTTGAAAATAAAAGCTTGAAAATTAAGCTAGTTATTGATTTTTTAGGCTCTGTTGTAGTCATTTGCTTTGATTACAGTCCAAATGACCAAAATCGCAAGTAAAAGGGCTTTGCGACTCAAAGTAAGGGTCGTTCACAAGGATCGAGTTCGGTTCTCGAATGGCATGGCTGGGTCTCCGCTGCTGGGATCGGTAGAGGGAATGCGGGTTGCTTCGGGCTTTGTGGCTGTGGGTGCTGTAGCTTTCTAACAAGGACTTCAACCCAGGAGAGAAGATGGCGCCCTCTACGGCTCCTTGCTTGGCTTGGCGTGGCACTGCGACTGTTGGCTCAGAGAACATGCTTAAGGAGCGCACAGGGCTTAGGTCTTGACCGCAGCAACCTTTAGCTGCTCGATGAGCGTATACTTCTTTTGGCTTTGGATTACAGATACAGGGTCCCACTCCAGGTCACTGGAAGTCAGCTATGCCAGGGTTTCTGATTTGTTACAGTCAGTGGGGAAGATCCCCTGCTGTGACAGGTGTACAGTTATTCTCATATCACCACCCCAATCACCCCCCCCCCCCCAAACCCAACCCATCAAGTGTTATGCAGTATTTGTTATTGTTTTCACTGTATCTCCAATATGCAAAAACTTTCCTTGAAAAAGTAATTCAAGGTGTAATCCAGAAGATGCAATGTTGTGTAATGTAGCATGTTTAAAGAAATCAATTTTCTTTTAAATGATTTTAACAAATATAATTGAACCCATCAGTATGCTTAAATTTATAAAATATGAAGCACATTATGGATAAATAAAGACACAATTAAAAATTATGAAATCAAAATCAAGAATTATTTTTAGATATTTATTGTTTTGCAGATTTAAAAGATATATTTTTGAGGTAAAAAATAAATAAACATTTGTATGCATGATGTGGTGTTATCTGACAAGATTGAGATTTATGATGATGCAATTGAGAATTATGAATCAACTTTTATATTCAGATATATATGTTATATTGGAAATGTATAGAAATATAAACTTAAATTTAAAAAAAATTGATGTGATAAAAAAATGAGGATTTAATACAAACATTTGTTCATTATTTTCCTGCCTCAGCAGAATTTGAGATCAGGCTTTGTTTGCCCTGATTATGTTGTTTATTAGTAATATTTCAACTGTATACATTTTGTTAATTAGTAATATTTCAACTGTATACATTTCATAAAAAAATACATATATATTTAATAATATATATTATACAAAAAAATTTGATTCAATTGAACAAATGTATAAACTACTGAAATGTCAACAGTTAATCAAAAAGCCAACTAATGATCATGGTAATAGTACAGATCATTTGTTCACAAACTGCTCACATGCTTCAGTTTCAACATTAGGAAACACATGGTAAGGTCAAGAAAATATTATTTGCAACAGTTTCTTGCTTATCAATACAAACCAATCATATAAACCAACCAGGGCCTTTATTACCTCTTCCTCTTACACTTTTTCTCCATTTGATATTATTTTAGATTTTTACCTTCAAGGTCAACTTCAGCTGAGCAGAATGACCCATTGGTCCCTTGTTCTACGTGGCAACAACATATTTTAAAGTTATGTAACAGATAGAGTAAATGTACAGATATGAACTCAACAAGGACTGGTCCGCTCAGGTTATTAAATTGAGACCCATGCCAACAGAATTACTACTGTTAGAAAGATTATGACCAAAATACAATGCTACTACTACTACTACAAGTAACAACTACTAATAATCATAATACCTCATCATCATCATCAAGGCGAACTCTCTTCAGTGCTACAATCTCATGGTTTTCTCTATTCCTGGCCTTGAAAACTGTGCCATATGTCCCTGCAAGAAACAATGTTGTCCCTTATAATTTGGGGGATGTCTGATACAATAAAGTGTGGAAATATTCAGGTGGTAAAATATATGCACATTGTGAAAGGTAATATCCTGATGTGGCTGTGTAACTGGGGTGTTGACTTAACATTTCTGATGTCATGGTAGGGTGGGGGTGTTGCTAGAGTGGCCATAAAGGGAAGAGGGGGCACTGAATTTGAAACATGAAATAATGTATCCCCCATCATAGTCATACATCTGTTCAAATGTGAGAAAAATATTGATGCACACTGTCTTGTAAATTATTTTTATTCCACCTTGCTTAAACATTTCCATTTAACTGCTCTTAGTCTTTCATTTTCTTTCACTTGGGAAACATTTATTAGGATTCCTATTTAGTTATGATGGAAATTCAGATCCTTCAATAAAGCTTGAAGTTTTTAATAAATAACACTGTACATTTATTTTCTTTTACTAACCTTATATTTTTGAAAAATCTAGGATAAAAAGCTTTTTAAATGACGGGTCCGTACTTGATTCTTTAAAAACTGTACAAGAAAGTAATTTGAAAATGATCATCCTGTATTGGTTGATTTAAGTGCCAATGTTTTATCAATACAGAACAGTTATTTTGTTATATAGTTACTAGTTATTGTACATTTATCAGTTTCCAAATTTATAAACCATCACTCAAGGCCAACATACAATTCTGTATCACTGATAACATTTCTGGGATATTAATTAATTGCCATACCTAAACTTTGAATAATGGGCATGCATGCACAATTTAGATAAAGTTTAATAATACAACACTGTGGAAAATATGTGAAACAGAGATTAAACTCTTTTAACTTTCAAGATTACAGTTCTTACAGTAGCATAAAAAATAATACTAATGATTATATATATATATATATATATATATATATATATATATATATATGTATATATATATATATATATAATAATAAATCATTAAATGTGCCAACAGCAAAATACTGAAAAACTGGCATTGATAATAAGAGACATGGTACAAAAGGAAAATGAGGGAATGTTAGACTGGAGGTCTTTTACTTCTGTTTAAAGTTGAGTTTACCTTAAAATGTTTTATCAAAATTTAATCAACTTCCAGTTCCAACCTAAGGCTTCATAAAGGTTTGTTTCAAGCCCGTTTCCAACAAATATGTGGCGACCTGTTCATATGCATATGGCATTAATGATCCTACATATTTTTGACTTGAATTTTTCTAGTATTTCAAGGAACAAGACCCTTACCCTCGCCGATCTTTTCGAGTTTTTCGTATTTCTGCATGACAGATGCAGTATCCTTCTGACTCAAGCAGACAACTGTTGACGGAAGTGGTCGTCCGCCTAATCTAAATGCAGGTTCTTCTAATATATACTAGCCGCAGTGTCTAATAATCCCTTTGGTCCACCTTAATATACGGAGTTCACGACTCTATCTACAGGAAATTGTTGACTTAAACTAGTAAACATCATGTTATTTAAAAGGCAATAAAAAATATAGGGATGTTCATATGGATAAAAATATAAAATATCAACTTCAGTGAAATGTTTGAAGAAACATAGCTCCATAGGATTCTGTATGTAGTTGTATCACTTTTTATGAGCAGATTAATATAATACATTATATAGGTGAAATAAATGTGCCCAAAAATTATATAAGATAAATAGCCAAACAGATGCTCCAATAATTCTTCAAACTCATACTACTGCACGACTGTCTGGATAAATTAGATGTTATATAACCATGATACAAAAGTGAAACCTAAAAAAATATTGTTCCATTTATATATATATATATATATATATATATATATATATATATATATATATATATATATATATATATATATAGGGACTCTGGGACAAAAAAAAGAATGGGGCGAGCCGGCGATTTTCATTTTTATTTTTATTTTTATTTTATTTTTGGCTATATACAAGTGGTGTTCCAATTAATCGATTATATTGAAGATTGGTCGTTTTCTTTAAAATTATCGATAAATCGATTGCAAATTTGAATAATCGATCACAAAGGATTATGTAAATGCACATGTGAATAGTCCGATGGTCGGTATCGATCTGAATAAACCTGATAAAATTAATAAAATATGGGAACATGTATGGTGCTAGAAATACAAGATTTTTAAATACCCATACAGGGACTTTGCGTTTTGCTTTTGCGAGTGATATTACAAGACAAAATGCGGCGTGGAAACATAGTATTATAATAATGAAAATAAAAAAAGAAAAGAAATAAGCTTGTATAATAAGATTGTGTGTCTACAGATATCAAATGACATATTATAGTACCTTGTAATTTGTTTCCTATTTCTTTTTTTTTTTTTTTGGGTGGGGGGGGGGGGGGGGGGAGGGATTGGACAGTGTACTTGCACAATTTAAAGAAATAAAACGACACTATCTAATTGAAATATAATTGAAACTCCAAATCTTAAAATAACCAAACTGCATTATTTCTGATTAAGTTAACTATGAAATTAAAATGTACATATATAGCCAGGAAGGTAACATGACTGCTCTTTAAAGTGGTTGGCAACACCAGGTGGTAGGCAGGGCCATACCAACCCTGGTATGAAGCCATACCCATAGCTGCCTCAGAGAGCTGAAGCAGGCTCCAAGCTCAAGCTGGATTGCAAGAAATCTCCGATTCTCATTTTCAACGGTTTTGGTGCACAGTGGGCGGAGTCATTCACTTCAAGTGATTGGCTGACAGCCGGCGGTCAGTTGATTGACAACTGGACATGAAACAGCTAGTGATAAATGATAGGAGGGCTGGTATACAACCTTTTTTTATTTTTTAATTTTTGCGAAAAAATCACATTTCAAATACACATTTCACATATAATTGTGCACAATCACAACAAATACAATATATACAATTTATACAAAACACATTGCCTGGATATTATTCCAACAAAACTTCAAATGTTTAATCCTTGTAATTTGCACATGCAGTATATATACATATTTTTATGGTCTTTTCCCCTGGATTTTTCTTTCAATACTAAAACTACAATGCTACAGTGAGTTATAAATTTTTCCTTATTTTTACCCATTTTCTAAATGTGCATGCAGAAATCTTATATTTCTGTTTTACTCTTATATATTCAATTTTTACTGTATATTTTAATCTCCTTAAAACATCTGGCATTAAATAACTTGTGTTCTGATTATATTCCTTTCTACTTTGATATACACACATTTTAAATGTAAGGAGCACCTGATTTATTGAAAGGTTATTGTATCCGCAAAACTCTATGTTTTCAGTCGGACGCCACCGCCGCCGCTTAGGTTTCCGGAGAACTCCTTCGTAACCACTGGGCGGAATTTTTCGAAATTCGGAATTTTGATTGGTGACACATGTGAACTGGTGTGCCCTCATTTTTGGTTGACCTCTTACCTTTCCTCTCTGACCAGCGTCTGTTTCCACACATAAACCCACATATCTCGGGAACCGATTGACCGATCAGGCTAAAAATTTTGCACAAATGTGGCCCTTGGAATGCTTTATAACATACACTAAAATGGTGGCGCCACCTGCAACCATTTTGCACAGCATCCATCTGTTCATCTGGCTTGGGATAAAATCACTCATATCTTGGCAGTGGTTTGACTTATACTCCTGAAAATTTGCAGGTTTATACATCCTAGACAGCTTTCTTGATTTTATGACAGGTGGCGCCACCTTCATTCAGGTTTACACTGCAGACATTCAGGCTTATATCTCAGGATTTTTTTGACATATTCCCCTGAAATTTTGCTTATGTATAGATCTCACATAGCTCTTAATCATACACAAAACTGGTGGCGCGACCTGCCACCATTTTTGCACAGTTTCCTTCTGTTTGTCTGTTGTGGGATAAAATCACTCATATACAAGTAGTTGTTTGACTTATCTGCCTAAAATTTTGCATATTTATACAACTTGGACAGCTTTCTGGATTTTGTGGTAGTGTCTCAACCTACGTACACATTTCGGCTGCAGACATCCATGCTAATATGCAACACACTTCACAATATTTCCCCTTGCCACTCAATCCACTTCACCCGTCCCGGATACACGTAGGCGCTTGTCGACTACCCGTATTTTAGTTATTAATTGGAATTAAAATTTCCATACGATAAACTGCGTTCAAGGTTAATGGTGGCATTATCACTCCTTCTTTTAAGAGACTGCATTTTTTCTACAATTATAAGAAACTGCAGCCTTAGGCTTATAAGCAAGATTTTACCTTTTCATAATATCAAAACCTTCATTTTTTTTAAATACATGTATTATTTATTTCCTCTAAACTGAAACCAATAACCTTTTCTTTTCTTTTCTTATATCCGTTCAATTTCCTTGTTGATCATAATGGTGAGACTCTCCCTTCAGCACACACACACACATATATATATATATATATCAAAGTACAAGACTAACATATATATTTGCACACATATATAGATGTATTGTATACAATTAGGCCTTTTTTATAGAACTGTATTAAAATGATGTGTAAATGTGCCGGGAACTGAACCTGTACCGAGATACTCTTTAGAAGTTCAGTATATATACCCGCTAACCATCTCCCAAGTACCCGGCTGTACCTGATCCCTGCCACAAGTACTGATGCTTGGAGCTGCTCCTAACCCTGATCCATGCTCTTTTGGGTGGACACGGCAATATATTAGACGGTTTGGCCTACTGAGATAAAGCACGCAAATTGATTTTAATTTATTCAGTCAAATTAGATCTCTAGTGAGCCTGAAATTCGAAAGCGTAAATCCATTCAAAGTTGTTTATTTTCCCGTAAACTTTTCACGGCGTTTGCTTGAACCGTTCTTGAGATCATGGAGCAAAAGGGCGTGATGGGCGGACAGACGGAAAACCTGATAACGACAGGGTGTCTTGCATTGAGGGGGCTTATAGTGATAATTATATAAACTTATAGTTGTGGTTAATACGTTAATAAAAACATTACCCTTCAAACATTTAGAAAATATCTAACGTATAAAAGTAAAATAAACAATACGATTTCCGAAAGACCAATTGAAGAAATTACATTAATACATATAAAAATACAGCAAGTTATTACAACAGAGCTTAACCCATGCTACAAGCATAAAATGATATGGTGAATAATATCCGTAATGCATTGGCAAAAATGGCTGTTAAGCTGATTTTCAATATTTATGTTTTTTTGGTTTGCATACCATTTTGCCTTTTAATTGTTGCAATTTTCCTATAATACATGTGTAATCACAAAAGATATTAATTAAATCAATGATCATGACATTATTATAGTTATTCAAAAACTTATCTTATCATGCACGCTATTTTACACTATACATGAAGTTCAGCTTTAACTACATGTATTTTGAAAAAAAAATGTATGAAAAAAAAGAAAATACAGTCTAACAAACAGCTAATGTAATAGCTTTCGAAAGTTTTAAATCAGTATTACCATTATTGCCAATTAAAAACAAAGCATGTTCGTAGGCTACGGCATGGCCTGAAATTAGAAAACCCATGCTCAAATCTGAAATCGACTTATAGTGATTGATATGCGTATAGTGCGTAAAAATCGCTCCCCTCACGCCGTCTGGATAGTGACTGGGCATACGGTTTACGGATACGGATAACTTCCCTCCTTTCTTCTGTCACCATAGTCAGTCAGGATATATGTCCCTGATTGACTGTGCCACGAGACCTGTCAGTCAGTCTTGAGATCCTCTAACTTATTCTGCCAATCGCAAGGCAGTATAGGTTAACCCCGCCCTCGAGAGGACGGTAATCAAATTTTGTGATAGGCTACTTGTTTCTGGCTCTCTCTTTGAAACCATGCAGATCATTTTCAGCGTGATGACACTTAAAGGGGCCCAATCTGACCTTTCTAAACAAAAGGTCATCCCGTGGAGCTTTTTTAAAAAACGGGCCAGAAAAAGTGGATATCACCACACACAGGTTGCTTGTTTTGTTTATATCAACGTGTTTATAATATTTGGGGGCCCGTCAAAATATTCAAAACAAATTCAACAAGGGCATCTGGCAGCAAGTAAGATAAGCCAGAGCTTTGCAAATGTCGTTTTGCAACAAGTGGTTTTCAACCTCCACATATTGCAACCTTCCACCTTAGGTTACATGTTTTCCCGTTTGTCATCATTGCTGTGTTTAAAAACATGTTGTTGATGAACGAGTTCTTACTCCCTTCACGAAGGCGTTATAAGAACTTTTCACGACCAAAATTTCCGGTAGATCATTAATATTTACACAGAGGAATCCAGAAATCACATAAATTATTTTTCGAAAAAATGGGTGAATGGGCACCTTTAAAACGGTTTGTGCACATGCATGCCGTCTCGCAAGGGTTAAATAACTATCGTCAAACTACCTTGGTTCATTTTAGCTTTAAAATTTATATCAAAATAACGTTTAGCCTCAATGATGTATACATATTTAGGATCCTCAGTATATTCTCTGTTTGTTCTCATAAAAGGTTTTGTGTTTGAAGATTTTAAAATTTAATGATTTAAAGATTTTAAATTTTAAGATTTTACAATTTTATTTTTTGTCATAAAAACCAAATTTATTTAAACACTTAGAAATTATATATTTTTTTCTACAATAAAATGTTATAAGATGGACTCAACAAATTTTACCAATGCAAGGGTCTCCTCCTGCGGTTTGTTTATATAGGTAAAACCAGGATTACTAAGAGCGATAACAAAGGAAACATCATGGCGACACCCAGGCAGGGTTTCCCACCAAATTTGCCTCAACAACAGCGGTTTCCCCCGCAAGGGACGCCAATCAGACCCTACCAACAGCCAGGATATGGGGTAATAAATGTGTACATGTTAAACTCTTTAACGAGAAAACCAGCATAGCCCTAATTTTAGTAGTTAGAATAAGGCCATTTAATTGGTTTAATCTCGAGCTCACTAAAATAATGATAAATTGGTCCGTGAATGATACAGGATGGACTATCTATTGTGACTTAATACTGAGACTGTTTCACCCGGGGTCGCCTTAGTGCAAGGCTTAGATTTACATATTTTGGAGCAGCCCAGTTATGAACCCTAAACAACACCCGGGGATACTCCCGGCAGAACTATAGAAACCGGGCTTCAGCCTACCGCCGGTAAAACGGGTGTCGCATAATAAATTGTTTCCTGGAAAGGGCCGATACATATCATTTTCCTCAGAATTCCCGTATTTAATTTTGCTTATAGCTGGAGTTTATTATATTAGAGGAGGAGGGGTCCGGGGAACCTGGGTTCCCCGTCTGAACGGGGGTGTGGGGGCGGAGCCCCCACCTAAAGCTTAATTTTTCCTGTTAAAATAGTAAATGGTTTCCCATTTTCGCGATAGATGCCTCTTCAATCGCAGATATAAATGAACAAAACTTGCTCCTGCTGGTATCCCGTCTTCACGGCTCACTTAGTAGCGTGTAGGGCTCCTAGTCCAGAGATCGTAGGTTCGATTCCCGATTCAGGCGACTTCTCATGCTTCGTAGTTGTTTATGTTAGAAGTGTAGAGTGTAGGGACATCTACAGGGAAAAGTAGGAGTTAAAATAGGGAATGAGAGGAGACAATTTTATTTATATGTTCCTCAATACAAGCGAAGCCCGCGTTCTATAGTGGCTCCATACTCCCTTGAAACACCTAAACACTGGTGGCAGTGGTGTTTTGGTTTTATATGAAGAGACACCTATATTCTATAATCGATTACAGTCATAATGAGCGTGGTCTAGATAGGCGTGCTTTCCTGGGCATGGTTGTTATTTGGATGATCTGGATGGGCGTGCTAGTTTACACATTATACAAAGCGAGCTCCGTGCGGCTTGACATTGTCTGCATTGTTATGACGGCTCTTATGAAACTTGAATATTACATATTTGCAGAATTTTTAGCTCAGCTGACTATAAGTCATCTGAGCTATAGTCTTGATCCATTGTCCGTCACTGCCCGTCAGTCCCTCCGTCCGTAGATGTGGCACAATTTGAAACTTTAACGCAAAACTGGTGGCGCCACCTGCAACCATTTTTGCACAGCGTCCGTCTGTTTGTCTGCCACAGGCTAAAATCACTCATATACATGTAGTGGTTTGACTTATCTGCCTTAAATTTTGCATATGTATAGAACTTTGACAGCTTTCTGGATTTTGTGGTAGGTGGCATAACCTACATATACATTTTGGCTGCAGACATCCATGCTACTATGCAACACTTCACTCTATCCTTGCCACTCAATCCATGCCTCACTTCAACCGTTCCACTTTGAATTTGGCGGATACACGTAGTCACTTGTCGACTACCCGTATTTTAGTTTAAAAAAGTTATGGGCCCAACCATAATGGACTTTGTAAAAATATCAGGGAAGATATCTGTCACTTAAGACCAAAAATATGTTAAACCTAGGGACATTCCGGTAATACAACTTTCTTTAATCAAATTTTAATTATATACTAAAAATTTGGTTAAAAATTTGTTAAATTTTTTTAAAATATTAGAAAAAATATAAATTTGGTACCTTAAATTTTGCCCAAGTTTGATCATAGCACGTTTCTTTCTTGTAATAACATTTGATTCACTTTTGACAGTGAGTATATATAGATATAATCTGTTAAATTCTGAAATTTGAAAGTGAAAGCTTAAAAATTATTCTAGTTATTGTTGAAGTTTTTCTGAAGCTCTAATGTATTTACATTTTGAAACTCCAGACCAGCCATTTCTGGTCCCTACAGCCTTGCCTGGGTAAACTTATTAATGATGTGAAATGTAGAATCACTTGGCAACCCTAACCACCCCCCCCCCCCCCCCCTCTGTCTTCATTATGAACTTATCACAAATTATCAAATAGCTGTCTGAGGAACAACAAATAAAGACTACATCATGGTTTAGCCATTTATATACATGAACAGCTGAGTCCCCATGTAACCCTTCACCACCATACAACACCAGATTTTGAGTCATCTCTTCTCTATATTCAGACTCAGTCACTTCAGATTGTTTTCCTCTATAGGTCACCCACATGTCCCATCAGTAAATTCTTCTCTGAACTCCAAGTTTTAGACTCTCAAGTTAACCTCAACCTGCTTATAGTGATCATGGGCGATTTCAATATTGACTTTTCTAATATAATATTAGCAACCAAACTGACAACTCTTTAAATGTAAACGACTAGACAGAGAACCAACCAATGACCATGGAAATACCATAGATCTTGTCTTTACTAACTGTTCAAATGCTTCAGTTTCAACATTAGAAAACACATGGTCAGATCACAAGATAGTATTAGCAACAATCCCCCATTCTTCAATTCAGATCAAACATGGCAACTTCTCGTAGCTTAATCTACCAATTCTTCTCTATCGATACTTTTTGAGACATTGTGTTTCCTCTCCCATTTAGCAACAACTGCTTCCCAAAAATTATCAGTTTTCTACTTTTCCATAATTATTTTGATTTATTAAACGTGTATTTTTAGCGAACCAGTGAGGTTATGCGATGGTAAGGCATTGTGTGTTGTGCGTCGTCTGTACGTAAACCATATCTTCCTCAAAAACGGCAGAAGCTGCATGACCAAATATTTTGCAAATAATCAGCCATCTGAAAAACTCTATCAGATTTTATTTTTTTCTAACTGCATTTTCTTAGGTTTTACAAGGGGAAAAGCTAAAAAAGCTTTAATAATCTTCTACTCCAAAATTGTCCAGCCAAATTGTCCCAAATTCACAGAAATGATCCCTGGAACAATCTTTCTCAAGTTTGTTTGAAAGGTTCCAGTTCGGAGATTTTTGGCCGAGTTACAGGAGGTTGAACTTGGTCATCTGTCCAAAAAAGCACACTAAAATTAAAATCTATAAAAGCTATAATCACCATATTTTATATCAACGAATAAACGTCTAGACACAACATAGACATCTAAACACAATGTCTAGATGCAGAATTCCCAGATTATTGGAACTATATTTTCAACTGTTTGAAAAAACTTGGGTTTGCATTTTAAGCGAATCAGATTCATCATCAGGTCACATGTGAACTGCTGTGCCCTCATTTTTGATTGACCTCTGACCTTTCCTCACTGCCCAGCATCCATTTGTGCGTCTGTTTCCACACATAAACCCACATATCTCGGAAACCGTTTGACCGATTGGGCCAAAATTTTGCCTGTGTATAGATCTCGCATAGCTCATCATCATAGGTAAAACTGGTTGGCCACCTGCAACCATTTATGCACAGCATCCATATGTTCATCAGCCTTGGGATAAAATCACTCATATCTCAGCAGTGGTTTGACTTTTCCACCTGAAATTTTGCAGGTTTATACATCCTGGACAGCTCTCTTGATTTTATGACAGATGGCACCACCTACATTCAGGTTTACTCTGCAGACATCCAAGCTCATATCTCGGGAACTGTTTGAACGATTGGGCCAAAATTTTGCATGTGTATAGATCTCACATAGCTCTTTGACAAAGGCAAAACTGGTTGGCCACCTGCAACCACTTATGAACAGCGTTTATCTGTTCATCTGCCTTGGGATAAAATCACTCATATCTCAGAAGTGGTTTAACTTGTCCGCCTGAAATTTTGCAGGTTTATACATCCTGGACAATTTTCTCGATTTTATGACAGGTGGCACCACCTACATTCACATTTACACTGCAGACATCCATGCTTATGTGCAACTAAACTCCCGAGGCAGCGGAAATCTTGCGCTTCTAACGAAGCTATTGATTTTCCCACTGCCTGCTTTGACCATTTATGATGCACTTAAACACCAGGTGGTGCACATGGGCCTGTCTGCTGAAAAAACTGCTGATGTGACGAGCAGCCAACCAAATGCAAGTCAACAAACACTCAAAGGCATCAGGCTCCGCCCAGAAACCACGCGTTGGGCAATTCTCTCTGAGCCTGTGGCCTGTTCAAACGGTCGCCGGGGCGATGAGCTGTAGCTGTCTCTCAAAACGAAATGGACAACATTGGCTTCGTGTATTCCTCGCTTGGCTGGTAAACCGTTTTGTCTTCAGCACAGGGTCTCATCTGATTGGACCAATATACAGTGCTCCCCTCTGGTGTAGAGATTCAGGATACAAGTTCATAACAAACAGCGCTTACGATATAGGTAGTTGGCCTTTGGGTAAAGCGCTGTGTAAAGAGCGTAATGTGCAACACACCTCACTCTATTCCCCTTGCCACTTAATCCATGCCTCACTTCACCGGTCCCACTCTGATTTCTGCAGATACACATAGTCACTTGTCGACTACCCATATTTTAGTTTTAAAATGCCCTACTCTGAAACTTGCAGGTCTGAAACGTCCATTTTGCTGAAATCAGAATGACTAAGGTAGATATGCAGAACTTAAGAGGATCAATATTAAATTTTAAAAATAAACCTCCATTCATACTCCCAAACTTTGCACAAGTTCGTATTAGACCTGTAGGCCTTGTTATACTAATACTTTATCTCCACTTCCTTCCTCTGCAATGTACAACATCTGGTCATTCCCAATGCAATATTTAAGACACTCATTCTTGTACATATTTGAAATACTGATACTTCTATATAACTATTCCGCTCAACTACATAATTAATACAAAAAAATACATCTGTCAAAATGAAATCTTACAGACCTTTATACAGTGATGGTGATACAATTATATCTGTCACATTCAGCTGAGCGCCGTGACCCATGGGTCCCTTGTTTTCAGATGTTAAGGTTGTTTGGATAACAGATTTGCTGTTATATTATTTCACTATTTGACCAACACCATGATATGGTTCAAGCTGTATCTCTTCAGTAGATTACCTGCTTCTTTAAAATTATTGAAAGATTTCTGATTTTATTTGTAGGGTGGGCCACGCCCGGGATTCCCAC
This sequence comes from Sipunculus nudus, assembly GCA_026874595.1. NCBI lineage: Eukaryota > Metazoa > Annelida > Sipuncula > Golfingiida > Sipunculidae > Sipunculus > Sipunculus nudus. The sequence goes on from CM049318.1 coordinate 34,582,828, forward strand.
AACAAATGCCGGGGCAGATGGGAATGCCCATGCGACCAGGACAACCGATGCATCACCCTCAAGGAATGGCCCCACACAACTACCCAGGTGAGACTAAAAATATAAAACAACCATGCATAACATTATTAACAGAATTAGAGTGATAAACAGCTCGAATACTTCAACCTTTGGTATATGCTTTAAGACCAGTCCAGTGAACAGAGTTGATTAAGGTGATTCCTGGTATTTGCATATTTGTGTACGACGTGTATGATGCAGTTAGAGTGGGTATTGTTAATCAGTGATCAATGAATAAAATTAGAGCCTTGTACCCAGAGAAATATCAATAAAAGTTATTGACAGGAGTGTGTAAAATTTATATATTATATGACAGAATCTGGAAGGATTGTAACCCTGGTTGAATGATCATCAAAGAGGTATTGCAGTAGCTTGATAAAACCAAATAAAAAAACTTGAAGTTAATGTTAAATTTTCATATAAATATCTTTATTGACACAAATTGTAATTGCAAGGTTTTCCTTGCAAAACATATTAAGAATAATAAACAAAGTTTTTGTGTCTGTTGTACCAGTTTATGAAGTTTGTTTGTATTAGTGTTGTGGAATCTTGTCAGAGTGATTGGTGATAACATTTGTTCTGATCAGAGATAATGATACTCAGATGATTTCCTGGAAGAGCTGTCCATAATCACATTTGTCCTCTTGCATCTGTTGATTTACATCGGGCTCGACATCTGATGTATGTCAAAGTCCCTGTTGCAAATTGTGAGTGTTAAGTAGACTCGCCATTTAATCATTGCTGTTTCTCGCGTTTTGCAATGTTATGTTTCATGTACCTGTCTTTGGTAATCATTTTGTAAATAAAAAGTTCATTGTGCATTAGAAGAACCAAATTTTAAAGTCTTTTTGTTATGTGAATACACAAATACATGAAGCAATAGGCATTTACATTGGAATGGTATGGCCCACTTGGAGTCATGATAGCTGTTGTGTAGGAAACTGCACCGCAAAGGCCATCCATCCTGTTGCATTGATATTGTTGTAGACAGATGGTAATCTACATGTTAGGCTGTGAATGAGGAATTAACACAAAAGAGAAAAACTTATACATGCTGAAATATAAATCCTGTCTTGGTTGGATGTTTTGGTCATTTTCAGCGCCAGTCATAATAACTGGTTGAAGATGTGCTTGTATGAAGTCAAAATTTTAACAAACATACTGAGATTTACTAAAATGCTGAGTTATTATATCTTTTTCAAGGAACGCGGTTGCATTTAGAAAGTACACAAACATATTTAATGGTTACTCAGGATTATTTTAAATGACAAGGTACTCGTAAACAGTTAGTCAGTGTCAAATATGGTATTAATTGGTACCTGATCAGCATTTTCAGCATATTTTTCTGTGCAGCCTTTGCTTGCACTCTCAGTACTCTCTTAAGTAGGCTCACCAAAATTACATGGACCATGGATGGGAGAGGTAGTAGTCTTGGTCCTAATCTTGTTCTCTAGCTGCTGTAAAAATGTATGAGATCACATATTTATTCTATAATTTATACACAATGTCAGGAAACTGGAGATTTATCAAGTGTGATAATTGCTTCTGTCTCATTAAAAAATAGAAATCTGAATCTAAAATCAACTGTATAATTTATCTTTATTCCTGTATTTTGAGCATTGAATTGGTTCCAGGGATATTGTTGAAATTAAAAAATATTGCATCCTTATGACAACAGATGGCAGTAATGTTGTTTGCTCCATTGGCAGATATTTCTCTGTAGTATCCACAGATGGCAGCACTGGTAACATGGTTGTCTGTTCTGGCTTTGAAAATAGGACACGTGGCTGTATTTATTTTCCCTATATAACATCTATAAAACACCTGAGGTTTGGGCCTCTTTTAAATAATTTTCAAAATAAATTCTGATATTAAACTTTTTTTTACCTGAGAATTTGTTGTTTCTTCAGTCAAACTAGACCAAGAAAAAGGGGGCTTGTGTATCTCCTTTTTTAACAATCCTGGCCCGAATGCAGTGAAGCCCAAAATACCCCACCAAGCAGTCCCAAACAAGCATTTGGACAACATCTCTTTGATTGGCCATAGATTTTAAAAAAAATGACCAATACTGTCAATTTTATTGGAAATTATGCTTAACATACTTAAAAATCAAACAATGGGGTGTTTTTGATGCTCCAGCACATGATGGCTAGAGCCAACCAGAGAAAGCCAGACCATTTACTACTCTCCTTCAGGTTCAGGGCTTGGTGACCCCAGGTCATGTAAACAAATAGGACCACGTGACCTTAAGATACACAATTTTATTTGCCCCCTATTTACATGAAAGCAAACTATAATGGCATGAAAGCACTATCAGAATTCAAAGTTACAGGACCCTATCACTAAAAAATAATATTTCAGAGCCCTATAACTATCCTATTATCTAGTGCGGTATACCTGACAGTGGCCACTGTGAAAAATCAAATATCATTCTGCAATTATTCTAAACTTATCTCACTTTTCTATATGTGAGGCACTATTTACTTAGTGCTAATATCTAATACCCCTGATATGTTATTAAAGACCAAATTGTGTGGGAGACATATCTGATATGCTCTGATTATGTCAGACTTAGAAAAAAAGCATGATTTTCAATATAGTTTTGGTGTCTGGGACTCCATCCAACCTGGACAGTCAGGTTTATAATAAAATATGCTGAAAAGTACTCTGGAAGTACAGTGTCATGGATACCTGACTCTAAGAAATTGATGAAACAAGAGTCTGTAGTGAATATTGTTGCCTGATGACTGTCTTCATTTCCAATGCCTGTATGCATGGTGTCTGGGCAAAACAGCAATTCTGAATTCAGTCACTGTTGATCTTCACCCAACATTTAGAAAATGAGTTTCTGGATCTGAAAATACATCAGATTATTTCACATTATTAATAAAAGATGAAAATATAATGATGTGTCAGTGTTATTACTGTTATAAGTATAACTTTACATATAAGTATATATATGTATATATATATATATATATATATATATATATTACAAACAATATACATATGAACATATATATGCATATATTTATATCTATATATATATATATAAATTTATATATACACACACACACACACACAATTACTGGTGACAGTTGATCCATGCTGTCAAATAGGGAAAATGCTAATCATGGGAAATTATTCGAGCCTGCTGTTATACAATAATGCACATACTGGCCATATACCATTGCTTTTTTATTCATTGAGGCCTTAAAATTCACCAAATGACACATTTTAACTACACCTTTTTTTTTTGCAATGAGTCAACATGCACAAAATCCATGTAAAAATAAAACATGATATACAGAAACATGGTATGTCAAGATATTGTGCAACCTCAAATTTGGCAAATGAATGGGGCGCAAACAAATGGGGGTTTATAAATAAATAAATAAATAATTATATATTTACATATATATGTGTGTGTGTGTGTGTGTGTGTGAGAGAATACCCAGTCATGAACCAAAAGTAGAAAAAAGCAATTCCTCTCTTCTACCCCCCCCCCCCCCCCCCCCTGTTCTCCTGTTCCCTTATCGTTCTGCCCCCCCCCCCCAAATACGGCCATTCACCCTAAAAGTCATCCACACCACTCCCAGTGAAATGCCGACACAAATCTGGCACCAAAAAGTGTTGTTTACCTATTGAAATCAGCCCTAGAATTGTAATCCAGTCTTGTTATGGTATGAAGATAGAGTGACAGTTCATGTTTCTTACCTGTCAGGAATCCGCTTCCCAAAACCAAGTTTTTCTCATAAAAACAGCCTAGAAATAAAGAATATAGTACTTGAATAAGCTGAAAAGACTCTGAACATCAGTTCAGGCACAATTTTGTGGCAGCGATCAGCCTGTATTATCACCCACATTGTAAAGACAGGTTTTTGTGAAGGACACGTGGCTGTATTTATTTTCCCTATATAACATCTATAAAACACCTGAGGTTTGGGCCTCTTTTAAATAATTTTCAAAATAAATTCTGATATTAAACTTTTTTTTACCTGAGAATTTGTTGTTTCTTCAGTCAAACTAGACCAAGAAAAAGGGGGCTTGTGTATCTCCTTTTTTAACAATCCTGGCCCGAATGCAGTGAAGCCCAAAATACCCCACCAAGCAGTCCCAAACAAGCATTTGGACAACATCTCTTTGATTGGCCATAGATTTTAAAAAAAATGACCAATACTGTCAATTTTATTGGAAATTATGCTTAACATACTTAAAAATCAAACAATGGGGTGTTTTTGATGCTCCAGCACATGATGGCTAGAGCCAACCAGAGAAAGCCAGACCATTTACTACTCTCCTTCAGGTTCAGGGCTTGGTGACCCCAGGTCATGTAAACAAATAGGACCACGTGACCAATAGGTAAAATGTGAAGTTTGTGTTCAGCCTCACCTGTCTGTCTTTGCTAGTGCAAGAAACAGGAGCAGCACTGCTATCTGAAAAAAGAAGTACCGGTAAGCTGGTATATATCAGCATATACTGATTATAGCAAGGCAGAGAACCTAACATTTGGTCTTGTTACATATACTAAGGATATTTAATGATGATGTATTCAAACTTGGGACAGCTTTCTTCAGTTCTTCCACTTGGCTGTTCTCCCAGCCAGTCAGCTATCCTTCAGGTCATTAACAGGTCACAAGTCATACTTAACAGATCTAGAAAGTTGTTGCTTTAAGTCCAGACAGGTCCTGGTGAAAACTTTTGAAAACAGAGATGATGTTATGGGGATGACCCATACTATTCTGCATGGGAGCCACATGGTGAAGACCTGCTTTTGTGCACCAGGAAAACCTGGCTCTTCTGAGTACTTAAAGCTGTTGAACAAAAATTTAGCAGTTGATCACACAAAAATCACAATTATATATGTCTTGCACACATTTGTATCCATGTCTGTATGCAAAATTTGAACAGAATTGTGCCCGGTGATCCCTTATAATGTTAATAACAGTTTGCCGTTTCACTAAAGGCAGTCCATTTTAGTAGAATTTCTAACAAAAACTAAAAATTTCTCAATAACAATTGTATTGGTTTGTTTAAAAATTGCAGGGCTAATTCTTCTTTGATGGCTACTCTTGTTTGAGATCAAGTTCTAAGTAGCAAATAGTAGCCATGGGACAGTTTTAGCTCGGCATTAATATTTGTATTTTCACCAGAAAATGTAAAATAAGTGCTACAGTCAGACTTATCTCCCTAACATCTGTTTATGCACGGCCAACACATTCTCATCAGCTGTTATTAATGTGAAGTTTCATTACATAGTGACAGTCACTGAGTGTGTAGTTGTGAGGTCATAGTTTAACAAGCCTTGTAAAGAAAAAAGGTTAAAAAGGGTTTATATAGTGGTGGGCTGATCATCAAGTTTTATCAAAAGTCAGTCGCTTTGCTGCTACTTTCAAGCGCTCTATTACCAAAGGCAACTATTGATTACATCATACTCATGATTTTTTTTCCAGAATGCCATTATGTTACAGCAAAATTATTGTTCCATTTTTACAACATTCCGCACTTCATATAATGAGTCTGTGTTTCCAAATAACTTCCGTGTGTAACTGAGTATGACACGGTAGATGCGAGAACGGAGGACTTAATAAACCTCTGTGAACTGACAGGGAGCTGCAGAATTAGCAGAGAGTTTTCCAACGAGATGTACATTGCAGATATGAGTGGTATGGTGTAAAAATGCTCCATAAATTCTCCAGGTCTATGCCAATTTTGCGAGATTATCTTAGAAATGATCTCTTCAACTGATGCCAGGTGCCCCTGTTAAGGCAACTTGATTATTATAATAAATTAAAATGAAACCTTGAATATAGTAATAATAAGAAAAAGGCAAAAACTTCTTTTCTTAAAGAAGAGTTATTAAGACATGCGGGCTGGGTTAAGAAATTAAGTTTCAAAGATAACTGCATATTTCTTTATATTTGTCTGAACCGATTAATAACCAACCATCAATTGGTTTGCTCAAACCGATGATCGATTATGAAAAAGGAACCAACTCCCACCACTAGGTTTATAGTCTTTTATTACCTCTGTAGTCGCAGTCTCAGCCGACTTTTAACACTTTGCCTTCCTGGTCTTCTGGGCCAGTTCATTCTAGTTGCTTTTCTCGGCTCCCTAGGGAACATACAACCCAAGCAGCAATTACAGGTGCTAGTAGAAGGTTATTCTTTCTTCATTTGCCTGTTGCACATGACCAGTACCCATTCACTCCTGGATCGAGAGAGCACACCCTTTTAGTATTTAAAGACTTTGGCTAGGAATCTTGACGCAGATGGCAGTCTGAACGGGACGCTAACCAACAACCACAAGTCCAGCTCCTTAACCTTTATGCCACCAATATGCTCCTCATGTGTACTGGCTAATGCTTTTGATCCAGGGTTCATGACCCGCAGGTCATTTGCAATTTATCTTTGGAAGGTCTTGGTGGTTTCCTTCCTGTCAAGCAGCCAAAATTATGCCATATTGATAATACCCGTAAAATATTCAAGAAAAAAAAATGGAGTAAAATTTATCATTATTACTAATGTTTATTACTAAATGCACAAGTGCATTAGAGGTGGTGCACCACTGTGAACAAAATGTATCTGTGAATAGGGATCCAGCTTTTGGCTCTCGTGCAGAATTTTGCAGATTTTATAGGTTCATATAGTCATAGAATTACTTATTAAGACATGATTTTTCACTACAGCTCAACTTATTATCAGATTCTGCCAAATCACACCTTTATAACTTTTATGCTCTCACATTATTATACCTCTTACAGATTGTGAGGTATTATGTTTTACACTTGCTTGGTTGGTTGTTTGGTTTGTCTGTCGGCAACTTCACTCAAAACTTTATGAACAGATTGTGACAAAGTTTTGTGGATGGTTAAGAGTAACAGACAAGAAACCATCCACTTAAATGTTGGAGTTAATCTGGATCATTATAATATGTTAATTATATAATAATTTTTGTGTCATTTAAAGGATTTCTTACAGGGTTCACAGGTCTTACCCAGCATCATGGTACTACCCAGGTTTTACCCAGGCTGGTTAAAATAGGTTTACCCAGGATTCTGGGTTTTACCCCAATTCCTATTGATTAGATTTGCTTTGCATAGCCAAACATAAGTTAAAGTGTGAGTTGTAAATGGCTCCTTTCAGTCATGATGTGGTCAGAGCCTCTTGGTTTGCTACCAATATTCACAAAATGATGGCATAACTTCTGCTTACCTATCAGAAAGGAACTAAGCTTTGGTTATGCTAGATAATAGCAAATAAACATGGGAAAAGCTTGGTAAACACGGGTGAAAACTGGGTAAAACTCTTTTACCCATGTTTTACCCACTGGGTAATGGGTATTATAGGTTTAACCCAGGTCAAATGCAAACCCTGATTCTTTACTATTTTGAGATAGGGCAGTTAAGCTGCAGTTTCTTTATTAAGGTGGAGGGCCAGAGCCATTCACAGATATTCAGAGCCGCCTTTGTTCTAGAGCTCATCTTTGTCTTTAGAACCATGCAGTTAGTGAACCATTACGCACATTTTCTGTTGCTGTGTTCATAGTGAAGTTTGATTAGAATTCTGGCGGAGACTGCCTGTGGTCTCAGACCACTTTCTAGTTGTATCCCCAGACAAAGTTGGGATACTATGGTTTAAGGACTGTCCCGCAGAAAAACCTTGTGAGCGGGATAAAATATTTCACTGATCTTTTTCAAACTTTACATTTGTATAGATATAGGTAAGGGGACAAAGCCTATTCAAATTGATCTCAAACCTGACTCATATATGGCCCATCATTAAATCTAGACCTCTATTGATTTATATATAAAAGTGGATGATCAATATCAATTTTGGGGTCTCAAGGTCAAAGGTCAAGGCCACAGGAGCCATCTGTCAAAAAATTAGTTTCTGGATGATAATTCCTGCTTTTATTGATGTATAGATTTCAGACTTGACTTATATATGTCCCATTGAAAAAGCAAGACTCCAATTGATTTTGGGGTCATGAGGTCAAAGGTCAAGGTCACAGGACCAACATCTTCAAAAAGATTGTGGATTGATAGATGGAAGAAAAAATAATTGCTTGCCAAGTTTTAGTATATGCTGCTAAAAATGGGGGCCTATTCTTAAAGGGGGGAGCCGGGGCGTAGTATGTCTGGGGATACTCTGGCACCTGCGGTGCCAAGAAATGTCTAGTTAATGCTGAGTCATGGCAGCAGAATCCCCAAGACCATAAAGGTCTTTCAACAAGCTTAAAACCTCTAGAAAATCTATGAAATGTTTACAAGGTCATGAAAGTGCTTGAATTCAGCTATAATGAGAAGAAAAAAAAAACTTGAAAGATAATCAAAATTTATATCCTTGAAAACAGAATGTGAACAGTGGTGGACAAGCAATTTAAAAGCATGTGAATCCTGCATTAATAATTAATTAAAGGTGACACAGGTACAAATAGGGAGACAGGACAGTGAGTGATTGTGATCAGACAGGAAACCCATCAAAGGGTAATATTCACGGTCTGTTATAAATATAATATACACTGGACAAAACAGTCTTTTTACCAAAAGCCAGTGTTTTTCTTGTGTTATCATGAAGTCATTCAATTTCCTGTGAGGAGGAAAAAGACAACAAAACTAATTAATAAATGTTTATTAATTCCTGCTGACCTGTTACCCAATTCACCTTGTGTAGAAATAGCTTAAATGCAACTGATCTTGGTTTTAGATGTGTTTCTTAATGGAACTTGTTTGTTATGATATCATTTTTCACATGAAAACCCTGAGGTTTTGGATATTTAAAAGGCAGAGGTTAAAATACAAACTGTTAGCCATGGTTTTAACGGAGAAATATTTACAATGAAGTGAGATGTGATGCTTGACTAAAGTTTTGTGTATAGAAACATCATTTCTAAAGGCTAAATAGTATGATATAAGCAACTAGAAAAGTGCAGACGAAGAATGCAAGCCTCCACTTTGAAGGGAGTCCCTATTCTGGGATACCCCCAAAACTGTGTTTGTTTTCATTTGTTCGACCCATATTCCCAAGTTCATTAGTTTATAAGTGACTTTTTCATTTGTGAATATTCCTTGATGATGTTCCTGAACCCTGATCATGTTCCAGATCCACATGAAAATTTAGTTGATTCTTTATAGGCACATTCCTGAAATATTCTGAAAATTTCATCAGATTCCATTCATGATTGTGTGAGTTATGTGGTGAACAAACACACAAACATTCACACAAACGGAGATTAACACATACCCTCCTGGCAGAAGCAATTAGAGGGCACTCCCTTAAGTAAATACCACCATCAAGGCTTTATCTGGATTTTTACCACATCTGTTAGAGACTCTTCCAAGGCAAAAGCCCTTCACCAAGCAAAGTTGATTTTGTGTAATCCTGTTAACAAACCAACATTAAGGAAACAGACACAGTGGAAAACATAACCGCTGTGTTGAAGTTCATTATGACATCGTCCATCTCAGTTCATATGGGCTGTCATCCTCGCTGAAAACTCTGATAATTTTGTCAATTATATGTCTTACTGGAGTTCAGTTCTTAACAATATTTTTACACATTATTGAGGTCAGATGTCACCAGACTTCTTCCTGGTGTCGCAGGAATAGATTACTAGGAAAGGGATGAATTTTAATGAAACTCACTAGGAATAAATATTAACCAATAAAGTATCATTCCTGAGTTCGATCCTCAGCAAATCTGTTCATGTTGAATGAGGTCTCAAGATTTTTGAGGGGAGTATTCATGAACTCTTCTTATTTTAATCTCACTGCATTCAATCCTTATGCAGCAGTACTGGTCTATAGACAGAGTAACGTCTCTGTATAATACTATACAATTTCAGATATATGAAAAAAAGCCAGAAAAAACACAGGAACTGACTCAAGGATAAGACCCTCTTATAAACTTAAAACTACTTCTAGAGTAACTTGTCAGTGTTGGTTGATTTATGATACAGGATGTTACTTTGGGAGGTTAGAGAAATGTCAAATTTATTATTGATGGTAACAGATAAGCAAGCTTTTCAAGACAATATATTATGGTGAAAATGTAGGATTTAATGATGTGAAGTGTTGTGTCAGTAGTTATTTAGAGCTTTAAGCACAAGTTATAAATATCAACATATTTGAAATGATTTGTGCTGTACTCTAGAGCATTTTATGATTTTTTTTCTCCTTCAGCAAATATATAGTAGTCTATCTCTTTGTATTGAGGATGGTTACATGTATGTATTTGTAAGATATTGCAGTGATTAGCAGTGGGTAATTGCATATACCATCTTCATGAAATTGGGTCCATTGTATCAAACCTTGATTCACTGTGCAAAGCTCTCTATTTTTTTTGCAAATTGTGCAGAAATGAAGCTCTGGTAATAAAGTTTCTTAAAGCTAAATTGAACAAAAAACGTGTCAGTATATTTAAATAAATAAGGTCACTTGTTATTTAGTGACTTTCTCAAGATATCATCCGGTGAGTTGATTGGCTATTTCGCCTTATGAATATGCATGAAATGGAAGACTACCTTGGCCAATGCTTTGTGGTTGGAAAAGAATACTTTATTCATTGGTTATTGTTGCCAATATATTTATGCTACAAGGTAAAAGGCTTAATTTACCACTGAATCAAGGCTTGAACAGCAGCAAAGACTTGGCTTTCATGAAGATGTCACTTGCTTCAAATGGACGGCTTCATAATATTTAGAAGTTAAGTGATTTTCAAATGTTTTTGCCAGCAATGGGGTCACCAGGAACACCCAGCAAGCCTCCAAGTAAGTCACAAGATCATGTGCATTTTAGCTTAACTGTACATATATTATACATAGAATTTTATTTTCTTATAATTTTGCATCTTTGAATGACAAAACTACCCTAACCCGCATCATACAAATCTAGTCTAGAACTGCTTAGTTCTGCATAGTATTACCTGTTCCAAGCATTTTAGACTAGTGTATTTAGTTTTTACTTACTTGGCTTGTACATATATGACTAATATTGAGTGACTGCTGATGTATTTGATTTGATTTTCTATTTTATTTTAGATATTTACCAGAGTGCATCATGGTACAGTGACCTTCAGTTAGCTTACTTTATTTATTTTTTTTTTGTTAAGTTTTGAACATTTCATTCTGTGTGCTGAGCCAACTTTTTATCTACCTGTATGTTACTAACTTGCAGATGATTCTAGCTCAGTTTTGTACCACAGAAATCTAGGTAGTATGATATAAATTAAATGTAATATATCTTTGGTAATTGGTTGCATGCACTGCCATACAAGCATGTAATCAAGGTGCAAAACCTGTTAATGACCTATACAGTTAATAAAAATTTAGATCTAAGAAAGTCTAGGAAACATTCAAACTTGTTGTCTTATTACATGTGAGCACTGAAAAATTTTGATTGTTTTACTCAGAAAAAAAAACTGCTTAAGCTGCAAGGAGTGAACTAGAGCCTTGTTTTTGTGCCAGCAGATATGGGACACGTGAACTACATGACTTGTACCTTATGTATATAGTATAAATACAGCATGCTGTTATGACTATGAGCAGTGATGAAGAATTAGAATTTTTATAGGGGCTTGGGGGGGGGTCCTGGACTTTGAATTGTACATCCACTTGGAGGCATGGACTTAAATCAGGCTGAGACTAGTAGAAAAAGCTCCCTCACATACGACAAGGATGTACATATATATATATTTAAAAAAAAGATTATATACAAAGCTTCAGCTCTGCATTGCAAGCTAAATGAATTTAAAAATTAAAGTAAAAAGCATGTGTAAATGCACATGTTAATCTCCAGGGTTCATTTTAAATTACTTTAAAGGGGCCCAATCACCTAGATCTGACACCTATATAAACTGAATGTAATCTCTTGGAGCTTTTATAAAAATAGACCAGTAAACCTATATATCACCCCACACAGGCTGCTTGTTTTGTTTATATCAACATGTATATAATATGTTGGGGCCTACCAAAATAAAACAAATTCAACAAGGGAATCTGGCGGCAAGTCAGATAAGCCAGAGCTTTGCAAATGGCGTTTTGCATCATGTGACCTTTTTACCTGTGCACATATGCAACCTCCATGCTTAAGTTACTTGTTTCTCCTGTTTGTCAACATTGATAAACAAGTTCATACATCCTTCATAGAGGCATTATAAGAACTGTTCATAACCAGAATTACCCTTAGATTATTATATATACACAGAGGAAGCCAGAAATCATATAATTTCTTTTCAAAAGGTAGGTGAATGGGCAGCTTTAATTAGGAGATTTGTATATTGAACAAGAACTTGGACATGGGTTCCAAATGACTCAAACTCAAAGAAGGTGAACTTGGACTCGAACCTCATGGAATCAGACTTGGACACTGACTCAGACTGGAGTTGCATGGACTCACAATCCTACTTAGACGGTGAGGATACTACTACATCACTGACTATGATTGTACAAAGTGGTTGTATGTCACCTTTTGTATATAGGGTTGTTTCTACATGGTGCAAATACTATGGGAGTATTCATAAATATTTGACTTCAGCCAGGTGCCATGGCCCATGGTCCATATAGAAATAGGGTTATTTATAACAAAATAAGGTCCACGAAATGGAATATGTCAACACAGGCAGAGGATGATGAACAGATCCGTTTACATATAGAAAGGTCTGTCTTGAAATCTAGTAAAAAAATTCAAGTAACAAGTTATATTGTTAGTTAATTCTTACATCTTCCTTGGATCAAGGATTCAAGCTCAGTTGAGCAGAGACCTTGCTTCAGTGAGCCCCAGAGTGTGGCATCTCTTGAATTATTAAGAAACCTAGGGGTAGAGCACAGGTGAGATCTCAGCTGAGGTGGTGAGATTTTTCACAGTCGGCCCCCAACCAGGATGAGCGCTGTGCAGGCTAAAGGGGGAGACTGCCCAACAGTCTTGTTTCACCTACAAACGAGTGCGCCTTTTTGGGTTTCCTTGGTGTTATGACCCAGCAATGGGGATGACACAAACCCAGGACCCGCAGGAGTGATACGCCAAGCCTGGTTGATGCCAGAATTGTTGCATGTTAGCGCATGTCAAGTAGTCCGAACCAGAATGGAACTCTGCAGAAGTACATAATAAGCAAGAATTAAAAAATGGAGGCAGTCACCTAAAAAAAAAAAAAATAACAACAACAAAAAAAAACAACAAAAACCCAACAAACCTAGGTGAAACAATTAATTGGCACATTAATTAAATGTCAGAATTAAAGGTGTACCATGAGTAATAACAATATATCATCCTTATTGTTTGGTCAAATACCTTCATCTTCATTTAAAGATGGTGCCACCAACAGACCATGGACCAATTCTAATAAAATTATGAAAAGGAAGCTATGTTCTACTTTCTACTTCATCATAGTTGATAACACAAATTGAGATTTGATCAATGCGCCAACTTCAGATAATATATTGTAGTTCCAGGGCATGCCCATAGATGGCAGCACCAAATTTTGCTAAAGCAGTTGCAGAGTAAGCAGATATGTTGGATTGCAAAGAAACAACATATATTTTGTGATTCATCCCTTGTGGCGTGACTCATGCTGTATAAACTTCCCAGGTGCCCAGACTCTTTTATATGAAGTGACATGAAATACTAAATATTAAGGACAAGACTGATAATGTGTCTTTCAGTGCATTCAGTCTTCCACTTAATGTCAACCTTCGGGCCCAGAGCTTGTTAGCTAAATAGTATAATAAACTCACTGAATACAGAAAATAAAATAACAGAGTTCATTTGTATCCTTGATTTCCTGGAAAGTCCTGGAAAATTGCTGTTTCAATTTCCAGGCCTGGAAATTAATTCCTGGAAAAGCAGGGTTTTTCAGCACGTGTCCTGGAAATTAGTGAAAGCATCCCAGAAAACTGGTAGGCCAAAGAGGAACATTCAAATCAGGTCAGATTCAATGAACCAAAATCACTTGTATGTTGATGAATAGATCTACCAATTCCTGTATTGCCATTCTTCAAAATTTTCAATTGTGCTTATTCAAAAGCTCACCTAAACTTTTGTTTCAACCTAATTGTTGTTAATTTAGTATCATCTGTTATTCCTGTCATTTTCATCACTATTGTTTTAGAAGAGCTACAATCTACAATGGTCAATTACTACCTTAAATTTTCACATTTACCACTGTACTGTCTTAATATTTTGTCTTGAAAATTGGCAAAAAGAAAAGGTCCTGGAATTGTCCTAGAAATGTTGTGATATTTTGAAAACCTTGATTTGTATAAACCCTGAATAAATGTTATTCTTTAACCACAACTTGGTTACTGTATACAACAATACCTGAGAATTCCACAGGTCACTCATGGAAGCAGTTCACACTAAAGCCAAGTTTCATAATCATATATTAACCATTCAAATCTTAAGTATAATTAACATTAAAATATGTAAATTTATTGATCTGGAAGGAGACCCATAATGTCATGAAATGCCCGGAAGAACACTCATAAAATACTGAAAATGGTTATTAATTTAACAACAGATGTTTTTTGTTACATTAATAAATTTGTGCATTTTTTGTGTACTTATCATGCAAACCCATCAGGATCTAATTTGTGTAATGTAAAAAATATTGGTCAGTGTAATCTAATTTGTGGGTTTTCTTTATGACTCTTCAAACACTAAAACCTAACAGTTATTTTTTGACAGTTTGGTTTTCATATTCAGTGTAGCTACAACTAAAATGCTTTGTTATTTATTATAGTTGTGTGGCTAGTCTGGCTAATGTTTAGTTTTAACTCATTCATCTATATTTTTTCATGAGTTGCTCCCAGTCATATATACAATGATAGATAACTCCAAACACTGACATCTAATGCAATATATAGTAGTAGCAATTACTATAGAAATAGCTAATGAAAAAAAGTAATTATTGTTTACTTAGACTTTAGGTCTTGGGTACTTAAATTGGCTTAAGTTTTGCTGTGCAGCAGTTAAAAACTATTTTGAATGACATAAAAATTTAGGATTTATTTTGTTTTCATGACCTTTTATATGGGACAGATATCAAAGCTGATTTAAAATGAGACCATGATTTGAAATCTTAAGAGTAGGTGGATGGATTGCCTTGAAACTTTGTATGACCTAAGGTTTCTGATTGCTTCATCTTGTATCCAAGACTAATGGCACACCTATATAATATGTTTTCTGGTCTAACATTATCTTTTTTGAGTGCAATATATACAAAATTTAGATTTCTCAGGTTTGGTTTATGGCATATTCATAAATTTTGTATTCCACACCAGAACTAAGAGCACCAAAAAACCCTTTGACATAAAAACACAGGATTTCGTTACCATGCATGTGGATTTTTTCATTATCATTCAGTTGACAGTGCCACCTGGGCAAAGCACTAACTTTAAAATCTTAAAAATAAAATTTCACTCACAGAAAAGAAGTGCCATATGCAACTACATATAGTTTCACAATATCACGTCACCATTGGACAATATATTATGATTTTTAAATACTTTCCATATGCTTATTTCATCATTATTCAGTGGACATTGCCTTACATATGTTGTAGTCTTAACAATAAAAATTACTTCAGACTCCTTCTGAAATTGCTTCAGCTTTATCTATAGAGTATTTTGTTGCTGTTTAATATCAGCAAGACTTCCTCCAGTATCCATCACATTCATTATAACAACAAGATCTTTATCTTGGCATTTGGTTAAAATGAAGCATTTTGTCTTGTGTAAATAGACACTATAATGTATTTCCTGGATAACATTGTATCTACCACTGCTGTTGTTTATGTTCCAACAAGTTTTTACAGCTACAGGTGTGTAATATGAATCATTATTATAACATAAGGCTTTTTGTCAGTAGTAAATTGTAATTTGCAAGGCTGTGCAGGTTTCATATATTGATATAACGAGATGCGTTTCATGTGAAATGTATATAAACACAAAGATGTGTTCATTTCCCCTCAGCTACAAGCAAAGGGAAGGAAAAACTGGAGAAGGATCGTGAAAGTAAGTCAATCTGTGGGCTGCGATGTTTCCTAGATGATAGCGCTTAGTTTATAGGCCTCAGATGCATGGTCCTATCGCATTCAGTTATTATTATCATTATTATCATTATTATTATTATATCGCTAGTGTAATCACATTTCTTATGTTTTGGCTCATATCTGTTTCAGTTGCCCACTTGTCCTTTGCATATGTGCCAGTATTTATTGAACCTTTTTAGTGACACTCCCTTATTGTACAGTGTGTGCATGATATAGTTATATCCTTTATGACCACATTGCTTACTATTTATGGATAATCAATTTTTATTTTTAACCCACCAGGCAACATGATTGATAGACTCTTGTACATTAATGTAACATCACAGTAATGAGGGGAGTTGAATACACGTTGTGTCGCATGACCGAAACAGACACAAAGAGCATGAGCTCACAAAAGTCAATGTGTTTTTGTCTCTCACACAAGAGTTCCCAGAAACAGTTTAATTGAATGTGAGAAAATTACCTTGCCAAAACAGTTGTGTGGTTGAATGTGCAGACATTACTTCACCAAAACAGTTGTGTGGTTGACTGTGAGTACATTACTTTGCCAAAACAGTCGTGTGGTTGACTTTGAGTACATTACCTTGCCTAAACAGTTGTGTTGTTAACTGTGAATACATTACCTTGCCAAAACAGTTGTGTGTGGTTGACTGTTAGTACATTACCTTGCTTAAACAGTTGTGTGGTTGACTGTGAGACTGAGTACATTACCTTGCCAAAACAGTTGTGTGGTTAACTGAAAGTACATTACCTTGCTTAAACACTTGTGTGGTTGAGTGAGAGTACATTACCTTGCTTAAACAGTTGTGTGGTTGACTGTGAGTACACGAGCTTACAGAAACAGTTGTATGGTTGACTATGAGTACATAAGCTTACATGACAGTTGTATGATTGACTGAGTACATGAGCTAACAGAAACAGTTGTATGGTTGACTGTGACTATTTGAGCATGCAGAAACAGTTGTGTGGTTGACTGTGATACATGGGTTTGTAAGAACAGTTTTAGGTGACTGAGAGTTCATGAACTTGCCAAAACAGTTGTATGGTTGACTGTGAGTACATGAGCTTACAGAAACAGTGGTGTAGTTGACTGTAAGTACATGAGCTAACAGAAACAGTTGTATGGTTGACTGTATGTAAGCTTGCCAGAATAGTTGTATAGTTGACTGAGAGTACATTACCTGGCCAAAACAGTTGTGGTTGACTGTGAGAACATTACCTTTCCAAAACAGTTGTGTGATTGACTGTGAGTACACAAGCTTACAGAAACAGTTTTTTGGTTGACTGAGCACATGCGCTAATAGAAACAGATGTATGGTTGACTTTGAGTACATGAGCTAACAGAAACAGTTATATGGTTGACTGAGTACATGAGCTAACAGAAACAGTTGTATGATTGACTTTGAGTATTTGAGCATTGGGGAAACAGTTGTATGGTTAACTGTGAGAATTTGAGCATGCAGAAACAGTTGTGTGGTTGACTATGATACACGGGCTTGAAAGAACAGTTTAGGTGACTAGGAGTACATGAGCTTGCCAAAACAGTTGTATGGTTGACTATGAGTACATGAGCTTACAGAAACAGGGGTGTAGTTGACTGTGAGTACATGAGCTAACAGAAACAGTTGTATGGTTGACTGTGAGTACATGAGCTAACAGAAACATTATATGGTTGACTGTATGTAAGCTTGCCAGAATAGTAGTTATGTTGAATGTGAGTACATAAGCTTGCCAGAACAGTTGTATGGTTTACTGTGAGTACATGAGCTAACAGAAACATTGTATGGTTGACTGTATGTAAGCTTGCCAGAATAGTAGTTATGTTGACCGTGAGTACATAAGCTTGCCAGAACAGGTGTATGGTTTACTGTGAGTACATTAGCTTACAGAAACAGTTGTATTGTTAACTGTGAGTACATGAGTTTATCAAAACAGTTGTATGGTTGATAGTGTGTACATGGGCTTGCCATAATAGTTGTATGGTTGACTGTGAGTACATGAGCTAACAGACAGTGATGTGGTTGACTGTGAGTACATGAGCTTACAGAAACAGTAGTATGGTTGACTTTGAGTACCGGTATGTGAGCTTGCCAAAACATTGGTATGGTTGACTAGAAGTACAAGAGCTTACCAAAACAGTTGACTGGGATATATAAATTTGCCAAAACTATTGTGTGGTTTACCAGTTAATACATGAACAGTTGTATGTGATTGTGATATATAGATTTGTAGTGAAGACAGTGTGGCTGACTATGAGTATATAAGCTTGAAGAAACTGTTGTTTGGTTGAATGTGAGGATGTCAAGGCCCAGATCCCAATCTTGACCCATTGGTGATTGGTCCTGACCAAATCCAAATTGTGATCCAGTTCGGCCTAAACCCAGATAGGGATTTGGGCTGGACTTTTCCTGGACCAGATCCTGCTTGGGGTTTTTGCCAGACTGAATCCCAATCAAGAGTTGGTCCGGACCAATCCCAGATTGTGTGTGTTGGCTAAGTATAGAATCTGAAAAAAAAAACACTGATTTGATTGACTTTGAGTATAGAAACTACAAAAAATAACCATGTAAATGAATACACAGAAACAGCTGCATGCTTGGCTGGTAGAATTGAGTTAAGAGAATTGCCACTCTGCTGATTAATATAATAATATGGTGATCATGGTCTGCAAGCACCAGGAAGTAACAATGAGGTAAAGTTATTTGATATAAAGTACCATTCTGAAATATGTAGGAGAGTTGAATTGAACTTGTCAGCTTGTAAAGATTTCAGTCAACTCAACATGGGTTTAATTTTTTTTGCTGAATACTTAATTTTACTACAGTGAATGGATATATTAAAAAAAACATAAATTTAATGAATATTGTCTCATGCCTTAGCATATGTTACTCAGTACTGTGATACTTGTTAATTTCTGATAATGAGTATTAACTTTAAATCATCTGGTGTATTTAGATGTATTTTCTATATATACAATGTAAAGTTTGTGTTGAATCTTCAGTCCCTGTAAAAAATGTAGTCCAATATTTCAATACAGATGATTTATAATTCTGTAAAAATTTAATTGCAGTCAGCCAGATTTTGCCTTGTATCATCTCAACTGGCTGGCGTCTCAAGTCTGTAAAAACTGCATTACAGTCAACCTTTGTGTAATCTCAGTTGGCTGGAAATTATTATAACACCTATATTTTTCTATGTAAGTATTTCTCTCATGGATATGAAAGTTAACTTCTGGCGGGGCAAAACACTGAAAACTGAATAATTTGGTTGGCTTTATGTTCAAAATGATTTCAACTTCGCGATTTCAGCAAGTGATATTATCGCAAAAAAAAAATGACACCTTCGGGAGATGACACCCTTCAGCACAGCTGAGCAGTTATTTAGCAGTTATAGCAAGTACTGTAGTCAGGAACATCGGTGTAATTATGGACTCTAATGCTGGTATGGAGGCTCATATCAATAGTGTATGTCGTACGGCATATTTTCATATATATAACATACGTAAGATCAGGAGGTATCTCAATCAAGATGCTGCAGAGAAGTTGGTTCATGCGTACTGTAGTGCACTCCTTTTTGGTCTCCCTTCTGTTCTGATACAGAAATTGGGACGAATATAGAATATTGGAGCGTGCATTGTAACTTTAACAAGAAAATCTGGTCACATCACACCTGTGCTCCATGCTCTTCATTTGTTGCCATTGTTTCAGAGGATCCACTTTCAAGTTCTGGTCCTTGTATTCAAGGTGAAAAAAACCATTAGGCTCCTGCAGGAGCTCATTCAACCGTACCACCAGAATCGTGAGATTCACTCTGCCCACCGGGATCTCTTAGATGTACCATATTCACAAGATGCCTTATTTTGCTATATCAATATCTGTAATCAGGCGCGGATCCGGGGGGGGGGGGGGGGGGGTTGAGACCCACCCCCTGCTCTCAACCAACAAACTTTTTTTTAGACAAATCTTTTGCATGACAGGGGTTTTGGGGGTTTAGAATTTATGCAAATAATAAAGAGAAATATTATTACCCAAAAACATTTGAATATGTATATTGTTGCAAAATAATCATGTGTATCAAATTTTTTTGTGTATTGCCATGATCACTGATTTTTTGTGTGATTCAAGTAAAAATTCACATAAGGCAAGTTAAAAACATTAAGTTTGAGCCCTGAAGAGTTGCACATTTTTAGCGTCAGTCTGTACTTCAATTAAACCTGAAATACAAGGGCAGATAATCTAAAAGGGGCACAGTATTCATCAGAAAAGCAAACAATCAATATTCATATAATTATATTTGTCTTGATTTAATAGCCAGTGCCGCCTGCAGGCCATTTTCAGTTTGAGACTTTATGCCAATTTAACGGTCGTACCCAATCCCAGAACGCTCCCTCTGTACATTATATAACCACAAATCTGCCACCATGTCGCCAAGTGAAGTGTTTCCTTATGATGCATCTGGCAGCCAGGAGACCTGATCCTGTATCACACTTGATGCAGATGAATGATTAAGCATGTATTGGCAGGACCATTTGACATTTGCTGATATGTCAACTTATGTTCACTTGGGCTTGATCAATACATTATCTTGTGTTATGGTATTATTTGCGGTACTTCACTCATGGTATGATGCAGGTTCACCATACTTCAGAAATAATTAATAATGTAACAGCCCCTGTGATTGGTTAAATCATGCTGTGGTTAGCCAATCAGATGCTGATTGACTAGTTTCTGGCCAATGATGTTTCAGCTTACATACACTTGGTAGCTTACTGTCAGATGTTACTGTCAGTTACTGATACAGGGGCATAGCAAGATGCCAAAACAGTAAATGACTTAGCATCAGGAAATCATTACAGTCCTTATGTTAATACTAGTACATCATGGTAGCCCCAGACTGGAGGTTTGGGACATTGAGATCTGGCACTGTTGCACTGCTGCTGCAGTAGATCCTGCCAAACTTGTTAAATAGACAAATATTTTATGGATCATTTGTATAAAAATAAAAAAAAGATTTAATGGATCATTTTCAAACTTTAAAATGTGTCTTGGTTTTGAAAACAAGATGAAGCATGACTTTTACTGTCATGACCTATATTGATCTTGACCTTGCATTAGCCCATTTTGTTTAAAAATCTAAAAAAAAAACATAAAAAATCAGTCTGCATATTTACCATCCATGCTATTTAACAGCTATTGTAAGCAATAAACACAAAACTAATACATAGATTTCTGTGAAATTTTGTGTGTACATAGATGTTGGTGATAGTCCCATCTTGCTTAGCTTTATCTATTGAAAAAGTCTCTGTGCTGATTCTTGGCTATTTGGAATACTCTGATGACAGTAATTTCTAGTTTTATTTGAAGATCAATAATACAAAAATGTAAATCTGTATTAAACACATGTTTAATTTTGTGAATTAGCCATGAAATTTTGTGATTAATAGTATATTTTCATGATTTTCTGTTGACGGCTCTTTATATACAAACATTAAAAATTAAGTGAAACTGACGAAAAAATAAAACACGACTTGACGTCAGCTAGTGATTGGTGCATTGACTCATGGGACAGCAGTACAATCCAGCCTGATCTCACCTGCCCCTGATGTGTCAGTATAATTCATCATCCATTGTGAATTCAGAGGCACTGTGTCTAACCATACAACAGTTTAAATTATAAATCAATTTACCTAACTGTAATATTTAATATATTGAATGTTAGCCATAATATCTGAACCTGTTATTTTAATCAATATTTTATTTATTCTGTCTTGCTGTATGCACCATGTAATCCATATACATATTAATGTATGGTAGACGCTGTGCAGTATTTATTCATCCTGTCCTGCTTTTAAACCAATTATTTATAAATTGGGCCTACTATTTTGTAAATTTATATTGTGATTACTGCAAACATTTAGTATATTATATACTAAGTTAAAACGCTAATATACTGGCATGTTACATATTTAAAAATAAGATTAAAATAAAAAAAAAATAAAATTATGAGTTCCAAATATTTGAAAAATTTTCTCACATTGGGACCTGCAAAATAATAACTAGAAGTATAGTCAAAGCCTACATACCAACAAATTTTCTTGGCAGAGACAAATGAACAAAGGGGACAATTTAAACTCACCATCTGGCAGAGGTACATTACTCAATCTCTCCTATATTAATTTGCACCTGCATGATTCCCACATACCTATACAGTCTTTAAAAATCCTTAGAAATTGTTAATCGATATTCAAGGCCTTGAAAGTGGTTAAAATTGCCTAATTTTGAAAAAAATTTTCTTTAAAGTACCTTGAATTTCACTCTGATGCTTGGCTATTGCTGACTAAGAGAAGGAATTAAGGCATGCTGTAACCTTCTCAAAAGTTGCTGTATGTTCCTGTGTGTAATATCATGACTTCAGTTTGGTAATTGTGTCTAGCCTCTAATGCTTGGATTCAGTTTGTTTTGCAATGCATTTTTGTAAATATTTTGAACTTATTAAAATGTTTGAGGATCATGCAGCTGAAGGGAAAGTAAAAAAAGGCCTAAAGATAACCAGACTTGAAAACCAAAATTCATGCCTTAAAAAGAACATGAAGAGAAATATTTTTTCTTGTAGGAATATACTGTTCTGAAAATTGATGATACATTTGTACAGCTAAATGAGTTGGAATACACACAGTGTTTGGTATATATGTATCTGTTGTAAACTATTCTAAATATTCACCAAAGGCATCACCTGCAAGATAATAATTCTTAAATATCCTTAAATTAATGAAGTCCTAAAAAACATTTATTTACAGGTAAAATAGTGAAAATGAAACGGTATACCTATTGAGAGTGGCCGATGATGCCCAAATCATCCCTATAAAGTCTCTTAAAGTCATTCTGTTATAACTTTTTTACAATTAGTCTAATACACAAGACTATCATATACACAAAGATTTACTGTAGCTTAAATAAGAATCCTTGTTTCTTTGTTTTAATGATATGTGATATTAATTCCTAAGTGTAACATCATATACAGATAAACTTTTTTGAAGGTAAATTTAGAAGAATAGTAAAAAATGAATGCAGCCATTTCTCATGTATGTTTCATAATTAATTATGCACTGTATATGATTATGTGACATGCATTATGTCCATAGCTATCAAATGGTATTGGCCATAAGACATATTACCTTGTATTATGAAATCTAACAGTCAAGTGTACACTGTACTTTAGTCAAAACTTGTCCAGGCATTATATAAATAAATTATACTCTTCATATCTGTAATCACAAGATAGAACAGTATAGAGTTCTGGTTAATTGAAAAGAATTACATATAATACAGGCATCATTATGTAATTATCTGGAAACCTTGAACTATGATTGGATGTTTTAGGATTATAGTAATAGAACAATGTGATGACCATCATGTTGTTCAAATGACCACTGTGGTTATTATGTTGAAGTTGTAGATTGAAAGGGTTCATTAAGTTACTGCACCTACCATTGAATAAACACAATATAACAGGAGTGCTGTATATGAGACATCACCCCATTTTATCAGCAGCATTTTTAGTTCATGGATTGTCTTGAACTCTGGTGTGCTGATTATTTTCTGTATTGAGACAAAATAATTACGGTTGTCATCTTACAGTTGTGGCTCTGTAATCCATTGCCTTGAACTAAATTAAAGTAATGCACTGTGACTTATTCAAATATGTAGTCATGCAATAAGTTACCTTGGTATAAACTACTTTGTATTTCAAATGTTCTGAGGCAGCTACTTGGATTGTCCTGAAATTTAGTATGCTAAATTGCTAATTGACCATGGGTCAAATTATTTGGTACAGCTGCATGGATTGTGGTGAAATTGAGTATGCTAATTGACCATGGGTATAACTTTAACAGTTACTGAAGACTGTTGATGCTTTGTACAGTTTCATATTGGGACTGAAAAATTACAGCATACTTTGTCACAGTAATCTGATATGTTGCATGATATCTCAAATTGATCTCCTGTCCCTTAGCATACAGTCACAACATGTGATCTGTAGATGATATGGACTCTGGTTGCTTTGTATATTCCGCGTTCTATCTTGGGAGGTTTGCAGCAAATAGCACCTGATTTCATAAGTTCCTTGGTGGATGGTCCAGGCTATGGCTTAGGTTTTATTTAAGACTTTCACAGGTGTCCCAAACTTGAGACTAGTATTCTCAGCAGACACTGTTTTGATTTATAGAAAGTCTCGTATTAATGTTAAGGGTTTCTGAATAGATACTTTGTATCACATCTTAATATTTAAATGATGTGCTTCATTCAAGCATGTATCATGGTCCTCATAAAAATTGTTTGAAAATCATACCAAGTGGAGCTGAACCAGTTAAGTATTGAAAAATGTTACGTTTAGTAATAAACTTATTTAACTTCTGTACATTAAAAAAAATCTCAGAAAAGTTCAGATATCTTTGGAATAGTTTTATGGATTTTCCTGAAATTTGTTGTGCTAATTGACTGAGGGTAAGACAGATGGTGGAACCTGCAGTTTTATGCAATGTTAATTGTATTTTGAGGAAGAAAATTACTGCAGACATATCAGTAATCTTATATGATGCATATATGATGCACATTTTACCTTATTCTGATATAAGTTACAATACCAAAGGGGAGGGGTATACAGTACAAAATCTGGTAGCAGACCACATCATACCCCAAGTGCTTTGGTGCAGATAGCCCCTGATTGTATAAGCAGCTTATTGGACAGTGCATGCGGTGGCTGGGGTATTATTTACGGCTTTCACAGGTGTCCCTGTCTGAGATTACCTCAGCAGACTTCTCGGTATTCCGTCGTAGTTTTGATAGATTACTCCGAATCTGCCATCGCAGTAAACAATGTGACAGGCACCTCAAGTAGGACTTGTAATTCAACTCAATTTTGGGTGGGCCAGGCACATGGTAAAACAAATTTGTTCCAGCTAAAAATAACGGAGCCATTATTGATGTGGGCTAACAGGGCAGGATGCCGTTCAATTATCGCAAATATTGGTGCTGTCGGGAAGCAAAGGAACGGACTGCGTGGTAATGGTGAACAGTCAGGATTTTTCAGTACTGGGTGCTAGGTGTTTTTCTGCATAAGCTCGCATCCGACAGGGGTGGCAGTTCTCCATAGAAGATCTCTACACATCCCTAAACATTCACAGGTGAATATTTTTTTAATGGTATTTTTTTCCAACATTTGAGTGAATAGGTCCAGACAAGGTGGTTAATTAAGTTAATTATTTGGTAAAAGAGAAATGTAAGGTAACTTTTCAAAGTGGACATCTGAAGGTGAATATGTATTTTATGACAGAGTCATTCAATTGAAAAAAAAAAATTTTTTTTCAAATGTGTACAAATTGATTAAACATGCCATTTCAAAGCTGTGGTTTATCACTCAAATTCTCTATATATTCTGTATTGGGGGACCATGTTTTATATTAGTTTCACTACTGGATTCATGATTACTGACATAGTCATTTAATTGGATAATTATCAATTAATTCAGTGCAATATTAGGGAAGCCAAAATCAGTCAATATCCCAGTCATACTGCAATATTTTTCCTCACTGAGTTGGCACTGATATGGTAATATAGAAAAAATATATCTTCAGCAAATTTGCACAAATTTTGGGAACTACTATGAATGTTTATTTTTTATTTATTGCTATACATATTTAAATTACTGTCGTCATTTCACATTGAAAAAGGGAAATAATTTTAGAATTAATTAAAATTCCAGTTAATTTGTATTTCAGAATCCAGTGTGTTATAGTAGATTTATTTTGCTTTTTTCCCACATTTTCATATAACCTACAGACCAAGGCCAGACTTTTAGAATCAAATTTTGCACAACATCTATCTTGTTTAATTGATGTATTAGGTTTATTGATGAAGTATGAAATATTAAACCTTTTGCAAGTGCAAGCCTTAAATGAACAGCCAAGAACAATTAAAATAATCAGTAAACCCTTCTTTTTTTATTTAACAACTGTCAAAGATTAAAAAGTCAAATGGTAAATTGGTAAAAAAAGTTGAAATTAAAAATCAAATCTTTAGAGCTAGTGTTGGGAATTGATTCTATTTCATAATCAAACATCAATAAAAATCATTTGACCTCTACTGACCCATAAACAGAAATAATTGGTTGTTAGCAGATCAGAATTTCTGACCATATGCAGACCTGTACAATCACTTCGACTTAAATATAGGCCTAAATGGCTAATTTACGTATTAATCTTATAGGTAACATGCATATATAGCAGGTTAGGTATGGAGCAAACACAGAATTTGTACAGTTTGCTTGCTTTAATTATATGGAAGCACACTTTACCTCATCTCAGAGCCCAAGTTATGTACAAAACTTTGCAGATTGATTTTTGTGCTGCAAGATCAGTCATCACATGCACTAACTTAACTGATCATTGATTAAAATTGATGATCAGCCGATCACTGCTTAGAGCAATATACCGTGATAATATCAGACCGTCATATTCAGGCTGTTTTTTTTAATTGTAACAAAACGTTGTACAATCAGTATAATTAATCAGTACAATTGGAAACCATAAACCTTGAAATTTCAGTCATGTTTGTGTAACATTACGTCATTTCAGCATTTCATATAATGTACAACGCAGGTGTCTGATGTATATAATTAGTCCACTAGCATTAGATTGGAATCTTTCTATGTGTAATATGAGGCATACCAAGTTTCGGTTAGCAGTGATTGGCTTCATCAATATTGCTCCATGCCCGCTGAATAAACATACAGGCCTGTGTCCTTTTAATAGCTGGCTACCCACCACCAGTCCATTACACAACGGTAGACAGGACAAGGTTTTACATAGATTAAAATCCTGCAGACATAATCCCATGCTTAAGTATAATATTTTATCAGATTTTATGTCATAAGATATACTTTATTATTCAAAGATGGATTAAACCTTGATGGGACAGTTATTTTTTAATTATTATAAAATAGGTTGTTCATTTATAAAATAGTCAGGAACCCCTGGTATATTCTATACAATAATGTTCTGTGGAACCTTTCTGAAAGACCACCTGTCTTATAAGACCACCTACAGCTCTATTAAGACCAGCCTTTAATAGTGAACCAAACACATTCACATTGGTTATAACTGATCTGTCTAATAAGACCTATGCATAAGACCGCCTTGGCCAGTCGCAAGGGTGGTCTAATATCACAGGTTTCACTGTATTTCTATCTCTTTTGATTTTCCTTGTACTTAAGGCAAGCTTTATCTTGTAAAATGAGATATATCTGCAGTAAAACTACACTGAACTCAGCTGGAGGAGATTAAAAATAGTAGTAGGAAATTGATTGCTTTTCATGCACTCTTCATCCAAGCAGTGTTTGAATACATCTGATCCACAATGCTCAAGGACTATTGAGTGTGGCTGAAGACATTTGTCTCTATAGAATCATGCAGTGCCAACCGTTAAGAGAAATCTCATACCAACTATTTGTCCATGTTCACCTGTACATAACATAAAGATATTTGTATGACATTTGTATGAGAATCTGAAAATTCACAAAATCAAGGTCAGAGGAATCCCAGTTCATAGCATAATATCAGCTCTAGACATTAGAAGACGCTTTTTAATCATTTCATGAAGTGCTTAAATTTTAAGTAAGTGCTAGTTATTGATAAGTTTGTGGGGTATTTTAGTGTCATGTATAAATATTTATATAATGATAATAATATTATTATTGTATCCCCAGACAAGTCGGGGGATACTGTTTTCATACCCGTCCCGCCGCCGCCACCTATAAATCTTATTGGCGCGATAACTCAAAAAATATTTCACAGATCTTTACCAAACTTTGTATATGTATAGATATTGGTGAGAGGACGAGGCCTATTTAAAATGAGGTCATGACCTTGACTAGGAGAGTGTCCTTGACCTTGAATATTGCCATATATGGTGAAAATCACACAAAATCATTAATATCTCAATAAAGGATGCATGGATTGGTCCGAAAAATCAATTTGACTGAAGATCTCAGATAGAAATGTCATGCACCGGAAACAAGTGGCGCCACCTGTTATTCTTTTACTTGTTTTCGTGCCGTTATTACCCCCATCATTGCCACTTAACAGTACTGTGAGCATTATAAGTCAAAAACTAATGGACAGATTTCTTTCATATTATGCATATACTTAGACATGGTTTATATGATGATGTATATATAAATTGGGGTCATGACCTTTCCTATTAGAGTGGCCTTGACCTTGAATATTGCCATATATGGTGAAAATTACACAAAATCATAAATTTCTCAATAAGGGATGCATGGATTGATCCCAAAATCAACTTGATGGAAGATCATAGATAGGGTTGTCATGTTCCAGAAACTGGTGGCGCCACCTATTATTCTTTACTTGTTTTCGTGCCGTTTAATACCCCATCATTGCCACTTAACAGTACTGTGAGCATTATAAGTCAAAAACTAATGGACAGATTTCTTTCATATTATGCATATACATAGATATGGGTTATGGGATGATGTTTATTTAAATTGGGGACATGACCTTTCCTATGAGAGTGGCCTTGATCTTGAATATTGCCATATATGGTGAAATTCACACAAAATCAATAATATCTCAATAAGGGATTTATTGATTGGTCCAAAAATCAACTTGACCGAAGATCTTGGATAGTGTTGTCATGTACCAGAAAACTGATAGCGCCACCTGTTATTCTTTTACTTGTTTTTGTGCCGTTTAATACCCCATCATTGCCACTTAACAGTACTGTGAGCATTATAAGTCAAAAACTACTGGACAGATTTCTTTCATATTATGCATATACATAGACATGGGTTAGGGGATGATGTATATTGAAATTGGGGTCATGACCTTTTCTATGAGAGTGACCTTTTCTATGAGTGTGGTCTGATATTAATTGTTGCTGAAGATGGGGGGGGCCTATTCTTAAAGGAGGGGGGGGGGGGATTAATTGTCTTGGGATGCTACGGCACCTGTGGTGCCAAGAAATATCTAGTTATTTTTAAGTAGTTCTCATTTATCTCCTGTATATAATCTTTACAAAATTTTAGAAAACTTAAAGTTATCAATCTGTTTAAACTGGAAATAAGTTCAAATGTCAGTTCCTTAACTATGTAGGGATATGGTTATCATGAGATTTATATGACTGATCTGTGTAATAAATGCTGTCAGTTGGCCACAGCAAGATGTACAGGTAACAGTGGCATAGGTCATGCACAGTGAGGAGGGGGGGGGAGGTGGAACAGATCCAGTGATGGTTTACTATGAAGCTCTGTGTGTGGCCTCGGTAGTAGGCTGAACACAGCACCGTCTGAAGGCTGGCAGCACCCAGACACAGGTATTTATAGACAGACATCCCAGAACCGGTAACGGCAACTCTTTGGCGGCAAGCAATCAAGGTAACCTAGACTTTAGTGCTTTACTCTACCCCCGCCACAACCCCTTCCCAAAGTCTGGCAACAATCCCATGGTGTAGAATTGTGGAAATTGGTGTCAGAAGCGGGATTGTCTAGTGTGGAGGGTCATCATGCTGACCATGTTTTTTTGCACTACGACAGCCTGTGATGGACAGTCTGGGCACAACGGCACAAATTGCTTGCCAACCTTGGCATTTCACGGGCCATGGTCGAGAGCCAGAATGATATGGTGCTGTATGGGGACTATTGTCACTCACATGGCTCATATATATGGCTGTTACAACCTGCCCTCCTACTGCTAATATTTGCTATTTTATATAAAAATTTTGAATATTAGTAAAAATGTATTAAAAACTTGAATTTAACATTAGGAGATTTTGTTCATTGGTTGGCTGCATTTGTGCTGGAAGGAATATGTATGTTATGTTTTTCGTGTCTTTGTGAATGTATTTCATTGATTCTTAAATTTAAAGTTATTTTAATATTTTAGTTTTATCTTAGAATAACTCATTTATTTATTTGGCTGTGATATGGTTATGATATGGTGATATGATTTCGTAGATTTCATTAATAACAAAAGACTACAGTGTGAAATCTATATATATATGTTAATGATAACTGTTATATCTGTATCTCTAATGCATGACTGAAAGTGTTACAATGGATGTATAGTGTTGATCAAATGATTGAGCTTTAACAACCTTCTATAACTAGATATCAGACTGTTACAAAGTCTGGGTAATGCCACAGCTCTGCACTAGCAATATTCTGACCTGTCATTTTTTGTATGATATCTGACACTGAGGGAGACCAGTTCTTTATTAATATCTGAGGGAAACATTCCCTTCAGACTATTTGCTGGAATTATGTGAAAAAAAACATGTGTAGATTTTCCAGGAATGCATTTGGAATATCCAGTATTTATGAATGTTTTTCTTCATCAGTCAAAAGTGATGTTTATGTTTGAATATTTTATGATGCAAATAAATACTTTTTAAAGGTTATATCAAATTTAATAAAAATTTAACTTGTACTTATTGAAGTTAATCTGATATTTTAAAACTGACTTTACATTCATATTTCAGAATTTAGAATTCAGTCTGTCTGTTAATCAATTAAACATATTATTATATATTGCCATATCATTGATTATAAGCATTTCATGCACTTGAACATAATACAGTATATTTCAGTGCATAGTAATGTTTATTATATTTGCATTATACAATTGAATGCTACCATATTATATCACCATGTCAGGTAGAGTCACAAAATAGCTGTTTATATATGGGGTTTTCTTGCACATTCTCCAACTGGCACCAGATTTCATGGATTCCTATCTCAGAATTACACATGAACTGTAATTTGATTAACTACCACTTCCTGAATAAAAATACTCTGTATAACAGCTGTGACATCATTCAGTCCTGTGTCATTACCAGTAATAACTCTTGTGAAATTAAAATTAAAAACAAGCACCCATCCTCTTGATGGGCAGTTTGACAAAAGATTTACCTGCCCTGAAACCACTTGTTATACATGTCCATCAAGAAAGTTGGTTTCATTTCATCTGAAATATAGTCATTTATCTATAGTCCATTTCACCACCTGCTGTCCACCTGTTTTTTGTAGATGATTTACTTTAAAGTTTATATTTTTCAATATTTTCCATGTAAACAACATATTGAAGTGACAACCTAATTTGGCAGTTAAGAATTTTACAATAAATCCCCCGTTCATGTTTCACAACATTTTAGTCTCTTTATCATGATCTGGCAGATATTGTGTGTCCCTCCATAAGTAACCATCTTTGTTTTAGCTGGTTATATTTTTTAGAGTGTTTACATGAGATCATCCAATCAGCAGCTGTCAGTTGAGGCTGTTTTTGCATGTGATCAATGACCTTGACCGCCATAAGTGGGTCTGATATGTTGTAAAATGTAGACTGATTTCTCATATTTTCAGAAAATTCTGTTACTCAAATATGGCATAAGGTAGGAATTTAGTTACCTTGTTGAAAATTAGGTTCTGTAATCCTCTCCTCTACACTATAATTGTTTCCCTTGAAATGTACCTAATAAAAATTTTCATAGCAAAAAACTGGTGGACATGAGGGGATGAAATGGACTATAGGAATTTTAAGAATAGAACAGAGTCTGGGTCATACACACCATTGAGCAGAAGGTGTAATGATTATATCCATGGGGAGGACTTTACAGATTTTTGCAGTGTTAATGGAACTTGGCTTCTTTTAAAAATACAAAACTGGTTTCGGTTTTCTTAGACAGTGTCCTGTGTGAAACTAAATTGAGCAAGTTTCTTTTGTGCAAAAGCAGTCCATTTTAAAATGACAGACATCAAAACAAAGTAGGAGAAGCCTGTTGAATTTTCAGTGAATTGGTTCAGTTGGTGCCTTCTTAACATTATTTTATACATGTACATTATACACCCTCCTTCAGGACAATTTTATGTTAGATATTGCATACAGTTTGAATTGTTTTTAAAGTAAACATATTGTGATAGAATTTCTTTGTCAAAAATAAAAATGCTCTATTTATAGCTTTTGATTAAGTTAAAACTGTTAAGATACTAATAATTATTTTTAATAATAAATTAGATATTAATGATTTGTCCATTAAGGCCATAACAACCTAGTCTCAAAGTGAAACCATAGAGAGCTGGTCTTCCCAGAACCAAAATTTTTTGCCTTAATACTTATTCCTTCAGACATGGTCAATACCAGTTTACCAAACTGTGAAATTCTGACAGGCAGGGCCTGAGACAGCAATTTCAATGTTAGAATCAGCTTTTTTATAATATTTGGAGTATAATCTCAAAATAATGAGCATAATCATAACATGTACATCACTGTATAATATAATTTTTTTACATCTTCAGTTAATAGATAGCACCATCTTGTGGCCATGAACAAACCTTAAATAAAGTCTATACTTCCAACAGGTCTGTACACTACAGTAGTAATGACATTTTAGGTAATTCTCATTTACGCTTTTTTCTTTGAAATAACTCTTAAAATACAGGAATCTCTATGCTAAAATACCCTCCTGTGTCAGTTTGTTTTCGTCATCTGACCTTTGCAGACAGTATAGTCTACAGAGGCCAGACATCTGAGTATGTTAAAAGGATCAATATTCATTCAGTTGTTTCACTTATCATGATATATTTAAGTTAAAATCATTAATTGTGATTTTACATACACTATTTTCAGTTTTTAAAGTCACACTACAATTGTTGGGTCTTTTCGTCTGTGTTGTTCTAGAGGAAGATTCATTTTCCTTGAAGGAAACGTTTTATGTATTGCTCTGGATCACATGAGGTCAAAGGTCGTTCTCTTTTAGTACGATCGTAAATGTGATCGATTGTGACCAGAGCTCTGTGGCTGTACATTATTGATCTGGCTTTCAAGTTGGAGAAGTACTTCGGTACCACCGTCGCAAATGGAAAATAAAAAATGAAGGATAAAACCCACTGGGGGAAGGTACTGGACTTACAGGCTTATTTCTGTTGTTCAAATCTATTTTTCAAGATAAAGGAGAAAATTCAACCACAGTGTTTGAAATCTCTTAACCACAGCTGTGAAGGAGTTGAATTGTATATAGAGTTAGAGAGATAATGAATTATATTTCACCAAAGGATTAAAGATGTAATTGTATGTATTGATAACAAATTGAGCTAGATATGAATATGTATGTTAGTCCTGCAGATAAAGAAGGATAGATATAGAAGTGACGGATCTTAATTTTTATACACATTGATACATTACTTGATACAGTTGTCAATATGTTTTACATGCTGTATTGTTATACCTCAAAACACATTAACTCTAGAATATAGTTCTCATAAATTATTGTTAATATATTTTTGACCCTGACAATCTGAAATAATATGTAATATCAATGTAATATTTTCATAAAAAGTATATTAGATTTAACTGTTGATAAATAAGAAACACTATGAGACCTCTGTTGTACCAGGGCGTATAATGTTTTCATCATTGTTTGATGGTTGGTTAGGTATTTGGTTTGTTTGTTAGAAACCTGTAATGTTTTAGAAGGTGGTAGGAATTTGACTTGTGAAATCATGTTCAGTGATTGGAAAAACAAAATGACCTATGATCAATTATAAATAGATTATTTTGTGTACCTTCTACATAACCGTGGTACCTGCTGTATAGAATTATAGCTCAATATTGACTGAGAAAATTCACCTTAACTTTACATCATGCTGTAAGATCAAGGTAACTCTTGGGTTGTTGCTATTTGTTGGCTGCACAAGAATCAATGTTAATGCTGTTCAGTTCTTTGTGTTCAGTCTTTTTTATATCTCTAACAGAACTGAAATATTGTCTGGATAATATATGACATCTTTGCGTGTGCATATATAATTGTTTGTGGTCGATTAAATGTAAAAGTGCGACCATTTTAATTGATTATGAAAGAAAACGACCAATCATTGATATAACTGATTAATTGGCACAACACTAGTTTTCCGTCAGCTATTCTTAACCATGTTGAAATGCTGCAGTTTGTTTATCCTGCCATGGGTGATTGTATTTTTTTAGAGCCACCTTTGTTCAGGTCTGTATACCTGATGGAGGTATGTTTGTGGACGCTGACTACTTTCTAGTCCTCCGTGCTTTTACTCAGGAAAATGCCACACAGAAAATCTTTAATCATATTGTCAGTATTCATGTATCATGTATTGCTTTGAGTGCTTTGTAATACATATCGTACACATTTGAATAGGCTCTCTGATACCCAGCTATTAGCAGGCTGCAGTTGGTTTTATGTTCACTGGGGTTTCAAATTTTCAATATTCCTGAAAGAGAAATCACCTTGAAAATGAATCTTTCATGAATAAGATTTCCCATGAACACAGGGAAACTGAAATTTGTACAGTATCATTTCATGTACTCTATCCCTGCATATTGAATGTCAAAAGACAGAAGATTATTATTATTATAAATAGTAACATAGTTTACAGTAGCTGAAGATCACAGAAATATTGTCCAGTAATATATAAATAGGTTCCTGTACTGTAAAATCATGAAAATTGAAACCATAATAAAACACTAGAAAAAAGGATATGAAAAAATATAACTTTGTAAATGTGGGTTCAACCACATTTCTATTAAACCTGTCTGAAAGACCACCTATCAAATAAGACCACCTGTGAATGAAGATCACTTTTGACAATTCCCACAGGTTGTCTTATTACACAGGTTTCACTGTATTTGGTTCTGACATGGCACACCAGCTGATTCAGTACAGCTCAGGTTCAGTACATGGCAAGGGGCAAATGTTTTCTATTTCAAGGTTGTGACATGGTACAATCTTTTTGTTAAAGGGGCCTAATCACCTAGATTTGACCTTAATAAACTAAAGTTAATGCATTGGAGCTTTTATCAAAATAGGCCAGAAAATGTGGATATCACTGCACACAGGGTGTATATCAACATGTTTATAATAATATATGGGGGCCCACAAAAATAAATCAAACAAGGGCATCTGGCAGTAAGTCAGATAAGCCAGAGCTTTCCAAATGGTGTTTTTGCAACAAGTGAGCTTTCTACCTCCGCATATATGCAACCTGCCACCTTAGGTTACATGTTTTTCGCGTTTGTCAACATTGCTGTGTTTACAAACATAGTTGATAAGCAAGTTCATACATCCTTCATGGAGGCTTTATAAGAACTTTCCAAAACCAGAATTACCCTAAGATCATTAATATATACTCAGAGGAAGCCAGAAATCAAATAAATTCTTTTTCAAAAGGTAGGGGAATGTCCAGCTTTGATCTCTTAGATATGGGAGTTTGGTCAATAACATTCTAGGTAATTATCTAAGTACATGCCTGTTTTATTTATGAAAGTGATTTCCAAAGGTTATTTTTTTAGATTTCTTTACATAAAGGGCATCCAGTGCCACAGCACCTGTCATTCTTTAAAGATTACTTTTTGTTACTGGGCTTTACATTTCAAAAGAATGTTTATTTTTAAATAAATGGCACCTGATAATGAGGAAGACCATAGAGAATTCACAGACACTACATCTGTCTCCAAAACATTAAAAAAAGAGTAGTAATCCCAAGTTAATGGAGTGAGCAATGGTGCCACTGCTGTTTCCAATGAAGGATACTGCTGTTTCCAGCAAAGGACACAGCTGAAAGGTATCTTAACCAAATGAGTTCTTTAGTTTTCTGGAAATTGGTAACAGCTGTGTTTTCTCAGCATTCACAGTTTAACAGACCCGTTCCTCTCTCCTTTTCTTCTAGAATAGGCATGTTTCTTGCTGCTGTTACATATTTTGTACAAATTAATAGACTGGTTGTGTGCCCCTTTAAAAGTTTTTTTTTTACAGACTAATTTCCTGCTTTGTCGGTCAGATTGAGAATAAGCTGGTTCCCTTCTCATTTTTAGCCATGGGCTGTGCTTTGGATAAGATATTTTCGTGAGCAATTTGATACCAAATATTACCCCTTGTGTCTTGCAAATTTTAAAATAAAACAAGGCTGCTACTGTAATTTCTTTTTTATATTGGATTTAAAAGGTTGAAACGATTTAAAAGGGTCCTAGTTACCTATTTTGCAGCCACCAAGGGTGATGACTTTAAGTGTTAGATATATCTGAGAATATATTTTATATAGCCACCACCCCATGTATGCCCTTTGGTAGGACTCTAAGTCTAAGCTAAGTATGATCTTTGTCTATAAAAAGGAGAAACTCCTCAGTATCTCATTTTTTAAAGACAATATTCTGTTATGATAAGCTAAATGCTTAAATTCCTTGCTTAATTAAGTCTATAACTCTTATACAAAAGGACCAGTACACAAAGCATTGTTGCCCCTACACATACATTCTAACTGCTTCTGTCATGGTGTTTATGAGCAGTACAACCCGAGTCTTCTCAAACCAAATACACAATTACTAAAGTAAAATGCACTTACAGTTGCCAATATGTTGCAGTTGTATTAAAAATTGGATACTTCTGCCATGGTGATGAAGTTTTAATGTCACCCCATCCGTGAAACTAAAAATAAAACTGCCTTTTCCTGAAAATATGATCATATCGTGGTCAAAGACCACTTATCTCTGTATATGGGGAGGTGACGAAACATTCGTCCGTTAATGGTGCAAGACATTATGTCACTGCAGGCGGCTATCTTTTTTGGTAAACCATGCATGAAATTGGTGACATAAAACCTTTTGGGAAGCATCTTCTCATAAACTACGGTATTGTTGAAAAATTCTGTGTCATTTTAGTAAAAAAAAAAAAAATATAAATTCTTATCAAAGTGACTCCTTAATGATATAAGTTTCAATATTAAAAATCATTAATATCACAAACATATGAAGTCATGAATATAAGATTGAATAGATACACAGGGAAACCTGTGTAATAAGACCACCCGTAGGACTGGCCTTAAGTGGTTTTAATTTGAAGGTGGTCTTATTAGACAGGTCAGTTATAACCAGTGTGAACGTTTTCAGTTCATTCAAAGGTGGTCTTAATAGACAGATGTCAGTAGACAGACAGGTGGTCCTTCAGACAGGTTTCACTGTAGAAGATATGTGTGAAATTACATCAATATATGCTTTAATTTATGTGGAGGAAAAGTATAAAAAAAGGGGCTATTTCTTCTCATAGTCACTACTTGGTGCTGTAAATGTCACCAGACAGCACTGTTTGAGTATTTTTATTGGAGTGTACATAAAGTTAGGTCCTGTTGGCGAGGCTGTTGGACTCCACTGCAGGAAGTGGAGAATTTCAGCTATTCTGTACCTGCCAGCTCGATATGAGCTTTTTATATAAGCTCAGTCGGCTTCATATTCAAGGGAGTATAAATTTTAATGATTGTCTCACATTCAGGTGTTTAATAGGCTTGCAATTTCACGATCTCACCAAAGAGTAAACAGTTATATATGAATAATTTAATATACAGGCAAAACAATATGAGTTTGATGAGGGCCCCAAGTGAACATCAGACCATTTGAGATTCTTGTTCATCATTGGTAGATAATAAAAAAACTTTATAAGCAGATCATATAGTATTTAAATAACATTAATCTTTGGTTTATTAGTAACATAAAAGATGTGTTAATTGATATTTAAAAGGCAAAAAAAAATAAAAAGGTATGGTTCTCGTGGCACAGCGCACATCAATTTTAACCCTCCGCATCAAAAATTTTTATTTTTATTTTCAATAGAAACTTACTAATTTTTAGCTCCAGGCACTCGGACATTTCTTTCAAGAAGATAAAATAATAAAATTTTGATAAGATTTCCTATATAATGCAGTGCTTTTACCTGCTTATTATCATGCTTTGTCATCTTATGATCTTATGACATTTTTATCAAAACATAAAAAAAAAGGTAAAATAAAAAAGAATCACCCACCCCTACTGATTTCTGGAAAAAAGGGCCTGAGAACCAAACCTTTTTTTTTAGCCTAATATCAGAATTCTTTTTACCTCTATATATAGCCATGGATAACGTACCTGAGATGCCATTAAGGCTATTAAACTCTACAGTATAAGTGACTGGTCATCTGTATAGACAAGACATCTGATTTATGAAGGTTCTATTTTTGTAATCATTTCCCTGTTGCAAATATTGCTAATATAAAGCAAAACACGGTTCAAGTTCCAGTGCTGCCATGAGAGACATTTCAGAAGTACATATTTTTCTTTAAAATGAAATGTCCTGATACATTTAATCTCATGTTTTACCATATCTCAGTGCTATACTGTTAGTATTCTTGGTCAGATTCATCTAAAACTAGAAATCTGCATTCCCTATTATGGGATGCTCCCAAAACTGTGGTTGCATTCACTTATTTACCCATATTCCCAGATTCATTCATGTGTAAGTGACTGTACATTTGTGAATATTTCTTGATGACTTTCCTGAACCCGGATCATGTTCCAGATCCACACTAAAATATAATTGATTCTTCATTTAAAGATTCCTCAAATGCCCTTAAAATTGCATGAGATTCTAAATATGATTTCCTGATTTATGTTATGAACAAACATACTAACACACAGGAGCAGGGATGAATGCACACACTCCTGGTGGAGGCAAAAAACATTGTCTAAATGATTATTTATATCTCACACCTGTCACAATATTCTAAGCTTGTTATCACCTGTCACAATATTCTGAGCTAGTTATCACCTGTCACAATATTCTAAGCTAGTTGTCACCTGTCACAATATTCTAAGCTAGTTATCACCTGTCACAATATTCTAAGCTAGTTATCACCTGTCACAATATTCTAAGCTAGTTATCACCTGTCACAATATTCTAAGCTTGTTATCACCTGTCACAATATTCTAAGCTAGTTATCACCTGTCACAATATTCTAAGCTAGTTATCACCTGTCACAATAGTCTAAGCTAGTTATCACCTGTCACAATATTCTAAGCTAGTTATCACCTGTCACAATATTCTAAGCTAGTTATCACCTGTCACAATATTCTAAGCTAGTTATCACCTGTCACAATAGTCTAAGCTAGTTATCACCTGTCACAATATTCTAAGCTAGTTGTCACCTGTCACAATATTCTAAGCTAGTTGTCACCTGTCACAATATTCTAAGCTAGTTGTCACCTGTCACAATATTCTGAGCTGGTTGTCACCTGTCACAATATTCTAAGCTAGTGATCACCTGTCACAATATTCTAAGCTAGTTATCACCTGTCACAATAGTCTAAGCTAGTTATCACCTGTCACAATATTCTAAGCTAGTTATCACCTGTCACAATATTCTAAGCTAGTTATCACCTGTCACAATAGTCTAAGCTAGTTATCACCTGTCACAATATTCTAAGCTAGTTGTCACCTGTCACAATATTCTAAGCTAGTTGTCACCTGTCACAATATTCTAAGCTAGTTGTCACCTGTCACAATATTCTGAGCTAGTTGTCACCTGTCACAATATTCTGAGCTAGTTATCACCTGTCACAATATTCTGAGCTAGTTATCACCTGTCACAATATTTAAAGCTAGTTATCACCTGTCACAATATTCTAAGCTAGGTATCACCTGTCACAATATTCTAAGCTAGTTATCACCTGTCACAATATTCTAAGCTAGTTATCACCTGTCACAATATTCTAAGCTAGTTATCACCTGTCACAATATTCTAAGCTAGTTATCACCTGTCACAATATTCTATGCTAGTTGTCACCTGTCACAATATTCTAAGCTAGTTATCACCTGTCACAATATTCTAAGCTAGTTATCACCTGTCACAATATTCTGAGCTAGTTATCACCTGTCACAATTTTCTGAGCTAGTTATCACCTGTCACAATATTCTAAGCTAGTTATCACCTGTCACAATTTTCTGAGCTAGTTTTCACCTGTCACAATTTTCTAAGCTAGTTATCACCTGTTACAATATTCTAAGCTAGTTATCACCTGTCACAATATTCTAAGCTAGTTATCACCTGTCACAAAATTCTAAGCTAGTTATCTGTGATTTCTGGCTGTTTGGAATTTCACATTATCAGGGCTCAACATTACCTTTTGAAAGAACTTGCCAACTTTGCAATTAACCTCCAACATTTACTTGCCCTACATGAATTTAATCATGATACAAAAAAAAAATCAGACAAGAAGGAGCCAAATTTTGTCATCATACCACCATTTTCTAATACTTTTACTTGCATTGTGCAGGTGGTTAACTGTTAATGGTGAGGCCTGATAATTTTAATAAGGATTGAAAGATATAGCAGAACCCATGAAATGGTATAAAATTTATAATGACCCCAGCTATGTTTGAGGTGGTTAGGATGGTTTGTGTGATTCCCACTGTTTAACTGTCAATTCAACAGTAATAGAATTTACTCCAATAGTAACACTCAACTGGTGGACAAATGATATTTAACTTTTTCAGACTAAGTAATACAGAGGTATGCCATACAAGCTTTGGATCAACTCTGAATTGATTTGGACTAGATGTAGCATTGAAGGGAAAAGTGTATGGAATTGAATTGATAGAATCAAAAATGGAATGAACTTAAGTTCAATTTGGACTTGAAGAACACATGTTTAGATTAAATGAATTGATGGACAAATGTGCCAGCTGTCACGTTTTCTAAAGTATTGCTCATAAAAAGTTAATCTTTTGTGAAGTAGTTTGCTTTGCAGGTTAATGAAAAAAAAAAGATTTGCTCTGTCTTCGTTCAGAGTAATGGTATATAGACAAACTCTCTGCATGGGGGTTGCTTGGGTGATGAGGACCGCATCACTGAGTGGGCGTGGTGCAGCTGCTCTTCTGGCTTGACCAGCTTCTGTCTTGATCTCTGTGCTGGAAGTTCTGGAGCTTACCTGGTGAGGATGCTTTATCAGCTGGGATAAAGATAAAGCCCTGTCTCACAAATGTAAAAGTATCATTTAATTGAAAAAGATACAGTGGTGATTCTGATTGCCTCCAGAATTAAATGTATTTTTCTTAATGAATTACTCAAACCTTCCACAAATTCTATATAAAATCCATTCATAATATTTAAATTAAATTGCTCACAGACAAACCATCCAACCAACCATCCAAGCAACCAAGGGAAAAACAATACTTGGCAGATGTTTAATGAGCCTTTATTTCAGGTCATTACAGACTTAACTTTCTAACAGGTGACACATACAGGAACACATAATTATGATAATTTTTTTCTGACATTTTGGACTCTTTTGGCACATATTTCTCAAAATATTTTGTAATTTTTTTGTGTACCCAAAAGTTGCTGCACTGATGTTTAGGGGTGCATGAAATGATTGAGTCAAGCTAGCTGCAGGAAATTTTTTTTTGAGCATGAACATGCTCTGGGTATTACTTATGTAATGTAAAGTTAATGGCAGAGATGAAGAGAAAACTAATACAAGATGATGGGTATATTGAGTTGTATACTGCAGTCCCAGACGGGACGTGACATTATCAAGTGTTCATATCAGTATGATGCAACTTTTTACAACATAACTAACTGTTGAGTTGAGTGGGAAACTAATACAAGAAGATGGGTTCACTGAGTAGTA
Source organism: Sipunculus nudus (assembly GCA_026874595.1). NCBI lineage: Eukaryota > Metazoa > Annelida > Sipuncula > Golfingiida > Sipunculidae > Sipunculus > Sipunculus nudus. The sequence goes on from CM049318.1 coordinate 34,624,453, forward strand.
TATGGTTAAATGGACCAAAAACAACTATGGTTCGTCTTCGCTGCTTCCAGATAGTCAACAAATAGGTTCATTGCTTCTGTGTCCACCACGGGGATATGTCTACGCATGGAAGATAAAATCACCCGACTCATGGCCCCATAGACAAAATCAATACCTGGGCTGTTCTGTATGCTGTCTTCACCCGTAGGGCAGCAAAACAAATTTACTACTCACATCAAATAACCTTCAACTCGGGAGCTCTGGTATCCGCAAGTTCCTCTTAGCTACGTAGCTTGTCCTTTCTCCTGGCCCACCGGTCCAAGATTGCCAGCACGTAATGTACTTTGCCGTAATGGTATATTTCCAAAGATCTTGAAGGGACAGCGTGCTGAGACTCATTCAATTTGTATACGCAGGAAATGTGGTAAAAAGGTTCCCCATATTTTTTTTTTCAAGGTTAAGGACATGACGGTGCAGTGTGTGAATTTGTGAATTTAGAATGGTTCTAAACGAATACTAATGCACGATTGTTTCAAAGAAAGAATTAGATAGCAAGCTTTTTTCACCAGTTTTACCAGTTTTGTTAATTATTGTTCTCTGAACTTTATACCATGGTTGAAAAAATACATGAATGTGTGTTAATTAGCTTATAGGACTGTATACTTTTATAATGAGTCTTTTTTAAAACATCTTACATTATAGGGCATTATATAGGCATACCCTATACTGTACTTGAGAATGTGTAGTAATATATTTGCTTAGTTCTGATATTGTTCTTTATTCCTACACACTATGTAGGACCATAATTTATGTACTTTCTGTGTATTTGACCAGGTATTTGTACTATTATTTTGTGGGATTATGTACTTTTACTAATGGTTTTTGAAACCATATATTTGTACTACAGTGTGTTATCACTATGTGGGACCATATACTTTTGTACTTACAATGAATGGGACTAGATACTGTGTGTAATAAGACCACCTGTGGACTGGCCAAAAGTTGACTTAATTCACTGGTAATGTAATTAAACAGGTTAGTTATAATGAATGTGAATGCTTTCTGTTTACTTAAGGTTAGTCTTAAGAAACAGATGTTCTTCCAGAAGGGTTCCACAGTACTTGTACATGCTATGTATGAAGACTTATTCTCGTCTTCCTGTTTGTGAGATGATAGACTTGCACTTTATGTGTGTGGGATCATTTAGTTGCATATGGAGTATGATACCACCTAAGTGTACCTCATTTTCTGTATATTGTGTGGTAATTAATAGACGTGCACTCGTTATACGGGGTACCTCATAATCTAGAGGTCTGGAGTTCAAATCCTGGTCAAACCCCCATCATGCCAAGACCCTTGGGCAAGGTCCCATCCAGGAAGGGTTTAACTCCCTAAGTTGCTTCATGATACAGAAATCTAGAGAAGCTCCAGTCTGATGAGCCACTAGGCTAGGGGTAAAAGCCTAAAAGACTTTACTCTCCTTTACTGTTTAATTGGGACTGCATTCTATATATAAATATACTAAGTGGGAAGATCTACATTGAATATGATTTTATACTATGTGTTAAGATACATGGAACTGCAAAGAGTGCATGCTGCATACTTGACCATACCTTGTCGGAGATGATATACTTGCATATAAAAATGTGTGTGATGTGTAGCTAGTGGTTTACTTAAACATAAAGTACTGAAGGTCTTATTCCGAGTAAATGGCATGGGAAATGCTATGTCAGACATTTTAGTTAAACAGTGATGAACATTATATTGTCTGAGGGCTAAAACCTAGCACTAGTGATTTAATAATTGATAGTAATAGTTTTAGACTCTCCATTATCAAACTGTGGAGCTTTTTACTGATATTACAGTAAATTATTGGTCTCAGTCCAGTGATCAATTTTCAGTAAAATGACTATATTTGTACTCCAGGACAACCTTTAAAATTGGCAGCAGCATAATTGGCAAAATAATTTTCCTAATGGCTGTTATATTTTCCCATTTCAGTATAAGACATACAGGTCACATGATGTAACTGATGAAACCAACGTAAAACTTTATTAGATGACTCTTTTGCATTTACTTTTAATGTAATTATTGCCATATTGCAGTATTGTTATAGGAATACAAATTGAAAACAAAAGATAAAAAATATTTTTGGTGCTGGAACAGTTTATGAAGAATATACAAGATTACATTTAATGGTACATCATTTCCTGTTGTGGCCATTGATAATCATTATGCTCCATCTGCAGCTGTTTAGTATGTTAATGTATTACTATTAATACATCTAGCAATGAATGACTTGAGTAGGCATTTAAATTGGACTGATAGTCTTGACAGCAGTCATATGGAAAAATACCCTATAATGGCTGTCTGTCCTATAACAATGATGGAACTGCACACAACCATTAACTATCAGAAGCGGATCCAGGAGGAGGGATCCAGGGGGAGTTTTCATCAGAAACATTTTTTTAGGGGCTTCAGATAAAATTTTACGGCTTCGATCCCCCCTTTTCCAGACCTGCGGACCTTTTTTTTAGGGTTTCATTAGTTCTCCTGGGTTAAACCCCCCTTTTCCCAAATCCTGGATCAGCCCCTGACTATTATTCTATGAATGAGCCATTAGCAAAAAAAAAAAAACACTGACTACAGAATAAGTCCCATCTCTGTGATCACCACCATCATTTCCTGTTCCTCATGCCTTATCTGTCAATCACATAGACCAAGGGAAGCATGCTTGTATGCAGGCAGAAATTCAATGTACATGCAGAAATTATCAGTTGAATCTGTATAAGAAATGGTTGGTGTTGTTGGAAAGTGAACATGCGTATTTAGGGAACAGTATGTCTGGTTTGTTTTAAGTAGAAGGATAATTGTAACTGATAGAGGGGAAAATGATGAAAATATACTTGCATGCCTCCTCATTATTGTTTTCAGCTAAGTTTTCAATATGGTCCATACTACCACTCTGACATATCAATAGACTGTTTAGGTCAGATGTGCAAACTGCGGATTTGATAATTCTTGCCCATCCTTGAACTGATATTTCAGTTAGCTGATTTCTGCCACATAAGTTAATTACAGTTGTCCAGCCCTGGATACAAAAAACCTAAGATCAATATGAGAATATTGTTTATTGTTACATAGTCAGTCAGCTTCATCAATTTCTTAAAAAGTACTTAAATTGCATTTAAAAGAAATAGGTCAGATGGGTTTATTAGTGGTTAAATATTAATAATTTTGAGATTTTAAGCAAGAAAAAAAAATACAACAGCATAACAGTGGAGTTTCTTTTATTGCTCTGGTGTACTTGTCCAGATGAGGACCAGAGGTCTCTATTGATTCCCGACACGTGGACCTGGCGTATGTCTTAAAACATTTACACTGGGTGGTATGTGTTGATACTAAGCTTAGAATTCCAGGGACCGTCTGGTGTAATGTATAATATAAACAGAAAAGCCAAGCTACCCTGACTCAAGGTGCATTAGATTTTGATAGATAAACTCTTGATTCTCTGTTTGCCTTTATGTTTTATACATCATGTAAGAATAAACAACTGTGGTTGGTTTCAAATTCGCAAGGTTAACATTTTGCAATTTTCACCTTTTCACCGTTTCCTGATGGTTCAGTTTTTGCTATCTCAGCATACACTAACTGACACAAAGTGTATCCCTCATTTTATTTTAAAATTAATTATACAAAGTTATTTGCATGCAAAATTGTAAAGTTTTGACGAGGAACCAAGTGAATATCAACTGAATAGAAATCATTTTTCAATGTCAGCAGATAATTTGAAAGATCCAATTATTTATAATACTTATCTTAGATTAAGGGTTACATACAAGGTCAGATATTATTTATATAATCATTCTTTTTTTTCAACTTGCCTTCGACAATGGAGCCTCTTATTCATGAAGATTTTGTTTTCGCAATAATTTCCCATTTGCAAACATCGCAAATTTGAAACCCTCCTGCATGAACAAAATGCCTCACAGTATGACTCTGCCACTGCAAACCTTTATCCAGGGTTAGGTAGTAACCTAGTGGTGACAGTGTTTGACTCAAGAGCTGAATGTTCCAGGTTTGAATCCCATCACTGCCTTGATGGCAGAATAGTGAAATTTTAATAGAGCTTCAGATGTAAGCTGTTATGTCTTAACAAAAGCTTATGATGTCTGGAATAATTCCCAGCCCCTTAGGAGCCTGTTATCATACTAACATAGAAAAGTTTATAATCACTGATCAAAGGGTCCAATTTGGTGAAAACTTGGCACAAAAAGTAGTTTTAATATTAGCTTCACTAAATGAATAAGCACTAAGTCTTTGGTAGTATTATTGCCTTGACCCTTCTAAGGAATCATTGTGTATTAATAGTGCAAATATTGCATTCATAAAGCTGTCATATGAGGTTTATCTGTACCAAACTTTGAATTGTTGCCATATTTGTATTTTCCTGCCAAATTTCATATAATTTTTATTGACCAGTAAATTTAAAAAAAAAAAGAAAAGAATTGCTTGTGGACTCCTTATTTTGGCCTTTGAGTCCATAGAACAAATTATTTGTTTGGTGTGGCCTTATTTGAAAATGTTCAACTACCATAGATAAGCTTTCAGACAGGTTAAATATTGTATCAATTCATCTTGCTGAGCAAATATCACAATGGGGCAATCAGCGGAAACTGACATAAATACGCTCCCCGTGAACAATTAACCAACCACAGGCTCCTGTAATCTTGTTATAAACAAAATCATCCCTGTAATTACCAACAACAGCAATAAATTAAATCAGAGTTGTTATGCAAAAGAGCTTAATGATTATTTACTCAAGTTTAGGCTTAGCTTTTCCACATTTTTAACTTAAGAATATCACAGTCAAAGTCTCAGTCACTTGTGTAGAACTGTTTGTTATTGCTCAGAGTATTGGTTTTATATGACCAAGTGACTTATGGTTTCCACAAGCTTAAATTAATCCTGGGAATTTTTTTATGTATTTTAAAGGTCTTGAAAGTGCCTCATATGAGGTAATTTTGAACATCTCCTTAAAAAGACCTTGAGTTTTGCACAAAATGCTGTCTATGGAAGAGCGAGTGAGGGCAGCAAGGCATGAAATGCATAAATCAGTTAATAAAGTTGCTGTATCCTTGTTTGTGCAGTATTATAACTTCAGTTATGTTAATGTTGATATCAAAAATGTCCTTGATTCACCTAAATTTGCTATATACTTTTGTAAATATTGGGCACTTACACACAGGCTGATGAAATGATGTGTAAATAATGTGAGCAAACGGCCCAAAGAGTGGTCAAGGAAGTAGTGGAAAAAAAACCTTTAAATCTGCAATTCTTTCCTTAAATTTTTAAAGACCTAATTTATAAGACCTTGAAGCTGAAAATCTAAAATTAGTGGGGGGGGGGGGGGGGTTGTTCTCTCTGGAAATAAATAAAAACCTGGTGGTTATTTAATCATGGATATCCAAATTTAATTAAAATTAACTCATTAATAACATATTGGTAAGTAAAGGTATAGATTGCATGGTTTAGTATAGTTGAAAGCTGGGTACTACTGCTACTATTGGACTACTTGATATAACAACACATAGCTAGGTGTATAACATTGTATGGTTTAAGTAGAAACATACAGACACAGCCTACATGCAGTTTTACCTGAGTATTACATAACAAAGCTGGTTACAACATTGTATTGTTAATGCTAGTGTTCCTCCATATTTCACACTATGTAGGTATAAACATTGTAGGTACAGCTCTCAAGTGAATTGCTTCAGCCAGTGTCTTGTAATCCTGTAAACTGTAAAAGTGAATATGGTTAATTTAACATATACATTTGACCCATACTCATGACAGCAACATTTCATTCAGTTCAGGACAGAGGATTTCAATAAAATCTTATAAAGGGAAGCTAAAAAATGAGGCTTTTAAAACCATATATTAAATGATGACTACATTGTACAGTATAAGCATACAATAGATTTTTGTATTCCAACATGCAGTGTTGTTTTATCCCCCATACTGCCATCACCACTTCAGCCACAAGCAACTCGTAAAGCAAGATAATTGACTAAAACAGTATATTTGACACATCTTTTAAATCCAAATTGGTTTTTGCTTGGAGATTGTTGAATTGGGTCCATGAATTTTACCACAACTTAACTCTGAATAATATAAATCAAAGCAAAACTTTGGATTTTTTTCAAGAATGGCTAGGTGAATTGACAGGTCTTTTTTTAAATTTGCATACACATAGTTTTGGGTCAGAGGTCAAAGCCTCATTTTGGTTAGACTTGCATGTGGCACCACATATATATGACCTGTCAGTGTAGATATTTTACAGGAAGGGGAGCAGAGTTTTGAAAGATGATACAGCCAATTACAGTGGAACTTGTCTGAAAGACCACCTGTCTTATGAGACCACCTGTCTAATAAGACCATCAGTCTATTAACTTATAATTAAGACCACCCTTGGGTGAACCAAAAACATTCACATTGGTTATATCGGACCTATCTAATCAGACCACCTGTGAATTAAGACCACTTTTAGCCAGTTACTTGGGTGGTCTCTTAATGCAGGTTTCACTGTATGGATCAAGATGCTGAAGCATGTTTGATGCCAGCTATTTTTAACTGAAAGACTTTTTTGTGTTTAATTAATTTAGCATCTATAGAGGACAGAACATGCAATACCACAGTACTCAGCACCTTGGAACCTGTGTTGCATGAATAAAATATTGTTATATTCAGAACAACTTATATTTTATCAACAGAGGTTACTTGAGTCACTACACTGACTGCATCATTCTGTTCCAGAATAAAAATGGCAGTTTTGTGAGTGAATCAACAGTTGTCCCATGGCTATAATTTCATGGCACTTCACTTTGTTTAAACTGCTGATTGACTCTGTATAAAAAGTCCAACATGCCAGAACTGAACAAATACTCCAGACTAAAAGTAGAGATATACTGATATACTTCACAACAGAGAGCAATGAGTGTTTCATTGTGAATTTGTTGGCATTTTACTCTCCCGGTTTTGATTAAATGTGGAAAAAATGCATGTGTAGAAATCAGAGCTTGGGCCAATTCTAAATTAAATTTGAATTCAAAAGGGAAAAATGCATGAATTTAAACAAGTCTATAGAAATAAAAATGAAATTAATTTGAGTTCTTAAATTAAAGTTCAAATGCACAAAATGATTTGCACAGAATTGATGAACAAATCTTCAAGCTTTCTTTTTAACTCAGCTGACTATAAGTCAGGCTCTAATGTATTTTCATTTTGAACCTCCAGACCAGCCATGTCTGGTCCCTACAGCCTTGCCTGGGTAAACTTATTAGTGATGCAATACTGCTATCACAAATGTAGAATCACATGGCAGCCCTGACCTCCCCCCCCCCCCCCCCAACAGATATGTTGCATTAGTAACATACTTTAATTGCATTGCTGTTTCCAATCCAATGTATCAACTTTTCCTGAATCAAGTGTTATTTTCAGATATTTATTATTTTACAAATTAAAAAAAATATATTTTAAGAAAAAATAAATACATCTGTGTATATAATGTGATGTTGACTGAGCAGATTTACTGTTAATGTTGATGCAATTTAGAATTGTTAATCAACTTAAATTTTCAAATATAATTGATATATATTGTAAATGTATAGTAAAATTTATAAATTTTGTCCAAAATTTCCCTTAATAAAAAATTAATGTAATAAAAAAATGAGGACCTAATTCAAACATTCGTTCAGTATTTTTCTGCCTCAGTAGAATGGGAATTAAAGTGGTTTGCTTTGTTTTTCTATCTCTCTGTCTGTTTTTAAATATTCAATAATTATGAATAAAACTTTTTTTTACCTGTAAGATTAAATTTTTTATCCTGTATGTTTATGCAAAGGTGTTGTAACTTTCCTCACTCCCTGCCACTGAGTATTTGTTTAGGACAATATTCATCTGGCAACTGCATAAAATTTATAACAGGTAAATAAAGAAATAAATATACAGAGTCACAAAGGTGTTTTTAAACTCTCATCCTCAAATACCATAGAACTTGTCTTTACTAACTGTTTAAATGCTTCAGTTTCAACATTAGAAAACACATGGTCAGATCACAAGATATTATTAGCAACAATCCCCAAACAATTCTTCAATTCAGATCAAACATGGCAACTTCTAACAGCTTAATCTACAATTTCTTCTCTATAGATACTTTTTGAGACATTCTGTTTCCTCTCTAATTCAGCAACAACTGCTTCCCAAAACATATAAGTTTTCTACTTTTCCATAAATATTTGATTTATTAAATGTGTATTTTTATACTTGCAAATCTCCACTTCCTTCCTCTGCAATTTACAACATCTGGTCATTCCGATTGCAATAATTCAGACACACATTCTTGTTCATATTTAAAATACTGATACTTCTATATAACTATTTCGCTCAACTACATAATTAATACAAAAAATTACATCTGTCAAAATGAAATCTTACAGACCTACATACAACAATCGTGACACAATTATATCTGTCTCATTCAGCTGAGCGCCGTGACCCATGGGTCCCTTGTTTTTTGAATATTACACAAGAATTTTCTCATCTTGAAGTAGTTCCCATTTCTGATCATCCATGCAGTGTTTTGCTGGAGTCAAATACTTTATGCCTCTTATGGGTGTCACAACCACCAAGTAGAGCCGCTGAAATGCTGTTTTATTTCTTTTAGGCAATACCAAAAAAATTGTTTTACGGATTTGCCGCTCCCAATTTTTGTGGATCTATTTTTTTTTGTTAAATGAAGACCAGGTCCTAGGTAATGTTGCTAATTTGTGCTAAGGCACAATTTCCTTAATTCTGAAAGGTATGGAAAACAGACTAAATTTTGACAGACTAAACAGACTAAATTTGGTCTTGATCATGTACACCATTTCAGGAACTTGAGCAAACTTTGTATTTTCTAGGCAAACAGCACAATTTCATGTATTGTGTCTCAACTGGTAAAAAAAAAGAAAGGAAAAGAAAACCATGTTTTTTTTTCCCAGAGTCTGTAAAATAAAATAAAAATATGTGTGTGGCCTTACTGAATTTTGTGTAGCAGCACGCTGGCCCACAAATGTCTTATTGTTAAAGATTGCAACTTTTGAATTTTGATTGAGCTTAAATTGATTGAATTTTTATTTTAATTGATTCAGAATTGAGCTTCCCCCTCCCCCTGAATGTTGAAATGAAATGTTAGTTTCATTAAAATTCTTTAATTGGGATTTGGACTAAAAATCTGAATTGACCTCGGGTCTGATGGAGATGTTATCTATAGATTTTAGCCAGAGAGAGATGTGGAATAATTACAAAGTATATAAAAAGTGGACAACATAAAAATATGTTTGTATAAAAAGAACTGTTATCAAGAGTGACATGGTAGAAACTACGGTACATCACGAATCAAAAGATTTTTGACAATTGAAAATTTGGTATAGAATGCTTGGGCAAGGTATGAGATTTGTTCTACCATACACTTTCAGGATTTTGATTCTGTCGTCCTTTGTTTTTGTCCATCAGCTGCACCACCTGCAAAGTTATGTTCGTAACGTGCTGACAATGTGTGCAATGTCAATGCTTTGTGTGTTTCAGGCATGCCTCGAACAGGAATGCCTCCAGTCGATAGGAAGAGACAGGTGGATGCCCGAGCCCAGCAGCTTAAACCGTAAGTATTGTTAACAGAAGGCCTGGGTATTTGGTATTAACAGAAGACGTTTAGATTTATGTAAGAAGCACGTTAATGAGGCTCTGAATGTATTATGCATTTGCTTAATTTTTTGCATTCAAACCGGTATGGCCCTTTTAGTGATAATGTTATTTGGTTTTTGTAAAAATATGCAAATTTTATGTATGCAAATGAGATTTAAGACATCATGGGTTGAAGGCATATTAGATAAATGCATTAAATTTAATAACCATATTTAATGATGCTTGCACACTTATATAGTCATAAAAATATAATTTAACTAAATTCCAGAAAAATAATGCTAATTTCGTTAATGCTAGTTAACTTTGTTTAAAATCGTTTATTAAACAAATCCATGACAATATTGATAATATGCAAATTAGTCCTGTGTAGGTTTAATCCATGATACATATTGCTGTATACACCCTCTTCACTGTCAATCAGGTTTACTTTATATGTATTTAAAACATTATGCTTTGGATCTGGGACCAGTCTATTATTTAACACCACTGGCAGAGCGATCTTTTGTTTCTGTTAACATGTCAGGTATCCATAATGTCACAATGTCATATTGGCAGTCTTAAGTTCAGTTTTAATTTTTGGAAGAACAGTTTCAATTTTGATGTCGTGACTGGACATTTAAGTCTTCCTGAACTCAATATGTGCATTTATTCTCAATTTTCCTTTTGATTTATTCTAAAAAAATGGGAGGAATCAATATATGAGAGACAGTAAGGTAGAGATGGTAGTGCCACCTGTCAGCTGATCTAAAAACTAGTTTTTATAGGACAGCTGTGGAACACTTGTCTTGATTTTAAAATATTAAGTTTAATGCTTGTCAAGCTGTTAGTATATATTCTTGTTATTCAAACAAACCTTACATTTTCTAAACATGGAAAAGTGTGCAGTTTACAGCTACTCCGCTAAAATGTTTCTGCCACCAAATATAAACCTCTTTTTTGTAATTTGGCAATAGGTATTAGCATAACATACTTTTAGCTGAAGCAGCTAATGAAGAAAAAAACTTGCTAACGTTTTCTAAATGGCAGAAACTGCAATTATAAAATGGCATCCGTCTTAAAAATCTGCCATTTCATTGATTGGGTTCGGTTCTTGATTGGCATGGCTGGGTCTCCGCTGCTGGGATCGGCGGAGGGAATGCATGCTGCTTTTGCCTTTTTGGCAGTGGGTGTTTTGGCTTTCTTGAAAAGTCACTGGTGCGGGTAAAAAAGGTTGTCGTCTCTGGCATCTCCCTGCTTGGCTTGGTTGACATCATGTCTATTGGCTCCTCAAAATTTATAGTCTAAACAGACAACCAGGGCGGTGATCCCAGATCACCTCAACTGTGTCTGTCTAATGACTCAAAAAACTAGATCCTAGTCCTAGCTGAAGTATTTATCCTGTATTTTAAATTTAGTGGTGGCATTAGTGTTGCTAGATAAGTTGCTAAATCTGTATGATTGGAAAAATAGTTAAAGGGGCCTATTCCGATATCTGATGTCTATTAACTAAAGAAAACCCTTGAAGCTTTTATTAAATGGGCCAGAAAATGCTAATCCCATGGTTCACAGACTGTTTATTTTGTTTATATCCACATGTTTATAACATGTGGGGTCCACTAAAATAAACTACACACATCTAACAAGAACATCTTGTGGCAAGTTAGACAAATCAGGGTTTTGCAAATGGCTTTTTGTATCTAGGGATCTTTCAGCTCCCACACATATGCAACCGACCATGCCCTAAGGTTACATGTTCTTTTTTCCATTTGTCAGCTTTGATGTTTTACTAAGAGTGTGCTGATAAACAAACACATACATCCATCACAGAGGCGTTATCAGATATTTCTTATGAAAGTAGTTTCTTATATTTTTTTTACATTAATGCAGAGAGAGGCAGAAATCACAAATTCTACAGAAAAAAGTAGGTGAATGGCTGGCTTTAAGCTAAGGACAAAGTCTAATAGAAAGTAATCTTTTTGAGAGTATGACTTACCCTCACTGACAGTCAATAGCTTTGACCAGTTTGTCAGTTTGTGTTTATGATTACTATGGCAGAGTTACCAGCTATTGTGCAAACTGGAAAGCAGGGCAAAATGGTAAACGAGTTCCCTTTTTCCAGTCAGGGAAAGGTGAAGGAATTTGATGAACCCAAAAGTGAATGTGGTCTATCTGTCTCAAGTCCAATATATCCCTTTGCTTATTGGCTGTGGTAGCTTTTGCTTACAGTGCAGAATGGTACATACATGGACACAGGAGGTCCTAGTTTTTGGAGTCCCTTTCTGGCTTATACTTGATTATCAACAGTATATCAGCAACTGATGATCAAATGGTAATTGCTTTGAGAAGTGCTGGGAATCAGTCGTAATTTCATGATCAGTCATGGTCAATGAACACTGGTAGACCTCGTAGAGTATGACATATCTGATCAAATATAGACCTGTACCTTATCTAAGTTGATGTGTAAACGTACCTATTGGATAAAATATCTAATAACTCTATAGCCTACATGTGTATATTGTGAATTTAAGTGTGAATTGAGGAGTAGAAAAAAATACAGGTTTCTTTAATTCACCTTGTTAAGAGCCACTTCTGGTCTCTGTAAGAATACTGATTACATTTGAAAGTGTAAGTTTGCAGAAATATTTATCCTGGAGTATTGTTTTCATGAAATACTTGGAAACCTAATTGGCTTGTGTGGCTCAGAGGTAGAGCATAGGACACAAAGCTGGAATTTTTATTCTCAGCCACAGTGCGGTGAATTTTACATGGTCGGCCCCAACCCAGGGTCAGCGCTCTGCAGGCTTAATTGGAAGGCTGTACCCTACAGCGGTGGATCACTCATAAACAAGCCTGTCTTTGGGAGGTTCATTGGTGTTATGACCCAGTGCTGGGGATCATTACACAACCAAGACTTGCAGGTGCGGTAGGATATAAAATGAGTATGGCTGGAAGAGAGTCCTACCACCCTGTTAAGTAGTCCTAAACTGAAATGGAACTCTTCAGATGTAAATACTTAGCTTAAGAATTAGATAAGTCAGCATTAGAAAATGGAGGTGGTTACCTATACCCAAAAAAAATTTGAATAAAAAGAAAAAAATACTTGGAAACCTATATAAAAATCCATTATAAAATAAACAAAATCATAACAGACACAGTTCTTATATGGAATTATGTTTTTTTCATCTCTTGCGTAGGAAAAAGAAGAAGAAGATGGCTGATAAGATTTTACCACAAAAAGTACGAGATCTGGTGCCGGAGTCCCAGGCCTACATGGACCTGCTGGCATTTGAACGTAAACTTGACTCAACCATCATGAGAAAGAGGCTGGATATACAGGAGGCACTCAAACGGCCCATGAAGGTCAGTTTATGCAGTATGTCTGCTTGTTAGCCAGTCATTTCACAGGATGTTATATACTGGTTATATTAAGCATTTCCTAATTGATCAAAATGACCGGATTACATTGGTCATTTGATAGAATTTTATTTGGTGGTATTTCCTGTTGATATGGACCATGTGAAAGGATTTCATATTGGTAAGATTTCATATTGACCAAGTGGCAATATTATATTGGTCATGTGACAGCTTCTTTTGAGAAATTACCCCATACAATGAGATAATACTTATGTCATGGTCATTTGAAACTTTTGATTGCATTTGTTAAGTAAAAAATGATAGATTTTCCTTGTTTTAAAGGGATGGAGTGCAAACAATGTTTGCATTTGTTAAATATTGGTATGTAATATGTGGCATACAGCATGGCATTTAAATTTTGTAATGGAGATATATAGATTCAGTTTGAACTTAAATCAGTGTCAATACAGATTGGTTGGAATATTAAAGGTTGAAAGTTCAGTTTCTTCAACATGTTGCTATAGACATGTAATTAAGCTTGGGATTATATGTTTTTATATTATCTGATAGATAACATGAGCATGTGTCTCATAAGGTTATTTATGGTAGTCTGATAATAATGCTTTTCCTCTCTCTTAGCAAAAGAAGAAGCTGAGGATCTTCATCTCCAACACATTTTTTCCCGCCAAAACAGAAGAAAACGTGAGTCTGCTCTTCATGAATCACCAGAATCTTAATAAATGTGGTACCTTTGAACAAGATTATTGTTATTTACAGTAACTCCCACATTTGCTTATCAGTGCCATCTTGTGTTCATTTAGTAAAACACAGAACATTTTAGTAAGGCATTAAAATAGGCTAATTCCTTTGTATATTCTAATACATTTGAGTGGATCACCAGCAGGAATACATATTCACCATGTTCACATGAAATATGATTAAAGTTAACGTTTAATCGAAAATTTAGATATCTAAAACCTCTAAATCGTTCAAAGTTTCCATACTAGATGGCGCTGATAAGCATGGCGGGAGTTACTGTAAATAAAATAGTCTTGTTTAAAGGTACCCCATTGTATTGCCCTTATTATGGACACTGACAGGATCTGGCTATTTGCCAAGAAAAAAAGAGGTAGTCAAGTCTACTTTTAACATTGATTTGACTTCACAATGCTTAATGTACAAACTGTTTATTAACTATAAAAATCTAATGTGAAAATTAATAACCAAAGTAGCTTTTATTTATCCTGTTTTATTGGTTAAAATTTAAATATCAGATATCAGTAGAAATGCCTCACTTATACTTAAGAGAATATGTTTTTTTTCTCAGACTATTTATCAAGTTTATACTATTGATAGGTGCCAGCGTAGAGATATGCCTGTCGGTAATAGGTCACTGTAATTACAGTCTGTGATGTGTAACAAGATGAATGAAATGTTTGCTTTAAAGTTAAATTAAACTGATTTGTTTTAATCTGAGGGTGGATGTCATGAAAGGTGTCACCAAACATTATATGCTCCCTCTGCATGTTTACTAGTTACTTAATGAGATGATGAGTTAATGTGGATGATGAGTGTGTTTTTACTCATCACAGCAAGAAGGTGAAGAGACTCCAGCCTCCTGGGAACTGAGGGTCGAAGGTCGTCTCTTGGAAGAGGTACATGTACGTCACTCATTGTCACTCAACTCACAAGTCATTTACATATTTTATTAATTATTTAAGTAGTTGCATATTAAGGTAAAGAAGGGCATGAATTTGGTTATATCCGGCAAATTCAATTTAAATTTAAAAAGCGTCATATATGGGGGCGCAGACCCTGCACGGAAGATAGTGTTCAAAGTTGGTGCCATGAAATGTTTATTAAACCTGTTTTATACCTTGGAACTTCTTAACTGAAAATATTTTGAAACCATGGTCGCTTGCCAAGTGTCAGTACATGCTGCTGAAGACGGGCCAATTCTTAAGAGTGGAAGAGGGGGGGGGGGGATAAATTGTCTGGGGATATACTATGGCACTGCATAGAAGAAATTCTAGATGTTTCTCTTTAGTATTAACTATTTGTACAGATAAACACACAGGTAATTTAAGATGAAGAGCCATTTTCAATATGATTTCATTTCTCCAAGAAAGAAAATGGCTAATAAAAGATCAGTTCAGATTCAGGCCTTTTGGTGAAGGTTTATGTTGGACCAATGTTCCCACTCAGGCAAGCAAGAGCCCACTTTTGGTTGCCCTACCACCATTTTCTGGAACTTTTACTTGTCGGAGGCAAGTGTGTAACCGTTAATGTTGCGCCCTGGTAAAATCACATCATTCTGCAGGAATCTTTTTACATTTCCTCTGGTAAATTCTTCATTGTAGAACCCCAAAGTGGATCCCTCCAAGGGGAAGAGGAAGTTCTCGTCATTCTTTAAGAGCTTGGTGATTGAGCTGGACAAAGATCTATACGGACCTGACAACCATCTGGTGGAGGTAGGTTACAGGGATCACAGAGGTCACAGAAATATGAAAAAAAAAGGAAATTTTATAGTATGTTTTCTATACATTCCTATTTCTTGAATTTTGGAAATTTTATCACCAGTCAGAAAAAAAAAACTTTAAATTTCAAAAGTTGAAAAATATTGTTGTTTAATTTAAAATTATAACCATGTTATTAAAATGTTAATTGTTTCTTTCATCCCTTAATTCTTATTTTATACACAAGAATCTGAATATAAATACAGTTACCACCATTAGCCTGCTAACCAGTTACAATTGATATTAAAATTCTTGACTGGACCAGTGTTTAGTATTATGCGGTAAATATAGTTTATCATAAACATACTGTGTTAGACAGTGAGTGCTGGATATAGTTTGAGGATTATGTAGTTTATAATGATTTATACATATTTGGGAGTGTTTCTCTGAAGTTATGTGTACATGCTTGTAACCTGAATATTTTAGTGGCACCGGACCCCTAATACACAGGAGACGGATGGGTTCCAGGTGAAGAGGCCGGGGGACCAGAACGTCAAGTGTACCGTGCTGCTCATGCTGGATTATCAGGTCAGAGGTCATGTCACATCAAAATCTCTGTTACTAAGGCAAAAAAAAAATAAAACTTTTGGTTCTCAGGAACTGCCCGCGTCAATTTTAACCCCCCCCCCCCCCCCCCCCCCCCCGCCCCCATCAAAAATTTTTATTTTGATATTCTTCTTTCAAGAAGATAAAACAATAACATTTGATAAGATTTCCTCTGTTGTGCAGTGCTTTTACCTGTTTAGCAAAAAAATCTAATATTTTCATGCTTTTTCCTGAGCATATGACATTTTTATAAAAAAAAATAAAAAATTAAATATCACCTGCCCCCACTGATTCCAGAAAAGGGCCTGAGAACCATACCTTTTTTTTTGCCTAACATTCAGGTAGTAACACATACCAGTAAATTTGTGTAGTGTACCATTTTGAATTGCAAATTGATTAAAAATCTTAATTGTATTGGAACAAACATTTTACCCAACTCATTGAATTGAATTTAATTTGAATTGAATAAAAATTATATTAATTGTAATTGAATCAGTATTTTTTTCTAACATATTGCATGTTATTATATTAGAATTAAATTTTATAAAAAAATCCACTTAAATTTGAATTGAAATTAAATTGAATTGTCAGAATTGACCCTCATCAAAAAGGATAAAATTTATTTGTACTATAATAATGGAAGATTGATTTGATATGATATTTTTTGTCAATGTACCAGACCCAAACACTTATGTGTCAGTCACCACTGATAGCTGTTGCAGTTTTGATCTATTCTTATAACCTCAATAACACCTTCTATATCATTGAAGCCTCTACAGTATAAGCTGGACCCTCGTCTTGCCCGCCTATTGGGGGTCCACACACAGACCCGACCTGTCATCATCAACTCATTATGGCAGTACATCAAGACTCACAAACTACAGGACACACACGAGAGAGAATACATCAACTGTGACAAGTACATGCAGCAGGTAGGACACTCCTTCAACCCTACTCCTATGTCCATATCTCTTCAGAGATACTGTAGTATAGGAAATTTTGATGTGCACATAAATTTTGCTGACTTCATAAGAAAACTGATATTTATGAAAATAACATTCTAAACTTAAATTCTTTGAAAATTTTAATGACATATTTATAGTAAGTCTGTTATCTATGATCTATTATCTATGACCTTTTTTTAACTGCTGGCAAGTAATTTTATCAAATATGATGATAATATTTTGCATTGAATTTGAAGAAATTTTTAATATGCTTACTCTCATTGTACTTTATAGACAACTGCTGATGTATTGTTGAAGTACACGTAAGACCTGTCCAGAATTCTTTGCAAAAATTACATTATCTCATTAATTCTTTGTTAGTTGTCATACTTCAGGTCTTTGTCAGGATATGACTGTTATATAAATATGTAAATCATTTACTGTTTGTCCCATTTAGATCTTTGAGTGTCAGCGAATGAAATTTGCTGAAATCCCACAGAGACTACACCCACTCCTGATGCCGCCAGACCCCATCGTCATCAACCACATCATCACGTAAGTTTAACGTCATCTTATGATGCCATCATATTCATCAGTCACATCTTCACATAACTTCCATGCCACCACCTGATGAGGTTTGTATTGATTTAAATATCACATCAACATGCAAGTCAAAACGTCGGTGTTACATAAGGTTCATTTATTCACTTGATTCTTTTTCCCAATCAATCACTTGGACTCTTTTAATTTCTTATATTCATAAATCTTAAGGTCAAACATATTTTGAAGCCTCACTTTTTATATGCCTGTGTATGATGGGACATACTATGGTATACCAGTGGTTCGTCCATCTGTTAACTGTTAGTGTTACTGTGATAACTTACCAGGGATTTGATGGATTTTCACGAAACTAACCATAACTACGTAGTATTAGATTATCTCCTTTAAGTTCCATTCCTGGCAAAATCCATACATATATAATGATGTAGGTCACCAGTCTTTGATGGTATTGTGACGACTTACCAAAAATCTGATGGATTTTCATTAAACTCATTTAAATATTTCCCAATAGGATTTCTCACCTGAATCAAATTCACGGCAAAACCCACACACATTTAATGATATAAGAGGTCACAAGACATTTGACGGGCATATTATACCTGATTGCAGTGCTCTTATTAATTGTTAATACTCACATATCTATAATATGCACATAACCTCAAGTTCAAAGCACTATAATGAAAAATCCTTCATATCATCATTAAAAATTATTGTCATTAATCTCCCTTTTCTCCTTATTGTCCCCCGCTTCCATGGAAAGGGGGAAATTGATTTTGGTTTTTCTGTCTGTCTGTCTATCTGCCTGTCTGTCAGTCCTTCTCTCAGATTTTTGTTTCTGAGTGATAACTTTCCTAAATATCCAATTTCATTTAAATTTGGGACAGTTATTGCTCTCACGCATACCTTGGTTGGGATTGGTTTTGGAGTTTGTCTTGAAATTTATTATCACCTGCTCAAAAATAATAAAAAAATTTTCTTATTTGTTCCCAATTCACATCAAAGATTATGACATGTGGAGACATCTACAGGGGACAATGAAAACTAAAACACAGGCACTATGACAAATGGAGACACGTTCAGGGGAAAATAAAAACTAAAACATTTGGAGAAGGCAAGCATGAAGATCACAGGAAGCTAAAATAAACAAGATGCGGAAGCAGGGGACATAAATTACATGAATTTACTTGTTTATATTATTCCACAGCTATGGGCTCAACTCTTGCCTGTGTTTAAATACAAAACCTTGTTAAATCACCATAGTTGGCTCAATACTCCATAAGCCACACATTACGTAAGAGTTAACAGTGAATATTTCCTTCCTTTGTGATATAGGGGCAATGTCATGTCCAAATATATATTTTAATAAGCACTCATTGTCACACATATTGTTGATTACATCCATATGATAAAATTATATATTTGAAATAATATAATAAAAGGTTATCCACAGATGGGCATTTCATCTTTTGGTAGTATATGCTTTATAAAACTTATTATAATTACTTCAATCACATCCAGCAGTCTTTATATATGAATTATCATTCTGTATATCAGTTTTCAAAGGAGCAAATAAATGTACTAGTGTTACGGGCTCTAACTGGACAGGTATTTTGCATCATACATATACACAGGTCTTAGTCTGAAATAGTTGAATCTGTGGCTGTTCAGCTTGTTCATTGTCAGTTGTCTCTGCTGATATTATGTTGTATTATATTTCAGTGTAGAGGGACCAGACCCGAAAAGAACAGCATGCTATGATATTGATGTGGAAGTGGTTAGTAGTATTATTATTAATGACTTATATGTTAGAGAAGCATCTGTTTTTATGATTATGAGTAAAATGTAGCTATCACAAATATACAAAGCATCCTTTTAATGATGGACTACATTCTGTATGATATTTTACCTAATAAATAATGTATTTAGCTTTAATCTCATGGATATATGGTGAACCTACAGGAAGAGTTTGCACTAAAATAAGTTATAAAACATATTTTACACTTAAGTTAAATGTGTATGAACTTATGAAGAGAGCATGGATTGGAAATTATTGAAATCCTTGAAATTAGACTGGAATTACTCAACTTATATATTTTTCATATTCATGTGCTGTTGGAAAATTCAAGTTGATTTAAAGCTTTATCTTTATATGGATTGTTGCCAGCTTTATATCAACTTAGTTTCCTGTTGAGATGACCTTCATATTGATCCATTAAATGATATTTTAATGACTCTTAATGAAACATTAGACACCTAAGCCTGTTGTATTGTTGACAGGATGACACCTTGAAACAACAGATGAACTCCTTCCTGCTGTCCATGCAGAGTCAGAATGAGATCACCACACTGGATAATAAGGTCAGCGATAAGAACAAATAAATGTTGCTCCTCCCCATCACCAGAATCCTGCATTATAGAATAGTCCAGAGATAAGGAAACTCTT
The DNA here is from genome assembly GCA_026874595.1 of Sipunculus nudus. Lineage (NCBI taxonomy): Eukaryota > Metazoa > Annelida > Sipuncula > Golfingiida > Sipunculidae > Sipunculus > Sipunculus nudus. Next base: position 34,644,519 of record CM049318.1, read on the forward strand.
TTCCCCTTAGGGCTACATTGAATAAATAAAGATTAATAATCCCTTTTATTTCCTACATAAATACAGTTGCTATTCTTCTTGGGACAGAAAGCTTCCAAATATACCAACATTGAGATTGACACACAGTCAGTGAGAACAAGTCACCAAAAAATTAATTTCTTTCATTTGCCAAATAAAATCCTAGAAAAAAGTTGCAAATTTGATTAGAAAAAAAGGTGTTTCATTAGTTTGGGAAACAAGTCATAGCTTTTAATAGCTTGATTGGTTAACAGAGAAATTCTGCTTATTATTTTTAATGAATAAGGAAATTTTAGCTACTGTTCTGTGTACTTATTTCTAGCAGGCTCCTCCAATGGCTATTTGTTTACAAGCAGACAGGGAATGGTTTATCTAAACCATTATTTATTGAACTTGCCTATGTAGCTCAATAATACACCTGTTATAGTCACTGGACTCCTAAATTTCCAGTTGAGCATTAGGGAACTATTTATGGAGTTGGTATATTTCCAGTTGATTGACAGTTGACACATCTTTTTGAATTGCTAGGACTGTATTCAAGTCCATATCTTTAATTTACTGTATGATTGTTTCAGATCCATGAGACAGTTGAAACAATCAACCAGCTCAAGACAAGCCGGGATTTCTTCCTGAGCTACGCCAAGGAGCCTCAAGAATTCATCAACAACTGGCTTCTGTCACAGACCCGAGATCTCAAGGTAAGCTCATATATTATACATCATTATCATATCATTATATGATTAACGGTATTACAATTATATGATTACTTGATTAAAGTGAATTGTAAGGGGTAGTTGTCAGCGCAGTGTGTACACAACTGACTGGTTTTGACAATATACATCAATTTCTACAAGGGCATTGTCTGATCCTCTCAGTCAAACACTCAGAAAATCATCAGACACTTGGATCCCAAGAGCCTAGCATCCTTAAGAGATTTTGATTGTCACAGATGCTTACCCCCACATGGTCCTTAAAGCCCTGATACCTGAAAGGTATAATTGACTTACTAGTAGTCCATGTAACCTGTCATTTAACAAGATCAGGGTTCTTTTAATATCTTAATAACTAATGGATGTTCAGCCAAAATATATATGTTGCACCAAGCCAGATGCAGGACAGTTATGCATAGTTTTGTTTGCTTCTGTTTACAGCCTGCCACCCTGGTTATGTAAATGAAATGTCAAATAATTAGTTTGTTATAATATCCAAAATTCGTTCAGTAAATCAGGAACAGTCTGTCAGCTAGGGTGCACTTCATCAACATCCCTGTTTCCAGGCCCCACCTCCCAGTTGACTTATCTGTAAAAAATTACAATTTTATTATCCAGTGTTACTGAAGCAAAAATTTACTTCATAGTCATGTTGCAGGTCATAATGATGGGGTAATATGTATTGTAGTTAAGAATATACCAAGTGTTTGAGGCACTGGAGTCTGGCTTGGGTCAAACTGGGGGATTTCCTTTTCAGAGTCTTGATGGCAACATGGTCCAGTCTTAGTAGAACTTCTGAGATTTGTCCCAGGGACGTGTTAGGTTATAATTTAATTCCTAGGCCCGTGTATGGAAAAACCAGAAATCTAGGTGGTTTAATGATTGATCCTATATAAACAGTTTTATATCCATATGGAGCCCTCTTGACTTTAACCTGTATGTTTTGCAGACGATGACGGATGTTGTGGGTAACCCTGAGGAGGAGAGGCATGCTGACTTCTACGAGAATGCGTGGGTCCAAGAGGCAGTTTGTCGATATTTCTTTGGAAAGGTAATATTGTAAACAATTTGTATATATATATATATATATATATATATATATATATATATATATATATATATATATATATATATATATATATATATATATATATATATATATATATATATATATATATATATATATATGCCTGTTATATACATACAGGGAAACCTGTGTAATAAGACCATCTGTGGGACTGGCCAAAAGTGGTCATAATTTGCAGTTCATCTTATGAGACAGGTTAATTATAAACAAGCTTTCAGTCTTAATAGAGGGTGGTTTTATTAGACAGGTGGTCTTTCAGACAGGTTGCACTGTCATTTCTTTTCTATCGGTAAATTAGTAGTTATTTCATCCCTAAATTCATTTTCAAGTACTGTGTTGACATCCTGACATGGTTTGGTTAATCTGGCCTCTTGGCATTCTTCACCTGTGTGTCAGTTAAGGACAGTGGTTATATCCCATGAAATAAATTATCAGAAATTAAGAAATTTACTGCAGCTGTATTATTACAAAAGTGGCATATTGTATGCACATTTATTATGGAGGCTTTTATACTTGCTAATTTAACCGAATACATTACTTCAGTTAGCACTAGAGATCATCAAATGATAAAATAATATAAAAATATGATCTGTAACAAATACTGTTTTGTTTTATAACTTCATATCATGAGTGTATTATAATCCACGTAAGTAGGAACCTGTGCTGAAATAGACAACCTAACTTTTTATTTGTAACCTGCTATGTAACCCTGGTATAACCATCAATGTCAGATGCATAAATTCAAATGCCTTTGAGTAATCTGCAGTACATATTTTGTTATCTAAGGTAATGGTTTATTGGAGGTAAAGAAGTAATAAGATATTTAATCTAATGCAGGTAAATAAATAAATGTAGAAACTAAATAAATTTATTTCACAAATACATGCTCATGAAATACTGACCGACTACAATTTATACTTGCAGGTTCAGCAAAGACGTGCAGAGTTGGAGCAGGCACTGGGCATGAGAAACACATAGTGCTGCCACCTGGTGTTAACAGTCAACATTAAAAAACTTTCCCCAGCTCTGGCCATATGTATCAGTGCTGACACCTGGTCTCAATAGACAGGACTAAAACTTGAGTGCTCTGGGTTCAAAATACGGCTCTGGATGATGAACAATGTTGTCAGCGGGAAATAAAAATTTCTGAGATTCTGCAAGAACAACCTGTCATTTTGTGTATATCAATGAAAATACTTGATATTGGGCAAATTACTGACTTGGTGCTCACAGACAACACAAAAAGTCAGATAAACAGGAAGAGGTGTATCCAATGCAGTGATGCTGTAAATCTTGTAAAACAAGGATATTTTCAAGGCTTGTTACTTTCATTAATTCATTGAGGTCAAAATGAATTTGGAAACTTAAACTTATGTGAAAATTATGAGTTGTGTAGAAAATCTTGAATTTATCAGGATATTTATTTTCACTAATAAAGATTAATTTTTTTCCAGAAGAAAACAAATTTATACATATAATAAATACTCTGCTGGTTTCATATTATATACTTATGGAGAGAGAGATAGCAATGAAGAGGTGGTTACTCAATTGTTTTATGAAAATCACATACTAAAACAAGATTTATTGTTCAGTTTGTGAAAATTGAATGTTACTTCATACATGTATTCTGTAACTCTTTAAAGTAATACAATGAGACAATGATGAAAATACGAAAATTTGTTAGTTTTGAAAGACCAAGTGCATAATGTGGCGTTAAATTTGTTGTCGTAGTGCAAGAGTATGCTACATATAAGTTGAGACACTTAATAGCTTCAAGATTACACATTCCATTATGAAAGATGCACCATGTCAGTTTCACGTCATTAACTTGTCTGATCCAGGAACTATATTTAGACTTAAGTGGTGTGAATCCATGGTGATCATTGTAATGTCATAATGGTTGCCACTGTATCGCAGCCAAATATTTAAAATCTTCCTAAACGATGGTTAAAAATCATTAGATTGAATTCGACCCCACTGATTATCTTTTAAACCTAGAGTGTCAGAAAAACAATAGACTTGTAACATTTATAAATAATGCTTTGAGAAATGAAAATACATTATTTTTTGTCACTGCCATTTCTTGTGGACTCAAGATTGTATGGATTTTTACTATGAATAAAAGTATATGTGAAGTGATATATGATACATTTGTTAATCTGTTGAATATCAGAGTGAATGTCCATCTTTCTAAAGCCTGTCAACAGAATAAAGCTTAAGTTCCAAAAATGCTCACTGGTATGCAGTAAACATAAATATGCATATTGATACATCGGGGGGGGGGGGGGGGGGGATGGGGGAGTAGAGAAGTCATTTTCCAGAGGAAAACACTATCACTTATGACAAAGTGTGGAATTCCTTAGTCCATTACCATGCATATTCAATCACAACAGTGAACAATCAAAACATGTTGCATATGCATATATATATACACATACATACTGCATACGCATATATGGAATCATTCCGAGAATAAATTGTGTCCGATTCCTAGCTGCATACACATGCATACCACATACATTGAATGCCACCTTAATATACACAATCCAATTTAGTATTTACTTTTTCTGGTTAACTGGTTAGCATAACCACATGTCCATTTAACAGTGCCAAAAAGTGGACAGATCAATTCAACAGTGGTTGTCAGTTTCATAAAATTCTGAATTTTCCCCAACAATTTCTGCAAAATTAAAATGAGGTCAGAAATATGTCTTTTCAGTCTTCATTAGTTTAAACACTTTCCTCTAATTGCATTTAAGTTTGACACAAGAAACATTTAAGTGTAACTGAGGCTACAAGAATTTATGATACCTGCTATCATCTTAACACTTTAAATCTTAGTTTGATATTGCCCTCACAAATTTATTCCAGCGCAACTGAATACGACACAGTTTCTTATTAAAAGAACCAAATATTTACCCATATAAAAACAGTCATCCTGTGAAAGCAAGTATAAAACTGAAGTCATTTGAAATTAACTGGTGGTGTCATTCTGATAGGAGACTTGGTGATAACTTTAGTAGTCACACATGTACGTTAGGGTCTCATTTAATGTCACAGGTTCTCAAGATCTAACAAACAAAACAAACAAAAATATATATATATATATATATATATATATATATATATATATATATATATATATATATATATATATATATATATATAGATTGTTCCTTTGGTGTGAACACAACTTTTGTGTAAAGTTACTAACGGACAAACCAACAAAGGGGCAAATCTAATACTTCACCACCTTAGGAAGGTGTAACAAACAACCACAAAACTCGTAATAAAGAGAAATGTTTTATTACCAACAAGATGTACTTAATGATAGTCAAAACATGGACAATACATACATGAAGTGATGGAGATACTGATGTTTGTACAAAAGACCAGTAATATTATGAATAAGTATACGCATCGTTTCATTTGGCGAGACTTAAACTGAACACCCAAGTGAATGTATAAGCACAAAGCAAAATGTACAACTTACAAAGGGTTGGTATACCATGTATACATAATTACATATAAACAACCAGTTTATGTGGTCGAAAAGTGGAGCAGATGATAGCGAGTTCAAATCCCAGGCAGGCTGCAGTGAGATTTTTCACAGTCAGCCCTTGACCAAGGTATGCTCTCTGCATCCTGTTTCTCAGGTCTTCTAAAAATGAGATTAGCCATTTACATTGGTTTGTGCATATACAGTCACACATGGGATTTTAGCTCAACTGACACAGACAAAGTTTTTTTCGTCCGACTTCAGAAGGTATAATGAGATGGAATGAAATCGATTGATATCTTCTCACATAAAACCAGATAAAGAAAAATAACCAGTGCATACTACATCACTATATTTAAATAATATTCTCTTTAGTTAGAAAGTGAAAATAATGTTTAAATATCTGTGTCAAATTTACTGCAACTAGATGAAGACCTGATCAAACTAACTGTTGCAAACAGGTGCATATCACTTTCTACTGCAGCAAAGCCTTGATTATCTAAACATCTGTGAGGATGAAAAATAGGTTCAATATACAATTAAACTTTCAAATTAGATATCCCTTTACAAAATATAAAAATGCTACTTTTAACTTCAGCTATAAATAACAGTTTAGACATTAGGTGTTCAGATAATAAATAGCCTACAAACAACAACAGTTTATACTCCAAAGAATAGTAACTGTAGAATTTCTTACAGTTTCATATTATTTCAACACGTTTAGCATGATTATAATATTGTGGGGAAGACCTGCTCAATCCAATCAAACAACACCTCTCTGTAACAGATGAGACAATATATAATACTTTAAAATGACAATGTTGTGCAAATGTTTTATGTATTAAATTTTGTGTTCAGGTTTATCACCTTAAAAATTTCTCATTGTTGGAGATGAATGAAGAAAAAGATAAACATAGCTCTTCATGTGTACTGATTTTGTTGTTTGTCTCATGAACAAATGTTATAACAACAAATTTTACCTTTTTGATGTTTTGTTATGTTTACAGTATGTACAAAAAGTACAGTTAATACACAATTCTGGGCAATATACACAAACACAGCATGATAAGACACAAAAAACAAACCTTAAACAAAACCGACTCTTTACCAGTCAAACCCACTCCTCAAACTTGACAAAGCTTCAAACAATCTCCACCAGAGGTCTCACCTAAAGCTCCATCACCATCTGCCCATTTCTGTATTACCTGTAATCTTGCAAACTGGACACCAGAGGTTAAGCTGGGGCTCGATTAATTTCTGCCACTGTGTAATATACCAACTTTTCCTGGAAAGACCAACACAATGGTAGTGGTCATGTTGCATTTGTTTTAATTCATTACACTTTCACAGTGCTGGCACTGGCACAGGGCTTAGAATGTCCTGACTGATGAGACTGGGTTACTAAATGAGAAGAAACTTTGTAAAAACCTGCAAAGTCACAATACCTTACTGTCACTGATTTGGAACCTGTTGTCTAAGTGCAAGAATCCCGGGGCAGGCCATATATTACAAAGGCAGCCAAAGCAAGCAGTAGGTATGTGAAATGGCTTAGAACAAATGTAGAATTATTTATGTGTATGGCATGTAGGACAGAGCACACATTTGTACCACACCATGGGTCAAGCAGTTGTGTCAAAACAAACAGACTGACAGCAAGGAGATTGGGTAGTCACTTGCTGCCCTCTAGCGGAGATTAGATGATCTAGAGTCTGCATGAAAATCTCTATCTGTCAGTTAACACAAACATATAACAGCATAAAGTAAACATATAATGTTAGGACACAAAACAGTGACTACACCAGAAATATGTCATTTTACAGTGCATGTCACCAAAAGTCTAGGTGTAATGTAAACCCAGCTGTATGTAATAAATAGATGGTGTCTACAATTAACTTGCCAAAAGATCATTAAGATGAAATTAATAAGCTATTATTTTATGTTTCAGAGTTAAATTCATGTATAATCAACGATCTGTGTTTGCCATTCCATTAACACCATGAAAAGTATTAAAACTTCAAAGAAAGCACAAGCCAAATGGACTTAACATTATTTATATGTTATTGCATTATTACCATGTGAATTATAAAGATTTTCTTTTTTTTTTAAATTAATTTCATATCCACTTTTTCTTGGGTAACAGCTGGAATCCGATATGAGGTTTGTGTGCATTGTGCATATATTCATGCTAAATGGATTCAAAACCAAAGTGTGCAAAATATATATGTGTGGACTGTACAGCCAGAAGTTCCAAAGGATACAGCAAGCACAAAATTATCATGGAATTCCCCTGAAAAACAATTTGTTCGAAATATTTTCTTGGGCATCGGTCAGTTCTGCATACCCTACATGTGAAAACCACTCCTGAGGCAATTTCACACATCTGTGTTTACATGCTGACAGACTAATTGATTTACACAATTACTAAATTATGAGTGATTTTTCAAGCAAATACGTACACAGTAAAAGCTTGTTGTGTCAAAGTCAAAGGGACTTGCAATAGACACAAGCAAGGTTTGACACAAGCAAGTTTTTCTTGTTAAATGAGCTCCACACAACGAGGTTAAAATGTATAATGGCCACACTGGTTTTATACCTAATTTTCCAAAAACAAACAAAGTTCCACAGCTGACATTCAATGTACAACATTAGCAGGCAAGCAAACCTGTACTATATTATGCTGAACAAACCTGTTTGCTATAAACCATAATGCCCCTTCCTTGAATGTTCCCCCAACAGATGATGCACATGTCCATCAAGTTTGAACCAAGATGAATGCATTGGTTTGCATTATGTGACTTGGAATATCATTTTTAACATATGCTATTACTATAATGAATGCATGATACAGTTATATGATATACATTTTTTTGTTGTGAATATCTTCAATCCTGATTCAGGCTGACTGCATATGGATAAAACCATATTTTAATTTGCAGTTAAAAAAGTGGTAAGATGTTCAGTATGTTGTTTTTTTTTGTAAGATTAAAAAAATATAAAAAATAAGTCTCAGCCATATATATGAATAGCTCTCAAAATTTTCATTCACAATTTGACTTTCAAATACACAGCTATAATGTAAATGGCAGCATAAACCTTGTTCATTTGCTAAATTCACCTACTGCCATTCTTTGCCACATTTCAGTATTCTGTTTTCTTTCTGTTAAAAAAGCATTCTCTCGTTGCACAAACATCATGTAATGACAGTTCAACCTGAACACTTTTTTCATATCCTGGTGTGGCAACAGGATTATAAGTGGCTTCGGTAAAATATGTTGTCATTTTCAACAGCTATTTCCTTGTTTTCAAGTTCCTTTGCATGAGCCATGACAGAGCAGATCCTGAGCTGCTGTGTGCGTGAACAACAGAGTACTTGCACAGACATACCACACCTGTGCATTATTTGGCCAGTTGAGTACCTTGAGCCCAAAGATTTTGGAAGAAGGGATTATTTCTTAGATCTCAAGCATTTTGTGACAGCTTAGTATGTTAGTAAATCTTTACTCAACTAGATTTATCTCCTTTAACCTAAATCCCCAATCACACATTATAGGTACTGTTCACTGTTTTTCCTGATTAATTATGGTGCCATGCATCAACTTGGGTATGGCAATGGTGAGCCACTGATATTTAAAAACCGTTTGAAACTGCCAGGTAACCTACAGACCTTCTTGGATCATCTGGGATAGGTATGGTTCATGTTGGACTCGCACAACCCCCCCCCCCTCCCTATCCAGCATCTTAACTGACTGTTGCTAGTAAGTTATTATGAACTGTAAATGTGTGACTGGAACTTATCCGTAATTACACTGATAAAGGTAGCATAAACGACAATCAAGAATTCATAATTATGTCACCAACTGTGCATTAAAACAAACACAGTTTTTATCAAATTTGACAATATCACTCCTCTGCCACCCTCATGTAACACCAATAACTCCTTCAAACTTTGCATTGGCAGGACAATGGGGTTACACTGTAACTACTATGATAGTATCATAATTATGGTAAATGAATACATGTATCCTGGCAAAATTGATATCATGCAAGAAAATACAAAAATACACAGGAACCAGACAAACCTTGCCTGGTCTGTTCAGTTAGTTTAAGCTATATAAAGTAAAACAATGTTTGTGTTCAAACAATAAACTCTGATATTTGTGAAATCAAAAGAATTTTTTATCTCAAAGAAAATTTCAAATAAGTTACTAATAAATAAATATTTTAAATTGATTCTTATATAATTCTTATCACTTCTCTGGTTTGGTTAATATACTTTTCCAATTTATAATAATTTATTAAATTAAATTTTAATAGTGTAACACTGATAAACAAATAAATACAAAATTTATATCCATGCCCTGGATATGAAATAATAAATAATTAATTTATCATCACCAGGCTTTTGTCAAAGTCAATCAAAATCGTAACAAGGGTATTATAAATGACTAGAGAGAAAATGAGATACAGCTAAAAATAAAAGCTGTAGGCCAAAAAATTATGAATGAAATAATTTCAGCCCAGTTTAATATCAGCAACACTATATCTCTTTTGATTAAGCATTTGACAATGTCTTTCTTGACCTTGGTGGCGCAAAATATTTTGTACATGTACATATGAGTAAATATATTTTAATGCACTTTTCTCCAGTTTTCTTATTACACATAACATGCTCCTCCAACCTCCAGTTTTCAGCCTTCCTCCCTTGCCTGCAAGTCTGATGACCTTGGTCTGAACTGCTGACCAATCCCATTACAACCTGAGAGCTGATTGGACAAGCCATCAATTACCGTGTGCTGATTGGACAATCCACCATTGCCTGCATGCTGGTTGGACAACCCATCAGTTACTGCATGCTGATTGGTCAAACCATCAGATACTGAGTGCTGATTGGACAGTTCATTAGTGACCATGCTGCATTGTGGTTGGTCACCTGATGACTCCTGCTCCTTGTCTGACTGGCCTGATTGGGGTAGGCTGTAAGGGGGCGGGGCCTCTACCCCTACAGGAGAGTAGGGGGGCAGTGATGACTCTGTTAACAAGCTGGTGATCTGAGTGGAGGCTGGTCCATTTACACCATTACTGGCTGGACCTGTAAAGAAACAGGTAAAATAATTCTAGCTGAGGGTAAACAGCGGTCTGTCACATCCAAAGTTCACAAAGCACAAGTGGTGTGTCAGTTAACTTTTTTTATGGAAGATCGGGTGTTTTTTTTCATAATCATTTAAACAGGTTGCATTTTTGCACAACTGATCACAAACAATTATGTATACACATCCAAAGAAGTAATATTTTCAAAATAAAAGATTCTCTGTCTGTCAGAGAAAGAAAAACAGGCCAAAATTTGGTGAACAACATTAACTAAACAATGGTTAAACCTAAACCCTGTGCATGCAAACAAGTGTTATCAACCTGGCTTATACCTTTACCTCACAGCCTTAGGTGCAAGACTTAATTTACTTGATCAATATTTTAGGTGTAATTCTATACAACAGATTTCACAGTAATATTGAGGGCACATAATAATCGATCATTGGTAGTTTTATTTCTTTCAATCATTGAACAAGATTTAATAAACCAATTCCTACCAATGCAAACATACAACAGATTTTTACAACTAACCCATGGATAGTTCAATATAGAAAATTGTGATATCAAATTAGGACGTACAAAATAATAAGCTTACTGAGAAACAAGTAATGTTGTGTCTCAGAAAAATGGACCAATAAGAAAGTTTTGTATAGGACTGTTTGACACATATGGATTTAATTTGGTAATCATTGAAACAAACTGTGAAGATTTGCCCCAAAGAGGAATATTCAACATCATCTGGCCTGACAACTAGATTTTATGTTATACATATAAATGCTAACATAGCTCTTTCTAAGTTTACAAGTTTGCCACTAATGTTCTAAGCTAACAGTTCTCTAAACTTTCCCCATTTACAAAGCACTTTGTCAACACTAATTTTTTTTAATCATGTGGTTTGGCTTGGTTGGTTGGGTTGGGCCACCAGGGGACATGATTACTGTTGGACAATTTGGAGCTAGCTCAGTGATTGGCCTCACTGATGAGCTATAATAAAGCAAGCTTACTCAGAACTACTTGCTAAGCAGCTTATTTTTTTTTATTTATGTACATCTGAAAATAAAAACAACACTCTAAAGCACTGGTATCCCAGTTATTTACCTGGAAATTTGGCACAATGTTGAATTTTGCTGACAAATTGCAAATTTGACTGGCTGCCTATATCATACCCAGATTGCATTTCAGTACATGGCTCTCAACCATCTTGTCTCAAAACCCATCAACAGCCTGTAAAACTGGCAGTGTTTACTTTATTAAGGATAGGTCCATGGCCTGTTGGTGGCACTGTCTGTTGAATGAGGATGAAGGTATCAATATGATAAGAATGACATGTTATTAATAAGCCTTCTGGATTTCAGGTTTTATATGCACATGGTTAGGAATAATCAAGAAGCCATATCCTGTCGATAAGACATTAGAGCAGATCTCTGAGTTTCTATAACATTATTTCACCATTATGCCTTAAAAGGCACCAACGGGTTATGAACTGGGGACCTTTAACTCTGAAGTCCAATGCCTTAACAATTAGGCTAAAGTTAGAGGAATTCATGCTGCATTTTTTCTGCTGCCATACATGCCATATAATTTATAGAGCGGACTATGGTTTATCTAATTTTTTTTAATCATAATTTTTTTTTTTAATGCTTGCTTAGCTAATTACTATATACATCTGCAATGTCCCATTCCGGTTTTGGACTACATGATAAGGGCTTATACTCAATAATTCTGGTGTCAACCAGGTTCAGTGTACCACTCCTGCAAGTCCTTGGGTGTGTGTCATTCCCATTATTGGGTCATTACGCCAAGGAAGCCCCGAAAGGCGCACTTATTTGTGAGTGAAACACGACTGATGAGCACAGTCTCCCCATTAAGCCTGCAGAGCTCTATCCCTGGGTGGGGGCCGACGGTGAAAAATTTCACCATCTCTTCTAAGATTCAAACTCACGATATCCCGGTTTTGCACCCTGTGCTCGACCCCTGAGCCACAGAAGCTGGTTTATCTGATGTTTCTGCAACTTACCTGGATAAGGAGGAAGAGATGGTATGAAGTCTTTATCTGTCAGATCAACTCCTTCCTTCAAAATCACCTATAAACAAAAATTATACAATGTCTAGTATACTCAGGAATGGTGGTCAAAAGTGAAAAAGATGAGGCTGAGTAATCATAATATACATTAATGTGATATTTATAATATGGTGTTATTGATAATGCTAGTAAACCTATTTCTATTTATTTCTAAAGAAAAATTAAAACACAAACTTTCATGTTAAGAATTCCTGCCTTCAAATATTGAAATATATATACAAAATTAACATCCACAAGCTTTCAGTAAACAACCCCTAGAGGTTAACAATGCTGAAAAAGTGAAAAACCTATAAAATGCCGGCCATCATCCAACAGTCATAACATGGTTTAAGATAAAACAAAAGAGACTCTTGAATACAAAAGAATTGTTTCAAGTTTTTAACACCAGGTGGAGCTGATCAGCAACCATGGTATTATCATAAACTAGAATTTCTTTGTTGCCATAGAATCCCCAGAAAATCAACCCCCCCCCCCTAAGAAAAGGTCCCCCTCTTCCCCAGTATATACTGAAATTTTGTTTCAACCTTGGTTTCTTCCATCTATCAACTTGAGAACAATATTTTTCACCAAAAATTGGAATATTCAAGGTCAAAGCCACTCTCATAGGAGAGGTCATGATCCCAATTTAAATTTACTTTATCCAATAACCTATATACCAATGTATATGAATAAAATGAAAGAAATATGTCCATTAGTTTTTTATTTCTAATGCTCACAGTACTGTCATGTGGCAATGAAGGGCGTATAAAAAGGTGTGAAAACAAGAAAAAGACAGGTGGTGCCACCTGTCTTTTGCAGAAGACAAAGCTATCCAAGATATTCAGTCAATTTGATTTTTGGACTAATCCATGCATCTCTTATTGAAATATTTAAGATTTTGTGTTATTTTCTCCTGAAATGGACTAATTCAAGGTCAAGGTCAATCTCATGGGAGAGGTCATGATCCCAATGTAAATATACATCATCCCATAACCAATATGGATGTATATGTATAATATGATAGAAAAATGTCCATTAGTTTTTTACTAGTAATGCTCACAGTACTGTCAAGTGGCATGATGGGTGTATTAAACAGCAAGAAAACAAGAAAAGGATAACAGATGGCTCCACCAATTTCCCACACTATCCAAGATCTTTGGTTATCTTGATTTTTGGACCAATCCATGCAAGATTTCTTGAGATATTTAAGAATTTGTGTAATTTTCAACCAAAATGAACTAATTTAAGGTAAAGGTCACCTTCCTAGAAATGTCATGACCCCATTTTGAATAGGCTTTGTCCTCCCACCCATTTCTATGCACATCAAGTTTGGTAAAGATCTGTGAAATATTTTTGAATTATACTGCCTGAAAGAAATCTCAGCTGCGGCCCAGATTTCGGCGGCGCAACTGTCCTTAAACCAAAGCATTCCGACTTTTTTCTGAGGATACTATAACTTATTACCTAAAAGAACACTGCGATGGGAATTAATATGATGTGAGGAGTATATGGGGTCACTGATGGACAGACAGGTACACTGAAGGTGAACAGGATATAACACAAGTGCAGGATATACTTGACAGATTTTAAAGTCCAGATACCAGGTTATTATTCCAGTTATCATCAAATGCACTGGGACAAAGCCAAGGTAAAATGGTATCTTCTTCAGGCAGTAAAATTTGGTTTTAAACTAGGCCAGATCAACAGGAGTGCTATTGTCTGCAATTCAGGGCTTGCTCAATCAAAAGGTAAACATACTTGACACATTTCAAAGTTATTCTACAAACTACTGTTTCTTATTTTTTTTTTGTGCCAACAGAACTTTTGTTTATACATGTTTACAAAATCTCAGTGCAAGGGTTGTCAAACTGGCTTTGGCCAACTTAGTTGTTTTAGCTTTCTTAACTAGTTGTTTAAGCTTTCTTAACTGTTTCTTAAATTTTTACCATTTTATGTTTTCATCTTCACCTGTTATGGCGCCACTTAGCAGCACTGAGAGCTGGATATTGGTGCAGCATTAAATTGATAAATATTTTATTATTATTATTATTATTATTATTATTATTATTATGCTTAGCTGACTTAAAGCATGCTATTCACCTACCATTCCTATAAAACTTATGTGATTTCTGGCTTACTCTGTGTATACTGTGGTTGCCTTTATTCGCAGGGTTTTAATTTCGCAATATTCACAAATGTGAAATAATCATGAATATGAAACCCTCAGGAATAAGATGACCCACTGAAACAACCTTATCACCAATCTGTGCATGGTATATCAAAACTGGCCCATACATCCAAGCACTGACTATCGTAAAACACGCCATACTCACAAAGGCTATATCAACTGTGATAAAAATCAAAGAGGTTTCTGACTGAACCAGTACTTAGGGAGTTATTGTAGGATTCATTTTAACTTTAAAATAAGTACAAATACTACTGTGCTCAGATTTAATAATTGTCCTGTGCTATCGCGAAAATGAGACCCTTGCAAAACGTTCAAAATAAAAAAATGCAAAATTTCAGCCTCTCGAATATAAATCAAACCACAGTTTATAAATGAACTTTTATGCCTCTGTGACGGATATATGAGCTTGTTTATCTGCAAGGTGTTATTTAACACAGCAACGTTGACAAACAGAGAAACCATATACATCAAGGTGGTTAGCTGCATATGTGCAGAAGTTTAAAAGTCACTAGATGCAAAACGCCCTGTACAAAATTCTGATTTGTCTGACTCGCTGCCAGATGTCCTTGATGAATGTGTTTGGATTATTTTGGAAGGTACCCCATGATGTTAAATATAGTATTTTTTATTTCTTCCAACAACTGACCAAGTGGCCAGCTGTGGCAGCCAACCATTACCATATTGAATCCATCTGGCAAATTGGGCAAGTAGGAGATGACTATCTTATCCCCTTTTTTCTTATAACTTTTCCCTTTCTTCCAGCAAGTAACAGCCATAAATATTGAGCTATGTAGTGGCAAATAAAATGTGATGATCTGAAAGGTTTACTTTTTTGTTAAAGCAAGCTATTCATCTACCTTCCCTGTAGAATTAATGTGATTTCTGGCCTACTTTTTACATATTTATGAACTGAATTTAATTCCTGTTGAGAAAAGTATTTATAACTCTTCTGTGATTTTTTTTATCAACACAAGCTGCTAGTAAACATGGCACCTTCACAAATATTGACAAACAGATAAACCCCTTGACCTAAGGTGGCTGGCTACATATATGTTTGGAAGCTGAAAGGTCATTACTGGTATAACATCCAAGATGTCCTGGTTGAATGTTTTTTTTTTTTTTTCAAAAATATTTTGACGGACCCCACATGTATCAAACCCATGGACATAAACAAAATGAACAGCCTGTAATAATGCCCCTGTTACAGTGTTACAATGCCAGTCCAACTGCATACAGGGCCTGTTTGCAGTTGGACTGGCATTTTCTGATATATATTTATAAAAGTTTCAAGGGATTATCTTTAGTTAACAGACCATGGATGTGGGTATAGGCCCCTTTAATGTTTTATGTATGGATATGGGTATAGGCCCCTTTAATGTTTTATGTTTGTAAATGTTCATTAATAAAATCTGACCTGGCTATATGGTGGTGGTGAAGGGAAGCTGCCATGAGGCTCGTAAACGTTGCTGACTGGGTGTCGACGAAGACCTGGAAATAACGGTAACGGCAACTGTCCTCCCATGGAAGGCTCTCTGTTTTCTCTCAAGGCCAGCAGGGAGCGCTGCTGGGCCATTAGTATTTGTCGTCGTCTCCAGTACCCACACCCACCAAAACAAAGCATCAAGATGAATATAAGGAAAAACCTGAAAAAAAGTTGTTCTCTTACATTAGTTAATGAGTAAAATAATAATATTAATAATACTTAGCTAAATGAAACCATAATGATTTTGATATTTTGGTAAAGAATTTAATCTAGTATATGGTAGGTAGTATATAGTCTGTTCCATACAAGGTTCCAAGCATTTTCTGTAACAAAATTCTTTGACTTAACTATATTGGATTTTCAAATTACCATTGATTATTACTTCAACCTTTCACCAAGCTAAAAACAATCATTGCCAATCATCCACTAAACTATTTGAGCATTATACAAAATATATCATTTTGACCAATTTCCTTTTTGGTCCTGTGATAAATTTTTCAATGATTGGAATAAGAGAATCTCGTTCTCCAGGTTTTCTCTTATTTCCATGGAGGGTGGAAAGCCTGCTATTTAAGTTTCTTCAGAAACCAGATATTCCTTTTTCTGTCACCATTTTTTTTAGTACTGTGAATTCTCTTATTAATATTTATCTATTCATAACAATCCATCTATTAATTCACATGCAAGCTCTAACTGAGAAATAAAAAAAAAAATATCAACCTACAAAAAGTCTTGTTTTAAAAATAATAACAGAAAAGAATGAATCTCACCAGAAATACCACATATTCCAGATACTCCATCGGAGTCTGTCTGGGTCACGGAACTCATTTGACAGGCAACATGTTCCATCACAGCAGCGTAATGGACTTTTGCAACTACAATCAAAATGTACTTTACTTTATTACAGGCTGTAATGATTGATAAAATATCTCACAATATTAAGATATTTACACTCTGAAATGTTCATTTACATGTTTTCTTTTGTGATAACTCATTACTCATGGCTTAATACAAGTTTAATCCACTTTATGAGGCTATTTAAGGAGGAAAATTACGGACCATTGTGCTGGCCTCACCATGGCTGCCTCCTCCACTCAAAACATACCCAAACACACTAATCAACAAGAGAACTGCAAATATGCATAATACACCTGTTGTGTATCTGCTGACCTCTGACCTTATTAAAAATACATGAATTTTGGTAAGAAGGTAATTCAGGTGAGAAACTCTATAGATAAATATGTATAATGAGTTTCATGAAAATCCATAGGATTGTTGGTAAGTCATCAAGATGCCTCAAAAGTGTGGTGACCTCTGACCTCATTAAATATGCATGGATTCTGCTGGAACTAAAAATTAGGTGAGATATTTTTATCAACATCCTTTCTATATTCTTCTGAAGTTAGCCTAGTGACCTTGACCTAATTAAATATGCAAGGATGTTGCCCATTATCGAACTCTGGCCAGATAATCTGTTTGTTAGTAGTTATGGTGAGTTTTGTGAAAATCCGTCAAAGCCCAGTTAAGTTACTGCGGCAACACTAAAAGTTGACAGAGAGACGGAAGGCACAATGGACGGATGGACGGTGTGTATACCATAATACTCCTGTCATATGATGAGTGCATAATAAAATGTCTACCAAGTCATGAATTCAAGGTTAATGACTTCAAAGCTCATTTATACCAACTACATTGCCCAGCACACCAGCTAGGATTGTCAACTGGAGTATCCAATTCAATCTGATAATTGCCTTTTGATTGAATTACTCAGCTGATTACTGCAAACATTCATACTTAATTTTTTGTGGAGGGGCAGACTGTTTATTGACCAGAAATTCCCATATGAGAATTTGTTAGATAAAACATTATAATAAAAAGCATTCATATTGAACAATTAAAATAAGGTCTTGCAATTTCATGATATATCAAATATATAATATATAAGGTGGCTTTCCCTGTATTATATACATCATTTTTATTTCTTATTTGTCCTTGGGTTAGATTACAAAAATATGATAATGACAATTAATGAAATTCTTGAAATTAATCAATTCTTTCATCCCAGATTTGATTATTCATTGCTATAATTGCAGATTTCAATCAGCTGTATAGATAATTCAATGAATGACTGTGGTTAGCTTCATATTTGTGGGGATAATTTTTTTGTGATTTTCACTTCATTAAATTTTCACTAATATTAAAGATCTTGTCACTCTATATTATATCAATCTTTTTTCTTTTAACTTAAGACACTAGAGGCATGAAAACATAACACAATTCACCGGGCCATGAGGCTACAGAATTAAAAGAATGTTTATACCGTATATTCTAAAGAAATTCGAAATCTGAATTGATTCAGAAACAGTATTTTCTTAAATAAATAATTATTTCTATTTACTTAAAAAAAATGAAACTACAAAATTTCAACAGCTGGAGTGAAAATATATGATTTTCACTAGCTGTGACTTTGCCGATTCAATGGAAGTTGCCATCTAGCTGCCTTGAACTGCACTGAATGGAAAATACTTGATCACTGGGAGAGAGCAGTTGGCAATAATAGAGTGGGGTACCAGCAGGGATTTTGGTAACATGTCAGGTGGGGACTCCTGTGCAAATGCTTAAATGTTTAGTAATACTATCTGAGGACAGATCTTCTATTGCCAGCCCGTATTCAGCTGTGAAAAATACGGTGCTGTAGCATGCCTTGACTGCCAAAGTAAGCAGACCTGGAGCAGGGCATTTTGGGAACCATATTAGAAGAGAACCATTGGCACAGGACATGAATAATAAAATCAGAGCGACATTTTCAAGACATGCCATATTTATCCCGCAGTGCATTTGTACAAAATCAAAGTGAATGTGGAGGCTAACTGTTTGCGCTGCATAAAGGTCGCACAAGCCAGGCCTGGATGCACACTAAATATCAACCAGCAGTGCCTTCCATGAATATTAAAACAGGTCAATGAGCCATATATACAAGCTAAAATTGTCAATTGATACAATAGAACGCACCTACCAAATTCATCTTGTATGTAATAATTTGAGTAGTACTAACAGCACACAAAGGTCCACAGAAATATTATACACAAATACATGACAAAAAGTGAAATGATGTAATATAAGGTAGATATTTTTAACTTCTGGTTATTATCACTCACTCACAAATCTGGTAGACCAAATGTCCAAGCAACAACAAAAAATTATTTACTGATTTTTTGTTTTAATTCGAAATTCAGAGCTTTTCAAATTAATTAAGAATTTATGGTATGTGTTAATTTGGAGTCTTATTAACAATCATTTTATTATGAAGATGATATACCATTTGTGAATATATCACCACTTTGAACCCCTTGCAAACAAAGGCAATCACAGTATTAAGGTCCTATTCTCCTAATAAGAACTCTGCATGAGAAAGGAAGGCCTTATTACTGGCTTATCTATGTTATGTTGTAATTTGGGCATTATCTTGATGCAGATATATATTATTATAAATAGACAGCCGTGCTGCTTCCTGGTACAGTAAAACCAAGCTGTGCTGAAGATAAATACAGTTATATATATCAGCAATAAGTATACGTGAACTTACTTGAGTCCATTTTTCCTGCAATACTCTGCTGAGACCTGAAATTATATAATTAATATAATGATATAATTAGATCAGTAATATATGTATATCATGTAAGAATTATATACTAATACAAAAGACAGGCCCCACATGTACACAGCATGACTCCAATGATACATAATGACACAGCAAACATGTTTCAGTCATGAATATGCACAGGAGGGGGCACTGGTACATATTATAAAAGGACATTTATTATATTTTTACAGCTGTTTGACAAATATTACATATGGGTCCATTAAGTAGTGAATTTGTCTCTAATGTATAACGCTGAACCTACTAATTTAATGTACAGAAAATAGAACAGCTCAAGGTGGTATTTAAATAGTAATCAAAGCTCTTCAATTCTTGAGTAATCATAGGAAGCTTCCCTGTTCACACTGTGCACAATCGGACTCACAAGAGTACGACTCTGCTGGTTAAGGTTGTGGGCTTTGGAATCTACCACCCACAATGCACTGGGGCTTCTAAATACACTATCGACTTCAGTATATATGTAGTGAAGTGGGTAATGTAGTCCGTACAAATATGTTAAACAACAACTGTTTCAAGGGAATTACATAAACACGGGTGTTTTTGTGGTAAGGACTTCATGGGTTATAAGTAATATCTTGTTAGCGTACCCACGCAAAATAGATAGAGAAGATGTATCCTTGAAATGTAACAAATTTTGATTTTAAGTTTGACAGTTGAGAAAATTAGTTCCCACAGTGCCATACTGGAAGATGTTCATTTTGAGTATGAACAATCACTGTCAGGAGGGTGAACGTTTTATGTTCATACATAAACATTTTGCTCTAGGAAAATATTTGGCTGATCCAAGATTTGAACCAATGTTGGTGGTGCACATGTCCAACGTTCCAACTGCTTCGCTAGAAAAGCAAGCTTCTTTTACGTGCACCCGTAATACACCCTCTTAAGAGCGTTCTACTTTCAGAACCAGATTAATTAAACTGTCACACCTTTCGTTTTTGTTTGGTGGAATCAACATTTTCCAGTATATCCTGGAAATAGTATTATGTTAGCAGCCAGGCCTATCCTGTAGGAAAACAGAAAAAAATGCTCCTTGTCAGACTGATGGATTGTATTGTCTGGCATGTACGTGTAGATCAACATGACATTTGCTTCATATGAGAAGGTACTGGTAAAAAGTTTACAGCAGCATAGTACAGCAGTAAGGTACAACTGTGTGGGCCCGTATCTGAAAATGTTATACATAATCCTGTCTACATGTACATACACATGTCTATATGCTGTGTTGTCCCTTGACTGTCAACACAATAACCTTCCTTCAAACAACAACAATATTGGGACAGGAAAAAATTGCATACCCTCGGCATTATGCATATTTCCTGTAAATGTATATCATTATAGGTCTGTGTTATAGCATATAACAGGATAATGGTTGAGATTATTTGTAAAACCATTCCCTGGAATTTCTTGACACAATATTTTGTTGAAGAAATTCACTGGTGTCCTCACCTGCAGCTGTCAATATACTATTAAAATTACAAGTTAGTAGCTCTTACATTTATTAGTCATGATTATCAGATTTATACTTTGTTAAATACATGTGAAATTACATATTACATATTATATACTAAATTTACATGTATTAATCCATGTATATCATATGTGAAATAAACCATTTTTATACTTTTATATAATTACAACTATTCATCGTTAGCGGGATTGCTACAACCAATCAGCTCTAAAGGAAGAATGTTGCGTAGATTTAATGATACTACAGTGTACCAGTAGTCCATGATTAGGTAAATTAATCAAATTTACTTACAGTTACTACTTTTTCACTATCTAACAATATATAAGTCAGCATCATAAATTCTTTATCGCACACAAGGTGAGGTCTCAAGACACAATCAATGAAAAAATGATAATTGATAAATTGCCTTATAAAGAGGGTCAGATGGCCAAGTACTCCACCTCAGACAGCAGTAATCAATAATACAGAGTTGTACAGGACCAAACTGACAACTACAATTAGTCAGGGCTTAACATTAACAATTTACCACCTGCCTGAGGCAAGTTAAAGTTCCAGAAAAGATTATATCACAGGACTAACATAAAACTATACCTTTCCAGGTTCCAACAGGGTGTTTGCCAAATTGCAATCTGGTCCCCAAACTATGAATACTAAGAATAATTTACACAGCCTAACTTTTATTTCAATAATGAATCAATATATACATATAGTTATTTTACATTTGGTTCACTTTTAAAATTGAATACACCCCCATATTATTAGTACTGATATAATGATATATCACCCTAACATAGGAATAAACTTCCCTTGCTGAAACAACCTGATGGCATAAAAATCAAGGTCACAACAAAGCATTAGGCATGTGATTTTTAAATAAATGATCTATGCATTATGACAGATGGTTCAGGCACCTCTGTAGCTAAGCAGAACGTGTCAGGTTAGCCATATAAATGTATCCAATAAAGGTTAAATGTAGGTGCAGTTTCAGATATATGATATTGATCGCTGAAAAAGAACAAATATAAACTTGCCACGCTGCGCTCGTCATGAAATAAAAGGCTGCTTTATTTAGAAATACAATGGTGCATGGTGTTTTATACAGACATAATGCAGTAAATGTACTAGACCTTGCCACAGTCAATATTCTCCAGATGAGTCAACCCCATTTGAATATCATATTTCATCATTATGCATAAACCTCAAAGGGCTCTTGACTGACTGTTCACTAAACCTCCTTTTTAATATCATTTAAAGCCAGCTATTTCTTTACTCCTTCAATAGAAATTCCATCATTTCAGATTAACTCTGCTTACAGGTTAATGACCTCTGGGTTATTCCTGTTAGGAATAGTTCTTTTAATGCCTCTGTGACGGATATATGAGCTTGTTTATCTACAGGCTGTTAGTAAACACAGTAATATTGACAAATGGATAAACCATGTACCCTTAAGGTTTTGGTTGCTTATATGCAGAAGTTGAACAGTTATTAGTAGTAAAATACCCTTTGCAAAACTCAGTTTTCCTGGACTTGCCCCCAGATGTCCATGTTGACTGTGTTTGGGTTATTTTAGTGCCCCCCCCCCCACTTGTTATAAACATGTGGATGTAAACAAAATGAATGACCCATTTTTATAAAACTTATCTTTAGTTAACAGCTATCAGATATCGGAACAGCCCCTTAATTAATGTAATGCCATCACATTACACATATATTTCATGAAATTTGACAGTAAATATTCCAATCTACCAGACCAGATTACTGACCACTTTTTACTTCATTTGCAGAAATTATATGGTTCTCAGTTTTCACAAGAATGGCTTTCAGTAGAGCGCACACCTCTGCCAAGGCAAAATAATCCTTAGCATACATACAAACCAACAAACTGAAACACAGCAGCCAAAACATTACCTCCTATGTGGTGTTAATTGTGCAATATATGATGGATGGTTTATTGTACAAATACAAGAGAAAACAAATATCTGTAGTTTTTTTTATTGGGATAAACCCACAAATCCATAATATATTAAGCCAATGTAGGCCTTCATCTATTGTTATGAAATAGGAGAGGAGATGGCATATATTGTGACTTGACAAACATAACAATTTTCCTGCATTTCATCTTAAAAGCTATTTCTTATTGGATGACCCAACGAAGGCCACAATTATGTGAGTCAGAAGTGTACATTAAATGTTTTATCTGGTTTAATTGATCTAAAGTTTCCTGGAAAATCCCATGTCTGACTCCACACAGAACTAAATATTTGATGCTAATATCCTTACCCATGATGTCACCGTAATAATCATTTTTGTCTGAACTCCCCGTTTAGCTGTTCTGTCAGATCTGGGAAGGCAGAAATTGTTTATATAAGTAATTACTGTTTTTCTAACTCACAAAGCAATATACAGTAACAAGTAATTTTCCCAACTTTCATCTGAATATCAGTACACTTCAGTGGATTGACTGCATGATACCAAAACTGATAGTCACTGCTGCATGAAATAATTTTAATGATTCTAAATATTGAAATGTTAAACATTCCTTTTAATAATTCTCAAGTCACAATATATATGCCACCTCCTACTTCATAACACTATTGCATAGTTAATACAATTAAACAATCCATACAAGGGCTGAAGTTTCGCATATCATGGACAGGAAATTAACCAGCTTAAATAGCACTCTGCTAGAAACAGTTTTCCCAAACATGTCTATTCATCCAAAATGGCAAAGAGTGGGTCCTTTGGGCTTTATTAACCCACGCAAAAATAACAGATCAATTAGTATCATATTATTAATGGCTATGATGTAATTAATCTAACAAAGGTCCACAATGACAGCACAATACTATGCAATATTAATTAACAATGTAACAAATGACCTTTCATGTTCAGCTCCTGGTGGCCTTATCACAAGCAGTTATCATTTTTCATGTCTGGGGCACTGAAGCACTTGTAACTGCAGATCAATCATGCTTGTCCTTCAGTGATGAGGGTACTGGTAATCCTGAATTTACCACTGGGTCAGTCTTTCACTGCATACATATCCTTGTGATTTTCAGGCATACTGTGGTTGCCTTTTTGTTTATGAGGGTTACAAACCTTCAATATTCACAAAAGGGGAATTATTGGGAAAATAAAGCCTGCATGAATAACAGGTCCCCTTGTTGAAGGCAAATTGTGAGGTAAAATATTATATATTTCCGTTTTTAGCAGGGTGCTATTTAAGCTGGTTAATTTCCTGTCCATGATATGCAAAACTTCAGCCCTTGTATGGATTGTTTAATTGTATTAACTATGCAGTAGTGTTATGAAGTAGGAGATGGCATATATATTGTGACTTGAGAACTATTAATTATAAAATTATATATTGCTGCCATTCATGAATAATAATTTCCACTTGGTCGATGTTCCCTTGGATCTCCATGTGGTTATTACAATTATGCACACTTACTAATTGATATCTATTAATAATAAAAAGACTAATGGTGATACTCTTTTGAAAGGTAAGATTGCGAAAATGGAACCCCTCGCGAAACACTGAAAAAATTAAAAATCGCGAAAATTTAACCTGGCGAATATGGAGCTAACCACAGTATACTAATTTAATATTTTTATCCTTTCATGAGGTTCATTTTGAGCCATATTAGGGTTATCATGCATGAGACATCAAACAAAGACAATTTGATCAAACAGACTGCAAGTGTACACTGCTGAGAACACCATTGATAAAGGGGCCTAATCACCCATAAAGCATGTTGAATTAACTTGAAAAATAGCATTTTCTCTTTGAAATAAGTTGGTACCTGCCAAAATATTGCTCTGAAACTGTTGGCTTACACCTGTACACTAGTGTTAAAAACAGTGGACCAGGTGCAATCATAGAAGTCAACATAAACACAGCGCATGGGACTCAGTGCATCACCTGGGCCACATCACCTTTCAACCAAGAGATGCCTTCAATGACTTGGCCCGAAAAATGTACCATAATACACATTCACACTGGCTGTAACATCACGTGTTGTGGTGGGTCAGGGACCCAATATATGGGCTCAAGCTGTGCTATATGTCATTTCAGCTGCCCACTGGGTCCCTTGGACCTATCCTACAGATTAACATTTAGCCTATGACCTGTAATGTCCATCCAGCAGAGATATATCAGAGGACATGAAGGTCCAGGTATGGACTAGTTTGGACTAGTCCTTTTTTGGACTAGTCCTTGTTTGGGATCTGTTGTGCATGAGCAAAACTGGACATTCAGTAAAGCAGCCTTGTTATGGTAAACAGTCACAAGTGGACTGTGTTTACTCACACGCAGAACCATTACATGGTGTTAAACAGCCATATGCAAGACACTCAAACTGTGTGCTGGGATGGTTTTGCTGGAAAACTTTTGTATAATAGTTTATGTGAACTTAAATAGCTCAGGACGGGTATGTGAAACTTGTTCTGGGATGTAAGCTGTACCCACTGCTGTCCCTTCTTGTACAGAACCCACTCATCCCAATGGACTAGGATGACCGCAAACAGCTGTGCCATTTTGGCCTCCTGACACGTTTTGGATAATACAGGCCCCACTCACCAGATAATCGACCGTATCACTCGTTTGTGTGTCTTCCACAATTCCAATTCTGTTATATTTTACTTTGTTTTGAAGTGTTAAGCTTCTAAGGATAAGAGTCTTTTTCTCTTTCCTTATTTGCTTAAGTGATTCAGTCACTCTCTAAAGAATTTTGTAATGTCAGGAGCCTTGTTTCCCATGATGTCTTTCAGGTGAACTTCACCTCGAAGAAGAACATAGATAGCCCAACCACTGGCACCTGGTAGCACCAACAAAATTAATTCAAAGATTTCTCATGTGACTCCAAATTTTATCTAGTTTATATCAAGCTAAGTCATACTGGATCTTGTACATAATGTATAAGGCAGTTTCCTGTCATCCCCAACCACAACAGTCACAATGACTTCACACATTGTGGTGTTTGTTGAAAGGTGCCAGTGAATCAGCAAACTTCATAGTGAATGTATTGATTGTTGTGTGTACATATATACTGGTATTCAAGGGCAAACAATTTAAAACACCAACAACATCAGAGTCCATGCCAGTCAAGTCCAAGTCAGTGTCTGGTACATATTGTAGTCCAAGTCCATTTTCTTCAAGTCTAAGTCGACTGGAACCAGAGTCCATGTCTGACTCCAACATGAGTCTCCTTATTAAAATAAATTTGAAATGGAAATCTGAGGTTATCATGTGTATTTTCATGTTACTTTACATATTCTTTTTACTTTAAATAATGTTTATTACATTTATTGCCTGATCATGTGCAGAGCTAAAGTTTGGCATATATAGTCTTTTTATGTAATATTCTGTTTGTAGTCCACACATGTATATAAGACTTTAAATATGTGACACAGCTTTTTGCTCCACTGGACTTGAGTTGGACTTGGCATGATTTCTAAAATCCTTAACAGCTTACATCCAAATCGGGGTCCAGGATCCTTGGTCCAAATGGGAACTCCCTTAATAGTGGACCTGAATCCAGTCTCAAGTCCACATCCAGACTTGAGTCCTATATCTCACCCAGGTAAAATATATAGATCAGTGTCCAACAGTTCAGGGGACCACCTGTGTTGTGGGAAGGGTTTGTGTTCCCATATATCAAACAACTGTTTTAAAGGTATAATCAGGCAAACTGATGATGTCAGTCAATTGAAGGTAATGCGAGACTGATCGACATTCAGACTCAAGTCCTATATCTCACCCAGGTAAAATATACAGATCAGTGTCCAACAGTTCAGGGGACCACCTGTGTTGTGGGAAGGGTTTGTGTTCCCATATATCAAACAACTGTTTTAAAGGTATAATCAGGCAAACTGATGATGTCAGTCAATTGAAGGTAATGCAGGACTGATCCACATTCAGACTCAAGTCCTATATCTCACCCAGGTAAAATATATAGATCAATGTCCAACAGTTCAGGGGACCACCTGTGTTGTGGGAAGGGTTTGTGTTCCCATATATCAAACAATTGTTTTAAAGGTATAACTAGGCAAACTGATGATGTCAGTCAATTGAAGGTGATGTGAGACCGATCCACATTCAGACTTTAGTCCTATATCTCACCCAGGTAAAATATATAGATCAGTGTCCAACAGTTCAGGGGACCACCTGTGTTTTGGGAAGGGTTTGTGTTCCCATATATCAAACAACTGTTTTAAAGGTATAATCAGGCAAACTGATGATGTCAGTCAATTGAAGGTAATGCGAGACTGATCAACATTCGGACTCAAGTCCTATATCTCATCCTGGTAAAATATATAGATCAGTGTCCAACAGTTCAGGGGACCACCTGTGTTTGTGGAAGGGTTTGTGTTCCCATATATCAAACAACTGTTTTAAAGGTATAATCAGGCAAACTGATGATGTCAGTCAATTGAAGGTAATGCGAGACTGATCAACATTCGGACTCAAGTCCTATATCTCACCCAGGTAAAATATATAGATCAGTGTCCAACAGTTCAGGGGACCACCTGTGTTTTGGGAAGGGTTTGTGTTCCCATATATCAAACAACTGTTTTAAAGGTATAATCAGGCAAACTGATGATGTCAGTCAATTGAAGGTAATGCGAGACTGATCAACATTCGGACTCAAGTCCTATATCTCGTCCAGGTAAAATATATAGATCAGTGTCCAACAGTTCAGGGGACCACCTGTGTTTTGGGAAGGGTTTGTGTTCCCATATATCAAACAACTGTTTTAAAGGTATAATCAGGCAAACTGATGATGTCAGTCAATTGAAGGTAATGCGAGACTGATCAACATTCGGACTCAAGTCCTATATCTCACCCAGGTAAAATATATAGATCAGTGTCCAACAGTTCAGGGGACCACCTGTGTTTTGGGAAGGGTTTGTGTTCCCATATATCAAACAACTGTTTTAAAGGTATAATCAGGCAAACTGATGATGTCAGTCAATTGAAGGTAATGCGAGACTGATCAACATTCGGACTCAAGTCCTATATCTCGTCCAGGTAAAATATATAGATCAGTGTCCAACAGTTCAGGGGACCACCTGTGTTTTGGGAAGGGTTTGTGTTCCCATATATCAAACAACTGTTTTAAAGGTATAATCAGGCAAACTGATGATGTCAGTCAATTGAAGGTAATGCGAGACTGATCCACATTCGGACCCAAGTCCTATATCTCACCCAGGTAAAATATATAGATCAGTGTCCAACAGTTCAGGGGACCACCTGTGTTTTGGGAAGGGTTTGTGTTCCCATATATCAAACAACTGTTTTAAAGGTATAATCAGGCAAACTGATGATGTCAGTCAATTGAAGGTAATGCGAGACTGATCAACATTCGGACTCAAGTCCTATATCTCACCCAGGTAAAATATATAGATCAGTGTCCAACAGTTCAGGGGACCACCTGTGTTTTGGGAAGGGTTTGTGTTCCCATATATCAAACAACTGTTTTAAAGGTATAATCAGGCAAACTGATGATGTCAGTCAATTGAAGGTGATGTGAGACCAATCATTGTGATGTCACTGTTGTCTAACAAACACCACTTGCAGTCATAGATATGGGAACCATCCAAGAACACATACATACAATCTTCATTTCCTTTTTTTTCAGTTTTTTATTTGTTGTCATGGTTGTGTGTATGAGCAGTGTCAACATGTATCTGATTAAATACCATAACAAGAATGAATAACTAGAGGTCTGATAATGTGCATGTGCGACAACTCCCAAACAAGCAGAAGAGACATGAAAGAAGAATCACAGAAGATTCAAAAGCTGGAAGCTTGTAAAATCTTGATTTGTAAAGTCACGCTGTAGGCCATCAGTTTGCATGCAAGCAACATTTTTATTTTGCACCACAGCTTTTTCCTCTTGTGTACAGGAGAAAGCAACTCTTTTAGAACAAAATATTGGCAGACGCCATAATATTCAAAGGAGAAACCACCATATTTTGTGTATATTTAACATATCTGGTATGTGAATAAGTCCCTTTAACTATGTATGTAATGGACTAAAACTGCAAAAAGGGCAAAAACCATCTCATTGCAGCTTTCGTTAGGTCCCCGTTGCCTGGCTTCATCTTAAACGTTAACAAGCTACTGCACTGAAAGCATATGGTGAATTAGCATCAATTGAGAATATAAACATGGAACTAAGTAAAGGCAATCATATGGCAATATGCTACCAAATGTCTATGTGTTTTTGCCAAATTACACCTGGAATATATATTTTCAAAATGGTCTGACATTCTAAAATATCTCGTTTTATAGCTGAGTAATATCCTGCCCTGGAAACTGTGTTGTTATATTTTGTTTAATACTATCCTGTGTGATTATTAAATGATTACTATCCCTTGTGCTGGTGGGGTGTTAAAAAATGTAACAACTGTCCACATTAGGCTGGTTGGTTTATATCCCAAAAATAATACAGAGGATTATGTATGGCTAAAATAAAATATATCTAAATGTCATAATATGTCAGTGAAGTGGAAATAAAATGGGAGCGAAAAAAATAAAAGAATATGTGCCAAAAAAATCAATGAGGGTGGGCATTTTTTTTACTTCTTTTTATTATTAATTTAAAAAAAAATATCATATGAACTGGTTTTCAAAAGAAATTTACCAATTTGTGCTCCAGCCTTGTTATTTGCAGGCAATAATGTGTTTTGACTAAAAATGCATGCATGAACGCATGCACGTTTGTGTGCAGGGCCAGTTATGTGTTAGCGTAAACAGGGGAAACTTGCATGAACCTGTTGATGCACCCATTTTAGTAAAATCCGCACATTATCAGCAACAAACACAAAGCGTCCCAGAGGCTGGAGCACCCACTGGTAAATTTCTTTTCAAAATCGAAAAACAAAATTTCAATGCAGAGGGGATTATAATTGATGCAGGTGGTGCTTGAGAATCAACCTTTTTTTATTTTTTCATTAACCTATTATGACATTAAGACTATTTTATCATAGCTATGTATCCATTGCCTAAAAAAATATACCAGCTAGCCCAGTAAGGATTGCCTAGAGCAAATGATTTAACTAAGTAAGCAACCCTCATGCACAGGTCAGGATTCTCTTTGTGAGCTGTAGCCATTGCACACGGAACAAAGTGTAAGTGTAATGACCTATTATTTAATAAGAGTACAAAAAATGTAGAATGAATTCTATACACTCAAAGTTTTTCAGTTGGGGTGGTCGTGTTAGAGGGATGGTCGTGTTAGTGGGGTGGTTGTGTTAGGGGGGTCATGTTAGCAGGGACAGTTGTGTTAGCGGGGTGGTCCTTCAGGGGGGTGGTCATGTTAGCAGGGTAGTCGTGTTAGCTGGGATAGTTGTGTTAGCTGGGTGGTCATGTTAGGGAGGTAGTCATGTTAGGGGAGTGGTCATGTTAGCAGGGTGGTTGTGTTAGCGGGATGGTCATGTTAGCGGGAGGTTTCTATGATATTGTTTATAAGTCAATGACCTTGTCTTTGGATGAAACTTCTGAAAAGTTGTAGCGCCAATGTAATCCTGAAATGCCCTATTGTAGGCTACTTATCCATAATTTATCAAGAGTCCAAATGTTTACATAGAGAAGAAGCTGACATGATGAAGTGAAGTGTCCCACAGTCCTTTGCAACAGAATGTAGACTAGGCCCTGTCCTGAGCTTATCGCTGTTACAACTGAAAAAAAACCCGCATTAATGGGGCTCAGTGAAGGGTACCAGTGGATCAACGTCTGCTGACAACAAGTTTCTTAAAGTCTGTTATGTTTGAATCACGGCAGTTTTATAAGCTATGATCTTTAGGGGATAATATTTAATTAAAATATCATGGTAAGAACGTGGTAAAGTTGTTTGAAATACCCATTCCCTACCAAAGACACAAAAGGATGTATTTTGATGTGTATATGTAACACTTTTACATTTTTATTTTGGTGCCTTCTACATTATCACCATAACATGGCCTAATTACACACATCATTCCCACATATGCGATATTATCACAGTTGTAGATTCCACAACAATTCTGGACCAAAAATTGTGGTTGTCTCAATGGAGTGGTAGAAGTAGAGGGGGAGCCAATATAGAACTCGGGCTTCGCTTCTGTTGAGGAAAATATAAATAAAACTGTCTCCTCTCATTCTCTATTTTAACTCCTACTTTTCCCTGTAGATGTCCCTACTCTATTCTTCTAACAGAAACAACTACTAAGCATTAGAAGTCGCCTGAATTGGGAATGGAACCTACGATCTCTAGACTAGGAGCCCTACACGCTACTAAGTGAGCCGTGAAGACGAGATACCAGCAAGAGCGAGTTTTGTTCATTTATATCTGCAGTTGAAGCGCCATCTATCGCGAAAATGGGAAACCATTTACTATTTGAACAGGAAAATTAAGCTTCAGGTGGGGGCCGGAGCCCCCACAACCCCGTTCAGACGGGGAACCCAGGTTCCCCGGACCCCTCCTCTAATATAATAAACTCCAGTTATGAACAAAATTAAATACGGGAATTCTCAGGAAAATAATATGTATCGGCCTTTTTCAGGAAACAATTTATTATGCGACAGCCGTTGTGCATAAGGTACCGGCGGTAGGCTGAAGCCCGTGTTCTAGTTCTGCCGTAGAGGGGTGGTTGTTAGGCAAGATTTCACTGTACTAGTTGAGAATGAGCATATGGTCATTCATCAGTTCAGTGATAATTCATTGCAAGAGCATGAATACTGGAAAATATCACACAAAAAAAGGCAAAATTATCCAGTTATGTGTGGTATTCATTTCATAAACCCGTCACAATATTATGGTAACTAATGTCAAAATGAAAATACTGAGTGACAACTCACCTCTAATATCAGCTCTAAGGCTAGCAATGCGAAAAACTGAAGAGTCGCAGCCCCTCCCATCACTGTGTCAGTGTGTAGCATTCATCTGTAGTCAACTCACTGATCCTAAATACCAACCAGTATCCTATTTAGAAACCCAAACAGCTTTGTGACGTCATTGGCATTTTCCCCTGAGTAATAAGCACCGGGGCAAACCAGTTTCATGACATAGCACAATGCTAACACCACAACGAGTGTCCCCCGTGATAAAACAGATGATTTCTGCTCGAGTACACTTGTGTTTTGACAAAGATCTCTTATCTGACTTCCCTGCGAGAAACCACCGACTGCTTGTTAAATGGCAGTGCTTGCTCTCGATGACAGCAGTTAGCGCTTTTATGAATATTCATTAGGATTTTCTGGCCAATATTTTGTCGTTTTGCTAGATTAATATCCACAAACTCCACTGGGTGGCGCTTCAATGAAACACTCACTGCAACCACCGCTTGTTTCCACAAAGCAATTTTACTTACTGAATTAGTGACATATTTTACCTTTAAGCAGTAATAAATTTAATTAAACAACTGATTACGTTTTTGTGATGAACTAGATGGTCATGATATTTGGTGTAGTTATAAGAAAGAAAGTTTATAAGACACTTTACTAAAGTGAATTTTAACCTGCAAACTGTAGGCTATACACACACACACACACACACACACACACATAAATATATATGCGTGTGTGTGTTGTTTTCTAACACGGGCTATACTTTCTGATATTTTTATTTTCCATTTGGTTTGCCGCACGTCACCACTGGTCTATGCAGCCTATATATATGTAATTTAAGTGACGGGAAAACCCTACATGTATGCCTATATACAAAGCGTCCACGAACAAGCCCTATATTTATCAAATTCGATCAATATCATATAGCTATTTATAAATGTTGATACGGTTATAAAAAATCATGCGTTTACAAGTTTGTGAAGCTATATATGTCACGGTCGATATAGAACTTATATGGAAGATGTCGAGTAGTGGGATCGTTTGGATATCGTGGGATAAGTGCTTGAAATACTATATGTAAACCAGTTTTGACATGCGTGATGACTACAAAGTTAAGATATTATGGCCGAGATGCCACGATAAATCCTCTTCAAAGATACATAACCGCCTGTGTGTTGATGAATAGAACTATTTTTAATACAATTTATCCATAAATATTTGACATTAAATTTAATAGGCTGTTACGGAAGAACAGATACTAACTTCAAAAGACTGAAAATAAATGGTCAATTTGTAGTACTTTGTTTAAGCATTTATGTGGAAAGGACTGTGAAAATTAATGTTGGAAATCCCTGAACTTTAGTATTATATTTTTCTCCATTATAAAAGATACATATATTTCCGTCTCGCATTCTTATAGTTTGCATGCAGCTGCAACGCGCAAAATCACATTTTAGATTTGAAGGCTATACATACATTTATTGCATGTTATGTCGTCGTATATAACATGTCCGCATATATATATATATATATATATATATATATATATATATATATATATATATATATATATATACAAATATATGCTTATGGTTAAAAAAAGAGACGGACAAACCCATGACATCAAAACATGGCAGTAAAACTTGCGGTGGCTAGACGGATCGACTAAAAAAACATATATGCCATCTAGTTAAAAACGTGGAAATTGTGACTATACACATGCACACATATATCAGGCACTCGCTAGAAATGCAATAATTAATTCAGGTGGCGGATATTTTCAAACAGATATCGGCATGGTGATATATATATATATATATATATATATATATATATATATATATATATATATACAAATATATGCTTATGGTTTAAAAAAGAGACGGACAAACCCATGACATCAAAACATGGCAGTAAAACTTGCGGTGGCTAGACGGATCGACTAAAAAAACATATGCCATCTAGTTAAATACGTGGAAATTGTGACTATACACATGCACACATATATCAGGCACTCGCTAGAAATGCAATAATTAATTCAGGTGGCGGATATTTCCAAACAGATATCGGCATGGTGATATATATATATATATATATATATATATATATATATATATATATATAGCTACACTATCTGGAAAATATGGTCTATATAGGGGCTAAACTCCGACAGTCCATTGATGACACAAAAAATAGACCTTATTTCTATAAAGCCTCCGCACAGACTAGCGCACAGAAAACCTGATAACTATAATTAATTAAAAGGACGGACAGAACACAGCCAAGCGGCCCTAGTCTGGGACGGGCACTTGATCAAGTCACTTTGACATGCTTAGGGACTATACGTATAACGTTCATCGACATTTGTGGAAATCTTTGATGGTATACCCGCCGCCATAGTTATAGCACTTTCACCATCACATTTACTGTGTAGACTGGCAGTATATGTTTGGCTTAGTTGGAACAACCATTCCCAATTCGGACAGACCTATTTTTTATTTGATGAATAAACTTAAATTGATGTGCTTTAGAATTGTCTTTAGAATTGGCAGCCACAACTTGGCATGTTAATATATAGGCCCACTTCCATGCACATATTAAGAACTCTCACACGGGTATTTGCATGCTTGTTTTTGTTTGTTTGTTTTTTTTTTAGGGGGAGGGAATAATGAATGTATGAGATTGTTCACCGGAAATGGAACAATGAATAGGGAATTTGAGAATTAAAATGTAAATTGATATAAAAAAATATACATTATGCCTTTTTCCATGTTTTCCCATCATATTTCATTTATAATTCATATCCTTCATGTATAATTCTTATAAATACAGCCGATACCGTACCAGTCGCATCACTGCCGATATTTATTCATTTGTGCCATGGACTTGTCTTAAAAAGAAGACAAAATTGAGCAACGCTCCAGACCACTCTGCACTCCGCGAAGCAGTGCTAGACATTGGGTTTACAACCAAGCCCTTGTTATGACTGTATGAGTTCACTATTATTATATTATTATTCTGTTTATGACCTCTAACTATTACTTTGGTCTGACACGAAAATATGGGAATTTGCGTGCATGTGCACCGAGAAATGCATGTATATAGGTACATATGAAATATATATATATATATATATTGATAAACAGTTTTATGGAGACAATGTATGGATTGTGACATAGTAACAACAGAATCATTGTCCAGTAACAGCAGAATCGCTGTATTCCATCTCCCCAATCGCATCTGCAGGACTCCCGAGGCCTTCTGGGAAATATGCCTGTCTTTATCAGTTAATATACATTCAGGAGAGTTGCCACTTCCCACAAGGCCCCTTCTGTATACATTTCATGGGTTTCGTCTATAAAGAGGTTAATTTGGCATGAGATAGATAAATAGCAAGAAGCAAAGAACTTAGATCAAAGTCAAAGATATATTACTTATCTTTAATTTTCTATCAATTATATTGTTCAGTGTACATGTACCCATTTCTCATAACCAACTTATTACATGTTATACAAAATGAACTACAACTATTAATTATATAAAACTAAAATTGTAAAGTGAGCCCATTCTATGCCCTTTGAGGGCATTACTGATCTGACACCGTGCATGGTAAAAAATGACAAATAACTCAATAACGTGTAAAATGACACTACTGATTTCAAATCAACTCTAATGGAGACAAAAGTCCTATATGTGTGCACTTTTTTGTGTAAATATGTGCAAAATCATATTTAACGTGCAATTAATGGTTATTTTGAAATTAATATTTAATGAAAAGGTGGATTAGAGGAAGGGTTGACTAAACGTTTCACTATAATTGTCTTTCCATCTGCATGATTTCTCGTGCATTTAAGGTATGGGTTATGCATTCACATGTTATAGTGGTCGGAATCGGTTGTAAAATCATATTAAGCCAAAAAATAAAAGATATGGTTCTCAGGCACCGCCCGCGTCAATTTTAACTCCCGGAAAAAAAATATTTTGATTTTTCATCTTTCAAGATGATAATGAATACAATTTATGTATAGTGCTTTTACCTGGTTAGCAAAATAAAATTGTTATTTTCACGCTTTTCCCTGATCATATAAGATTTTTATCGAAACATATAAAAAAGATAAATATAAAATACCGCCCGCCCTCACTGATTTCTGAAAGAAAGTGCCTGAGAAGCATACCTTTTTTGCCTTACTTGATCATACGAAAAATTAAACTTCTTTGCATGTACATGGCTGGTGACGATAATGACGATTCGTACTCGGAGTGTCATTTAGCGTGTGTTTCTTGACGGGCAAGGTCTTGGTTGTTGCGCCTGTTAACGGCTGTAATGGCTTCTGCGTTGTACATGTGGATGTTGCTGTTCCTCGGTCTCCTCACATTCTTCTCTTGCTTGCCCCCCCCCCCCCCCCGGGGCACGCTTGTAGCTGAAACGACTCTCTGCTTGGCTTTGTGGCTTCTGCGTCTTCGACTCTAATAAAATTTACGTCTATGTAGGGAGCGCTCAGGGAACGGCTTTAAGAGCCTTTTAACTGGAGCGCTCGGTAGGCTTAATTAACACATCTTCAGTTCAGTTGCATGTACATACACAGGCCTAATCTTTTGTGATCGATTATGCAACAATGCAGCCCATTTAAACGATAATGAGAGAAAACGACCAATCATCGATATATTATTTCATAACTTTATATACATGTATAGTTATATTTTCATATATTTGCCTGATCAAGAAAAACCGTTCGAAAATCTATTAGAAAATTGTCACATGACATTTATATGCAAATTAATGATGAAATTTATTATACTAGCATATTGCATTAGAAACGCATAAGTATCGATTTTAACTGCATGGACGGAGCCTTGCATTATATTTACAGGATTGTGTTATGCAGAATATACTCCACCCTATATCAATAAAATAGCAAATGTCGGAAACACACAGTGAACACAAAGTTTGGAATAAAAAGTTTTTTTATGCTTATGTCAAACTATTGAATGCTATATACCAAAACATATTGTACAATTTAATCATAAACTATTTAAGCCATAATCAACAAATCTTGGAAATGTGTGAAATGTTTTTGACAAATGTTTTGATGTATATGTATACATCAGCACTATAAAAACTCATGAATTAATGAACACTACAGGGCCTATATATCCTTCCATATTTGAAGACATCAAATACACTGCATACTTTTCATCATTAGAGGACTTGAAATTGTGAATATGTGTAAAAGCATATTAGTTTTAATGAATATCTCGATCCATGATCGATCAATATCATTTTAATCCATTATAAATTATTTAAAATTGAAGTATCTTGTGAAATGACGGAATTCACTAACGCCCCTACTTGAGCTATAATGAGTATATATTGGACCTCGGTAAGTTATAATCTACCATTTGTACATCCATGTAAAATTAATAAAGTTTGAAAGAAATGCTATACAAGTATTTTGTATTTCTCTAGTCGGTATATTATTGTAATATTGTAATGTTGACTACAATTTAATTTAGCATGTTTACAATTGATTTAAAAAAAATGTTTTTAACAGGTATATACGGGTAAAGTAAACTTTGGAGGTGGTCATTGAATAAAATCTTGGCGAAGACGGACATGTGGGCTCGCTTAGGAGTTTCTAATTTTTTGTCATCATGCAATATATTTTATTTGGATTATTTGTCTTTTGCTGTATCATTGGCAGCTGTTCTGGTCTCTTGTGACGCCACCTTGTGGTCTAACCTTAAACTTCTCGTCTACTGTTTATCTGTTTCCTTCCACTCTCCCTTTTTTTCTGGGTTATGCTACATATTCCAGACAGACACTGACAAAAATGAAAACTCCGTTGTTCAGTTCTAAAACTTGTTCAATTCTATGAATATGTTGTAGTAATTTCCCTTATATTATATAATGTCAAGTAAACAAGTGTTTATGCATGGAGAATGGACCAGTGATATAAGTATACGAAAAATTTTGCTTATCACTGATTGGATAATCATATATGAATAATTCATTGACACCTGATTACGCCTCAACACTGACTGGCTGCTATCTCACACTTGACACACAGACAGAAGCAATGACTGATACAGAGCTGTCATCTCAACCAGGTTTCAGAGATTAACACTTACAAATGACCAGTTTATTGACTGCCATATATCGATCGTCACAGTTATATCTTCAACTATATGATATCGAGTCAAGCCAACGAAAGCTTGCCGTAGTCAGGCTTGTTGCTGTTTCGTAACTTGTGTAATGTAAAATGTAGACAGACGCATTTTCAACAGTAGATTATTTAGGGTTGGGCATATTTGTTTACGTAAATTGAGTGAAAAATCTAAGTGTATATTTTAAACCATATTACTGTAGAATCATAACACTATCTCTCTTCTTTCTCTCTTTTCTCTTTCTCTTTCTTCCTCTATTTCTCTCATGTCTTTTTCTCCCCTCTCTCTCTCTCCGTATTGTCCGTCCCAAAACCTGTGTCCGCATGTTTTTTCGCAATAATTATTTTTAAAATATTCTTTAAAAATGCCCTTTGGCCTGAAATAGATAAACAGATATTCCGCCGATTTTGTGTAAAGAATATATACCATGTAAAATGTATTTACTTTGTGACTCTTTTGCGTTTTTTATGCTGAAATACCGTGAATGGCATCTTCCCGGCACTGCTGGACAGTACATTCCTCCATGTTACACTTTCCATGTCTATGGCTGCGTTTTGTGTTTGTTAGACAACAGTGACATCACAAAGACGTCACAGTGATCGGTCGCGCGTCACCTTCAATTGACTGACGTCATAAGTTTGACTGGCTTGTTTATTATCAGTTCTCTGGCAAGGAATAAGTCGTAAACGCTGTAACTTGTTTGTCATATTTTGGATTATTCGTCTCATACAAAATTGAAGCAAGGTTAAAGGCATTACTTTTTGCACAGGTAGTCGGCGGAAGAGCTCCTGCAACCTTTGGACAAGAAAGGTTTACACTGCTTTACTCGTATAAAAAATTATCCCGGAAAAACATGCTGACACGGGTACTGGGACGGACTATATATATATATATATATATCAGGGTTGGATTTTGTCCGGAAGAAATGTATTTCTTCCTAGACATTGGAAGAAAGTGAAATTTAGTGGACATTAAGAGTAATAGTGTGATACACAAAAACAAAATAGATATTGAACTATTTTTATTTCTTTTGAATAAAATAAAACAATAAGACTTTTAATCAGTGTACAGGATCAATGCTATGATTAATCTAAATATTATGGGTATTAATGGGGTTTCCTCGACTTTCTTCCGGAAGTAATGGATGAAAGTGAAATTTAGTGGACATTAAGAGTAATAGTGTGATACACAAAAACAAAATAGATATTGAACTATTTTTATTTCTTTTGAATAAAATAAAACAATAAGACTTTTAATCAGTGTACAGGATCAATGCTATGATTAATCTAAATATTATGGGTATTAATGGGGTTTCCTCGACTTTCTTCCGGAAGTAATGGATGAAAGTGAAATTTAGTGGGCATTAAGAGTAATAGTGTGATACACAAAAACAAAATAGATATTGAACTATTTTTATTTCTTTTGAATAAAATAAAACAATAAGACTTTTAATCAGTGTACAGGATCAATGCTATGATTAATCTAAATATTATTTTGTCAGTTTTATTCTAATAGTATTGCCAAAACTGCGGCTGATGGATGTGTATATTTAGTATGTAGTAATGCATAGTATGTGTTGACTTGTTATTTAACAAAAGATTCTTGTTTAAATGTGTACCTGTTTTCACATGAGGGTTAGAGGAAGTTTTCTGTATTTGTAACTAGTTCTTACCTAATTTGTGTCACTCAGCTTTATTACTTTTGCATGATACAGAATTACAGATTGATATACATGTACTACAATTTTCTCATCTTGTATCTTAACAGGCAAGTGCATAGCTGCCAAGGTTAATGCAGTGCTGCAAACTAACACACTAAGTAATGTAGAATCTAAATAGTATGCAAACTGCATGTCCTACAAAAATAACGCAATAGTAATATCCTATGTCATATTACACTATGATTGATCAGTGATCACCAGTTGAACTTAAATTTATCACTCGTTTAAGTTTAGGCATCTCTTTCTGTAAGTTCTGTTGTTAAACATAGTGGACTACAATCAGTACCTATCAGTAATCTACATCTAAGTTACCAAGAAGCATGCAATAGCAAAACACCAATTTTGTAGCTCTGCAAACACCTAGTCTATTCCTGAGCTTGTTGTGAATTATGCCAGAACTAGAAAATACCTAGAAAATATGAGAAACCCTTTCTCTGTACATGTGTATTTGCTTGGTAATAATCTATTATAACAAGGAGCAGTTTGACTGTTCCTATAGTG
The DNA here is from genome assembly GCA_026874595.1 of Sipunculus nudus. Lineage (NCBI taxonomy): Eukaryota > Metazoa > Annelida > Sipuncula > Golfingiida > Sipunculidae > Sipunculus > Sipunculus nudus. The sequence goes on from CM049318.1 coordinate 34,685,000, forward strand.
GATGAAACCCTAATAATTATAACATGGCTTCCCCATGCACTGCCTCTCTGTGCAGTCAGGGGTAAATGGAGTGAAGCTGCACTTTTTTAATGTAATCACCTGGTAATCATTGCATGGTCCACTGGACTGAAACCTGGGTCCATTGATTTTGAATTTTGTCACCTGAACTGACAAATTCAAAACTACAGGTGGCATATTGTCTAACTAAATTAAACTAATACTCATACATTCTATGATAAAATTTTATATTAATATAAACTTTATATTTGTAAATATGATGGAACAGATTTTGTTTAAGCAGAAATAAAGCTGAAAATTTATTAGATTTATATATTCTCACATGAAATTTGAGAGTTTCTTCTGGAAGAAATGAAGGAAACTATTTCTTCCAAGCCGGAAGATTCCGGAAGTTTCCATGGAAGGAACCGCCTCATGGAAGAAATTGCCAACCCTGATATATATATATATTAAAATACCATGTAAAGATCATTTTTTTGTGTCACAGTGTCAGACTGAAAAAAAATTCTGTTACATTTAAGGTTTAAATTTAATTTTTTGCCCTTCCACAGGTCACTTAACCATTTTGCAAAAATGTCAAAAGGGAAATGAATGAGTGAAAGTTTTATATGATGAATCTATAGTGGAAAGGCAAATTTTTTGGTGGAAAGGCAAAACTAGAGATATATACAGTACAAATTAAATTGAGTCATTTTTGACCAATCTTTAATTATATGTAATTTGTATGTAGAGCCTGAAATAAAAGAGGAAATCCAGCCCTTGACAGATGCTCAGAGAGCTCGGATCGAGAGGAATCGTCAGAGAGCCCTCCTTCTGAAACAGGCCAGGCTAGCCAGCAGACCCTACCAGGTCCCAGACAAAGAAGGGTCAGTTACTTGCTACTCTTATCAAACAATATGTCACGATAATAAAATCTTTGTGAATTAGACACAGCATACTTCACATGTGAACAGTAATTTATTTAAAGGGACATAATCAGGAGCAATATTATGCCTATTTTTTCACATTATGTGTTCAGTTTGCTTTATACAAAAGTTACCCAGCAAAACCATCCCAGCACACAGTCTCAGTACCTCGCATAAGGCTTTTTAAGACCTTGTTATGGCTCTGTGAGTTGGTTTAAACACTGTCCACATGTGTCTGATTACAATAATGAGGCTGCATGACTGGAGGGCTGATTGTGAGCTGCAACATGCTTTATTTTAGCCAGCGGGAATATGTATTACATTTTTTGGCCAAGTCAGTCAGTGCATCCCCTGATTGACGTGTTGTGTCCACTGTCCAATGTTTTTAACAATCGTTAACGGGAGTAAGTACACAGTTTCGGGGCAATATTTTGGAAGGTACAAATTTATTTTAAACAGAAGAAGCTATTTTTTGTGTTAATTCAACATACTTTATAGGTGATTTGGCCCCTTTAATAGCATCAATGGCATTACAAGGCATCTCCTTTATATTGTGCCATGAAAACTTCCACCTGTTCCCTTCGATCCTCATGTGATTGTTAAATTTTGCATGCATATAAGGTAATAGCTACAGGTCTGTAATGCAAACAATTCTATTTGTCCTTTCTTGTTTGCGTTACAGCTCCTTATGTGGAGAGGTTACCCCCTAAAGCTTGGTCAGATCTGACCAAAGTGTAGACCTGCGTAGGTCCCTATTATTTTTTCAGATCCTGATCTTACATAAAAATACACCAAGTAAAAGCAATCCATATAGTGTTACACTGTTTACCCTATGTCCAGCTGCCCTATTGCTGCCATGACCAGTTCGAGTAATATACAATTATCACTACAGGTGGCGTCTGTGTGCTCAATTATAGGATTCTCATGTAGTCCTTACCCTTAATATATAATTAGTGATAGTGGGGCCTCCTGGAGAGAGAAAGTAAACTATTTGCACCCTACAGAAGGAGCCAATAAATGAATAAAAAAAAAATCACTAAACATTAATAAACATGATAAAACAAATGAAAAAAAAATATTCCTCGACCTGTTGCAGGTCTAACCAAAGTGGTTCAGACATTGATATTCGGCGTTCAGCATGAGGACAATGTAACAACCCCTAAATATTACACATAATACAGTTATGTTGACTCAATTAAGATATAAACTGTAACTTAAATGTTCAGTATGTATGAATTTATTGGCACTTACTCTCAAGAAAACAAAACAGTTGTCACCTCTATCAGCTCTTGTTTACAGCCTGGCAAGGCATGCTGGGAAGACTTAGTATAGGGTCTATTCTTGAGCTTCGTCTTTGGGATTTATGAGGGAGCCACCATATTTGGGTGTTTTTAGTTAATTTGCAAAGATCCCCCTGTTAATGTGAAAGTTACTGTTTGGTATATTGTGAAAAAGAAATCCTCGCAAAATGATGAAGAAGTGGAAATCGAGAATAGGTACCCTCACAGCTATAAAAACCAACCAAAGAATATGGACAGAATATGTTTATAAGCCTTATTACTAATCATGGTTCATGAAATATTTGCAGTAAAAGAACAACAGAAAGAGTTAAAGTTCCTGGCAAAGTTGTAGACACTAAAGGTGGATTCTTACTGGAAGAAGAAGAACTTGGGTCAGAAGTTCAGGACACACCTGTGGTTCACCCACCAGGTAAAATATATATAATGTTTTTGATAAAGTATCCATCTCATGGAAATTTTATGTGATTAATATATAACAATTGTGACTTAATATACATATGATGAATGATCTAAAAATAACAGAGGAATTTTCATATTAATGAGTGAGATAGATGGAACTCAAAGATAATCTTCATCTCACTTCAACTTTCATTGATAATTTAAAATAAATTGTACTTAAAATGTTCAATTTTAATAATCAGAATATGATAGTAAAGAAAAAGGGGCCATACCAGTTGTGTCATAATATTGTTAATGAATTGATATAAATTTTAAGATTTAATATGACTGTTGTATGGCCATACAGAAGATATCATGACTTCCTGTAACCATTGAAGGAGTATTACAATGGTAATTTACACATAATCACATTCAGAGCAGAGGTGAAGGTAATCCCTTGTAGCTTTTATAAAAATAGGTCAGAAGATGTGGATATCATTGCACACAGGCTGCAAGTTTTGTTTATATCAATGTGTTGGTAGTATGTGGGGGCCCGCCAAAATAAAACAAATTCGTCATGGGCATCTGGCATCAAGTCAGATAAGCCAGAGCTTTGCAAATACTGTTTTGCAACAAGTGACCTTTCAATCTCTGCATATATGCAACCTACCACCTTAGGTTACATGTTTTTCCTGTTTTTCAACATTGCTGTGTTTACAAACATGTTGTTAATAAACAAGTTCATACATCCTTCAAGAAGGCCTTATAAGAACTTTTCACAACCAAAGTTACCCTCAGATCATTAATATATACACAGAGTAAGCAAGAAATTACAAATATTCTTTTCAAAAGGTAGGTGAATGGGCACCTTTAATAGTAGGTCTGTTTTATTTTGAGTGACAGTGTACTTGTAGGCCATGAGGCATGAAAATGACAAAACACGTGCAGTTCTCCACATTAAAGGGTATGCCACTCTTACTTCTTGGCTTACAAGCCTTTATATTCAGCGCTCCATGTTGGAAGTCTTGAAAACGACCAAACTCTTTGGTTTATAAAATATTCTTGTGTTTGTTATTCCAGGTGCTATCCTAGGACCAAAAGAGCTGATCTGTGAAGAATGCGACAAGGAGTTTGTAGATTCCATCTTGTACAGACAGTATGAAGCCCTGGTGTGTGACAACTGCAGGTAGGACCATCTCCTCACACAGAGTCTGAGACATGGCTCTTATTATGGCTGAATTTGTTATTTTTCCTTTTGCAAGAAAAGAAATTGATTACTCAAATTATTGATGGGCTGATGGTTAATTATAATTGATGATCATTCGGTTTATGCAAAATGATCTAATCATTGATCTTGGAGTGAAATCAGGGGTCTAATATTTAACGCACTTCTGCCTGTCCCAGACAGGCAAAAACATGCATGGAAAGGCATTTTTCATTTTGTACCAATGCATTGGAAAGGTGAACACCTAGATATTTTCCACAATAGTATCTTATAAGTAGTAACAAACATGACTAAAATTTTATGGGCGGTCTTCTATCAACTCCATATATATCATAAAATTTCCTGTAAAAATGATTTATAATTTCTTGCAAATTCTCGCATTTAGGCCCATATTTCTTATATATTCTAATGCAGTCATTTTTCTGAAATAGCAGTGTTAATAATGAAAACATTCTGTTCTTTTTGCATGCAAGTGTGCATGTAAAGGATGGCATGTAAGATGGAAGAATCAGGGTTACACTGAGCAAAGTCACTAGGCCACCCAGCAGACCTACTTTTCCTAATTTTTTACACCTGTCCTACTATGTCCTACTTTTCCTACTTTTTGGACCTAATTCCTACTTTATATAAAAAAAAATTGGATTAAAGCTTTTTCTTCTTGAAGATCTCTCATATCAAGTGGAACTTCTGTGATGCAGTAAACAGCAATGATACCATTGCATAGCCCCCTCCTGGTGCACTTCCTCAGATAATTGAACCTCTGTTATGTTTGTTTCTGTTGGTACTTGCACCCCAGGATGTAATCAGCCAGCCTAATTACTGCATGTCCAGCTCTGCAGCCAGCAGCATGGGTCACGTTGATGCATGAAGGGGCTAGCCCATTATTGCTACACAGGGGTGTAAACTTAAACATACAGGGCTAGTTATTTGATAAGTTGATACAGGAGTGATGACTGCAATGATACCCAAGTTGATCATTCTTGACATTCAAAGTACCCAATCTTGGCAAAATCGGTTAAGGTAGCCCCGAGTCTCAGCCATGGACTAGCTCATGTGGAAAGAGGATTTTCCATGAACAAAACTCTTGTGACAACCTCAAGAGCAGTTTTAAAGGAAAATACTATTAATGGACTCAGCACAGTGCAGAACATTTTTAACATGAGCCTAGTAAGGTGCCAATATATCCTGAGACAGTCCATGCTTTTAGTAATGCTTGTAAATTATACAAGGAAGACCTTGAAAAGTAAAGGAAAGACAAAGAAGCTGAAAAGAACAAGCAGGAGTCTAGAAGATGGTCTCTGCTGCAGGGGCTCGTGCCAGTGCATTGCCAGCTTCGGGCTTTGTGGATGTGGGTGCTGTTGCTTTCCTCGGTCATTGGTGTGGGTTAAGGGTAAAACAGTGGCGGTCCTTCACGGCTCCCTGCTTGGCTTGCTGGCTTCACTTCTATTGGCTCATCAAAATAAGGAATGCGTGGGACTGTAGTCTTGACCACAGCAACCTGTAGCTGCTCGCAAAGCAGAAAACATCTTCAGTCAGACAAGATGGAAAAGGAAAGCAGATTTTTATTGAGGATTTGTTGAAACAACAGTCTGAACTGCAGAAAGAGATTGATGCTAGCAATGCCCTTTTTAAGGAGGCCAGGGAGAGATTGACAAAAGCATGCAGCAGAAAGGGCATGCATGGTATCCAAGCAGCTCAAGATTTGTTAGAATGTGGACAGAAAAAAAAATGACCAAGGGCAGTTAAGACAAAACTTTTGAACAAATCACTGGTAAATGACTCAAAGAAGAAAAAGCATTAACTGTCTAGGGTGACTTTTGTTATTAAATAACACTATAAGCAACATTAAGTTAGATACTAGCATTAATACACTTTAAAAAGACAATCATATTTTTAAAACTATTCAACATAATATATTTGAACTCTACAACTCTACAACATGTATTCTACAGGATTTATGAGATACGGAGATTTTCTTTTAATTGAAAAAAAAATCATTTTTTGTGCATCCAAAATCATGATGAATGAAACTGGTAGATAGAATGTAAGCATAATAATCTTTGAAATTGATGAATTCATACATATAAGTATAAAATAAGTTATTTTTTTTAAATCTGGTATGTCCTACTATTTTCCCAAAAATGTCATACTTTTTTTCGACTGGCCACTTGGTGGCACACTTTTGATTCAAAGTTTTATATAATATGTAAGGATGCATCTTTAGTGGAAAGGCATTTGTTTTCTGTAGAGAGGTAAACCTGTAGTAATATCTATTCGCTGAAAAGGTGAAAATTTCAAAGTATTATGATCCCTAGCTATAATCTTTTTTTAAAGATTTGCAAATAACTTTGGCTTTGTGATGAGGAAATATATGCTTATATTTAAATATTTAATTTAAACACGCAAACACAAGGAAAATGTGTTTTCTTATAATTTCATACTTAAAGTAACTACACACACATATAAGCTATAGAATAACTACATTATTAGCAATCATGTAGAACTATATATATATATATATATATATATATATATATATATATATATATATATATCACACTATATATACTAATTTTTAAAGGTCACAGATGATATCATGCTAAAACGGTGTTAAGGCAATAACTCGAAGAAAAAGAATTTAGGCACAGTCACGATACAATATTCATGGGCCACGTGAACAGCTACTCGGGTTCAAATATGGATGATCTTGAAACAGTTTGTCAAGGTCAAAGAGGGGCCCTGCTACAACAATATTAACACAAAAACTTGAAAAGAATTTGACACGCAACCAATTTACTCACATTGGTGAAGGGCTAGATCAAGTTAACAAATAGATGATGTTGACATATTTTTAAGGTTATAGATGCTGTCTTTCTTAAATCATATGAGTGTAGTAGTTAAAAAAAATAGGGGCACAGTCACCATACTCACTCTATTGATGTAGCATATGAAGGGCTAGCTCAAATATGAATATGGATGACCTTGCCACAGTTTTCAAGGTCACACACAATCTTGCTGAAATGTTTCCAAAGTCACTATGCTACTTTGTGGTGTGGCCGCGATAACTTATGAAGAATATGAAGGATTTTGATCAAACTCATCAGTAATGTTAATAAAAAAATATCTCACCTAAGCTTCATTTTCAGCAAAATCCATGCGTATTTGATGAGGTCAGAGGTCACTGCACATTGAAGGCACCTTGGTGACTTACCAAAAATCCTATAGATTTTCATGAAACTCATTATATATATTTATCAATAGAGTTTCTTACCTGAATTACCTTCTCATCAAAATTCATGCATATTTAATGAGGTCAGAGGTCATCATATGGGCATATTATGCACATTTGCAGTACCCTCTTTAAAATGTCTCAGACTTTCCTGCAGGTATTCAACATCTTTTTAGTTACTTCCTGAGAGGCAATGAACAAATCAGATCTGGCAGACACAAAATGTGTATTTTCTTGCTAATATGGAATTGTTTGTTTGCAGGGATACAGAAGATAAACATCGCCTGATAACAAAAACCGAAGCCAAGAACACTTATCTGTTGAAAGATGCTGACTTTGACAGGAGAGAACCTCCACTTAAATCTATTGTTAAGAAGAACCCACATAATCCACGATGGGGTGACATGAAACTCTACCTGGAATGCCAGGTAAGTCTAGTGTATCTGAAGTCTGAAAACCTGAAACACCACATTTTGGCTTAGGGCACTCATTAGTCAATACCTTGCATATTTGTTCATATGTACACTCCTTATGTAGCAATTATACAATGCAGTCATTGCTTTAACCACTGGTTTGTATTGAACAGTTCTTTGAGTTTCACCACCAGGGCATGAACAAGGCAAATAATTGAAGTCTGACCAATGAAAACATGGTATTGCATTGTGCATCCAGCTGCAAGTTTTAAACCAACAACACCCAGTTCTCATTGGTCTTATTCTTGGCCATGTACCAGCCTCGGTGTTGGATAAAAAAAACATGCTATAAAAAGCAGTAGTTTATTTTTTCTGTTATTTAAAGGGAAGGTCAATGGCCTATTGGTTGCACCATGTATTGAATGAGCATAAACCTTTACATAAGGTGAGAATAATATGTTATTATTAGGCCTTCTGGATTTCATGTTTTATATGCACAGAGTTAGGAATAATCCAGAAGTCATAACCTTTCGTTAAGACAGAGAAAATCTCTGGTGGGGCTGAACCAGGGACCTTTAGCTCGGAAGTCCAAGGCCTTAACCACTTAGCTACTTTCTACCCTCCACAGAGCAGCAGTTAAAGGGAAGGAGATCTGGAACAACTGCAGTGTTTGACCACTGTGTATGGAATGTAGTCATGTGAAACACTGATAATACTCAATATATTTATTAAGGTGACAATTAAATATTGTCTCATGGGAAGGAAGATTGTTTGATCAACAGATGGCCCTCTTGGTTGACAGGTGGCTTATTGACTCATTTGTTTAAAAGGCTAAGCCTGGTTTACACATGCCTTGTTTGATAGGCAGTTGACTTGTGGTTTGACTGATAAATGGCTTCACCTTTGACCGATGGCTCATGGTGTGATTGATATATAGAAAATCATTTAATGACAGGTGGCTGAGAGATCATTAGAGGTTTGGGGCAGTGAAGAGAATATGGAAGAGGAAAGAAATCGCAGAATAGAAGCAAGGGAAAAAGTTAAACAGAAGAAATTTGATAAGAAGGTTAAAGGTAAGCAAGAGAAAACAGTTTAACAGAAGAAATTTGATAAGAAGGTTAAAGGTAAGCAAGAGAAAACATTTTAACAGAAGAAATATGACAAGAGGGTTAAAGGTTAGCAAGAGAAAAAAGTTAAACAGAATAAATTTGACAAGAAGGTTAAAAATAGTCAAGAGAAAAGTTAAACTGGAGATGATTCATAAGGAGGCAAATGTAAATCAAGAGTTTGCAAATATTATTTATTTGGTTATTATGGTTTAATAATCATATTTGTTGATGAAATATAAAATATAGAAAATGTACGGAATAGAGGAAAATTTATTGTGATACATTATTAAGGTTGATGAAAAGGAGAATATAAAGAAATGAAGTGAATATATAATACATCTGACTTTTTATGAGGAAATGCAGATTAGAGAAAATATAAAGAACATAAATATAATAAAATATGTGGTTGTGTTAACATTCTAACACATGGTGAAATGCAGAAAATAAGAGTATGTGGGAAAATATGAAATAGATGAAATAGATGAATAAGATGAAAAGTATAGGTAAAGAATATTTAGAGCATATAAAGAGTGTGCAGTTATGTAATAATTGTACTTTCAGCTTTGAGGATGGCAGTGAGAAGTAGTCTATGGAAAAAAGACACCAGTACCCATGAACATGAGTACGGTGAAGAGACCTATGATGAAGATGAAGACATGTACAGTAAACAGTGTACAACGTGTGGACATACAGTATCATATGAGAAAATGTGACTTGAATTAATGCACAGCAGAAATGTGTTTATCAAGACCTCATTGACACTTACATATGTTAATAAAATGAGGGTTTTCTGTATATACATGTAGGTAAATTAAATGGCGAGTAGAGTCCTAGGAACAAATGTGGAAGCATCACATGGACATTTTGAATGCCAGTTTGAATTCTGAAGGGCTAGTTATCCATAGGGTGAGCACCAGGCTTTGATTTTTAATCATTGTTAGACATATTTTGCCCCAGTGGGTCCTGTGTTTACACAGCTGAACAGGTTTTCGTTATTAGAGCAGGTACTGGCCACCAATTCTGACAAAAGGTGACTGATGTATTGGTTGTACAGCCAAAAGTTTTCTCAGAAGTCTTCAGACCTGAGGATCGTGATCTGTTTTGGAGGTGTCTATTTTTATATGATCCATTCTGTGCCTGTTGATCAAGGGACCTCTAGTCTACTGCCATAAAATGAGTAACACCAGTAAGTAAGCGGGTCAGAGGAGAGTACCCTATTCTGCACGTCTTAACTTTAACATCTTTTTGGATTATTTAATAAAAACGATGTATAAGTTCAAGGTAAAATCGGATATGCATACTTAAATGCTTATTTATTTTGTCTTAGAGAAACAAACATGCATAAAAAGTTAAAAGTATGCAAATTCCAGGTAAAAATTGAGAATTCTCATTGGAGGAAAAGGACCATATCGTTTATAAGCTTCATGCACACATTTGCCACAGTCTATTAATTAATCATTGTAAAGGAAAATGAAGTGAAACCTCATTAAATATACGGCTTGTGTTTGTAGAAACAAGCTGCATGTGTGAGGATAATTCCGTTAATTATGACCAATTAATACCAATTTTATACAAAACTCGGATTTGTCAATGTTCACTGTTTGCAGAACGGGGTTTAATATACTTGGATATCCAACATGAACTGACATTTTTTGTATGTGCTCTTCCATATTTTGTGGAAAATATCCATACCACTCAACTCAGGAATTATACTACTTTTGTTGAATTAATTACATTTTTATGTATGTATTAGATATTAAAATACTCATAAGCATTTACTTCGTCTTGTTATCTTTCGAAAAGAGTTGAACCTGATGAGGTGTAAATAATCACTTTGTTAAGTCTAACCAAATCACATTGTGAGGCGCTGAGAACAGCATTTCATATAAGGCGATAAGACCAAATGATTTTAAAGGATTTTATTCTGCTTAATTGTGAAGACGATGTAAGGTACCAATGGTCTTTACTAAGCTTTACATTGGGTTCATAATATGGAAGAATATAAACTATTGAAAACGGGATCAGGTTTAATGTGCTGATATCAAGATAAATCGAAAGTGCCCCACGTTAAAAGCTTTATGGCATCAATACATGCAAATGTGGATCTTTGTGCAAATTTTTAAACAGTGGGTGAGGTATTCTTGATCTTCGTCGCTTTGCTGTTCAAACGAAGATTCGAGAGGTGCACAGTGTGCTCCTTGCACAATACAAAAAGGAGCAGTCAAAAGCAGCTCCTTCCGTAGAGGTTGTAGCTAAAGATTTAGGCCTCGGTCGGATCAATGTTGTTTTCCGCAAAATGTGGCCTGAGCCCCTTAAGAAAAGGTTGCGGCGGCTGCAAAAGGGGGGGGGGGGGGGTCCGGACCCCATGGACCCCCCCCCCCCCCCCGGATCCACTACTGGTTAACCCCTTTGCTTTTTCGGAGGGGGGTAGGGGATGGAGTGGGCAATATGACGGAGAGTTCCAATCCAGCGAGCTGACTGGTGGTGGTCGATTTGACAGGCGCTGAGGACCTTCTTCAGGCAGGCCTTAAAGCGCTGCTATTGAGCCCCAGTGTCACAGTGGCTTGCGCACAGCTCTCCAGACACCACGATCCTTAGGCCACGATCCTTCATCCTGGAAACATACTCTGCCAAGCGTAGCTGTGTCGTCAGAAGCTTTGCCTCAATTCTGAATAACTCGTGCCTGTTTTAGGACACTGTTGGTGATAGAATTCAAAAGGCCGACGTGGCGGTGCTATATAACTTAGGACTCGAAGAGTATGATGAAGCGTATAATAAGTGTATATAACGCTGGCTGCCTTAATGTGGGCTACAAGGGCAACGTCTTTGGATTAGAGCCCTTGTGTGTTTTTCTTAAAGGTTGTAGTTGCTTCAGTTTGAACATACTCTCGTCAGTGCGATACCGGATGTTGTCGTGACCTTCGTCATTAAGACCTGTGGTCTGCAAGAATATCTAGCTTAAGAATAATGCAAAGAGAGAATGACAATAGAAAAGGCTCTGATAATGTGTTGCTGTGTCCTGACTTGGCCTCGTTGATCTTCATGGAGCAAACATTATTCTCTCCCAAATACTCGAATAGTTGGGGCCCTCGGACGTTCCCTCCATTTCTCTGTATAGTGTGATGATGACTGCATCCTGAAGATCATGAGATAAACTGCCAAAATGGAGAGTGTGGAGATAAATATACACCACTGAGCCCCTCCCCCCTTCCATATCTTCGGGGGATTCTGTTTATTGCCTTAGTGTCTAAGCAGACGTCAATTTTCGCATGACTTGCAAGGGGCGACTCCTTTCAAGCTCCATATCTACTCTAAAAATAGACGGCGCCCAAGGTCATACTATGTGAGAAAAGTCTTTGAACCCAATGCTGAGGAATGTGAACATATGCACGACAAAACGTGTTGTGTGACAAATCAAAACTGGCCACGGAATTTAATCAAATTTAAACGGATGAAATGTATGTTGCAAATACAAATAGGTGCAAAGACTTACAAATTTGGTGACCAAAACGATATCTGTAGAGAGCGAAAGTCCATCCATGTTAGGTTAACGGGGTCTATGCGTGGTACGAGTGACCATGTATCTCCGCCATAAGGTTTTTGTTGAATCCTTTGTAATTATTTCTGCAAAACGCTTGGTGCTCTTTGTAAGGTTTGTATTCTACCAAATCCTGGCTCTTTGGGAGCATGCGTTGGAGGTCGTCGAATTCAGGACAATGGAGGGCTTTCCTTGTAGGGCAGAACGTCAGAGCTATGAGCGCTTTGTGTGTAAAAAATTTGTACCTTAAATTTTGCCCACTTTGACCAAATTTGACCATGGCACGTTTTTTTCATGTAACTGCTGTGGATATAATTTTCAAAGCATGTTTTTGTTAGCATTTCAACTGTTAACACCAAAAATTTGAAACCAGTTGATCAAAAACTGTAGATTTTATTCAGGTTTTCAAGCACCATGTCACATATTGTTTACATCAAGCTAGTGTTATGCAGTTTGCTAGAGCTTAGCTCCTCAGCTTTAGCTCTTAGTTCCTTAAATTTGGCATACAGTTAGCAGACATGGGGTAATAGTAATAAGTAATAGTAATAGTGATAGTAATAGACTATTACAGCTTTTTCCATGTAATAGTAATAGTAATAGACTCAAAAATTTGAGCTGTAATAGTAATAGTAATAGAAACAGAAGGCAAAGTAATAGAGTAATACATATTACTTTCTATTACTTCCTGCAGTGAGCCCCTTGATCATGAAGCATATCAGCAAATATTGCTGAACAGACTCAGCTCTTGTCCAGTAACTGCCCAGGATGTGCCTATTGTTGAGGCAAGCATGGGCCAGCTGCCACATTGCTGGTGACCACTGATGCTAATTACATAAGAGTACTGGACAGAATAGGTCACAGCCAAATAAGTTACCTGGCACAATCTGACCTTTGATTAGTAAACCTTGGATAAACAGAGGCATGTTTGAGGTTAAGAGACAGATAAATAGTGTATAATTATTGTGACATGTACATCTAATCTCACATCGATCAATCCATAAGCATAAATATTCTGAAATGTACCTAGATTTGTTTTCACAAGCCAGTTTACATTTTAATCATACAGATTGCAATAACACACATTCAAGAAAATATAATATGGAACCAGATACATTGCAGACCCAAAATGTTCATGATAAGCTTATGGTGTTTTCACTACCCATAACATACTGAAGCCTACAATGCTATAAACTCAGACCAGTACTACAATCACTTGGATAAAGTCATACTGCAGGCACATGTATTATCTAGTTAATTTATATACATATTATTTTAAAACTATTCTTTTAATACTTGTCTGTTATTTCATAGCACCAATTTTGCAGACTTTCATTCAGTATCTAAAATTGTTTAATAGATTGTTTAATACCAAATTAATTGTGAAAGTGATTTAAATAATATTTTATTTGTTTTGTAAAATTGATTTAAGTTTAAATCACTCTCCATATTCCTAAATTATCCTATGCTTGTTTTGCTGCAATGAAGAAGGGCATGCCTGAAGAATAAAAGCAATGCATGCTACCATTATTGTAAAGTTTATCACCTCTCTGTTCACTCTCAAGATGTATTATGTGATGGAATAAAACACGGCATCACATTAAAATAAAAATATACACCCGAGAAGATGGGGTACTTTTGTCTGCAGTTTGGTTCTGTCCAGAATCTTAATGTAAACAGTATTTTCATTGTATATAGTTATAAGGATTGGGAAAAGGACACAGCCCTACATAAATTCCTCTCCTGATACATACATAAAGGACTGAATTGACAGCTTTGATACTAAATAATAATATGCAATAATCATGAATAATTTAAGTTACACTGAAAATCTTTATTTATTAATTACAAGAAAGAAGATTGAATCTAAACGGAAGTATGTACTATAAAATAGATTTATGTGAAATATATATGAAAATAATATAAAATGTACAAGTATGCATATAATTATAAATCAATATTTTACATATGCCAGGGCCTTTACAATGGGTTGCTTTAAATTACATGTATTCAAGAGTTCATACAATTATCTTATAATTTCGACTTGAAACACCCCAATAACGATCATTGAGGTTTCAAAATATTAAAAAAAAAACAGAATTAAAGAAGATCATTAGGCTTCTTGTAAATGACAGACACAGTATAAGAAAATTGTGCATGTAACTGGATGATATACAGTCAAGCCAGCTTATTGTCATGTCAGTGGTTCATGCATAAATTATGATAATAACCGGGATGTGACATTATGCGGGCTTCAACATCGATGTCCTTTTGAGTCATAGAAGAAGCGTTATGTCTCAAATGATATTAAATAAATCGTCAATAAGAAAGAAACAGGAACGTTTATGAATATTTTTATTGTACAACGACATATCAAATTACGTTTATGCACACCTGACAATTTATTTCCTGTCAGTTTTGTGTCGCATGCCGCGTAATAACTGACAAAAATCCGACTTGCAAACAGAAAAAGACGTGGCGTCTGGGTTGTGACGTTATAGGTCTGGAAATATGCGGCACAGTTATAACGTTATGATGGCAAACTATTTTACTAGATATTCTTTCCCCGACAATTGCGCCTTATTTCCCGGATATCTTATTAATGACTCAAACTTCCATGATCGTCTTTATGATAGGTCTGTTCGGGGAGCGGGCATCGTCATGCCCTTGTCAACTTTCTGAAGTTTCGCCGCGATTGAGGTTTTGGACCGGGTATCTCCCCCAGTGCTTAACAAAACCTCCAGCTTTCCGTCGACCATTAAAGGGGATTTCCAGTCGTAAGCAACATTTAGAGCTCGTGCTTCATATCATCTCGGCGAAACGTCACTGAGGTGTAAATCACGGCCTTTTTAAAGGCCAGGAGTGCATTATGTAAGATGTGTGATGGAAACATCGTCCTTGTTAATGTACGAAGAAACGTAATGATCTGGATTACCTTGTTATCTTAAGATGTTAATTAGCTTAGTGACGGGGAAAGACCCGCATGGATCACTGCATTTACCTGCCGCACACATTTGATACGCCTGGCCGATTACAAGTGCTTGGCCCCATTTATCACCGTGTCGGCGTTTGATGTGATATTAACTGCGAGCTGGTATCATTGCCGAGGGTTCCAAGCATGACAATATAGGGATTATGACAATATTCCATGTAATTAAACGGTCAGATTTACCATTGTTTATATAAGAAATGGTTTGGGATTTCAAATTTATATGACAATAAACGGGATTTTCTATTAACCGATATGAAACAAAGTGGGCTCGTCTGTAGTTCCCTATAATATTATTTAAACGTGTGATTGTAGTGCTAGTTTATAGCACTCATGGCTGCGCAAGGTCTAGAATCCTACCATCAGTTTAATTACATGTAATAGTAATAGTAATAGCAATAGATACCCCAGTAATAGTAATAGTAATAGTAATAGAAGATAAAATGTGGTAATAGTAAATAGTAATAGTAATATCAGAAATTGAAAGTAATAGTAATAGCAATAGTAATATAACAACTGTAATAGACCCCATGTCTGACAGTTAGATGTCTTCAAAATCCCCTACCATGCCAAGAATTTGGTCACAAGGACTAAATTCCTTCGAGATATTAATGAAAAACTTCATTTTTCCATTAAAAACCCATTGTTACACTTTAAGACTGCCTAATATCAAAACTACTGATCTGACTTTGATCATATATAATATACATATTTTTCTATACATTCGCTATGCACATGCCAGAAATGATGTCAGTATTGCGTAATTGTTTTAAGTTATGGACCCAAACATAATGCACTTTAAAAGAAATCAAGAAATATATTTACTCCTTTAACAAGAGGATTGCTGAAGCTAGGGATGTTTTGTCAGGGATGTAACATTATTTAATCAAGCTTCAATTGAATACCCAAAATTAGTTCTGAATTTTTCAAATTTTATAAGTTATTAGTATAAATATAAAATTAGTACCTTAAATTTTGCCCAACTTTGACCGAGGCACGTTTGTTTTCTGAGAGCACTGTTGATATAATTTTCAAGATTTCCTCTCCAGGGTATTGATGTTTAGCTGTGTCGTCTGAATAATTATCGAGTAGCCATGAGAAACTAACGCGTGGGAACGAGATAATTATCGCGTGGCCACGAGATACTAACGCGTGGGAACGAGATAATTATCGCGTAGCGCCAGATCGGCCCTCTGACATTATGGCCAGATTACTGGCTTGCCAGAGTGCCTGGACATCTATAACTTTGAGGATCGAGTTAATGAGGATGCAAATATTTTCGTCATTTTTGACAACGCCTCATTGCTTACAAGTATCGTGTAACTTCAAATAAACCCACTAGACATTTTGATAAGTTTCTTATCTCCCCAACGACACCTACCATGTGTGTGAAATATTCCGTTATAACCAAATATATTCGTATATTGTTCTGCATGTATGGGAGATTTCTGCCTGCGGTCTGCCTGCTGACTGTATGCGGAGATACGGTTATAAAGCGTGGCGTGGACTTGCAGGGCGGTTCTTAATTTGGCTTGTGTCACGACTCAGTACGGGGTCCTAACTGAGTCGTGTTTGTCACGGCTAATTATCGCGTGGCCACGAGATACTAACGCGTGGGAACGAGATAATTATTAATTGCGTGGCCACGATCGAGATACTTACGCGTGGGAATGAGATACTATCCCGTGGGAACGGGATAAAAATAATTTTCTGCATGTCCTCTACGAGCCACCGTAGTACTGAGAATGCATTGTAATAAAAATAACTAATAGGAATAAAATGTCTTTGCAAACGATTTGGACGTGGGGACCAGTCTATATCCCATGCTCCGATGCTCCAAATATTTTCCAAAGTTTGGTGGAAACCTAGTTAACCTCTGACCTTTGCTGAGTTGTACACATCAATGGCAGCGCCCGCGCCCAGAGCAGCTTGTTATAAGAAATGACAGTATTTATCAAGTATGTACCCGTTTGCCCGTATTGAAGTATTGTGCATTATCATTCCTAAGTATAATTTCGACACCTGAATAATATTGGCATTATTGCTGCAGTCAAACCGTATACTTTCTCCTCAGTGTTGAATGACGGAGTCTGCTTCAATTTACAACAAGTTTACCTGTGTACGCTGTAAACTTGTATCTCACTATCTGTATCACGGCTGTCATGTCTCAAATGGCACACTTGCAAGTAATTTCATTTGTTCTCTGTAATATAAATCTACGATTCCTTCATATTTTTAACCTAGGGAGTGATTATCTGATTGTAGAAAAGCCTACAGCTGTATGCCAATGCTTAAGCAGTACTGCCTAAGACGGGGGGGGGGGGGGGGGGGGGGGTCCCCTTTTGGTGGGAGTCAGTCTATATGCTGAGCACTACTGAGTATTATTGCAGGTGTGGATCCAGAGGGGAGGTTTTTGGGGTTGAAACCTGCCCCTGCTCTTAACCAATGACCTTTTTTTAGACAATTTTTATGCATGACACCCATTGACCCCTGCTGGCAAAATATCCTCGATCCTCGCCTGTACTGAACACCAGCTACCCCATTTTGACAGCTGCTGGTGCTCTGACCATTGTGGGTTTACAAGCGCAAGAGACGTCAACGTGTCAATGCAACAATTTTGTTATGCAGAACAGTATTCACAACCAGTATATGTATTGTATTTATATATTATACATTACAAAAATAATTTAATATTTCCTTACTTGTACAAACGTAATGCATGAAATGGGATATTTTTGTATATTTCAATATGTGCTGACCCTGCATATCCATGTGTGTGTGCATGTATGGGAACAGGGTGTAAGTACATTAACTGCAAGTGATAATGCATATCTGGTGTTTCAATATATGTTGTGATATATGAATGTATTTAATACTTATATGTTATAACTGAATATTTTTTGTTCAGATTTTGTCTAAATTAAGTATATGAAACGAATATATCCATTGTCAAAATACAACAACATATTTGCACATTTGTACATCTTGGTGTGCCAGTGAAAGTGCAGTATAAGAATTCAATGTATGATATTGATCTTGCCCATGCATAACATTTCGTAAACAAGGAGAATAAAGATGAAAGAAGAAACAAAGAAGAAACAACTGTTTGATGCTTGAAAAATCTTGATGTATGAGGTTGCGTGGTTTGGACACCATGTGGTGTATGCCTAATGTTTGTTTTGTGTTGCTAATTGCACCAAGTGTTAGCTTCTTTTAACTTGCCTACGGTATTAGAAGGAAATGTTGGCACTAAACATAATATGTTAAGGAGAAAACACCATATTTAATGTTGGTAGTTAAATATATTGGTAGTATATATATATATATATACAATGGTTGTTTGCAAGGAGTTAAATCCATGATAGTTGCAGAATGGAAATTTTTGCAAAAATAAGGGCCGCCTCTTGATGAAGAGGCATTCAATTTATTATGTATGAAAGTATTCTTGGTATGTTTCCCATTCTTTTAGATCTGTTCACAAATTTTTCAGATTATCTGCCAATATTTAACAATTTTAATTTCTTCTTGTTCAGTGTTCACTATGATCCTCCTTCAATTATTATGATTTTGTGAACATGTTATTTGATATAATTTATTCATAAAATTAAGTAATAAGAATGAGATGATCTTTATAAGGTATTTCTCTTATCAGATGGTGCTATGATTCTGTTGACTACAATCTATCGCACTGAGGATGGGCTCCCTCTGGTGGCCTCCACAGAAACACCAAGCTCACCAGAGTTTAAGATGTGCCAGAAGTACATCAAGCAGTTGTCACGGAAACTTCAGCAGCTGCCGGACCGCTGTGTGCTCAATCTGAATGAATATTGTATATAGTGAGTGATTGTTCTGTATTTTTGTCAGTTCCATATTTTGTGCATTTCTTCTGTATGACTAGCATATACTTAGTATATTATATATTCATTATATTTCTCGTGAATACCAGCTTAGCATAATTCCAGATACAATAATGGGGCTGCATGTTCACCTACTGGTTTCAATGGTGCAGTTTCTTACAGATGGAAACAAGATAATGTCAAATTTCACATAATTTATTGGAAGTATGGAAAATTAATGCAAATTATAATAAACTTGGCATTCTTCCAGATATTGTGTGATATTCATTGAGTGGAGCCACCATCAAATACAATTAAGGTTTCAATAAAATATCTCTTGAAACCTGGTGGAGATTTGAATAGACTCAAGCCTGTTGGATGAGTAATTGTATCCGCCAAAACAGAGTTTTGCGGATACTATGTTTTCAGCTGGACGCCGCCGCGGCCGCGTAGGTGTCCGGAGAACTCCTCCTTAACCGCTGGGCAGAATTTTTCGAAACCCGGGATTATGTTCGGGTCACATGTGAACTGCTGCGCCCCGATTTTGTTTTGACCTCTGACCTTTCCTTTGCGCTCTGCGTCCGTTTGTGCGTCTGTTTCCACACATAAACCCACATATCTCGGGAACCGTTTGACCGATCAGGAAAATTTTTTTGCACAAATGTAGCCCTCGGGGAGCTTTATAACATACACCAAAAATGGTGGCGCCACCTGCAACCATGTTTGCACAGTGTCCATCTGTTCGTCTGCCTTGGGTTAAAATCACTCATATCTCTGCAGTGACTTGACTAATTCACCTGAAATTGGGCATGCGTAAACATCCTGGATAGCTTTTCTGATTTTCTGACAGGTGGCGCCACCTACATTCACGTTTACGCTGCAGACATCCAAGCTCATATCTCGGGAACCGTTTGACCGATCAGGAAAATTCTTTTGCACAAATGTAGCCCTTGGAGAGCTTTATAACATACACCAAAAATGGTGGCGCCACCTGCAACCATGTTTGCACAGTGTCCATCTGTTCGTCTGCCTTGGGTTAAAATCACTCATACCTCTGCAGTGACTTGACTAATTCACCTGAAATTGGGCATGCGTATACATCCTGGATAGCTTTTCTGATTTTATGACAGGTGGCGCCACCTACATTCACGTTTACGCTGCAGACATCCAAGCTCATATCTCGGGACCCGTTTGACCGATCAGGAAAATTCTTTTGCACAAATGTAGCCCTTGGAGAGCTTTATAACATACACCAAAAATGGTGGCGCTACCTGCAACCATGTTTGCACAGTGTCCATCTGTTTGTCTGCCTTGGGTAAAAATCACTCATATCTCTGCAGTGACTTGACTAATTCACCTGAAATTTGGCATGCGTATACATCCTGGATAGCTTTTCTGATTTTATGACAGGTGGCGCCACCTACATTCAGGTTTACGCTGCAGACATCCAAGCTCATATCTCAGGAACCGTTTGACTGATCAGGAAAATTTTTTTGCACAAATGTAGCCCTTGGAGAGCTTTATAACATACACCGAAAATGGTGGCACCACCTGCAACCATGTTTGCACAGTGTCCATCTGTTCGTCTGCCTTGGGTTAAAATCACTCATATCTCTGCAGTGGTTTGACTAATTCACCTGAAATTCGGCATGCTTATACATCCTGGATAGCTTTTCTGATTTTATGACAGGTGGCGCCACCTACAATCAAGTTTACGCTGCAGACATCCAAGCTCATATCTAGGGAACTGTTTGACCGATTGGGCCAAAATTTTGCATGTGTATAAATACCACATAGCTCTTTATCATACGCAAAACTGGTGGCGCCACCTGCAACCATGTTTGCACAGTGTCCATCTGTTCGTCTGCCTTGGGTTAAAATCACTCATACCTCTGCAGTGACTTGACTAATTCACCTGAAATTGGGCATGCGTATACATCCTGGATAGCTTTTCTGATTTTATGACAGGTGGCGCCACCTACATTCACGTTTACGCTGCAGACATCCAAGCTCATATCTCGGGACCCGTTTGACCGATCAGGAAAATTCTTTTGCACAAATGTAGCCCTTGGAGAGCTTTATAACATACACCAAAAATGGTGGCGCTACCTGCAACCATGTTTGCACAGTGTCCATCTGTTTGTCTGCCTTGGGTAAAAATCACTCATATCTCTGCAGTGACTTGACTAATTCACCTGAAATTTGGCATGCGTATACATCCTGGATAGCTTTTCTGATTTTATGACAGGTGGCGCCACCTACATTCAGGTTTACGCTGCAGACATCCAAGCTCATATCTCAGGAACCGTTTGACTGATCAGGAAAATTTTTTTGCACAAATGTAGCCCTTGGAGAGCTTTATAACATACACCGAAAATGGTGGCACCACCTGCAACCATGTTTGCACAGTGTCCATCTGTTCGTCTGCCTTGGGTTAAAATCACTCATATCTCTGCAGTGGTTTGACTAATTCACCTGAAATTCGGCATGCTTATACATCCTGGATAGCTTTTCTGATTTTATGACAGGTGGCGCCACCTACAATCAAGTTTACGCTGCAGACATCCAAGCTCATATCTAGGGAACTGTTTGACCGATTGGGCCAAAATTTTGCATGTGTATAAATACCACATAGCTCTTTATCATACGCAAAACTGGTGGCGCCACCTGCAGCCATGTTTGCACAGCTCCCATCTGTTTGTCTGCCATGGGATAAAATCACTCATATCTCGGCAGTGGTTTGACATATCTGCCTAAAATTTTGCAAGTTTATACATCCCCGACAGCTCTCTTGATTTTATGACAGGTGGCGCCACCTGCATTCTAGTTTATGCAGCAGATATCCAAGCTCATATCTTGGGAACCGTTTGACCGATTGGGCCAAAGTTTTGCATGTGTATAGAGCTTTCTGGATTTTTTGGTAGGTAGCGCAACCTACATACACAATTTGGCTGCAGACATCCATGCTAATATGCAACACTTCACCCGTTCCACTCTGATTTAGGCGGATACAAGTAGTCGCTTGTTGACTACCCGTATTCTAGTTTATTGATTAATTTGTTTTGTTTTTGTTACTTACAGCTCCACCTCGACACCTTATATATCCCAGATGGTATTAGTGACTCATGACTACCCAGCAGTACTTGCATTCAGCTTCCTGGACGAGATCCATCGAGAGTTCCTAGTTTATTATGACCAGAGGAAGGTCGGCAGTCTCAGCAGGCCGTACATGTTGATACATTATGGTAAGTCAGCGCAGCACTATTAGGTACACTGTTAATTAAGGGCACTGCTTTGTGGTATATGTTGACACTCTATGGGGAGATAAAGGCTATACATATTGCAAGATTCCCACTTCTTGAAACAAGTGACCCATGGGTCATGACGCTCAGCTGACTGGGAAGAGATTCGCAAAAGGAAATGTTATCATCTGAATGGTAGTATATACCCATCCAACTGAAGCATCAAACAGATTAACCAACAGATTGTGTCTGTATTTATATATCTCAAAAATAGAGAAAAAATGCGTAAACTTAAAAAAAAATAAAGGTGGCTCCACCAGTCTGCAGAAACTAACAAAAACATTTAATGGTCAATATGCATGCAAAGAATCATGGTGATCTCTGCATTAGTTGTTCAGATACTTCAGCTTTTGTATCAAATTTTCTATTATTCTGAGGGATACTTCGGAGTCCTATAGCTTGAAGGATATGGGTAACAGAGACCTAATTTCAGGTTTCCACAGACACTTTTACAAATTGCAGCAACTGGACCTAGAAACTTCATTCTTGTGATGCAAGGAGGCCCATGAAGAGTGCCTGTGGAAACTTGAAATTAGGTCTCTGTTACCCATATCCTTCAAGCTATAGGACTCTGAAGTATCCCTCAGAATAATGGACAATTTGATACAAAAGCTGAAGTATCTGAACAACGAATTCGGAGATCATCATGATCCTTTGCATGGATATTGACCATTAAGTGTTTTTATTAGTTTCTGCAGACTGGTGGAGCCACCTGTATTTTTGTATCCTCCAAAACGAAGTTCTGCAGATACTATGTTTTTGACCGGGTTCCTCCGCTGCCACCACATTTGTTTCCAGAGAGCTCCTCGGAGAAAAATGGACCGATTTTTTCGAAACTTACACCAATTATCGAGTCACATGTAAACTAGTGCCTAACCAATTTGTGTTGACCTCTGACCTTTTCCCTCTATCCAGCGTCCATTTGTGCGTCCTGTTTCCACACATAAACCCTCATATCTTGGGAACCGATTGACCAATCAGGAAATAAAATTTATACAAATGTACCCTTGGATTGCTTTATAACATACACAAAAATGGTGGCGCCACCTGTAACCATGTTTGCACAGTGTCCGTCTGTTCATTTGCCTTGGGTTAAAATCACTCATATCTCTGCAGTGAATTGACTAATTACTGAAATTCGTCATGCATATACATCCAGGATAGCTTTCTTGATTTTATGACAGATGGCGCCACCTACATTCACATTCACGCTGATCACATCCAAGCTCATATCTCGGGAACTGTTTGACCGATTGGGCAAAAATTTTGCATGTGTATAGATCTCACATAGCTCTTTATCATACGCAAAACTGGTGGGGCCACTTGCAACCATTTTTGCACAGCATCTGTCTGTTTTCTGCCGTGGGATAATGTCACTCATATCTCAGCAGTGGTTTGACATATCTGCCTAAAATTTTGCAGTTTTATACATCCTGGATAGCTTTCTTGATTTTATGACAGGTGGCGCCACCTACATTCTAGTTTATGCTGCAGACATCCGAGCTCATCTCGGGAACCGTTTGAACAATTGGGCAAAAATTTTGCATGTGTATAGATCTCACATAGGTCTTTATCATAACAAAACTGGAGGGGCCACCTGCAACCATTTTTGCACAGCGTTTGTCTGTTTGTCTGCCGTCGGCTAAAATCACTCATATGCATGTCGTGGTTTGACTTATCTGCCTAAAATTTTGCATATTTATACAACTTGGACAGCTTTCTGGATTTGTGGTAGGTGGCACAACCTACATACACATTTAGGCTGCAGACATTCATGCTAATATGCAACATACCTCACTCTATTTCCCCTTGCCACTCAATCCATGCCTCACTTCAACCGTTCCACTCTGATTTTGGCGGATACACGTAGTCACTTGTTGGCTACCCTTATTCTAGTTTTTAAAGTTTACACATTTTTTCTCTATTTTTGAGATATATAAATACGTATTAAATCTTGGCCTGTTGGTTAATCTGTTTGATGCTTCAGTTGAATGGGTATATACTACCATTCTGATGATAAAATTTCCTTTTGCGAATCTCTTCCCAGTCAGCTGAGCGTCATGACCCATGGGTCACTTGTTATGATTTGTGACTTGTTAACAGATGTTCACATTTTTAAAGGTCTAAAAAATAGAGAAACAATTCATAAAAAATCGAAAATACAAGTGGCGCCACCAGTCTGCAGGAACTGATGAAACATCTCATGATCAATATGTATGCCAAAAATGAGGACCATCAGTGATGTAGTTAATGAGATATTGAAGTTTTTGTATGAAATTTTTGACTATTCTGGGGGGGTGGGTACTTTGGGGCGACATAGCTTGAAGGATATGGGTAACAGAGACCTAATTTCTGGTTTCCATGGAGACTTTTCATATGTCTCTTAGTGTATCAAGAATGAAGATTCTAGTTCTAGTCTTTATGATTTGTGCCCTGTTAACAGATGTTCACATTTTTAAAGGTTTAAAAATAGAGAAAAAAATTCGTAAAAAATCGAAAAATACAGGTGGCGCCACCAGTCTGCAGGAACTGATGAAACATCTCATGATTAATATGTATGCCAAAAATGAGGACCATCAGTGATGTAGTAAATGAGATATTGAAGTTTTTGTATGAAATTTTTGACTATTCTGGGATGGGGTACTTTGGGGCCCCATAGCTTGAAGGATATGGGTAACAGGGACCTAATTTCTGGTTTCCATGGAGACTTTTCATAGGTCTCTCACTGTGTAAAGAATGAAGATTATAGGTCTAGTCTTTACGATTTGTGCCCTGTTTACAGATGTTCACATTTTTTAAAGTATAAAAATAGAAAAAAAAATCGTAAAAAATGGAAAAATACAGGTGGCGCCACCAGTCTGCAGGAACTGATGGAACATCTCATGATCAATATGTATGCCAAAAATCATGACCATCAGTGATGTAGTTAATGAGATATTGAAGTTTTTGTATGAAATTTTTGACTATTCTGGGGAGTACTTTGGGGCCCCATAGCTCAAAGGATATGGGTAATAGAGACCTAATTTCTGGTTTCCAAGGAGATTTTTCATAGATCTCTCAGAATGTCAAGTTACAAGTTTCTAAGTCAAGCGGTTACGAATTGTGTCAGGTTAACGGACTGACGGACAGCCAGACAGACGGACGAGGGACAAAGGGTGATCGCTATAGCTCAAATGACATACAGTCAGCTGAGCTAAAAAAAAGTATTATTTTGAAATTTTAAAACTTACCTGAAAAATTAAATGTATGAAAGATGTGTGTCCTGGATTGGAGTTTTGTTATTGTTGTTTATTAGCCCTTAGCCCTTAGGCTGATGGGCTATAGACTGGCCCAGTCAATGAAATTGCTCCGACATAGATATCAAATGGCTCTCACTGTGTCGCACTTAGTGCTGGTACTGCTACCATGCGGCAACTTACATAACTAATTACTACTCTCTGACCCTCTTATTTCATTGACTGGTAAACTTGGGCTGTTCCGGACAGTCAGTGCCACACATCACCACCTTAGGTCTAAGGTCTTTCCCAGTGACATAAGGAGTAATTATAGTGGTCTTTCCAAGAATCGTTTTCAAAACAAACATGGTTAATTCAGTAACCGCCTATTGTGGGCTTCCAGCTTGCTTTATATATATTCCATGTTGTCAGTATTAATATGTGTAGGTCCTTGGCTATTTGAGTACGGCAAGATTTTTAACACTATATGTAACTGTCAGCCTCAGTCAGTCAGTGTGTCACCTTTTATCAGACCATTGCTTATCTCCAGCACAGTCAATCAGCGTGGGATATTCAGGTCTACACGTGAAGAATGCAGTCAAACTGCAATTCATGTACCGGCTGACTGAAATGATCACGACGTTCAGCGTGTTGGCTGCTTAACAGTGGCAAGACTTTCATGTGTAACTCGAACACTAACAAATACACAGTACAAAATCGATGCGACATTGTCTACTATGCACTTAAATTTGGCCTATGGACCGTATGTTTGAACAGCAGAAATATATCATAGGAGACAAAGGTCCATGTATGGACTTTCTCAAAACATGCATGATTTCGGTACGAATGTTACAAAGCCAGTTGAGCTGTCTATTGCCTACAGCATCCTGTTAGCCTCCTCATAGCAACGATGCCATTCACAGGAGGTCATATGGCCTGATATCTAAATGCGAGGGAATATGCAAATATCAGGGATTCGCCATACGGACTTTACAGGTTTTAGTGATAAGAGCAAGAACTGAGTTACGTCGCGTCTATCGGTACATGGAATCACGTTTCATTTGAAGCATTTTAGCAGTAAACATCAATACATTAAAGCCCAGGCAGGGCTAGATGGGCTATTGTCGTCACCCAAGCTGTCCGTCCACCCGTCCGTCAGGCGTCCATTAACTTTTACCTTGTGAGCGGGATATCTCTAAAAGGATTCACCATAGGAATTTTACTTCTTCGGTGAAGATGTATATCGACAAAATCTCGGTCAAGTTGGAAGATGGGTGACCTTGACCTATTTTTCTACGTTTTAGAGCTGATTATAGACAACCATTGGGTGGATTTTCACAAAAACTTACTATGGTCATTGAGACTGATGGT
Source organism: Sipunculus nudus (assembly GCA_026874595.1). Taxonomy (NCBI): domain Eukaryota; kingdom Metazoa; phylum Annelida; class Sipuncula; order Golfingiida; family Sipunculidae; genus Sipunculus; species Sipunculus nudus. The sequence goes on from CM049318.1 coordinate 34,711,826, forward strand.
CTGTACCTGCTGCACAAGTTTGGTGGCGCCACCTACAATTTCTAATTTTTAATGAATTTTTATCGGATTTTTTAACTTTGGCCTTGTGAGCAGAATATCTCTAAAAGAATTCACCGTAGGAATTGTATTTCTTCGTGAAGATGTATATCAACAATGTCTCGGTCAAGTTCAAAAATGGGTGACCTTGACATATTTTTCTATGTTTTAGAGCTGATTATAGAAAACACTTAGAAGCTTAATTCTCAGGAACCATTGAGAAACATACTATGATTATTGGGACTGATGGTCTATACCTACTGCACACGTTTGGGGGCACCACCTACAATTCCTGATTTTTAATGATTTTTTATCGGATTTTTCAACTTTGGCCTTGTGATCAGGATATCTACTAAGGGCATTTGGTGGATTGTATTGAAACATGGTACATACCTCTCCAGTTTAAATCAATAACTGAGACATGTACAGATATACATCCATGAGAGAACAAATATTTTGTACTTGTTACTGTTACACCTATAAATACTGTTCTTTTGGCTGAGAGCTTTTGCCAGCTTCTGCTGAAATTCTAGTTTGACTTTACTACCACTCTGAAGTCTTGCTACATGTTAATGGTGATAAATAATGGATAAACACTTGGCATTTTTGTCTGGACATGGAAGCACTTTATCAAAGGTTCATTATCGTAATAGATCCATTTCAGATAGTCTTAAAAAAATCTTGAGATCTTTAAGAAGTGCATTTACCTTTTGTTATCCTTTATTTGAGATTTTTCTTTGTTTCAGCATATCAGTTACAGAAATGTCAGCACCGCTACAACAGTCCCCAGACTCTTTCCACCAGACTGAATCTGGGAGAGTTAAGTGCTGAGTTGAAGCTGAGGCCCCCATATCAAGTGACAAGCGGTGATCTGGAGTTAACCAATGGCAGGGCATGGGGTGTACAAAACTCCTACAAGCCCACAGGTAAGAGGATTTACAAAAAAATATGCATTTATAAGTAGCCATGGGGTCGTATATTAATATGTTGATACAATAGTCTGTGCAAGAGGGTTGATATGATTATCAGTGGCTCTGGCAAGAATCAGTAATGATCACAGGGCTTTCTGGGAGTAAGCATCTCTGACGCTTAAAATGTCTATAGAACACCTTGTTCTGAGGGTCTAAGGGTCTGATCAAATTTGCATGCGTCAGGCTTAACGACCTGAAGTATCAAAGCTGACTCTTGTAGCAGTTGCAGACCACTGCTGCCTATAACTCGAATAAACCAGCCAAATTGTTCAAACAGTTGTTCTGACAATGATTGCTGACCCTTATATTTCATGTAATTGAATATTAATATAATGACATGGTATACAATTATATGATACAATAATGTTATTAAATACTGAACAAATATTCAGTTCTACATTACCCATCATCATTTGACACAGATCCCGTTTCCTGGGGATGCTCTAACATCCCATGGCACTCAAAAACTTTTGCCTGTGCATCCCTGGCTACCTAATTTTTAGCTCAGCTGACTATAAGTCATCTGAGCTATAGTCGTGGTCGATTGTCCATCGTCTGTCCGTCCGTCTGTAGATGTGGCACATTTTGAAACCGTAAGACCTAAGAATCCAAAATTCGGCATAATGTAAGATGTCCCCAAGATCTCCTACCAAGCCGAAAACTGGGTCTTTGCCACTTTGTTCCTTTGAGAAATTAAGGAAAAACCTCAATTTTTTATTAAAAAACTATTTTCACATTTCAGGACTGCCTAATATCAAAACCAATCATTTGTTTTTCCTCATATTTACCATAAATATTCCTCTATATAGTTCCTATGTACATGCCAGAAATTAGGTCTGTATTATATAATTTAAAAAAGTTATGGGCCCAAACATAATGCACTTTGTAAAATATCAGGAAAAATATTTGGTCACTCACCACCAAAAAATGTTATAGCTGGGGACTTTTTTTCAGTAATATAACTTTAATTAATCAAAATTTAATTGTATACCCAAAATTAGATCAAAATCTTTTAAATATTTTAAAATATTAGCAAAAATATAAAATTAGTACCTTAAATTTTGCCCAAATTTGACCATGGCACGTTTTTTTCTCGTAAGTATGTTTAATTTATTTTTCACAGCTGAAATACATGTGGATTTAATCTGTTGAATTCTGAAATTTTAAAGTACAAGCTTAAAAATTATTCTAATTATTGAAGTTTTTCAGATGCTCTAATGTATTTACATTTTGTAAATCCAAGACCCCACTCTTGCTCACTACAGCCTTGCTTAGGTAACCTTATTAGTGATGCAGCACTGGCAGAACACCTGTGCTGTAATAAACATACACTTATTCTCATGGGCCCTACCCTAACACCCCCCCTCCTCCCAGTTCCCCCACCACCAACACCACCACCATCACCAATTATATTGCAATACATGGTTGGTTATTGTCAACTGTTTTTCTTTAAATGTAAAGCTGTTTTTAATCCAATGTGCACAACTTTTCTTGAAATATTAATTCAAGAGGTAATCCAAGAGATGCAACGTTGTTCTGATGTAGCATGATTAGGAAATTTTTTCCTTTTAAATAATTAAACAAAATATAAATAAACCCATCAGTATGCATAATTTGATAATATATGAAACTAATCATGGATAATTGAAGGTGTAATTTTAAATTGTGAATTCTGGAGTGTTACTTTCATATATTTATTGCTTTGCAAATTTAAAAAATATATTTTATAAATAAAAAAGAAATATATATGTGTGCATAATGTGATGTTACCTGACTAAATTAAGTATAAATGTTGATGCAGTTTAGATTTGTGAATCAATTTAAATATACAGATATATATGATATACTGTAAATATATATTAAAATTTATAAACTTAAAGAAAATGAATTAACAAAAGAAAAATTAGGATCTAATGCAACTATTTGTTCATAATTTTCCTGTCTCAGTAGAATGGAAATTAAAGTTATTTGCTTTGTTTTCCATCTCTCTGCCTGTTTTTAAATATTTAAAAATAATTTCATTTAAATTAAATTTTATTCTTTACGTATATGCAGAGGTGCTGTAACTCCCACCAGTCCCTGTAAGCACCATTGAATAATTCTGTATTCTGTATTTATATCCAAAGGTGTTGTAACTCTTCCCCCCCCCCCCCAGTCATTGAGCCCTAGTTCCTGAGCACTGAGGATAGTATTTTTATTGCAACTTCAAAAAATCTATGGTGATGCAGTTATAACAGTCACAATCAGCTGAGCTCTGTGACCCATGGGCCCCTTGTTCTTCCATTTGAAGCCCTTGATTATCAGTGACTCTGAGAAGAATCAGGATGATTTTTGATGGCCCTGACAAATATCTGTATGATTATTGATGGCTCTGACAAAAATCTGTATGATTATTGATGGACGGACAAGAGTCAGATTTAATATTTGAAAAAAGTTAAATTCATAAACACATATGCTATCAAAAAGAGCTCTGTACCAGGTTTAAAGTGATATATAATTGATTTGGTCTAATATGTATTTGAAACAACTTTTGGATTAGTTTTTAATTTGAGGGGGTTTCACCAGGGATGCTACCTAAATCCGTGAAAAAAGAACTATGTCAGGCATTGTTGTTGTAAATTCTGGTAAAACACTGCCACAGTCAGTTTCCCTAAGGATGAGAAAATGAGTGTTTTGTTTTTATACAATTAGTGCTGAGGTTACATTATCTGGAAGCGTCTCATATTATTTACACATATCTGAGGATATGAAAATGCTGACTCAATGTGAATCTGTTTATCTGCTGTTATATTTTGCAGTTATTCCTGGTCGAGAGCTCCTGCCCTCTCAGTGGTATGACAGCCTGTGTGTTATGGTTCAGTTGTTCACCATTTTCTTGAATCTGGGTCGTGCGGTGGCACTGCTCAGCCATACTGGCTGGGATGTAAGTGATTTGCTATCTTTAAAATAAAAATAATTACACAGTATCCATGTAAATGATTATATAGCCCTTATCCTACTATAAATTGAGGATTTTGGCATGGTAAAAAAAAAGCAATAGTCCACTCTAAACTTTGCTGATACACATCCTATGCCACCAAACTGTCCATGCAGATAGATTCTTGCTTGGACACTATCCTGGGAGTACCTTCATGTTGCATCCCTGCACCCTTATTGAACCCTGGCAGGTTCATTTCTCAAATTTCACTTTCTTGAAACTGCTCATGGGGGCTGCCATTTTGGGGTTGGTCTTTTTACTAGCGCTCGGTAGGACTTTTTACTGAGCGCTTACCCTGGATTCACACCAGGCATTGCTCTGACCTGCTTGGGGCTACTGAGCACTCGGACTTTTTACAGAGCACTACCCTGCTCTTACATACTTTGGACTATGAGCGCTAGGGACTTTTTTCCGAGCGCTACCATCGCGCATATGACAACTAGATTTTTACTGCTTTCAGCACTAAACATCATATTTAGAATAAAATATGTTTCTTAGTTAATCCAGCATACTAATCAATAAAGATGTCTGTACCCTGGATGAGATGGGATGATTTCTCACCAAAGCGTGTAACAACTTTTACATAAATTTCTTTAAATGACAGTTATATACCGATATATAAATATTTAAATATATATATATATATATATATATTTTTTTTTTTGTAATTTGCTGTGCATGAATAATTCAAGGCTGAAACCTAACAATATACAGAGGTTGGGTTTCAAGACTTATTAATATTGTTTCATGTTTTTAATACAGGAACCTGAAGGGAAGATCTACCACTATGTCACAGCATTTGTTGCATCTAGCTTAATCTCATTCTTTCAGGTGAGTGTGTCCTGATACTTCCTGCTATCTAAATATGAAATCAAAATACTATACAATTTTTTACACCTTAAAACAGTGTTCTTAATTGTGCTAATTTTATGGCCTCATTTTATCTTTTAATGTGTTTTCTGTAATATATTTAGCTGGTTTTACTAAAAACTCTGTCATGCTGAACAATTCTGTGGACCTGAATTACCTCAGGGTCCAATCTTTAACAAGTATGTAATTGTAAAACTTACCCATCTTCTTAAAAACAAGGTTCTTGCTAAGCTGTGACCCATAAGGTCTTGCTCTTCCAGGCTGCTCTGCCAGCTATTCCATGAATTATAAACAAGCAAGCATATGATTGAGCCAAAATCATGACAGCCAATAAAATCCAGTGAAACAAAACGGAACAGTACACACACAGTAGTCAAAACACATGCACCAGAAACTGTTAAAGTTTACAAGCCTTCATATTTGGTCAGATTTTCAGTGGTGTTTTGGCACTGCAAGACTATTGATCTTAAAATAGCAACAAGGTTGTTTTGCTCCATGTGTACAAAGAGAGAAAACTACTTATTTGATTGGTCCCATTCATAAAAATGCTGGCACAGCAGATTTCATGAAACTTATTAAAATTTACCAACAGAGGTTTTCACTTGAATTTAATTTTTGGCAAAGTCCACACATATTTTTGATGGTCATGAACTCTTGTGGTGCTCTCGTTAATTATCCTGCATAACTCCACCATTATTAATGCAAATAATTAATCATAATATTTAGGTCTTAGTTTACATGTTTAAAAGGACCTAAGCTCATACAAAGCATGTTGAATTAACATGAAAAATTACTGTCATTGCTTTAAAGTAAAATGGTACCTGCAAAAATAATGTACTGAAACTGTTGGCTTACTCCTGTACAAAAGGGTTGAAAAAAGTTGACCTGGGTGGATCCTTCACACCAACATAAACATAGCATGAACACCATTGTTGTTTCTGTTTTCTTTTCAGGCTTACACCCAGTGTTTCACTATAGTGAACATTTATTCTGTACTAGTCCTTGTCAGGGATCTATCAGATCAGTCACACTTAGGTGCCATTGTTATGGTAAAAAGACACATGTGGGTCATGTTTACTCACACTTAGAACCATAACAAGGTCTTAAGCAGCTAAAGGGGAGGCACTGACACCATGTGCTGAGATTGTTTTGCTGGCAACATGTTATGTATAACACAAAACTGAACTGATAGTGTAAAAGAAAAGACATAATATTGCTCCTGATTATGTCACTTTAATTATGTTTGATAAATAATTGATAACATTTCTGGGATTAAAAGTGTCTTAAAAATTGATGTCATTCTTGTGTTACAGATCTACTTGATATATTACTACAGCAAGTGGAGAGCCCCTCTGTCAGGGTCAGCGCTGGTCTGTCAGATCCTCTGCAGCTGGTACGTCAGTCCAATCAGACATCTCGTTCAGATCGTATTCCACATACTCTCACCAGTCAGTGCATTTTTGGTTGTCCTGTGTCGCCCTCTTCAGGACAAACTGCCAGACTACAATGTATGACATCCATATCTGTCTGAATGCATGCTGTCAAATTAATCAACTCCAGGTCATGTTTGTTTAGACCCTGCAACCTCTTATGGTCTGTATCAACTTTGACATCAGTCAGTGCCAACAATGCACTTTACAATATCAACTCCAGGCAGAGTTAATGTAGACCCTGCCACCTCTTATGATCTGTATGAACTTTGATGTGGGAGAACTACCAGACTGCAAAATGTGACATCAGTGTATCTCAGCAATGCATTTGACTTTATCAAAATCCAGCAATGTTAGCATAGACCCAGGTACCTCTTTTGATCTGTATGAAGTTTGATGTGGGAAAATACTATCAGACTGCAAAATGTGATATCAGTTATCTCAGCAACGCATTTGACTTCATCAGCTCCAGGCAATGTTAACAGAGACCCTGGTACCTCTCATGATCTGTATTAAATTTGACACCATGGAGGAACTACCAGACTGCATTGAGAGATATCAGTTTCAACAAGGTGCTTCCATGGCAGATAGATCATTATAAACTCTGTCACTGCATATGATCTGTATGAACATTAACACTAACCTGTGAGATGTACGAGGTATGAATCTATATTCAATCTGTATACTTCTTGGTCGACATAGAGACAGGGGTTACAGTTACATTTATATTCTACATCATTTTACCTACCCACTGCTTTGAAAAGTCAGATTTGCTGTATATGGCATCCAGGGTGCTGGCACAGCACCAAGAATGTTCTGGTCAATGAGGGCAGGCATCAGCCACCATAAAAAGTTTATAAAGGACTTGCCCATTGGCCTAATACAGGAGAGTCCCACTGAATATAAATATGGCCACAGTGTCAATAACACATGTTTCCTCTGGTGGCCAAATATGACAATTTGGCTTTGCAAGCAGTGGATGAGTGAAATGAGGTGGAATAATAAATGTAATATGACCAATGTTTAAGGAGGGGAACTTTATTTAGACCCCTCTGTCCATTATGATTTGCATGAACTTTGACTCCACCTTCTGAAAACTATCAGACATTAATGTACGACCAGTAGATCCAGCACTGGCATGTAACCAAGAGGGTTGCTCCTTTATTAATCAAATCCAAGATGATACAGACCCCACCACCTCTCTTTGTCTGCATGAACTTCATCTTAACCTTTGCCCCAAGTGTGATAAATTGAGCAAGTGAGCACAAAGAGGCAATTATCTACTCAATGGCATGCAGTATGTACATTAAAGCATTATTATTAAAAGAAATATGCACTATTCTGTAATATATTGTACAGAAATAATTGTAATATTATGTATGAAATTGTTTGTTATGTATAACTGCAAACTGTTATATATTGGACATAAAATGATATTATGCTCTCTTTGTAGCATTAATTCAAATTTTTGTTTTTATATAAAATCTTTAAACAGATATATGAATATATTGGATTGAATCCTTGTTCAAGATTTGAATTTAATGAAGCCTAAAGATTAGTTTTATTTATAATAGAAGAATAGTAAAATTGTTACTTTTTAAGATGTGATGGAGAGATACAAGTAAATTTCTGTATATGACAGTACAGTAGAGCTGTCAAAACATATATTTACCTGTACTTAATGAGGGAATATATACAGGTAACATGGTTAATGTTGGTGCAGGTGTTCAATCAATACTACATAGAAGCTTTTACAGTGGAGCAAGTCTCCTTCACATTCACTGCTGGTATTAACTGTCTGTACACACATACACATACCAAGTACATATGTACACATCAGGTAATACCATCAACTTGTCTGCACTCACACACAAGCCTATATACACACACAAGTACATACAGAGGCACTGCCATCAGCAACATGCAAAAATACATACACACAGATCTCAGAATCATGTGTTTGTCTTCCATACTGTCATTTTACACTTACACCTGACACATACACAGATCTGATATGCATGGCCATGCTGCATTATTTCTGGCAACTATATGTCATAATTGAGAGAGAGAGAGGGAGAGAGAGAGAGAGAGAGAGAGTGCAACAAATATTCATATATGCCCACTGCCTGGGTCAAACTCCTAGTATTACTATTAGACTTACTCCTTTAGTATTTTCTTCACAGAGTTTAACTATAAGATGTACTACTTTAGTATTTTCTTCACAGAATATTACATGTACTCCTTTACTGTGTTCTTGACAGAGTATAAGATGTACTCCTTTACTATGTTCTTGACAGAATATAACATGTACTCCTTTACTATGTTCTTGACAGAATATAACATGTACTCCTTTACTATGTTTGTGACAGAGTATAAGATGTACCTTCACTATTTTATTCAATGAGTATACAATGGACAAATTTAGTATTTTCTTCACATATTTTAGGTCCAGTGGCATTTATCCATACAAATATCCATGACACAGCTTTTAAAATATGACGTGTCGGGCTGAGAGCATAATTATTACAGGTATATTGGAGTCCTTAATACAACATTCATCAGGAAAAAGGTGTTAGTTACAATTCTGATCATACATTTGTTAAAATCAAACATTGCTCTTTCATCTATTCTAGTTCAAACTTCTGATTCATTAGTGTACTGTTTCTGAGGAATTATGTCCCACCTCCCAATGGGGGGGGGGGGGGGGGACATAGTTTTTGGTCTGTTGGTGTCGTCTTCTGAGTCATATCTTGTGAATGCAGTAACTTTTGAATGACTCATGTTTTTCATTTAAATTTAAATTTAAATTGATTTCACCAGATATACAGACAAATTAAAAATCTGGTGACCTTGACCTTCATCATCAAGGTCAAATTGGGTGAAATAAAATTTTTTGTGAACTCCTTAATATTTGAAGTAACACATATTTTTGTTTTAATCAAGACGCTTGAGAAGCTAGAACACTTTTGACCTTGACCTTAATCTTCAAGGTCAAATAAGCCAGAATTAAATATCAGATCAGTTCATAACCAGGTTACCTTGATCATCATTATACAAGGTCAAATCTTTAGAAATCCAGGATTTAAGTTAACACCAAACTTTTGAAGGGGCCCATTTTTCCCCTCAAATTTAGGAAAGTGAGGCCCGTAGTGAGGGGAGAGGTATAGTTGTTTTAGTGTCACAAAAACCAGGTCCTTTATTTAAGTATTGCAGTAATGAAAAGAGTATAAAAAAAACCATAAATGATAATAAACACTAAGCAATGTAAACTTAAGATATAATTTTATGCAGGAGTCTGGTTAGTCATCTCTCAACATGTGTATATTTAGATGAGAAATGACAATATAAAAGAATAGACTAACTTATTTATTTATAAAACATGTCTACTGGTCAGGTGTTTTGAATCCTTGTGTATAATATGTGTATTTATGTATGAATGTATAAAGAAGAACTCCTCAGTGGAAGGCAAACCCTATATTAAGACCAGGTTCCATGATTCCTTACCCAAAAGATATGGTAAAATATGGAAATTGCACCTTTATTATGTTATGCATGTCATATTAGTCTGCAGTTTGTGTGCAGCACATTTGTATTTTGTATTCTGTATTCTTTTGGAGTGATTCTAATAGTGAAAGGTACTTGTAGGCATAAAGCATTTTTCAGTTACTCACTCGAGCATCAACACAGAAAGGGTACTCCCAAGACGTATGACTTTTCTGTTCATGCACTACTTAATTGTACTATTGATTTGGCTGCAATACATTATTTTACTGTATACACATACATATAAGCATAAATATTGTATACATACATATGAAATCCTTATTTGGAATGACTTATTTGGGGACATGGGTTTTGTCTCAGGAGAGCTTAAGCTGATTGGCACTAGTTGTCTCTGCAGTAATAACCAGAGCTTTGCCAGTGATTTTATACCAGAGTTGGCTGGCCCAGGGATACACCTGGCATCCTTTCTGTATATATATATACTGTAAAAACTGCTGAGGATGACTTGTTTTTACATAACTGAGTTGAATTAAACTATGCTCAGGCACCAGGGAGTGACATGAGAAAAAGTCAGAAACTAACAAATGCACAAAATTTGTCAGTCCTTTCATTAAAAAAAAAATGTGAATGTCCACTCATAGCAATACCTGTATGTCAGGTGTATGTATGTGAACCATGCATTATGAAATATATTATGCAAGATAAAAGTACATTAAACTTATGGTAAAGATTAAATTTATAACTTTTGATTTGTATACCATCTAGGTTTAGGAGATGTACAGGCTTTATATATATATATATATATATATAATGGGTTACTGATATGGTATATGATTTTAATCAGTCACTGATTGTTAATTGTAAAAACTCACTGGAGCAGTGGGAGTGCACAAGTGCACATTGTTAAGTCTTATGTTTACAATAAATATTTTACACAAAACTCCCCGTTTTACGAAATGTGTCACTCTTCATATTCATACACAAAGAATCTATTGTGAAATTAATCATCTTAAATCAATGTATATTTCAAAGGTTACATTGCAGGTTACATTCAGAAGGTGCATCAAAACTACAAGTTTGGTGACTGTGCCTCAAATTCTTTTCAAGTTATGGCGTTAACATCATATCTGTGACGGACGGACAGAAAGACGGATGGACGCTCACCATTTCTATTAGCCCTAGTGCTCTCTTACTACGCTACGCTGTGCGAGAGCCCTAGAAGATGTTTTGAGAAAACTGGAGACATTCACTATGACAATTAAATTCTTGAATTTCATCTGAAAATGTCGTATTCGTTATGAAATAAAGATATTCTTATCAAATGCGCATATAACATACCATTTAGACAGTGTTTGTCCACTTTAAATGTTGATTAGAAGATATCTTGTCCTAATAAACGGTGATACGCGGGGAACGATGTCTGCTCTGAGTTTTCTCCCAGCCACGCCTGGCCGGCAGGCCATAAACCAAGTTTAGATTTTACACGATATCTTTCCCGACCAGGGTTTTAAGTTCTCCAGTTTACTCTGAAGCTTTTTATGCGACGGTATCCAGAATCCTGGATATCGCCACATTTAATGCAGTTACTATTCTATGTCCCCAGCCGATGCCGTCTTGGGCGACGGCGGGGATCAATAACAATTTGATACAAGTATATATTGATTATTCCCCTTCTAGCAGAGTTTGAAATAACTGATCAGATCTGTCTGTCCCTTCGTAAACATTTTTCTTTCCAATTCTTCTTGGAAACCTGAAATTAGGTCATGGTGGCTTATATTCTGCGAATTGTAGGCCGAAAACATCATTAATAAGCATACAGACAGTAAGCTTGTATCCATCAGGTCTTGAAACTTCTAATGTAACATTCGGGGACGTTCTGGGCAAATGTTATAGGAAACATGAAATAAGGTCACTATGGCCTATATCCTGTAACCAATAGGTAGATGTCATATGAGCACGTTAAATGTCAGATGCGCATAAATCATATCTGTTTGGCCTAGAATCTTCTGACGCATAATCCAGCGAGATTCTGGGAAACTTTCCTTTGAAACCAGAAATTAGGCCATGACCCATATTCTGCGACCTATAGGTGGAAAGCATTATTTTGAACACCCTGGCAGACGGGGCACAAATTATATACCTAAGGTCTAAAATCTTCTTTTGTAACATTTAGGGAGGTCCTGGGCAAATGTTCATGGAAACATTAAATAGGTCACTGTAGGTCACTGCAACCTATATTCTGTGAGCTATATATGAAAAAGACGTCTTTTGAACACGCTGAATGTCAAATGCACGGGAACAAATCTCAACCGTTGGACCTAGAACATTCTGCTTTAAAATCCAGGGAGATACTTGGCAAGTGTCTTTTGGGTCTTGAAATTAGGTCACTGTGACATATATTCTGTGAGCTTCGGGAAAACGAATGATTGTAATACTGTGAATTAAAATCAGATAGGCACAAATAACGGAATCTGACTTAAATTCAAGGAAGTCTCGGGCATATCTCCTTCAACACCTGAGATCAGCTCATGATGCCCTTTATTATGTGAGGTACGAGCAAAAAACCTTATTTTGAGAACCCAGAAAGTCAGATGTTGCCATGATTTTAAATGTTCGATCCAAAAAACGTGATGGTAATATCTCCTTGGACAACCAAAATAAGGTGACTGTGACTATATTCTGTGACAAAATCTGACTTTAGCACCCTATTAGTCAGACGAGCACAAAAGGTAGCAGTTAGACCTAGAAACTTCAGATTTAATAAAAGATCCAGGGAGGGCTCTGTACAATTTTCTTAGAAACCCCAAATAAGGTCACTGTGACCAATATTCTGTGAGAATTAGTTTGATGGACATATATTGTAGCAGTTGGACATTGAACATAACATCTAGGGAGTTCTTCTTAAAACCTCGGAAAACTAAATAAGGTCACTGTAATGCTTTAGCGATGGGTCATATATAAATCAAGTTTGAAATCCATATATCAACCCAAACTAGAGTTATTATCAGGAACTTAATTTTTGGACAGGTGGCTTCTGTGACTTTGACCTTTTGACTCCAAAATTGATAGGGATCTTCGCCTATTGGCATTTGAGCTATATATGCAAGATGGATGGTCCGGAATGAAATGTTTTGCTTAAAATGCATCCACAATCTTTTGTGTGTCATGTGATCTTGACAGTTGACCTCATGACCATAAAAATCAGTAGAGTTCTTGCGTTATTCGTGGGCCATAAGTCAAGTTTGAAGTCCATATATCAATCCAAGCTGGAATATTCATTAGGAAACATATTTTGACAGATGGCTTCTGTTACCTTGACCTTGTGACCCCAAAATTGATGGAAACTTTCTCTATTGGCAGGTGAGTTTGTTGTGAAAGATGGAAAGTCTTCGATGAAAAATTTTCAAATGCATATTGCCATTATGGTTGGACCTAGAACATTCTAACTTAGAATTCAAGGAGGTCTTTGGCAAATCTCCTTCGACACCATGATGCCCTACATTCTGTGAGGTTCGAGGGGAAAACCTAATTTTGAGCACCTATTAGTCGGACGTGGCCATGATTTTAAATGCTGGATCCAGAAACGTGTTTAAATGTATCCTTGGAAATCAAATAAGGTCAAGGTGACAATCTGTTTTAGCATCTAGGGAGTTGTTTGTAAAATCTTCTTGGAAACCCTAAATAATATCACTGTTTCCTATTTTCTTTGGCCCATGGACGAAACGCCTGATTTCGAGCACTCTGGAAGTCATATTTATCAAGGTTCCTTGACAAATATTTTTGACCAGGTCATAACATTAATAATTCATACATGCATCACTTGTATGTAGTCGTGGTCTGTTTCCGAGGAATTCGAATGTGCAATATTCAGGAACGTGAAATGATCGCGAAAATAAAGCCTCCTTGAATAAAACACCAATTCTACACAGGGGAACAGTCAGTTATACCATATTTTCATGTTCATCTCATTTTTGTTACCATGACGTCTTTTAGTCCAGATATGTGTAGGGCCCTTTGTCGAAAACTTGCACTCTCAGATATCATATTATGAGCCGAACCCCGCTGATGTTGTTAAAGCTCCCAATGGCAATGAGAGGAAATCCTTTTGAGTGATGCAATAATACTGTCTAGTTAGCGTTTAGAGATCACCTCTGATCAAATCAGAAACTCAACCGTTTTCACACAAGTAAATAGTGTATACAACAATATAAACGTTCTTTCTAGAGCTAAATCCTTGGCATGAATGTTGGTTTCAGTACAAATCTCGACCATTTATTTGGGAAGATAAACCTCCTCACATATAAGTCAAAACCATTATATCAGCAATTTATTAGTAATGGTTGTTTGAATGCCCCGGATCTAGAATGACTAAGAAAATAGCATGAAAAAAAGTTACTTTCAAAAAAGTAATGCGCAGGTGAAGATTTTCCTCAAAGTCTTGATTTAAATGTGGAAGATACAGCAGACATTTAATTTGCCCCTCCCCCCCAAAAATAACATAAAGCTACCGTTATTCTGAATGAATATCATTGCAGTAACTTATCCAATAAAGAGAGACCTGTATCTTCTCAGCAAATAATTACGAATAAAATTTCACGGTTAAATAACTATATATGTATCAATAAAACTGTGATATACCACTTTTATATTGCAAGAATAAAACGTATTCGTTATGTGATGACGGCACATTCATGTTTACAGAAGTTCTTGAGAAAAAAAAAAAACATATGACATTCAAGCAAATTATCTGGAATGCCACTCACTTTAGTATACAATGCCACGTTCATAGCAAAACATGTTATGCGATCAACTTGAAGCTTTAACAGAGCAATGAAAAGATGTCCTGAAGTTTCAGTAAAATAACCACTTGATTATTTTAAAAATCAAGCAACTGTCCTGCTAAGAAAAAATAGAATAAGGAAATGCCGTAACAAAGAGAATACCTGAGAAAAATATTCAACGTCCATATACACGCGCAAAGAACAAAAACTTTAAGGATTTTTAATATAAACTTATTAATAGAATTATTGGTCAGGATTAATGCTTAAAATGAATATTATTAAACCATTTATGTGCATATAGTGGTATCTTAATTAAGAAAATTTAATCCATTAATTCAGGACTAGTAAAGAAACCAACGCTTTTTGGGATGTTTAACAACTTCGCGGAGTCGTATATTTTCGACATCCCACATATGGTATGTTCTGCAGTTTCAGTGAAAAACAGTTTAACTGTTTTATGTAGCAAGCTAGATATTATACCATCATACGAAATGCAAGGATATAAAATTTTTCATTCTTCAGATTAAAGATAGAGCTGCTCAAAGATTTAAAAGTGAAGAGGTACAAGTTAGCCAAATCGGATTCAGTTGAGGATAAAAATGGAGAAAAGTAATCACTGGAATTGATGCAATCAAAAAATCCTTTCTAGATATTGATAAATTGATATTGATCATGTCTTTATAAATCATCTTTGTCAATAGGTAAATTTCATATGTCTCTCCTGCAACACGGTTGCATTGTTTCTTTTTTTATTGTAAAATGGTTTAAACTCTACAGGTGTAAACTGTGTCTAGGCTTGGGTTCTATACTTTTGCACAAGGTACAAGTGACATTAAATATACTTTTTGCTGTCAATGTATATTTTTTAAGCTTTGCTAATTGCATATATGACTTAAAAGCTCTCCAAAATATGTTTACTTTTCCATTTTTAAGATCACTGTATTCATGTTATACATATAAATCTTTGCTCTGTTGATTATTTTCAATAAATTCTAAAATTCTATACATAAGCCGAAACACAGATACTATATATATCTGATATATAAGTAATACTCTGACAGTTACAAAAACACAAAATTTTGCTTTTTCATTTGAGTTTAGCCTGACGCAAATTTTACCGCATCTCCTTTTTAGCTTTTCTATATAGCTGACTTAAAGCAAGAAATTTGCCTTGATTTCGCACAAGTTGATCTGAATTTACTTTATCCAAGGTGTGGATAAATTTTAATGAATTGTTTTAATTTAAGTATTTAAGCAAAAAACTGTTCATATGAAATATTATATCATTATATATTGCAACCTTTTTGTCCCATTTTCAGTCACGCCAGTTTCTTTTAAGTGACAACGTACCTATACTATTCTCCGTCCTCAAACATTAACTATATTGATTTCTGTTTTGTTGCTAATAAGGGTCATATTGTATATAATATGTGTCGCTATTTCAACCTGCAGTCGTCCCTCCTTCCATATATGTTGTCAGAAAAGAGTTGGGCTAAAGTTATTTCTCATAAATTTATGTAATCTTATTATGTCAATGTTTCATGACAAAATGCAAAAATTATATCGGAGTTCCGTAATTTGGGCACGGGATTTATGGCCGGCATTTTGTAGCTTTTGTAAAAAAATTGTATAATTATAAAGCTTAAACATTCCTACGCATATTTATGTGTATTTAAAAATAAGAAGAAAATATGCATGATCCCTCACACGTGCAAATCAGTTTAAAAACGCATACCGCTCCCCAAACACAGTTAAATATTATCTTCCCAGGACCTTATAGAACGTATGACACAAAGGAATACTTTGACAGGTTACCCGTGAATAACTTAAAACATATTCTCCTGCACAATAATTCCACATCATTTAATTAACACACTTCTCGAAAATACCCCTGATTCCGCATCCCACCCCGCATTTGGTTACGCGCAAACTCATAATACACATTCTCCTGCTAACCCACATTCGTTACACACCACCCCAGTTCAGGCATTAATTTAAACCAGTCCCTAAGAAAGGAGTTTAAAGGTTACACCATCTAACACATTTACACATTACCCCAAACGATTTTAACATGCAGTATGTCTAGATTATACCTCACACTTTTTGATCATTTATGCAACATCAAAAAAAAGGAATATATACTCCATGGAACCTCAAAGAGATACTTATTTGACGTCACCCCGCGTTACGGATTGTGTACCCAAAGCCTGGTACGGGACTACACTATCCCACAGTACTCTTTTATATACACAGGCTCTCGCAGGAATGTGTCGACACAGATCTCCTTCACTACCCAATTTCTTGCATTTCTTTTTACAGAACCATATGGGATTACATGGATTATGTGGCATTAATTATGATAAATATTGTAGGATGTTACCGGACCTTGTACTTCCAATGTTTTATTCATCAGCTAAGTGACAGTCAGACAGATGTCAGTCAATGATATTCATGTGAGTACATATTCTATTAGAGCAATACGTGTTAATTGCTAAAGCGCTGTGAATGGAAACTGTTAGGCTTTGAAAGTACTTAAGTATATCTTTAACTTTTACCTGACACCAGATGGCGCCTTATAACTGTCTTAGTATAGACTATTCTCTTACACAGACACACGGTGGCGCTCCGCAACCCCCCATCAATCGGAGCCTGTGGAAGAGGCTAAGTATAGACTCGTGTATGAAATGTTTTATAAGGGCCATAACCCCCGGGAAATTTAAAAAAGTAAAATGTTGAGAATCAAGATTTTTTCTCTAAGACAGTGGTAGAAAATGGCGACAGAAATGCTTTTATTCCAGGCTAAATCAATGTAAAAATATGATATTTTTATGACTGGCACAGTCGATGCAATGGTAAAGACAATGCTTTCAAACGCTTAGAACAGGTACTGCCACCTTGTGCCAAATTATATAACTAAAGCACGGCTCTCTGGCCAGCTATTTCATCAAGGGGCGTAGATAAGATTTGTGGGCCTCAAGAGGGCACCCCCCCCCCCCCTCCCCCCGCTCGCATCTAGTAGTCCCCATCCTCCCCAAATATCACTAAGTCTAATAATTATTAAATTTTCTCAAACACAATCATGAATTTTTTGTCACTTGTATCCGCAGATTTGGGACTTATTTCAATATAAAGCATTGCCCATGCAGTTATAAAAGAATTGTTTTATTTTTTTAATTTTTAAAAGAATTTTAATTGTTTTATTTTGGAAAAAAAATACATGACAAAAACATTTACAATTTCAAATAGACATACATTAAAATATCTATACTCTCCATATTTTTCTATATAAATATCAGTTTCTAACCTGTATTTAAGGTCCTGTGAGTATTTCAAAAAGAATAATCATTTTCCTTACTATTTCATGGCGTATATATATCTTTGCCATTAGCAGACAGTGATTCAGAGCTTTGATCATGATACTTTCAACATTAAACACCCCAAATATAATATCTCTCCCTTTTAAATGAAAGTAACAAGTAGATATATTTCGCCACCAAGACTGGAATGAGCCCAAGAATATTTTAACATCATCACATTCAGTAAAGTAGTGTTCTATAGTATCCATCTCATAACAATGGTTCCATCTTGGTGAATGAACAATATGCCATTGGAATAAGTTAAGATTACAAGGAAACTATGTGTTAATATTTTAAATTGAAGAGTTTGTATCCTGGTATCTTTTACTAATTTAAAAGCTAACGTTAAAACATATTCCCAGTCCAAATCACAATATACCTTTTCCCATTTGGATACTGCTGACGGGGGTACATATTCAATAGATACTGCGGTTTTATAAAAATCTCTTGTCCTGCATTTATACAAATCTAATTTTACTATAACAGTATCAAGTACATGTCGTTCTTTGATATCCATTGCATTACCCATTGCTGAAACAAATTGTTTCAAGTTACTTGGTATTGCAGTCAACAATGAATGATATCTTAGATAGTCTCCATTTTTCAAACAATATTTTAACTTAGTTTCCTCCAAGTACAAAAACTTAGCATAACTAACAATATCTTGCAAAGATATTGTATTTTTTTTTTCATAAAAATCTTTATAGAATATCGTCTTTCCTCCACATCGTATGTTTTTATTAATCCATAATGACTGACTACCTCCTTTACACACTTTTCTCAAAATATAACCCATAACTCTAACAACTGCTTATAGAATCGAGGTAATTTATGCGGTATATCGTCCATACCATATAAAATACTAACACAACACGCAAGTTATAGCCTTTAAAATGTACATCAGCAACTGGTTTGAATATATCCCATACAAATGAAATTTATCCAGTTTAACTTTACGCTTTCTAACGTGATATATTTAACATTTTTAATCCATCTTTTGCCAACGGTGTGCATATAGTTGCACGTTTAATCTTATCAGGTTTATTGTTCGATAAAAAAATAAAAAGTGTACTGTTTGCCTCCTGAACTACCCATTCTGGAACATGCAGCGAACTTCCTGCGTACAGTAATTGAGAAAGAATTGTTTATTAATAATGCTACATTTCCTTTGGTTTGATCCTGCAAATATGGCATTTTTTATTTATTGATCTTGTACAACTGATATTTCTATTGGAATAAAGCATGTGAATACGGCTTCAATTTGTGTACTGCGCGATTGGACATGTGTACCTAAATTAGTGCAAGAGGACAAGCAACCATGATCAACTGTGCACCGTCTTAAAAAGGGCGCATTATGCAAATACTAAAGGGTTTGATCTTTTGATGAATAAAAAGGCTGAGGTGTGCCCGACTTTATTGAATCTACTAGCAATTACCCGTGCTACGCACGGTTTGGGGCGAGCATTTAGTTCTGATGTCAAATAGCTTATCATAGATGAAAGTCTTGGTTGCACAATATTACCGTCATAAGATCTCTTTGAATCTGACATTTGGTATAAGTATTCTGTTTTTGAGTTGACCTTGTGTTGGAGTCTGGATGACTTGGACGAATATGTTCCTGTAGAATGGTGGAATATCTTCTGACAAACCCGGAGCATATGTATGATGAAAACCATGGCAATCCGTAATGTCCAGAGGAGATACGGAAGACCACACCAATCGCGTTCCGCTATTAATATATAGATTCATTATATGCATGGTGTTATGCATAAAACTAAATGAAGCCAAGCGATTGGCCGGAGAATTTTCGAAGAAGTGATAAATAAAGTCATTTTTATATGAAAATATATTATGATGAACATCGCCATTTAAAGTTGCCCTCCGACCCCGTCAATCCGCCAGTAAAGGAACCTGTTATCTTGCATGAGACGTGTTCTCGATAATTGCATTCCCGTTATCAGGCACAAAAACTGAGCACTCACATGGTCGGGCAATTCCGCTGCGCAAAAGTTCGTGGTAGCATTATATTATATGATACATATAAAGGCTGCATATATTTTTTTAATATCACACACTCCCAAGGACCTTTCCTGTTTGAAAGCTAAGCCAATGTTTTCCAGTGAGACAATCACTGCACTCAGGCAGTGTGTAAAACTCGGACCCTACGGACCCCGGATCCCAAGAAAAAATTTGTAATTCTGAAACTTTCATGGTAATTTATCCAGATATTTTAGCATAAACGTATTAAGACATATTTAATATTATGTTTGGTTAAAAATTAGTAGAAATAGTCTGATTTGCACAAAAAAAATGATAATTAACCCTTACGGACCCATTTCTTTAGTACATATTTACATATCACGTTTAACCATAACACCCATGTGATTTATTATTGTGTTTTTATTTGTATTTTTACATTTTTATGTCTCAGTTTTTATTCATAATTTTATATATGCTATTTATAACATTTGTGTAGCGTTTTAAAAAGTACAATAATTAAAAACATTTACAAAATCATTATTTTGGAACCTATAGTTGCTTGAAATGCAAGTAATCATTATTTCCTTTCGGTATTTATATTATTGCCAACTTTAAATTGCATGGTTGGTATGAATGTAACACGAAACCTGTTGTTATGTGGAAGAGCTCGTAATTATCAGTCTCGGGTCCGCAACGACTGTTAGTGCACATCAAATAAATTTCCCCCAGTGTGCCCGCACTATTAAATTTTCATTTTAAATAAAACAAAATTTAGTGTGTGACATGAGAGCTATTTTATTCCTCTTTCAGTCATAAATAAAAAAAATATGAGCGGTGACTACTGTCCGTCAAAATGGAACAGTCAGCAAAGTCAAGTTAAATGAGGTCCATCTTCATCGAAATGTTTTTGTAAACTTAAATCTTTCAGTGAATCGGTCATTTTCAAAGCTGCAACATTTAGGGACTTTTCTCTGTTTTTTCATCAGCAATAGTTGTTTTATCGGTTTAAATGATGAAAAATGAGGAAATTGGTTTTCGGGGTCAGGGGACCGAGGGGTCCGGGTTTTACACACTGCCCTGCAATCACTACCGTTCGGAAAATTTTAAGCATTCTCCTCTTGTGCACAATAGACCTTTTTGCTGCGCAGAGGTTTCCTTTTGAGAAGGGATCACGAATGGGGATTATTTCGGGCGGGTCACCTCGAAATATAGGAAAATCCCAGATAGGGTCCCCGGGAATAAAACTGTCCCACCATCACACACTCTATGGCCACTGTGTTACCAGGCCCGATGACACAAAGAAAAGAGGCACCCGCGGGAGAGCAAATATTAAAATTATAAATTATGCACGTAATACGCAAATATTGCAAATAAAAGTGGGTGGAATCTCTTCGGACAAACCCAGAGCATATATGTGTCGAAAATCACGGCAATTCATACGGTGCTAAATTTCTGTAAAGATCTGGTGAAGGACTCAAACAATAGCTATAATCATTCTTTGTTAGGCCCTACTGTTGAATTAGGAAAAGTCACTTTAAAGGCCGAGATTCCTTCCTAAAAAAGTACCAATTAACTGATGTAAGAAGGGGTCAAGGACATTGCCTTGGCAATATAACACTATAATGGACACACAAGCGTTATAACTTGTTTTGTCCAAAACGGTCACATATAACACACACCCATTTACATATATGTGTGTTTGAAGTTAACCATGTAGACTGCATTGAACCACTGCTTGTATAATGTAAATCCCAGTCAGTAATATACGATTCATAGATTACAGATTTAATATGATGCAAGAATTAGATATAGTATAGTTTTATTGCTGTTACTTGTTTAGTAAGGCAATGGCATCCCTGTGTATGCGTGTGTTATCAATGTACTATGTACGTGGCAATATGATCTATCCTTCTGGAGTGTATATAATACTTAATCTGTAACGTAGCTACGTCACTTCGCAAACCTGGTTGAAACAATCTTTATTGGGTTCTTGATGAACTGTCTCCTAAATATTCGCTTGGGAGAAAATGTTGACAAATTACTCTTGATAAAGGCTTGTCTTCACGACAAAGCACTCAACATGAGACATGACTTCATTTGAAAATAACTCACAATGTGATTTGTACAGGGTCAGGTCGGATTAAAGCCATATAATGCAGCTAAAAAACATGTATGATGCCTCTCGTTGTGTTGTTCCAGGAAGGGATCTAAAGGAGACTGCGGTGTGAATAAAATGCCCACAATAACTTAACTTCTGAAGGACAGAGCCCCGAACTTCTTATATAATAATAATTAACTAATGCACTCATAAATATCTGAGATCAAAGTGCTCAATTTTCATTTTTTGTCCTCGCAGGTTAGGGTATTTGCAGTCAAAGCCCATGTGTCCCCGACACCAGTCGTTCACTTGACTATTTAGCCGATAAAAAAAATGATACAATATAATTGTGGACATGATTAAAAATATAACACAGTAACTTATTTCCTGCTGAACCACGTGTCAGCGAGTACTTATTATCCTGAAGGAAGGAGTCGCCTGCTAAACTCAGGTCCTTACTTTATATATAAATCAACCAAAGATTAACCTACCTGATAAAATATAGAAAAAAAATAAAATATTTTGATTAAGGAATTCAAGAAACAAACATAGCACCTTTAATCGCTAAAGTTCATCCGAGAGTTTTTAACAAGTATATAATACTATTCAACGGACATTAATTTGGTTAACTCATCACTTCACCTAGTTAAAAGGTTGATTTTAGTGGTAGACATATGATATGTAATGATTTCTTTTTCACTAAATTTGCGGGAGATTTTGCATGGCCAGATGACACAAATAAAGGTGAAGAAATGACCTTAGTTGGGACTTGAAAGGAGTTCCCAAAAAGGTGTTTGCATATTAGAAAAAAAAACCTATTGTCTGTTCCACAGTAGGGTGCCCATTAGCAATATTTTCATAAACTAGCAGATTAAATCCAGATACTATGCTGCATTGAAGGAATGGGGTATTGCCTTAATTAACCATAATTAGATTAAAATCATATCTGGCAAAATATGAAAGTAATGCAATTAAATCAATATCTGAGTAAACAATTTTTTACAACACCTCTACTCCATTCATGAAAGTCGAGGTCACTGGTCACCTGCTCAAACAGCTGCTTTTGAAAGCTCCTGATTGGCTAATAATTGGTTATAAATATTCTAAAAAAGGCAGTTGTCTGTGACCAATGACAGATGCCATGTTGGTTGGTCACAAGATTCAGAAAGACAGAGCGTTGCAAAATATAAATGTTGTTTTTTGTTAAGAAGCTAACATCTCATAATAAGCCTTTGTTCCCTAATCAGCTTTGAGGTCAAACTGTGTAATAATTTTTGAGTTTCATAATTGCCAAATTTCAATGGGCACCCTACTGTGGAACAGACTATAGTTCTATTTGTTACGATTTCTGTCCTGTCAAACATACAGAAACAGTGTGTAATTGGCGACTAGAGTAATTGGGTTCTACGTTCACGATTTATGCCCTGTAAACGGCGGAAGTCAGCTCCTGAGGGTTTTCTCTCAATAGTTCAAAGAATATAGGTTTTAGAGACCGAACTTTTTGGTTATCATAAAGGAGTTTGTCTCTATAGCTCCGATGACTCCTAGTCAGCTGATCTACTTGTGTTTATTTATTAACGCCTTATCATTCGGAATGTACTTCGCCCCCTAACACATTCATATTAGCTAGCTTTTATTGACGCCTCCGTGTTTATTCCGTCATAGCACTGGGACACAAGTCAAACAGGGGAGGATTTTATTTAATTATTATAAACACAGCAATATTTTCAGATGTTACCTTACGGTAAGTGAACCTCCTACAGTCATTCAAGACCGATACTTGAAGGACTGAACAAGCACGAAAAATTCCAATGTAAAGTTCACAACAAATGAACAGCAAAACGAAACAGCAAAACGAATCAGTTAGCAGACTTTGTTACTACAAATCTAATAGACAGCACCGTCAATGTTGTTTTCGTCACAGATACGGTGTCATCGGAGGGCCGCCGTAGAGCAGGAATTAGAACGTGGGGCCATGCAACAGTCGCTGTGCCAGAACGGAACTCTGTCTAGGTCTTCGGTGGCTTCCTAGCTAGCTCCTTGGTCAGGCTTTTAAATATAGGTAGGTATGTGAATATTGGTCTCAGGTGAAGTATTTTATGGATCTCTGCCGATCAATCATTTCCGTTCATGTGTGATAGACAAGTCGTCATGCCTACCGGTTTACACGTCCCAATTTGTTTATGTCTTGTGCCGAAGAACATTCAGAAAGTTCCGGATTTAAATAAAAAATCAGATCCACAGGATCATTTATAAATGTCGAATGTTTTGTCGTGATGTTTGTTAAATAATGATACAAAAATAGCTGAAACAGAATGTGTACCGACAGGTTTATAAATGTCTTATAAATTTACTTATTACGATCAGTAATATGAAGTTACCATCCTGTTGGTAGTACACTCGATCCCGTGGTTATAATGGATTACTTTTTTTATTTTTTTTGTACATGTGGTGTGATCATTCATGTACAACCTGTTTTAAAAAGACTATACCCCTCAGCTTTATCTATCGGTATATTCCGAATCCGATCATGGTCATTGACAATAATGGATGATAAATGATTTGCGGATGATAAATTATGGGGTTGTCTTTCGGTTGCCTGAAATTCATATTGAGTGGTGTTTCATAAACATGTATATAGATATGATATCCTGTGGTCGACAGTATTGGTATCTATAGGATCACATTAGAATCAGTGGTCAGTATCTTATAGCTCCTGTGCATATTGTCCGCTCAGTTAAGATAAACAGATATAATGTCTTTTGAACTTATGTCTGTGCATTATTTCTTTACAAATTTATGATTAATTAAAATTCACGTATGCAGATAATTTTTTATGCGTTTTCATTCACATACTCGTGTCATATACTACACGGTGTAAACTGGATTACACCTGAGTGGACCATGTTCTACAAAACTGTAACATTATGTATATACTTCCGTGTCCGAGAGACCAAGTGAGAAGAATCGAGATTTTATAAAACACTGTAAAGCAGCTGTTGGATGGTGTGATATTTGATTTCTCTAAGGGATGCGGTAATGATGAGATAAAAATAAATCTAAAAAAGGATTCCCTTTGGATGAATCATAGATTTAATTTTCTTTTACTGGTTGAATTTGTTAATGGAATCGAATCCTGTAACATATAGTATATAGGAACTCAGGTTTGGGGGCGTAGTTTATTATCTTTATTATCTTATCTTACGTTTACTTATAAATATTATAAAATTTCTGCTTCACACAAATGCTGCTCCTGTACTATTAAACTAAAACCTAAGTTTTTTTAAACCATAAGGGCATAAATGACACGTTATATTTTCTCACTTCAGTATCCCATTATCCATTTGTGACAAACAGACATATCATAATCACCTGTCTTATATCATTGCAAAAAGACAACTTGTTAGTGATAAAATTTAATCATCAGGTACGTATATGTGGAGAAGCATTCATTTGCCAAAAGATACTCAGAATGAAGTCCTGCAAGCTACTCGGATGTGGGCCACCGCCGTGAGGTACAAGGACAAGCTTTACATATGGGGAGGTGACACATCAGACAATTCGCTGTGGTGTTTTGATATAGGTAATCCTAAATAAAATTACCGAAATTCCAAATTCAGGGGAATTTCAAATTCAAAGTTTTAGACCACACTGATTAATGTATTCGATGCACACACACACACTCACCGTCACACGCTCACACACAGTAACTTGACAATCAGCACGGAACGCCATCACTAGCTACCTGTTATTGCTGACATTCAGATAACCTGCATAATATTAACCTTATAATAACTGATATATTATTTAAGTCTTACACATACGCGTTGAAACATTTAAATATCGTTACCAACTTACGGATGAATATCGTATATCCTTGATCAACAGTCCGAGTATTAATGTTTTCAGACCCTGCTTTGTTCTGGCGTATAAACAATGCAGACTACTATTAAAGGTCGGCGTTTATAAAAAAATACATATTACGGCTAAGCAGACAAAAGCAAAATACAAAAAAAATTCTGCACGTCAAAACAATAAACCCGCACATTTGAAAACATCGCTGGTAAACTATGTGTGTTTAAGAAATATCCTAAGATGCCAAAGGAATTTGGGCCAGGGGCAATCTCCGAAATCGTGTATCATAACAAGAATTTATGAGGAATCACAGCAAGAGAATTTGCAGTGGTCAATAAGAATCCGTCCGCGCTGGTTTACGAAACCAGGTACCCCGGTGTTTATATGGCTGTTGAGTTATTTTACACCACATGCAGTTGGTAGCATTGATTAAAAAATGACAGCAAGAGAAGCGGTTTAATTGGCTTGACACCACTGATAGCACTGCTCTAAGTGTAAGCCTTCTCATTGCTGACATTTTATTTGTGTAGCCTTTTGTTGAATCCGTGATCGGCTTTAATCATAATGGACGAATCAGGAATATTTGGTGTCCTTTGTGATAAAAATAAGCATGCGGAAAAGAATGAGAAAGATTTATGGAGGAATTAACAATACACAAACACACACATAGAAATTCACACAACAATCTGACCGGTAAATGCAACTATTATAGTGACGGGAAATCATCTGGCGGCAAACATAGAAGTAGCCTACGAAGTAAGCCTCCAAGTGAGGCTAACACGCACTCTGTATAAAATATTGGTGTAAGAACGAGGACACAGATTTTTAAATAAATCATATAACTATAGCTATATATAGCTCAATACAAACAAACGTGGGTCTTTACCTGGGTATGTGAACCATTTCTGTTTTTCTGTTTTAGTCACTAGATGGAACTATTTTAAGGACCAGGCAGTAAAACCTGTGCTTGGATTTCCATAATGAATCAGCCTTAAACCTAACAACCAATCAAAATAAGGACTTTGAAAACTGGCTGCTCCCTGTGGCCTTGACCCTTAAGCAACATATCATGTTTGGTTAGAAACTTGCCAGCATTGCTTCCTAACTTTTCACCTGGATAATATGTTCATTTTCTAATTTGAGCAAGAAAACAAGTAACGTGTCATAGTTAAGGGTTTGTTAGCCAGATTATGTTTGGTTATAAGAGGACCATTAAGTAATGTCAGAGAGGGCACCACAAAAATACATGTAGCGCTCTCTGTCTCTGTATAGAGAGACGGATACTAAACAAGACCGCTGTCTGTTTAAGTCAGGCGTTTATTTTTCTGAGACATTGTTTTGCCCCGGCCACCATACAAGGCACTCGAATATTTTAGGCATGGCGTCTGATCAAGGAAATACGATATGTAAAAGAACATTTAAATAAAGTTAGCAGGAATGCCCTAATGAAGATGACCTTTCCTTGTCTTGGAATACACTGAACATCTGCCATGGATGGTTTATTTGAACTTTAGTTATGAATGGTTTGGTTGTTTTTGCCATAAAAGTTTACTGTTGATGGCAGCTTTGTGGTAACAAAATCTTCAATGCCAGTCCGGTTATTACCTGTCATTGCATCTCACTTTTAGACAAAGAAGTGTGGTTTAAACCTTCTGTTGAAGGTTCAGTACCTGGGATCAGATGGTTGCACACAGCATGTGTGATCAATGGAACTATGATCGTGTTTGGTGGTAAGGCTAACGTACGTGTCAAAATGAACTTTGATTTCTCAGTATCCATATCATGTATTAAATTGTATTTAGGCAATAGTAAGTCTCCTCAAAGTCTACACATTAAATAATAGATCGAATTTTGCTCCCACTATGTCAAAATGCGATCTGTTATTTAATGAGTACGCTGTGTTACTAAACCCCGTCAGCAAATTTGAAAAAGCGATATGTCTTATACAAAACATTGAAACAAAGAACTTGGTTCAAAACCTGGTTCTTTAATTTTATGCAACACTCCCTTTAACTTATCTTTATTGACCTTATTTTAATCATATGGTTTATTTAATCATTAATTTTTGCACCACAAATAAACAATTTTGTTTATTACATAGTTATACCTGGCATTCACACAAGGCATCCTCTCATTTTTCTGCCAGTTACTTGCTTTGCTTTTCTGTAATCTAATTTTTTTATCAGAGTAAGACATTGGTATTTAATAGAAAAAATACAGCATAATGCCAGGGAATATTGTTTCCGTCTTGCGGAGCCATTCAATCATATGTGCAATAAAATCCATCCGAGTTAAGAAGTAAATGTGCGATTGGATGACTTAATACACTGTTTGAATAATCGGAATCCTTTTATGGTAACTAAAATATACATTAACATGTTTCCTCAATGTGATCTCTCTATTGCAAATTAATCTGTGATTAACAAAGCAACACTTATGTTTTAGAGTTTAACTGAAACAGAAGATCTGTTCGTAATAGATCTCGACACATATACTTGGAAGAAACAAGTAAGTACAGTAGTGATTCAACAGCACAAATGGTCCGTCAAGACGTACAAAACATATGTGAATATATTTATCTGTTAAAAATAAAATGATTCTATGTAGCTCGATTTCAGCTACGCTCTTGGTTCCACTGAAGGGGTTACACTGAAGTCATCGTAGGTCTCCTTTTTGCTTTGCATTAAAAGATCCATTGGGACAGAACACCAGGTTGGACACAGAGCAAAGAATTGCAATCAGACCAATTAGAACGTTGTATAGAATTTTGCATTCAGCCTTAAATCTTGAACATGAAAAACCCTACTTGTTGGTTTGATTCTTTGCCCTTGATTTATGTCAAATCGCCAAAAGATCCTATTGAATTTATAATGATTAAAGAAAGCCAACATATTGAAAATAACTTATATGAAATAGGATACTACAGTAAATTAAGGGAGGAAAAACAAAGGTTTTCATAGGCATGTTGCAGGAGTATCGATTCCTTAAATCTGATATACATAAGTTGTTCAAATAAAGTGGTGAGTCAAATGTATTGAGATCGGCAGAGACCGTCAACTTTTACAGGAATTATAATTTTTTTGCAACGCTTCTACCTTGCTCGGGAAACACACAAGTTACAGTTGTGTACCTTAAGTAATGAATACGTAAATACATTAACGAGATCTTTATTAGAAACATAGCAAAATATTCACACAAATCACACCGAACTACCATGCCCTACCCCTCATAATGGCAGAAATAGAATGAAATGAAGTACATAATTAGCTTGTATAATGGTTTCCGTTTCTTCAGGACACTGGGTCTGTATCTCCCCGTTCGTGCCATACTCCCACAGCGGTCGTTGACAAAATGTATGTCGTAGGAGGCACGTACGGTGAAACCTTAAAAGACGGGGAACATTTCCTTCAGGTGTATGATATACAATCCAACAGCTGGCAAACTCCGTCTACTACAGGACAAACGCCGGCTCCTAGACAATTCCACAGTGCAGGTCGGTTAAACTTTAAATATTATATCCCCTCTTTTTTAATTTATGTTAGGAGCAATGTGAAAAGATATCAAAAGATTTTTTTACACTCTCAGGATTGACTTATCGTTTAAGGGGACAGTGACGCCTTGTAACACATTCAGTAGTATGACCACGGAAAAAATATGTTTTTAAACCATTGTAATAATTACACTATTGTCCGTGAACGACATGCAAAATGGTTCTCATACCCGTTTTCGATATAAACAGCAAAACTGTTGGGATAATTGTTCCTTTGACATATTTACTTAATTTCGAATTAATCCTCATCATAACATGAAACAGATATGAAAAAGGTTGATTCATGAAAAATCTTTCCGAATTATTTTTCTAATGGACATGCATATCATCAGTTAGATGCGCTAAAATACAAGGCAGTAATACAAACACATATACCTCTGTTATCTTTGATTACTGTTTTACCATTCAACTAGCAATATCAGGGAGTAATAAATCTCTTTTGTGCATTCTGATCATCCAGCTGCTCATTCAGATGGATTTTACATATTCGGAGGCAGAAGTAATATAAATAATTGGAATGACCTTTACCATTATAACACAGGTAGGTGCGTCTTATTTTTAAGGACGTCAAGACAACTTGATCCTTTGGCTAATGTACTGTGCTATTAAGGAAGCACTTCTTTAACATCATCGAGGACACGGAGTAAATTATTTGACTTTTACTGCATGTAAATGCGTTACAGGGCTACTTTTAATATTAATGAATGGTAATTTATCATGAATATAAATATGGAGTGACGACGAGGAATACCTTTCTCATTGTCTATATCCGATGTATAGATAGTCAGCACTATTTATATTACCACCATTCAACACATGTCCAATAAAATTGCATGCCGTTTCAATCGAGATATGTCCCTGAAGCATGGGAGTAACTCTAAGCTGCTTCTACGAAACGATACTCTCGTACAAAACTATAATAATGGAATTATAATGATTGATATAGAGAGAGGGCGGTTGATATATCAATTTGTATATCTGCTCTATGTATCTCTTTTTATCAGTCTGTCTGTCGGGATTGTCTGCCCATCAATGGACAGACAAATAGTAAAGACAGAGAGTTACGTTAAAAGATATGTAAAACAGAATACTAGTTTTGATTATGAGACTTCACCAGTGACATAAGGTCTTATATTGACACTTTGTCATCACTGGAGCCTTATTGCTGTGACAGGAAATACACCCTCGCGCAGGCATTGTCATTCTTTGGTCATTGTTGATGAAAACCTGATTGTATTTGGGTAATATTTCCGTTTTCATTGTGTCATTAGTAGTTCAATATAGATGTTTGCCTTTCCGCGGTTTTCGAGACAAACGATTAATAGTAATGGATCCCTGCTCCCGATATGCCGAAGGGAGCCTTTTCAATAAGGCGGTATTGTATGTACACATATATTACGATTTAACTTATATCGAACGGAATATCAGTAACTGATACATCAATGACTAATTTAAAAATATTTGTATTTAACCATTCATTTAAGAAATGCTGATTTCATTGAATCCTTAGACACACTGTATGCATACGTATAAGCAATACATTGTATATACAAAATAAATAGCGGGTTAATTCCCTGTTTTTTTTTTTGGAAATTGTAAAATAGGTAAAATATATTTGCATCTTAGAGAAAGGTCAGAAGGTATTCTGAAGGTACTATCTATATAGTTATATGGTCTGGCGTCTCATCCAAGGGTTTGGTCATTATAATAATTTAGCCTGAAACATCTACATTTGTGTATAATTCACGGTTCAAACAAATAGTCTTCAGATAAAAGAACCACTCTTTTCATGCAAACATGGTATCATATGGTATCAGATTTGTCTTCTGATCAAGACCCGCAATCTTAACATTATCCGATCTATCAGTCTTTTAAATTTTGATCGTAGAGGACACTGTGGCGAAAAGGACAATTTGGACTGCTATACTGCATACATAGGTACGTCTATCCTTGCGTTTCCTTTTAAGTATGATTTCCTATTAATATATCCTCGGAAAAGAGCATGTTCTGTATTGTATTTTTTTTTTTCACATAACCAGGTCCTAAAGCACATATCCCTGAATTATCGGCTGGTATGGAAAAATTACAAGTGACAAGAAAAGGGAAAACTTTTGTTGGTTTTGCAACAAAAGAGAGCAAAAGCGACCGCATTTCAACAGCCGAGAGAAAAGGAGCTTTATGTGTAGACAAAAGCGTACGTAGTCAGCAGGTTTGTAAAATACGCTAATCATATATTGAATATAATTTTCTCTGTTTGAAATTCTATTTTAAAATGATAATTGCATAATGTATAAATGATTAAATACATTAGGAAATATACATCTTCAAGGCTTTAATTAATATTCCATCTAATACGATAAGCTTAAAGTTTATCTTATACATATACATTTCATTATACATATCACAGAAATATGCTGATAGTGTATCCGGTAAATTAAGGCATCTAATTTACATGTTTGAGGGCAAATAATTTAATCCATATTCAAATACTACTCTTCACATAGATATCAAGTACTAGCAAATCGAGATTCAATGAAACCCCAGGTACACAAGAGCATTTGGAGGCTTCTAAAACTGCACAGACAGAGGACGCTCCAAGTACAAGACGCTTCTACCCGGAACATAAAGAAAAAGTAAGACATTGTTACACAGATTATTTAACATGTATTGTAGAACTTGAGAATAAATATAAATTTAATGATTTAGTTCCTATTTATACGACCTGTAAAGTATATGAAGAAGGGACCTTCATAACGTTGTAAGATGTACATTAGTGTAAAACCTTTTTTTGAATAATAAGTGAATATTAATGTTTTTATGTTAAGTATAAGGTAAGTTACATATTTAATATCGCAGTATCCCTATATAAATACCAACTTTGGCTCTTTATTCTCATCTCCCAGAATAAAAAGTCAAAATCAGGTACCAAGAAGTCGAGCTACATAAAATCCCCAGCTAGAGATGAGCATTTGGAGGCTTCAGATATTGTTGGGTCAGAGGTCGTCCCAAGTACAAGGCGGTTCTACATGGAACATAAAGAGGAGGTAAGACTGTCAAATAGTTTATTTAACCAGCATTGGACATTTTCCAAACTAATGTAGATTTATGTTGATGCAGTCCGTATTTATTTTGCTCTTATTATAACCGATGACAGGTACTTCCATAATACTTTGTAAAATATAACATGACAATATATATATATATTCTCTTTTCTTCTTCTTTCGACGATAGAATAGTGTGTCGGAAGATAAGTATATATTCCTATAGCTGTGTTTTTTATTTTTCAAAATTAGTGTTTCCGTATGGAGTCCAACCCAAAAGGACATGCCCTCATCATAAACATAAATCAAGTAGAAGGAACTGACATGGTCCCTAGAGAAGGAAGTGAAACAGATAAACAGTTGATGGAACAACTGTTCGAAAAGCTTGGTTATAAAGTCAGTTCGTACCAGGATCTGGGTGCAACAGTAAGTACCATAATCCATAGAGGATTGTTTTTTATGAGGGTGTTTCTCCGATTAAAAATATTCTCTTATGATACTATGCTTTATTTGCTATGTTTACTGAAAGTCATCTGACCTATAGTGATTACTCTTTAGTAGTCCGTCTGCCTGTCCGTTAACCACGCACATATCGTAACTGCTGGACCTGGAATCTTTTAACTTGACATCGAGGGAGGTCCATGAAAAAGCTCCTTGGAAATCTGTAATTAGGCCTCTGTTACCCATGACCCCCAGAGCTAATAAGTACTCCCTAGAATAAAGAAATGATATAAAAGCTCAAGTATCTGAATAACTAATGCATTATTCACCCTGATTCTTTGCTTGTATGTTGATCATGGAGTTTTTCATCATTTACTGCAGACTGGTGACGCTACCTGTACATTTTTCAAATTTAACGCATCTTTTTTTCTTTTTTTTGAGACCTTTAGCTCCAGTATCTGCATAACTAATGCATTGATCACCATGATTCTTTGTCTGTATATTGGTCATGATTGTTGCTTCAGTTCCTGCAGACTGGTGGCGCAACCTGTATTTTTCTATTTTTCTCGCATTATTTTCTATATTTTCGACCTTCTAGGGAGCGGTCGTCCGTTAACAGGGCACAATTCGTAACCGTTGGACCTAGAATATTTTAACACGACATCCAGGAGGTCCGTGAAAGATCTCCTTGGAAACCTGAAATTTGGTCATAGTGACCTATCTTCTGCATTATATTTAAAAAAACATGATATGAGCATATTATTTCAGAATAAATCTGCATGATTGGTTAGTTGGACCTAAAAACTTCCAATTTGATAAAGATCCGGGGAATTTCCAGTAAAAATTCCTTGGAAACCAAAAATAATGTCACTGTGACCTATATTCTGCGAGCTGAGAAGGACATGACTTTAACACCCTATTTTTCAGGTAGGTAAAATTATGGCAGGTGTATGGAGAATGAGGTCTCTGTACTCTATATCTAAAGTCTATTGGCAAAAAGCATGAATAAGAGCACTCTGCGAGTCATGTTACCCATTGTTCAAGGTTCCTTGTTGTATTCAGAAATTACGGCTGCCCATGCAGTTATCAAGACGCAAATCGTAACTGCATGACGTGTAGAAATTTTTTGTTCCAAATATACTGGTAGGTCCTTAGTAAATCTCCTTGCATAATAAAAAGTACACAAGTCAGCTAAACGTCATGACCCATGGGTCGCCTGTTTTGCTTTAAGTGTTGGTTGCATACAATGATTTCCTCTCATGCAAATCCAGTGTTCCTCTTTGGGAGTATACATTAGTCCTGGGGCTGAGGGGAGTCCTGTGTGCAATCATATATCTATAGGGAATTGATTTTGATGTCTTTGCCTATGTTTTCAGGGTCAAGGAATCTATTTAAACCATTTCCTAGACAATACCATTTTTGGTTTCGGTGATATTCAATATGGCGGCCAATATGGCCGCCGTACCATAAAATCATTAATAACTCAAAAGTAATTGAGGTAGGGGAATGATTTTGGTGTCTTTGCCTATGTTTTCAATGTCTAGGAATCTATTGAAACCATTTCCAAGACAGTACCGTATTTGGTTACGGTGATATTCAATATGGCTGCCAATATGGCCACCGTACCATAAAATCAAACTTAACTCCAAAAGTTATTGGAGTAAGGGAATGATTTTGGTGTCTTTGCCTATGTTTTTAATGTCTAGGAATCTATTGAAACCATTTCCAAGACAGTACCGTATTTGGTTACAGTGATATTCAATATGGCTGCTAATATGGCTACCGTACCATAAAATCAAACTTAACTCAAAAAGTAATTGAGGTAGGGGAATGATTTTGGTGTCTTTGCCTATGTTTTAAAGGTCAAGGAATCTATAGAACCCATTTCCAAGACAGTACCGTATTTGTTTACGGTTAAATTCAATATGGCTGTCAATATGGCCGCCGTACCATAAAATCATACATTATTCAAAAAGTAATTGCATGAGGTAGGGGAATGATTTTCGAATCTTTGCCTATATTTTCAATGCAAAGGAATCTATTGAAATCATTTTCAAGACAATACTCTATTTGGTTTCGGTGATATTCAATATGGCTGCCATTATGGCTGCTGTACCATTGAATTGCATATGACAAGGCAAAGAATCAAGGTAGGGGGTTGATTTTGGTGTTATCGTCTATGTTTTAGGGGCCAGGAGTCTCTTTTAATTATTTTCAAGACTATTCTGTTTCTGGTGAAGGGGATATTTAATATAGCTGCAATGAGAGCAATCAATGAACCATCGGATCATGTATGACAATCCAAGGAATTAAGGTAGGGGATGATATTTCGATGTCTTGCCTATGTTTTAAGGGTTAAAGGATCTATTGAAACTATTTTTAAGAAAATACCGTATTGGGTATGGTAAAATTCAACATGGTTACCATTATGGCTACCAATATTACAGCTGTACAATTGAATCACGAGTAATTTACTAAAGAATCGAGACAAGATTGATTTTGTTGTCTTTTGTTAAATTTTCAATGGCAAAAAAAAATCATCATCAGGCCGGTTTCTTTTCAGGCTAAAATGGAATTCAATATGGCTCCGATATGCCGGCCATGTCATTGAATCATCCAAAATTCACCAAGGAATGCAGCTTGGTGATTGATTTGGGGGTCTTCAAGGTCAAGATATCTCATGAAATTATTTGGTCGATAAAGTATTTGTTAATGACGAAATTAAGTATGGCTGCCAATATGCCAGAGTGTCTTAACATTTAACATAACATTCTTAGAACTCAAGCTACATTGACAAATAGTTGATTATAAGTTTTTGATGTAAAGAAATTGATGAAATAAACATATATCAACGGATAATACATATCTCTTTGCATGCAAGTTTCATATCAAATGAGTACCAAGTCCATCATAACTTATTCAGGTTTATTGTGTGCAACTTTCCACATTTCGATTTTACATGGGTGCGTTTTACTTGCTTGAAATTTGCAGAATATGAAGCAGGGAGTCTCTGCTTCCTGCAAGACCATACACACCTGAGAAACTAGTGTATGTGTTATAGAATGTTTTAAGGTACGGCCCTGGTTAGAATTGTTTGTTGGTGGTTGATCATGAAGTGAAGTTCCTGTTCGTTTATGCTACATTGTGTACCGCAAATGATCGACAGTTGCTATGATTTCCACTGGTTAGTACCTGAACAAGGTATTTTTCTGCTTTGCACAGTCTTGTATATTTCCATTCACCCGTCTGAAATCTCGAAGAAAGGATATTGGAGACAATATTGTTTTCGCTTTTGTACAGTGGTCCAAATTTGCTAGTAACGCCATTTCCAGTCATTACATTAATGGCTGGAAGAACATAAATCTAAGCTGGCCGACTCTTCTGTCGGATCATGAATTGGAATATACCTCGTTTTTATCTCCAGATCTCCCTCTGAGCCACAGTTCATTAAGTCCACTTGACACAAACAGAATCGAAAAGCACAATGCAAGTACAATCACATCTGTTTTACCAGCGATGATAACTATCTGTTTCAGCTCATTTCTTACCCCAAAAGAGGACAAGTGGAATGATTGGGACATCCGCCTCTTCATGATCAGAGACTAATTTGGGATGATGTGTGAGCGATCTATTTTCTGACCGACCGTGTCTTAAGGGAAATAATTACCAACCTGCACTATTCTAGTGTACACTTAGGTCTTTCTGAGTAAAGAATATTTCACTGGACACTTTCTGAGGAAAGCTTCAAGTTTAATTTTATTGTTTGATGATGGAGAGAAATTGTCCAGATCCCTTAGTTGTTTGATGTCCAGAGAAATATTGCTAATAAGAACAGGAGTTTTCAATGTGCGCCTTTGTCTTTCACATATACCTCAATATAGGAATAAATTGAAACCTATACGTTGTGCAATTAGACACATATCCGAGCACCAAGCCCAGAAACTGTTCAAATAGTTCCCTAAAGGTGGTAACACTGATTTTTATTATTTATGTCATGACACCAACAACGCAGCATGTTGGCATATGCGATTGTTCAACTGGCAGAACATCTTTTGCTCTTGATTTGTCTCAAGTTCTGTCATTTTTTTCATGATTGTTGTTCTTTTAGCTTAGCAGACTGTACGTCATTTGCCTAGGCAAATATCTTAAAAACAAGAAATTAGGTCACTGTGATTTATATTCTACCGGCTATAGAAAAAAATGATTTGTGCACCCTGAATGTCAAATTGGCATTTATAGTATCTAATAGGCCAAGAATCCTCTAACGCAACACAGGAACTTCTGGAAATATCTTCAAGGAAATCTAAAGTTAATTTATCGTGACATATATTCTGCAAGCTACAGGGCTAAAAGATGATCTTGAACACCCAGACACTCTGACAGGGTTCAAATGGTGTCCGTAAACCCTAGAATATTTTAACCTAACATCCAGGGAAGTTCTGGGCAAATCTCCTTTGAAACCTGAAATTAAGTTCTGAGAGCATTTAATATAACATCCAGAGAGGTCTTTGGAAAGTTTTTGTCGAATCCCTTTATTAGATCACTGTAATTTTAATGCTGTGAGCTAAAGGAAAAACACGAATTTAACACTGAAAGTCAGATTGGTACAAATCATTACAGTTTGACCTTGAATCTTCTCACATAAAATGTTAGGTCCACCCTAAATCTCCATCAACAATTGAAATTGGGTCATGGTGATCTATATTTTGTGAGCTACAAGCAGCAAATCTAATTTTGAGCACCCAGAAAGTCAGACAGTGCATCAGTCTTAAATGTTTGATATAAAAAAAATGTCTTAGCTAAAGTAAAGGGAGATCATTGTAATGTCTCCTTGGACATAAAAAAATTAAAGTCAATGGGACCTATGTTTTCCAAGAGTTTGAGCACACAATATGTTAGATGTACATTAATTTTAGCTGTGATCAAAGAAACTTATATTGGCAGCTAATGTCAATTAACACCAAAACAAAAAAAAAAAAAAAAAAAATCTCTTGAAAATAATTTCAAGAATCCCAGACATTGAAATCATAGGCAAAGATCCCAAACTGAATCCCAAACCTTAATTCCTTGGCTTGTCAGACATGACTCAACTGTTAAGA
Organism: Sipunculus nudus; assembly: GCA_026874595.1. NCBI lineage: Eukaryota > Metazoa > Annelida > Sipuncula > Golfingiida > Sipunculidae > Sipunculus > Sipunculus nudus. The sequence continues at coordinate 34,749,815 of CM049318.1, forward strand.
AGCCATATTTGCAGCCATATTGAATATCACCATAACCAAATACGGTATTGTCTTGGAGTTGGTTTCAGTAGATTCTTCGACCCTGCCAAAATCACACCCCTACCTCTATATCATGGAGTGTCATACATGTTCAAATGTACAATGGCCTTCTTGACATCCATATTAAATATCCCCAGAATCAAAAACAGTATAGTCTTGAAGATAATTTAAATAGTCTCCTGGACCCTGAAAAACATAGGCAAAGACACCAAAATCATTCCCCTACATTAATTACTTTTTGAGTTATGTATGATCTTATGGTACGGCGCCCAAATTTGCAGCAATATTGAATATCACCGTAATCAAATACGATACCGTCTTGGAAATGGTTTCAATAGATTCCTTGACACTGAAAACATAGGCAAAGAAACCAAAATCATTCCCCTACCTCAATTACTTATTGAGTTATGTATGATTTTATGGTACGGCGGCCATATTGGCAGCCATATTGAATATCACCGTAACCAAATACGGTACTGTCTTGGAAATGGTTTCAATAGATTTCTTGATCCTGAAAGCATGGGCTTAGACACCAAAATCAATCCCCTACATGAATTACTTTTTGAGTTATGTATGATCTTATGGTACGGCGGCCATATCGGCAGCCGTATTGAATATCACCATAATCAAACTGTCTTGGAAATGGTTTCATTAGATTTTTTTGACCCTGAAAACATAGGCAAAGATACCAAAATCATTCCTCTACCTCAAATACTTTTCGAGTTATGTATGATTTTATGGTACGGTGGCCATATTGGCAGCCATATTGAATATCACCGAAACCAAATACGGCATTGTCTTGGAAATGGTTTCAATAGAATCCTTGACCCTGAAAACATAGGCAAAGACATCAAAATCAATCCCCTACCCCAATTACTTGTATGATTTAATGGTTCGGTGGCCATCTTGGACGCCATCTTGAATTTCACCTTTTCTGCCCGCGATCCAGGATGTCTACCCAAGTTTTTTACTCCTCTAAAGGTGTCCTACCTGGATCAGAAGTCAAAATTAGGGGACATACGATTGCACATAGGACCCCCCTCAGCCCCCGGACTACATCCTTTTCTTGGTTTTTCAGGCGTTCCATGATAAAATGAAATATTTCATTGAAAATGCACAGCGGAAACGCGCCTCCAGTGTGTTTGTCGTACTGATGTCACATGGCACAATCTCTGCGGGAGAGCAAGTTATATTTCTGAAGGATGGGAATAAAACACCTATAAGGAGGGAGATGGAGGGTTTCTTCAACAGTCATTGTGCTCCTAGGCTAGCTCGGGTGCCCAAGGTTTTCATTGTACAAGCATGCCAAGGCAGTAAGTACGCTTAGAAAAAAGGATGCTAAAACAATTTTAAAATTCCGACATATATTGTTTCGTTGAATATTCCTGCTTGACCCTTTCACTAGTGATTTCGAATTTTTGCATGGCAGAGTTACGTGATAAAGGGGTGCGATTGAAGAGTTTGTTTAGATCGCAAGACGATAGCACAAGTGTACTTCACGATTCTGGGTCCAAGGAAGAGAGCGCTACAGACACTTTTAGCGGAAAGGTTGCTTCGTTTTGTGAATACCTATTTGCAAATTCTACACAGCCAAGTGAGTCAGGCCCTTTAAATTATCATGATTCAACGTACGATCTTTACACAGCGCTTTAACTATAGGCCTACTCCCTATATCGTAAGCGCTGTTTGTTATGACCTCGTATCCTGAATTGCTACACCAGAGGGGAGCACTATATTTTTGTCCAATCAGATGAGACCTTGTGCTGGAAGACACAGCCAAGCGAGGAATACAATCATGTTCATTTCGTTTTGAGTGACAGCTCATCGCCCCGGTAACCGTCTGAACAGGCCACAGGCTCAGAGAGAGTTACCCCAGACGTGGTTTGCTTAGGGCCTTGGGCACAAAGGATGCCCGGCCGGTGAGTTGTAATTCAAACGAAACGTAACAACAAAGGCTGCGTGCACACCTCGCTGGCTGGTTTCAGTTCTACAGACAACAGATACATGGCTACGCTAACACAGTCATACTGTCAGAATCGAATCGGTCGATGATGCGAGAATACAGAGGGAGCAATTAAAATTAGATCGTAAACTGCCATGAAGCGGCGTTTGAAGCGCAGCTATTGGCGGAGCCAGGATGCCTGTCGAGTGTTTGTTTATTGGCATCTGGTTGGCTGCTTATCACATCATATGCACGTTTTTTTCAGCGGACAACGAACCGCCATCTGGTGTCTAAATATATCAAAAACAATCAAAACTGGCAGCGTGAAAATCAGTTGCTTCTTTAGAAGTGCAATATTTCCGCTGTCTCGGGAGCGTAGATTCAACGCTGTGCACTTATTAACTTACTATGTTCACATTTAATCTTAAATATATATTTCGATTTCTTAATCGGGACCCTAAATAATTTAATAGTACAAATACATTTTTAATGCTTGGTTTCATTTTGCATACAAAATGCAGTTTTTTTCCTGACACGCAGAAAAAAGATCACACAGAGAAACCATTGCTGGCAGTTGGTTCATAAGAGAAATTGATAAGGTTTTCCGTCAGCTGGCGGGAAAGAAACATGTCGTTGAGCTTTTTAGTGAGGTATGTATAAACGATTGTGTTCTTGTATTGTTTATCAAATTTAGCTTCTTTAATTTTACCCTGATACAAAATATGACGGATTTTCCATAGGGCATGTCTTTTTCAACATTCCATGAATAACTGTGCAATTATAATAATTTGTGTACACGGAAAAATGATTTCACAATTACACAGTACTTCATATTTTGATTACTTTTATTATAAAATCGTGCTAAATGATACAATATGTTGTTCCAAATCATTTTTTATGGTAAAGCCTATATGATCTTTATGTAATGTAGGTGCGCAGAAGAGTTAGCCGACAAGTGAGCGATTACGGCACGGTGCAGTTCCCTGAGAACATCGATGGTTTGTCTAAGCCATTCTACATATTTCCAGGCGTCTACGATGAAGGAAAACATGGGAAGTAGAAGAGGGAAACTGCAGTCAAAGCGCTTGTATAGATGTCTGCAGTGAAGGTTTTGTTTGAGTTTAACCTATGTATATAACCTTACGAAATATTTCTGCTGTACCTTCTAATAACCACTAGATGTGCTAGATGTAACACATTTGTGACTTTAGTTTCCTAGTTCAACTTTCGGTACCTGTTGATAAATGTTTAACTGATTGGGAATAATGTAAACATCTGCATCTTTTAAATAGATTAGTTATAAAGATATAAGAGAATGGATATGAGTTTAGTTATTCTGCAACAAAACTGAGGAATAAATTTCTAAGCAGTATTGAAGGGAAGAACATATTCCAATTTCAGGAAATAACTATTTTTAAACTCCTCTCTGAAGCTTAGCTGCAATGATTGGTAATTATACACAAGTGAATTTTTACACATTATTGTATCTTTTTACTTCTACCTTTGTTTTCCTAGTTTTTTTATCCTTCATTTTTCCCGATTTTACTTAATCTGTTCGGCAGATGTTTAGTAGTTTAGTATTTTAATGTTTAATCAGTATATATTGCATACGCTTTGTCAATTGAGTGATGTGTATTTTGTCTATCACTTAAATATTGATAATGTTTATTATTCTCCAAGTAATGTACATTGTAAACCTTTGAACAATCTAGGAGTAAAAGACTGCTATATGATTGCTGTATAATAATCGTGCTAATAATATTTGATATAACGTAAAAATTATAAACAGTTCAGAGATATAACGTGCTGCTAATGACCTTTAACAGCAGTTGGACAACCTGTCTCAAATGTTGATTTCTTCACAGATTCTACATTTATTATCATTCATTCAGCATATATGTTTTAGAATTAACAAAGCAACTTATGAATAGTTTGTATGATGACTGTACTCACATACATTTATAAAGATATCATATTGGTGAGACTAAAATAACAGACCAGATCCACACCTCCGCAAAGGCAAATGATTCTTCTTCATTAATCAAACTATTTAATAGTTTTATCCATGTCCTATTTTTACAAAGTGTTTTATGGTAATTTTTAATTTTTTTTTGTAATCATGCTAAAAGAAAAATGAACCAAAAGTATGTTAAGAAATAAACAGAATAAAAGCCTCCTTGGTTAAGGAAACATGGCTATTGTTTGTTCTTTGTTTCATATATTTTACGGACTGAGTAATATGTTATACAGTCCATATTGTATTATTTTCTTTTTTACTTGGAGGTCCTAGTAGTAGGGATTTGTCTACAATCTCTATATAAGCATATAAGCATATCAAGGTCCCTCATATAGTAATCAATGTTATTATATCAAAGGCTAATAAGCCTTTTCGATTTTTCTGGTGGTGGGACATGTATGAATAAGTTTTACGGCTCTGTTTTTTAATGAATTAAATCATTCTGCTGTTCTAGTTTATTTTTCTTATCTTATATACATACATAGAAAACATTGATTAGTGTAAAGTCTGATAATCGATGGTTCAGGTTTTGATTCCAGGATCAAATGAGGTAGTAAAAGCAATTTTAAACTGTTAAATCGCATATGAGAAATGATATATACGATTGAAAAATAAATGAACATACAAACAGGTCGATGTGTTCAGTATTTTTTTTTCAGTTAGCAATGTAGTATTTGTAGAAATGGAATGAAAAATAGTTCACAATTCTGCCGCTAGATATCGGGACTTATTGTTCGATTTTACCGTACTGGATTTCTCTGCTCTATACATACGAAACTAGACGGAAGAGGGACGATATCATATTATAATATTTACATAAACACCACATAGAAAAATCATAGGCATATATATATATATACGTATATATTTTTATATATGTATATATATATATATATATATATATATATATATATATATCTTTCTATTTATTTATCTATCTATCTATCTTTATATATATATATATATATATATATATATGCCTATATATATATATATATATATATATATATATATATATATATATATATATATAAAGCATTCTTCTCAACGATTTGAGAAACAAAATGAAGGTTGGATAGTGGCCAAAAATGGGTTATATCGTCAGGGTCTAATCCATGCTTCTTTAGTAGGGGTTAAACAAGCTGCTCAGACTGAGATGTGGAAGGGGAAACAAAAAAAAAAGGTTTGGCTTGATGAATATGATTGCATTGCCTTATCTGAATGAGATAAAGTAGGATTATATTGGCGATGGAAACAAAGGGGCTGGACTAGTTTCAATATTTTTTTAATCAAAAAGAAAACAATAAAATCTCAGACTTACATATGACACAACACCATAACAATTTACAATACACAAAAAGCACAATATATAGCACAAAAAAAAGAACAAATATACAACACGAGCATAATATTGTCACGTATTATCAACTTTGTGGCAAGTTTAGACAGGACCACAACTCTTGAGTCTCAGTCAATTTATCACCTATCTCTATCTCTATGTCATGATACCGTTTAACTTTATGTATTAATATTGTGACCTTTGGTTTGGTTCCATGATACCTTCACTCATACACATACAAGTACTTCTTACCAAGCAAAATAATATTTATGATCTTGTTTGAATTGTTGTCTCTAATTATACAAATAATATTTTTTTTTATTTCGTAACTCCAATCTTTCATTGTTGAAAACTTTCAATAATTTTCTAATTCTTTCCCAAATTGTCCACTCCCATATAGTTTTAATATATGCAAGGTTGAAAACATACGCACTTCTGCAGAACTCCGATTTAAGCATGCTGCTTATGACTTTTTATCATGAACAATCATGTGCGGTCATGTGCAATTGTGAAACTTTGGCAAGTAAGTAGTTATGGTCGGACGATCATGTGGTCGCATTCATGTTTAGAATATTGTGGATTAAGATTATTTCGAAGGCATAAAAAGTCTTGAAATTAAACGGATTTCGTGGAAGCATGAATATTCTTCGCTTACACACAGAGGGAGCCCCATGGGATACAGAAGCCTGTTGAAAAAATAAAGTGAAAGAATGAGAGCACCTTAATGTTGTGCCTCACCCAAGCTTTACGTCATCTTTAATATTATCCCTTTAACAAATGTAGCATTGGAGAAGATCTATATTCATATAGTCAGAGGCGCTGGTTATTTATAGAAAGAAAACATTTCTCTAAATTGCACCTCTCAGTAAGTACTAAATAGTCGGAGAGAAATATTTAACTCCTTCCCTGCTTAAATATTTGCATTCCATAACATGATACACAGACTGAATAAAAAAATACTTTGCTCTTAAATTTTTGTGCATAATGAAATGACACAACATGACCATTTCAGTCATACGTCGAAGATATACCATCCTAAAACATATTTCTGCAAATGTGAGGTTTTATTAAATTAGTTGAGGAAGAAGACACCTTTGAAAGATAAATAAAAGTAACTGAGTAAATTTCGAAGGGAGAACTGTCATTTGGTGAAAAAATTGCAGCATCATGCTTTTCTCTCAAATTAGAAGGACTTTTCTTATTCAGTATACTGGTGTACTATCTCTGAATTACCCTGTTACTAATAATGATTTCACTTCTCACGTGTATCAGACATGCAGTTGAGATGATCAATCCCGCTTGTTGTGACTAGAGATTCCTTAATTTTTTAAGTGCATATTTTAATTTTAAGTATTATAATGACCACAGCAGTGAGCAAAAACTTTTATCCGAATACCTGATTTACTGTCGGATCATTTTCAATATTAACTCACATTTAATTTCAAAACGAATCTCTAAAGTTTTGAACTGTTGGTCGGCCAGGATTCTCATTTCAATAGTCAAACGTCAAAGTCAAAATTCACCACATTCCAAGGAAAACCCTTCCATTAACATGCTTACCAAATTTTACTTATTTCTTCAGATCATTAAAAGAAGGTGCATGTAATTTGCTTTGAAACAATTCTGATAAAACATGTATATTTTAATGGAACACTTCTGCTCTAAAGCCAAAGAAAGAAAAGATGGCGCTCGAGCGCCGTAGTTGAAGAGGTATGGGACCCCCGCCCTAGGCGCACCTTCAAAAACGATAAACAAGATATCTAAGTGAATGTTTAATAATTATTTATTTACTATTAGGCCCAAAGATTTGGAGAAATTCAGAGAAGAAAAGCTAAGTTCTGTAAATATTAAACTAGATGCAAGGTAAGATCAAACTGAATTAACAAGGCTGCTTGGCTAGTGGATGTAATGTTAGTCCCTTACTATATAGAAACATCTGCCACATTTGTTCTATTGTCTACATATTTATAAACATTAAATGCCTCGTGGGAATATTGATTCCTTTAACTACAGTTCCTAGTTCAGAATCATGTTCGAATGAGTAGGGTTCGCTCTGAGGGGAGGCATCATTATTACACAATAAAGTGGTCAGAGCCCACAGTCTCCGCCAGGTTACTAATCAAACTACATACCAAACTAGAAAATGTTTGTCCGGTCAGAGACAACAGAAATTGCCCGTAAAGTATTCTTTTGTATTAAGAAAATCATATGACGGTGATCACGATCACCTTGAAGTATAAAATGGATTGTGGTATTAATTAAACCTTCATAAAATTTAATTTTTAACGGAACTTTTTTATGTGGAACTGCACACAGAATGCCTCCCGCGGAGGTTAACATGTATCTCATGTGTATATTTTCAACTATAGAGCGTCATAACACCTTAACGGCGATTCATTATCACAAACAACTGGTACCGATATAAAAATCCTTCCTCAGGGTGCGCATGTTGAAGCATCTATCCTAACGGAAGGCTCATGATTTACTTTAATGTAGATTTACTTAAAATTTCTTCGCAATGTGAAAACCAGGGATTTAATAACCCCACGAATTTCTGTGATACAAAAGAAACATGTAATTTTAAATTATCGAAATACCTTGATTCCCAAGTATTTTGAATTTATTTGGTCGCCCATAAATAATTATGGTTTGGTTATAAGGTTCGCGTGCAGGGATTTCACAAATAAATTTTAGCTCAGCACCTGCGGAAACAGCTACCACTTCATAATTTCTGCAAAGATAACCGTAACATCATACAGACAGAAGAATTTACTCGGGTTACCCAAGTGCTCAGTTCGTGTATGTTATCGGTGACCTGAACCTGAAGCCCCAACATTCATTGACCCTATGTGTTTGAATCCGAGCTAGATCTGTGGTCAAACAAACATATACTGTGACTGGCGTCATGTTCGGGGTTTTAAATATTAGCGAGTTTAGTTTTTTTTTACTCGCGAGGGTTCACTTTTCGCGATGTTACCATATATCAACCTAAACATAGTATATCCAATATTTCATTTTTTTTTCTGTATACCGAGGAAAGAATCTTATCAATCTTTACTTATAACATATGGGTATGCCAATGTGGCTGTGATGTAAATGTTTGATCACCTGGGTAGATATGGTGTCTTATGACGGTTTAATAAAAACAAAATATATAGGCTTATAGTTTCAAGTTCAATGTACGTTTGGCCATCTTAAATCCAACGTTTGATATTTTAGTTACCTGAATACTCAAGGATTTACTACTGGTCTTCACGTTTCAATGTACTTTGGCAATCTTGGCTCCAATGTTTGATATTTTAGAATACCTGAATGCTCAAGGATTGACTACTGGTCTTCACGTTTCAATGTCATTTTGACCATCTTGGATCCAATGTTTGATATTTTAGAATATCTGAATACTCAAGGATGCACTACTGGTCTTCACGTTTCAATGTCATTTTTACCATCTTAGATCCAATGTTTGATATTTTAGAATATCGAATACTCAAGGATTTACTACTGGTCTTTACGTTTCAACGTCCTTAGGCCCTCTTGGATCAAATGTTGGTTATTTTAGAATATCGAATACTCAAGGATGTACTACTGGTCTTCACGTTTCAATGTACTTTTGGTCATCTTGGATCCAATGTTTGATATTTTAGAATATCGAATATCCAAGGATGCACTACTGATCTTCACGTTTCAATGTACTTTTGGCCATCTTGGATCCAATGTTTGATATTTTAGAATACCTGAAAACTCAGTTACTGGTCTTAATTTCTCATTTTTATACATCAAGCCGAGTGGTAGACATCAAACTGTCATCAACGATGGAACAGTAACTCCTTCTAACCATATTAATTAAAACTTATTTGTCTGACATCTTGGTTGCTATCTTGGACCTGCATGTTCAAGTTTATTCGCTAACAATTTTACCCCTGGGCAAATAATTAACCCTAAAAATAGGTATATGGCAATTATATAAAGAGTGACATATGAATATTTAATGCAAATGACGTTATTGGCAGCCATTTTGACGTTATCTTTGATAACCCTGTCCCATAAGTACACAGCTATACTTTATTTGGTTTCATTTGATTCACAAACTAATAAATGTAATAGTAGAAAGATAATTTGCAACTCTATGAGGAAACAAGGACTTGGATTTGTCAGTTACATAAATACGTTATGATGTTTTTATAGATTCAAGTACCCCAAAAACCTAGCAGTAGATACAAAAATTCCACCCCTATGATGAAAACTGAATGATCTATTGCTAGCTGAGAGGCTTGGTGGCCATCTTGGACGCCACTTTGAAATAACAACTTTCCCGGAGTCTAATTTTTGTAAACTATTGACATATTGTTAAACGGATCCTGTGGTCCAGGAAATCACCATTAAAAAATGACTTGAAATTTGTTAGAGGTTGAGCTTTATTTTTTTCATATTTTGATCCGTCAAAATATATTTGAAAGCCATACAGGCCTCAAAACATTTTTGAAGACTGTGTAAAGGCAAACACCGTCCACACTGGAATAGCCCCTGAAGGTGCAGGGGTGTATTACAAGGACAGGGCATGTCGATGTGATCTGACAAAACAGGCAACTGACAGCTTTGAAAAGGGACCCGTCAATACAGTTTGACAGAAACCCATGATTAGGGGCGTCAGTAAAGGGGGGGGGATGGGGGTATATATACCCCCCACTTTTTGGCAAGGGGGATGGCCAATGTAATCACCCCCCCCCCCCCCCACTCTTCAGAGAATAATATTATAATATTGCAAATGAAATATATTAATAAATAGAATTAAAGACTTTGGATCCATTTATTTACAATGTTACATCTAAACCTTGCTTAAATTCACAAAATATCTTATTTTCTCTTATAACATTATAATTATACGAAATATGATTAAGTATATATATATATAATTATAATAACCATATATATATATATATATATATATATATATATATAGTTGAATATGTCACTCAGAGACGTTGAAAAAGGTATAAATATATAAATACATGTGTGTGTATACATATATATATATATATATATATATATATATATATATATATATATATATATACAAAGTCATCCCCCCACCCTGAAAGAAAAATTGACGCCACTGCCTATGAGAGAAAGAAAGCAGCAGCAGCGGTACCTATGAAACCAGTAGGATTTCCTGGCAGATCAGGAACAACTTTCTTGGTTCAAACGAATACACAAGTGACATGAGAGACGCACATATAGTCAAAACATTAACAGACTTCCAAGATGTCAATGACTTGAGTTCAGACAACAAACAATACTTGGTGCAAAGACTGTAAGGACAGAGTCAATGGTACAGATCTTAAAGAGGTAGTAGAATAAATTACGTTTTAAATTTCTTTTCCAACATCATATTTATTCATACGCGGTAGCATTTTTTCTAGAATACGATTACCTATGATGAATTTGACCTATATTTTCGAGTCCTGACTTCAAAGTCTTGCAATAATGTAAACGTTGAGACATGACCATTTTGGTGTAAACGACATGGAATCGGCAGACATTTTGGACGCCATCTTGAATTTACCAGTGATAACTCTGCGATGGTTCAGTTGATTTCAATGGATCGCTTGACCCCAAAAACCTATTACTAAATACCAATGGTGCTACTCTAAGATGCAAAATAAATGATTTACGGTCAACTGTAGGGTTCATGGTGTCCATGTTGACGGTATCATGTGCTTTCCTGTCACGTGGAAACCAAACCATATTTAAGATTGTCCCATTGAATTTCTTGGCCCAAGAAATAGATATCAAAATTAAAACTCTAGGATTAAAAACAAACGACTTATGGTACAAAGTGCTTTGTCTGTCATATAGCCAGTGGTTTGTGGCCCTGTATATATTACAGAGCCAGAATTGGGTCCACAACAGAACATGGCCCTGGCCTGGCGGTTGAACACTATGTTCTCATTATACCCGACCGGCTACAGGACAGTCTGTTCAACACGCCGACCAAAAGAGAGTCTGTGATTGAAGAATGAGACAATAGCTCTGATTTGTCAGACATAGTGTCTTAGAGGCCAAAGATTCAGCGCTATTTAATAATCACACGTGGGTATATTGTGACATGGATACACCTGGCAGAATAAAAACGTTGCTAGCTTTATAAATAAATACTAGGAGATACTTTGTAGGTAAATTCCTGACCCGGAAGTTATTGAACACCTACCGTTTGCTAGAGTGACCTAGCTACAGGGGCTACCTCGCTGCAGGGGATTTCTTGCTCACAAAAATGGAGACTCAAACGATTTGGTTTATAGCGGTAGCGGCGCCTGACGCCTGCCGGAGAGATCAGATGGAGAGAAACGACTAGATTTAAGTCAGTTTATGTAGGCATGCGTTAGGCCAAAAACAAACTAAATAAAAGGTATAGTTCTCAGGGACCGCCCACGTCAATTTTAACTTCCGCATCATAAATTTTTATTTTTTTTTTCTAGAAGGTAAAATAATACAATTTTGATTGAATTTTCTTTGTTATGTAGTGTTTTTACAGGTTAAGCAAAAAAAATCATATATTTTCATGCTTTTCCCTTATCATATGACATTTTTTATCAGATCATACAAAAATAAATAAAAAAAATTAAATATCGCCCGCTCGCCCGCACTGGTTTCTGAAAAGAAAAGTGCCTGAGAACCATACCTTTTTTTCGCCTTATGCAGCCGGGCACTTGTTAACACGGGCGAAACTGTCTCCACATTATTAGCATGTTACGCTATGAGCTCTTTTAAACTAATTCGATTATTGGACAAATAAGAGGTTGTTGGATCAGGATGCACGGCAGATTGAACAATTTATTTAATGCAACGTGGATCTGTGGATCATCCCGCCATACAGTTCTAATACACTAATTTGCTAGATGCAGCAATTGTCTTTAGTAGTTTTTCTCCTGTGCCTGCTTTTTTTATTCAATTCAAAAACAGTCTTCGAAGAAAAGTCAAAACGTTATGCCCGTTAACGTTATGATAGGAAGGGACATCCTAGAGGCTAGGGCACTAGTAGTTTGCTTGCAGTTTTTTCCAGTCATTTTGTCTTTCATATAAAAGAAGATTCCTTTTTAAAGCACCATCCTCCCCAAGCAAGTTGACCCCCAGGGAATTCCCAGAAAAGTGAGTTTCAAGATTCACGTTGTTCACAGTAATGATAATAATGAGAGTGCAACTGGGTCAGTAATTAGGCAAACATACAGAAAGCTCGCTTAAATTCATTATAATCTGCAGGGTATATTCATATCACATAACAGAGCTTGACTCTGTGTGGGAGATTGCCAGACCGCGGGCATGAGCAGGAGCCGTCATTTGTCACTGCATGTCAGCTCAGCAGTGATGTCACCAACAGGGTAAACCCCTGTGACTTTAAATTTTAGTTCTCATCAAAACCTAATAATAACTAACAGAGTAAGCCCCAAATATTCAGGGAAGAAAGATAACAACATTTTGCGACATTTAAGTCATTTGAAAAAAATGACTGTGACGTCACGCTTTGCACTAGCCAGTGATGTCAGGGCCGAGTCTCTGTTCTGGATGAAACCCTCCCTACACATATCACCATCACTAGCGCCATATCGGCCCGCTGACATTACGACCAGATAACTGGCTGCCAGAGTGCCTTTACATCTAAGTCTGAGGATCGAATTTTTAGGCACCATGAGGATGCAAATTTTTTCGTCCTTTTTGACAACTCCTCATGGCCTACAGGTACACTATCCATTGACATTAACCAGACTAAGCGATAGCATTTTAGTGTACTTTCAAACAACTCCAAACATGAGCGTGAAAAAGTCCGTTTTAATTCATCATATTGGTTAACCCCTCTGCATGTTTGTTGAATTTCTAACCGCATGAATACAGGCATGGCTCGCATGGGTTACTAGATGCAGCCAACTTGTACACGATACAGGAAACGACTCGTTACCATAGAGACGGGGTTTCAGTTTGGATTGTGGGTTCACATGTATTCTCTTGTGTTTATTCATCATTGGTAGCATCATGTTAAGATTATGGGCTGTTTACCACAGTATGGTTGCAACATGATGGAAGACCACTGCGATGCATTCCTCGATATTTCTTGTATCACGACTCAAGTGGGCTTACAAACCAAATTATCATTGCCTACTGAGTCGGGTTGTCACGGCTACACCACCACGTGCTTTTAGGATTATCTATCCTTTGAGGATGGCGGAGGCTTTCATTCCTTAGAATGCAGATTTCTAGTTGTACGAGTAAACTTACATGGATGGATCTTTTGAAGTTTTCTTTCTGCCATTTTGCGTTCATATAAAACTCTCAGCAACCTTCTCAGAATCATGACTATTATAAATATCACAAAAAAAACAATAGTTTTGTGGAAAATCCAACAGTTTATTCCAATTTTCAAGTTAAACTTTAAGCACTACAGTGACAAAATCATTTCCATCTACTATGCTTAGCATTAGAAAAAGAAATTTGCCTTTCAGCGCCATCTATTGGTGAAACCAAAACAAAATTGGATTAAAATACTGGTTTCCTGTATTTATTCACTTTAAAATATGGATGAGTCTACAGGCTTCTGGCTATTTTTATATTGCAATTAACTGAAGTATGTTTAGGTACAACTTTAATGTGAAAATTACAAAGGAAATGTTTAGAGTTTGATTATGAATTAAAGATGGATTACCCCAGTATTCTTTTAGATAACAACAAGCAAAAATGGGAACCTATGGTTAAAACACTTATGTATATATAAATCCAGTTCTATCACAGACACTGATGACATTCCCCGTGAGACAACAGATTTGCCCGAAAACTCTGTTTTAGGGAACTTTGGTAACCTTCCTAGAAAGTTTATGAGTGCTCTATTTTCCCAAATTTGTTGTACGTTTTATGGTTCACAGAGTTTGAAGCTTAGAGTTAAAGATATTGCATCTCACACTACTGCAAATGAAAGTTGAGATGTATTATGAAATTACGTCCAACATCACATAAATATATTGTATTAAACATAGCCGGGAGAAAACCATTACGATGTTAATTAGAAATGCGTTTCCTGAAAATGTTTAATTCTATGTATAGTTCATATAATTATCTTATTTCATATCTTAATATATGAAAATTAGCCAATTGCACTACAGAGATTTAGACAAATAACCGATTGTTTTGACTGTACTATGTATATCTAGCAGATTTTGACAGGACAAATTTAGAACATATTTTTACCGTGATAAGCTCAATAAGCAGGAATAATGGCTTCTTATTGTGAACACCTACTGTTTTGTTGTAAAGCAATGTCACGACGATATATATTATTGAACAATTTTGTACGAAATAAGTATATAATTGTAATAACTATAATAATAATAATAATAATAATAATAATAATAATAGTTATATGTATAAAAATATGTTGCTCTGATAGGTGGTTTAGCTGTAACCATATATATTTTAATAAAATTTAATATAATTATATATATTTTTGCAAACCTGACATCTTGGTGTCCATTCATTCAAGTTCATGTGCGTGTTTGTGTTCGTTTACTGACAATATAACTAACGCAGTCGTTATTGGAATTCCATGAAATTTTAAGGTTACCTCGGGGAAAGGTCATGAAGAATCAATAAGATTCCTGCTCATCATCCGGCTCATGATCCGGTTCCATAAAGGGCCTCCAGGTTTTACACACAATTGCTATCACATACATGTATGATGTATGTCCAACTGAACATGGAAATATGGGCCAAATAAGTGAATGCAAACATGTCTTGGAACATATGCACCAATGAATCTGGGAATATGAGGCAATAAGTGATAAAAACACGGGATTGCGGAGTACCCCACATTAAGAACCTCCTACATGGCGGAGGCCTGCATTCCTGATAATGCATATCTCTACATTTTCACTACTGGTACCGACCAGTGATTCAGAAAGAAGTAATTCTTCCAATATGTCTTCAACATGCAGTCAAATAACAGTATGGTCGGTTCAATCATATTTCTTTGTTAATTCATAATAATACAAATTGTTTAATTATTGATGGGGATGGGGATCATTTTATCTGTTTGCTCCAGCAAAAACAAAGCTATTTTGTTTATATTTAACGTTTTTTTATTTGACGTATTACCTATCTATTTTTTTAGATATTCTGCTTTACTGTTGGTCTATTTTAATTGCAAACCCATATTAATTGGTAAAATATATAAATATATATAAATCGAAACCCTTAAACAGAGCCCCATAGAATGCTTTGAGACAAAAAAATATTGTGAATCCACAGTATTAAAATTTCATCAACGTATGTCTTAAAACCTGAAACATTTTGTTCTACTTCTGCTCCTACTCAGTGTAAAATAATAAATGATAAGAAAAAAAATTCTTCTGAAAAAATAATCTAAAACTACAATTTATTGTGAATCCACAGTATTAATATTTAATCTACCTTTTTGGTAGGCACTGATTCTGATTGCGCCGTGATTTAGACTTTCGCATTTTTCGCGCGGGCTAATCTTTCACAAATCAAGGGATGAAGAAAATATGAAGGTTGTTCGTACCATTTCTTATCTACAGAGAAAACCATATGGTCATGTCCAGGGCTGCCTGCGGGTTGCCCAGGGCCCCAGTTTGTGTAAGTCATCGGCGGACCTGATCCCAGACCCCACATCCACTGTCCCTCTGTCTTGGAATCCGAACCTGATGTCCAGTACATGCCACCTGTAAAAAGATGCATATACTGTAGTTGGTTTCATATTCACGGGTTAAATTTTCGCGATTTTCCCCTTTCCAGTGTTCCGCGAGGCTTCCATTTTTGCGATCATATGCACCATATTAAAACCTAAACAAAATGAAACTGCTATTATATGATTTAAATATATCAAATAATATGTATGCTAAATTTTAACAAGCAAATTCGTGGAATTATTATCCCCGCTTCCGCCTCTTGTTGCCTCTCATGCTTGCCTTATCAATGTGCTTTAGTTTTTATGTTAGTCTGTGTGTCTGTACGTCATACTGGCTCTTTTTTTAGTTTCCATGGTGCCCTGTAGATGTCTCCACATGTCATAATCTTGGTTGTGAAATAGGACCAAAATTTGATATTTTTGGGTTTGAAGCTGCTGCGAATAAATTTTCAGATAGACACTCCAAAACCAATCCCAACCAAGGTATGCATGAAAGCAATCAGTGACCCAAATTTGAATGAAATCGGATGATATTCAGGAAAGTTATTGCACAGAAACAAAACCTGACGGACGGACAGACAGAGGGAAAGAAGGACAGAAAGAGGGAAGGACAGACAGATAGACAAACAAACCCAAATCAATGTTCCCGGTTCCTTCCAAGGAAGCGGGGACAATAACTGGACGGGGACCCAAAGGAACGCTGAACGACTTCATTGGCCTTCGATTGGCCTTTCATGAGGGGCCTTCCTATTAACGAGGGTTTAATTTTCGCGATAATTCCCGTTTCGCGAGCATCGCGAATTTTAAACGTTCGCGAAAAACAGGAGGCTCTTGTTACAATTACTTTCACTGCCCACCTCATCAAACAAAACAGCTAAAACGGCGCTGACAACTGAAAACTGAAACTTAACATTTCGCGACCTTCAGATCAACATATAATATAAATGTAACACAATATATAACCATATAATGAAATGTAGGGAAAATAGGTAATCTCACATATATATACACAAAAACATTACAAACTTACGGAGATTCATATTCCTAATATGCCTAATATGATTCTGTTCATCCAGGCTCTCCACGGATAGCAGCGCGGAGTTACATTTGCGACACCATGCACTGGCCCTTGTAAGGTTTAGATGTAAACGGAATATCTTGTAACAGGAAGGCCTGAAACGTGTACCTTGACGCTGTCCTCTGCGGAACAGACTATGAAAACCACGAGGACACAGACTTCCTGCAAACATTAATATTAAATAATAATAATAATAATAATAATAATAATAATGAAAATTAAAATAATAGTAATAAAAGTAATAATGATAATAATAACAATTATCATAATAATTATTATCATTATATCATCATAAATAGTATTTTTGAATCTTAAAATGATAATAATAAGAAGAAGAAGAAAAGGAAGAAGAACTATTTTATAAAGGATGGTACTATTACTACTAATAAAATGATGATGACAATAATAATAATAATAATAATAATAATAATAATAATTATTATTATTATTATTATTATTATGATCATTGTTATGGAAGTATTTTTAAATCTCCCATAATAATAATAATAATAATAACAGTAATAATAATGATAAATGTAAGAAAGAATGAATGAATGAATGGATTTATGAAACTCCCATAATCAGACGCTCTCATAGACGCAGGCACGGATTTTCCCCCCTTTTATCTTTCTTTTATAAATGATATTAATCACATTGAAAGTAGACAGAAAGGCATATATAATATGTAAAAATATATATAATATATAAATATATAAGAAAAAAATTAAGAAATAGGAAAGTCATACACGTATTAACCTGTGCATGTACACATACAAAAGCATTACAACATATATTGGTATGAAATACTCAGGTATAACTTTCACATATAGTGTCACAAGTCTCTGAAAAATGATTTTAAAATGTCTATCATCTGTATCATGAAGAACATGCTGTGAATGAGGTAAAACAATCCGCTACACCCTCATTAGAGGGCAAGAGGATTTACCTATTATCTAGTGCAAACAAAAATAAGTTTGTGTAATTGTAATACACATATTGATTTAAAGAACTGTCTCTTCTATGCCCTCAATAATTAAATAATTATACACTTTATAGGAGCCCATTTTCCCTCTATTTAAAGCAATACACTTTGCTATTTGAAATATATTTTCTATGAAATGTCGATTCCCTGCTGTGTTGGTGTCTGTTTATAACATCTTCTAACATACAAGTACCGTTTTATCATCAAAGATAGAAAATTCAACCTTTGCTGCTCAAAGCAACCCAGTATGACTTTTATATCAACAAAGTAAACGAACGCTTCACTGAGTCATGTAGTTTCAATATCTGCAAAATCCCATCCAATATAAGTTTTGAAAAGGTGCAGTCCCATAACAGATGTATTAAAGTTTCCTTCTGGTTTCGACAAAATCTACAATCAGCACTTTCTACAAAAGAGCCTTTTATATATTTCATCATCAGAATCTAACATCTAATCGGTTTTTATTTACGTATACTGTTGCTGTATTTTTCTTTTATATATTCTTTGATTAATATCATATATACTCTTTTGTAAACGTGTCTTTATTGAGAAGAAAGTTATCCATTCCATCTGAAAATGATCTGGTTTTCATACCAGTTTCCTTTTTTCCTAGAATAATTTTCCATTTACCTGGAATTGATGCTAGTATTCTATTGTGACTTAAAAAGTCTATTTTAACAGAATATTTTTGACAAAATGTTTTTACGATTTTAACAACATAAAAATACTATATGTTATACAATTCTTTTAATGGCCAGTTTTATAGTGTCCAACAAGAAAGGTGGAGAATTTTTTTTTGTTTTTATCTGCAGTATTTGTAATACATGTTTTAAATTTGTTAAAAAGCCACACCCTTTCTCAATTTTTAATATTTGTAAACATATATCTATTGCGCAGTGATCAGTTTTGTGGTCAGGTAATATTTCTGCACAATATTTACGTGGTTCAAAACACCTGTAGAAATTATAAAAAAAATCCAATTTACTTGCTGTATATATGGGATTTTCTATTGAACAAGTAAATTTTTAATCTTTGGATTCAAATAATAAAGTTTCATTCATGCATACATTCACTATGCATTCAACTCTGTTTGTTAATTGAAAAGGAGTGGGCAATTCTATCCTTCTTAATATCTAAAATAGCATTCCAGTCTCCTCCTGCTATATTATTTTCGTTATTACTATTTTCCAGTTTGCTGAATATTCTAGAATAAAATTTAGTGTCTACAGTACTGTATTAGTTCCATACACATTAATCAATTTTAATTTGACATTATGAAAAGTGATAGCTAATATTATGAATCTTCCCTAATAATCCTTATATGTATTGTACATTTCTTAGTTGACATTATTTTTTATATAAATGCTTATATTTTTTATATAGGCATTCATAATTATCTTCAGCTTGTAAAGCGGTAATACTAATATTACAGATGGGAGCTGCATAGTTGGTGTGACTCACGCCTGTATTGATAGTAACATTAACATTAGGAGTAATGATATGTGAAATACATAGTATTTATGGTTTGATCAGCATAATTAATTATGATGAACATTCACAACCTTAGTGATTTGTAAAGCAGAAAAAAAGTAAATATATTTATAAAAGTAATTAGTGTTCCTCAAACGACAGTTCTAAACTTCACGAGTCTGTGCCGTCCTTTACTAGAGACCCCCATTGTCGCTCAGTGTTTATTTTGTTGCCATCAGCTGTTTGCGACGCTGCTGCCGTATGTACGCGAGTTTTTAAATCCATCGCTGTTAAGTCTTCAGTGAACCTGACTTTTTTCCCCTCAGATTTTTTACATTTTGCTATTATCAGCTTTCTGAGTTCCTGATGTAAAGCCTAACTAATATATGTCTCGGTCTAGAACTTTTCTGGCCTGTTCTGTGGGCATTTCCTATTGCCCTAATAACGTAAGTTTCCTATGTGTCCCAGTTTATTTTGGGTAATTATTTTAGCTGCGGTTGTTTTACAATTTTCTGCTTTACCGATTTCTCCAACTCCCGTTATCTTCAAATTTCACTCTCTCTGGTATCGATTTACCTTATTTAACCCTTCTGAGACTTTCAGTTACATGCTTTCAAATTGTGCGTTCTTATTTTTATTTTGCTCCTTGACAAGCTGTAACTCTCCTCAGGTCCGCTAATTGTCTTCTTCATTCTCTCTTATCCCCTTTTAGTTCACTAACTGTAGTGTCCAGCGTGGTAAGGCCAGTTTCTATCGTTTGTGTGTTTTTCTTAATTTTCTTCTGCTCTGAGGACAGACCTTCTAATTATGTTTTCAGTTCCCCATGCATGTTGTTTATTGACTGTCTAATGTATTCGTCCGAGGTTTTCACTAAATGTTCCATTTCAACTAATGCGTGTTTCAATAGGGTACGTCACTCACCACAGCGCTTTCATGTTCGATAGTCTCAGCCTGAACTTAACTTCGTTCAACAAATCTTTGTTCATATTTGATGATGACTGGCTTGGCTTTTTCCGTTTTTTGTTTTGCCATGTTATATTGCTGGTTTTATGGCACAGAGTTAATATATTTTAGATCATGATAAACTTATAAAGGAGATACATGCATAGTAGTAAACCCAAACTCTGCCAAAATATATAATGTTAGATTTGTTTCACAACAAGTAATTGCAAGAATTTTCGACTTTAGAGCTGCAGCCTCAGCTAGGGGGCCATAAACAAATAAAGACCTTGCAGATCCCTTCAAAATTGTAACTTAAGTATTATCATATAATAGGAAGAATAAGGTACAATGTTTTGTTCGAAACAATCGAATAATGCTCGTGTTGACCGGGCGAAAATAGTCCCAATTCACTTAAATTATATACATAAGATACCTTTCTCTTGATGATTTGAGTTCTCTTTACTTGTTTCACCAGGTGCGGAGGTATTTTCTGCAGAAGCTATGATGAATGAGACAATTAATATAGACCTTGTAGCTTTCTGTACATTTTGATGTATCACTTTTTAATATAAGCTTCATTGAATTTCGTTTTGACCTAGAAAAATCGTTAAACGGAATTAAATGAATAAACAGATTATAACTTTTTCCATTGTCCTTTGCGCGTTTTGCAAGTTCCAAAGGTAATCTATGCAACAAAAAATAAATAATAACCAAAGCATATCAAACATAAACCTTGCAGATATTTAAAAATTTTCCAGCGAGGTAACCAAACCAAAAGCTCTAATGTTTTACATCGCAACACCGAACAGGCCTGATCAAAGGGTGGCTTAGCATTGTATTCAATGGACATACAAATAATACCTTTATCGCCATGGTGAGATACCTCTTTTCTCGTTCCGTCAGCAACTAATCCATATCCTACAAAAAATCAAATTAGCTGTGATAGAACAAACGCAGATGTTACAGCTATTCCCGTTAAGTATGACCCACCCATGTGCTCTCGCATACAGGAAGCCCAGAGGGTATTAAGTTAGATGCCTTTTAAGCGGTTGTGACACTCCATTCCCAAAGAACACTTTATTTGTATTTGTGTGAAACAAGATTACAGGCACCGTTATTTAACACATTTTATTAGGAAAGGTGAATTTCTAAGTGTTTAAAGGAATGATCTGACAAAGTAACCTGTTTGATTTTGTATACTGATTTGCATAAGTGCAGAAATATATTTTAAATTTAAATGTCTTCATTGTATTTAGTGTACGAGAAAGGCATTTTTCCGACATATAATGATTTATGTTAGAACACCTGCGTGGCCTGGCTTTTATCAGCCATATTATGTAGATTTCTCTCTTCGGGACCCCTCAGGCTGTGTGGGACTAGGGCTTTTACGGCCAATAATCGTTAAAGTATGACTTATAGGTTCTTTTTTAAGACCCAACTAATGTTCTGCTAAAACTCTTGGGAAACCCAAAATTAGAAAACAGTGACATATTCGTTGACCTTTCTGACAAAAATGTTTACGATAATTTAGCAAATCACGCTTCCCTTAGTGTTTAAGGCTATACGAAAAATATATACAATGGAATCACAGCTGGAAATCTGTAGGAAGGTGTAGCCAATTGCGGAATTGGGAATGAAACCGAGGAATTCCCTGTAAATTATTTTGAGAAAAATCTAAGTAGACATTGGATATATAATTAAAATTTTGTCTGTGATGTATGCAAATGAGCGCTTTCCATGTAGCTATATGCTTTCATCAACATAAAAACTTCTTCGTCTTGAGAAGTGCTAGCATTGTACAAAAAAAAATAAAAATAAATAAAAATCGATCGATTTTAATACATATATAACCAATACCTTTGCCTTGACCATCTAATGCATTTTCTACCGTCCTTGTGTCGCCAGTTGTTGAAGTTTTCCCTGATGTAACTGATATGGATTAGACAGAACAAATCTAAACCTTACATATTTCTGTATATTTACTTTTTGCACTGATATGAGCAGATTAATAACAATTATAAAGTATATAGGCTTCATGATTCCAATATGAAAACAAAGAAGGATTTCGCGGTGAAGTTGTAAAATATATCCCAAGCATTCAATGCATACGCAACCGATACCTTTCATTGCATGATCGAACGCCATTTTGTTCGTTTCATTAGTTACCGCTGTAAACTCCAGCAACAGTTAAAATAAAATTAAGGATATAGAAAATTTTACTATCACAAATTTGTTGATTAAAATCAGAAAATTATCCTACCTTTGTTCGATATAAAGTTTAAATTCACATTCGCAAAATGTAAGAGATGTAAGAGATGTAATTGATCTAATCAAATGCCCCCATTGTATACAATAACAATATAAATACGACATACACGTACCTCTCTCTCCGTGTACATCTCCCTGTTTTAGGCTTAAGCCAGATACCGAGGTGTTTCCTGAAAAATGATAAAGGATTAAGACCAATCAGAAATGGTCCTCTAAAGGTTCACAACTTTACGTTTATCTCTAAACAATGGAATTTAGAAAATTCCCATGAACTTCCACGAGCTTCATTATTTCAATCGGAATACTTAGGAAAATATCATGTTGACCCAGTCAAGAGATCTAATTTTATTTAGAGGAAATATTTCCGATACCTTTCTCAGCATGATTGGGTACACCATTCCTTGCTTCGCCGGTGACCGAGGCATTCGCTGCAAAGATTAAACTTTTTTCTTTAGGGAGAACAAATATACCCTTTTACTTGTTTTTGCTAATATGAGCAAATAAACAACAATTATGAAGTATACAAGCTTCATGATTCCAATAGAAAAAAAATTTCGCATTGAAGTTGTAAAATTGACCTATTGTATTCAATGCATATGTAACCGATACCTTTCTTTGCAGGATCAGATACTTCTTTCCTCGTTTCGTCAGTTAAAGATGTATTCCCTGCAAACGTTAAAATAGATGAAATAGAAGTTCTGTCTGAAGTTTCAGTATCTACAGTTTTGAATATCAAAATTAACAAAAAGCCCAACCTTTGCTCTGAAGTTTCAAATTGACAATCACAACATTCACACGATCTAGTAAAATGCTTCCATTGTATGTAATAAAACTATCAATATATATGATATATACGTACACTTCTCTGCGTGAACAGGTCTTTCTTTAGGAGTTCCGGCATTCACAGAGGTATTTCCTGAAAAAGAAGTATCTACCAATGAGTGATGGTCCCCCGAAGATTTGCACATTTGAATTTATTTCTAAAATATGGAAATGAGACAAATTCTGTGAACTATAAACTTCATTATTTCAATGGAATACACAGAAGTTCATGTTGACCTGGATAAAAGGTCTCATTAAAAATGAATGAAAATATAACTGAAACATTTCTCGGCATGAGTGTGTACATCATTCCTTGCAGCAAAGATTAACACATTTAAGGCAGAACTAATATAGAAGTTACATTTCCCCTTTAAAATTGTCCTTTAAATATGAAAATTACGCAATCATATAAACTATACGATTCAATATTTCATTTGCAACAAAGGTATTAATGTTTTTACATATAATTGATACCTTTCCCTTGAAGACTAGAGTTCTCTTTGCTTGTTTCACGAGTATAGGAGGCATTTCCTGCAGAAGTTAAGATAAAGCAGATCTTGCAGTTTTTTTTGTACACTTCAATTTATATGTATTTTCTGTACGCTTCATTGTTAAAATCGGAATATATGTAAGAATTCATTTTGACCTAGTTAAATGTTCTTATTGAATAAGTAATAAATAAACTACTTTTGACTTTTGTCCATTGCCATTTGTTTTTTCATTGTTTCGCAAATTTCCTAGGTATCGCAACTAATACCTTTATTGCCTTGGTGGAGTTCCTCCTTTCTAGTTCCGTCAGCGACTGATGAATTTTCTACAACAATAAAATTGGTTGTGATAGAATAAAAAGTAGATTTCACAGCTTTTCCAGTTTAGTATGTTCCACCCATGTGGTGCTCACATATAAAAGCTAGGAGGGTATTTATTGGGCTGTGACACCCTATTTTCAAAGAACACCAGAAAAATATATTTACATGCACAATAAGATGGACAGGACCAATTAATAAACACAAAATTTACTGCTTAAATAGCCAAAGGTAGAGGCCTGAAGCGACCTAGTCCTGATTATAAATTTTAATAATTGGTCAGAATTATCAATCCTGACCTGTTGTGCCAAATGCGTAACACATATGGTTCTCTATTTGCTTGGCAGGGCATTGTCCGTGGGTTCCTAGCACCTGATGACAAGTTCTGGTTCTTGTCCTCATGCCGGTCTGACACTGACTCCAGGCTCCCCATTCAGTCCATTGAAACATTCGGCTCCCTAGGGGAAAATAAGTTACGATTAGGGATACTTAAAGTCACCACTAACTAAACACGTATACTTAAATTAATATTTCTTCTTAATATAAATGATACAATGCTTAGTAGATGGATCACCCTTTTTCGTACCCATTTAAGCGTATCTATGGGCAAATAATTTTGAGGTTTCTATCAGGAAACCTCAGACCAGTTGATGCATCGTTTTCATTGCACATATTTATGCCATTTATCACTGTACATTAAATCTAAAGGATTGATGGCTTAATGTTCATGGGAAATTCAAAGAGCTTTTAATTTTTGTTAATTTGATTAAGTGTTTTACAGGTTTGACTTTTTCAGTTAAACACACTGTGAATTTTTAATAGAACTTAATGATGCTCCTTGATTTTGGGATATTTTTGGTAAAATAAAATTTGATGTGGTTGCGAATAAAGTGTGCCGAATCAGATAGGACTGTTTTACACTTGAGGAGATATAAGCTTTATCCTGAGTGCTGCTGTAGATAATAAATCAGATGTATTACAGGGTTTCCTTTATCAGTGAACCAAACGGTTGATCTTTAATAGGACTAAATGACGCAGTGAGCCTATCCAAATAAATGGTATGCTCATAGCCTCGTCTGTCTGTTTATTCGTTTGTACATTACCAGGATTTACGCATGAAACTGTTGAACCGATTTCCATAAAAACATTTCGTTGAGGGGTTGGGTATTGGCCGAGGTCGGCTTAAGAGGTGCACAGAATGGAAAATTGCGGATGAAACTGCATTTCTAGTTGAATTTACAGGCAGTTCTTGGAATCTTTAACAAATTCATATACAATAATGGCTCACTGAAATCGATGAATAAATAAATACTGAATTCGCATATTTACGCTGAAAAAATCCGAAGTCCATCATACTAAGTCTCATTTCCTGACTTATATTCTCCTTGTTGACGCGTCATTTTTTTTTATAATAAATTGACATTTTCTCCGGGCATGCGCACCGCTCATCACGATCACCTGGTGTGTTCATGTGAAAAATAAAGCCGGCACTGCTTGCATTTGCAGAGTGAAGTTAGTTGCAATCCAGAGGCTCCAACAGGTAGATGGCAACTTAAATCTGTCCAATCAGCTACCTTTTGAAAAAAGAATTTGTTGGATATCTGGCTTCCTCCGTGTATATATAAATGAACAAGGGTTATTTTGGTTGTGAAAGGTTCTTATAACGCCTGCGTGAAGGATGTATGAACTTGTGTATCAACAACATGTTTGTAAACACAGTAATATTGACAAACGGGAAAACCATGTAACCAATTGTGGTAGGTTGCATATATACAGTGGTAGAAAGGTCACTTGTTGCAAAACGCCATTTGCAAAGCTCTGGCTTACCTGACTTGCTGCCAGATGCCCTTGTTGAATTTGATTATTTTGGCGTGTTCCAACATATTATAAATACGAAGATATATATATATATATATATATATATATATATATATATATATATATATATGTATATATATATATATATATAAACAAGCAGCCTGTGTGCAGTGATATCCACGTTTTCTGGCCATTTTTCTAAATGCTCCAAGGGATTACCTTTATTACGTTTAGATAGGTGGTTGGGCCCCTTTAATAAAAGGTGATTTTTTTTATTATATTATTTATTATATTTATAAATATGTTCATAAACAAGATCCGAATTCTCAGTACCCCACATTGTCTGCACGCGTCGGTTGTATGATGCAAAAGGACAATTGTAAAGACAAAATATGAGCAAGTTTATTTGTTTTCCATAAGGCCATGGTCATTTATTTTACCTGTCATCTGATCCTGCCTGCGGGATAAAAATAGACCGCGAAGGTACCAATGCTATTAGGTCTAATGATCGTCACACTGTCTTTGTTCACCTAAGTTTTAAAATATATATTAAAATGAATTTTAGCTAGAAAAATATATACATATTTGGAATCCCTAGGATATCAGCTTTATAAAGATAACGGTTTTATTGTTGGTCTGAAGATTTAAAAATGTAAAGCATAATTTTGATCTGACCAAAATGCGATATATCTTGACTTTGGCATTAAGTATGCATTCAACCAGTATTTTATTAAAATGCATTTCGTTTATTTGCACCTATATTCTCTCTCTTCCTTCTTTAATTTATTTTCATAATACATGACAAACTGTTCAATGGTACATTGTTAAAAATGTTAGCTTTATAAAACAATATATCAAAAAAAAGAAAAAAAAAATCATATTTCATATTACATGTTTTCGAATGTATCTACAAAATTGAGAAACGTTATTTCTTGTGGTGTTTGAGAAAAATGCCTCTAAATATGGTGCACTTGACTAAAAAAGTTTCGAGAAAATGGCTAAAAAAATGGGTTGGGAAGAGTAATTTTGTCCTACCTGGCTGAAATTGTGATTGAAAGTGAAAGCTGTATAACATGAAACTATATATTGTTATTGTTATCTCCATCTTCAATTGCTCTGAACTATTTATTAATTATATAAAGTGATTTTAATAAAAAATTTACAAGTCTCTCCAGACTCAGAAGGGGCAGTGCTTATGATCCCAACACTAATTGAGGGTCAATAACTAGGGCCCAGCTTATGAAGATAAGCAGTGCTCAAGCTCTAAAGACCTGCTACTGATAGCCACAATCACAGATATCAGTCAACTTCAGTCCATTTGCCTACTTATCAGCAACTGGAGAATGTGGTGGTTCTCTTTCGACAAATATGTGGTTTGTTTAGACCCCACGTGGGGTTATCAAGTCAAGTATTATGCTACTTTTTCCTAATGTAGACCTATATTGTCAATTGTCAATATTTGTTACAAGGTGGGTATAAAAATGATCTTGAAGTTCACTAATTTCTGAAAAATGACCATTTTATGATTTTTAAACGAATATTTGACCTTAATGCATCTTGAGAGATTGGTGCGCTAACGTTTGAAACAAAGTTTAACTAATTCATAAAGTGAAATATGTTGCTTACCTAAAGCACACAATAGGATAAAAAATGTATATATTATTTAGGGGCAACAATACTCATTGTAAGGGTCGATTTAATCAATAACGAGGACTTTCAGAAACATTCATCTTTTTATCGATCCAATCGAATCTTTTATCAAACGCACAACTTTGTCATTGAAGGATTTGCACTCGTATACATTGCGAATCCAGTTATGACTAAAATATCAAATATATATACGACAGTACGTCAGATCGCGAACCGTATCGACACAGCGGATCGATGAATGCAGCCCTGTAAACCTTCATGTGCATGTTATTTTAAGTTAATAATATTAGCGAATAAAACATTTAACAGTTTGAATCAACATATTGTGGATATAAAGTAGGCAATACTGTTTAAGTGAGTGAAAACCTATTAGCATAACAGAGTTTTTAACAAATGCACGTTATAATGATCCTGTGAAAATTATAAAAAAATAGTATGACCTAAGATCAGAATTGGGAGATAGAACCATAGCTACCAAGGGATGTCGATTCCTTTTCCACACAGCTTAATTTGGCATTTTGCCAAGCCGAAGTTGGCAGGAGTAGCAGGAGGAAACAGACCGCCATATGTCTCTCCAGTCTGCATCTGAAACCAGTGTTCTATACCATAATGGTTTAAAGCCGTCTAGGCAGGCAGAGGATCGATTAAAAACACGATGAAGTAATTTGAGATTATCCATTGTTCAGATTAACTGTAAATCGGATTCAGATTAAGCCACGGCAGGAATTTGAAATCGATTTTATTCTATGCCTGCTAAGATCTAGATAACCCCATGAAATGTTCCTTTTTTTTCTTTTGGGTATGTCCCTATGATGATGGTCTCTGGTATAACATGTACCATGTCTATCAAGACTAACAAACGAGATATTTTTAGAGATTAACAATAGCTTCCAATTTTTCTTCAGGTGTATTCTTTAATAAACATAACCAGTATAAATATATAAAATTTTAGCTTAATAAGTGACTTCCAAAGAATGCAAGAGTGAAACGGGTCCAGCATTGATATTAGAATCCTTGGGGGGGGGGGGGGGGATATTTGAAATGGAGTTAGGCTAAAGTCTTTACACCCGACCTCTGTATGCTGATAAAAGCAGCAGAATATACCCCTTTCTTTTCTGAAAACACGCATATTAGTTATATGCCTTTGAATATGACGTTTAAATCTATTAGTCTTGATAATTGTTTATTTTTTTAAGGGTTTTATATGTTTCCATGCAAAATATAAGGTATAATGCTTTATTTAATTTAAATTCATGATAGAGCCCGTTCTTGTCAGAGTGACACGTGCTAAATGCATTATTAACCTTGTAAATATTAAAAATAATATAAAAATTGGGTTATTATTCGGGTAATAAGCACTATTGAAAACGTCCAAATTATTTCAATTTTTATATATGGTTGTAGATAATGGGATAGATCAGTTTCATTTTTATTGCAGTGAAGCATCTGTCTCAAAATATAAACAGAACAATGTTATTGTTTACTTGGTATAACAGAAATGATTAATTTCAACTGGAATATGATTATCTTTTTTAAAATATTATACATGTGTCTGAGGGTGTGTCATTTAGCTTGATGTATTAACAAATGGGGCATTCAATTTGGTCGGCATTGAAGAATGTAAAGACGGAAATTGATAAATAAATTGCATAACAATGTAACTGACAACATTACTCTTCGTTGAATTATATGACTTTTTACTATCCATAAAAATGTTATAATATGTGACAACAAAAATATAAACGTTACATTTAAAATAGGTAATGAGATTTGTCTCGTGAATGGTATTGTAAATTGTGCTATTTTTATGTTTTCTGTTTAAATTAGCTAATTATCGTGTAGAAAAGCACTGAAAAATTCTATTGATAGAAGGATTGCTTAAACAGTTTCACTTTATAAGTTCTGTTGAAATGATAAAATAAAATTTAATAATAAATAAAATTGCAGTCCTAATAAGGGATGAATATCATCTAAAGGAATACGTTACTTTAAAAATTCATAGAAATACTGTTAACTTAATCTGGCAATACAGACGTATTTTGACCGATATCCGGGACTGACGGACGATGACCGATATCCGATATTATCACAGCTGACAGCTGTGATAATCGTATCAATAACTTCCCTAATGTTGTAATATCATCATATGCATTTTTACCCAGTTTTGGTACATGGCCTTTTAGGGTTTTTACCTAAAGGTATTCGCAACACCAGGGTCTTTCGGATCATCTATATCAATCATTGCGATTAGCTTTCGACTTATGTTCCATCTCGTCAAAGGGGGACTGTCATATTATATTTCTGCTCATTAAATGATGATAATTTAAATCATGAAATAGCATGAAATATATAATGTATGTGTTAAATGGCAGGGTTGTATAATGTCATAAATATGAAAGATAAGTGTATATTGTCAGATTTATATATATATATATATATATATATATATATATATATTAGCATGATGCCAGGTTTTCTGTTGTTTTCAGTCAAATATATTAAATTCATGATAAATTAGATAAATCAACAAATATAATAAATCCAGCATTTTTCAAACTGTCAAGCACATTCTTAGCTTAAAGAATATATACATGTCAAGGGGTGCCAAACAGTTGGTTTGTAAACTATTAAGGAAACACTTAAGCAATCCATACACGTGGTCATGAAGCAATCCTGAGACCTTACTGAAGTTGAAATGATTTTTCTTTTATTGCATATGTACATAGATTGCACAACAGATATGGATGGCATACAACTAGCCGTGACAAGCACGACTCGGTTAGGACCCCCTACTGAGTCGTGACACAAGCCAAATTTAGAACCGCCCTGCAAGTCCACGCCACGCTTTATAACCGTATCTATGCATACAGTCAGCAGGCAGACCGCAGGCAGAAATCTCTCATACATGCAGAACAATATACGAATATATCGGGTTATAACGGAATATTTCACACACATGGTAGGTGTCGTTGGAGAGATAAGAAACTTATCAAAATGTCCAGTGGGTTTATTTGAAGTGACACGATACTTGTAAGCAATGAGGCGTTGTCAAAAATGACGAAAATATTTGCATCCTCATTAACTCGATCCTCAGAGTTAGATGTCCAGGCAATCTGGCAAGCCAGTAATCTGGCCATAATGTCAGAGGGCCGATCTGGCGCTAGCATACAACGTGATTTTACACATATCAAATGTAGTACAAGTTAAGCATTCTAGAGTACAACAGCAATAGCACGGTGTAACATGTAAATATGTCAAATATATGTTTAGTATTATGAAATCGACAAAAAATTATGTATTGTGGGTAAATTTATGTAATTTTAAGAGATAACATCTGCACTGTGCATCTGCAAAATTCCGTTTCAGTTTGGGATACGTGATAAGATGGTAGCACACGATTGTTCTGGTGTCAACCAGCCTCGGTGTACCGCACCCACGGAACCTGCGTGTATAATCAACACCACTCTGGTTATAACACCGCAGAACCCCCGAAAAGCGCACTTGTTTGTTTGTAAGCGAAGCACGACTCTGGGTCACAGTCTGGGTCACAGACTCTTCCCGTCAGGCCTACAGAGCGCTGAACCTGGATGGGGGCCATGAAATTCCTTACCGATCATTGTGAGAGGATCTCACGATATCCCGGGGTTTGAGCCTTATGCTCTAAACTCAGCCCACAGAGGCCAGTTTTTGGGTCAATCGTCACAATATCATGCTCCGTATTACGTTCTTCGTTGTTCCAAAGTGGCTAAGTTTCATCACAGGGAGTTTTCTAAAACCGAGCTATCATATTACAAACTGCAAAACTTTCCACTTCCAAGGAATAAAACATATTTAGTGTTATAATTGACCCACATTAAAAAAAAACTCTTTCAAAAATTTGCAAGAAATGAAGTTAATAAACAATAAAACATGTAAAGAGAAAGACAAACCGGGATGAATACAAAATAATTTCATTAGATTCTTTTCATGATCGCGTGAGTAATGTTGTGAACAATCACACAAACGCACACACAAACACACAAGGACGAAGATGAACGCATACCCTCCTGTCCGATGCAATAAAGAATCGCAAAAAAATGTCTACCTATGGAAGCGGAGACCTTGACCACATGGAATGACTCTTCAAATGTCCAGGCCGAGGTTGTTAGGAAGAGCAGGCAGTACCACGTGATCATGGTCCTTCTGGTGTGCAACTGAACCCTGTAAAACTTTCTACATGAAGTGATTTAAAAGCCTGTAAAGAAATTATATCATTAGAAGTACAAAGGTATTACTTTTATAGGGGCAGTTTTCAAAAGGCCGACTATGAGTAAAATGTTGTAATTAAGTTTAGCAATGACTTTTATATAAATCTACATTTTGTTTGAAAGACGCATGAAAGCTGGGTGTTATTTAATAAGGCATTTTCTTTCGTCCCATATAATAGTTAATAAATTATTCCTGTACATAATGTAAACCTTTGTACGGAAATTTATATTTTCTGTCATAGAAACAGAAGCATACAAATTTATTATACGTTATTTATACAATGTCCATGGGATATATGTCGCAATACATCGTTTACATAAAAAGATGTGAAAACGTTTACGCATAAAGACATCTTTTGTGTCTAAATGTATTACTTGGACTCATAGAAATTAAGTCCTCCCTGTAAATGTCTAAAACATATCTGTCAGTGAGTATGTAATATTGACGAGAAGATTTGAGTTAACAGTTATAATAAGACAGAGGTGCGAAAATTTTTAAATGTATGAACCAAATGAAAGCAAAATCTGAAATGCAATTATATTCCTGATCACTCGGTACGCATATATGTAGAAAGTTCGAAATAACTAAGTTTAAGTAAGTTTAGAAGTTTGTATAAAATATTTAAAAATCTGTTCTGAGAAATATGTAGGATGTCAAGTAATATTAACGAAAATAATCGATAGGTATATTGTGTATTTTATTAAAAGGAAAGCAAATAAGATGGACTGTATTGGCAAAGGCAATTCAACCCCTTTGTTATGTTTCAGTTTAAGCCCAAATTACTTTCAGACGGTATATCGTAAAGAATGATGTCTCATAAAAAATTATTTCAACAAAGAGTTTAATTCAATGAAATTAACATAATGTTAAAAGCATGATCCTAGTAAAGCGTGTCTTTTTAAGTTGTATTTAGGTTCGCCTTTTGGTCGATTGATTAATAAATTCGGCTATAGATATGTTTGATATATTGTATGTCTACCTCGTCTTGTCTACTGCTAATTCGTCAGATGATTATGAAATAAGTGAAAACATCTCTTCCACGAATATGCGTACTGAGTGTAATTCTTGATTGCTGTATTCTGGACAGATGAGCTTGCAGACTGGCCCATAGGTAAAGCACAGGACTCAAAGACGGGAGATCGTGAGTTCGAATCCCAGTCGAGGCGGTGTGTTTTTTCACGCAGGGTGAGCGCTCTGTAATCTTAATGGGAAGGTAGTACCAAATGGGCTGTATTTTACTCACAAACGAGTGCAAATTTCGGGGGTTCCTCGGTGGTATGATCAAGCAGGTGAGAAAAGTGCAAACCCATGGTCCGCAGGTGCTATAGTCACTGGATATGTTTCACACAAGGATATAAAATGAGAGGAAGCGTGTGATACTGCTTTGTCACGTAGTCCCAAAACCGGTATGAATTCTCCATTTACCGAGTTATAGCATTACAAATAAGGCGGTAACCTCCCATAACAACAACATTAAAAAAAATAACTCAGCATTCATACTCAAGAGGGAGGCGGGGGGGGGGGGGGTGTTAACCCCTCTTTTCCGACATAAATCCGGGAAATTGAAAAAAAATATACGCTTTATAACAAAAAGCAGGCCTGAAATTTCACCTCCTCCTGCAAAATCTACAAGCGAGAGTTATACATAGTGTATGGGTCCTGGTATACTCGTTTCCCTGTGCCAAGCTGTTGAGCTTCCATCCCTTTTTTTTCTGAGACCCTGTATTCGTCCCTGTTGAGATTTTGTTGGTGAAATCAGAGACCGGAGATCTTAAAAGATAAGACAGTTTTCCCTATTATCAAATGAGATTTGATTAACAAATTCTTCTTTCTCAAAATTATGAACCCGATGACGATAAAAGAAATTGGGTTTAAATAAGGGCTTTTTAAAATATCAAAATCTCGAAAATCTCTGTTCCAAAAAGTGGGCTGTTCAGCATGTAAAAAAATAAAACTCATATTTAATTGACGATTCGTTTGTTAAGAAGTGACCCGGGGAATATTACAGAATGCATGGAAAAACTGCATAACAGCGTCATGGAAACACGCGCTCATTATTGTGACGTAATAGATAGTTGCCATGGTAATAACTTTCAATACACTCCTCACTTAGCGGGTACACACTGCAGCGTTCCAGATCTCCTTCGTAATAACCGCTGCTTTTTAAAGCAAGATTCTCCGATTTTCACCACCAGCGCTGGCACAGGGCAAAGAATTTTAATCAGACCAATAAGGGCGTGGTATCGCTTTGTACATCCAGTTTTAAACCCGTGACATCCCGCTTATTATTAAATATCATTACTAATTAATTATGCTCAATTAATAAACCCGTAAATGTTAACTAACTTCTCCTGCTGATTATAAATGATTGTTTTTTATGCTATGATTTAACACACATATGGACCGCGTTTGCTGAAAATGTGAGGGGACAGGAAGCCATCCACCCTATGAAATAATCAAGGACGCCTTCTCAAATATTCTTCTGAAAATTTAAGTCCAATTGTTTGACAATATAATAACTAATGATATAATCATAATTTTTCCCAGCCCCATAGTATATTATGGAGGATGTATTACTTTGCTACACGAAAGTAATTTAACTCAATATTCAACATTTTTTTTATATTTAAAATTGACTTGAATAATCCCCATTTACACACATTAAAAAATACAACAGGTTATCACTTATGAAAATTCACTGAGGCGATTCACGCATGCCATATTATAAGGAGTTTCAATATAAGTTGCCGTATAGATAATTTATTAAAAAATGTGTGAAAACTGTAATCTTAAGGCCGCAATTACAAGTATCTCCAAATATTATGGGGGGGGGGGGGGGTAACAGGTACTTTGTTTCCCTTTCCTAAAATATTGAGAGCTACATATTCCCATGTCCCACTGAATCAAGAACCATAAAAATAAACAGACCGTGTAGACGATTGCTGTCAACTCGGAATACAAACAATGCCTCTGTATGTATTTCCCAGCTACGGTTTGTTGTAAACACGATCGTCTCTACATCAGCTAAAGGAAAATACATGGCATCTTCTGGATGAATTACTCCTTCATCGGTTGTGACAAACTCGGTACCCTTTCATCTTCGCAATCTGGTTGACAAATAGAGCAACTGTATGATATATTGTTGTAACAGCTGGTCTGATGTCCAGAAAAGACAGTGGTGGTTCAGACGTTGTGAATACAGCAAAGCTTGTCTCCTCGGTAAATCAAAGGATTTCCACAAGGCTACTAAGAATAAAGACTGATGATCAAAGCATTTAAAAATTGATGGTTAGCTGAAGTCCCGGGAATATAATAGCTTTGACCAGTGGTCAGACGTGATATTGCATTGGTTTCCTAGGAACGAATAGTATATAAATCAGACTTATATATCACACACACCACACACACAATGCAGAAAAACTTGTCTCGCCCAAAGACTGTTTATTCCGATTCCTTTTGGTACTCTACATCAATTTCTTTAGACCGCCCCTCATGAAAAGGCCTTGTAAAATTGGTAATATTAGAACCCTGAGGAACTATACAATTGCCTTTCTGGGCGATCACAACATTTAATTTTTATCTTGTATAGCTTGTATAGTCCGTTCCCTTGTCCACCTAATTTTTTCTTGATTATCTGGACAAAGATAAACTTGCCATAACAAAATTTTTTTACCAATCGCAGAAAGAGGAAAATGCGTATTATTGGCATCCTACCTGCTTACGGTAAAAATATTATTCACTTTACAGCCTGCTTGACAGGTCTCATATATATATATATATATATATATATATATATATATATATATATATATATATACATCCGTGGTTCACTGCGTCCCCAACATGTGAGAATTGTCCACCATCCTTGGATATAAATATGAATTAATGTTACGTAACAGTGAAGCGCGTGCACAAGGAGAATACAAGTCTCACTGTAAAAAAAATGTTGGCAGCTCTTGATTATTGGTCCCGTGAATATGGGGGGTCGCTTTTGTGCGTCACGTCTATTATGACGTCATCATTTTTCCCCACCATGCCGATTTCAAAGACTAGTGGTAAGATGTCGTAACACATTAGACAAGTTACTCGTAAAATGGTTTTTAATTGTTTACAGGAAAATGACATAAAATAGGCATTTATTTACAAAATTGCTAATTACGCATCTCCTCTTTCTGCCCTAGGGGCAAACAGTTTTGGCGTTTTTTGACTCGGCTCTGTTAATGACCATTTTCGCTGCGTGACATTGGCTCAGCCGGTTAGTCAGGGAGATACCAGACATAAGTATGATATTGGGTATGATTATATTTTTTTTTTTGCATAATATGATAAAGGGTGGTCCATATGTCATTACTCAATGTGATGCCACCTTGTCACCCTTGGGCAATTATTTTATGGTCAAAATCCAAAATTGCAGTAGTAATCTAAGAATAACTTACTAATCTAACTAACTTTTAAAATGTGTTTTCTGAAAGGATTATGTATGATTGCCGACTCTTTCTGCCATGAACGATGCAGTGTGACAGTTGTGAAATGGTAAACGTTTCGGGAGCTCTATGCGCATGCATACAGTCGTATGTTTTACAGGGACAGTGTTGGTGACATTTTTATGTATGCAGAATGGAACGTACAATATTTTGCGATACGTATTGAAGGACACTTCTTCCTCCTGGGCCGATCGAGTATCAAAAATCTGTGATTTGTGTCTATACGAATCATTAATTATCAAATTCCTTATTTAAGAGATTATTATATAAAAAATGTATCAAGTGCTATTTTCGGGTCCAAGGAATGGTGAATCAAAATGTCATAACAAAATTTGCTTTGACATCATAATATTTGTAGAGGTATCATCGAATGAATGTCATTTTTCTGCTTTAACTGTATAAATAGTTAACGAACCACTGTAAACACATCTGTGGGTGATTAAGAAATAAAGTTTTGTTAATTTTTCGACTCGGAGATCTTTTATTTCGAGATTTATGTAGTGTTGCCTAAAATATATTAGAAGATAATGCAGCATATATTAATGTCGTTATTAATGTAATAACTTTACAATAATATGATTGTTTTTTACGGGAATGCCATGTTGTGGCAAAAGAAGGGAAAGTTTGCCGTTATATTTCTTAGAAATAAACAATGAAATCCCACTCTATACAAACTGATGGCATAATACCGATATGACAACATGCCAGTTAGCTAGTTCTATTCGCATATTTTATTTCAATGATTGGTACACGCTTGGTACAAGAAGCTATTTGCAGTAATATATATATTAATATAATTCTTGAGCTGCATATACATAATATATATATAAATATCACTGTGTTCATACTGCTGCATCCTCATTTGAATTAGGGGATAATGGATGCTTATATCAAACATCTTATTTATACCATGTTTGTACAGCCACACCGGGTCAAATTATATTGCTTCGAAATAATTCATTTAATTTATATTTTTAACATTACTGCTATCGTATTTGTATAACATTTGCAAAAGAAATTGGTTAAAATTTGCCTGAATATCTATGACGTCATTAAATGTCATTTATGATTGTTTGTTAAAGTAAATGTCATCACATTTAAACTAAATCAGTTTGATTTTAATTGTGTTCTTTAATAGATATATCATCGAAATGTGCTCATGTAAACAGTAACATATACGTACAGAGAGAAGAACTCTGATTACGATGCATGATAAAGATAACTCCTCTATTCTCAACCTGAAAATCACTTTCTATGTCAAAGCGTCAAGATATCTCTATCTCTTCATTTTTTTCTTTTTTCTTTTCTCAGTATCACTGGATATTTATTTTAAACGTTCTTTTTCATCATCGACATCCCTCGGAACAAGAAAAAGACTTACAAATCTTGTGTTTATAACATGAACATCTTCAGTATTGCAAGATTTTAAATTCAGTATTTTAAGTTTTTCTGACAAAGTACATACAAATATTGATTCAACAAAAAGGTTTTAACAAGAGAAAGTTAAAATTGCTTATTGTTACTTGTTTCTACTTTTTCAAAGACAAATCCGTATGGACCATGTAGACGTATTCCTGCCGAGAGGATACCAACCGAGTATTGGTGAAGATACTGTTTGAATCCATGTGAACATGTTTGATTTATTTCAACCTTGTGAAACCTAAGCATTTACAACCATACATATGCAGTCACCCTCTTACCGTTATATAACCAACACACTATTTCTTTGGAATTATTTATAGTAGCAATAGATAAAAGAGCATGCATCATCATTAGGAATTTCACAGAATTTGATAAAAAGTAAGTCAATGTGTCAAAAGAATGTTCTTTGTGTCGAAAGCAAACTAACTGTGAATAAACTGTCCGCTTTTTACCTATCTATACATATAATGTAACTAACATATATATATATATATATATATATAAATATATATATATATATATATATATATATATATATATATATATATGTCCATTTTGTTTATTAAACCTTGCTTCCATAAACACTGAGAATCGCTGTGATCATATATAAAAACATTTTTGAATGTGTAAATTGATAGGTTATGTTCATCAGGCTTAGACATGTGTGCTCCATGCACCGTAATTTGTTATATTTTAAGTAGAACTCGAAAGGAGGCAGAAAATAGTTTAAGAATATTAAAGTTTGTTGCAAAATATATCCATTTATTGTTGAAGTCTTTTGTTTATTTTCAATGAATTTGTCGAAACGTTTTCTGATCATCCG
This sequence comes from Sipunculus nudus, assembly GCA_026874595.1. Taxonomy (NCBI): domain Eukaryota; kingdom Metazoa; phylum Annelida; class Sipuncula; order Golfingiida; family Sipunculidae; genus Sipunculus; species Sipunculus nudus. The sequence continues at coordinate 34,788,652 of CM049318.1, forward strand.
CTTTCTCAAAAGATGCAACCCTCCTAGGATATTTAAAGTTTGGAAGCATATTTCTTTATCATTCTGTAGCAACGTAGGTATGAAAAATAAACAGAAGCTTATGCTGATCAGGCTCTTCACGCAGAGGTCATAGACTGTAGTCGTCCAGGATCTCCTCTTATATTAACCGCTGCTTTGTACAGCAAAGTTCACTGGGTTACCAATGAGAAATCAGACCAATGAGAACTTCTGAAACTCATTTTGCATCCAGCACCTAATTTTATACATGCGACACCCGCTCTCGTTGATACGATTACACCGGTTCTGACACAAGGCCGTGTTTGTTTCTTTTTTAACGCTTAGCGCAAAACACCAACAAATATGTTCATAAAATTGCTTATTTTCATTATTGTAACGTTCTATGATGAAACAACATTAAAAAATAAACAGCGGAATCCCGTGTAGCAGACCATGTAAATGAATTTCGCAAACCAAATAATTTGAATCTGAGTTGAGCTTGATACATTTCATCTTTTTGAAATGACAAAAGATGGCAAATATTTTAAATTTTAATAATCCATGTTATGAAATCCTACATTTACCTTTAAAGGTAAAGGATAGGGTTTTTTTATGGTCTGATATCACCGACGATGTCAGTCTCATCCGACTTTGCCTTCCTGGTCTTTCGGGCCTGTTCATTCTTGTAGCTTTTCTCGGCTCCCTGGGGAGCATACAACCCAAGCTGCCATATCAGGCGCAAGAGGGTTATACGTTCTACATTTGCCTACCTCCCATGACCAGTACCCATTCACTCCTGGATCGAGAGAGCGCACCCTTTTGGTAAAGACTTTGCCTAAGAGTTTTAGCGCAGACGGCGGTCAGAACGGGACGCAGACCCAAGACCCTGCGGTCACAAGTCCAGCGCCCTATCCATTACGACACCACGCTCCACTATAACATGGAATGACTCTTCAAATGTCCAGGCCGAGGTTTTTAGGCAGAGCAGGCAGTACCACGTCATCATGGTCCTTCCACCGTGCAACTGAGCCCTGTATAACTTTCTACATGAAGTATATTTAAATGCCTGTAAAGAAATTATTAACATTAGGTGTACAAAGGTATTACTTTTGCAGATGTAGTTTTCAAAAGGCAAACTTTGAGTAAAGTGCTTAATTAAGTTTAGCATTGACCTAAATATAAATCTATTTTTCAAATTACTTTTCAAGGGTCGTTCGTAAGGGGCTGAATTAGAGGGGGTGGTGTGTGTGTTGGGGGGGGGGGGGGGGGGGGGGGGTTGCACCTCTGTTTCCACAAGTAAATCTCGGAAATAGAAAAATATACGCTAAATACCAAAAAGCAGCGCCTGAAATATCGTTTCGTATCATTTCCTTCCTAAAACATCTACATGCGAGTGTTATGCATATACTCTACGAGTCCTGGTACTCTCGTGTCCTTGTGCCGGACGGTTGAGCTCCCACCCCCTTTTTTTCTGATACCTTGTAACCGCCCCTGTCGTAGGTTGTGTGGGTGAAATCAGAGACAGTTTTTCTTGAATCAATTGAAATTTGAGAAAAAATATTTTCTATCTCTAAATAATGAACTTTATGTCTTCGCCGCAAGGTGTCGTATAGTGTGTCGCGAAATATATGGTCGATATGTAAGACAAAAAAATATATAAAAGCAGAACTGTGACGATAAAAATTGGGTATTAAAAAGTTTTTTCTCCTTTAAATATCAATATCTTGAAATTCGCTGGTCACGGATATGGAACATTTCGTTTACAATGACGGTGGTGTGTTGAGTAATGTGGTAACTGGAATAAGCGTGCCAATTCTTTATAAAGTATAACATGTAACACATTAATTTTTAATCTTTGTGAAAATCAAACAGAAAAACTACTTTATGGAACTGAAATGTAAAGAAAGACTTATGCAATATACCACTATATCTCAAAAGTTGGCTGTTCGGCACGTAAAAAAATAAAACTGTTATTTAATTGACCATCCGTTTGTTCAGTTGTTAACTTCGACATATTACAGAATGCTGGATGAACCTGGATAACAGCCTCATGGAAACACAGGTTCATTGTTGTGACGTAATAGATAGTTATCCTGAAGCTCATGCGAATGTCCGACTTCCAATACACTCCTTACTTAGTGGTGATACACTACAGGCGTCCCAGATCTCGTTCGTTATAACCGCTGCTTTTTAAAGCAAGATTCTCCGAGTTCACCACCAGCGCTAACACAGGGAAAAGAAATGTAATCAGACCAATAAAAGTTTGGTATCGCACTGTACATGAAACTCCAAAATCAAAGTTTTTAACCCGTGACATCCCGTTTATTATTTAATATTATAAATAGTTAATAATGCTCAATTAATATACCTATAAATGATAACTAACTTCTCCCGCTGATTATAACTGATTAGTCTTTATACTAATTAGCCATCCACCCCATGAAATAATCAAAGACCCCCTCTCAACTATTCTTTTGAAGTACAAGTCTAATTGTTTGACAAGATGACAAAAGGCCCCTTCTCGTTTCAGAATATCATAATGATCTCCAGCCCTATAACATATCATGGAAGATGCTTTACTTTGTTATACGAGAGTCTCTTAACTAAATGTTCAACACATTTTTCATATTTTATTAATGACTTAAATAATCTCCATTTACAAACATAAAAAAATACAACAGGTAAGCACTTATGAACATTCACTGAGGCAATGCACGCATGCAATATTATCATTAGTTTCAATAGGAAATTTATTTAAGAAAATGTGTGGAAACTGTAACCTGGATGCCGCAATTATCTCCAAATATGTATGCAAAAAATACATTATACCCCCCTCCCCCTTAATTGGATGGGGGGGGGGGGGGGGGAGAAGGTACTTTGTTTCCCACTCCTAAAATCTTGAGAGCTATATGTCCACCTGAATCTCGACCCATATATATAAACAGACCGTGTATACGATTGCTCATCAATAGGGAATACAAACAATGCCTCTGTATGCATTTCCAAGCTATACGGTTTGTTATAAGCACGATTGTCTTTTCATCATCTAAAGGATTAATACATGACAACTTCCAAATGAATAACTCCTTCGTGTATTGTAACAGACTTGGTACTTTTTCATCTTCGCAGTCTCTTTGACCAATAGAACTAATGTATGAAACATTGATGTAACAGCTGGTCTGATATCCAGAAAATACAGTAGTGGTCCAGACGTTGTGAATACAAGAGACTTTGTCTCCTCGGTGTTTCAAAGGATTCCTAAAAGGCTACTAAGAATATAGACTGATGATCAAAGCATTTACAAATTGATTGTTGGCTGTAGTCCCGGGAACATAATAGCTTTGACCAGTGGTCAGAGGTATCTTGCATTAGTTGCCTAAGAAACGAATAAAGTACATGAAACAGACTTACATATCAAGCACGCAACACATACAATACAGAAATTCGTGCCTCGCCCCAAGACTCTATATCCGATTCCCTCTGATACTCTATATCAACGTCGTGAACGGATCCTTATGAAAAGGCCGTGTAAAACTTTTAATATAATTATACATGTGACTTTCTGGGCGATTTCAACATATGATTATCATCTTTTATAGTCCGTTCCACTACCCTTGTCAACCTGATTTCGCGAATATACCGACATAAGATAAACTTGCCTAACAAAATTGTTTTCAATTGACCTATCAATGAACTCTATGTGACCTAAATCAAAATATTCATTCAATGAATAATCATAAAAAAACCGACGAGCAACCAACCAGGTGACCGTTAACACTGTAAAGCGTCAATCATCTGACAAAGAAACAAAATTTGCATAATTTGACAGAACTCTGACAGAACACGTGTAGTCTGCACCAGTACCCATGTCGGCATGTTTTCCGGGATATTTTTTATACAAAGGAGACAGTATAAAAAAGTTCTAGGCTATAGGTTTCAAGAAAAATTTCACCGAAAACCGAGAAAAAAATAATGTCTTACCTGGCACGTAATTAGTTTTGAGAAATGAATCAAAAATAGTCAACATATGATATAGTCAACAATGGAGGACAGCGGTACTAGTTGACAAGTCTCATATATATCCGTGGTTCATTGCGTCCCCAACAGGTGAGCATGGTAAGCCTACTCGAGTCGCGATACAAGTTATATCTAGGAATGTATCGCAGTGGTCTTGCATCAGGTTGCATTCATATCGTGGTAAACGGCCCTCAATCTCAATATTATTCTAAAAATAATGAATTTACACATTATATACGTGTGAGCTCACAACCCAAACTGAAACGTCTCCATGGACACGGGTCATTTCCTGTATCGCCTGCAAGCTGCCTGCGTCCTGTAACCCGTGCGAGCCATGCTTGTGTTCATGCGGTCATAAAATCAACAAACACGCCAAAGGATTTACCAATGTGCTGGGTTAAAACAGAACTTTTCTCGCTCATGTTTGGTATTATTAGAAAGTACATAAAAATGCTAACGATTGGTCTGGTTTATTTTTAATGACAGTTTACCTATAGGCCATGAAGCATTGTCAGAAATGACGAAATTATTTGCATCTTCATTAATGCGTTCCTCTGACATAGATGTAATGACACTCTGGCGCTAGTAATCTGGTCGTAATGCCAGAGGGTCGATATGAGGCTGGAATTAATGTTCCGTAACAGTGAAACGCGTATACGAGGAGAAGGAGGAGAATACAAGTCTCACTGTAAACAGAGGTTGGCAGCTCTTGATTATTGGTTCCATAAATGTGGGTGTCTCTTTTGTGCGTTACGTCTATTATGACGTCATCATTGTTCCCTACCATGCCCGATTAATAGACTGGTTGCAATATCAAAGAGTGTAATATGATATTACATTCTTTGGCAAGATATTGTTACAGATTAGACTATTTATACTCATAAAATGGTTTAAAATTGTTAACAGGAAAATGACATAAAGTAGGCTATTATTTCCATAATAGTTAATTATTTATAATTTTCCTCTTTCTGCCCTCAGGTCAAAAAGATTCCTTGATTCGCAAAAAAATGATCGCGAGAAACAAGTGGACAGGGGTGCTGGAACGGAACATAGCAGGCATCAGCGTCCGCTCACAAAAATAAGGGGGTTATAAAATAATTTAATTGGAGTCATGGAGTATTTAAATCCCGTATTTCAAACTAAATGTTTGCAAACGCCGAGCGAACACTGGTAGCACCCCCCCCCCCTCCGGGGGCGCCGGCAACTGAGCGATAATTAGGAATTGATCAAGTAGTGTGCGTCATTGAAATAAGGTCAAGGTCAAAAATAAATATCAGGTACAACTCTGACACCTATGGTTCTTTTTGGTACCCGAAGGTCAGTTTATTTAAAATCAGTCATATTTCTGATCTAACGCAAGCAAAGGACAGAAGAAAAAAGATGAAATAAGAAAGAAACAAAGAAAGGAAGAGAGAAAGAAAAAAGAGAGAGAAAAACAGAAAGAATATAATCGATGATTTTCTACTTTACTGGGCCTAAGAGAGCCCACCCATAAAACAAATATAACAAAATATTGATATAAAATAAGCCCATCAACCCTAATAATGTCTCCCCCCCCCCTTCACCATGCGGTAGAGTCTTAATTAGTCTGTGGAAATTACGGCAGAAGTGGTCAATGAAAATAAAACATTATGATACGATCATGCTAATGATGTAAGAAACACTAATTGGTACAACAGATAAGAACGAGTATATTTTGATATGTATTTTGAGTTTATTTAATACATTTTTTCAAACCCATTACCAGGTTGTACCCACAACTGTGATCCAAGAATCACAAATGTGGATCCCCAACAATAGATATTCATGTTTTGAATACTGCAGTCACACATTTCGATCTTCGCTTTCATGTGAGCACCGCTTATAAGAAGCTTGCGTCATATCGACCCTCTGGCATTACGACCGATTACTTGCGCCAGAGTGTCATAACATCTAAGTATGAGGATCGCATTATAAGGCCTTATGAAGATGCAAATATTTTCGTCATTTCTGACAACGCTTCATGGCCTACAGGTACACTGTCACTTAACATAAACTAGACTAATCGTTAGCATTTTTTGTATACTTTCTAATAATACCAAACATAAACGAGAAAAATTCCGTTTTAACCCAGCACATTGGTAAACCCCTCGGCATGTTTGTTGAATTTATGACCGCATGAACACAATCATGGCTCGCACGGGTTACAGGACGCAGGCAGCCTTCAGGCGATACAGGAAACGACCCGTGTCCATGGAGACGTTGTTTCAGTTTGAGTTGTGAGCTCACATGTAAACTGTTGTGTTAATTTATCATTCTTAGCATGATTTTGAGATTATGGGCCGTCTACCAATATATTAATGCAACCTGATGCAAGAAGATTGCGATACATTCCTCGACAATACTTGTATCACGACTCGAGTAGGCTCAGCCCAATTATCAGATTGCCTACTGAGTCAGGTTGTCACGGCTAATAACAAGCATGGTTCTCGGCATGATATTGTAAGTCTTTCCACATATTTTTACTCCATTCCATTATCAATTATAAAAATAAATAGATAAATTATAATAATAATGATAAATAATAATAAATAATAATAAATAATAATAATAATAAATAATAATAATAATAAATAATAATAATAATAATAAATAATAATAATAAATAAATAAATAATAATAATAATAAAATAATAAATAATAAATAAATAATAATAATAATAATAATAATAATAATAATAATGATAATAATAATAAAATAATAATTAGTATTAATAATAGTGTTAGTATTAGTATTAGTATTAGTATTAGTAGTAGTGGTAGTAGTAGAGAGGTTTTATGTTCCTTTTTTCCTTAATGGTTCGATAACACCCAATGAACAATCCATTTAATTTTGAAGGTAAACTGGCTCAAAATCATTTTTTTTTTTAATTTTATAATTCATCCAGTTGTGTCATGCGGCTATTTGAAACATTTCCTGTTGAGATGTGTAGTTTGATTAGAATCTTAACGGGCATTGTGGCCTATTACCATTTTCTTATTCATCTTCATCTTTTTATTATTAATTATTTTTACTAAAATTTTTTGATTAATTATTATAACTTTAATAATTATAAAAATTTTAATTATTATTATTATTTTTATTGCAACAAACAGAAAATATACATGATATCGTAAATAAAAAAAAAGCATAAAGAAAACATTTTCTTAATTTTGACTATATCCGGCTATTCATGACTTCCGCCGAATGTGACTTGTGTATGTTGACGCACACTGCACTGATGGCCCCCGTATCCGTCGCCATATACTCACTCATGTCCGGGTCCGGCCGCCGTGAAAACGCAGCTTTCAACACTGTTTACGTCTCGTTGACCACAGAACATCAATACTTATTTAACGATCCGTGGGAAGGGCGAGTTTGCTCACCAAGCAATTCACTGGCTGACGAGTTTATTCACAAGGCAATTATCTGGTTAGCCCATTTGTGGCCGTGTTCTGAGCGCCTTGCAAAGGCACACCAACAGTTGTTTCAACAGGCGCTGTCGCAAAGCATCACGGGAAATGTGATATGTAGTCTCTTTGTATCATTCATACGTACCGTTCGAATAGATCTTGTAACACCCACAGTCAAGTACAACAATTAAATCTTTTGGACGATATGAACACGGTAAGTCAATTTTATATTACTTACATTTGAAACCAGAAACTCCGGTAAATCCTTGCTAAATACACGGGTATAGGTGTATTAATATACCATACATACAATAATATAATATATATATATATATATATATATATATATATATATAAAATAGATAATAATATACATTCATGTATATATATATATATATATATATATATATATATATATATAAAATATATATTAGTTTATTGGATAAACGTATTATTATGTATATTGTATATTAGTGGTAGGACACATTTGTAAAATTATATTCGATGATTGAAAGATAAAATATCGATGATCAATTATTAATCGATTATTTCATGAATCTTATATTTGCTGTATAGAAATATACCTAAAATATTGACCGAGTAAATTCAGTCTAACTTCAAACACACTGAAAGGTCAAAGTAATGGACGGTTTGTGGACACTCATTTGCTGTACAAGGTTAATTTATAATGCTGTTCGCTGTTTTGTGAGCCTTCTCTCTTAGAGAATAAGAATACTACAGTGCCATTACCTGACACCTTGCATGTGTATACATAATCTTTTATGATCGATTATGGAAAAAATGCATACGATTTAATCGACTTTTCATCGATATAATCGATTTATAGTCACACCACTATTGTATATACCCTTGTGCGCATCAAATTATATTTTACAATGAAATACAATATAATATAAAGTGTATTACGGTAAAATATGTTAAAATTTAATGCATGTTGTGTTTCATATTATTATACTGAATTCAAATTTTGATCTCCACATATTGCACTGTATATTAAACATTTTATGTGTTAAATAAATGAGATTTCTTTATTTGACATAATATAATATATTTTAATGTTATATAAATTTAAATAATAATGATAATAATAATAATAATAATAATAATAATAATAATAATAATAATAATAATGTGATATTGTATCAATTAATTTTAATCAATTAATTTTTAATTTTCTTTATCAGATGCTGACATATATCGCGAGATCCAACGTCGGTAAACCCAAGATAGACACGTGGTCTTCGTGAAGACAAGAATGTTTCACTTTGATTATACCAATCAGGTCCATGCTGAACCTCCTTGATAACACGTAAAATTTTAAATCACAGAAGAAAAACTGAGCTCCATTAGCATCTTAACAATACAAGCTAAAAAAGACCTCCTGAAATGGGAATTTATTTCAGAACATAATATCTTGATGCAGATCGGGAAGAAAACGAATTAAGTGATATAATAATAGAATAATGCAGAAGAATTTGTACAGGTAACCATGACAACACGAAGGATGAAGCATGCTACGGGATGCTCTTTGTGGTTTCTGTGCATCTTTGTGGACATGGCTTTCTCTGGGAGCGTACTTACCGTCTATGAACAGTCCAAATCTTGGCACGCCGCTCGAAACAGCTGTCAGGGCAAAGGAGGAACGCTCATAAATGTGAAATCCCAAACCATCCACGACCAGTTTTCCAGTGTACTAGCTAGGTAGGTTTATTACCTTATATGTTTTATTATTTGAGCTTCAGTCAGTCAATTCGAAAAAAGATCTACGAAAATTTAGGAAAGAAATCTTATTAAAACACCATATGTTAAATATTTATTTTAATAGTTAAACTTACAGTATTAGGGTAAAAAGCCTAACGTATAAAAGGCTTTTTCTTAGGTGTAAAATTGAGAAAAGGGCGTTGTTAGATATGAATTTGGGTAAGGTTCTCTGAAGAACCTCTTGCTTTCCCTGACTGTGACACTATGGTATAACAAATTTTGTCATTTTCTCATCTCAGACATCAGTTTACTGGTTTTTTTATTAGAACTATGTGACTATGTCAGTTTTACTTTAAAAATAATATCGTGGTACTATATATATATATATATATAATATTTTATAATTTTCTGAATAATATAATTTCGACAATCAATGAGATATCACCTAACATATGATGAAAATATTTATTTCTGTGTTTGTTCAAATAATATTTGCTAACAACAGATATCCAAGCGAATTATCGCAGAAGACCTAAAAGGAAATTGAAAAGCTCACATTCGTACTTACACGAGCGATGCGCACACACTCAAATACCCTCGCCATGCCATAGCACACGCGCACACACACACATGCAGGTGGCATAAGGTTCGCGGTTTAACAGGGTTTACGCTCAGGTTTGGACGTGGTTGGTACATGAGGCAGATAACTCATAAAATTAAATTATTGATGTTATTAAGAAGTCTCTTAACATATCCTAGCCCAGTGGGAACACGTATGTTCGTTACAAGAATCAATAAGGTTTTGGATCCCAGGAGAAACAACTCTGTGTAGACTTGTAAAACTTACCTCACTGCCCATAATTAATCGCACTATTTTACATCGGCTTGTATGCTGGTGAATTTTAAAAATACATCATCTGTGCTCTTTTGTATACCATCTAATATATTACCAACAGAAAATGTAATTCGGCTTAAGTCCTAACACACACACTCACTCACACACACACACATACATACGGGGGCCGACCCACGTACACAAGGGTGCACACATTTATGTAGAAGAAAGTGCACTTAGTTTACTTGAATTAAAACGAAAATTAATCAATAAAACGTATGTATAATATAAACCATGTTTACTTCTAAAAAATTAAACAAGTTTATATTAAACACAAAAAAATTTAAAAAATCTTATTTGACAAATTTTCTGTGGTTAAGAAGAGAGATATACTAAAATTTAAAAATTTGGTTTTACATTAAAGTTCCACTGCAAAATATCAAACGAAACAAAATTAATCTGTAATCTTATACTTTACCCTTAAAATACACATCTTTTCGGAGGTATTAGAGCACACAGTCGGTTGTCATTTTACTGTTCCGGCACACGGTATGCACGAATTCATGTCATGACTTATTGACGAAAAGCCAGGCAGACTCCCCGGAAAAGTACGTTCGATCAGCAATATGATCTCCAACAGGTACGTCACTTTAACATCCGGTAATTGCCAATTTCAATTACGGGCCCCCCGGGTGGATCTGTTGTAAATACAAGCGTCCATGAGCGAAAGGATATAGAAACAGCTGAAAAAACATCATCCGTAACGAGTTCATTGATTAATTTAAAAGGTTCATAATTGCACGTATCTCATGAGCGGATAATGAGTGCGACAGTGTCATGACATGTTTTCACTTGTAGGTTGGAGAATTCAGGACAACCATTAGTGATTAGTTAAGCACTTATTTATAATAATAATAATAATAATAATAATAATAATAATAATAATAATAATAATAATAATAATAATAATAAATGAAATTTTAATAAAAATAAAGAACTACTGCTAATAAAATTATACAAAAAAAAAATAAGAATAATGATAATAATAATGATAATAATAACATTATTTGTATTATTATAGAAGGGAGGGTTATTGTTTTCACTCGATACTGTGTGTGTGTTTGTATGTTCGGACGATATCATGAGACGGTATAACGGATGTTATTGAAATTTACCATATGTATATATAGGCTGGTGTTGTGAAAGTGTTGACAAAGTTCAAGGTTGGTGTAAACCAAAGCGTAAATAACCCCGAAAGAGTGTTTTATGGGTTTTTATAGCACAATTTAACAACTTGCAGTTTGCCACTTTACCATACGGCTGTCTGTCGAGCGTGATCGCTTTTGTCACAGGCGATAATGACGTCACGCCACGCGTGAAATGAACGTTTAGGATGGTCGTTGATATATAATTAAGCAGGACCGACTGTATAAATCAATGTCTAATGTTACAGGGCAGTATCTTTGAGCACGATCTTCCATGAGTACCTGACGTGAGTGAAAATGTCTAACGCATGTGCTTGTTTCAACGCCTGAACATTTCCCTTTTAGCCTATCAGGAACACGAACTGTGTAACTGTAACGTGTAAATGTAACGTGTAACTGAAATTTCCAAAGCGATATTTTATATTAGGCCTTAAAGCGTATAAAACAGGGGAAGGGGGAATGGTTGATTAATATTCCCAGGCAACAACTTTGAACATTATCTTCCGCGCAGGGTTTGCGTCCCCAATAACTATTATTTTTTAATAACTATTATGATAATCATTATCATTATTATTATCATTATTCTTATTATTATCTTTATTATTATTATTATTAGTAGTAGTAGTAGTAGAAGAAGCAGGAGTAGTAGTAGCAATAGTACTATTATTGGACACTCTTCCACAATTTTATATCCTAAATTCCTTTAAATTGTAATAATCTTAGTCAGAGAAAACGTTTTAGGTAACAATTTATTTCCTAATAAAATAGACAAACAAGTCCTAATCTTGCATATATGTGTAGTAACCAATGTATCCAATTAGGTTCGATAATGAAGGTTAACAATTTAATAATGTAATACAATTTGGTTCTATTTTGTGCTGCGTATATAGTTCCGGTGTAGGCGAGGTGTGGATCGGTTTGAAAAACGTAGGCGGTTGGACCCCTTCATATGAATGGTCGGACGGGTCGGCGGCAGAGTTAGGGGTATTCAGCAAATGGAACCCCCAAGAACCCAACGACCAATGGACGGACAAGTGCGTCAGAGCTTACGTCACGAACGGAGTTCCAAAATGGAAAACACAGTCGTGTTCCGCGAAGTATTACTACGTATGTGAATTTGAATCAGGTAAGTCATGGAACATAGGATGACATAGAATCTCATATAAAAATGTAATAAACGAACATTTTGGCACACCCTCACACATACATCTATTTGAATCTATATAAATATGTTTATTTATCTGTCTATCTATCTATCTATCTATGTATCATATATACACACACACATATATATATATATATATATATATATATATATATATGTATATATATATGTATATATATATTATATGCTCTTCAAACGGATTCTAGGTATTGCAACGATGATTTTTTATTTGGTATAACCCATTTTAGCACACACACACACCCACACACACACCCACCCACACCCGCCACTTTTATATCCATGTATAAAAGAGTAAAGTGGAATGTATTCTATAGAGCCATCTGATATTAGGGCGTTGGTATTGATCAGCATATTCAGGTACAACTAGTAATTATTTATGCATAAAGCGATACGCGACACGTATTGACGATACGCTGCATATTGTTTGTGTATCTTTTCTAAATAAAAGACCGAGGGTAGGTTTACTTGTTTGTTAACATACAACTAATATGTCTGTGATTTATATTAAACACTGCACAAACATTACTCAGTGTTCGTATACAGCCAGGAATATGAACCCAAATAACCTTTGACCGCACCCCAGGAGGTGTAATTGCATGTAAAATAATCGATTATAAAGGAAAATAACTATCCTACTTAGATTATCAAATTAAGGGAGAAAAATAGTTAATTAAATGCTAGCAATAAAGTAAGCATTGACAACACCAGTAATAAGGAGTGTTAGCAATATTCTGTCGTCACTTACATGGAAGCAGTGACCCACTTAAGTACATTTCTCATCCAGTCGATCATATGGCAATACATATAATTTTTAAAATAATAGATTGCTTTTAACTTTATAAATAACTGAGGTTATAGTTTAGGTTATTGTTTAATCAATATTTGTTATTAGTCATTGTGTTTCCTCGATACGTCAGTACAGCAAACAAAACATATCGGGAACCAAATGCAACTATCGATACGTATTTGTATGTTGATCCTTAACTGATATGGCTTACCTAATAAAGCAAATTCAGGAAGCTGCATTAATATACTTCAATAATTAAATAATCACAGTAAATCGAGAACATAGAATAATTTAAAACCTGCCAAAACAAATTTATTTAAATTCAAGGAAAAATTTTAAAATATATTGTTATTGATAGTTGTCCTAGTTCATCTGAAAAGTCATTTAACAGACACTGAAACGCAAACATTTATTTGCTCAACAACATAACCTCCGAGAAATGTGTTCATAAATGTGGTCTAAGAAAATATGAGAGACTTAAACATTATTTTGTATTATAATTTATGATGGAAATTTAAAAAAAATGTTTTTATTTATTTATTTTTTTTTCAAAAACGGGTATGTTAAATGAAACGTTTTTAAATTAATATAAAGACATGTTTAAATTATTTCTTTCTCAGAAAGTATATATAAGACATGATTTTTAATGATGTTTATTTGTTTTTTTTAACAAAAAAATCAAAACTGCGGAAGGAAGTTTTTTTAGTTTAAATTATTAATTTTCTTTACTAATGCTGCATTCGTTACTTCTGGGCAATGGGGAAAATACAAGTTGACAAGTGGAAAATGGCGTTCCAAGGGCAGATCCAGGATTTATGAAAAGTGAGGGTCCAACCTAGGAGAACTAATAAAAAACGTAAAAAATAGGTCCCCGGGTCTGGAAAAGAGGGGATCCAGGCCGCAAAATGTTGTCTGAAACCCTCAAAAAAGGTTGCGGCGGATAAAAAGGGGGAGATCCGGTCACGAACCCCCGTCCCCTGGGTCCGCTTCTGCGTTCGACACGTGGTGCCAGTGGTATTTCCCACTGGCGAACTCGGGCTTCTTGAAGTATTTGTCTCACTTTGCGACCTTCCCCTTTTTCTATTTCAATGGCAGCATCCAGGGAGCAAATAATGAGAGCCTAAATCATAAATCCCACAGGTAACGAACGCAGCATTAAAAGTCAATTTTTGATCTTTAAATAATTCTTTTCAAAAAATGGTATCGATTTTAGACATGTTCAACTCATCTTACACAAAATCTGAGGACGGTTTTGAAACTATACTGTAAGTAACATAAAACATAAAAACAACCGGCTTCCGTGGCTTTAACGGCTTCGCTTCTGAGGCTCAGGGACTCAAAACCGGGAGATCGTGAGTTCGAATCTCAGCCGAGGCTGTGATATTTTTTTCACGGATGACCCCCTACCTTGGTGAGCGCTCTGTAGGCTTAAACGAGTATGCCTTTCAGGGGTACTTTGTGCTTTGACCCAGCTATTCGGACGATTACGCACCCAGGGCCGGCAAGTGCAGTAGTTTCCAGGCCAGGTTGACGCAAGGATATAAAAATTATAGGAAGCCTGAGATACTGCCCTGCCATGTAGTTCGAAACCGCAACAGAATTCTACAGATGTTCATATAAGTAGCAATGGAAGCAATTACCTCCAAAAAAAAAATAATAAATAAATAACATGAACTTTTAATAAATAAGCAATTTAAATGTGCAAATATCCATTATAAATGTCAATACAAAAAATGTTATGGCCTGTCATATTTTCCCACAAACCCTAAATACACAATGGTTATATATGGATGATAATCATCAGTATATGGGATAAAACATTAGGTTATTTTGCTTTGCTTAATATTCAAGCGCTTTTAAATTTTGGCGATGTCGACTTTTTCACTGTTTCGCGAGGGCTCCATTTTCCTGATCTCATAGCAATCTTGAGTACATCCACTATTGTATGAGCTATTTTTTTTATATATTTCATACATATAGTTAAATCTAGCAAAGTCGGAGAATCCAAGCTTACATCGGACAAGTGAAAATTTTGCTTACAATATGAATGTTCTTATATTATTTATAATTTCAGCCTTTTATTGAAAAAAAGATCTGTTATTATTTAAATTAATATTTTGCCTTTCGACTATCGAATCCACAAGTATGAGTAACATGATATGTTTATGATGATTAAGTATAAAGGAGTGTTGACAGTGAGTGTAAATTATTCACGAAGGTTTTTTTTTTCGCGATAAGTTTATTTACCCCTTGATCTGGATTATCTTTTTTTACATTTTACAGATAAACATTTTCATCTGTTTAAAGAACTGAAAAACTGATCAAAAAGTAACATAATATTTTCATATTTTTCTTATATCTCAGAATCAACAACGGTGAGCCCAGACTTAACGACAACGCCGACAAGCGTAGCAACTACTGGAATATCAGCTACAACTACTGAAGCTGCACTTATTTCCTCTTCAACCGACACACTGACTACAACAGAACAAGCAAGCATAGAGACAACGCCAAATGACACGACTTCTGCCGGTGTCATGACCAACGTATATACGTCAGCACCGAGTAGCCCAAATGTGAGTGTTTCATCCCCTGGAGCCATGACTCAGCCGACCGGAAGTGTATCTCAAAGCACATTCACGGCGACCAAACCGGTATCTACTATAAATACGACATCGTCAACGTCATTGACCAGCATCGCTATAACTTCTTCAAAGTTCTTGACGTCACTGTCTCAAGAGCCAATCACAAGCACGCACGTGCCTACGCTGCAGACTACACAGGGAGCCACCGCTTCAGAAACGTCTCAAACGACAGAGCCAATCACAAACACGAACGTGTCCACACTGCAAACGACTCAGGGTGCCACTGCTGCCAAAACGTCTCAAACCACGGAGCCGATCACAAACTCGCTCGTCACCACAACGCAGACCACTCAGGGAGTCACCGATGTTGAAACGTCACAAACGACACAGTCAATCACGAGCACGCACGCTACCACACTGCAGATCACACTGGGGATCACCGCTACAGCAACGTCACAGACCACACAACCAATCACAAGCTCGCACGTGACAACACTGCAGACCACTCAGGGGGTCTCCGGTGTGGGAACGTCACAAACCTTGCAAGGAACATCAGAAACCACAGAGCCGATAACAAGCGTCCAGGTGACTACAGATGGCACTATGAATCAATCACACATGTCAACAGCTGATACTACTACCGTATTCGAGATAGCACAAACCGTCTCGATCTCCGGGAAGGTGAACAATTCTTTCAAGCAATCCGTCACAGTGACGTATGACATAATCGATTCTGATGATCGTCTCAGTGCAATAATGATGGGATATACATGGATGTCTTTTGTCATCTTCTTCTTTACTGTTATACTGGCTGGGGACATCAAGACATTCAAAGATAATCTTAAACAAATGAGACAAAACTTAAGTAGCAGGTTTTGTCGTTCAGACCATGTGACTTAAAGACGCATAAACATATACACGATATGCTTTTTATTTCATGATTTCCAGAAATTCATCCAAACACACGGACTTCCTATCTCTATTTCACTGCCTCTACGTTGTGTAAAGCACTACTTTGTATGTCTGTATACCATAAATAGTCTGCCTGACCGGAAGTCCCGATCATGCGCATACGCGACAACTTTAAAACAAGAAGAAGAAACACCGAAGAAAATCTAGTTGGAAGCTTGAAAAAATTGTGATTCACGAAATTGCGCGGTACGGCCACCAGGTGGCGTGCTCGAGAAATTTTTGCTTTGCGCCACAGATCGCGCCCGATGCAAATTCCTTTATACCTGTGTACAGGAGTAGGTAAATAGTTAAGAACAAAATTTGACAATCAGCATTGTAATCTTATGGGTCAATGCTCTAAGGTTAAATTACCGACTCAAGTGTCATCAAGGAACCTTCCGGATAGATTTGGATTTTTTCACTACTAAGCTTTCGACAATTCGAGCGAATGAAGAAGCTCCTGGTGACCAGAACTCTAAAATTTATCCGCTTGAAAGATCACCAGTGAATTCAGAGATATCTCATTTTTCACCATCATCAACAACTGAAATTTTGAAATTATTAATGAACTCCCCATCCAAATCGTACAGACTAGACCCGATACCAACGTGGCTTCTGAAAGAATGTGCTGAACAGATTGAGCCTTTAGCAACCGCAGTAATATACAATTCATTGTGGGCTTCAGTCGTCCCATCCTCTTTAAAATCAGCACATATTACTCCCCTGCTGAAAAAAAGAAAAAAAGAGGGACTAGACGTTCAAAAATTACAGGCCGGTTTCAAATCTACCGTTCATACCAAAACTGTTAGAGAGAATTTAGTCCTGTCGGTTTGAGACCTATGTGAATGACAACTCTGTAAATGATCATTTTCAGTCAGCTTACCATACTTTCTATTTAACAGAGACGGCTATAATTAAGGTTCAGAATGATATAACTGACGGATTGGATAAGGGGTCTGTCGCTGTGCTCGTTATGCTGGACATTTCTGCTGCTTTCGACACAGTTGACTATTCGGTATATTTTTTTTTCACGCCTTGAAACAACTTTTGGGATATCAGGTACGACCTTAGCATGGTTATCTTCATATCTGGAAGACAGATACCAGACCGTTGTGGTTGATGGAGTGACATCTGACCCGAAGGCTTTGCGATTTGGTGTTCCACAAGGCTCGGTGCTGGGTCATAATTTATTTAGTATTTATATAAAGCTATTGGCGGAATCGATACGTTACTACAAAATGCAATATCATTGTTATGCCGATGATACCCAAATTTACTTGTTTGTCATACCTGATGAAAACTGGTCAGAACTGCTAGGATCACTTGAATCCTACAACAATCATATTAGAAGTCGGATGACTTGTAATAAACTCAAGTAAAACGCTAGTGAAACTGAAATTATCGTTTTACATTGAAAAAAGGTACGTAACATGTACTCAATATCAGCCTCAATATAGATGACTCTGATGTAACACCATGACACCCAGTTTTCCATGGAGACGCAAATTAATTCAATTTCAAAATCATGTTACATACACTTTCGCAAAGTCAGTCGGTATATGAACTTATATCACAGTTGATGCTTGCGAGACACTTATCAATGGACTTGTCACTTCAAGATCGGACGTTGGAAATGCGTTACTAAATGGAGTGCCAGTTACTCTCATCAGTGGATTACAGCCTATTCAAAATACTGCTGCCGTGATAATAATTCGAAAGTCGAACTCCTCCCATATTACCACGACACTGAAACAACTGCACTGGATACCAGTGGAATGTCGGATTCGGTTCAGCATTCTTTATACCATCAAAGTATAGAACGGTCAAGCTCATCATATTAACACGATCTTCTTGTCAATACATTCCTGCAAGGTCCTTGCGTTCTGCAAAAAAGGGCTTGTTGACAACACCGACGGCTCGGACTTTTACATTCGGAGAGAAATGTTTTGGAATTGCTGCTCTGGGTCTGTGGAACAGTTTACCTGACATCATTAAACATGCCGATTCTTTAGCTGTTTTTTAAATCGGGTCTTTAAACGCATTTATTTAAGTCCTACAATATTTAAACTCTTACATGTACTAATTTTCACTAGTCTTACTTTTAATATTATTGTACGTTCGAATGTAGCTTTTATGCTTTTTACTGTACAGCGCTTCAGAGCAGGATTTTATCCTGTATATAGCGCTATATCAATACTATCAATAATAAAAATAATAATATTTTTTAGCAGAAGAAAACACTTCACAGAACGGCATGCCTTCCAATTCCCGAGGACCGCACAGTAAATCTCGGTGAATAGGCAAATATTGTCGTCATTTTTTAACAGCGCTTTAAGGCATACAAATACGCTGTTACCTAAAAAATACCAACAGTTATGTCTGTTTATTTGAAGGGAAAGTTAAATCTTGTGAGAAAAAGATACCGACGTAACTCATAGAAATAAAGCTGCCTGCATCTTTGTTGAATTACTGACTGAGTCTCCCAAGCCATGCGATGAGCATGAAATTCCGGCGATTAACGTAGAGATAATAATAATAATAATAATAATAATAATTCACTTGATACCGCGCCTTCTTCCAGCACTCAGTGTTGCTCAGGGGCGCCTTGCAATAACATGTTTTTTTTTAAAGTTAAACTTTAAGATGAGATAAATAAAAAAAAATATATAAATACTAAAAGAGCGTTAGAATAAGTTTATTAGTAGTGAAACTGACAAGAGAAGTTGTCAAATCATATGCGAAGCTAAAAGTCTTTAGTTTCTTCTTGAAAATGTCATATGAGTCGCACATTTTACAGCCATAAGCAACTGATTCCATAACATTAGTGCAGCGACTGCGAAGGCGCGGTCTCCATAGAATCTCTTTCTGGAGGCTGGTTGCTGCAGATGTAACTGGCTGTTTGATTGAAGACTCCTTGATGGCACATATGGGGACACAAGCTCGGACAAATTTGCGTGGGCTAAACCATTCACACATTGATAAGTTAAACACAAAGCCTGGAAATTGAACCGATGCTTAAAAGGAAGCCAATGGAGACCTCTCAGATGTCCTGTGATGCTGTCACTCATACGGTTCCTGGTGATTATCCGAGTTGTACATTTATGAAAGCGCGGTGGTTTAACGATCTGCGCAGCTTGTACATTGAGAAGAAGTGAATTGCAGCCATCAAGCCTTGTTGAGATAAAGGCATGTATCAGTCGTTCTGTGGCGTCACGTGTAAGCATGTGTCTTACTTCCGTTATGTTATGAAGATAGAAGAAGGATGTTTTGCAGATATGACGAACTTGCTCTTCCCTTGTTGCAGCCTGGTCCCACTTTGATTCCAAGTTCCTGATACTGGGGCTAGCAAAGATAATATCGTCTCCAACATTTTAAAAATATTCTTTCGTTTTTAATTTCTGGCTCGAAGGTTAATAATATTCAGATTGCCGGCTCTGCACAACGATACCAATGCAAAAGGATTTATAGCCACTTGAGTGCTACAGTTTTCCGTATGACTCGGGTTATGACTCAGAGTAGGCCCTATCAGTCAATTATATATGATTACAGAGTCAGACATTACAGCTATAATAGAGGCCCTGAGTCGAAGTAGGGAGTTAGCATGTCCTTGGGTGAGAATTATTTAACATTGAAAACCTGGGTGAATCCGAGCGGTAAAATATAGACGGTCCTGGAGAACAATTACTTGTCATCGATGGCCCGGTGATTCATCACACAGACATTGAGAGCAGTGACATTTTGCCATCAGCGTTTATTCGCACATAATAATACAAACAGATGTCCGGGGACCTGTCACCTCAAATATCCGCTTTAAATGCTTTTTATTATTAAAATACAACATGGACGTACATTTTACATAAATATATAACATGAACGTATATTTGAGGTTTTGTATAAATAACCCTTTTAAAACAGGGATTCAAGAATTTCCCGCATGTCCGTGCAAGGTTTCTGGTTTCTGGTAATAGATACAGTAATTAGCTATAAGGACTCTGCGAGCTACAGAATATCTCATTGAACCGGTCATGACCCCGTGTCATCAGGGTCAAACTAGCTGTAACATGGCTTACGTAGATTTAAATAGGAAAATCTTATGACAGCAATGAAGAAGCTCTTTCGTAAAAATGTTATGATTAGGCCTTGAAGGTTTCTGGTATGTCATTCAAAGTAATAATTATACGTGGGGCGGATGCGCTGGCGAACTTTTGTCCAGTGTGGATGAATACAAGTATTTGCCTTATTACAGCGACAGTGTCCTATTTAAGAACGTAAAGTAGTTCCACGCGATTTTGGCTGAATACTATTTGTCTATGAAATTTCCATATATTTGTCATCAATATTATAATAACCATAACACCGTAAATGTACTTTATGGGTGAACCCTACGCTTCGCTATGGAAAAGATTATGAACAAAATTGATGGTCTACTTTCTGGTGGAGATTTCTACGGTCAGTGGTTTAAGCAATGTCAGAGTGACATGCCTTCCAATGATTGAAGACCGTCCTGTAAATCTCGATGAACAGGTCAATATTTCGTCATTTTTTACCAAGATTAAAGCATACAGATAAGCTGTTACCCGAAAGAAAGACCAACAGTTTTATAAAAAAAAAAAAAAAACACACACGCATATCTTGTGCGAGAAAGGTACCAATGTAACTCATAATACTGTTTGATAAAGCTTCCCGCATTTTTGTTGAATAACTGACCTCGAGTCACCCATGGATTTATTTAATTGACA
Organism: Sipunculus nudus; assembly: GCA_026874595.1. Lineage (NCBI taxonomy): Eukaryota > Metazoa > Annelida > Sipuncula > Golfingiida > Sipunculidae > Sipunculus > Sipunculus nudus. The sequence continues at coordinate 34,810,108 of CM049318.1, forward strand.
TTTAAGTCATGCGTTGCGCGTGAAATTACTAGCATTACCGTATAGATTTGATTTCACACGTATTCTTTTGTTTTAATTTCTCACTTGCAGTCTTTTAATTGTCAGATTGCCGGCTCTACAATCGGTAACGTCGTGCTAGGATGTGTAGCCACTTAAGAGCTGCAGATTTCCGATTGACTCGCGTTATGACTTTAAGTAAGTCCTTTATATGATAACTTGGACGAGAATTATTTAATATAAAATATACCTAGGTGTGGCCGAAATATAGACGGTCCTGGAGAACAATTACTTGTTATTGATGGCTAGGTAATTAATCACAGACAAGGAGAACAGTGACTTTTTGCTAACGGCTTATATTCGCACATAATAATACGAACAGGCACCCGGGGACCTGTAACATTATATATCCGCCTTAACTGTCTAACGTACTCGGGTTAATATATCCCTTTGAGGACAAGCGGGGCTTTTGTTGAAATTTCTGCCCTATCTTAGTTAAACGCTATTTGTGTATGAATCTTTCGTAACTGGTTAAATGATTTTGTACAGCGTCATGCTAGGGTCAGTGGTTCAAAAGATGACAGGTGACATGCATTCCAATGCATTTAAGTTCTCGATGAGCATGCAAATATATTCTTCCTATGATAACGCCTTAAGGCGTACAAATTCGATTACTACAGTCAATGGTTTACTTAAAGGTGCAAGAAGACTTCTTTTACTAATATTAAATATATTTATAGTAATAGCCGGTTATGGGATTTTGGCCCTGTGGTACAAGATATGTTAGATTGACACACCTTGAAATACCCGGACGACCGCATCGTAAATCTTGATTAATATGCAAATATTTTCTTCATGTTCGACAGCGCCTTTAGGCGTATAAATCCTTTTTTTCTGAAAAAAAACCCGAAAGTTCTTATGTTACTTTATTAAAAAAAATTGTCGTGCTAAACCGATTCCTATACAACTTCCACATCCCGTCGATAAATTTGTCTGCACTTTTGTTGAGTTACTGGCCACAAATCTACACGGATTATTTAAGCTGCAGCAAAGTCATGCAATGCGAATAAAATTACGACGGTTATCAAAGGGACAGGATTTACAAATTCACCCATATTCTTTTAATTTCTGATTCGCAGATTGCCGGCTCTGGGCATCGATGTCGTTGCAAAAGGATTGACGGCTATTTAAGTGCTGCAGATTTCCGTATGACTTGGGTTATGACTCAAAGTAGGTCTTATCAGTCCAGTGTGCATACCGGATTTATGACTTTAGCAGAGGCCTCTGGTCGAAGGTCAGTGGTAACATGTCCTTTTAACGAGAATTATTTAGTATCGACCCTCTTGGAGGGAAACCGAGCGGCGAAATAAAGACGGCCTTGAAGATTAATTACTTGTTACCGATACCCTGGTAATTGATTACAAAGACATGGAGAACAGTGACATGGCTTGCACATAATAATATTCAAATAGGGATCCGAGGATCTGTAACCTTATATATCCATTTTGTTGTATATATTTGTATCATGTGCGCTTATTTGCCTTTATTAACACCAATAGCATGCAAACACGGTAATTATACATGTGTTGTATCTTTAACTGATCCGATTAAGTAGTTAAGCTTATCAAACATATGTGATAAATTATATATTTTATACATAAATGTCTAACGTTAAAATGTCCGTTTATGAACAAGCAGCGGTTTTGTATTGTTAAATATATACAATATGGACGTACATATTACACAAGAATATAACATAGGAGTATTTTGGAAGTTTTGTACAAATTCCCCATTAAAACCAAGATTTAAGAATGTTCTGCTAGTCCATGCAAGGTTTTCTGTCATAGGCAATAGCTGCAGTAGAAAGATACGGAAAATCTCTGTTTTACACGGTCAGGACCCCGTGTTATCAAGGTCAAACTAGCTGTCAACATGGCTCTCGTAGATTTAAATTGGAAAATCATATGACAGCAATGAAAAAGCTCTCTCGAGACATTATTATTATTAGTACAACATGAAGGTTCCTGGTAAGTCATTCTGAGTAATTTTAACGCACGAGACGCATCCGTTGCCTAACCCATGTCCAGTGTGGATGTAGAGTGTGGATTTGCCTTACTACAGCGATATTGTCCTATTTAAGAACTTATAGTACTTTCTCGCGATTTTGGTTAAAAACCTATTTGTTTGTGAATCTTTCGTATATTTGTCATCCATATTATAACAGATATAACACCTGAGGGAAAGCTTACTTTATGGGTGAACCCCACATTTTGCTACTGACAAGATAAAGTAAAAAAATGGATAGGATAGCCTGAGCGACAGCAAGGAAGAGGCTCTTTTGCAACAATATTACAATTAGGCTGCGAGGGTTCTATGCATGTCATTCGGAGCAATTACAACACGTGAGATGAAAACATTAGTTAACCTTTGTCGTTTGGATGAATACTTGTACATACCTTATTACAACGACAGTTTCCTATTTAAGAACAATGAGAATTTCTGTCGATTTTGGCTGAACACAATTTGTGTATGGATCTTTCGTATATTTATCATCCATATTATAATGATCATAACAACTGAGTCGAAACTTACTTTACAATAGAACCCAACGTGTTTCCATGGACACGATTATGTAAAAAATGGATGGGATAGCCAAAGCGACCTCAGATGAAGATTGCTCCTTTTTTTGCATAGAGTCCTGCATCTTTCTCGTTCAGTTTGCAACGGCCAGTGCTTTAACAGATAACAGGTGACATCCCTTCCAATGCCGAAGGGCCACAATTTAAATCTCGATGAGCATGCAAACATATTTTTAATCGGTATTGACAACGACATAAGGCATGCACATGCGGTTTCTGCGGTTACTGGTTCACTCAAAGGTGCAAGAAGACTTCCTTAACGAAAACAAAGGTATAGGGAACCAATAATAGCTGGTAGCGGCATTTTTGCCGTTTGGTGCCGGAGATGCCAGACGGAAATACCTGCCAATGCCCGAGGACCATACTGTAAATCTCGATGAACATGCAAATATACTTTTCATATGTGACAGGACCTTAAGGCATATAAATGCGTTGTTTCTTTTGGTTCTTTATAAAAAAAAAATCTATCATGTTGACATCAAATATTGATACTCCTGAAGAATACAAACCTGTGTTACTTTAACAGATACAACGACCGGCATTTATATTTATTTTTTTTTAAATATGTGAAGAAAAGATACCGTTGTAGTTCATTATATAAAAAAAGTTGTCTACATTTTTTTGTATTACTGACCTCTAGTCCCTCGGACAATTTTAACAACCAAGCCATACTGTGCGGGAGAAATTACGAATTACGGCGGTTACCATGGTAACAGAATTCATACATTTATACATACTCTTATGTTTTAATTTCTGACTCGCAGTCTAATAGTGTTAAGATTGCCGGCTCTGCACAACAATTTCGTTACAATAGGATTGACGGCCACTTAACTGCTGCATATTTCGGTATGACTCGGGTTATCATTCAAAGGTGCCCATTCTCCTACCTTATGTAAAAGAATTTATGTGATTTCTCAACAACATGTTTGTAAACACAGCAATGTTGACAAAAATGTAATCTAAGGTGGTAGGTTGCACATATGCGGAGGTAGAAAGGTCAATTGTTGCAAAATGCGATTTGCAAAGCTCTTGCTTATCTGACTTGCTGCAAGATGCCATTGTTGAATTTGTTTTTATTATTTTGGCGGTCCCCGCATATTGCAACACGTTGATATAAACAAAACAAGCAGCCTGTGCGTTGATATCCAGTTTTTCTGGGTTATTTTTAATAAAAGCTCCAAGGGATTACCTTTAGTTTAAAAAGGTCAGATAGGTGATTGGGCCCATTTATGGTAGTTCTTATCAGTGTAATAAGTATACCTACGGATTTCCGGGTCTATGACTATAATAGAGGCTACCAGTCGAAGATCATTGTTAACATATCCTTGGACGAGCATTATTTAGTATCGAACCTCTTCGGGGAGGCGGAGCGGTGAGATAAAGACAGCCTTGAAGATGAATTACTTGTTATCGATACTCCGGTTATTGATCACACAGACACGGAGATCATATGACTTTTGCCGTCAGCGGGTATTTGCACAAAATAATACACAAATAGTTACCTCAGGACAAGTAACATTTTATATCCGTTATGTCTAACGTGCTTGGTTATTATATGTTAAGCGCCCAAGCGGCGCTTTTGTATTGCTAAAAATATAAAACATGGATGATTATATTACATAAATATGCAACATGGACATTTATATCACATAAAGAGACGGTTTAAAGAGATGTCAGATGACATGGCTTCCTATACCGGACGACCGCACCATAAAACTTAATTAGCGTGCAAATATTTATATCCCATGTAGACAACTCAATAATCATTCGCATGCGGATGCTACGTCATTGGTTTAGCCAAAGGTGCAAACGGAGGTATTTTCCCTATAAATGGTACAAGCAAAGAGTATATCGGTAGCGGCATTTCGGCACCCTGGACCGCCTTGAAGAACAATTACCTGTTATCTATGGCCCGGTAATTGATCACACAGACATGGAGAAAAGTCACCTTGCCATCAGCGTTTATTTAATAATACAAACAGGACCCCGGGGACCTGTAACCTTATATATCCGCTTTAAATGTCTAACATATTTGATTATTAAAGTATCTCTTAAAGGCGGCGCTTTTGTATTGTTAAGATATATAGAATGGACGTATATATTAAAATATAACTTGGACGTACATTTGAGGTTTTTTTTTATAAATCCCCCTTTTAAGCAGGATTTAAGAATTTTCCGCCGGTTCATGAACTATTAGCAAACAGTAATAGACGGAAGCGGCATTTTGGCCCTCTGATAAAAGAGATGTCAGAGTGCCATACCTTTCAATACGCGGAGGACCGCATCGAAAATGTAGATAATATGTAAATATTTTGGTCATTTTTGACCATCAAGGTATAAAAATAAGTTATTAAAAAACAAAGACGGTTCTCACGTTTCATTATTAAAAAAAAAAAAAGATTACGACACAGCTTTTACATCCAGTTGATAAACCTGTCTGCATTTTTGTTAAGTTACTGTGCGCAAATCTACACGGGTTGTTGAGGTAACGGCAAGGTCATGCGGTGCGCATGAAATTACGGTGGTTACCAAAGAAATAGGATTTACACATTCACCCGTATTCTTTTGTTTTACTTTACAACTCACATTCCAAAAATCTGAAGATTGTCTGCTCTGCACAACAGTAACGTCGCAATAGGATTGGTAGCAACTTCATTGCTGTAGTTTTTCCGTTTCCGTATGACTAGGAATACGACTTTAAGTAGGCCCTATCTGTCGGATATTAATGCATACGGGGTCCCGGGTTGCTGACTATAACAAAGGCCTCCAGTAGAATGTGTGTTAACATATACTTGGACGAGAATTATTCAGTATTGACCCCCTGAGTGAGTCCGAGCGGTAAAATATAGGCGGCCTTGAAGAAAAATTATTTGTTATCGATGGCCCTGTCCTTGATCACACAGACATTAAGAGCAGTGACGTTTGCACATAATAAAATAGGGACCTGTAACCTTATATATCGGCTTCCATTGATGTATATTTGTAACATGTGCGCTTATTTGTATTTAAATAAAAACACCGATTGCTTGCATCCTCGGAAATGATACTTGTGTTGTAGCTTTAACTTATTTAACACCTATGATAAATTATATATATATATATATATATATATATATTTATATATATATATATATATATATATATATATATATATATATATATATATTTACGTTCCATGTAACTTGCAAAGATAAGTTAAAGGTGAGTCATATTAAATATGAGTTTGTGGTATTGAAAAATATTCACCTATTTCCGACAATTGAATGGTAGGATAAGCTTACTTAATAAGAAGAATATACACGCATTGCTAAAGGCCTTCTTCAGTACAAAAATAAAATGAAATACTGCTGTAGGTATATTTGTTAGCATGGATATGTATAAAATCAGGTATAATAAAATCCAGCTTTGTGGAAATAACCCTTAAAATGGAAATCAAAAGGCTGTAATCCTTCTGGCTGAGGGGCCCTATGCCAAACAGCAGCGTTATGGCCAAGGCGTTTGGGACGTCACAACCAGAACACCGCCGGGTCGGTATTGATGTGGCATCAGTTAAGTTTAACACGATCTGGTAAAAATATGCAAGGGTATTGCGTCCACGGGTAGACACTTTTCAACTACCGACACCTGCACATGTATCTCTTAGACTTCAGTTCTGTGCCTCGAATTCCCCGACTCGGCTTAGACAAGTTGAAAATTGACACCACTCAGTCTGCACTATCGCCGTATCGGGAGTTCAACCGATGTGACATATGACAACCAACATAGATGTTTGTCGGTCGTGTAAGTATAATAATATCAAACTGATCAAGCATTAAAGGTGTTATTGAATGTTTTTGAACGGTGCACGGAAATGTTGAAAAACTCTCCTACATGGTTTAAGACACTTATGACAGAAGAGGTCATGTTATATCTCGGTGCATGGTGAGATGGTGCCACGAAAAAATGGCATTAAAATTGAAGAGTATTGCGTCCACAGGTAGAGCCGTACCATCGAGGTGATGGTGTATGATCCTATACAAATAATGATCAACCCCACAAAAGGCAACATAAGGGTAATTTTGTATTATTAATAAATATTGTAATTTTTAAATTGTTATTTATTGTATTTCAATTGTAATTTTCATAGAATTAAATCTACTATCAAAGCTATGTAACTAAGAAACGTATGGCTTCCAATCACATTCTTTTTTTTTACCTGGACAACATATAGTTATCAAGTGTAATGTTTAATGTATAAGCAAACTTCAAGACTTGGCTAATCTTAGTTTGATTTAGACGCGATTTAACGCTTATCCGCATTATTCTACTTTTCTTCTGCAATTTATTTAATAAATTCTAACAAGTCAAACTATCAACAAAAACAACTAACTCAGTGTTTTCACATCATACCTGAATATAAATGTATTTCAAATGTATTACTTTCATCTTGCTAACATTACAAGCTATAAGCAACATAATTAATTTGCTATTGTTTTTTTACTTGTTGACCAAATTCATTTTGCCTTTTGTTATGTCAATATGACATACCCGTTGGCAGATGTTTTTCCTGTAAAACCCGATCATCAGCTAAATGAAACTGAGGCGCAAAAAGCAATAACATTTTTGTTTACTTGTATAATTTAAAATATGTGCATGGCTTTCATCAATTTAATTCCATTAAAACGTTTTGGGAATGTGCCGTCTGCATTTAAGAACTGTCATTAAACTAATAGACTGTCATTTTAAATGACACATTAATAACATGCAGCTTTGGTTTCACAATCGGAACTTGCTTCCCCTCTTTTAATTATCAGTCGTCCCCGCTAAAAGCAAACCTTCAAACAATCCTTAATGGCTGACCGCATCTGGTGGAAAGCTATGATCTCCCACAAAGAGACTTTTCTACGCTTGCCTACTCTATGTTCTCCTCTTGAGATCTTGGTACACCATTTCCTGTCGGTCTTCTCAGGATTTGCACAATGAGTTGTCTGTTGCCTCCTGACTATCTGCGCATGTTCTGTGTGCCTGTTGTATGATTTTCATAATGTCCTCTGATGTTTTGTCACCCATTAGCTTCTGTTCTTGTATGACCTTGGCGACAATGTTTTCACACATTTCGCCGTATTTATCTGTTACTTCCAATAGCCTGCGGTTATTCTCGCGATTATGTCGCTTAATTTCCACAGGGGTTGTTTTTATCTGATGAAGTTGCTCGCATGTCTGACGTTTCCCCGATTTTAATGTGTCTATCTCAGCCTGCATGTCTCACGTTTCTCTGACTTTAATGTGTCTATCTCAGCCTGCATGTCTCACGTTTCTCTGACTTTAAAGTGTCTATCTTAGCCTGCATGTCTCACGTTTCTCTGACTTTAATGTGTCTATCTCAGTCTGTATGTCTCAGGTTTCTCTGACTTTAATGTGTCTATTTCAGCCTGCATGTCTCACGAATCTCTGACTTAATGTGTCTATCTGAGCCTGCATGTCTCACGTTTCTTTGACTTTATTGTGTCTATCTGAGCCTGCATGTCTCTCGTTTCCCTGACTTTATTGTGTCTATCTAAGCCTGCATGTCGCACGTTTCCCTGACTTTAGTGTGTCTATCTCAGCCTGCATGTCTCACGTTTCCCTGACTTTAATGTGTCTATCTCAGCCTGCATGTCACACGTTTCTCAGACTTTAATGTGTCTATCTCAGCCTGCATGTCTCACGTTTCTCTGACTTTTATGTGTCTATCTCAGCCTGCATGTCTCACGTTTCTCTGACTTTAATGTGTCTATCTCAGCCTGCATGTCTCACGTTTCTCTGACTTTAATGTGTCTATCTCAGCCTGCATGTCTCACGTTTCTCTGACTTTAATGTGTCTATCTCAGCCTGCATGTCTCACGTTTCTCTGACGTTAATGTGTCTATCGCAGCCTGCATGTCACACGTTTCTCAGACTTAATGTGTCTATCGCAGCCTGCATGTCTCACGTTTCTCTGACTTTAATGTGTCTATCTCAGCTTGCTTGTCTCACGTTTCCCTGACTTTAATGTGTCTATCTCAGCCTGCATGTCTCACGTTTCTCTGACTTTATTGTGTCTATCTCAGCCTGCATGTCTCACGTTTCTCTGACTTTAATGTGTCTATCTCAGCCTGCATGTCTCACGTTTCTCTGACTTTAATGTGTCTATCTCAGCTTGCTTGTCTCACGTTTCCCTGACTTTAATGTGTCTATCTCAGCCTGCATGTCTCACGTTTTTCTGACTTTAATGTGTCTATCTCAGCCTGCATGTCTCACGTTTCTCTGACTTTAATGTGTCTATCTCAGCCTGCATGTCTCACGTTTCTCTGACTTTAATGTGTCTATCTCAGCCTGCATGTCTCACGTTTCTCTGACTTTAATGTGTCTATCGCAGCCTGCATGTCTCACGTTTCTCTGACTTAATGTGTCTATCGCAACCTGCATGTCTCACGTTTCTCTGACTTTAATGTGTCTATCTCAGCTTGCTTGTCTCACGTTTCCCTGACTTTAATGTGTCTATCTCAGTTTGCATGTCTCACGTTTCTCTGACTTTAATGTGTCTATCTCAGCCTGCATGTCTCACGTTTCTCTGACTTTAATGTGTCTATCTCAGCTTGCTTGTCTCACGTTTCCCTGACTTTAATGTGTCTATCTCAGCCTGCATGTCTCACGTTTCTCTGACTTTAATGTGTCTATCTCAGCCTGCATGTCTCACGTTTCTCTGACTTTAATGTGTCTATCTCAGCCTGCATGTCTCACGTTTCTCTGACTTTAATGTGTCTATCTCAGCTTGCTTGTCTCACGTTTCCCTGACTTTAATGTGTCTATCTCAGCCTGCATGTCTCACGTTTCTCTGACTTTAATGTGTCTATCTCAGCCTGCATGTCTCACGTTTCTCTGACTTTAATGTGTCTATCTCAGCCTGCATGTCTCACGTTTCTCTGACTTTAATGTGTCTATCTCAGTTTGCTTGTCTCACGTTTCCCTGACTTTAATGTGTCTATCTCAGCCTGCATGTCTCACGTTTCTCTGACTTTAATGTGTCTATCTCAGCCTGCATGTCTCACGTTTCTCTGACTTTAATGTGTCTATCTCAGCCTGCATGTCTCACGTTTCTCTGACTTTAATGTGTCTATCTCAGTTTGCTTTTCTCACGTTTCCCTGACTTTAATGTGTCTATCTGCCTGGAGTAACTTGTTTTTTTTTACTCGAATATCAGGCCTTTCCAGTTTTTCCTTTCAGTATCAGCAGATTTATTTTCATATCTACATAATCACCTGTCCGCTGAAAGCAATGTGAACACTTGAATTTCTAAACCATGTGCCATATCCCTCAGCCGTTTTAGGACTTACATGACCCATATCATACCAAAGCTGTGGACCTGCGAAAACAGCAAAAAAGGACCTGAGAACCAGTCCCGGTGGTCAAGTGGTTAGCGTGTCTGACTACTGTCCGGTGTACTGAGAGGCGTTGGTTCGAGCCTGACTGTGGCAGGTGTCTTCCTATGCCGAACTTTCACCCAGTGTTTTAAAATAATTGGGAAGATATCGGGGAGCTCGGCTTCCTGATATCGGGTTGGCCCCAGCCTTATCAGGGCCGTTGGTAGATACGTCATTCGGGGACCGAAGACGACTGTCTGTGCGACAAGTACGGGCAGTCTCTTCGGGAAGATCTGATGGCTATCCAGTGTGTTTAAACTAGGTGTAAAACTGCTCGGGTTCACACCTGAGATAGCGGGGCTCATATGAATGAAGTTCCCGCGCACCTGACAAGAAGGCGACAGACTGGCACACCCTGAAAGGGAGCCCGCAAAAACGAACCATTTATAGTGTAAGGTAGTGTAAGAAGCATAAAGAAAAATGGAGGTGGGTACCTCTGCCAATTAAAAGGACCTGTCTCAGTTATGGTCAAACAGGACAAAAAGCATGATCACTTTGACTTGTTGATACATATAGCTATCATGAGATAACTTAAGGACCCTTACGTTGCTGACTCAATGCGTTTGCTTGCCTGGTTGACATCTGGGAAATTAAACACCACGGATGACATAGTATAATCTAGCCGTCCACAGTGTAGCCAAAAGTGGGACACAAGTACCATTGCTTAAACCAAAATCAACGTTTCTGAAAAGACGAGTTGTTCCAAATGAATATTTTTTCTATGGCTGAAGGGCCAGGGTTAGCCATATGACGGACATATCATATGCCACCTATGTCAGGCACTTGCTGCTGCATTCCATGCCGAAGGGGTAGGGTACCCATTTTACGGACATATCATTGAATACATGTAACAAATTATCACTGGATTATTCCATGACAGGAGACCTACGCTAACCCTTATCACGGACATATCATATCACAAGACTGAATAGTTAGGACGAACCATGCACGATGTGTCAATGTATGTTAGATTGATGGACAAGCCAGACCTAGCACAAAGAAGGAGATACGATTATTCATTAGCTTGGTTGGATAATACAGGAATTATATTCCTTACTTTGTAATAACAGCCGCTCCTTTTCTTACTTTGATTAGTACTGGTAAACCAAATGGAGTGGAATGAGCCTCAAAAGAAGGCATACGGTACACTGAAGGAGTATTTTGCGAGAAAACCCATTTTTGGCCAAGCTGATCCTATGTATCATTTTTACTGCAGGCAGATACGTCTGATGTACAAGGTGGTGCTATATTATTACAATAATATTATTCTCAGTTACTTCCTGTGGCTTTGTCATTTGCTAGCAAGAAATTGTCAGACAGAGAACGGAAGAATACAACTATCGAGGAAGAGGAAGATATATATGTCAGCTGCGTGTGTGGTGTGACAAGCATAAAAACGGCCTGGCAACTAGCGAATCATGTTTAACTTCCTGGTCTCGAGACAACTTGATATTTGTGGGAATAATCTAATAATTTGAATGGCGATTTAAACACTTCATTGAGCAATTATGACCAGACTGTTATTGTGGAGCGTCCAAGCTTTCGTCCTATGCATTACAATCAAGCAAGCTATTGGTAAGTTAACATTTTTATTCATTTGATGTGTATTTACATGTTTTAGTATACAAATTGTAAGATACAAAAAAGTTATATATATATATATATATATATATATATATATATATATATATATATAACAGCATCTCTGGCTGCCAGGATTTCTCGACTGACTAACTCCGACTCACTGACCCCCGGCTCTTGAGCCGGCTTCTATATATACCTACGGCAAAGAATCTGCCGGATTGTTCTTGTCAACAAATGTTCTACATATTTCTTATCATGGAAATTACCAGCTGAGCCTTCCAGAAGCTTCTAAATATTCAGAGTCCACTGTCAGCTAATCACAAAAAAATTGCAGTCTAATAAGTTCCAACATAAACAAACTGATATACCGTTCAACACGACCAATAATACAAATAAACACAAAATTATTAAATATTATTAACTACGGTTCCCTGACTGTATCTTATTATCCTATCATACTCTCATTTAATACAACCTGACTTGGTAAATACATGTGTGTCACAAGGATAGAGGGGAGTTAGTGACAGTAAAATCCTTCTTCAGAGGACGTCATGAGATGTAGAATTGCGCTGGGCGGAATGTTTGTCGAATTCCCCGTTAGGACGTTTATTAGTTCTAGGAGGAAGTGTTTATTCAGCCGTTGAGGGCGTTAAAAGTTTTATGGCCTTTGTATTTTTTTTAAGTTAGAGCCAGATAGCGGCGGGCGAAAGCCAAAGAACTGTTGAAGAATTGTATTGTGAGATTGGAGTCCGTTTAAGGCGGTGAAGGCCAATTGTTGGACGTAACATGAAAAAAAACCCAAGGATTTGTTTCCCCTAGAAAGTGTGATTATTTTGACTTAAAGGTTATATAAGGTAATCACATATTATACGGTGCTTCCAAAAGATATTTGCTTCACATGAAATATGCATGGCCAGAGGAAAATGCGTCATAGCTCATTAGATCATTGGTGAGTTCTAGAACCAAGGCGATCACTAATGACAGGAAATGGCTCAGGCCATCGGGCGGAATAAAGACATATGGCAAATTTTAATCTGGAATTTAATATATATTTTGGTGATCCAGATTACTTCCCAGATTTAATGGATTGTTGATTGGGTTATATCCTACCCTTCAAAAAATCATGAAAATCCGTTCATAATGTGTTAAGTTAATAACACACAAACCAAACAACCAAGAAACTAATGATGTTAAATAATACACCTCGCCAATGAGACGGTTTTTTGAAAGAATAATCTAGCAGACGGCAACCTCTGCATTTTGGAGCGTGCGAAATAACATCACCCATACGAAAAACATTGAAGATAAATATATTTCAGCTCGTTAATAAATGCATACATCTTTGTGTGGGTCGTCCAAAAAGGCAAAAGTAGGTCATTTATTATTCTACACCAGCTCGGGCATATCTACCAATATAATGACGCTGTGTCATGTGTATCTGCCGTATATATATGTCCTATAACAGCCATGCTCGATTAGATGCCCGGCAGTCTTGTATAATGTTAAATACCTTGCGCGCATTCGCTTAACGATACTAGCTCAGAGCTACTTTCTGCTTACGGCGGTTGGTGGCAACATAGTGTATATAGAAGTGTTATATAAGATTCCGTTATAACTAAACGTTATTTTCAAACAAAGATCTTTGCATCACTGTTGACCCCTTGTTGAGCAGTTTTAAATGAAGAAATGAGAAGTTATTACTCTTTCTTAAACTGAATTTTTTAATTTTAATTCAATAAAAATTGTCGAATAATAACTTAAAATATCAGTTTTAGGGTACATATACTCTTGATAGAGGAAAACATTTTTTTTAGATTTTTGTTAAATATATGTATGGGCTTTTTTCACAAAAAGGGGCAAATAACGATAAAGACATTTCAGCTGCTATATTTATAATAAGTGTGTCTGTTTGAGATTAAATGAATGTTTAAACATAATTAACATTTTATTCTTTTACTCTGGATAAAACATTTGTTTATGCTATATCATTGTATTTTGTTGTATGAAAAGTTTTACCCGCAAAATGTCCACTCCGTTATTGTTAAAAAATTTGTCATGCCATATTAATTCATTTCAAACCATATTTTAATGGTTTTGTTTTTATATAATCATCTGAATAATTGATAAAGTACTAAAAAGTTAGTATAATTTCCCAGTTCCATAGCTATACATATGAAGAAAGCAGGGGCACAGGCGATTTATAGTTTCTTATAAAATATTCTCTTAAATTGTCTGCTTGCCTTTTTGAAAAACAAGATGTACATGTTATACTTGTTTAACTGTAAGGACCCACTTTGTTGTCTTTACCGTTAACACTCATAACGGTAAAGAAAACAACATAATATTAAAAAATTGGAATTTCTTTTAAAAACGCACTTCTAGCATCGCAGCTTCACAAACTGTATAAAAACCATTTAGACTTTTTTTCTAATGTCACTGAAAATTGAATTAGAATTGATTGATTTTTTTCAAAAGTTCTTTACCGTTATTTTCCCCTTTTTGTGAAAATAGCCCGTATACTGTCAGAAAGATCATTGTACCAGGTTTAAAATAATGTATACGTTGTGAGGTATAGTATGTATATTGATCATGATGTATTATCTATGGTCATGAAAAGATGAGTAAATGTCCTGTTGGTATGCCCTGCTTATTCATACTACCCGTGTGTTTGTGTATATAATGGGCCTGTCATTGGAAACACATTCAATAGGTTTGCCAGTGGGTCAAGAAATTAACTTGAATTGCCAAATTTCGTGACAATAGAAACCAGGAAGGGTCCCCTCAGTTATTGTTCGCGGGATAAAAGAAAAAAGGGACTTGGCACCCGACAATGAGATACAGAATTGTTAAGAATCGAAGGGTGCTAGGCAGAAAATATGGCGTGATATTATACATACCTTTTCCTTTATCATCAGATTCTGTAGGGCACCCCCTCCTAAATCGGCTACTTATAACTCTGTTCCACCAGCCCTGCCCACCTAATTTTTGGTGATATTTCCCTCTAATATATTTTCTGTGCAAATACCATTTAGCTCTTATCGAAGCAGGTAATGTGGGGATTTATGATGATTCACATAAGCTTGAAATATATATGTTACTTTGCGAGGCCAGAAATGTGTTGACCTGTCTAGAAAGAATTGCTTTTAAGTTCAAATGGCTATTTTTGTTTTTCCATGTGATATAGGAGCTCCCTATGGACGTATGTATGTTTGACGTACAAATCCCATTGTGACACAATCAATACGAACTGCCAAATGTATGTATTTAGAGGCTGGCAACTTAGATCGTCCCTAATATGTGACAATACCGTACATATCTTTGGTTATATTTCTTTCTCAATCAATCATATGGAATCTATACATGGGAGAGCATTATTTCCCTGTTGGATTATAGCCACATTTTTCTGATTTACCTCCGAGGTAAATTGAAGTAAGCTTAAGTGCATTGTATGAAAATTGTCAGGAAAGAACGGGTGCATGACATGGCTGGTGGAATGGAGTATAGTTGGCCTCCGTCTAATATTTGTATCGTTACAGTTCTAGAAGTTCAATTCAACTAATGAGAAAGGCTATCTATAGTCCTTCCACTACCACTGTCCACCTGAATTTTCTCGATTGTTCCTTGAATATTGGTGCCTCTTTTGTACGCAACGTCTATTATAACGTCATTACTGTTTCCTGACATGTCCATTTATAGGTTGGCGGTAAGATGTCGCTGAAGAATAGAATAGTTTCTCATAAAAGTTATTTTAAAATGTTTACAAGGAAGTGACATTAGGTATATTATTAGCTCAGCTGACTTTCAGTCAGCTGAGCTATAGCGATCACTCTTTGTCCGGCGGATTTATAATTTTCATAATTTTTATAATTTTCTTACGCATATTTTTCTCTATTTTTGAGACCTTCAAATATGCGTCGTCCGTTAACAGGGTACGAATCGTTACCATTGCACCTAGAATCATCTTTCTTGACATCCAGGGAGGTCCGTGAAAAATCTTCCTGGAAACCAGATATTAAGTCTCTGTTACCCATATCCTTTGAACTCTGCTACAGTTGAATTGGGATAAAACTTACAAAATTTGGCATTAAGATGATAAAATTTCTTTTGTGAATGTCTTCCTACTCGTTTGAGCGTCATCTCCCCTGAGTCACTTGTTATTTCGAAATAGTTGATAAAACATTTACCTCTGTTGCGGTTGTTTTTGGTCATAGCATTTAAAAAACAATGGAATGAAGGATGTAATGATGAAAATTCAATGAGAGAGTACACTATTTTGGTTTCTTCAGATAAGATGTGAATGTGTTACATCATTACTGCTAACTCCTGGCCCACCCAGCCGAAATGGGGATTACCTCCATTTCCCCATATCCACCATGATTATTGTAGTTTTCCTCTTTATATATCATATGACAAATGTAGTGGGTTGGGGGAAAGGAGGACTGCAGACACAAGATCTGACCAAATAAACCCTCTACACACATGGCCTTACTACCAGTCTGTGCCATAGCAGTGTCAGTGCAAGACGCCCAAACAACAGAAGCTGGACATGTAAGTCTGTGCTTTGTTTGTGACAGTGACACTCTTGTGACACACACCCTTTATGCTTGCTTCTAAATTTCTTGGGAAAGTCTGTGGCATGTTTGTGACAAGTTTGTGACAGTGACAATAATCTTGTGACACACACCCTTTATACTTGCTTATAAATTTGCTTGGGAAAGTCCGTGCCATGTTTGCGACATGTTTGTGACAGTGACAATCTTGTGACACACACCCTTTATGCTTGCTGATAAATTTGCTTGGGACAGCCTGTGCCATGTCTGTGACAATCTTGTGACAGTGACAATGTTGGGACACACACCCTTTATACTTGCTTGTAAATTTGCTTGGGACAGTCTGTGCCATGTTTGTGAAAACTTGTGACAGTGACAATAATCTTGTGACACACACCCTTTATACTTGCTTATAAATTTGCGTGGGAAAGTCTGTGCCATGTTTGCGACATGTTTGTGACAGTGACAATCATTTGACACACACCCTTTATGCTTGCTGATAAATTTGCTTGGGACAGTCTGTGCCATGTCTGAGACAATCTTGTAACAGTGACAATCTTGTTACACACTCCCTTTATACTTGCTTGTAAATTTGCTTGGGACAGTCTGTGCCATGTTTGCGACATGTTTGTGACAGTGACAATCTTTTTCCACACAACCTTTATGCTTGCTTATAAATTTGCTTGGGATAGTCTGTGCCATGTCTGTGACAATCTTGTGACAGTGACAATCTTGTGACACACTCACTTTCTACTTGCTTGTAAATTTGCTTGGGGGAAGTCTGTGCCATGTTTGCGACATGTTTGTGACAGTGACAATCTTGGGACACATTGTCTTTATACTTGCTTGTAAATTTGCTGGGGAAAATCTTTGCCATGTTTGTGACATGTTTGTGACAGTGACAATCTTGTGACACACTGTCTTTATACTTGCTTATAAATTTGCTTGGGACAGTCTGTGCCATGTTTGCGACATGTTTGTGACAGTGACTATCTTGTGACACACATCCTTTATGCTTGCTTATAAATTTGCTTGGGACAATCTGTGCCATGTTTGTGACAATTTTGTGACAGTGACAATCTTGTGACACACTCCCTTTATACTTGCTTGTAAATTTGCTTGGGAAAGTCTGTGCCATGTTTGCGACATGTTTGTGACAGTGACAATCTTGTGACACACACCGTTTGTGCTTGCTCATAAATTTTCGTGGGAAAGTCTGTGGCATGTTTGTGACAAGTTTGTGACAGTGACAATCTTGTGACACACACCCTTTATGCTTGCATATAAATTCGCTTGGGACAGTCTGTGCCATGTCTGTGACATGTTTGTGACAGTGACAAGCTTGTTCCACACAACCTTTATACTTGCTTATAAATTTGCTTGGGATAGTCTGTGCCATATCTGTGACAATCTTGTGACAGTGACAATCTTGGGACACACTGTCTTTATACTTGCTTGTAAATTTGCTGGGGAAAATCTGTGCCATGTTTGTGACATGTTTGTGACAGTGACAGTCTTGTGACACACAACCTTTATGCTTGCTTATAAATTTGCTTGGGATAGTCTGTGCCATGTCTGTGACAATCTTGTGACAGTGACAATCTTGTGACACACTCCCTTTCTACTTGCTTGTAAATTTGCCTACGGAAAGTCTGTGCCATGTTTGCGACATGATTGTGACAGTGACAATCTTGGGACACATTGTCTTTATACTTGCTTGTAAATTTGCTGGGGAAAATCTTTGCCATGTTTGTGACATGTTTGTGACAGTGACAATCTTGTGACACACTGTCTTTATACTTGCTTATAAATTTGCTTGGGACAGTCTGTTCATGGCAGTGACATGTTTGTGACAGTGATAATCTTGTGACACACACTTTATACTTGCTTGTAAATTTGCTTGGGAAAGTGTGCTATATTTGCGACATGTTTGTGACAGTGACTATCTTGTGACACATATCCTTTATGCTTGCTTATAAATTTGCTTGGGACAGTCTGTGCCATGTTTGTGACAATTTTGTGACAGTGACAATCTTGTCACACACCCTTTATACTTGCTTGTAAATTTGCTTGGGAAAGTCTGTGCCATGTTTGCGACATGTTTGTGACAGTGACAATCTCGTGACACACACCGTTTGTGCTTGCTCATAAATTTTCGTGGGAAAGTCTGTGGCATGTTTGTGACAAGTTTGTGACAATGACAATCTTGTGACACACACCCTTTATGCTTGGTTATAAATTTGCTTGGGACAGTCTGTGCCATGTCTGTGACAATCTTGTGACACACTCCCTTTATACTTGCTTGTAAATTTGCTTGGGACAGTATGTGCCATGTTTGCGACATGTTTGTGACAGTGACAAGCTTGTTCCACACAACCTTTATGCTTGCTTATAAATTTGCTTGGGATAGTCTGTGCCATGTTTGCGACATGTTTGTGACAGTGACAATCTTGGGACACATTGTCTTTATACTTGCTTGTAAATTTGCTGGGGAAAATCTTTGCCATGTTTGTGACATGTTTGTGACAGTGACAATCTTGTGACACACTGTCTTTATACTTGCTTATAAATTTGCTTGGGACAGTCTGTTCATGGCAGTGACATGTTTGTGACAGTGATAATCTTGTGACACACACTTTATACTTGCTTGTAAATTTGCTTGGGAAAGTCTGTGCCATGTTTGCGACATGTTTGTGACAGTGACTATCTTGTGACACACATCCTTTATGCTTGCTTATAAATTTGCTTGGGACAGTCTGTGCCATGTTTGTGACAATTTTGTGACAGTGACAATCTTGTGACACACTCCCTTTATACTTGCTTGTAAATTTGCTTGGGAAAGTCTGTGCCATGTTTGCGACATGTTTGTGACAGTGACAATCTTGTGACACACACCGTTTGTGCTTGCTCATAAATTTTCGTGGGAAAGTCTGTGGCATGTTTGTGACAAGTTTGTGACAGTGACAATCTTGTGACACACACCCTTTATGCTTGCTTATCAATTTGCTTGGGACAGTCTGTGCCATGTCTGTGACAATCTTGTGACACACTCCCTTTATACTTGCTTGTAAATTTGCTTGGGACAGTCTGTGCCATGTTTGCGACATGTTTGTGACAGTGACAAGCTTGTTCGACACAACCTTTATGCTTGCTTATAAATTTGCTTGGGATAGTCTGTGCCATGTCTGTAACAATCTTGTGACAGTGTCAATCTTGTGACACACTCCCTTTCTACTTGCTTGTAAATTTGCCTACGGAAAGTCTGTGCCATGTTTGCGACATGATTGTGACAGTGACAATCTTGGGACACATTGTCTTAATACTTGCTTGTAAATTTGCTGGGGAAAATCTTTGCCATGTTTGTGACATGTTTGTGACAGTGACAATCTTGTGACACACTGTCTTTATACTTGCTTATAAATTTGCTTGGGACAGTCTGTTCATGGCAGTGACATGTTTGTGACAGTGATAATCTTGTGACACACACTTTATACTTGCTTGTAAATTTGCTTGGAAAAGTCTGTGCCATGTTTGCGACATGTTTGTGACAGTGACTATCTTGTGACACACATCCTTTATGCTTGCTTATAAATTTGCTTGGGACAGTCTGTGCCATGTTTGTGACAATTTTGTGACAGTGACAATCTTGTGACACACTCCCTTTATACTTGCTTGTAAATTTGCTTGGGAAAGTCTGTGCCATGTTTGCGACATGTTTGTGACAGTGACTATCTTGTGACACATATCCTTTATGCTTGCTTATAAATTTGCTTGGGACAGTCTGTGCCATGTTTGTGACAATTTTGTGACAGTGACAATCTTGTCACACACCCTTTATACTTGCTTGTAAATTTGCTTGGGAAAGTCTGTGCCATGTTTGCGACATGTTTGTGACAGTGACAATCTTGTGACACACACCGTTTGTGCTTGCTCATAAATTTTCGTGGGAAAGTCTGTGGCATGTTTGTGACAAGTTTGTGACAATGACAATCTTGTGACACACACCCTTTATGCTTGGTTATAAATTTGCTTGGGACAGTCTGTGCCATGTCTGTGACAATCTTGTGACACACTCCCTTTATACTTGCTTGTAAATTTGCTTGGGACAGTATGTGCCATGTTTGCGACATGTTTGTGACAGTGACAAGCTTGTTCCACACAACCTTTATGCTTGCTTATAAATTTGCTTGGGATAGTCTGTGCCATGTTTGCGACATGTTTGTGACAGTGACAATCTTGGGACACATTGTCTTTATACTTGCTTGTAAATTTGCTGGGGAAAATCTTTGCCATGTTTGTGACATGTTTGTGACAGTGACAATCTTGTGACACACTGTCTTTATACTTGCTTATAAATTTGCTTGGGACAGTCTGTTCATGGCAGTGACATGTTTGTGACAGTGATAATTTTGTGACACACACTTTATACTTGCTTGTAAATTTGCTTGGGAAAGTCTGTGCCATGTTTGCGACATGTTTGTGACAGTGACTATCTTGTGACACACATCCTTTATGCTTGCTTATAAATTTGCTTTGGACAGTCTGTGCCATGTTTGTGACAATTTTGTGACAGTGACAATCTTGTGACACACTCCCTTTATACTTGCTTGTAAATTTGCTTGGGAAAGTCTGTGCCATGTTTGCGACATGTTTGTGACAGTGACAATCTTGTGACACACACCGTTTGTGCTTGCTCATAAATTTTCGTGGGAAAGTCTGTGGCATGTTTGTGACAAGTTTGTGACAGTGACAATCTTGTGACACACACCCTTTATGCTTGCTTATCAATTTGCTTGGGACAGTCTGTGCCATGTCTGTGACAATCTTGTGACACACTCCCTTTATACTTGCTTGTAAATTTGCTTGGGACAGTCTGTGCCATGTTTGCGACATGTTTGTGACAGTGACAAGCTTGTTCGACACAACCTTTATGCTTGCTTATAAATTTGCTTGGGATAGTCTGTGCCATGTCTGTAACAATCTTGTGACAGTGTCAATCTTGTGACACACTCCCTTTCTACTTGCTTGTAAATTTGCCTACGGAAAGTCTGTGCCATGTTTGCGACATGATTGTGACAGTGACAATCTTGGGACACATTGTCTTAATACTTGCTTGTAAATTTGCTGGGGAAAATCTTTGCCATGTTTGTGACATGTTTGTGACAGTGACAATCTTGTGACACACTGTCTTTATACTTGCTTATAAATTTGCTTGGGACAGTCTGTTCATGGCAGTGACATGTTTGTGACAGTGATAATCTTGTGACACACACTTTATACTTGCTTGTAAATTTGCTTGGAAAAGTCTGTGCCATGTTTGCGACATGTTTGTGACAGTGACTATCTTGTGACACACATCCTTTATGCTTGCTTATAAATTTGCTTGGGACAGTCTGTGCCATGTTTGTGACAATTTTGTGACAGTGACAATCTTGTGACACACTCCCTTTATACTTGCTTGTAAATTTGCTTGGGAAAGTCTGTGCCATGTTTGCGACATGTTTGTGACAGTGACAATCTTGTGACACACACCGTTTTTGCTTGCTCATAAATTTTCGTGGGAAAGTCTGTGGCATGTTTGTGACAATTTAGTTTGTGACAATGACAATCTTGTGACACACACCCTTTATGCTTGCTTATAAATTTGCTTGGGACAGTCTGTGCCATGTCTGTGACAATCTTGTGACACACTCCCTTTATACTTGCTTGTAAATTTGCTTGGGACAGTATGTGCCATGTTTGCGACATGTTTGTGACAGTGACAAGCTTGTTCCACACAACCTTTATGCTTGCTTATAAATTTGCTTGGGATAGTCTGTGCCATGTTTGCGACATGTTTGTGACAGTGACAATCTTGGGACACATTGTCTTTATACTTGCTTGTAAATTTGCTGGGGAAAATCTTTGCCATGTTTGTGACATGTTTGTGACAGTGACAATCTTGTGACACACTGTCTTTATACTTGCTTATAAATTTGCTTGGGACAGTCTGTTCATGGCAGTGACATGTTTGTGACAGTGATAATCTTGTGACACACACTTTATACTTGCTTGTAAATTTGCTTGGGAAAGTCTGTGACATGTTTGCGACATGTTTGTGACAGTGACTATCTTGTGACACACATCCTTTATGCTTGCTTATAAATTTGCTTGGGACAGTCTGTGCCATGTTTGTGACAATTTTGTGACAGTGACAATCTTGTGACACACTCCCTTTATACTTGCTTGTAAATTTGCTTGGGAAAGTCTGTGCCATGTTTGCGACATGTTTGTGACAGTGACAATCTTGTGACACACACCGTTTGTGCTTGCTCATAAATTTTCGTGGGAAAGTCTGTGGCATGTTTGTGACAAGTTTGTGACAGTGACAATCTTGTGACACACACCCTTTATGCTTGCTTATAAATTTGCTTGGGACAGTCTGTGCCATGTCTGTGACAATCTTGTGACACACTCCCTTTATACTTGCTTGTAAATTTGCTTGGGACAGTCTGTGCCATGTTTGCGACATGTTTGTGACAGTGACAAGCTTGTTCCACACAACCTTTATGCTTGCTTATAAATTTGCTTGGGATAGTCTGTGCCATGTTTGTGACAATCTTGTGACAGTGACAATCTTGTGACACACACCCTGTATACTTGCTTGTAAATTTGCTCGGGTCAGTCTGTGCCATGTTTGTGACAAATTTGTGACAGTGACAATTTTGGGACACACTGTCTTTATACTTGCTTGTAAATTTGCTGGGGAAAATCTGTGCCATGTTTGTGACATGTTTGTGACAGTGACAGTCTTGTGAAACACTGTCTTTATACTTGCCTATAAGTTTGCTTGGGACAGTCTGTTCATGGCAGTGACATGTTTGTGATAGTGACAATCTTGTGACACAAACCATTTATGCTTGCTTATAAATTTGCTTGCATGGGGCAGTCTGTGCCATGATATGATCATGAAATACTCCAGTAAGTGTTTGTCACTCCTAATATATGCTTTATTAAGGATATCGGTTACCCTAATCCTTCGGTTATAAAATACTCCAGTAAGTGTTTGTCAGTATTATTACAAGATTTATCTGTGATGTGGGTTACCCTCACCCTTAAGGCATGAAAAAGTCCAGTATGTATTTGTCACTATTAATATGTGCTATATGCGTTATATGGGTTACCCTAACCCTTCGGGCATGAAATAACCATTAAGTGTTTGTCACTAATAAATATATGGTAAATCTGGGATACGAGATACTCTAACCCGATGGGCATGAAATTTGTCGTGTTTGTCACTTTAAATATAAGGTATATCCAAGAACTGGTTACCCTAACCCTTCGGGCATGAAATACTCCAGTAAGTCTTTGTCACTATTAATATTTTGTATATCCAAGATACAGGTTACACTACTTCGGGCATGAATCACTTCAGTAAGTGTTTGTCACTATTAATATATGCTTTATATGTGATACGGGTAACCCTAACCCTTCAGGCATGAATACTCCAGAAAGTGTTTGTCACAAATATTAATATATGCTATAGCCAGGATTTGGGTTACCTAACCGTTCGGTCATAAAATATTCCAGTAAGTGTTTGTCCCTAATAATATTTTGTATATCCGGTATACGGATTACCCTAACCCTTCGGGCATGAAATCCTCCCGTAAGTTTTTGTCAATATTAATGTTTGGTATATCCGAAATACGGGTTACCCTAACCCTTCGGGCATAAAATAGTCCAGTACGTGTTTGTCACTCTTAATATATACTATATCTGTGATACGGGTTACCCTAACCCTTCATGCATGGAAAACTCCAGTAAGTGTTTCTCACTATTAATATTAATATTCGAATATCCAGGATACGGGGTTCCGTAAGCCTTCGGACATGAAATACTCCAGTAATTATTTGTCACTATTAATATGTGCTAAATCTGGGATACGGGTTACCCTAACCCTACCTACAGGAAATACTCCAGTTAGTGTTTGTCACTGTTAATATGTGCTATATCCGGTATACAGGTTACCCTAACCCTTTGGGCATGAAATACTCCAGTAAGTGTTTGTTACTTTGAATATTTGGTATATCTGGGATGCGGGTCACCCTTCAGGTATGAAAAACTCCAGTATGTATTTGTCACTTTTAATATGTGCTATATCAGGTATACGGGTTACCCTAACCCCTCGGGAATGAAATAACCAGTTAGTGTTTGTCATTAATAAATATATGGTAAATGCAAGATACGGGTTACCGTAAATCTTTGGACATGAAATACTCCAGATTTTGTTTGTAGCTAACAATATGTGCTAAATCTGGGATGCGAGATACCGTAACCCGAGGGGCATGACATCTGTCGTGTTTGTCACTATTCATATAAGGTATATCCAAGAACGGTTTACTCTAACCCTTCGGGCATGAAATACTCCAGTAAGTGTTTGTCACTCTTATTTTATGCTTTATCCAGGATACGGGTTACCCTAACCCTTCATGAAAATCTCAAGTAAGTATTTGTCACTATATTAA
Organism: Sipunculus nudus; assembly: GCA_026874595.1. Classification (NCBI taxonomy): domain Eukaryota; kingdom Metazoa; phylum Annelida; class Sipuncula; order Golfingiida; family Sipunculidae; genus Sipunculus; species Sipunculus nudus. The sequence continues at coordinate 34,834,803 of CM049318.1, forward strand.
CCTTTCAGTCATGAAATGCTCAAGTAAGCATTTGACACTAGTAATATATATATATATATATATAATTTGTATTGTTCACATAGCGTGAATTCGATACATCGCGGTGATAGAACTCTACCGTATGGGAGCGTTTATAAATAACTAAAGTACGGTTAGTTTGACTTCATCAGTTTGTGCTACAGATCATTTTCGTGAGAGCAGCATTCAAACCGGCTCACTCTTCAGGTTTGTACATATATATATATATATATATATATATATATATATATATATATATATATATATATGGAATCTCCGTGATAGGGGCGACCCTAACACTGCATAAAATAGTCTAGTAGGTCTTTATCACTAGTAAAATATGGTATATCCTGGATAAGAATGACCCTAAGCCTTCGGATATGAAGTATAAATATTCAAGTAAGTATTTGTCACAATTAATATGTGCTATATCTGAGATACGAGATACCCTTACTCTATGGGCATGAAAAACTGTGGTAAGTCTTTGTCACTATTGATATTTGGTATATCCAAGATACAGGTTACCCTAACCCTTCAGGCATGAATCACTCCAGTAAGTGTTCGTCACTCTTAATATATGCTATATACGTGATACGGGTTACCCTAACCCTTCGGGCATGAATACTCTAGTAAGTGTTTGTCACTATTAATTCTGTCACCGCCATAGCACAGACTGTCCCAAGCCAATTATGAGGAGAGCGTATTTATGGTGTGTCACATAATTTTCACTGTCACAAACATGTCCTAAGCATGGCACAGACTTTCCCAAGCAAATTTATAAGCAAGTATAAAGGGAGTGTGTCACAAGATTGTCACTGTCACAAACATGGCACAGACTGTCCCAAATAAATTTATAAGCAAGTCTAAAGGGTGTGTGTCACAAGATTGTCACTGTCACAAACATGTCACAAACATGGCACAGACTTCCCCGAGCAAATTTACAAGCAAGTATATAGGGAGTGTGTCACATGATTGTCACTGTCAGAAACGTGTCGCAAACATGGCACAGACTTTCCCTAGCAAATTTACAAGCAAGTATAAAGGGAGTGTGTCACAAGATTGTCACTGTCACAAGATTGTCACAAACATGGCACCTACTGTCCCAAGCAAATTTATCAGCAAGCATAAAGGGTGTGTGTCACAAGATTGTCACTGTCAAAAACATGGCACAGACTGTCCCAAGCAAATTTATAAGCCAGTATAAAGGGTGTGTGTCACAAGATTGTCACTGTCACAAACATGTCGCAAACATGGCACAGACTGACCAGGGCAAATTTATAAACAAGCATAAAGGGTGTGCGTCACAAGACTGTCATTGTCACAAACATGACACAAACATGGCTTAGACTTTCCCAAGCAAATTTACAAGCAAGTATAAATGGAGTGTGTCACAAAATTGTCACTGTCATAAACATGGCACAGGCTGTCCCAAGCAAATTTACAAGCAAGTATAAAGGGAGTGTGTCACAAGATTGTCACTGTCACAAGATTGTCACAAACATGGCACAGACTGTCCCAAGCAAATTTATAAGCAAGCATAAAGGATGTGTGTCACAAGATTGTCACTGTCACAAGATTGTCACAAACATGGCACAGACTGACCCGGGCAAATTTATAAGGAAGCATAAAGGGTGTGTGTCACAAGATTGTCACTGTCAGAAACATGGCACAGACTGTCCCAAGCAAAATTTATAAGCAAGGATAAAGTGTGTGTGTCACAAGATTGTCACTGTCACAAACATGTCGCAAACATGGGACAGACTTACCCGAGCAAATTTACAAGCAAGTATAAAGGGAGTGTGTCACAAGATTGTCACTGTCACAAGATTGTCACAAACATGGCACAGACTGACCCGGGAAAATTTATAAGCAAGCATAAAGGATGTGTGTCACAAGATTGTCACTGTCAAAAACATGGCACAGACTGTCCCGAGCAAATTTACAAGTAAGTATAAAGGGAGTGTGTCACAAGATTGTCACTGTCACAAGATTGTCACAAACATGGCACAGACTGTCCCAAGCAAATTTACAAGCAAGTATAAAGGGTGTGTGTCACAAGATTGTCACAAACATGGCACAGACTGTCCCAAGCAAACTTATAAGCAAGCATAAAGAGTGTGTGTCACAAGGTTGTCACTGTCACAAACATGTCGCAAACATGGCACAGACTTTCCCAAGCAAATTTACAAGCAAGTATAAAGGGTGTGTTTCACAAGATTGTCACTGTCACAAGATTGTCAAAAACATGGCACAGACTTTCCCCAGCAAAATTATAAGCAAGCGTAAAGGTTTTGTGTCACAAGATTTTCACTGTCACAAACATGCCACTGCCATGGCACAGACTATGGCTAGCCGTTGTCCGCTGAACAATCCCTAACTCCGACCACCGCCCCTATATCTTTCAAGGCAGGGAAAGGGGCCCTGTGTGTAGAGGGTTGGGGAAATGGAGGTAGTCCCGAAATGTAACACATTGGCCCCGCAAGATGAAACAAATCACTTGTGTAACCAACTGTTAGCTCACTGCGATAGGCACCCAACACACGGGGTCACAATGTGCTTCCGGGCATTTCTCTGCACGCACTCGGTCCGCTAGATAAATGAATGACTCTTTATATACTAAGAGCCTCAACTGGGTGTTGGTAGGCATGTAATCTGTGTGGAGGAGAACCTAGCATCCTTTGGTCATTTATTAAACTTATATCGAAGTATTATTTCAGCGACCGGCTTGGATCCGCCATTGCTACTATTTTCCGTTGGTGACGCCGTGTGTCGTCAGGGCGCCCCTCTGCTGGAAGGCCAAGACACGACCCTCAACAAATCCTCATGTGTGATCGAAGGATTCTCTAATCAGATTCGGACCATAGCTTTTCACCTGGTAAAACGGATCTTTTTCTTTAGTTTTCACAATGAGCCGGCAGAAATACATAGGGTAACTCTCGCTCACGGTCAGAAATCTGCTACAATAGGTCGAAGCTATGCTGAAGGTAGGAACCAGCAATTCACTCTCTACCATTCATCGGTAGTTTTTAATATTATGAAAAGAAATTCTGATTGCAACGTTTTGGTTTAGAAAAAAACAGCCATATAATAACTATTATCGCTGAACAGGTGACACATTTTCTATCGTTCTTCGTACATTAAAGATGGATAGAAAGAAAAAGAGAATGAAAGAAGGAAATAGAGTCCGAGCAGCCGTGATATCATTTACCTGGGGCGTTCTAAGCGGGAGCGCAAAGAACGCACCCCTACCCAGGTTTGTGCATGTGTGCTAAAACGGCTAGCTAGCCCAGGTTACAGTAATTTGATTTTGTGTGGGGCTTCCTGCAAATATTTTTATTTATATTGCTCTACCGCCAGATGGAGTGGCAATCACTGACTGTTGTTGATATGATTATGCTGTTGATATGTTGAATGATATGTTGCTTGCTAATGTGGATATATTGAAATAATGACCTCGGGCAAAAAAAAAAAAAATTAAATGTATGGTTCTCAGGCACTGCGCGAGTCAAATTTAACCCCTGCATAAAAAAAAATATTTTGAATTACAAAGAAGCTTACCAGTTTTGAGCTCCCGGACATTTCTGTCAATAAAGTAAAATAATACATATTTGATCAGATTTCCTGTGTTATGTAGTGTTTTAATCTGTTTAGTAGTATCTGTTTTTATCATGCTTTATCCTGATCATATGGCATTTTTATCGAAACATTAAAAAATCGCCCTGTTTCAAACAAAAGTTTTAAAAAATGTACTTTGACATAATAAAGTCGATCAAAAATATTTTTCCTTTAACTAGCCCCCCAAAAAATTGTTGATTTTCAATATCATGAAAAGACGGCCCTCTGTGTTTCGGAACTTCACTTGTGGGTTTTCAAATCATATTTAAATTACATTGAGTATATATGCAGGTAAATGTATGTATATATACATTACATTTATATACATTACATCCATATATATGTTCGTCACAAAGAGTCTGTACATGTGTTTTCACATTTCAGCTCTGGCCGTGGATTGGGTGACAGAAAATCTATACTGGACTGATCCCACTAACAGCCATATCGTGGCCAGTAGACTCAATGGACTTTATCCCGTCGTTGTGGTACAGGGTAAACCACGTGGTCTCGCACTGAATCCACTCAAGGGGTAAAAATAATGATTTAAATCTTTATTTCTGTATCACAATTTAAACACATCTAAATATAAAACAGGACTGTCGTGTCCGTTATACAGAGCACTTTCTATTTTTTAATTCCCTGTATTGCGATGCTGAACATGAATTTCGTGTTCAGTTTCTGACCAAAGAAATCTTTTGGATATTTTGTAAGTTCTTTATTTTCTCATACGATTAACGAGAATAGATTTATTGTATTTTGGTATGATTATTGGATTTTAAGTTCTAAATTAAACCTTTGAACAATTGGTATATACGGTAACTCCCGCTTTTGTTTATCAGCGCCATCTACGTTGAACGATTAAGAGGGTTAAGATATCATGTCGATTAATCCTTGACCTTTATTAAATTTCAGCTAAACACAGGGACATTTTATTTATTCTTGTTGGCAATCTTTTCAAATGAAAAAAAAAAAATACAAAGGAATTATCCAGTTTTAATGCCTTACGCAAACTTTGTGTCTCACAAAAGTAACACAAGATGGCGCTGACAGACAATAGCGGTCCTACCGTAATTCACACTGAAAACATATTGTACCCTGTTGAAAGAGCATGCTTTCGTTACAGGCGCATGTATTGGTGTAGTATGGATAGCAGTCCACGGATTAAAGAATCTCGCATGGACGGGACGTTCCTTCGTGATCTTGTTACGACTAGTCTGAGACAGCCACGACAACTGACACTCGATCTTGCGTCAAACAAGTAGGCCTCGCATGAACTTCAATAAAATGTCTAAGAAGACCAATGCTGATTTGTCTAAATCTATAACTGTTGTCGGCAACTCTGTACAATAATTGGCTGTGGTTATACTCTGTGGCGCCAAAATAGAGGGTATATCCCCCACCCCTCATTTTGGCAGAGGGTTATGATAAATGTAATCATGTATTCTGGTTATTCTTAATCAGGTGTAGATATATAATATTTCATAGTAAACTCAGAAATGGGAGTCTATAATTCTAATTATGCCCCCCCCCCTTCGAGGGGAGACACGTTGTTTTCAGTGCCATCGTCAGTCGTCGTCTGTCGTCTGCAAATATATCATCGCAGTTCGAACAGTGGTGACCTTTGCCTTGACCTTCAAGGTCAAATCTTTTAAATCTAGAATCAATGTTTTTTGAGCGCATGTTTCACTCCTAATTTTATTTATATTCTTGACGTCTCAACTCGCAGGCTGTACTGGAGCGACTCTGATGCGTCAACTATAACTTCAGTATCCATTAACTCTCCAACTGACAGGAAAACCGTCATAAGCAAACCTGGGGCTCAGATCTGGGGAGTGGCATTATTTCAGGTATATAATACTCATAAATAAATAATACAGTGGTACCCCGTGTTGCGATCACCCCACAGATGGGACCACCACGACAATCACGAATTCTTTTTTGGTCCTAAATATATAAACCTGGTAACTTAAGAATTTCACAAATACAACTACCCAGTCCCCAACGTGGTCGTTATTGTGGGGTTTCACTGTAATTAACAGGTAAGGTAATTATCATAATTACTAGAAACCTGAATTCTGAAAAATACAAGCCTCCGCCATGTTTCATGTCATTTTGGGAGATACTCACAAAACCATGTTTGCATTCACCTATTCGGGCCATATTTCGGAAAATGTGTTGTCTACTGGCCACCAAACGCCCTCCGCATACAGATAGATTCCCAACTTTGACCATTACAGGAGTACTTTCCTCTTGTATTTCGGTGCCTTTATCAAACCCTGACCTTGCTAAAATATCCAAACCGCTTATAGGGGCGGCCATTTTGAGTAAAGACAAGAACTCGGATGTCCCAAGTCGCATTTCGGAATTAAGGCGACATCACTTAAGTCCGTTCCAGTGCCCCTGTTCACCTGTTTCTTCGCGATTATTTTTGCGAATCAAAGAACGCCAAAACTGTTTGATCTTAGGGCGGAAAGAGAAAAAAAGCGTTATTATCTATTATGGAAATAATAGCCTACTTTATGTCATTTTCCTGTAAACAATTTAAAACCATTTTGTGAGTAACTAGTCAATCTTGCCTTTTATCTATGAAATAATAGACGTGACGTACTAAAGAGACACGGGACCAATATTCAAGAGATGCCGACCTCTGTTTCCAGCGAGACTTGTATTCTCTGCGTGCACGCGCTTCACTGTTACGTCACATTACTTCATGACCTTATCCAAGAAGAATAAAGAATGGCCACTTATTAGGGACGCCATGAACCACGGATATTTATGAGACATGTCAACCAGGCCGTTAAGGGGAAACTTGACACTTTACTGGCGCCCCCTACTGACGACACTGCAAACTAAAAATATTTCTGGTTTAATTATTATGTCATGAGGCTACATATTTTGCCGTTAGTGACTTTTGTTGTCATTAAAACGTCATCGCTTCAGGACATCATTTGAGAAAAGTAACTAGGATGAACAATCCTTGTAAGAATGCTCTGTGTAACAGCTTTATTTAATTATTTTTTAAATAGTAACAATTTTTACATAGAAATTTTCAAACAGAATATCACCAGAAGAGGCTCATATACAGGAATATACCAACGGCTATCTTGTCAACTGTCAGTTTTGACAGATGCAAGTTGATGAAAGAAAAAGAGCATAAATATCACATATGATTGTGAGTGACACTGATGGTGTAATTCTGAAGAGATAATAAGAATATTCACATAGTTTTTTTAGTGCTGATATTTATATTTCTTTTTATATGAGCATCTTTAAAGCTGATCGTATATTGTTGACGCCAGAAACCATTTTTGTGTGGACTTGCTCCCTGTCTCATAATCACCAGCGCCACCTTGGGGGGATTTTCGAAACTAATAATGTCCAAAATATTCATAATTTGGCCTTATATTTTAAAATTTAACCCATTGACATACACTGTTTTGTCTTTAGATAAGATTGATATTCAATTCTGCATGTTTATGTAGAATATTATGAAAAATACATTGGTCAGTTTTCTAAAATATGTAACTTAGTTTCCCCCTTAGTTATAATATCATATAAAAACCCACCACAAGTGTCCATTTGCAACTTCATATATTGCAAAAATAAGCACATTGACCAACAAATTTTATTTCATAATTTTTCAAAGTATGCCTTGTAGATATCATGTGCAAAATATCTAAGAAATTCCATTGGTAGTTTAAAGTGTCATGTTCCCCTTAAGCACAGATGGCGGTAGGGTAACATGCAAAACGTTCAGTTACTAAACGTTCATTTACTACCATCTTTCACGGAAACGTCGCGTGTCGTGACGTCATTGTCGCCTGTGACGTAACGGATGACGCTAAACAGATGGCCGCATGGTCGCATGCAACAAGTGCAAGTGGTAAAATGTGCTATAAAAACCCATAAAACACTAATTCTGAGTTTTTTTATGCTTTACACCAAATTTGATCTTATTAACACTTTCACAACACCAGCCTATATATGATAAATTTCAGTAACATCCGTTATACCCTCCTATATATCGTCTGGACATATATATATATATATACACACACAAAGAATCGAGTGAAAACAATAACCCTCGCTTCGCGCAGAATTAATAATAATATACGTTTGAATTCATATGAACAAAAGACAAATATATAAGATATTTTTCTCAACGGAATAGATTCATGGCATGTAAATAACTCTGAGTTAAATGAGGATAACGTTAACCTTATCATAAGAAAAAAAAATTTTTAGGCTTAAGACTCTGATAAATAACATATTTAACATGAACTAGCAAATTTAGCAGATTCTCCAAAGCTTTTGCAAGACGGGCGATGAAGCACTTGTTGTGAACAAGGAACCCACAGTCCAAACCACCAAGGGGCACCTAATCGAATTGCTTGATTTCGGGGCTAGGCCTTCTAAATTATTGTCTTGTTGTATTGGTTATCCATGCGCAGCTACGAGTTTTTTTTAATTTTATGGTATTCAGATAATATCTAGAAGATATTTGTATGTGGCTTTGTTTAACAAAAGAAAATTTATTTTTAACTCTTACTATTTATTGTTTGGGTTCCCATGTACGTAATATCAATAATACTCAATCGTTAAACTATTTTGTTTTATGTTTTAATTCAATCTTAGGTCTGAAGTGCTGCATTTATTAAGTCTTAAAGTATTGAATATTATTTTTATTAAAACAGCATTGCTTATAAATGCTAAGCTAATGACTACATTATAAGCTAATGACTTCATATTTTGCAAAGCTCCTTCCTTAACCATTATTACAAAGGTCTGTATACACGGTTTCATGTAATATATAGAATAACCACGATTCACGTTTTTAAATGATCAAGGTAACATGGGGGGGGGGGCTTTATACATTTTTGTTTGGAACAAGTTACTAGAACTCATTTTACTGGTGCCTGTGCAGGATTTCGTGGCGTGGACCGAGTCCTCTCCAACGACCGGCCTACACTGGCGGAGGTTGAACGGGTCTGTCCCATCATCGCTCAGAGTACAGTCTAATAACGGATATGACGTCATAGCTTATGACACGCAGGCGCAGCCCGGTTCAGGTACAGTAATATCTGCAGATATGTATCCAGGTGTTCAGGAGATTAAAAGCAAGCCCCTTCTTATTTCCACCATAGTTAACTACATTTTATTTTGCAGCTATTTGTAGGCTTTCATTTCTTTGTTGTAACCCCAAAATAATCCTGGATCCGCCCCTCATCTCGCCAATACGACTATCTCTTGAACTAATGAAACAGATAATTGATAGTATGATCGGTTTAACACGACAAGACCAGCAGTATTCATTAGTGGGGCGTCAATTCAGGGGACATGGATTATACCCCCCCCCCGACACACTCACACACATTTATCAGGGGCGAATGGTCAAATTAGTCATTCCCCTGATATTCAGATAAAATAGTTTACATATACTGGCAACATAATACACAGCCAATAAAGGGTAAACATATATATGTATATGTGTGTGTGTTTAAAAAAAGCTGTGAGTCATCCCCAACCCCTTGAAGAAAAATTGACGCCTCTGACGACCATTTCAGGATTTGGGATAAATGCGATTATATTGAGTAATAACAAACGGCACTTAAGAGAACACAAACGGTTTCGTTTAGTCCTAGGACCATACGGTCCCCGGTTGATAAATGCGATAAAAGCGGCAAAATTGTAATACCATGAACAATTTTCAAAATAACGGCCAATTTTGACAGTATTTTAATAAAAAAAAAGAGACAATAATACCATACAAGAAATCAAAATTATAATTATAAGATCGTAAGATCGTAAGTTATGGGAGATCGTAAGTTCGAATCTCAGGCAGGGCGGTGTGATTTTCACGGTCGGTCCCCAGCCTAGGGCGAGCGCTCTACAGGCTTAATGGGAAGGCAGTGCTCCACAGCCGTGTATTACTCACAATGAGTGCGTCTTTGAGGTGTTATGACCCGGCAATGGGGATGATTACACACCCAGGACCCGCAGGTACAGTAGATACCGGCCCTTGGCGACACCGGGATATAAAAATAATATGACAGGAAGCGAGTGCTACCGCCCTGTCACGTATAGTCAAAACCGAAATGGAACTTTGCAGATGTACATACTTAGGTTAAGAATTAGATAAGAGAGCATAAAAAATGGAGGCGGTTACCTCCAACAAAAAAACATTAAAAAAAACAACATTATAATTACTAAACTTACTGTAAGAAACATGATTATATGTCATTGAAGTATTCAGTATCATTAAAATGGCTGAATATCCACATTAAATGCAGGTAGCAATCCGTGTAGAATCAGTAACGGCGGCTGTGAACATCTCTGTTTACTCACAAGTTCGTCTGGAAAAGTCTGCAGATGTTCCCATGGTTACACCTTGTCAGCAGATGGAACCTGTGTGTCACGTAAGTAGAAGCTTTGAACTGTATATATATATATATATATATATATATATATATATATATATATATATATATATAGTCCATAAGAGGGATGAGTCTTCAAAGGCCGCTTTATTTAACGCCATCTTGAAAGTTATACATTGAGGCCATCTTTTATATAATTATGTTAATATCACAATATATTAAATGATACTTAACGAAACAAAAGGTTTCGTTTACTCCTGGGGTGCAGGGGCCCTTAGATCGCTTAGGAAATTCATTCCATACTTTACAAATCAGATCGTTTTTAATGCTCCCAGAGGTGGCTTTCTTCTTAATATACGTTTGTGTGTGAGGAAGAACCCATATTTCGTCGGAATGTCGACATGGGTCAAATTAGGAGGAAATTCCAGCTCAGTTAACATTTGCAAGAAGCTTGTCAAAAACAAAGGATTTCCTAAGACACACAGAACACTTTATCTATATTTTTTAAAACAAATTTAACTATATAATTTTTATTGTGTTCTGATATTATTATTAGACTACAAGTATATGCTTTTTTCCATCAAACAGGACCTGTGTCTGATAACTTTTTGCTGGTGGCGGATACATATCACCGCAGGTTAATGCAAGTAGATCTTCAGACCAACCTAGTTCATGCCATTGACCTGCCTGTACTACAAAACCCCATAGGTATTGAATATGATGGTCGCCATCAGAGGGTCTACTGGAGTGACGTCAATGAGAGGGCTATCTATTCAGCATTTCTCAATGGAACCGATGTGAGACAGTTAGCCTCTGTGTTTCATGGTTTGTGTTAATATTATTACTCATACTTTCTCTATAATATCGCCATTTGTAAATTATTTAAGTTCCAAAAAAAATTATGTGCCTTATATTTATCTGGAAGACAGACTTTCGTCTAAGTGCTTGTATTTCCGCCGAGAGAGAGAGAGAGAGAGAGAGAGAGAGAGAGAGAGAGAGAGAGAGAGAGAGAGAGAACATTCTGCGTATTTCATTAAGGGATATCAATATAAAAGAACATCCAAACGGAAACATCATTCAAGATTTATGTAAAACCACGTTTGAGCGTATCGCGTGTTTATTATGCAACTTACCCCGTGAGAGTTCGTCCGAAGAACAACTGTAGAGTAAACGCTTCAAATACATTTTATCAAGCGTACAATCAAATGAAGTTACCCATTTGAGCCAATGGGGCCAGCCATATCAAATGCCAATAAGAGCACCCCGTGGTCATTGGTCCATGAGATGGCAGTCGCACATTAAATATCCGGGATTATCATACATGATTTGACGGATTATACTCCACAATTAATCGATATCTACATTTATCAGATATTCATAAAAACTGAAAATTTAATGAAAATAGCATAGGAAATGGTTTTGGTTTTCATCATTTTATCAGTTAAATGGAATATGCAGTTGTTAGATATGCCATTAAGCAGGATCGACTGTACTGATAACTTGACAGGTATCGCCGCGGATGGCATTGCGTTAGACCACACAGCCAATGTTGTATACTATACAAATACACGGGCTGGATCTGTTGGAGTGATGCCTTCACTGGGGCTGAAAACCAAGACGCTGATTACAAGTCCGCTCTCTAAACCAAGAGATATTGAACTGGATATAGGTCAAAGGTGAGTACATTTTGGCCTATGCTAAATTAACACTCAGATCGCAGATCTCAGCCAATTCAAATATTATAAATAATATAAATGTATTTAAAAACCAAATTTATGGATTTCCTACAATTGAAAATTAAAATGAATTTAAAGGCTGTAATATTAGCATCTGACCATTATATCAATAAAAATTTGACGTGTATTGTGTATTAATACATGCAAATTTATCCCAATAAATTGATCCATAATTTGGCCTTATTTTTTAAATTATCTTAGCAGTCATGTTGACGGTCTATGACGGGACGTGTGATGGTATACCCACGTTCCGTCCTTTGGTTAACTTTCAGTTTCGCGAGGTAATTTCCCTAACTAATAAGCAATAGATTATTTCGCCCGAGTTGGATTATGGGCAGAATCCGCGCATATTTAATAAGGTCAAAGGGCAAAAGATATGCGTCGGGCTTTTTATTCACCATTTGGGGTGCTCTTGTTAATCGGTGCCGAGTGAAGGCTTTCTGAAGCTTCAGCTCCCATTACAGTTATACTTGCTTGTAGTACTTTATGTTCCTACCGATTATTTATATGGGACACACTTAAAACTTGACGTAACACCCCGTAAATCCAGCTAGAACCTTAAAAACAGGATTCTATTGGAACTTCCCGAGGGTTCTTTTTTGGAACCACAGGTTCTGAGAGGAACCCTCCAGGGTTCTTCACGATTGATTGCGTGGGGAACTTGAAAGGTTGTAATAGAACCCCACGTGTAGGGTTATTTTTAGAACCTTCAATGCATTTTATTTTGGAAACCAGTCTAGAGTGACGTATCATTAGTTTAGGACATAATAATTACGTCACATGTTCATATTTTAGAGGAACAGTTTTGATAGATAATGTGAAAAATTATAAAAGTATTTCTTAAAGTAAGTGGGTAACAGCAAGGATCATAGCTGAAAATCATATATGCATATTTATATTTGTACCCTGTCAATTTGATAAATCCTTCTAGTGAAAAGAGTTTTTTTAAGGAAACACATTTTTATCCAGTTGTTAAGATCCACTTGTGAAAATGTGCAAACGCTAAAATGCATTAGCATATGTATGCACCTAAATGATATAATTTGGCATTTGCGATACAGAGTTTGCGAACACCTAACATAGTTCCGAGTCGCTATAACAAAATTAATACTTATGAACTTGATTCTCTTGGAATCATTCAGCGTAGAATATATGATACAACAGGATAAAATTGATGTTTTGCCTGCAAGAATTTAAGTTTTCTATAGAACACATGAACAAAACAAAACGCTCTGTTTGAGGGATTATCTAGATAGCGTTGACCCTGTTAAAATATGATGACTTAAATTGCTTGTCTTCCACTTATATTACAGTGACAGATCACAATTATATAGAAGTTCCATTTTTTATACGACACAGCACGATCATTTAAAATAAAGCTGTCAAAAAATTTTCCATTTTCAATTCTAGTTTGTGTTTAAAAAAAAGTTAACAAATGATTAAACAACGTTTTATGTTCGAATAACTGAGACGACTGCTCGCGTGTAAATAATATTGGTTTATTATATACCGCGTGTTTTCTATCCTAGACAAATGTATGTCACTGACTGGGTGGTGCCGGCCAAAATCTACCGTGCTGATATGGCAGGCTCTAATATGAAGGTGTTTGTAACCGGAAACATGGTGCTGCCAAGCGGGATAGCCTTAGACCACTCCAGTAAGTTTCTTTTTATTACTTTCCAGGACTGTTAAACATAATTTAAAAGAACAGACAGTGCTGAATGGAACTAGCTTTAGATATGCCACATATTTTCAATGTATACCAAGGGAATCATCGTGTTTTGACCAAACATATACGGGTATTTCGGATAAACTACCAGCATGTGGGATCTTGGGACCCTGAGTTAGTACATGCTTGTAGCCCATACTTCTACCTTACCGCAGGTTTTTGAGGCAGGCATAATTTGTTTTACAATACTTATTGCGGTAGTCGTGAAAATGGTTGAAATATGGCAGCACTATACGTTTAATAAGGCGGTGGTGTTTTACACGTCATCCGATAATATCCTGTTCGTAAAAACTGGGTGTTCATTCAACTGTTGTTGCACAGTGTGCTAGTTGCACTTAGCCATGCAAAGTATAATGTATATATAACCGTGGGAAAGACAGTCTTTCTTCTCGGTCACACAGCGCTCTATCTTTGGGAACACAGAATGATTTTTTTAGGTGTGTGATGGACCTGAATCACTACCTCCGGTTTCACCTCATCGGCTCTCGTATATATACAGTGGGTACCTATGTAAAGCGGCGTCTCAATAGTGGGCAGTTATTACTTATTAGCGTCAAGGTCTTGACCTCCATACAGGAGGTACCTCTAATAAGCCATTTGTTCAAGCTAGGTGCCCACATAACATAGGTTAACATACATTGTTATATTTGAATAGCTAGACATTTCCACATTTTAAGCGATGACCCATGGATCACTTTTATTAAATCCGCCAAGCGGGATTCATGTTTTGCCCGAGTTGGTTTATGTTTGATTGTCTGTTAGTAACATTCATCAAAAGATTTTTAAACGGGATTTTGTGCAGTTTCAGAGTATGATACAAGATACAAGATAGGTTATGATACAAGAAACAACTGGTTAAATTATGGATGTGATCCGGATCTTTTTCTTGGTCCAGGACTTTTTTAAAGGGAAAAATGCTGAATATCTGACAATGACATATGGTGGAGGTTTGTGCTCTCTAAGTGCTTTTGCGGCTCAATTATTTTTTACCAGGAAAGAGACTATTCTGGTGTGACGCAAAGTTAGACAGAGTGGAAGAGATTAATCTGGACGGGACCGGCCGGAGAATAATACTAAATGAACCTGGAAGCCATTTCTACGGCATTGAATTCAGCGCCAATTATCTCTACATATCAGACTGGCAACACAGGTTATATAGAGTTCATACATTCAGAGCTTTCGTGCGGATGATTTATAATTTATATTCTTATTTTACCATGACATCTTCCATAAAACAAAAGAAAAATCGGATATGTTAATCTCAAGAAGGAAAATTATCTTAATACTGATACTCCAATATCCCTTCCTATACATGTATATACCGTGACTTTAAAATAGTACACTCTATAATATCCAACTCGACAAAACACTACAAACTCTGCAAATCATCCAACCTAAATATGTACATCTTACATTATCAGCAATATGTTTTATGAAAATTCCTAAGCTGTATTTTCAGGAAGATTAGAAGGCTTATTCCTGGTGATACAACAGCGGTTTTCTTCACACCGGCTGTGTTTTCCAGACCTAACGACCTGATGGTTTACAGATCTGCTGACACGCATGGTATGTATCCTGCCAACGTTAAGACTGCATGGTCGTATATAAATTTCCTTTTATCTTAATTGCGACAAGGTTGTCATTCTTGCATATTGTATATATATGTATATATATATATATATATATATGTAAATATATATATATATATATATATATATATATACATATATATATATACCTGTATGGGGGAGGGTGTCTGTGTATGTGATCATCAGCTGAAAAACAAGCGTTATATATATATATATATAAATATATATATATATATATATATATATATATATATATATATATATATATAATTATCACTGAAACGTTCTCTTGTTTTAAGCTCTACTGTAAGTTTCAGGTTTCCAGTACCCAATGATTGAGTTATCAGTTCTCAATTACTTGTTCAAATTATCAAGTAGGTTTAACGAAAAATGATTTTTTTGTGATCAACATACAAATATATGTTAAAATTGTATCGTGATTAATATAATCAAAGCAATACACAATATCAGGTTAATTTTGCATTAAATATGCGTATTCTGCTTTTGTGTATTTGTTAGACCCCTGATTGTTTGTATATCATAGATAATAATTATCATACTTGTTTTAATATATATTTAGAGCTCCGCAGTCTGGGAGTTAACTGAGCTTTAGCGATCACTCATTGTCCGTCGTCTGTCAGTCCGGCCGTCCGGTTGACGTGCCGGCCGGCCGGCTGTTAAAAAGAACAATTCGTAACCGCTTGACTTTAAAACATTTTCTGACTAAATACCCATAGAGATCCATAAAAATTCAAAAATACCAATAGAGGTCCTTAGAAAACTGAAATTAGGTCCTTATTACCCGTATCCTCCGAGCTATGGGGCTCGTAAATACCGTAAATAATTAAAAGTATGATACAATGCGCTAGTATCTGAATTTCTAATGCATTGATCGCCATGATTCTTTTCGACATTGATCATGAAGTGTTTCTTTGGTTCGTGTAGACCAGAGGCGCCACCTGTTTTTTTTCGAATTTTTACGCATTTTTTCACTATTTTTGCATTTTTTAAGTGAAGGGGTCGTCCGTTAAAAGGGCTACATCCAGAAGGTCCTAGGCAATCATTGGAAACCTAAAATGAGTTCTTTGTTACCATATCCGTTTAGCTGTTGTGCTCATTATTACCCCTACCATGAATAATTAAAAAATTGAAACAAAAACCCCAGTATTCGTATAAATAATGCATTAATTTCCATGATTCTTTGCATGTGTATTGATCATGGTCTGTTTCATCAGTTCCTTCAGACTAGTGGCGCCACCTGTTTTTTTCGATTTTTTACACATTTGAAAAAATTTTTTGAGACCTTCATATGAAGTATTCTGGCTGTTATTAGGGCTGTAACCGTTAGACCAAGAATCTTTTAACTGTAGGGAGCTCCTAGGTAAACACTTAGGAAACCTGAAATTAGGTCAAAGTGACCTTTATTTTGCAAGATATGTGAAAAAAACATAATTTGAGTGCCCTGAAGGATAGATTTGCATTATTGGATACAGTTGGACATAGAAACTTCCAAAATGATTAAGCTCAAGGGAGGTTCTTGTAAAAATTTCTAGGACACCTGAAATAATGTATCTATCACCTATTTTCTGCAAGATGTGTGAAAGAACATGATTATAACACTTTGTTAGTCAGATGGACGTAAACAGTAGTAGCTAGATGTAGGATCAGGTCACTGTAATCCATATCTATTGGCGAAATGCATGATTTTGATCACCCTGGGAGCCATTTCAAAGTTCCTTGAATTTCTCTGAGTGTCATCGCCCGTGGGCCATTTGATCTTTAGGAACCAGCCCGTGTTCAAATAACAACGGCGGATGCAGCGATCTCTGTCTCCCAGTGCCTTCTGGTTACAAGTGTGCGTGCCCGGACGAAATAGAGCTGAATCTGGATGAACGGACCTGCTTTGGCTCCCCACGTATGTGAGGACTTTATATCATTTTTATTGCTCAACGCCGGACTGTGCTAAGTTATGTTTCCTATGTCAGATTCAAATTAAACATGTTGACCTAAAATTACATTGACACCTCCATTAACACTAGGAAACTCCAATACACAAAACATATATATCGGGTGATTCAGAAAAAATGTCCCGAACTTAAGGGGTTAATAATTTATATATAATATATAATTCTAATAGGGGTAGAATCTGAAAAATCACTTGAAAGTTATACAAAACCATCATGAATGAAAAGCTCAAATAACTCTATATCAGAGTCAGCAGAGGAATCTACTACCTCAGCTACATCAAACAAAGACCTGACATTGACAGTGTCAGTCATAAACTCTTTTTCAGAGTCATTTAAGGAATCTACATCCTTTTTATCATGAAACTCCTCATAGGAGTCAACAGAGGAATTTTTCTCAGCAAAAACAAACTTCTGTTTGTCAAAGGAGGACCTGGCCTCATTTGAAATACTCTCGCAAGAGTCATAACAGGACTTAGCCTCATCCAGAGAATACTCCTCGCAGGAGTCTTGAAAGGACCTAGCCTTATTTAATTCCTTGCAGGAATCAACTGAGGTTTTTACCCCGCAAGCTACGGATTCTTCTTTGGATTTAGAAGGCATGTGGGCCTCCGTAGCATCAAACGTTTTATTGGAGTCAATAAAGGAGTTGTACCCCTTATTTACATGAAAAGAGCCTGGCTCTTGTACTATGCTATGCATAGATTTTGAAACAAAACCAGAAGGTTTGCTATTTGGTTTATTCGCAAGTTTCCAGCAGTCAGATATTAGATGATCTTCCTTCTTGCAGTAATCACAGATTTTCTTTGAAAATAACTGCTCTTTGTTGGACTTATAATTGACACAGTGGGCATGGACTGAGGTGTAGCAATGGACTTTGCTGAACTATCAGGACTACTAGTACTGGGTGACTGCGCTTTAAAATTCTTTTGACCATACTGATTTACATTCTTGTTTGTGAATGACTGGTTTGATTTGCTAGTAAAGGACATTTTGTGTGTCAGTGAATAATCATCAGCTAATTGAGCAGCAATGTCAAGTGTTTCAGGACTTTTCTTATAAAGAAAAGTTTTAACATCTGCGTTAATGCAGCGCTTAAATTATTCAAGCAAAATCAACTGGCGCAAATTGTCATATTTTTTCATTACATTTTTAGAACTACACCAGCGACCAAACAACTGCTCTTCTGTCCTAGCAAATTAGACGTAGGTCTGTTCTTTGCGCTTTTCCCTATTTCTACTTGAAGCTCTGTATAAATTTCTTTGGCCCTGCCAGTCAATACACTCTGTAACAGCAAATTCCAATTTTCCTTAGGCCATTTTAAATTTTCAGCTACCTTCTCAAAGTGTAAGAAATATTTATTAACCTCTTTTTCATGAAAAGGTGGGACAAGTTTAATGTGTTTATCAACATCAAAACTGTGAGTTGGGGCAGCACGTAGACTATGTTCTAGTTTAAGTCTTTTTAACTTCAGTCTTTTTTACTCAAATTCTTTTTCTTTTTCTAGTCTTTCTCTTTCTAACCTTTCATGTTGTTCCCTCTCTTTTAATGCTAGCTCATGTTGCATTTCCATCTTTTTTAATTCTAATTGCACAGCAAGGCTGTCATTTTTGATGTTTCAACTTCAGTCTCTTCAATTAAACCTTTGCTATCTAGATCTTGCATGATTTTAGCAGTGATATCAGGCTTTCTCAAAGCTTTTTTTCACATTAAGCCCTAAGTGTTGTCCCAAACGCAACAACTGTTAATTTGTCAACTGTTCAAGTTGATCAGGGTCTGAATCGTCAACAAATGTCCAAGGTTTGAAATCTGTCATGTTAAGATGTCAAAACAATAACAAAAAACCACTGAGATAAATCCTGTAAACAATGTACTGTAAACAATATGTAATCTTGTAAACAATGTATGATAAAACAATGTCCAGTTCAAGGCCTAATAAATTGTCGAAACTATTAAGCATCCCGGACGAGCCCCAAATTTTGTTTTACGGAACCTAATATAAACAGATAACGTATGCGTGATGAACACAAAATTTTTAGATAAGATAAATCGGATTCTGTAACACTAGGCAGTTTGAAATGTCTAGGGAAATGAATAAAGAAGTCAGTGTTTTTTTGTTAACAAATAACTATAATTTATTCTTAAAACAACCCTAACATTACAATACACTAAATCAATACAATTATACAGTAAAACAGCGGTATAACAACAAAGCAATACAATCACACAGTAAAATACACAAAGTGCACAGTACCTGGATACCACCACCGTCACAACGATAAGTTCTTTAAATGTATACTCTCGGAGAATGACAGTCCAGTGTAAAGCTTTTGTAACAATCCATAAAGGAAACTGAAGTCCAAATGCACAAAATCCAGGAGAAAGTC
This sequence comes from Sipunculus nudus, assembly GCA_026874595.1. Lineage (NCBI taxonomy): Eukaryota > Metazoa > Annelida > Sipuncula > Golfingiida > Sipunculidae > Sipunculus > Sipunculus nudus. The sequence continues at coordinate 34,854,218 of CM049318.1, forward strand.
CTAAGAAAATATATAATTGCTGCATTCGTCGGATAAGGTCCCAGAAATTGACACACACGCTTCTGCGTCCGCTGGATATCTTCTCTGCTGCTCTCTCTCGGCTCTAAAACACAACCCCTTTATAAACCTTCTCATCCCAAGCCGAGAATTTTCTAGTTCTCGAACAGTCTTAAGGATCTTACACAACACAGTAAACACGCGTTACAGGAATCATCATATGTCTCAGGAATTACGCCCGTGTCACACAATAAAAAGAGCACCTTTAACAATATTCATTCAATGAATAATCATGAGCAGAGCAATTGCGGCTAACCAACCTACTTACCGTTGATAAAGTAAACGGTCAATCATCCAACAAGCGCAAAATTTACATAAGACATGTCTCAATAAAAGGTCGCTGGTTGAGACCAGGGGGTCGGGACCCCCCCCCCCCCCCCGGATTCGCCCCTGTTACTTTTGTGGTTGTTTTGGTTCCCCTGTCCCATGGAACTCACGTGAGGGTATGATCGGTATTACCATTGCGCATGCTCAATTTTAAAGGCTTTTAGGAATAATAACAAAACTTGAACGCAAAACGGTATAATCCGATGCCTGAACCTGTCTACCTGTTGTTGTCATATGTGTAAAAAGACAAATAAGTTATCATGATGGTGTATTTCCATATACGACCAGCGGTCAGGCAGTGTTCTGTTTTATCCACTCCTACACATGCGGAGCCAAGGAACTGCCCAAACACGAGAACCGTGGGTTCCATCTGTACATATGTATGTCAGGATAGTTACCGGCGTGCTAATGGTAGCGAAACCCGCATCTGCCAAGGAGACCTGACTTGGTCTGGGACACCACTAGTTTGCACTGGTATGTTTTTGTTGTCATTATTAGAAAATATTGAAAACATACAGGTAACATTTATTGTATCATATACAAAAGTAATATGGAAAATTTGTGTTTTGCATATCAAGGACTCATAAAAGTATATATGATATACAAACTTTAAAATGACAAATAAATTATTATTGCACAAATGAAAAATGTCATTGTCGTTATTTAATTTTATCCTATCGTGCCATTTTATATCAAATAAATTAAAAATTCTCTTTAGTAATGATCTCCCATCGTATTGTAATATGATATATTACTATTTTTCTTGCATATGAACAGTAAATTGTATTTAACCCTCTGACAACCCCTGAGCATGCGCCGTTCTTATATATGATATAAATGTTTATATATTCAGATATTTATATATAATAAATTATACACTCCTTTAAATTATATACATAAACCATATACACGCTGCTTCGCTTGGTACGATATTTTAGCATAAACGATCCTGCATATTTGTTTAACTTTCTGTTTGTATTAGCTCTTCAAGCTTCGGCAGCTCCCGTTGAACATTCTGGTGTCCCTGTAAATATCGTGGCACCAGCCTCTGTAGCAGGACTGCTTGTATTAATTGTAGCCGCAATAGTTGCAGGTGTCTGTCTCTCTAAAAGAAGGTTCGTATAGCATTGTAATAATTATTACAATAGTGAACTTTATTACAATAGAGGTTGCAACATAGCATTTATAAAACTAAGAATATGCAATTAGTTTATATTACTGTTTTGGGTAAAATGCTGTAAGTAGTGTTTCCGACATAGTTTTCGATCCATCAGTCAATTAGATCATAGAATTTATTTATTATATTTTGAAATCTTAAACTTGATTTGCATTATTATACCATGTATTACATAACTAGTACAATGTTTCAAGTATAGTCATTACAACATAAACATATAGACATGATGTATATGGAATGTTTTTGAAATCGGTAAATGGAAGTTTTCGCTTTCTCGTGGTTCTCCACAAATTTTCTATGCACTGACTCAGCATTCAGTTCACTCTAAATTTTTTTCATAACCCAGTGAACTAGTAACCTTATATGAAACCGCATCCGAATTATCCTACTTTCCAGGTATCTCGTCATGGCAGCATCATAATTAAAAGAAATAGACCGATCAAATTTTGATATTCTTATATCGATATTGACATGATTTGCATAATTTTCGACTATATATTAACACATGCGTTGTGTTTTATTAAGGTTTCATAATCCTATTATTAAAAAAAACGTAAAACTCCTACATTTAACTTTCTTAGTTGTGGATGTAATTATATCAGCTTCATATCATTAACATTATGGTGGCATTAACTTCATCAGAGTGATGCATATACAGTAAAACCTGGCTTAACGACCCACTCGGTTAAAGCAACAACCTTAAAATAACGATAACTGTTTCACGGTCCGATTCTTATTTTGCACATTATATGAGACCTCAAATAGACGACCATCCGGAAATGCGACCATTTTATGAAGGTCCCTTTGTTGGTTGCAATTAACGGGTTTCACTGTATTATGATATCAACTTTGTGGTAATTTATTGTAATTCATGAATATGCATTATGTAATCCTCAGACAGGAAACACATGGATACGTAGATGACGCCGAGTATGACAATTCCATCCCAATGGATAGACACGAGCATCAGACTTATGATAATCCTATGTCCACGGAAAGACCAAAGAGCGAAAATCCCTATGAACAACTGGGAATCTAACCACGAGATATATTTCTACCTATTCAACTTGCTTACTAGCCATTTACCTAACCTATAAATTCACACAATATACAGTCGAACCCCTTTAATAAGACACCATCGGAGATAAAGGATTTTGCCGGATTGCCAATTTTGACGGATTACGTATCAAGGACATCCCTAGCAGAAAACATAGTAATAATGGGATAACAGTGCTTGTGGTATCCTAAATAACGATATCCAAATTAATCATTTAATTAATTTCTGTGTCAGCATGCCTCCTTTGGCATCTACGGTGAGATCATCTTCCGCGTGGTTTCGCAGGAATACACGAAGGGGCTAATAAAAACAGTTTTGCGGATATTTTGTTTTTAGCCGAACGCCGCTGCCGCCGTCGCATGGGTTGCCGGAGAACTCTTCCGTAACCACTGGACGGAATATGTTGAAACTCGGAATAGTGATCGGGTCACATGTGAACTTCTGCGCCCTCGGAACTTTCCTCTCTGCAGAGCGTCCGTCTGTGCGTTTGTTTTCACACATAAAATCACGTATCTTGGAACTCATTCGAACAATCGGGCTAAAATATTTGCATGAGTGTAGCACTTGGATAGCTTCATATCATACAACAAACTGGAGGCGTCATTTCGGTGGCCCAACCATTCACATATTTTTGCATGGTCCGTCTATTCATCTGCCGAGGGTAAACATCATTCATAATCTTAGCAGTCATTTTTCTTATCCGTCTAAAATTTTGAATATGTATACATCATGGATAGCTAACTCGATTATAGATGGCACCACCTGTAATCAAGTTTACATGGCAGACATTCATGCCAATATTCAACACGTCTCATTCTATTTCCTCTTACCACTCAATCCATGCCTCACTTGACCCGTTCTCAATTCGGTGGATACTCTTATACCGCTTGTCGACAACGCGTATTCTAGTTAGTAACATACAGTGAAACTCCTACCTGCGGACAACTCAGTAAGGCGGACAACTCACCAGTGATGACACTAAATTTCAATCCCTTCAATTTTGCCTCTATATTATGTTAAACGTGAACTCAGTAAAGCGGACAACTAACTCTTCCGGACAACGGACAATCTTTCCCGTCCCGCCAGCATATCCAGTACACATTACGACCCTCTAAAGCGGACAGACATCGCGAGTTCTATTTTTGTTCATATATTTGCTGAGAGATAGCGCTCCGAGGTCCTGACCTCGTGTGACCTGTTTTGGTCAAAGCGACAGCCGAGGACATTTGGTGAACTATTGGAATGTTATATGTAAATATACAGTGTCGAAATTGTTGTTTATTTTTATAAATGTGTTGATTATAACACAATCAATATTAAATTAAGATTGACAGGTCAATTAGGAAAAAAGTAAGCTTTCAAGCTGAAACAGCTTTTCATTCGGCAAGACCATCATCGAAGACTGCCGTTCGTGCTTTGTGATCGGCGTCCGGCCCGGGGAGCCGTAATTATAGTTTGTGACAGTTTGCACTTTGTTATGGCGAATGCGTGGTGAACACTATACTTTAACATATAATCATGCTGCCCGGATGCTGTCAATAATTAATTTTCAATAAGCCTAGTGCAACCATCCATGAACTTCCGCTCAATTGCTGATAAGATGAAACATGGTACGTCGAATTGAAACTGCCAAGATTAGTTTGCGTGGCCTAGCTGATGTTTGTCTTTCTTTTTTTATTGATTATATTCGATGGCGTCTATTCTTCTTCCAGGGTGGGGGGGGGGGGGGGGGGATGACACGCCGACACACACACACATATATATTTACTATTTATATACCTTTTTGGCGCCTGGATGACACATTACAAATAAATATATACTTAATCACATTCATTTCAATTATATTTCAATATAATATAACTCATAAATGGAGCCTGTCTATATTCTATCAAATCTATATTTCATTTACAATATATATATATATATATATATATATATATATATATATATATATATATATATATATATACTTCTCTGAAAAGTGGGGGGGATGATAACATTGACCATCCCCCCTTGCCAAAAAGTGGGGGGGGGTATATATACCCCCCCCCGCCCTATATTGACGGCCCTGATTATATTTTATAAATTGCAAGTGCATACTAAGCTATTTTGAAAACAATTTTAATCAAATTTATGCAGCCTAATTCAACTTAGGCGTACATTTAATGAAAACATAGGATATCAGAAACATTCAATGACGAAATGACGCAACATGCCAGACTCCTCTAAACAGTTCAACTTACTAATACGGACAAAATCCTCCAGTCCCTTGAGTGTCCGGCTGAGGGGAGTTTCACTGTACTTTCAATGAAAACGCGGGTCTGTTTGCTCTGGCATGCATTGGACTCATGCATGACCGGCAATGAGCACTTTGAAGTTAATCGGCCGGAGTTCACTAAGGCGAACCGAATAACGTATATAACGTGTATCATAAATAAGGAAGTTGGTTCTCGGTAATGGTGCCGGAGCCAGATTACGCAAAATGCCAGATTAGAAAATAAAAATATAATTGGGGAAAGCCATTCTCAAGAAATGTGCGGGTTTACGCCAGATGCCGGATTATCAAATGGCTGATTAAACGGGTCCGACTGTATATTATATTTCATATTATAATTTGAATTTTTGTATATAAAATGCAAGTATTTTTTACTGTATGTTGTTATGCAGGTCATGTTTTTCTTTGCGTGTTACCCACACTTCGGACAAACTTGCCTGACCATGCTTGACTCTTATTCTCTCTCTCTCTCTCTCTCTCTCTCTCTCTCTCTCCAGGCGACATAAATTAAAGCAGAGATGTGTTATTTAAAACGCGACACCACTGTCGACCAAGTACGAATTGTTATAATTGGATATAGTTTGTTAAGATTCTTTATGCTTTCTTTGTGAAAAGGTCAATCGTATACATGTATATACCGTACATGCAGTTCATAGAGTATGTCTCATTCAGACTAAATATTTTTTTTTATGTAATTAATGCATTGTAATGTACTTCCGTAGTAACATCCATACATTCTTCAGCTGAATTAAGATCAAGGTATCCATTTTGAGTAATATGTATATAAACATATGTACATATATATATATATATATATATATATATATATATATATATATATATATATATATACTATATATATATATATATTTAAAATTTGATATATTTTTCAAACTTCCGTTTTTCATGTGATCTACTTTTTTAATTTTAGATTTTAAAGTTTAAAATTTTAATTTTAAAGTTAAAAATAAAACCAGGTGAATAATCCTTTGCAGTTTTACAGTAGAGTCTAATAGCTAAAAGGTTGCCTCTGTATATGGGTACTGTAGTGGAACTGATGTTAATAGTTGGAAGGAAATAACACTTATACATTTCAAAAACAATGAGTTAAACAATTAACTCGTTTTCAAAGATTTTACTGTCATGAAAGCTAACAAAAGGCTAAAATAAAATGTCCATGCAACACATTGTGTGTTAGACCTACGTTAAAGCAACCAATAAACCGTCATGAAAGCCGTAATTCATAAATTGAAATATAATGAATAAATATTTCAACAGATACAAGCGATGACATTTTTACAGAATTATGATTTAATAACTTTTGTATAAAGCACTAGACGGTATATTTTGGCTGAACTGGCCTCGGTTACACAAATACGGAAGATCGTCGGTTAAACGATTTTTTAGGATACACCATGATTGCCAAGTAACTGAAGTATTTTGATTATGACAGGCAAGAATAATGAAGCTAGTCCAAAATAAACCTTGGCAAAAACATTTTGTTACAGTTCCCATTAATCAGAGGATTAATGTGTCCAATGTACCATGTGAAATACATTAAACTATTATTAATTGGTCTTGGACATTTAACCTGCATTACCTATCGAAAGAAAGTCCGGTACATTTGCGTGATATTAGACGATATTTTACACCAAGTTTATATTTTGTATTGTTCGTACATCAGGAAATCGATCAAAATTTTCATTCACATTTCAGTATTGGATAAATTATTTTTAGGATATCAGGTATTCAAACACAATTTTGTAGTGGAATTATTGGTGCTAAAGCATAAATATAAATCTTTACAAATAGACTTACGCCGTCATATATAACTATAAGTAATAAATGTGTTAGCCGTTATATAAATTTGTTTCGGGTAAACGACTTTCGGATTTGAGATTTTCAGATAAAGGCGCTCTACTGTATAGTAGTAGAATTTATCGCGCTAAAGCATGGATACAAATCTTCACAACACATAGACTTACACCTTAACTTTCAGTAATAAATGTGCTAGCCGTTATAAACTTGAAATTACCAGTCTTTTGCCCTGATTTCATGTTTAGGGTGGTGATTAACATATGCGGAAACAATCCAAGTGCCCATCCTCGCCACCTATTTTTCATGGGTATATATATATATTCTCTATTTAATTTTAGCATGGCAAATATCCTTGCAATATAAATTTGACCAATAGCTTGTAAAAACCATTTCCATATAGGAAATATTCGTTACTTATATCCAAGTTGCTTTAGTTCAGTAATATTTCGCCGAGGGGAAAGATTTAGATGTTATTCTTGGAGATTGTAATTTTTATTGTATTGCTTAAAGCTAACTTTTAAGTTGGAATAAACTATTGTATTTGTTCCAAATATATTGTTTTGTAGTGTATTTATTTGTCATATATATGTCATATATGCACGAATGAACATTCAAATATGGACTAACAAGTGAAATAATATACAAGTTCGGGAATTTAGCCATATTTAGGACCGTGAACATGGCGGAGGCCTGCATTCGTACGCGTACATATTTCTAGTTAAACGTTAATTTTTCTTGCCATCTACTTGTTACTTTTCACCCACACACACACTCACCAGTAAGCCCCGGACCACCCGCACCGTGATAGATGTCCGTCAAATACTTTCGTTTATATATTCTTATTCTTAACCACATGTTTGCATTAATGTATCCGCACCTCAAAAAATATATCTTTATTGCACTGTTGAGCTAAAATAAACACGTCTTTCTCATTTACATTGTCGATATTTCATCGATAATCCTTAATAAATGCTGATATTCACTTCTTGCGATATCGATAATTTATATAAATGTGTCTCCTAATTGAATATTGGCTTACTTGGTTTAAACAAATGAGAAATGAGGAATTTAATTAGGTCTTTGAAGCAAAATGATCGATATTGACATCACTGATATTGATCAAGCAAACATGCAATGTGAACAGGAGCATGTATGACCCAGTTAATGATATACATAATAAATTGAACTAGAATTCATGGGCCCGATCCCCGTGTAGCCAGTTATAACGGTGTCAGTCGTAATGAGCGCGGTCGGGATGGGCGCGCGGTTCCTGGACGTGGTCGGGATTGGCGTGGTCGGGCTGGGCGTGCCGGTTTATACACAGCGAGATTAGTGCTGCTGGGCATGGACGCGACGGCTCTTATGAATCTTATAATTTACTTATTCCCTCAATTTTGTTATATTTTAACAGTTGGTTGATGATAAGAGGGTTTTTCATGAGCCGCAAATGAATGCATTTCAATGTACGGTATATATATAAATTAACAACATTCCCAGGTTTGGACGACAAAAAAAAAATCGACCTTAAACGCTATTTTTACACATCTTATTCTTGTTGCTGGACATTTATCCTTGAAAATAACAATATTTTTGTTCCATAAAAAACGATTTCAATACCAAACAACATTTGTTGATGTAAGCAACCAAGTTACCTGTAGAAGTACGTCGAAGGAAGGAAACCTGCTCACTCGGAAGACAACACCGATTAATTAGTTAATTAGCGGCACGGAGGTTTCCTAAAACACTGTTTAAACAGCTGCAAAAATTCGTCTTCACAAACATTCGCGATATTTTATATAAATAATGCACTTCCCTGGCAAAATATATAATATTTATCACAAGACGCGTTCATGATTGCATTGATGACGGCCAGTATGGTGACGGGCGATAATGCCAGAAATTCATTTTTTTTTTCAGAAGAACTCAATATGAAATATTTTTCTCTCTCTGTCTCTCTCTCTCCGGCTTTATTTTAAATGATCGTTCAATCAGATATTTATTTCAGTTATTATTATTAAATGATAATTTTTAATGAAATACCTCTCATTTGATATAATTACTAATTTTCCCTCATTTAAATGATCAGTCAATCTGAAGCTATATAAATCGTTCCGTATTTCTGTCCCTCTCTCTCTCTCTCTCTTCATTTTAAATGATTGTTCTATTCCTCTCATGTTATATAATCACTTGCGCTCTCTTATTGATGTATTAAAATGATACATTAATCGGAAACTCAACAAATCGCCCCTTTTTTTGTCTCTCTCTCTCCTTTTCTCTCCTCCTCCACTCTCTCTCTCTGTTTTTCATTTTAAATGATCGCTCTATTTCTCTCATGTTTTATAATAACTCGCTGTCTCTTATTGATGTATTTAAATGATACATTATTCGGAAACTCAAATGATCGTGACGAGCGATAATACCAATTTTTTTAAAGTACTCAACATGAAATAATTCTCTCTCTCTCTCTCTCTCTCTCTCGTTTCATATATATGATCGCTCAATCAGATATTTGTTTCAATTATTATAATTAAATGATAATTTTTTAATGAGCCTCTTATTTTATATAAATACTTGCTCTTTTATTTGTGTATTTTAATGATAACTCAATCGGAAACTAAATAAATCGCCCCCTGTTTCTGTCTGCCTCTCTCTCTCTCTCTCTCTCTCTCTCTCTCTCTCTCTCTCATTCTCTCTATATATTTCTCTCTCTCTATTTTAATTTTAAATGATCGCTCAATCTGATATTTATTTCAATTACTATGATTTATCGATTGTTTTAATAAGCGCCCACTGACCAACATTAGTTTTGGGAAAGGAAATCCACTTCAAAGAAGAAAATACCGGGAAATCGAGGACAGGGTCCAGAAACTGACAGAGCGTTACCGGAAATGAAAAATTAGACGGAAACTTTTTTAACGTAAAGTAAGGCACGTGGTGCATTATTTCTAGATGGAGGATATATGTTGGACATTCATACCCTTTTACCTAGAATTTTTTTACTTTTTTTGGATTTACTCCTCTGATTATTGTCTGTAAGAAATAATATTGATCTATATAAAATATGTTTTACGGATAATTCAAGTGCTTTTAATTCTTCTCTTTGTATAATAATTGTTCATGTAGAGGTATCGTATATAAAGCGCAAGTTGATTTTTATAAATTAATTGTTGGTGCATGGTGGAGTTCCTTCTATGATTTTGCTGACTTATTATAGATCTCTACAATTTGATATGTTCCAGATTTGATTTAATACTTGTTTGCGGGTAAATCAGGAGTGATAAAGTTCTACTCTTTGTAAAAGTTATTTATGTACATATTGTATATAAAGAGAGAAATAAAGAGAGAGAATGTGAGAGATAGAGAGAGAGAGAGAAGCAGACAGAAATACGGGACGATTTATTAAGCTTCAGATTGATTGATTATTTAAATGCGGGAAAATGAGTAATTTTATAAAATGAGAGGAAATTCATTTAAAATTATCATTTAATTATAAGAATTGAAATAAATATCTGATTGAGCGATCATTTTAAATAAAGCGAGAGAGAGAGAGACATATTTCATTTTGAGTTCTTCTGAAAAAAAAAATTCTGGCATTATCGCCCGTCACTATGCTGGCCGTCGTCAATGCAATCATGAACGTGTCTTTTTGATAAATATTATATATTTTGCTGGGGAAGTGCATTATTTAAGTATAATATTGCGAATGTTTGTGAAGACGAGTTTTTGCAGCTGTTTAATCAGCGTTGTTTGAAACCTTTGTGCCGCTAATTAACTAATTAACTAATTAATCGGTGTTGGCTTCCGAGTGAGCAGGTTTCCTTCCTTTGTTCCTTTGACGTACTTCTACAGGTAACTGGGTTGCTTACATCAACAAATGTTGTTTGGTATTGAAATCGTTTATAATGGAACAAAAATATTGTTATTTTCTAGGATTAAAGTCCAGCAACAAGAATAAGATGTGTAAAAATAGCGTTCAAGGTCGATTTTTCTTGTCGTCCAAACCTGGGAATGTTGTTAATTTATATATATATATATATATATATATATATATATATATATATATATATATATATATATATATATATATATACTGTACATTGAAATGCATCATTTGCGGCTCATGAAAAACCCTCTTATCATCAACCAACTGTTAAAATATAACAATATTGAAGGAATAAGTAATATTCAAGTTTCATAAGAGCCGTCGCGACCATTCCAAACATCACCAATCTCGCATTGTATAAACCGGCACGCCCAGCCCGACCACGCCAATCCCGACCACGTCAAGAAACCGCGCGCCCATCCAGACCGCGCTCATTACGACCGAAATCGTTATAACCGGCGTCATGGGCTCAGCAGGCGGCAAGCAGGCGTTAAGTAGGACGGACCCTTGGAAGTATATGTCGCTTACCCTGTGCTTAGGTCAAGGGCAGGTTCTATATGGCATCACATTATTGATACTTCTTCACACATGCTTTCTCGACCCTAGTTTCCATACATGGAAACCTCGGAGGGTGAGTTTCCCTAGCGGAAAAAAGAAAAACTACCCTATTACCTTTCTGTCACAAATCGATTGAACACTGCAACTTTCGACAGCTTTTTGTAATTTTATGCTGTTTTGCTTAAAAAGAAAAGCAAAGCGTCTATATCTGTTTCTGAATAAAAAAATGGAAATTTAGCTTGTATTTAAAATCACGGTAATATTGGAAATGGCCATTATCGTCCAGGGGCCTGGACAGTCGAGTAATTAAACGTTCGACTCTCTCCGCTAGCGACCCGTGTTAGATCCCCGGCGTGACTATAAAAATTGGGTTGCACTTGCCAGTCTAAGGCCGGTTGTTTTCTCCAGGTTCTCCGGTTTCTTCCACCTCTGCAGACTACCGAAGGCCACCGTCTGAGCCATTGAGAGTGCCAAGATTAGTTATAATAACTATTACTCAGGTATGGGGTAATAGTAATATGTTAAATTGTAATAGAAAATTGCAGGTTTTCAAAGAAATAGTGATAGCATAGGACAAGAAATTTTAACCTGTAATAGTCAATGTAAAAAAAAGGGACCCCAAGTAATAAAAAAATAGGTATTACTTAATCTATTTCAACCCTCGACGGAAACAGGTTAAGGATGGAGCGTTTGTTTACATATGTTGACACATAGCTAGGAAAAGGCTTCAGCTGTAGTGTAATTTCTTCATGCTGTCATGGCCTACTGGGCATAGGGCACCGGGTTCTTGCTTTAGATGATCACAAATTACAGATAAACCCTAGGCATGTTTGTAGATTTGTTAATAAGGCTTGGTCAAAAACATTGCAGTAGTTCTTGGCCAGCATGCACAATATGTAGGACAAGTTATGGTCAGCTGAGGCTAGACAGTGCTGCTGCAGTGCTGCTGATGTTTGGGTACTTCAGAGGTAGAGATTCTGATTGTCATAACCTCTGATAAGTTACTGGTAATTGGTGGTGCCATAGACAGAGAATGAGGCCCTGTTTGTACTAACACAGGCCCTTAAAATCACCATTAAAACATGTCTAAATGGCCCCTATATAGCCTCATGGCCATAGTAATATAAAGTAACAAGGTATGAAACGACTGACAAAGGACCCCAGGCGACTTGCTGTGTAAACTATCCATTTCCAACTTACCGACGGCGTGGCACGAACTTATCTCTTGCATGCACATAAAATTTGACGTAATGGTTCCGTATGACACAAAACGAACTCACGTTACGGTTCTAAGCCGCGTATAATTACCTGTTTAATCAGGTAAAGCGGTCATCCGTTCTATGACACTCGAAAAGGCCCTAGCGGCTTCCGAGCACCATCGTCGGATTGTTTACCATAGCCGTCCAATCAGCGGCGCTCTGTGTGCATATTGTATATTCTACAATTGAAAGATATACAGATATACATAAATATTACTTGGTTAATGTTGTGTTGACCAAGAACTTGTCATATTGTATTTCACTAAATTGCACCAAACATTCCATGTGTTTCAGGATTATTAAAACCTTGCACTTTTTCTTTTAAAACTTTACCTTACATGCAGTTGTTTATTTAACATTCTGTTGAACGTGCGTGAAAAGTATAATTTGATGTAAAAGATGGTGTCTTTATTAACTTAGTGAATATGAACATACGGGAACTGGATTTATGTTGTACTGATCATGAAGCAGCTGAAAATACTGCCAAAATTAACCACATTGTGCGTATAAATTGCGACAGAAACCTTATTTATACAATAGGATTTATTCCTTTAAATTTCATTTTTAATTAAGGACAACATTCACAAGAATTACAATTTAAATATGCAAAATGTTAAAGTTTCACCTACAGGTAGTAGGGTGGGGTAATGTAAAGGGCAAGGTCAGCATATGCTAATATCACCATTTGAAATTAATGTAAAATTAATAGTAATAGTAAAGGAATATAAGCCAAGTAATAGTAATAGTAATAATTGAAGAATGTTGTTGAAATAATAGTAATATATGGATCAAGAAGAAATAGGGAAAGTAAAAGAAATAGACCCAGGTATTTGGTATTTGTACAATCCATGTAAAATCAATAAGTTTATATTAATAATATTTTATTGTCTGTGGAAAAAACCTTAGTCAAATATTATTACTGATATCATCTTATACATTATCTGTTGATATAGTCACACATTTCTGTGGACATATATGTATGATAAATCTATCCTGGGAATTCGTGTACTAAAATGACGGGAGCGCATTGTGCATCTCTTTTCATTAGCCCTAAATCCCGCCTGATTTTTCTAACGTCGGCCATGGTCATTTGCATAGAACACAAATGATTTTAACACCTGAAAGCCCAAGCACTTTAGCACAGGGTTGGCTCTATCAACCAAGTTCAGTTTGTGCAATCACCTGTTCAACAACCATGGTTTTAGGCTCTTTAGTGGCGCTCCAGGTAGCGCTATTTGATGTCCTTAAGTTACCTGTTGTCTCTGATAAAATGTCATCCAATGTCAAGCTTTCTGTGGGAAAAAGAGTCTAGATGGACGCCTACCCATTGTCGGTACAGCACCTCGAGTTGTCAACTTCCATAGCAACGCTAATAAAACGATCTTGCATGAATTATGATTGTTTTTAGGGTAATTTAGGATATTAAAAAGGAAATTCTGGGAGACTGAAATCTTGTATCAGGTAGGTCATTACACAGCTATGAACCATTAACACCTAAAAATCTAATCTTTACTAAAAGGCCTTTTTAAAAACTTTTATATGTTGGTATTCAACTTAGAAGTGATGATACTCATATCTTAGTTTCCTAAAGCCAATCTGTATACCAAGAATAAAATCTAAAGTCTCAGGTTCTCTAAGAGGCATTAAATGACACGCACATCTGTATATAGTTTAGTCATCCTTAACTGATGAGAGCGGAAACTTGTTTTTCAGCGGAATTTGTAGGAGCCAAAAAAAAAAAAAAAAAATGGGCGCTATTAACCATTCATATTTTTCTGAAAAAGCAGGGATCAGAACAATGACTTCCTGAGGCCTAAAAATAAAAATGGTTCTCCGACTCTTGTGCGATTCTTTAAAAAAAAAGAAGTCAAGAGAACATATTCGAAACTTTGCCAACTTGAAAGAAAAAATAACAAAGATAAATGTTTTCTCAGTGTTTTTTAATCCACACGTATGATCATAAATTTATACTGTACGACTCTTCTACAATACCTTTATGCATGTGTTGAAAGGATTGAGTTAAGAACATCAGTTAGTGGTATTAAAGAAGCGAAGACTGATGCCTGTTTACAAACACCCCCCCTCAACACACACACATGCACAATCATAAGATTTTGCGGAAGTATTATTTTAAGTTGCTATATTGGCAACTATTAATCAACAACTATTCATGTTACCATCCTACCGCCGACAAATCCCATGCTAGATTGCATTCTCTGAAGACGTTCCTTCTCCTACCTTATTTGCATGCACGGATAAAAAAATTCTGGAAGGTCGAATATTCTACAATAGTCCTGGACCTCCATGCAGTGGCTTGTGTATTAATTACAGTGCGCAATATATAAAAAATGGGTTATATTTACATTATAGTTTATCTTAATTTGCAGTAAGCGAAATATATAGGAATAAAAAGGACAACCAAGAAAAAAGGTCTTTCAATGACTCATGCATCTCAACCACCGATAGAGTCTGAAATTTCTGTCTTAATATATATATATATATATATATATATATATATATATATATACATTTAAATATAATAAGTCGTGTAGCCGTGTTAGTCTGTAGTAGAAGCGTATAGGTAAAGACCTTCGTGCGGTTTCGCGGAATTCCCGAATGGAGCGATACGTACTGCACTATACCACGCCACCACAGGTCATCATGGTCAAAATATAATATTACTTAATATCAAGTATATATATATATATATATATATATATATATATATATATATATATATTGTGCTTTTGCGTTACATATTTTGTGACAATATACCAGAGTGCGTCGTTGTTATCATTATCTCACGTAATTCCAGCTGTTGACGTTCTGTGTTTCTTCAGTGCACGGCGGTGCTGCCTTCAAAGGGGGTCCTCACTAAGATCATATGACATTAGGCGCTATTTGGCATATGTATATTCTTAAAGCTTAGAATGTGGTCTTGGTTTTCTTATATTGGTTGTTAAGTTATAATTACTTTTAGATGACCTAAAATAATTATTCCATGCTACTGACTATCATATATATGTGGAAATCCAAGACTTATATCTATTTAGGTTTTTATCTATCAAAATTTTATTTTGATGTGTATTTAAATTATATATACACACAAATAAGCGTTTTTATCTTCACCTTTATAAGATCAAATTAATAATACGGAAATATAAAATATGTACTTGAAAACAAGTATATAAAAATGATTATTTTTAAACGAAAGTTTCTTTAACAACATTAAAGTGAGTGTTTCTAATAGCAGTATCAACAGGCCTTCTAAAATTTTTAAAGCGTCAGTCAGTTTTCATGTCCTTTAACAACTGCCTTAGCAATATCTGACAGGATAATTTGGCAAATCGAATGTGAATATTTGGCTTGATTCCAATTTTCTGTGAATCCCATTTCTTTATGAGTAACCCCAACCACGGAATACATGTTTAGTGTTTAACACTCTTAACGAATATAAAGCAGAATAAAAGTTTTGAAAATGACATATTAATAAGCAGAACACAGCGTTTAGATTAAGTGTGACACTCCTCTCTCTTCTGAAAAGAAGTCCAAAGCATCTCGCGCCGACGGATAAATTTGATCTGTCCATCTGAATGCAAAACGAAATGGCGCCCCTTGGGAGGAGTGCTTTTTATGAAGCAAGTAAATACTAAATGGAAACTTTTGGACATACATGGGAGGAGAAATATAGTAAAATACAGTAATGGGTGTAGGGATTATTTCCGGGGGTGGATGAATAAGATATAAAGTAATATTATACACATATATATATATATATGTATATATATATATATATATATATATATATATGTGTGTGTCCCAGATTACCTATAAGCTGACACAGGGTTTTTGTAAAAAGCTATTCTGTTAGTTCGCTCGTTGAACACCGCATTTTAAAAAGAATTACATGTACCGGTTTTTAATATCATAATGAATAGTTATAAATAGAATTCCATGCAGTTCATTAATAAACATGTAATCCTTGAAAAAAAAAAGATTTTGTGAAAGCAGAAATGCTAAATAACACTAAAATGGCAATTATGTGTACCAAAACTGTGAATAAAAATGCAAAAAAATGATGTCACATCATTAGGGAGTTAATGATGCAATTAGCACAGCTGACATATACCGTCATGTTCCCGGATATCGGTTATCGTTCCAACCCTTTCAAAAACTTTAGAATATAAGAATATGTGTTATAACACGCTGTGTTGATAGCCAGATGAAGTTAACCATAATACTGTGAATGTGAGAATCAAATTATTATAAATTTATTCTTTAAGATGATAATCATCCATTGTCAGGACCGCAAAGATATAGCAACTCTTATAATCAATTATTTCAAACAGAACTTTGGAACTAAGTTACTATATTTACATCCTCTGTTGAATCGGGTTTCAGTTATTTTCTAACGTTAATTTGCTACCTAAAACCAAAAATATAAATAAAGCACAGTTTATAATACCATTTACAGTACAAAACTCGGCACCTAGTAAAAATTTAAAATTTATATATTATATTATTCCATTAATAGGTCCTGTATTCAAAGAGAAAAGTTGTCAGTGACACTGTTATGCATTTATTGTGTTTACAATGTCAGTGTTGACAGAGTCCAAGCCCCACTTGTTAATACGTCAAGGCTAATGACAAACCCTTAAAGACATATATATTATGTATTAAAATAGATACTCATATTCAAACTAAATTAAATCAGTTCTATTATACCGCGTAAGCAGGATAGGACAATAGCTTTGGTCCGTTTATATTTTGAAATAAATGCTTAATTGTAATCAAAATTATACTGAAATGTTCAATAATTTACAACAATTCATAATAATTTAAATAATTTGACACTGCCAATAAAGTTATTCACGTTTATAACCATAATATTCTGTAATTATAATTTAACTTTGTATAATAAAAGATAATGATACTGAAATGAATCAATAAGCCATTTTTTACAATTGTCACTCTAACAAGAATGGGGTCTATAATGGATTTTTATTAAAGCATTTAACTTTACTGATTACAATTATCGCCAATAATTAAGACTAATAGATTTAAACATGACAGGACATATTTCTGATATGAGTTTTTCAGAATCCTGAAAGAGTGTAGGCTAACTTTCTTTCAGATCCCTAGTCATCTAATAACGATGATGTATCCCGGAACTAAATCCATGTTACTCATACTTTGTATATATATATATATATATATATAGCTAAATTGGTATATGTTTATACTCATAAAATGTTTTGTTTATTGAATAATACATGCGAAAATTTAAGATTTAAAACTAGTCTATATATGATAAAAACTCTTTTACTATTTTAAAGGCCAGGGTACATTATAAACAAACAGATTAAACAAAGCGTTATTCAGACCCAGAGGAAACCAAAAATAAACAAAGAAGTGAAAATCTATTCATGAGATTATCCAGTGTTTCCATGTGCGTCTATTTGCGTGAAAATCGCTCAAATGATTTTGTAACTGTGGTGTTTCCATGTGTCCGTCAGCGTATATACGTGAAAAATCGCTCATATGATATTGTAGCTGTGGTTTTTCATGTTTTCTGCATATTCCACAGAAGATCTTCAGGTATTCATGCTGATAAAGAATTAATTTAATCTCTACGGTTTCGATTCAAATACGACAAACAATGCCTATTCGTATACAGTTACAAATTTATTGACACGTCTCATTTGGTACGCTCAGTGTTGCTCATTAACGGGCCTTCATCTTAAATGAATAATAATGAATAAAAAATAAAAATAAAATATTGATTTCATTTGACGCAGAAGCTTCAATTTTATCCACGGAAACGCAGCAGTTACAAAAGTCCAATGGGACTCTCCAAAATATTGACCCGGAAGTATCGGACCCTCCAAAAATGCCTTAATGAAAGCAGAAGCGGATCCAAGGGGGGGGGGGGGTCCAGGGGGTCCTTTTTCATCAGAAACAACGTTTTTTAAGGGCTTCAGACAAAATTTTGCGGCCTGGACCCCCCTTTTCCAAACCTTGGGACCTTTTTTTAGGGTTTTCATTAGTCCTCCCGGGTTGGACCCCCCCCTTTTCCTAAATCCAGGATCCGCCCCTGGAAAGCCCTGATGCCTGAATCTTTTCCGAAGGCAGGTGAATTAGATATTTATATATATACACACACACATATATATATATATATATATATAAACATACATATACATATATACATATATGAATTTATTGACACATATTATATACATATATATATATATATATATTTCAGGACTTAAACACACCTACTTGTGTTCGACAGCTCTGTTTCGTAAGGGGCCCTACGGGCCCTCACTCGTCAGGAACACTGAGTGGTCTTGCCGGGGCTCCTTATCGGTGATCCAGGGGATTTGAAGTTAGTCAGGAGGTGTTTTGATCTGTGCCTGCATGTCGATGCGATTTCATTTCTTTTGTTAAGGGTGCATAACAAGGAGCGGTGAATAATACTTTTCCTCCAAACAAAGGTTACATGATTAAGATGATGTGGAGTTTAAATATAAAATCCTTTGTCAGAATGATTTTCTGTGCTACCAGTAACGATTATTTGCTAATTTAAACATAAATATGTAAGTTAAGTGAAATTAATTATATTATTTTCGAGACAAAACCCATTTCCTAGTTTAAATGTAACATTTGTATATTTTTGTCTCATATTATTAAATTTATAGGTGATATATTTCAACGAAGAGACATGTTATCAGTGACATTGTTATTAAATTTATTTATCAATTATCGTCTTTATATTGTGAAATGCTGACCAGGTTCAGTGCCCTATTCGTCAAAGCTAATGACACACCCTTAAACACACAAATATATCACATAAAACGGATAATCATATTTCAGGTAACTTTTATAATTTCTAAGCAACATGGAATAATTGCCTTGTTCTTTTTATATTTGCCTATCTTAAACAATATATAATACTTTAAACAAAATTGGACACTGCCAATAAAGTTAATCACGGTTATAACAATAATATTCTTTTACTAATTTTGATATGTATAATAATAAATAATGATAATGAAATCAATTTTACATGTGTCACTATCATATGAATGCTGTCAATTATGAAATTTAAATAAATAAAACAATTTACTTTACATTCTACACGAAAAACCCTAATCACAATTGTAGGCAATTATCAAGACTAATACATTTATACATGGCATGGCATATTATTGTTATGCGTTTTTCAGACAAGAACTCCATATATCCAGCAGTTATTCTCAATATACAGAGGACCGGTATAAAGAAGTAAGACTAACCCCCTTTCAAAAGCAACCCAGTAATCAAATATCGACATTGTATTCCGGAGCTCAAGCTTTATTCGAATTACCCCCTAACTAATTTTGCTAAATTAGAAAAATATTTATGCCATAACATGTAATGTTTTATTAAATAAAACAAACGGAACATTAAGATTAAAGAATTAGTCTACAGATATAAAAAATATCTCGTTTACTTGTTAAAAGGACATGGTACATTACATACAAACACAGATCACACAATGGGTCTTCCTGAGCCAGAAAAAAACATATATCACAAAAGAAAGGAACATTTGTTTCATGAATTAATCTTGTCATTAAAGGGTAAAGGATGAATCGATTTCACATTACAGCCGGGGCCAATCTAAACCGGGGGTAATCTATGATTACTACACCGGGTTTTTACTAGTTTACCTGCCTGGAAGACTATAAACCACTCGGGTATAGAACACTAGGTACAGATACAGACCGGAGAGACGAATGGCGTGTGGTTCCTACTGCTCTTCCTGCCAACTTCGGCTTGGCAAAATGCCAAGTTCTGCTGTGTGGAACAGCAGTCAACATCCCTTGGTAGCTATGGTTCTATGGTTCTTAGGTCGCCCCATGTTTTATAATTTCCCAAGAATTATTACAAATCAACTTGCTATTACTCAAGTATCTACTTACTGAAAAATTGCATCAGTAACATTTAAGGATTTTTGTGCTACGTAATCCCTTAAGTATGGTACTGCAAACCCAACTTAAAGTAAACATATTAAGAGTCAATATATTCAACTTAGAAACAAAGGGCACGTGACAGGTTTGCAGGGCTGCAAGGATCGATAAGCTATGCATGAACGCTATACGCGATACCTTATGTACTGTCGTATCGGGGAAACACAGTGAGTGCTTGCAAATATGAATAAAATGAAACCTTATGTTTGCCCTAAGTTGTTTATAAAGCGAAATATACTTCATATTTGTTATTATTACCTTTTTAAGAATTAAGTATGATCAAATATGTTGCCATATTTTTATTATTTTTACTGATTAACAAATCAGTAAACCAACTTTGCCATATCTCCATCATGCTTCATTAATCAAGCGGTGTATGTTTGTCCTTGTCATAATATGTTTTAACATATTTTAAGAAGTTTATCAGAAGTTTTTTTTTATTTTAAACAGGTCTGTCTGGTTGTTTTGCAAAAGTGTATTACTATTCATTTCATATCTGGAGAGGTTGACAGGTAACCAACCCAACACGTTTGCTAAGATTTTCTTTTTTTTTTCAATAGTCCCCTCAAATCAGACTGGTGACTCCTGCGGACGATGAATCGTATTGAGAACTAGGTTATATTTAATTATATCTTCATTCTCAAGGTCATAGTTTAGATGGCCACTTACTTCGCTACTGAAGCCTTTCCCTTACTTCGCTAACTGTACTAACTTCACTATCTTCACTTTACTAATGTCACTAATTTCCCTTTAAAAATCCAGCCAGTGCTGGCTCTTTCACTCAAGAGCCCAAGCCGATCGTAACGAGCAGTGTGCATGCTCCTAGAAAATATCTCATTTGTAAGTAAAAGTTTTGAAGATTTTACTGGCCGTCGATATCTGGTGAATCCCCCCCCCCCCCCCCACAAAAAAAAATTGCGATTTTATCATTTGTGATCTATATTGATCAGTTCTTTTCCTGTACCAATTTTTTATACGAATTTAATGACCAAACGAATGTTTTTCCAAAGATTAAACGACAGATCTATCGAGCTGTAATTTGCTAGAAAAGCAATATCATCCGTTCAGTTTCCTCTTTTAGGTCTTCTCTACTTTACATTCTATGCACCTTTTCATCAGCGTATATCTAGTACTGCACTCAGCAGAGCTAATATTTCCTCTGATGTAGAGAAGCTTTTTATAATTCGTCATACTTTATACGCAACAGGCTCAAAATTTTATTTTGTCGAGCACGCCAAATACCCGATCTCTTGCGTTATCCGTCTAATATGAAAACGTATAAACAGACAGACATGGGAAAGACACAGGCAGACATTTTTCCATTACCCTCTTGTTGAATGGATCCAATGCATCATAAAGCCATGATAAAGAATCGGTTCGTTTCACTGAAAAAAGTATCCCTCACTACGTCTTATCAAAATAACAAATTTAATATCTTTTTGAAGTTCTGCTGCATATTAAACCAACCAAAGATTATCATCGAATTTACAGTGATATATTTACTAATAATATGCATGGAACCTCTTTTAATAACTTTGAGCAATTTATACTTTAGACTATCAACAATCAGCACCCCCGCATTTTCGGATCTGTTAAAACCATCTACTTATCATTATTTCATTTATTCCCAGTAGAAAAATTAACATAAGTGACCCATAAATGATTATTATTAGTTATTAAATAGTATATATATTTATTAATTATTCCCCAGGGGACCGACTATTTGAATGGACTGAATGGGGAGCCTGGAGTCAGTGTCAGACCGGCATGAAGACAAGAACCAGAACTTGTCATCAAGCGCAAGAAAGCCACGGACAATGCCCAACCAAGCAGACAGAGAACCATATTTGTTCCACATTTGGCACAACAGGTGAGGATTGAGGTTTATAATGGCAATGATTGTACAATAAAAAACTTGACGTAAAAGATCTTTGGGCACCCTTCGTAAAATCAACTTTATCTTGCCGATAAGAAAACTTAAGTACCCGAGTCTGAATTATTCTGAACAGTTCCTCGAATTCGAAACCAGGCCTCTAGCTTAGGCTATTTAGCATTTATTTGTGTTTATAAATTGTGTATGTAAATCTAATTCCTTTAACAAAATAAGAATGTGTTCTTTCGAAATAACGTGTCTCAGTCCATATCAAAGGCGTCCTATTATAGCCAGTCTAGCTAATTACATCGAAACAGTGCATGAATTATATTAAAAAATATAAATGCTAACCTTTATAAGTTTTCATCTATAATGTTCCCTCTATAATCTAAATGTTTAAACTTAGTATGTGAATCTAACTATCCAAATACGTTCCCTTTTCGGTTTGATACTACGTGACAGGGTGCAAGCACGGTAGATTTTATATTCCCTATTACAAGGCGAGATGTCCCCCACACCTGTGCGTCCTGGGTGTGTAATCAACCTCATTGCTTGACCATAACATCCAAGAATCCCCCAAAGACGACTCACCGGTTTGTGAGTGATAAACTGCTGTGGGGCACACCTTTCACATTAAGCCGGAAGATCGCTCACTAAAAAAAAAATCCACCACTCATCTGCTGAGATTCGCACTTACGACCTCCCGGCTTTGAGTCTATTGCTCGGGCCAAAGACCCCAAAAGTTAGTAAAACTCAGAAATCACGTTTATTCTATGGAAACCAATTTATCTGTTGTAGGAAATGCATCAGTTGGAGACGGAGCGAGAAAGGAGGTATCCCGATATGGCGAAAAAGGTATCAGTTGCACATTCATAGTATACAATACTAATCCATTCTTTGACAAGGCCTTTCAAGTGTTACAATGCAGACTGTCATAATACCTCGATTGCAAATTGCTAAGTATCTGCGAGGTTTACATTCGGGATGCCTTACTTATTATTTTGTTTTGTTATATACAGTACCTTGGGAACTTGCGATAATAATTAAATATATTTTTTACTAAATCCAATTGGGAGTTTTACTAAGTCAAAACGAAATTCTCTCAAGTACTTCGATTTAAATAAGGAAGCTTATTGGATATTTTCTGTTTATACTCTTGTAGTAGTAGTAACACTTTTGAAATACAAATAGTTCTAAGGTCTATATTTGTTTAACCTAGTCCATCTTAACGTTTGCAGGAAATGCCCCCGTAACTGGTGAAATAAGCAAAGAGACCTCCAATCTTCATGTGAAAGGTATCTGATATTTTCATCTTAAGACCACTGGACTAATTTCTCGAGGTCAACACGAATATGTTTCATGTTTTGCGAATGATACATTGAATCTTTTATTTCATATGACTTAGTTTTTTCCGCATACTTTTAGTGAAAAGTGTAAAATAGCGAAAGGTCTGCAGGGTCCATATTTGTTCTGCCTCAAACATGTTTAATCGTTGCAGCGAATACCACTGTCACTAGCAACGCAAGCAATGATTTAAAGGATCATGCCATGAAAGGTATCAAGAATCGTTTCATATATTCAATGAGATCTTTTGAAAAGGTCAACATTGAGTTTTTCTTATGAATTCTGATTGAAATAATAAAGCTTATATTTTGTAAGATTTGTCTTATTTCCATATTTTATTGATAAATGTTATTGTGTGAATCTTTGGAGGGCCATTTCTAATTTGTCTAAATCCTTTTATTTCCAGGAAAACAGTCGGTACCTCGCTTAAGACTTGATGAGGGACCTGTGCATGCAGAGAAAGGTGCGTGTAAGTTTTAATCAGATTGTTATTGCATAAAGATGGATTATTTGACCAGATCAAAACAAAATTTTGCTAAATGTTGTGTCTTTATTTTTTTATTTTATAATACAGAGGTGTAGTTACTTGCTAATTAAAATAAATGAGGATACTAAAATTCAGAGGGAACCATCTTTTTTTACATCATCCATTTTGATTTTGCAGAAAAATACATCGGTTTCAGACGAAACGAGCAAAGATATATCTGATCATATACAAAAAGTGTCAGTTGAATATTCATTTAGTACATTGCATAATTTTAACAGCTTCAACGCGAAATTCTACTTTTCCAATCGTAATCATGAAACCTTTACTTCATTTGTTGTTTTTATTTGCTCATATAAGTGACAAATTAAATACACCGAAAAAGGTTTACATTTTTGCTATCTTATCCATATCATAAGTTGCAGGAGATACCTCAAGAACTGAAGAAACGGACAAAAAGGTGTCCGATGGTCCAGGCAAAGGTATTAGTTACACATGAAAAAAAACTATTTGTCCAGGTCAACGAAATATCGTTTAGGTCTTGTGACAGAGAATGATAATGTTGTAGTTTGTTGCACTTGGTTAGTTTCCTTATTGTAGTGAAAAAGTTGAGGCATATCAAAACATCTGGGGAGATTATCATAGTTTTATAATGCTCTTTTTAGTTGTTATGAAGGAGGTAGCCTAACAAAAAGAAAATCAATCTCATGTATATTTATTGTATATACTAACACTTTGACAAGCTCGGTAGGAAAATCAGTAACTGTTGCGATTGACACTGAAGCATATAGCTCATAGGATATGGTGTTTTTGTAAACTACCTTAACACAATTGGAACTTCATATAAACTGTAAGGTCTACATTTTCCCTTTCTCAATAATATCTGCAGAGAATACAACGGCGACTGGCAGAACGAGCAAAGACGTGTCAGATCGTGCAGCGCAAGGTATATTCTTTATTCATTGAAGCAAAGATGCCAAGTTAAACAGGTTTATTAGAAATTCTTAATACCAAGATTGAAATAATGAAGATAATGGTTCACAAGGTTTGTTTTAAATAAATGTTTACATATAGATAAAAATTGACAAAACATTGGACGATGATCGCTGATTTTTCTAAACAATTTTATTTCAGAGAAGATCTCAGTAACTGGTATGCGTGAAGAGGTGTCTGCTCATGTAGGGTCAGGTATGAAATATACATTTATAGACCACTATTAGAGTAATCGATTAGGTCGACACGATTATCTTTTATATGTTTTGATAGGTAATTTGAAGCTTAGATTTGACAGAATTGTCTTTATATGCGTATTTTACTGATATCTTAACGCTTACTCTAAATCTGTAAGTTTTTTTTATCCCATCCATTTTCATTTTAGCAGGTAAATACCTCGTGTTGCAATGCAAACAATTAAAGCTTATGTATTCTGAATCCTCGCTGACAGATTATTAAGTATCTGCGAGATTTAGATTTGTTATTCCTTAATTATTATTTTGTTTTTGTTGCATACTTTAACTTTGAAACTTGCGAAATGCCCGGAGATAATTATGAAATGTTATAAGATGCTTTTTGTCTCAAAACGCGAATGTAAGTTTTGCTAGGTCAAAACGAAATTCTTTCGAGTATTCCGATGGAAGTAAAGGAGTCCAAAGCACACACTTACTGTTTATAAATGTACAGTAAATGTGTAAGGTATGCAGTTGTCATTCATCTTGACATTTGCAGGAAATGCCTCCGCAAAAGATGAAAGAAGCAAAGTGAACTCCGGTCTCCAAGAGAAAGGTAGCTGATGTTAATATTTTAAATCAACTGGACTTTTTTTTCAGGTCAACACGAATATCATTCATGTGTTCAAACATTAAATCATATACATTAGATGATTAAGTTTATTCGCATACTTCAGTGTAAAGTTTAAAATCGTAAAGGACCTGTAAGCTCCACATTTTTTTCTGCCTCAAACAATTACAATCGTCGTTGCAGCAAAGACCACGGTCACCAGAGAAACCAAGCAGTGGTGTACCGGATCATGCCATGAAAGATATCAGATATATTTTCTTGTAATTAATGAGATCTTTGACCAGATCAACATAGAGATTTTTATGAATTCTGATGGAAAGAATGAAGGTTTCATTTCGTAAGATTTGTATTATTTCCATATTTTGTAGATGAATGTATTTGTTTGAACCTTTGGAGAACCATTACTGATTTGAAACTTTCATTTTTTGTACGAATGTCTTAATTCGCATATTCTACTGATATCTTTAAAGTGACTCTAAAAGCTGTGCTTACATTTGTTCTTTCTGATCAATTTCATTTGAAAAGGGAATACCTCGATAACAGGCGATGTGGACAAAACGGTATCCAAAAATGCAGAAAAAGGTATAAGTTCCATATTTATTGAATACAATTGGTATTTTTGTTCAAAGCAATAAGACTGGCTCTACTGCCAAAATATAGGAAGATATTATTTTTAAAGATTTAGACTATATCTCAGTATCCAATGACACAGTAAGGCTAATGTAACATTCATGAATTTTAAATAGGAATATTGTTTACGTCGACCCAAAGTTATTGCAACTGAAATAATGAAGCTAATAATCCATATAACTGGGCGTATTGTAATATTTCGGTGATAAATTTGAATCTACAGAAAAACCTCGGTAATTTACACATCTATTTCAATTGATGCAAGGGATACCCGGTGAAATGGGTATTGGTAACAGAGACCTAATTTCAGTTTTCCAAGGAGATTTTTCATGGACCTCCCTGGATGTCAAGTAAAATATACTAGGACCAACGGTTAGGATTTGTGCCCTGTTAACAGACGACCGCATCTTTAGAGGTCTCAGAAGAGAGAAAAAAAATGTGTTAAAATTAGAAAAAAAATCAGGTGAAGCCACCATTCTGCAAGAACTGATAACATACTCCTTGATTAATATGCATGCAAAGAATCATGATGATCGATGCATTAGTTGTTCAGAAACTGGAGCTTTTGTATCAATTTTTGAAACACTCCATTATCAATATGCATGCAATATATCATGGTGATCAATGCATTAGTTGTTCAGATAATGCAGCTTTTGTATCAAATTTTGAAACACTCAATAATCAATATGCATGCAATATATCATGGTGATCAATGCATTAGTTGTTCAGATACTGCAGCTTTTGTATCAATTTTTAAAAATTATTCTGGGGGTAGTTTTGGGCCCCATAGCTCAGAGGATATGGGAAACAGAAACCTAATTTCAGGTTTCCAAGGAGATTTTTCATGGACCTCTCAGGATGTCAAGTTAGAAGATACTAGGTCTGGTGGTTCCGATTTGTGCCCTGTTAATTAACGGTTGACCGCATCTTTAAAGATATCAAAAATAGAGAAAAAATGCGTAATAATTCGAAAAAATAAGGTGGAGCTACCAGTCCTAGGGAAAGAATGAAATACTCCATGATCAATATGCATGCAAAGAATAATGGTAAATAAAGCATTAGTTGTTCAGATACTGAAGCTTAGTATCAAATTTATAATTATTAATTATTCATAGCTTGTAGGATATGGGTAACAGAGACTAAATTTCAGGTCACCGAGGAGAATTTTGATGGACCCTCCTGCATGTCAAATAAGAAGATTTCAGGTCCAGCGGTTAAGACGTGTGCCTGGTTAACGGACGGGCAGACGGACGACGGACAAAGAGTGATCGCTATAGCTCAGATGGCTTTCAGTCAGCTGAGCTAAAAAAATAATTCATGCAAAGATTGGTCTCTCTGCCTAAACATGACGCAGCTCTCTGTCATATGTAAATACAGGAGCTTAATAAGCAACCGGTTTCTCTTAATTCAAATCGTGTAGTCTCCATTTTGAAAGAACCTTTTGGCTTGACCATGGCTCAGTGACTTAATTTCTCGGCGTATATACACATTGGGTGGCATGATTTCCTCAAATCGAAAGCATCGAGTTTCCATTATATATATTTTCGGGCTTGAATTGTTGCAGGGACGATAACGGTTCCAGGAAGATCTGTGAAAACATCAGCCAATAAAGGTATCATTTATATCTACAGGAACCTGGCTGAAACATCACGTGTTGCCCCTCTTAATCGGACCTCCGATCACGCGGTCTTGTTATGGTAAACAGACTCTGTTTACCAACACCCAAGGTTATAAAAAAAAAGTGTTAAACAGTCGTATATGAGAAAATGAGACTGTATGCTGGAATGGTTTTGCCGGAAAACATTTGTATAAAGCAAAACTGAACTGATAGTGTAAAAGAATAGCATGATATTGCTTCTGATTATGTCACTTTAATTAAGGTTCTATCATTTATCTCTAACTTTTATTTTTGATTTCACATATGTTGCTTCGATTGCTTTATTGTAACTTAGCCTTTTCTTCGATCGGGCTTAGTGCATTTAAAATTACATTAAATATTTGCATCAGATTATTGTCAATGGTATATTATATATCCTGTGCCATGACTATGTATTAATAATGTTAAAATGTGCCAATTCACGCAAGTGTTCTCGCAGGAGTCACAATATCTATCAGATAAAAAAGTTTCTTATACACTCAAAATATAAAGGGTTTTTTTCATTTAGAACAAATGTCTACACTTTGATCTACACTGATATAGAAAAGTGTAGAAAACCACACAAATAACAAGTAAATATATAATATACATTTTGTGTTGGTTTTTCCTCGCAGACAGCCTGTGTCCTGTTAGTTTTTGTTGCCGGTTTCACAAAGGACAACGTCATGGGAACCAGTTTAAGCCTTCTTGCTACAGAATTTACTTGGGCAGTTTTGGCTGTAATCATTTCTCCCTTCTATCCGTGGAGACTGAGGAAGAGCAGAAGCATTTGGAGACGGTGCTTCCCTCTAATGGTAGGCATTGTGTATTTAGCTTCGTGTGTGTGTGAGAGAGCTTCCTTCCTAAATAAACACATTAAATATCATATGTTGATTGAAATATATGCTTGTCTTAATTCGTGTACACGGTATGAAAACGATCAAGATATATTTAAATGAAAGTTGAAGGAAGGAAGATACGTGATATATATATTTGTAATAGTTTTGCCTAACTGCTCATTATTCCAAAGGGACATAAGAGGTCTGCAGTTATTTTTCCTAAACTTAATCACAACACTATATTCCAAGGTAGTAGGTACCGCCACTGTGTGTTGAAAAAAAAACTGTGTTCCTTTGGTCATTCCCTTAGGTGGAGCTATGGGGGGGGGGGGGGATCATTCATACACATAGTTATTTTAAGCTCAGCTGGTCGTAATTATGTCATCCGAGCTATAACGATAAGCCATTTCGTTCCCGGCTCCATCCCTCCGTGCACAAATAGTACCTGGTTCACCTATAGACATTTCCAACTGTACACCCACGGAGTTCTAGGCAAACCTCCATGTAAACCTGAAATAAGGTCATGGTAACCTATATTCATCGAGTTAGGGCTAACAACATGATCGAAACATCCAGACGGTTAAACGGGCAACATATAGTACCCATAAGGCCCAATATCTTCTTACTTAATATTCTGAGAGGTCACCGGAAAATCTTTTTTGGAAACCTGAAACTAGATTACTGTGACCAATATAATGTGAGCTATAGGAAAGATATCTTTTGACACTCCAAATGTCAGATGGGTACCAATTCTATACGCTAGGCCTATAATCTTTTAACTCAGTATTTAGGAAGGTTATGGGTTAATCCCCTTTGAAACCTGAAACTAGCCCATGCTGACGATAGTGGCCAGCTGTTGGCCAAACACAAAACCTTACGGTTGGACCTAGAATCTTTTGTATTGTAAAATTTTGGGAAGTCTTTTGCAAGTCTTCTTTGAATCCTGGATTGAGGTTAGTGTGACCTAAGGGATTACCTGATACTCTTCTTGATAAAACCAAAATAAGGTCTATGTATTCTATTGCCAATGGACAAAGAGTATGATTGTCAGCAGTATAGATTTTTTTTCCAGATAATAACATTAATAATTAATACATGCAGTGCCTTTTAAACAAATTAAGATAAGATAAGATAAGATAACATTTATTAGCCTTCAGTTCCAGGAATTTGACGTTGACTTGCAATTCATTACATAAAAATAAATAAGTAAATAGATAAATACATAAAAATAAAACATACAATAAATAAAAAATAACATAACATATTGACTATGCATGGAAAAATAAGCATGTAAAAATAATACAACAGATAATTCTGCAGGTAAAACTCATAATCAAAACATTAAATATCTATAAGGTTTGGGAGTTAAAAAGTTTAATACTATATGGTACGAGAGATTTTTTAAAACGAGTTGTTCTGCAGAACATTGTATCTAGGCGTTTACCTAAAGGTAAAAAACGGAACTCTGAATATAGGGGATGTGTTGTGTCATTCATGACCTTTGATATGAAGGTCATTGTTTTGGTTTCACAGATTTCCTGGTGTGTGGCAAGAGAAGTAATAGTTATTCTACAACTTCTCTTCCTGGTATTATTTAAATGTTTCTTTAACTTATCTGATATATTTATAAACCAGCACTCCAGTGAATAAGTAAGAACACTGGGAATTACTGAATTATAAACATGGTAGTTATGGTTTTGTCAATATAGCTTTCTTAGATAAAGGTAATATAATCTTTTTTTTTTTTTGCTTTTCAGCTGAGCTCCATGAAATATTTGTTAATTTTGTTGTTTTCTCACACTACCCCCTTTTACATTACAAATGGGCAGAGGTAGTAATATTTTGTAAATATTTGCTAATGTCTGGAGTCTTTACGTTTGACGGTATCAAAATATAAAAAAAATAACAAAACTACTCAAAGTCCTCTTTATTAGAAAATGTTAAAATATAATATATCTGTACATTAACGATGTGCAATTAGTGCTTAATATATGTTTAGCAGAGTCATCAGCTGCAGGTTGAAACAAACACACACACACACACACACACACATATATATATATTTGTTTCCTTTCCACAGTACCAGAACTTTTTTACTCGACATCAGGATGGTATTCAAAGAAGGAGGGACGATGGATGTGGGGCATGGGATTAGGTCCGCCGATGAATTACACGAACTGGGCCTTTGGAAAACCAGTCAAACAACCAAATTATAAATATCTGATTATCGATGCAACAAACAAGATGTGGCATAGCAGCATATTACCGCAACTAACTTCCATTTGTGAAGATCGAGCCCTCGTGTAAAGCATCGAAAACTTAATCACCGTACCACGAGAAGAAGCGTATACAGTGGTTGCGATTACCATTCTGATCAAGGATTTTTCAAAATGAAACATGCTGCATTTCGGACAATGGGATATTTGGGTTATGAGCTGCTTGTTAGGCTTAATGCCACAAGATGACACTCAGTGTCAGTATACTATAACCTTCAGTGGTTGTACTGCTGTCTAAATCACATTTCTGACAATGAAGCAATGAGTTACGTTGGCTAAGGTCTGTGCTCTCTGAGTTTTTTTTTTTTAGTTTCGAGGTAGTATAGTCTGTTCCAAAGTGGGCGCCCAAATAAAATTAGTAAATCTTTTCATGAACCCACTTATCATATTTAGAAAGTCAGCTGCAATGGAGGAATGATTCACAGGCCTAATTTATAAGAATTAAATCAAAGCTAGACCTCATAAATTATTTAAGTAATCCATTTAAATCGATCTCAGAGAAAACATTCGATTTTTCACAACATCTCAACCAAACTGTTGAAGAACAAGGTCACTGGGAACATGCCCAAACAACTAAAACAAGTTGCTGATTAGATTGGTTGTTGAGTGTAGAAAAAAATGCAATTGTCGACGTGGGGCTACCAATTATGACATAGGTGATGTCAGTCGCTTAGCTGAACAAAGGTTTGCTCAATTTTTTTCTTTTGTCAGGTTGATTCTATCTCACATAAAGCCTTGGCTTCCTAACGGCTTTAGTTTCAAATTTAAGGGAATATCCGCCAAATTCCAACGAACATCCACTGGTGGAACAGACAATAGTTGTTTTCTCTGTTTTTATCTTTATTTGTGTTACATTTGATCTACTCAAACATCTGATTCTCAAAGTATTTTCTTGTCATAAAACCTTGCGGTGATGAACAAAAATGCTTTATGTGTTGGGCCCCCCTTACATATACCAAACAAAGCTTCATGAAAGTCGTAATTCATGAATTTAAATATTATCAAGAAATATTTCCGCAGATGAAAGCGAATAACTCATGCTTCTATAGACTGTCACATATTTTACAGAAACATAATGATGAAATGATTTCTAGTGTCCGGTATCCTTTCGATGAACTGGCATCGATTAAGCAAATACAGCATAGTGTTGTTTATTCCAAAAGTTGGGGACAAGGTATTTACTTGAGATAAACGATCGTTCGGTCAAACGATTTGGCAGGATACACCATGATTTCCAAGTACCCGACGCTATAATTTATTGACATACACTATAATTGATGCTTATCCAAAATAAAATATATATAACTATAAGTATCGAATGTGTAAGCAGTTATAAACTTAAAAATTTAAGTCTATGGCCGTGATTTCGTGTTTAGGATAATGATAAATACTTACATTTATTGTTCACGTATATAACTATTCCATTATTTAAATTTTCGAATGAAACTGTTAAATATTCATTACATTATATAAATTTTACAACCAGCCTGTACAAACATTTCTACGAAGGCCGGGAGACGACATGGTGAAAAATATTTATTATTTCGTGCGCACGAATTACTAATCCGTGCGCACGAATTACTAATCCGTGAGCACAAATTACTAATTCTTAGCCACGAATTACTCATCCTTGCGCACGAATTACTAGGTCTAAAAAAATATATTTCGAAGGTGGAAAAAATATTTATTAATTCGTGCACACGAATTACTAATCTGTGCGCACGAATTACTAATCCGGGCGCACGAATAAGTGACCAATGAGAACAGCTCTCTTATGTTGCTGGCTCGACTCATTGGCTACTTATTCATGCGCACGGATTAGTAATTCGTGCGCACGAATTAATAAATATTTTTCACAATGTCGTCTCCCGGGCTCCGTACATTTCCATAAAGAAAATATTTATAATTCATATCCAGCTTGCTTAATGTCAATAAAATGTCGCTGAGAGTTAAATGTTTCGTTTCAGATGTTATTCTCAGATGATGTAATGGTTTCAAAGTATTCCTTAAAGCTGGACATATACATTGGAATAAACTTTTGTATTTGTTAAAAAAATATTGTTTTGATGTGTTTTTATTATAATAACGATTCTCTGGTTGTTGGCGTGAATCTTTATATGCTTATGCAAAATGGCTTTGATAAAATACTTCCTAAAATTCATCAATTTAGGCATACTTACATTGTTATTAAGCATTTTAATCATTATTACGCATTTCTTTAGCGCCTTTCTCATGACACGGCATGTTCTAAGGCACTTTATAATTAATATATAAAATACAATAGCAAAACGACACAGTAAACTAAAATAGTTATATGAGATAAAACAGGCAATTAAAAATTTAAAAATAAAGTTTGATCAATCAATTAAAAAGGGGCTTAAATGTTTACCTGTTTTCCATGGACTGGATATGAATTACGTTATATTTTTAGCTTGATAATCTTCACATTTACTAGAAAAAAACACAACTACAATTCAACCGTATTAGCACATAAAAGGTTGACTTTAGAGCACGTTTAAACCTTCCATCATGTATATTTTTCTCATGCAGTCTGGTAGTTCATTCCACATTTTAGCTGCAGTTTTCCTGAATGACCGATTCCCATGTCTTGGTCTATGTATAGGAAATGCACAGAGATCTTCCTGGTTTTCATACATCCAGCAGATCTCTAATGTACTGTGGTGCATCCCTGTGTATGATTTTAAGCCAATTTCTATATAACGTTTATTTGTGAGGGGTGTGGGAACCAGATCAAAAGTGTTGTTCAAGGACACCAGGAGGTTGAGTCACGGATCTTAAGCATTACATGTCATTCACTGTCCGACAAACGGCCCCTGTCTGGTCTGGTGTTTTTGCTTCCGACACTGAATATTCTCTCCACAGAAGCAGATGATGCAGGGACAGCGAGGTATATGCTGAAACAGAGGAAATGAGGGAATGTTGGCTGGTGTCTTTCCCAGTTGTCTAATTGGTCTTTTGATCTCTCCAGGCACGGCAGGATCAAATAATCATGTATCTCTACCTGTACACTTGGCGAGGGGCTCTCTGACTCGGAGCGAGCAAGAATCAAATCAAAGAAATTTAATATTGTTTTCTTGGTCACTGGGCTCTTGGTGGATTGTTTCAATGGATGAGATGCTTATTTCTACCTCATTTGCCTTTGCAACCAGAGTAGCTTTCAGTTGTTCATGTTTGCTTCAAGTGCACCATTTGATTTTAGGCATTTTTGAGGCATTCACGGAATCCACAAATCTACTGTTTCATTTGGTTGTAAGTTTCTCTAGTTGATTTTTCAGGCCATGCACCCCTGGCACCACAAAACCTTAAGTAACAACATTTTGTCCCTGTACATGATAAGTTGCAGTCTCGAATGGGGTCAGAATTTACCTAATTCCTCAAGTATTGTGCGGTCGTAGGACAGGCCACCTGCTGTAGCTTTTTCTTTGATGCATTAAGCAACAATCGCCCCATGTAAAGCTAGCTGTTCCTTCTTGTTGTGGTTGGTGCCTGCAGATTTTTGTCGCCCTCCATGATGTCAGTGGCATTTGTTGATTTTCTGACGTGTGAGACAATTTTGACTGCCTTTCCTAACACTTTCTGAATCGGTCCTGCATTATTTAATCCGTCCTTAATGATTAACTAAAAGTTGTGGGCAAAGGCTCGTGATCCACATCCTCTTCAATGTCCACTGGCTGATGTACCTTAACGGACGTAGCCTCTATCTCACACCTGGTGCTTTCCTCAGGTTCAATATCCTGAAATATTGGCAGGGAGAGGGCTTTCAGCATATTCGTAAAATTATTGGTGGCTTTATTAGTCACCTTGTTTTCAATGCCAAAGCAAGCTTTGGTCTCATCTAGCTGGTTGGATATATTCTCAGCCGTGTGGCTGTCATAAAACCTTGAGCAACAAAGAAGTACTGAATTAAGTTTCCAGTCAAGTATGTATTGTCACCAGATTTTGATTTGCCCACGCATCTGGCGACTGGAACACAGGTCTAAAGTGACTGCTATGGCCTGTGCCTGTTCAAGGTTGGACTTGAGAACCGAAGAAACCTCAGACTTCTTGCCCTGCAGGAGATTAGAAGTGAAGTTATTTTTCATCCTGGCACTGTGTACCGGGATCAAGAGCCTCCAGTAGTCTGCGGAATTTTTCACTATCAACAATCGACAGGGTTAACTGGTGTCAAGCCATAAACATTACAAGTTCATCTCTAAATCTCTTTTTTTGCTTTGGGTCACGTGATCAATATTGACTAGAGTTTGTTGTAAATTCCTATATGGTAGATTGGTTGGGAGGTGCCGTATTGGGTTTTTATTGCACTGACAAATAGATTACCCTGTACTTCCTCTGAAACAAAAAGAAAAATATCATCAGCGAGTTCAGAGTAGCTCAATAGTGGTAGAAATTAATAACGTCTAGGATATTGCAGTTGTTATCTTGTAATTTAAAACACAAACGAAGCTTTTTGCATGGTATTGCATATTAGCAGGTAGGCAGGAACTTTTTTGACACTTTTTGACACAAGTCGGAATAATTCAGTTAAAGAAAGGGCCCATGTTGCTTTAATGATGGATATTCAAGATATAAGAATGTTTTACATGAAGAGGAACATTCTAATTCTCAACAACACTATCATAACATTTACTTAAATTATGTTACGTTCCAATGAAATATTGCAGGTTGTATCAACATTCTATATTTACAGCAAGGTGTATGAATACAATGATTTAGTAACAGAAGGACACCTCATTTTTCATCGTCATGCGTATATGCTTGGTGTTCTCCACTGACTTGCCGCCAGATGCCCAATTTGAATTATTTGATTATTTGGCGGGCCCCTACATATAATTAAAACGTTGATATAAACAAAACCGGCAGTATGTGTCCGGTGATATCAACGTTTTCTGGCCCATTTTATAAAAACCCTAACGGAATACCTGTAGTTTGTAAAAACTTAAAATTAAGTGTTGTAAAATCAAACAGATTTAAAAATGTAAGTATATTGAGAAATTTGGAAAATTACTAAAAAGAATTTATTTGTTATTAATATTAATTGTATAATATATATATATATGTATATATATATATATATATATACATATATATATATATATATATATATATATATATATATACTTTAAGTAAAAAAACAAAAGCTTTAAGAAAAGAATAACAATTTTAAATAGTAATGGTATGTGCTGTTTTTCTGTTTGCTGTTAGCAACATAACTCAAAAAGTTATTAAAGGATTTTAAGAACTTATCAGAATAGCGACACGACACAAGAAACAATAGGATAAATTGGTAGGGGGTGGGGGAGACGATCCAGATCGCCATCTGAATCCAGGAATTTTGAAGTATAAAATACTGCATTTCAGACTATTGGATATTGGTAATATCACCACCTGAATCTAGGAATTTTAAATAAAAAATACTGCATTTCAGACTATCAAGCCCGCTTATTGTCATGTCGGTGGTGCATGCATAAATTATGATAATAACCGGGATTGACATTATGCGGGCTTCAACATGGATGTCCTTTTGAGTCGTAGAAGAAGCGTAAATTATGTCTCAAATGAAATTAAATAAATCGTCAATAAAAAGAAAACAGAAACGTTTATGAATATTGTTCTTGCACAACGGTCTATCTAATTACATTTATGCGCATGCACCTGACAATTTGTTTCCTGTGAGTTTTATGCGGCATGCCGCAATAACTGAAAAAAAATCCGACTTGCCAACAGAAAGAGACGTAGCGTCTGGGTTATCAGATCAAATGTCTCAAATTATTTTTACTAGATAATTATTTCCCCGACTATTGCGCCTTATTTTACTCATATCTTGTTAATGACTCAAACTTCCATGGTCGTCGTTATGATAGGACTGTTGGGGGAGCGGGCATCGTCATGCCATTGTCAACCTTCTGAAGTTTCGCCGCGATTGAGGTTTTGGACCGGGTATCTCCTAGAGCGCTCACAAATCCTTCAGGTTTTCGTGGAGCCTTAAAGGGGATTTAAAGTCGTAAGCAACGTTTAGAGCTCGTGCTACCTATCATCTCGGCGAAACGTCACCGGGATGTGATCCACGGCCTTGCAAGGCTAGGAGTTCATTATATGTGCAGGGGCGGATCCAGGATTTGGGAAAAGGGAGGGGGGGGTCCAACCCAGGAGGACTAATGAAACCCTAAAAAAAGGTCCCCAGGTCTGGAAAAGGGGGGGGGGGGGGGGGTGGGGTCCAGGACGCAAAATTTTGTCTGAAGCCCTTAAAAAAACGTTGTTTCTGGTGAAAAAAGGGGGGGGGGGGTCCGAACCCCCTGGACCCCCCCCCCCCGGATCCGCTTCTGATGTGACGTGATCGCAAACTTCGCCCTTGTAAACGTACGAAGAAACACAATGATCTGGATTACAGTGGTATCTTAGGACATTAATTAGCTAAGTGACCTGCATACATCACTGCACCTGCCGACCGCACATGGAAGATGTAATACGCCTGACGGATTTCGGGCTCTGGGCTTCGTTGTTCGCCATGTCGGCGTCTGATGTGATATTAACTGCGATCTGGTATCACTGCCAAGGGTTCCAAACATGACAATAAACGGGATTATGACAATATTTCATGATATTAAGCGGTCAGATAAACCATTGTTTATATAGGAAATGGTTTGGGATTTCAGATTTATGTGACAATTAATGTGATTTTCTGTTAATCGATATGACACAAAGTGGGCTCGACTTCATTGGATATTGATAATGAGCTGCTTGTTATGTTTGTTGTCACTAGATGGCGCTTTATATCTGCACCGTCTGAGTAATTTTTCCAGATTTCTGAGTCAGTATGGTTTGTTCGAGATTTGGGCGCCCAGTGAATTGTTAATCTTTTCGTGAACCTACAGATCATATCCAGAAAGTTAGCAGCAATTGAGGAATGATTCAAATGGCTGATAAACTAGAAGTAAACCAAAACCATATCTTTAAAAAATATTTTAGTAATCCATTAAAATCAATAACTGAAAAAAAATCAATTGATTTTTTTACAACATCTCAACCAAACTGGTGACGGCCAAGGTCACTGGTCATACGCTCAAAGATCTTCAAACAAGCTGCCGATTGGTTTTGAGCGTCAAAAATATAAAAAAAATGCAATCGCCGAAGTGAGGTTGCTTACCCATGACAGAGGCCATGTCAGTCGCATTAAAGATCCAGAAGAAAAGAATTTTGCAAAATATAAATGTTGGTTTATGTTATGAAATTTTACGTGTCATTTTAGGCCTTTGCTTTCTCATCAATTTATTTTCAAATTTAAGAGAAAAATCGCCAAATTTCAATATGCACCCAATGGTTGAACAGACCATAGTTGTTTTCAATGTAGTTTATCCGAAAAACTGGGAGGTTAAACATTATCACAGGGTTCACCATGATTGCCACCTTCCGGACGTTACTGGATAATAATAGCCACGAATATTGAGGCTAGTCCAAAAAACAAACCTTTGCAGAAACATTTGTTACGGTTCCCATCAATTCAATCAATGGATCATGGGGAATACATTTGTCTTGAAAGTAGACTGATATAGTAATTTTCGGAGCTAATCATTGTAAACTATTTTGGAATTAGACGATATTTTACAACAACATAAAGATTGTTTTCATTGTTCGGTTATCGGAAACGATCCAAATTTTGGTTATGAGTTCTCAAATCGGATAAACGATTTTTCGGATACCAGGTGTTCAGATAAACGACACTTTACTGCAGTTAAACTGTTCGTGTAAGAGCACTGATAAAAATCTTTACAAATTCATAGACTAACGCCTTTACATGTAACTATAAGTAATAAATGTGTTAGCCGTATTAACCTAAATTATAAGACTTTGGCCCTGATTTAATGTTTAGGATGGTGATTACTATTTACGGGAAAACACTCTACTTCTAATCAGCGCCACCTATTGTTCATGTATATAACTATTCAGTTTTTCATTTGATAATGAAACGGCTACTGGTAAATATCCATTGCATTATAAATATATCCACCAGCTTGTAAAAAAATCGATATAGGAAATATTCGTCATATATACTATATACAAGTTGCTTTATTTTAAGAGAATATTTCGAACTGAGGATACGTTTAAATGCTAGTTTTAGATGATGTAATGGTTTTAACTGTATTGCTTAAAGCTTTAAATGATATATTGTAATAAACTATTGTATTTATTGCAAAGCTTGTGTTATATTGTGTATTAATTAATATCAATGATCCTGTGTCTGTTGACGTGAAATCTTACATGCTTATGCAAAATGGCATTGATAAAATACTCCCTCAAATTCATCCATGTGGACTGTTTATATAATAAATGCTCATTTCTAGAGCATGCTTAATTTGAAGGTTGAACAAACAATATAAAATTATGTTTTTTTTTACAGACGCGTTGGTACGAAGTTACGAATTTATTTATCCCATAAATATTTACTGAATATTTAAATTATTATTATTGAATATTTAATACATGTACCGCCATTCCACACAGGTTCATAAAACTGCCGACAGATGGATCTAGGGTTATGTGCTCTGTTTTCATAATTGATATTTTATTTAATAAGAAACTGACATTGTATTTTATTAGAAACTGATGTTCTATCCCTTATGATGAACCAAAGAAGTAAATTAGGCATCAAAATATTTTTTTTGGGTAAATCAAGTATAACCGAATATATAAGAAAGGCTCCCTGTTAAGGACTTCCGAAAATAAACACAAATGTGCAGTAATATACGCCGATTTACCATGGGAATATT
Source organism: Sipunculus nudus (assembly GCA_026874595.1). Taxonomy (NCBI): domain Eukaryota; kingdom Metazoa; phylum Annelida; class Sipuncula; order Golfingiida; family Sipunculidae; genus Sipunculus; species Sipunculus nudus. Next base: position 34,894,306 of record CM049318.1, read on the forward strand.
GGCCGAATAAGTAAATGCAAGATATAGGCCAATGGTGAATCGGTTAGATTTTTGTGAGGATCTGGCACATGATGAGCATCCAGGAAGGACTTCCAGGAATCTTCACAAATGTGCAGTCACATATAAACGATTGAACATTTAAATATGGGCCAACAAGTGAATGAAAACACGGGATGCAGAATACCCCACATTTATGACAACCCAAATGGCGGAGGTCTGCTTTCATACATATTTTTCGTATTGATCACCCTTGGTATAAAACTTCTTGCTTATCACACACATATGGATTTCAGAGACATTTAGCCTTCAGCGATTTAGCCTTCAGCTAGGCTTGTATTAATATGTGAAACAAGAGTCACTTCAAATGTTGTCGTGTATATATATATATATATTATCATTTACTACATGGTGCTTTAATGCATTCACAACTCCATTATATGATACAACGAAACCTTGAAATAAAAACCACCAATATATGTTGGACCTCGATTAAGCGGCGTGGTCTGATATAAAGAACTAGAAAATGTGTTTTTTATTTTAGGTGGTCGCTAAACTGATGTGGTCGTTAGGCGATGCATGGCAGTCCGGTTCTGGGGGAGGACCAGTCCAAGCAGTCCGGTCCATTTATTTAATAATAATAATAAAAAAAAAATAATAAAATTGTAAATAAAATAAGATTTTGCAAGATTAAAATAAAATTATACAGGTTTACGCAACATGATAATTATTTTTATAACGTAAATCAACAAGCTTATCCCAGCAACTCTCTTTATAGACCCTGAAATTCTATGTCTAAGCTAGCTTCAACATCTTGTTGGAATAAAAGTTTCTGAAGGTGGTTCTAGTACATTTATATTGGTTTAGGATATTTATTATCCATCTTTAAAAGCAAGAAAATTGTTCACATCAAGGGCTTCAGGTCGAAACCATCAAATTAAATAAATTCAGCAATCGCACACACCATTCAATTTCAGAAGGGGCCGTCCGGAAATGTCTGGTCCACGGGTAGGCGGTCCTGTATTTTGTGTTGCCAGTCCGGTCCAGTGCAAAACTGTGTTGCGGACCGGCCTAAGCGTTATACGTGTCTGGCAGTAGCCGCCTCTTGGTGAACACAATGGAGAAATAAAGAGTTTCCAAATCTATCGCTTGACACATGCGGTACAACATGGTACATTGAGAGTCCACCTAACGGATGGAAGGACAGAAGTTTTATAATAGGTTTAGGCACATATATCTTGTGTAGCATGAAGACACCATAATATCATCTCCACAAACATTGAAATTCAATTGAAAAAATATTCAAATTAGATATATCAATATTATATAAAGATATATATATATATATATATATATATATATATATATATAACCATTAATACATATGCATAGACACCATTGGGACCAAAATTAATTTAAGGGACACAATCAGGAGCTAAAGTATGGCTATTCTTTCACACTATCTGTTCAGTTTTGATTTATACAATTGTTTCCCAGCAAAACCAGCACACGGTCTCATTTCCTCGCATACGGCTGTTTAACACCATGTTATGGCTCCGCGTGTTGGTAAACACAGTCTGTTTACCATATCAAGGCCGCGTGACTGGAGGCCCGATTAAGAGGTGCTACACGCTGTGTTTCAGCCAGCAGATACATGTATTACATTTTTTGGGCCAATTCAGACCGGGCATTTCCTGAATGGGCTCGTGTTTTGGCCCATCGATGCACACTGCACCACGCGCTGTGTTTATGTTGACACCTTTCATCGCGCCCGGTCCACTGTTTTTAAAATTTGTTTACAGGAGAAAGCAAACGGTTTCAGGACAATATTTTGGCAGGTACATATTTATTTTAAAGGGAAGAACCTATTTTTCATGTTAACTCAACATGCTTTATAGGTGATTGGGCCCCTTTAATGCCGAATTATAAGTATGTTAATACTGTTAATAAATTAAGATACTGTTTCTTCTTCCCGGGCTCTTCGTATCTTCATGTTGCATGTTGTATCAGCCAATATGAATATGGCATGGTTGTAAAAAATGCGATGTATGACGGGAAGGATAATTATGAAAATGAGGGTGTGTCATCGAAAGTCAGCCGCTTTTGCAGGAGAGGTCCATTTGCATGGATTCCCCATCCCCATGCAGGCTTTATCGCCTGGCAATTGAAAATTACAATAATTAAGGAAAATAGCAAATACAGAGTATGCTTCGACAACATCCATTCCAAATATAAACAACAAACGGCGTTTGTCCGTGAGTCATATTTTTTTTTATAAACCCGCGGACCCTTTTTGCCATGTAATATCTGTGACGAGGTATCTAATACTTATAAAAGGAATTCGCTTCACCTTTGTCTTCAATGTTCTCTGAAACCACGATGTGTATGACACTGTGCCATACCTCATTTTAAAGGTTCATTTTCTCGCAGTGACACGGCCGCTATGACAATGAATACTTATTTTATGTACACACAGATTTTAGTGATTTTCCCTGCTTTCCACATTGCGCGGAGAATACCGTGTAACGAAAACAGCCGAACTTCCTTCGGCAGAGACCGGAATGCGACCGTTTCGTTATTCACAAAAATCCCTCTAGCACGGGATTAAGCAGCTTAAATTAAGTTCTTTTGTGCATGTGAATAACCCTACTGTCATGCAGTGAGGGATTTAAGCAGGTTTGCCTCTGACCCATGTGCGTGGTCATTAAATGTGAAAATCACATGACTCTCGCTTTAAGAAAAGGAGGGGTTCATCCAAGGAGGATTAATGACAAAACCTAATAAAAGGTCTAATTTTCCGGAACAGGGGTGAGGATAAGTGGAGGCGGGGTTTCCTGGCCTGAAATTGGTCTGATACGATTAAAAAATGGTTGCGACTTCATTATTGTCAGCTTCTGCTTCTAACGAGGTATGTATGTCTCCTTATCTTTCTTTAGGAATAGTTTCCTTGCCTTAAAACGTACATTTAATTCATCTTTCATGTCTTCCTAACATCAACTTATTCTTTGTACGTCCAACAATCGTAACACATCAAAGATAATCAAAAACATGAATGTTCCCGCGCCCATTCCGGTTCACAAATGTAAACATTAATCACCAAGTCTTCAAGGTAAACATACCGGTATATGATTTTTTTTGCCGTAAATTAAGAATAAAAATGAGCCAATATTCTTCATCTTAATTATTTTTTCTCCTCAAATCCGGTAAAAAGCCCGGTATAACGGGTTTATCAGCTAGTTGTAAGTATAAACAGAAAATTGTGCACGTGCTACCATTGATAGTTTACGTGATACAATTGCTGCCAGAATTGTTGAAGACACAAAGGCACGATGATAGTGCAGGAAAACTTGTGGTCTTATCCACATCATGCTAATGTATTACCTGCATGAATTGGGGGATTAACCATTAATGCATGCTGAAATTACGACATGAGTCCCAAGGAATCGAGGGTCACATGTTGTTTACATTTACTGACCACCCAAGTGATTCGTTGACTTGGTCAAATGTCAGGTCAAACATGCTTTAGTCTGTTCTTACTGGCAGGGTCATATCATTGGCTCAAAAGACCTTTGACCCTGTACGGAGGTTGGCCCGCCGGATGACCCAGTGACCTGGCTGTCTCAATCACTCTGCCTCAGGTGCGAAAACCGGAAGGGTCCTGACTTGCTGACTTGCCTATAGTCTCTTAAACAGACACAAGGTAGCGCTTCGCAGCCCCCAGAGGGTCTGTTATTTAACGCCATTAAAAAAAATAAACGAAAGTCCCATTTGGCAGGCGCAAAGAATTCCTTACCACAAGATCACTCAAGCAGACGGCAGGCGCCCGGTAAATTAGTGTCAGATATAACTTTATTATATATATATATATATATATATATATATATATATATATATATACACTCTATTACTTACCAATTAGTATTACTTACTTATTAGTCTATTTAAGGACTCTGTATAATAAAACTCCACAGTCAACCCGCTATAGAATATCCTAAAGGAATCAAAACATTTCTAAGAGTTCGTGAATTTATAAGATGGCCTTCTCAGATGTATACTACTAAGCTATATAATCTTCTAATATAAATGATCTCCTATAGTAATCAAGCTGTTTAATATTGTTCACTTATCCGATTTATATGAGCAAACAACGTTTAATATCTTGTTCCTTAAACTTAAACTGCAGTTTATGTTTTAATTTGATTGTTGTACCATTTGAATTTTGTCACGTAACTCCTATGGGGCTTGAATTGCGCGCTTTTGGTCTCCAACTGTCTAGAACAATGACAAGCGTCATTTTCCACATTTCCTGGGTTAAACATATGTTTAACCGGCAAATACGTTATGTTGGTAACATTCACAATGGATGATATCAATACATGCTCTATATTTGTCCCATTTACTTAATTATCGTAATTTACCCTGGCGAAAAGGCTCCACTTCGGTGTAAAACCTGCGGTGCGCGTTACACTCTCAGAAAAAAAGGGTTCTTGATGGTTCTTCTAAGAACCCAAATGGTTCTGGATGGAACCTTGGTTCTTTCTGGAACTCTTTTCCCCTTGAATAGGTTCCAGATGGAACCATAACTCAAAATGAGGTTCTAGATGGAAACCGTGCTTTGACCGGATACCCAGATGATAAGGACGTGCATGCGCAGCTTTATTTGAACTATAGAAGTCAATGGTCGGGTTGTTTTGGTCGCTCGATATATTTGAAGAGGAAACACAGTATATGAGGTAAGACAGATATTCATATGTATTTAATTTATGTGAAGAATGTTATATGTCTAGAGATTAACTGTCCAGTGAATAAGTCTCTGTCAACGAATGGACTTTCGTTCAATTTATCTATACTTGGACAAAGTCCCATGATAAACATGCTATTTCGTGCAATAATCGTTGCAGCAAAGTAATAAAAGACTGATATTCATATGTATTTAATCTATGTGAAGAATGTTATATGTCTAGAGATTAACTGTCCAGTGAATAAGTCTCTGTCAACGAATTGACTTTCGTTCAATTTATCTAAACTTGGACAAAGTCCCATGATAAACATGCTTTTTCTTGCAATAATCGTTGCAGCAAAGTAATAAAAGTTCATAGTAACACATGTCATGCACGTAGAATTAGAAAAAGTTCCAGCATTGTAAAGGAACAGTCACCAAACAAAAGTGTAAATCGGCTTGAGTGACTATTATACATGAAATGATTTCATTACAACCTGCATGCAATGTTAACAAGTCTCTGTCCCATCTCATTTCTTTAGATAGGTCGACAGATCATTTATTATACATTAGGCGAAAGATCACAAGCCTTACTATTTTAAGTTTAGTCAGTAAATGGTAGAAATTGGGAAAACTTAGTGGAATTTTCAACATTTTGAATGTTCTATTCTTATAGGCAATTTGGTGTGTGCAAATAAGAGAGACAGTGCGAAATATTTAATTTCATTGTTAGTATATACCAAGAAAACTTAAATTCTTGCAGGCAACACAACATTTGCCTGAATTATCAAAACTCTACGCTGAACGATAACAAGGGAATTTATTTAAGTTTGAGAAAACGACTCGGAACTGTGTGAGGTGTTCACGAAATCTGTATAGCAAATGTCAGTTATATCATTTACGTGCATTTATTAGCTGATGCTTTTGTAATTGCTCTTTTTCACAGACTGATCTTTACAACTAAATAGAAATGTGTTTCCTTAAACAAAGTGCTTTCATTTCGCCTCGAAGGTTTCATCACATGTTAAGGATACAAGTATATTTATGATTTCAGCTATGTTCCTTGCAGTTACCACCTTTTTGAGAAATGCTTTTATATTTTTTGCAAATATTAACACTCTATTAAATATGTATTGACATATGAGGTAATAAATTTATCCTAAACGTAAAATAGGTCATCATAGACTGTTTTCTAAAATAAAATTGCATTGAAGGTTCTATAAAGAACCCTACACATGGGTTTCACCAAGAACCTTTTAAGGTTCCCCACTCAATCCATCGTGAAGAATCTAAAGCCTCGATCACAACCGTGATGTGGCCGCCGTACGGCGAGTGTTTTGGGCTATTCCGTGCGTTTTTCAAAGGCCGTAGGGACTCCGCAACGACCGTAACTGACATTAGCGCAAGCGCTTAAGTTGATGCGGCGGCCGTGCGTCAGCCAGCCACCTACGGACTCCGTACGGGCATCGTACAGTAGACGTACGGAGGTTCGTAGGATAACCGTGCGATTTTTAACGCCTACTCGGCTACCCGAGGGACGTACGGCGTACCTTCGGCTGTCGTAAGGGGTCTTTGCGGCTTCCGCAAGGTGAGCTTGCGGCGTCAGCAGGGTTAGCTTACTTTACCGTGTGACGGCCGTGAGAATGAGGAAGACACCGTGTCGTGCCCGCACGTCGGCCGCTTAAGTATTCCTGCGGTTTAAACAAGGGACCCATGGGTCACGGCGCTCAGCTGATCGTGATTGCACTATAAATGTTTCTCCACTGTGATACTATATCGAGTCGATAAAGCTTATGAATATCATGGACATGTTGGGCTATTATAAAGGAATGTAATGTAATATGTGACTAAATGATAATTGAAATTACCTGACTGATGGATTAATAGAGTCAAATATAGTGGTTTATTTTTTATTTATTTAGGAGGGGTTGAAAATTGTGATATATTTGAGCAAATATGAATGCAATGACAGCAATAATAAGCAGTAGTAGAATGATGATAAGGCTATTTGTTGAAGGATCTAAAGTGTATGGTAGTCTGCAAGCTTTCAATTTGACAGATATGATGTTATGATTAACTATGCTGATGAAGTGATTTATGAATTTGTGACTGTATGACACAATATCTCTTTAGTCTTCACGAGGAACATTATTGTGATGCCCACTATGTCTACATATTACACAATATTGACATAATTTCTGGCATGTACATAGGTACCTATGGACGTATAGTTATACAAAATATTAAAGTATGAATATATCAGATTCATCTTGTTCTTGCTTACTGAGGCTGACTTTAGGATGGGGTTCGGAGAAGGGAAAAGTGAGGGCAGCACGAAGGTGGATGTAGAAATATTCTATTGTAATGTTTTTCATTTATATAAGAATATGAAAAGCTAAGAGGAAAGGGGCCCTCCTACTTGGTTATAGTAAAGTTCTAAATATATGATTGCAAACTAATACTCTGACAAGACTGTCATGAAGAAAAACAGTAAAATTTTGAGATACTGTGATGCATATGAAAATTTACAGATGGACAGGCAAGTGGACAGAATGGACTAATACCTTTATTTCACTTTCAAGGGAATAATGCATTCAAGTTTATATATAATCCTATTTTTTTAAGCATATCCACTTTTTCCATTAAGAAGTTTTTATCTGAATCATATTTTTATTTACAGGTTTTATAAATTTTTAATTAAAAACCCAGAAAATATAAGTTAAAATATTAGAATTGTTGCAAAAGTTGCAATCATTATATATACAGAGTAAAAAACTGAAACTACAAGTTAAAATATTAGAATTGTTGCAAAAGTTGCAATCATCATATATCCAGAGTGTAGCTCATATTGGGTCATATTATGCATACACATATAATTTATTATTTTTAAATCATAAATGTTTAAACTGAATTTAAAAGAAAATAATGCCACAACATGGCATCTACAAGAATATTCCTTGAATCACTATTAAAAAGTTTTGCAAATTGGAGTTTTCAGTACATGCTTCATTTTTATTCACCAAAATAAAATAAAAGTAAATTTGATAAAATGAAACATCTTTTCAAATGAAGTATACACACTGTTGGTTGAATGAGGGACAAACAATATCATTGTGCTAATTACTATCCCAGTTTTAATTTATTACTGGAATTAATAGTCAATTTCACACCTGGTTTTTACTCTTCTGAAGTAAGGAATTACTTATCTGATGAACATCCACACTTTCATAACAATACACCACTTTGTGGACACAATTAAATGTACACTTTAATCATTGAAACCCTGGTGGTACAATACAAAATCTAAAATGTAGCATAGCCTAGAATAAGAATGAATCAAATACAGATAATAATAACATTCATCTAGTTTATGCACCATCGGGGGGGGGGGGGAGTGCAGGGCAGAGGGGAAGACTGCTGGTAGTGGCCAGGCTGACCCAAGGCAAGCTGCCTGGGGTGGGTTACATAATGCAAGTGGCTGTACTACTAGGTGGGCTAGATGTAAACAACACTTGACATGGTGTATGAAAACATGAATAAAAGCTATTCTCCAATAAATTTCTTTGAAATTTCAGATTTTAAAAGATTAAATCCTTATGTATATATGCTGTGAAAATTAAATCAGCAGTGCCAAAGATGGACAAAATTTAAGGTATTGATTTTTTATCTATGCTAATAACTTGAAAAATTTGCAAAATTCAGATTTAATTTTGGGTAAACAATAGAATCTTGAGTAAATAAAGTTATATTCCTAAAAAAAAGTCTCTAGGTTCTAAGGTTCAGCAATTCTCATGTTAGGTGAGTAAATATATTTCCTGATTTTTTAAAAAATTGCATTATGTTTTGGCCCATAACTTCAAAATAATACCTAATACTGACCTAATTTTTGGTATGTTCATAGAAAATGTATGAATACTAAATACGATCAAAAACAGATCAGTGGTTTTGATATTAGGCAGCCTTGAAGTGTAACAATGGCTTTTTTTTAATGGAAAACAGAGTTTTTTTTCCTTAATATCTCGAAGGAACGAAGTCCTAATGACCCAATTTTCGGTCTGGTAGAGATTTTTGGGACATCTAAAATTATGCCAACAGCCTGGGGAGCATAGAGATGTGCACTGAATGACCTACAGTCATCAAAGGGGACTGCTTGACAATGTAAGGGAATACAACAAGAGCCTATAAAAAAAAATAACTAGCCTAATTTTGCAGCTTTTATTTTCAAATTTCAGATTTTAACAGATTAAATCCTTATGTATACATGCTGTGAAAATTAAATCCACAGTACTTACAGAAAAAAAACGTGCCGTGGCCAAAGTTGGGCAAAATTTAAGGTACAAATTTTATATTTTTGCCAATATTTAAAAAAATTTAACAGATTTTGATCTAATTTTTGGTATACAATTAAATTTTGGAAAAAAGTCCCTACCTTTAAAACTTTTGGTCCTAAGTGACCAAATATCTTCCTTTATGTTTGGGCCCATAACTTCTTAAAATTATATAATACTGACTTAATATCTGGCATGTACATAGGAACTATATAGAGGAATATTTATGGTAAATATGAAGAAAACCAGATGAGTGGTTTTGATATTAGGCAGTCCTGAAGTGTGAAAATAGATTTCTAATAAAAAAATGATGTTTTTTCCTTAATATCTCGAAGGAACGAAGTCCTATTGACCCAATTTTCGGCATTGTAGGAGATTTTGGGGACATCTAACTGTATGCCGAATTTCATATTCGTAGGTCCAACGGTGTCGAAACGTGCCAGTCTTACGGACGGACATCCGGACGGACGGACGACGGACAATGGACCACGACTATAGCTCAGATGACTTATGGTCAGCTAAGCTAAAAAACTGAAAGGGGATCTACGGTGTGCGGTTGCCGCAGCGAGTTGTGACCGAGGCTTAAGTATTTCTGCGGTCCCCAAAACCGTGCGGTACTCTACGGTGTGCGGTGACCGCAGTGGGTTGTGACCGAGGATTTAGAGGGTTCTTCTCAGAACCTCTGAAGATCTTTATGGAACTTTATAGGTTCCATAAAAGACCCTTCGGAAGGTTCCAAAAAGACCCTGCTTGAAGGTTCAAGCTTGAACATTATAAGGTTATCCACTCAGTCCACTCTGAAGAGCCCTTATCTAGTTGGAACCTTTTTTTCTTAGAGTGTAGTGTATATGCAGCAGATCAGTCCTTGACATCCATAGAATATTGGCGCTTCATGCGAACCAGGATTGATTTTTAACGATTCAGATACCCACGGCAGCTCGGATATCCAGTGGTCAATTCTCTCCAGAGGCCTCATAACATTTCAAAGGGTCGACAGTTCAGGGTCCTTTGAAACAGCAGAATATAATCAAGCCCCACCCCCCCCCCCCCTCCACATGGGTAGGAGAGGCTTACAGGGTTTGATGAGCTTATTTCTATGTCAATATTTGGCACGAATTGTTATTGTGAATGGACTTTCTTAGTCTCCCCATGAGCATAACCATCGATTACAAATTCTCATTCTTTATTCACCGGTGTTAATCCCATCCCCGTCGCCAGCTGTTGTGTCTCTTATTGGAGGATTAACCCAGAAGACCACAAACACAAGTCAACTTAAAACATTTTATTCTGGAGCCCGGAAAGGCTTACAGCCGTTGAATACCGAAAAGTAATAATAAAACATGATCATGTCATATACGCCATCTGTTGATTATTTATGGTGTTATTTATGACCTTTTTAGTACGTGTAATACATAACAATCCCAAATAAAGCTGATAACAAAACTTAACACGGGAATTAAAATTTATTTATTTTGTTGTTTAGTTTTCGAACTTGAACTTATTTGCAAGGTGGCTCACCCCGTGTAACGTTTAGCCGAGAACAGAGACAAGGTCCTTGTTTGATTGACTGGTACAAGTGTGAAATTGTATTTCGAAAGAAATGACGTCTAATTATACATTTTTATGATCACTTAGTGGCACTTTGGTGACAGAAATATAGCCAAAATACCACTGAGGTACTGGTATGGAATTCCATGTCACGAGAGATTTCCTTTGGCTGACAGCATTGCCATCTGGAGAAAGAAGCGATGATAGCTCGTCTACAAATTACATAATTTCAACATAAGGAAAATACGTTGTCTGCCTTTAAATGAACTCGGCATTTACAAATGTATATTAACGAATGTCTGCAGGCAATTGTGATTAACAATAATATATTCGGTATTGAAATACGTGTGCTGGACCTGCTTTTCAAAGACAAAAGCGGCTTCGTACATCTCTGTACATCTGCCGTAAATCTTGCCTGATCCGCGTGAAGTCAGCTGCCGCCATTACACATAAGAAAACACAAACAAATATAATTCCAGACACCCCTAGAGCTACAGCAGTGGGTCTGCTGTCAGGATCAACCAAGTTCAATTTTCCAATCGCCTTTTTAACAACCATATTGCTTGGTTCTTCAGTCGAGCTCCAGGTGGCGCCACTTGATGTCGTAAAGTTGCTAGTGGTTTCCAACAAAATGTCTTCCGATGTCGATCTCTCTGAAGGAGACAGAGTTATCTTTGTGTTGTCATTAGTCGAATTCAAGTTGCCACTTAGGGCTGTCACGTTTTGCATAATCGCTGAAATGAAACCAGCCGTTACCGATTGGTCAGCTGAAAAAGTAGTTCCTCGTAAGGTAGGGAAGGATGGTGAATTTTTGCTACTTTCGCTGACGGTTTGTGTAACTTTGGTGCTTGAGATCCCCAACAATGTTGTTGCGTCACCGCTAGTTGTTTTAAGTGTGTTTGCTGTGGCCGATGTTGTCTCCATTCCTGTGGTAAATTCAGTGCTTGTATCGGCCACTGTGGTCGGGACTGTGGTTGGGAACAGCGTGGTCTGAGCTTGAGAAGTCGTGACTGAAACAATAGAAAAATACCTTTACTGATTTTTTTAAAGTGTCATATTTTGTAATATAACTTAGAAATATTCACCACAAAAAAATATGCATATACATACTATCATCTGAAATTAAGTATTAAAGAAGCAAATAAGAGCACCGCAAGACTGCAAAATACGCCCTTCGTATGACTTGTTACCTCTGATCTGATTAAATATGCGTGGGTTTAGTCAGATAATTTAATTCAATTTAGAAACTTTTATCATATTACTGACAATTAATCACCAAAACTAGCCTGTTGACCTCTGACATCATCGAATATGCGTGGATATTATCTGTTTATTCCAACTCGGGCCATGTAATCTGTATAGGTATTTAGTTATGGTGAGTTTCGTGGAAATCCGGCAAAGTCCTATTAAGTGATCTCTAAGTGACACTAAAAGTTAACGGACGGACTGACCGTGGTTATACCATGATATGTCCCGTCTCATACGTTTGAATAATGACGAAGACTTAAAGTCTACTCGTCTACAATAGAGACGAGCTTTACATTTTATGATGTACATTTCAGGTACGCTCCTTTATATTATTCCTCACTCGAAGTAGCTTCTTGTTAAGTAGAGAGTCCTTTTAACAAACATATTTTTTTAAATAGGACGGATGATGCTTGCAGTGCAGTTTTCAGTGTGACTTTAATCACAACAAAAGTAGCTCGCAATATAAATGCCAATTGATCTTTTTTTCACAGTTAGTCGGTGACTTAATTGGGCTTTACTTCAAGGACCACACAGTAAATATTAGTAGTTCTACAGATTCGCGGCTCCTTTTTATCGTGGATCGTTTTTGTTTTGTTGCAAAGGAGGACCATGTTCTCGGTAATTTTGCGAATTCATAGAACTTCATTGGACGAATTCTCAGGATTATGTAAACAGGACATAATCATGTTTACGTTTCCAACTGAACCTCGATATAGTGGTCACATTATTGAGATGGTCGCTTAAACGAGGTCTTTTACAATGAGCAAAAACGAAATTCGATCGTGATCAATTGGTCATTATTTTGAGGTAGTCGCTTATCAGGGGTGGTCGTGTGGCGAGGTTACACTGTATAGAAAATTTCAATTTTGTATATTACCTCGCAGGGTGCGCAGTTCCAGGATATATTCTCAGATTCCACATGAAACACATATTTTTTGTTTCACCTAAGCAACGTCATATGACGCTACTTACTTCTGTCTACTTCACAGATGACGTCATATTCTCTCTGGCACAGCATTGTCCTCCATTCGAACCCTGTAGGGTGCTTGTAACCTCTAACACATTTATCTGTAAATAAATTATCCGGCTCTGAAGGATTCCAGGCAGAAAAGATACCCAAATTAGCCACGCCCCCATCTGACCAGTACCATTTGTTGTCATTTTTGTAATGTAGTCCGAACCAGAACTCTGTTAGGAATGTCCTAAAAAACATAGATATTCATTATGATATTACTGTGGATTCAGAAAATTTCACGGGTCTACATTTTCGTGGTTTTGACTTGAAACACTATTCGTTGGGTTTAAACTTTCGTGGATTAATCGTTCCCAAGTAGTTTTCTACCGACTTACTGACAAAATAAAAAAAACCCCTGAATAACCTACCTTTTTCATCCCACCCTTAAATATATTCTACTACTTTTATAAATGAATATACGTTTCTATGCGTTTTATTCAGCTTGATCAGTAGCTCTTTGCTAACCTGGACAGAAATGAAAACCAACACCATGTTATTACTCGATGCAGGGCGACACGCTTGCTTTTTTAAACTTCTGTAATAATTGAATGATCGTAGGAAGTTTAATTTCGTGGAAAAATCACCCTCGAATTACTGATAAAAATAAAACCCCACGAACAATCCAGAATAGACAGCATGTATTTATGTGTGGTACCGTTAACATGAATACAATATACAAGTCAACTGATACTTCGTTGTATCCTTAATAAAAACTAAACATTCAGCGGACACCTTCGTGACGCAGACTACAGAGGTGATTTCATCCCAGGAAAACCATATTATGAATGACGGAGGTTGCACTGAACCGCTGTCACGTAACTCCTCTTGTCCGGGCCTCGGAAATTCACGACTTTTGTCATTCACTGCCAGGTTTGATGCAATTTGTTTCCTGGGGGGAGGGATTCTAATATATGTATTCCCCAATATACCTTGAGCAATTTGACATTATGTGAACATGCTTTCACACTGTTATCTAACAGAAACTATGCCAAAGCAAGCGGCCCTTGTCAACTTGGACACCGTGAGCTCAGCCAATGTCCAGTCGCCTAATCTTAAACCAGTCACGCACAAACCCGCTCGAGGTTGTACTAAATGTGCCAACGTAAGAACGGATAATATACTATACCAAAAGCCTGGCAAAATGGACCAGCCATTATGGCCGCCTTTTTTAGCGTGGCAGCGTTAGGTCATGCGTACCTTTTATGGAATTTTACGGGCTGACTTTTTTTTTTGCATGCAGGTTAAGTACGTTAAAGTGGAAGTCAGACCCCCGTCACACGAAGCACCCTTTAATTTTTTTTTTAATTTAAAGGGGGGGGGGGCATTTACTTGAGTTAAAAAAATCTTCTCTCCATGTTTGCGCTAGATCAACAATACAGCTGATTGATATAAATAATCTTTGGTCAGACATTCCCATCTGCTATTCATTCTCTATCTTGACTTTGTGCATGGTTGTTTGCTTTTATTATCCTATTGTTGCTTAGTTACAGCTGTCGATGATATTTCAGTGGTCGCTCGGCGATTGCAGAACTCCTAGATTTAGAGTAAATGATAAGGGCGCTTGACTCGTAACGACAAGGATCTTTGATTCGCTTTCCGATCTGACTGCTGTCTGCGATAAGACTCCTGGCCAAGGTCTCTACCACAAGGTTGTGCTCTCTCCACCCAAGAGTGGATGGTTCCTGGCTATGGACGGCTGACAAACATAAAACCTTCTAAATATACCCGAGAGACCATGGAGGCAAAGTGTTAAGTCGGATGAGTCTGACATCGTCACTGATGTTAAACTATAAACCCCTCCTGTATTAGTTAATCTTTACAGTTAGCTTTAGATGAGATTAACAGGGTTGGTCACGTAGGTATTTACAATCTTAATGCATACAAAGACGAGGTTTTCGATTTTTTTTATGGGGGAGTATTACCAATCTGATGCGAGTCTATAGGTTGACGTACGTTAGCCACATTGAAAATCGGGTTCAGCATTTTTGACTACAAAACACTCTGTTTTCTCAATTACTACACGTGGTGGATTTTCACTAGAAAACAATAATTTTTCTTTTTTGAATAGTTCAATGGTTACATTGTCCATGTCAAACAAAATTAACCAGAGCAAATTCAAATATGTTACAGGTATCTGTAACAAATGAAATGAGAAGAAATCAGCAGCCGCTTGTGAAGCACTAGTTTATGACAGTATTAGACTTTATCATATACCAATTGCATTTCACAGGTCACCATGCAGCGCTGTCTGGGCCAGCACTAAAGTTCGGAATATAGTTACGTCTATCAAGATAGGGAATTATTGTCGACCTGGCAGGTCTGCATAAAGAAGGGAAATGTGCTTTATTTTGTACATTCGCGTGTATTTTTTTTTTGCTTTCATCCCTCGACATAGCAATTAAGTTAATTTTTTGTGACGTCACAACCAGTCATTACCACATACATAATCAGTTGTTAATGCAAAGCTACGTAATAGTTTGACTTCATTTTACCTTGCTATATAATATGTGGAATGAAGCTTTTACAGAAATTTCTGGTTAAATGGACGAACATTAAGGGATTTTTTCGGCTGTTGCTGAGAAATTTACCGTTTTATTACTTTTTATTCATGAACATGTGAGTTAATTTACAGATATTACTGCTTTTGCTGTTATAAATTCTCCAACAATCTATCATTTTTAACTGAGGAAGCACGATTGGCAAATATCTAATTGAAATCTAATCGAAATCTAATCGAAATCTAATCAAATTTAAATCTTACCTATATTAAATGTAAATCTAATTTAAATCTTGTCCGAATCTTATGAAATCGTATCTTATGTTATCTTATAATTTCTCTCTTATTCATCGGATCTAGTTGCATCTAACGTTATTTTATCTTATTATTTCTCCTATTTATCTTATCTAATATATTTTTATATCTATTTCCCGAAACCCATCTCTCTCTCTCATCCACCGTCTTTTTTTCTCTCTCTCTGTCTCTCTCTGTCTCCATCTCACTCTATATCTCTATCTCTGCCTGTCTCTATATCCTCCCCCCCCCTCTCTCTCACTCTCTCTCTCTCTCTCTCTCTCTCTCTCTCTCTCTCTCTCTCTCTCACCAGTCCCTGTTGAGTTTAGCATCCAGCTTGTTTTGGATTGAGTCTGATTTGATGTTCACTAGTTGACCTCCTTGGTCCTGACAGAACTGCTTGCCGCTTTCCCAGGTTAATCCAGAATTACTTTTTATAAACATTTTACGAGACTGCGAAACGTCTGTCAACAACATAAGTAAAAGGAAGAGCGATACACCCATGTTTCGTTTTAAAGTTCAACCCCTATCAGAGGCTTCCGAAAAAGAAGAGCTAAAAATTCCTTCAGATATACGGAGATTTATGTTGACAGTCAACTCACTTTTTAGTTAAAGATTAAAATTTATTATCTTGCGGCAGTCTCATAAATTTCTCATGGTGGCAAAAGAATAATCTGTCCTCCGCTTCAAGACCGAAAGAATTTCAGGCGTGCGTGAAAACAATGTTCTTATCGCATATAGTTCTCGCATCAAACAGGCTACACGCCTGACGCAGAGTGATATAACCATGTTTCGATCAAAACTGTATCCCCCAAGGCACGATATATCGTATACATCCTTCATAAATTGAGTTCAGATATTCGGGCATGTATATTGGCAGTCAATAACTTCAATTATACAGACATATAAAACATATGATCTAGCCGTAGTTTCCACGACTCTTGTGCGATGGGCAATTTAAGAAGAGTCTGTTCTCAGCATCCAAGCCGATAGACAATTCAGACCTGTGTCAAAACGATGTTCTTTTATGTATTATTCTCGCACCAAACATATTCTGCGCGCCAGATATTATCACTCCTAACTCAAGCTAACTTGATTCAATATCTATTCTGTACAATGTTTTCCACTGTGCATCTTTTGTTTCACATGCCGCCATGGGTCTTGATGACCCTGTGTCGTACGTGTGTTATCCTAGTGTCCCAATGTTTTGAACAATTATCACGAAGCCATACTATCCGATATCCTTGTTCAAACTTGTGAATTTTTCTCAAACATATGCTCTACTCCACAAGGTATATGCAACTAAGTGCGTGGTTAGTCTGTTATGGAAACTATGCTTCGGTCAGCCAAGGGAACAAATACCATTGAATATCGTATTGGATCAAAGGTGATTGGTCTCACGCTGTGAATAGGTGTTAAACGGCATTTCCTATTAGCCCCAGGCTATTGTTCTCAAGAATCTAACAATTACTGGTCAGTCAATAAACTGTGGTCCAAGGAGGTTTAAGATACGTTGATATAAACGATTTATATCTTCTGGTCTGATTGCAGGCCCGCATTCCATATGGTGAGGTCTCATAACCCTTTGGTATTCCGTGTTTTAATCTTTATTAACACTTTGGAGGCCTGACCACAACATTTTTACATATCCTAAATGAATAGACATCTTTTTTTAATATTAAAATGTAGATCAATATAGTCGTCTAATACAAAACGGTAACCACCATGAGGTTATCATACAATTCTAGACTTTTATCATATATGTATAGTTCAATTTTCTGTGCAGCATTAATGATAAAGAATGAACCAAGTTACAAAATGTTTAGTTAAAAAAATGCATAACAGAAATGATAATGAAACCAAATAAAAGTAGAGCATGGTCATTATCATTCAGACAACTCATGCATGCAAAAATAAAAATAAAACAGAAACGATAATAAGTATGCGACCAGCGCAACAATCGTTTATAAATACGGATTACGCAGGCGCAGTAATTGATTCAAATAATATAAATTCCGTTTAAATCGATGCTTATTGACAACCAAGCATGCGGTGTATCTCGGTGCATGTTTGTAAGGGCATTGTTGTCATTCGAGGTGCTTGCAAGACACCGGACCATGCCTGAGCTGCCAGAGAGAAAGGTATTGTCAGGGGTCAATACTGGCACCAGGTCGTAAAGAATATCTAAATAATCGAATTAAGTGCTCCATCAAGCATGTGTCGTCAATACTGTGTGACCAAAAGGCTGAAGTGCACAACGTGATAAAGGGCAGTGTAAGCGGGAGTGAACACGTAAGCTATTGCCGGGCTAAACTTTTATGCCAATTAATCAATTTGTAATTTGGCGGTAAGTACTTTGAATTATTTCCGTGAAATACAATAGTGTAGCAAGCATAGGCCTACAAAGGGATATATAAGGTTGATCAATTACCCTCAGCATCTTTCAACCAGTGCCAAGTAAGAGATTCACGGTTGTCAGTCACTGATAGAAATAGGTTCTTCCCCTCGAGCGATAATAAGATATTTAGGTGACAATTTATGCTAGTTTTTTATCAGACTGAAATAACCCGTAGCAATTGACGCAGGGGCCATGTATTGTCAGTCATTTACCGATATAGAAATCATACTCTTCATTACCTTCTACGTTCCTTCAACAGCTAAATGTAGAGTGACATGTCGACTTTATCATGTGATACCGACTAGACTTTCTTTAATGTATATATTGTTACGAAGATAAATTTTTTTTCAGGGGAAAATCCAGGGCCGATCCGGGAGTCGAACCCAAGTCGGTGGCGTACAAGTCCGGCGTACCAACCGCTTCGCTAGAAAAGCAAGCTTCATTAGCGAGACAGTTCGGTCCGCTTTTATGTCATACCGGAACACACCCCCTCTTAAGAGCGTTCTGCTATCAGAACAAGACTAATTATCCCAGAAGTCAGACTTTGGTGAGCTTTTTCCCTGGGCCACAAAGTTAAGCGTCACGTTAGACGAGCCCCCATTTTGTTACGAAGATAATTTTTCTCAGGGGAAAATCCAGGGCCGATCCGTGAGTCGAACCCAGGTCGGTGGCGCACAAGTCCGGCGTACCAACCGCTTCGCTAGAAAAGCAAGCTTCACTAGCGAGACAGTTCGGTCCGCTTTTATTTCACCCCGTAACAATATCCTCATGCCATATTTTCATCAGTGTGTCACTTGTACTGCCTGCAGTTTTCCTGTTCCTCCGTCTTCCATGGTTTATTTGGACATGTTGAGGATATCCACTCCTCTAAGATTTTCGGACCACCTGTAAATAATTATTTTCAATTCTATGTTTGGGATTCCAACACTCTTAATCTTTTATTTCTATTTATGTGTCGTCTTTCCTTAGCCAATGTTTAATCATACGATTCCGGAAACAATTCGTTTCCGTCATTGTTATAATGATTATATATACCTTTGGTCAGAGTAGGCCTAATAGTCACAGGTAGACAGAGTTGATTTTCAAGCTACGTATCCTATCTGAGTTATGCCTATTAATCCCCACATGTGGATAACCGGAGAATGACGGTATAAGACAGAGTATCGAGGTTTTATGGCCGGAGGATGGATAGGTGGGGGAGAGCTGTTTATTATGTTATTTATTATAAGACGTTCATTGTAATAAAAGGTTCCATGTGTGCACAAAATCATAACAATGATGTAACGTTTGCGTTTTTTCTCACATCTTTTCCCGCTGAATTGACTCGTACAGAAACTTTTAAATGCTGAAATAGTCAAATTGACTATATTATCAAACAAAACTATGCTTATTGCAATCCTAAACCCCATTCACAGCTCTTGTAATCTACTGATATCACATTAAACACCTTTTGCGTCACGTCACTAAATCATCTGCATTTCTCCTAATCCAGATCGATCTGTAAACACGGGTACAAGAGTTACAGTATGACAATCTTTACCCGTCAAACTTGCTCGTCTTTCTGTCCCTAGTTTAGGCACACTGCGCAGACTCGGCCACACAGGATCGCGACTTTCCTGTTTATGGTTTATGGTTTATGGACGTCACAATCTGATCCCCACAATGCACCGCGGCGAAGAAGGTAATGTAGTCCGTCCGAACATGTTGGAATAGAATTGCTTCAAAGCAAGTTACATAAAGATGGGTGTTTTGTGGTTAGGAATTAACGGAATAAGTAACATTTTGTAAGCGAACGCATGTGAAATGAAAACAAATGATGTTTCTTTGAAATGTAGGAAATTTGATTTTAAAGTTTGACAGTTGAGACAAGTTGTCCCGGTGGCCAAGAAATGCGTATCAGGAAGAGATTTGGAGTAGAAACAGCCTCTGGCGGAAGGGAGTTGTTTGGGTCATACCGCTGGATGGAGAGTGTGATCCCAAAAGGCCAATTTTTTGCTACGGCAACGGAAAGTGTGTCGAGGCACCTATCGGTTTGCACATCATCGATTGTGATCTTGGTTTCTTAACAATATACGCAGATTTTGAGAGCGCTAATTTGAGAGTGTTAATTTTACTGGCATTTGTTCAAAGTGAAATCACTTAAACGAACATTAAAATCAAACATCGTGAAAGGGAACTTTATTTAATATCTTTCAACTTTTAGATTATTCTATGGCTTGTGACTGGAAGATATGACAGTGCCCTTAAGTTTTATAGTTATTTTTAACATTATAATCCAATAAGCATCATTCTGTGCATGTGCTTGTAGAAACATGCCATCAATGGCCGTGACTATACATTATCATACAGGAATAAAAAATACATGGCATGTTTGAAAAGAAACGACAGAATCATGAAAAATGTTACCGAATTACGAAAATTACTCCCATATTGGTTGTGTGGGGTTTTTAGGATATATTTCAGTAAATTTCGCACAAGTAATCCGTTCATAATATCAATTATATGACAGCAGTGATTAGTATAGTTACTTTAATTCCGGAAATAGCGGATGATCGTTCAGACCCCAGCTGGAATAAAGTTCACTTATAATAAAAAGAAACCTGTGATTTGATCAAAATTAGGCACGCATGATAAAATAAATGAATAAATATATGAAATTTCTTCATTTAAATACTGTTTACGTTTTATGAAATAGATTTCCTAGCCATGCTCGACCGATGTTCATTAAAGTGGCCGACTACAAATTACATTTGATTAATAATTACTAAACATAGAAACTGGGACAGTCGTTCATGAGGTACTTAAAAGACAGGTGCTTGATACAAAATATTCCCGGGCTTTAAAAAACGGTTCAGTCCTTCCACATGGCCGCTTCCTCTCATGCTCTTATTTACCACATGGTATGAAAGCTGACATAAACACAAGAGAGGTAATGCGAGGAGATCACCATGAATGTTCATGAATGATCATATATCAGGATCAACAGCCCTGTTTTTAGTTTACAAGATTTGATCTGCTTCCTGAAATAAGTAATGATCGATAAACTGGACTGTCTTTCAGATCCCCAAGGATGACAACGAAAGCAAGATGAAATCCGCACGGTCCTGCTCAGTCGGTTCCCGAGATCAGTGTCATATTAGTTAACAGTACAACCGAAAGACAGCGGCACAGAGAAAAAAATAATTGTTACTATATTGAACACTAGATGTCGCTATCTTACGGCCTTTTTGTTGGGGCTTTCAGATCCCCAAGGATGACAATGAAAGCAAGATGAAATCCGCACGGTCCTGCTCAGTCGGTTCCCGAGATCAGTGTCATATTAGTTAACAGTACAACAGAAAGACAGCGGCACAGAGAAAAAAAATAATTGTTAACATATTGAACACTAGATGTCGCTATCTTACAGTCTTTGTTTTGAAGCCGAGGTCACAAAGGCCGACGAACAAAGAGGTGTACCTGAGGAAAGTAGGCCTAATTATATTGAAGTGGAATGTCCAATTTCGTATGCATTCTATACATGAGCACATGTTAGTTACGCCGATGCCAAAACTGTCCCAACTGCCCGTTTCTGTTTGTTCGAGGTACTAGGTTGATATCGTTCATCAAAAAACCATCAAAGGTTACATCAAAAGTTATAAAGACACTTGTTACTGAAAGAGTGCATGATTAACATCTTATATAATTCAATTTCACTTTCTGCTCATAAAACAAAACCAGCTGGATGGTGAAAATATCTCCAGCCTTCTGCAAAAGGTATTCATAATAACCATATATATACACAGTTTTTGTCACAATTGACTATACTTTGGAAATGCCGATGGAAGTGTCACATCTGACATACACAGACGTATACATGTGGATACACAAACGGACAAGGGCCCTTTATATATAGCCACTTTACATCTTGCTGGGTCTTTTAAAATGGTGATATATATATATATATATATATATATATATATATATATATATATATATATATATATATATATATATAAACGTATACTTCCTATCATTAGGTACTTGGTGTTAATTAAAACTTGGTTAAGAGCTGTCTCCGCGAAGGCACAAGGAATTCCTATCTAACATTAGTTTTGGTAGGAGGGTGTTAAAACACTGTTGTTGGTAGAATCAGCAACCACCTCTGTACCAAATAGATAAAGTTATAGCCATATTGTTGTATCATTGCAATTAGTAGCTTTGGTAAAGTTCGTTACTCGTAGTTAATATCAGAATAGATATTTTGCTGATAATTTGTTTTGATCATTTAAATGTGATATAACAAGTGGTGCAAATTTCGAATTTATATAAATATGTACAACAATACGCGTTTTTTGGGGATCCAAGCTGTCTAATAAATTAGGATATATTAGCAAGGGGCTGTGTAAAAAATTCAGCATGGCGCCAAGCGGCTAAAAGTTAAAAAAAAAATATTTTCTTTTCTTTAAACGCTTGTTTAACACGAATATCGACATCTATATATTTTGCCTCTTTTTTTCTCGTGGTGCGCTTGCATCTATTATTCTATATCCTTTTAAATTTTTATATTCCCCGGTTGCAAACGTGAGGACATTGGCAGTATGCAGTGAACCTGTCAGCTCACATCAAGCCTCCCGTGCAAATTGTTTAAGTGAAATATACATGCTTGAAATGTGCACGTCCAACATTCCATCTCCAGAAGGACTGAAATTTGCATCCGGTATGACGTCACGAAACGTCATTCATGTTAAGGTTTGAAAATAATTTAAATTGATTTAATACCATGAGTGCCTCAGGAAACCTGGCGTAGCCGTGTAACACTAAAGACCCCGTTATTCCACTGAACACGGGCATTCTGATGGGAGAGAAACCTATACTTGTTTCCACAACGGATTTAGCATTGACAAAAATAACCAAAAAATTAAAGAGAGCCGATAAATAACATTATTTTCCTTCATTTTGTAAGGTTATTGGAGTCATCACTGGACTATAGGAAAAACAGGCCACTTTACAAGGGCACAACTTGATGTCGAGTACTTAATACAAGACGTGTGACCCAAGCATCGTTATATAAAGGAAGTGAGGAAGTGTCGTAATATAAAATGAACTCATAAATGTACTTTCATAGTACTCGGGTACCAGTATGAGTACTTCTGTTATTTTAGAGAAAGTACTCGAGTAAGAGTACCGAGTACTTCAAAAGGTTCTCGAATGTTCGGATACTTTTGTACCAAACACTTGCCTCAGTACATTAGACACTGTAGGGGACTTGACAGTCGAGTGGTAACAGACTCGGCTCTGTCAACTGGCGACCCGGCTTCGATCCCCAGCGTGGCTCTGAGAGTGGTCCATCCAAGGTCGGTGGTTTTCTCCAGGTCCTCCGGTTTCTTCCATCTCTATTAACTACCGAACGCCATCATCTGAGCCATGGAGTGTGCCTAGGATTGGTTATTAAAACAAATCATAACTAATCCATGCATGTAAAATAAATAATTTTGATTTTTGTTCTTGGTGTGCCGCTTGTGTCTCTCAGAGATCGACACTGGCTAACATAGCTGGCTTCATATTTTGGTTGAAATTTTCACCGTTCATTTTCATTCCGAGGGTTTCACTTCCACGATATCACGAACGATTATAACGATTATACATTTGAATATACATAATTATATGAAATATTTAAAATGCGTGCAAAATCGGTTGACGATAAAAGTGTATATTATTAACAGGTATATAATAACTAATCTGGAAATATAAATAATACATTCTTTATTTCACGGAGAACATTCATCCCCAGCCAAAAATCAATATTTTACTTGCCGACTTTGGTCACTAAAGGTATAACGTTAGATCAAGTTCCTGAGATACAAGTGCAGCAACATTATAACTGCTTGTTTATCTATGCGTATTTTTTTTACAAAGGTCTTATTTTCGCGATAATTTCCCTTTCGTGAATATCGCTAATTAGTCTCCAGCCCATTCCTGTCACGTGACAGGACCCAGAACAGGAATAGGGCTCGCCCTAAGCTCATGGTTTTATTCGCATCTGGAAAAAAGACCGTCTATACATAGGGAACAAAATGCAGTCATGATTGGCGCTAGACTATTTTATCCCCAATAGCTACAATTTTGTGCTTATAATAAAATAAACTCAAATATTTACATTAATTACGGTCTTCTTTTTCTTGCATGTGACACCAATTTCCTCATTCTTTTCTATTTCGTACAATAGGTAAATTATTACTGAAGATATATTTTACGACCTGACATTTCGTTCTCTTCGATTGTTAAATCACTGTACTTTAAATGCCGCGAAATTGGATAGTTTCCATATAACTGACAATTTTAAATCCCATTGGTAAATTTCTTGTAAAATTTACAAAATTTACAAAAATGCTTGACCCTCAATTTCAAGTTTCCTAGACCAATTCTATGAACGTTTAGAATATTCCTACTTAGATCTACTGAGTGGATTGGATAATGAACACCAACAAGTGACCCGTGGGTCATGACGCTCAGCCGACTGACATGTTAACAATATGTCCTTGCACAGACAACTAATTAAGGTAATGTAGGTGGCATCATTGTTCATGCATATTAGCTTAAGTTCATCAAGACCCATAAACACAACAAATCTGATGACAAACCAACCGGCCTTTCATGAGGAATCTAGCAATTTGTGTGTGTTTTGCATTATTTCTAGGCTGCTCAAACATACCCCAAAATTCTGAGAATATAGTTCACTGTGACCCAATTTTAGGTTTCTGGGGAGACCTTTTGAGGAACTCTCAGGATGTCAAGTAAGAAGATTCTTGGCCCAAAGGATATGGTTTGTGCCCTACTTTGGTATCAAATTTTCAATTATTTTGAGGGGTGCTTGTATTTATAAGCCCCATAGCTCAGTAAATATGGGTAACAGAGACCTAAATACACGTTCCAAAGGAAATTTTCATAGACCTCCCTGGATTTTAGGTTAGAAGATTCAAGGTCTAATGTTTATGATTTGTGCCCTGATTTGGTATCAAATTTTTAATTAAGATGGGGGTGCTCATAAGACCATTAGCTCAGAGAATATGGGTAACAAAGACCTAATTTCAGGTGTCCATGGAGACTTTTCATGTACCTATCTGGATGTAAAGTGAGAAGATTCTATGTCCAGTTGTTACGAATTGAGCCCTTTTAACAGATGACCAGATCTTTTAAAGTCTCAAAAATAGTTAAAAAAAATAGTGAAATATCTAAAAAAATTCAGGTGGCACCACCAGTCTGCAGAAACTGATGAAAAACTCCATGATGAATATCCATGCAAAGAATCATGGTGATCAATGCATTTGTTGTTCAGATACTTGAGCTTTTGTTTCAAATTTTTCATTATTCCAGGGGGTACTTCGGAGCCCCATAGGTTGAAGAACATGGGTACCAGAGACCTTATTTCAGGTTTCCAAGGAGACATTTCATGGACCTCTCTGGATGTAAAGTGAGAAGATTCCAGGTCCTACGGTTACAATTTGTGCCCTGTTAACAGATGACGGCATCTTTTGAAGTCTCAAAAATAGAGAAAAAAATCGTAAAAAAAAAAATCGAAAAAATACAGGTAGCGCCATCAGTCTGCAGAAACATATGAAACACTCAATGATCAATATCCATGCTAAGAATCATGGTGATCAATGCATTAGTTGTTCAGATACTTGAGCTTTTGTATCAATTTTTTCATTATTCTGGGGGGTTCTTCGGAGCCCCATAGCTTGAAGAATACGGGTAACAGAGTCCTTATTCCAGGTTTCCAAGGACATTTTTCATAGACCTCTCTGAATGTAAAGTTAGAAGATTCCAGGCCCCTGGGGAACAATTTGTTCCTTGTTAACGGACAGACGGCCGGACAGACGACGGACAAAGAGTGATCGCTATAGCTCAGATGACTAACAGTCAGCTGAGCTAAAAAAAAAGGCGGATTTGAAAAACAAAATTCTTCAGATACCTGCGTAACGGTAAATACTGCGCCTCTCTTTGATTTAGTATAGAGCCGCCTATTTAGCCTGATGGAAGTGCCCACCCTGAACGCAGCCTCGCCTGCACTTAAGTGAATTAGCCATATACAGCCGGTAAAAAGCGAGGTCAGTCCTGCACTCAAAACAAGGTCCCATGGGTCCCATCAGCTGTATTTGTCTATAAGGATATTTTTAAAGAAGTTTTTATGAATGACGGTCCTGTGACCTTAACCAATGACCTTGTGACTAAAATATCTGAGAACTTTGATTTATATTGCATCCACTATCATTTAAAGATATGGCTCCTGTTACCTTCACCCTTCAACTCTTTACCCTGAAAATCAAAATGTTTTTTACTTAAGTGTTGGGTCATTAATAAATCAAGTTTGAAGCCAATCTGCCAAAGCAAAATTACACCATAAACTAGCTTGCGAATGGATAGGCCCTGTGAGCTTGACCTTTGACCCTATGACCCAAAATCGAAAAGAATCTTCCCCTATTGGCAGTTGAGTAACATCTTGAAGATAGAAGGTTTGTTATGAAAAGTTTGGATTGAAATGCATACACATTCCTTTTAAAGAAATGGGCCCTGTTAGCTTGACCTTTGACCTTTGGACCCTAAAATCGACAGGGTTCTTACTTTAGTGGTGAGCCATGTATAAGTTAAGTTCGATTGGTATTTACAAGCCCAATAGCTCGGAGGATAAAGGTCCCAGTGACCTAATTTCAGGTTTCCAAGGAGATTTTTTTATTAACCTCCCTGGATGTTGACTAAGAAGTTTCTAGGACCAGTTACGATTTGTGCCCTACTAACGGACGACCGGAAGACCGGACGGACGACGGACAAAGCGCCATCCGTATACCTCAGTTGACTTGCAGTTAGCTGAGCTAAAAAGGCAGCCGCATACAGCCGGTAAAATTTAAAATTACTATAAAAATTTAAAAAAAATCATAACTGAAGATTTCGCTAGTATGTCTGGTATGTTTTCTGAGACACATAGTCACATTAAGTACTTCCACGAGATTTTGCCATAGTCCTCGGTACAGCGTCCGCTGTAACTTCAACGCTTGTTATATGGGGTCGAAACCTCTGGTTAGAGCGATTATCAGAAGTACCACTAGGTTTGGTCAAACCCGGAAAAAAAACTGTAAATCTTTGACAATCACTCATTTCTGTCAAATGTCTACATATTCATATTCGAAACGACGTCTTCGTATAAATTACCTCAAGAAATCAGTTAATTAAAATCCAGTTATCCAACCAACGGTGCATGTTCATGTGTAAAAGTTCTGGAGAAATATATTTTTACTTGACGGGACATGTACTTGAGGGGGGTGTTTAAAATGTAACTGCCATAAAATTGTCATTGTGATAGAGTAACAAAGCGTGCATTGATCTTTCCTTTGTCACGGATTGTAGTTCCGTTTGCATCGAAACCGGCTACGAATATTGCTTCTCATGTAACAAAGATTATCCTTGAATGTTTTTAAGTCGCATGTAAAAAGGATAAGCAAAAATATGGAGTCTAAAGTAATCCATACAATGCCAATGACAGTCGCGCTCAATCTTCGTTCTGGGTTTTCCAGTTGCGGATACCTTTGTGGCCATTTTGGTGATGAAGTGCTTTTGCCCGAGTTGCCCTCGGGCGGCTGTATTGTATCCGTACTAATGCTTTCAGTAATGTCTCTTTTATTGCTGACTGTCGCGGTACTCGTCCCCCTGTGAGTTTCTTGTACTCCGTTTCCTTGGAGATTCGCAGTGACATTTTCCGTTGCTGCAATTGTCGATTCACCCAACTGATGATATGTGATTGTAGTGTCTAATGACAAGTGTTGAGTATCAACTACTGTATTTTTCTGTGTATTGCCCGATGGATCAGGCATATAAGACGCCAGCTCTGTGGGTATTGTTCCATCAGTAGTGATTTCCTGGGTACGTCTCGTCGAAGTTTTAAGAGTTTGTATTGTTGGAAATTTCTGTTGGCTTGTGGAGCTTCCTGTTAATAGTCTAGCTGTTGAATCATTATTTCGGTATCTATGATGGTTCCCAAGGACATCAGTAGTTGTGTGTTCCAATGAATGTGTTGGGGCGTACGCTTCTGTAATATTTTTAGTGTCTGCCTGGGTTGTCTTTGTTGTTGCAACTCGGGGACTGGTTGTTGTGTCTGCATGGGTTGTCTCTGTTGTTGCAACTTGGGGACTGGTTGTTGTGTCTGCATGGGTTGTCTCTGTTGTTGCAACTTGGGGACTGGTTGTTGTGTCTGCATGGGTTGACTTTGTTGTTGCAACTTGGGGACTGGTTGTTGTGTCTGCATGGGTTGTCTTTGTTGTTGCAACTTGGGGACTGGTTGTTGTGTCTGCATGGGTTGTCTTTGTTGTTGCAACTTGGGGACTGGTTGTTGTGTCTGCATGGGTTGTCTTTGTTGTTGCAACTTGGGGAGTGGTTGTTGTGTCTGCATGGGTTGTCTTTGTTGTAGCAACTTGGGGACTGGTTGTTGTGTCTGCCTGGGTTGTCTTTGTTGTTGCAACTTGGGGACTGGTTGTTGTGTCTGCATGGGTTGACTTTGTTGTTGCAACTTGGGGACTGGTTGTTATGTCTGCCTTGGTTGTCTTTGTTGTTGCAACTTGGGGACTGGTTGTTGTGTCTGCATGGGTTGTCTCTGTTGTTGCAACTTGGGGACTAGTTGTTGTGTCTGCCTGGGTTGTCTTTGTTGTTGTAGTCTGGAGACTGGTTGTTGTGTCTGCCTGGGTTGTCTTTGTTGTTGCAACTTGGGGACTGGTTGTTGTGTCTGCCTGGGTTATCTTTGATGTTGTAGTCTGGAGACTGGTTGTCGATTCAGCTACTGTCGTTTCCTCTGAAATTCAAGGACAGAAAAATGAGTAAACAGCAATAGTGTTATATACAACATATAAAACAAACAAATATTTTTTTCTTTCTCAACTACATTTTGGAAGAAAACCATAAAGTTTACGAAAATAGTATTTTTATTTTTAAAGATTTATATTTCACATTTCACATTACTGTTTGAACAACCGTTTCTATCACGGAAAAAATATATACTCGATAAATCTAGAAATTTTAGTCATTGTCACTTCGTTATTTTACCTCCACCAGAAGGGTACGCGTTTATTCCCATTCGTGTGTGTGTATGTTTGTGTGTGTGTGTGTGTGTGTGTGTTTGTTCATAACATAAAGGGCGCAATCATGAATCTAATAAAATTATTAGGTCATTTCGGGAATGGGCCTGGAAGAATTAAATTTTTGTGTGCATCTAGCTTCTATGTTCTATCTGATGATATACATATTTTTTAACTTTTCATCAATTTCAATATGATAAATTCCAAGTATCAATGATTCACTTTTTTGTCTTTTCTCTACTATGTGTCTTAAATATCTGGTTGAAAAATGATTTTTAAATTTTTTGATTGTATCAAAATTAAAATTCAGCTTTATAGATAGAGACATGAAAGAAGAAAAAAACACGTTTGGTATATTATCATGTAGTTTAAAAAAGTGGCTAAAGTGTTAAATGAAGTGGCTTGCTGTTACTATATGCATAAAATAGTGTACTTTTAAAAAAATGAAGAAAATTAAACGTTAACATTTCAAATGAAAATGAACGAAATTTTCAAACATATGTATGCCATCAAAAAGAACAGATTTAAAATAAGGTTAACTTTAATTGTATATTTTTATTTAACTTTTGGCTTGATTTTATAAACAGGATTATTTTTCGAATACTGCTACCTCGAATATATATCTATGCGTAATAATGAAAATACATATGAGGTTGAATGATCGATATTAAAGGACACGAATGGCATATACTTGCCCTCGGGTGTGCGACAAATGACGAAGCAGGGGTTGTTTGATGTTGATAAACAGAACTCGGGACAATGGAAGTCGTTGTCAAGAAGGGTCTGACGCTTTCCCGTCCATGACGTTGACGCACACACAGTACCCGAGTACTGCTGGTTTACTCCCGTCCCCTTCTGTTTACACCTCAACGTAAGCTGCTGTCCAGGCCTGTAAATGAAATAGTACGAGTAAAAAAGTGATGCGGTGATGCAGTGGCGTCAATTTATCTTCAAGGGGGGGGGGGGGGTGGGGTGGGGTATGACTCGCAGGGTGGGGAGATGACTCGCAAGGGGGGGGGGGGGATGACAGGCATGGAGCGTAGTCAAAATTAGGATAAAACAGACATGTATATATATATACATGTACCTTTTATTGTCTGTGTGACACATATCAAATATATTTCCTTTGAAATATATAAATATTATTCTCTGAATAGTGGGGGGGGGGGTTGATTACATTGAGCATCCCCCCCATTGCCAAAAAGTAGAGGTGGGGGGTAGAAACCCCCATCCCCCCTAAATTGACGCCCCTGCGGTGATGTATGAAAAAACACATTACGATATTTGATGCGAAGAAGGATAGGCTGTTCCACAAGGTTTTTATCCATTCTTCGGTGCACAGAGAGTTAAATATGGTATGGATATAGTCAGATGCTGGCGACATTTGGTTATCCAACTGAAATTCCGACATTTAACAAGTAACCTCTAGCATTTTATAATCGTCAGCAGACCATGAATTGTGAGGCGAAACATCATTGGACAGAAACAAGTAAAACTGAAAACTGATCGTCTAACTGCCGCATGAGCAAACAAGTCACGATTGTTGGATACAATCATGAGTTGATAAATACCTGGTGCCCCTTTGTTTTCATGGGCTTTGCGAATATGTGATATATATGTATATATATATATATATATATATATATATATATATATATATATATATAATACTAAGCCATTCGCTTCACCTTTGTCCTCAATGTTCTCTGAAACCACGATGCGTATGACACTGTGCCATACCTCATTTTAAAGGTTATTATTCTCGCAGTGACACTGCCGCTATGTAAATCAATAATTTTTCATGTACACACAGTTTTTAGGGAGTTTCCTGCATTCGGTAAAGACCGGAATGCGACCTTTTCGTTATTCACAAAAATCCCTCAAGAACGGGATGAAGTGGCTTAAAATAAGATCTATTGTGCATGTGAATAACCCTACTTTCTTGCAGTGAGGTATTTGAGCATGTTTGGCTTTGGCCCTACTTTCTTGCAGTGAGGGATTTAAGCATGTTTGGCTTTGTGCGTGGTCAGTAAATGAGAAAACACATGACTCTCGCTTTATGAAAAAGAAGGGTTCAACCAAAGGGGGATTAGTGACAAAACCTAAAAAAGATCTACATTTCCGGAACAGAGATCAGGATTGGTGAAGGCGTGGTTTCCAGGCCTCAAAATTGGTCTGATATGATTAAAAACGGATGCGACTTCGTTTCGATCCACTTCTGCTAATAACGAGGTATGCATGTTTCCGTATCTTTATTCAGGAATAGTTTCCTTGCATTAAAACCTTCATTTTATTCATCTTTAATGTCTTCCTCACATCAACGTATTAAATATGTACGTCGGACAATCGTAACCAGTCAAAGATAATCGAACAAACCTGAATGTCCCCGCGCCCCATTCCGGTTCGCAAATGTAAACATCATTGGTATATGAATTTCTTGCCACGAGCGCAGCGCCGCAAAATAAATACAAAAAAAAAAACATTTATTCATTTCATATTGAGACAGATCCCACTGAAAATTTTAAAATACTTTTAGAATATAAAAGGGCCAATATTTCTCATCTTATTTAATTTATCTCCCCAACCCCGGAAAAAAGCCGGGTACACCTGCATGGTTTATAAGCTAGTATATATATATATATATATATATATATATATATATATATATATAACACATATATTTGGAAACCCATGAAAACTACATATATAAATGGTTTGAAAGCAGAAATTATACATTTAATGATTATGAATATATTTATATACATAAATTACAAAACAACGGGGCGACAATACAGGTTTTGAAAATTAAGTCATTTAGAGTGTATTTCTCAGACAATGTGTTACAACTTTGGATCGTGAATGTGAAATAAAATTAAATTTATTGTAAAATTATTATTATTATTATTATTATTATTATTATTATTATTATTAATATTACTAGCAGTACCCTTGATTCCAACATAGACATGCGGTATTTGGGTTTTAATTCATACGCAAAATAGCAGAACCAATTTTTTCACATTTTAAGATGGATACTTTAAAACGTGAATAGGGTTTTTTCCAACCCTCCTGTGCGTGAGTACACGCATGTAAGGCTTAAACAAAGCAACGTATTCAGAGTAGCTATATGGTAGCTATAGTGTTAGACAACCATACTTGTTTCACGAGAATCTAAAGTACAACTACTCGACCCATAATAAATAGACAATATCAGTTTTCATCCACGCCTTGTCGAAAGTAACGTATATGTGATCACGTGACAAGAGTGAGATAAAGCACGTTTATTTGACAATTTTGATGTTACACCGCCGAATGAAGTTCCGTTTTCCGTTTCCGGGTCCCACCTGTTTTATTTCATGAATTGTCAATATAGCAACGATTGTTCTGTTGCAGTCACCGATAGTATGGGATTATATAATAGGGTATGAAATACTTTGTTTGACATGACTGATGGTGAATATATGTAGGGTTTACCGACCGGGTATAATACGCCTTCCCATTTTTCCGGTTTAATAAATCCAGTGCCCCCATACAATACGTATAATCTATATATTAATAGCGTAAGGCGATTTTTGTGATTTTCCGTATCTCCTCTGATACCGCCGTACGGTTTGCCGTGATTTTCGACATACATATGCTCTGGGTTTGTCCGAAGAGATTCCGCCCCCTTTTATTTGCAATATTTGCGTATTACCTGCATAATTAATAATTTTAATATTTGCTCCCCCGCGGGCGCCTCTTTTATTTGTGTCTTCGGGCCTGGTAACACAATGGCCACAGTGTGTTTGATGGCGGGACAGAGTTTTTCTCCGGGGGCCCTATTTGGGCTTTTCTTAAATTTGCGGTGATCGGCCCGAAATAATTCCCATTGGTGATCCCTTCTCAAAAGGCAACCTGCGCGCAGCGAAAAGGTCTATTGTGCACAAGGAGATCTCGCGTGAGGAAAATGCTCAAAAGGGGGATCTTTCAAAGAATGAAAATTTTCCGAGCGGTAGTGAATGCAGGGTAGTGTGTAAAACCCGAACCCCACGATCCCCGGACCCCATAAACCTATTTCCTCATTTTCCATTATTTATACCGATAAAAACACCACTATTGTTGATGTAAGGACAGAGCAAAGTCCCTAAATGTTGCACATTTGTAAATGACCGTTTCACTGAACGATTTATAATTACAAAAATATTTCGATGAAGACGGACCTCATTTAGTTGAATTTGCCGACTGTTCAATTTTGACGGACCCCAGTAACCACCGCTCATATTTTTATTTATGACTAAAAGAGGACAAAAATAGCACTCATGTCACACACTAAATAGTAAATATAATATTTTTTATTTTAAATGAAAATATATTAGTGCGGACACAGTGGGGGAGATTTAATTTGAAGTGCACTAACTGTTGAGCGGACCTGAGACTGATATATCAGAGCACTTCCACATAACAACAGGTTTCGTGCTCCGTTCATAACAACCATGCAATTTAAAAGTTGGCAATAATATAAATACCGAAAGGAATGGTTGATTACTTGCATTTCAAGCAACTTCAGGTTCCAAAATAATGATTTTGTAAATGTTTTAAATTATAATACTTTTTAAAACGCTACACAAATGAAATAAATAGCAAATATAAAATTATGAATAAAAACTGAGACAGAAATGTAAAAATACAGATACTAACACAATAATAAATCACAAATGTGTCATGGCTAAACGTGATGTCAAATACATGTATGTACTAAAGAAATGGTAAAACAACGAGAAAACGGGGTCCGTGTAATCCGTGAGGTCCGTGCCCCAGGGTCCGTAAGTGTTTTTTTTATCAAATTTTGTTGCAAAACAGACTATTTTTTTATGTTTTAACCAAACATTATATAAAATATGTCTTTAGATACGATTATGCTAAAATATCTGGACAAATTACCATGAGAGTTTAAGAATTACATATTTTTCTTGGGTTCCGGGATCCGGAGTGGGATCCGGGTTTAACACACTGACTGAACGCAGTGACTGTCTCACTGGAAAACATTATAACAGGTTCCTTTACTGGCGGATTCACGGGCGCGGAGGGCAACTTTAAATGGCGATGTTCAGCATAATATATATTTTCATATAAAAATGATTTTATTTAACATATCAAATTCTTCGAAATTCTCCGGCCAACCTCTCGGCTTCAATTAGAGTTTTATCCATAACAGTATTAACACCATGCATATAATGGATCTATATATTAATAGCGTAACGCGATTTGTGTGAATTTACACATGTCTCCTCTGACACTACGGTTTGCCGTGATTTTATGCTCCGGGTTTGTCCGAAGACATTCCACCATTCGGACAAGAACGTATTCGTCGTGGTCATTCAGACTCCCACACAAGAATAACTCAGAGACAGAAAACTTATACCAAATGTCGGATTCAAAGAGACAGTAACATTGTACACCCAAGACATGAAACTATGACAGACTATTTGACATCAGAACTAAATACTCACCCAAAACCGTGCGTAGCACGGGTAATTGCTAGTCTCTTTTTATAGGCCTATATTTTTCACATTTCCTTCCCCTAGAATGAAAAGGTTTTTTCGCCGGTTTTATTCTTGTAATATATCATTTTAAAGAAAGAAAATCTTTGCAACTGAACTTTTGTCCAAAGAAAAAGGACTAATGAGAATATTGTATATTCAATATCTATTTTTTATACATACTATGAATTGGGAGTCATTTAACTGTCATATTAAACTGAATGCTAAGGATAAACAAGTTTCTCATAAATCAGTGCGAGATGGAAATTAAATTTACCTGTTGATGAAAAATTTCGATCGATATTTCAAATAATCAGTGGACAACATGATAATAACTGACTGTTAAGCCAATTAGGTGAAACAACATCATTACGAAATGGAATTTCTTGGCAATTTTACAGTTATATTTTTATTTCTTGAAATAAACATCCGACCGTCTGGTGCTCAAAATTCTACTGAAAATCAAATACTGAAAATCTTTATGCTTTGTGGGGGGGGGGGGGGGGTGCAGAAGAAAAGCCGCAGCAGGCTTTATAGGAAGGCTGTGCCCCACAGCCGTGTATCACTCGCATACGGGTGCGTCTTTTGGGGGTTCCTCGGTGTTATGACCCAGCAATGGGAATGATTACACCCCCAGGACCCACAAGTGTGGTACACACCGGGCTTGGGTGACACATGGATACAAAAATAATATGATAGGAAACGAGTGCTACCGCCCTGTCATGTAGTCCCAAACCGTAATCTATTCATAAATTAAGAATTAGGTAAGAGAGCATTAAACAATGGAGGCGGTTACCTTCACCAAAAAAAAAACAAAAAAAAAAACAAACAAAACAACATAGAAATCATTAATCTCTAAAAGCATCTACCCCTATAAACGTAGGGAGGTTAAATAAATTCCAGGCGTTTTCTCAGTTTATATACTCTGTTGAAAGAAAACATAAAGAATTATAATTATAAAGCGTTTTCAGCTTGGTGATTTCATTATATTCTTCAGGTGCCCTTAATCTCCGGAACATTTCATCAAATTCCAATATTGTTTTTCTTTGATTCTGATAATCAAAAATCAGTTAATACACATGCAGACACCATATCAACTGTATTAACTAATATTAATGTTTATTTACATTACATTTGTTTATGGCTTTTCTACTTAAAGTAGGAAATTTATATTTCAAACATGAACAACCGAATCTACTGTGTCGCTCCCCACCATCAACTTTTCTTACGTTATTTTCTTACATGGAATAAAATTTAGGATAAGTAGAAAATAGACTGAATCAGAATAAACACGATGCTTGATTGTTCTTCTTATTAATGATATAACCATCCATAAAAATAGATATTTTTCACTAATAGTGGTACCACTGCTCCTGCTATTATTATTATTATTTTTTTTATTATTTTCATTATCATTATTATTACTATTTTTATTATTAATTGATGATGATGATTATTATTATTATTATTATTATTATTATCCACAATACTAGCACTAATCCTCCCAGTACCACTAATAATAAATTGTTTTTCCTTTGCCTTGAATACTTCTCCTTTTATTTCTCTAAAATATTATTTTGTTTAAAAGATTTATTCCATTTAAAAACTTACCAGTTTCCATTCACCAAGTCCACCATAGAAGCACACACTGTCTGGTTCGGCACCCAGATCAGATTACCTCCAGTGCGTTTACACTCTTTAGAAGCAGCGCCCCAACTGACATAATCCCAGTCTAAATTAAACGCAGAGTCCACAAACGAGATACGCAATAAAGTCAAAACAATGGAGACATACCTCGGAGAGATATGACCAGCTCTCATGCACGACATAGTTAACTAGTTGGAATGTGCCATGTATTCACTGTAGGCACAGTTTGGAGCCGAGAACATCGCGGAACCTGATACCAATCTTGGTGACAAACCGCTGCGCGCTGTAACTTCACTTCGTCTCCTATATATGAAAAAGTATATTGGTAATACATATATTGTATTGATCAATTTCAGCTTCAACGTCACGTTGACGCATTGGTATCTCATCATTTTCGCTTCTTACTTAACTTCTGATATTTCATAACTCGGCGTGAGTGAAAATTACATGCAGCCAATAGATATTTGTATATATTCAGATGCCGTGAAAGCAATCCACATTGGTTTATATTACGGACCCATTAGGATGTGGTAATGTCCAGCTGTGTGTACCTTGGCTGTGGGGGCTTTTACGAGTGTTTTGCGCCATTAAATCTCATAAATCTTGTCTCTCTATCAGTCCCTTATACAATCGGTGAACAATGCTTAAGGCGCGTGCGGAAAAGGCGCGAAGTCCGAGCCCATCACTTAGAAAGCTGTCTATATAGATCGTGGCTGGTGTTTTGGGTGAAATCAAGGTCACGTGATGGAGTGACGCTAAACTTCCTGGAAGTTGACAGGGTATTTTGTTACCTGTTATCTGCACAAGTTGATGCTTATACAGATACCAAGGGTTTCCGAAGATCGGATGCCGATACTTCAAAGACGCGAAGTTTATTGAGGGGGACTATCCGATACTTTTGTTTTAACTGGGTAGTCGGTGGCCGCTGATAGGAGGTGACACTGTATACATTTTACCCCTTAATGACATCCCGACGATATAATGCATCTTGAATATCACCTTTCCATAGTTATAACTTACTGCTTGAGTACTTGCTATAAACGTGATATAAAAATTATAAAAAAAACAATAAACATCACAGTACACAAGTTCTTTTAAATCACGATTTCCATCTGTTTAATTCAATAATGTACCGAATTATCGAAGCATTGAATGAAAGGAAATTATTAATCAATAATCAAATGTATGCAGTAATCGGTTAATTCTAATTATTACATTTACAGTCGTCTGCATCTTGTTTTAGTACAAGTCCAAGCCGGGTTCGTCCGGAATGGATTTTCCATGGGACGTTTTCACCTGCTGTAATGAGGTTCAATGTTGTAGGTGGTGCTGCAAGTTGCCAAGGTATTTCGTTACGTGTTATCCTGTTATGACACTGCCCTAGTTTAAACAGATTATTAACTTAGATAACCAACTTCCAATGAATGAAAGCCACCGCCATCGCTTATTCGACCCATATACCAAAGTTCATTCGTGCATAAGTGACCCTAGATTTGTGACTATTCCTTGATGACGTTCCTGGACCCGGACCATATGCCGGATCCGCACCAAAATCTAATCGAGTTTTCATCAGCCCATTCCCGAAATGCTCTTAAAATTTAATTAGATTCCGCTCATGATTGCGTAAGTTATGTTGTGACCAAACACCCACACGAACGGAGATGAGGACATACCCTCCTGGCGGAGGCACCGATTTTAGAACAGTCTTCGACAACTGTCTAATGTTCACATAACAGATTGTCAGTGGATGCCCCCTTCCACTCCCCGATTGTTTGAACAATTCACGTGATTGATTGACATCAATAATTGAGTGACAAACCTAATTCCCTCTGTGGGAACGCCTGGATATACAACGCATGAAGCCTGTATCTTTGAAACAAACAAACCCGCACAGAACCTATATACATCCATTGAAACCAGTTCCCGGACATAATCTTATTATATATATATGAATATGAGTATGATACTTTAAGAATCTTACGCACATTTCATCACAAGCTTACGGTTCGTCAAGACCTTTCCAATTTATTCATTTTGATTTCTTTTGCGTAATAATTTTATTCACTGATTCTCTCATTTAAAAAATTATACCTTCATTGTTGGAAATGTTTGTCTGTTGGTATTCCCTTATGTAAATGTATAAATTTTAAATATCTTTGTAAAGTTTATGTTAACATATATATATATATATATATATATTATACATATAAACATATATATATATATATATATATATATATATATATATATATATA
This sequence comes from Sipunculus nudus, assembly GCA_026874595.1. NCBI lineage: Eukaryota > Metazoa > Annelida > Sipuncula > Golfingiida > Sipunculidae > Sipunculus > Sipunculus nudus. The sequence goes on from CM049318.1 coordinate 34,932,871, forward strand.
TATATATATTTCAACCCATTTATTTATAATATTCGTGTATGGGCGTGCTCGTGTTTATGGCGCACCTTATACAAACAGACTGTTATGAACAATATGTAAAGCTGAAGTTGTTATTGTTATTGAGAAGCACAATTTGCTGACCTGATCTGCTCCGATTACAGCCCTGCAGGGATACAGCCTCATCCAAAAGCATAGGTAACGTGGGTTATCGTTCTTGGTTATATATCGCATGCCATGAGACGTTTATCTTGTCTCTTTGAACATTTCTTATATAGTGCACGGCCACAAATAAAGGACACATGACTCACAGTGTAACCCGCATTGCGGCCGGGTATTGTGATATGTTTGTTTAAGAAACTCGCGTTTTCTTGTTCTTCTTGTCTCTGTCTTCAACATATCAGCATCTTTTGACCCCATTCCTCCTATATTTGACTTCATCTCCGAATCTCTGTCACCTAAGAGGCGGATAATTTATTTGTAGTTCTAGTTCTAATGCTAAAATCGGATCTTCGGGCCTTATCCATATGTGTACACTCGAGAGAGCAAGGCTCACTAATCGCCTTGTAGTAAGTAGCCAGGGCAATCATTAGCAAAAGACATTCCAGGGCAGGCAATTACATAATGACGCGGCGAATCCGTTTTGTGAGGCTCATTTGACCAACTTTTTGTTCAGGGGTAAATGAGATAATTTCCATACCAATATTTGGATATAGATTTGATTTATTTTTTTACGAGTCGGGGGTGGGGGTGGGGGGTGGGGGAGGGGGGTGCATTCTTTAGCAACCCTGAAGTGTATAAACACCTTCGCGAAATTCTGTCTAATGACTTCTGGCAGTATCCAATCTTCAATACGGCTGTTTAAAAAGAATGAAATGTCTTTTGGAAATTTGAACTAATATTTATTCATTTGTTTACAGTTGTGACCCGTGTAGCTAAGTTTCCTTATCCCCCAATTTTTTAGCTCAGCTGACTGAAAGTCATCTGAGCTATAGCGATCACTCTTTTTCCGTCTGTCCGTCTGTCCGTCCGTTAACCAGGCACAAATCGTAACCGCTGGACCTAGAACCTTAAATTGTAACTTTGGATTCTGAGAGGTCCATGAAAGAACTCTTTGGAAACCAGAAACTAGGTCTCTGTTACCCATATCATTTGAGCTATGGGGCCCAAAAGTACCCCCCAGAAAAGTAAAAAATTTCATACAAAAACTTCAATATCTCATTAACTACTTGACTGATGGTCATGATTTTTGGCATACATATTGATCATGAGATGTTCCATCAGTTCCTGCAGACTGGTGGCGCCACCTCTATTTTTCGATTTTTTAGGAATTTTTTTCTCTATTTTTGAGACCTTTAAAGAATGTGAACATCTGTTAACAAGGCACAAATCGTAAAGACTAGACCTAGAGTCTTAATTCTTGAAACACTGAGAGGTCCATGAAAAATCTCCTTGGAAACCAGAAATTAGGTCTCTGTTACCCATATCCTTTGAGCTATGGGGCCCCAAAGTACCCCCCTGAATAGTCAAAAATTTCATACAAAAACTTCAATATCTCATTAACTACATCACTGATGGTCATGATTGTTGGCATACGTATTGATCATGAGATGTTCTATCAGTTTCTGCAGACTGATTGAGCCACCTGTATTGTTAAATTTTACGAATTGTTTTCTCTATTTTTGAGACCTTTTAAAATGTGAACAGCTGTTAACAGGGCACAAATCATAAAGACTGGACCTCTATGGAAACTTGAAATAAGGTCTCTGTTACCCATATCCTTTGAGCTGTGGGGGGCTCCCAATTACCCCCCCCCCCCCCCAGAATAATGGAAAATTTGATACAAAAGCTGAAGTATCTGAACAACTAATGCAGAGATCACCATAATTGTTTGCATGGATATTGATTATGGAGTGTTTCATCAGTTTCTGGAGACTGGTGGCGCCACCTGTATTTGTTCGGGTTTTTAACGATTTTTTTCTCTATTTTTGAGACCTTTTTTTAGATATGAACATCTGTTAACAGGGCACAAATAATAAAAACTGGACCTAGAATCTTCATTCTTGACACACAGGGAGGCCCATGAAAAGTCTCCATGGAAACCTGAAATTATGTCTCTGTTACCCATATTCTTTAAGCTGTATGGCTCCAAAATACCCCCCCCCAGAATAATGGAAAATTTGATACAAAAACTGCAGTATCTCAATAACTACAATACTGATGGTCATGATTTTCGGCATACATATTGATCATGAGCTGTTCCATCAGTTTCTGCAGACTAGGTGCGCCACCTCTATTTTTTTCAAAATCTTACGAATTTTTTTTCTCTCTTTTTTTTGAGACCTTTAAAGATGTGGTTATATGTCAACATGGTACAAATCGCAACAACTGGACCTAGAATCTTCATTCTTGTCATGCAAGGAGGCCCATTAAAAGTGCCTGTGGAAACTTTAAATTTGGTCTCTGTTACCCATATCCTTCAAGCTATGGGACTCCGAAGTATCCCTCAGAATAATGGACAATTTGATACAAAAGCTGAAGTATCTGAACAACTAATGCAGAGATCACTATGATTCTTTGCATGGATATTGACCATTAAGTGTTTTTATTAGTTTCTGCAGACTGGTGGAGCCACCTGTATTTTTGTATCCGCCAAAACGAAGTTTTGCGGATACTATGTTTTTGACCGGGTTCCTCCGACGCCGCCGCGTTCGTTTCCAGAGAACTCCTCTGAGACTAATGGACCGATTTTTCCGAAACTTACACCAATCATCGGGTCACATGTGAACTGGTGCCTAACCAATTTGCGTTGACCTCTGATTTTCCTCTCTGCCAAGCGTCCATTTGTGCGTCTGTTTCCACACATAAACCCTCATATCTCCTGAACCGTTTGACCGATCAGGAAATAAAATTTATACAAATGTAGCCCATGGATAGCTTTATAACATACACAAAAATGGTGGCGCCACCTGTAACCATGTTTGCACAGTGTCCATATGTTCATCTGCCTTGGTTTAAAATCCCTCATATCTCTGCAGTGAATTGACTAATTCACCTGAAATTCGGCATGCGTATACATCCTGGATAGCTTTCTTGATTTTATGACAGGTGGCGCCACCTACATTCACGTTCACGCTGATGACATCCAAGCTCATATTTCGGGAACCGTTTGACCGATCAGGAAATAAAATTTATACAAATGTAGCCCTTGGATAGCTTTATAACATACACAAAAATGGTGGCGCCACCTGTAACCATGTTTGCACAGTGTCCATCTGTTCATCTGCCTTGGGTTAAAATCACTCATATCTCTGCAGTGAATTGACTAATTTACCTGAAATCATGCATGCGTATACATCCTGGATAGCTTTCTTGATTTTATGACAGGTGGCGCCACCTACATTCACGTTCACGCTGATGACATCCAAGCTCATTTTTCGGGAACCGTTTGAACGATTGGGCCAAAATTTTGCATGTGTATAGATCTCACATATGTCTTTATCATACACAAAACTGGAGGGGCCACCTGCAACCTTTTTTGCACATTTTGCACAGCGTCTGTCTGTTTGTCTGCCGTGGCCTAAAATCACTCATTTCTCTGTAGTGGTTGGACATAACTGCCTAAAATTTTGCAGGTTTATACATCCTGGACAGCTTTATTGATTTTATGACAGGTGGCGCCACCTACATTCTAGTTAACGCTGCACACATCCAAGCTCATATCTCAGGAACCATTTGACCGATTTGGCCAAAATTGTGCATGGGCTTAGATCTCACATAGGTCTTTATCATACACAAAACTGGAGGGGCCACCTGCAACTATTTTTGCACAGCGTCTGTCTGTTTGTCTGCCGTGGGCTGAAATCACTCGTATACATGTAGTGGTTTGACTTTTCTGCCTAAAATTTCGCATATGTATACAACTTGGACAGCTTTCTGGATTTGTGGTAGGTGGCACAACCTACATACACATTTAGGCTGCAGACATCCATGCTAATATGCAACACTTCACTCTATTTCCCCTTGCCACTCAATCCATGCCTCACTTCACCCGTTCCACATCCGATTTTGGCGGATACACGTAGTCACTTGTCGGCTACCCGTATTCTAGTATTTAAATTTACACATTTTTTCTCTATTTTTGAGATATATAAATACAGACTTAATCTTGGCCTGTTGGTTAATCTGTTTTATGCTTCAGCTGAATGAGTATATACTACCATTCTGATGATAAAATTTCCTTTTGCGAATCTCTTCTCTGTCAGCTGAGCGTCATTACCCATGGGTCCTTTGTTTTCGAAACGGATTAATTGGCAGTAAGCAGAGCTCGTCCCTATGCATATGAATATTTTAATAATACCACTCAAGATCAGGGGTCTAGGTCATATAAAATCTCCTGAATTTTAAAACGTGCACTAACGCTAAGACTTCAAGTTCTGTGGAAAGGTGGTATCTATAGGATAGAAGTTTGTATATATATATATATATATATATATATATATATATATATATATATATATATATATATATATATATATAGTGTATTATACAGTATGTCTGACCTCACCTTTAGCCATCAATTATTCCTAACCTAAATCTCAAGACATCTAAATTTTTAATATAAATTTATTTTTATCATAATAAATCCATGTGAATCACGCTTAAAAATATCAGAAAATATCGATACTCCAAAATGATTATTAGTACACAATATGCTGTATAGTGATATACCGACATATCTGGAATATCAGGCATCGCTAATGCTGTGTGTATGCTATTTGTGTACTTACTATATCTATGTAAGTATATATGTAAGTAGGCTATATATATGTGTGTATGTATGTATATCCGAATATATATAGTTGTGATTATATATATATATATATATATATATATATATATATATAAATAATGAAGTAGTATGGCGAGAATACTCGTGGGTAACAAGTCACTGTTACACGTATTACGACGGGGAAATTTCACGGTAATCACCGAGAAAGCACACAAACGTGACCCAGATCCCCCCCCCCCCCCCCCCCCCACAGCAGTGATGAAGCGATCACATCTAATTAAGCGTGAAGGCAGGCGATAACCCGGCACGAGGCTGACAACAGGAACATTTTGTGACGCCTTTCACACGAGATACACGTACAGTTAATGTATAACCGTATCACGCAGTTTATTTCTGCGTATAACCTAGCTAACAACACGCTGGTTACATCAACAGAAACCTGCTGACAGGCTTTACGAGCAGACCCTTCAGAAGTGTTTACTGTTTTCCCTGCATTAAGGTAAGGCAGCTACACAATAGCTCCAGCACTCGTGCTTTCTCCCTATTCTGTGACAGCTCCTCGAGCTACGGAGCATATATGCAGTTAGACTGCAGCAGTGGTATTGAAACTACACGCTGAACTTATATGTGCTTATTTATGTGATATATGTTTTAGGCTATGTGTGTGCATGGGTCTATCTATATACATATATTACTTCAGTTAATAAAAAAAAAATCCGATAAGTAATGCAACAACATCTCTAATTATACATTTGTATATATATATATATATATATATATATATATATATATATATATATATATATATATATATATATATATATATATATATATATATAAACGCATGTTTAAAGCTCCCTCTCTCTCTCTCTCTCTCTCTCTCTCTCTCTCTCTCTCTATATATATATATATATATATATATATATATATATATATATATATAGCCACATGTTGCCTGGAAGTTATGTATAGATAACATGTGACTTTTGGACTTTAAACAGGTGTTATAGACTATTTAAATGGAGTGTACGAGTTCAGGCCATTACTACCGGATCTGTCTGATAAGACTTTTGGCCGCTCAGCGGGGCATTCATTGGCTGACTGGGAAAACAAACACAGATTTAAAAAACATGGTCTGTTTACCATGTGAGTAGTTTGTTTATCTTAAGTGCTGTCATGACCAATGAGAATCTGATGATATTTCGGCATTTTCGGCCGTAGATCGAACAGCTGGACTTATTTATTCTGTGATGACAGAAAACATGATTATCATCAGGGCCCTTCACTAATAAGACATTTTGACTATTTGGTGCTACTTTCGCTTATAGGTGTGCCTCTGGCCAGCAGCTATTTGCCCCTCTAACATAAATGAGTCCATCGACTGACGGGAGGCGTTAACTTCGAGGGTGTGAGGAGGGGGGGGGGGCGGTGGGGGGGATGGCAGGCGTTGGAGGGTAATTAAAATATATACCAATTAAGTGTAAGGTTTTAAAAATAAGATATAAGTTAATTCAAAACCATTTTAGGTATAACATATTACATATCCCTCAGAAAGGGAACTTACGTCTATTCTTCATATTATTAATAAATATTTCATTTTTAGCTCAGCTGACTGTAAGTCAACTGTCAAGGTCAAAGGTCAAACGACGAAACATTTGTTTCTGGATGATAACTCCAGTTTGGATTGACATATTGATTTCAATTTTGACTTATATATGACCCACCAATAATTTAAGAACCGTTTTGATTTTGGGGGCATAAGGCCAAAGTTCAAGGTCACAGGACCCACTTCTTTAAAAAGATTGTTGATGTATTTTTAGCCAAACTTTCTGTCCCCAACATTCTATCTTCCAGATGTTGCTTACCTGCCAATAGTGGAAGTAACTGATGGATTTTGGGGTCACCAGGTCAAGGTCATGGGGGCATCAATCCACATATTAGTTTCCAGATGATAACACCAGTTTAGTTTGAAATATTGGTTTCAAACTTGACTTATATATATGGCCCACCACTAAAGTAAGAACTGTTGATTCTTGTGTCATGAGATCAAAGGTCAAGGTCACAGGACCCACTACTTTAGAAAGACTGAGGATGCATTTTAAGCCAAAATTTCATCTCAATCCTTCCATCATCAAAATGTGGTGCTCCTGCCCATAGGGGAAGTTTCCTTTTGATTTCGGGGTCATAGGGTCAAAGGTTAAGGTCACAGGGCCCATCCATTCACAAATTAGTTTATGGATGATAACTCCAGTTTGGGTAGACAGGTTGGCTTCAAACTAATCACAGGACCAAAACCTCATTAACGTATATCCTCATAGACAAAGCAGCTGAGCGTAGAGACCCATGGGTCCCTAGTTAATATAAAAATATTATTTTCTCAATATTGGCGTCAATGTAATCATCCCCCTTGCTAAAAAATGTGTGTGTGTGTGGAAAGGGGGGGGGGGGGATAATTTACCGATATATACCACCCATCCCCCTTGTATTGACGCCCTAGCTATGAATGTCGTATTAACACGACCAGCTTCAGAATATTGTCAAATCAACCGTTAAATTTAAGATCACAACATGGATTGTGTGCAAAATCTTTACCACCACCTTTGATGTACAGACAGAACCCTGATATATTATATCTGTTTGTGTGTTACAGTCAAACTGTGAAATCAGTAATTTCGTGAAATGTCTAAATATATCAGGCTTTTTACTGTAACCTATGACAACCAGTCATGACTGGATATGACTAAAATGTTCAGTTATTTCATGAATTGGCTAAATTTTATGCCTAGTTGTTGCACCTAATGGCTTGATTCAAAAGAATGAACACATATATGTATAATTTTGAACCGTATATGACATTTACATTTAGAGAAATTTAAATTAAAAATATTAAAAAAAAATTTATTTAAGAAAGCACATTTTGAAAAATATTCTTTCGCCTGTGCTTAAGAACACCAAACTTTAATTTTATAACACGGATTTTAATCTTTTAATTTTCATTATGGATTATTATACAAAAAATGTTTAGGGGGGTCATATAATCCCAGACACCTTTAAAGACAAATATAATAGTATTGCATTAGTAATTATGTTTATAAAAACTCATCTGCATCATTTAAAAAATGTATAAGTAAACCTGCAAACACCAAAGGGAAACTTTGTGTGCGCTGCTGAACTAGCTTTGAATATTAACAATTGTGCTTTTTTTCCTATCTTTCATGAGCGGGCAGTTAAAGTGGGGCCAATTGAAAATATACAAATCCATCCATGTTGAACAGTTATACGTAAGTAATATCCGAGAGCCACAAAGCAAATACTATTCATGATTTTATTTTATATTGTTTTAGTACTGGGAACGTGGCAGGTGTCAAGCGTGAATGTTTGTTTTAGCAAACAGACCTCTTTTGTCGTTCTGTGAACTTATTCTACGCGCAAGCGCTTTGTGTGTACTGATTGTCGGCAGTGCGGGTGGGTTCATTGATTCAGCCTTCATTTGATTGATGGTTTAGTCGAGCAGAATCAGATATATAGAATATAAAGTTTTCGAAAGTAACCTCTATGTTACAGAAGAGGCATTTTGTTTGCTCAGCTGAATGAAAGTCATCTGATATAGCCCTTTCTAAAACCAGGACAAGTCATCCCATTACGTCATGATCACATGTTGTTGTATTATCTTGTTTGTTTAGCTCAGCTTGTAAGTCAACTGAGGTATAGGAATGGCGCTTTGTCCGTCGTTCTACCGGTCGAGCGGGAGTCCGGTCGTTCGTTAGCAGGGCACAAATCGTAACTGCTGGTTCTAGAAACTTCTAAGTGATCATTCAGGGAAGTCAATAACAAAAATCTCCTTGGAAACTGGAAATTAGGTCACTGCGACCTATATCCTCTGAGCTATGGAGCTTGAAAGTACCCCCAGTAATAAAAAATGTGATACAATACCTCCAATATCTTGATAATTAATACATGGATTGTCATGAATCTTGCCTTGAATATTTACCATGACTAGGTTTGTTAGATCCCGAAACATGGTTATCCTATTTTAACGAATATTTTCCCATTTTTAGCTCAGCTGACTTTCAGTCATGCTGGGCTCTAGCGATGGGTCTTTTCCGTGTCTGTCCGGCCGTACCTCCGTTAGCAGGGCACAAATCGTAACTTAAGGGCTAGGATCATGAACCCTATGCAGTCTTAGAGGTACTAAAACGATCTCTTTACAAACTTGAAATTAGGTCACTGCGACATATATTCTCTGAGTTACGGGGTGTGTTTTCATCCTCCAGAATTAATTCTTATAGCCAAAATTTTCATCCCAAACCTTCCTTATTTCACATACAGCTCACCTACCAACAGGGGAAAAATCATAATTATTTTGAGGTCACAAGGGCAAAGGTCATGGTCACAGGAGCCACTTCTTTTAAATGTCTGTGGATGCATTTTAAGCCAAACCTTTTATTCCAAATCTTTAATCTTTCAAATATAGCTCATATACTAAGTGGGAGAAGAATCCTATAGAGTTTGAGGTCACAGTGTCAAAGGTCAGGTTTACAGGATCCACTTTTTTGAAAAGGTAGTGGACACATTTCACGCTAGACTTTTCATTCCAAACCTTCCAGCACTGATATTGCTTCTCTGCAAACAGGGGAAAAGACCTGTTGAATTTGAGGTCAAAGGTCAAGTTCACAGCACCCACTTCTTGCGTGGAATCATTTTCAGGCAAACTTTCAATATACTTTCCATCTGTCATCTATGGCTTACCTATCAATAGGGGAAGAATTTGCCCCAAGTTTGGTCTCTTATTAGAGGATGTGTGATATCAAATGTCAGACTTGTCAGAAATCCATTACGTCTGCCAGTTAGCCACCCTTGAAATCCTTTTGTCAGTGCAGTTTGTCTGATTTCAGACCAGTAAATGCAGTCGGACGTATATTTAAGTAATCTTGCAAAATTTAGTGGTGTTCCTTTTGAGACTGACAGGTGTTAAGCAAGCAGTGGGAATAGTTCCTGATAGCTTAACAATCATACATTTTTCCTCAGACCATCAATTCACTGTGTTTTAATCAGACATAGGTGATATATATTTCTGTTTTTCCTCAATGTTTGGTCCGATTTAGAGAATGATTGTTGTCTGATTCCAGACCTGTAAGAAGTCCAATATGGCCACCAGGCAACCATCTTTTAATTCCTTTTGATCATATTATCTCAAGAACAGTTAAAGTGAATGCAGTTGGATGTATATTTATGTAATCTTGTAAAGGATTGGGTCTAATATTTCTTAATAATTATTACCATCATTTATAAATGTTCAGTACAGTTGGCTTGTATTAAATAAAAATACATACAGAAGCACCTGTTTCTCAATAATTCTTGCATGGATTTCCTTGATTTTTGCTATATATTTTGATCTTATATTTGGCCTATGTGGTGTTTCTTTTGAGACTGACAGGTATCAAGCAAGCTATGGGAATAGTTCCTGATAGCTCAACATTCATACATTTTTCCTCAGACCATCAATTCACTGTGTTTTAGCCAGACATTGATGATATATATTTCTGTTGTCGTAGAAAATTTCAACAAATTAGCGAACAGGTTCTTCAAAAATTTGACTGGAAGTTGTGAATCTCAGCCCATGATGTCGCAGGTCATGCTTGGCAGCTAAACGTCATGACCCATGGGTCACTTGTTTAATTATTGGTTCATATTAGAGGATGTTAGTTGTTCAATTTCCGACCTGTCAGAAATCCAATATGGCCACCACGAAACCATCTTTAAATTCCTTTAGAACATATTATCTCAAGAACTATTTAAGTGTATGCAGTGGGAAGTATATTAATGAAATCTTGCATTGGGTCAAAGATTTCTTAATAAATATGACCACCATTTATGAAAACACAGTACAGTTGGCATGTATTGAATAAAATTTAATACAGAAGTCTTGCATGGATTTCCTTGATTTTTTAGCTCAGCTGACTTTCAGTCATGCTGGGCTATAGCGATGGGTCTTTGTCCGTCGTCCTTCCGTCTGTCCGTCCGGCCGTCCGGCCGGCCGCAGGGCACAAATCGTAACCGTAGGGGCTAGAGCCATGAACCCTATGCAGTCTTAGAGGTTATAAAAAGATCTCCTTGCAAACCTGAAATTAGGTCACTGCGACCTATATTCTCGAAGTTATGGGGTGTGTTTGCACCCCCAGAAATAACTCTTTGAGACAAAATTTTCATCCCAAACCTTCCATCTTTCACATACAGCTCACCTACCAACAGGGGAAGAACCATAATTTTTTTAGGTCAAAAGGTCAAAGGTCAAGGTCACAGGAGCCTCTTCTTTGAAAAGCCTGTGGATGCATTTTAAGCCAACCCTTTCATCCCAATTCTTTGATCTTTCACATATAGCTCACCTACTAAGTTGGAGAAGAATCCTATAGATTTTGATTTCACAAGGTCAAAGGTCAGGGTCACAGGATCCACTTCTTTGAAAAGATTGTTGACACATTTCAAGCTAGACTTTTCATTCCAAACCTTCCAGCACTGATATCGCTTCTCTGCCAACAGGTGAAAAGACCTGTTGATTTTGAGGTCAAAGGTCAAGTTCACAGCACCCACTTCTTGCGTGGAGTCATTTTCAGGCAAACTTTTCAATCTGTACCTTCCATCTGTCATATATGGCTTACCTACCAATAAGGGAAGAAGCCTATTGATGTTGAGGTCAAAAAGTGAAAGGTCAAGGTCACAATATTTAATTGTTCTAAATGCTTGTGAGCATGTTTCAAGTGTAACTGTTCAACCCAAACCTTCAGTCTTTCACATATGCCACATCTATGCATCACTCAGTTTGACTCAAACTTCATATTTACGGGTCTTTTTGCTTGAATAAATAACTTATTGATTTTGGGGTCAGCTGGTCAGCAGGTTAAAGGTTGCAGGTCAAAGTTATTCAACCATTGGTTGCCAAGTAATTACACCAGATTTAAGTGGCTAGTAGTTGCCCATCATTTAGAAAGAATCCAGTTGATATATGGGCAAAAGGCCAAGGTCATAGGTCAGGTATGTTCACAATTACTTATTTTATGGACCATCTCTATTTTTTCTTGTATATATAACCATCCCACTCCAGCTGGTACATCTCCCAGTGTGGCTGTAATTGTGAGTGACACTGGTGACATATGATTCCCTTTTGTATCAGCCTATTAGGTGATAAGGCTCAGTGATAAGTACCTCGTTACTTCATAACAAAAACACTGTTGTCAGAATGCTCCAGCCAGGCATTTAGACTATGAGAGTATAGTATTAATGTTTAGCTACTGATTTATAAGATGATGGGAACATTTTGCAGTTTATTTTATGGAATCCTAGCAATAAACTTAGTTTCCTAGATATCTGAATATTTTAATATATATCACCACATATAAAAGCATGTGTTTGTTCTCATAATATGTGGATGTGTACCTTGATTTAGGATGGCTTTTTGTTTTATTTCAAGACTCTTAGTCATTCTCTCTGCATTTCTTTTCTTTCAGGTTTGGCAGTTTACCTACCCTGCTGACCCCATTGAAAAGCAGAGAGATAATAAAAAATATTGGACTTACACTTTTTACAATTACATATCTATAAATCTGATATGAGGGCCTGGACATGCCTTTTGAATTATTTTGGGCATTCATTACTGGATAATTTGCCCCAAGTTTGGTCTCTTATTGGAGAATGTGGGATATCAAATGTCAAACTTGTCAGAAATCCATTATGTCTGCCAGTTAGCCACCTTAGAAATTCTTTCTTCAGTGAAGTTTCAGTAATTTTTCATTAATGTTTGGTCCAATTTAGAGTATGTTTGTTGTCTGATTTCAGACTTGCCAGAAGTCCAATATGGCCACCAGGCAACCATCTTTTAATTCCTTTTGATCATATTATCTCAAGAACAGTTAAAGTGAATGCAGTTGGATGTATATTTATGTAATCTTGTAAAGGATTGGGTCAAATATTTCTGAATAAATATTACCATCATTTATAAAAGTGCAGTACAGTTGGCTTGTATTGAATAAAAATTCATACAGAAGCACCTGTTTCTCAATAATTCTTGCATGTATTTCCATGATTTTTGCTATATATTTTGATCTTATATTTGCCCTTTGTGGTGTTCCTTTTGAGACTGACAGGTTTCAAGCAAGCTGTTGGAATAGTTCCTGTTAGCTTAACAATCATTCATTTTCCTCAGACCATCAATTCACTGTGTTTTAACCAGACATAGGTGATATATATTTCTGTTGTAATAGAAAATTTTCAACAAATTGGCAAATTGGTTCTTCAAAATTTGACTGGAAGTTGTGAATCTCAGTCCATGATGTCACAGGTCATGCTTGGCAGCTGAGCGTCATGACCCATGGGTCACTTGTTTCTATTTATTTTGATCTTATATTTGGCCAGTGTGGTACTCCTTTTGAGACTGATATGTATCAAGCAAGCTGTAGGATTAGTTCCTGATAGCTCAAAAACCATACATTTTGCCTCAGACCATCAATTCACTGTGTTTTAACCAGACATATGTGATATATATTTATGTCAGCGTAGAAAGTTTCAACAAAATTGGCATATAGGTTCTTCAACAATTTAACTGGAAGTTATGAATCGCAGCCCATGATGTCGAGTGTCATGACTCATGGGTCACTTGTTTTACTAAATGACAACAATCATGTCAGTTCTCAGCTGTGATTACATCTAGTTTCCCTAAACCTGGTGTGTTTATTGATCACAAGTGGATGCCCTATACTTATCACCCTGTCTGTCTGTCTGTTTGTCTGTCTGTCCATCCGTCCATCCACACAAATTTGTTTCCAGGTGATAACTCCAGGTTGGATTGACACATGGATTGCAAACTTATCTTACACATGGCTCACCACTAAAGCAAGAACCTATAATATTTTAGGGTCACGAGGTCAAAGGTCAAGGTCACATGACTCACTTATTTCCATCTTGCTCATTTAGCTGACTTGCCTGTATGGGGAAAGCATAAATAATTTTGGTGTCACAAGGTCAATTGTCACGGTCACAGGGCCCATCCATTCACATATTAGTTTATGGATGATAATTCTGCTTTGAAAAGACAAACTGGCTTCATTCTTGATTTACTAATGACCCACCACTTAAGTAAATTCATTTGGATTTTCAGGGTTCAGGGATCAAAGTTGAAGGTCACAGGAGCCATATCTTTAAAAAGATGCTTTTCATCCCGAACCTTCCCTCTTTCACACATGGCTTATCTACCCAAAATGAGGAAATCTGTAGATTTTGAGGTTACCTGGTCTGAGGTCAAGGTCACTTTTTAAAAGATTGTTACAATAATCTTAATGCTGCAAGTTCAAGGATATTTAGTTATAAGAATTTTTGGTCACAGTGTCATCGGTTAAGGTCACCGGACTGTCATTCTAAAAAAAATTTCTTTAAAAATATCCTTATAGACAAATTTAGCTGAGCGCCGAGACCCATTGGTCCTTAGTTTAGTCAGCCTTATTTGAATGTTTTGTCAAGCAGTATCAGATATAAGATATTGAGGTTTCACGAGTAACCTCGATGTTACAGAAAATAAACAGATAAAAATAAATCTCTACATATCTTTCTGTATATTCTCTATATGTTAACTATGTTTGTGATCGGTTCACCGGCCGCCTACCGCCTACCCCCCCCCCCCCCCCGCACACACTCCTATCCGCAAATCATTAGAGATATTTAATGACAATAACTTTCTCTTTCAGGGGGACGGAGGGGAGAAGACCTCCGCCCTCTGTTTAACAATACGTCACCGATATCGGCCATGGAACCTAAAGAAGTTTACTTTGACCTGGAAACTACAGGTTTATGTAAGTTTACATTGTCTTTACTTTGTATATTACACTTCAAAATGTAACATTTAAACAACAGGTGGTATATATATCATGCCACCGTCATAACTAGTTCAATTAGATGACATATAGCAACTTTACACCAGCTGCATTTATTTACGTGTCTAAGGTACAAGTAAACCCTTGGTTATAATTATACGGGTGATATATAGACATTTTAATAAAACTTTCAGTTGTGAGTTGCCTTGTAAGGCCTTTATAAAATATATTTTATTTACATTGGACATGAAACATAAGCAATAATTCGATGCCTTAGTAATAATAGGCTGTCCTAGTCAGGGATTTCTGTATGGGCATGCATGCGAAAGCTACGTGGCATGTGGATTAATTATACAATGGGTGGCTATCACTTTGTGTCAGGTGCTGCCATCTAGCGACAGGAAGTAAATCGACTGGGCCAGTCTGAGCAGCAACATATGTATATTGATGGAGGTTTTATAAATTGCAATCTACTTGACCATTAAACTAAGGTAACTCATTAAGCGCCTAAAAGAAATATCATGAATGCCTATCTGTGCTTAGAAAAGATGTGTGCACATTTCTCGATTATTCAATATTTTCAACATTGAAGAACCGTATGTATTAAATGTTCTAAAATCAACTGTTAGATCAATGAAAAAATCAAATAAAATTATAATGAAATATTTGATACACTTATAGTGCAAGAGGAACCCCATATCACTCAGATAGCTGCCGTGGGTCCCATGGGCGAGTTCAACGAATACGTCATGCCAGATAAACCAATCAACCCAGAGGCTTCAAGGGTCACGGGGATCAAGGTCGAAGAAGGTCAGATGTACTTCAAAGGAGAGAAGGTCAACGCTCTGGGCATTGAAGCAGCTCTGACGAAATTGTTCGACTTTCTTGGAGAAGGAGTAACTCTTGTCGGGCATAACGCTCACCGTTTTGACTTTCCTGTTCTATTCAAAGCCGTGGTCGCTTGCGACATGCTGGAAAAATTGACCCAGAGTGTAGCGGAAGTTTTGGACACCTGGACATTATTCAGGGATATTCAACCAGGGATGTTTTCATACAGACAAGAGCATTTAGTAGCGGAATTCTTGGGCGAATCATACGGTGCCCATAATGCATTAGCGGATGTGACGTCATTAAAGAAACTGGTGTCACGTGTGGCGCCCTCTGACGAGAACAAAGCGATGCATACAGCATCAGCCGATTATTTGATATTCCAGTTACATTTCTGACTGTTAAATCCTGCCATCAAGCGACATTTATAATAATATATGTGAATATATTATACAGTTTCATAGTTTCTCATGGCATTAGCTGTGATCTACTTGTCACTTTTTTTTCAAAAGGTACGGAGTTTAGACCCTCACTGAACAAGAACCGAAGTTTGTAATTGCCCCATTTCAGGCTGGAAGTACTTTAACGTGTTTTGGCTTTCCTAAGGTAAAACTAGAGAAATGCGGACTTTATTGATTCATAATTCTTCAAATCACATAAAAAAAAAAACTGTTTTGAGCATCACATATAGTACTATGTGGCAAAAAGCATCTGTATTTGACGCTAAATATATTTTTCTTAAACTTCAGACGATTTTAAATTTTGTTCCATCAAATAGTAGATTTTAGCTCAGCTGACTTTCAGTCATGCTGGGCTATAGCGATGGGTCTTTGTCCGGCGTCCTTCCGTGTGTCCGTCCGGCCGTCCGGTCGGCCGTCCGTCCGTTAGCAGGGCACAAATCGTAACCGTAGGGGCTAGGGCCATGAACCCTATGCAGTCTTAGAGGTTATAAAAAGATCTCCTTGCAAACCTGAAATTAGGTCACTGCGACCTATATTCTCGAAGTTATGGGGTGTGTTTGCACCCCCCAGAAATAACTCTTTGAGACAAAATTTTCATCCCAAACCTTCCATCTTTCACATACAGCTCACCTACCAACAGGGGAAGAACCATAATTTTTTTAGGTCAAAAGGTCAAAGGTCAAGGTCACAGGAGCCTCTTCTTTGAAAAGCCTGTGGATGCATTTTAAGCCAACCCTTTCATCCCAATTCTTTGATCTTTCACATATAGCTCACCTACTAAGTTGGAGAAGAATCCTATAGATTTTGAGGTCACAAGGTCAAAGGTCAGGGTCACAGGATCCACTTCTTTGAAAAGGTAGTGGACACATTTCAAGCTAGACTTTTCATTCCAAACCTTCCAGCACTGATATCGCTTCTCTGCCAACAGGGGAAAACATCTTGATTTTGAGGTCAAAGGTCAAGTTCACAGCACCCACTTCTTGTGTGGAATCATTTTCAGGCAAACTTTTCAATTTGTACCTTCCATCTGTCATATATGGCTTACCTACCAATAAGGGAAGAAGCCTATTGATGTTGAGGTCAAAAAGTCAAAGGTCAAGGTCACAATATTTAATTGTTCTAAATGCTTGTGAGCATATTTCAAGTGTAACTGTTCAACCCAAACCTTCAGTCTTTCACATATGCCACATCTATGCATCACTCAGTTTGACTCAAATTTCATATTTATGGGTCTTTTTGTTTGAATAAATAACTTATTGATTTTGGGGTCAGCTGGTCAGCAGGTTAAAGGTTGCAGGTCAAAGTAATTCACCCATTGGTTGCCAAGTAATTACCCCAGATTTAAGTGGTCAGTAGTTACCCATCATTTAGAAAGAATCCAGTTGATATATGGGCAAATGGCCAAGGTAATAGGTCAGGGATGTTCACAATTACTTATTTTATAGACCATCTCTATTTTTCTTGTATATATAACAATCCCACTCCAGCTGGTACATCTCCCTGTGTGGCTGTAATTGCGAGTGAACTGGTGACATATGACTCCCTTTTGTATCAGCCTATTAAGTGATAAGGCTCGGTGATAAGTACCTCGTTACTTCATAACAAAAACACTGTTGTCAGAATGCTTCAGCCAGGCATTAAGACTATGAGAGTATAGTATTAAGGTTTAGCTACTGATTTATAAGATGATGGGAACATTTTGCAGTTTATTTTATGGAATCCTAGCAATAAACTTAGTTTCCTAGATATCTGAATATTTTAATATATATCACCACATATAAAAGCAAGTGTTTGTTCTCATAATATGTGGATGTGTACCTTGATTTAGGATGGCTTTTTGTTTTATTTCAAGACTCTTAGTCATGCTTTCTGCATTTCTTTTCTTTCAGGTTTGGCAGTTTACCTACCCTGCTGACCCCATTGAAAAGCAGAGTGATAATAAAAATATTGGACTTACACTTTTTACAATTGCATATCTATAAATCTGATATGAGGGCCTGGACATGCCTTTTGAATTATTTTGGGCATTTATTACTGGATAATTTGCCCCAAGTTTGGTCTCTTATTGGAGAATGTGGGATATCAAATGTCATACTTGTCAGAAATCCATTATGTCTGCCAGTTAGCCACCTTAGAAATTCTTTCTTCAGGGCAGTTTCAGTAATGTTTCTTTAATGTTTGGTCCGATTTAAAGAATGTTTGTTGTCTGATTTCAGACTTGTCAGAAGTCCAATATGGCCGCCAGGCAACCATCTTTTAATTCCTTTTGATCATATTATCTCAAGAACAGTTAAAGTGAATGCAGTTGGATGTATATTTATGAAATCTTGTAAAGGATTGGGTCAAATATTTCTGAATAAATATTACCATCATTTATAAAAGTGCAGTACAGTTGGCTTGTATTGAATAAAAATTCATACAGAAGCACATGTTTCTCAATAATTCTTGCATGAAACTCCTTGATTTTTGCTATATATTTTGATCTTATATTTGCCCTTTGTGGTGTTCCTTTTGAAACTGACAGGTTTCAAGCAAGCTGTTGGAATAGTTCCTGATAGCTTAACAATCATGCATTTTCCTCAGACCATCAATTCACTGTGTTTTAACCAGACATAGGTGATATATATTTCTGTTGTCATAGAAAATTTTCAACAAATTGGCAAATTGGTTCTTCAAAATTTGACTAGAAGTTGTGAATCTCAGTCCATGATGTCACAGGTCATGCTTGGCAGCTGAGCGTCATGACCCATGGGTCACTTGTTATATTTGATAATGTATTGTATGAATCTCTTACTACTGGCTTTGTGAAATAATGAGTACGCATTAATAACGAAAGATATAAAAAGAGTAAGTGACAGGAAAATTTCTGCTCGGATTTTCTTAAATGAAAGGCTTTTACAAACTCTTTATGAATGCATTTATACAAGTGTCCCGTTGTTATATTTTCGTTAGGGTTTGTTCAGGATTGTGAACGAAAGCATTCCGATCGTATTTAGCAGCCTTTGCAATGGTATATATGGTGTAATGTTCGTATTTATATAACTTTTGTTTGTTTCCTATTTAGGTTAATGGGATTATGGTTTATGATAATCTTCTGTTATTGTTCAAAATGACTATGTCAAAAAGTATTTTAGTATTCTCTCTCCCTCTCCATCTCTCGCTCTCTCTCTCTCTCTCTCTCTCTCTCTCTCTCTCTCTTCTGTCCACCCTCTCTTTCTGTATGTTTCTCTCTCTCTGTGTCTCTCTCACACACAGGGATATAAGTATTATTTATCACATTTTCATACATGAACACAAACACAGATCAATGTTTTATCATTATATATTGCTAACAACGGTTAATATATATATTTATTTTAATGAAAAGTGGGAATCCCTCTCTGTACTCGCCACAGTTAGCGTCAGCTACCATCTTACCTCATCCCTCACAGAAAGGCGAGCTACTTCCGGTAGTCAGATAGAACTTGCCTCGTTGTGAGCTCTGTGCATCAAGACCCATGGTTGCGCAGACCCCGCCACACGGGGTGCAGGAACCCTGGTGACAAATAAAGACATAATGATATGTAAGTAGGATATATGAGTAGGGTACAGATATTAGGATTAGAAACACAACACACACACACACATACTAGTATATATTAGTAGATAGATAGATAGATAGACAGATAATGAGGCGGGAAGTGTGATTTGTACTCGTAGCTGGATTGGTACGTAGTTAAAATATAATGACAAACATATACATACGAATATAGACATCTAAACATATAACCAAACCAAAATATACAGTACTTCGACAGATGCTTAACGCACAGGAAGGATAAACAGACATGCTTACATAGATAGACAGGAAAGTTGAATAATGAATATGATTCAGTGGTATTTATATTATTTCTTGTAGTAACTGAATAATTAGCATCTTACATTAATTATAACTTCTGAAAAATATTTAATAAATATTTTTAGATTTGGATAAAAAATTCGTTGTTATTGTGTTGTTTTACTGTCAGAGAAATCCTTGCATTCATGAATACGATAACATGATGCACGTCCTATATGAGAATTGAAAAATATTCAGATGATATGATCGTGTTACAATGGCTATCCTTTTCTTCGCCAACTGACACCAGGCCTGTTGACACAGTCCACGGCAACCCTGATATCGGCGACACCTGTCAGCAACCAAGTCTACTAATTCAGCCCAATCAAGACAAACGTTTCAACTACGTTGTGTAACTATTGTGGAAATGTGCATTGGTAACACACATATTAATAAAGTTAATTAGGTGCAGGGAGCAAGGCCATTAGCAACATTACCGAGGCCTGGGTGCTCATTCACTGAATAATTGCGCGAGTAACGTAAACTAACAAAGATTCCACAAAAGATATTAGCCTTATTCTTTTGATCAAGATTTGCATAAGAAACTTACAGGAATATCACGTTCATTGGTACATCTGTCTCTGGCATTAAACTGGCATCCAGAGTTGATGGATTCCCTCAGGTAAACATGTGCTCTTCCATGGCTGCAGGCGATGTACAGTTCTGTGAAAAGATAACGGGAGTTTAACGTGCGTAAGTAACCAGTCACTCATAATATTGACCGGACATAGATACTCGGCTCGTGCCATTCGACGTGAGATAGCCAGTCCGTATCGCGGCCCTGTTGATATGGTATATATCAGGCCGGCACGTTCGTGTGTAGACCAAGCTGCCAGGTGACGTCCCGAGTATTATGCATACACATCATCAGTATATAGAACATAATGTGCAAGTAAATGTTAGTATAAAGTACAGTGAATGTATAAATAGTATAGTCTTGCGTATAGTCTTATAATAAGGAAACGTAGGAAACTTGTACATAACTTTTATATAGACCTAGGGGCAACCCTATCGTTTTGCTCGTTTGATTCGGACACAGCATGTGGGCTATCATTTGGCGCCATGCGTGAGTTTGCTCGTATATACGCGCATTGCTCATTGTAGGGAAACAGCTTACACAGTTTGTGTGATAACATTCAAGTGGTCACTCCATATCTTTGTAAATTGCAGTTAAACGGTGTGTACTGTATATGTTTGTGTAGTTGAAATAACGCGATGTGCACTGTATATGTTTGTATAATTACAGGTATGCGGTTTGCACTGTATATGTTTGTGTAATTGCCGTTAAGCGGTGTGCACTGTATATGTTTGGGTGGTTGCCGTTAAGCGGTTTGCACTGTATATGTTTGTGTTATTGCAGGTAAGCGGTTTGCGCTGTATATTTTTGTGTAATTTCAGTTGAGCCGTGTGTATTGTACATGTTCGTGTAAATGCAGTTAAACGGTTTGTACTGTATATGTTTGTTGCCGTATAGCATACTACCTGGGTCATTCTTCTTTGTCTCACAGCCGGGCTGGATGCCGCCACCATTAGGGTAGAAATCGGCGTCACCGAGGGCTTTCAGGGTTCCGTAGTCTACGGGGAAACCGTCCCTCCCAGCTGTGTGGATGATATCCACAAAGTCAGCCGTGTTAGGGTTAATACCAGCTTCGGTGGGATAGTTCTCAAACAACGGGCCAGCAGGGTCCAATCCTAGAGGAAAATTAAAAAAAAATATTTTTATCACCTTAGAACAGCCCAATTTTTAATGCTAGTGACTCATTACAGACGATTGTAAGGTTGCTCGCTGATATCATATCTATCTTAAAAAGACGGTGATCCCATTTCACCTTTGTCACGGAACTCCTATATTTCAGCTCCTAATATATGTACGCCTTTGGTCTTGAACTACTGTAGATTCAGAAATATTAGTTGGGATTTTATTTTCGTGGTTTTCGTGGATCAAGATAATCCACGAATTCATGATTCCAACGATCAAAAAATCACACGGTCAGGGGATATACGGTATCTCAACGAAAGCTGGTGGTCGACTTTATATTTATAATTGTTACCGCTGGGTGAATTTTCAATAAAGATATAAAAATTGTTTATTAGTTTTTTATGATTGTAATTGATACAATCATTAAATGAACTGAATTGCTTTTCGTAAATTACTATAAAAATACGGGATTTATAAATATTCTTTTGTCAATTAAATTATATCCCCTAATATCGTACGAACACGGCCCCCTGATATCTTTACAATAAAACAATATCAAAGTATAATTTAAACTGAAAACGTATTTTCCTCTTATCAGCATTTCTGATGAAAAATTCAAGAACAATACCACATTTTGTCGAGCAAAGCGGTAGTTCTGACACGCCAAGAACGGTACACAAGTTCCAATGTTCGTAACCATAGCTACCGAGGCACGGCTTTTTCTAGTCCGCCACGTACGGACTCCATTTATCTTGTTTACTATATATATCAGCGCTGCAAGACTGCAGCAAGGCTTTTTCGGAACCGGCCTTTTCAAACTTCTTTCAATAGATATTAAACGAGACTTGCGCTACCTATTGGTCTAAAAGACAAGGGCCGTGTAAACTCATTTGCATTACTGCGATTACCGCGGGACGCGAAAGAGCACTTATTCCGAATAAGGCGGTACTTTTTTCCGAATATTGCCGATAGTGGTACATATATATGTTAGCGTAAGTAAGCGCCACTGAATACTATTAGGCAAATTATTTCTTTATAATCTCCAAATATATCTGACATGATGAATGACGAACGAACTGTGTCTTGTCTCACCGTCCCGTCAGGGATTTACAGGCGCCACATGTGACTAGCGCCTAGATAAAAAAAAAGTTAAAAACCTTTATGTGGACGGTCCCGTTTATTTTTTCCTCCGGTCAAGTGATGGTTTACGTTTTCTGTTAACGTGGTGTGATCGGGTGTTATAACTGATAGCCGATACATCGGGTGTTACGACTAACAGCCGATGTATCGCCCGGCACGTGTCGGTCACGGCTGATTAATTCTTTGTTAGGCTCGGGCCGGGCGGAGCATGTTTGTTCAACACTGACCTGATTGACCGCGGTACAGGCACACAGTGCGATAAGCATCTACGCCAAACCACCTGTGTACATCAGGCTCGTCTTCCTTGCGCACTTGGAGGTATTAATAACCATAATTTTCTAAAGTTTTCTTTGTCTTTCCACGAATTCAAATACCCCACGATATGCGTTTTGTACAAAAACCACGAAATTTTAAGCCCACGATATTATCTGAATCTACAGTATCAAAATTGATGCCTTATGTGTCCTAAGGGGTGCCAATTTCATGTTTCATATTTCCATAAATCCTGAGAAATTTAATATTTGTTTTTGAAGGGTCAACAGAGTGCCCTAGTTCCGGATATCTATTCGAAGCAACCACGGTGAAGCTGTGGTGAACTTGCAGTGCCATCTGTCGTATTTGGAGTGAACTTAAACTGGTTTTCAAGTGCAAAATAAATGGGTAATAAGATGGTTAACAGGCTGTTCGTATTGTATATATCCACTTGTTTACAGTATATAGGGGCCCGTCAAAAATAATCAAAACACATTCAACTACGACATCTGGTGGCCAGTCATATGAACCAAAGTTTTCCAAAGGGCACTTTACACCTGATTAACTTTTAACTTCCGTATATATGAAGCCAACCACCTTAGGTTACATAGTTTCCACCTCAACATCGTTTTGTTTATTAAAAACTTTTTTGTAAACAAGCTCACACATCCAATACAGAGGCGCCATCAGAATTTTTCTTAACAGGAATTACCCTTAGATCATTAATATATGCACAGAGTAAGCCAAAAATCGCATGAAATCTTTATAAAAGGTAGCTGAACAAGGCCCTTTAAAGATCTAGCACCACTTGGCGTGTATATTTAATAAAAGACTGAGTACTTTTGAAATAACATGACATGATTTTTTAGTGTATACCATTAATGCGTAAACGATATATACTGATAACGAATGTATCAGGTGACCTAATGAATGTCCCTTCTCTCAGGATAAGGAAGTTTAATAATTAGGAATTCGATATAAACCTGCTGATTCTCATGAAACTTACCTGTGGCACGTGCCATTCCCGTGCGTCCTCCCACGTGACCGCATGTGTGTCCGCCCAGGCTGTGGCCAATGCAGTGTATCTGTGACCTGTCGAGACCAGCGTTGTTTTTCAGGTTTTCGATAACTACGGCAGTCTCTGCCCCAGTCAGACGGGTGTCTGCTGCAGCCTGGGGGTACCACAGGTTACTAGCCCCCTCACCCCAACCCACGATCACAACGTTATAGTCACCCTGTGAAACAAATAAACACATAGCACAGTTAGAAGTTGACAGTTAAAAAACATTGCGTACAAATATATTGTAGACGATAATTGTTTATTGAATGAATCCGTGCATAAAATGTTATAGATAAATATTGTGATATATATATATATATATATATATAAATATGTATATATATACTAGTATATATATATATATATATATATATATATATATATATATATATAAGGTTAAATACCAAATTCTTATTTCTAAAAGAAATTTCAAAGAAATTTGATAAAATAAATAAGAGACATAAATTTAGATATTTTTTATGACGTTAGGTGTTTGATCAATATTTTCTCCCTCTCTCCCTCTCTCTCTCTCAAACACACACACACACACACCTTTGTGAGAAGCTCGTTCTTTGCATCCACTACCCACTCGGTATTACGATCGTTCTGAAATCCGTGAATAAGGAAGTAGGTCATAGACCGTCCTGAGTCAAATAGAGGCCTAGAAGTACAAACAGATTAACGATGGTACCACCTCGGAATTAAAACAAACGTCACGCAATTAACACCAGTTGGGTGAAAAAAAAGAGTACGTCATGACAGCAATGACGCATTTTTTTTTTGTTTTCCTGATCAGGATTTGCAGTAACACCCAAATTATACAAAAACACCATCTAGTGTGTATTCTACGAACTAGAATAAATCCGAAATCTTAGACCGAAATTTTTTTCGAAAGGAAAAGACTTTGATAAAAAAAATAGAATGTGAAAAATATCAGATTTTATTTTCACCAAAAAAAATTCAAGGCATGAAAACAAGATGGCGCTCACAACAGAAGTGATGCGTATATGACAATTGCCTGGAAGGCGTTTTTTACACTGACTAATTAACAGATCACTTCATTAACTGACTCTTGTAGCGATTACGTTATTAATTGACGCAACCAGAGATTACGTCATTAAAGTTTGCATCTTGAGTTTACGGGAAATAATGACCTACGGGATGGTGGTTCGTGTCATGATCTGTGCGGTGTCACGGTTCTGTCGCGTGAACAGATTGAAGTTAGGCTTCACAGCATCCTGGCATTGAGGGACCGGTAAATGGTCGTACGGCGGGTCGTCACTGAAACAACCCACATCCGGACAACACCTCTCCTCACACCTATACAGAAATACAAGTATAATATAAAACTAGAAATTCACACTCAGAGAGCTCAGACCTCCGCCAAGGCATGCAGCTCATTACCCATTAGGCATTGTTAGAAATGCAACGTTGTTTCTTTAAAAAAATCCTGGATCTAGATTTGGGTAATGTTGCTAACAGACAAACAAACCCTGGCAAAACATAGCCCCTTGGCGAGTTAATAAGAGATTAATGTGAAGGAAACGACAATTTATTTTAAAACGTAAAACACTTGTTGAGGCTGAATTTCACCAGTTCCTGTACCTGTTGTTGGCCGAACTCACTTTAACATTGTCTTTGCCCATGCTGTATAAAATTTTCCCTCAAGGACTGGTTGATTTTATTTTAATTTGAATATTTTAAAAGATGAGAAAAAGAGAAACTTGAATTTATAGATATAAAAACCTGAAGCACGGGTCTGAAGATTTGTTTATTACAAAACCTGAAAATGAAAGTCATTTTCTATGCAAATTTCCGACGCGTTAGTGCACCGACTGAAACTGGAACGAGACAGTGTAATTTCTGAATGATAAATTTAGGAATCAGCTTGACAATCATATAGAAACGAGTAAACAAAACAAATGAAAGAATTAAACAATTATAATTGGGTGCTGTAACGCCTTAATGGTTCGATATTCTAAAATCAAAAGAGAGCCTATGTTTTACTTTACAAATCAGGATTACTAAATGTCCTATATATAGGTTTTATTGAAACGGGCAAAAAATTATATGAAATTATTCAAAATATGATCATATTGAATTTAGAATTTCAGCTTCAACATGAAACATGTGCCTTTGGTTTTTGAGATGCTTTAAGCATTTTATCCCTGAATTTGCAGCCTGAATGTTTTTCTTTAAACGTAAAACGTCATTTTTAAATCTTAAAACTCACTGACTTTGTAAAAGAGGTGAATGAATGTTAAGATGCCAAATATATATAGCGAGAGAGCGCTTTCAATAACATGTCGGGTGCAACGAAATTTTCCAAAATATATCCACCAGTATATGACTGGAGATGGTTGAATAATTTCCAAGGATCCTATAGGCAGTATTAGAATAAAAAGAGTTTTACTACTTAAAAACTAGTAATCTACATGGATGTTGACCACAAGAAACAAATCGTTAACCCACTATAAATAAATAAATAAACTTGAGCATGCAACATTCGTGCATCTCCTTATAATCCAATTATACAAATTGATAATTATAACGTATCTGTGCCAAGCATTAGCCTAATAGAGTCTTATAGTCATTATAATATATTTATAAATGAATTGATAAAATAATATTATATTACGAACATATAATGAGAAAACATGCTTTTCTATGATACTTACAGAGCTGATGACAGTAACACTAGCAATAGACAGATCTGCTTCATGCTGGCAGTAGGAATGCGTTCCCAAGCGAACCAGCTGAGGTTACTTATATCCTTGACTTTTGGGATCCTGGCAGGTGCGAGTTGACTGATGGGCGTGTCGGTAACATTATAGTGATAAACTCAGTAACATCTGATATGATAATACCAATAACACGACTTATACCTAACCTTATTTAACAGCGATGTATCAGGATGAAACTAACTTGTTATTAATGAGACAATATTCAGAATGTTTAAATGAATGACTGTGATATGCACATTTATGACATATATACATGACCCGTATACATTGATATACAATAGTTATGCACAATCGTCAGAACGTACACACATTTACACATGTTCATATCATATTTTGGATAATATCCCTACACTCATATAAATCGAAACGACCTTGGCTCTGATGCTTTGTTAGATATAAATATAGATAATTATTAGATATGTGGGATAGCTGCGGAATTTCTCAGAGGAGATCAAGGTTGGCAAAACTGAATTTATAGTCAATATTTATTTATTCCTGCGCAGACCAAACCCAAAGCCGGATTTTATTCGTATCAAATAACAAGTCGTCTCCGAACTGTTCCGTCCAAATGTTACTTCGCAACGATTTTTAAACCACTCTTATAAATAAAATTCTGCCGTGTGTGTGTGTGGGGGGGGGGGGGGGCGATGTTCCTGAACCTGGATCATGTGCCGGATCATGATCAGTTCATGATTGTGTGAGTTATGTTGTGAACAAACACCCAAACACACACACACACAAACACTCACAAGAACGGGGATGAACGCACACCCCACTGACAGAGGCAATAAAGAAACATATCTCTCTTCACCCTGCAGATGGCTGTTGCCTCATGGCGAAAGACAGATCCAGTGAAACAAGACATCCTCGCTATAGACCTGACTAACACCATATTAACAAAAACTCTTCCTTGACATTGCGTCATCCACAGAAATTATTTGATTTCCATTAACACTTCTTTACATAGATAAATGAATAAAAAAAGATAATAAAATAAACATAAGGGAAAATTATACCTCAATGCAGATATTTTACCTCGGAGGTGGTAAACCCACGTAATGTGTAAATAATTATGCGTGATTTTTAGAATGTACTGTGTATTCTGCTTAAAAGCAACTGCTTATTGTCAAGATCAAAATTAAAAGAGATTTCTGTTAATATTTCAAGCATTTATTTGGTGGATGTAACAACTTCCATTTTTTAATCCTTTCTTATACTAAGTACAATCTACATCTGCAGTATTCCATCCGGGTTTTGTACTAATTGGCAGGGATATACGATAGACAATCCTGAAGGCAGGGAGGTTCGGTGTACCACTCTTGCGGGTTCTGGACGTGTGTCATCCCCATGGTTTGGTCATAACACCGAGGAATCCCCGAAAGGCGCATTCGTTCGTGAGTGAAACACGACTGTTATATTGTTACGGAACCTAATATAAACAGATTACGTATGCGTGATGAACACAAATTTTGTAATGGAGATTAAAAAAAATCAGATTCTGTAACACTAGGCAGCGTGAAATGTCTAGGGGAATGAATAAAGAAGTCAGTGTTTTTTTGTTAACAAATAAATATAATTTATTCTTAAAAAACCCTAACATTACAATACACTAAATCAATATAATTATACAGTAAAATAGCGGTATAGCAACAAGTCAATACAATCACATAGAAAATTAATGTGCACAATACCTGGATACCAACACCATCACAACGATAAGTCCTTGAAATGTAAACTCATGGAGAATGACAGTCCAGTGTAAAGCTCTTGCAACAACCTTGAAAGTAAACTGAAGTCCAATTGTATAAAATTCAGGAGAAAGTCTTTGAAAATGTATAATTGCCGCATTCGTCGGATAAGGTCCTAGAATCTGACAAACGCTTCTGCGTCCGCTGGAATCTTCTCTGCTCTCTGCCCTTCCGTAATAAAACACAGCCCCTTTATATACCTTCACACCCCAAGCCGAGAATTTTCCGCTTCTCGAATAGTCTATCAGGACCCTACTCAACAGTAAACACGCGTTTCAGGAATTCTCTAGAAAACATCGCCGTGCCTCTACACACCATGGTGTACACGTGATCTCGCCCCAAGCCAACACGACAACAAGAATTCAGCCATGCAGTACGGATTAAACATAGAATGTAATACGCGGCCAGACACGAGTGCCACAACAGGAACCACGCCCGTGTCACAAAATAAAAAGAGCACCTGTAACAATATAACAACAATTTCCTCATTAAGCCCGCAGAGTGCTGACCCCTGGGTTGGGGCCGACCCTGAAAATCTCACCGCCTCGGCTGAGATTCGAACTCACGATCTCCCGGCTTTCAGCCCTGTGCCCTACTCCTAGACCACAGAAGTTGGGTTGATTTCTATTGAATTAAATTCATAATGGCGGCCGCGATCGAATCAAGGAAAGCGGAGAAGCCTCATAATTATCGTATACAGCTATGAAATTAAGCACAGTGCAAGAGGCAGTAAAAGACCACCAGAACAAGTTGAAAATTGATTTCGGTGCAGTATTTTTTATATCTCATATCAATAAAAATGATAATTTTTTTTCTGTGATTTAATTTGGATAAATAAATATCCATTGCCCCATTGCTCTTTGTATAGAAACAAAAGTCATCCGCCTACCTTTTTGAGAAATTTGATGTGCAGGGACAACAGATAATAATCAAACAGTCTTACGTCCCTCTGACTTTTAATAGCATGGCGATATGGAGATAAGAAGAAATGTAATATGCATTGAGGTCGGCATGGTGATATTTAAATCAAGAGAAACAGATTAGGAATAGAGAACTGGAATATTTCAGGAGATATGCGTGGATTCATGAATTATAACACATTCATATATCGTCATTATATAGCCCTCAAAAGGTATGGTCTTAGCACTATGACCAGTTTTAACAACAAAAATAAATACATATCAAGAGGCTCAAAAAATTCCTGGAGGTATTGCTATAGGTATACAGTTCTTAAGAGAGAAACCAGATGCGTGGCTATGAGTGTGGGCCGTCCAAGGCAGGTTTTTTTTCCGGGTCCTCCGGTTTCCTTCTACAGCGCCAATACCCGAGCCATTGAGGGCACCTTATTTATCGTACCTAGTTGTACAATTCATGTAAAATAAATAAAGTTTATATTAAAAGCTCACCCTATATATGCTCTTTACACAGCGCTTTACCTATATGGGGTGCTTCCTATATCGTAAGGCGCTGTTTGTTATGACCTCCTATCCTGAATTGCAACACCAGAGGGGAGCACTTTATTTTTGTCCAATCAGATGAGACCTTGTGCTGGAAGACAAAGCCAAGCGAGGAATACACAGAGCCA
Organism: Sipunculus nudus; assembly: GCA_026874595.1. Classification (NCBI taxonomy): domain Eukaryota; kingdom Metazoa; phylum Annelida; class Sipuncula; order Golfingiida; family Sipunculidae; genus Sipunculus; species Sipunculus nudus. Next base: position 34,962,914 of record CM049318.1, read on the forward strand.
ATCATATTCATTTCTTTTTGAGTGACAGCTCATCCCCCAGCGTAACCGTCTGAACAGGCCACAGGCTCAGAGAGAATTGCCCCTGACGTGGTTTGCTTAGGGCCTTGGGCACATAGGATGCTCAGCCGGTGAGCTGTAATTCAAACGAAACGTAACAACAAAGGCTGCGTGCACACCTCGCTGGCTGGTTTCAGTTCTGCAGACAACAGATACATGGCTACGCTAACACAGTCATAATATCATAATCGAATCGGTCGATGATGCGAGAATGCAGAGGGAGCAATTTAAATTCGACCGGAAATTCATCAAGCGGCGATTGAAGCGCGGCAATGGGCGGAGCCAGGATGCCTGTCGAGTGTTTGTTTATTGGCATCTGATTGGCTGCTTGTCACATCGTACGCACGTTTATTTCAGTGGACAACAAACCGCCATCTGGTGTCTAAATATATCATAAACGGTCAAAGCTGGCAGCGTGAAAATCAGTTGCTTCTTTAGAAGCGCAAGATTTCCGCTGCCTCGGGAGCGTAACCCTATACGGTATACCGTTCATGTGATAACGTGACATATCGATTATGAACGAGCACGGTTAGGCCCCTCAGCTTTGAGTTCTCGATACATTTCAAAATGTAATATCTAATTAAGGGATATAAAATCTTAATGTTTAAATTTTCATATGCACAGAATTGATACTGCATCCAAAGAATGACTGTCCGTAATTTCTCTCTAAGTGTGACCATCTACCCTTGCTCTATTTAAGGATTTGAGCGTGTCAAAAAAAAAGTTTTGTTCGGTCCTAAACTTTGCTGATACACATACCCTTGCCAGCTGTCTCCCCAAATAATAAATAGTCTGAACGCTATCCTCGGAGTACATCCTAGTCGCATCCCCACACCCTTATTGAACCCTGCAATGTTTATTTTTCCCATTTTCTCGTAACCGCTAACGGGGACTGCCCTTTTTGCGTACACACTTAGGCCCGAGTATCACAGCTAGCATGTCGAAATTATAGGTATATACCGTTGGTACGATGAATAATTCATCCACTGACGTCATTAATTTTGTTCGTAACATATATATATATATATATATATATATATATATATATATATATATATATATATATCATTGAAGTATACATGTATATTCAAATGTTACGTGACAGTTTAGGCATCGTAAAAAACATCTTACTACAGTTCGAGGATTATTGAACGTGGTTCAAATAAACGTTGTTCTACTCTAACCAAAATTTCCTTTTAAACTAAACTCTGCAAACATTTTGTGAGCATGGACTTTAATACCAATTTGAGTTTTATGTTACAAATAAATAGAACAAGTAGGTCTAGCATCATGCCAACATTTGTTAGATTGATATTCTGAAATAAAAATAATCGAGAATAAGAATGGACCAAGGTATTGGGATGAATGTAGGAAGGAGAGTGAAACTTGGCAAGTGCCAATGTTGACCTGTATTTTTTCCCGATATTATTGTTAACGTGCAAAAATATTGTCATGATTGTTATCCCAAAGGTAGGACACAGAAAGCTACTAATTTAGTTGCGGTGAGATAATATCATATATTGCATGATTTTCAATTGATGAATTTAAATTAAAATAGGAAAAAGAGTACATTGCATTAAAACCAACTGACTGCTTGAAAGGTGCGTAAAGATAAAAGCGCGAACGTCAGGGAGACAAAAATTTCGGGCTGTTTCACTACCATTTTTTAGTAGTGATCGAAATCATTAATTGTTACAGTAGTGACGTCATAATAAGACTTCCACACATCACACTTAATGACTAGAAATGAATTCATCACTTTATTGAAAAATAGCAACAGTTAATGTCTTTGCTTGCCATTGTAATAAAGCCAAAATGAAGAGATAAATCTGTTTTAAAATATAATAATGTCATCGTAATCAGCTGTGCAATATAAAGGAAAGCTGGGTTCTGCACGCAAATAAAGCTGCATGCATGATCAGCGAAAAAAGATTATTTAATCTTTTCTACAGAAAATATGTTCACATTTTACGCAAGAGATGTACAAACATCTCATATATATGAATATTAAAAAAAACTCTCCAAGCTTGACTATAAAGTACTGAAATTACACAAAATAATGGCAAAAATCTATACCGTATATGCAGTTTATGGATTGAATAAGGACTATATATATACACCACCAAGTTCCTAATTACTGAATCCGATTGGACGGTGCAAAACGTTTCGAGTTACCACTTGGAGGTAAGGTCCTTCACCGTTGAAGTGTGGTTCTTCCTCTGGTCATCAGATGGCGCTACATGGTTGACAAGCTCTTGCAGCGATTTCACATCTTCCAAAGCATTATGGGCTTCATATTCTTTGTTCAGAATCTTCTTCATCAGATATTCTTGACGGTACGATTCAAATCCAGACTTCGACTTCGGATATAATTCCTTGAACATTTTCAGGGTGTCCAGCACATCCTGAATGTTTTCCAACAGTTTTTCCTCCATTTTGTTAGAGACCATGGCATTATACAACACCCTGACGTCAAAACGATGTACGTTATGGCCAACCAAGGTGATCTTTTGACCCAGAAAATCGAAGAATTTGTTAAGTGCAGTCTTGATCCCGAGTGCGTTGACCTTTTCGCCCTTGAAGTACATCTGACCGTCCTTGACCTCGATCCCTGTGACCTTTGATGCCCCAGGATGGATCGGCTTTTTGGGCATGACGTACTCGTTGAACTCACCCATAGGACCAACCGCTGCTATCTGTGTGATATGGGCAGTAGGTTCTGGAAGCCAAAATAAAATGAAAAAAATCAAGGTCGGATTTAGAGGAGGTTAGTCCCTTCCGTGTAGACTTAAATATCTAGGAAATAAAATAAAACACCCTTAATATTGATTTATATCGTCTTGTACTGTTATTTTCCCTATAAAGGCAAAGAGCTATGTTTAAAGGTCTACAAGCACTTCGGTACACTTGTAAACTTGTGCTGCGCCCCCTCCCTTTCCCTAGAACCTGCATATACGCCACTGGATAGATTGTTCTTTCTGATATTTCCAAAAGTTCCTGGTATGTTGCCATTACCAGGTTCCGAGAGGAATTTTCCAAGAAAGTTTAGTTTATCACAAAAGTCTCGTACATCGCCCACTAAGTGTTGACTTTCTGACGTGAACTGTATCTCAAGCGGTCCAGATCAGTATTACAAGGGATTTATTTCCCCCTCTGTTTCTTAGATCAGTGTTGTGTTCTAACTTTAAAGATAGAATATGTGAGGGTTGCCAGTATATGTACACAAAATACATTGTTTTGCTCTTGCAAAGTGCTCAACATAATTGCGGTTGACCTTCCATGGCCCTTACCTTGCCGCATTATTTCCATGGCGGCCCAATTATGTACATCCGTGTTTAGAAGCCAACGGATTCGGCCGAGGAATTCCGAATGATGTCAAGTGTCCCGATTGCCGAACGCACGACACCATACGAATCCTTATGTCAGTATTCCGACGAAAATGCAAAACGAAATACAGAACTGTCAGCAGTGTCCTCGCAAATTACTGTTCAAATCTGTCATGGCAATTTTCTCATAAATTGTGAATTATAAAATGTACCAGGTAATGAAACACAATTATGTTTCTATAAATGTGCAGAACAGTTAGCATTTTATTAACAGCCCTTGGACTAACTTATATTGCATAAGGTTTAATTAATAGTCAACTTAGAATATTGGATCTGTAGGTGACGCCAGTATTGGAAGATATGAGAGATATGAAAGAGGCATACACACACACATATAATATATATATATATATATATATATATATATATATATATATATATATATATATATATATATATTGTTGCATGGACGTCACCCGGACATCGGAGGATGGCGCCACGAAGTGGTGTGGCCGCCCCCGTTTCCACGCTTATGGATCCACCCCGCTATCAGTGACTACTGACGCGCTTGTAGAAACATAAAAACTATTCTTGGACCATTCAGTACTGGTTTTGCAGTTCTGCCGGCGCTATCGTTTCTCTCAAGCAAAACCACAAACTTCTGCGGTTTTCTCCCATTGTTGAAAGCCTATAAAACGAACTCGCCTGCAGTACGGGGCGGGACTATTGACTTTACTACGCCACGTTACAGTTTTCCCCGGGGACCGTGACCGTGGGCTCTTGGTCCCCAAGCCCACGGAATGCCATGAACCACGCCATGAACTTTATTATTTAAGAAGAGGAGAGACTTTGTTTGTTTGGTGCCACATGGATTAATACAGGACTTCAGTTTTGTGTGTGCCCGAATTATGTGTTGATGATGGACTTCAGTTTCTCGTATACCGGATTCAGTTAAGTATTTCGTTACAGTTCGTTATTTAGAGACTCAGTTTTCGTCAGAGACTTGGTTATAAATTACGTTATGTATTGACTATTATATTATTTGTGTATGAATGTAAATATTGTAATCTAGTAATATAGTACTGTTTTTGCACCCATATTTTGGTTACGTATTCATTTGAAGAGAACGTGTCTGAGCATATGTGTTACGGTTCGGCCTGAGTTGTTTGGTGTAAAAAGGGACCGTAACAATATATATATATATATATATATATATATACAAGACAAATACTAGTATACACGTGACTGTTGCAATTAATCTTGATTAAATCCGAGAGGACGTGGTCTCACCGAGCCCTGTCGTTTCCAGGTCAAAGTACACATCAACTTGTTTCAATGTGAGCTTTGTCTCCAGCTGTTCCGTCAGTTGTTCAACCACACCTTCATCTTCCTTCTTACCTGAAATATAATAATAATAATAATAATAATTACAATTATAACAATTATATTATCAAGAACAATAATAATAATAATGATAATAATAATAATAATGATGATGATGATACTACCACTACTACTACTAATTATAATTATAGTTATATCAAAACCTTTTAATCCTTCATATCAAGTATCACTATTTATAGATAACTATTGCCGCAGCCAATAGGAAATGAGTTCCTCCCTGTTCGTGTGTGTGTTTGTGAGTTTGTTCACAACCGAAGTCACATAATCATGAAAGGAATCTCGGGAAATGATCAGGCCAGTGAAGAATCGAATAGATTTTAGTTGTCATGACACAATACTCGGATTTAGGAATATACACAAAAGAACAGTCACTTATGCAGGAATGAATATGCAAACACCGTTTTTAGAGCATCCCACAATATAGGGACCCCTACATGTCGGGAATAACATTGCTAAGAAAGCCGATTTCTAGTTATAATAATAATAATAATAATAGTAATAATAATAATCATTATTATTATTATTACTATAATATATTATTATTATTATTATTATTATTTTTATTGCCATCTGTTTGTTATTATTTATTATTATTATTATTATCATTATTAATATTATTTATTGCTATCCTTTAGTTATTATTATTATATGTAGAAGAAGTAGTAGTATAATTATTATAAATATTATTTATATTATTGCCATCTCTTTATTATTATTATTATTATTATTATTATTATTATTATTATTGGGGCTTATACAACATGAGTGTTGCAAGAAACCACTTATTTTAACCCCCCCCCCCCCACACCACCTCCCATCTATCACAAAACCCGATGCCGGCTGAAAAATGAATTTGAATGCCATACTCAGAGATGACCATTCTAAGTTATCAAAAACCGAGAAAGAGCAACTTTAAAATGTATCAAATATGTTAATAACTGCCATCAATGTAACATAAATTATGTACGGGTATTGCTAACAGGGCCGTAGCCTCCGGGGGGGGGGGGGTTGAGGTGCAAAAAAATGTTGCAAAGTTGAATATATTTTTTTCCAAGTAGGTATTGACCAATAAATGACAGCAAAAATGCACCAGAATGCAGTAGTATACATACAGACTTTCAAAATTGTCCACACCGATGGAGGGGGAAACCCCCTAGGCCGTAGGCGGCTTTGTCCCCTCCCTTCCACTTACTAACCCCTTCCCCACCCCCACCCCCACCCCCCACCCCCACACACACACACCACCACCATCACCACCATTTCGGTAAGGCTACGGCCCTGGCTAATCAATTTTGTGAAAATGTATCACCAACAGGTCTCCCACCCACACCTCCGCCAAGACCAAACAGAGTCTCCCATGCAGTTTACTGGAACACTTAATCACCTGGTTTGATGGCGCATGTTGACTTCATTTGTACAAGATTCGGCTCCGCCATGGTGCTTTCTTCTTTGATTCAGATTTAGTCTGAATAGTTAAAACTAGACCTGTATACGCTGTGTGATATCTGCTGTGACTATAGGCCTACTTGTGTACTATCCTCGGAGGCCGCGCTATAAATGCCTTCATATCTTGAAAGGGACAAGTCACACGTCATAGCTTACGTCACGGGGACGGATTTATATATATATATACATGGTCTAGTGGGTGGGCAATGTCCATATGTTCTGTATAAATACATATATAGAATGAATATCAGTATATTAGTAATGAGATATCCAATTTGGCTTTTGGTCTAGAATTTGGGCTTTTAGTTAATGCTAAATAAATACCCTTCCCCTGAAAACCCCTGTTTCTTCATACACCAGATCCCTAAATAATTAGGCCTAATGCCGTGATTCCTTTTAGACTGTTATTTAACACAGAACATAATTATGTTTTATAAGCGCCCCACCCATGTGTGCCTTGCAACGTTTTGATAATGTACTATGCCACACACAGAATACAACTATGTATCATTCGCTCTCCAGTCTTGGTCGTCAGGCACTCCGGCTTATACTTTAATATACGAGCACACAGGTATGCGATATCACGAGTATCTGATATATCGCAATACAAGATATATTCCTTCTAAAATATTCCAACGCTTTGTGATTTATCGCAATACTACACATAATCTAATACTAATGAAAGGTATACCTTTGTTCCCAATGATCTCTCTCTCTCTCTCTCTCTCTCTCTCTCTCTCTCTCTCTCTCTCTCTCTCTCTATATATATATATATATATATTATATATATATATATATATATATATATATATATATAAAAGTATATATATATATATATCTCTCTCTCTATATATATGGGCACTTTCACACAAAAGGTTGAGTGATTAGTCTCACTGGGGAGTAAAAACTGAATACCTAACAGAGCAATATTAAGTTTACCCCTGAAAAGGTATATATCTAAGCTAAAGGAAACTGTTTAGTATACCATTTTACCTGTGAACTAATAAAAGTTACATTGAATTCAGGAATTCAAACATCCCATATTTTTACAATAATCTTTTTCTCTTCACAGCTCTACATAATATAAATTTTCGCTCATTGGTTTGTTCTAATGTCTTTATCTGATGTATTTGATCATGCCCTAAGTGCATGGTAAAAAAATCTGCAATCACATTTTTTTGTTTTATGAAATTTTCATATTTTTATAAAAATTGAACTGTGCATTTTAATTATCATTAAAGGAAGTATGCTGTCAGTCTTTATTCTGACACTGCTCTGGTCAATTAGTAACAGCAATGGTGAGAGAAGTTGTTCAGCTGTACAGAGTTCAAGAAATCAGGAAATATGTTGATGCCTTAGTCTGTTGTCACTTGATTTATATGATAACGGTTTTTACCAACATTTGTACTGGAGAGGACATTATTTTAACATGCACTGTGGAAGAATTTAAAAAGAAATGTTTTTGTTCCCTCTCTCTCTTGTATTGTTCATGGATCTTTTGAACATAAAGTGAATCAGTGTCCACCTCATTTTCCAGAGGCAAGTTCATCTGCAACTATTTGGACCTTGTGGTGAAAGGAGCACAAAATAGACATACCCAATTATCAGTTATTCAGTATAATGTAAGTCAATTATGACTCCATGATATCAAATGATACTTAAAGCGAGATTATAAATATTGAATGGCTTGTACCTTTTGTTTTGTTGAAAAAAAAAATATATTTTTAACAATAATTTGGAGAACTGGTCATCTTGAAAATTAAATATATCACAGAATTTTATTCAGAAGCAGTTTTGTTCACAATCCGTAATGCAAATATAATTTGTTTTTTTGCACTCATGCTTTATTTCCAACACATTTACTTTGAATATCAACATCTATCAACTTATTTTACAACATACATTAAACAATTGGTTCATAGACAACATAGCTCACCTGAATGTAATATAAACAAAATGTTTATTGTAGACCTTGGGAAAATATCCATATATGTATATATATATATATATATATATATATATATATATATATATATATATATATATAAATATCCATATATGTATATATATATATATATATATATATATATATATATATATATATATATATATATATATTAATTTATTCAAAATTTGGGACATACATTTTTGTATCATGTGGTAACTACAGATTTGGGTCCTGCCAGTAGTATTTTACATTGTTACACAACAGTTGTGGAAATGGACATTTCAGTTGCTTTTGGCTTTTTACTTGTGAGGATTTTACCGTTAAATTTGAATTTAAAATATATAAACAACTTTTCTGAGACTTAGATAAATTGGAACCAGAAAATTAAGCATTTGCAAGAAGACAATGTCGATATCATTGTTTTCATAGACTTTGCTATGAGACTTGGTAAGATGGATGGAAAAATAAAAGCACGTTGTCAAAGACCAAGTTCACATGATGCCTTCACCCTAACCACCCCTAGCCCCAACACTGATAACTGTGTCATTTAAAATGTGTACCAGCAATTTGGGAAACCATAGTGTCAAAAGCTGTTTTACCAAACTCTTTGGTTTCACAAGTTGTTGACTTTTTCTTGAGGCAAAAGTATTGGCAAATTTGATTGTAGTTGCTCTCATGAAGTAATGATTCATAGCTGGTGAGATGGCAAGGGAACAGAAAGCACTGGTATTTTCATAAGAATTATCTTTGGCCAAAATAATTTGGGTTGATTTGTCAGCAATCATCAATATGGCACATTTACATAAAATATGTGACATGAAGAGAATTAATGATCCAGATAATGAAAGGTTAGATTTTGGTAAAAATGAAAATTAGGACTATTTCTACCGGTCTAATTTGGTAAAGAATCTTAACATGTATGTGGTTCTAGTTAAAAACAGATACAATTACACATTTTTTATATTACCCAAAGAATTAGATGAAGGGGTCTATGTAGTAAACTGCATGGTATTTATTAAAATTAAAAGTAAGCAGGTTAGGTATCCACAGTGATTGAAAGCTTCAAGAACTACCGTGCAAATCTGAAAGACTGTAGGGTTGTACATTTGACACTTTTATCCCGTGTTAAAAAAAATGTCCTCTCCAGTACATTTAGGTAATACAAAATTAAAGTCTGCTACTGTCATAATTTACATGCAGTTATTGCAGGTATGCTTTTTGTCTGCTTCTCACTTCTGTACAAAGAAGGAACATGTAAAAGAAAGGCTTTATCATGAATTCATCAATGAAGATTCATCACTCTAAACATTGGTGTGACAATGAATGGAATTACATGCTAATTTATATATATAATGAGCCAAACTACTTCCCTAATCCAGTCAGTCTATTTATATTTATCACTAGGTCAAACTTGAAGTAAATATTAAGCTTACTTGGAGAAGTATTCCTCTAGCCTGCCTCATGTTAAAAATGATTGTACTGGAGAGGACATTTTAACAGATACACTCATTGCTAAACTGGACACAGAATATTAGATGGTATGCAATGCAAACACCAGGGAATTTATCTTCCTAGCTACCTGTTACATATAAACTAAAATAGGCTTTAAATTTCTACATTAAAGTGAATTTTATCTGTATGTACTGGAGAGGACAATTTTTTTAACAGGCATATACCAGGTAAACAAGTGCCAAATCATCCCGGTCAGGACACACATACCCAGCCCTTAGTTACCAAGACATGATTAGATATAATACTGGCTGTTTAAAGCAGGATTTTGTTTTGCGACATGAGAATTACATTTCTTGTGAGGATGCAATGTACTGGAGAGGACAGGTCCCAGCAAAATTTTTTAACCAATTATTATACTGAAGGATATTGATTGGATAATTTTAACCACCAGTATGAAAGTCATGAAACTTGGAGCACTTGTAGTTTACATGTTACAGCATGTGCTGCAATTAGAATATTTCTGTTCTGGTAAACAAATTTCAGTCATATTTACATTAAATTTTTCCTTTTTTGTGAGTGAGACTCCAAAATTTGATGAAAATTACACTTAAATGGCCAGAACTTCTTAAAAAATTGGCCTAGAGTTATAAAATTTTCTGTGTTTATAGAGGCTGGTGTGGCCTTTACAAATATGATAATATGTATCATATTTCCAGCCACAAAACTTACCTGTGAACCATTGTTTAACAATTTTTCATATCCAACCTTTAGTGTGAAAGTGCCCATATATATATATATTATATATATATATATATATATATATATATATATATATATATATATATATATATATATATATATATATATATATAGAAAGAGAGAGAGAGAGAGAGAGAGAGAGATAATGAGGTGCACCTGATACACGTTTTTTGGACCTTACACTGCCCTATTGCCGGAAAACGGGGGGGGGGGGGGCTGGTTTAAGGCCGCTTGAGGCTTACATCTAACGACTGCTCCTTTATTGAAAACCACACGCTCGCCCTTTATAAGTGCAACCCCGGATGTCTCCGTCACCATCTCTTAAAGTACCATAAAATGGTGGTTGTTAACATGTTGACCTCTGATCCTCCGTGTCAAATATATTTGCTTCAAAGCAGGTTTAGGACTGCATCTCCTCTAGGGATTAAGGGCCCGTTCAGACTAGACGTTTTCAAACTACTCTGAGAAACATGCCAGCGGGGTCCTCAATTAAACGTTACAACCTTCTGTCCCTTATATTCCACTTATTTCACATACACATGCCGAAATATACACAGGTAAAGGACACACACATAAAAATTGCTGAATATGAAATCAGCCCTAGCCAGGGGTGTCTGCCAACCTCCATAAAATAGCCAACATGCATTGGTAAGGATATAGGCCTACTAAAGTGAGTATAGGTAATAATGCAATCAGCGGTTTCTGGTCACTACAGTTTATAATTTCATATTTGATAAACAAAATATACTACTGCACTATTGATAGACCGCGAAAAAAGGAACCCAGTGCAACTTTTAAAATATAGAGTCACCGCGAAAATTCATCCCCGCCGATATAAAGGCATTCACAATATATAGACTTCCCTTGTTCCGGTCAGTTCAGTTTATGTTCCTCTATATATATATATATATATATATATATATATATATATATATATATATATATATATATATATATATATATATATATATATATATATATATATATATATATATATATATATATATATATATATATATATATATATATATATATATATATATATATATATATATATATATATATATATATATATATATATATATATATATATATATATATATATATATATATATATATATATATATATATATATATATATATATATATATATATATATATATATATATATATATATATATAATATATATATATATATATATAATAATATATATATATATATATATAATAATATATATATATATATATATAATAATATATATATTATATATATATATATATATATATTATATATATATATATATATATATATATAATTTCAGATAAGAATGACAAACCACTCATGATACTGAACAAATATCCTCTTCGGAGTACAACGTTTGTTGATTGAAACCAGTCTAGAGACACATTTGACTAAAGAGGCAATCTTCTGATATTATCTGATCAATTTAAAATATGCTTTAAAAATGTCATTAGTAAATTTATATATATATATATATATATATATATATATATATATATATATATATATAGATTTCAGATAAGAATGACAAACCACTCATGATACTGCTTTGGAATCTGGTACAAAAAATCAAAATAATAATAATAACAATAATAACAACGACACCAATAATAAAAACAAAAATGATTATTATTTTATGTATAAGGATCTTTTATTAGCATCGTAATTAATTGCTTAATCATCAACATTTTGTGATTATTTTTTCAGTTATTTATTCCAACTATTTGAAAGTACATAAAAGTTTATTTGAAGTGAATAGGTCAAATATTAAGCGAGCCATAAGCATTTAGGCCTACATACCCCTACCCCCTTATCAAGGCTACCTGTCCGCAGGTGCCGTGCGAAATGACGCGGTTATCTTTTAATGGCCTAAAACGGAAGTGTATCCCAAAATAATCAATGTTAACATCTTAATTCATTAATTGGACATACTGGGGGACCTAAAATTGCCTATGTCATAAATTCCAGAGGGGACGCATGGTGCATGACCCTTCCTAGCCCATGGGCTATAAGCGATAAGCAAAATTAAAACCCAGCTGTTGAACGTCTTATTATATTGCATTGAAATGACATGATATAATGCAAAACTACTGGGATATTCGAATTTTTGTGATATATATCCTGTAAATGCAGAGTATGATTTGCTTAAAGTTATATTTCTATGCTTCGTGACACTGATACATAATTATAAATTTTAATCAAATCTCGTCTACTGATCGGAGATCAGGTCTTGTACCGTTGAAGTATGGTTCTCCCTCTGCTCAGCAGATGGCGCCACATGTGTGACAAGCATCTGCAGCGACTTCACGTCTTCCAAAGCATTGTGGGATTCGTAATCCTTCTCCAAAATCTTCTTCACCAGTTCCTCTTGTTTATGCGATTTGTGGTCAGGGTATAACTTCCGGAACATTTTCAGGGTGTCCAAAACATCCTTTACACTTTCTGACAGTTTCTCCTCCATGTGGCAAGCGGCCATGGCATTGTACAGAACCGGAAAGTCGAAACGATGTACGTTATGGCCGACCAAGGTGACCCCTTGACCCAGAAAATCGAAGAATTTGTTAAGTGCGGTCTTGATCCCGAGAGCATTGACCTTTTCGCCCTTGAAGCACATCTGACCTTCCTTGAACTCGACCCCTATGACATTACAAGCCCAAGGATGGATTCGCTTTTTGGGCATGACGTACTCGTTGAACTCACCCATGGGACCAACGGCAGCTATCTGTGTTATATGGGCAGTAGGTTCTGAAGGCCAAAATCAATTTATCAGTGTTGTATTTTAAAGTGTTTTCACAAAACATATTGCCAGAAACTAAACTTCTATTATTTATTCGTTTGTATTTTAAAGTTTTTTGTTCAAAATATTGTGTTAGAATACTGATATTGAAGCATCAAACAGGTAGATAAATTTAATTTTATTTATTAATAACTAAACGATTACTATAGAACAACAGGCCCCACTGTTTACTCTGCCTTGAAGAAACTGGTAAGGTCGGTATTGCTCAAATTATGAGTTGTGATACAATTGGATATAAAGGGCAGTCTTATAATTTGAGTGAACTCAAAATAAAATTATTCAAGTGCACAGCCGTTTTTATAATTTTATTCAACCCTAATTAGCTATGATTCAGGAGGGTATAATCTTCAGTTTATCATTTTACACGTTCGTGTATTTCGTGTATCCAAACAAATTATCTTGGTTAAGTTTTGTCTAAAGTCTGTGGTCTCACCGGGCCCTGTCGTCTCCAGGTCAAAGTACACGTCAATTTGTTTCAATGAGAGCTTTGTCTTCAGCTGTTCCGTTAGTTGTTCAACCCCACCTTCATCTCCCTTCTCACCTAAAATGTAATAATAATAATAAGAAGAATAAAATATGATTAATAAAAATAATATAATTAAAATAAGAATAATAATACTAACGATGATACTACTACTACTACTACACTACTACTACTACTATTTTTACTACTGCTGCTACTACTAGTAATAATAATATGATGAAAATTATAACAACAGAAATCTTAAATTGCTGAAGTAATATTTAACAAGACAGATTGCGGATGCCATCTGTGTAGTGAACGGTGAGTTCATTTATTTTAACCCTGTAATTACCAGATCCAGATTACCTGCTAACGTTCCGTATATACATATGTATATAAAAAATGAAGGATTCTATCCAAGAGAATATAATATATCCGATTCTTTTAGCTGCATACTCATAGGAAGCGTTACCGTTTATACGCATATTTGTTAATGTAATCACAGGCATCCATTTTCATACGCAACTGTACCGAACATTGATACGCATGCATGGAATTCTTGCTTTACTTTATAATTACCTGGTTTGCTGGGTGTGGACGTCTGCTGTAGAGGCCTATTCCCCGCCATGTTGAGTCTTTGACCGTTACTGCCTTTTTAATCAATTTGGGAAACCTGAATAACAGAACACGATTTCACACAGCTGCTGTTACTGCACATGTGCTATCCCCAGTACCTGCACTAGTTTTGCCGTGTGAACTAGAGCAGAGGTCGAATTTTAAATAAATGTCAGGGACGCATGTTCAGACAGGTTTTGGCATAATAGGCGGTGCCCCTATATACAAAGGTAATTATTGTATGTAGCATTACAATAAATATATTTATCATCAAAACAGTGTATTTTTTTTTGCTCCAGATATACATGGTTAAATTCAAAAACCCTGTTTAACATTCACTTCCCATCCACCACCTTAGCTCTCAATAAGGATGTTATTTAATATAGGGAATATCGTACAAACCATGTTTTAGTTGATGGCCGTATAAATGTATGTTTAATGATGAACATCGAAAAATTTGTATCATGCGATCGGAGCTTTTGGTTGTCATAGCTGCACAGTTTGTGTTCACATATACTGCAACAGTGACGTTACAAGTACGTCAACGACATACCCTAAATTATATATTTACCGCCCATGGTCACGTACAGACGCATATAAATACTTATTAATTACAATTTTAAAGCATGATTAAATTGATGTGATGATATCAGAAGATTTTGTCTTTAGTCAGATGTGTGTCTTGACTGGTTTCAAAGAACAAGCTATGTACTCCAAAGTGGATATGTGTTCTAAGTCAATCCCATGCATGCCAGATTGAAATATGTATGAATAAGTAACACACAAGAGATGACCTGAATTGTGACTCAGTTAAGGGCGCAATTTGATTGGGACTGGGAAAACATGTCCCCTCCCTCCACTTTTCATTCGGGGGGGACATACCATGATACTTTTCGAACATTTAGGCATTCCAACATTTTCATCTTATATGAATACTAATTATAGGTATCGCCTACAATTTTCGTATAACAGTATAATGCAATATGTAGTAGCGTATTGCGATTCGTATCGTAATATATTTTATTTGGATTAATTTATATGAAAAATATATTTTTTTGTATTTATAATCGTTTCATTCTTTAATCATCGAAGTCGAAGGCACTGGTGAATTTACTCTGACACAACCGGAGTTCTAGACAACCGATATTCATTATATTCAACCTCCTTCAGCCTTGATTATTATTAATAAATACTGCACATGTATAGGGCCTTTATAATATAGTTCTAGCAAAAGAACCTTAAATGTTATATATGTATTTATAAATGATAAAAAAGCACATAAGCACCACCAAAAATAGGTTTAGGTAATTAAAATTGAAGCAGTAAATATAGTATAAGGTGCTATATGGAAAATAAGGGTCAGTCTGAAAGGTGCCATCTTCCTCCCTAATAATAGTCTTGTATGTTTATCCAAGACACATCGAATGTAAGGATTCCAGTATGTTTGGTTTATTAATAACTGCTCATTTCGAATTAACGCTTTGTCGGCGAGAGAAGAAATGTATGATTATGAGTGACAAAATGGCAAATAAAGGGTTAACAACGGAAGGGTATGTAAACCATCGCGCCCGCATGATGAGTAGGATCATTGCCGATATCAATTACATTTAACCGGTCATCATGGCCGAAAACGATTGACGGGCCGAGCACAACTGTTATCCAAACATTCGAGCGACATGACTTCGAGATAAGCGATGGAAATACTAGCTTGGTATCAACAAAAAAACTTCGACACATCAGGTTTTTCGACTGATCCGAGTTCGACACAAAAGGAGTTAAATTAGTAAGGTTTTAACTGTTTTTTGCAGGGACTCCACTTTTGACTTCGACACATGTGGGAAATCGACTTAACCGATTTCGGCACAAAGAGGTTTAACTGTATATATAATTCGCATGCGAGTTCCTCTGTTTATGGCACCATTTAAAAAAAAGATTTTTTTATATATATTTTTTTCGTTTGGAAATTCGAGACGATTCACCTATGTAAGCCTACGATAATTTCGATAATAAGGTTCTCTGCAATTTAAGTGCTTACTTCTGAAATTATAAAACCGAAGACCATGGATATTATTTTGTCAAAGATGTGCAAGAAATGCAATATAGACTTTTCTTCAGCCAGTCATACGAGTTAAAACGCAAACAAGAATTCAAGGTCTTTAACAACAGACATTTTTTTTTCAAATAATGGCTATACTTGAAATTGAGTTATTGTGATATTACTGAAATAATGCAGGGAAATTTAACTTAATTGTCTGGTGAAAATTTGATAGATTATCTTTGACTTATTTTGATAAATATAAACATGCGTGAGCATAATACAAATTATTTTCTCTAAATTAATTACCTAACTTTAATTGTGCGCTATACGGATCAGAAATAATTACCAATAAAGCCCTTCTTCGGAATCCGTTTTTTTTTCTTTGGTTAAATATCATGAACAAATAGATAATATAAAAAAATGCTAAAGATTCTTTATATTCCCTTTATAGTTCGGTAACATATACACAATGGACACTGTTGGGTACTCAGTGTTATCGTTTAAGATTCTACCCTCAACTTTCATAAAAAAAATTAAAATAGTTATTCAAACTATTATTCTTAAAAATATTATTCAGTTCTGATAAGAGTAATCTAATAATGCATGTGATAACTTCTCGGTTATAATTCATCTTTGGCTGACCTGTAAAATTTAATCGAATGTGACGGATTACAGAATGCAAAATAAGGCTTAGACAGTTAGTTATGTTTATTGTTTTCAATGGGAAACTTTGTCTGGATTATAAGATAAGCTTTTCTACTTTTATTACTGGCAGTTCTAATGCTGCATTAGGTCTCAGCTCGACCCATGTTCCAGAATTGGGGTGTCACAGAGGTCCATGTCTAATCCACACTTTCCTTTCATGGTATTATGAATATTTATCATTGGAGAGTCACCATATTTCACTTTAATGATGTGTGCTTTCAAGTATATTTATTCACCGTTTTTCCCATGCAATGCCTATAGCGTATGTCTTCATTTTACGTCCGCCAGGAAGAATATGGTTGGCCGGATTCGGTTTGTGAGATTGTTACCTATAACAACTTAAAAAATAAATAAACAGATTTTGATTACATATTGTGGAGTGGTGATATGGTAAGAATGATTGAACTACCTATTAGATTTTAGAGGTATTCTGGATCCACAAAAAATGTAAGTATAAGGAATATTCGCCATTAAGAGATAAGGTAATACTTTATTGTCCCAGGACAGGGAGACACCGTCGTCATTTAATAGTATGAGAAAAGTACAAATTTCCAAACAAGGAGAAAGTTTGCCCTGCTCGTATGCACAGTTGTGACGTATTTTAGCCGCTTGTGTTCTGACAATCGGAGCTCTCCTGTGATGCAAGCATCAAATTGGTGAAACATGAACCATTACTCGCATATAAATAATATAGTTCGTAGGTTAACGGATCAAACACCAAAGTATTACCAGGAATCTTTCATCATTACATCACTAGTGATCCTTGTTTTCGGTAGAAGATTGTCATTTATACACAATTTATACAAACTGATACTTAAAAAGAATAAAGGAAAAGTGCAATGTAGTTAGACACTTCCATATAAGGTATTGCGTAATATACATTACCTCATTTTGGAATTGGCCCAAGGATGACACAATATAACACAAATGTTTAACAAGTTATTGCGCTTCTAAAATATTTATACACAGACAAAAAGTAAAATTTAGGATTCCAGAAGAGTAACTATAAAATAGGTTTAACAGCAGGTCATTCAATGCATGTTGTATATGGTCAAATATTCATTATTTTCTTAAAAGGATTTCTTGGAATGTCAAGAACTAATGTATTAATGCACTAGAATTTAAAAGATGTCAACATCATCTCAAAAATACTTCTGATGGAAAAGGTTTAAAGAAAAAAGCCGGATATTTTATTAGTATCGTAATTAATTCCTTAAACAACATAAACACAAAATACATTTTTTTATAATTATTTTTATCAATGACTTTTTCCGACTATTTGCAAGTATAATACAGTCTATTTGAAGTGAATATGTCAAATATAAAGCGAGCTATAAGCATTTATATACACCTAGTCCCTTATCAAGGGAACCGGCCTGCGGATGCCATGCGCTATATATGAGGCGGTTATCTTTTACAGGCTAAAAAAGGAAGATTATACCAATATAATCAATATTAACATTAATTAATCAATTGGACATACTTGGGGATCAAAAATACCTATGAGATGAAATCCCAGAGGGGTAGCACGATGACCCTTCCTAGCCTTTGGGCACTAAGCGTTTTCGCATAAATGAAAGCTTAGTTGTTAGGCAAACATAAGGAATGGTTCTCAGGCACTTTTTTTCAGAAATTAGTGCGGCCGAGCGGTATTTTATTTTTGGCCTTTTCGTGTTTCGATAAAAATGTCATATGATTAGGGAAAAGCTTGAAAATAACATTTTTTTGCTGAACAGGTAAAAGCACTACATAAATTGCATTATCTATCTTCTTGAAAGAAAGAAAAAAAAAAACAAAATAAAAATTTTTGATGCTTGGGATAAAAATTGACCCTGGTGGGTCCTGTGATTCGTAACTTTTTTTGACCTTAAACGTCTGATTTATATTGCATTGAAATGACATGATATAAAACAAAACTACTGGGATATTCGACTTTTCTATACATGTCCTGTAAATGCAGAATATGATTTGCTTGAAGTCATATTTCTATGCTTCGTGATACAAAATTATGAATTTAAAACAAATCTCGTTTATAGCTTGGAGATCAGGTCTTGCACCGTTGACGTATGGTTCTCCCTCTGATCAGCAGATGGCGCCACGTGTGTGACAAGCATTTGCAGGGACTTCACGTCTTCCAAAGCATTGTGGGCTTCGTAATCCTTCTCCAAAATCTTCTTCACCAGTTCCTCTTGTTTATGCGATTTGTGGTCAGGGTATAACTTCCGGAACATCTTCAGGGTGTCTAAAACATCCTTTACACTCGCTGACAGTTTCTCCTCCATGTGGCAAGCGGCCAGGGCATTGTAGAGAACCGGAAAGTCGAAACGATGTACGTTATGGCCGACCAAGGTGACCTCTTGACCCAGAAAATCGAAGAATTTGTTAAGTGCAGTCTTGATCCCTAATGCGTTGACCTCTTCGCCCTTAAAGTACATCTGACCGTCCTTGACCTCGATCCCTGTGACCTCTGATGCTTTGGGATGGATCGGCTTTTTGGGCATGACGTACTCGTTGAACTCACCCATTGGACCAACTGCAGCTATCTGTGTGATATGGGCAGTAGGTTCTGAAGGCCAAAACGAAATATTAAATATTGTATTTTTTCATTTTTTGGGTGTAAAAAATTGTGTTAGAAAACTTATATTGAAGCATCACCCAAAATAGATTCTTTTAATTCTACTATAGAACAGCAGGCCCCGCAGTCTTACTCTGCCCGAAAAAATTGGTAAGGTCGGTAATGATTAAATTATAATTTGTGATACATCTTGATATAAAAAGCACTCTTATAATTTGAGTGAACACAAAATACAAATATTTAAGTACACACAGCCCATCAGCCGTTTGTGTAATTTTATCAAATCCTAATAAGCTTTAGCTAAGGCGGGTAAAATCTTCAGTTTAACAATTTACACTTTCGTGTATTTGCATCCAAGAGATTAATCATGGTTAAGTTTTGTCTGAAGGTTGTGGTCTCACCGAGCCCTGTCGTTTCAAGGTCAAAGTAAACATCAATTTGTTTCAATGTGAGCTTTGTCTCCAGCTGTTCCGTTATTTGTTCAACCTCTCCCTCATCTTCCTTCTCACCTATATGTAATATTAAGAATAAGAAATATGATTAATAAATATAAAAATAATTAAAATAATAATTATAATAACGATGAAACTACTACTACCAATACTACTACTACTACTACTACTACTACTACTATTATTATTATTATTTTTTATTACTACCACTACTTCTAATAATAATAATAATAATAAAGAAAATTATAACAACAGAAATCTTAAATTGATGAAATAATATTTAACAAGACAGATTGCGGATGCCGTCTGTGTAGTGAACAGGGAATTCATTTTCTTTAAACACTGTAAATACCAGATCCAGATTACCTGCTTACCTTCCGTATATGCATACGTAACGTAACGTATATGCATACGTATATAAAAATTGATGGAATCAAGCCAAGAGAATATAATATGTCCGATTAATATAGCTGCATACACATAGGTGACGTTACCGCATATACGCATATTTATTAATGGAATCACAGGCGTCCATTTTTATTCGCAAGCGTACCGAACAGTGATACGCATATATGGAATTCTTGCTTTACTTTATAATTACCTGGTTTG
The DNA here is from genome assembly GCA_026874595.1 of Sipunculus nudus. Lineage (NCBI taxonomy): Eukaryota > Metazoa > Annelida > Sipuncula > Golfingiida > Sipunculidae > Sipunculus > Sipunculus nudus. The sequence continues at coordinate 34,983,582 of CM049318.1, forward strand.
CTGGGTGTGGACGTCTGCTGTACTGGCCAATTCTCCGCCATGTTGAGTCTGTGACCGTTGTTGCTTGTTTAATCAATTTGGAAAACCTGAATAACAGAACACGATTTCACACAGCTGCTATTAATGCACATGTGCTATCCTCAGTGTCTGTACTAGTAATACCGTGTGAACTAGAGAAGAGGGCTAGAGGTCGAATTATAAAAGGCATGAAAGTCGGTGCCCCTATATACGAAGGTACATTAACGTTTGTAGCATTGAAATCAACATATTTATCATCAAAACAGTGTACGTTTTTTGCTCTAGATATACATTGTTAAATTCCGTTTCCATGTGAAACATGCACTTCCCATCGACCACTTAAGATCTAATTTTATTTAATATATAGAATATTGTACAAACCATGTTTTAGTTGATGACAATATAATTGTATGGTTGTTCGTGAACATAACAGAAATTTGTATCATGCGATCGGAGCTTTTGGTTGCCATGGTTGCCCAATTTGTGTTTACATATACTGTTGCAGTGACGTCAACAACATACCCCGTATTATATATAAAACGCCCACGGTCACGCACGCACGCATATGTATAAATATATATATAAATTTACTAATGACATTTTTAAAGCATATTTTAAATTGATCAGATAATATCAGAAGATTGCCTCTTTAGTCAAATGTGTCTCTAGACTGGTTCCAATCAATAAACTTTGTACTCCGAAGTGGATATATGTTCTAAGACTCAATCACATGCATGCTACATGCCACCTTAAAATATTTATGAATAAGTGACGCACAACAGACGACCTGAATTGTAACACATTTAAGGGCGCAATTTGATAGGGATTATTATTGAATACTAATTGTAGGTATCACCTACAATTTTCGTATTATAATATTATGCGTTATGTGGTAGCGTATTGCGATACGTATCTTCATATATTTTCATTGTATTAATTTATATGAAAAATATATTTTCTTGTATATACAACACATTAAATATGTTATTCATGCATTATCATATTAAGTATAATGACAGTTTGTTTTAATACGGCTTAATTATTCAGCATTTTCCTTTATGCCTTACATTCACAAGTACGAGCTTTCTGTCATTTATCAAGGCGTTGGCTATTTCGTGAATAATGAACAAGGCCTTTTTCAAAAAAGGTGTTAACATTTTTCTGTATGTGTATTATTTACATCTGGATTTGATTGGCAGTTATGATTTCGGGTGCACTAATCAGGTGCAAGTTTATTCATTATACACGAAAAGAAAGAGCGGTTTGAAAGCGTACGTAGCTGCCAACCTCGTATAGCGCCATTTCTACCCTGTGGCATGTATACGGCCAGTTTACTGGATTTCAAGAGTGCCGTAACGTCCTTCATCGAGGAACGTACTTTATAGAAGACTGGTAATCCGCTCTATTATTGGAAGAGAAGCAGAATTGAGCGGGGTGCAAGTCTTAACTTTACGGCTCAATCGGGATGCAAATATTTTCGTCATATCTGACAACGCCCCATGGCCTACTAGTACGCTGTCACTTGACATAAACAAGATCAATCATTAGATTTATTAGTGTACTTTCGAACAACACTTGAGCGAGAAAATACCTTTCAACTCAGCATATTGTAAAATCCTTCCGCAAGTTTGTTGAATTTCTGAATGCATGAACACAGGCATGGCTTGCACGTGTTACTACACGAGTTTGAAGACGTCTTCATTGTTTATTGCTATTATTTAAGAGGGAACATATAAATTATGAGAAATAACAAACACGAAGTAAATATATTTTATTGAATGAAACATCCACATACGTAACTGAATTCCACGATGTTTATCATCGTAAGGGGACAGACCTTGCACGACGCAGCGTTGGCAGTCAGTCACTCAAACCGGCATATGGACAGTGTTACATTTGTCCCTGTGCAGGGATGTTCCATGTGTTGTTGACATTTGGTTCGTGTAGCACGCATATTTCGTTGCCATGACAGCATCGCCTGGCCGAACCGGGCCGGCCCACGCGTGAACCTTAATGTGTAGAGACACGGGGTTCGTAGTTCTAGATGTTTCCTGTAACGTGTGTGTACTATGTATTATATTAGATTCTTTGGATTGTTCGGGAAGTGTAAAGTTCTCGGCTTGTGGTGAGAAGTTATAAATAGGGGACTGTGTTTTAAAGCCGGGGGAGAGGTGAAAGAATACTCCACCGGACACAGAAGCGTGTAAGTCAGTTTGTGGGACCTATTCCGATAAGTGCGGCAATTATAGATTTTCTTCTGGATTTGTGACGGATCTTATATAGTCTTCAGTTTGCTTTCGGGATTTTGACAAGAACTTCACTTTGGGATTAAAGCGGATTGATTTTGTGAATAAACTGGACTGTTATTCTCTGAGAAGATTTATGTGAATTGTTCATCTGAGTTATATGCTTTAAAGGACCTTTTGTCGCTGTGACAGTGGTGGTATCTAGGTACTGTGCACTTTGTTTATTTTACTGTGTGATTGTATTGCTTTGCTGTTATACTGCTTTTATACTGTGTAATTGTATTGATTTAGTGTATTGTAATGTTAGGGTTGAATAAATAATAGTTATTTGTTAACAAAAAACCACTGACTTCTGTATTAATTCCCTTAGACATTTCACGCTGCCTAGTGTTACAGAATCTTTATCTCCATGACGAAGTTTATGTTCGTCACACATAAGTGATATGTTGATATTAGGTTCCGTGACAACAGAATACGTCTCTCTTGTTTTATTTATATTATTTCAAAGAGAATAAATAAATTATGAGAAATAACAAATACCAAATAAATTTATTTTATTGAACGCTACGTCCATAAGTGAGGTTAGGATGACTCATCCCTTAGATTTCTAAATGTGATCTCCTTTTCTTAATATGAATCAGGTGTGGGGGGGGGGGGCATTTATTACCGGCGGGGCGCTTATTACGTCAATTACAGTAACTGAACGCATGTGGCAGTTCCTATTCTAGAAGTAGCAATTTAGGATGTGAATACAGCTGGACCACCCACGACGTACACATATACGCATTGCCGGCTGACCAGTCCACTACATATCCACATATCTAATTACTAGTATAAGTAATATTGTAAAAACTTGTATGTGTGTTAGTCATAATTTAATGAACCGTGCCACTGTGAGCATTCACTCGTGAAAGCATCATGAAAGGCCCTACTGCATTATGGGAAAAGGGGGGGGGGGAGGGGGTTGGGCGCTATATATATCGCTATCTGCTTGCTGTATGCTTGCAATTTACACATACACATACAAACACAACCCGTTATTACTGTGTATCAAACCCTTACCAAGTTTATGCACACATATATGTTTACTTACCGTTAAATTTGGCCGCTGTTTACGGGATCTTTTCCCATGGAATAGATGCGTATATACATGGGTCATGTGTTCGTGATTAAGCTGTTACATACACTGTGCAAGTATGAGAAACTAGGTTTCCAGGTGGTTACACAGGATCACACAAGGCAAGTTATTATATAGAAAGCTACAGAGGGTCCTTGTAATGTTTATGTGTCGGTCCACTGAATGTGGGCCTATATGTCATATAAGCTAATGTAAAGGTATACATGTACATCACTTGGAGAGTACATCTTCCATAAAGTGACACTGATACCGCCACCTAGGGCTTTAAAATCAGGGATGCTCTATGAGTATCATGTTTTATCTGCCTAGCTAGTTAAATAATAAAAATAAAAAATTATTTTATACAGCGTTAAACCACATGGATGCTATAAAACGCTTTAACCATGTTACAATACATATAAAAAAGCCTAGCCCAGAAAGAATACGATGTGCTGTATAATAATAATTTCGCCAAGTACTTTAAAAAACTAAATATTCAGTGATCATGTATCACTAAGAATTGCACACAGATATTCAACTAAAAACAAGATGATTTTAAAAATAACACACAATCAACAGCATCTATTGTATATATGGATTTTCAACTTTTTTGTTAAAATCGAATGTCGCTTTGGACTTTAAATGCTGATGTAGTTTAATCCATAAGCCAAGCCCAGAATAAACGCTCGTTTAATATCTAAAGTTGATCTAATATTTAGATCGGTTAAGTCGGTTTAGATGAGACAGTGGCTTCAATACAGGGGGATGGGGGATATATATCCCCTTCTTTTTGGCAAGGAATGGGGGGGGGGGGGGGCAGGAGGGGGGGGGGGGAGGTCATGGTACTCATCCCCCGCTATACAGCGAATGATATTTTTATATTGCAAATGAAATATATTAATATTTTTATAAATAAACTTTGGTTTCATTTATGAGTTTACTATGAAATATTATATCTAAACCTGATTTAGAATTAGCTTATATTGGAAATTTGATACCTTATTTTATAAAACCTTATAATTCATTGTAATATATTTGAATTGAGATTAAGTATATATATTTGAAATGTGTCATACACTACAGACGTTTAAAAAGTATATATATATATATATATATATATATATATCAGTGTGTGTGTGTGTCTTCAAGTCTTCCTCCCCTTGGAAAATAAATTGACGCCACTGAGATCACCTGACCTAAGGTACTTTGAAAGTACATAGGAAACTGTGAGCTTACCTTGATGTGCAGGGCCCCACCATGTATACATTTATATACCATCACACACATTACTCAATACGCTTGTAGGATTTTTCCTACGGATAAAATAGAACAACACGGCAATTAAAATCTTATATCTCCAAATGGCAGAGGGGTCTGTCGGGATTTTGACTAGCCGTGACAAACACGACTCAGTTAGGACCCCCTACTGAGTCGTGACACAAGCCAAATTGAGAACCGCCCTGCAAGTCCATGCCACGCTTTATAAACAGTATCTCCGCATACATTCAGCAGGCAAACAGACCACAGGCAGAAATCTCCCGTACATGCAGAACTATATACGAATATATTAGGTTATAACGGGATATTTCACACACATTGTAGGTGTCATTGGAGAGATAGGAAAGTTATTAAAAGGTCTAGTGGGTTTATTTGAAGTGACACGATACTTGTAAGCAATGAGGCGTTGTCAAAAACGACGAAAATATTTGCATCCTCATGGGGCCTTATAATGCGATACTCAGAGTTAGATGTCCAGGCAAAGTCAGTGATCTGGCCATAATGGCAGAGGGCCGATCTGGCGCTAGATTTTGACTCCGAGTCCTACATCACAGAAACACGCATAATTTAACTTTTAATCAAGGGGAGTTTGTAAAAGAATTACAGCTCTATCATATTGTTTGTACATCTAAAGGAATTAGAAAATGGTCAATATTTTAGCAGAAACATCTTTGTCTCAAAGGCAGGGCGTGCTATCGGTCAGCATATTCAGGTACAATACGTATTGCGATATACTTAAAGGGATACCCGATACGGGTCATACGCATATTGACTATTGACGATAAGCTTCATTTTTGTGTATCGTTATTGATAAAAAGCCCTTCGGATAAAGTTTTTTGTTCATATATAAACAAATAAAAAAAAACGCAGTATTAGTACATTATCGCTCACACGCTCCAACTTGTAATGGAAGCACCGAGAACTTTTTATACATTCCTCATTCAGCCGACCATACGACGATAAATGATCATATTTAAGATTTAAAAAGTTAATATAAGAACGCAGCTTAAGCTTTATAAATGACTTACATTACAGTTTAGGTTAGAATTGTATGACTTGTATCTAGATTTGTGAGCATTTGTTTTTGTGTTTCATGTATTCGACGATACAGCACGCACAGCGTATCGGTAACCATATCGATGTGGCGAATCGATTTATAAGACCGCAAGTCATGTGACATAGTTAAGGTCAGTGGGGACACATACCCGCTATGGCCCTACTACACATTGCAGCCAGGCGGGCAGACAGATATCAGCACAGGCTGCAACTTGCATGATTGCATCTTTACATAGGCAACCACAGCCAGATTAGAAATGAAGTGTCAAAGGAAGAGGATATGAATAAAATTCGCCCCCACTATCGGCCGCCGAACGTATCAAAACCTAGGCTGATGATCACATGATAGATGCGGCTGCTTGCGGCATCAGTCGATCTACTTGCCAAACATGGTTTTACTTCAATTGAGGTATTATATCTGCTAGAAGCAGAAGATATCCCACCAAGAGCGGTCGCCTCCCTTCAGATTCAACCACAGCGAACGATACCACAGATTCCCGCCATGCGGCATGCGGCCCTACAGTCATCAACCACGCCAGCGGTCCGAGAACAACAACCCAATATGGCCTGAATGTCGGTGGGAAATCCAAGCTTCTCTGTGCCTGACGCAGCGATAAATACTGTGACAAATACCGGGAGGCTGGCATCAGGGGAAAAAGTATATACTACGGAAATTTTTGGACTGTACCAGCAGGCCCGGTGATCCAAACCAAGGAGAGAGGCCACCACCCGCTGCACCGGAAACCGGCGCCATTGTGGACCAGCAACGCGATGACCGTCCCCATGGGACTTTAAGGATCTGATAACCGCACGGATTTACCAAGGAGCAGAACTGCTGCGGCAATAACAGATCAACAAAGACCAGTGCTAATTGACTCTTTAGATTACGCACCCGTGTGGTTAAGACTTTGGACAGCGAGGATTGCGGTCAAAACGGGACGCTGTCCCACAAGCGTGTGTTCTTGAGTCCAGCTACCTCATCATTACGCCTAGCCCTTACAGGGCGTTGTTATTCACGTTTGCTACTTAACGTAACGTGTAATATAAAACGTGATTCCTATTAGGCCTACCTATAAAGGTAACTCAATACAAGATCTTTAAACAAAGATAATAAATAAAACAGTTGGCCAGAGAGCCATAAATTAGTTAATTATATTAGTCAAGCCATTAATTTGCATTACCAGTTGGCAATACCTGTTCTAAGTGTTGCGACACAGCAAGAGCAAGTTTGATGGCTCTTTATGTGGGAGGAAATGAGTCTTAACCATTGCATCGTCTGGGTTAGTCTACACATTACGCCACCAAGCAACACTGTTCCTTAATCCTTACCATTTCAGGGGTTGCCGTTACATATAGGCTTCTGTTGTGGATACCATCCACGTCCGAGCGCAAGCCTGAGTCCAAGCTACCCGAGTCCCAGTTCATGCCTACCTTCTCCAAGCCATCCAGAACCTGAGTCTTGGTCAGAGTACAAACTCCTTCATATTAAAATAAATTCAAAATGAAAATTTGAGATTTCTATGGGTATTTTTCGCAAGTTTCCATGTGCTTTTTACTTAAGTGTTGAATTTTATTTAGTTAACGGTGCGTGCAGAGCTAAAGCTTGGTAGATATAGTCTTTTGCAATATTCTGTAAATAGCTCGCACATGTATAAAAGTCTAATAGTATGTGACATAATTTTATTTTATTCTCGACCTGAGAAGGATTCTGCCTGATATTTGTCGAGTCAAGGACCCAGAGTTCTAGTAAAATCCCGAGTCCAGGCCACTTTAGTCCAAGTCCGAGCATGAGTCGCTAAAAGTCTTACTCGAGTCCAAGTCCGGCCCCATGTCATATATCGCTGGTGTATTCCAGTTTCAGTAAAACAGTTTTTAAATACTGGCGGGCAAGACCAGGTTACCATTGTATGAACTACGGGTGACACTTGATTAAGCGCGGTTTAAACATCACCCATACCGCACTGTTTTACCACTTCCCTAATAAATACCTCGTGCGAATTTATTCATTATTCTGCAACGTACAACGTCGTCCCAATGATATATTTTACATGGAAATTAAAATATATTGTGTTGATCAAGATTGTATAATTTTAATGGATTGTTCCTTACGTGTTACCCGTAAAGTTGTTACAACCAAACCAACCAACGAACCATGAAGGAAACATAATACCTCCCTGGAGGAGTTTTAGACTACCAAAGGCCTTTCACGTCTGCTTGGTCACAGATCAAAACGTATTACCGACGGTTTAAAGTACAGTAAAATCTCTCTTAATGACCATCTCGGTTTTGCGACCACCTCAAAATAACGCCACTTTCCCCGGTCCCAAATATTGTTTGCTACTTATATCACATCTCGTTAAGACGACTACCTCGAAAAAAATAAATCACTTCGATTGTAGCCGTAATTTTGAGTTTTCACTGTATATAAAATTGGTACAGATGGATACTTTGACAATGACATGAATGTTTATTGATCACTCAGTGCTGACAGTATGGTGCGTTGGAGTTGACTTCCAGATAATATATGCCAGAAGAACCGTAAACGTCTGCTCCCCAGCCCATAGTGTGACATACACCTCCACAGGAAGAACAGGAGCTCTGAAAAATATATGAAAGTACATCACCAATACACCTGCAAATTAAAAAAAAAAACATGCCATCATCTAATAATCAAGTTGCCTCACAACATGCCACTTGACCTGTGACATCACGAATTTTAAACAAGGCAACACCACCAGCATAGAGACTCGTTTGCGCTTCCTCTACGCACCCAGCAAAACAATAATATCGCAATATTTAGATCAAAGATCAAGTCAATTTGACCAATTTATAAAGGCTTGTTACCTATCCAGTTTACGTGACCTGTGACCTTGTTCATTCGACATGTGAAACGTTTCGCATACTGTGAACTTTAAACCTCGGGCACGTTGGATTAAACTGGTCCTCATTATTTTGGCGACACCACAAGCAATCAAGATAGAAAAAAAAACCTTGCTATTACCGGCCGGGTGGTATTTTGGAGCAAAGTCTGTGCGCGACGGAAGATTGCTTATATACAGGGAGATGCAAAATATGTAAAAACGTAAAACATAAATAATTAGCACAGAAACGAATAAACAGGAAGTTAATACAGGTTTATATTATAAATTGCATGAAAATACATGCCAGGTACAGTAATATTACGGAAGAACCACATTTAATATATTTCAAAATAAGCATAAGTACATATAATACACCTTAAAGTACATTGAAAATACATAAAAACTTAAGTTTTAGATGATATCTTTATAATATCCCATGAAAGAGTTTAAATTTAATTAGAGTATATCATTAGCGAGTATTAATAATAAATCAGACTGCATTTTATTGTATAAAACAACATGAAAACTAGAATACAGGCAGTTGGAAATGGACGAAATATATCTCCAAATTACAGGACGTAACTAAATGAGGTCATGAATGTCTTCTGATATTTTTGGCATCAGAGATGAAATAAGTATCCCCAATTTCACCCTTAAATAGGCCTTTTCTATGGACCCCTATCTATTGTGACATGCATTCTACATATTTAGTGAATACTGGAAACTAAGATGAATAAGAGTGAAATATATATATATATATATATATATATATATATATATATATATATATATATATATATATATATTGCTCTCTCAACTAAGACGCAAGTTTATACTCAACGCCAAAACAATTCTATAAATGGCATCACTGTATGAGAAAAAAAAACAAGATCAAATGACATGCAACATTTCAGGTTAGTAATTGAATCACTCCCGAGATATGTACGATTTTCTAAAAAAAAAATAGATGTGTGTAACTTCCACTCAAGAATGGATGCCACGCAAGGGAGAAAAGTCAGAGGTTATCCCGATTCGGTAAGGGAACAGCTCACCCCCTTAAGGCCTCGGCTTCCAGATTTCTGTTTTTTATTCACTTTTTTAGTCCGTTTTCGTGCTAAATATCCAAAGTGGCCGCTTTTTTAAACTTGACCTTTGGAGAAATATTGGTCATTGGTGACAGCTACAGCCTATCCAAGCTAGAACTTGTGTGTATTTGGGGAGGGGGTGGGTAGGAAAACCGGGGCCTGGAGGGGGTAATGGGATCCAGGGTCGCAGTATCTACATACCGGGGTGTTCCAGTTGTCGGTACATATTTGTCGTGCGTGGAAGCAGCTGTTATAGACGGATTCAACGAAGTAGTGAGGTGCTCTGGCGTGACTGCAACTCACAACGTCGCCTTTGGCTTCTGTAAAATAAAGAATCTTCAAGGGTCACTCTTGAAGAATACAAATCGTTTTTTAAGATATAGCACAATTGGCAAAAACCCACATATATATATATATATATATATATATATATATATATGTATATATGTATTTAAAATCAATCTAAAGGTTATTTTAAATTCATTAAAGGTAATCTTTATTTTAAACTTGGTACATTGTTCTCTACAATGGTATACATACTTCATTTACTTTTCATTCATTTTAACATGATTTTGTCATACTTAATAAATGAGTTTTGAGTGTTACAATTTAAACCACCAAGTTAAAGTAAGCCACAACTCAGTTGACTAATATAATACTACATTACAATATCTAAACTTGTATTTTCTTCCCCCCCCCCCTCTTCTCTGTGTCTTTCTGATTGAAACTGAAATTTTATTTTTTTTTTAAATCAAAATTGAACATTTAAGTTTTATGGTAGATAAAGAATTGATAGAGGAAAATCAAAACGACATTTTCAAAATATTGTCATGTAGTTTAATATGAGCCCCTGAAATTTTGCTTGCTGTTACTAGTAATTAAAATAGCTTACTGTTTAAAATTTAAAAAATGTTAAAGTGTCATATGAAAATGAAGGAAATTTGAAAAATCTGTATGTCATCGGAAAGAACCTCGTAACAGGTTTTAAACATGTATGTTGATTTAAAACAACTTTAGGATTGATATTAAATTATTTAATTAAATATTGTTCGAATCGTTCTGCCTTAGGAACACCTGCCCTGTGGAAGGCTGTTGGCTGGCTTGCTACATTGTGAGCAGTATTTGCACGATTGGCAACTGTACTATTACAGTTTACAGTTTGCACCAGAACTAGTCACAATTGCCATCTGTATCATGTCTGAAAGCTAGGTTCTGTAGTAAACATAAACTATTTATTTTACCTGGATTGTACAACTAGTTATGATTATTAAAACGAGGAACTCTCCATGGCACGGATGTTTGCACTTGGTAGTCTGTCATGGAGGGAAAATCGGAGAAAACAACCGACCGACCTTGAACGGGCTTCTACAACCCACTCTCACAGGGTCACCTGGAATCGAACCTGGTTCGCGAGTGGAGATGACCGAGCGTTTCGCCACTCGACTTTCCTAGCCAGCTGGCCCCGTAATACATGTGGGACTGTGTTTTATCCAGTGACATGCTGGTATGCATGATCGTATGGTGTACTTATGGATTCTGTCACTGGTCAATACCATGTCTACCTCAAAGTTTCTTTTGATACAAGACTATTCGCAACTCAAGACCGACCCCCCCTCCCCCGCAATTTTCAACCATCCTACTCCCGTTACTCTTCTAGTGAGAATTAATGGTTTAATTAATTAACATTTTACCCATTCCTCATTTCACACTTAAAGACTAAAGACCAATTTGATCCGAAATCGACGGATGGCGCTGCATACGATACCCTGGCGAAATCAACCGCTCGAAGCAGTGGCGTAGTTTCTGATAGAGTACCCTTCGCGAAATAATGTCGAATTCCTCAGGATTCCTAGGGAAATATGTCTCCCATTAGGACACTTGGCATCGTTCTTAGCACTGTAAGACTAAAGACGGGCTTTCCCGGGACGGAGGAGCTGCATAAAATGGCCTAAAGCCACCAACGTTAAATTGTTTTTATTTTAATTGAAGTGAAGTTGGTGCTCAAGCCGGTCACAGCACATAGCCGAAGCTATGTCCGCAACGGCTCCCTTGACCAGAAGTTTGACAGTTTGAAATCTGTAATGGAAGGTCCGGGCTTAAAGGCGAGTTCACAGTGTATACAAATGACGTCAGTGTAGTGAGAAAGGTGGAGGAAGCCGGAGTACCCGGAGAGAACCACCGACCTTGGACGGGCCACTACAACCCACTCTCATGGCAACACCTGGGATCGAACCTTGGTGGTCAACGGAGAGGGTCGGGCGTTTTACCGCTCGGTTGTCCAGGCGCCACCACCGTTAATGATAACATATATTTTTTTCAGGCCACTTGGTACATGAGCATCAATACTAAGGTTAGTTCTCAGCGTTTCCGCTTGCAAACATATGTTGTTGCTAACTCCGGGAGGTAGGTAATAACTAGGTGTTCGTTCATGCCCGTTCGTGATTGTGTGTGCGTGTCTAGATGAAGGTTCACAACACCACTCATGCAATCATGAACAAATTAAAAGAAATGAAATGTTCAGAGCATTTAAAAAAATTGGCTTATGAAAATCGATCACATGATCAGGATTCAGGAACGGCATAAAGGTATATTCACAAATGTACGGTCACTAATGTACGCAAGAACCTGGGAACAGGGCCGAATATGTAAATGCAAAGACGGATTTTAGAGCATCGCGGAGGCTTGCATTCCTGATAATGCAGATTTATAGTTTTATATATGATGTTTTATTGCTGTGATGTTCCAGTTACAATTCAATATAACTTTTACATATATAGCAGCATATGCTTGACTGCTGATCAGCTTTTTTAAGCAACAACACCAAGTACGTTATTTCACTCTGCATATTTTAAAATAAAGCCAAAATAGCAATGTTCCCAAACAGAAAAACAATCGATATTAAATGTGCCACCCTATGCAAGGCTCAATAGATCATTGTCTGTACAAATGAATACCTTATCTGTTTTCAAAATATATGTCAGTATAGTGAAACCCCTCCAGACGACTACCCTTCTGACTATTACGCCCACCTCCCCATCACAACCGTATTTATAGTCGCAGCCGCTCATATATCGTGAAGTGTACTGCGGCTATATTTGTCCACTCACGCTCCTAAAGGCTGGAGGGGACCAATTTTTTTATATGCTAGCTACCGATCTCCATAAGAGGTCGCTACATTTACAGTTAATTATGTCAAAGAACTTGTCTAGGCCTAAACTGCGCAGAATCTGACACAAAAGTTCACCTCTCTTGGTGAAATTTTATGTGAATTAAAATTCAAACCCAACAAAGCATTTTGGCTTCTAAATACACAAGCGGTGTAGGTATAAATATAGTGAAGAGGGTATTTACTTATGATAAGAATTAAATAAATATTGTTTTTTTTGTTGTAAGAGCTTAATGAAATTAAAACAGAAGGCGTTTCCTTGAATGTTAACGAATTTCGATTTTAAAGTTTGACAGTTGAGACAAGTAGTCCCGGCCCTCCTACTATGCCTAACTGGAAAAGGTTCTTCTTGAGTGGAACGACCTCTCGCGGAATGATAGTTTTTAGCTAAAGATAGTTTCCCCCATAAACAATGTATTTCTACTCTTCCCGTACACTTAAATTTAAAAACATTATCTTTGTAATAGGGCCAATATCAATTCTCCGAACCAACACAAAGACAGTTGGAAAACGAAAGGCTTAGGTATAATCTACCGATTAAGCAGAATCAATGCGTGTATGTTTTCAAATCCAACTGAATGACTAAAATCCAAGAAATCCCGTGTTGAGGAAAGGTTTGACAAGGGTGACACGGGGCCATGACCCGGTCAGGTAGAGTTAGTCCCTTACTATTAGCATTAAAAGTGATGATTTAAATAGCCATAGAAATGTAGACCGGTACCCCGCTCTATTTTGTTTCTCTATCAATCTATGATTGGTAGAGAACTATAATACAGCGGGTTACCAGTCTAATAGAAACGCAGCGGGGTGATCTCTGATCTATACCTGGATCTATTTGGTCGTCATTTTTCAGCTGTGTACCACAACCGGGCTGCATTCCTCCGCCGTTGGGATAGAAGTCAGCGTGTCCAAGACGTTTGAGGGTGCCGTAGTTCATGACGGGGCCGCCTGCGCCGTGGGTATGGATGACATCAACAAAGTTAGCGTCATTCAAATTTAGCCCGGCTTCATTTGGATAGTTCTCATACTCAGGGCCGGCTGGATCAAGACCTGAAAGACAAGAAACACATTTATAATATTTCTTTAATATTTCATGCAGGGGCTTCAATAGGGGGATATATATCTTGAGGGAATGGGGTATATATCCGACACCCTTTTGGCAAGAGGGGAATGATCAATGTAATCATCCCTCACTATTCAGAGAATAATATTTCTATATTACAAATGAAAAAAAATAATAATAAAAGTAATTATATACTTAGGTTCCATTTATGAGTTTACTGTGAAATATTTTCAATCTTCACTTTGTTTAGAGTCAAATTTTACTGGAAACATAATACCTTCTTTTCTAAATCCTTATACTTCAATTTGATATATTTGAAAATGTCATAAAGACGCAAATAAGGTATATATATATATATATATATATATATATATATATATATATATATATATATTCCTGTATCATGTTTCTTTCTAACTTTAAATTGATTTTTTTTAATTTTGATTTAATAAAAAAAAATTACTTTTCATTTTTGTACGAGAAGGAAACATGGTTGAGGAAAGTCAAGAAAACAGTTTTGGGATGTTGTGATTTAGTTTGACATTAGCCGACTAATAGTGGTTTGCTATTATTGGTTGCTTTATATCATGTTCCTTATTAAATTTTAAAATGGTCAAAATTTCATATGAATATTAATGTAAAGTTCATAATTACATATACCAAACAGACCACTACAGCAGGTTTTCGATGACTTATACTTCATGGATCTAATATTAATTTCAGATGCCTTTTGGACTGATTTTCATTCAAGCTGATTTTACGGTGCTGCTTTTCTGTATTAGCGTATATTTTAATATTATCCAGATTTATTAAGGCCGACAAAGAGAGGGAGTGGCCGACACCGTCCGATAGGTAGTGACCTCTTCTGGCTTTTTCAGAAACTACCACCTCAAAGTTATCTCAAACGCGAGATTCACAAACCCAGTTATGTTGTTCATCACTGAGAATAGAGGAAACGTTTATTACGTAAGAAATGTCTCATGGGCCTGTGTAAGCATTGGTTCAATTTAATTTAATATTTTTTAAACTTTTTGTCTGGGACCCTTGACATGTACAATATATATAGCTGGGAATATGCTTTATACGTCAGCTTATATAATGTTTATGATTTCTGAAACAGATGTTTTATTTTGATTTTAAAATATTTTAATGAAATGGAAAAAACAGGTAAATATCCGTGGTTTGTTTATTTAGAGTTTTATCTCACAACACGCATTCTACAAGATATTATAATATAAAACACATACATAAAATACTCTAAAGGTTTCTCATATAAATAGGCTAACGAATAATACGTAATTTAGAATAGCATATGAAGAAAAATCGGGTGCTTTGGAAGCATAAATGAATCAGAAATATCCATTTAAATTCAAAAATATATAAAACCACTAGAATAAAGCTTTCATAAACCCACACTATAGATAACATTTTTAGTTTTCAGAATATGTGGGTGTAAACGGGTGCCCGAGCAACAGTTTAGGTAATATTAAAGAACAACTGAAACAGTTTTGAAACGGAATCAATTCCGAGACCTTTCATATGTAAACACAAGCAGTATACCCGACATGCGACTTTAGACATCCCGGTTTTAGTATGTACACAAATAGCAGACCCACAAGCAGTTTGGATTTTTTTTTGGGAGGTCACTGCTTATATGATAAGAGTAATAATACAGCTAGGGAACAAGGGCACGCGATAAGGACAAGGTGGTACTCCGATGACAGTCACTAGTTGAGACTGCCCATGCGGAGAGAGATTGTAGTCAATTAGACGCAAATCTTCGAATATTCAAGCTGAATTAGGAAAAACGCTCTGGAAATGACAGCGCCCACATCAACAAATTATAGTAGGACACATAGTCATTTGTAAAAGTGTACACTTACCGATAATAAGTATATATTGACTTACCAATAATGCGCTGGAACTTGTACGTTTTACCAGCGTGACCGCAAGTGTGACCTCCCAGACTGTGACCGACGCAGAAGAGGTTGTTTCGGTTCAGACCTCGACTCACCAAGAACTGTGCGACCAGGCCAATCTCAGCTCCGGCGACACGCGTGTTTGATGCTGACTGGGGGTAGTACGCCTCGTTTGCGCCGCCTCCCCAGCCAGTAACAATCACGTTATAGTCCCCCTGTGTATAGAATGGTAATTATTACTAAATTGATTATTAAAAAAACATCATTGTCATCGTTGCCGTCATCAGAGTTATAATAATCTTCATCGTCGTCGTCATCGTTATCACCATCATTATTATTATCCGCTTCATCATCATTATTATCATCATCTTCATCGCCGTTGTCGTCATCATCACAATAATCATCAACATCATCGTCGTCGTTATCAGGGTTACCATCATCAACATCATCGTTATCATCATCATCATCATTTTCAACAAAACCCCTATATTAACAGCTTATTAAAATTGTGAAGGATTGATGAGAAGTTGTTTTGTGAGACTTAGTAATATTTACTAAATACCAGAAAAGAGAGAAATTATGAAGCTATTTTCCCCTGATCAATTACAAGAGTTTACAATATATATATTGTATGTAATGGAAATTCTAGTCTATGATTAGCAGATAATGTAAAAAGCCATATATTGTACACCAGTCTTTGAAATATACGTTAATTATATTATCTGACAATGGCGACATGTTTTTTTCGTAACCTGACTTACATTAAATAAAGATAATATCTTGACATAATTTCCGTTAAAATAACCTCTTGGAGTTTAGTTCCGCCTACCAATAACATGTGGAAGGCCTGCTAATATGATCGCCAGACAAGTACAACAATGACATCTGGCGGCAAATGAGACGTACTAAAGTTTTTAAGGTGACCAAAGATGTCATTGCTTCACATATCCTCATGCACCAAAACAATAAGTGACCTTCCAACTTCCGCACATGCGCAATCACAGTTCACATTTGCTCAAGCTTGACAACAGTGCACGGATACCGTGTTTACTAATAGCTTGTAGAAAAAGAAGTTTACACATCCATCACAATGAACTGCATGCCATTAAAACTGTGGAAGTGGTTAAGTTTGCATGTCTGAATTTTCGCGCCTTTTTTTCATTTTACAGCATAAGCGCAGTTTGAATTTCGTCAAACGGGTCAGTATGTATGGGTAATTCTTTTTTTATTAAATTATTAAAATATTTAAATGATTATATGAAAGACAGGTTTGTACCGCAACCCACTTCCACCAAACTAGTTCCGGCTGACGGGCGACCGAGTACCGTGACCACAAGGTGTAAACAATATGTAATTACCCGGGACTAATCACGTTTGGTGATGCAATTGTACTGCACCAAGCCACTTTGTTTGACATCTGAATAATTTGTAGAATCGCTCTACAACAACAACAGCTGTGATTACTAATTGGAAGCAGGACGTTGCGTGTGGGTTGTATGTAGCCTGCGTTGTATGCATTTACGCGCGATCTTAATTAATCACAAATCTAGCTCCAATTAAAAGAGCAAAAATAAAAGCCCCGCTAACAGATCCACCGCCACAGTGTATAGCCAAAGTAAGTAAAAATCCCTTAAAACCCAACATATAAGGCAGATGAACAGATATAGTTTTATAATTTTCACCACAGGTATACGATTCATAAATGACGTTGTGTTGATGGGTCGTCTTTTGCACGAAGGTTTAATTTTCCCGATAATTCCCCTTTCTGGAATATAGCGAATTACAAACCTTCGCTAAAAAAAGCAACTGAAGTTTAGCTATGATTCCTTATAACGAGGTTGCAACCTCGGTCGCGGTTGCGGATGAAGTCCAACATAATATATTATGAAGGACAGATTACTTTTATGCGGTTGCGGTACGTTTTCGACCCGTTTTCCGACAATTTTTATTTGTCGGAACATATAGCGACCCGTTCGACAAAAATAAAATAAAACAAATGGGAATCCTGCTCAACTGTATATGTCACATGGGGTTTATCAGAATTCAACGTGTTTTTTATTATATGCCACGAAGAAAAATAGTTCTCCGCCTGAAACATCGATTTAAATCCTAAAAATATGTGAAATATATACTCGTCATTCACTGGTGGGTGATCTGCCAGTGCATGCACACCTTTCGATGCAAGCAGCAGGTTTCTTAATCTTTTACAGTCATGTTTCTTAATTCAGGGATAATAAATCAATGTATACATACATATACTTTTTACCCTCAACCGCGATCGCAATAAAAGAATCGGCCTTGCCGCAACCGCATACCGCTGCTGCAACCGCGTAAAAGGAACCGTAAGAAGTAGTTCCTAGAAAATAGAGTTCCTTACCCTCTGTAGAAGAGCTTCCTTGGCGTCATGCAGCCACGCAGTAGTTCTGTCTCCATTCCAGCCATGAACCAAGAATATCGTTCTCCTGCTGTTGCTGAAATTTGGGCTGCAGAAGAAATTAACCAAAGATATGCGTAATATTGTAGTATATTTATAGGTTTCCCCTCATGTTCCTAACAGTCATTTCTCTAACTCGGTTGCGCATAAAATCTGCTTGTCTGTATCCTTGTCTGTTTTTTCAAAGCCAAGAACACATGCACCGGATGCTCACCAGGTTTACAAACCTTTATATGACCGGTCAAATTCGCCATAACGTCTTGTTAATAATTCATGGAAGGCCCGCTGAAGCAAAGTTAAGCTCAACCTAGCCTGAGAACTGGCTTCTAGGAAGATGTTTTCCGTTATGCAGATGTTTAACGATCAGATAAACTAGGTCAAAGCGGTTCAAATAATCCATTTTGTGAAGGGGGTTAGAGAACTCTGTTAGAGAGCTTTGTATCTTAAATATTCTCGTAAAGGACACTTGTAAAGTAACATTTGCATGATTATCTCAATTTCCTTTATATTGTTTTTATAAAGAAGATTAATATTGGACTCGGACTTGTTTCAAAGAATCAGACCCGAAAAAGATGGATTTTGACTGAAACCTCAAGATCTTGGACCTGCACTCGAACTCGGATGGTGTTCACTCCACTAAGTCTTTGTTCCTGAGTATAGGACCCCAATCCCATCTTTCCTAAGCCCTGGTTTCGCCCTTTTTTCAATAATGCCATATGTTACCAAAAGCAATTTAGTGAAAGATTGTCGAAATTAGTAAGAAATTTCTTTATATTGCACGTAAAAGAAAAATTAATAAAGCAGTTAAATAATACTCATAGTAAGGTCGAAGTAGTTTAGTCTTAATCATGGTTATAATATTTACTTAGTCACTTGACTACTTAGTAAAGAGAAAGGAAAAGTAAGGTAAAATAGTTTTTTAACGATAAGAAATTTTTTTAAGGTAGGTCCGTGGTCTGTTGGTGGCACTGTCTATTGAATTTGGATGAAGGTATCCATATGATAAGAATGACATGTTAATATTAATCCCGCTGGATTTCAGGTTTTATATGCACGGGGTAAGGAATAAACCGGAAGTCATAACCTGTCGTTAAGACATTAGAGCGAATCTCTGTCTTTAACGATAAGATACTAAAAGTATGATGAGACGACATTGTGACAGGTGCCTGTGATATGGAAACACAGCTTTAGATATACTCACGGTACTGTGGTCCTCGTGATCATCTGCGCCGTGTTCCAGTTGGCCCGGGTATACAAGTTGAAGTTAGGTTGAACCCTGTCTAGACAATGGGGGAGTGGTAGATGGCCAAACGGGTAAACGTCTTGGAAACACCCGAGATCAGGACAGCATATCTCAGCGCCTCTGTGAAACACATTGAATGAAAAAAGCGCACAATAGATTGAAATGTAACAAAAACAAAAAATTCTATATTTTTTTTTCATATAAAATAGAAGATATAGTAGTCAAATAGAAATCTGCATTTTAATTAAAGCAAAGGCTCTGTCCTTCCCTTATTCGGCTCATATTCCCGAGTACGTTCGTGCATACTGCAAAATTGACTCTACATTTGTGAATCCGGATCAGGTGCCGCATCCACACCAAAATCTAATTGATTCTTCACTCGCCCATTCCCGAAATGCCCTGAAAATTTCATGAGATTCCGTTCATGATAGCGTGAGTTATTTTGTGAGCAATCACCCGCACATACAAACACACGAACCGGAATGAACACTTACACTCCTGGCGGAGGCAATAAAATAAAAACTACAAAATAGTTACATAAAGACTAAATATATCAGGTTAATATATAGTTCTGCTCATGTGATGTTATTTGTACAGCTTGTATTGCGACAGCTGGTGGTCAAATTTCAAACGAACCTTTATAACAAAATGTATATTTTAGGTCACGCTGAACGGTCATGTTTACGGCCGAGTAGTTGACACTTTTCCATCCGCTCATGGTTCAATTTTGACATAGGTTGATACTTTTTATTTCCCATTTGATTTGCTTCTTTTTCTTTTCTTATAGAAATATAGTGACTTCATTGTATATTTATCAACATAGCCGTTTGTAGAACTGACCCCCCTCCCCCGATCGGATTATGAATAAAAACTACTTCTCAACAATATATTTGTTTAATATATAGGCGCGCCTGATTGCAAATTCCGAAAATTCATATATACCAAATTCAAATACTATAAATATTATCTTATACAAAATGCATGTACAATACCTTAGGTTTAAAACTATCTTGGTTCAACATATGTGTACGAGTGAATAAATTATCTACGGCGCTATCAAAACAAGCCATGAATGAACTAACGAAATTAGGGGAAAAAATTACATCATTCGTTATGAAAGTTTTTTATACGCCAAGCCTTTTTTCGTATACCAACGGTATTCAAACGTATTAATAATCAAATGGAATTGCGAACGTAGAGCAAGAAATAGCTCTGGATTTAAACTAATTTTTTTGCAGACATTATGGATATATAGAAGCACTTACAGTGCCGCTGAGAGGAGCGAGAGGAATACCAGTGCGATCATGTTGACGGTCTCAAGTCGACTGACGGCGTCGGAGTGGTCCTGAAGATATGGTCTTGTAGCTTCCCTCGTTAGTCTGTGAACCTGCAGCTGTCCCTGTCATTGGCCATATATATATATATTTTAATGTTATCTATGACCGGTATCTTTATCACTCCAGTTATCACACTGATTTATATATAGACTTTTAGAATTGAATAATTGACCAATTTGTTTTTTTTCTCAATAACATCAGAAGTGGCATTTATTTATTTATTTTATTCAAATAGTTCCTGTACATTTTACTCTATACCTATCTTTAAATCCAAAAAGCACTGCATACTGTGAAATGTGTAATTGAGGTATGGAGGTTTCATAGTTATACAAGGCCTTAAAAAATCCTGCTTTCTCAGGTCCTTATTAAACAGAAATCAGTGCGGTCGGGCTATTTTTAAAACCTTTTTTCTTTATTAAGGTTTTCGATTAAAATTTCCTTTGGTCAGGGGAACATTATGACAACAACCGGATGGTCTTGCTAAACCGATAAAAAACAAAATATAACAAAAGAAAATGCTATTGCTTATCACCACTACTGATGTGTCTGTCACCAGAAATAATCAAGGGGTTCAATAATTGCTGTATATATAAGTGTAATATATCAGTTAATGATGCAGAAGTCGTTTCCGTTGAATAATTTACGCCTACATAAGCCCTGTTTCGTAAAGGGGGGGGGGGGGGGGGAGAAGGGGGGGGGGGGTGTCTAAGAAAGCCTTAAAAAAGAGAAAAAACAGGATTATATATTATAAAAATAAACTCATCAACCCCTATGAATCACACTTCCTAACGAATTAGGTTTAATATGTAAATTATGGTGTCAGGGTAGCCAACGGTTATTCTTATCTCGATATGCATATCGAATTAATAAAGATGATTTTTGCTGGTAAATATAAATGGGTCTTGCTGGTTAATATATATGAGGCATGCTTGTTAATATATAAGGGACTTACTGGTTAATATATATGGGCCTTGCTAGTTAATAAATATAATGTTCTTGCTGGTTAATGTAAATGGGTCTTCCTGGTTAATATATAGCGGTTTTGCTGGCTAACACATATGGGTCTTGTTAGTTTATATATATGGGTCTAGCTGGTTAATATATATGGGTCTTGCTGGTTAATATATATGGGTCTTGCTGGTTAATATATATGGGTCTTGTTGGTTTATATATATGAGACTAGCTTGTTAATATATATGGGTCTTGCTGGTTAATATATATGGGTCTTGTTAGTTTATATATATATATATATATGCGTCTTGCTGGTTAATATATATGGGTTTTGCAGCTTTTGCTGGTTAATAAACATGGGTCTTGCTGAGTAATACACGTTTTTTTTCTGGTTTATATATATGGGTCTTGCTAGTTGATGTAAATGGGTCTGCTGGTTAATTTATATGATCTTGCTGGCTAATGTAAATGGGTCTTGCTGGTTAATATATATGGGTTATGCTGGTTAATATAAAATAGTCTTGCTTAGTAATACACATGTTTTTTTCTGGTTTATATATATGGGTCTTGCTAGTTGATGTAAATGGGTCTTGCTGGCTAATGTAAATTGGTCTTGCTGGTTAATATATATGGGTCTTGCTAGTTAATATATATGGGTCTTGTTGGTTTATATATATATATATATATATATATATATATATATATATATATATAGATATATAATTATATGGGTCTTGCTGGTAAATATATATGAGTTTTGCTGGTTAATATATATGGGTGTTGTTGGTTTATATATATATGGGTCTTGCTGGTTAATATATATGGGTTTTGCTGGTTGATGTAAATGGATCTTGTTGGTAAATTATATAGGTTTTGCAGCTTTTGCTGGTTAATAAACATGGGTCTTGCTTAGTAATACACATGTTTTTTTTCTGGTTTCTATATATGGGTCTTGCTAGGTTATGTAAATGGGTCTTGCTGGTTATTTTATATGGGTCTTGCTGGCTAAGGTAAATGGGTCTTGCTGGTTAATATATATGGGTCTTGCTGGTTTATATATATGGGTCTTGTTGGTTTATACATATATATGGGTCTTGCTGGTTAATATATATGAGTTTTGCTGGTTAATATACATGGGTCTTGCTTAGTAATATACATGTTTTTTTTCTGGTTAATATATATGGGTCTTGCTAGTTGATGTAAATGGGTCTTGCTGGTTAATTTATATGGGTCTTGCTGGCTAATACACATGGGACTAAATGAAGAAACCTAGCACTTCAGTCATGTATCGTCGTGAAAATCACATGGCAAGGGAAAGGGTACCCGCAAACTTTCCGTGTATTAGGAAAACATTACATTAGATCTCATCTATTAACGTTAATGGAGTCTTATGCTACTCTGCGACTAAATGTTGGGGTATCAGTTTACCGTCAGCATTGACGATAGCCCTTTTGTCGCCAAAACAGTAAATGATTCGTTACCACAGAGAAGAATTTTCACGTTGGTTTTATGAGTTCACGTACGTGTATTTTCTGGTGTCAACTTTTCACTCGAAGCCTAATGTTAAATTATTGGCTGCTTGGCAGGATATCGATGCAATAGGATGGATGGCCGTTGCAGTGCATTTCCCCCGTATGACTAATACCATGACTCGATTAGGCTAACCAGTTCAATATTAACCTTACCTACTTGTGTTTTCACAGCTAAAATATACGCGAACGTCACTGTGAATCTCCGAGCGATCTCCGAGCTGTCACTGGAGGAATGATACTACCAAAACTGTCGGCCATCTAAAGAACCTCACTGGAAGAACCCCAGCATTCCTCCCCCCCCCCCCCCCCCCCCCCCCCGCCATGGCCTCGATTTCGGGACAATGGGGAATCGGCTACGGCATATGGACCTTGGACAATTAGTTCAAATAAAATAAAGAATAAAATAAAGTACAAATCTGCCATCTATGCCTGTTGTTATGCCCTAAGGTAATTTTGGAAAATTAGCATATTTGAGTTCAAGCCAGGAACACTGGTGGAAAACCCAAAACGCCCCCATACATATATGATTTACAAAAACGGTTTATATAAATGGTTTACATAAATGGTTCACATAAATGGTTTGCATAAATCGTTTACAAAGTGGGAATTACGTCAAAAGGAATGACTTGGGTTCAAATTAATTTAAACCTGCCACGACTTCACAATAAAATAATAACGGTATTAATTCTTTTCCTCCTTAAAATGTCGCACTGTATTCGAAAAATGCAGAATTTCGAAAATTAATTACCTTGTCAACACTACAATCACAGTTCTGACATGAACTGTTGCTTTAAAGTATGGGTCGGCTCGCATTACTTTATATATTGGCAAATTTATATAAATATTAAATCTGTTAACGCCAAAAGTTGACGATACAGCAAATACGTGATTCTTATAGGGACAAGGTATAGAGGTCATGGAATAAAGTCTTACAGAGAATGAGGTCGCACGTGCTGTGTGATTTATATGGCCATTTTAGCGATAAGGAATACAGTGCTGAGAGTGATCAGCTGTATCAAATCAGAGATAATGGAACAGAGCGACAGTGATTTACTTAGTACTTGATAGAAGGCTTTCTACGTTTATGTAAAAAAAAATACACACTTAAACACGCACGTGGCTGGTTATGGTATCAAGTTGAAGAAGTATACATTTGCATTAAGCTTGTTTGTATATATAAAACAATTGCAACAATGTTTATGCTTTGAAAATGTACATGCATAAACAATCTCTGTTTTGCACTTTAAAATATAGCACCCCAGAATCGTCACAATATTATGGTTCATACATATTCTGTAAGTTGGTGATATAGAATAATGGTTGATGGTTTTGTTAATATTCAATTAACTTCACTGGTTGAAATAAAACTGCAAAATCAACGCTATTTTCTTACAAGATACAAATCTACACATTTCAGAATTCTCGGATGGCAATGATTATACAGTAAAACCTCGCCTAAAGACCATCTCGGTTTAACGATCACCTCAAAATATCGACCACTTATTTACGGTCTTGATTCTTTTTTATGTTTGTTCTTTATATACGAGCTCACCTAGACGACGGAAAGCGCGAGGTACCGTTAGCGGTGGACACAAATATATTTACCAGGTCAGGTAATGTTAAATGAGAACCTTATAGGATAGTGAAAAACTTATTTAATAATATTGAATAATATTGTGTGTTTTTTTAATCATTTGTTGTGTAGACAGTAAATCGGTTTGTTTATGTTCAAGAACTGGAACTTACTCGGCTACGGTTTGTTTTGATTGGCTGACAGAAGAGTCTGGATGTCTAGAAGCTTCTTGGAGGCTTAGCTGGTAATTTCCATGAAGCGATGTCTGTAGAACATTTGTTGACTAGAACTTTCCCGAAGTTACTTTGCGGCAGGTATTTATATAAAAGCGAACCTAAGGCCGAGAGGGAATTAGTCAACATTTGTCTTTGCGGACGTGTCGTGAGAGGTAGATTGGCAACAATCGGGGTGTGTTGTTAAATTCCGCGAGAGGAAGATTATTGGTCCTGATGATTTTTTGTTTAGCCGAGCATGGCGTAGGAATACTTCGTGTGTTGAATAAATGTACTCGGAGCCAGTTAACGGCGGGTGAAAGCCAGGGAACGGTGTATACTGGAAGTACTGTTTGTAAGACTAGAATCAGTCACCGGCGGGCGACAGCCATTTGTGATTTTTTGGAAATACACTCGTTCTCTAGCAACCCCATGACTTGAAATTTCTAGACTTTGGCGTGAAAGAACCCGGGAAATTAAGCCCACTGCGTGTTTGGTGTGACAGAGGTAATAATTTCGTGGGTTCACTTTATATTCCGCTTCTAAGAGTTCTGACAGTTTAACCGACCAGAAATGAGGCACTAGCTGGCGTAAGAATTATGTTGAATATAGGAGGATATAGGAGCTGGTGCAGTTCACAAAATCGAGATTCACCTTGTCTATCTGCTCTGTTGTATATCTGTCTATATAAGGAAATGACAGAGCCATGGGTCGATGTCAATAACATATTGTAAAGCAGACTTTTTATCAAGTGCCGGGTGCTAGGTATTGACCATTGTCTGTTTTCCTGTTCCGCTTGCTTCCATTGTTAAATTGCAATCTGGCACACCAGAGTTCAAAGCAAATATATCAGTGCAAATATGTCATCTGTGACAATTACTGTGACATAAAGGGACCCATTCAACTAAATATACAAAATATTAAAATACACATACTATTAAATATTCATGACATATGGTATATTCTCCTTAAACATTACTGCATCTGTCTCCGGTAGAAAGATGGAAAAAACTTGCACCAGAAGATTGAACAATACAAGTGGACATTAATTATTCTCTAGGAGAAGATAAATTGAAAGGTCAGATATAATTTATAACAGCAAACAAGGTCCCATAATTATTTGATACACCATTCTTTCACCTTTTGACTTACCTTCAACAAGGGTTTATTTTTACAATAATATTTCATTCGCAAATATCGCGAATTTGAAACCCTCGCGAACGAAAATACAATCACAGTTTTAGTAGGAGTACTCGAATAGGTAGAGGGAGTGTATGGGGAGGGGGTATACCCCCCAGGGGTCGAAAAAAATGAGGCTTTAACGGTCCAGTCTTAGGTAGATTTATGGTATTAAGCGTGATTCGAAAGTGGGGGGGGGGGGGGGGGGGTAAAGGCCTGTTCAGTTCACTAACAGTTTACGTGCTATATGCATCTCCTTTGTTTATTCAAAGATTCACTCACTATCAAATACACAATTTTATTCATTTAATTTTTAAATCAAAATATATTTCACAAAATATCATAAAACAGGTGTGTCAGAATTAAAAAAAAATAATTAATCATGGTTAAATTAACACATATGCATAGATTCAAATAAATTTTTACTGACTTTTCTTTAATGAACTATCAATAAAACCGAATCAAAGATTAGAAATAATGTCCTAAAATCATGCGATTAAAGCAAAATTCTTTGAAGATGTTGACCGAAATAACAGAAGACAGCACGAGCTTAAAGTTTATACGGTATAGGTCTGTTAATTTCACAACTATTTCTGTGATATATGCATTTTCTCTGTTCGACGAATTAAAATCTCTCACTACCCAATATTTAAAAGATACACTTACTAGCAAATATACACTTACAAGCAAATATACATTTTTATTCATTAAAATTTTCATATCAACATATATTTCACATAGTATGATAAAACAGTTGTATCAGAATAAGAAAAATATCTTGGTTAAATTAATACATATGTATAAATTCCGATGTATTTGACTGACTTTCTCTAATGACGTAACAATAGAGCCAGATCGATGATTTGAAAAAAAAATTCCTAAATAATGCGTTTAAGATAAAATTCACGAAGATGTTGACTGAAATAACAAAAATAATCACTTGCATGAAGTATATTCCTTTTGATGAAAAATGTGATAACTATAATACATGTATGTAAAAATATATCCATGATGATAGACAGATAAAATGTTTACAAAAATACGCAATATCCCATTATCAGAAAAATAGACATATATGTTTAGGTATATATAACGTCTACAAAAACAAGCAAATTCAATGTAATAGGTGTTCATATGAGAAATAATTAAAAACTGTCTTTTAAAATCTGATGATTGGGTAATTTGTCATCATTTTGTAAATGCCGAAACTGCAGAACACATCTAAATTATTTTCTAAATATACGTGTTTAAACGTATAACTGACCAGCACAATCATCCATAACCAAGCTTTGCATTTGATAACGTATATTTTCTATCTCAATTTTTTAAAGTTTTTTGTGTTTGTGTGAAAAAGTTACCACAAGAAATTCACGAAAATAACATGTTCGCGAATAGATGGACCTTGCCAATTCGAGAAATTTGAGTTTAACGAAAATAACATGATCTACAGTATATAAAAAGATATAACATCTTCTTCGGAGGAAGGTCTCAAAGTCAATTGAGCTGAGACCTCGCCCTTCTGTCAGAGATCGTTTCGACTCAAAACCAATCTCTTCCAGTTAGGCACCGTGTGACGGACGGAACTACTTGTCTAATCGGTTAAAATTTAGATTAAAAAAGATTGTTACATTTCAAACAAACACCTTCTGTTTATACATTTCTGTGAGTCCGATTCTTAAGCCTTGAGCTGGCCGTCTAGCCTGATATCATGAATTCAGAACGTGCGCGCATGCATGTGATGGTACCAAAATCATGACGACCATTCAAATACATCGTTACATCGCTTTGTCAAGAAGAACACATGCACCGGAAACTCACCAGCTTCACAAGCCTTTATATGATCGGTCAAAATTAGATTTCCCCGCCATGTAAACAGGCCGTGGTGATTGGTCCAATTGTCTAGTTAATAATTCATGAAATATTATGCTCGGGGTCTTGCTGAAGAAAGGTCTCTGCTCACCTTAGCTTGATACCTGGCTCCCCAGGAAGATGTGATATACGTAAGATTGCACAAACAAATACTTATAGCATTGATTGGGCAGGATCCTTTATCGGTTAACTGAGGATAAAGTATTGGGATACACAACAACAGAGCAGAGAAACTAATTGAACAATCAAATTAAAATGTGATACTTGAATTTGCAATAAATATACTATTAGAAATATTTTCTGGGAAAAAGTGCTCATATGTGTATGCTAGTTATAGATTTAGTTGATGTGTATACATGAATACTCCATTGTCAAAAATGATATGATATAAGCCCATCACCATTTGTCAAATTAGAAATATCTGTAGGAGTCATACATAGCCCCAACGTGTTTGCTACAGATAGCACTGTTATGGATGAATCCTGAAGCCAACTATGGCTGTACTCTATCTCAAAGTAAGCTGCCCGTGGGCGCGGAGGGTTTATAATAACCACTCTTTGCAAAACACGTGAAAAAGCAACCGACACCTAATTAATGGCAAACATATCGTTAAAAGTGCACTGAATATTAGTCTAACATATTAAAAACCAAAAAAGATACAAGACAAAATATAATTATAAAGCGGATACAAAGAATATATTATGCGTGTAAATGTATCTTTTATTCCTATGTATTAGCCAGTATCTTTTATCCTTGCTATCTTTTACATGTTGCCAAAAGGGTAATTATAAAAATAGCATGTTACCAAAAAGAAAAAATTATATATCTTTACCTTCAGCTGAAGGTAACTTATTTTCTATTATCAATAAAAACAATGTAGCATATTGTAACAGCAAACCATCGTTTACCTAGTGGACTAATACTATATATCATGAAAGCATCTCTTTATTTTTTTTCTGTTTGCTTCTTATATGTTTCTTTTTCACCTGTTCAGACGGACTTTAAAATTTGAAATTTAAATAACAAGCTAAAATTTTCCAGATATAAAGTGTCTGCATGAGTGAAATTTTGGAGATAATGTCACTGTAGTGAAAATAATACCCGGAGTCCAGAATTTCTGTTCAAAATATCAGTGCTTCCAGTCTGTGCATCGGGTTTCGACATATTGTCCATGGATTTAAATCATTAAACATAATATCCTTTGATTAAAAATTGTTTACCGTTCATACTCGAGGAATCATATGCCGGTTAGTGATATATTTGCTCTCTCTGAAAAATCTGGATAGATATACTGTTGTAAAGTTGAAAATTCTTATGTGCCATCTGTAAAAACTTCCGTTTAAAATCATCAATATGTTTAGTAGGAACATGTCATGGTAAACAAATATAATGTTAACTACCACTCATCACCATCATATAATAGCACACTAGTGAATGCTTGTTCTTCTGAAGACTTACGCGTAATTCTGCCTTTCTGCGTCCGCCAGACGGGGTATGGGATCATCCCCGCTCGTGTGTGTTTGTGTTTTTGTTCACAGCATAATTGATGAAAGTAATTTTATGAAATTTGGCTAATAAAGAATCTATTAAATGATGGTCCGAAAATAGCGCATGATCCGGTTTCAGGAACGTCAAGGAATTTTGCCAAATGTAATGCCACTTTTGCGAGAATGTACCTGAGAATATGGGCCGAATAAGTGAATGCAAACACGGTTTAAGGAGTATCCCAATTGGCGGAGGCTTGGAATCCTTAGAATGCAGATTTTCGAGTTTATATTATGTATCATGATTGCTATTTTTATTATTTCGTTGAATATATCAAGAATCAGAAGTGTTCCTGTTTCGGTAAAAATCCGTTGGCTTCCTCTCTCTTTCTACATGACAGTTCATGGTTTGGCAGGGCCACCTGCAAGACAATCACAGAATAAAACATCACCCCCAGCCAAAGTAGTAACTTACAGGTAACTGCTATTAACTTTGCTTCAGTCACAACAAAAGCAAGCCTTTTGTTACCACATAATTGATAATATGCTTATTTTTCAGGTTCTACTACTGCTAATAACGAAATAATCGTGTTTATATCATTGTACTATTCATTTTAATATATTGATCTATATTTTCGTGATAACATTAGGAAAAGGGCATTGAGGTCACATTGTGGTCACATTAATACCTCAAACAGTATTAATTTAGAAATAAACTATCATGTGTAGACTGGGTTTCGGCCACCTTGGTGATTAACTAGGTCGATATTTGAAAGCTTTTCAGACTGATCTAGTTAAAGTTTAATCATTTGCAAGACATGGTACACTTATAAATAAAGTTTCTGTGTTCCGAAAAAGCATTTCTAATAAATATCCAGGCAGCATGGTTCACAGCATGGATTATTTGAAAAAAAGATGGTTGCCCAGGCTACCCATAATAATTTATGTTTGATTCTGAGAATCATACATGGCGCAAGCGGTCAATTTTTCATTACCGTTCGAGATACAATACATGAAATTTGAAAGCTTGCAAGAGATAAAAAATCATAAAAAATCTCTTCAGTTCCTGAAATTTAGTCCAAGTTGTATACTTTTACAAATTCTTTGAAGTAAAGGATACAATAGCACAAATTAGCAACACTGCCGAGGTCCTTGTCATTATTTGCCGACAAATATTCCAAGAAAAACGGGAGAAACGAATCCGTAGAAAAATTCATTTTTGGGTAGCTTTAGTGTTTTTTCATAATGTTTCCTCCGGGTCCCAAAAGAGTGCCATTTTCTATACACTCAGATCCGTTTATATCCCTTATACATATGGATGTTACTGACCAATCCAAGTTCACCTACCGCAGTCGGCGATGTTACACGACTCCACCATGATGCTGTCACCGTCACAGTTACCAGGGTAACAGCGTCTCCTCCGGATTCGTTCACCACGTCCGCAGGATTTTGAGCACTGGTCCCAGTCTCCCCAGGTGTCCCACACACCTAACAACAGATAAAGCCTTTCCTTATTTTATTTGTCACAATTTGCTTATATTTTTTCACACAAGATGTGTTGTATTGCCCAGAAAAGTTTTAAATACAGTACTCGATTGATATATTGTTATGTAAACATTTTTGCCCAGGAGAAATATTTGGCGGATGTTGTTCCAACCTATGTCGATGGCGCACATGTCAGGCGTTCCAGCCACTTCGCCAGAAAAAAAAGCAAGCTTCACTACCGTGACAGGTCGGTCCGCTTTAATATGACCCCGTAACTCTCTCTCTCTCTCTCTCTCTCTCTCTCTCTCCATATATATATATATATATATATATATATATATATATATATATATATATATTTACATGTATTTTATAGAAACAATACAAAACAGATTAAACTGAAAATATTATTCTATTTTAAAATCTAATCAACTTTTGTAGATTCAATTGTTCTTTATCATTTCATCCAAAAGCTGTACCTTAAAAATGTTAAAGGCGTGTTGTAATATATTATGTGCTTATAAAAAAAATTATAAAATCAATTCAGATGAGGTGACGCATGCATGTTTGCGCATTGTACTCTGAGAGAGCTGCAATTTTTTTTTACCTTTACAGACGTTCTGACTACACAGCCTATAGTCCTTAACTGGGCCAGTACAGCGCAGCACTTTACAATTCCTGATGCGGTACTGGATCCCGCCGTCACAGCTTGCGGAACACGGCTTCCACTCACCCCAGCCGTCCCAGTCATCTGAAGAGACACGTGATCAACCATGTGACCGTCACATGACGCAAACAGGAAACTACCATTGTCAGGGTCACGTGTATTAAGAAATATCAACCTAAACCCCATAATCATTTAATTATAAAAGACAGATCCTAGCACAAATAAAGGGAAAATCCTGAAAGATTGCTGAAGGAAACTGATGTTGTTTGGTCTTCAAACAACATTTTTTGTGAACATTGTTAATCTTGAGCAACGCAAGGTTGCAAATCACTCTGCTAAATACCGGTTACAATAAATACCGAATTGAATGAAGGAATAAATGCAGTCCTGCCCCTCTGGACTATATGAAAAAAATAACAAGATTTTGCATGAAAAAAGTATGATGCACCATGGATGTTTGCGATTCCCTCCTTCTTTCCAATACATTTCCCATCACTAATATAAAGATCACCAGTTCTTCACATGGGCATCATTGGATATAGCCAAAGGTATGTACATAAATGATTTAACATACAACCATAAGAACACACGTATGGCAATCTCTCTCTCTCTCTCTCTCTCTCTCTCTGTATTATTGGTTTATTGGTGTAATTTACCGTAACACGCCGTCTGTGCGGGGCAGGGTCTGCTTTCGGTCATGACTGAACAGACTTTGCTTCGGCAGCCACGTGACCGTCTTTGCAGTCCGTCTCCGCACGTCGTTGAACAGACGGACCAGCTGTTCCAGTCATCCCAGTCTCCACCTGTCAAAAGATGGCAAAAGAGGGTCACGTGAACCAGCAAACAGATTTGGTGTAAAACTACTTTATATTACACTTGTTTATGCATGCATGATCTCCGCTCCTCCTTCTCCGCTACACAGTCGTCCCAGATCTCCCCCGTTGTAACCGCTGTTCGTAAAGCAAGATTCTCTGGGTTTCACCACCACAGCTGGCACAGAGCAAAAGAGCAAAGAACTGTTATCAGACCAATATGAGCGGGGTATTCAATTTTGCATCCAGCTCCAAATTTTAAACATGCCACACCCTATCTCGTCGGTTTGATTCTTTGCCATGTTGCAAACCAGTGTAATCGTTGCTTTGATTACAATTTTTTGCTCTGTGCCAGCCTTGCTGCTGAGACCCAGAAAATCTTGCTACACAAAACAGCGGTTACAACGATGGAGATCTGGGACGACTGCAGTGAATAACCGCTGCGTGAAGAGCAAAGCATGATCAAGAATTAACGAGTTTGTTCATTCATATACAGAAAATGTCTTATTCGCATGAATGATTACAATTTGATTATTCATATATAGAAAATGTCTTATTCGCATGAATGATTACAAGTTGATTGTCAAGTCAGTGGATTTTAAAGTGCGATTTCCCTAGAAATACATGCTGTAATAAAGAATATCGGGATACAAAGAAAAACTTTATTTCATCAGACATACGTGAAATTTTTTATAAGTGTGACCCAAATAAACCGAAAAAAGCAATGCGCATGCAGTCAATAGTATATGCCTGTTATTTAGGAATCTGTATGCGTAATAACATTACATTCTTACATTGTCAGCTGCACAGACTTAGATGCAGAGAAAAATTAAGAAAAATTGACTGCAGTGTGAAAGTGTTGTTTAAGTACCTGCTGCCTCCGAATCGGTATTTGGTGACGGGGTTGTTACGCCTTTCCCAGCTAGAAATAAATAAAAAAACACAATACTCTTTAAATAAAAACTGTTTACCATATATTCGTATATGCCATGTATGCCTAATATTCAATAAAAGGCTGGTGACTTTTAATTGAGCTTTCACCACACATTTGTGTCATGAAATAAATGATCAAACGGATGCTCATTATTATGACATTATAATAATTGGGTACCTCAAAATATGTCTCACTACGGTAAAAAACGCGATTGCATCTCAGCCTCATCTTCTGCTTTATGAAACATAATATTTGAGTAAGGTATCACAGCTGGATAATTCCTTTATATAACCTTGTATATTTGACTGGACTGAATGAAAAAATATAACTTTTCATTGCGTTGAGTTAAATATGATTAAACCTAACTTCTAAATCATTCAGCGTTTGAATACCAGATGGCGCGGAGAAGCAAAAGCGGTAATTACGGAAAATAACAATGTTTCAGCTGCCGCAACGTTTTTTAAGGATTTAAAACCAATTTATTCGACCTAGACCTCCCTTTACCGGGCCTGGGGACATCGTTTTAGGTTTGGACATAAGTCCTCCTCGATTGGACCCCTCCTTTTCCTAAATCCTGGATCCATCTGTGCTGCATGTATTGAAATTATAATTTCTGGCAGGATTCGGATCACGAGTTACATATATATATATATATATATATATATATATATATATATATATATATATATATATATATTATATATGATACCCTACTCAAAATATCACCAACAGTAGCTTCCGACCAAACTTCGGTCCTTTCTTTCTTTTGGGGGTAGCCAAATCAAAAGTTATTCATTCTCTATAGTGTTTACATGGTAGCAATGAAACTGGCAGCATATATACTGATTTATTTACATTATTATAATTTTATTTTCTCATCATGAAGTAAATTTGTCGCGCTGATATCGGGCCAATTTGATTTATTCTTGAAAGTGGATGAGAAATCACACGTTTAATTAGACCTGTTTTGCAGTGCCACTTCCTTTACTGATTAATCTGTTGGAAATAAAAAAAAACTCACGGCAGTTGTCGCCAATGGTTACTGTGACGTCATCTATGGCCATATCGCTCGTGTAATCCCCCGCCGTCCCCATGAAGGTGATGTTGAAACGTGTCCGGCTGTTAAGGGTAAAACTCGTCATGGCCTCTTGCCACTTGTCGCCTTGGTTACCTTATTTAACACATAAGAACAGTTCGTAATAATCAAAAGATATAAGAAACATAAAATTTTATATTTGCAAAATACACAACTTAATAAGTACATAAGTATTTTCATATATAATTATTCAAAATTGTTATACTGTGCCCAATATTACTTTGTAACATCAATTACTACTTAAATTGTGAAACAGAACCTTAAAAAATAGGTCTTAGACAAAGGTTTCGGCCTGACCTCTTGTATTTTGCCATCAAAGTTGTTTTAATCAATATCTTTTTACAAATTACCAAATTCGATAATGTCCAACATACACTATATGCGTTTTACTTAATAACTTATGGGTATAAATAACAAAGCCTGTAATGTTAAAGGAAACCATCATAGGCTTATAGTAAATATTAACACACATTTTTAAAAAAAACACAAAGGAGGTTCATATCTTCATTTAATCTTATATTTATACCTACCTGTTTTTGACCAGACCTTGACCCCTGATATCCCTACACTAAGGGTACCCATACCCTGTCCGGCCATGTGGTACCAGAACTTGAGGCAGCCCAGTTCCCTTCTGTCTGGATTAGGTAGCTCCGCTTTCAGGATCGCTACATCCCCCGGTTTGATAGGGTTGGACGTCTCATAGTACATATATTTACCTGTCACGTATCACAGTTAAATATATATATTTATATAGAAAACGTCAATGGATATATATATACTTAATACGAATAACAAATATGTCTACAACTTACAACATGCATGTACTTAAGCAGGAAATGGAAAATGCAAAAAATATAAAAAAAGCCTATACTAATATATGACTGCACGGTCTTATCCACGAGAGGAATTCACAAAACGAATGATATGACAAAAACGATAAACAAATATAGCAGGGGTTTCTCTGAAAAAAATTACTTAAAACGCTAATGATGTAAGGAGAGCATCTCTTGCAGAGGCACCTCATTTATTTTATGTACTTTATCTTAAACTCTCTCTCTCTCTCTCTCTCGTTCTCGATCTCGAACACACCACACAAACACACAGGTCGCCCTTATCAGGGGCGTAGTACGCTTATCCTCCGGATAAGGTGTGTAATGCGCCACATAAGGATTTTAAGCAAGTCATATCACGAGGTACGCCAGATAAAGTGTGTTATACGCCACATAAGGACTTTACCTAAGTCACATCAGGAAGATACGGCTAATAAGGTATGATATACAACACATATGGACTTTAAGTAAGTTACATTAAAAAGGTACGCCAGATAAAGTGTGTTATACGCCACATAAGGACTTTACCTAAGTCACATCAGGAAGATACGGCTAATAAGGTATGATATACAACACATATGGACTTTAAGTAAGTTACATTAAAAAGGTACGCCAGATAAAGTGTGTTATACGCCACATAAGGACATTACGTAAGTCACATCGGGAGGTACGCAGGATAAGGTATGTTATACGCCACATAAGGACTTCAAGTTAGTCACATCAGGAGGTACGCCAGATAAAGTGTGTTATACTTCACATAAGGACTTTAAGTAAGTTACATCAGGAAGGTACGCAGGTTAATGTATGTTATACGCCACACAAGGATTCAAAGTTAGTCACATCAGGAGGTACGCCAGATAAAGTGTGTAATACGCCACATAAGAACTTTAAGTAAGTCAAATCAGGAGGTTCGCAGGATAAGATATGTTATACGTCGCAAAATGAATTTAAAGGGGCCCAATCACCTGTAAGGCATGTTTAGTTAACACGAGAAATAGCTTCTTCTCTATAAACCTAATCTGTACCTGCCAAAATATTGCCTTGAAAACGTTTGCTAACTCCTATAAACGAGTGTTAAAACAGTGGACCGGGCGCGATTGCAAGGTGTAAACATAAACACAGTGCTTGGGGCTCTATGCAAAACGGAGCCACGTGTCAATCAGGAGAGGCCTTGACTGACTTGGCAAAAAAAATATAACACATGTTCCCGCTGGCTGAAACAGCGCCCCGCTGAATCGGGCCTCCCGTCACGCGGTCTTGTTATGGTAAACAGACACATTTGGACTGTGTTTACCAAAACGCAGAGCCATAACAAGGTGCTAAACAGCCGTATGCCAGGAAATGAGAGTGTGTGCTGGGATGGTTCAGGTGGGGAACTTTTGTATAAAATAAAACTGATCTGATAGTGTGAAAGAATAGATATGATATTGCTCCTGATTATGCCCCTTTAAGTAAATAAAATCAGGAGGTATGCCAGATAAGGTTTTTAGTAAGCCGCGTCCACAAACACACACACACACTTACCTGTTTTGTCACCCTTTGTGTGGTCGTGCTCTGGACCTGTGTCATGAGAGCTGGTTTTGCCGCTGTGCCACGTCCATTGTCCATCACCCCTAATTGACTGCTCCAGGGACTCGCACAATTGTTCAAATGTGCAGTTCAATACCACGTCATCTTTAAAAGCTACAGCAGGTCAAAATACAACAAAAATAATTTAAAAAATCCATCAAACTAGCGACAGCTATTTGTGATAAATTTTACTGAGTGTCCATGTGAGGGAAATATTTATCGAGATATTAAATATATTAAAATATTTATAATTAAATATATGTGATGGACATATATATTTATAAATTATACCAACAAAGATTTTTCATAAACTGAATCCATTTTTAGGTAAAATGACTTAAAATCTGAGACCAAAAAAGGTTGTTCAAGAAAAAAATATTTTACTGGATATTGATCATAAGATCCAGTTTCTTCGACATACCTTAAAATAAAATAAAATAGTAAAATAAGTATTGAAAAGCTTACCGCCGCACGCCCTCTGGACACACCGCTCACTGACAGGCCTGGCGTTAGTGCAGGTCTTCCCGTCACACTGACGAACACGTGACCTGACGCCGGCACCACACGTCACAGAACACTTACTCCATGTTCCCCACTCTGAAATAATTAAAACTCATCACGTTATAATTAATCATTCATGAAATGACGCCCATTAAAAAAAGATGATTAAAAACTGTAGGTTAAGGCAAAATGTGATTTGTTTTATGGAAGAATCGGACCATGCCCGCGACACCTATCGGCGATCACTAACACTGAGTGTACGGGGCCGTTTTATTGATTGGATAGACCATGTTTTGTAAGAACACTCTTTTCTTTCTTTAACGGGGAGTTCATACGTTATTAAGAGGCTCATGATTATCATATGAAACAAAAACATCATTGGACCGTAACAGTGCACACGATAATTGTGTTATGCGCATGCGCGTAGATGAGGTCTATTGCGAAGCAGTTATGAGGATAATAATATACTAGTATAATATATATATATATATATATATATATATGTAAATATATATATATATATATATAATATATATTATATATGTATAATATGGCTAATGTTTTACTAATATTAATTGTACATATAGTTTCGGAGACATTTAGCACGATTTTATAATTGTAGGTGTTAATAACTCTGTCGACGATGTTAAACGAAGGTAATAGTTTATCCCATGCTTATCTGTTTCTCAGTTTGTCTTAGAACAATTGGACTGTGCCCCCCCCCCCCCTCCCTTCCCACTCAAGGAAGAATAACACCAGCTCAAAATCTCAGGACAAGATCCCCCTCCTCCATAAGAAAAACAAAACCGAATTCCTCTGACAGAATATCATAATATTCTTCCCTCTCACAAGATACCAGTATTACGAAAAATATGTTTTTATCATACAAATATAAAATTTGTTCATTTTCAGTATTGTGCTCTTTATAATTTACAATAGATTTGAACATTTAAAACACAGGCATACATTCCATGTGACAATTGACAGGTTTTCTTTTCAATATGAGATGTTTAACTGAAAGGTTATTGATTAAAATGTGACGAGACTGTAAGAAGATTGACGGTATTATCTTGAAATTTAAAAGTTAAGTATTTTACTTCCCTTAAAGTGAGGGGGGGGGGGGGATTTGATACTAAGTCCCCCAAAACCTAGAAACGTAATGGGATCATATCCCCCCTAACTGCTGTAAGGCCCATGGTTTTCCGACGAGTTTTTTTTGTTATTGTCGGTAAGAATTTTTACCTTTTTTTTATAAATCTCAGTTCATTGTAAACGTTGGTTCTTATTCATAATGACGTTTTTCATCTCAGATTTGGCTTTAATTGATAATAATTAATCCACTCTGAATAGTGCTAAAGTCCATATGCGTGAAAAATCGCTCATATGATTTTGTAACTGTGGTGTTTCCATGTGTCCGTCAGCGTATATGCTTATATGTGTGAACTCGGGGATTCAGGGTAAAATGACGTCACTTCAGCATCTTTTTGCGGATGGCCTGCTCGATGCACCGTACAAATATATTAGTCTGCCAGTTAACGCATATACGCATATAAAGGCACATGGAAACACACCTTGATAATATTTAAGTCTAAGAAAATATTTGCCAAATTTAGATTTATTTGTATGATGGTTCTGGCGATAAGCAAGACAATTTATTCCGAACGGGCTAGTGTGTTTCGTTTATTTTAAAGGATGGGTCAATAGTGTTGCAAGTGATTCCGTTTATGAGCCATTCCGCAAACACGCCAACTTTATTTACTAAACACCCTCAAAAGGATAGGACACTTTATATGGATATAATATATATATATATATATCCTCTGAAGCGCAATTTGTGACGTCATATAAAATTATATAAGGTCTTACAGAGGGTGTTGCATGATGAAGCTGTATAAATCAGTTTACACATAGAAAAATGGTCAAACATAAAAAAATAGTTTCTCAGGCTCTTTTTAAAAAGTCAGTGCGGTTTGAAGAATTTTAAAATACCTTCATATAAAAAAATCTATAAAGAGTTCATCTGTTAAGGAATAACATGGCAATAACAAAAGAATATTATATCAAAAAGAAAATTTATAGAAAATATATTTTTTCTCGACAAAAATGACCGAAATATATTTCTTCCGGAAGTCAGATAATTGTTTAATTAGGGGGGGGGGGGTTCGAAATGGACACGCGAAGTGCCTTAGAAGCCAACCTTTTTTGCCTGATGCGTATTTAATTTAATTTAATTGATGAGAATATGCAGAAATTCAGGATTCCATTTTTCCATCGTTATCAGGTAGGCCTACTTACGGCCACAAGGAGGCAGGTCCGGACACGACTGAGTCTGTTCCAGTTGATCAGTACAGTTGGTCACGAGACACCTCCGCGTCCTTGACCTTGTACCGCTGTCACACAATGCTGAGCATTCGCTCCACGTGGACCACTGCTCCGCTGTTCACGGGAAAGTTTCAACTAATTTACGTCTGTTGCATGTTGGAGTCTTCCAATGACTGATCTTTTTATTCTATAATTTGTGTTCGGTCTCAGAAGAAAAGTATTCCATGAATTGTGTGACCCACAAATGAAATAAACACTTAACGCAAATACAGTACATTAGATTAAGCCACTCACGTATTATATGTATACATAGTTGGCAATACCGATTAAATGCTAAAGCACTATAAAAATAAAACGTGAAAGACTCCGATGTTCAAAGTTTGTTTCTCGTTTACTTTATGGTTAGAGGCAATCACCAGCTGAACGAAAAAGTTATGTGATAAAATTAATATGAAAGGGGGGAAAATTAAATTAAAAAATAAAAAAAATTAAAAATTAAATTTCACAACCTTATTTACACCATTATATAAACATAATCACTTATCATTTATATTAATTTTGTGTGGAAACAATCATAAACACTAATTCATTCTTACATTACCTTTTATCAAGCGCTTACCTGTGCACGGATTTTGATTACAGGTGGCGCTCATTGTCGTCGGGCCTACACAATACGTTCCGGAGCACTCCCTGGTGCGCGTGCGCAATCCCGATCCACATTTCCTGGTGCAGATTGACCAGTCGTTCCATGGTTTGAAGGGAGCTTC
Source organism: Sipunculus nudus (assembly GCA_026874595.1). Taxonomy (NCBI): domain Eukaryota; kingdom Metazoa; phylum Annelida; class Sipuncula; order Golfingiida; family Sipunculidae; genus Sipunculus; species Sipunculus nudus. Next base: position 35,024,188 of record CM049318.1, read on the forward strand.
GCGAAAAAAAAACAAAACAAACATGAATGTTACAAAATTAAATCGAATTATTCGGGAAGCTGAGGGGTAGAGGGGCTTTAGTATATATGTTTGCTACTAGAATGCGTAAAATAAAACGGGATTCAATGTACCGATAGACGTGAAAGACGTGACTCAGTGCCAGCTCTTATCAACCAAACTGATTCGGTCACAGAGCCGTTAATTAGTTATATATTTTGCCGCGAGGTGGCAGCACTTGTTTTAAGCGTTGCGCCAAAGAAAGAGCAGCTTTGATGGCTCCGTCAGTTGGAGGAATTGTTTTAACCACTGCATCGACTGAGCCAGTCGTTGGCTTAAACATTTAACAGTAAATGAAGGCTAACAAAGTTTGAAAAAAATATATGGTAAAAGAGAACAAAAGAAAACGATAACGACCTACCTGGACAAGGTCCGCCGTAGCACGCCCGGGTGTCTGTTTTCACTCCTCCGCAGTCTTCTTCGACACAATCTCTCTCCCGAGTCCTCTGTCCTATACCACAAGTCGAAGAGCAATCAGACCAGCTACTCCAAGGAGTCATCTCTGGCTCTGTGTATTTAAAAATACAGCTTCCTTGTAGTAAATGGCTTTATATCATTTTCACCTTGCATTCAGTGACGGAATATACGCGATCATCATCATATACATACTTTTTACAGATTGAAAATACGAGTTCTGGCCCGCGAGTTAGCTTGCACTTGTCTTCAGTGCAGTATATAGTAAATTGGGATGAAACCGCTTTATCATGGGGTTAATTTAAGATTGTAAGATTATATTAGTTTATAAAATTACTGGAAATTGTCAGATTGGGCTTTTTTTGCATACAAGCATATTACTCCTTCCTATGTTTTGATAGGTTTTCTATGGGCCCAGTTTACATGGGCGACTTCACCGGTGGAGTTTCTGAAAGATGGCGCAACAGTAGACCCTGCGCAAATATATGTCAGTTACTCATGATTTATGAGAAAATTACGAAAATGACCCTCTTAAGGCACATGTAACACCCTATCTGAGAGTTCACGATAATAAACAGGCGAGAGTTTCCATGACTTGCCTACAAAGGAATCGGGTGCCATCGCCATTTGATGAATAACAATCAATTTGTGGAATTAATGTCCCCGATTCCGCCTCTAGTTAATTTAGGTTCCTGTCATCTCCACGCCCACTTTCTCAATATGTTTTAGTTTTTATTTTTCCCTGAAGATGTCTTCACATATCAAAGTGCCTGTGTTTAAATTTCAATTGTCCCCTGGGATGTCTCCACATGTAATAATTTTTGGTGTGAATTGAAAACAAAAGGGATTTTTATTTGAGCTGGTGATAATAATTCAGACAGACAATCCAAAACCAATCCAAACCAAGGATTTTATGAGAGGAAACACTGGCCCAAACCTGAATGAATATATAATATATATATATAATATTATAATATATATATAACGGATAATATTTAGGAAAGTATTTCCATCGAAACGAAAACAGACAGACAGACGGCCAGACAGACAAACCCAAATCAATGTCCCCCGTTCCGCGGAAGCAAATGCCCTCGTCGGCCAACAGGGGGCGCTTTGAGTCCAGCTGAATCATTAGGCCAAAAAAAAATATATATATATAAAAAAAAACAGGTATGGTCCGCGTCAATTTTAACCCCCCCCCCCCCATAAAAAATTATTTTGATTTTTATCTTCCAATAAGATAAAATAATACAATCTTGATAAGATTTCCTTTGTTATGTAGTTCTTTTATCTTTATCTCAAATGTATTTAATCACAATAAATGGCCTCTGTATATAACAGAGAGTTGTTGATTTTGACACGTATACCTGGACAGGGTTGTTCATGGCAAGCCTGACGTTCACTTAGTGTTCCTTCACATTCATCTGCCGGACAGGTACGAGTTCTTGTCTTGTATCCAGGGCCGCAGGACGCGGAACAAGCTGTCCATGACTGCCATTGACCGGGTTTCATGGCAGTTGTATCTGATAGTGAGAGAGAACAATGTTTATTTACTTAATTAATGAGAACTAATAAATCATATGTTTATACCTTGCACATTTTTGATTTCATTTTAGATAGGACTTTATGTTTTGTGTGAACAGTGCACTTTCATCACAAGAGTTTTACATGAGAACCAACGCACATACAAACACTTGCCAGCCTCTCCTATTATTATAAAGATAAATTATTCTGAGCGTTCTTTTCATTACTACGTAGTGTTGATTAATAATTTCTCTAAGCTGAATAACTAGAATGTATTCATTAAGGTTAAATAAAAAATGACTAATTGTTTGTTTTGGTCATATGCACTTTTACTAGATATAAGGTGCATTTTTGTATTCTCACTGCAAGTTGGCAAAGGTATACATAATTTGCCATTACCTGAAGATTGGAACTCTGCTGGCACCATCCTTGTTGCATCCGAGGAGGACATGCATTAATTCGAGTTTATATGTGTGTGTTTGTTCACAACATAAAATGAACAGAATTCGATGAAAATTTCAGGGCATATTGGGAATGGGCCATTGAGGAATCGATTATAGTCTAGCATGGGTCCAAGCTCGTTATCCGGATCCAGTGAAGACTTTATGAATAATTACTAATGTACTGTCATCTGTGCCCGATAGAACATGGGAATTTGGGCCGAACAAGTGAATACAAAGACTTGTTAACATATGCACCAAGGAACGTGGGAGTTAGGGCTTATTAGTGATTGAAAACCCAGGATGCAGCGTACTCTTCATTGGGAACCGCCCTTATACCGGAGGCCTGCATTTCTGCGAATGCATATTTCTAGAGTTAAACATTGTTTTGTGTGTGTGGCGTATGACGCACGCAAATTTACCTGATTAATCTTGTCCAATATTTGTTGATATTTTTTTTATCCTTTCTGAGCATATATATATATATATATATATATATGTGTGTGTGTGTGTGTGTGTGTGTGTGTGTGTGTGTATGTTTTACTTCTCACCGCAAGTGCCCGATCTCAGACTGATGTCATCGAGTGCAATGTCACCCCTGTAGGACTTGCCCCGCTCTGCGTCAAATGTCAAGCTATATGACTCCCCTGGAACAGTGTCCAGTTCCACCATTCCACGCTTCCAGTGGTTACCGTAATTACCTTACATAATTAAAGTGAAGTAAAACTATTAATTTATCATTACGACTTGACTTCACATATAATTAAATTGATTGTATGTATGCTGATCATGCAACCTTAGCATATGAAAAAAAACCTCGTAAACTCCAAAATATAAAGTTCCAATTACAATCATTGATAATAATAATAATAATAATAATAATAATAATAATAATAATAATAATAATAATAATAATAATAATAATATTAACATTAGTATCAATATGTGCAGGATTATGAAAAACATAATTCACCAAACAACGGTTATATGTGTTGAAATAATATGCGGTACGTTTTATCCACATTATTACAGGAATGTACCATTTTCCCCTCACTTTATTATTTTTTACATGGTGATTGTTAGATAATTTAATTTCCATATAGTTAACAGTTCATTCGTATATTTCTCAATGGTATTTCAATTTTGCAGGATTTATAAGAATTTACAAATAACCAAAATATATACCCCATAATGTGTGGTTGCATTGAGAATTTTTTTTTACGGAGAGAGTCGTTTATTCTGTTTGTAATAATTGAGGTATTGCGGGAGAGACTTTATCCCAAGGGGAGTTCCATCCGTTCATCAATGGATTGCTTCCATCACATTTGCTCAGTGAACAATGGATTGGTTCCATCACACTTGCTCAGTGAATAAAAAAGTGTTCCGTCAGGATCCACATACAGAGAGAAAATTGACCTATCCATGAACTCTATGCGACCTTAATCGGATATTCATTCAATGAATAAACATAAGCATGGGACTTAGGAGCAACCAATCAGGTGACCTTAAACATTGTAAAGCGTCAATCATCTGACAAAAACATAATTTTGCATAATTTGACAGAGCTCTGTCAAACAGAACACGTTTAGTCTGTAAATACTACCAGTACCCGTGTCACCATGTTTTCCTGGATATTTCATTATACGAAGGCGACAATATAAAAAAGTTTCTAGGCTATAGGTTGCGGGAGCCATTCCTCCGACTACCGAGTGAATAATAATGTCTTACCTGGCACATAATCCGTATGGGACAAATAATCCAATATATATTGCAACACAGTTCATATATGACTGCGATATAGTAAACAATAGTCCGGTGATACCAGTTGATGACGTCAGTCAATACGACGTCATGCTCTCGCTACTGTGGACATGGATGTCCATATGTGTAGGAGCGTTTTGGGGGCTCATTATAATAATAAGTTAAAAGGGCGGAGCATTTGGGCTGTGGTGGATAGGTCAATTCGTTCGACTTGTTCCTCAACGGTGTTTTGATAACACTGTGCAATTAATAATGCCGTAATTTTTGTGCGCTGACTCATTGAGATTACTCATCTACGATGTTCAGGTTTAGAATGGACACACGACATACTTATGCATATCACGTGGTCTCACAGATATATTTTATACACGTAATTAGTGATTCGACTAATAACTGAGTTCATCGCCTCTAGGGTACTTCCTCGAACAAATCAAGAACCGTAATTATCTTTGCTTGTACATTGTAATTATATATTGCCCTCATTGTGTGCAACAACGCCCAGCATTCGGTAAATAGTATCACCAGGTACAATTGTAACTAACATTGACAATTAGCGTTTATTTGGAGCCAAGTCAAGAGATCTGAGGGTGGATTCACCTTGCAGGTATTGAGACAGAGACATAGATACAGGCATGGAAGTGCAAGGCATATATGATGAGAGAGAGAGAGAGAGAGAGAGAGAGAGAGAGAGAGAGAGAGAGAGAGAGAGAGAGAGAAAGAGGGGGGGGGGAGGAGGGATAGAGAGAGACAGACACATACATATCAGAGCCCTGCGCGAGCCGGAATTTAGAGCCCGCCCCGCAAAATACATCTCAGGCCCGCAACCTCCCCTTCCCGCAGATGTTAAAACCCGTCCCGCACCGCCACGCACCTATAAAAAGTAAATCGACCCACACCCGCCCCGCACATAAAGCTTTCAGCCCGCACCCGCTCCGCCCCGCATTTTTACCAATAGTCAACCCGCATTCAACCCGCAAATAAACATAAGACATAATAAGGGCCAACTAAAAAAAATATGATTTATTTTCATATATTTATAATGCATAACCACGTTTTGTGAGTGGATAGCGTTACCATGTTTTGCTAATGTTATGATGTTTCCAGTGTTTTCACTGCTATTTTATTTTCTTTAAAGAATTACCACATATCCAAAATACAATTATTTACTGCCATATAAGTGGAAATGTCAGTAACCGGGACACATCAATCAAATAGTGTCCCCTTAAAATATTTAAAGTAATTATTAATTTAACATATTTAGCTAACAACTAGAGATATGATTAAAGCTAAAACATATTTTTCATGCATATGCTGTATAAGGAAACATAAAATAAATCTCAAGCATTAAGCAATCAGTTTTTAGCTCAGCTGACTGAAAGTCATCTGAGCTATAGCAATCACCCTTCGTCCGTCGTCCGTCCGGCCGTCCGTCCCGGCGTCCGGCCGTCCGTTAACAGGGCACAAATCGTAACCGCTGGACCTGGAATCTTCAAACTTAACATCCAGGGAGGTCTATGAAAAATCTCCTTGAATACCTGAAATTAGGTCTCTGTTACCCATATCCTTTGAGCTATGGCGCTCCGAAGTACCCCCCAGAATAATGCAAAATTTGATACAAAAGCTCAAGTATCTAAATAACTACTGCATTGATCACCATGATTCTTTGCATGAATATTGATCATGGGATGTTCCATCACTTTCTGTAGACTGGTGGTGTCACCTATATTTTTTTCCAACTTTTACGAATTTTTTTCTCTTTTTCCAGACCTGCAATGAAACTGTCATCTGTGAACAGGGCACAAACCGTAACCACTGGACCTGGAATCTTCTCACTTGACATCCAGGGAGGTCCATGAAAAATCTCCTTGAAAACCTGAAATTAGGTCTCTGTTACCCATATCCTTGGAGCTATGGTGCTCCAAAATACCCCCCCCCCCCCCAGAATAATGCAAAATTTGATACAAAAGCTCAAATATCTGAATAATCACTGCATTGATCACCATGATTCTTTGCATGAATATTGATCATGGGATGTTCCATCACTTCTTGCAGACTGGTGGCGCCACCTGTATTTTTTCCAATTTTTTCGAATTTTTTTCTCTTTTTTTTCAGATCTGCAATGAAACTGTCATCTGTTAACAGGGCACAAATCGTAACCACTGGACCTGGAATCTTCAAACTTATTATCCAGGGAGGTTCATGAAAAGTCTCCTTGAAAAACTGAAATTAGGTCTCTGTTACCCATATCCTTTGAGCTATTGCGCTCCAAAGTTCCCCCAGAATAATGCAAAATTTGATACAAAAGCTCAAGTATCTGAAAAACTACTGTATTCATCACCATGATTCTTTGCATGAATATTGATCATGGGATGTTCCATCACTTCCTGCAGACTGGTGGCCCCTTCTGTATTTTTTCCAATTTTTTCGATTTTTTTTCTCTTTTTTTTTCAGATCTGCAATGAAACTGTCATCTGTTAACAGGACACAAATCTTAACCACTGGACCTGGAATCTTCAAATTTAATATCCAGGGAGGTCCATGAAAAATCTCCTTGAAAACCTGAAATTAGGTCTCTGTTACCCATATCCTTCGAGCTATGGTGCTCCAAAGTACCCCCCAGAATAATGCAAAATTTGATACAAAAGCTCAAGTATAAGAATAACTACTGCATTCATCATCATGATTCTTTTCATGCATATCGATCATGGGATATTCCATCACTTCCTGCAGACTGGTGGCGCCACCTGTATTTTTTCCAATTTGGATTTTTTTTCTCTTCTTTCAGATCTGCAATGAAACTGTCATCTGTGAACAGGGCACAAATCGTAAGCACTAAACCTGGAATCTTCAAACTTAATATCCAGGGAGGTACATGAAAAATCTCCTTGAAAACCTGAAATTAGGTCTCTGTTACCCATATCCTTTGAGCTATGTCGCTCCAAAGTACCCCCCAGAATAATGCAAAATTTGATACAAAAGCTCAAGTATCTGAATAACTACTGCATTGATCACCATGATTCTTTGCATGAATATTGATCATTGGATGTTCCATCAGTTCCTGCAAACTGGTGGCGCCACCTGTATTTTTTTCCAATTTTTACGAATTTTTTTTTCTTTATTTTTGAGACCTTCAAAGAAGCTGTCATCTGTTAACAGGGCACAAATTGTAACCGCTTGACCTAGATTCTTCTAACTTGACATCAAGTGAGGTCCATGAAATCTGTGTGAAAACATGTAATTAGGTCTCTGATACCCATAACCTTCGTAGTAAGTACCCCTCAGAATAATTAAGAATTTGATACAAAAGCTCCAGTATCTGAATAACTACTGCATTGATCTCCATGATTCTTTGCAGGTATATTGATCATGGAGTGTTCCATCAGTTCCTGCAAACTGGTGGTGCCACCTGTATTTTTTTTCAATTTTGTAGGCATTTTTTCTCTATTTATGAGACCTTTGAATGAAGTGGTCATCTGTTAACATGGCACAAACTGTAACTGCTGAACCTAGAATCTTCTTACTTCACATCCAGGGAGCCTAATGAAAAATCTCCTTGGAAACCTGAAATTAGGTTTCTGTTACCCATATTCCCTGAGCTATAGGGCTCATAAATACCCCCAAGAATAAATAAAAATTTGATACAAACAAAAGCTCGAGTATCTGAAAAACTAATGCCTTGATAGCCATGATTCTTTGGATATATATTGATTTATTTATTTATTATAATATTGTGAAGGGTGGCCTGTACCAGAATAAGAATTCTGTTATAAGCAGGGCCCTCTTCCAAGATATACAAGATAGTATAAACAATGGAACATGATAATAAAAATACATAAAAGTACATGTACAATGCGAAATATAAAAGACATAATGAGACTGTAAAATCATTACAAAGGAATGATAATATCATAAAATTAATAAAAGGGACGGTACTAACAGCGGTAAGAGCAACGATTACATCTAGAACAATTTCGTGCTGTGATAAGATTATGACATCATTGTATAATCGGAGAAGTACGAACGTGATAATTTTTTAAAATGCTGCAAATTAGAAGCAAACTTAATGTGTCGAGGGAGTTCCATAGAGTACTGCCTGCATAAAAAGAGGTAGCCTTGAAGGCTTCAATACGCTGTTTCGGAAGGATACAGTTTTTGTTTTCGGTTAACCGCGTCAAATAATTATGAATGCCCTTCGCCATATGAAAATTCTTACATATATATGAAGGGGCTAAATCATTTATGCATTTATAGGTTAAAATAGATAGGAGGTACAAATATCGCTGTTCAATTGTCATTAAGCCTATTTCTTTCACTAAATCTAAACTTCTTTGAGTTGGGTCGTAATTTTTTGTTATTATCCTAGCCGCACGACACTGCATTCGTTGGATTGCGGCACGGAATGTGCTGGGACAGCTGCCCCATACTGTTAGGCTATAATCTATTGAGGGTTGAACAAAGGCGTGATATATAGTAACTAAAAACTTCTGTGGTAGAAATTTGCTGAGCCGATGTAAAAGTCCAATTTTGCAACATAGCTTTTTAAAAACGGTAGAAGTGTGAGATTTCCATGTGAGATGGGCGTCAATGATCAAGCCAAGGTGAGAAAATTCATCGACATTCGGGACAATATCTTTATCGATAATCATTTGTAATGAATTTGATTGTTTGCGTTGCTTGGAACTCACAAGCATAGTAGCTGATTTTTGTGGCGTTTGCAATTAGTTTGTTTTTATTAAGCCATTTAGTAACTTGGTCTACAGCAGCCTGTAACTTATGTTGTGCTGATTCGCGATCGATGCCGTCTGCGTATAGCGTGATGTCGTCAGCATAAATCGAGCATTTTGCGTCTGTTACATTATCGGGCAAGTCATTAAGATATAGTAGGAAAAGAATGGGTCCAAGTACAGTGCCTTGTGGTACACCTGTATCGATGGTTTTCACCTCAGAATTATAGTTATTGAAGCAGACAAACTGCTTTCGGTCGTATAAATAATTATAAAACCAGGTGTGCGAGTTTCCATTTACGCCATACTGTTTTAATATACCCAATAATATATCGTGATTTAGGGAATCAAAACCTTTTTTAAGGTCGAGAAAGCATATGGAGTTTACACGTCCGCAGTTCATAACTGTCAGCCAATTATCAACTATTCTATGTAATGCAGTTTGGGTAGAGTTGTTTGCAAGAAAGGCAGTTTGTTCAGGAGATATCAAGCGTTTGTGGTTTAAGTAATTAAGGAGATGACGTTTAATGTACTTCTCTAAGATTTTAATCACATGGCTGGTGATCGAAATTGGCCGGTAATTGTTAGTATCAGAAAGTTTCCCTTTACCCTTATAAATGGGTACCACCCTTTTACACTTTCAGTCAGGAGGAACTGTTCCTGTACTGAGTGATAAGTTAAGAATATGTGTCAGCGATGGCGCTAAGATGACCGCGGCCTCTCCAAGTAAGAACCCCGGCATATTAAGGACATCAATTCCATGTTTATTCTTAAATGCGACTAGAAGTTTCACGACATCCGGTTGGCTCATTTGAGGGATTGAAAACCGAGAATCAGTGAAATCAGGTTGGTCCTGCACAACATTTTTGGTAAATGCTTTGGTTAAAGTTTTTCCAACTGAGGCAAAGAAGTCACTCAGGTCATCCGCAGTTAGATCTGGACTAACTTGACCCCGGCTAACTGGATTGATCACGTGTTTTAAAGACTGCCAAATCTCCTTGGGAGATTTTGATGACTGTGCCTTGTGTCTATAATAGGAACGTTTCAGTTGACGGATCATGCAAGTGACCCAATTACGTAACCGCCTGAACTGTGCCCACAGCTGTGGATCATTATTTGACACAGCAGATTTACGAATGCGTTCTCAGTTATATATTAGACGCTGGATATCAGGTGACATCCAGGGATTGTGTCTATTATTTCTAACTCTAAACGTTCTAAAAGGTGCGTGTTTATTACATATGGTCAGAAATTCATCACGCCATAGATTCCAGGCTGAGATGACATCATTTACGAATGCTAGTGTCTGCATTTTCTTTGCTTACATGATTTATACCGATGTGTATGAGAAGATGGTCAGATTTGACTTGCTTGATCCTATCAATAGCATGATCAAAAGTAAACACACTTGAGTCCACATGCACAGTGACTTTGGTTTCATCGGAGAGATCAGAAGAGTTCAAGATCTTTGTCATTGAGTCCCCCAGGACAGTTACGTAAGAGGATTGGCAGGGCCTTGTTTTGTGTTGTTTGTGTTCGTGTGAAGGCTTGGGCGTAGAGTTCCCTGATTTCTTCTGAGCTCTGTTTACATGGCATGTTGCTGGGTTTACATTGGAGTCGTTGTGTACTTATGTGGAAGCGTCTGTGCTAGGACACGCGTTTACGTCTCCGAAGCTGATAGTTGAGGCTGTTACAGACGAATCTTCATTCGTTGGATTTGATAGTGTGGAGTTTAGAAGAGTAATGGGTGTACTGGTATTCAGTGTAGTCTGTGTTGCAGTGGTCTTGATTTTTGGAGTTGAGGGTGGATCATTTACTGGTGATGACGAAAGGCAGTTTGTTGTTACGTTACATTTGCATTGACAGCATCGTGTTGAGTTCGATGGAGTGATACGTTCCATGAAGGCATTTATCTGGGTTTGAAGGGCTATGTTTATCTCAATTAGCGACTCAAGGCGGGTAACAAGGAGGTTGATTTTGTGTGGATAGTTTCTGCACGTTATACACGTCCAGATGCCAGGAGTTCCACTATCCTCTCCTACACATACTGGATGGAACCAGCTCATACAGATGCAGCATCCAACCATAGATTCATCAGCATACTTGCGATCATATACACAGTCCTTAGAGCAATATGATTCTTCTTGATCTTTGGTTTCAAGGTTGCGTTTTGATTGCACTTTAAATGATGTTCTTTTTTTTTGTATTACGTGTCTGACGTTCACATGTAGCTTTATCAGGTGTTAGTTTATCACAGTTTGATTTTGTGTTCACCTCATTGTATGAATTAGGAGAGCAATGGGTGTTATCATTCAGCTCAGCATGTGAAATAGGGGAGCAATGGATGTTATCATTCAGCTCAGCGTGTGACATTACACTTATATCCAGAGGTGATGGAGGCGACGTAAAGGCTGGCGATAATGGAGAGTCTTGAGGTATTGATGAGTTTATTTCAGGTAATGGACTCATTGAGTTGCAATTTTGAGGGGTCTTCTGGAAAAGGTCCCCCAGGATGTTGTCTGTTGTTGTTGACCCTTTGTTCTCAACTGGGGATGAAGCGATGACCGCAACACTGGTTTCACTCAATCTGGTTTGTACTCTGTTGTTTATACCATTAGATATGAATAACGCTTTGCATGAAAGTACAGGTTTTGGTATTGACGGGATTATATTGGCAAGTTCTGCCTGGATTGCTGACTTGCATTTTGTTTTCCTGAATTTGTTTAGGTCACACTTCTTCATATTATGAACAGTGGTATTCCAGTTATTTGTGACGTCACTGATGGCTTGCTCGAGTTTTTCTTTTGTCGGCACAGGCAAGCTATCGAGCAGCATGTTAGATTGTTGAATCAGTTTGTCAGACATTATTTCTTTTGCGTATACACTAATATGAGTTCGATAAAACGTCTTAGTGACTGTTTATAGGAAGATGAGAGAACAGGACGCGGGGTTTGTTTACAGTTTCCAGGGGCGACGTCTTGAATGTTATGTTACTTTTCCGTCGCTGAAATATCACTCAAACATCCCCACAACACAGTGTAGGGGAATGCATGGAATATCACAGTTTGTCTTCTAAAACATGTGCTTGTAAAATCCGTTTAAGAGCGTAAAATCCATTAAAATCCAAGTAAAAATGTGAGCACTGAGAAGTTCGTTCTCGTACACCCGAGTCTGCGCAATCGACGAATTGAGTGTTTCATCATGGAGTGTTTCATCAGTTCCTGCAGACTGGTGGCACTCCCTTTATTTTATCAAATTTTTACGCATTTTTTTTCTATTTATGAGACCTTCAAATGAAGTTGTCATCTATCCAAAAGCCCACTGAAACCCATTTCTAAGGACTCTTCACAAAATTCATGATTTGTTTCCACTCTGGCAGTCATTTTGCTCATTGTTCAACATTCCTTGAATTCAGCTGAGCGTCATGGCCCATGGGCCACTTGTTTATTAATTTTGTATGCCTAGAGTTACACTACTCGTTACTAGCTGCACAAGCTGGAGGACAGTATATTTGCTCACAACAATTCACATTTTTTATTTGACAAAGAGATCATTCCCTTTCAGTGATGATGAGCTAATTAGCTGAAGGAGGAAGGCTGTTGAACTGCAGAGTGAGTCAGCTCTAGGTCATGGTTGTGTACACAAGAGTAGATCTATCAAATGAGCGCCATGCTCGGTATCTCATTCTGCTTTGCCAGTTCAGCCCCCTAAACCGGCCAGTGCTCCTTGGGCTCATGTATGATTAGCACACCTGTCTTGGTAAGATAGGTGAAGCTATACCAAGCTGTTGACAGAGCCATATGCACCCGCTGCAGTGACTATTATAAGATCAAAGGTATAATCCTGGTGCTCTACCCTCAGCCATTTTATGTAATATCTGAGATATCTACATGCCACAAGTATAGGCCTACAGTGCAGAAAAGTCTAAATATACAACACTATTCCAATGTACATTTGTACAATATTCTGACCAGTGGTCCCTAGCTGCAAAGATTAATCCGTCTAAAAACTCAGGGAATTTATATTTCAGTCTAGTAATTCAGAAAACGGAATAACCAAAGGAACATTTAAACAGACCTACAGTGCTCTACATTTAAATAAATGTAATTATCTCCCCGCTATAACCATGTTTTCGGCCCGCAGAAACCCGCACAAAAATATCATGTAACCTGCCCCGCCCCCATATCCCAGCTTTAAGCCCGCACCCGCCCCACCCCGTTGGAAATTTCTTATTTTGGCCCGCCCCGCCCCACAAAATCCATAAAAAATCAGCCGCGGGAGCTCGCGGGGCGGGTTGCGGGCCCCGCAACAGGTGGGGCGGATTGGGGCCCGCGCAGGGCTCTAATACATATGTAAACAGAAACACAGCATATTATATATATGGGAAAAAAGGAAAGAGACATAGGCCCAGGCACAGGAATGAAATGCATATCTGGAGGACTCATATGCCGTACTAGCCGTGACAACCCGACTCAGTAGGCAATCGGATAATTGGGCTGGTAAACCTACTCGAGTCGTGATACTAGTAATATGGAGGAATGTATCGCAGTAGTCTTGCATCTGGTTGCATTTATACTGTGGTAAACGGCCCATACTCTCAATATTATGCTTAGAATGGTGAATAAACACAATAGTATATAATAATTATATGTGAGCTCGCAAACCAAACTGAAACGTCGTCTCCATGGACACGGGTCATTCCCTGTATCGCCTGCAAGTTGCCTGCGTCCCGTAACCCGTGCGAGCCATACTTTTGTTCATGCAGTCATAAATTCAACAAACATGCCGAGGGGTTTACCAATGTGCTGGGTTAAACAGGAACTTTTCTCGCTCATATTTGGTATTATTAGAAAGTACACAAAAAATGCTAACTGGTCTGGTTTATGTTAATTGACAGTGTACCTGTAGCCCATGAAGCGGTGTCAGAAATGACGAAAATATTTGCATCTTCATGAAGCCTTATAATGCGATCCTCAGACGTAGATGTCATGACACTCTGGCGCCAGTGATCTGGTCGTAATGCCAGAGGGTCAATATGTCGTACGTCATGTATTACATACTTGATTAAAATTATATAGTCATATCGTTTCCCCATTGAAACGTCTCTTTTACATAGTCACCTTACGATTAAATAAAGTCAGCTCACGAAACAATAAGAAACACCTACCCGTCTTGTTGAATACAACATGCATGACCTTTGACCTGACGCTGGTCCATGAGATGATCAGGCTCCCTATGTGTTTACCGTACATGTGGTACCAGAACACCAGACAGTACTTATCCACGGTGGCCGCGACATTTGGACTGACCATAAGCCGGGCCACGTCACCCTCACGGGCCGTACTGGCTTCAGTGTAAACGTACTTGCCTGTAATAATACGAAAATGTAGCATTCCATATGTGTATATACAGTAAGTATGCGTATATATAGTAAGCGTATGCAAATATAGTATCAGATGCGAATGCAGCACTTTTCGATCGCTTACGATAGCGGTTGAAAACGCATGCGCATGGTAAGGGACGGGATACTCCAAACGTTGACGTCAGCGCTAGGGTTTTCCTCTGGCAGATGACTTCAGTACTCATGCAGCTCTTTTCTATAGATCCGAATTTGCAGCATACGTACGCGCATACGCATACGTTATAATTGAATCATAGGCGTCCGTTTACTAGCTGCATTCCGCAAACGTATACTGCATACGCATCGCAGAGGCATACAAGGAATGCTAGCAGCGCAGGCTAGTCATATTTTATAATCTGTTCCAAACTAACAACCGTAGTTAATATGTTTAATAATTTAAATAATAAATCTACTTAATAATTCTCAGTATTCTTATGAAGCCGGGATTTGGAGAAGAGGGATGGATGGGTGCGTAATTGTGGGCGCACGCGATGGCCTATATATTTGGCTGTGAAGATTCGACAAGTTACCGTTATATCACAATTTAAAGTAAAAGTCGTACCGGTTTCGTTAAATGTTCCTGTATCGACACGTTTATTATATATAGCCATCTAACTGAAAGTCGAAATTTAAATAGGGACATGCGGCTTTTAATAAAAGTCAAAGAGCCAGCGTGTGTAAGAAGAATAATCATTCGCAAGAAATCATTGAATCGAAATATGATTGGCTAATCACCGTACGATCAAGACAATTTAAAGGGTCTATTCCGATATCCGGCGTTAAGTAAGTGTTGCTGTGCCGTTCTGGTCCATCGCTGTCATTCCTGCCGTGTTTCCGGTTTGTTTCCCGTTAAGCCACGTTTTTCTTTTATAATGTCTTACTCTAGAAACCTGCCGACACTTACGACCTACTGACGATGTCGTAAAATTGTCGTAAATGTTAATAATACACTGCTAATGAAACTTACCAGTGTTATCCCCCTTGGTGTGGTCGAAATCAGGACCAGTGCTTGCCGTTGGGGTAGGTCCTTTAAGTGCAAACCACGTGAAGTCTCCCTCACTCAGATCTACGACGAGAAGACTGTCACATGGAACCTCAAACGAGCACGAAAACACCACCTTGCGGCCAGTAACTGAAACAACAAGAAGAAGGAATGAATAACGAGCAAAATGACCCTCGACGATGATAGGCTTGACTTATGCTTTACGAATGACTCAAATATACACAAAAGACATAAAATATATATACTGACGGATCATTTAATATTAAATGCCACACATATTCACCTAGGAAATATAAATGAATTTGCCAAAAATACGTACATGCAAAGTCAGATACAGGACATGCATGCAAATTAGCAGCAAGACTGCAGGATGGCCAGAATCAGATATAGACGCATTTACACAGTAATCTAGAGGATGTGTGTTAGTTAATATTCTGCATTCCGATGGTGCTTCGCAATCACACATACATGCACAGGTCGAGTCGAAAACATTATAGCTGCTCGCTTTTGAACAGGAAACCAGGTCATCCCATGGCAACACCAACGCAAACTGGGTAGTGATCCCTTACCACATGGTTGTCTGTGCCATACGATGACACATATATATATACACATACATGTGGACCCAAAAAACGCATGGTAGCTGTTCACATTTTGTTGGAAATCCTGCTTATCGCCACCCAGTATTCACCAATTATCACGTGTCTGTGCCAGAGGAGGATATATATATATATATATATATATAAACATGTCGACCCAAAAACATGATAGCTCTTCAGCTTTAGAGACAAAATCCAGCTTTCTACTACGGTTGTTATCACTTCCCTAACTGCACATATTGTGTGTAGGTATCCTGTACCCTTGCTTGGATATCCGTCGCTTAAAAAAAACACACGAGAAAGCTAATCCTGTGCGGAATAAAAAATCGTATGAAATCCAATATTGTGCGTTTCACTGGGGGCTCAAAATGTTTATGTATTCAAATGAGCTTAAGTGCCTAGACCGTACTCACTTGAAAAGTTTAGCTTCTCTGGGTCAGACAGTTGTTCCTAAATTAGGGACTATCATCGGCGAAATCATTTCTGTTTTCACCGATCCATATGGAGACATACCTGATTTGATTGTTAAAGGGATATAAGGAAAATAGAGTGGTATGTTATGCAACTATATAATAAAAATGTACTTACATTCTTATTCCTGAAACTTTTTTTCGCCTGGATCATGTAGTTTTATTGTTCATTGAAATGTCTCCAATTTTCAAACAATTTTAAGTATTTTACTAAAACAGCAAGATATATATGTGGAAAGACAGAGACGCAGGCTCAGAAATTCAAGGCATATATGAAGAGAAAGAAAAAGGAGAGAGAGAGAGAGAGAGAGAGAGAGAGAGAGAGAGAGAGGCAGCAAGATAGACTGACATATATAAACAGATACACAGTAAGATATAATGTTGAGAGAAAAAGAGAGACAGAGAAGCAGACACAGGAATGAAATGCATATCTAGAGACAGTAAGAGAGAGAGAGAGAGAGAGAAACGAGCAGAAATAAAGGACGACCGTTACCCTCATATGACGAGCGTAATGTATGATGTGTATGGTATAGTCTGATCATTTCCACATGTTAACGTCTCTTTTACACAGTCACCCGACGATTAAATCATGTAATATCACGAAACAATGAGAATATATAATAATAAACAATAATTTTCATACTTATACCCTTTTTTAGCCTTGATGTTAAAGTTTTATTGTTAACTAAAATATCTCTAGTTTTAGAACAACACTTAGTCTTCTACTAAGGCTCTCTAACAGCAAATAGCAACGAAGCGCAGGTAAAGAGCACGGAAGCTGGGGCTATCACTTACCACACGGATTCCTGCGACAGGCCCTGACCTCCCGGGTGGACAGGCCATGACCCACAGGCCCGCACGTCCTCTCCCGGGCCTCCTCCCCTCCTTCACCACACGTCACCGAGCATGGGCCCCAGGGACTCCACGCCTCACACGTCACAGAGACTGTAATGTGAAGAGCAGGAAACATCTTATGTTGCATGAGATACCTATTCCCTCAACTCTTTGTGCCAAAACCTTCATATTTGTTCACTCTTTGAAACTAAGATTGCTTTTGCTGATATTGACAACTTTCTAATTCCACTGGAACTGAAATAAATTGCAATAGTCATCATTTTTTATATTTGATTTCCTTTGATAAAAAGTTAAACCAACATTTTTTTCGGTTTTCATTCGATATTTCCATGACCATGGCAATAAAATCTCCATATTCTTTCTGAATAAAACAGTAATCAATTTGACATGCGGCAAATAACCTTTACGCGGTCATATAAAATACCATTGCCCTTTTTAAAAACAGCAACTTTTTACCACTCTAATAGCACCTAAAACATTCTGGTCCACATGAATGTCTGAGTCAACCTGAATCACGTTTGTGAAATCACCTTCTCAACCTTCGACAGCATTTGATTAAACAGTACACTACGTGTACAGCCTACTAGTGTGAACATACCCCTTGTTCTATCACCTTTAACCTCAACTGTCCCGTAAACTCCCCTTCCCCCTCCTCCGCCCGATCACTCCTCAGTCTATCACTGAGACTCCCAATGAATATTTCGCTCAAATGATTGTTTACGAATATTTCTCTAAAACGGGCTTCTGTACAGTTTTGGCGAAAAAAGGTCTACGTTCAAAGGAAACGCACGCAACAGACACGTCATCGCTTAAAGTAGCACAATTGAGCCTATATCTAAAATCAATAAAAAAAGTTTTTATTTTTATTCATTATTGACTCCATGAAGTATACATTCTCAAAAATTCTGTATGTATACACCAGTCATTATAAATTAAAATTCGATTTTTCATTAAGAAAGACACTCAGAAGAGGGAAACAAAACGGGTTTTGAGGTTTAGTCATGAATTTTAATAATAATCCAGTTTAATGTGGCTTGCTAGTTCTAGATGATTGGAAGAGTGTGCCTTTGAAAATTAAAAAAAAAAAAAAAAAAAAAAATGTTAAAATATTACGTGAAAATGAATGAGAAGTTAGACCGTGTGTACCATAAAAAAGTACACTGTATCAGGTTTAATGAATTTAAAACAGCTTGAATATAAATATAGAGTTTTTTCCTCATATCTTCCTTGAGAAGAAAGTATTACATGAGAATACTAACGAAAAATGTTTTTCTTTTCAATAATATATGAGGTCTAACTGCATATAAATTAGTGTTAACGGGACATGAAGTAGAAAACCAACTAGAGTCACAGCTTCCGGGTAGAACGCTGACGTCATCGACAGCAAAGCCACCAGTGGCGTTTCCTCCAGTTTGCACAACCACCATGATGACCCGGAACTGTTCCGCGGGGTCAAGTTCAATGTCATGTTGATGCTTTTTCCATGTTGCTTTGTAAATGCCAGCTGAAACATAAGAAAGGAAGTTTTTCACGACGCTTTCTAAGGGCATACATGGAAAAGATGGTATTTATTTATTTATTTATTTATTTATATACATTATTTTACGAGGGTATCATACAAACCCAATTAGTGCCAAGGCACTAATCTCACTTGGGGCCCTCGAGAATTATTACAAATAACATTTTTCTACATACATAGGTAAATACATATAAAATCTCAATATGTAAATCAGAAACTGATTCAAACAGAAATACATAATGATGATCGACTGTCTAAGAACATGGAATGATAAAGTCGACGATTATACATTATACGATAAAATTGAGCATATATCAAGATAACTAAAATACATGGCATGGTAGATAAAAAATAAAATATTCTAAGATGACACTCTGTGGTCAGTCTGTATCTGAAATAAATATTGCTTAAGTGCCCGTTTAAAGGATTGTAGTTCCCCTGAAGCTTTTACTGATATTGGAAGGTTATTCCACATACTGGCACCCGTGTATCTGAAGGACCGCCGCATGGTCTCCGTGCGAGCAAAAGGCAGAGCCAGTCTTGTCTGAGAATTTGACCTTAAGGAATATCGAAAGTTCTCTGGCTCGAAAGGAAAAAGACTAAGCATATACTGAGGAGTGAGACAGTTAAAAACCTTAAACATTAGAGTACATGTGTTATATCGGACGACATTCTCAAAATTGAGCCATTTTAATTTATAAAACATAGCATCACTACTGGTCTCTATAGGAAGACCTAGAATAATACGCGCAGCCCGTTTTTGGATACGGGAGAGGCTTTTTATGTATGATATACATGCCTGTCCCCATATGTTTATACAATAACAGATGGAAGGTAATATGTAAGAACTGTAAAATAATACTTTACATCTACGGTTCAGGTACTGTTGAGGTCTCCACAAAAGGCCTAATAGCTTACTACATCGGTTATTTACATGCGTGATATGAGTACGCCAAGACAATGAGCTATCAATATAAACACCTAGAAGTTTGATTTAATCCACATTTGGTATCATCACACCATTTATATGTACATTTAGAGTGTCTGTCTCAATCTGTCTCTTACGTTGAGATGAACATATTAGCATTGCCTGTGTTTTTTTTAGTATTGATGACAAATCGGTTAGTTGTGCACCATGTGTTAATTTTTGATAAATCCGAATTCAGAGTTCCCTCAATACTAGATACATATTTATCAGATACATATAATGTTGTGTCATCTGCATACATTTCCATTTGACAATGAGTAAGATGAAGTGGTAAATCATTAATGTAAGGAAGAAACATGAGGGGGCCGAGGATTGTATGAAGAAAACGTCTTTCATATGTTAATGACACACTATGAGAAGAATGCAAGATAAGGGTAAAATAGATGAAAATACACACGCTTCATTTTAAGTTTGATTAAAAAGTAAATTTATTTAAACTGTACGCCTTAAGACTTTTAGTTTCATAAGCATCAATATGTTGCCAACAGCAAAAAAAAATTAAAAAACAAATAATTATTCTTAGAACACCGACTCAGCGGTATTACCTGCGTCCAACAAGAAGTTCCCTGAAGATTTATAACGAGAGCATCCTCAGTCATAAAAATGGAGCTGTACTATATTTAAGGAATCAGCTAGATCGTTCTTTAACATTTGAGTCGTCTGGCAAAGGCTCATTGCACTCCTCAAGTGGCGGTTTACATCGCAGTCGTTTCAAATCTCCTTTGTTTGAACCGCTGCTTTATATAGTAACCTTTTTGGGTCTCAACAACAAGGCTGGCACTGCTCCAAGAATCAGACCTTTTGATAGCGGAGTTTCTAGGACTTCAAACTTGGAGTTGGATGCAGAATTTGATACCACGTTTTCATTGGTCGAATTACAATTGTTCGACGTGTACCGGCCCTCCAGATGAGACCCGGAGAATCGTGCTATACAATGCAACGGTTAAACCGAAGGAGAGCTGAAGAGACTGCAATGTATAGCCACTGTGTTAAGAGTATAAGTTCGTTGGTATATTTTTTTTTAAATCAAGGAAATGTTCAACCCAACAAAGCCTTAAAAAAAACACCTATTCGGAAGCCATTCTCCGTCATGTACATCATAGCATGAATTCTAACCAACTCATCCTAATCTTAGCCAAAGGGAAGAACTCACCAATAACATCGGGTAGGACGACTAATTCAGAGAACGTGGAGCTGTTTGAGATCATGACGGTCAGAGCACCTGTATGGTCACCGTCATTGTACACCCAGAATGTAACGCACATTTTACCGTCCACTGGCGCTGAAAGCGGCTGTGACGTCATCGCGGATGTCGCTGTCCTGTTTCTTTTGACATCTGCGTATCTGTACTTTCCTGGTAATCATAAAAAAATCAAATGAAAACTAGTATGAATTAACTTCTATGATTTCAGATAAAATTGAGAATAGCTCAGCTGTTGCGAAATATATTACAGTAGAACGCCTGTATTACGGTCACCATCGGGACTGGATGAAAGTGGCCTTTATACAGGAGTAGCCGTTATACAGGACTTGAACAGGAAAGGGGGTTTAAAATATGAAACCAAGTTCAAATATTTATTACAATCTTCATAATTTTATATGATCTTTCGCTTCCTCTTTAGTATGTTTTGAACTAGAGTTAGGCAGACACCATAGATTTTTGCTAGTTGTCGGCTGCTTTTCCCGTCATCACTCTCCCTTATCAGATCTACCTTTCCTTTGAAACAAGTTCATGTCTTTTCTTAGTCGACATAATGGTCAAAGTGATTGGGACAGAGTATGCATAACATTTTATACATGAAACAATGTTTATTTTGCATTATTATACATTTCATTATTATTCATGTATGAGTAAATTGTGCGATGTTTGCCGCACTGTTTTCGTTTGATGTACGTGTTCACAAGGACATTAAAGAAAGTTTAAAGATCCATAGTTTGGCTAACGTTTTACTGATGACATCATCGGGACCCGCTGGTTGTCATTCGTTAATTAAATGACAAACACCCTGATTAAGATCCGGCTCACATGACTGATTCCCAAACATACACGCAGATGGGATCATATGCCTTACTTTTGTCCATACCGTATTTGACGTCATAAGCCCCCCCCCCCCCCCCCGGGTTTGGGAGATCACTTTATGAAACTAAAGGATGAGCCATCCTAACCTCACTTTTCTCCCTAGCCAACATAACACAGGACAACGTAATGCTTTCATTTCTCCCCGCCAAGCTTAAAAGTTACCACAAGTTTTTATTCAATCTCCGTTAAGCTATATCATCTAATATAATAATAATATTAGTTACACATAACAGAATCAGTGGTAAAGTGTATCATAGATAACACTGAATGACGGTGTCCGTGAAGGCAGACCCTGCAGGTGGCCATGTTGATCGGGTGACCAGAATTCAGGTACGTATGTGGATGTATTATGCAATGAAATATATATTACTTACCGTATTTGCTCGTGTACAGGACCACAGGCTCTCGTTTCCAGCACTACAATGGCCCAGAAACCGAAAACACATTGAGTATGGGCGATATACCGATTAATAATCGGTATATCGCCCATACTCAATGTTTTTTTCGGTTTCTGGGCCATTGTAGTGCTGGAAACGAGTGCCTGTGTACAGGACGATAAATTTTATCCTAAAATATTGGCAAAGAAGGCGGCCATCTTATACACTGGTACAAGTTTCACAGCGTCCTCAGGGCCGCCAAGGATAATTTACGGCAATTTGAATTATTACGTCGGCCGAACTTGACCCCGTGAATATCAGTGATCATGTCCGTATGGTGGTAATATACACTCAAAAAGAACATTACAATGCATTGATTTTTTTTTTAATTTATCGTTTATACATCAGATTTCCATGTGCACATAGTTAAATAATTGGTAAGAAAAGGTTTGCCCTTGCCGCATTGACACAGGGATTTTAACTGAATCAATATATGAAAGCCCTTCTGACAGTAGAGCCAGTGAATTTACGCAACCGCGGACGGAATTGCGGAATTGACAGACCAAACGGAATTCCCAATCCTGATAATATATAAGTTTTAATGTATTTTTTGCCAAAAAAATATCTTGGCAATTCATTTTAAATATGTACACAGTGATATAATTGTCGATGCCGCTGACAGCGTGCAGGGCTTACCCGTGTACTCAAGATCCCAGTGCCCTGGGTTAATCTGTGTGTATACAGCGCTCGCGCAGTTTGCTACTTATATCCCATTTAATCAGTCTTAATATTTTTAGGCCGTCGCTTATGTTGAGTTCGGCAAGACTTTAAAACACTTTAACCCTCAGTCTCAGTGTTAACGCTTATCGGACTACCACTCTGCAAAATGGGCCTGTTTGAACATAACGTAGGCATAACAAACTCTGGCACAGCCAAACAGCGCGAGATATTCAGGTGCACACGCGAAGAGCGCAGTCAAAATGTTCCAGCTGGCTGTAACGGTCACGATTTGCGAGTGGCACTTTGCAGTTAATACACGGGTACACAAAAATGCTGCCAGCTGCTCCTGTCACCACGGCAGAGTTAATATTACTGGAACTGTCGTTACAAAATTATTGCGATAGTGTCAACAATATGCACTTACATTTGGCCCATGGATCGTAATATTCTTTAAGCGGAGATATATCACTGGACACGAAGGTCCATGTGTGGACTATCTGGATACATGATTTCAGTGCGAATGTTACCAAGCGGGTCGAGCTGTAGGACCGCTGTTGGCGTTCTCATAGCAACGATGTCATTCACATGAGGCGTGGCGGCATGGTATGCAAATGCGGGGGAATCGTCAGGTCCTCAAAAAAGCCTTGTGACGCCTTAATATGCAAATATCAGGGATTCACCCTACGGATTTTACAGGGCTTTAGTGATAAGAGCCGGCACTGAGTAAAGTCTATCGATACATGGAATCACGTTTAATTTTTAGCATTTTTAGCTCAGCTGACTATAATTCATCTGAGCTATAGTCATGGTCCATTGTCCGTCGTCCGTCCGTCTGTCTGTCTTGCTACTTATATCCCATTTAATCAGTCTTAATATTTTTAGGCCGTCGCTAATGTTGAGTTCGGCAAGACTTTAAAACACTTTAACCCTCAGTCTCAGTGTTAACGCTTATCGGACTACCACTCTGCAAAATGGGCCTGTTTGAACATAACGTAGGCATAACAAACTCTGGCACAGCCAAACAGCGCGAGATATTCAGGTGCACACGCGAAGAGCGCAGTCAAAATGTTCCAGCTGGCTGTAACGGTCACGATTTGCGAGTGGCACTTTGGCAGTTAATACACGGGTACACAAAAATGCTGCCAGCTGCTCCTGTCACCACGGCAGAGTTAATATTACTGGAACTGTCGTTACAAAATTATTGCGATAGTGTCAACAATATGCACTTACATTTGGCCCATGGATCGTAATATTCTTTAAGCGGAGATATATCACTGGACACGAAGGTCCATGTGTGGACTATCTGGATACATGATTTCAGTGCGAATGTTACCAAGCGGGTCGAGCTGTAGGACCGCTGTTGGCGTTCTCATAGCAACGATGTCATTCACATGAGGCGTGGCGGCATGGTATGCAAATGCGGGGGAATCGTCAGGTCCTCAAAAAAGCCTTGTGACGCCTTAATATGCAAATATCAGGGATTCACCCTACGGACTTTACAGGGCTTTAGTGATAAGAGCCGGCACTGAGTAAAGTCTATCGATACATGGAATCACGTTTAATTTTTAGCATTTTTAGCTCAGCTGACTATAAGTCATCTGAGCTATAGTCATGGTCCATTGTCCGTCGTCCGTCCGTCTGTCTGTCTTGCTACTTATATCCCATTTAATCAGTCTTAATATTTTTCAGGCCGTCGCTTATGTTGAGTTCGGCAAGACTTTAAAACACTTTAACCCTCAGTCTCAGTGTTAACGCTTATCGGACTACCACTCTGCAAAATGGGCCTGTTTGAACATAACGTAGGCATAACAAACTCTGGCACAGCCAAACAGCGCGAGATATTCAGGTGCACACGCGAAGAGCGCAGTCAAAATGTTCCAGCTGGCTGTAACGGTCACGATTTGCGAGTGGCACTTTGGCAGTTAATACACGGGTACACAAAAATGCTGCCAGCTGCTCCTGTCACCACGGCAGAGTTAATATTACTGGAACTGTCGTTACAAAATTATTGCGATAGTGTCAACAATATGCACTTACATTTGGCCCATGGATCGTAATATTCTTTAAGCGGAGATATATCACTGGACACGAAGGTCCATGTGTGGACTATCTGGATACATGATTTCAGTGCGAATGTTACCAAGCGGGTCGAGCTGTAGGACCGCTGTTGGCGTTCTCATAGCAACGATGTCATTCACATGAGGCGTGGCGGCATGGTATGCAAATGCGGGGGAATCGTCAGGCCCTCAAAAAAGCCTTGTGACGCCTTAATATGCAAATATCAGGGATTCACCCTACGGACTTTACAGGGCTTTAGTGGTAAGAGCCGGCACTGAGTAAAGTCTATCGATACATGGAATCACGTTTAATTTTTAGCATTTTTAGCTCAGCTGACTATAAGTCATCTGAGCTATAGTCATGGTCCATTGTCCGTCGTCCGTCCGTCTGTCTGTCCGTCCGTCCGTCCGTCCGTCCGTCCGTCTGTCTGTCTGTCCGTCTGGATGTCCGTCCGTAAGACTGGCACGTTTCGACACCGTTGGACCTACGAATCTGAATTTCGGCATACAGTTAGATATCCCCATAATCTCCTACCATGCCAAAAATTGGGTCAATAGGACTTCGTTCCTTTGAGATATTAAGGAAAAACCTCAATTTTTTATTAGAAATCTATTTTCACACTTCAGGACTGCCTAATATCAAAACCACTCATCTGGTTTTCTTCATATTTACCATAAATATTCCTCTATATAGTTCCTATGTACATGACAGATATTAAGTCAGTATTATTTAATTTAAAAAAGTTATGGGCCCAAACATAATGGACTTTGTAAAAAAATCAGGAAGATATTTGGTCACTTAAGACCAAAAGTGTTAAAGATAGGGACTTTTTTTCCAGTAATACAACTTTAATTAATCAAAATTTAATTGTATACCAAAAATTAGATCAAAATTTGTTAAATTTTTTAAATATTGGCAAAAATATAAAATTGGTACCTTAAATTTTGCCCAACTTTGGCCATGGCACGTTTTTTTCCTGTAAGTACTGTGGATTTAATTTTCACACCATGTATACATAAGGATTTAATCTGTAAAAATCTGAAATTTGAAAATAAAAGCTGCAAAATTAGGCTAGTTATTGAATTTTTTGGAGGCTCTTGTTGTATTCCCTTACATTGTCAAGCAGTCCACTTTGATGACTGTAGTTCATTCAGTGCACATCTCTATGCTCCCCAGGCTGTTGACATATTTTAGATGTCCCCAAAATCTCCTACCATACCAAAAATTGGGTCATTAGGACTTTGTTCGTTCGAGATATTAAGGAAAAAAAACTCTGTTTTCTATAAAAAAAAGCCATTGTTACACTTCAAGGCTGCCTAATATGAAAACCACTGATCTGTTTTTGATGGTATTTAGTATTCACATTCTTTTATACATTTTCTATGAACATACCAAAAATTAGGTCAGTATTGGGTATTATTTTGAAGTTATGGGCCAAAACATAATGCATTTTTAAAAAAAAACAGGAAATATATTTACTCACCTAACATGAGAATTGCTGAACCTAGAGACTTTTTTTCAGGAATATATTTTTATTTAATCAAGATTCAATTGTTTACCCAAAATTAGATCTGAATTTTGCAAATTTTTCAAGTTATTAGCATTAATAAAAAATCAATACCTTAAATTTTGTCCAACTTTGGCACTGTTGATTTAATTTTCCCAGCATGTATGCATAAGGATTTAATCTTTTAAAATCTGAACTTTCAAATGAAATTGATTGGAATGAATAGCTTTTATTGATGTTTTCATACACCATGTCAAGTGTTGTTTACATCTAGCCCACCTAGTAGTACAGCCTTCACTTGCATTATGTAACCCATCCCAGGCAACTTACCTTGGCCCAGCTTGGCCACTACTAGCAGGCTTCCCCTCTGCCCTGCACTCATCCCCCCCCCCCAGCTGGTGCATAAACTAGATGAA
Source organism: Sipunculus nudus (assembly GCA_026874595.1). NCBI lineage: Eukaryota > Metazoa > Annelida > Sipuncula > Golfingiida > Sipunculidae > Sipunculus > Sipunculus nudus. The sequence goes on from CM049318.1 coordinate 35,051,101, forward strand.
TGTTATAATTTTTCTGTATTTTATTTTATTTTTGGACATGCTACATTTTAGAGTTTGTATTGCACCACCAGGGTTACAATGATTAAAGTGTACATTTAATTGTGTCCACAAAGTGGTGTATTGCTGTGAAAGTGTGGATGTTCATGAGATAAGTAATTCCTTACTTCAGAAGAGTAAAAACTTCACCAGGTGTGAAATTGACTATTAATTCCAGTAATTAATTAAAACTGGGATAGTAATTAGCACAATGATATTGTTTGTCCCTCATTCAACCAACAGAATGTATACTTTATTTGAAAAGATGTTTTATTTTATAAAATTTACTTTTATTTTATTTTGGTGAATAAATTTAAGCATGTCCTGAAAACTCCAATGTGCAAAACTTTTTAATAGTGATTCAAGTAATATTCTTGTAGATGCCATGTTGTGGCATTATTTTCTTTTAAAATCAGTTTAAACATTTATGATTTAAAAATAATAAAATATATGTGTATGCATATTATGAACCAACGTTTTTTACTCTGTATATATAAAGATTGCAACTTTTGCAACAATTCTAATATTTTAACTTATATTTTCAGGTTTTTTAAATAATTTATAAACCTGTAAATAAAAAAATGATTAAGATAAAAACTTCTTAATGGAAAAAGTGGATCTGCTTAAAAAAATAGGATTATATATAAACTTAAATGCATTATTCTCTTGAAAGTGAAATAAAGGTATTAGTCCATTCTGTCCACTTGCCTGTCCATCTGTAAATTTTCGTATGCAACACAGTATCTCAAAACTTTTACTGTTTTTCTTCATGACAGTCTTGTCAGAGTATTAGGTTGCAATCATATATTTAGAACTTTACTATAACCATGTAGGAGGGCCCCTTTCCTCTTAGCTTTTCATATTCTTATATAAATGAAAAACATTACAATAGAATATTTCTACATCCACCTTCGTGCTGCCCTCACTTTTCCCTTCTCCAAACCCCATCCCAAAGTCAGCTTCAGTAAGCAAGAACAAGATGAATCAGATATATTCATACTCTAATATTTTGTATAACTATTCGTCCATAGGTACCTATGTACATGCCAGAAATTATGTCAATATTGTGTAATATGTAGACAAAGTGGGCATCACAATAATGTACCTTGTCAAGACTAAAGAGATATTGTGTCATACAGTCACATATTCATAAATCACTTCATCAGCATAGTTAATCATAACATCATATCTGTCAAATTGAACGCTTGCAGACTACCATACACTTTAGATCCTTCAACAAATAGCCTTATCATCATTCTACTACTGCTTATTACTGCTGTCATTGCATTCATATTTGCTCAAATATATCACAATTTTCAACCCCTCCTAAATAAATAAAAAATGAACCACTTTATTCGACTCTATTAATCCATCAGTCAGGTAATTTCAATTATCATTTACTCACATATTACATTACATTCCTTTATAATAGCCCAACATGTCCATGATATTCATAAGCTTTATCGACTCGATATAGTATCACAGTGGAGAAACATTTATAGTCCAATCACGATCAGCTGAGCGCCGTGACCCATGGGTCCCTTGTTTTATAAGTAAACGCATACACTAAAGCCAAGGCAGGGCTAGCACGTAATATGCATGTTAAAACAAGGATGATTTTTTCATATGGTGCCGTATTTACTGCGTAAAATGTTCACGAGTCCAGTGAATGCGGACGCTGTCAGCTGGCTTGCACACTGACATACACGGAGACTCGCTCATGGAACTTCAATTACAAGACAACCAGCAGAGCATTATCATTATAAATATGAAGCGGCCTTTCCTCAGGTGACAATGTTTGCCAAGCTTGTATTTGCCTTTCTTTGTTTTTTTTATGTGGGGTGGAGGGGGCCGAAGCAAAACATTTAGGAGACTGTAGCAACTATGGGATCATTAAAAGACCATTAAGTGATCATTTAGAGGTTTTAGAGATCGCTGGCTGCTCACTGATAGATTTTTTTAGAGATCTGGCAATTTTTCATTGCTCAGCGATCGTTTTCTTAATTACTTATTTTTTGGGGGTGGGGGGGGGGGGGGGGGGGAGGAGGAGGATGGGGGTACATCTACAGAATTCCATTCCGGTTACGATCCACGTGACAGGAGGGATACACACGACTACCCAGGCGTCAACCAGGCGCGATGTACCTCACTTGCGGGCCCTGGGTGAACTACATCGAGGAACCCAGAAAAAGGGCACTTGTTTGCCCGCAGAGCGCTTACCCTGGGTAAGGATCGACCATGAAAAATCGGCCCCGGCTGGGATTCGAACTCACGACCTCTCGTTTTTGAGTTTTGTGTTCTACCTACAGTCCACAAAAGCCGCTCAACGATCTCTGAACAATCGATGCTCCTGTTTAAAGGGGATTTTAAATAAGACACTGTGGCACCTGGTCTGTTTACGTCACGAAATCTAACTCCCTATACTTCATAAAGTTATGTTACCTTCAGTTACAGAATATTTCAGGATTAAATGCTGCTTTTACCCTGCTCGGTCCCAAAGGTGTGATCGATCGGTGGTTTGACCATATGACCTCCAGGGAGCGCTTCGTTGCCACTGGTCCGCACAAATCTTGCCAGAGGGAAATCTTGAAGGCAGTCTTCATCTTCAAACGTGCATTCTAATAAACCTGTGAAGAACAATATATATATATATATATATATATATATATATATATATATATATATATATATATATATATGAGGACAAGTGGACACAATTTCTGTACGCTTTGTTGAGAATATTCTTTTGTTAATGTTAATAATGGCCAGTTTCTGGCTATGCACAACATGCATGAAAGTGTCTGATAGCCGGATTATGGACCAGGTTAATAATAAAGCTCTGCTGTTCATCCTAGAGGTTCAATACATGCTTTGCATACAAAAACTGAAATCCGTAAGTTATTTTGTTTCTCAATATATAAAAAAGTAGTCACAGCAGTAAGTGAAGATAATTATTAGGGTGTAATCTCATTGTACCATGCACATATTTTTACTGGTGAATTTTGAATGCCCTGGAGCAGTCATATATCAGTATATAATAAAGTCCAGATACAGAATAAGATAAGACTTACTAGACTTCAGTTCAAGGTTGTCCGGAAGGTCCTCATCGACTATAAGATAAAATAAATCTTTTTAAGCAATTATCTTTATTAATTAATTATCGTTTAGTGTTTTCTCGTGTTTAAATAAAAAAAAAAAACTTGTGTATAACGGTATCTGATGTCCGAATATATCTAGCTCCCATGTGTTTGTGTGTGTTAGTGTATATGATCTCCTGAAATACACTGAGAGAAAAACTCAAAACCGTCTAAATATTTATTAAAAAAAGAAAGAAAAAGAAATGAAAACAATTTCCAAATAAATTAAAAATAATTACAGCTGATATTTCTGCTATAAATATAAGCATGAAATCATTCGAAACTAAACCTTTCGAAACTAACCTTCGTAGTCCTCTTCCATGTTTTCTGCCAGATGTTTTGCAATTCTCCGAACAACTGTAAGAAAAAAAAATAAATTTTAATTCAAATCTTTATGATTAAAATCTGTTTATTTTATGACTACGAATGATTACGAATATTATAGTGGTCACATCAGATAAATGTTCATCTGTTGTCTTAGGTCGCTTGATATTACACCATCAAAGACACTGACTCTATCGACACGCCAAAAAAAATTTTGAGATCACCTCTCACTAGCTGTGAATGCACGACTCAGTAGGCACTTATGTTTGACTGGTAAGAGTAACTTGAGTGGTGATACAAACCATAAGAGGAATTTACTGCAACTGTCTTCCATCCTGTTGCGTTAATACCGTGGCAAATAGCCGATGATTTTAACACAAGACTAAGAGCTGTGAATTAACACAGAAGAATACATGTGAACTCACAATCCAAACTGAAAATCAGCCTCTATTTTTACCGAGCCTTTTTTTTGTATTGAGTAAATGTTAGCACTCGTCCAGTAACTCGTGCAAGCCGTGCTTGTATTCATGCGGTTAAAAATTCAACAAAACATGCAGAGGGATTTACTAATATGCTGAGTTAAAATTGAATTTTATTCGCACATGGTAGGTGTTGTTAGGAGGTATACTAAAAAGCTAACGATTGGTCTGGATTATGTCAAGTAACAGCGTACTTGTGGATCATAGACTCTCTAATGTCACATGAGGGAAAAGACACTAAACTCGTACTTGATATCAGTAGAAGGTCTGATTGTGGAAGTCGCCAACTTTATTGTAAATAAGACTTGTATTAGTCGCACAAAATATAAAAAAGCATTGATCGCATTACTGATTTTCGCTTTAGTAAGACTGTATACTCCACAATAATAATGAACTATAGTGATAGTCTTATCACGCTGCGCAGCTGTACATTGCACAGCAACTAGACACCAAGCAATTTGTGTAAAGCTCCCTCAATACAGGAATCACAACAACTGCTAAACTTAAGTCCTCAAATCTATAATTAAGAACTAGAAACTACCATAACTATGTTAGCTACCACTGAAACCAAACTGTGTATCACAGTGCGTGCATAAACGCCAGTTCGATTGATGGGAACATATTGTGACTGTAGCATGTATTGCCCAAGCGAAACTATGCGCGGGACCCAACCATAACAACCGGGGGAGCGCTAGGTGGCGCCTTATCTGCCGACGTCATACCTGGCCAATTAACAGCAGCAAATGGTCCGACCATCCGACCGATAAAAAATGGACATTTACTACCTCAACCTCATATGTCAAACGTTCCTACAAATAAACAATTCTAATATCTGCACAATAACCCATTTTTAATATTTTTGCCAGTTACATATACAGCTTACTTCAGAAGGATACATTCGTTTGGGGGACATCTTGTCGATATTTTGGACTATTCTTTACATTTGGAAATACCACTTGCATATGAAAAACTTTACATTTTTAGAGCTACCAGAAGCACTACATTTATTTTCTTAGAAATTCCAACAGTTTGAAAATTATTGCTGATATATATTTACTACAAAAGACAGGTTTCGCAAAACAAAGCATGCTACAGCAAGCAGTGGTTGAGCGAGAGGAGTTATCGAACTAATGTAACGTGTACAACTTAAATGGGTTTTAGTGCACTGGCCTTAGTGCATGAATGAGTCATTTACAGAGCATGTTATGTTTTTGACTGTCTTGCCGTCTTTGGCAACTTTCCAGCTGGATAAGTGTATATTTGAAAGGCTGCATATAAAGAATATTGGTTTATCCTTTATGATCATGTTCACGACATGACCCAACTTTTTAACTTAGATGCCTGATAAATGACACAGGATAACCGCAGGTTTGCATAACAAGCAACACGCAGCATAAATTTCTCTTTCAAAGCATTCTCGCTAATGTCATTACCAAAGATTTATGAAGAGAGGTCATGTCTATAATGATTTGTGTGCGGTATGCCTTGGGTGAATTTGTTTACCTTTATTGCAGTAGACCATGCACATCTTTTGCACTCTTAAAAAAGGACGACGGAGTTAGGAGGGGGATATGCTTTGGGGGGTTGGGGGTGGGGGGTGGGGTAGGCTGAGACAGCCTATTAAAAAAGGCGCCCTATCTGTTTCTCTATCTGTCTGTCTGTCTCTTTGTCTCCCCCTGTCTGCATCTCTCTCTCTCTCTCTCTCTCTCTCTCTCTCTCTCTCTCTCGTGTGAACATATGACTTGCCAACAGTCGCTGTTATTATAATAGTTCACCCACCCGTTACACATTACAACACAACATGGAACGTAACATTATTAAACCGCAACATTAACAAAACGGCACAAGGCGTGACAGGACCAGTAACCCAGTTAATAAGTGTGTGATATGAAATGCGATCAGTGTACAACTGAAGGCAATGACCCAGCGATTTCCGTATGATTACCTATAATGATTTATGACCATAATTAGCGTGTCGGGGCCTGGCGAGGATGCATTTAAAGCAGAACCCATAGTAAAAATAGCTGTTACGAAATTTGAAAGTAAGAAACATGCGGTATACAACGTAATAATCTTTCACTGCTGAACGGCCAGACGACGGCTTGGGGTGGGTTAATTGAACGGGTCGGAATTGATTTAATTCTTATTGTCTCAACCTATCCTTAAGCCCAATTACGTTGACCCAGCTTTTGTGACCTTGGACTATTTTTTTAGCTGACGGGTCTAAAAGGGAATGGAACTTTTTATGTTTCGTTGACACAAATCATGTGTGTATCTTATAATGGCTAAATGCCTTTGATCAAGTTTTACAGCCCTAGAATTATTTTTTCAAGTCTTTTTTTCCCTATTTTTTTTCCTGGTCCCTGTTTGTCTGCCTCTCTCTCTCTCTCTCTCTCTCTGTTTCACTGTCAGTCCCTGTCTGTCTCTCTTTCTATGTCTGTCTTTCTGTCTCTGTCTGTCTGACTGTCTGTCTGTCTGTCTGTCTTTCTCTTTCTCTCTTTCTCTCTCTCTCTCTCTCTCTCATCATCATCATTCAGAATCTATACCTGGTTGTACTTCAGGTGAACCAACCTTTTATATGCTCCGCTCTGTCAAACCGGTCCACCAGCCACTGGATTGCTCTCTGAATAAAAAAAATGGTATCAACCTGGTTATTTTGTCAGAGCAAAGCAAGTGCTTGTCTGAGGGACACACAGAACCTGTCTAGAAAAAAATCCAATTCTCAAGCTACCTTGGGTAACGAGGAAATTAAATTCATTCTCTTTAAAAGCCTGCTGAGACGAGGTTATAACTTTATGTTAAAATGGCTTGAGTAAATAGAGATAAGATACAATGACTACCCTGGCCGTTTTTATCCAAGGCATATTCATCCAAGCCATTTTTACCGTTGTCTTTGATACCCTGACCATTTTTATTCTAGCCATTTTACCTAAGCAATTTTTACCCAAGCCATTATATATTTTACCATATAGCCATTTTTTTTTAAACAAGTCACTATTATTTTATTCATTTTCACCTTGCACCGATACCGGAACCCTTCCTTGTTTCTAGTTCTGTACAACATTGTATTTTTTATAAGAAAAACATAAAAAAAATTCCAGTAGTTTAAAATTGTCTTTATGACATCAGAATTCATTGAAGAGCTATTTTAAAAGTTAACATTGAAAATCAACCTTTAACCCTTTTCTGGGGTTTGTCTTGTGTTTTCTTAAGGCTAGCCATTCATCTACCTTGTCTGTAGAATTCATGTGATTTCTGGATTGCTCTGTATAAATATGAATTGACTTTTGGCATTTCATACCATGAAATTTCTGTTAACGCCTCTGTGACTAATGTAAAAGCAAGTTTAACAGAATGGCTGATATAACCAGTACTACGAAGAATTGTCAGGAAAATGAATGATGACTTTTGAAATTTTTACATCTCTTTGAATTATGTGAACCAAAGAGACCGTGTAGCTTAAACGTCACGCCTTATCGTGCCTGGTCACGTGACATGACGGATGAGTCACCAGGAAGTACATGTAAATTAGGAAGGCGAGGTCTGCTCATGAAGTGTAAACATATCACAGGCAAAGTTACATAATGCTGATGTATGCTCGTGTCGGGAAAGGTTAATCATAATTTATATATGCAATTAAAACACGATCATTTATTTGCATATATGTTCATAAATGTAAAGCATTCTAGCTTGTGCGTACACACATATATATCGGATCCGATCAAATACACACACACAGACACGCACGGACACACCATCACACACACACACACACACACACACACACACACACACCCTCTCATATATATATATTGCGTAATTGAAATATCTCGTTGGAAATATCTTGCGTACCTGAGTGTACTCATATGTCGCATACGTGCTTGTGGGTGCGCATGTGCGTGAGAGACAATTTACATGCGCATGCGTTGCAGCCCCCCCCCCCCCGGCACCTCCACTATTCCCAGCGATCTCTAATTAAAGTATTTGCCATAATATATCTTGCAATTTTTATAACTGCAAATTTGTCGATCTCGAAAGAATGAAAGATTGGAGCATCTCCGCCAATTTTTGGGTGTGTGTGTTTGTCTCAGTATTAATGTGAGACATTTTTATCAGACTCTATTCGCCTCCACCTGGAGGGTATGCTTTCGTCCTGATTCGTGTGATTGATTGTGTGTTTGTGTGTGTTCGAGTGTTTGTTCCCAACAAATAAAACAATCATGACCGGAATCTCGTTCAATTCTTCGGGGGATTTCGGGGATGGGCTAACAAAGAATCGGTTAGATTTTGGTATGGATCCGACACATGGTCCGGAACGTCATAAAAATTTAGGGTCACGTATGCACGTGTGACCCTGAGGATAGGACCGAATACGTGAATGCAAAAAAAAACAAAAAAACGGTTTTGAGTGCATCCCAAAATAGCGTCGCCCACATGGCGCAGGCTTACATTTCTTAGAATGCAGATTTATAATAATTTATATGTGACAATGGCCGTGTGCTTTTGTTGATGTTTCTGTGTTTATCTGTTGTTCGTACCTGATCCTTTCTCTTCTCATCAGCCGTGCTGTAATTAAGAATAAAAGACACGCCTTCGTAATTACTTGGTTCATTACACAACTGTGTAATGCAAGTAATTAAATAGGTCCATGAGCATCATGCACATTTGTTTATTACACAGATAAGTGAACAAGTTAAAAGTGACAATAAAAGCAAATAAGTGTTATTTCTCCTCCCACACGAACACATGTACAGACTGACACATGGACACTTTTATGTCGGGCAAATTTTGCGTTAATTAATTAAGTAGGTTCAAGCCAGCAGAGAACAAAACAAACATTATGAAACATACTTTAAGAAACAGACATTACGAAAACCAATACGAAAAAAAAAACAATACGCAACAGACATTGCAAAAATACATATTGTAACAGACATTACAAACAGATATAAAGAAACATAAAAAGGAGAACCGGGAATTAAGAAACAGATATAACAAAACATATTCCGAAAAATACACATTACAAAAAACAGATTACGAAACATTACGAAAAAAAAAAACATTTCAAAACAGGCAATACGAACAAACATTACGAAACAGACATAAAAAAACTTTGCGAACATATTGCAAAAAAAAATTACAAAACGCACATTATAAAATCAAATTACATAACAGACATAACGAAGAGACATTACAAAACAGACACTAAAAGGAAACAGACAAGGGACTTGTGGGTGTTTCAATTTAGCAGATTTAAAACGTCCTATATATGCTTTTCAAAATTCTTTTGCATGCCACCAGTAAGGCATATGATATATACAACTTCAGTACCTCAATCGATCAAACAAATCTGTGAAATATACAATCGTTATTATACGGGGATCATAGGTGAACCATTTATTTAATCTTTTTCTTTCTCTCTTTATATATTTATAGCTGTATGTATACATCGGTAGATCTTGATCGCGAAATGGATCTCCCCAATCTTAAGATGGGTTGAAGATCTCAGGATATGCGACCGAATATCATATATATATATATATATATATATATATATATATATATATATATATATTAATAATAATAATAATAATAATAATAATAATAATAATAATAATACATTTGACACAGGAAATGTAACGCCATTATAAAAACACAATAATGTTTAGGGCGGGATATAATTTACTGTCGAGGCTAGACGGTGACTCAGCTGTAGAAATCTTTATCACCGGAACTATATCAGACATGTTTATTGTAAAAACATATTTTTTTATCAGGTATAACGAATATACATATATATATATATTTATGCATTTATATACGCACATGTAAATATATGTGTAAGATATATGCACATATAAATATATGTATAAGCTATGCTTGAATAGTATAAGTGTGTGTGTATGATGAGGGGGGGGGGGGGGGGGTGAGACTCCATGTAAATTTATATAAGTATTAGCTAATATAAGCATGCTGGTTTTATATCTAATTTAAGAAACATGGACCATTTAATTAAAATTTTAATCGGATATATTAGTCCTGGGGCCAATTCCCAAACAGGCCCTAAATTTCGAGGTTGCTGCACCCCTCCCCCGTCATTATTAGGTTTGATATCATATTCTGTTAAACTGATTCATTAAGATCATATTTCAAAACATTACCCCTCTGAAAACGTGTCCAAAAGGCTTGAAATCGGCCATTTTTATCAACTAACCTCGGTACATAATTTTTCGACAATGACTGGTAGATGTCATGGGTTAATTCACTCTATGAATTTGTTATGTGGGGAAAATATTCACTGCTGAATTCAATCAGGGCTACAAGTCTACCTATTTGGTTGTGCAGAACCCATTAAAATCAATTTCAAAACTATTTTTCAAATTTGTAACATTCACATTTTAAAATTTAAAAATTTAAAATATAAAAATGCATTTAAACCTTACTGTTATGTGGGATATAAAAAAACAGGATTAGTACTAATTATAAATTTGATGAGCCAAACGAATACAAATGTAATTTCTGTCATCCAGCGTAATTCAAGCCTGCAAGTTTGCAATTTTAAGCTCCTTAAAGTTATATAAAAAAGTGATTATTTGTTTATGATAAGGTTATCTTCTGCAGCCGAGTAAAACTTTAATATATACATTCCATATGAAAGGCATGTGGCAATTTTTTTGTGTTTTCTTGAATTCGACTGAAATGAAGTTACAATGTAAAGTTTACATTTAATTTGAATTTTATAACGAATATAAAAATAAACATAAATATAAATAACAAAAGACAAATAATTTAAAACTTTTCTGTTGATTCGGGTTAAAACAGGCATGTTTAGTCCTAATTATGAATTTGATCAAATAATTTTGAAAAACTCAGTTCCAAGACTTGTTTTAAAATTGAAATTTTACTATTTGAAGATATTCTATTGGATTGAATAAATGACGATTATATTTTGAGTTTTAATTGGCTTTTTGAGCTGAAGCTCGTTCTGGTGGGTCTATTCCATTGAAACGGCATAGGGTTTCATTTTAATATTTCAAAAATTGATTAAAATCCAATTTAGTTTAGATATTTTACTTAAACCCTAAATTTTAATTAGAAATTTAAGAATTAAAAATAAGTATGGAAATTTACAGATGTCATGACATGTTTCATAAGATTTATATTTTATTCAGGTGTATCTTAAATATATTGTTCGATCACATTTCCCATTTATAGCTGAAAATATAGTGGATTAAGCACATACAGTGCTTCTCTTAGTTTAATATAAAATCTTTGAATACTTATATATTCATTGGTTTCATTATTGAAGCCGGCAGTATAGCAATACGATTCCACACGAACGGCACGGACAAATTTCAATGTCATATTGCGAAAAATATTATTGCAAAATTAACATGAAATTTGGTGGTCAGAAACCAATAAAGTGATGTCATAACATTTTGGATGTATAACTTACAACAGTGCGTTCGAACTTAAAATATGCACATATTGGTTGTACACGTCTTTATTAAAGCCGACAGGACAGCTAGGACATTTTAGTTTATTTCAAAAATAAATCTATGGCTTATCTTTCTGGTTTTAGTTTTATAAACCCCTTTTAAATGTCTGGGTATAACATCATTTTAATCTCCATATTGTTCTTAAAAAGTTTATAAAATATGTTTATATTTAATGCGAACGTTAGCATTTGGTGTTGAAATTGTATTGTGTCCGACAGAACAGCAACATTATTATTCTACTGACAAAAAGATCTTATTTGTTTGTTTTACTTACATCTGGCTCAGTTTATCGAACATAAAATCTCAAATTTTGAATTAATAAATAAAAGTTTAGGTAAGCATTTAGAATAGAACCGGATTTAGGACAAATTTCAGGCTAAAGGCTTAGTGTAAAAAAGCTGCCAAACCATCAGTTCCTAATTTTTTTAATTATCAAACGTTTTCTTGATTTTATAGTAATTTGTGTAAAAATTCTTAATCCATAGTAGCACGGTGACCTGATTACTTATAGCATGTTTATTGACCTTTAAATACAGTTGGGATCATAAGTTCCTCACACTTCAGAGTTAGATTAAGATAATGAAAAAGATATATTAACTGAAAGGCAACAAAGAATGATTCTTCATATAAGCATGTTTTATTTCTTTTAGCTCCGATGACTTTGACTCGGACTTAGTTTTGTGGCTGGTCCTTTTATAATATCTCTCCAGCCGTCTGAAATTACAAATATCTTGGGTATATTTATACGTACTTTGCAAGGAAATAGAATTCAAATCACGAGGAATATGCAAATATATTGCCCATTCAATCCTTCAGAATTTCACAAAAGTTTACCAAATTTATTGATTCGTTTGAATAAGTGTTTACAGGAGTTAAGCTCTGAAGCAATGGCTTCAATGATTGTCTCGCAATTTGGTGTGTCGCTTGTTCTTAGATATCCTTACCAAATACACAAGATAATGGCGATTTATTGTATTTCAATAAAAACGATGGATAATAAATAGTCTTTGTTCGGCAAAGAAAAGAATAAGAAATATAAAGTAATTAACAGCAAACCACATAGGTTTATATGTATAAGACCAAAATAAAATATGTTTTGAAGGGTTAAGAAGAGGCATTCTCCCTCAAATATCAAATGAAGTTTTCATTAAATTGGAAATAGTATTCCCTTAAACTGCATCATACTGACCATGTACTTTAAAACCGCCATGAAAACTTGGCTTAGAAACCAATAACAAAAATTATTAATGTCTAGAAATTTCTGACAACGTTATACATATATCAACGTTATATATATATCAGATAGCAATCTACCATCACAGGCTCAACAGATACTGGTAAGAAGAGCAAAACTAAATAACTAAACTTATAACAAGAGACTTTACCATTAGAGAAGTATATTACGTGTTTCCGTTATCATTGTCCTTTGGATGTTTTACCTGACTCCCATCATGTCATCCTAATTCCCGATTTCCTAATAAAAATTACTGCCTCTCCTGTCAATCACGTTTACAGCCATCCAGACCCCCTGACCCAGCTAATGACTTTGTCTAAGAATTTAACAGGCGTATTGATTTAATTAATCAAATGAAAGGGCCGCATATTCATTCTTTGTTGTTTTGTATGTTCGCAATCTGAATAAGGTGATCGGCTGATATTCTGATGAACTCTGGACTTTAAAAAATATATGTTGAAAAAATAAGTTAAACTTTGAATGCTTTAAACGAGTACTATAAAAATTATGTGCATAAAAAATTATATTTTTTTTTTCAAAAATGTAAAAGGAACGGAAAATCGAAACAGATGTATTGTGTACTAGTCTTACGGAAATCTCATTGCCCGGTGAATTGAGAAACACTTTGCCAGGCCCTAAGAGGTTTCAATTAAATATAAATAAACAGCGTTTTTAATAAAAATTGGAATGACTGAGCAAAAAATGCCAGTATTTCTGACGAATATAAAATCAAATTTAAATGTTTTCATTTCAAAATTTTCAAAAATTTAAAAAATATTCAGATTTGTTTTAGGAAACTAAAAATTAATTCGCCTCACAGTTGTTTCAGCCAAAGGAGGGTATCCTTAGTTTGGTTGTCTTTTTTGTCAGATTTATTCGTCAAACTTTTGGGGCGAATAATTAATGCGATTACTGTTGAGACACCACTTCATATTATTGAAGTTAGTGCTATTTTTCCTACGTAATGCCTGGGTCACAAAACTTTTAAAAGCCATAAAAAGCAGTTATATCCCTGGTTTTGTTCATCAATTATATATTTTTACTGCACCTGCAGGGATCTTGTTTTGCCAATAAGACTTCATAATTCTGTAATTTTTATAATTCTTATTTCATTTTAAAAATTAATTTTAAAACTTCAAATTTACTATTGTAACTTCATTTCAGTCGAATTAAAAAGGACAGTTTTTATGCTCCACGCCGATTACATGGAATATAAACTTCAGAGTCTGCCCAAAAAGCTTATGTATACCCTACTGATAAACAAATAGTCACTTATTTAATTACTTTAAGTAGCATATATTTGTAATCATTAAGGCTTGTTAGACTCTGAATGAGGAACATAACATTTTGATCCCATTTGCCTCATCAAATTCATGATTAGGACTAATCATGCCTCTTTATATCCCAAATAACAGTAAATTATATTCCTTTTATATTTTAAACCTTTAAATATATTTCAAATTTTCAACCTCCAAATTTTAAAATTAAAGGTCTATTTTAACTTTTTAAAATAAAATTTTAGATTTTCAAAATTAAATTTAATTAAATCAGCACATCAAAATTAGGTAAAGTGGAAGCTCTAACTGAACTTAGCAGTAAAAATTTCTCCACATAACCATCTCGTAGAGTGGACACTTGACATTAACCCATATATTTTAGAAAAATTACGTCCCGAGGTTAGTATATAAAATTACCGATTTAATGCCGTTTGCGCACTTTTCCAAAGGAGTAAATATTTGTAATATGATCTCCATGAATCACTTTATCATAAAAAGGCATCAAACCTAATAATAAAAACAGGGATGAAGCAAAACTTAAAATTCCAGGATTAGTCCCAGATTTACCTCCTTAGATATTTCGAATTCGTCTGGGTTTAAAATTATTCTGACATGCTGGGTCTGTTTCAAAGGTAAACTAAAACTATTATATAGCATTAATATTTAAAAAAAATAAATAAAACTAGTAGCAGTAAATGTTATACAGAAGTATTGTTATTATTACGACTATTTATAAAATTATCATTGTGGCTATTATAATTATATGATATTGTAATAAAGTATATTAAAAATGCAAACAAGTATATTATAAATAATAATTTTATAATAATAATGATAATAATAATAATAATAATAATAATAATAATAATTATTATTATTATTATTATTATTATTATACCATTATTGTTATTATTATTGTTCAGTAATTCGTATTAAAGTGAAACCTGTCTAAGAGGCCACCTGTCTATAAAGAATCCCTGTATATTAAGATCACCCTTTAGTAAACTATAAGCATTCATATTGGTTATAATTGACGTTTAATAAGACCAACTGTTAATTAAGGGCACTTTCGGCCAGCCACACGGGTGGTTGTATAACGCAGGTTTCACTTTATCAAAATTTTACTGATTATTATAAAATTAATTAAATCATGATAATAATAAAATAATAAAATGCTACTAATAAATTATAATCACAGTATATTAAATCTGTGTATAAAAATTATCATTGTCATTATAATATCATTATATGTTATATTATATGAAATAATATTATTTATTATAAATTATTTATAATATCATTATATATTATATATCATACATAAGAATAAACGTACATGTCTCTCATTCCGAACTCTCCTAAGCCGGGTTGTATGGCCGGAGGAGGTTGTGGCTTCGGAGCAGTTGTCGTCATCACCGTGTCCTCATCTACCGCATCTCCGTCTTCTTGAGCAGCATCCGTGACTGCTGCAGGAGGACCCGTCACTGCAACATCACCCTCTTCATCAGCTTCAGCAATGTGTGCGGGGACGCTAACCAGCACCAGCAGAAGAAGAAACTTCCCAGAAATCTCCATGCTGTTTGCCGGACGGAGCTACATGAGAGTAAACTGATGATTCTGCGTCTCAGCTTCCCAAGTGATGCTGACTATTCATGGATGGAGGATGACGGGCCGTCACGGGTCTTCTCCTGCACTTCCTTCCAGAAATCAGGCAGGGGCGGATTTAGGAAGGGAGGGGCTGGTTGCACAGGTAGCGCTTGCCCCCCTCCCCCCTTTGGCCCTTAAAATCACACTGCTCAGAATCGGTCTCACAAAAGTACCTCTCTTTTGGTTAAGGTTTTAGGGCGTCAAGATCTGCCATCCTCATTGCACCGGTCTTCCAAATACACCAACGGCTTAGATATACATATAGTGAAGAAGGTAATGACGTCCGTTCAAATATGTGGGACAAGAAATGTTTCGGGGCAAGTTAAATTGACCTGGGTGCTTTTGTGGTAAGGCCATCAGGGAATAAGTAATAATTTGTAAGCATACGCCTGTGAAATGTAAAAAGAAGGTGTTCTGGTTGTAAGATAACAAGTTTTGATTTTAAAGTTTGGCAGTTGAGACGGGTAGTCCCGGCCTTCCAACACTGGACGAGTTTCATTTTGAGTAAAAATGGTGCATACATATGTGAAAAATAGAAAAAAATCACGCTTAATACTTAAATGCACTGTTTATTTTCCCATTTCCCAAATCCCACTATCCGCCCCTGTCATCTGTGTTAACAATAAAGTTACCGGGTGCATAAATATTCGCCGATATGTTTTGACGACCTAAAGCCTCCGTAATGGCAGCGGACCGTGTCAGCAAGCTCATGAGGACGTGTTTATCATGCTTTCCTGTATTTCTATACTTTTTATTTACGCAATATTGAACTGGAGGACACTTTGGAGACACTAAATATATACTCCGCATAACCTATATACTGAGTGGAACCTTGACATCAAGCCGCGGAAGATATATCACCTTCCCAACATGTTTATATATATATATATATATATATATATATATATATATATATATATATACATACACATGTATATATATATATATATATCGTAATATCATATAATATACTATTAGTAAAGCAGTTAAGCTCCCACATGTGCAAAAAATGAAAGAAGCATGAAAGCTGGCAAAAGTGTTCTTATGAGCTTAATGATGAATTTGAGATGTAGGGTCAAGCTGAAAATAAATTATTTTAGCCAAAATCCAAGATGGCCGCCAGGTAAAAATAAAATTAATAATTTGAGTTATGATGTCCCAAGAAAGCACTGCAAGTACGGTATTTCTATGTGTTCTCGGCTGAGATATTCGATTTTTGAGGTTCAAAATACCTTCAGTTGCTTATCAGCTGTTTTCATAAAATGTTGACAATATTCCAATGATTCCTGCGGTTAAAAAATCATTCTCGACTTGTAGTGAGAATTAAACATACCTATCAAAGGTGTCTAATTTTATTAAACTCCACTAGAAAACAATGTTAATGAGATATTTGCCGTAACTTTGCCACTTGTATGCTGAAACCGAACCGGGAGTAAGACAGGATTATCGTCATTTACCATAAACTTTGCCATTTTAAACGGCTATTTCGTCCCTTTCAAACTATATGCTTAGGAAAACAACAACAAGCCGTGCAGGACAAAGCAGATATTTCAGACACGGCAGCACGCGGTTATATTCATGTCGCGAGTGACTCGTTGGAGGGGAGGACCTCTTTAAGTTGCATGTTCAGAAGAATTGTGCTAAAGATGGAAGAAGCATGGAACTTTGCATAATAGTTGTCCCGACCATACCAAATGTCTTCAGCTATGAGGCCAAGCGAAATTCACCCTATCTCGGTCAAAATCAAAGCTGGCGACAAGGATGGCTACCAAAATATAAAATACTAGTGAAACCGGTTATATTTATCCTATAATGCATTGCAAGTGCACTTAATCTGTGTTTTTGGCGTCAAGAAATTAATTTAGAAATGGTTTCAAGTCTGCATTACGACTCCGTGAATTAAGTCTGGTTTTATTGGTAATGAAATTGTACTTAAATTGCCCTATTTACCAGCATTTTGAACGGTAAAACATATCTGTGGTAAGCATTCGGATCTCTTCACTGGCGACCAAGGTTCTGTCCCAGGTGTCGCTATGTGAGTGGGTTGCAGTGGCCAGTATAGGGTTGTTGGTTTTCTCTTTGACCTCTGATTCCACCCACCCCTACCGAACGCCACCTTCCGAGCCATGGACAGTGCCTTGTATTAGTAAAAACTAGTTGTACAATCCATGTAAAATAAATTTTATATTTTATAATTTTTATTTCAGACTGAATGCGTGAATGACAGAATACACACACGTGTAGGAGGCGACACATGTCTGGTGTATAGATTAAATGATTCCTTTGCCTGGAGGTGATGTTGCACCTTTCAGACACTTTGTTTGCATGTAGACAGATCCGTACATTATTTAGAGACTCAAGACAATATGCTGTATGCTGCGCTACCATTTTAAAGAACAGATTTAGGCTTGTAGGTAACACTTTCTATTGAATAAGAATGAGGTTATCCATGGGATAAAGAAGATATGTTATTCAAAATAAGTCATAACCTATCATTAAGAGATTAGATTGAATCTCTTGGTTTCCGGTGAGATTTCGCCATTATACCTTTGAGACATCAACTGGTTAAAACCAGGTACCTACAACTCCGACGCCAAACGTCTTAAACACTGTCCGCACGGAAACGAAAACCTGACAGACAGACAGACAAAGTGACAGACAGACAGACAGAAGCCAGACACTCCAAATCATTCCCAACCAAGGTATGCATGAAAGCAATCACTGACCCATATTTGAATGAAATCGGATAATATTTAGGAAATTTATCGCAAGGAAACAAAACCTGACGGACGGACAGACAGACAGACAGACAGACAAACCCAAATCAATGTCCCCCGCATCCGCGGAGCGTGGGACATCTAAACCAGAATTCATTCACAGAGTCACTTACAGACTTGAAACCCTCACAACTGATATTCGCGACCCAAAAACATACTAAAAGTGCACTTGCAATTCATTATAGGACAAAAATAACATAATGTATTAATATTTTATATATCGGTGGCCATCTTGGCCGCCATCTTGGATTTTGATCAAGATAGGGTTAATTCCGCTTTGCCCTATATCTTAAAATATTGTGTATGGTTTTTACAACTTTTATGTTTCGTGCCTCTTTCATTATTTGCACAATTCGTCTCTTAACAGCTGGGCTATCTCCCTCTCTCTGCAATGAAAATAAGTTTTAATAATGTCTTTCTTTCCAACCGAAAACTTACTTGTATTTAAAAATATTTTTCAAACATGTATATACTTCACATGAATTTTTGTTATTAAGAGTAAGAAGGGTCTGAAGTCAGGTGTTAGAGCCAAGTTGTTTCCCTAATTAATTACTTCTGGACCGATGCTGTCGCTGGAGCAAAGACGTGTAAGTTACAGATATAGGCTCCCGATACACATAGAAAGCGGCTGAACATGGCCATACAGATGAGCAGTTATCTCCCGTGAGCAATCGTGCCATCTACTTAAACTCGCCATTAATCAACTTATTCATCATTTCTCTTTTTACCGTCAAAGAGAACACTACTCAAACAAGATCACCTGGCCATCATTTGTTATAGATATGGAACAAAAGAAGATTAAACGGACGGCGTTATCATTTGACAATCTTTGAGCGGTTAGAGCGTGGTAAAAAACAAGCCATCATAGCAAAGAGCTTTTTCTCTGACGTTTTGGAATATTGGCTGTTGTAGGAGGAGAAAATGATATTTATCTCCGTTTGCTGAGGTTTGCAAAATAAATTGCACTTTACTTATAATTTCAGCAATCTACGGGGAAAATTGGTAGGAGCATTCGACTCTGTCCTTCACTGCAGGACCACAATACAATTTTTACCGAGGTAACTTAACTATTGTGCAGCGCCACCATGTGTTTACATGATACATTACTAGTCAGTATCGAGTTTATAACTGTGAGAAATTGTCAGATGGCGCCTCTGTCGGAAAGTTTGGGTACTGCAATGATCTGTGTTAAATATTAATATTAACGCATGGTGGCGCTTCGTGGTCAGAAACTTATAATGTATTAATAAGGTGTTAGCTATTTGTTAGACTGGTTCAGTGCTGGCATTCTGGACTATACGAAAAAAAAGTACAAGATGTTGTATGAATATATCTATCGTTTATATAAGTTCTGAAATATATGAGTATAGTTTATTAAAAAAATAATCATCCTGTAGGTAAAAATTTGAGAAAAGTATCAATAACTTAAAGATTATGAAAAGAGTAAAAACATCCTTTCTTAAAAACTGTCCATACCACCAGTAGGAGCCCTTTAGAATTTTGCGATTATTCTCTTAAACATAAATGTTACCACACAATCGACACTAACGCTCATGACGGAGGAAAGATGTAAAACTACATAACAGAAACAATATTTATATTTTGCACCCTTCCTTTTCTTTTTTATCTTTTTGGCAAGTAACATGGCCTCATTTTGACGATAACATTTTTTTAGAATATTTATGACACTCAACCACCAATCAGCAGCTTTTAAATATAGTTGTTGGAGCATGTGGCCAGTGACCTTCATCATGTTGGTTGAGATGTTGTTCAATTTGAAAGTTTACTCACATATTTAATTCAGTGAAGTACAAAAATGTTTTAAAAGGTACGGTTTGGTTTCATTTGAGTTAATTAAGCCTATGCCTCATTCCTCAGTTGCAACTTACTATCTGGATCTGATCTGTGAGTTTAAGGAAATATTAACACATTTTAATGGGCGACCCACTGTGGAACAAACTATAGAGTGGCAGCACTGCTGGTTACCGTGTACTATAATGACAGTGACAAAAAATGAGCAGGGAATAAAAAAAGTTTACTTTAAAGTTCCAGCAAAATAAAGGAAGCAAACAGGCTTCTATCATTAACCAAAGTTTCAAGAGATATATAGCACTATCATTTTTTGATCCCGGGGGTAATCGTCGGACTTTGGTAGAATTTTTGTGTGCTGTGAGGCAAGACCAGTCTATGCATGATGAAGTAGGCAGTGCATAGCTACCATGTCATGTGATCAAGTCCGAGATAAAACGCGATGCTGACGTAGATCAGGATATCCGCGAAGTAGTGAGGACAGGAGACCAGATCGAACATTCCTCCTTTAGCTGCCTTGTATCCGCTGTTCACAGTATGTCATAATAAACAAGTGACCCATGGGTAATGACGCTCAGCTGACTGGGAAGAGATTCGCAAAAGGAAATTTTATCATTAGAATGGTAGTATATACCCATTCAACTGAAGCATCAAACAGATTAACCAACAGGCCAAGATTTAGTCTGTATTTATATATCTCAAAAATAGAGAAAAATGTGTAAACTTTTAAAACTAGAATACGGGTAACCGACAAATGACTACATGTATCTGCCAAAATCGGATAGTGAGGCATGGATTGAGTGGCAAGGGGAAATAGAGTGAGGTATGTTGCATATTAGCATGGATGTCTGCAGCCTAAATGTGTATGTAGGTTGTGCCACCTACCACAAATCCAGAAAGCTGTCCAAGTTGTATACACCTGCAAAATTTTAGGCAGAAAAGTCAAACCACTACATGTATATGAGCGATTTTTGCCCATGGCAGACAAACAGACAAACACTGTGCAAAAATCTTTGCAGGTAACCCCTCCAGTTTTGTGTATTATAAAGACCTATGTGAGATCTAAACACATGCACAATTTTGGCCCAATCGGTCAAATGGTTCCTGAGATATGAGCTTGGATGTGTGCAGCGTTAACTAGAATGTAGGTGGCGCCACCTGCCATAAAATCAAGAAAGCTGTCCACGATGTATAAACCTGCAAAATTTTAGGCAGTTATGTCGAACCACTACAGAGAAATGAGTGATTTTAGGCCAAGGCAGACTAACAGACAGACGCTGTGCAAACATTGTTACAGGTGGCGCCACCATATTTTGTGTATGTTACAGAGCTATCAAAGGGCTACATTTGTATAAATTTTATTTCCTGATCGGTCAAACGGTTCCCAAGATATAAGCTTGGATGTCATCAGCGTGAACGTGAACGTAGGTGGCGCCACCTGTCATAAAATCAGGAAAGCTATCCTGGATGTATACGCATGACGAATTTCAGGTGAATTAGTCAATTCACTGCAGAGATATGAGTGATTTTAACCCAAGGCAGATGAACAGATGGACACTGTGCAAACATGGTTACAGGTGGCGCCACCATTTTTTGTGTATGTTATAAAGCAATCCAAGGGCTACATTTGTATCAATTTTATTTCCTGATCGGTCAAACGGTTCCCGAGATATGAGGGTTTATGAGTGGAAACAGACCCACAAATGGACACTGGATAGAGAGGAAAGGTCAGAGGTCAACGCAAATTGGTTAGGCACTAGTTCACATGTGACCCGATAATAGGTGTAAGTTTGGGAAAAATCGGTCCATTAGTCTCCGAGGAGCTCTCTGGAAACGAACGCCGCCGCGGTGGAGGAACTCGGTCAAAAACATAGTATCCGCAAAACTTCGTTTTGGCGGATACAAAAATACAGGTGGCTCCACCAGTCTGCAGAAACTAATAAAAACACTTAATGGTCAATATCCATGCAAAAAATCATGGTGATCTCTGCATTAGTTGTTCAGATACTTCAGTTTTTGTATCAAATTGTCCATTATTCTGAGGGATACTTCGGAGTCCTATAGCTTGAAGGATATGGGTAACAGAGACCTAATTTCAAGTTTCCACAGGCACCTTTCATGGGCCTCCTTGCATGACAAGAATGAAGATTCTAGGTCCAGTTGTTGCGATTTGTACCCTGTTGACAGATAACCACATCTTTAAAGGTCTCAAAAAAAAAGAAAAAAAATCGTAAAAATTTGAAAAAAAATAGAGGTGGCACACCCAGTCTGCAGAAACTGATGGAACAGCTCATGATCAATATGTATGCCGAAAATCATGACCATCAGTGTTGTAGTTATTGAAATACTGCAGTTTTTGTATCAAATTTTCCATTATTCTGGGGGGGGGGGGGGTATTTTGGACACATACAGCTTAAAGAATATTGGTAACAGAGACCTAATTTCAAGTTTCCATGGAGACTTTTCATGGGTCTCCCTGTGTGTCAAGAATGAAGATTCTTGGTCCAGTTTTTATGATTTGTGCCCTGTCTCAACAGATGTTAATATCTTTAAAGGTCTCAAAAATACAGAAAAATTTAGTAAAAAAACCGAACAAATACAGGTGGTGCCACCAGTCTGCAGAAACTTATGAAACACTCCATGATCAATATCCATGCAAACAATTATGGTTATCTCTGCATTAGTTGTTCAGATACTTTAACTTTTGTATCAAATTTTCCATTATTCTGAGCTGTACTTTGGAGTGTCATAGCTCAAAGGATATGGGTAACAGAGACCAAATTTCAGGTTTCCATGGAGACTTATCATGGGTCTCCCTGTGTGTCAAGAACGAAGATTCTAGGTCCAGTCGTTACGATTTGTACCCTGTTGACAGATAACTACATCCTTAAAGGTCTCAAAAATGGAGAAAACAATTCGTGAACATTGAAAAATACAGGTGGCGCCACCAGTCTGCACAAACTGATGAAACATCTCATGATCAATATGTATGTCGAAAATCATGACCATCAGTGATGTAGTTAATGAGATATTGAAGTTTTTGTATGAAATTTTTGACTATTCTGGGGGGTAATTTTGGGCCCTATAGCTCGAAGGATATGGAAAACAGAGACCTAATTTCTGGTTTCCATGGAGACTTTTCATAGGTCTCTCAGTGTGTCGAAAATGAAGATTCTAGGTCCAGTCGTTACGATTTGTGCCACGCTAACAGATGACAGCATCCTCAAAGGTCTCAAAAATAGAGGAAAAAATCGTAAAAAATCAAATAGTACAGGTTGCGCCACCAGTCTGCAGGAACTGATCGAACATCTCATGATCAATATGTATGCCAAAAATGAAGACCATCAGTGATGTAGTTATTGAAATATTGAAGTTTTTGTGTGAAATTTTTTACTATTCTGGGGGGTACTTTGGGGCCCCATAGCTCAAAGGATATGGGTAACAGAGACCTAATTTCTGGTTTCCAAGGAGATTTTTCATGGACCTCTCAGTGTGTCAAGAATAAAGATTCTAAGTCCAGTCTTAATGATTTGTGCCTTGTTAACAGATGTTCACATTTTTAAAGGTCTCAAAAACAGAGAAAAAAATTCGTAAAAAATCGAAAAATACAGGTGGCGCCACCATTCTGCAGGAAGTGATGTAACATCTCATGATCAATATGTATGCCAAAAATCATGACCATCAGTCAAGTAATTAATGAGATATTGAAGTTTTTGTATGAAATTTTTTACTTTTCTGGGGGGTACTTTGGGGCCACATAGCTCGAAGGATATGGGTAACAGAGACCTAATTTCTGGTTTCCAAGGAGATTTTTTATGGATCTCTCAGAATCCCAAGTAACAAGGTTCTAGGTCCAGCGGTTACGATTTGTGCCTGGTTAACGGACGGACAGACGGACAGACGGACAGACGGACGACGGACAAAGAGTGATCGCTATAGCTGAGATGACTTTCAGTCAGCTGAGCTAAAAATGAAAGTGTAATTGAATATTGTTTGTGGTACCGGTGTATTAAGTGATTCCCTCAGAATTTAGGTATTCTTAGGTATGTATAGGTGTGTTAACCTATGTTCAGGTGTGTTTAGGTATGTTTTAACTGTTTACGAAATTGTGTCACAGTGCTGTATATTTCCTAAAATATCAATTAAATGCTGTGTTTCAGAAATGAATAAAATAACCAACTCACTGATAATATATAGGTACGTCTTTTTACTTATTGTTGGTATCTGAAGGGAAAGTATTCACTATTATTTTATTCTCCAGTTGTTTTAATATTAATTGATATATTATTTAACATTAAAAAAAAATTATCCTACTTTACCGGTCCTTGGATATCCCTACCAGGCCGAAATCAAATCAGCCAATACCAACACTCGACTGTCCACGATTTCCTGAAAACACCTCCCCCCTACCCCACTGATTATATTATTATTATTACACTTTATTGAGAAACTTGGTGGTGATTTGGGTTAAATTGGGTATACATCACTTCCAAGGGCCTATATATATATGTGTGTGTATGTGGAGGCGGGGGGAGTCGAAGCCTCCGTCCCCCACAATGCGAGTGGAAATTGCCCCACTGCTTAGTATCGCATTGTTTGAAAGGCCAAGGGAAAAGACCATGTCAGTTTCTACACAGATTTTGTAAGAAACACTAATAAAAATCAATAAAAATAATTCCTAGGGATTTTTCATGAAGGTAACAACAAATACCGAGGGCACCGAATAAATGGAACGAATATTTTTGGGAAGAACAGATATGAAAGATATGGTCTGATGGATATATTAACAGGGGCGGCATTAGAAAATTCAAAGTATAAATTTGTTCCGTCCCTACTGAAAAATAGTTAAATTACAGCCATAGGCCTTTTGTGCATGGACGCATACTAAATTGAGTCTTGGGATATTGTACTTCACAGTTTCATACCCCAGTGAAGCTATATAATCGCCCAACTTTATTTATATTCAAGAAGCAGTGTATATGCGTAAAATTATGCACCGGACAACTCTTTTGTCCCTTCTGGTGAATTGCGGCTCGCATCTATAATCAATTTAAATTATTACTGACGGTGGTATAACTTCCACGTTTCTAGATAAATCAGGAGAAATGTTACATTGTTAGTTAAGGGGCTATCGCAGCGCCACCTATCAGAAATTACGATAGAGCGCCGAATCTCGTATTAAGAATGGCACAAATCTGGTCTTTAAGTGCATTAGCGCCATTTTGGTCCTCTAACAACTTCGATCAGCGTCAGAGCGCCTTTACCTCTTGTATCTAGGGCCACACTAAAAGGCATTATAAAGATTTAATTTTGTTCATCATTTTTGACATCGCCTCATGGCCTACAATCACGACATCACTAATATAAACCGGGGTATAATCGTTAGATATATCTGTATACGTTCTCAAACTACCTAGCATGTGCGGGAAAAAATCCGTTTTGACTCAGCATATTGGTAAATCCCCCGGCATGTTTCGCACGGGTTTACTGGACGATAGTCAATTTATTTGCCACAAAGCTATCTCCCTCTTGCCATAGAGGAATGTGTATTGACTACTTGGTTCTGCATGTATTCACGGTTGCACGTGTACAATAATAAAGATGAGGCAATAAGCTAGTATCTTTAATGTATCTTCATCATTTTTGACATCGCCTCATGCCCTACAATCATGACGTCACTAATATAAACCAGGGTAATCGTTAGATATATCTGTATACATTCTCAAAACACCTAGCATGTCCAATTTTCCAAGATATCTTTTACTCGGAGTGTACTTTATATTATTTGTAATTTACCTTTAGTCGTCACTTTCTTGATCGATACGATCGCTGGAACTCCAAGTTCTCTGGTTGGCCGTGTGGCCGTTTTTTTTTCCATTTTTTAGTAGAGTCTACCCTTTTTTCTTATATATATGTACTAACAAGGAGATGGGAAAAGAACTAAGAGCATTCAGGTCATTCAAGAAACAAAACAAAGAAACGTAACAATAAAAAGACCGTACCGTCGATTGCACGCTTACCTTGACCCGTAAACACTAATAGACTTGACGTTATTAAACACATTCGAAAACAAATGCCATTAACTCGGTTAAGAAAAGTGTATATACAGAGCTTAAATATGAATATATATATATATATATATATATATATATATATATATATATATATATATATTTGTAACGGGTCGATCTAACTCGTCTGGTTTGTTTCCTAAGTTCTACCTCAGGGATTTGTCTTATTTTTTCTCTCATTCAAGGCCAGAGTTCCTAATTAAGATTTTGTCTTGTTTAGTTTTTCCATAACAATAGAGCACGTTTCAGCGGGAAATCTTACCGTGGAGACGGCATTTCGCTCTTACTTTTGGTTGTGGCGGCACGCCACTGCAACTATATGTTGTCTCTATTGTAGGCGAGTTATCATTTTTTCTTATTTCTTATTTTCAACCAACTTTATAACTCTCGTCTCTAAATAGTCTCTAAATATATGCTTTAACGTAACTCTTAACATTGTCTCCATTTTGCTTTACTGCTAAAATTGTCTCCGTTTTGCTGTGTTAGCTTTAAGGTAACTTTTACTGTGTCTCCGTATTACTTTCTCTGTAAAAACATAACTCGACTTCACTTTTCCTCTCGTGCATATAAACACGCATGCAAGTTTTTTCTTAATATATTTGTTATAAATATGTATATCTCCGTATGTCTTTGTGTATTGTAAAACGTGCCAAAGATTCCGCTCTTACTGTTCGTCATGGCAACAAGCCACTGCAACTATATTTTGTCTTTGTTGTAGATTAAACCTTGGAATTATCGCTTGGCGTCCCTTTCTCTGTACTAGAAATCTCATTCATATACGACCCCAGTGAGATGTCTTTCTTGGAATATAACGTCGAGTGTGTTATTATGCGCATTAACACGTGTATACTGTGAGTAGGCCTACAAGGAAATCTCCATTGTCGTTGCACGGACTATCTATCAAAACCGGCCACTATTTTATTTCTTGGACCGCTAGTAGCCGCTTTAACCCATTGAGGACCCGGGTATTTTGCCCCAAACAGCGCGTGCTACTTTATGCCTTGTTATGCATGACAGCATCGAGGTTCACCTGTTCTGTCCACTATTTGCAACATTGAAAGCTGCTTGAAGAGTAAAATTGGGCGCCTGTGGTTGATTTCTGTGTTCACGAAAGAAATCAAACCGACTTGTTTTATGAGTGTCAATGGAATTAACACACAAGGGACTTTATCGCCGCTGAACTGTTGCATGTACTACTGTTAATTATGTTAGTGGAAGACGCGTCTTTGACGTATTAATTTTCATTATGAACAGTGACTATTCGGCTGAGACGATTTTTGCAGGACTTTTTGCTGATTAAATCGTTTGAACATTTAATGTATATATTAATGTCTGAGGTAACCATGCAATATAGCAGCAAGTGGTAACAGGCGTCAGGATTCACCTTTTCAAATTCGTCATTATTCTCTTCTTTCCATCACTACTGTATCATTATCGCTTAGGCAGGTTATTCCATTTTGAACCAACCTGTCGAAGTTTTATATATACCTGGATATATTTTTGTCAAAGTTGCTTTTGTTGAGCTTGATATTTTTTTTGAGATTTTTCCAGTATTATTCTAACATATTGACCTTGACCTGTTCGTACATTTAAGATTTTTTCTAACATTTTGACTTTAACTTGTTCCCTTATTTCAGTCTACACTTCTTACCTTTCATCTCATGCTGTCACTTTCGCCCTGGATTATGTCATTGTACTATAAGATATAATGAATAGTCACAGTGACTTTGTTTTGAACAAATTGGTATTATAGCACGTTGGGTAATACATTTAGGAAATTTTTTTTGCATTGCACCTCAAACATGGGGTCCAACCGGATGTTGGTTATGATGATTTATTGACCCAGGTTTGTAAGATTTGGGAAATAAATAACCTGTTCCTGGTTAGGGAAGCACACTCACACCTGGGAGCCGGGAGAGGATATATCATATTCCATGTCAAAAACCATCTTCTGTAACACATGCAGAATTCAAGTGTTCTCACTGGCTCCTCATCACGAGACTGACATTAGTGAAATTAATGCTATGATTGAATGGGAAAGGTTGATTAATGTTGATATCATAAAGTCAATTGCAGAACGGAGTTTGCCTAAATTGACTAACAAGTTCTCATTCCGTTCAGAAGACCAGATACCAGACCTCTTTGTCGAGATGAGGAAGGTTCGTGGCAGCATCCTTGCTTCTAGAAAGTACAGTTATTCCGTTTAAAATCCCAGATTACCTCCATTTACAGGTAGAAAAGGTCGAGATGGCAGTAATGAATAATGGAGGTCACATGTGAAGGCATTATTCTCAGGGAATTCTATCTCTCAGGCACAGATACTTGCAGCTATACATCAGCCAGATAAAGGTACAACAGGTAGTGTACTTGTATCTATGCCAGAGGGGTCGATATACTTGATAAGTTTGACAAAAACTACGGGAATTTCTTACCTGTAAATGCTTTAGTACAAAGGTTGCACTCTAATGAACAGCCCCTCCCCCCCCCCCCCCCCAAAAAAAAGATATCGTATCCTTGAGCTGTAGACTCCATAGGTTCTTGATTTGATCAAAGAAAAACGTACTTTGTCTCGTTCAGGAAAGGACGAAATGCTCACGTCTAAATTTTGGGATTGCTTAGTGTCAAAAGAGGTCAAAGAAGCTACCAGATATATATTTAAATATGACGATAGTTTTGATGAAATTTTTACATCTTGCCGTACTTAAGAGATGCAAAAGAGCCAATCAGTAAGTTCAGATTAAAAGGCATCAGTTATGAACATCAAATTTTGACCCATTGTTTAAGAGATTGGAAGCCTAAGACTCTTAATTTTCCTCAAAACTGGATAGGATGGAAAACAGAGTTTCTAAGTTAGAAAAGGCACAAATGAGTAGAGGCAGAGACCGTTCTAAGAAATCAGTAGATACTGAAAAATCATTAGACATGTCTATAGATATTAACTTAATGTGTCCAATTAGTCTATGTCTGCAAAAGAATTTATTTGCACTAATATGAACGTGGATAATAAAAGCCGGTGATAAACATGCTATGCGTGCAAGAATTGTTACAGTCGAGAGTATTACCAGCTCATAGTTTTACCAGTCCTGTAGAATTTAAAACAGTTCTAGCAGAGTAAACGGAAAATGGCCGCATTTTACAGCATTTACCAAACAAAATTATAAATCGGCTTCATTGATTAGAACTAAACAAGCCAGGCGACTATACATGGAATTCATAACGCCTGCTACTCAATCTTAATCCTTTCCTTAAATTGTCCGATAAATATATAATTTAACCTACACAGGGCGTAAGGACACATCGACAAGCCATTTTTGAGTAAGCCAGTAAAAGGGATAGATTGTACCATTGTTTAAAAACTATTTAATTTGCGGGTTTACCGCCACATACATGGGCCTGAAGGATAAACGTAGACTCTACTAAAGATACCCATCCCTTCTTTCTCATATCAGCTTATCAGCAGTACTAGCCCTACAAACTTCATAAAAGACCTCTCAAACAGCATCATGTGCAAATTATGTTATTTAGGTGCATTCAAATACTGATACACTATGGTTGTTGCACGTGTTACACATGTGGATCCTTACAATAAATAAAAAAGGTGTTCCCTTAAAAATTTTTCAGTTCAACTGGAAGGATTTATCATATTTTTCCCCACTTTCTATGAGAAAAGCTTTTGTAATGTTTCATATTATTTATCAAAGTTGTTCACCTAAATATGGACAAATGCGTATGATTAATTTATCCTTACCGTATGATATGACATCCTAAACTGCTTTGAAAGTTCTATAAAGAACCGTACACATAAGGTACCAGCAAGAACCTTTCCAAATCCTCAGTCCTAAGTCTTGAAGAACCTGGGAAGGTTCCTCTAAAAACCTGTGGAGAGTCTAGATGGACCTAACAGGTTCAATAAAAGAACAACAGGACGGTTCCAAAAAGGAACCCCATCTGAATGGTTCCCATCTCAGTCTACTACACAGGACCTTTTTGGTTCTAGCTGGAACACATTTTTGTTAGAGTGTGGGTTTGCTTAGTCACAGCAAGAACTCACTGATACTCCTGCATGGGTTCTAACAGTCACCTCCTAATGGGCAATTATTATTTCATTATTTGCCGAGTTCAACAGATAATATACTTAATGTAGTTCGTAATATGTTTGACATTAATTAAATCATAAAGAAGCGAAATATGATTATTTAAAGTCCTTTTTAAGTACTCGAAATTTTAAGTACACGAAAGGACCCATGAAAATATTCCTGTATATGAGTACTTTCGAAGTACCCGAGTACTGATGCAAGCACGTTTGACATTTTGAAAAAAAAAAAACACTCGAGTACGAGTACCGTCGAATGTACTCATGAGAACGAGTACTTCAGGTCGTTTCGACTCAGATTTAACCTCTTCAGGTATGGCACTGTGAGACTATTTTAAGGAAATATTTTCTGCCTTCTTTTAAAACATATTACAAAATAAAATGTTTATATAAATTGACTTTAAACAATTTTTATCAAATGTGCTTAAACGGACTTCTTTGCCCTGTTCATTACATTGACACCTAAGCCGCTAGTGTTTACAGAAACCCTGCTGCATCGTGGGCCCTAGGTTTGAAAGCCCAGAAACCCTCACCACCATTACTTGTGAATAGTAATGAAAAGCAAGCGCCTATGGTAAATTTTAGCTAGTAGCTAAATGACAGTAACCCCCCCCCCCCCTTTTCAGCCGGCCCCCGCTATTCTTCAAACTGGAAGACCTTTTTTAGGTTTGTTACTAGTCCTTGTTTGCTGGAACCATCCTTTTTCTAGCTCCTGGGTCGGCCCTGGACCTCTCGTTTTAATTAAATTCTTGATCCGCCCCTAAAGCACGATTTCACGGTCTGTCTCGTTCTTTTCACAGTTCTGTGCAGGTGCAAACGCCGAATCATACTTACAAAAAACCACTTGCCAATAAACCATTTGCCTTTAAGCACGAATACCTGCATACCGTATGGTCTACTGGTTTGAATAATTATTCCTATTTACCAAATACGCAGACTCATCGCTCTCCATATTTAAATGGATCCGTCCCCCAAGGAGTATTAACATCAACCATCAACCCAGGGTAAGATCTTTTTTGATAGAAATGGTATGATAGAGCCCTCAGATTATAAAGATTTATATTCATACAGAATTATCAATGAACAATACATTAATTACTGCATGTGCGATGTTTCATATTGAAATAAGTCCCAGATCAAGTCTAGATACCTGTGACATGACTAACATAATTGTGTTTTAGAAATTTTACCATTATTATACCAACGGAATTTCCCTGAGGACGGGGAGTATACTGGATGCACGAGGGGGTGCATGTCCCCCCTTGCTCGTCCTTGGGTACGCCCTTGGTCCTCAAATTCTATGACGGCATACTCATTGAATAATCTCTTTAGTCCGGTGTTCGTGTTGCATAATGTTGCACTTTCACTAGGCGATCACATTTTATATTCATACATATTCCACAATTCTGAAGATAGATGTAAACAACGTGTAATATTATTAAGCAAGCATGTGCATAATTTTCGGTTTATGTATACAATACCATATAACCGGATAATACACCGCAAATAATTCAGGTTTGGCAATACTATTTTATGAAATCTGTTTAACCGAAATATAATGGTTATATGTTGGTTATATCTGGAATGGATGTTGTCGACACATGCCATGTATTCGCCCCAATACTCAATTAGTAACAAATAAGATTCATTGTCGAAAGATATCGATATCAGCGCAAGAACAAACTCGGAGCATAAATGTCGGCAGGAGTTTCATCCTTTACAGTGATAGATAAATCCCCTGAATAATGAGTGTACCAACATTCCATGTCGTTTAACACAGGCCGTAAAAGAGACACCGAGAACTGTGTGAGTTACTGAAATCACTCTTATGCGTTCATAACTGTAACGAGATTTCAGTTATAGTAATTCTCTTCAAAAAGCGTAGCAAGTTTAATTTGGATATTTGTGTATTGTCCATATCCATTGAGAGACAGGTACAAGTCTATGTTGACTGAGACATGTGAAGGTGATAGAGACTCGGTATGTGGTGAACGCTGACTTGTTGTTTTTAATCGAGTCTAGAGAGTGAGACAGATTGAGTGTCTGTGGCCTTTCCTAGATCTTTGGCCCTTAAGATATAATTTTGGCGACAAGGAGACGAATCCCGTCACAAGTTGAATCAGTGCGGAACCCGCCAGGAAGATAATATAACAGAGAATATAATAGACATATAACAGTCGGCCAGCTCATAAGATGGCGACAGCCCTTGCGTCCAGCAGACAGGACAACTGCCGAGACCCATTTTGTCGTTAGAGATCAGTACTTTGCTCTCATTTAACACTAAAGGAAACCCAAATATCCTTTGTGTATGGCGGAAACGATGGAAACGAGCCTTTAATTTCTATATAATGCCTCAAGAGATGTTACAAATGAGTAACAAAAATTAGCCCTGTTGCTGCATACTGGAGGTATGGACATGCGAGAGCTATTTTATACGCTGGTTCCAGAGGTTAGTGTAGTTTGGTTAGATGAGTGTATCAGAATATTGGTCAGATGTTTTATTCCAAAAAAACAAACATACAATTTGAGAGATATTTATTTCTCCAGCTTGAGCAGAAACAAGATGAGACTGTTGTTCAGTTTAGTCGTCGGTTGAGGCAGAACGCTATGTCACTGAATTCTCTGTTGCTGATGAAGCTATCCTTGATCAAATGATTGATCGGTGCAGGGATATACATCTGAGATGTAAATTTCTTGAGGGGCCGAATGTCACACGTAACAAACTTCAGGAAATAGACTGTGCCTCTGAGGCTGTACACTTTCAGATACAAAGTATAAAACAATCTGTAGCTAGTGGCCGTATTTAGAGACAAAACCATGATCAATCAGTCAACAGAATTGAACGTAAAAAATAAATTCTGTAATAACTGGGGCGGCACATGTCCTCACAAAGGGGGTAAGAGAAATTATCCTGCGATGGAAAAACGTATAGAAGTTATAGTAGGCCGGATCACTTGGTCCGAATGTGCAAATCAAAGTCCAGCAAGACTTGCAAGACTCGTTTAAAGAAAAAGACCAAATACTATGGCCAGATGAATCAAATGAGTGACAGACAAGACAAGCCACATGTAGATGATAGCAACAGTGAAGAATCAGCAAATTCAGATAATATGTTCTCAGTATAGTCCGACGAAAAACATGACCTCCCATCTGTGAACTTGAAACTGAATGATATACCCATTGATTTAATAAATGAATGAGGGAGCACTGTCAACATTACTGATTTCAAAACACACCAGTTGTTCAGTCATATCCGTCTTAAAAGACAAAAAACAATATATTTGTATCGCCAGACATAGTCTGGAGATACTATGGTTTAGGCACGGTCGCGCCGCCGCCGCCGCCGCCGCAGAGATTTCTTTTGGACACAATAACTCAAAAAATATTTCACGGATCTTTACCAAACTTGGTATATGTATAGATATGGGTGAGAGGACGACGCCTTTTTAAAATGAGGTCATGACCTCAACTAGGAGAGTGACCTTGACCTTGAATATGTTCAACTTTGGGGAAAATCACACAAATTCTTAAATATCTCAAGAAAACTTGCATTGATTGATCCCAAAATCAAGTTGATCGAAGATCATGGATAGGGTTGTCATGTTCCAGAAACTGGTGGCGCCACCTATTATTCTTTACTTGTTTTCATGCCGTTTAATATCCCCAAAATTGCTACTTGACAGTACTGTGAGCATTATAAGTCAAAAACTAATGGACAGATTTCTTTCATATTATGCAAATACATAGATATTGGTTATGGGATGATGTTTATTTAAATTGGGGTCATGACCTTTCCTATGAGAGTGGCCTTGACCTTGAATATTGCCATATATGGTGAAAATCACACAAAATCATTAATTTCTCAATAAGGGATGCATGCATTGGTCCAAAAATCAACTTGACCGAAGATCTTGGATAGTAATGTCATGTACCAGAAACAGGTGGCGCCACCTGTTATTCTTTTACTTGTTTTCGTGCCGTTTAATACCCCATCATTGCCACTTAACAGTATATTTATAACCTGTGAGCATTATAAGTCAAAAACTAATGGACATATTTCTTTCATATTATGCATATACATAGACATGGGTTATGGGATGATGTATATATAAATTGGGGTCATGACCTTTCCTATAAGAGTGGCCTTGACCTTGAATATTGCCATATATGGTGAAAATTACACAAAATCATTAATATCTCAATAAGGGATGCATGCATTGGTCCAAAAATCAACATGTTCGAAGATCTTGGAAAGTATTGTCATGTACCGGAAACAGGTGGCGCCACCTGTTATTCTTTTACTTGTTTTGTGCCGTTTAATACCCCATCGTTGCCATGTATCAGTACTGTGAGCATTAGAAGTCAAAAACTAATGGAAAAATGTCTTTCATATTATGCATATACATGGATATTGGTTATAGGATAATGTTTATTTGAAATGGGGTCATGACCTTTCCAATGAGTGGCCTTGACCTTAAATATTGCCATATATGGTGAAAATCACACAAAATCATTAATTTCTCAATAAGGGATGCATTGATTGGTCCAAAAATCAACTTGAACGAAGATCTTGGATAGTGTTGTCATGTACGGGAAACAGGTGGTGCCACCTGTTATTCTTTTACTTGTTTTCGTGCCGTTTAATACCCCATCATTGCCACTTAACAGTATTGTGAGCATTATAAGTCAAAAACTAATGGACAGATTTCTTGCATATACATGGACATGGGTTAGGGGATGATGTATATTGAAATTTGGATCATGAATTTTCTATGAGAATGACCTTTTCTATGAGTGTGGTCTGATATTTATTGTTGCTGAAGATGGGGGGCCTATTCTTAAAGGGGGGGGGATTAATTGTCTGGGGATATTATGGCACCTGCGGTGCCAAGAAATATCTAGTTACTTATGGTGCTAGTAGTCCCCTGCGGCTAAAGGTTAGTTTGTATCTACTGTTGAGTCGCCTGCAAAAATCTTAACTAACACAGTGGTAGTAGCTGAAACTGAAAGAAAGGGGACCTCAATTATGCTACAGCGCAAACCATCACCAGAAACAGTTCATTCAGGAAGAAGATTCAATCATCCCAGACATATGGTGATCTACCTGATCAAGTGTGTGACAAGCGATCCAGGCGTCAGCTCCTCAGCAAATCATGTCACCGGCTCTGGCTCAGAAGCAGAGTGCAGGACTCAAAGCCGGGAGATCGTGAGTTCGAATCTAAGTCGAGGAGGTGAGATTTTTCATTGTCGGTCCCAACCCATGGTGTGCGCTCTGCAGGCTTGATGGACAGGTCGTGCCCAACGGTCGTGTTTCACTCACAAACGAGTGCGTATTTTGGTGGTTTGACCCAGCAATGGGGCCCACAGGTGCAGTAGTCACCTTGCCTGGTTGACGCCAGGATATAAAATGAGAAGGAGCGTGTGATACAGCCCTGTCACGTAGTCCGAAGCCGGAATGGAATTCTGTAGATATACACATAAAAATTCAAGTCACCATAAAAAAAAAACTTAAATACTAGTTCAGACAGAATCGCAGATCACCAAGTCTTCTAAAGAACTATGTGACTCCTTAATATTTATGTTTGAGGGCATGCCAACGTTTTCTTTTATTCTTGATATTTATATCATTGAGTTTCTGCATTCGATCAGAATGCCAACTTGATGATCATAAGTGACTTTTTATTCAGTGTAATGCTGATTATCACCACTAAGAGATTATTTACAATGTTGTATGAAACTTTAAACTGAACATTTTAAAGTGTTTATAAGCATGTCATAGCTGTTTACTTCACATTTTAATGCAGTGAACCTGGGCTTTTTAATGAAACACAAAAACACATGAACCCAGAACTGCCGTCCTTATTCGAACTATATGTCTCTTTGATTTAACAGTATTTCATTTAAATATATATATATTTCCAGCTTAAGAGGGGAGAAATGTGATGTCCATCTCCTGTATCAGACAGGAACAAGTCCATGATAACTGAGTCAGGGTAGTAGAGACACAGTTGTCAAGGTTAGCATCCTAAGATCCCCTGATCTTAAAAGCACCTTGTCCCAGGTTCTTTTAGTAATAAGAAAACGTTCGCTCATACAAAAGAACATCAACTGAAAGATGTACAATAACTTTAATGAATATAAGTGCATATAAGTGCAATATGACATAAAGAGAAATATCAAGTATTAGCACTTCACTGTGAAATAAGCTGGCAAGTAGAGTACAGCTTTGACACTAAACTTTAAAAAAATAAACACGAGTTGAATAATGTCAATCCGTGGAAATCTGGGTAACTACAGTTTGCCTCAAGAAGCAGAAAGGGAGTAACAGAGCCAGTATTTCGATAGAGATAAAACAAGGTATTAATGAATGGTCATTACATTGGGTCCCAAAAGGAATAAAGTGTCTCTCCTACATGTATATCTTAGGATTTTTGTATCAAGTATAACAGTATTTCAGCAGATAATAATGATAGTACTGTTTCATATATATATATATATATATATATATATATATATATATATATATATATATATATATATAAAGGGGCTACCATAAAGTCAGTTCTGCTTTTGGGTACAAAGAACACCTGTACAATGGCTCAACTTTCATGTAAGAAGTATCACAGTCTGAAGTCCACCATTCTTGGTACTTCTTGGTGGTGTCCGTGCACTGCCGGTACCCCTCGGTCTCCACAAAACCTCTTACCCACTGGAAACGGTCTTTTAATGCATGATATCAGCATTCTGAGTGTGGCACAGTTCATACCATGGTTTAGTATGCATTTAAAAGTCTAGAGTTGACCATACCAAGAAAAAAACACAGCTCTTGGTCTTGATTCAGTGTAGCATATGGTAACAGGCATGTTGGGTTACCCCTCAGGCCTCTTTAAGTTCAAGTAGAGAGAGGTTCATGTTTCCTCTAGCAGAGCTGCTGGCCAACTGCCTTATTCTTGTTAAAAGGAGCCTTGACAACAATTCTTAGCACACTGAGCAGAACCAGTGAAATTATGACAGCCCTATTCTTGTTTCAGAGGTATTGTTATAGGGCTTGGACACAAGGACTACCTAGGGGTTTTTGTTACACCTCACTGGACACAGATCATTGTTACCAGTGTGGTCATAATGGGTACAAAACAACTAGATGGGACCCAAAACAAGTGGCTGTGTCTCACACTGTACATTGTCACACATAAAATGGATGACTATTGATTATATACACACACAAAAATTATATCTTAGGGGATCTGTGTGACAACAGTATGTGGTGAACGCTGGCTTGTTGTTTTTTATCGAATCTAGACTGTGAGTAAGATTTGGTGTGGCCCTCGTAGATATTTGTCCCTTAAGATTCGATAATTTGCAAATTAAGGGGAGAAAATGGAGGCATTTAAGCAATTTTCATTACCATAATGGTTAATAAGCTGTCATGAGCAAAATAATTGTTGTAGGAATACCTTTATAAAGAAATTGCTTTAACTTTTACTCCAGTTGATTTTATGAGACCTGCCATGCTCCCACGTTAATTTTTAGTCATATTATCGTGTCCTTGTCCTTACTGATATGAGAAAAGTTAAAGTGAATTTTGGTACCATTAACACTTTTTTTTTAATCTGAAAAGCTATAGTCGTGAACTTATAGAGGACATATTATGGCCACACAACTCCTAAGCATTATTCATGAACTAAGACGTCTTTGAATAGATTTATGAAAAAAAAAATATTTAGAATTCTGTTACACCAAAGAGGTCAGGTTGTAGGGTTAGGTCACTGTTGACCAGAGTTTATGCCTTAGCAATATGGCTGTGACAGTGACGGTCTTCTTTGTATCATATATTACATAACCAGGACACCCCATGTGCATGGCAACTGAGAAATAAAGGATAGATAGGTAAATTGAACATATTTTCAACAGCAGCTGATCATCAATGACTCTTTTATTCGTTTCTTCTAGTACACCAGAAAAACTGCTACACGAAATCATAAAACCATATTCAAGGCGGAGTATTGAGCTGAGGTCCTCAGATATGTAATTCTTAGACTGAATCCTTACATAAAGATGACCCATGTGTCCCGTGACCCATCATGCATTTAGCTGTGAAACTGTTCTATGGAAATAAATGTAAAAGAAATAGCGATTCAAAAAGCTAAGGTAACATAATGGAATGCTCACGATTTAAATAAAATTACCGACTCGATCCTATGTTTTTTAGGTTATGGCGATGCAGTGCAAACTGAGCGGGCGGGTTGCCATAGTAATCGGTGCGGCCAGAGGGATCGGTCGGGCATACAGTGAGGTCCTACTACAGAACGGGGCCAAGGTGAACTCTTGTCATACCAAGCTCTAGAGATAATCAAAAAGATACAAGTATGACAGTATTTGTGTATAAAGTGAATATATCGAAAAGTGAAATATGGACAAACGATGTTTACGATGACAAACGAGAGTGATTATGGTTGATACCAGTCGAGATGACTTTGATGAAATTATTTATAAAGTTCAAAACTATATTTATTTTATAGAGTGATTATAACACGTATCATTAGGTTTTGCAGGGAAGACACGTTCTATCCTAAAATACATATCCGTGCTCCGGAAAGCATTCCGCTCTTCTCAGGCTACATTCTATCAGTTTTTTTTTTAACGAAACGTTTAAGTAAGATGTTGCTTGCCTCACGTGTGTAGTTCATTAATACCAAAACTCCTGTTTATTTTACTGGCTTGTCGCAAATGAAATATCTGTAGAAAATGTCTCTATTATTTGGAATATCATTGCATTTGTTACTTGTTAGCAAGACTTATATTGTGCCATATTGTGTGTTAGTTGGGAGTGTCCCTCTCAACAAACCTATACATTTTGAAATCCAGAGGTTTAAAATTGCAGGTATTAGCGTAAATATTATGAACGACTCATTATTTATAGTTAAAAAGGTGTCTTTTCAATAAATAACCACCGCTGACGACATAACTTTTCGTTTAAATATTATGTGCTGGTATGATTCATAACAGTTAATATCAATATTTGTCGGTCATTACAGCATACACACGAGAGAACTAATAAATGAAATCCATAAATCAAAACTGTTGATATGATCTTAGGCAGCAGAGCACCATGTCTATGCTTTAATAGCAAAATATAAGAACAGACCGTACCCGTACAGGACAGCCACGTTTCATCTGATAATTGATTGCTCTTTAGACTTTGCATTTGTTGTAACATCACCATCCATTAATCAAGCTATAGGAGTAAAAAAATACTATATATCCCAGTTTCATTATGAAAAATGCCAAATAGGCTCCCGCGGTAAGCAAGCGGCAGCCTGCCACACCACATATATAACAAATATGACACGACGATATAAGCCTATGATGTCAAATATTGCCACACAGTAAATATTTTGATACAACCATTTAACTGGGTGTACTTTTATGACTTTCATCATGACTCACAGACCCCTATTAGTTTATTTTAGAAGGCCTTCGTGTCATGTCTAGGGGTAAGTTGGATATAGTCATATTGACAGACAATTTACTTATCCGTTTTAACGTATAACCAGGTGGTATTTTGTGACATCCTAGAGGAAGAAGGCCGAGCAACCGAATCTGAATTCCAGAAAGACTTTGGCCTGGATTGTGTGGTCTTCCGGAAGTGTGATGTGTGCAGCGAATCTGACATCGAAGGTAACAGAATCACTTCTTAGCCGTTTGACTGAAACATTCCCTGTCAGGGATTTTAAACAGATTAGCTCTCACAGATCTCAAAGTGAGACCTCACTGTGACATAAATATGAAACCTTATCACCTTATTTAAAATTTGTCACCAGGTAACACAGTGCTGTCACATTCTGAGTCACAAAGTGAATATTCTTTGATATCATCGTATTCTCACTCGCTCACTCTCACTCTCACATACAGGGATCACATACACATGGTGATCATACTGTGATATAACTGTGGTCCCTCTCCTGCTTTGAAAGAGATATCACATTCTTAGGTCACAAGGTATTCATTATGTTGTAGCTGCTTATTTATTCTTGGAGGAAATGGGCTTGGGCAACATGCACTCGCACAATTTAAAGAGACAAAACAACACTGTTTTACTGGAATAAAATTTAGAGCCTAAATTTTAGAATTATCAGGACTGGATATTGCTATGAAACAGAATGATACTTACCGAACTAGGAAGCATGACTGCTGAGTAAAGTGGGTAGCCACTACTATTAATACTATTAATATTTCGACCACTAGTCTACTAAAACAGCGAGATTCACTCGCACACTGTATCTTCATCTGATCAGTATAAGACGTGTATGGATAACCCTCGGGTAAGCTTTTCATAAACAGTATTTTTGTGTGCCCTGTTTGGCCTCAAAATTAAGACGGTATTTTAGGCCCAGCTCGGCCGACACATGCACTCTCACTGGGCTGAAACATGAACTACAACTGACCAACTGATGGCAGATACAACCTAAGCCGACTCCGAATCTTATTGCCCCAGGAGGTGGACGAGCAGAAGATGCATCCACCTTGAAGTGTTCGCATCTAAGAGGGCGAGTCTCTGCCTTACTGCTCGTTTTATCCAAGCGACCGAGCGAAGGGTAGAATGACCAATGCCTTGTGATTAGCTACAGTATTCAGTTGTGGGCAGAGCATCTCTACAATGACGACAGGCCAAAGGGCAGTAATGTTGCATCCTTCCTCCTATAGGGAAAATTTTGCTTTTTTCGAAAACTGTCATTATACGTAGCTTGGGCGAGGAAGATTAATTTCTTTTGTTAGTTATATTGTCAAAACATGACTTGTGGTCTGTGTATAGCCTGTAAGCCGACTTCCCAACTCCAACGTGGGGAAGGGGAGGTAGGTTTATCCAATGCTCGGTATCATTGGAAGCGGGATAATAACAGCGTGTAGTGAGTTTTCTCCCCACACAGTAGTATTTGGGATAAGGGACTTTACATTATGATAGTTGATTTGAAAGTTCAGGGCAGGTGAAATTATTATAAGACATTCAAATAAGACAGGGCAGGTGAAATATTTATTAGACATTCAAGTCAGACATAAGTGACACCATATATGACAATAAAGCATGCACACAAATCTAATAGATAGCATTAGTTTTCATTAGCTGCATGATGTACTGAAAGTTCAATAGTTAGCGCCACAGGCCTACATTAATAGCAAATGTTCATCAGTATATGTTATTATTCTGAATATTAAGAAAATGTTCATCAGTATATGTTATTATTCTGAATATTAAGATGCCCAGTATGTGTTAACCGCATGCATCACTCCTGTCATGTTGTTACCACACTCTCTGCGGTATCGGCATTGCTTGGTGCTTGATGTTTCCACCCAAGTAAGGAACACCTGAAATGAAAAGAGCAGCAGAAGTATCTGTCCTTATGATACAGGTATAATTTCTGCAACTGTAACCTATACATTCCGTTTAAGAAAAATGACTCTCACATAAATTTACTCATTATCAAACAGAAAGGATGTCGATAAGTGGGCCATTGGTAAAGCATTTGAAGAGTTAAACACTTGATCTAAGTTTCAACTATACATGAGAAAATGAACTTGACAACGGTTAAATAAAGGGATCCTCTAATAGACATTATCTGGGCTCGTTTTGTACTGAGTATATATATAAGGGGTAACTATGGTCCCCAAAACTTGAATAGCCCGAAGATACAAGGTGGACAAAAGAAACCATCGTATCGGATTTAACGGACAGTATTTTCTTTGTACCATGTCTGGCCTCACAACTGTATCGGTATTTATTTAGAGCCCAGTCTTGTTGGAACACGCCCTCTCACTGGGTTTATTAATATTTCGACCACTGGTCTACTAAAACAGCGAGATTCACTCGCACACTGAATCTTCATCTGATCAGTTTTCAGACGTGTATGCATTAGCCTCGGGTAAGCTTTTCATAAACAGTATTTTTGTGTGCCCTGTTTGGCCCCCAAATTTAGACGGTATTCTAGGCCCAGCTCGGCCGACACATGCACTCTCACTGGCCTGAAACATGAACTACAACTGACCAACTAAAAATAATCAAGTAACAGCGAGATTTCTAACTTAACGTAAGATCACCTCAGATAAATACAGGTGAACATAACCATAGTAATACATAAAATAATACTACCAAATAATTCAACGACCGCACAGAAGTTTTAATAGGTTGAAGAAAAGTCTGCCTCTAATATACATATAATATATAAAACCTACATGACTTATTGAGGTAAAATGGTAAGCAGTACTACCTAAGAATTTGTTAAAGCAGAGTTGTTTAGTACACGACTAGTGTCTATGAATATGACATTCAAATTAGATATCAGGGTTAGTTACCTATTCATTATTTTTTTTGAACGATGAGAATATCTTTCTTTAATCTGTTCCTAGCATTTACAGTTTACTGTTTATATTTTATTTTTAAAACATCATGATTTTATCACAAACAGTATCAACATTCTGATTATAATCATTATTTCTTTCTTTTTTTATTAAGCTCTATCCATTCAGATTATGTGTAATAGCTAACTTACTTGGTAGTACTCAGATTCCTACCACAGCGTTAACATTAAGTAACTCAAAACAGTAAAATATGTATTTTGGTGACAATAAATGTTCAACGCAACGCAGCAATGTACATATGGTTTGTTATTCATATTAAACTATCATAACTCTCAAATGCAATATACCTTGTGTACATGAAATTAAAGTCAGTTTTATTTATTCTTTTTATTCCTGTATTTATCCAACTTTTTAAGTTTTTGGTGTGTTGCTCACCTATCGATATTATTGATTTTACTGAAATTAACCCTATTAAACAAGTTAAGCTTTTAATAAGCGATGCCAGATTAACTGGTCTGTTAAGTACACATACTGGTCTAATTTATTTATTTTATTTAATATTTGAGAGAGACAAATTTGTGCTGGTTGATGTTAGGCTAAAGTTGTAAATATGATGACAGGAACACGCGTATGCAAGTGGCGCCACCTTACAAATTACAAAATACTCTAGATGAAGTGTTTATACCCTGCCAAAACCGAGAATTCTCTAAGCAAGATGCTGACATGACAGACACAAATACTCGCCAGGAAAAAGGTGCTTGCTCACAAGCCAGAGAACACGGCTCTTACAAGCAACTGGAGAAACTTTTCCACCACATACTGCATACAGAGGGACAATATTTCCATACCGGGGCCCAGTTTCACTAAGAATGCGATTGGCTTAAGGCAAATTTTACCGAAACGCCTCCCAAGTCGGCTAACGTAATCCCGCGAGATAAGTTAGTTTCACTAAACGCGATTTAGCTAAGTCGGTCTGAACCTTGGAAATCCCCTTTTCAACGCCACCTATTGATGAAATAATGAATTAAAAAAAACGTCCGAAATGGGGGACGCAAACACTTCGCGGAAATAGTACGTGACATGGAATTTTAATTAACCCTGTGTTATTCCTGGGAACTTTTTAAATGAATAGTTTAAAAACGGTCTGGACATCGTGGTATTGCTGTACTTGACTGTACAAAACGAACCACAACCCCCATGATCTATTCTTTGGTTTACGGACACCTTTCAGGGAAACAGCACGTGGCGTGACGTCATTGTCTCCCGTACCACGCTCGACAGATGGCCGTATGGTCACCTGCAACGAGTGCCAGTGATATAATGTGCTATACAAACATAAAACACAGAGTTAAGACTCCGCGGTGCAGGCTTAGCATTTCAGCCCGCCAGGCGACTTAAGTCACTAACGTTATTTTTAATGAAACTGACTTAAAGCGCGACAAAAGTGACTTAAGTCAAAATCGCAGAATAACAGGCTTAAGTCAGTTTAATGAAACTGGGCCCGGGTATATATCCACGAGGCAACTAGTATACATTTTATGCCCTCATATGCCTTAAAAAAACTCAACAAAGAAAAACGGACCATATCGGGTAAAACCCTTAAAAAGAGACTAGTACAACTCTCAAAGTTGAGGCAAAAAAATGGTTCTATGCCAGATACTGAGATCTAGACAAATAGAATACCAATAAAAAACCTTCCACGTGTGTCAGACATGTTACATTTAGCCTATAGGTAGTCAATTTTACCAGAGAAATTCACGGTAACACTCATGCATATCTGGTCCAGCAGTATGTGATATAAAATAAAATGCTTTTCATTGATTTTATAATTATAATACTATTTATATGTTTATTTCTTTTTTGTAGAGTTATATGTGTTAAACACTTTAATTCGAATGAACCAAGTTTGTAAAAATTCCATTTTAAAATAAAAAGTTTTAATTAAAATATAATTAATAAGAAAGGGATGATATAAAGTTAAAATAACTTGGAGTTAATAGTCCATTTTGTAGTAAAATTAAAGGAGATAAGTTTCAGAGGGATATCTTTTTATTAAGTGCTGATCTGTTTACGATGTTATATGTCAAACATTATAATTTATAAATAATTGTAACAAGTGATAATGATTATGTAAAGGCTAAA
This sequence comes from Sipunculus nudus, assembly GCA_026874595.1. NCBI lineage: Eukaryota > Metazoa > Annelida > Sipuncula > Golfingiida > Sipunculidae > Sipunculus > Sipunculus nudus. Next base: position 35,095,980 of record CM049318.1, read on the forward strand.
CACCTTAACACTATTAACTTGCATAAACTCGGTATATATGAGAGGCCAACAGAATAATAGGTCAAATTATGAATTAATATTTAAATACTTATTATTATTGATATGTTCGAATTTTTTTTATTTATTTTCCTTACCTCATTCAAATATACAACTAAACTTAAGAAATCTTTATATGTTATTTACACATTAATGTTTTCAGTAAAGCTTATTCCAACAGGCTGATTAGGATTATTTGTGGTGCTTTGTTGATCAGGTCAAAAAGGCATGTACACGTGTATGTGTGGCTCAATGTTAGCATCCAAAGTGAAAAAAAGGATTACCCACTGTTTATCCATTGTTTATCACAAAGGCTCAATGGATATACAGGATCTGTTAACAGAGTGCTTAATCAGCTACATGTATGACCAGGAGCTTTTTGATATTTCTGGTCCTGGGGCTGGGGCTACTTTGGTGATATAGTGAGATTATGTAAGCGTCATGTGGACTCACAGGGAGATCACCAGGGCATTGTGACTTTGTGGATTAGCAATAAATATCAGATAGGATTCAATGAGTGATAAAATATACAGTGGCACTGGTGGTTGACATGAGGGTTCATGCTGTTTGTCGGATTGGCCGTTAAACGTTCATAATTTGAATGATGCATCTACCACATGCTAACAACCTAACAAGCTGCCGAATGGTATTTTTAAATGTCAACTTGGAAAAACGTTTTATTTTACATTTACATATTTCTCAGACCACGATGTAAGCTAAAGGAATTAAATCCTTGTTTGAATAACAGCATATGGGCTAAATTTTAATCAAGAAACCCATTTGGTTTAAACATGAAGGTCACTGAATTTTGGCTTTTTACAATAACCCTTAAACGCAGAGAAGGCTTTTAAAAACTTCTGAACTGACAATCCAGTTTGAAATTACTAGGTATTTAATTGATGTTTCTAACAAAATACATTCACATTAACTAGCTCAGTGGTATAAGACTATTGGTGCAATTTGTACATGCAGGACTTAATAGCTAAAATATGTTCTATATATATATATATATATATATATATATATATATATATATATATTCAAAATATAAGTTATGCGAGTTTTATCCTGGTGACAGCTACGCATAATAAAAGGTTGAGCTGTTGCTGCTATTTCAGTGTTATAAAGCTAATTTAATAAAGCCCTGGCAGTGTTTATATACGAAATTTCTGATAAACATTGATTTTGCGAAGAAATAGTCATTCATTATAAGTTAAATAGGACTTGTATACAAATGCAGGCACTAGTTGCCTGGCTTTTTACATAGGAGGAATTAATTATTTGCGTATAATCCTTGTGCCCAATGTTATAAGATGATGCATGTTAAAGTTTTTACACACATCACGTAATGGTAAATATAGCACATGTTATTTATCTTGCATTAACATCTTAGTCACACAGATTTTATATACATAATTATTATACACTTCTTTTTTATTTTGTTTATATAACCTCCTAGTGAGAACACTCAATTCAAATTTAACACTAAGGGATTTAATTTCAATCAAGGATTGAAATAATTAGAAATATAATAATATCAAGGCTTTCATTTTATAAGAATGTAAAATTTATATGACTGGTTTATCCACAATGAAAATTCCCAATAACCGTAGTATTTGCTGTAAATTGTGCAGATAAAGGTTCAATACTGTGGGTTTACACACCTATCAATGATTTTGAATTTAGAAGATGATCATTGAAGCATACACTATTCTATAATGTATACATCCCTTCATGGCCAAAGCAGAGCAAATTACTATAATAGTTTTTCAAAATGAATCTAAAGTACCACTAGTTTTTTTTTCAAATAAAATAACGCGCATAGTTCTTTAAACAGAAACGGGCCTACATTTATAAACAGCCCCTATTCTGGTTCACAAAATAAATGCACTTAATAAAAAGAACATAACTTCCTTAAGAAATGTTACCCAGGCTTTTTTAAAGCTTTTGCTCAGTGTTTATTTGGATAGATCGCTTATTTAGCAGTATTTTACAACATAAGCCCCTTGGGTATATACTGATCATAAAAAAATCATTAACTTAAAATAAGCAATTAATTAACCAGAATTCGTTTCAAAGCTGCTAATATCAGCCGAAAAGCAACTCTCGCCAGATGTAGCTGCTTGCTTATTCTGGGAGGAAATTGGGCTCCGGCAACATGCACTCGCACAATTTAAAGAGGCAAAACTACACTGTTATACTGGAATACAAATTTAGACCCTAAACTTTAAAATTATCAGGACTGCATATTGTTATTTAAACTTATAAATTGAACAGAAAGATACTTATCAAACTAGGAAGCAGAACTGCTGAGTAAAGTGGGTAGCAACTACGGATGCGGATACAACCTGAGCAGACTCCGAATCTTGTGGGACCAGGAGGTGTCTGCAGCAGAAACTGCATCCACCTTGAAGGTCTCGCATCCAAGAGGGGAAGCCTCTGCCTTACTGCTAGTATAATCTAAGCGGCCTAGAGAAGGGTAGAATGCCCACTGCCTTGTGTTCGGTTACAGTGGTCAGTGGTGGGCAGGGCATCTCTACAATGACTGACAGGTCAAAGGGCAGGAAGGTTACAATGTGATATCACTGTGATCACTCTCTCTCTATTTCTCTCTCTCTCTCACCCAATATACATTTAAATAAGAAAAGCTATATAGAACAATACATTTTATTTCCAATGTGTCACCGTCAGTACGGATGTACTGAATTTGACGCAATATATCTATTAATGAATACTACTCCGTTCACTTATTTACTGCACGCCCTCAGTCTCGTATTAGCGTAGGCCAAAGGAGGCCTCTTTTTGTCTGAACACTTCTGATAGGACAGATTTTAGAAACATCCTCCCTTGTTCTTCTTTTCGTTCTTTGATCTCCTTTGCCAAATGTTTTTACACAAGCTAAAAAAACAATTAAGTATTGTAAAAATTATTTACATATGATAAAAAAAACAGTCGAATGACTTTGTTTTGGATATACATGTCTTTAATGCCAAAGGTTCCCCCATCCCCCTAAATGAATGAAAAATATCAGTTTTCCAACGCCTCTGACATTTGAAGGAAGCAAATGGTGTGTCATTTTTTTTAACTCTTCAGTTCCTCATATGTTAAAGGAATCACAATAATATTCGATTTCCTGATATTAAAACCATGTTCGAGATTTGGATGGAACCAACTTTTGTGTCACATTTGAGGGGGAAATGCCATACTTCAAATATATCATTTTCACAAGAAATCCTACGGACGAATGATGAAGGGTCATCATTCCCATGGGTCAGTGTGCTCAGCTGAAGTTGACCTTCAAGGTATAAATCTATAATAATAACAAATGGAGATGTCTGAAAGGGAAAGGTAATATATGGCCGTGGTTGGTTGATATGCTACGTTTGTATTGATGGGTAAGGAATATATTTTGTTCAATATTATAATCTAATGTATACAGTTGCAAAAATTATACTTTTATGCAATATATGAACAAAAACCAACATAAGAACCTTTAATATTAGACAGTGTTAAAGTTTAACAATGGGTTTTTTTTTGGAAAATGAACTCCTTTCCAAAGGTAGAAACATCCAAAGTCATTTCCAATTCCTCCCGCTGAACACCCAGTTTTTCATGATAATATATTGGCAAGTCAAAGAAGGCCTAATATTTTTTGCTCCAAGGACAGAAAGAAACCATATTATGAAACGGTTATGATAGACAACAGTGATGACCTCATAACAGATGGGATTCACAAAATAGGCACCCATAAATACGGAACCAGTGGTCAAGAGCTGCCGACCCCTGTTTACAGTGAGACTGTATTCTCCTCTAGCAAGCGTTGCACTCTTACGTCATACAATACGTGAGTACCATATCCCTAAAGAACAAGAACAATAACTCGTTGGGGATGCCATGAACCACAGATATATAACAGACGAATCAACCAATCCGTTGAGTAAACAATATTCAATTCGAAAGCTAGTATGGTAAAAAAAATACGCATTTTCCTCTTTTCGTCGTATAAAATAATAATCAAGAGAAAAACACGTGGACGGGGAGGTCGAACCGATTATATGATGAAACTGAGATTCCTACGCCCATCGGTTTCAAACGTGCCCGGTTAACGGACAGCCGGACGACTAACATAGGGCCATCCTAATAGCTCAGATGACAGCCAATCGACTTTCCAGACGTTTCTGTGTTGGAAGCCTTATTTGTTCCTATTATTTCCTGTTCAAACAATATAACAAAGCTATCTTACTATTCAGTAATGTGACATTCTATATTTTAGAATATTCCGATAACATTCGCACATATCAGGCATCCCTGTCTTTTTTAGTGGACTTGGGATGGACTCAAGTCCAATTCCTTATCATTTTCTGTAGAATCCAATAATTCCATTACGTAAGAGTTAACTATATAATCCAAGTTTAGACTGTAGCCCATCATCATTGAAGGATCTTACGTTGGACGTCTTACATGTTTTTTTGTGTTCTATATGAGTCAGGAATTCAGTGGCCATCATCGGCAGTTCTTCCTCCTACAGTGCATCAATATCAATGATTCTTGGTAACAGACCATTATACAAAATAACAAATAACCTTTAAAAATCATTCCATTAATATCGGCCTTTATTTCCATGACGTAATAGGATTGAACACCGTTATTCGCTAATAACCGATAGGCTGTCTCACCCGAGTTGTAACCATGTCGTCAACTTTCGTGAAAATCTCGTAACAACATAACGGAGTCCTTGACTTCTTTAACAGTTTTGTGTCAGATCGTGTTGGCATCGAGTAACTGTCGTATCCTATCGTACTGGCATAGTACTCCGCTCGAATAAACTTAAGCCCGTTTTATCCGCCCGTTTTGTTTCCCTGTGATTTCTCCGTGAGACGGTTCATTCATTTGTCATCTCAGATGTGTCGTTGTGTCAACATGTCCGTTTGTTTGTCAGTTGACGTCATATTTGACTGCCTGTTTGTTCTTTCGTCATAGGAAATTCCAGAGATCAGGGATTTATTAGCAGTCCCTCTGAAAGTAGCAAGGTTGATAGAACCCATAGAGTTCTACAAGTCTGATGTTTTTAGAGTAAAAAGGTCAGAGGCCGAGGTCAAGGTCATAAAAACACAAAACTTTTTTTTTTCATATCTTAGTCAATGTTTATCGTAGCCGCATAAACTTAACTCAATTTATTTGCCACTCCACTGTCTTCCCTCTGATGTGTAGCTGCATCAATCTGCTGTTATTATGGTTACGCATATTTTGGGTACAATTCATGATACTAAAAAATTTGAGGTGTCATCGTTTTAATTGCCACTTTGAAAGCTAGAGTCGTATAGAGTTTTTGCTTCAGGCAGCACTGCATCAGTTTAACTCGAATTTCGAGATTTAACCTTTTTCGCTCTACCGGCCACACTCTCAAGTAATAGCTTTATATATTATACAGTTGATAGACAAATAAAACTTCTATATATCTTCCGTTTTAAATAAAGATAAGTCAAAGGTAAAGGTCACGAAACAACAAAAATATATTATTTTGCTAATAACTTTCTCAAACATTGTCTTATCTACACAAACTATAGCTCCTTATACAATCCCAAATACAAGATCCGGTCCACTGTTATCCATGGTGTGTCAACCTGTCTGTCTGCACGTATGTTGCTAATTTGGCTTGCCTCCTTGTTCCTCGGTCTCAATTTATTACATTAATGTGTTTTTTTTTCTGCTCTCACACAATATTGCCCATTGAAATGACTGTTTTCACATGTTCCCTTGTCTTCCTATGTCCCTGTCTGTCTGTCTTTTTTAACTTCCGGGAAGAGTTCGATCTATGGTCGTCTAGTTTGTCTGTTTGTTTGTAAGCAAGATTACTCAAAAAGGTATGAACGAATTTCAATGATTTGTTTAAGTTATATATTAAATTTTGGGGTGATCCGGAATAGCATCTTGATCAAGGATTTTGTTTGAGAAAATTTATCATTTCTGGTAGTTCCATATGGGGTAATAAGCTGCCTCGAATTTGTTGTCAGTACATGGCGCTCAGTGTCAGTATGCTTTAATATTCGGTGATTGTCTTGCTGTGTTTTCACGCATTACTTTCAATGCCATATCAGGTTAAAGGGCTGCCTTGGCGGAGGTCTGCGCTCTCTGAGTACTTTTCTTGTTAATTATCAAGTCTTTATAAAATAAGTTATGTTCAAAACGACTATATATCAAAGTTAATGCATCCAGTACGGTGAATACGTAAATAAAAGGGAATCCTGTTTATATGAGGCCACTAAAATGTGACTTCATGGTTCGATGGAAATGAGTAATGTCTTCTCGGATGTTATGCATAACTTTTGGTCTCCATGTAATAAACACTGCAGGTAAAAAGTTAAAAGGACCAAATTCCAGTCACGACTCTCTCGGTACACCAAGAGTAGATAAGCATTAAATGTCACGAGTGTTGTAGCGTACCCATTTTAGTTGTGGAAACGATGGCATCCCTGGGCCTTTTTCAACAACGGTGTCAATCCATCTGCCTGTGTGCAGTCAACTTAAAGTTTAGGTCAATGTATTTTTGTTCAAATGGACCGTAACCCAATGGTGGGTTAAGTATTCACGCGTGGAAACAAAATTTATTATCTGATAGGTCGGTGTTCTCGGCAGATCTGAGAATGATGAGGTTTGCTTTTATCTATTGTTAAAGTTAAGGTAGTAATATGGTTCCAGTTCATATTTTGCTATTTATAATATTAAACACTTAATTACCTACCCCGTGTAACTGGAGAAAAATTACGTGCCTAAAATATCAAGATCTCCAGTTATGGTCCTCAGTTGATCATTTTCATGCGCCCACGTTTCGATAATCATGTAGGATACGATATGTCACTTTATTTTTAAGAATAATTTAAGATTTTAAACTAAATACTTTCTTTACATTCAATAAATAATCTACGCTATCCCGTAGATTGATGAAGTCCAAGGTATCAGTTTAGATTAAGCGTAACCACCCTCTGAACATAAGAATCTGATACCCTCCTTTAACACACAAAAATGAAGCAGAGACTGGAGGATTACATGTAGGTATAATCCATTTGTATTACCTGTTTCAGGTCTGTTTAAACTGGCCAGGGAGAGGTTCGGGCCACCTAGTGTGGTGGTAAATAATGCGGGGGCCATAAACGAATCGGCATGGCAACGATGTGTCGACGTGAATGTGGTAAGCCTAATAATAGAATTCTCGGATAACATATAACGCTTATAGTTAAACTCAATTTCCCCAGAACCTCGCACGCAAGTTGCCATCATTCTTCTTCATTCCAAATGTTCATTTTTGTTCATTAGATTACTCGGCAAGATATTTTCTTTTGATCATTTAAAAGTGAAATGCTTATGTTAAGATAAATAATGTATTACTTTAATATCAAAAGTCCCCATCGAACAGATTCCCTAACATGTTCACAGATGCCACCACATCACATTACTAGCGAACGAATTGCACTAACTTTCAAACTCTTCCTACGAGCCAGGGCACTCGACGACAAAAAAGGTTTTCTTTTCGAATATAATATGCTGTTTATATGATAATATAAATGTTTTCCCGTCCAAAACATTTAATGTTCATAGGCTCTGACGCTCAATATAAACGTTATGCGTCATGGTACAGGGGCAATTGTCCAAAATCAGGCACCGGAAGTTTTCTATACTCATCTAATATATAATACTTGACAATTTTATAACGATGTGTTAGTGAGAGCATACTACTCTAACACGGCGTAATATTGTTTAACATAAACTGCCTCTCATAGAAAAAAATGGGGCACAATTATTAATTTGTTTACATTGACTGACAATACTTGAAACTATAATTCATATTGAATGAAATTTCACTTGTGCGTAGAAATGTAATTTAAGCACATTATATCTATAAGGCATGCAGTTTATGCTTTGTGTTAAAGTATTTCATTTCTATGTTACCATGTATGTGTTTTAAGTACCTGTGAGACCTGTCTATGTAATTATATGATTTCATGTTTGTAACTATTAAAAAGATGTAATGTTATTGTTCAATAAATAAATGACTTTCCACAAATAATCACAATTTTATCAAATTGAGTTAATCAATTCAGTTAGATTAAAGATAAAGGTTTGTTTGATTGTCCTTTTGAATTAGAAAGTCAAATAATAAACTTTTATTGATTGGTAATGTACCATCATAATACTTTCCAGCAGGTGTCTTAATTCTAAATAAGAACAAGATTCATACACTTTGAACAAATAAAATTTGACATGTAAATGTTACTTAGGAAACTAGCGATGCAGATTATCCATGATCATTTACAAATCAAGAATAAAGCTAAAATAATACATATATAGTTCAATATATTTCAGTCTTTGTTACAGCAGCTTAAATATGTTTTGTTGTTCATATTTGAGAGAAGAAGCACGAAAGTGTGTTTTTTTTTCATTTTCTTCTCATTTGTAAAAATATTCGCATAGGCTTCAAGCTTAGGATGTTAAAATCTTAAAAACGAACACAAGGAATAGTTAAGTAAGTAACTATTAAGAAAATCTGATTTTAAAGTCCAGTCTTACATAGTGTTATATACTTTAAGATTCAATTTAAAAGAAAACTTTTTTTCAGTTTCTGAAAAATTGAGAGAGAACTTTAACACTTTACAAGCTATCAAAACTGTCAATTAAATAACTTTCAAAGACAACCTAAGAGTAAAATCAGGGTGGTGTATAGTATTAAAAGACAAGCACTGTTTATTTGGGTATAGCAAGAATTGCACCATTTGCACCAACGTTACGTTTCACCATTTTTATCCATAATCCCGTTTCACCCACACACGCGCGTATGATACCACTTAATCGTAATACTACTGAAGTGTAAGAAGAAAAGATTTTTTCGGTAGCTTAATTTTTACTTAGTACTGCAATGTATAATAATATTTAAAATTATTTGCCAATGCTTTGTCATTAATTTGATATATGGAAGAAAGGTTAGGTTTTACTTTCCCTTTCTAAAAGATATCCATAGACATTAGCTTCTTATATGGTGATTCCGAACCTTTTACCTTTAATTATGCTTTTGTCGGCATTAAAGTTCCCTATTATCCCTATTATTATAGATTTATTTCTCTCGTTTTAGGGCGGAACCATTCGGGTCACTAACATCGCCATGCAGCATTTAAGTAAAGAAAATGGCGGTGCCGGCGGAGACCTCGTTCATACTGCGTCCAAATCAGGTACCATGAATGAGTTATACAATATGGATATTATTAATATTTAAAAACACTTTCAAACTAGTAAAAGAGTCTGTCAGTGTGACCTTATACGTATAACAATGTTTTCTTAGAAGTGAATTAATATTTAAATGCCTGTTTTGAAAGCTAACAATTTTCAGTTTTAGTTAAGAGACAATTGATGAATTAAGGTTTCAACATAAAGATATAAGCAAATAGTTCAACTTTAAACCTTATGCTTGATAAGTCTACCAGAAACCTATTGCTAAGATATTTTACAGCGTCAGTGTTTGCAAAAAAATATTAGAAGTGCATATATGTATTTGTCAGAAGGAATGTTATGTAATGTGTATGGAAGATTTACCGTGCCTTAAGACAGGAATATCTAAGTCATTAGAGCTCCACAAATCTTATCAGATACATGTATGTATAACTAGTCGGACATGAAACATAAACTGTCACTGTGTCAGTAATCTTCACACTGTTAATAAGTGTAGTTGAATATATGATAAAGTAAAATGAAACCCCAAATGCGTCCTTTACTCTATCAAGGCTAGTTTGCTTGACCAGACTAGTATGTTATCCGTGCAATACTTTGCATTTGAAAATTTCATTCCAAATAAGATGGATGGTGCTACATGCTCACCAACTTCGTAAATTCTCCAGACAGTGTTAAAATCCTCTGGAATGACGGGAAAATATGAAACAAGGCCTACAGGCCTAATGCGAACCTGTGCATTGGGAAATACACAAGGTATAATGCTTCAATGCTGGGCCATTACTTTTTATGTATATGAACATTGCAAGTACTAAACATAAGAATAAGAAACAATTACACAAACATTACTGCTGAAATTCTGGCATGGGTGCACAAAACACAAAAATGATTGTAGCTGGCACCACCAGTCTTGTATACAACGAAGCTATCAGAGATATATACATATGCCAAATTTCATATATCAAATGTCAAAGACTCATATATCAAACCCTTGCTGAGAAATAAGCGGGGACACACACTGTGCAAAAATTATTATAGGTGGCACCATCAGTCTTGTATATGACAAAGCTATTCGATATGTATAAATATGCCCAATTTCAGGCTGATATATCAACTTTCTCTATAGAAACAAGCAGGCACATACACTTAACAAAAGTCATTGTAGATGGCGACACCTGTCTTGTGAACGAGAAAGCCATCAAAGACATAGACAGGTCAATATATGATGCTAATACAGCAAACTTCCATCGAGTCTGATGCATGGGGCCTGACTAGGCTTAGGTGAGAAAGGCAGTTGCCCCGAGTGAACTGTGACAAATTGCTAGCACAGAGTGAATTCATGACCTGCACATGGATAGACTGACTAAAATTTTGACCTGTACCTGGCTGCACTGAGTGAACTCTTGATCTGTTGCATTATCTGATGCAGTAGGCATTCTGCCAACGCTATAAATAGAATGCAGCTACTCCACTGAGTGAATTCCTGACCTATACCTGGCTGCACTGAGTGAACTCTTGACCTGTTGCCTAATCTGACACAGTTGGCAGTCAGCCAAAGCTATAAGTCGATCCAGACTGACATTTGGCCTGTTGCCAAATCTGAAATATTTGCCACACAATTGCACAAGCTCACAGATTGCCTCCAATGCCAGTTCTTGTCACCCATGAGGTGATCACATGCCTTGTCCTTGGCTGCACTGATTGAGCTGTTGACCTATATCTGGCTGCACTTAATGATCTCTTGATCTGCTGCAAAATCTGAAACAGTTGGCAGTTTCTCAACCTATTTAAAGATACAGACACAATCATGACCTGTTGGTAAAACTGTTTACACATACTGAATGACTTTGGCTAAAATGCTCTTTTTCAAGCTGACATATTCAGAAACTTTTTATCAAAATATTAAGAATAAGAAAAGATGCAGTCCTTTCATTGTTAAAGGTCGTATAATTCTACCAAAAATCATTCAAGTAAACTTGAAAAAAGGCCACCTAAGAATAACTGTTATTAAATGTTACAGAAGTTATAATTGAAACAATAATTTTGTAGAAGAACACTATGGCAGTCCTCAGTTTGAAATAGACATAATAATGGCCATAAGACCAACTTAAGCTTTTCACCACTCAACCAAAAATCAACAAACTCAATCTATTCTTATATGATTGAAAGAACCATGTCCTAGGATAATTCTTTTACTAAATTGAACGATTCAACTAGACAGTTTCATCATTAACATTTGAAGCTGAAAGAGGCTAAAATTATGAGGTTATTGCCAAAAAAAAAAAAAAGTCAATGAAGGTGGCACCACGAAATCTGCAACTTAAAAATATGAGTAATGTGACAAAGATTTGCACAATGCTTGGTAATGCTAGCGTCTGTCATTTCTGAGATTACTATGTCAAAATGCTTATTTGGCCAAATGACTAAGTTCAAATTCGTGTAACTCTGCTAAAATTAATCAAATGCAAACCATCTGAACAAACTTGAGTGGGCTTGCCTCTGGGATTATTTCTGTAAAATACGGAACAATTTGGCTGGACCGTTTACAAGAAGAAGACTTTTAAGGTTTTCAGCTTTTTCCCTTTAAAATCTAAGTAAATACAGATAGAAAAAAAAACTGAATCCCACAAGATTTGATATGTGACAGATTGTTGCATAAATTCTGGGGGTGGTAGCTCCTGCTATTCCTGAGAAATTATGGGTTAATGTACAGATGACAATGACCCCCGTACAAAAAAAGGTCAATGCACGTGGCGCCACCAATACCTGTATTTCATATATGACTCATGTGACCAACACTGGCATAAAATTTGGTGATGATAGCTCCTGCCGTATCTGAGATTGTAATTTTAGTATGCTTTTTTGGACAGATGACTAAGTTCAACTTCCTGTAACTCGGCCAAAATTCACAAAACTTAAACCATTTGAACAAACCTGAGAGAGATGGTATAAAAGATTATTTCTGTAAAATATTGAACAATTTTACTTGACCGTCACGGAGGAGAAGATTTTTAAAGGTTTTTGAGATTTTTATCTATAAAATCTAAGAAAATACAGAGTTTTTCAGATGGCTAATTTTTTGCATTAAATTTCATCATGCTAGCTCTAGTCGTTTTCGAGATAGTATGGGTCAACGTACAGACGACAGACGCCACCACACCATCGCATTAGCTCACAGGTTCACTAAAAATTACTACAGATGCATATTGAATGCATAATTATCATACAGATACATCTCACTGATGGCAAAATCTTGAATTAAGTCGAGTATGGATACCAATTATTTATAATTCATGTACAGCCGTCTTTATATACCCACAGAGCTGTATGCCTGTGATTGTAAACATCGCCTGGCATGAGGAATATCTAAAATCGTAAATCTACATTTTTAACAGCTTTAAAAAAAAATTCTTGTCAATATTAACCATACATAACCAGAAATCTAAATGTCTAGAGGCATGATGTAACGGATGCTAATAAACTGGTGCTAGGCTAGATGTACCTGCTTCACACAGCTAACATATATGGTAAAATGACTCAATTCAACCTTTATAATTCAGCCAAAATTCATTCTTTGGAATCATAAAAGACAATTATTATAAGAATTATTCAGGGGATTATTCTTGTAAAATATTAAACAAATTGGCCTCAGTGGCGTCAGTCAAAAAAACGATCTGCAGGTTTATAACTCATATGGGAAAATACAACAAAATGGCTAAGTTAAGCTTCCCATAACTCAGACAAAAATCACTGAACCAAAACCATTTGAACAAACTTGAATTATCAATATCTAAGGATAATTAATGTGTGAGATTTAAGAATTTGGCCTAGTGGTTTTTGAGATTATCTTTGTAGCCAATGAGCTAAAATGGCTGTTATGGCCTATGACTAAATTCAGCTTCCTATAACTAAGCCAAAAGTCACTGAACTGAGACCAGTTGAACAAACTTCAGTAAGCACTACCCTAGGATTTTTTGTAGCCCTCAGTATGATACAGGCACCGATGACCCCCGCACAAAAAAGGCTGATGCAGGTGGCGCCACCAATATCTCAATTTCAGATATAACTCATGTGACCAACTTTGGCATAAAATTTGGTGATGATAGCTTTAGCCGTTTCTGAGATTGTAATTTTAGTATGCTTTCGTGGACAGATGACTGAGTTTATCTTCCTGTAACTCGGCCAAAAATCACCTAACTAAACCGTTCGAACAAACGTGGGAGAGATTATTCCAGGAATCATAATTGTGAAATATAAGCAATTTGGCTGAATAATTTTTTAAGATTTTTAAAGCTTTTTTTAACTTTTCCCTATAAAACCTAAGAAAATGCAATTAGCCAAAAAATAAGCAAAATCCGATAGAGTTTTTAGGTGAATAATTTTTTGCATAAAACTTCGTAATGCTTACTCTTGCCGTTTTCAAGATAGTATGGGTTAACGTACAGACGACGGACAATGGACGCCGGACAACGCCACACCATCGCATAGCTCTCAGGTTCGCTAAAAAAATGACCGTCTTAGGGCCGAAAAAAAACAGGCATTATCCTTTTTATTGCCATTGTCATTTATAATATAGATGACCATACAGCAAACACGACTACTTTACATGTATTCAGGTATCATGGCAGAATCTTGGGGTCCGGTGTACTGTGCCACAAAGCATGCGGTGGTCGGTTTTGTACGGAGCTGGTCGGTACGTATTCTGAATATATAAATTATCAAATGTATTACAGGGAGCACAGTACCGAATAAAGTAAATGATAACTTGAAGTCTTACTTATATGAGTTATATTAGCACAGTATCAGGGCATTCACTGTCTTCATAAATTATTGAGCATTTCAAAATTAACATTCATACAATGCTGTAGAAATACTTTCGAGAATATTTTTTGTATACCTATTTAAAGGTTAAATTAATTTTTATTCATGTATCTTTTTTGTATGTTCTCGATGCATTAGTAGTAATTATTTTGCAGTGATTTTCGCGTAAATCCCGAATTTATAAATAGACACGAAAATGATAGCAAAGAATTAATTACCTGTAATGTTTTGGTCCAGTATAATTTACTGTTTCCTCAGTTCAAGCAAATTCCGTAGTATGATATACTGACCCCTTGTCAAGAATGTGCTCAGAATGAAATTCTTATATTAAGGTTTTTGCATCACATAAGCAATCGTTTTGAACCGCATTATTTTTTCCTAGAGCCCAGACAACTACAAAATGACGGGAGTTCGGGTTAGCTGCATCTGCCCTACTTTTGTTGACACTAAGTTTCTTGAAAGCGCCAGACCTGGCTACATTAGACACCATGAAACTGTAAAACAGCTTATTGGGACTCTGGACAAATTGCTGTATGTAATTATATGGTACTGCAAAACTTATCCTTAATCATAATTCCATACATGTTTTTGTAATATCTGTGAACAAATTCAAATATGGTTACGTCATGTGGCGTATTTGGTACATAAAGAGAGGATCATCAAATAACAAAATTGGTAAAAGTCATTTCAGAAAGAGGATTTTTCAATGCAAAATATGGAATAATCGCGAAATCATATTTTGCCGTGGTCAATTATCATATATTATCTTTACAATCCCGAGACAAGATTTGGAATTATCTCATGTATTGCGGTGGAAACTTACATGTTTGTAAGTCATAAATCATAAATAACGATTCCGAAACACATTTGGGAAAAGAAACGGGAGATAAGTAATAAACGCAATTAACTAATAATCTCCCCCTTTTACAGGCCTTCAGACGTGGGTAAAGCACTTATTAAACTACTCATTGACGACATCGGTGGAGGCGCGGTTCTCCGAGTGTCAAGAGCGTTCGGTTTGGATTATGTGGAGTTCCCAGAACATCCAATCCAGTGAAGAAGGAGGAGTTCAATGCGCGCTTTCGCCAATGCAGTTTCGCGTTTAGATGGAGGAGAAAGGCGACTGGCTGGCGCAGCAAGAAGCCCGTTTTTATGCAGGCAAGCGTGATTCAGCCGGACACTCATTAGCAAACTGACTAGCCCACTTTATTAGCTTATACGCGCTATGAACACTATTTAATTAATATAATTATTGAATAAACACGAGATTACAATTAGTGCGATACACAATGTACGACAAAAAAAAAGAGAACTCGCCAAATTTGAGAGTTTTTCATTTTATGAAAATTCCTGCGTAACTTTCCTTGTATCCTGCGAGGCAGTTGATCCAAGATCAAGTTCTAATGCAAACCATGCAGAATACCGCAATTTATCATATCCCTGAGTAATTCTCTAACATTTAAAATACAGCATATTAACATAAAAAATAACGAATATCAGAATGATCGACAATTTGAAAACATTATGCTTAGTGCACATGCGGTCGTAATGAATGAATGGGCTGGCCAGGTTGAACGCTATGGGGTAGCCGTGACAACCCGACTCAGCAGGCAATCGGATAATTTGGCTGGAAGGCCTACTCGAGTCGTGATGCAAGTAACATCGAGGACTGTATCGCAGTTGTCTTGCATCAGGTTGCATTCATATTGTAGTAAACGGCCCATAATCTCAGTATTATGCTGAGAATGATGAATTTACACAATAGTATACATTTGAGTCACAACCCAAACTGAAACACCGTCTCCATGGACACGGGTCATTCCCTGTATGACCCGCAAGCTGCCCGCGTCCTGTAATCTGTCCCAGTGCGAGCCATGCTGGTGTTCATGTGGTCATAAATTCAACAAACATGCCGAGGGTTAGCAATGTGCTGGGTTAAAACGGAACATAAGAAAGTACACAACAAAAGTTAACGGTTGGTCTGGTTTATGTTGAGAAACAGTGTACTTGTAAGACATGAAGCGTTTGTCAGAAATGACGAAAACATTTGCATCGTCATAAGGCCTTATAACGCGTTCCTCAGACCTAGATGTAAAGACACTTTGGCGCCAGTAATCTGGTCGTAATGCCAGAGGCTTGATTTGACGCTAGCTAGAGGGGCACTAGTTGCTTTCTTGCAGATATTTAGACATGCAGCTTTTTGCTGCTCTCCAAAAGTATAAGTATAAGCGATATCCCGTATACAAATAAGGCCAATGTCGCTAAAATTTGGACAAAATAATTAAACTGTAGAATGTTTTAACTTTGATAAGAATAATTCAAACCGGAAAAGATGGAACGTTTATATTGATATTAATAATAACAACAATAATGATAATGATAAATAGAGTTCTTTGTAACGGTCATACGAATGTCTGGGATCTCTACCTACGCTCTTATATTTTGTATAGTCAAGGCTGTATATCTGTTGCTGTCCATTCTTTGGGTTGGTTAGAATATAGACTCAGATAGTCGGAAAATACGTTTATTGCGCAGGTCAAAAACTGTGTCGTGGTGATAGTCAATGTCACGGTTTTCGGAGTTGATCGAGATAATGGGAGAAATATTAAATATATTTCAACAAAATATATATTTCAGCTGATTTGACTTTGGACATAAAGATCAATGTCACCAATGTTCAAACCTTTTCGAGAATCAGGTAGCAACAACTTTTGAAAAAAAAAATACAAAGCACAATGAGCAAGACTTCCGACAATTAAAGCTTAAAGACCCAAGTCGACGCCACAAATTTTCAAGCTCATTCAAGAACTTGGATATCAAATTTTAAGAATCAAAAGCAATTTCATGGGAATATCGTGAAAAAATCAGCGTAATCATGACAAGAAAGGATGATACACATAAATACCTTTGTAAATCTTCATGTAAAAGAGTACTTATTTGACCTATAACAGTTAATAACTGCTGGCTAGACAATAATAGCGGCCACAGAACAAAATATTACCACCGTCGTCAAGGGATTCAGAATGGTATGTTCGCCCAAGTAGCATTTGACATTGAAGGTCAAAATCAAGGTCAATAGGTCAAATGTGGCAAACTTTATTTTGATCTATTCAATTAGGACAGAGTTTAGTTTAAAAAAATGAAATTTGTATGAGATATACGGATTGTAATTCTTTAAATAAATAGTAAATATGAATGATAATGTAAAGACAAACGCCATTACTCCTTTATTATTCGTTTTTGTCATACGTGAGGATGCATTGTTTCTCCAATAGATTTTCGTTCCAATCTTACCCGATTATGCACAATAATGATATAGATGATTCCGAAGAGTTTTACTTTGTAGTACTGAATTTTCACTCTATTTAAAGGTTAATTTCAAGGTCAGTGGTCAAGAGAAATTATCACAATTTTGCCAGACTTCATTAAAAAAATTAACTATATACCAAATGCCCTACCTTTTTGACTTTGCACTAAAATTAATTGTGTATTGTGATCATCGATTTCATATATTAGAGTCAATCGGTCTCAAATTATAGCATTTTCAAGATTAAATCTAAACACAATAAACTTTCATTTCAGTATGACTATTTTTTTATAAATGAACTTTTAGCTTACTACAGAATTAAAGAGATTCATCATTTAAATAACACATAATAATTTGAGGGCTTTTCAATGAAAACTGTCTTGAACCCCATAACGGCTTTACTTGGGCAATTTTAATTCGAAGACTTCGAAGAAACTTCCATGAATTACACGTGAAAATCCCGGTGTCAACCTAGCTCGTTGTACCACTCCTGCGGGTTCAGGGTGTGTCTCAAACAGGAACCCCGAAGGCGAACTTGTTGAGAATGAAACGTGATTGTTGGCTACAGTCTCCCCATAAACAGCGATCTCCTTGTTTTGGGTTCGTACATCCTTACAAAGTCATGATCGTTTATATTTAAAAAATAAGTACTTCAAAGAGTCATGATTTGGGCACTTCTCCCCTTAGTGTGTCGTCTAACGTAGGTTGACATCCGCTCTTTCAATTGCCGTCATACCAATCTTAAGAAAACTTTCTTATAAATATGCCTTGGCAGTCTTCGTTCAGCTAAGCACGACTTCCAGATATAGAAGTTCAAGACGAGATTTTTGCAATAACATTAGTAGATATTTTCAATGTCGTTTGACAAGATGCCTCGCTTCAAGTCATTTTTTGCGTCTTCATAAAGGCAGAGGTCTCGCATTCCTGAATTTTCAAAATTAAGAATAGCTCATGAGAAGATGTAAATATGTCAAATGAGCAATCGCAGTAAAACAGAAATGTAAATGATTAATTCCATTAAAAATGTCCTCCCTTTCTTTTCTTACTTTCTCGTTACTGATAAATACTGTTCCCCACATATCTGACAAATAAGTATTTT
Organism: Sipunculus nudus; assembly: GCA_026874595.1. NCBI lineage: Eukaryota > Metazoa > Annelida > Sipuncula > Golfingiida > Sipunculidae > Sipunculus > Sipunculus nudus. The sequence continues at coordinate 35,114,459 of CM049318.1, forward strand.
TATGGGATTTTCTATATATATCCATTTACTGGCAAATTTATAAATGAGTGCTGACCTCAATAGACGATCTGCTTTTTTATATTCAAACGTGATCTACTGAAACACGATACCTCTTCCCTTTGCATTTATTAAGTGGTTACATCTATCACTGTAGTTATTTAATAGTTGCATACCATCCGGCCGGAACATATTCCATCATATTCATCATGCATCTGGTTGGCAGCTGTACCATTCTGTATTATTGACACAATGACAAATGAACTTTTTAGATAAATAATGACAGCGTATAAATATATAAGTAAATGAAATACCATAAACTTTAATTTTCCAGGAAACATGACTCAATAAAACTGACAAACGTAATATGATAAATACCTTCAAGTTTCAGTTGTAATTAACTATTTTTTTAGGACACAGGGCTAAAAAAGTAAATTTTCAGCTTATTAATGCAAACCTCCTAATATGTGTTGTTATTATTTAGCTTATTTTTTACTTGTGTACATAAGAAAGCAAACGGTTGTAGATCGAAATGTTGGAAAATATTACCAATTATACCCAACTGAGTCACTTGGTTGTCCCTTAGTTGCTTTTTTATGCAAAATGATTGGCAATCCGGTGTAAAATTCAAAAGTAAAAGAAGCGGTTGATGTTAGAGATTGAGTAAATACATATTTTACACGGCACTACCGCCATCTGTAGGACACCATTTTCACATTCTTTTATATCTTGATTAACATATATAACTTATAAGTCATCATATACTGGCAAATTTACACTTGCGACGCAATATTCGTTCAGCTTCGTAGAGTAACTTCAATTTGTTTGTTTTTCATATTTTGATATCTTATTCATAGCTTTGCATGAAGAATTAATTCATTTATGTGAACCATATTATAACTGCTCCTATCTGTGTATTAAACTTGCTTGATTCGCTTTTGTTTGACTCACTTGGATAGGAGACGTCCAATGATGTTAAAATTTAGATCAGGGGTATATCAAAGACGGGCTTAGTAGAACTTCGTTCTTGACGTGATGTGTCTGCTTTACAAACAGATATACACTCGGGACTATACAAAATACGTGGGGTTAGAGATCCCACATGACCGTATTATAATGTCCTTTCTTTCCCAATTAAATTTATTCTTATTTATTCCAGCCTGGCCAGACCATTTATTCATCACGGCTGCATGTGTACTAAGCATAATGTCTTTGAATGGCCAATCACCCTGATATTTATTATTGTTTATTTTTTTTGCTGTATTAAATATGTTAGTGGATTACTAAGAGACATGGGAATTGCCACATTCTGCATAGTTTGCATTAGACCTTGAGTTTGGATCAAATGCCTCGCTTGGATACAAGGAACTGCTGCGTAGACACTTTCATAAATAAAAGACCGTCACATTTTGCAAGTTCCATTTAATTTGTTGTACATTTTGCATCGCAATAATTGTAATATCGTATTTATTCAATAATTAAATAATGAAATAGAGTTCATAGAGCGTATAAGCTAATATAGTTAGATTGGGCACGTCATTTTGGCCTTGCTAATGAGTGTCCGGCTGAATCAAGCATGCATCCACAAACAGACATTCGGCAGCGCAAACCAGTCGCTTTTCTCCTGAATCTACACAAGAAACTGCATTGGCGAAAGCGCGCATTGAACTCCTCCTTTTTCACTGGATTGGATGTTCTGGGAACTCCACATAATCCAAACCGAACGCTCTTGACACTCGGAGAACCGCGCCTCCACCGATGTCGTCAATGAGTAGTTTAAGAAGTGCTTTACCCACGTCTGAAGGCCTGTAAAAGGGGAAGATTATTTGTTGTCTGCATTTATTAATTATGTAACGTCTCTTATCCCAATTTTTTTTTCGGAATTGAAATTTATGATTTATGGCTTGCAAACACGTAACGTTCCAATGCAAAATATGGAATAATGGCGAAATCTTGTTTCAGAATCGTAAAGATAATATAATGGTAATATAGTGGTAATTTACCACTGCAAAATACGGTTTCGCGATTATGCCACATTATGCATTGAAAAATACATTTTTAAAATTAAATTTTACTATTTTTTCCTATTTGATGATCCTCTCTTTTTATTTGCCACGTACGCCACACAACATTGTTCACACATATAACAAATACATGTACGGAATTCTGATTAGGGATATGTTAACAATACCATATGATTACATACAGCAATTTGTCGAGCGTCCCCAAAAGATGTTTTACAGTTTCATAGTGCCTTATGTAGCCAGGTCTATTGTTTTCAAGAAAGTGCGAGTCAACTGAAGTAGGGCAGATGCAGCTTACCCGAACTCCCGTCAGTTTGTAGGGGAACAGGCTGATTCGTCCCCAAATCCATTTCGTTCTCGTCTTTTCGTACTCCCCCCTGTTTCTCCATAGGTCCGGTTCGCCCCCAGGAATGAGGTCCTCGACCTGTTCGTCCTCATATTTGCAAAAATGATGCCAATTCGTCCACAGTATTAAATACCTATGTCTAAACAAAACGGTATATCTGATCCCCGATACATATGACGGGTATACATTTCAGGTATTTATCGATAATTATAAATGCATTTTAGCGGATATTTCTTTTCGAGAATTGATCTGGAGATGCGTAGTAATACGCATATTCGTTCACCTAATGTGATGTCCCATGGTGAGTTTTAAGAACCGGCCTGTACGGTTATTCCAAAATCAGTCATGTCTGGACAGAAGCAGCGAAAACAGCGACGGCCGGCATTTACGGTGGAAAGTACACGATTCCCTGCTTCACGGACGTGATTCCGGGTCAGAATGTTTCGGAGATTTATACGAAAGCGATGGCGGTAAGAAATATATATTAAATGCAATTATAGGGTATTTTTAGGCTGAGTAAAATCCAGTAAAATCCAGCACGTAGAGAGAACAAGGTGGGATACATCACGCTTGAAGTGTCGGTTCGAGATAACGAGGTGTGAAGTCGTTCAGTTTTATGACCCCGCTTATCAGTCAAGTAGCAATTGGCATTACAATGACACGTGGCCACGGCATTTACTGTACAATAAGTAAATCATGTGATGGTTTATATATGATCAAATGGGCACAGCACTGCTTATCAGCTATTACGAAAGCGGTGTAGAAGAAATAAATCATCGCTGAATGATATATATATATATATATATATATATATATATATATATGACGTTGTTTAATATGGTTGTATATTGTATTTGATATACTTAATGAGGAATATATTTAAAGAAACATATATAAAGCTACATGCAATTGTTTTAACTAACATGTGAAATATTATGTTATTTTGTGATACAAGGTTTTTGTGTTCGCTGTAATATGTTGATTCATTTATATGTATTGTATGAATCACTCTCACATTCTATTTAATTATACTCTATTATACTACATAATGCATCAAATGTTAAGGAATATGATTATTTAATTAGACATAAAGGTATGAGGTTATAACATGTTTATATTAATCAGATTATATTTTATTGTGTAGTATATCTGATGTATTTACCAATATATGTTATTAATATATTTTTATATATGTATATATATTAATATCGCAGATATCCAGATAATCATAATGTAAATATAAATACTGATATCATTATACATGATAATCATAAGCATAAACATAATACTATTTTATAATATTTGTTATATCAACTCCATATGCATCGTGTAGTATTCTGAAGCAATAATCTATATATTTAATAAATGCTGTATACATGTATTTGAAAAACATTTATATAATGTGGACGAGTCACGTTCATTTATAAAACAATGGCTTATTTAAGTATTTGATGAAACAAGTGCGGATGCTATTAACAGTGGGCTTGTTATATTTAGGTGTATAAACTTCCTCTGCGAAACAAGGACGATTTATGGGGGGACATTACGTCGCCTCCAGGTCTTGTTTGTATAGCACTCAGGAAGCAAAACAAGGACGATTTATGGGGGAATTACGTCGCCTCCAGGCCTTGTTTGTATAGCACTCAGGAAGCACAATAGACTCAAGCCGTTGGTCGTATATAGCACTCGAACAAATATTGAAGCCAATTATATATACCATAAATCATGATATATAATTGTGGACGTGTTGTCTTTGTGGTTACGTTCACGTGAAACGGTAAATGATATAATTATTTTTAATCTATAGCTGTTATTGAACCATTTTACACATATTGTCAGTTTGTTCGGATTGATCACTTAAAAGATATAGTGCGTTGACAATTTAACGTATGCACATGTGGGGATGAACACATCCTAATTAAATCCAACAGGAGAGCAAAACGAGATGATTTATTCTGAAATAAATATTGTTCACTGACCTTTTTTAGTAAGAATATTGAAATCATTCTACATGAAATGCTATTAATTGTCTTACTATAGTAACATACTAATCTTCATTCAATCTTCACCGTTTCTGTTGAACAGTTGAACACATTTAAATTCATCCTTCATGACATGCTATTAATTGTTTTACTATAGTAACATTCGTATCTTAATTCAATCTTCACAGTTTTTGTTGAACAGTTATAAAAATTCATTTATCTGCAATGTATACTTTAGCACCTTGTGTTTTTTTTAATTTGTGTTGTCTACAGCACAGCAAAAATCTTCATGTAATTATTGCATTTAAAACAATCTGATTTGTATTATTCATTTACATGATATTTAATAATCCATATATAAATCTTAAATCTCTAATACTTCAATCCACAGTAAAGTATGTACTTATAAATCTTGGTATTCTTGTATCATGTATCTCGGCGAAAGAATACAATACGTTTTGAATTCTATAAAATATGGTTACATCAATGCTACTTTTATGATCCATACAATGATGTAAAGGAACCTTCTAGGATAGACCACAGCAACATTTATCCAATGAGGAACAAGAATGCCTTACAGGGAATTCCCCTTCCAAAGTTACAGTGAGTTATTACTCACATAATGTCATAAAAATGTCACGTTCTGCAATTATGCAATAGGCTGGGTATTTTATGAAATAACACCCCCTTGAGGAAGACCCATATATCTATAATTAATCAGGAAATATATTGAAATGGACCAGGAAGTTATATCGACCGATGAACATTAATCTCCATTTCCTCACGGAAATAACTGTTTCATAACATCCCAAGCCTATTGAAAATCACGAAAGCGTAATTTATATGTCATATTTTTTTAGAAATATTTAACAATAACGTTAAGAGGGGGGTTTTGAGGAAGTTTTGCCATTGTGTTATATTTACTATAAAAGGGAGAGCCAACCGATAGATGCTATTATTTGAAGACAGAATTCCAGATCGAATTCAGCTGTTCAACAAATCTTACACAGGTAGGCTGATTTCATATTATCTAAAGTGTGTTCATGCATGCAGCGAAATGACACGTTATTACTGCTCCACGCAAGCTGTTCTCAGGTTCATCAACGTGGACGCCTGGCGTGTAAATTCGCCCCTGCCGTTTCATACAATCAACGAAATTGAGTTCGTAGCATTTCTGAGTGCATTATCAGATATCTTGTGGTTGACAAAATCGCTACTGAGACAGATGAGACGATACGACCTCTTAAGCCATGCGTTCAGTGATACCGACATCGATCGTTTATACACACATCAAGACGTACGACGTCTAATCAGAAGTCTGTACGTGAACAATTCAATCAGAACATTTAAAAATCTGTTACTACTCAGACTTTGCGTTCAGGTGGTCAGACAGAGGCGTGCTGATAATTTCATTCGTATGTTTCTGCCACCACAATTGGACTTTCGAATAACAGGAAGACAGCGGAACCGAAGTGAAACAAATAACTCACTACACGACACAGGTCGCCTGACTGATGATTTGAGCACCCATGATTCGAATAATGCACCAATGGTCTCAAATGATCTCGACATCAGGGTACGACTGGAACAAGCCAACAATGAAATCGCACGTCTGAGATCCGTCAACGAACAAGAATTGTTTATGTGCAAAATCTGTCTGACAGAGGTTGTTAATTGTGTATTAAAAAAATGTGGACATGCATATTGCCGTGACTGTCTTATAGAAAATTTAAGTAGCAGCACTTCTGCTGGAATTAAGTGTCCGAAATGCAGAAAAAACACAAGACGTGGTGACATAATTACGTTGTACATATAATATTGTAACAGTATGCATGTATTCTGTTGATAAAATAAATCACATAGTGATCAATATATGATTATGTGGCTCGGATTTAATGTATTGGTATCGAGCTGAACCCATGCACTGGTTATAAAATGTATATCAAACAGGAATATTTATATACTCTCATGTAGTTGATGTATATTCAAATACGTTTCATTTTATTTAACAATGTATAGAACTAGATATTATATGTCTCAATACCAAGATAGATGTTTATATATTACAGTCAATGTGTAAAATAATTCAATTCATAAAGTATCTGAAAATCTCAGTCGATTTCCGAATTATCTGATGATCAAACACTTATAAAATGACTGAAAATATCAGGCATTTTACAAACTGGCTGAAAAGCAGTCGGTTCATTTTGACATTGACTGAAACGATATTGACTACTTTGTTTCTTCATATCTTATTATTATTAAACAGACGGTGTTGTTTAGTATAACCAGCTAATTGTATGTAAATGCCTTTCTTTTTTTCCAGTTTAAATATACAAAGAATACTGATTACGTAATAAGATTTAAGCACACAGACTGATGAGGGGCAACTAGAGAAATATAGTTGCAATATGATCAAATAATGTAATATGAATACTGTATGTTATACATTATATGGCTATATTTTTGATTTTGATAGAAAGAGAATCAAGTCAGATGGAAGCTGTTTTTTAGATAAAATACGCAAAGGCATTACAATGTGCAATAACACGTGGAATGAATGATGTAGATTGTAAAATGTTGATGGATAACGACAGTTACATGTTTTTGTTTTGATGTCAAATACATGCTTAAGATATCGTTACGTCAGTTACAAAGGGTAGCGTATCCTCACAATTATACAAACTGTATTGGTTACGTTTAATACGTTTGTCATCCATATGCTTTGACTAGAGCCAAACTGTGATGGAGCTCGTAGTATTATATGTAATTTGATTAAAATCATGTGTTTTAAAATCATTGATTAAATCCTGATTTACATCAGTCCAGGTTTCCACTACTCTTTTGAGCTACTTGGGTAACCATTTCAGTATGCATTGATTAAAACTCGCATAGCAGCAGTTGCTTCAACAGTGCCGAAACCACTAGAGTCCCCATTGATCAGGGTTTAAGCATAATCATTATTTAAATAACAGTTTACAATACTTATCAGTAGTAATTTAAATGAGAATTATAAAATTGCCAATACAAATATATAAAAATATAACTGATATTGTGGCTTCCATTGATAGTGTTTAAAGTGTATACTAAATATTCTGATTCATTCACATTCAAAATAATGTAGCTGTTTTTTTGTTTGTTTGCTCTTGCGCAATCCCTATTCGTTAAATATTTAAACATTTGCCTACACCTGTATATTACAAGTTAATTCGCTCTTATTTAAGCTCAAAGTCTGTGGAACAACTGATATAGGTCACCTTGGAATTAAGAATATTATATGTATTATATATGCGCATTTTAAAATTAAAACAAAATATTTATATCATAGCTTTTAGCATTATATTTAAATGAACGTCATTGGTGGTATATTTAACAGATTGTACAGTTTAACGTTTGATTAATTGCTAAAGCTGATTTAAATGGAAACATTTGAGTCAGTCTCAGAATAAAATATCCTGGTAAAATATTATTGTAATATTTAAAATAAAAATAAACACTCGTACCTTTTCTCTTTTGCCTGCAAGGAATATACACGTGTAGCAGCTCATAGCTCGATATTGTTAAAATGGCATGTAGACTGGTCCAAATAGTAGCGGAAAACTGTTTGTACCAGGATGGTTAATAATATATAATAGGAAATAGCTCGCTCGCTCGGAACAAGTAGCCTGCTGCAATCACTAAAACCACACAGTTCTGTTTGCTGAATGGATTTATGTTTGTGTAAAAACGCCGGGGCCAGCTATTATTCTCACTGATATCAGTAATTACTGCCTGAACAAGTCTGTACGTATTTACACAGCTGTTGAGCGCCTATGTTATCAGATGCAGTTGATAAGATAAAGTTATCTAAGGACGTGCTGATAAAGGGACCTATTCCCATAACCTTCGCAAACAATATTGCCTTTTTTCTTGTATATATATATATATATCCATTTGTATATATCGATAATGTTTGAAAATGTATATTCCAGATATTAAAGGAAACAATGTATTTGATCAAGAACGTGTTTGTAAACAAAACAAATGTTGACACACGTGATATACATATTATCTAAGTGGAGGTCGATAGAACACTCGTTGCAAAACTCTCCAATTGTATAGATGTGCCAAAGAATGCCCTTGTCAATTCGTGTTTATTGTTAAGGCAGGTCCTTACATGCTATCAACATATTGTTTGTTAGGAAACAAAACAACCTTTGTGTGTGTGAGAGATGTCTTTATTTTACCAGGATCTTGTATGACCGTTCCAAAGGATTACGTTTAGATTTTGAAGGTCAGACATGTGATAGGTCTCCTTTAAGTTCGGATATCGAGTATACATGCTGCCATCTGGTGTGAAATAATGGAATTATTCCTAGGACACGTGTTATATGTTATATGCTAAGACACACGTGTAGGATGATCGTAGCTACATAAACTATAGCTCATTTTATTCGTCATCGAATGCTCTTACTTCTTGAGGTAAACCGTCTCATTCTGTGGTTTCCATTGTAACACAATTGGGGGGGGGGGGGGCATAATGGAAATTTCACATTTTTTAAAAAAAGTATTTTTGTTACTTCGCTATTTTTAAGTTAGCGAGGTCTAGTTTTTGGCAATATGTAAAGTTTAATTAGAATTTGTTCGGTTGTCTGAAGATTTTCGAATATGACCACCCGGGGGCGCTGTACGACATTTTGGGTAAATTTCATTTATTATGGCCTAGAGGCCCGCATTTTGAAGTAATCACTTTGAAACTCGTACATAATATGTTAAACAGAAATATCTCGAGAAAAACAAATTTACATGTTTTGAATATAGCCAGCAGAGGGCGCTGCAACTAAAGCAGGTCAAAGTATGATTTTGTTCTAATAGCTTCACAACTATAAAATATGTCATCATTTTTATTTCATAATCTGAAACTATTATCAATACTCTTATTCGTGGATACACTTGACCTAATTCTTCGGTGGCCATGGTGACCTATATTAAGTACAATTCTTGGCATTTTACCTTATCTTTTGAACTATGTCATTTTTTTACGCTAGAGGGATGTAGCTTTTTGCATCAGGTAGAGTTCAGTCAGTGTTACAAGATTATATTGTAATGTTTGCAAGATGACCAACAGGGGGCGCTGCAGAAGCTTTTTGCGATATCTCACTAAATGATGCCTTACATGCCTCAGGTTTGCAGCAATCATTTTCAAACTAATATATATTATGTTTTACAGTAATATCTACAAAAACAATTTTCATTTTCGGTATATGACCTCCAGGGGGCACTGCATTGACAACATTGTAATATCACATTATTGTGTCATATCCGAAAAGCTACAAATGATATTATAATTTACATTACTGCACCTGAAACTAAAAAACATGGCCTTATCCTTCTGCAGATTTGGCCATATTTCGCCATAATCATGTTGACCTAATTTCGGATAAAAACTTATAAAACTTAGAAATATTCAAATATTTCCATATCTGGCACAGGCCCACGTTTGATGCGATCGCTCTGAAACTTATACCAATGGTAAATATCTATTACCATCAGACCCCTTTGTTTCCTTTTTAAACATTGGGTTAAAGGTCATATGCCAAGGCCACAAACATGTCCTAATATCGTATTTCCTTCCTAATTTGTTTATAAATTATCGCATCCACATATAAAATTGCTCGTTTTAGTCTCCTGTTCATTTTCATGATATCAAAGAATAATGTGACCTTGACCTATTTCTCTTTCAACTTCCGGCAAGCGCTCGACCTATGGTCGTCTAATCTGTTTGCTGATGCTCTACTGGCCACAAAGTTTCAGCAATCGCTTTCAGACGTACAGAAAAAGGGTATAATTTAGTTAAACTCTGATCCTATTGTTTTTCGGCCATGATCAGTGAAAGGCAAGGTCAAGATCAACAGAAGTATACAAAACGGTTTTTTCTTCATATCTTTGGCACTATAAGTCGTATCTACTTCAACAGCAGTTTATTTTAATCGTCATTCCAAGGCCTTTCTGATGATGTGTAGCTGACTCAAATTTTCTGTTACCATGGTAACGCCTTTTTGGGGAATAATGATTCTATTTGAAAATCAATGGACTAATTTGTCTATTTTAACGCTAGAAAGATCTAGTGATTTGCATTAGGTAGCATACAATTAGAAATACAAGATATTATTAAAGTCTCGCAATATCTCGTAAAATATCTCGTCAAACTAAACATTTCGAGATTTCATTCATCTTACCCTGGAGGCCATATTGTGACAGGAATCTCTTTGGAACTGACATACTGTATGTCCTACATAAGTATCTCGAAATTGTTTTTTTTTTATTCTTTGAATACGGCCACTAGAGGGCGCTGGATGTGAACCTCCCACACATATCATGTTTTGGCCATATCTCCAAAACCGTAAGCCTCAATTACATAACCTATAGCTTATTTTCTTCCTCTGAGTCTTTTCCATAACCTGATGTACTCATCCTGTCACAACCGTGTGTCACTTTGTCAGTGTGTTTGTCTGTTCGTAAGTTGTCCACAAATTCGCCTGCTTGCTCTTGCGTCTCACATATAGCATTCTATAGGCCACAGTTTTAAAGAAATCCTTTTGAAACTAATATAACTTATGGTTGACTCTAATATCTCGAAAGGTATTTATCATTTTCCGAATATGGCCACTAGGAGGCGCTTTACTCAAACCTCACCGACGTATCATGTTCTGGCCATATTTTCAAAAACTATAAACCTCCGTTACATAAACTATAGCTTATTTTCGTCAACTGGGTCTCTTCCATAACCTGAGTCATCTGGTCTCATTCTTGTGTCACCCTTGTAAGTATGTTTGTCTGTTTGTCAGTTACCCTAATTTTCACATGCTTGCTGGTTCTTCCGTCTCACATATAGCATTGTACAGACCACAGCTTTGCAGAAATCCTTTTCAAACTGGTACAGCAGCTAGCCCGTATCAGTCGAACTATGTTTATAATCCGCGCATGTGCTAAGACTGTCACAAATCCGGATTATTTATCGTACGTGATAGTCAAATACCAACATTTTCCCCACTCGTACCAGTATAAACATCTCACAATATGCCTATACTCGCTCCCATAACGTGTAGATATTTCGTATGATAGGTATATTCTATACGTCTTGCATATCTTTCTAATCATTGTACAGACGGGTGTATTTCCGCCAACTGTGCAACCTGGCTAACAGGCTGGTTAATGTACATTAATATGGGGGCGTCAATTCTTTAAATAGCCAATCATCCGTCCGTCATCTGTTTTCATTCCATACATTTCCGTGACTCAACGAGACGGCTCATGCTCCGTCATGTCTGAGATTCCGGTCAACAAACAGGTCGGGCGCAGGGGTTTTCAAGGTCGTTGTTTGGATAACGCTGACACATATGTCAAAAAATGCTTGTTTACCCGACGATGCACAGTCGCGTCACAGAACACATACTTGTTTTGAATATTTACAAACGCACAACACCATGCATGCCATATAATCATGACGTTGAACCATGTCAATTTCGTTTTATTTATACATATAACACGACACATGTTTGCATGGATACCATATTGTATTGTGTTATGATACAGTACAAGGGATCCACTTTTTTTGGTCCAGTAATCAACAATACATTCATGTATATGTCAAAACATAAACAGTAAAAAATAACATGTCAACCAGATCTATCTACGTTTTCACATTTCACAACGTCCAAACAATGACACCTTTAAATGTATCAGTATTAATCAAAGATATATGATCCATAAACACGTATATATGACACGTATATATATATGAATATGCATATATTGTACAGCTTCAGTTTCTACAATCACATTAGCAACATGTGTAACACGTGTTACATTAATCCTCCCTGCGTCATCACAATTCTGTGTCGCTGTCTGTATCACTGTCTCCAAATATGTTGTTCCCATGATGCATAAAGGAACAAATGATCCCTTTCCGGGCTATTCAGACCAATTCCCTTTTTTTATATCCTCACCGTATGTCCCGCACCAAATGCCTGAATACTAATCATGAATAGTCCTGTGCGCTTCTGTTGAAAACAGGTTGGTCGAAAAGGTTATAAAAATTATCGTATACCTCATGGATGCGTAAAGCGATAGCGTCACCTATTTCGTGCAGTTCTTGTATGGCGGCGCGAAGGACGTATACAGCACCACGGACTATTCTGTTGTCGACCATGTCTGTGATTGACATGACGTTTACTCTTCAGTGTGTCTTTATATTGTTATATATAAAATGTTATTTATCTATTTATACCTTTTGTTGATGACGCAATTCCAGCACAGACAGGAAACGTGGTATCACACGCACCAGTTTAACGAAAGAGAATTTTGGATGGATTGCTGAATAAACCAGCTGACGAGTTAGAAGACGTCGTGGTGACAGTCTTGTTAAATGGCGAAACGAAAGTCGTACTCGCGTTGAAAGGCTGACTGAATATCGGACGTGACGTTTGTGGTGAACCAAATACCGTACTCGCGTTGAAAGGCTGACTGAATATTGGACGTGAAGTTTGTGGTGAACCAAATACCAATGAAGGGAACGTCACAGCTGCGTTAGATGATGTACCCAATGTGGCACCTGCGTTCGATGATGTGTTGCGTGTCGCTTCAGTGTTGATAGGTGTACCCCAGGTGGAATTTGCATTACCAAAGGACGCATTCTGACCAAACGAAAATCCCGCCGTAGATTTACCATCACTAGCGAAGTTAAATGCAGGCGTAGTCTCTGGTTTATTTTCAGGTACGCGTGCCGGGCTATCAGCTACCCCTGGTTTTTTATCCAGTCTCATCGCCACGCAAATGTTTCCGATGTATTGTCCATCCACGGGGAACTGACTGAATCCATCCCCATCTAAAATCCTCATTTCCACGTTACGCTTTTGGCACAGTTTTTGTGGCAGTAGTGCGATCAAGCGTGCTTTGATTAACTCTTGGGTGCTGGTGTCTTTTCGGGCGGCTCGGACCATGTCAGCCACAGTTGTGTTATTGCACACGAGTATCCGTTCGTCTTGGTAGTTGTACCTCACGGCGGGTGTCCCAACCAAAGGTTTGTCACCTCCATTACTCACGGGTACAATAACATCTGGCATGTGGCGGGGCTCGGCGTATACGAGAAACACGAAGAACTGGTCATCGCAAGATAGCCATTTCATGTATTTAGCCTTGTAATAACAATCCTCCATTGTATAATAAAACGATGACAGTCCTGCATTAACGACCATGTGTAACGTCGTTTCTTGTGGCACGGCCACGTTGTGCTCTTGAGTATCGTTTGCCATCATGTTGCCAACTGTCTAGACTGTAGACAAACGCACCATTATTATATATTTCTTACGCAGGCACGTGATCGGTATTGACAAATAGTTTGGTGTCACATGAACCCAATATTTGATAAACAGATTGTAAAGAAAACAACATGTATTACTGGGATTTAAGGCATTTATAAAGATCGTCTGTGACGTCACACTTTCCATCAGCCAATCAAATCAAGGAATAGTACCTGTTCATGATAACAGAAGAAACTCATGTACAAAAAGCATGTAGTCCCTGTGGCGCAATCGGTTAGCGCGTCCGGCTGTTAATCGGGAGGTTGGTGGTTCGAACCCACCCAGGGACGTTATACATGTTTTATGTCCCTATGCCACCCGTTACTGTTTTTCTTCGTCCAGAGTCTTGCCTGCGAACAAACGGGGAGTAAGGGCACATGGTGCCAGACAGGTCTCTGAGTGGGTAGTCTTCGATAATGTACCCAAGCAACTTTGAAACCTGCCAAGCCGCCAACGATATCGTTGTCGCAGTGTCGGTTTGTATCTTAGCAACGTACCCGCAGGCTCCGACATCAACATGTCTTAAAGACCCGTAAAACGTGACTGTCCCATCAGGATGCATTGACAAGTGCAAAACATGGTCATCGTCACAAACCCACCGTTCATAGAGAAACATTGCGGTGACGCTGCGGTTTTCTCGTTGAGCAATCAACAGCAAAGCGTTGAGATTGCTACTCAGAAATTCGTCCTCAAACATGACTAGCATACCCGGCACGTTTAACACATTGTGACTTTCTGTCTCACATTCGTAACTTTCACGGGCACCCGTCTTCGCCTGTCGCACTGCCTGTTCTCCTACCATCTTGTGTTCACAAGACACAGCAGGAGGCCTCCATGGCGTGCAGATAAAGCATACTTTCTGGTAATCGGATATCACGTTATCCAGAAGCTGGCACAGTTCCACTGTTTTCAGGGAGATCGCGGTTTCGTGGTCAACCACAACGTCTCCCTTAAATGATTCGTTGTTCTTGTCTAAGCGCGCGTGGAACGAGACTGTTCCAAATGTGTCCATTGTGATATGCACAGATTCACCAAGTCCCTCATCAATGTCGTATATCCAGCCTGTAACACTGCCGCCTACTTTTTGGGCCTCATTGAGTAACAGGTCTAAATATTTGGCAAGTTTTTTTCCACACGAAAACCCAACCTCCGACGTGTACGTGCTCTGTGCCTTGTTCCAAAATTACAGTATCGCCTCGGACGGCCCACGGCCTCCATTTGAAACATTTGCCCTGCCCTACTTGATATGTTATAACCTTTGCGAACTGTTCCGTCAGTTCCGTCTCGTCACACGTGGGGCAGTACCACTTGAATGTGACACGGTCGTCGGGGACTGTAATGCCCGGAGATGTTTGACATTTCTGGCACGCTCTCACAAGTATGCGTTCTCGCCATTGCAATCCCATCACTCACAACCTGTCCTGAAAGTACATCCCGTCTGACGGTTCGTATCTCCCCGGGTTGCGGGGCCGACCTGCGTCAGGACTCGGGATCTCCGGGGAACTGCATCGGTCTCCACATGTATTCCCCATCTTGTCTGAACGGCTGTGCCTGGAACGCCGTTTTATATACGTACCGTCTCCTCAGCAACCAGCACCTCCCCCCCCCCCCCCTCTTTGATACCCATGTGTGTTTGTTATTGTACGTGCCCCGTGTATCACCAGAACAGCGGGTGGCATGACGGATATATGTTTGTATATGTACAAACGTGTACGGTACCTGCAGGTTCCGATAACACGTCCGGGGTATGAAATCATATGACAACATTCCGCGTTTTTAACTGACCTCACCCATCTGCCCTTCTTCGTACTTTTCAACCTCAGTTTTCTCAGGGAACAACCGAGGATAAGTGTACATCGTACCCGACAAATCTATCGGCGGGTAGTTACTGATCACACACTCCAGTAATGATACAACATCCCATGCCTTGAGCGGTATCGCATTCAAAGTGTCAGTTTGTATCATCGTCTGTATCTCGTCGCGGAAGTTGATATACAGCGTTTCCAAAGGTCCATAAAACGTTACGGTACCGTCTGGGTCCATCGAGATGTGAAGGTCGTGCACTTGATCATGGTTTATCCGATTATAGCGGAACACTGCGTTCATACGACAGTTTTCCTTTTGAGCGGCCAGGAGCAAAACGTCTCAATCGCCGGTCAGAATATTATCCTCCAACATGGCGAGCATTCCTGGTACTTGTACCTCGTCTTCTGTTACGAGCGTGACTTTGTCTTTGAAACGCAGATACGGTATCCATTTAAGGTGTATCCACCAATCCCAGGGGGGTTTGCAGTATACCCAAATCGAGGTGTCGGTGCCATGCGGTAGGAAGCCGATTGTTCTCTCACGTGTGAACAGATACTCCAACTCACTCTGGTCGCATATAGGGCAGTATTCCTGTACGCCATCAAACACATTTTCATAATCCGGGTTGCACGTCTTGCAGGGAATCACTATCATCTTCTCGCGGTCGTAAAACATATCATACCCTCGTACATTATCTCGAAAGAACATGCCGTCAGAAGGTACGACACCGTCTGATGGTCCGCCCTCACTGTCAACACCAGCTTCAGTAGTATCACCCGTGTTCGCGTGGGCATGCTGCCCTGGGGATTCCGTCACTGTGTCTACGATGTTGTCATAAGACACCGCCGGAGGTTTCTTGCCGTAAATGACTACATTCTGGTAATCGGTGATCACGTGTTCCAACAGCTGGAACAGTACTTCTGTCGTCAGCGATATCGCTTTCTCCTTGTGGACCGCCACCTGCATGGTGAAACACGCGTCGTCCTTGTTAATGCGGTCAAAGAATGACACAGTGCCGTAGGGGTCCATCTGGAAATACAAGGACTCACAGATACCCGGAAAACGTCGGTATATCCAACCGGTCACGCTGCGGTTCGCTTTTTGAGCCTCGCATAGAATCATGTCGAGATGTCCAACCAGGGCCCGCAACACGGAACCGAAGCCTTCCACGTGGATTGTCTTGTCTCCGTGTCGAAACAACACTGTATCTTCTCGACGTAACAACGGTCTCCACGTAAACGTTATCCCTTGCCCCAAATCGTAGGTTTTCTCGTTTGTGAACAGTGCCATCACTTCTGTCTCTTGACACGTGGGGCAATATATCCTTGCATGGTCGTGGTTGGAACGGTAAAGGTAATCGTCTGCACACATTGAGCATTTGTCTATAATTATTTGTTGTTCCCGCCACCTGACTCCCCTTTGTCGTAACACGTTACCAAAGAAAGCCCCGCCGGATGGCGCGAAATGGTAAGTGTTACCCGGAGGACCAGTGAAAATACTGATAACCTCCTGGCGATGGCGTGTGTCTGCACGGAGGCCCCCCATCGTATATGCCCAGCGCTGCCTGGGACAGCGTTTATATACGTGGCGTCTCCTCAACAACCCGCTCCACTCTCCAACTCAACATCACTGTCCCGCCGTCACTAAATATATAGACCTCGTCATATGTGAGTCACGTGCTCCAGAGTTGTTCCACATAATCTGCTGACACATGTGGTTCACGACACGTCTCAGATTACGCAAGGCCTCACCTTCACCTCCGATGAACCGTCTGCCGCATGCTGTGTAACATATTTCGTGTACACAAATGTGTACATTACATACTGGTTCCGATATGACTTCTCCCCGTGATTAATGGTCTTCATTTATCTCCTCATCATCGTCAGCATCGTCATCATCCATCTGCTCTTCTTCGTACTTTTCAACCTCAGTTTTCTCAGGGAACAACCGAGGATAAGTGTACATCGTACCCGACAAGTCTCTCGGCGGGTAGTGCCTGATCATTGTGTTAAGTAATGATACAAGATCCCAGGCCTTGATCGATAGCGCATTCAAAATGTCGGTTTGTATGGTCTCCTGTACCCCGTCGGTGTCGAAGATATACCGCGTTACCAAAGGTCCATAAAACGTTATCGTACCGTCCGGGTCCATCGAAAGTTGAAGGTCGTGCACTTGATTATACCTTTTTCGATTATAGCGGAACAGTGCGTTTATGCGGCAGTTTTCCTTTTGAGCGGCCAGGAACAAAACGTCTAAATCACCGGTCAGATTATTATCCTCCAGCATGGCGAGTATTCCTGGTATTTGTACATCTTTGTTCTGTCCTATCAACCCTACCCTGCCCTTGAAACGCCTGTACGGTTCCCAGAGAAAATGTATCCAATCAGATTCGGGAGTGGAAGACGGTAGGAAGTTGAAGAATTCCTCACATGTGAACAGATACTCCAACTCACTCTGGTCGCATATAGGGCAGTATTCCCGTACGTCATCAAACACACTTTCGTAATCCGGGTTGCACCTCGCGCACTGTATCACTACAATCTTCTCGCGGTCGTAAAGTATGTCATATCCTCGTACATGACCTCGAAAGAACCTGCCGTCAAAAGGTACGACACCGTCTGATGGTCCCGCCACACTGTCAACACCCGCTTCAGTAGTATCACCCGTGTTCGCGTGGGCATGCTGCCCTGGATATCCCGGCACTGCGTCTACAATGTTGTCATAAGACACCGCCGGAGGATTCCAGCTGTAAATGGTTACATCCTGGTAATCGGTGATCACGTGCTCCAACAATTGGAACAGTACTTCTGTCGTCAGCGATATCGTCTCATCCCTGTGGGCCGCCACCTGCATTGTGAAACGCGCGTCATCCTTGTAAATGCGGTCGTAGAATGACACAGTGCCATACGGGTCCATCTGGATATGCAAAGATTTACATATACCGGAGACATTAGGGTATATCCAACCGGTCAAGCTGCGGTTAGCCTTTTGAGCATCAGACAGCATCCTGTCGAGATGTCCGACCAGGGCCCGCAACACGGAACCGAAGCCTTCCACGTGGATTGTCTTGTCTCTATGTCGAAACAACACTGTATCTCCATGACGTAACAACGGCCGCCACCTGAACGTTATCCCTTGCCCCAAATCGTAGGTTTTCTCGGTTGTGAGCAGTGCCCTCAGTTCTGTCTCTTGACACGTGGGGCAGTATAACCTGCCCCGTCTGTTGTGATGGTACAGGTAATCGTCTGCACACATTGAGCATTTGTCCACAACTATGTGTTCTTCTCGCCACGTCACCCCCCTCCGTCGTAACCGGTTACTAAAGAAATTCCCGTCGGAAGGCGCGTAACCGTAACTGTTACCCGGTGGACCAGTGAAAAGACCGACTACATCCCGGCGATGGCGTGAGTGTGCACAGCGGTCCCCCATCGTGTACGCTGGACGCTGCTTGGCAATTAACAATCGTTGTCGATCACGCAGAGCCTGACACCAGACCGTGGATACTTGTTAACCCAAATAATGTTACATATATGAGACACGGCAGGGCTTGAATGACATGTGTGAGTCACGTGTGCCCACATAGTTCATAAGAAATACGATGACGCATTCCTTGTTTTTGTTTCGTGTCCCTTTTATTACATAAGTGTCATAATGTCCGGGTCTGATGTGAAAGTCCCCGTGGCGTAACGGGCTAATTCAAACTTTCCTACCTGGACCAATAGTTTGTACTTGCAGTTCCGGCAAGGTTAAGTTCGGATCCGGGTTCGAATCCCGGCGGTGACATTCACTTTTGTCTAATATATATTTCATATACGTGTGTGTCGGTTGAAATTAATGTTTATGAGGTAAATATACAAAACATCCCTCACGTATCTGCAAGATCAACAACAGATATTTCGTGGTGTTACGATTATGTATATAATACATAATAATATGTTAATATATATATATATATATATATATATATACATATCTCATTGTGTTCAGATGACAACAGATAAGGCAACCCGGGACGAACCCGAGGTCGCATGACTCATCAATACGTGTTATCCAACCGTCACTTCCTGTCGTCTGACCCCATATGACCCGGCACTTCCGTTCACGACCCTTCACACTTCCTCACTTCCGGTCCAACACCACCCTACGTACCCGCACCGGAAGTCCCATTTACTCAATGGTTAAGGGTGACCCTAAAGTGTGACCCCGATCACGACTGCCGGGTGTAAAGCAGACTTCCGGTACATGCGCTGTTAGTTCATTGGTCAGATCAGGTCACGTGGTGTGCATTCAGTCCGCCTATTGGTCAGGTCTCATTCACAACAATCAAACACGCGCTGTCCACGTGGTCTATTGCATCATCCCCGACCCATTCGTCCACACATTTCAAACCTGTTTTTAAACCTTTTTCTCTCACGTTTTCTTCCGGATTGGCATCATATCCCACTTTACTGACATAACTGGACAATTATGAAAGATTTCACCATCATCGCCTTATTAACATCACTACAACAACTCATTTAAATCCTGAAGCGGTGCACAACCGGAAGTACTATTCTACCGGAAGTTGGGCACACCCGCACCCGGCACCTCGACCCTCGACGCTTCGCCATGAATAAATTAGTGTGTGCGATTTCGGGCCCGCGTGCCGGGGAGGGGTATGTGTGTGTGTGTGCGATTTCGGGCCCGCGTGCCGGGGAGGGTGGTGCATGTGTGTGAGCGATGATACGGGTGTTTGATTTTTTACCCCCCCCCCGGGTAAAAATTTTCAAGATGGTGGATGGATGTATGTGTAAGGAGAGCGTTGATTGGTTGGGGGGATGTAAGAAAGGATTTGATTGGTTATGCAGTGGAGTGACGTCACAGTAAGCGGAAACCAACGGGGAGGTAAAATAAGGATGTATGTGTATCCGGCGGAAACGACAGGGGGTGGTTTGTTTGAAATTGTGTGTGTGACGTCACAGGAGAAATAAGGTATATAAGGAGGTAGTTTGGACGGAGTAAAGTCAGACTCTGGTTTTGACTGGTACTAGTACTGGTAATAACTACACTTTGGATATATAGAAGCCGTCGTTGTGTTGAAGCTACAGAAAGCAAGTTGAAGCAAAGATTTGAAAGTTTGTTGAAGATTTGAGTTTGTGACAAAACAACAATACCGGTAGGTGTTTTTTGTTGTTGTTGTTGTTGTTGTAAAAGTATTGAATTGGTTTTGTTTTTGAACTAAAATAATGTCACACTCACTGGCCAGTAAGGTAGGCCGGGGGTGAATTTTTCTGTTTAGGGAGTGAATTTTTTAGTTTGTATTTGAGAGGGCCCCAGTAACGAAGGGTCCTTAATATTTGGTTGTTGGCAGTAACAGAAACAAAACTAAAATGTGACCAGTAACGAAGGTCATTGGGAGGTGGGGATGGATGAGAGGGGAGGGGGGGGGGGGAATTATGTTTTTGTTTTGGTTGTTGTTAGAAAACTTAGGACACCCACTGGCCAGTAAGGTAGGCCGGGGTTACATTTATTTTGTGTATGGTTGTGTACACAACGGAATGACATCACTTTAAAAACCCCCAGATGCGCAGGAGTTAGATAAAAGCCATGTTTATACTACCTGACCAGTAAGCAAGGTCGGGTGACGTGTTTTTCCCCTGATAAAAAAAAACTATCAAACCCCTGACCAGTAAGCAAGGTCGGGTGACGTGTTTTCCCATCCATCCATCCATCCAATTCGGAGCGGTTCGGTTTTTTTGCCACACAAGTGACACAGACTAACCGTAACGACGATTAAGTAATGTTGTGACATAGAAACGGGAAGAGAATTTGTATTTTTTTAACCATTAACAAAAGAAAATAACAGACACGCGGACCTTTTAACAAAAAATGTAGAGCAAAAAGGTATTGCAAGAGTTTAGTTTTTTTTCGGAAGGACAATGAGAAACACTATTAATTCTGTAACTGATAAAAAATAAGTAGGTAATTACTGTGAACAAAAAAAAATTCATTTAGGATAAAAATAATAATAAACAAAATGTTATGAAGCAGAGCGCCACTATGCGTGACACCTTGCATGAATGTAATATGTAACCTCGTCACGGATATCAGTCCCTTCACGTTTATTGTATAACATGACCTCGTTAGTTTAGTAAACAACTACAACGGAAAAAAAAACGACATTTCGACACACGACCAATCACAAATGTCGATTGAGGAAAGAGGAGTAAGGAAGGTGGAGAGGGGGGGGGGGGGGGAGGTTATTTTTAATATTTTTGTTTGGTACATCAAAGTATAACCCTAAACAACACAGAAAAAAGTCCTGTAGCGAAAAAGCTGTTTGTTATAAGACGTCCTTGTGACTTACAGGGAATCATGATGATGATGATGAACGAGAAGTTTGAATGTGAACTGGATGCAGCCATAGTTGCTGTGCCGAAACAAGGAGAGGCCATACTGAATGTCATAAAAAAGTTACAAACGTCGCCTGATACGTATTTGAAAGAACCAAGGGACGGGGACGAATTTGATAAATGTTTAACACATCTCCTCGATGTACATGATCGCTTCACGGCCAATACTGGAACAAAACTTTACCAATATATTAATTCGTATGCGAATATCACTGAAGCCACGCGCATCGCAGTCCTCATGGATAAGGTGATGCGCCTAACGGAGGACATCTATGATATTGTCCTCCGTTGTGAGGAACTCTACAAGAATATCGTAGAGGAGTACCGCCCTAATGTGACACCGGCCGTCCACAGTCGCCACCTCGCCCGGTCGTTTTCATTTCTCGAGATACGTGTGCTAATAGAGGACATGCAAAATTATGTACAATTATGCAAGAAACGTGCTGTGAAGAAGATACAAACTGTATAAATGTTTTATCGGTCAAAGTATCAAAGACTTTTCTTCTTGACTTTTCCATATTTAGATATATCGGATGTGTAACACATTGCAAATCCTCACTTGTAGAGGTCGTGTAAGAAAACACACGTTTATGTATATATGTCATTGGTATTCTTTTGGTATTCTTTTTTACCTCCCAATATAGGGGTGGTGATTGATTTTTGTAAGTATACCAGGAATAAAACATATTTTAGTAACATAATAACTGCTTTATCGTGTCTGTTAACACACAGAAAAAGAGAGAGGTGATGCATGTCAAGATGACTGGAAAGGTTATGCGTGGTGTACAAACACTGGAGATATGTTTAAGACCTGTCCTCCCTTTATGCGGTTGATAAGTATTTGTAACGTAAACATACAGACCGACACAATAAAATAGTCCTTTCTGCTCGTTTGCTGTCCAACATGGACTCAAACCTGTCAAAAGAATTTGACCATGCATTGCTGGTAGATATTCCAGCTAAAACACGTGAGCTAAATGACTGTATTAAGTCGTTCCTGTCCACACCAGACAGATTTTTCGTTGACAGCGACAGAGTGTTTCAGCTGACTCTGAAAGCACTGGTCGACGAAGACTGGTGGTGGAACGCGCGGATTCTCAAAGGACTTATGTTAGCGAAAAAGATATGTTTACAAAAGCGGTGCCAGACGGAACAGACATTAATTGCCGTGCGGATGGCGAAACTGTTTACAGAGTGGTTGAAGGATACCTATGACGTAACACTCAAACATACGGCAGACGCATACACGCGAGTTGTGCAGCACTACCAAAGTCACAGTCGGTTTAAAGGCCCTGTGCAGAAGAGGCACCACCAGAACAAGCAATCCATAGCCTCGTTTCAGTTTCTGCTTTGGAAACACAGGCAAAATTTGGCTTTCGAGCTGGGACAGTTTAACAACGATGGCTTGCACACACAAGTGACAAACGCGGACAGCAGCTCGTCTAAATAAGTCGGAATACGCGCACTGTAGGTCCCATCATCAACGTGTCCCAGTGTAAATCTTCAGTCTGTTCACGAAAGGTGGCGTCCAGTACAGGACACACACGCACGGACGGACGGACGGACAGACGAATATGATTGGCTTTTAAAAAGAGCTCTGTTTCAGTACAGAAACGGATGTAGGATTTGAACTGAATTCGTTAAATCTCACTGTCGCTTGGGAACAGGCTGATTCGTCCCCAAATCCATTTCGTTCTCGTCTTTTCGTACTCCCCCCTGTTTCTCCATAGGTCCGGTTCGCCCCCAGGAATGAGGTCCTCGACCTGTTCGTCCTCATATTTGCAAAAAATGGTGCCAATTCGTCCACAGTATTAAATACCTATGTCTAAACAAAACGGTATATCTGATCCCCGATACATATGACGGGTATACATTTCAGGTATTTATCGATAATTATAAATGCATTTTAGCGGATATTTCTTTTCGAGAATTGATCTGGAGATGCGTAGTAATACGCATATTCGTTCACCTAATGTGATGTCCCATGGTGAGTTTTAAGAACCGGCCTGTACGGTTATTCCAAAATCAGTCATGTCTGGACAGAAGCAGCGAAAACAGCGACGGCCGGCATTTACGGTGGAAAGTACACGATTCCCTGCTTCACGGACGTGATTCCGGGTCTGAATGTTTCGGAGATTTATACGAAAGCGATGGCGGTAAGAAATATATATTAAATGCAATTATAGGGTATTTTTAGGCTGAGTAAAATCCAGTAAAATCCAGCACGTAGAGAGAACAAGGTGGGATACATCACGCTTGAAGTGTCGGTTCGAGATAACGAGGTGTGAAGTCGTTCAGTTTTATGACCCCGCTTATCAGTCAAGTAGCAATTGGCATTACAATGACACGTGGCCACGGCATTTACTGTACAATAAGTAAATCATGTGATGGTTTATATATGATCAAATGGGCACAGCACTGCTTATCAGCTATTACGAAAGCGGTGTAGAAGAAATAAATCATCGCTGAATGATATATATATATATATATATATATATATATATATATGACGTTGTTTAATATGGTTGTATATTGTATTTGATATACTTAATGAGGAATATATTTAAAGAAACATATATAAAGCTACATGCAATTGTTTTAACTAACATGTGAAATATTATGTTATTTTGTGATACAAGGTTTTTGTGTTCGCTGTAATATGTTGATTCATTTATATGTATTGTATGAATCACTATCACATTCTATTTAATTATACTCTATTATACTACATAATGCATCAAATGTTAAGGAATATGATTATTTAATTAGACATAAAGGTATGAGGTTATAACATGTTTATATTAATCAGATTATATTTTATTGTGTAGTATATCTGATGTATTTACCAATATATGTTATTAATATATTTTTATATATGTATATATATGAATATCGCAGATATCCAGATAATCATAATGTAAATATAAATACTGATATCATTATACATGATAATCATAAGCATAAACATAATACTATTTTATAATATTTGTTATATCAACTCCATATGCATCGTGTAGTATTCTGAAGCAATAATCTATATATTTAATAAATGCTGTATACATGTATTTGAAAAACATTTATATAATGTGGACGAGTCACGTTCATTTATAAAACAATGGCTTATTTAAGTATTTGATGAAACAAGTGCGGATGCTATTAACAGTGGGCTTGTTATATTTAGGTGTATAAACTTCCTCTGCGAAACAAGGACGATTTATGGGGGGACATTACGTCGCCTCCAGGTCTTGTTTGTATAGCACTCAGGAAGCAAAACAAGGACGATTTATGGGGGAATTACGTCGCCTCCAGGCCTTGTTTGTATAGCACTCAGGAAGCACAATAGACTCAAGCCGTTGGTCGTATATAGCACTCGAACAAATATTGAAGCCAATTATATATACCATAAATCATGATATATAATTGTGGACGTGTTGTCTTTGTGGTTACGTTCACGTGAAACGGTAAATGATATAATTATTTTTAATCTATAGCTGTTATTGAACCATTTTACACATATTGTCAGTTTGTTCGGATTGATCATTTAAAAGATATAGTGCGTTGACAATTTAACGTATGCACATGTGGGGATGAACACATCCTAATTAAATCCAACAGGAGAGCAAAACGAGATGATTTATTCTGAAATAAATATTGTTCACTGACCTTTTTTAGTAAGAATATTGAAATCATTCTACATGAAATGCTATTAATTGTCTTACTATAGTAACATACTAATCTTCATTCAATCTTCACCGTTTCTGTTGAACAGTTGAACACATTTAAATTCATCCTTCATGACATGCTATTAATTGTTTTACTATAGTAACATTCGTATCTTAATTCAATCTTCACAGTTTTTGTTGAACAGTTATAAAAATTCATTTATCTGTAATGTATACTTTAGCACCTTGCGTTTTTTTTAATTTGTGTTGTCTACAGCACAGCAAAAATCTTCATGTAATTATTGCATTTAAAACAATCTGATTTGTATTATTCATTTACATGATATTTAATAATCCATATATAAATCTTAAATCTCTAATACTTCAATCCACAGTAAAGTATGTACTTATAAATCTTGGTATTCTTGTATCATGTATCTCGGCGAAAGAATACAATACGTTTTGAATTCTATAAAATATGGTTACATCAATGCTACTTTTATGATCCATACAATGATGTAAAGGAACCTTCTAGGATAGACCACAGCAACATTTATCCAATGAGGAACAAGAATGCCTTACAGGGAATTCCCCTTCCAAAGTTACAGTGAGTTATTACTCACATAATGTCATAAAAATGTCACGTTCTGCAATTATGCAATAGGCTGGGTATTTTATGAAATAACACCCCCTTGAGGAAGACCCATATATCTATAATTAATCAGGAAATATATTGAAATGGACCAGGAAGTTATATCGACCGATGAACATTAATCTCCATTTCCTCACGGAAATAACTGTTTCATAACATCCCAAGCCTATTGAAAATCACGAAAGCGTAATTTATATGTCATATTTTTTTAGAAATATTTAACAATAACGTTAAGAGGGGGGTTTTGAGGAAGTTTTGCCATTGTGTTATATTTACTATAAAAGGGAGAGCCAACCGATAGATGCTATTATTTGAAGACAGAATTCCAGATCGAATTCAGCTGTTCAACAAATCTTACACAGGTAGGCTGATTTCATATTATCTAAAGTGTGTTCATGCATGCAGCGAAATGACACGTTATTACTGCTCCACGCAAGCTGTTCTCAGGTTCATCAACGTGGACGCCTGGCGTGTAAATTCGCCCCTGCCGTTTCATACAATCAACGAAATTGAGTTCGTAGCATTTCTGAGTGCATTATCAGATATCTTGTGGTTGACAAAATCGCTACTGAGACAGATGAGACGATACGACCTCTTAAGCCATGCGTTCAGTGATACCGACATCGATCGTTTATACACACATCAAGACGTACGACGTCTAATCAGAAGTCTGTACGTGAACAATTCAATCAGAACATTTAAAAATCTGTTACTACTCAGACTTTGCGTTCAGGTGGTCAGACAGAGGCGTGCTGATAATTTCATTCGTATGTTTCTGCCACCACAATTGGACTTTCGAATAACAGGAAGACAGCGGAACCGAAGTGAAACAAATAACTCACTACACGACACAGGTCGCCTGACTGATGATTTGAGCACCCATGATTCGAATAATGCACCAATGGTCTCAAATGATCTCGACATCAGGGTACGACTGGAAAAAGCCAACAATGAAATCGCACGTCTGAGATCCGTCAACGAACAAGAATTGTTTATGTGCAAAATCTGTCTGACAGAGGTTGTTAATTGTGTATTAAAAAAATGTGGACATGCATATGGCCGTGACTGTCTTATAGAAAATTTAAGTAGCAGCACTTCTGCTGGAATTAAGTGTCCGAAATGCAGAAAAAACACAAGACGTGGTGACATAATTACGTTGTACATATAATATTGTAACAGTATGCATGTATTCTGTTGATAAAAAAAATAACATAGTGATCAATATATGATTATGTGGCTCGGATTTAATGTATTGGTATCGAGCTGAACCCATGCACTGGTTATAAAATGTATATCAAACAGGAATATTTATATACTCTCATGTAGTTGATGTATATTCAAATACGTTTCATTTTATTTAACAATGTATAGAACTAGATATTATATGTCTCAATACCAAGATAGATGTTTATATATTACAGTCAATGTGTAAAATAATTCAATTCATAAAGTATCTGAAAATCTCAGTCGATTTCCGAATTATCTGATGATCAAACACTTATAAAATGACTGAAAATATCAGGCATTTTACAAACTGGCTGAAAAGCAGTCGGTTCATTTTGACATTGACTGAAACGATATTGACTACTTTGTTTCTTCATATCTTATTATTATTAAACAGACGGTGTTGTTTAGTATAACCAGCTAATTGTATGTAAATGCCTTTCTTTTTTTCCAGTTTAAATATACAAAGAATACTGATTACGTAATAAGATTTAAGCACACAGACTGATGAGGGGCAACTAGAGAAATATAGTTGCAATATGATCAAATAATGTAATATGAATACTGTATGTTATACATTATATGGCTATATTTTTGATTTTGATAGAAAGAGAATCAAGTCAGATGGAAGCTGTTTTTTAGATAAAATACGCAAAGGCATTACAATGTGCAATAACACGTGGAATGAATGATGTAGATTGTAAAATGTTGATGGATAACGACAGTTACATGTTTTTGTTTTGATGTCAAATACATGCTTAAGATATTGTTACGTCAGTTACAAAGGGTAGCGTATCCTCACAATTATACAAACTGTATTGGTTACGTTTAATATGTTTGTCATCCATATGCTTTGACTAGAGCCAAACTGTGATGGAGCTCGTAGTATTATATGTAATTTGATTAAAATCATGTGTTTTAAAATCATTGATTAAATCCTGATTTACATCAGTCCAGGTTTCCACTACTCTTTTGAGCTACTTGGGTAACCATTTCAGTATGCATTGATTAAAACTCGCATAGCAGCAGTTGCTTCAACAGTGCCGAAACCACTAGAGTCCCCATTGATCAGGGTTTAAGCATAATCATTATTTAAATAACAGTTTACAATACTTATCAGTAGTAATTTAAATGAGAATTATAAAATTGCCAATACAAATATATAAAAATATAACTGATATTGTGGCTTCCATTGATAGTGTTTAAAGTGTATACTAAATATTCTGATTCATTCACATTCAAAATAATGTAGCTGTTTTTTTGTTTGTTTGCTCTTGCGCAATCCCTATTCGTTAAATATTTAAACATTTGCCTACACCTGTATATTACAAGTTAATTCGCTCTTATTTAAGCTCAAAGTCTGTGGAACAACTGATATAGGTCACCTTGGAATTAAGAATATTATATGTATTATATATGCGCATTTTAAAATTAAAACAAAATATTTATATCATAGCTTTTAGCATTATATTTAAATGAACGTCATTGGTGGTATATTTAACAGATTGTACAGTTTAACGTTTGATTAATTGCTAAAGCTGATTTAAATGGAAACATTTGAGTCAGTCTCAGAATAAAATATCCTGGTAAAATATTATTGTAATATTTAAAATAAAAATAAACACTCGTACCTTTTCTCTTTTGCCTGCAAGGAATATACACGTGTAGCAGCTCATAGCTCGATATTGTTAAAATGGCATGTAGACTGGTCCAAATAGTAGCGGAAAACTGTTTGTACCAGGATGGTTAATAATATATAATAGGAAATAGCTCGCTCGCTCGGAACAAGTAGCCTGCTGCAATCACTAAAACCACACAGTTCTGTTTGCTGAATGGATTTATGTTTGTGTAAATACGCCGGGGCCAGCTATTATTCTCACTGATATCAGTAATTACTGCCTGAACAAGTCTGTACGTATTTACACAGCTGTTGAGCGCCTATGTTATGAGATGCAGTTGATAAGATAAAGTTATCTAAGGACGTGCTGATAAAGGGACCTATTCCCATAACCTTCGCAAACAATATTGCCTTTTTTCTTGTATATATATATATATATCCATTTGTATATATCGATAATGTTTGAAAATGTATATTCCAGATATTAAAGGAAACAATGTATTTGATCAAGAACGTGTTTGTAAACAAAACAAATGTTGACACACGTGATATACATATTATCTAAGTGGAGGTCGATAGAACACTCGTTGCAAAACTCTCCAATTGTATAGATGTGCCAAAGAATGCCCTTGTCAATTCGTGTTTATTGTTAAGGCAGGTCCTTACATGTTATCAACATATTGTTTGTTAGGAAACAAAACAACCTTTGTGTGTGTGAGAGATGTCTTTATTTTACCAGGATCTTGTATGACCGTTCCAAAGGATTACGTTTAGATTTTGAAGGTCAGACATGTGATAGGTCTCCTTTAAGTTCGGATATCGAGTATACATGCTGCCATCTGGTGTGAAATAATGGAATTATTCCTAGGACACGTGTTATATGTGATATGCTAAGACACACGTGTAGGATGATCGTAGCTACATAAACTATAGCTCATTTTATTCGTCATCGAATGCTCTTACTTCTTGAGGTAAAACCGTCTCATTCTGTGGTTTCCATTGTAACACAATTGGGGGGGGGGGCATAATGGAAATTTCACATTTTTTAAAAAAGTATTTTTGTTACTTCGCTATTTTTAAGTTAGCGAGGTCTAGTTTTTGGCAATATGTAAAGTTTAATTAGAATTTGTTCGGTTGTCTGAAGATTTTCGAATATGACCACCCGGGGGCGCTGTACGACATTTTGGGTAAATTTCATTTATTATGGCCTAGAGGCCCGCATTTTGAAGTAATCACTTTGAAACTCGTACATAATATGTTAAACAGAAATATCTCGAGAAAAACAAATTTACATGTTTTGAATATAGCCAGCAGAGGGCGCTGCAACTAAAGCAGGTCAAAGTATGATTTTGTTCTAATAGCTTCACAACTATAAAATATGTCATCATTTTTATTTCATAATCTGAAACTATTATCAATACTCTTATTCGTGGATACACTTGACCTAATTCTTCGGTGGCCATGGTGACCTATATTAAGTACAATTCTTGGCATTTTACCTTATCTTTTGAACTATGTCATTTTTTTACGCTAGAGGGATGTAGCTTTTTGCATCAGGTAGAGTTCAGTCAGTGTTACAAGATTATATTGTAATGTTTGCAAGATGACCAACAGGGGGCGCTGCAGAAGCTTTTTGCGATATCTCACTAAATGATGCCTTACATGCCTCAGGTTTGCAGCAATCATTTTCAAACTAATATATATTATGTTTTACAGTAATATCTACAAAAACAATTTTCATTTTCGGTATATGACCTCCAGGGGGCACTGCATTGACAACATTGTAATATCACATTATTGTGTCATATCCGAAAAGCTACAAATGATATTATAATTTACATTACTGCACCTGAAACTAAAAAACATGGCCTTATCCTTCTGCAGATTTGGCCATATTTCGCCATAATCATGTTGACCTAATTTCGGATAAAAACTTATAAAACTTAGAAATATTCAAATATTTCCATATCTGGCACAGGCCCACGTTTGATGCGATCGCTCTGAAACTTATACCAATGGTAAATATCTATTACCATCAGACCCCTTTGTTTCCTTTTTAAACATTGGGTTAAAGGTCATATGCCAAGGCCACAAACATGTCCTAATATCGTATTTCCTTCCTAATTTGTTTATAAATTATCGCATCCACATATAAAATTGCTCGTTTTAGTCTCCTGTTCATTTTCATGATATCAAAGAATAATGTGACCTTGACCTATTTCTCTTGCAACTTCCGGCAAGCGCTCGACCTATGGTCGTCTAATCTGTTTGCTGATGCTCTACTGGCCACAAAGTTTCAGCAATCGCTTTCAGACGTACAGAAAAAGGGTATAATTTAGTTAAACTCTGATCCTATTGTTTTTCGGCCATGATCAGTGAAAGGCAAGGTCAAGATCAACAGAAGTATACAAAACGGTTTTTTCTTCATATCTTTGGCACTATAAGTCGTATCTACTTCAACAGCAGTTTATTTTAATCGTCATTCCAAGGCCTTTCTGATGATGTGTAGCTGACTCAAATTTTCTGTTACCATGGTAACGCCTTTTTGGGGAATAATGATTCTATTTGAAAATCAATGGACTAATTTGTCTATTTTAACGCTAGAAAGATCTAGTGATTTGCATTAGGTAGCATACAATTAGAAATACAAGTTATTATTAAAGTCTCGCAATATCTCGTAAAATATCTCGTCAAACTAAACATTTCGAGATTTCATTCATCTTACCCTGGAGGCCATATTGTGACAGGAATCTCTTTGGAACTGACATACTGTATGTCCTACATTAGTATCTCGAAATTGTTTTTTTTTTTATTCTTTGAATACGGCCACTAGAGGGCGCTGGATGTGAACCTCCCACACATATCATGTTTTGGCCATATCTCCAAAACCGTAAGCCTCAATTACATAACCTATAGCTTATTTTCTTCCTCTGAGTCTTTTCCATAACCTGATGTACTCATCCTGTCACAACCGTGTGTCACTTTGTCAGTGTGTTTGTCTGTTCGTAAGTTGTCCATAAATTCGCCTGCTTGCTCTTGCGTCTCACATATAGCATTCTATAGGCCACAGTTTTAAAGAAATCCTTTTGAAACTAATATAACTTATGGTTGACTCTAATATCTCGAAAGGTATTTATCATTTTCCGAATATGGCCACTAGGAGGCCCTTTACTCAAACCTCACCGACGTATCATGTTCTGGCCATATTTTCAAAAACTATAAACCTCCGTTACATAAACTATAGCTTATTTTCGTCAACTGGGTCTCTTCCATAACCTGAGTCATCTGGTCTCATTCTTGTGTCACCCTTGTAAGTATGTTTGTCTGTTTGTCAGTTACCCTAATTTTCACATGCTTGCTGGTTCTTCCGTCTCACATATAGCATTGTACAGACCACAGCTTTGCAGAAATCCTTTTCAAACTGGTACAGCAGCTAGCCCGTATCAGTCGAACTATGTTTATAATCCGCGCATGTGCTAAGACTGTCACAAATCCGGATTATTTATCGTACGTGATAGTCAAATACCAACATTTTCCCCACTCGTACCAGTATAAACATCTCACAATATGCCTATACTCGCTCCCATAACGTGTAGATATTTCGTATGATAGGTATATTCTATACGTCTTGCATATCTTTCTAATCATTGTACAGACGGGTGTATTTCCGCCAACTGTGCAACCTGGCTAACAGGCTGGTTAATGTACATTAATATGGGGGCGTCAATTCTTTAAATAGCCAATCATCCGTCCGTCATCTGTTTTCATTCCATACATTTCCGTGACTCAACGAGACGGCTCATGCTCCGTCATGTCTGAGATTCCGGTCAACAAACAGGTCGGGCGCAGGGGTTTTCAAGGTCGTTGTTTGGATAACGCTGACACATATGTCAAAAAATGCTTGTTTACCCGACGATGCACAGTCGCGTCACAGAACACATACTTGTTTTGAATATTTACAAACGCACAACACCATGCATGCCATATAATCATGACGTTGAACCATGTCAATTTCGTTTTATTGATACATATAACACGACACATGTTTGCATGGATACCATATTGTATTGTGTTATGATACAGTACAAGGGATCCGCTTTTTTTGGTCCAGTAATCAACAATACATTCATGTATATGTCAAAACATAAACAGTTAAAAATAACATGTCAACCAGATCTATCTACGTTTTCACATTTCACAACGTCCAAACAATGACACCTTTAAATGTATCAGTATTAATCAAAGATATATGATCCATAAACACGTATATATGACACGTATATATATATGAATATGCATATATTGTACAGCTTCAGTTTCTACAATCACATTAGCAACATGTGTAACACGTGTTACATTAATCCTCCCTGCGTCATCACAATTCTGTGTCGCTGTCTGTATCACTGTCTCCAAATATGTTGTTCCCATGATGCATAAAAGAAACAAATGATCCCTTTCCGGGCTATTCAGACCAATTCCCTTTTTATATCCTCACCGTATGTACCGCACCAAATGCCCGAATACTAATCATGAATAGTCCTGTGCGCTTCTGTTGAAAACAGGTTGGTCGAAAAGGTTATAAAAATTATCGTATACCTCATGGATGCGTAAAGCGATAGCGTCACCTATTTCGTGCAGTTCTTGTATGGCGGCGCGAAGGACGTATACAGCACCACGGACTATTCTGTTGTCGACCATGTCTGTGATTGACATGACGTTTACTCTTCAGTGTGTCTTTATATTGTTATATATAAAATGTTATTTATCTATTTATACCTTTTGTTGATGACGCAACTCCAGCACAGACAGGAAACGTGGTATCACACGCACCAGTTTAACGAAAGAGAATTTTGGATGGATTGCTGAATAAACCAGCTGACGAGTTAGAAGACGTCGTGGTGACAGTCTTGTTAAATGGCGAAACGAAAGTCGTACTCGCGTTGAAAGGCTGACTGAATATCGGACGTGACGTTTGTGGTGAACCAAATACCGTACTCGCGTTGAAAGGCTGACTGAATATTGGACGTGAAGTTTGTGGTGAACCAAATACCAATGAAGGGAACGTCACAGCTGCGTTAGATGATGTACCCAATGTGGCACCTGCGTTCGATGATGTGTTGCGTGTCGCTTCAGTGTTGATAGGTGTACCCCAGGTGGAATTTGCATTACCAAAGGACGCATTCTGACCAAACGAAAATCCCGCCGTAGATTTACCATCACTAGCGAAGTTAAATGCAGGCGTAGTCTCTGGTTTATTTTCAGGTACGCGTGCGGGGCTATCAGCTACCCCTGGTTTTTTATCCAGTCTCATCGCCACGCAAATGTTTCCGATGTATTGTCCATCCACGGGGAACTGACTGAATCCATCCCCATCTAAAATCCTCATTTCCACGTTACGCTTTTGGCACAGTTTTTGTGGCAGTAGTGCGATCAAGCGTGCTTTGATTAACTCTTGGGTGCTGGTGTCTTTTCGGGCGGCTCGGACCATGTCAGCCACAGTTGTGTTATTGCACACGAGTATCCGTTCGTCTTGGTAGTTGTACCTCACGGCGGGTGTCCCAACCAAAGGTTTGTCACCTCCATTACTCACGGGTACAATAACATCTGGCATGTGGCGGGGCTCGGCGTATACGAGAAACACGAAGAACTGGTCATCGCAAGATAGCCATTTCATGTATTTAGCCTTGTAATAACAATCCTCCATTGTATAGTAAAACGATGACAGTCCTGCATTAACGACCATGTGTAACGTCGTTTCTTGTTGCACGGCCACGTTCTGCTCTTGAGTATCGTTTGCCATCATGTTGCCAACTGTCTAGAGTGTAGACAAACGCACCATTATTATATATCTCTTACGCAGGCACGTGATCGGTATTGACAAATAGTTTGGTGTCACATGAACCCAATATTTGATAAACAGATTGTAAAGAAAACAACATGTATTGCTGGGATTAAAGGCATTTATAAAGATCGTCTGTGACGTCACACTTTCCATCAGCCAATCAAATCAAGGAACAGTACCTGTTCATGATAACAGAAGAAACTCACGTACACAAAGCATGTAGTCCCTGTGGCGTAATCGGTTAGCGCGTCCGGCTGTTAATCGGGAGGTTGGTGGTTCGAACCCACCCAGGGACGTTATACATGTTTTATGTCCCTATGCCACCCGTTCCTGTTTTTCTTCGTCCAGAGTCTTGCCTGCGAACAAACGGGGAGTAAGTGCACATGGTGCCAGACAGGTCCCTGAGTGGGTAGTCTTCGATGATGTACCCAAGCAACTTTGAAACCTGCCAAGCCGCCAACGATATCGTTGTCGCAGTGTCGGTTTGTATCTTAGCAACGTGCCCGCAGGCTCCGACATCAACATGTTTTAAAGACCCGTAAAACGTGACTGTCCCATCAGGATGCATTGACAAGTGCAAAACATGGTCAACGTCACAAATCCACCGTTCATAGTGAAATATCGCGGTGACGCTGCGGTTTTCTCGTTGAGCAATCAACAGCAAAGCGTTGAGATTGCTACTCAGAAATTCGTCCTCCAACATGACTAGCATACCCGGCACGTTTAACACTTTGTGACTTTCTGTCTCACTATCGTAACTTTCACGGGCACCCGTCTTCGCCTGTCGCACTGCCTGTTCTCCTACCATCTTGTGTTCACAAGACACAGCAGGAGGCCTCCATGGCGTGCAGATGAAGCGTACTTTCTGGTAATCGGATATCACGTTCTCCAGAAGCTGGCACAGTTCCACTGTTGTCAGGGAGATCGCGGTTTCGTGGTCAACCACAACGTCCCCCTTAAATGATTCGTTGTTCTTGTCTAAGCGGACGTGGAACGAGACTGTACCAAATGTGTCCATTGTGATATGCACAGATTCACCAAGTCCCTCATCAATGTCGTATATCCAGCCTGTAACACTGCCGCCTGCTTTTTGGGCCTCATTGAGTAACAGGTCTAAATATTTGGCAAGTTTTTTCCACACGAAAACCCAACCTCCGACGTGTACGTGCTCTTTGCCTTGTTCCAAAATTACAGTATCGCCTGGGACGGCCCACGGCCTCCATTTGAAACATTTGCCCTGCCCTATTTGATATGTTATAACCTTTGCGAACTGTTCCGTCAGTTCCGTCTCGTCACACGTGGGGCAGTACCACTTGAATGTGACACGGTCGTCGGGGACTGTAATGCCCGGAGATGTTTGACATTTCTGGCACGCTCTCACAAGTAGGCGTTCTCGCCATTGCAATCCCATCTCTCGCAACCTGTCCTGAAAGTACATCCCGTCTGACGGTTCGTATCTCCCCGGGTTGCGGGGCCGACCTGCGTCAGGACTCGGGATCTCCGGGGAACTGCATCGGTCTCCACATGTATTCCCCATCTTGTCTGAACGGCTGTGCCTGGAACGCCGTTTTATATACGTACCGTCTCCTCAGCAACCAGCACCTCCCCCCCCCCTTTGATACCCATGTGTGTTTGTTATTGTACGTGCCCCGTGTATCACCAGAACAGCGGGTGGCATGACGGATATATGTTTGTATATGTACAAACGTGTACGGTACCTGCAGGTTCCGATAACACGTCCGGGGTATGAAATCATATGACAACATTCCGCGTTTTTAACTGACCTCATCCATCTGCCCTTCTTCGTACTTTTCAACCTCAGTTTTCTCAGGGAACAACCGAGGATAAGTGTACATCGTACCCGACAAATCTATCGGCGGGTAGTTACTGATCACACACTCCAGTAATGATACAACATCCCATGCCTTGAGCGGTATCGCATTCAAAGTGTCGGTTTGTATCATCGTCTGTATCTCGTCGCGGAAGTTGATATACAGCGTTTCCAAAGGTCCATAAAACGTTACGGTACCGTCTGGGTCCATCGAGATGTGAAGGTCGTGCACTTGATCATGGTTTATCCGATTATAGCGGAACACTGCGTTCATACGACAGTTTTCCTTTTGAGCGGCCAGGAGCAAAACGTCTAAATCGCCGGTCAGAATATTATCCTCCAACATGGCGAGCATTCCTGGTACTTGTACCTCGTCTTCTGTTACGAGCGTGACTTTGTCTTTGAAACGCAGATATGGTTTCCATCTAAGGTGTATCCACCAATCCCAGGGGGGTTTGCAGTATACCCAAATCGAGGTGTCGGTGCCATGCGGTAGGAAGCCGAAGGTTCTCTCACGTGTGAACAGATACTCCAACTCACTCTGGTCGCATATAGGGCAGTATTCCTGTACGCCATCAAACACACTTTCGTAATCCGGGTTGCACGTCTTGCAGGGAATCACTATCATCTTCTCGCGGTCGTAAAACATATCATACCCTCGTACATTATCTCGAAAGAACATGCCGTCAGAAGGTATGACACCGTCTGATGGTCCGACCTCACTGTCAACACCAGCTTCAGTAGTATCACCCGTGTTCGCGTGGGCATGCTGCCCTGGGGATTCCGTCACTGTGTCTACGATGTTGTCATAAGACACCGCCGGAGGTTTCTTGCCGTAAATGACTACATTCTGGTAATCGGTGATCACGTGTTCCAACAGCTGGAACAGTACTTCTGTCGTCAGCGATATCGCTTTCTCCTTGTGGACCGCCACCTGCATGGTGAAACACGCGTCGTCCTTGTTAATGCGGTCGAAGAATGACACAGTGCCATACGGGTCCATCTGGATATGCAAGGACTCACAGATACCCTGAAAACGTGGGTATATCCAACCGGTCACGCTGCGGTTCGCTTTTTGAGCCTCGCATAGAATCATGTCGAGATGTCCAACCAGGGCCCGCAACACGGAACCGAAGCCTTCCACGTGGATTGTCTTGTCTCCGTGTCGAAACAACACTGTATCTTCTGGACGTAACAACGGTCTCCACGTAAACGTTATCCCTTGCCCCAAATCGTAGGTTTTCTCGTTTGTGAACAGTGCCATCACTTCTGTCTCTTGACACGTGGGGCAATATATCCTTGCATGGTCGTGGTTGGAACGGTAAAGGTAATCGTCTGCACACATTGAGCATTTGTCTACAATTATGTGTTGTTCCCGCCACCTGACTCCCCTTTGTCGTAACACTTTACCAAAGAAAGCCCCGCCGGATGGCGCGAAACGGTAAGTGTTACCCGGAGGACCAGTGAAAATACTGATAACCTCCTGGCGATGGCGTGTGTCTGCACGGAGGCCCCCCATCGTATATGCCCAGCGCTGCCTGGGACAGCGTTTATATACGTGGCGTCTCCTCAACAACCCGCTCCACTCTCCAACTCAACATCACTGTCCCGCCGTCACTAAATATATAGACCTCGTCATATGTGAGTCACGTGCTCCAGAGTTGTTCCACATAATCTGCTGACACATGTGGTTCACGACACGTCTCAGATTACGCAAGGCCTCACCTTCACCTCCGATGAACCGTCTGCCGCATGCTGTGTAACATATGTCGTGTACACAAATGTGTACATTACATACTGGTTCCGATATGACTTCCCCCCGTGATTAATGGTCCTCATTCATCTCCTCATCATCATCGTCAGTATCGTCATCATCCATCTGCTCTTCTTCGTACTTTTCAACCTCAGTTTTCTCAGGGAACAACCGAGGATAAGTGTACATCGTACCCGACAAGTCTCTCGGCGGGTAGTGCCTGATCATTGTGTTAAGTAATGATACAAGATCCCAGGCCTTGATCGATAGCGCATTCAAAATGTCGGTTTGTATGGTCTCCTGTACCCCGTCGGTGTCGAAGATATACCGCGTTATCAAAGGTCCATAAAACGTTATCGTACCGTCCGGGTCCATCGAAAGTTGAAGGTCGTGCATTTGATTATACCTTTTTCGATTATAGCGAAACAGTGCGTTTATGCGGCAGTTTTCCTTTTGAGCGGCCAGGAACAAAACGTCTAAATCACCGGTCAGATTATTATCCTCCAGCATGGCGAGTATTCCTGGTATTTGTACATCTTTGTTCTGTCCTATCAACCCTACCCTGCCCTTGAAACGCCTGTACGGTTCCCAGAGAAAATGTATCCAATCAGATTCGGGAGTGGAAGACGGTAGGAAGTTGAAGAATTCCTCACATGTGAACAGATACTCCAACTCACTCTGGTCGCATATAGGGCAGTATTCCCGTACGTCATCAAACACACTTTCGTAATCCGGGTTGCACCTCGCGCACTGTATCACTACCATCTTCTCGCGGTCGTAAAGTATGTCATATCCTCGTACATGACCTCGAAAGAACCTGCCGTCAAAAGGTACGACACCGTCTGATGGTCCCGCCACACTGTCAACACCCGCTTCAGTAGTATCACCCGTGTTCGCGTGGGCATGCTGCCCTGGATATCCCGGCACTGCGTCTACAATGTTGTCATAAGACACCGCCGGAGGATTCCAGCTGTAAATGGTTACATCCTGGTAATCGGTGATCACGTGCTCCAACAATTGGAACAATACTTCTGTCGTCAGCGATATCGTCTCATCCCTGTGGGCCGCCACCTGCATTGTGAAACGCGCGTCATCCTTGTAAATGCGGTCGTAGAATGACACAGTGCCATACGGGTCCATCTGGATATGCAAAGATTTACATATACCGGAGACATTAGGGTATATCCAACCGGTCAAGCTGCTGTTAGCCTTTTGAGCATCAGACAGCATCCTGTCGAGATGTCCGACCAGGGCCCGCAACACGGAACCGAAGCCTTCCACGTGGATTGTCTTGTCTCTATGTCGAAACAACACTGTATCTCCATGACGTAACAACGGCCGCCACCTGAACGTTATCCCTTGCCCCAAATCGTAGGTTTTCTCGGTTGTGAGCAGTGCCCTCAGTTCTGTCTCTTGACACGTGGGGCAGTATAACCTGCCCCGTCTGTTGTGATGGTACAGGTAATCGTCTGCACACATTGAGCATTTGTCCACAACTATGTGTTCTTCTCGCCACGTCACCCCCCTCCGTCGTAACCGGTTACTAAAGAAATTCCCGTCGGAAGGCGCGTAACCGTAACTGTTACCCCGTGGACCAGTGAAAAGACCGACTACATCCCGGCGATGGCGTGAGTGTGCACAGCGGTCCCCCATCGTGTATGTTGGGCGCTGCCTGGCCCGTTAACAATTAACGGTCGATCACGCAGAGCCTGACACCAGACCGTGGATACTTGTTAACCCAAATAATGTTACATATATGAGACACGGCAGGGCTTGAATGACATGTGTGAGTCACGTGTGCCCACATAGTTCATAAGAAATACGATGACGCATTCCTTGTTTTTGTTTCGTGTCCCTTTTATTACATAAGTGTCATAATGTCCGGGTCTGATGTGAAAGTCCCCGTGGCGTAACGGGCTAATTCAAACTTTCCTACCTGGACCAATAGTTTGTACTTGCAGTTCCGGCAAGGTTAAGTTCGGATCCGGGTTCGAATCCCGGCGGTGACATTCACTTTTGTCTAATATATATTTCATATACGTGTGTGTTGGTTGAAATTAATGTTTATGAGGTAAATATACAAAACATCCCTCACGTATCTGCAAGATCAACAACAGATATTTCGTGGTGTTACGATTATGTATATAATATATAATAATATGTAAATATATATATATACATATCTCATTGTGTTCAGATGACAACAGATAAGGCGACCCGGGACGAACCCGAGTTCACATGACTCATCAATACGTGTTATCCAACCGTCACTTCCTGTCGTCTGACCCCATGTGACCCGGCACTTCCGTTCACGACCCTTCACACTTCCTCACTTCCGGTCCAACACCACCCTACGTACCCGCACCGGAAGTCCCATTTACTCAATGGTTAAGCGTGACCCCAAAGTGTGACCCCGATCACGACTGCCGGGTGTAAAGCAGACTTCCGGTACATGCGCTGTCAGCTCATTGGTCAGATCAGGTCACGTGGTGTGCACTCAGTCCGCTCATTGGTCAGGTCTCATTCACAACAATCAAACACGCGCTGTCCACGTGGTCTATTGCATGATCCCCGACCCATTCGTCCACACATTTCAAACCTGTTTTTAAACCTTTTTCTCTCACGTTTTCTTCCGGATTGGCATCATATCCCACTTTACTCACATAACTGGACAATTATGCAAGATTTCACCATCATCGCCTTATTAACATCACTACAACAACTCATTTAAATCCTGAAGCGGTGCACAACCGGAAGTACTATTCTACCGGAAGTTGGGCACACCCGCACCCGGCACCTCGACCCTCGACGCTTCGCTATGAATAAATTAGTGTGTGCGATTTCGGGCCCGCGTGCCGGGGAGGGTGGTGTGTGTGTGTACGATTTCGGGCCCGCGTGCCGGGGAGGGTGGTGCATGTGTGTGAGCGATGATACGTGTGTTTGATTTTTTACCCCCCCCCCGGGTAAAAATTTTCAAGATGGTGGATGGATGTATGTGTAAGGAGAGCGTTGATTGGTTGGGGAGATGTAAGAAAGGATTTGATTGGTTATGCAGTGGAGTGACGTCACAGTAAGCGGAAACCAACGGGGATGTAAAATAAGGATGTATGTGTATCCGGCGGAAACGACAGGGGGTGGTTTGTTTGAAATTGTGTGTGTGACGTCACAGGAGAAATAAGGTATATAAGGAGGTAGTTTTGACGGAGTAAAGTCAGACTCTGGTTTTGACTGGTACTAGTACTGGTGATAACTACAATTTGGATATATAGAAGCCGTCGTTGTGTTATATAGAAGCCGTCGTTGTGTTGAGAGACAAACAGCTACAGAAGCAAGTTGAAGCAAAGATTTGAAAGTTTGTTGAAGATTTGAGTTTGTGACAAAACAACAATACCGGTAGGTGTATTTTGTAATTGGTGTTGTTTTTGAACAAAAATAATGTCACACCCACTGGCCAGTAAGGTAGGCCGGGGGTGAATTTTTCTGTTGAGGGAGTGAATTTTTTAGTTTGTATTTGAGAGGGCCCCAGTAACGAAGGGTCCCTAATATTTGGTTGTTGGCAGTAACAGATACAAAAAACTAAAATGTGACCAGTAACGAAGGTCATTGGGAGGTTGGGATGGATGAGAGGGGGGGGGGAATTATGTTTTTGTTTTGGTTGTTGTTAGAAAACTTAGGACACCCACTGGCCAGTAAGGTAGGCCGGGGTTACATTTATTTTGTGTATGGTTGTGTACACAACGGACTGACATCACTTTAAAAACCCCCAAGATGCGCAGGAGTTAGATAAAAGCCATGTTTATAAGACCTGACCAGTAAGCAAGGTCGGGTGACGTGTTTTTCCCCTGATAAAAAAAAAACTATTAAACCCCTGACCAGTAAGCAAGGTCGGGTGACGTGTTTTCCCCCCCATCCATCCATCCATCCAACTCGGAGCGGTTCGGTTTTTTGCCACACAAGTGACACAGACTAACCGTAACGACGATTAAGTAATGTTGTGACATAGAAACGGGAAGAGAATTTGTATTTTTTTAACCATTAACAAAAGAAAATAACAGACACGCGGACCTTTGAAACAAAACTGTAGAGCAAAAAGGTATTGCAAGAGTTTTGGTTTTTTTTTTTTGGAAGGACAATGAGAAACACTATTAATTCTGTAACTGATAAAAAATAAGTAGGTAATTACTGTGAACCAAACAAAAAATGCATTTAGGATATAATAATAAACAAAAGGTTATGAAGCAGAGCGCCACTTTGCGTGACACCTTGCATGAATGTAATATGTAACCTCGTCACGGATATCAGTCCCTTCACGTTTATTGTATAACATGACCTCGTTAGTTTAGTAAACAACTACAATGGAAAAAAAAAACGACATTTCGACACACGACCAATCACAAATGTCGATTGAGGAAAGAGGAGTAAGGAAGGTGGGGAGGGGGGGGGGGGAGGTTATTTTTAATATTTTTGTTTGGTACATCAAAGTATAACCCTAAACAACACAGAAAAAAGTCCTATAGCGAAAAAAGCTGTTTGTTTAAGACGTTGTTATAAGACGTCCTTGTGACTTACAGGGAAACATGATGATGAACGAGCACTACGACCGTGAACTGGAGGAGTTGGTAAATGTGCAAGGCCAGGCCATACTTCGCTACGTTCAAAATATTAAATCGTCGTCGCCTGAGACGTATTTCGCAATGCAAGGCGACGACGAATATTTCGATCAGTTAGTCGATGGACTAGTGCACAAGTACGAAATGTTAATGCACATCCCCAGTGAAGAACTAGAAATATGTATCAGAGAAAAAAAGAACCTGAAAGAAATTGTGCGCGTTGCATCCAATGTTCTGCTCCTGGCGCAGGCTATTGATGAAATTGTCCTACGCTGCCACAATATATACAGAGATATAGTTCAAATATACCGCGGTGAGGCCCCACCGGCCGCAACCAAAAGCCATCACATCCGGGCGTGTTTCCTTCTAACATCTCATTTAAGAATAGTCGCCAGGAAAGCACATGTGCAAGCAGAGCGCCGGTGGGCAAGTAAGATGATCACACATGAGGAAGAATAAACTTTTATTTTACAATATATGCAACTAGTATAGGGGGTGGCAATTGTATTTTGTAAATACATTATACATAGTGTACATATGGTTTTTAGGTCGAGTCGTATACGTGTGTCAATATTTTTTTTATTAACTCACGGCCACGGAAAATTATGTAATTAAATATATCAGGAATAAAATATTTTTTATCTTAGCGAAAAAGCTGTTTGTTATAAGACGTCCTTGTGACTTACAGGGAATCATGATGATGATGATGAACGAGAAGTTTGAATGTGAACTGGATGCAGCCATAGTTGCTGTGCCGAAACAAGGAGAGGCCATACTGAATGTCATAAAAAAGTTACAAACGTCGCCTGATACGTATTTGAAAGAACCAAGGGACGGGGACGAATTTGATAAATGTTTAACACCTCTCCTCGATGTACATGATCGCTTCACGGCCAATACTGGAACAAAACTTTACCAATATATTAATTCGTATGCGAATATCACTGAAGCCACGCGCATCGCAGTCCTCATGGATAAGGTGATGCGCCTAACGGAGGACATCTATGATATTGTCCTCCGTTGTGAGGAACTCTACAAGAATATCGTAGAGGAGTACCGCCCTAATGTGACACCGGCCGTCCACAGTCGCCACCTCGCCCGGTCGTTTTCATTTCTCGAGATACGTGTGCTAATAGAGGACATGCAAAATTATGTACAATTATGCAAGAAACGTGCTGTGAAGAAGATACAAACTGTATAAATGTTTTATCGGTCAAAGTATCAAAGACTTTTCTTCTTGACTTTTCCATATTTAGATATATCGGATGTGTAACACATTGCAAATCCTCACTTGTAGAGGTCGTGTAAGAAAACACACGTTTATGTATA
This sequence comes from Sipunculus nudus, assembly GCA_026874595.1. NCBI lineage: Eukaryota > Metazoa > Annelida > Sipuncula > Golfingiida > Sipunculidae > Sipunculus > Sipunculus nudus. The sequence goes on from CM049318.1 coordinate 35,158,868, forward strand.
TATGTCATTGGTATTCTTTTGGTATTCTTTTTTACCTCCCAATATAGGGGTGGTGATTGTATTTTGTAAGTATACCAGGAATAAAACATATTTTAGTAACATAATAACTGCTTTATCGTGTCTGTTAACACACAGAAAAAGAGAGAGGTGATGCATGTCAAGATGACTGGAAAGGTTATGCGTGGTGTACAAACACTGGAGATATGTTTAAGACCTGTCCTCCCTTTATGCGGTTGATAAGTATTTGTAACGTAAACATACAGACCGACACAATAAAATAGTCCTTTCTGCTCGTTTGCTGTCCAACATGGACTCAAACCTGTCAAAAGAATTTGACCATGCATTGCTGGTAGATATTCCAGCTAAAACACGTGAGCTAAATGACTGTATTAAGTCGTTCCTGTCCACACCAGACAGATTTTTCGTTGACAGCGACAGAGTGTTTCAGCTGACTCTGAAAGCACTGGTCGACGAAGACTGGTGGTGGAACGCGCGGATTCTCAAAGGACTTATGTTAGCGAAAAAGATATGTTTACAAAAGCGGTGCCAGACGGAACAGACATTAATTGCCGTGCGGATGGCGAAACTGTTTACAGAGTGGTTGAAGGATACCTATGACGGAACACTCAAACATACGGCAGACGCATACACGCGAGTTGTGCAGCACTACCAAAGTCACAGTCGGTTTAAAGGCCCTGTGCAGAAGAGGCACCACCAGAACAAGCAATCCATAGCCTCGTTTCAGTTTCTGCTTTGGAAACACAGGCAAAATTTGGCTTTCGAGCTGGGACAGTTTAACAACGATGGCTTGCACACACAAGTGACAAACGCGGACAGCAGCTCGTCTAAATAAGTCGGAATACGCGCACTGTAGGTCCCATCATCAACGTGTCCCAGTGTAAATGTTCAGTCTGTTCACGAAAGGTGGCTTCCAGTACAGGACACACACGCACGGACGGACGGACAGACAGACGAATATGATTGGCTTTTAAAAGAGCTCTGTTTCAGTACAGAAACGGATGTAGGATTTGAACTGAATTCGTTAAATCTCACCGTCGCTTTGTAACTCCTCTGCATTTGTGACATCAGTATATTCTGTAACGGCTTCGCATACCATATATCTTGCCAAATTGAAAACATTTGGTTACATCAATTCGTACTTGTGAATTCCAGGAATAATGCAGAGTGTTACATTTGATAACCCGTGTAATTGTTTGAGACATGGGAGAATGTACAGATAACATAACAACACTTTCACGACTGTATTTGAATCTCATGTGATAAATGTGCAAAGCAACTGAGTGGTGGTGGAACCAGTCTGAGGACAAGATGATGCGGGCGGACATGATACATGAGAAAACACCAGAAACAGCAAACATGGACGTCTACTGTCTGCCGTAGAGGAGTACAGGGGGGTATTATTGCAGCAGCAGCAGCAGCAACGTCCCATCAGAAGACACATGAAGACAAAGATGCACTAAATATGTACAAATGGACAGATCGACTGTGGTTGGATGACACTTGTTTCTTTGTTTGTATTACAGAAACCCGTCATCCTAACCAATGGAGCCAGAATTAGTTTACCACTTTGAGGAGAAGGCGTGCGGAGAAATACAAACGTGGATGGCACAGTTGCAGAGGCACATATGGAATTACCGACATGATAATAACTCTTTTTTCGCCGCGAAGGACAGGAGGTTCGTGCGGCATGTCACGATGATGCACCATGAGATCGACTATTGGATGAGGACATGCACCATTGGGCTGGAACGAGCACGAAAAGTGTGTTTGGAAACGGGGCACACGACAGAACGGTCCGATGCGGCGTATCACCTGGCTCTCATAATGGTTAAACTCTTTGAGAAAATGAGCACAGACGATATACCTGAAATATACAAAAGATACAGACACGCGTTGCAGTTGTACGAAACGCACAGGATGTTCGGAAAGAGGGCCTACGCCAGGCACCGCGACAGGTATTCTTCAATAGGAGACCTGAACCTGATGCTGATCTCGAACATTCTAAAATTGCAGCTGGAACTATACTATTTTGATTCTGTCGGTTTCTTTAGAAAACCAAACTTCTAACGTGAAACCGCGGGAGCCTTACTGTACAGATGTATATATTTGTGGACTTTCCTATAACCGAAATAGACGTTTTTTCAAGTTTATGTTATTTTCCACACAGATACCCAAACAAGACTGTACTCCAGCAGAAGACAGAAGAAATCAAAACTGCAAAAGGTAATTCAATCTTTATTTTTATTCCAAATCGTTTTCGCCGACATCATGTAAATGGTTTACCCAGTGTACAGGTACACACTAACGGACCGATCCAACCGCTCGTTCTGTTCCAATTCTGAGACGTCCGTACCAGTACAGGCACGGATTCAAAAACACTTAAGGTATTTGTCGTGTACATCCGGAAAACGATAATCCATTTTTTGTGCGAACTGTAGATGGCGTCCAGTACAGGACTCGCACACTAACAGACAGACGGAAGTGCTGAGCGCTTTTCCACTTTGAAATCGTCTGTCCCAGTACAGGCACGGAAAAACGACGTATAATGTCTCGTTAGGTGAATCCCACAAAGGATAATCCAGCTTCCTGCGTTGGCCCAATGTGTCGTCCAGTACAGGACACACACTAACAGTCTGACGGAAACGCTCGGTCATTTTTCCCCCTGTTTTGTAAGCGTCCGTACCAGTACAGGTACAGATTCGACAATTGATGTTTGGTCGAGTAAATCTGAAAAACGAAATTCCAGTTTATGGTGAACTCCAATGTGGCGTCCAGTACAGGACACGTACACTCACTAACAAAAGCGCTCTGTTTTGATCACCTTATATAGACGTCCGTACCAGTACAGGTACGGAAACTTATTTACGTAAAAAAACCTTCTCATATATTCCACGAACCTAAATGTGGCGTCCAGTACAGGACACAGACAAAATATTGCCAAGTCCATATCCGTTTTTCGCTCTGGTTATGGTATCGTTCAGTGCTGCTGCTGCTCACGTTAGCCCGTTTGGTCTCCAACGAGACCAATTGCACTGTTGCCAAACGTCTCCTTATATACATAATTCCGCCTGTGACGTCATTCTATCAGACTCCATCACCTGCATCTGGTAGATACACAGTGTGTTTCCGGAATGTATATTCAACATGATATATATATATGTATATTATGTCTTTTTCGATATTGATAATACGTTTAGCATGTTGGCTAGGTACCAGTGATTCTGCATTGGATGTACCATATGTTCTTATAGAAGCACCCGTTCATGGCTCCTGTACTACAGGCACAATATTATATGTTTGATGTTCATGTTGCTTTGTCCATGTTGCTTTAGATTGTTTATGTAATTGTATATGTACCAGTATTCAGTTGTTGTTGTAATACATGTTACAGTCATGAGGGGGGGGGGCGGCCTCGGTGACGGGACTGGTATACAACACTTGTAACAGTAACAGTCGGTGCAAATTATGTTTCTAGGAGTTACTGCATGTCCCATGGCAATATGTGTGCATGTCAATCTTTCGTACCATGTACATAACAAAAACTGACAGCAGATACGATAAACACTGCGTTTCGGTTTTTGATGTATCATAAGGTGGGACCTGCATCAGATGCATCATTTGTGCAAGGCATCTCCGGTCTAGTTGCGTCCTGCCCCCCCCTCCTTTTTTTTTTAAATGATTTTACACTCTCTCCAAGTACAAGGGGAGATGTATTTCGCTTGGACAGTTAGCGTTGCGCTGACAGTAAAGGTGGATTTTGCGCTCGTTTCAGACAAATGATGCTGAGTGAAAAGACAAAAATAAACCCTGTGTACAATCCTAAACCACTGTACACAATGACAAAGGAATACTTATGCGAGCGGTACAACCCGCAGATATTTTGGTTTACCGTGCCGGACATAATATTAGACGAGTTGATAGAAACAGCTTCGACGACTCAATTTTGCAGGAAGTGCAACGCTAAGTGCACCGGCGATGAATTCATACGCGACATGTGCAAGGAGCCTCCCGTGCTGAGGTGCACAAAGTGCAAGGTCATAACGAGAGATATGCGTTTGCACGCGTCGTTTCACCGAGACGTCGACCTCGAACAATATAAGACAATATCCGAGTGGCCCGACATGATTTGCTGGGTGCACAGAGGTGCCCTTTACGTGTCCAGGTATTGGGGACCGACCCGGCCTCACGAGATCATACAGCAGCTGTGGTGCCGTGTAGACTTGCCCGACAAATCAAAGGACGTGAACAGACTTGTCAAACAGGGGAACTGTGTTTGTGCAACAGTACCTTGGCAGTTTGGTGTTTATGAGGCATATACAGATGGTGGTATGAGTGCACGAAGGAGGGTGACATGTCGACGGCCTCCGAAAGAATATTTCGGTGAAAGGGGGATGAAGCGCGCCAGATTACGCGTTAACCCTTTACAATAAACATTTTCTGGAATAGGAGGTGCCGCGTGTATATATTTTGTAAAATGAAGAACCATATGTGGTACGAGCAGCAACTGTATGAACATGTGTTATAGCCATATTTGGAAAGGTGACGATGGACAATTGATTGAAGATATGTCATTGTTTTGTTTTTTCTAGAGCAGAGATTGCATCAACAAACATCGACCCGCAGACACCGCTGATGTAAGTATGCACATTTGACATTTTTACCTTTGTGTACGGTTTGTGGTTGTTTTATGTTTTCAATCAGAATATAATGATCGGGTACAAATGGGCTGATAACGAGACGGAATGGCAGACGAAGGAACGCACATCTGACAACAATTAATTATTGTAGTTTTTAGTCTGCGTCCCTGTACTGGGCCGTAATAATGATATGTTTTTTGATGTGAAAGAAAAGCTTGTATAATTATATTATGTATCTGATATATGTATCTGATATTGTTGCATAATCAGTTTATGTGATTAACCAATTACCACTGGCTCGTGGTAACCTCCAGTTATGGTATATACGTGTGATAAACAGGGATTAACGTCAGTAAAAAATTAATGCATGGCATGCATATCTTCTCCATCCTATTTAAATGAGACATAGAGAGAGAGAGAGAATTTGTATGATCTGTTTATGAGAGTTTGTGTTTCGTTTGTAGAAAGATGACATACTACAACGTAACTGTTGATGGCATCGGGTGCAAGCATTTCATCCTGGACACAGAGAGTCCAATCTCTATGGTTGACATGAAGGTGTTTCTACCACAGAACTTCTGGTACACCCCGATGTGGGACGACATTCTGCACAAAGCATTATTAGTGCGAGAGCCGTGCAGAGCTTGTGGGGGTGCCCACAGAGGGGCCGCAGTACACCCATATAAAAAAAGAAACGTACAAGTGCTCTTCGAGGACGCACTGGGGCAATGTTTCTATAATAATGTGGACATGAACATTGTCCATGATTGGAAATTCCCCAGTGCGTCAGGTGTACTGGGACGGGATTTTATTGGGAAATTCATCTTCACCCCTCATGTAAAAAGACCCGCCTTGTACCAGAAAAGGAAATTTACAGAGCGTTGCCCGGACGTGTGGGGGGTGATTGAAAATTGGGGTTAAAGTGTAAAAAAAAAAAAACTTATGAACTGTGGTAAACTTTAATTGAACATTGGGTTGGAAATGTCAATAGACTTTGTAAAAACTTTGTAAACTTTAATTGAACATTTTAAATTGATTGTATATATCATCTCTATATAAATATTGTACAGGAGTAACATGTATATATTACAGTTTATCCGTATAAAAAAAAGACACATACAAATGCTCTTCGAGGACGCACTGGGGCAATGTTTCTATAATAAGGTGGATATGAATGTTGTATATGACTGGAAATTCCCCAGTGCGTCGGGTGTACTGGGGAGGGATTTCATTGGTAAATTTATCTTCACCCCGCATGTGAAAAGACCTATATTGCACCAAAAACGTAAATTCACAGAACGTTGCCCGGAATTATGGGGGGTGATTGAAAATTGGGGTTAAAGTGTAAAAAAAAATATGAACTGTGGTAAACTTTAATTGAAATTGGGTTTGAAATGTAAATAAACTTTGTAAAAACATGGAAAACTGTAATTGAAAATTGGGGTTGATAATACCAAAAACGTATTAAAAATTGGTAAACGTTTCATCTCCTGTACAATGAAACGTTCAATATTTCAAATGTTTGTATATGTCATATTTTATAGCTTTTTCTGTATATATTGTATACACCAGATCTGTGTATCTGTTATGTTATCAGAATAAAGGTCATTGTATATTTGATACAGGGTATGTTATTTTGTTTACGTGTGTGTAAATGGACAATCCTTTTAACATGTGGTTGATGCTGAAGGAATCCAAAGGGCCGGCGGCGGGCTGGCAGACGCCCTTGGGTTTCTTCACCATCACCACAGATCACCAAGCAAGCAGCAATTATCCAAGACGTCTAAAAGATGACAAGAAAGCTGGAGCCGGAGGGCGGGCGGGCAGATGCTCCGGCTTTCTTGTCATCTCTCAAAAAGAACCCAGAACGAGTGTCGGAGTGATGGTCCCCGCCGCCCTCACCGGCTGAAACCATCGCCGGATGTTCAGGTATGCTGTGTTTTTTTTTTTTGCAGTGCATGTACGTTTTTCATCAGGATATGTAGTCATGTTTGTGTACAAAATAATATGTTCTAAGATACGTACAGCGCTGTCGGTGTGTTTCTGTTGTAAAGAAACAGTAATTATGTTTTATCTTAGTTTGTATTGACTTGTCATCTGTTCTCTTCTGTTTACGTATGATGCTATGTCATCACAGGCAACATTACACATACATACCATGTACACCCCCCCCCCTCTTCTTTTGCCATAACACGTCTCATGTGTGTTTCCTTATCATTTCAGAGCGATGGAACAGACTGAACATTCCGACAGTTCGTCCATAGAAGAGGAGGACGTTATATACATCGGCACCGAACGCCAGCGGAACGAGTCGGAAGCGTTAAGCATCAGAGGCTTGTTTCTGAACTACATGGAGGTTGAAGATGCTCTGAGCCTCCGTGTTGATCTCCTCGCTTTAGCCACAGACGTCAATCTGATAGATCTGCCTACGCTGCTGCCACACAGGGATGACCTCAAGTACGTGCAGTCGTATAGGGAAAGTGGAAAATCGGAAGCGCGCTCCATTACCACTGCTTTATACGTGAACTGTTCTTTGTTCAATGTAAACATATTGGAGCTATACCACAGGCTCTTCCAAAGAGGCATGTCCGACGCATGTGCCCTGTTAAGCGAGGTATTTGAAATCGGCATATTACAAGACTGTTTCAACAATGTGGTCCCGCACCGTTACTACCCGATCGTGTTGGTGTCTGATGACGATGAACACATCATGCGGTTTACACAGTGTGAAGAAGAACAATTCATGCCGGGAGACGGATACAATGACGTAACACGTCCTGAGCCGCATGCGCAGCAAGAAGGAGGGGCGGAAAATGCAGACCAAGCGGACGAGGATGAGGAAGGTTTGGATGCGCGGGAGGTTTCAACAGAACGTGAATACCAACGCGTACGTGAGGCTGTTTTAGCGTATATCGAGAAAGACGTTTGGTATGAGCCGGAGTTCAGGATCGCATACACCCTGTTTGATGCCACGCAATGGGACAGCTTGGTGGCCGACCTTGTCGGAAGTATACGTTTAACTAGGCTTTTAATGAAATTACTAAAAAAACACGGTATGATAGACGCCTCCTTGAGCAAAACTGAAGTCGAAGACATCTATAAGAAACAGGACATCCGACGCGTGCTTGGTCATATCTATCGCCCTGGGGAGACAACACGGAGGAAAGCATTTAAACGCCTGTTACTCCTGAGGTTTTGCGTCCAGGTGGCGAGGCAGACAGATGCCGATAGGTGTCTCCAGGATTTCCTGCCGGCAGAGATGGACTTTAATCAACCAGGTCGTGTTTCAGGGATCACCGGTTCACATAAATGCAACGTAGCGTTGCATCCTGACATGAATTGGAATGGCCGCTTTCCCAGGAGAAAAAGGCGATATACCACAAGGCCGTCATCACCCGCCCCGTCTTCGACCTCGTCACAATCGCGTACTGAGAGCCCGTTTGATGCAGGTCGGGAATTATTGCAGTTGATGAATTCCATAACAGCAACCAACCCGCCCCAAAATGTCGCTGACGACACAGACGCCTCTGATCCATTGACTTCTGAACGTCGACCTCCCGTGGACCCTGCGCCTTCATCGGAACATGATACATCAACCCAGGGAGGTCAGACCCGATCTGATAACATTTTGCCTGCACCCAAAAGGTTAAAGCTTCGACACGTCAGGACGGGCGCCACCGAAGCAGCGATGTTTCCTCCATATACGGGTGGCAATGCGGAAACAGTTTCGGCAGCACCTGACACATCAATCCGTTCGGCGACAGTTTCTACATGCAGAGGTTCGGCAAACGTTTCAGATCCAGGCGTTGTCGTTTCCAGTGTGGAGGAGCAGCTCGCACACGCTCAGACCATGATTGCCCAGCTTCAAAGTAATGAAAGGGATGCCCAGGAAAGGCTAAGTCGCTTCCGGTGTCCAATTTGTTTGGAGAACACCGTGGACTGTTTCCTAAAAAAATGCGGACACATGTTTTGTCACAGATGTATAATGGCGGTGTTCTCCTACAATGAAAATAGAAACGGCTTTCAAGCGTTGATAAATCGCTTGCGCGACAACATGTTCCGTTCCACGTCCCGTTCCACGTCCCGCGAGGAGGTCCATTGTCCGACATGCAGGGTACCCAACAAACGCACTGATGTGGTGAAGATATACATCTGGTGGGTGGCGTGTCGTTTTGTAAATATGTTTTGACCGTCCATCTGTCTGTATGTGTGTTGGTGTTAATATACTTGTTGTATATTGATATATATATATAAATATATATAAATATATATATAAACAATATATATATGTTGTAATATGATAGTGTTGTGTCGTTATACATATGTGTTTATTTATTTCAGGGTCAAATGGGACATTCCATCCGAGCATCTGGCAATGTTTCACATGTTTGCATGATTTGCTGCCCCCCCCCCCCCCTCACAGGTTTTGTTCTTCTTCTTATACAAGTGTACTTTTACATTATCATTTGCTTATGTTCCAGATGAACCCAAAAGCGATATGCAGATGCTACATGTCAACGCGAAGAGAGGGGCTGAAAGTATGCATTCGGTTAGACGGCCGAATTGATAAATGCCTTAAAGTGAGACTGGAGCGTATACAGTCACCTTGCCGGATTGACAAATGCCTGAGAGTGAGTCTGGAGCGTGTACGGGCACCCGGTACAAAAAAACACAATCATACATCCGAGCGACAGTTCATGTTCACATCTGATATGCAACGGAAAATTCATCCAAAGCTGCGCTGGAAGCCTGCAGAGTTGTTAGGTTTTCTTATAAACCTGTACCCGTGACCATTTCCACGCACGTTGTACAAACAACATTTTATCGAAAAGGTACATATATATATATTTATTATATATATATATATTGTGGAACAATTCGCTGTCGTCTGTCACGCTTCTGTATATTGTGGGACAATTCGCTGTGACTACACATGACCTTTATGACATTTGCACGCTTGCCATGTATGTTTATCGATGATATGAAATATATCTGATATATGTAAACCTGTATAAATGTAAATTGTTTAAGTGAACGGAATATATTTATGTATACCTGACAACATGTCTCATTATTCATTTCATGTTTCCGTGTGTATGCAGATGTATGTGTGTGCGTTTATGTGTAAAATGTGCTTTGCTTGCGGTGTGTTGGGGTATGTTTTACGATCGCCCTCATCACCTGAAGAAATATTAGAAGATTACCAATCCTTTGTGCAGATATATACGTGTGTGCTTATATGTAAATGTGTGGTTTTGTAAGCTGGTGTACAGTGTACGTTGTTATAGTCCACATAGCCTCAGGAAATATGAAAACGTACCCGGCCTTAATATCAGACATTGAACGACACTATCCCTTTGAAAAAAAAAATTGTAACACGAGGAAGACAGACATCCAACATACGCTAAAGACAGACATCCAACATACGTGAAAGACATACATCCAACATATGGTTTTAAAACAAAAAATAAAAACATCGGCAAGGGTGCATATACTGCCATCTGGCGGTGACTGTGCTATATAAACAGACACGACACGCCAAGTAGATATAACGCAACAAATAAGTAATGCCGAGTGGATTGTCTGTTATGAACACGAACAACTGACGTGATAGACAAAACTTACACAAAGAAAATTGTATAGATGACAAACAGATGGAGAATAATGTATCATGAAGGTGCTGGCGGGATTCGAACCCACAACCCCTGGCTTCGGAAACCAGTGCTCTATCCATTGAGCCACAACACCCACATCAATGTGCTCACACATGACGTAACATGTACATACTGATGGCTGACGAAACCAGAAGGTTATAAATGTTTATGTTAAAATAACAATCAACTGCGCACATTTCTTACAGCGACAATGTTCCGGATTTGAGAAGACGGGGGGAGAGGGGAAAGGGGGGGGGGGGCAAGTGTGAAACGGAAGACGCCGAGAGAAGGAGTTGTTATGTAACAATCATAATCATAAACAACAAACACACCTGCACATTCATGTCCGTTTATTTGAACTTTGCCTGATGTAAGCTGTGTATTCCCCAAGCCAAAAAAAAAAAACGGATCGACATATTCATCTTTCTCCCGCAAACCAGGTGCCGTTTATAACAACGGATACACCCCTCCCTTGTAAAAGGGGCGCTCAATGTCCAACTCTGACCTCCAGTCTGTGAACAAACATGTGACCCGATGTTTGACCTTTGACCACGGTGTAAAATCCACATCTGGCAATATATTCTGCAATTCCGCCATCAGCGACTCCATCAAATGCCAGCGCGCCATTGGCGCATTTGACACGAAATCTGCGAAATCATGAAATGTCTCCACATCGTTGCCGCAATTTACAGGCAGGTACTTCTCCATAAGGGGAGCTATTGCATCCTGTTTGTCCAGTTCGTCATATAGCTGAACAGAACGTTCACACGAGAAAGCGTCTTCAAAACGTTCACTCATGTCATATGTTGTTTCCAATGAACAGTCACAGCAGTGGCCATCCACGCCTTTACAATCACTGTCACAATCGCATGTCACGTGAAGCAAGCACTTGCATTTATCACAGTATACATCGTTGCTACTTTGACCTGGACCTTTTGTGACACATGCATCCATGGTTCCTTCGTCCATGTACAGGAGTCCGTCACACAGCCCCATACACAAGTATCTATCATCAGTACAAATAGATACACGTTCACATCGTCACGTCGCTTCATCGTATTTATCATCATCATTGCAGTGAGAAAGTTTGTGTGATATGAGGCGGGCGACCAGTCGGTGAATGCAAGATTGTTATAACGGAAGGGGGCAAAAGGGGGGGAGGGAGGGGGAGGTGGTGGTAGTGGCAGAATCCATATTTTGTGACACGAGGACAACCGTCTCACACATTCATTAACACGTATACGTGTAGACGAGAATGACAATATGTAACATGTACCATAAACGTTTATTTCAGGTTATTACATACCAAGCAGTGGTTTAATCACATGTGCATATATGGTCATGAATGTTCTGTTATCGCCACCAAGCAGAAACGTATCATAACAACCAATTACGAATGTTTATATGAACATTTCCCACATTCCAAGCAGAGGTTTATTCACATGTGCATATAAGGTCACGATTGTTCAGATAACAACGTACGGGTTATTTTTTTTCCGGTTACTCTGCAGGAATGTGATGTAATCGGGAAACAAGACCTGCACGCCTGACAAACTGAGACCACGTTCGATTGTTCCACCTATCTGTCCGTATCCTGCCTCGCGAAAGATAACCGCCAGTTTGTTCCAGTACCACAGCGGAAGTTTTTCAAGGTAAGTCAAAAAAGTCAAGCGCCTTTTAAACGCTAATCCGGTGATGAGAAACAGTTTATCCCTTTGAAACTGGTTCATTATATGCAAGTCTACGCACAAACGCGTAACGACACAGGACTCGTCCATGCACAGGATGTCATCCCGGATAAACAGGGGACGTATATATACAGCCATGAGGACACCAAGGTCTTTCTCGCCGCCTGTGGATGCTCTTGGACATGTGTACCGTCGGGAACGAAAGAATGCCTCCAGCCGAGACAGTTTTTTACTGTAAGCAGGATCTTGTACTGTTTTATTCATCTTATGATCCGCAGTCGGGGCCCGCGGCAGGCTCTGTATGGCGTGTCGCATGACCACGTTCCAAAAAAAATAATACACCTGCGATTCACCGGTTTTGCAAAATAGCTTCATGGCCTCGTCCATTTTTTCTAAATGGAACCGCCCTGCCAGATGACTAAGCAGCATGACGCCGCGTACTTTGGCACGTTTTTCTTGCATGATGTTTTCAAACATCGTACGATCAAGGAAACCGAGCTGCAACATTATATTCCAAAGGGGGGATGTCACCTTCGTGTGGATTTTCTGAGCCAGTGTGGGTATCTGACGTCCCATGTACCTCATTACAGCTTCGTTGTTCGCATACACCTCAGACCGGATATGGGCCATCTGTGACAGAACAGAGAGAGAGAGATAGAGATAGAGAAATTACAGACAGGGTATCATGTAAAAATGACCATCAGACCTTGCACGCCAACATTTCAAACCCTGCGTACAGGCACATCCATACCGCAGTTTCGCCGGCAAAACTCCGATTCTTGCATGCGATACATGAAAAAGGAGACGGTAGTGAAAGTTACATCATTTATTCCGAACTAACTGGTACAAGAATATCTACTGCGCTATCATCCAAACTGTTACAAACAATATATATCAAAAACTGTCTTATAAACTATGAAACCGATATATGTAAGGCATACACGGACAAAATATTTACAGTAGGTACACATTAAACAAAATACATATCAAGTGCGATCTATGATAAAAATAAGACAAGTTAACTAAACCATAACATGTACCTTGATTGTACGTACGTGGTATTAACAAATGGGTATTAAAATGCGATCATATAACAAAAGTTCTCTTGGTCAAAGATACCACATATATCCTGTACACCACACAGTGTGTACCGCCCTTCACAGGGGCAAAAAATGTACATTTCTTGGTTGAAATGATTTTCTTTACTTTGTGTTCCTTTTTTTGTTCCTTTTTTTGCCACGCATCTTGCGTTTCTTGATGACGCGACCTGTTTTAACTGTTGTGGTTTTAGGTTGATCCTGCGCAGTAGAAGTCACGCGGCGTTTTTTCTTCCTCGCTATTTTTTCCGCTTTTTCTTCTGCGATACATATGGCCTCATCATTTAACCATTTCAAATAATCCGCGAGCCTGTCCCAGTTCAAGCGGTGGTCCTGCAGAGCTTCATATGGTACCCATTTGGTCGTATTATCCAGTGTGTCAATCATATCAATATAAAGGGTCTCCACCCAATCCATGTACCCTGACAGTTTACATAGAGCTGGGTACACCAGATCCTGGCACGGCATGTCTGTCAGTTCGTCGACGGTTTCATACATCTGCATATACGTATTCCAGTATTCCCTATCGTGCACAAAAACGTCTCTTTCGTTTCGTTCATCCCAGGATTCTTCCTCGAATTGTTTGATGTACCCTGGATACCGCGACATGATATCAACCAACAGCCTCGTCTTTAATGAGAAATCTTTCAAAACCTGGCACTCTCCTTCTTCATCGGGTGATTCTTGTACACGTTTTTCCGCATCATTGGCCAGTTTTAGGAGCGCCTCAGTGTTTTTCTTTAACGCTTCTCTAGCTGACGTTTCGTGCATCAGTCGGTACTTGTTTCGGGTTTCTTCATCAGATGAGTCATCCGACGAGTCATCCCATGAGTCATCCGATATGTCGGAATCTGGGGTGTTGGCTTTTACTTGGTAGTTGAGTGAACAGTCTTGGTGGTCTGGGTCGTCCGTTTGATGGCGCGGGGCGTCCACCATGTCAGTCATTGTTTGGTCGCACACTTCTGTCGTTTCCATTTTCGTAACGGGCGTGCTGCAATATACACAAACGCATTAAGGGCAGGGTATCAGGAAAATGACAATCCAAGCTAGCACGCCAACATTCAAACTTTCTGCACAGTGAAACATTCATACCACAGTTTCGCCGGCAAAACTCCGATTCCTACATGCGACACATGAAAACGGAGACGGTAGTGAAAGTTACATCATTTATTCCGAACTAAACTGTTACAAACAATATATATCAAAAACTGTCTCATAAACTATGAAACCGATATATGTAAGGCATACACGGACAAAATATTTACAGTAGGTACACATTAAACAAAATACATATTACGTGAGATGATAAAAATAACACACACAATCTCAGTTAACAAAAACCATAACATGTACCTTGATTACACGTACGTGGCATAAAAAAATTGGATATTAAAATGCGATTATATAACAAAAGTCCTCTTGGTCAAAGATGCCACATATATATCCTGTACACCACACAGCGTGTACCGCCGTTCACAAGGGTCTAGTTGACGCGACCTGTTTTAACTGTTTTGGTTTCAGGTTGATCCTTCACGGTAGAAGTCACGCGGCGTTTTTTCGCTAATTTTTCCGCTTTTTCTTTTGAGACACATATGGCCTCATTATTTAACCATTTCAAATAACACGCGAGCCTGTCCCAGATTATGCTGTGGTCATGCACCACATAATATGGTATCCTTTTGGTCGTACGTTCCAGTGTGTCAATCATATAATTATAAAGGGTCTCCACCCAATACATGTACCCAGAAAGTTTCAATAGAGCTGGGTACACCAGGTCTTGGCACGGCATTTTTGTCAGTTCGTCTACGGTTTCAGACATCTGCTTAAACGTACCCCAGTATTCTCTATCGTTCACGGATACTTCACTTTCGTTTCGTCCATGACAGGATTCTTCCTCGAATTGTTTGATGTACCCTGGGTACCGCGACATGATATCAACCAACAACCTCATCTTTAATGAGAAATCCATCAAAACCTGGCACTCTCCTTCTTCATCGGGTGATTCTTGTACACGTTTGTCCGCACCATTGGCCAGTTGTAGTAGCGCCTCAGTGTTGTCCTTTAACGCTCTTCTGGCTGACGTTTCGATAATCTGTCCCCACAGATTTCGGGTTTCTTCATCCGACGAGTCATCGGATGACGACGAGTCATCCGATATGTCGGAATCTGGGGTGTTGGCTTTTCCTTGGTAGTTGAGTGAACAGTCTTGGTTGTCAGGGTCGTCCGTTTGATGGCTCGGGGCGTCCACCATATCAGTCATTGTTTGGTCGCACACTTCTGTCGTTTCCATTTGTAACGGGCGTGCTGCAATACACACAAAACGCATTAAGGGCAGGGTATCAGGAAAATGACAATCCAAGCTAGCACGCCAACATTCAAACTCTCTGTACAGTGAAACATCCATACCCCTGTTTCGCTGGCAAATCTCCGATGCTTGCCTGCGGTACATTAAAACGGAGACGGAAATGAAAGTTACATCATTTATTCCGACTAAATGTTACAAAGAATGTTTATGCCGATGGTTATAAAAATTAACAAACAGTCTCATCATCACCTAACAAAACATACACCAGAAATCAAATACATCACAAAATTATATGTTACATTTTTTTGGTGGTTATATGAATATCAAACAACCTAACGCTTACATTATACATCAAACCTACTTCTATGAGGCACATATTGTTAAAATATTTACATCAGGTACACACATGTAACTGTACGAAATATGTTGAAAATACAACAAAATATATGTAAGCAAAATATTATATGTAAACAAAACTGTAGCAGACTCTTGGATTACAGGTACGTAGCAGTAAATATGGACAAAAAAAGAAAGAATTACATTACAAAACAGTTCTGTACAAAGGTATTTATGCATCGGGCAGTCTTGGTGTGAAAAAGTTGGCTACATATTCACATCAGACCACACACTGAGTTCTGTCGTTTACGATCACGCATACTTTGTTTCCTTGCACGAGCAGCGGCATCTCGACCTCGACGTTTCTGTATCTCACACCATAAACCATCCTTACATTTACGCAGCATGTTGCACTTATACAATATTTTCTGCAGATCTCTTTGAGTATTCCGATTGTGTTGCAGCTCCTTTATTAAACAATTGTATTTCTGCTGTACACGGGTAAAGTACCGATGCAATAACAGCAATGCAGCGACCACGAAGCCATCGCAACGTGCGTCTTGCTTGTACAGTCTTCCAGAAATATAATTAAACAGCGTGTGATATGTGGCCTTAAACCAGCATCTATCGCTGAGGTACAAATCAGGGAGGCCGTGAAGTCCTGTCGTGTCGAAGATACGCACGTACACCTCTAACATTAATGCAACCCGGCGGCAATCAAACATGTACATCTTATGTATAGCTGATGTAGACCTTTTGGCACGTCTTTCGTAGATATCCGCCAGCCGTCTCAACTGTCGGCAGACCCGTCTATCAAATATATCCTGTATGTCCGTCATCGTGCCAACACAAGCTGCAAACAGATACGATACCATTTACTGATAATGTCAATGTATACAACAAAATCACGAGAGCAAAGGAAATATTTGTACATGTCTTTGTTGAAATATGTCTTTGTTGATGAAAGTTTTTCTTTTGTTTACTTTTTGTTATTTTTTCGGCCACGCCTCTTGCGTTTCTTGTTGACGCGACCTGTTTGAACTGTTTTGGTTTTGGATTGATCCTGCACGGTAGACGTCACGCGGCGTTTTTTCTTTCTCGATTGTTTAACCATTGCCTCTTGTACCTCATCTGATACCTCATGATCTAACCATGACTGACATCGCTCGAGTTTTTCCCAGTTCCAACTGTGGTACTCCCGCACAAAACACGGTGCCACTAGTACCACAGGAAGTTCCCCTTCGGGTATGCAGTCACGCAGCCTGTCCTGCATGTCTGTGTAAAGGATCAGGATCGCCTCTATGTAAAAAGATAATATACCGAATGCATCATACACCAGATCCGGGCACGGCGTTTTTCTCATTGCGTCGATGATAGCTTTCATTCTCTTGTACGTCAGTTTGTATGCACCGTCTTTCACGACGCGTTTCCCATCTGTTGGTCCAACCATGGCATCTGCCTCAAACTTTTGTATATGTCCAGGGAACTTTGATATTACATCAATAAGATTTTTGGTCTTATCAGCAAAGTCCTTTAAACCCCTACACTCTTCCCTACACTCTTCATCATCATCAGGCGATTCTATGATTCGCTTTTCGGCAATGTCTACCAGATCCTTGAGTTCTTGTATGCGGTCCTCCATTTCTTTTTTGACCCACATTTCGTGCTTCTGCCGGAAACTCATTGGAGGGTCCTGATTGGCTGGGTCGTCCCCTGGAGGGTCAATTTTCTGTTCCTCTTGTGTTTGGCCGATAATTAGACTGTCCTGGTTGGCCTGCCCATTCATTGGAGGGTCCGGGGCGCTAATCTTTTGGGGGCTCATCTCTCCGCTAACTTCTGTCGTTTCCATTATCGTATCGGGTGTGCTGTAATAATCCATAAACGCCATTAAGGGAAGGGTAGCAGGAAAAATACCATCCAACTTAGCATGCCAACATTCAAACTCTCAGCACAGTGAAACAACCATATCACGTGATTCATGAAAAAAACTAAAAGACATTAATACAACTTACAATCATTTATTCTGATGAGATAATACAAAACTTGAATAATACAAGATACGACAATCACGTATTCTAATTGAGGGAATACGGGGATATTAAGATCGATATACTGATCACACTATCTACTGTCACTTACAAAAACCAAACATCTGCAATGGGTAAATATATTGGTATATTTACATGTTTATCCACAAGTCCGTTCAGCCATAAGTCCTTTTGTAAACATAACACTGTTACTTTCTTCCATTTTCGTCCGCTGCAGCCTTCTTCTCTAACCATAAAGCCCAACCTAATATTAACACCCCCTGTGCGAACTCCTCCCAATGGTGATGGTGCCACATCATTTCAGATGGTATCGACTTACAGTGAACCATGCTCCTACGTATGTAAAGGGTCCTGACCCATAACATGTACGCCGACAATTGACATAAGGCCAGCCACAATATATCACTGCATGACCTGCGACGCATTACGCCGACGATGGAATACATCTTCTTGAACGTCTTTACGTATCCGCGATCTATTACGAAGCCGTTATGTTCTTGTTGTCCATCCCTTGCCTCAAAGTTTTGAATGTACCCAGGGATCTGAGATATTACGGCAATCAGATCCTTGATGTATGTAGCGAACTCTTTTAAAGCCATACCCTCATCTTCATCATCGGATGATCGCTGTTCTGTATCCTTGACCAGTTTCGATGATCGCTCTTCCGCCTCCTTGGCCAGTTTCGCCATGTCGTCTAACATTTGTTTGCCCACTATTTCATGTTTCTCTGGGTCGTATTCATCTGGGGAGTCATTCACGTTCATTCTTAATGAGTTCATCTTTTCGCAAATGTCTGTAGTTTCTATGAATGTATCGCGCGTGCTGCAATAATTATAACGCGACCTGAGTAATGATGACACATATAACCCCTATGTAACAAATACAAAACCAATGTCACTGTCTATTACGTCGAGTCACAGTATTAATTGGTTCACGTCGTGCCGGCCATGATTATTGGATACATGTAACAAAGTCCGGATATGTCTGCCACAAATCAGCCAGCAAGCAATGTGTCATCTGGTTCATTTCTTGGCATTGCAGTTTATGCTCATCAACGACACATACTAATGTTTGCATGTTTTCTATAACGAGTACGTATCTCCGGTGTACAGCGCACAACCGCTTATACACCGCCCAAAGTGCTTTCACAACAAGCTCAGAACATGACAACGATAGCACGTTATTTGCGATACACGACAGGTCCGCAAGTATTTGATCCATATCCATATTTTCACACGGATACGTTTGGTATGATATGACACACCCCAACAATTGATCAAAGCACTGTTGGAACATAGAAATACATTCTACATATTGCTTTAACGTCGTGTCATTGTCGCTGTTTGGAGTAATACGTAGACACGTTTCTGCAGTTAATTTCAACTTTCCAAGTACATCTTCCACAAGAATATCGTTGTGTTCCATTGTCAGAACTACAATTACATACAAACGACATCATCACGACGTCCTGCACAATTGTCCATGTGTTATGTCTATATCGTGTTGATGACCGATATTTACATTCAGTTGTAGGATGTTGAATCTCTTGTTTTACTTGATGCAGGTACGTGTAGTAACACGTCAATATTCCGCCGCCGTGTAAATTATACTGTGCATGATTACGTAGTAACAGGATGTCGTTAGATTACCGTCACCATATAAATATGACTGAGTATTATTATAGTACTATTAATATTTGTTTGTCAACATTATTTACAAACTGTCAGAAATACGGTCTGTACAATAAGATTTCATAAACAATATTGTACTCACATTTAGCTGTGATATCCGGAACGATTTGTGTCTCTCTTCTTTATATGTCTTCGCTTTGCTCTGCAATAAAACAACAACACCGTAAGAACACACAGTCACCATTGATAATCTACAACAGGAAACGACAACCACATATGGTGAATGCCAGTATCCCTATCACAAACCATATTCAAATCATTACATTTATCAACTGCCCCCTGAAATATAAATGACAAGGTACTCTTCCAATGCTGGTCAGCACAAACAAAACGATAACAATGAAAAGAAAAACAAATATAAAGCAACAACTTAACAGCAACTGCAACTCAACAGGCATCAAGGCGTGTGCCTCACTGACCTGCCAGCATCGATTGGAAATATGCGCCGACAAACGTGTTAACCAGGAAATGAAACAGCATTATGTGGGTTTCTCTGTCCGGCCGGTTCCGGTTAAGAATGTTCCTGATGAACACCAAGATGTGATCTCCTGTCTGCCTGGGGTTGCTGTTCGGGGTAGGGTCGAACACGTGTGACGTGTAAGGGAATAATGACATGAATAATGTCACAGTTGTCGTCAGTAGCTGGCGCATCTGGTCCGACATCTGAACATTCCCTTGAATCATACGTTCCAGGTACGTTTCTGGCCTGTACGGCACCAGAGGCAGGTTTCGGCGAAAGTTCACCGGTAAACCGTCAACATGCTGTTGCGCATTATACTGCGCACCCACGGGCAACAAAGGCGACCACTGGCCTTGTAAGGTACCCGGAACATAGTTGCCTTGGGGTCGGGCTGGTGCGCCGTTCGGGGGCTGTGCCACTACAACCAAAGGCAACACTGGTTTTACAAAAACCGTTGTCATATATCACATATGACATTGCCGAACAGTTGGATCAGAATGTACATCAATAAGAGATGAACACCTTTTACAGTGAACTAAATGTGTTGAACGATAAAATAAATGTACTCACTTTTGATTTCTTGCTCGCTTTCTGTTGTGAATATTATCTTTATTCTTCACTCGCTTCTTCTGTCTATCCTTCACGCCTGTAAATTGCTTCAGTGAAGTCCTATACTGCTTCTATACTAGTATCCGTGTGCTACGGTATAAGTCCCTTGCTGCTGTTCACTTGCAGTGGTATGTCTCTAAGCGAGAGTGATTGCACTGTTGCGAGTAGGGTCCTTATATACACAATTTAGCTTGTGACGTCACACATACAAAGAGCCAGAGTGACATCCGGTGAAACCCTAAATGGTTCCGGAATGTGCACAGACCTACGTATTATTGTGTTTGTTGATATTATATAAATATATGAATATATATATCGGCATGTCTGGTCGGTAAGTGGTTCACGTGACAAAGAGGTAACGTGTATGTCTACTTCGGATGTACAACACGTGGTATCATAAGAAGCATGCTTTCAGAGCTTCAGTACGCCAGGCAGAACAGACACAATGACCAATGCTCATATGTCTTTGATTCCCGTTTGAATGAAGGTTTATAAGTGTACATGTCTTCAGACACATCGTGACATGTGGTCGTCTACCCATCAAAAATATGAACGGACATGATTCGCAGACGGATGCCGGTACCAAGCTCATAATAAAACCCACTTCTATCAGTCGAGGGATGCAGCCGGCGTGTGTGTGGATTTCTTAATGGGCTCACAGCCACACATAACAGTCAAGGATGAATAACAAATTTTATAATGGACACATATCCTGAGCTGCGACGTACATCAGATGCAACATGAGTGCAGCACACGTCTTGGTAGCAAACACCCCCCCCCCCCCTCTTTTTTTTCGCTGTTTGTCAAGCTTTCTCATAAATCTCGATCATTAGTAACACGTGCATGTCTTTGGTGTCTAAGTGCATTTGATATAGCCCAACGTCAATGAACGAACGTGTTTGGCAAGTTAAAGCACACAGAAGGCCTAACTGTCGCACGTCTAATACTGAGATTTCCAATTCAATATATTTGTCAATATGCGTCGGGTGTTATCTCCGCTCATGTGTTTCTCTGTGTGTTCTGGCAGCGTCAGCTGACCTCATACGTTCTCATAATATACACCTTCACCTGTAATAAAAGAAACACTCGGTCATACGTTATCTTTACTCATATAACACTCTGTAAAGTTTTATCAATAATATACTTCATAACAAAATGTGCACACGTATGATCACGGCTTGCTAAAGTCATACCCTTCTTATATCAGTACTGGCACATCTTTTTGTTCTATGGAAACTGTGGAAAAGCTCGGTAACATGGCATGTACAAACCTTTTATGCATCCGATACATGTTGCACGATGGTTGCTTGCGAATGCTTCCACCTGACGGATACCGATTGCCTCCCGGCGTGTCCGTCTTGTGCAACACATACTCTTTTCGTCCCACGCGACCCTCGCGTATGCATTTGACCTCGTCCGGCCAGTCCTTTTTGCACTTTTTGATTCTGTTCATATAAATAGATAGTCGCCGAGGACAACCAACACCAGATTTGTATTTGTCGAACAGCTCGACCGTTTTCACTACGCTCGCTACATACACGTCAGGGTTCATCACTTCACGCGGAGAGAACGTTGCAGCGGTTTTAACGATGTGTACCCTGTCCCACAGACCGACGTCTTTTCCGGGAGCCAATGTGCTGTAAAATCGCACGTATGGGTCCATTCTGGTATGCCTCGACATGATATTTTGTCTCAAGCTGACATCCCAGACATGATGCACGTTTGCAGCCCAGTCAATCGATGTGGGAGGTTCCCCGGAAATACGCACGTCATTATCTTGAGAGTCGTGCAGGGTTGCGATAAGTGTGACAGGGTGGTCTCCGTCCAAACTCCGTTTCAGCTTTACACCACCGGGCGGTGTACCTCTCCACTCGTACTTTTCAAGTACGGTAGTTCCGCGTCTGAGGCCCTCGGGAAAACTGGCATCTGACCAGACGGTGTATTTTCTCCCTGTGGCCCGTTCACGCTCCACCCAACAGTGGCCCAAAGCCCATTTGGGTTCAACTGCTCCGAATACTGCCCGCAGGCGCGAACGCTCAGGAAAGCAGGTCATCGCAAAAGACATCAGACCTTCCATGTCCAGGTATTCACAGAAAACCCGCCCTCCCGCGTCCGTGCACTGCACCGGAGCGTCCTGGTAGTACGCCATTGGAGGCTGCCTTTTGAGCCACGACCAAGCAGAATCTCTTTTGACCACCCCTTCCGGATCCCAACCAACGTACACCACGTTTAGTGCCACTGCATAAGGCGTCACGTAAAACGGTCTAAGACTGGCGGGCTCCATTGACGACCTCGATGCACGAACGGGCACCCAAACTAAGGCCAATCCGTGTTCGCATTGGATGTAACGTCCCACCATGAGGTGAACCTCCCCGCCTGCGTGATCGATTTCCTGTCGCCAGTCCCTTATGTCGAAAACAAACTGTGAAACTCGTCCTTTGCCGTCCGTGCAAACCCAGTACGTGTTAAACGTGGCGCCGGACAGTTTGAAAAATACAGTCTCGTGGAAGAGTCGGGGGACGCGATCTGACGGGTCAGTGTCAAAAGAGACCACCGCTCCGTCCTTGTGCGCCATCCCGAAATATGTACCCATGATGCCGTCGGGCCCTGTGTCATGAACAGCAAGATCGACCGGAGGCCACATGTCTGACATGTCTGACTCGTGTAATGGCAATACAAAGAAAACTGCAATTAATAAATGGACACGCGTCACATCATTACGTCACATGATCCGCACAAATAATGGACACGGTCGTCCAGTCACTACATCCGTCTATGTACAAAAAAGGTCACTCACGTTTTATTCGACTGGCACGCAATCCGTACGAATGATCAGTGTATGTGTCAATGGGTCCACCCAGTTGCTGTATTCGCTTCGCCAGCATCAGGCAGTGTGCAAGCAACGCTGCCCTGCAGCCCCTTATATACGTTATCTTGTTATGTCACGTGACTGACACATACACTGCTGACATGAGCGTGCGAGCGTAATTCATCCCGTTTTGGTGCACACGTGATTGACACGTTCAGGGAAAACAACATATCTCGTTACAAACTGAGTCACGACACATGGGGTCACGGCGTGTCTACAGTAAAGTTGCGCAATACCATCGAATGTTAATCATACAGCCCGCTTCCTTTACTCTATCATTTGTTTTTAGTGATTTTTTTTCGTAACGATTCCATGTACTGGTATTGGATGTATATATGTATAGTTATATGTATTTACGTAAACATGAGCAGTCTGTATGTGGCAACGTGTATGACACATAACATCTAAAAAAAACCACCTGACAATACAGCAGTCCTGCATCACACACATCAGGAAACACTCACGCAGACAGCCCCTGTCACGCTCAGACGTACCAGCACAGTCACGAGACGTGAACCTGTTACACCAAGAGTAAAATAACACAAACGCTATGCCTTTTCTAGTTACACAGACGTTTATTGAATGTACAGAAAGTGATGACATACGATATGTCATGTACAATATATATATAATATATGTATATATGAAATATATGGGTATATATAATATATGTATATATGAAACGAAACCAGATATGGAAGATATATAGCTTATACATGCATATCTACACAGCATATGTCAGTCAGAATCATATACATCAGTATGCGCCGTCTGAATAAATCAATCAAACAAAAAAAAAACATATGATACAAGTACGTGCTTATACAAGTGGTACTGCTTTGCATTTGTGCAGATTCCCGGCAGAGAACGTCGACAGAGGAAAAAAGCTTCCAACATCATGTGCAGCACATATATCGTTAACTGATATGGAAAAAAAATGAAATAAGGAATCCAAGTTGAAAACATTAGACATTAACACCTATATATATATGTATATACATCTTTCTATCTACAGATATCTGTCAATCATATATTTACATTCATGAACGTCAACCCATAAACATAAGCAGGTACATGTTACCACATCGCATATTCTATATAGAAACTGTGATGTCCCTTAACAAAACAGAACGAGGTATAATAATGTATAGATATGTGGCAGTAACGAAAATGTTAAACATACCACTCGTATTAACTAAAGAGGAAAGGGGTTTACAGAACAACGGATTCACCGTTTAGCGATAAGACATATATGATAAACATACAAACAAAAGAACGTAATTTGAAATAAAAGCAAAATAATCTGTGGCACGTGTGATCCTTGTTAGGGATGGATGAGACTATTATTCGTCTGACTTCTACCCGTGTGACCTTTCTGGCATGGGTGTCCCTCAATATAGATAAAATCTACGCCAGCAGAGCTCACAGGGTCATTGAAGTACACAAGCTCCCCTACCACGGCAAGGTTATAGTCTCGGCAGGGGAGTAATATGTTTTATTGTTATCATAAAAGATACATGACAGAAAAAAACGAAGCGCAGGTTTGACCGTGTCAGTCTGATGAGAACAAGGGACATAGGCACAGCAGACACTGCGCCCATCATATATACATACAGGGAAAACTATGTATGGGTAAGCAACATTAGCAAATAGAAAGGATGGAAGGGTTCACAAAAGAGTTGTAAACAAAAATATAAAAAATGGTGAGTACCATATTACAAAACAAAGCATTATATTGCTCCAAACACAGGAAAGGGATTGGGAATAAACAACTGATAGGCAACAAGAGTATAAGTTGAGAAAACAATTCTTTGGTAAGTAAAAAATTATGCATGACCTGAACCATGAGAAACGTGTAATGGGTATGTAAGACCAAGAGACAGGCTGGAAGTATTATCATAACTATAACGGTACGACAGCCCACGAACATACACCTTTCAAGGTAAGCATGACGGAAGGCAAAATGGAAAAGGGCACGCAAGGACAAAATGTTTGGTAAGAAACAAATATCAGCTGGAAGGATTTGGCGATCATTACAGAAGGCTCAAAAAAGACAACGACATATCTACCCACAGATTGTGCGTCGGACACATATATGACCAAACAAAAGAGGTCCGTTTTATAGGACGACGGATGATGTTCACGGATAGCATTCAAAGCAGCACATTGCCCATGAAAAAGGAAAAGTAATATGATAGCAACATGCCAACAGATCTGAAAATAAAATCGGGTAAGTAATACTCTACGAGGTAAAGACAAAATCTGATGGCGCCATGTTACATACGTAAATGTAGTGTTTAGGGTTCGGGGTAATTATATGTGGATGTACTGAATGCACTATATATAATATATATATATATATATATATATTTATATATGTATATATATTTATATATACAAAGAAACAAACTGCTTGGGAACAAGAGAAACAGGCATCAGCGACCTTCGTTAGCTGATGGATGTTTAATACCTGCAACAACATGCAGCGGCCTTCTAACATGGAGATTATCTTATATGACTTTGTGGAAGATACCTGACGGTCTTTGCAGAAAGTATCACAAACATGCAACTGGGAAATAAATCGACTTTTTTTATGTTAAATGTAAAGAATTATGTAGTGTGTGCTGAGAAGGACACTCTCACGGTGCTAATGCCGATCGTTACCAGATTCGTTTACTACATTATAACAACTGGAGGAGAGCGTGTCAGAACTGTAACATTGCTGCATTATGGGAAGAACCAATACCACCTGTATTTTGCACCGCGTGCCGGTCAACACAACAACTACAGAAGAACCTATAACACCCTAAACAATTTGGCTTGGAAGGAGAAGCAAAAAGGCCTACACGCGAAAGGGGATGGAAGAACAATCACTGTGACTGGCAGACAGTTGGATTCAGTGAAGCAACAAAGGATAAACAGTGAACCAACATGGAAGGTAGCTGTGAGATGGACAAGGTACAGGCTGTAAGAGACCCGGAGGACCTGAGCTATGCCAACACGCCCTCAGAAGAAAAACTGCCAATGTCTCATGCGTTCCGTTGTATTCGTATCCAACAATACCAAGATATCTGAGAACGGAACAGATATTATCGCTTACGAGAGAAGCAGATGAAAGGAACAACAGCAGCAACAACATCGTTAGCGATTCACATACATGAGGGAGTAAACAAAACACATAATAGTTTTTTTTGTATCAAACATGTCCAGGGAGGAAACCTGGAAAACACAAGGAAGAAACACAGTTCAAGGGAAGGTTGGGCGAAAGAGACAATGGGAAAGAAAACAAAGAGGCACAGGTGTGTGTCCAGACAAGTAGGATCATAAAAAACGGAGACGCTTTCTATCAACTCGTTAAGCGGCGGTGAAATGTGAGAGGAAATGCAGTTTGAACTTTGCAATTGGTATTTTCTATTAACATCAGGATATATATATATTTATATACATGAACATATTTATATATACATACTTTACATAAGCATATATACACAGTTGTATTTGGTAATAATTTAACTAGAGTTGTCCGGAATATCGAGTTTTTAACATAACGAGTTTCCACCGTATTATATTTGTGTATATATATAAAAGAAATCGATACATAAAGTATCGAGTGACTGTAATACCGGAACCGATTATCCTATTCCCAATACCGATAAAAGCATCCTTTGTAAATTAAAGGAAATAACACCAGCAAGAAATAAGCCACAGGACAGTGACGATTATGTGACATAATCATCCAGTGAAGAAGACGTAGAAGGGTAAAGGATGAATTACAATGTTGCGGGGAGGCAGAAGACAAAAAACACTAGTGCCGACGGAATATGATCAACTGGCTTCATGAAACGATTTTTAGTTGGTTTCAGGAGCTCTCATCGAAAACCTAGTACTTGATGAAGTCTCGATAAGTGGGATGGAGAATACAATAACCAGCCTTTGAGAACTGGACATTTATTGGAAGCATATATGGAACACCGTGTCAGTCGAATAGAAGATGGATTAAAAAGGACTTACGAAATCCTGCGACACACATTGACAAACATAGGAGAAAAACCATCAAAGTGCGGATCATAAGGGGAGACAGAAAAGAAAAGTCAAACCACACGTGCAGTTACGACAACCGTTCGGTAATCGACAATTACTGTCGGTTTATATTGAGAAGGGGACCTTTTCACATATCGTCATCTTGAGAAGGGATATTCCTCATAGCGTCAACATCCAAGGCAAAACAGAAAAGGAAGACCGGCTCGTCCCTAAAATCAATCTATATTGAGAGTGAGACCAAGAACATACACAGCATGACATTTAAAAAAATACTCTGAGCAAAATAATGTTGCGATTAGTTAAGGTCATCGCAGAGTCCAACCTGCAGTACCATGGGAGAAATTGTAAGTATAATCAAACAAATCAGTACACACGACCCGGTAAATCATACGAACGATATCACGACCCAACATGCAGGACGCTAACAATGAAAAAGTGTTACGTGGGGTAAGTAAAATAAGGCAACAAATTGCAAGTACCATAACTGAAACAGAAGAAACCAACTGTCCGGGACATTGCCTTAAAAAATAAAAAGAATATGAAACCGAACTGGGGAGAAAGGGAACGTACCAACAATCGCTTTGTTTATATACGTCATTGAAGAGATCGAGAAGTGCAAGCAGATCAGAACACTAACACAGAACCAGAAACTGTCATAACATTAAGTGTAGGTAAGAAACGTCGTCTGTAAGAGGTGGGAAAATCGGGAACAATAACAGGGGATACACATTATACAATGTCGCAAATAAAGATGTGAGGATCACTAACCCTCACACAAGAAAACAATATATATATTCAGGGCTCGACATTAACTTTTGAAAGTATTTGCCTGACCGGGTAAGTAACATCTAGCTATTACTTGCCCTACATGAATGTTTACTTGCCTTACAAATATGAATGATTGTATCGAAAAACACAAAGACGTTTTTGCATGCCTTAGGTAAAGTTTTTCTGTTGGACCGATTGGTCCAGTCGGGCAAGTAGGAGGGGACTTCTAGTTGCCTTACCACTATTTTAGGAACGTTTACTGTCCCCGTGCAAGCGGTTAACCGTAAATGGCGAGCACTGAGATATGACATGTGTGTGTGTGTATATATATAGATATATATAAATATGTGTGTGTGTGTGTGTGTAATATACAAATGCCTAGGAGGTATGTTTGCAATAGTAAGATCAAATCGACAAGAGGAACATGTGGAGAAACTGGCTAAAGATGACCTGTAAGTAAATGCCTTGGGAATCTACAGGTAAGGCGTCACACAAGGAACAATCCATCTATACGTGTAAAAAATGTATATGGATATCATTGACCCTATGAAAGGATATGAAGAAACAAGAGTGGATGGAAGAGGAATTTAACAAGAGAAAACCCAACAAGAGGTAAGAGGAAGGAATGTCAAACAGGCAACATAACGTGAAGTCGGAGAACGATGTACGGTACGTCATATCACGATAACGCATCCTGATGAAAGCCCGTAACATATATGATCTGTAGATATATATATATATTGTATCTATATGTACAGTTATTTACACTTTTACACTTAACACACAATTATTTCCTATGTGTCGGGACAAGAAAATGGTCGTAATGGTTCAATTACGTAATTGCGGGATGGTTACAAGACGGAGTTCCACTGTATATATGTATATATATATATATAAATGTGCATGTCTCTATGAACTGCTGGCATGTTTCATCGCACAAGGGAATGGACAGAGCTACAGGTAAGTATCGTAAGAGGTGTGACAGTAGATCAGCAGATATTTAAAACATTACTGACAAATACTTAGATACCAGTTATCAGCAAAAAAAAACAAGTTTTAGGATTATGACGAAATAAAACGGTAAGTATGAGAATATCACGACCATACATACAGGTCGCTTACAAGAAATAACATAAGATTACATGCCACGCTTTACATGATATGCCAATAAGGAACTCTCTGTACCAAAAACTATAGTTCTACCATATAAATATCTGATTAACAGAAAGGGTGCATATACGGTAGTGTTTTACTGAACACATTTGTGTTCCTTCATTAAATTAGAAATATTAACCTATATCACAAAACTAACATACTGATATCGATACTTTATCAATTTTTGTAAACAGGTAATTCAACAAGGACAAGTATACACAGTCGACACAAAAATATGTTATAATACAGAAAGAATGTTATACTTCGAGCATTAAAGTATATACAAAAAAGTATATCCGCTATAATACAAACATATGGATATACAACATGAGATCTGATATCGATCGCAATGATATAGCGGATGCGTGTGATATGGATACTTGCATATATATACATATGTATATATATATATATTATATATCTATATATGTGTGTGAGAGTGTGTGTATGTGTGTGTGTTATGGATTAGTGTTTTATTTGAATACTGTCGTCATGCTAGAACAAATAACAAAAAATGCAGCGTATAGCTGTAGCACTATCACATTGCATACAGACACCAGGAGAGTCATAAATGGTTCTGCATCAGGATGAGGAAGTCTGTATCACATCTTTTGGCTGGAGATCACATCATCGAACGTCATCAAACCGTCAGCGAAGTGTCCTTAGGCCATCATGCATCAGAGCGATGTGGTCATCATGGCCGTGTCAGAGCGATGTGGTTATCATGGCCGTGTCCGAGCGATGTGGTTATCATCACCGTGTCCGAGCGATGTGGTAGTCATGTAACAGATTCTTTACGTGGCACATAACATCTGTTTTATGTAAAGATTTTCACCAAATGAATATCTTCTGGTTTGTTGTATAATTATGAACAGTCCGCTGAACAGTGGCATATTACATATTCCATATAATTGTACCTGTCTGGTTCTTCACTGTTTCACAACAAAACAGATATCTACCGGGTCTATTGTCAGTAAACAATCTTACAGGAAGGCGCCGTATATATCCAACAATTCCTGAAAGGGCAGTCTTTATAGTCTATTTCACATCTGGCACTATACTGTTATCACAGAAACAGACACCGGTTAAATGTTCGTTGTATTATCAGATGATACCAGAATTCAAACAATAACGTCTCAAATCACAGTTTGCAGCACATTTAGATACGACTGTTAAGTTAATGCGTTCAACTCACCATACCATTTATGGCACAAGCTCTTAACTGAAAGTCCATCCAGCCAGCCAGTTCCAAAAGTATACTGATATTTTTGACGTGTTGTCTGTACCAAATTCAAATCGTAATGTGGAGAGCACCCTCAGACAACTCGCATTTGTCAAATCTTGACGTGGCAGGAAACACACAGCTGCTTACATCAGACGACAAATTTAATCTGACCACGGGTGAAATGAGCAGTAACATTCATACTGATCATGTTGGGTTTTCTTCAGGACGGGAGATCATTGGAGAGAAATATGTGAGCACATATTGGAGTCTGCAGATCAGTAGTTGTGTGATATAAATCAAAATAATGTTTACATACCACTCAAACGATATCCCATTCGACTGAGGTTACGGCAATTGCACAAACCCACGTATGTTTATAAGATAAAGACAGACACACTGTTTTGCACCATTGTTCCCCACCTTAAATAATGCACACGTCACCCAGTTCTGAACGCAGAGGGAAACGGGTCATTAATCCGCAAGAAATATTTCACTGAGATAGCTGTTTTCTTCACGCAGGGAGATCATTGGAAAATAAATGTAAGCACGCCTATATATGTTTACAGATGAATTGTGGTATACCATAAACAAGGCATATTAGCAAAACCATATCATATGATATCAGAAGTGACTGAGATCACACGAAATGCGCAAATACGCCTTGGTGTATGAGACCAAGACGGATACATAGTTTTGCACCAAGACACCCCCTGTGAAATAATGCACACGAAGTCTGCAGGAACTCCGGATGTGACCAGAGGAATACAGGGTTCGGTGACTGTTTTCAAATACAGTAGTCCAGATGACGCTGTGTTATAAACAACTAGGTGTCTTCGTGTATAAACCAGATTACCCCCTTAAATGTATCATTGGCCACGTTTATTAGTTTATAATACCTTTTCCATATACTGACAATATGATGAACACTGAAGATAGTTGTTTAATGATCACACATCACCTACATCATGAATGTGACGTGTTGTATCGAATCGGAAAATGCATGTACGATATCTGAACACACGATCTGACTTTATTGTGACTCGTGTCATGTGATGACTGTATGTTTTTGTAAGGGAATATCATGAAACAATGAATCGCGCAGCGTTTCCCAGATATGTTATACATCGCTGTCTGTGCAAACACGAGTACTGATTTAATGTATTTATTGTTGATCATACACATATACTTACTGTTGCTAAAAGCTAAAACATGGCTATCAATACAAATATAACAGAAGTCATACATCACGGTCCATTTTGATTGCATTACTCGTCACAGATATTCGAACACCCCCCCCCCCCCTCCCCATCCCCATACGATTACTCAATGAAAGAGCGTTCGAACTCTGCTGTGTGTTGTCCCCATCGAACCCACACGTTCGGTACACAGATAGCATGGAAAACCACGTCCAACATACCTGTTCCAACAAGTGAAATAAACGGTATACTGATGGATTTACATGAGGATATTTTGTATAGTTTATGAGGATATTCGTATGGACAAAATGCCTCAACATAAATGTGTTTTTTCGAATATTTGCCCTGGCGGGTACAAGAAATATCAGCTATACTGTAAGCACGTGGTGTGTTTGCACTGTGTCGTGACACATTTTCTCCCGTACGGACTGGAGGAAGCAAACAATCTGACCCGTCTGAAATATATATGCAGGTTGATCCGGTGCCCGAAATGTCGACGGAAGAAATTGTGAAATATAGGGTGAGTTAATCCTTTTCCTGTGTTACACATTTATTGCATGGACAGATTTATACACACAGTTAACTCATAATACAGGTATTCATTCTACACATGCATCGCTTTGCATTACAAAACTATGACATGAGAAACACACAAGGTCATATGTTTGATCTTTATTTTATTTGTAAAATATGATATTTGCAAAGCGTTTTTTTACTGATATATGTTACAAATATCATCGCTGAATTCACACTACACGTACGAGCGTGTATGTATCATAATAACAGTGTATGTCTTGACATATTACAGCAATATGAACACCATATATTTAAATACGATTGGTCCGAGCGTCAATCCGTATCAACAAATCTCTGGTTACACACTTAATTTAGTGTGTCTGTAGGTTTTTATATTATATTCTGTTACTTTCCGTGTAATATCAAACTTGATTCTATACATGCGCGATGTCTTGTTCTTCACCTGTTCCTTGTATCGTCACTTCGCAGGTGTTTATCTAACGTCCTTCTGGTAACTCCAAAATGTTGTCATCACATGCAGACTGTGACAATGCCTCCGCCTTTAGGTCGGCCTGAAACACATGCTTTCACCCAGTACATGACATGTGTACATTTTGTATCATAATTATGTAAAATATTGTGGTATGATGACAATGTAACACGTATCATCTAGCGTCCGTCTAATGACACAACTGGGTCATGTGATTTAATACAGGACGTCGTACTGATCGCTATTCTTTCTACACCCGTTGTCGTTGCACGCAAACGTGATTCATAATCTGTTTATGGAATCTCAGCAGATGGTCCGGCCTGAACCGTAAGATCTTTTCGGAATCCCAGTAACATCCAAAGCACGTACAGTTCCCAATAAACATGAAATATTTGACGGGCTCAGTTGTTAGTGACTCGCCGTTTGCTAAGAGGTTTCCCACAACATCCCCGGGATCGACATGCTCTGCTGGCCAATATTTCGATATCACGACAGTAGAATGTATGACAAAACCGATCATACCGGGCCACTCGAATAATATCTTCACGGCGCATGGTGTATGACCAGGTCCCTTATGGAGCGCTGCGTGCTCCATATATTTCGATGTGATGACACCACACAGTTTACAACGCAATATCGGGTCGCTGTCGTAGGAGTCGATCACACAGTGTTTAGAGGCGCAACAGCTGATTCGAGACGCCGTAAGCAGGGTTGTACACTGTTGACAATCGCCGTTGTTTCTATACATCTCGATCAAACGTTGGTACAGTTCAGTAGGTAGCAGCCAAAAGAATGTATGCGGTATATACCGCGACGTTAACCACCGCGTGCATATGTCGAACAAAGTACCTGGTTGTTTCCGTTCCATGATATCACACCCCGATTCGGTCGTATACCAGACACGTACTACAGGATAGTGCTATGTGCACAGACCTTTATATGTTGCAGGCCAACATTAACTCGAACGAGTTATGGCTGGTACAGCGGACTTGTATCAACATTTTTTCAGGCGCTCCGTCATTTAAATGTGTCATACTGTCCGCACTGTCGTATACTAAACCGAAACCATTCCATCATCGCATATTCTTTGGTTATTAGTACCACGGACGCCTTCGGACAATAACGCGCTGACTATTCGCGAACAGATGTCTGGGAATTTCGATCATCTGCTTGTAAAAAAACACACGTTCAGGATAAGAAAAATTTTATTGTGCCTCGGATAAGTTTCCGGCATGTCGGGCAATTCCTAATGTCTGATGCACAACCCATACATGATACAATATGTCCGCATGGCAAGAAAATGATTTGACGAATTTGGTCCAAACAGATTACACACATAGTCTTGTCTTGTAACAACTGCTTTTCTTGTATCAGGGCATCCACATCTGAAATTAACAACACACGAACTGATTGTCATGCAAAGCGATGTATACCTTAAATAACCGTTATGTAATCATAGAAATCAGCATACGACTGTAATCTACAACGTTATATTACGGACACCGATCTATATTTGTTACGTATACATACTACAGCAAATACAATGCTTTGTTCACTGTCATTCAAATGAGGACGTAATTGCCATTGTGTGTGTGTGTGTGTGTAATGAAATGACCGTATCGTTGAATTGACCAAATGATTACTTTTTTTGTTTGTAGGTCCACCGTCACTCCCGTTTGACTGCTGCATTTCGCCAACGAGCGGTTTCTCTTCCGCTTCACGTGCGGCTGGAGTGCTGGCAGCAGATGTTTCATATGAATCCATCACAGCAGCTAGTAAACATTCAGCGGATTCAAACGCCTGCCCTGTCGTACGTAGCTTGTTTTCTATGACGGACGCCACTCTGTCACGGGGAATCCCCGTTTTGAGGACTAACTGGACTCTGTCCGTGCTCATTTGTGCCGCCAGGTGTCGGGGGTCGTACTCTGATGTCGGCCATTTGAAACAGCACACAATATATGATAATATATGTGAATGAGTCCGAACGACGTGTTGAATATCAATACGTTTCTGAGAATATTTATAATGTGGACAATGAAGCTACACCTCACAAATTATTACCAGTATGAATATGCATGATATCAACACAGAATATCAATGGCTCCGATCTCACTTGCCAAACAACGTATCTCAACAGTATAACGGCTTGGGTATTATGGCTCTGATCAGAAAGAGTCCTAAAATCTAGCCGAGACGTATTAATGACTATATGAAACATTTGATATGTATGTGAAAGTGAAACGGAAAATAAGTTTTTCATCACATGACTGGACAGCTCTTGCATAAAAATATCAGTCATTGTGTGAATATACTGACATGACATAAGTCCTGAACAGAAATATAACGTAATGTTACATATTTGGCATATATTATATATATGTTCTGACCTTAGAAACTCAAGTACAACATTAACAGCAAAACCACATACCTGATCGTTCGGGCGTTTCGCTCCTGCTTTCTAAGTAATGTTTGGTCCTAACTTTGGCGTTGGTACCCTGTAACAGATTCATAATATGTTTGTGTACACACGTCATCACGAATATTTCCTTATATAGTGATACAAAGTGGTTTCGTATGTTCATATCTTAAACAAAACGCATTACTGAATATATTGTATTGACTGTCGTTAAAGGATAATGCGTGTCTGATGCTTTTTCTGTGTGATCATGTAAAATGTGTGTGATAAGTAAAGAATAATCACCAATGTCTCGCTTTTAACCATAGTTGCATTTCTGTTTGCCTCGTGAATGAATTCAGGTCCTTTGGACTGCATAACAAAACCACATTTTGGGAACCAACGTGCATGCTCAGCCCATGGTTCATCTCCCGGTTCCCAGGCACGAAGCCCTCCATCACAGTAAAAACACCGGCAACAATCATGTTCACCTGCAACACAAAATACGTATCATCTGTTATGAACATAAATGCGTATCACATTAATTAATACATACCACTGTAATCAGTGACCGAAGTATTATCTTCTGTTGCAAAAAAAAAAGAATCAATACGCGTCTCATAATTATTCATCTGAAATTGTTTCTTGGTCATGTGGCAAACAATATACAGTTATCGTCTCACAGCCTGCAAATGCAGGATAGAACCGTTTCCAATGACTGATGCGATATCTACAGACATATTATATTTTATACGAGATGATATACTCCGTTGGTCGGACTTACAAGAACGAACTAAAACAATCAAACACGTTTATTTAGGTGAAAGAAATGGTGTCGTTTTTCTAACTACAAATGTAGCGAGCATGTATTACCTGTGTAGTAAAACCCGGCTTCGGCCAGTGATTCGGGAGTCTGTTCTTTACCCACTGGCCATTCACGGAACGTCGCTAGTCTGTTTTGCTCTGTAGCCAGTCTTGGCCTTCGAGGTCTCTTTGTAATTATGCCCAACCGTTCCTTCAGGATATCCTTGTAGAAAGACGTTCCTCCAGTTTTGTTTGCAAGGATCGGGCTATTGTCGTCAGGAAGTGGTACGTTATTCGTTGGTTCCCCGCGAACAAACGCACACCGGTCTCCGTAATACCGGAAATGTTCCTCGTCTGGATCATCCCCTGTCTCCCAACCCATCATAGCACCTTGACAGAAGGCACATTTTACTTTATCACGTGGTCCGACAAAGTATAAACCCGCCGCCGACATCAGCCTCGGCTCGATCAAGTCCCTTTTCGGCCATTGACGGTAGCTATCCAGTCTGTTTTTTTCAATCCACATCGCCGAAGCCGATAGCCGTTCGCCCATTTTGTCTATGAGCGTTTTCAGATGACTTTCACTATATGCATTTTGGCCATACGAAATAGCTCTTTCTGGGTTTTTATATTATGCAACGTCACTCTCGCAGTGCCCGCGTCCCTGCACTATCTGTTTCAACCGATGCTGATGTGTATATAACTGTATCTGAAGTGGAGTATTAGTTCGGTCACATGACTACGGGTACAACGTCTTAACTCAGAGTACCACGTAGTCGTATGTTTACAGCAGCTCTTTGCAGATCAAACAAAGCAGACAGTAATGCATGTCGGACTCTATATATATAGGCCGCGTGCTGTTCCGCATAGGATCCTATTACAAATACACTGTGAAACTGATACCACAATGTATTATCTTGGACGAAAGCTGACACACGTTATCTTGCGATACTACATCATATGCAAGATTCCGATGTCCCAGCACCTGTACCGACCAATCAGCAGGCAGTGAGTCATACCTGTCCTATCACAATATGTATAAAATATTTGGCGTGTGCTTACCCTCATTCAGTCACAACCGCACTCCCACAACGTGGCACCTCACGACTGACTGGTGTCTACCGCTGATTGCGAGGACAGGATGTCCGCGTCTTGGGCAGAAGTGTTCAGACGATGCCGCCCAGAGTTGTTGGCTAACCTGACGGTGGACGAGATGTTATGTGCTATCCTGAAGAGCAGAAACGTGTTGTCACAGTACCACGCTTACGCACGTAACACCACCCCTTTTGCAAAAGCAACATCCTTGATCGACCATATATCAAAGAACGACAGTCATGTGAAACATTTCATCACTGCTCTTAAGGAAACAGGGCAGCCGCACGTGGCTCTCTTGTTGGAAAAGCAAAAGCGGAAATGCGAGGAAGAGGCGAAGCAGAGATGTAAAGAACAGACAAGACAGTGGTGGGAGGAACTGGTACCACCAAATGGCGCACAAGCCAACCGACAGGCCGACCCATGCGGTGGTCCCGATTGGACAGGCCTGTTTGCGTTCTTGTCTTGCTCAGATCAACACGACAACGCTCCGTTCGATCAAAACAAAGACAGGAAGTTCAAAGAAAAGATTGTGCCGCTGTTTCGAATCTTGGCACAGATACTGAACTCAATGAACGACAAGTTGCTCTTCATGATGACGTGTGTGTCAGCAAAAATCGTCAAGATGGCAGAATGGCACCAGATATGGGAGCAGACAGACAATGACACAGCCAACAGTTTGCTACAAGCTTTGGAGGGAGAAACATACGTGCAATGGAACTACTTCAGCCTGATATGCCGTACAGCAGACTTAAAGGCCGCCGCATACATCATCGACGACGCCTTGACGACAGCTGGAGTTACATCGCTCTACTCCATCATGGTTTCGGGATCCCCGTGCGGGTAGAAAACAAGGGAAGTCGCAAGGACCTTCACTGTGTATATACCGTTTTGTAGCACTGTATCATTGAACTTATATCTGCTTTATCACTAGTATCCGACTCTAGTCAGACTAAAGGATTTTGTTTTTGGTATACTGTAATGACGCCGGACTCTGGTTTTATGTTTTTTCCAGTTATCGGTATGACGTATGTAGGCGTCAGGTTTCGTGTGGTCACACATACGACGACCGTGTACGGACTATCAAGATCTGCATGCGTATTTTTTTTTCGATTTGGTTGTATTATGGATATGACTGGAATGTATAAATATCACATGTAACTCAAATGATCTGATTTCTTGTTTTGTTTTATCATACCAGACCTTCCATAAAAACACTCACACATTTAATACACAAAGATGCACAAGACGCAATACTCTCCTCAACGTAACATTTTAATACATCGGCCAATACAGTACATACGACATACGCTAGTTACAAACGGCAAACATACATTCTTCAAAAGAAAGGTATCTGATTAACTAATAAAAACGTATGCAAAGGCTACCATCATCGCTGGATGAAGAAGACGATGTGCGTGTACCGCCGCTGTCCAAAGAAGAGTCAGAAGACCTTCGATCCGTGTAATAAGTAGCAGGTGGGTCTCTCCTGAATACTTCATTGTCGTCAATGGAACTGGCCAGAGACGAATAAGGACACGATACGTCGTCATCGTCGCTGGTCAGAACAGAGTCTGGAGACCGTGGTTCAGTGTCAGGAGAGGCAGGGGGGTCTGTGTATCTGATTACTTCGCTAGTCAAAGCATCCATATTATTGGCGAAATCCTGACCGGTGTCATCATTATCGCTGGCCTGAGACCTGTAACGAGACGATATGTTATCACCGTCGCTGGCCATAAAAGAGTAAGGAGACCGTGGTTCCGGGTCAGGAGAGGCAGGGGGCTCTGTGTACCTGATAACTCCATCACTCAAAGCATTCCTCACATTGGCGAAATCATGACCGGTGTCGTCATTATCGCTGGCCTGGGACATGTAACGAGACGATATGTTATCATCGTCGCTGGCCAGAAAGGAGTAAGGAGACCGTGGTTCCGTGTCAGGAGAGGCAGGGGGGTCTGTGTACCTGATAACTCCATCACTCATAGCATTCCTCACATTGGCGAAATCATAAACATCGCCGTCATCGCCACTGGCCATCTCAACACTATCATTCTCATTGACGCCCATAGCACTCTGTGTGTCGCTGTCATATGCACCTTCACCATACATAACGAAGTTGGTTCCACTCATCATTCGCTCGCACTCAAGACTAAGTGCAACGTTGGGTATACATCGCACAAGCCTTTCCCATTCCGACTTGTTCAAAGTCACACATACTTTTTGAGTGACGACACCGTTTTCGGTGTCAACGTACTTGAATGTTACCTCGTAGTTATCAGAGCCATGTGGACATTGCTTGGCGTACATGGTCAACCGTTTTCCGCGATACTCTTCCAGGATCAGTTTCACCTGATTATGAACCGCTATTGCTCGTGTAAACTCGGCTGCGCGACCTGATAACTGCTTCCACGCGATATAACTGAAGTAGATCACACGGCGCTCAAACCCAGGTGCAAGGCCTTTCACAAGGAAGATACCCTGCTGATCAATATACAACCCCGCACGGTCATCACACTCACGAACGCCTTCGTCCGAAATGGTTTGCCAGAGAGGTACCGTCCACATGTCATGGCCAGTAGAACCAGCTGTCAGGTTGATCGGTATCCGAACTGTATACACGTTCATATAGGTGTCACCTGAACCATCGGTGGTCCGTTCACTTTCACTGTCCCGGTCATCCATCACGGGCCCTTCTAATGAATGTTGTTACATGAAATCGGGTCGGACTATGCGATACTGGCTGTACGTATGGCTACAGGTACGTTGTACGATGTGTTACTCGGTGTACACACACACGCACAAATGAGTATATCGAAAATATATCCCCATACAAATACTGTTTACAGCTCCATTGGGTACCAGTGACATTCAGACACTGAAACCACACACACACATATTCGAACACACACATACGACACAAGACGAAAGGTAATGAAGACAGACAAATAAAATCAGGTTTGTTACCATTATACATAAGGTTTATTGTCAAAAGCCGTACATGTCTATGAAGCAGTTATGTGTGTATATATATATATATGAATCATACATACATGTTTTTACAAATGAAAAAGTGTACAGGTCTAATCATATTACTAGTTGCTAAAACACCAACGTCATCAAAGTTCTCAATCAGAATGCATCTGTATCGTTTACATATAGCAATCTATGACATCCTCCAGGGGGCAACAGCACCTGACACATGTTTTATCGTCCTTCGCTATAATATGCCACGCGCATTGGAAACAGCAGACGAAGTGACCGCATGGAACAAACACCGTCTTCCTTTTATTCTCCATGCACACTATACAACAACTGAGCTCTGACCCGGATTCGTCACGAACGTCCTGTCCCCGTTTTTTATTGAGCATGTCCCGTGTGATCTGCCACCGTCCGACACGAGATATGTTCTGCGCTTGGGAGAGATGACCCTTCAGCCGGTGCACGGTACCGTTGATACGCGAAGCTGCCTCATGATTCAGAGAGGAGAGAAGAACCGTGCGCGCCTCGCACTGACCATGAGAGCCAAGCAAGTTGATAAACGCGAGGAGATGCCGTAGACCCCGCCTTTTGAGGACGGACAGCAATTCATCGTTCTTCTGTGAATTGGTCGGCCTTGCCTGTATGCTTTCCACATGCTCTTGAAGCAAAATGTTGTTTTGCAGCAGGGCGACCAGAAGCTTCTCGTTTGGGTCCAGCGTGTTCTGTAAATGGATTGCAGCAGAATTGATCACGTCTGCGACAGGAACCGACGGATGGTTTGACATGTAAGCACTTACATCCAATTGACATTCCTTGTCAGTCATGTTTGTGTTGCAGGCGATCCGGAACACGGTTAGCTCACATCAAATGCGTCGGGTGAAATAAGCCAGGAGACGCGCACAGGCGCCTCTTATACGTGCAAGTGAACGGAAGGTAGGTACAATCCTTTTTGATTTTTTTTGGTGCTGCATGCGTAGTCCTAGGTAACGATTTGTGTTATGGCGTATCACGTGATTCACGCAGGTTTGTGATATAATACTGAGTCACTGTACACACAATAAATATACGTGTTTTCCTTGCGCATGATATCGATGGTCGTTATCATGTATAGGCAGATGTAGACACAATCCTACGCCTTTCTTTACCCGTCTGTTTGCACTAACGATGGCTGTAATATGTACGTGTGCAAAGAGCTCCACTTGACGACATTCTTGCTGCAATTTCACGCGTACATGCTTCAAAATTAAGAGCGCTCACTAGCTTGGAGTGCGCCACATTATTATCAAATATTTGCAACAAGTTGATAAATGTTACCAGTCTCTGAACGTCCCAATGCTCGAGTATACACAGCAGCTCCCCGTTCCTCTCGATAGACGTCTCCTTCGCTTTGATACGATCCGCTTGAACAGAGTCGATTAGGCCTCTGTTGACCATGACGTCATACAGCAACACATCGACATCAAGAGAGGTAACCAACTGAGGACGTATGTCACCGATAATGCTTCCGCCCGTGATCGGGGGTTGTATAGACAAGTAATATTCCATTTTCTCCAAATTTCTGCTGTACATGATGTATCCGTAAGGAGTTCTGTTCAGTACGGTGGTTGGCAATGAAATGATGCATTTATACAGCAACTGTCTATTTATATGTGTGCCCCTCCCCATATCCACACATCCACATCCTTGACCCATCTGTTTGCACTAACGATGGCAGCATAATTGACATGTGCAAAAGGCTCTTTTGCGCCTATCTGCTTCCAAATTAAGAGCGTACACTAGTCTGGAGTGCGCCACCTTATTATCAAATATTTTCAACAAACTGATAAATTTTACCAGTCTCTTCACGTCCCAATGCTCGAGTACACACAGCAGCTCCCCGTTCCTCTCGATAGACGTCTCCTTCGCTTTGATACGATCCGCTTGAACAGAGTTGATTAGGCCTCTGTTGACCATGACGTCATACAGCAACACGTCGACATAAAGAGAGGTAACCAACTGAGGACGTATGTCACCGATAATGCTTCCGCCCGTGATCGGGGGTTGTATAGACAAGTAATATTCCATTGGCTTTAAATGTCCGCTGTACATGATGTATCCGTAAACGAGTCCTGTTCAGTACGGTGGTTGGCAACGAAATGATGCATTTATACAGCAACTGTCTATTTATATGTGTGCCCCTCCCCATATCCAGATCCTTGACCCGTCTGTTTGCACTAACTATGGCTGCAATATTGTACGAGTGCCAAGGACTCCATTTTACTAGTTCTTTGATGCAAGGTTGCGCGTACATGCTTCACAGTTAAGAGCGGCCAGTAGCAGAAAGTGCGCCACCCTATTACCAAACATGTTCAACAAGCTGATAAATATTACCAGTTTCTCAACGTCCCAATGCTCGAGTATACACAGCAGCTCCTCGTTCCTCTCGACAGACGTCTCCTTCGCTTTGAGACGACCCGCTTGGTCAGAGTCGATAAGGCTTTTGTAGAGCATGGTGTCAACCAACAGCACGTGGACATCAAGAGTGGCAATCAACCGGCCACGTAGTGTACCGATAATGCTTTCGCCCGTGATCGGAGGTTGTATTGACAAGTAATATTCAGGTGGCTGCATCACATCTTGGAAGTACATGATGTATCCGTAAACGAGTCCTGTTCAGTACGGTGGTTGGCAACGAAATGATGCATTTATACAGCAACCGCTTATTTACATGTGTGCCCATAGCCCCCGCATCCTACACTAAAAAAGCATAAAAAACGTTTTTGACAATCTATACTGCAAGATACGATGACATGCGCCAACTGGCATTCTTATCCTTTTTTCGAACCGCCCGTTTGCACAGACGACGGCTGTAAAATGGTATGTGTACCGATGACGCCAGTCGGGGAGAAGCTACATCCGTCAGCAAAGCGCTTCCATGCTGCTCGATTCAGACATTTCACGAGCACGACGTGCGGCCCGGACCGGTTGCAGGTTTTGAGCAACTCGATAAACGTGACAACTTGTTCAAGCCCCAACTCCATGATGATAAACAGCAGCATCTTGTTCTGATCGATGACGGTATCTTCCCCGGTGATACGTGCGGCTTCGTCCTGACTTATAAGACCTTTCTGGAGCAGAGTGTCAATCAGCCAAGGATCGACGTCCAGGCTGGTCACCAACGTGCGCCACTGTGGCCGGAGGATGCTCGCGCTCGAAATCTCAGGTCTGACAGACAAGTAAAAATTCAATGGCTGCAACGTATCGACCCGGCCCATGGTGTATCGGTTAAACACTCCCGTGCAGTACGGCGGTCGGCGATGAAATGACGGATGGATACAGCGACCGGTACTTTTGTAACCACGCCACAAGCAATGACATATAAAAGGACATATAAAATGAAACAGAACGGGATTCGACACACACGTTTGAAGTACCAAATCATTACCCCCATGGAGTTACGCCACATGATAGTCGGGAGGTCGGAGGCTGATTGCATCACACAGAACAGAACATTATACAGAACGCAGTACGAATATACAAACATCACAACGACACACTGACACACACGCACCTAACCGGGAGAGCGTTCAGAACAGGTTCCCCACATCCGTCATACAGTACACGTTGTACAGAAGAACACGTTTAAATATATACACTACATTTTATTCATTTGTTATTCATTTATACAATAACAAAGGTGCGATTACGAAACACAAATGCGCAAAGTAAGATATATACACAAGTTTGAATCATCAATAAAGAACGTGTCAACGTATGTATGTTATAGAGAGTATCAATACAAAATCAGTTCACTTATCGTATATACAGGCACTTACGCGTTTCACTGTGTGAGCTGGGGCAGGGGAAGCAAAAAGAGTTCCTTATAGTACGTCCTGTTAGGTTCACATGAAACAGGGTTTGATATCTTCTACCCGGTTTCTGCATGTTATACATGTCATATCCTCGTTCTCGCTGCACCTCAACGCACATGTGAAACAGCACCTTATGTGACCGCAGGGCAGAAATATCGTCTTCCGTTTGTTGTCCATACACACTACACAGACTTGTTCATTGGGATCATCTGGAGTCACCGGTACGTCGTTTTTCTTTTTCGCACATAGCATGTCGCGCATGCGCCGCCACCGTTGACCAGAAGAAACCTGCCCATCCGCCCCGCTTAACGTTCCATTGAAAGGCTCGGCCTCGTGACGGGTCGGTTGCTCGACCGTGTTCGTTGTTAGCGATCGTCCGACACGGCCAGCCTGCTGCGGGAAAGCGTGTGCGTTCAATGATTTCACCAGGATATCTCGCGGAACGGGCTGATCATACACCTTCAGCAACCCAATAAACCTGACGAAGTTAGGGAGACCCCGCTGAGCGAGGATGTCTAACAAGGCTGTGCTTTTCGCACAGCTGTGACGCTGGCGGAGTATGGTTTCGGCATTGAACCTGCTGATGATGCCTTCCTCGACCATCGCCTCCTGCAGCAGCGGGTCAACGTCCAGGCAATTAGCCAGCGCAACCCGGTCTGAATTGATAACACTGCGTATCGAAATAGCGGGACTGACAGACATGTAAACGTCGAGTGGATGCAACCAATCTGGCTGACGCGAAGAAACATGTCCACCCGCGCTGCCGCATTTTCCAGTGTGGGGGTCGGCCTGACTGCTTGACGGTCTCCCGGCTGTGTTCCCAGTAAGCGTACCTCCGCCAGGGACACCCTGCTTCCCGAAAGCGCATGCGTTGAGTGATTCCACCAGGATATCCCGGGG
The DNA here is from genome assembly GCA_026874595.1 of Sipunculus nudus. Classification (NCBI taxonomy): domain Eukaryota; kingdom Metazoa; phylum Annelida; class Sipuncula; order Golfingiida; family Sipunculidae; genus Sipunculus; species Sipunculus nudus. The sequence goes on from CM049318.1 coordinate 35,203,695, forward strand.
CACGGGTTGATCATACTCCTCCAGCAAACCGATAAACCCGATGAAGTTTCGAAGACCGCGCTTCAGGAGGATGGCTATCAACTCGCTGGCTTTCCCACTCATAACAGGGCTGTTGTCTACAAGTTCAGCTTGGCCCTTGCATATGATGCCTTCCTGGACCATGGCGTTCTGTAGCACAGTGTTGACGTCCAAGTACATCAACAGCTTGATACGGTTTCCTTTGATCACATTTGATATATTTATAGCGGGACGGACAGACAAGTAAACATCGACTGGATGTAGTGTACGTGACATCTCAACACGTTCACATTTGGGTAGAGCTAACACCGAACAGAACTGCTGCTGGTACTGGTCTGCTGTAAGCCCACAAAGTTCTGCTTTATGTAGCTGCCAGACAAGTCATCTGATCTTCAGGAGTTCACTGTGGGCATGTCGAATATATGTATATATACATGGGAGGGGCGTGTTTCAGACGTAGGTCCATCACTCACGGAATTGACGTTCAAATGATGTCCTTGAACAAACACGTGCATCCCTATTATCGTATTGCGTAAAAAGCAGGCCACATAATAGCTTGTTTTAGACTGTCTGATCATCCATTTACGTTTGGTACGTTTAGTAAACCAGTATTAATCATGACCATATGTACAGAAAAAACAACCAAGACAAAAATGACACACTTAACGCTGGTGCATCGCTGATACATAACAGCTACGATGTTAACCTCACGTGCCACCTGAACTCCAGTCTTTACTCCGTCTGTGCCGCATCATTGCCTCTAGACACCGGTTCAGTCGACAGATACGTTTCCTCAGTGGACTCACTGGTTGCGTCGCACTCACTGCAATCGAGACATCTGAAACATGTTTCACAGTACGGCCGATTTTTCAGGTAGAGGCCGTGTCTCATATCTGCAGGTAAACGCCGGTATAAATCCTTCATTGAATCATTCAGATATTTTAGTTCATCATACACATCCTTGCACCGAGTCGGGTCAAACATAAAACCCCAACATCCGTACAGCATCATGTCCACCGTGTTGAAAAGTTCAATGAATTCCGCACGGTAAGATATTTCCGACCCGTTCGAGGTGGCCATTACTCTTTATTCTTCTCTTCTGTCTTGGGATACTGGTCCAGTTTAAAGGAACGATATATATGGGGCACCGATGGGGATGGGGCACCGACGTAAAGAAGGACTGTTCTACAGCGGCTTGACCACCTCAAGTGCGCGCGTGTCTGACGAACGAAACTGTGTCATTGAAACGTGACTTGTATCACTGAAATTGTAAAGCGCAATTAAAGGTCATATAAAACAGCATGTTTACACTGACGACCCATTTACGTTTGGTACGTCTGGTAAACAAGTATGATTCATAACCACATTATTACAGCAAAATATAGACGGCCTTGACGCTGGTGCTTAGCTGATACATAAAAACCAGGATGTTATCGCGTTCATGCTGCTGTGACTAACCGCTCAGGACATTGACCGAATGCTTGCGGTCTGGTTTTTCCGATGTTTGCGCAGTTGTTTTGACACATTTGTCCTTGAGTCACAGTCTGGGCGACATGTCTTATCTCCTGTAAAAAGTTGTTTGCGCAGACGTACATTGACACGGTATGACGTGATTTCTCTAGAAAAGGAAGTGAAAACAAAACTTGCACCGGGTGCACTGCTGATTCGTACATCTGATTCGTGGAAACTATATATAAAAAATTGTTATTCCCATGTTTCGGCCGTGACTCATTTACCGACAGGACGTTGACCCAGTTACGTTTGGTACGTCTGGTAAACAGGTATGATTCATAACCACATGACTACAGTAAAAAATAGACGGCCTCGACGCTGGTGCTTAGCTGGTACATAAAAACCAGGATGTTATCGCGTTCATGCTGCTGTGACTAACCGCTCAGGACATTGACCGAATGCTTGCGGTCTGGTTTTTCCGATGTTTGCGCAGTTGTTGTGACACATTTGTCCTTGAGTCACAGTCTGGGCGACATGTCTTATCTCCTGTAAAAAGTTGTTTGCGCAGACGTACATTGACACGGTATGACGTGATTTCTCTAGAAAAGGAAGTGAAAACAAAACTTGCACCGGGTGCACTGCTGATTCGTACATCTGATTCGTGGAAACTATATATAAAATATTATTATTCCCATGTTTTGGCCGTGACTCATTTACCGACAGGACGTTGAACCGGATGTTTTCGGGTGGGTTTTCCATAGCTTTTAACGATTTTGTTTTGACACGTTTGTCCTTGAGTGAAAGTATCGCGGTTATCGGATATATGTAAAAAGTTGTTTTGTTCATGTTGGAATTTCCACAGTATTACGTAATGTCTGGGTTACTGGCTATAAAAGCTCAGCAGTACCAAACATTCAGCAGAACCTGCTACGCACTGCTACCAGCCGGTTGAAACTGCTGCTGCTGTTGCTATTCTCTACATTACAAAAGCAGTCTTCAGCGACATGGGCTCTCGTTCGAAAACGGCAGATATGTCCGCTCGTTCAACGAAGAGAAACTCGCAACCATTGGCGAACTACAGTGGTGGTGATGTGTTCGCTCCGCTTCTATCAGGCGTAGAATGCAAAGAGAAAAGCCGGATCTCTACAATGACGGCGCCTCTGATGAACGACAACATACTCACCGTGCGCAGCATTGGACTGACGGTGAGGAAATGTTCCGACAAGGGTAATCCGGTGAACAGGCGTATCACGCCCGAGTTATTCGACGACTGTTGCGATCTGGCCTGGCTGCGCACGCTCATCTATTACGGGGAGCTGTTGGGGGCGAGCCTGGACGACTGGAGCCGGTTGTACATGTTCTTCATATGCGACCTCGCCCTGTGTCAATCGGACAAGTCCCTGCCCGCGTTTCCATGCTTTATGAAGAACACGGCGGACATGTTCCTGCGTTTCCGATACAATCACTTCCCCTACCTGATGACCGACAACGAGGAGCTGTTTCCGGATTTCCACCGATCCCAATCCATCTCAAAGCTCTTCGGTTTGGAGTATTTCGTCACGGTGCTCACCACAGAGGAACGGCACCTTTCTCTGGCTGAAAATTTCCGCCGGACATTGCGTGGAGATGATCACATTTTGAGCGAGGCCGACGCAGACGAAAGCAAGCTTCTGTGCAATGCGATCGGCGAAGCAATCCGCTGCGTGACAGACAGGCTCATAAACAGGGAGCAAAAGGGCAACGATTTGATCCCGCTGCAAGAGGACATCAACCGCGTGGCAAAGGAACTGTGCCGCTCAACAGTTTTCGCACACGAGCAGGCCTTGCATGACCTGTATGTGCGTGTACATTCTTGCCTCAAGAAAATGGAGAAAGCAGCCAAAAGCCCTCCCACATACGGCCTGTACACCGGTAAATCGCGCGAACGGTGTGTCCTGAAAAGCTCGAAGAAAGGGGCGATACCGTTTACGCTGGTGCCGTATGGCCTGCAAGACGATGCGGGTACGTTTGATCAGGGAGCAACAACAGCCAGTGTCACGGATGATACCGCCGACCCCGTTTCCTCTGAACCGTTTGCAGCTGTCGATGCCGCCACCCTGAACGTACAAGCTGAACAGTGGGTGAAAGAAAATGCCGGTCATACGACAGTTGACGTCCAGGATCAACAGGGGAGTCCCGACGGTGCGACAACAGGAAGAACTCACGCCGAGCTCGGGAAGCGGAAACGCGGTCCGTGTCACGCTGCTGACGGTCAACCAAGGTTCAGCGCCCCGAGGAAGCGCATACGCATCGATGATACGCCATTTTCACCCATAGGCGGCGGCGACTGCGCAACGCTGTACCCTCCTATTGACAGCTCGCCACAATCGCCCGGCACAGACGCTGACAGGCCGACCGCACACGGGGCGACGAATGGCTCAAACCTGATCCTGAATTACGAAGGGAATGCGACACACTCCACGTCACAGGAGGAGGAAACGACCCTCAAAGCGCCTACGGTAAACGGGCGCCGACCCGCCATACCAGACCCCTACGAAATATCTCTTAATACACCCGCAATGCCGGCCTTGTTGAACATAGATACACAAGACCTGGTATTGCCAGACGAGGTGCGTGACGAAGACGAGGACGGAAGTGTCCGTTTGCACCTCAATCAATCGGGCCCGGCGCAAGAGGGAGATGCGGGTAACGCTTTGGAGAATGAGGTGTCTATCGCCCGCTCAGCAACAAGTCAACGAGACAAAAGCGCGCCACCGTCTGCAGTGGTTGGTGAGCATGAAAGTCCTTATTCTGATATATCAGACGACGAAATGGACAATACCGGGTTACCTGTGGGGGGGACACAACAACATATGGGTACACATTACGATCACATGCACAATGCAGGGACGGACTTGGGACACAGCACTCATTCACCCTTCACGGGACAATTCATGCCGTCTCCCGGCGTGGTCAAAGCCAATGCGCCCGTTTACGCCTGTGCAGGGCAACGGCCGATTGCTGGCGTCACAGTCAATGCGCACTTGTATGACGGGACGGGACTGCAGCAGCAAGGTACGTCCGTTGCAAGCGACCCAAACCCGATGAACATTCTGTACACCGTCGCCCAGCAACTGTCAACATGTGACGTGAATACACAGAATTATATATACACTCCAGCTGCACCTATCGTCGCAACGCCAAACAATGCAACTGCGCATAACTACGCCTCAAACACGGCCGCCATGGATACGCAGGAACTTTTGAATGTGACGAACACGATGACGGACAAGCTGCACAGGGCCATCAGCAGCTTTCAACAGTCGATGGCCATGCTGGAAGACGTCAAACAGAACTTTCAACAGTTGCAGCAACAAGTACTCCTAGTTTTCCCACGGGGATCAGCATAAACTGATACTTTCCACGTAAAACGTAATGTGGTTCTGTGTCATTGTGACAAAGCGAGCCAACACGAAACTCAAAATGCTTGACTGTTTATTGTGTATGGAGATGTAAATATATGCTAAAGGTTATGTTTAAAGTTGATTACTGTTGATCATGTAAAATGTCAAAATGAAATGTCGAAATGAAATGTCAAAATGAAATGTTAAATGAAATGTCAAAATGGAATGTCAAAATGAAATGTTAACATGATATGTCTAACTGTGTATGTTTCAAAACAGCGATCACGGATGATATATATATTATTATACGGCTTAACAATATATGCTTGTCTCATACGTCACCCGACGTTATGCTAAAAGATGATTACTGTTGATAATGTCAAATGTAAATGAAATGTCAAAATGAAATGTCAAAATGAAATGTTAACATGAAATGTCTAACTGTGTATGTTTCAAAACAGCGATAACGGATGATATATATATTATTGTACGGCTTAACAATAGATACTAGTCTCAAACGTACGGCTTGTTGTTTTCTGAAAAGGACATTGTATGACAGCGTCTGTATGGTATGTGATATAACGTAAAAAACCACTATTGATCAGAGTTTGGGATTGTGGATACTTAATACATAATATTAAATAAATATGGCTTTATATTTTCGGTACGCCCATTTTACATGCCATCATTAAAAATGTCAATATATATATATATATATATATATATATATATATATGTAAACATGATAGACTCCATGCTATCGAAACATATTTCACGATCCACCAAGATGCCAGCATTCAGTCATTCTAAGTCTGACTCAGATATTAAATCTGTTACACATATCTCCTCTGTGGACATGGTTAAAATCGTTCCGGTAACATACGATAGGGGGCGCTGCCTCATACAGCACTGGTCAACACAACAAAATAGCCCTTTGCCGGACAACGGTCTACATGACATTTACGAAATACCTGCTAAAATTTTAGGAAAAATAAGCCTCAAACATTCCACGAGTAACACACACACCAAAGATTAAATGTGTCCACAACCCTACTATATAAGCAGGCCGGCTCCATAATAGTATCAGTTGAGAGCGCTCTATGGGCGCTTTTAGGTCCCAGACGGCTCCCCTGTGTCTGTGACGTCACACTTTCCATCAGCCAATCAAATCAAGGAACAGTACCTATTCATGATAACATAAGAAACTCACGTACACAAAGCATGTAGTCCCTGTGGCGCAATGGTTAGCGCGTCCGGCTGTTAATCGGAAGGTTGGTGGTTCGAGCCCACCCAGGGACGTTATACCTCTATGGGCGCTTTTGGCTCCCAGACGGCTCCCCTGTGGGGGAGGGGGGGACTTGAGGGGGGGAGGGGGCGGCCCCTCCCTCTGCCTTATGTCAAGAAGTAGTAGAGTTGTGGGCTTGTGGCCACCAGGGGTCGGTTGTGTGGTTCAAGTCAGAAGTAGACCAGTTGTAGGTTTGGGGATCGCCGGCAGGGGGGGGGAAGAAGAGTCGGTAGGATGTGAAAGGTCGGTCTGGGTCGTCGAGGTTAGAGATGAAAGGTCAGTAGGGTTTACCGGGGGGGGGGGGGGACCAGGGGAGTTCTGGGTGGGATCGCCTGGCGGGGGGGGGGAACAGGGGAGTTCTGGGTAGGATGGGGGGGGGGGGGGACCAGGGGAGTTCTGGGTGGGATCGCCTGGCGGGGGGGGAACAGGGGAGTTCTGGGTAGGATCGCCCGGCGGGGGGGAACAGGGGAGTCCAGGTTTGGATCGGAGACCCATGTGAATGGTTAAAGAGTGTTCATCGGATATCATCGGTACTGGAAAAGCCACAGGTGTGCAACGCATGTCAAAGCACTAGGGGATCGTTCAGATCCCGACAGAGGGTCTCCACTGGGGCCGAGGCCCCTATAGAAATTTCTCCACAGGGCTCGTGGTGGGGGCTTCGCCCCCGGGAAGAATACTTTATGTGGGATCGATCCCTACAAAGAATATACACAGGGGGCGAGGCCCCCATAAGGAATTACATGGAAGGCCCGTGGTGGGGGCCTCGCCCCCAGGGGAAAATACTTTATGTGGGATCGATCCCTAAAAAGAATATACACAGGGGGCGAGGCCCCCATAAGGAATAATATGGAAGGCCCGTGGTGGGGGCCTCGCCCCCGGGAATAATACTTTATGGGGGATCGATCCCTAAAAAGAATATACCCCGGGGGCGAGGCCCCCATAAGGAAATATATGGAAGGCCCGTGGTGGGGGCCTCGCCCCCAGGTGATAATACTTTATGTGGGATCGATCCCTACAAAGAATATACACAGGGGGCGAGGCCCCCATAAGGAAATACATGGAAGGCACGTGGTGGGGGCCTCGCCCCCAGGGGAAAATACTTTATGTGGGATCGATCCCTACAAAGAATATACCCAGGGGGCGAGGCCCCCATAAGGAATTACATGGAAGGCCCGTGGTGGGGGCCTCGCCCCCAGGGGAAAATACTTTATGTGGGATCGATCCCTACAAAGAATATACCCAGGGGGCGAAGCCCCCATCAGGAATTACATGGAAGGCACGTGGTGGGGGCCTCGCCCCCAGGGGAAAATACTTTATGTGGGATCGATCCCTAAAAAGAATATACCCCGGGGGCGAGGCCCCCATAAGGAAATATATGGAAGGATCGTGATGGGGGCCTCGCCCCCGGGAGAATACTGTATGGGGATCGGGGCGCCGAAGGCGCCAAAACACAGATGTATGTATGGAGGGCGCCTTCGGCGCCTCGATCCCTAAAATGAATATTCCCGGGGGGCGAGGCCCCCACCACGGGCCCTCCATCTAAATCCTTATGGGGGCCTCGCCCCCTCCCCCCCTAAAGTCCCCCCCTCCCCCACAGGGGAGCCGTCTGGGACCCAAAAGCGCCCAGAGAGCGCTCTCAACTGATAGTATAATAGACTCGGCCTGCTTATATAGTAGGGTTGTGGACACATTGAAATCTTTGGTGTGCGGCAGATTTCACGTTTGTGCAAGATGTACGCGCAAACTGAAAAAGATATCGCAAATGTTACTCGTTGAACGCTTAAAGCATATTTTTCCAAAGATTTTAGCACATATTTTGTAAATGTTGTGTAGACCGTTGTCCGGCAAATGGCCATTTTGTGTTGCTGACCAATATGACGGTGTCAGTATCGCCACCTGCCGACGACAAGTGGAACTATATCAGATAGACAACGGATTTATCTAATTAAGTTGCACACATGAAACAACATTGAAATCTTTGGTGTGCGGCAGATTTCACGTTTGTGCAAGATGTACACGCAAACTGGAAAATATATCACGAATGTCACTCGTTGAACGTTTGAGGCATATTTTTACTAAAATTATTGCAGGTATTTCGTAAATGTTGTGTAGACCGTTGTCCGGCAAATGGCCATTTTGTGTTGCTGACCAATATATTGGCGTCAGTATCGCCACCTGCCGACGACAAGTAGAACTATATCAGATAGACAACGGATTTATCTAATTAAGTTGCACACATGAAACAACATTTGTGCGGACTGCATACTTTAATTGAACTGGATGTTTTGTGTGCCTTTATGTATTTATAAAATGTATCAGAAAATGATCAGGAATCACATATGCGGATGATCATGGCATAAAGAAGACCGTGAAACTTTCATATTTTATTCATTATATAAGTTCCGTCTTATGAGTTCCACAGGTATTGTGACGTAGATTCAGGCAAAACATTGTTGAAAATAACGAGTACATCAAGTTTTTATACATATTTTTGAAATATTGTCACATATGCATTTATTTAAAATTTCGTTTTCTGAGTTTGGAAGTATCAAGTGATATCAACATCTATTAGTATGTTTGTCGTATCTGGTTGATCAGATCCATATAACATATGGTTGTTCAAACGATTTTCGTGCATTCGCATTGGATGTGCCTAAATATACATCTGGGTGACGAATGGTTTTGATGTACCCGTCTTCTTCTTTTTAAAAAATGTATATAACGTGAAAGTACACCTCGGCGTGCAGGGTTTTCTGTATCGGGTGTTTAATCTGAAACCGATCGCCAACGACAAAACTAATTTATGAATACATGCAAACACGCAGACAGTTATCGAGCAGCGATGAAAAAGCAGATTACCAGCAAACGTATTAAGATCATACCAGGGACGAACCCTGTTTAACCACATTTCAACCCGTCACCCCTCATATACATATATATATATATATATTCATGTGAGCTTGAGAAGCCGTCACCCCTTGTTTCATGGCGGGTGAGACCTTCCGAATACATGCATCCCATTCAAGCCACGCCCACGCAACACATTGTGTTTGACGTACCCAACAGTTGCGGACGTGTGCTCATTCTTGATTATACTTCGGACACAGCGTGATGCATTCGCTCCCAGCCGACGACCAGTTAACCAGCAGGTTGTGCGACAAGAACGAAATGACATATCTGATGGACAATTTGATGTGTCACGCGGAGCTACTTTTGAAGAAGATCAAAGTCCTTGACGACAGATCAACTGATGTATTTCCCAGATCGTGGCAGTGCGTGGAACTGGTTGACGGCGTAGACCCGTGGCCACCCAGCCTCTGCTTGAGTATGATAACTGATATCGGGAGAGGGTACGGGATCACACTTGATGAGGCTACTTTGACGGCTGTGTATAAAACGGAACCGTGGGTCAGCTGGCACAGGATATGCCCTTCGATCACAGTGAACCTTACACGCATGGTCCCGACGGCTGAAGCCCGATGCCTGGCTGTGTACATATTGTACTGCTTCTTTAGCAAAGAGTACCGAGTGTCTCACGCTGACAGCGATTTCCACAGGGGTCTGCTGTGTTTAAATTACTGCCCATGTAGCCGATACCAAACGAGGAATGTAACCTCTCGTTGCTGTTGTGTGTCACTTGGTTCTTTCTCGTGAAAGCGTCATTGTGTACCCGATATCTGACAGCGTACGTCACACACAATGACACCAGTGCATACATCTCCTCATTGTGGTTTTTTATATCTATATGTGTTCATGTCGCGTGGGATAATGCATCTCAGAAACGTATCTTCGCTCATGCAGTGGACTGACCTTGAAATGAGGCCATTTTTTGTTATGTCACATGAGCTCTGCCGTTACTCACATTTGAATTTGGTAAACAATTTTGAGCCTATCCCGTCAACATCCAGGCATGCGCACTGCCTGGACTGTACATGTTCGAAAACATATAAAAGCTGCGGTGATGTCTAGTTGCCAGGCACAATTCCTGTGGGAGCCCTACCACGACCATGGCTTGTTCTTCACATTGGCACGAGACGTTTTACGGCATACTGCCCCGTTTGGCATCTGCACTGTACGTGAAACAGAGTCTGCTGCCTGACGAGCTGTTGGCAGAGGGGTTTCTCGACAGGGACGAGCTGGATAATGTCAGGGCGAAGATGACTAATTCGGAACAAGCCGAACTGTTGCTGCACACACTGGCGGATACGAACACTCCCAGAAGGCTTGACAAAGCTATGAAAATTATAGGGCGTCATCACCCAGACGTTTTGCGGATGTATCAAGATCGCATGAAAGCACTGAGTCGGGATGAGAAAAAGGCTCGACCACACGGTTCGCCTCCGGCTAAGGTGTCTTCGTCTTGGAACGACAGTTTTTACAAAATACTTCCCGGTATGGCCGACAAATTAGACGTGCTGCATAGCGACGTAGTTGATGTACTTGCTGCGCGAGGGTTTATCAACGACAACATGGTCGAGCAGATACGTGTTCACAGGATGAACACGGCCCAAGCCAGAACACTCCTGTACCTCCTTCTTGATAACAACGGTGTATATGAACTTGATGCTGCCATGGAGTTGCTGCGCGGCCATTACCACGCGCATGTGTCGGATTTTTATAAACAAGGTATGAAACATCTCGATCGTCCCATGCTGGTGGACAACGTGAACAACCGTTCGTAAGCATGTACGCCCCGTCTAAGGCACTGTATATACACATCAAACGCTGGAAGTGTTGGAGGTCCAGATGCTGATATTAACTCGTGTATTCGGGATTTTTCGAAAGAACTGATTGTTTGGTCTTTGAGCATACGCAACGATGTAGCATTTTTATACAATGCACGCATATATATGACTGTTTGAAACGTGGGATTAACGTACGGGACGTGTTTCATAACGGACCTAACGTCACAGCCAGCTTTCCAGGCAATAAGGTTTTGTATAACAGGTTGTTTTGCATGTGATATGTTTTTGTCTATCCTGTAATCTATATGACACGTAATAAAAAGGCATAAATGAATTGCATCCTGTATTGTATCAGAGTATGATGGGCTTTATGCTATGTGTGTGTATGTAAGTGCGTGTGTAAAACAAATTATCTATAAGATACCATGGGAGTCGGTACACGTCACTATATGAAATAACAGGATGGTAACAGAGTTCTCACTGGATGGCACCATATTTTTTCAATTTTGTTTGTCCTATCACGGTCTCTTAGATGATGTCCACATTTAACCGTGCATCTCTGTCACAACGCGTTGCATCAGGGTTCCCCTTAGATATTTGTTCTACTCCTCCGGTTTATGTATGAAACTCGGCAACGGCAACCGTCCAACTATCTTCAAGAACGAAGTTGATACCCACTGGACCGCATGTTGATCCGTGTGCGTCATCACAGATTCAGAAAAAAACTATATTTGGATACGCGCAATGTATGCTTGCTGATGGTATTATGTTAACGTTTCTGCCACACGTGTGTCATCCCCTCCTTCGCGTGTAAACGTCATCACACGTGACTATATAACCATCACCGGGTAGCATGAACGCCACATGCGCACAGTCTTGTGAGAAGGACAGGCATGGGTGCCGCTGGTGGTGACTGGATTTCGTGTTCGCAGAGGTTTGCTTACCATTTGGTACTGTTTTTTGTATTGATGGGGTGTATCCTCCGGCTTATTTTATTTTTTGTACTGTACAGTGACCTATGTCTGGCAACATATGTGACTCCTAGATCGGCTGCGCCTTCTCCGTACCATGTATTCAGATTCTTCGACATCAATCTGACAAACAGCGAGGCCCAGTATGCGTGCGGTATGTTACAGGATGGCAGGTGGTACCTGCCTGCACCGGATGACAGCCATGACGGGTTATCGTTCCACACAGAATTGACTGATTTCATGAACAGTACTGGTATTTCCGAAGCGTGGATTTCGCTGAAAGGGAACAAGCTCAAAGAATGGCGGGTGTCCGGGACGAAACCTTTCAAAGGCAGGGTACAGCATAACGGGGAGCAACACAGACACTGCGCCAGAATACAATCTCGATATGAAGCTGCTGTGAGTGAGTCGTGTAATGACGACGTCAAAATGTTTGTATGCGTTGTACCGTCTTCTAGCCATCTGTTCTTCAGTAATCTCTGCAACGGACAGTACGGACCGTGCTACGCGATATTGCGTGGCGCCGCAAGTTGGTTTGCGGCTAAAAGCATGTGCGTTTACATAGGGGCACGCTTGGCCGTGGTTCATAATGGGGAGGAAGCTAAAGCGCTGAATAAGTTCATAAAATCTAAGATATCCGGTGCAACGGAATATTGGGTGGACATGGTGAACCACGTTTGGCAATACCGTCTGCGCGGAAACCGGACTGCGGTTCCCGACATGTACTTTTGGTACAGACAACGACCTGCCACCGGGAAAAACTGTGCCGTTGTAAGGAAATACCCAGACGGATATTTCTGGGAAGCTGTGGACTGCGAAAGCCGCCATCAAATCGTCTGCATGAGTCATCGTTCTCTATCGACAAGACGTAATGGCGCAATGGTCAACGTGCCTACACGCTACACGCACAACGCATCGGATACTGCTGCTACTGAGACATATTCTTCCGCGTCATCACACCGCTCTATATCGCACGCCGTTATCATACGTATGTGTCTATCACTGTGCGTCAGTATCATTACGTCGATCTAAAACATCAGACTTAAGGGTCATGCAAACAATACGCCCACATATGGGGGATTCACATGCGCGGAAGATATTACCCAGGAAGTAACATGACACAACGTGATGCATGTAAATTACTTGCTTATCAGATATTTCCTTTTTTTTGTGCGTAGGCCGGTGAGGCGGATGTTTTAACACTCCTGATGCTGTAACGAAAATTAAACCTGGTTTTTCCCGAAACATTCCCGGGGTGTAACATGACGCAATGTCACGAACTTGACACGACGACTGTTGCATCACGCAGCTATATAAAGACCAGGTCTGCCGGAGATTTGAATCATATTCGCCCAGTCTTCACAGCAGCCTGGTGTTCCGTCGGACCGAAGCCTCTGTTGCAGTAAGTGTTGTTACGTGTTACGCTTGTTCTATGCTAGAACACGTTCTCTCAGTGTGTGAATGCTGTTCCGTATCATCATGCTACGTTTCCATCTGCTGTATCTGTTGTTGTTCGTCTCTACGTCTGCTGGCCGTCCACATCCCGCGTTCCGTTCTCTCGGGTTGTCTTTGACAAACGCTGAAGCCGGGCTCGCGTGCAGTATCTTAGGAGGGGAGACGTGGGCCCTGCCTGTACCCGACAATGTGTCAGACGCTGTAGCGTTTCATCAAAGACTGACTGCCTTCATGAGCAGCGCTGGTGTTACGGAATCATGGATCTCTCTGAAAGGGAAGATGCTCAAACAGTGGCGCGTGTCTGGCCGTTATCGTTTCTGCGGTACTATACGCCAGGTGTACAATATGCCGGGGCAACATTGCGCTCTGTTGAGACCTAGGGGGAACACCCTCCTCCCCTTCTACTGCAATGGACGCGACGTAGACTTTGGTTATGTCTGCGAACTGCCTACCGCTACCGGGTGTCCTCTGTGGTTTTCAGGACATTACTGTGAATGCAAACACCAGAACGGACCTTGCTACATATTCGGACCTGGTGTCAGCAGTTGGTTTGAGGCTAGGAATCTGTGTGTTAGTATAGGAGCGCGGTTGGCCTCGGTCAAGAACGAAAAAGAGATAAAGGCATTGTCCAGAGTGCTCTACAAGTCTGTTTTAGCGCGTCACGTGTACTGGCTTGATGTTGTGGACCACGTTTGGGAATACCATTTCTCAGGCAACCGGTCTGCTATTCCAGACATTTACTTTTGGTACAAAGACCAACCTAAGCCAAATATAAACTGTGCCATCGTCAGGAAATTCCCCAAAGGTTTCTTGTGGAAAGCTGTGCCGTGCCACAGCCGCCACCAGGTGATTTGTATGAACACCATCGAACGGCACCAGAGCGTCGCGTCTGCGTACGACTTATCTGTCAGCCCGGCTCAGGATACTGCCACCTCCCGGTACCCGCTCCGTATTCCTCATCAGCTGCACGTACATGCGTTTGCCGATCCCTCAGGACTTTCTGCACGTGATCCAGGTGTATGCCAAGACGCAGACATGTCGTCAGGAGACGACTCTGAACCAAGCGCTCCGTATATACTATTATCAGGCAGCAGCCCTGCACCTAACACTGTTTCTCCTATATCCAACAACGCAAACAAAGACGGCTATGTTAATGTACGTTCGTTGACAAGTCCCAGTCCCATGATACCCGTCGATCCACAGCCCGATATTTCCACAGTTGCTCCCACAAACGCAATGAGAAATCTGTCTGCCGGTTTTCGAAAGCCGTGTGCAGACACGTTACTGCTGCTGTCTATTGTCACCAATGCTTTAAACGTCTGCATACGTTAAGATTTGCTGCAGTCGAGGAGGATAAAATGGAACAAGGACCTTTCTGTCGCATTCGGACTACTAGCTCTGTATATAATTAGACCATGTATAGTATAATCAAGATGTTTTCTTTTGTACAGTTGTTAGTGTCATGCAGTTTGTGTGTTATGATATATATTTGGAATTGTACAGTGTTTCATACGTGTTAACCACCCCATTTATCTGTGTGGGTAGGGTAAGGCAAGGGTGACCGTATACATCGTGTGACGTGTAGCTTTATACAATAAACACATTTGTACTAAGTCAAGGTTTGTTTTGTTTTTATCTCTCATGCTCAAACACGAAATGATTGTGAACCCACTTGTGAATGACTGTTTGTGAATCCACAAAACCTTTATTCTTTTTTACCGCGACACTAATGTTTTGTTACGGTAGATTCAACAACATCACTTTATAAACACATAACACATCGATTTGCATTTTATACAAACATTCGATTTAACACAGGCCCTCCATGTTCACAGTGCGGGTGCGTACACCCTGGCGCATTGCTTCAACAGTTGGTCGGGTGACAGGGCCCCTTCCTGGTATTGTGCCCACAGCTCGAACAAGCGACCTTGCATGTCCCTGTACAGTGAGCGTTGGTAGCGGGCGACTTTATGTTCTGGCAACAGCTGCACCTGAACTCTTATGTTTAAGGCCTCCTCGTACAGGAGGGCTATCAACAGGTACAGAGAAATATTTGTCCTTTTCACCCGGCTTTGTATCCTGCGGTGCCACCCTTCACAGTCATTGTTGGTTCTCACGCTCTGCATGAATCCGGACCAGGCGGCGGGAGGCCACGTTGTAGAGTTTATCCACGTCTTCCGCACGTAGCGGGTCAACCTGCGCAGTGACTGTTTGAGTGTGGCGTTTTCCAGACGGTTGAAAGCCCCTGGTATCTCCGATGCTGGTAGGAAAGGCAGTGCTAGCAACCGTCGGCATGTCTTGTGTACCAGGTTGTTGCGGGTGTAGGCCGACTGCAGGCCCAGGCTTTGCACATGCCTCCATACGGCTTGGGTCCAGTGGAAAGCGCATCCTTTTAACCGGACGCTCGGCATGACCTTCCTGACGGCGTTCCATACAGCCTTCTCGAAGTCCAGCATTATTTCTTGTACGCACGTGGTCGGGGGCAGCAACCCCATCAAGTGTTTGAAAACGTCAACGTAATCCTTTTCACGTTTCCCGGACATCAACACGAACACCAGTGGGACCTGTTTGTAAGTGTCGTTGCGGCGTATGAACACGTGCACGCTGTACAACTGGGTGAAAGGTTGTTTCACGAGCTTGAAGGTGCCGTCCATGTACCACCGTTTCGCTTTGGCGAGCAGTTGCAGCATGTTGCGTGTTGCAAACACGAGGTGCCTCTTGCCGTCGGTGTGTATGTCACCGTGCAGGAAATCTGTTGGGACGGCTCTTTCTTCCAAGTGGAAGTCGAGGTTCCTGGGGTGAGGAGGTCTCTTGTTCTGTCTGTGCCTGTTTGCTGCGCGTATCAGGTGTTTGGTTTTAGGTATGGCCGTGCAGATTTCGCCGGGTTTCAGGTCCCTGCGTAAAACCCCTTCCACAACCTCGCCTGCCGGCGCGAACAGGTCAGCTTCTGCCTTTTTCTTTATGCTCCACGATATCTCGGCAGCCCTGTGAGCACCCGGGAGGGGACCGTGTGTGTGGGAATGAATGCCTGGTTGGAAGTGGTGTTTGCCGCCTCTTGTTCTTTGCACGACGGAAGCTTGGCAGCGGGCGCGTTTGTTGCGTTTGATGCAGTTCCAGTAAACGACGCCGTTCCTCCGGAATTTCACTGTGAAACTGTACCCTGTATCTGTGAAAAGTTTGTCCTTACCCCGTTTGCTGCCACCGGATACCAAGTGCCATTTTGTCCGGTTCGCCTGATCGAGGGGCGTTTCCTGTTCGGCGTCGGCGTGTTCGTCATCGCTTCCTGTGACCGACGTTTCGTCAAACACGTCAGGCGTCCCGTAGATGTCTGCAGCGTCACGTTGTCCTTGACCTTGTCCGCTCTTGCTCAGGCACCGAGGCGAGTTCTGTGTTGATCGCGGGCTCGAGTGGCAAGAGCCAGACAGTACGTCACAAAGGCTGACGTGGAGGTTTTTTTCCTTGTCCGGGCCAGAGGGACTGCTTTCAACGCTGCTGCTGTTTATGTCGTACAGGGTGACGGAAAGCCTCTGCCTTTTGTTTTTGGGTGATGCTTCTGGCGTTGAGTTCGACCGTTTCTTCTGTAACTGCATGTTTTCCGGGTTCGAACGTCGCTCGCACTGGGTCGGCATGTCATCTGTGCAGGGCAATATTTGCTAATGTGACGGCCCGCATGTCACAACACATGCTGCGAGGCGGTGTCGGTTGTCATGGGAGCCACTGCTGTGTATGCAAATACTGACCTAGATAACCAGAACATCGTAACGCCCATACACGTGTTTCAGTGAAGACAGGGATAGTGGCGGGCAGGGGCGGGGAGAGGAATGGTGAGCGAAACGCATTTAAGGGGTATGACATCAGTTTACTAAAGCTTCAGCCGGGCAATCCGTGTTGCAAAAATCAGGGAAGGGAGAGGGTTAGCGACCTGCTATCTGGATTTGAGCATACATGATCAAACGTTAGACTGTGTTTGCAAATTGTGAGGGGAGGTATTTGCTACGTTCCGTTCGTACAGACATACATGTTTCAGTCCCATCTTGATTCGCGCAGGGCATCATTAAACGAAACAAACACGTTCAACCAAGTACATATTGTTTATTAAAACTAACTAGTAAACGTCAAGAAAAACTGAAACACAAAATACACTGTAACCAATTCAATACATGAATATAATACATGAAAATTTTAACACAAGTCCTTCACACAAGTCCTTTCACTTACACGCAGCCATTACGAAGCCGGTCAAATGTTTCGATCACGGACAGCATGAGGTGCGCCGGGTATCGTTTGGACCCGCGACCAGTCTTACAGATTTCGCTTGGACGACGTCTGGTTCTGTTGCAACTCTCACTTTCCATACACTTTGATACGTGTGCCCGGTACCTGTGCCAGCCATACATGTGTTGCAGCTGTTCGTGCACGCGTAAACCCACTTGCCGTACGGGGTGGCGACGCATCCGACGTTGTACGTTTTTCTTTCAATTTTTGCGTATTGCGTGCGTACGAGCGTGAACATTCCGGTCGCGGCGTCGCAGTTGGCGAGTTCCAACTCCCATCCCAAGGAGAACCACATGTAAAACAACGTGAAACTAATGAACCTGGCGTTCCGCAGTGACAATATCTTTTCCTCTGGTATCTCCAGTACGAGCCGGTGGACGTCAGTCTTTTCACTGTGTGTCCTTTTCCCTCTGACTGCGTACATTGTTTTCTGGAGCTTACATCCGAGCACGTGAACCAGGGCGTTCAGCATGATGTGTGGTTGCTTGTCGTGGTCTGTTCCCTCTGACAAAGCAGGCATATCGGTATCCAGCTTGGTGGGCATTTGGAAACATTCCCCCATTGAGCGCCAGGTGTCGCACAGGATGCGAAAGATGTCTTTGCGGCGCGGTATTTGTTTTGCCGTCAGCAGTGATACTTTCGTGCTGACGTGTTTTCCGATATGCAGCATACACACGTTACGAATGTGAACCCTTGACGCCTTGCGGAGCATTGTCTGCGGCGGATCGCGCACCTGACGTTCGGTGTACCGGTGAGACGTTACATCCACAACGGGCATGCAGCATATCTGTTGGAACAGGTGTCCTTCGTTCGAAATCACGTGTTTCACACACGGTCGGTAAACAGTCTGCGGGCTTGCTTCAGCGGGTTCCCCTGTTTTCGTGTTAAGGATGGGAATCTGTTGTATCTGGTGCACACTCAGTAAACCTGCTTCCAAGCAGGTCAGGGGCGCGTTTACGGTGTATCCCATGTGCCACAGCAGGTACAGCAGGTACGCAACACCATATTGACCGAGCGCACTGTGATTGCCAGACAGATCAAAAGTCATCTCACCCTCGGGACCCGTGAACAGCCACTCTATGTCGTGCATCTGACAGATCCCCTCTACGGTTTTCAAGGAGACTCCTGATTCCTTCAATGTCCTGCAGTTGTCGGTGTGTGAGGAATCCATGGTGAACCGCGACATGTCGCGCATCATTGTTTCCCATGTCTCCATACACAGGGACGACGGTAACCCGTGCTCACCGTCTGCACTTGATCTCAGTCTTTCCTGGTCACGCCACATTTGTTGGGTTGACCAGTTGAGTGCTTTGATGAGTACACGTGCTTTGTTATCGCGAACACGTAAACGCGCAGACATACCCGGTAGCAGTCCTCCTTCCACATCTGCTCTTGAATATATGTTGATCGGAACGAATGGAACACTGTGCAGACGGTCTGCCATCCTTTGTCTTGTTGTTGTGGCACCTTGTGCGCACAGTTAGACTTGCAGTAACAAAGTGTCTGATCTGTAACGGCGAACCGGTTAAATATGTTCACGGCAAGGACAAACAGGCGGCCAAAACCAGCCAATAGGCGCTCTCAGAAATTGCTCGTCTAAGCATGACCCGCTTGCTGACGTCACGCCGTACTTGCACCTGCACGTAGAAAATGTCAGCGCCAATAGCCGTTGCGCAATCTGGCTGGTTCAGGCAAGAATCACCCGTACCCGTCATGTGAAATAATGACCGTCAGCTACGACCTGCACACAGGAACGAGAGTCCATCGGTCGCCACTTTATGGTTGACACGAGTCGCACTGGCGTGCGGCACTGCGGGCACGGAATGTGTTCCGTGGTTGCTACTCCTCTCGCTCTGTTGTCTGTATGTACTTGTGCCATTTTTTTGTAACACGCAAGGCACACGTAATGTTCGCACTGGCTGAACACCACGTATTCCGCCTGCCCGCTTTTCTTCGGGTGATCGCGTGCAGCTTCCTCACAATTCTCCTGGCAGACGCTGCAAGATAGACGGCATGTCAGCATGCACCCGTGCCCCATGCGTTTCATAACCCCGTTGAAGATGTCAAGCATTTCATTGTAACTGCAACCGTAACACAAGTCTGATATCAGATGGATCCAGGCTAATTTCCGTACCTGCCTCTCACAGGTTATCTGGTGTGTCCGCCTGTTCCTGAATACGTGTTCGGTATCGGCGTATGTCTTCAGGACCGCGTTTCTCGCGGCTTTCAGGTAACTGTTTACTGACGTGCGGAGGTATCTCATTGTATCCTTACGTTGTTTGCGTGGACGATCACTTTCCTCGAAGTGTACGCTGTCTGTGGTACGTTCATCAGCGAGGTGTGACACGCCTGGTGTCTCACGCGACATCGTCTTCCAGTAGGTGCTTTGCAAAAGCCTCGTGAGAGATAGTTTGTAAACGTCGGCCTCGTGAACACCCGAAGCGCTCAGCTGCTGCAGGTGTCTGCGGCTTGCTGCCAGGCGAGGGATAAAGTCCGCTTGTTCCGATAAGCTTGCCAGGTACTTCGGTACGTGCGGTGTCAGTTCGCCTGTCGTGTATGGAATGTGATTATCATCACGTGTCACGTCCTGCGGTAATCGCTTCTCGTTCAAGGTTGCTTCCGTTTTTTTATCCAACCGACCGAGTTCACGGGTGCCCCACCAAATGAGATGTCTTTTCAGGCTCCACAGTCCCAGTGCGGCGTCTTCGTCGATGGTACGTGGGGTGTCGGGGTGGACTACATGTGTATGTGCCACAGATGATATCGATTCCGATTCCTCCCGCCTTTGTCTCGCACCGAGAGATTCTCCGTTGCCGGCCTCAGTTCTCCGTCGTAAGCTGATGGGCGCCAGAGGTTGCAGAGACTGTAACACGTCGTGGTTTAAAACCGACATGCCCATCCGCTTTGCCCATCGTTACTCGTACGTCTGCAATGACTGCGCCTGTCAGGAGCGACTGCCACGTTTTTAATACTGTCACCTTTGGGGCACGCGTGTCTTCCGGCGGAGTGCTGTTTTCACAAACGGGTGCACCTCTCCAGCGGGTCACGGGTCGTGTTGACAATGCCCTCTCCGGGTCTATCAAACCGGTCTCAGGGTTACAGGCATCCAGAGGATGCAGCCGTGGGTACAACATCTTCATACACGTTGAAAACCCCCGTCCCTGTCCAACAGCATATTCCGTTTTGCTGATTTCGGCGTCTTCTTTAGCACAGGCGGTTTCTATCGCACACACGGCTGTCCTGTACGCAGCGGATGCGATATGGGAAATATCCGCTTCCCGCTGTTGTGGATTGTATCCCGGGACACCGGTCAACCAGCTGTTGTGTCGTGCGATAATTTCCCACGTGTACACGAGGGATCCGAAATCGACCGGCGAAGCTGTTAATAACCGGGGGAATACCTGTCGTTTGAACCTCACGAGCGTTGGTACGCGGCAGACCGGCATGTGCTTGGCCATATCAAATATGAATATACAATACGCAGTTGTAGCAGGGCAAGGTTTGCACGTTATCGATGTGACACACTTGTATATTGCTGTGCACCACCTGAGCAGGCGAGACCTGCGACATGTGCGGTTGGATGTTTCGTTGCGTAAACCGAACAGCGACATCTTGCACGTGAGGAGGGGCACGGCATCTGGAGGGTGTGAAGGCATCTTGTTCACTGCGTTTCTATATTTCTGCAACCCGACTTTTGTATTGGTATTCCTGTTGTAGATGGAGTACTTTGTACTCTCACGTGACTCTGCATGGTTTAATGCTGCCCGCAGTTTCATCGAATAAATGTCAGAAACATTTAGCTGAAATCCGTTTCCTCTGTCTTCTGTTTGTGCGCGATGGTGTATGTATTTCATGTTTCGCCCGCAGATATCATATCGACCGCACGTTACATTTCTCAAATAACAAAATGTCAGCTGTGTTTAATAGCATACTATTTGTCACGACTAAACGTTGGGTCACATTTTCCTACACAACCTGTTGTACGCCACACCGAGTCCAATCATTGTACAGGTCAGTCCGAACAGTAAAAAAATCATGGCACCCCAGTAACATTTGCGGAGGCGACGTCCCCGGGCAAGGTACAAAAGGGCTGACACACTCAGGTCGTGCGGCTTACACTGCATCCTTGGTTTTTTTATCGTGACCTGGCCGACCGGAAATACAAACCGCGCGATGCTCTGGTCGTTAGCCAAACAGGTCGCCCTCAGCACTGAAATCGTGTCACTATTCCGGGTAAAATGTAATGAACTGTTACACCGTCTTACACGGAGACTGAAAAATGCAGTATTTACAAATATCCCGACCCTTCTCCGTGGAGGTTAGTCCTGTGCGTCGATTGAAAGCCCCAGCGCGCAAATGACGTCTCCGTACAAGTAACAGGACACGTCGGCTGGTGGCACGATTTGTGATATAATTTCGCTGTCGCATTCGTCGTCCAACGAAAGTTCACAGAAAGGAGGGAGGACTTCGGCGTCCGACAGCATCGACGGGTCGCACCTCAATTCAAATGATGCTCCCTTTTCACAGTCACCGTATCTCTCCGTCAGGTGTAATGTGACCTTGCAGAGACCTTCCCATTTTTGTGTGTCGCCTGGGTGTGTTACATGTGTTATTTTCCCGTTGCAGGGGACGGCTTCAGGGTTAAAGAATGATGGTGTACGACCGGGAGGCTGCGTGTCATGCTGCGCGTCATCGCCCACGTCACCATACCTGGCAACGAAAAAGTCATGAGTTTGTGCGGCTGGTACTATCACAGCGTGCCACGAGAGACGGGGACACAAGCGGTAAGTGTTGTTTCTTTTCGTCAGCATGGTGTCACGTACGAGGAGGAGCATGTCCGCTGGTTCTTGCATGTGTGGAAATTGTTCGGGTGGGTCGAACAAGACGCACTCGAAAGTTGCCCCTTCCGGTAAAACGGCTGTGAGAGTACGTATCTTCCTTTTTGATTTACTAGTTTCAGAATCTTCTATTAGTTGTACGCGACCGACGACTGTTATGTGCTCGTCCACGTGACACTTAAACCGGCCGGCGGCTGGTATGTCACAGAATGAGGTGCCGTTTTCGTGCTGGTCTTTTGTCAGTAATTCTTTACAGGTTTCTGCTATACGTAACCGCCTCAGATTGAGCTGTTGAGACGTCAGTTCCGACCAACTGGTAGGCGGATGGTGACGCTCCCACACGAATCCTTTCACACTCAAAACAAGGCCGTTGCAGATACGCTTGAAATTGCCAGACACACGGTACCATTCTCCGGGTGCCCACTGTTCGATTTGTTGACCATCGGAAACGTTTAACACGACACACGTCCCCTCTGAGTCGTAAACGACGGCTCGGAAATTCCCACCGGTGCTTGAATACATTGCGACGGTGACAGCAGCGCCGGGAACGCCGGTGTCTAAGTTCGAAATGGCTTCGCATTGAGCCATGTTATTGTGTTTCTGACGCGGATAAGTCATTCGAAATGGCAGTGGTCCGCGATGTTTTGAATCATATACAAGCGGTTTGTTATCTGGCACGTCACGTGCGATAACCGGTTAGTAAACACGCCCTGTAAAAAACAGTCAGAAGGCAGGTCGTCCACGTACACGCACGGGCCGTCTGGCAGTGCGTCCATTCCCACGCTCAATGTATCAGGGTTGGGTGGGTCCTGGTCTACGTCCCATGCTGTTGAACGTGCGATTTCCATGGCGTTCAGGTCGGCGCTGACCAAGTCCGGGTTCCACACGCGGTTGTGTTGCGCCAACAAGCACAGCATGCACGGTAATCTGACGAGCAGGTCTTCGCAGTGCAGCTGTTCGTTTCTGTCGCCTGACACGAAAGCAAAACGTTGTGACGGTAACTGGGAGGGATCTCTGGCCTGCAGCAGAAATTCGTACATGAAAAGAACAATGTTGAAACATTCCAGTAAACGAATGTGATTTGTGACCGCTAAGCTTACGTCGAACAATTTCGCTGGCAGGGCGACAAGTCCACGTGGATGCGAAGTCCCTTGCATACGCGACGACTTCCGCATATACGCTGAGGCGACACACGTTGGTAGGGTGCAGCGGGCCTCCGTGTAAACCACCCGCAATGCCTCTGACAAACCCTCTGATACGGGTATGTTCTTGAAGCCGGCGGCATCGACCAGATGTTCCACTATTCCGCGGCGTGCGCTTAGTGACATCCAACTGTTTGCGTGTTTGAACGTATGGGGAGTTCCAACCACTTGAGCTAAGGGGTTACGGGCTGCGACACGTATAGCGCGCGCCGGTGGTCCTTGGTTGTCCTGTGTGACAGGGCGCAGTTTGCGACGCTGGTCTGTTGAATATTTTTCCCCGTTGCAGTTATCAGGTATTTCATCAGGGTTGTCTGGGAAAAGTGAATGTTCCAGTGTCAAAGCTTGTACGCCTTCTTCTTCCACCTTCACGACCATTGGAAGGCTTGTGTTGGAGTTGGCGGGAACTTCTCGTGCTTTGTGCGTGTTTCCTGGGCATGACACTACCATAAACCCTTCTCTGCGTTCTGAACCGTCAGGTAGACGTGAACGTGTCCCGTCTTCACGCTTCGACAGTCCTGTCGGGATGATCGACACAGGGGCCCCGAGGTTGTATGAGCATACTGTAAGGGCGCTCTTTATTGCATTGACGTTCACGTTATCCGAACGTTTGCAACCGGCAGACGCATGGTCATGCGACAGGGTCTGTTCCTGTGTGTTGAATGTGGTCCACGGAGACAGGGGTACAACCCTAAGGTTTCTGTCCGCCATGCCTTATTTGGGTGATCGGAGGCCGATGTCCGGCCTGAGTTGACTTTCAAAAAAAAAGAACAATCGGTGAAACACTATGGCTTCCTCAGACGACCGATCGGCACACACGGTGCAGGAGCGCGGTGTAGCTGTCGGGCACCCGCTCGAATGCCCGGATTCTACAGAGTGGCTCAGGTTGTGGGCGGACACGTTGACGGCGCTGATCGATGTGAACGTATCAAAACATGTGTATCCTGATCTTATGCTTCAGAGTTTGCCACGCTTGCGGTCAAACGCGTGTGTGGCAAAGGAAATGTCATTTTTTGTACGCGAAAGTCTGCATTGTTCTTTATCGCGTGTCACGTACGGACTGTCCTTGCTCTTGCCGCGACTGTCCCTCGAGATGGATCACGTTGCTTCCTGTCTGGAAGAATACGTTCGTAACTCTCAAGACATGCAGCGAGACGCGAGGTGTTGTAGAAACCAGGGCTTGACGGAACAGCAGGTTGAGTCGCTGTGTCAGAAATACTTCCGTTCTGTGCTTCGGACAGAGGACTGTCGGTTTTGGCACACAACGGGCAGTAACACTGCATGGACGGTGCACGAGATGCAGAAATGCTGTTGGGACCTTGATTTCGCTTTTTACAGCACACCCCTGGAAGAGGTTATTACCGCCCTCGGAGAGCTAGAGGAAGTATGTGCGAAACTGTTTGTTTCAGTTTGGGTATTGCCTCCCCACCTGTTGGATATGAGCCTGGGTTGTTTAGCATGTGTTTCTGCTCAGGCCTTTGCGTATTCCCTCGCGCAAGATGGGTCCCGTGCAGGGGCCGACCCACCTGAACAAACCAGGTTAGGTGCCAGTAACTGTTCTCATATTGTGTCATGTGACACGGGGCATGATCTTTTCCAGACGTTAAATGTACCGGCAGGAAGCGGGTCATGTCAACGGGAGCGAAGCAGAGATGGAGCTGCTCCTGCAGGTGATGGCGAACGTGTGGCCGCGGTCAACCAGTTGCCTAACGCTCCTGACATGGCACTGGCTGCCGGTTCTCCACGTCCTATTAACTCTGTCGACCCCACTGAAGACAGGTATTACTGTGGTTTCGGGAACACCTCTGGCGCAGACGACAGGCTCCTCAAGGAGCTGCGACTGGGTAACAGTCATGTGGCAGAAAAGACCCGTCTGTTGTTGGAAAACATGAGGCGCGCCCGTTCGGAAATAGACTCGCATTGGCGGAATTCGGCTGATATTTTTAGATGGTGTGGTGAACGCGGTGACACTGACGTGCAAACCGAGGGTCATTACGCGGGCAATGCCGTTCTCATGTACACGGTTCCCGTCTACGGGTTGACTGTCGAAGAGCTCGTGGGGAATGAGTTTGCGGCCATGGACGCTCAGGCCGAGCTTGAAGCCCGCAAACACGAGACTAGGATCAAGGAGCAGTTAAAAAAAGCTAGGGACCGTGGAGTCCAAGACGCGCCACAAGCTGTTGCGTGGGACATCTTGAAAGGGATTAACATGGATGGTAGCAACAACGGGGGTTTGGCGCAAATGTTGGAGCGGGTGACAGGGAGGCGTTATGGGATCGGCAACCAAGCAGTTGGATGTGGAAACAATGAACGTCCTGGACGTTCTTGCGTTGATGATTACATCGATACCTTGGTTACGGAGATGACGTCATGTGACATAGACTCCGTCCAGAAATCGGTGGGAGAGCGCGTTTTCGAACGTCACCGCAAACTGGTGAGGGCGAGGCACGCAAAGCTGTTGCGCAAATTGCGCAGGGCGAAAGAAGACCTGTCCTGTTGCATGCAGCCCCGCGTAGCGGGACAAGAGATCTTGTCAGGACTTTTCGCCGTCAGACGATGTGTCAAAGCAGTGCAGCTCTTCCGAGAGGTTGTTTCCGCGCAGGCGGGAGCAGACGTGAACCCCGACGATTTGCAAAATGGTTGGCTTGTGCCTGGGGACGGGTCACCGTATGATCCGTCCCGTGTTCCTCGCCCGCGTGTAGCTGAAGCGTGGGAGGTCAGTTGCGGGGAGCCCCTGCTGGAAACTGTCAACATATCGATGGCCTCAGAACTGACTAAGTCCCTGCAACTTGGCCCTATGTGGATGTCCAGGGACTCGCACGAGGATACAGCGTGTCCCGTCAGGGCGGGATTTGTTATGCACGCTGTTTGGTCTGCAAGAGGCGTCCCCGCGTCTGCGCGTGCTGACGTTGAGAGGTTCTGCACTTTGAAATCGGAAATGGGAGCACTGGGGTCACGTCAGGCGGAACGCTTCGGGGATGTGTTCCCAGTGATGCAGGAACAGTATCTGGAACTGTTGCAGCAGTTGCGGGCGCAGGAAGCGCAGACGTCGTCAGGTGATGCCGAAAACCAAACTCGTCTGGACAGTTTGAAGCAAACACGGTTTCTCTGCCACATGCACAAGGTTCGGTTGGTGGCATATGCTGTTGTGGCGCACCAATTGGCCCATCCGGGGAACCGTGTCCGGTGTCTGTCTGTGGCCGATCCGTCACATTTATGTCCGGGGGAAGGGGGGGAGGTTTACGCTCTCGAGGAGGCTGTATATGTGGGGCCCGCTTTTTCACCACACACGCTGATATCCAGGCGACACTACACGCCTCCGGTAAACGACGCTGACGCACAAGAGGCAAACGCGCGGGATCTATGGGATATAAAACAGAGTCATGACATCTTCGAACTCCTGGCTGCTGCACCAGCGACGCGTTGACTTTCGTCGTATCCTATATGAAACAAAACACTCATTATACAAAACCAAATAAAACCAAACACATACAGTCATAATGTGCAATGTGATATTTATTCATTAAACAAAATATATTTATTGTATGCAGGTTTCGATGTTGCATTGTGTGTATATGTTTGTCTGTACATATGTGTATATGTGTGTCTGTACATATTGAAATGTCCAGTTTGGCAGTTGTGACATGATTTCTAACAAGTCTTATCATGAGGCTTCGATCAAATTGCTGATGAATTCAGCCGTGCCGGTTACGTACTCCGGTATATCTACTTTCATCATCTCTGCCAGTTTATATATGTTTTGTAACGTCTGTGATCCCGGTTTGAACGCACGTCTTAGTTTGACGGCCAGTTCAGTCTTGTACTTCGACACAGTTTCTTTCATAACTTTGGCCACATCCTGTGGTATGTTCTTTCCCATCAGGCATTCAGTCAGATCTGCTGTGTAGGGCACGGGGAGTCTCCTTTCGTTGAGAAAGGTTGCATTGGCGAAGGCCGTGTTGCGGTCCACCAACAACGTGTTTTGAGGTGATATACCGATCCGCAGAACAAACCGGTAGGCCAAATGAAGCCATAAAGATAGCGGCAAGCGTTTGGCGTCGTCAGCCGACAGTTTGTGCAGGGGCGCGAGACCCAGCTCGTTATGGTCAATGACAAAACATCCCGTTGGCCCACCGTCGGCAAAATGGTTGTAAAATGTGTGGTGGCTGCCGCATACGTAAGAGTATTCCAATCCGAAGGCAATATGCAGGTTGGTCTGCATGTACGACATAACGCCGTTACAGAAAAACTCTACGCAGCCCGGAGTGTGCTTGTCCCCGAGGAAAATGTTCATGGCTGCGTGCCTGAACGCCAATTGTTTTGCGTCGTGATAGAGCATGGGGCCTTTGAACACCTGCTGCGATTTCAAATCAGCTCTCGTGAACGATTTCGTTTTCTGATGCGGCACATGCAACAGAGGCAGGCGGCTCATGACCTCTTCTAGTTCTGTGATGGATGTGAAACGCTGTTTCAGTATGTCAGCAGGACATCTGCAGTTAAGGTCATTCGAACTGGTCCACATGTTACCTCGTGGCATTTGGGGCGTTTAGCGTCTGCTTCACCTGTGTCTTTTTGCTTCCTTTTCCGGGAAAAGCGATCACACTTGGGCAACGAAAGCCCGTAAACGTCGCTGTCACATGGTTGGGTCATGGATGGGAAACATTTCCTAAGTCGGTTGCATACCTCTGTCGCAGGGTTTCCACCCCCGCGTGTGTGGCTCTTGCGTAACCGCTTCGGTCTGGTACACACCCACTGGTTTGTTATAACGGGATAAAATTCGGCGTAATGTTCCATCGACTGGTGCGAACGTTTCCACCGGGCACCGTAAAACTCTGTACAGTGGGTGGGGTCTGCTGCACGCTCGGTAACCAACCCTGGTGGCTGTGGGACGCTGCGTCCCGTCCTGCCCCGTCTGGTTGTGCGGTCGATGGCGTAGTCAGGCATCGCGTTCAAAGGTGGTAGAGACTTTGGTTTAACCAACACTTCGTCGACCAGCAACGTTTTGGAAGCGTCGTGGTTCACAAGCTGCCCCCGGCCGCCTTTCCGGTTCTTCAGTGCAGGAGGGCACATGCACATCAGGTACCTGATCACGACACAGAAGAGAATCAAAACAGGGTCACCGTATCGTGCAAACTTGCCACACGCCGATATGAACACTTGCATGTAACTGTCCCGGTCAGCTATGGCCTCCCGTTGTAGCAGAGACAGCACCAGGTCGATAAGCTGTGGTTTCCCGTGTGGCTTACTCTGCAACACTGCCTTCCCTGCGTCTGTGACCTTTGCCGGACAGCACGTCATGCACATGGCTACGTGTCTGGCTGCTGACAACAGCCAAACCGCGATGTCGTCTTTCGTGTCACCGGTCACGATCGGATTCACGTCCCAGTCGTTACATTCTTCCACCTTGTTTTTCCAATCACGCCATGCCCGCAGCAGATTGGTCAGGGCGAGCGCGGCGGACATTGTCCCTGGTTCCGATTCCACCAACGGTATCAGAGTTGCGTCCGGTTGAAACACCCTCATCGGTGGAAGCGGGGTTCTCGGGTGCAGGAAGGGAGGGGTCAAAGTCGCGGTACACATGCACACAGCTACACGAGATGTTTTCACGTCCAACAGAGTTTCAATGACAGATCTCATGTTGCGTTTCGACTTGCTCCCCGTTGCATTTGACAAATCGGCCACTA
The DNA here is from genome assembly GCA_026874595.1 of Sipunculus nudus. Taxonomy (NCBI): domain Eukaryota; kingdom Metazoa; phylum Annelida; class Sipuncula; order Golfingiida; family Sipunculidae; genus Sipunculus; species Sipunculus nudus. The sequence goes on from CM049318.1 coordinate 35,232,940, forward strand.
ACGTGAAAACACGCGCCGGTGCCAAGCAATGGTCTTCCAGCAGGAACTTTACAACGTGTTTCCATTTTAGTTTGGGCGGTCGTCTTGATCCTAACAGTTCATCGGTGGCCTGCAACACGTGTTGGATGTCTTTCCTCCTGAGACCTGTTTGCACCAGGGACAAAAGCTCATCCACGCGTATGGCTAGACCTTCTGAATAGCAGTGCGCGTTTGGGGTTTGCATGTCGGCGTAACTGGCATCAGAGAAATGGCCGGGCAGCATGCGCAGGAGCACTTTGTATGCCCAGTCGGCTGACGGTCGTCCAATCAGCGTGCGTCACGTGTGTAACCCGTTTTTGGCAAAATCTGGAGGGGGGGGGTTGACTGATACCACATCATATATATAAATGTGACAGCCGCTGGTACATGTGATCACGTGATGCACCGGCACTTCCACAGCCTCATAAATATCGCGGTTGGTAGGTATGCCCTCATAGACCTCTACGCCGCCGTCGAGGCTGTTGCACAAAAATGTCGTCGAACGAAAACACGTCGCTCCCGGCGACAGAGAAAGTTGAAGCTGAAGGCTGCAGCACGGGTAAGACTGTCATATCAGATCGCGAAGTGGAAGCCCCTCGACCGGATGGTACCGCGTGTACCAAATCGAACGATGGGGAACCCGGGACGTGTAACGATACCGCCAAACCAAAAGGTAGGCCCGGTCATGTATCGTTTGCATGCTTCCGACCACACATTTCCGGTGTGTGTTATCTGGACGTGAGATGCAAGTTGAAATCCCCGCAAACAGTCCAGAGACCGGGGAACGTGATCTATCTTAACGACACTGGCGTTCAGGGTGCAGTTTCCACTGTGGCGGAGGTCCTGCTAAAGTGTCCCGATAAACACCCCGGTGCCAGACCAACGGGAACTGATCAAGGAATTATGACAAGTTCATCAGAACACAGAGATTTGTTCTTTCTGTGTACCAACCGAGCAGCGTCCGAACTCGTCGAGCAACTGAACCCCGAATTAATATGTGATCTGGTGGCGGCAGCATTGGCCTTCTTCCCACACATGCTTGATTGCGTTGTGCAATTTGCATCACAGGAAAACGTGTTTTGCGGAAAGGATTTTACCATATACTGCGTTCAGGAATTGCCCTTACAGCCCGATCACAGTTACAGTCTTGTTGGAAAATGGGACCAGGTGCTGAGTACGTTCCATTGTGGGGCGTACACAAACGCTAGTGGTGAACGTATGGTGCTGGTGACGTACCCAAAGCTTGAATGCCTTGTGCGCGCCGCGAGCGATTCCGATGGCGGTCGTGCGTTTTTTCAAAGCCTCTTGGAAGCCATGGTGACCGAGGAGGATACTGACACCAACCCCTGGCAGGTGTTGCTGACAGATGATGTCAACAGGGCTTCTGTCAACGGAAGGACGGTAATGTTGATGTGCAAGATTCGGCGAAAGCCCAAAGCCGCATCCAATGAGTCTAATGCTGGCGGTTGTCACAGTCACATACAGCAGTTGCGTGCCGAAACATCAGACGTCGCAGAACATCATGTGAAAGAGAAGAGATACGTTGGACCACTGCGACCGTCTGTAACGCACAGGCGAACGGCCACAGCGCTTGACAGTGATCTGATCACGGTTGTCCGTCATCTGCAACCCCGAGTGATCTGTGATATTATGTCCGCTGTGTTAATATCGTACCCACACATCCTCGTTTATGCGAACTTTGCAGCAAACACGGAAGGTCTACGATATGCACATAAGAAATGCGACCAGATTATCACCGTGTGCTGCGTGGAGGAACTACCCGTCAAACCACAATGGCGATATGAACTCACGGGGACATGGGGTGAGACGTTGAACACATACAATTGTGTAATCTGTAAGGACGCTCGGTCTGGACCCATCGTGGTGGTTGAGGACCCCGAATTCGCCCGTGTCGTGGAAGCTGTCAGGTTTTCCGAGGAGGGCAGACGTTTTGTGCAACTGGTCTTGGAGTCTCTTGTGTCGCCCTTCGACGTGTTTGTTACACATGGTGACTACATGTCAAGAGTACTGCTTGACGACAATATGGACGTGGCATTGTTGTGTTGCATCGTGGAACCCAATACTGATTGAAAAGGTTTGATACTGTCCCCATCATGGGATTTGCGCGTGTCGGACATTAACATGTGACAACGTATGTTTTGTTGTGGTCCAGCCAAACCAGTTTTGCGAGTGATGTGGTATATGTTTCTCTTTGTGATGTGTATACAACTTTAAACTGTTATAATTGTACATTGTTTTTTTTTTGTCAGGTACCCCAATCAGCCGTTCTGACGTGTACGTTATTTGATCGCGCTGGACTTTTATACCTTTAGAGCGTTTTGTCATATGACCTACATCACACACACGCACATACACATTCGAAAACACAGCAGAGCAATGACAATGTGAAACAATAAATAAATATATATCTATCTTTATTGTGGTCTGAACTCAATTTATTGATGAAATACGAGTGTGTATGATATGATCAGTGTCCAAAAACTCGGTCTGATTCTGTAGGGTTCAACATCTCCTCATTTCCAGCCTCCTGCTTCTTACTTACAGTTTCGTCTTTGTCAATCCGTCAAGACGTTTCTGCAGTTGCAGAGATCCCCGGGAATAGTGGAGGTGGGAAAGGTAGGGTTGAATTATGGGATATCGTTTCCGCGACCCAACCCACCGTTCCACACGTGTTCGTGTGACAGGCGCATGTCCCTTGCGTACTGTGCTACTGGGTCCATTGCATCCCCGGCCTGTAACAGTCGGAACACAGTGGCCCAGACGTGTCCTGTACACTTCCCGCGGCACGCGTTTGATCCGTGAGCGGCACCATTCATATCGGCGTCGGGTAGAGCACAAGTGGAGGCGTGTGACTTCAGCAGCCTGCGCAAAGGGTGTATCATATCCATGTCTACAGTGTAAATAAAACCTTCGCTCTTGTGGCGTATTGCACCCGCCATCATGAGGAACCCGAGCGCCATGTCACGTATGACTATGGCCGGCAGTGCAAGCCTCCGGTCCATGTGGAAACGTAGCATCTGTCCCATCCTAGCGGCCGTATTGGTCGACACGCAAGCCAAAGCCAGAGCTCCGCATGCGGTGAAACGCAAGGCGCCCGGTACGGGGTCACGTGCGTGGTCGTACGACAGGTGGAAATGGCCCTCTTCTGCGTATGGTGTTCCCGTTGGCGTCCAGAATTGGGTTGCCGCCGCCCAGGCCGTCCTGAGCTCAATTTCATGGGGTTTACCCACAGACGCCCACAGAGACGAATACGTTTTGTTTTGCATGAAGGCGGATATGCGCAAACCGACTCCGTCCGGCATAAAAGCTGCCCACAGTGTGGGGTCTTCCAGTCCTATGCGTTCTAGCGCGAAGTGTATTGCCTCCAGCACGAGGGCGTAATCAGCGAAGCATCGGGCCATACGGTATGCTATGTGCTTTCGTCTGTTAGTAAATGCGTCTGGTCCACCGCAGAATGTAAACGTGTCATCGTGTTTAAGGTGGAGCAGCCATTCAATGAAATCCCTCATACCGGCAGATCTGTCCAAAAGTTGGAAACCAACGTATAAATCCGTAAACTCGGAGCGCTTTGCATGTCCGTTTTCCATAGTTATTTCAAAGCTGTATCTGGTCTTATCGCGTGTGTGTACACGGGCGCTTCGAAGGGTGAATCCGGATTGGTTTGATATTCACGAACAAGACGGGTAACATGAATCTGAATCGCACAACAGGGTGCGTTCGTCATCCAGACGCAGCAATCTCTGGCACTCTGCCATGGTGGTTGGACACAGCGATTTTATACCGTAGGGTAACAGGTTTTCTTGCGCGTGGGCAGACCGTGGGGGTGTGTGTTGGACGGCGACGGAATGAAATATGTGCGATAGCATCTTCTGCAGTTGCGCCGTTGTTACAGTTCGCAAGACTGGCAGCACCGCCGCGTACAGTACGTCGTTGTACCTTTCCCAGTCTAAGGTTGTGCCTGGCAAGACGTGGTCACGGTGCACTAGTCCCACGTTGAAACACAGGTCCTCTGCCGGCACGTTTCGTGCTTTGATTTTGGAACATGACAGGATAGGGCGGCCCGCGTGTTCGGCGTCTCCCAGCAACCCCCTGTGGAAAGGGCTGTATGCCCAGTCGGCCGGACTGTACACTGCGGGGCGTTCAACCCAAACGTAAGGCCCCGCTTTCCCCTTCACGGTCAAACGTACAGGCAAACGGCCTTCCTTCCACACGTAAGGATCGAAATCTCGCAGTGACACCAGGGCTTTTGTTACTTCGGCAAAATCACCCTTCTGTTTGCAGTGTGCCCCCTTCGTAGGAGCTGACAGCTTTGTCGGGAAAGCGGGCAGGAGGAACCGATTGACGAGATCGGGTTGATTTCCCAAAACGCCTTTTAGGTCTGTCGTGTGCACTTCCCACGTTGTCGGCCAGTGTTTGTACATTTCTTTCATGCCTGCACGCACACACTGTTCCACTTCATCTCGCGTTGCGACTTCCACAGGGCAGCCAGTGTCTGCTTTTCCGCCGAGTATCAGCACGACCTCATGTAACGTGGCGTCGATGGCCTCTGAGACAGCTTGGCAATGATCAGACCTGTGGATGCCGGTTACCTTGGACAAGCGCCAACCGGACGCTGGATCGCGTTTGGCGTGAAATAAATGACAGGGCCCGATGAGGCCGACGAGGTTGTAGAACCCTTCGAGTTTGAAGGTCATCTCAGCAAAGCCTGTCAGACTCTGTACTCTGCTTTGAAATATCTCCAGTTCCGCATCAGACCCTGCAACCGCGTCTTCACTTGTGCCCGTTAGGTCTGGGGAAGCCTCGAACAGTACGCTGTCTTTCATCACGCGCAACAAACGATTCGTTTTAGGCACGCACTCCACCATAGCTGTGCTTGCCTGCTGTGCCAGTTGTGTCCATCTGTCATAGAGCTCAGGGGCGTAATACTTCGACTGTCCGTAAGTGCACACTTGACAGGCTTTTACGCGGGAGGCGGCCGATTTCGATGGTGAGAATAAGCGCCTGCGTTCCGCCAACCAAGCCAGCAGCTCACGTAAATACTCCGTGTCCAGGTGTGCTCCTAGGGTGGGGTAAAACTGGTTGGCGTCCATACCGTAAAACTGCCCCGTGTGAACGCCCCGCTTGGCATAAATCACCCCTCCCGTTTGCGGCGGGAGTCCTTTGACGATAGTGACCGCATGATTATCTGTATCGGCACCCTCATCATCGCGTGCTTGGTTCTGTTCTGAAAGGGTTTCTCCTTCGTTGCAGACGCATGGATTGCACGTATGTGGCTCAATTTGGATTCGGCTATGTGGTTCTGTTGTGCTTTTGCTATGCCGTTTTGACAGGGGTATGGCGACATCCGCAACAAAAGCTTGAGGTGACAAATTCAGCGGCCATCCCATGATGGATATATGGGCGTGCAGGCTATCCTCGCCTGCGTGACACGGGACACCCGAATTCACAAAGGCCAATTTACCCTGGCCAGTAACCACACAACCGTAGGGTAATATAATAAAAAGCTCCGACCTGTGCAGGGGCGAAGGACACATGTGTTCCAGGACCCATGACGCCTGCGCGAAGGCACCATGTCTGATGTCACTTAGGTCAGAGCTGACGTCCAGCCAATGGATGTCATCCGGGAGCGTGTGTGATGGAGGTTGACACAATAGGAACGCACCGCCGAACTCCGTGTCCTCTAAACATTGGTTGAGCATTTCGGAAAATGCACTCAACTCACGCGCTTTCCTCAAAGGGTTGGCTGTTTGTGGTACAGGGCATCGTGCTAATGTGAGCTGTGGCAATGTGAACATATCTGAGGGTACGTTCATCGTGGCACCGGACGTCTGCAATAAGTGTATGACGGCGCGCGAAAGCGGGTCCCATGCGACAGCGTTGTGCCTTTGGCGGTGACCATTGCATACGTTGAGTGACTCGTGTACGGCCGAATTGACGACTCGTGTGAATGTTTGCTCCGTGATTGCGTCCGCATCACCGTCGGTCGCACGGTTTGTCGATTTCCGGTGGAGGTCGTGTGCAGGCCAGGAAACATTTCCGATGACATCTTTTGGTAAACGTAAGCGTTTCACATGCAGCCACGCACGCATGTCCATCTCCGAATGGTCAAGCGCAAAGTGTGAGAGAACACCTGGGTACCTCCCGGTCCCGCCACGGGGTGCCGGCAGGAAGACAGGTCGCACACCACTGGTCATCAGCGGAGGGAAACAGGCGAGCGGGTGCTCTTTGTTCCTACTAGCAGCGGATAGGTGCATGCAGAGTGCCTGAAAAAGGTGAGGTATGAAATCGTGCCACACGCTATTTTCGGTCGGGAGTTTGTCACAGAATGTCCAAGGGCACTTCCAGGTATGCGAGTCCCTGTGGTCTTTCGGCAGACGTGCATGTAACCTGACATTCAACCCTCCCGGTATTTTAAAAGGCAGAGGCAGATATCGGACGCCCTTATCTGTCCCCTCACACGGAACGCAGGTGAAAGTAGCCAAGGCACACGTTCCGTCGTGGGATATGGCATGAAACCTCCATGCAAGAATCATGATCCTCGTACCTGTCATGTTCCCATTCTCAGAAGCGATGTGACTGCCGGTCACACATGGCGACGTTTCCGTCATCACGTGACAGCAACTGTTTAACGTATGATATGACCGGAACACAACCCCCCGTATCGTATCATTGACGGCCTGCCGTGCAGTTACGTCTGCGTCCCCAATGGCAGGCCACTACTTATATAAGTGATACACGGCCCTGTGCCAGTTGCATATATGTACAAGTTGTGACCCTCGCGATGTCGTCAGTGAGCCGTCGCGATGAACCTCGACGTAAGCGGTCGGTGTCACTCAGACGGCTCGTCCTTCTAAAAGCCGCCATGACCAGTGTAAATGCTGAAGCGGCCAGGCAAATGGTAGACTTCATCAGGGGAGCGCGAAAGTCGGCTTCTGACTTGTCAGATTGCTACAGTCTCGCTCTGGCAACCAACTGTCATCTGAATGTGTGGAAGCACCTGCAAGTGGACCCATGGCCACCAGAATCGTGTCTGTTCTGTCTGATGAATCTCAATAACCAGTCCGGTCCTGTGTTGTCACCAGAAACGGAAGCAGCCGTCTACAAAGCGTTGTGTCGCGAGATCCCGTTTTTGGAGAGCGTGATCATCTTGGAAATTTACAAATTTACTCCCATGTCCGCTGATGCCGAATTGCTTTCGTACGTTATTTACTGCTTGGAAAATATCGGATACATGTTGAAAGAGGACGAAGCCGAGTGGGGCAAAGGTCGTATGCGTTTTGAAATTGTGTCAACGGATGTATAGCCTAACGCGCTCTGCCCCCACGTACAGGATTGTACGATAGGAGACATTGCAAAGAGGAGGGGACTCTCACAGATTCTCAAACCAGGACTGAACTTTGTTTGCATATTCTTGTTGTTAGTATTACCAAACATTTGACCAACATTGTGGGGTGTTTTTGGCATGCGTTATAAAGAGGTATTCGACATTGTGTTCATGTGTTGTGTTGTGTTTGGGATCGGCGTGTTGTGTGTGTGTTTGAACATAACCATGTACGCAACATATAACAAACAACGAATGCTTGCGACTATAAACCTTTATTAGATAACAGTTCCAAAACATTTTACAACGTCTTTGACAATTACCGCTCCAATCCCTTTCATGCCATTGGACGGCCTCCAGACGTGGCAGGGTTGGCATTTGGGTTGAATAGTAATGTGTTAAACCCGTTCAATTTGTAGTTTCCGTCAGGGAAGCGCGTGGGCTCACCCCATGTACGGTTATCCAAGGACAGGTGAGGGGCTGAACAAGATGTCATTGGCACGGCCCCGCCTAGGACGTGGCTGAGATGTCGGTACTGGCCCGGGCTATTGGACAGGCTCATCGGACTGATATGTGTGTGGCTTGCATCTCCTTTTGTCCCGACCTTCCATCCGGGTACAGGAACGTCTGCTCCTGGTGTTTTCCTTTTCCTCCCTAGATGGCCAAGTTCCATGTTCTCCAACAGTTCGGTCAGGCCGCGGTCCAGTCCGTTGTGAACGGGTGACCTCTCAGCAATCGTCTGAGGCATGCGCAACAGTTCCCCTACACTCGTCTGTGAATGTCCTACGTAAGCCAAGGAGAACGGCAATGATGCCCACGGGTTGCTGAAACCGGAAGCCTCCCCCGTGAAAAACATGGAGCGGGTCATCCGGTTGGCACAGTCTTGAAAAGCGTCCGACTTGCCCGGGTTACGCACGTCCACGACGTTGCAGAACGCTTCCAGTGGCATGCAAGTAGGCACCAACAGTATATCGGTTGTGGACTTTTCTGCCTGGCCGCGACCCGCGTCCCTCTCTGGCCAATAGGCGCTGTGTCCTTGAACGTAACCGGCTGTCTTTTGCAGGGGATCTGCGCCTGTGGAGCTTGCGGTCATCTTTCCGGCGAGACTGCTCCCGTACGCCTTTGCACTTTCCACGTACAACGTAGCCACGTCAGATGTTATGTTTCGTGCGTTCCTGTCGATGCCTTGCCAGGAGACCCTTGGGTGGTATGCCCCGTCTGTGCGGTTTCCTGTGAACATGGCGTGCGGCACAACGAGGCCTGATGTGCCCATCTTGGTTTCAGAAAAACGGAGCATTTCTTGCACGATCGTGCCACTGTGAGTGTCGTTGATCGTCTCTTGCGTGTGCACGGGTCCCTGTCTGAGCCATATACTCGCAGGGGTGGCTGCGAACAGGTGTTCTGTTTCCACTTTGTCGTGTTGCAGCACCATGCAACCCAGGGTGGCATGACCTGCCTGCTTTGCAAGAGCGCATATACCGGCTGCTGTTGCATATGTCTGTTGTACAGGTGTTATCATCACCCTGGCCTCCGGGCTCAACTGCGAAAGTGCTACGCGGCGCGAGTGAATGCCGTCTCGCTGAACTGGGTGATGTGCCGCAGCGTAAAGGTATATGTCCGGCTGCATGTCACACCCGTTGTACCGTGGTATATCCTTTCCAATCAATTTTCCTTTATTTTCCGTTAGGGTTTCGCACATGTTTACGTCCATCACTTCTAGGGACAAGGGCAGGGGAAACCACAGTGTTTGGGCTGTTTCATCTGTGACAATCTTTTTTGCAGCCTCCAGTTTCGTTTTGGTGGATGGTTTTATCAAGCCGGTGTCGTCGTCGTATTCGAACGTGATACCCTCAAATGTTTTCAGCGTAATGTGGCTCACGTCACCAGAAATGTCGACGGCGTTTTTCAGGAAGACCCCGTCCGTGCATAATGCAGTTTCCGTTCTGTAAAGGCCACCGTTTGTTGTTTTCATACGCAGACTGGCTGCCGGTACAGCTGATATGCGGAAAACCGTGTTATCTAAAGGGTAGAATTGTGTTTGAGTGTCCCAGGATGAGTGTCGGTTATTTCGAGCTGTCTTTTTGAATAAGTCCCTCGCGGCAGCCACCGTGACACACGCGGCCATCTGTTGGTTATCCTGACGTGGTTTAACAGCTGTCATTGTGCTCCCGCAAAGTTGCTGCATTATGCTGTAAAATGTCTTCATTTGAATCATGTCTTGTGGCGTTGCTGTTTGGAATATATTAGTTGGTATCTTAACATGACATTTGCTATACGCGTCTGTCTGATCACGTTTTGCCTTTTCAGTCACATCGTACTTAGTTGGGTGAGTAGCAAACTCATCCGGATCCTGCCGCATCCATGCGAAACACGTCACGTCCGTTGAGTCTTTCATGTCGACATGCTGCCACATGTTAGACCCCGTCACGCCCATTGGTAGCGGTGTGGGTAAAGCAAGGTCCGTGCAACTGCTGATTTCTTGACTACGCCGTAGTAATATTGCAGATTCTTTTTTTGTGAACGTCACTGCCTCGGATGACACGAGTTTTGCTGCTATCTGCCCGTGACCCAAAACCTGCAGATCGGCAGCTAACCGTTTCATCAAACACCCTGCGACATCTTCAGTTAACTTCACTATGCCACGGCATGCTTGTTGTAGTTTTTGTAAAGGCGGGAACTGCCTCAATACAGGGGGGAGTGGCACTGTTGCGATCGCCTTCATCAGCGTCAGGTTTGAGTCGCATGTCAGCACCCCTCCGAAAGCGGAAAATATGTAAGCTGACCGTAGCAGGTACTGGAATTCAATGCTTTCTCCATTTTCACAAACGTGTGTGTGAAATTTTTCGACGAACAACATGTCAGTGGGGTACTTGGCGATCAGCATCGCTTCCCAGCGTTTGCAGAGCAGGTCTTGACAAGAGTGGTTCAACGACGTACTCCAGACCCTGGCTGCCTCTGAGCGCGGATCAGTGGGGTCCAACAGGTAAGGGTAATGCGTCCTCGCTATGCTCTCACCCGCGTCCTGAACGCTGGACAGGGGTCGGAGACAGAGCGGTATATTTTCAAGATGAAATCTCGGTACGAACAGCGCGGATGTTCCTTCCTTGAACCCGTCTGGTATTGTACCACCTGTTATTTCACACAATTTTGAAAAAGATGTTTTGTCAAGATTCTTTGGGATGAAGTGTAGCGTCTGGAAGGGGTTAGGTTGGTCATGGAGCAGACGCACAGATCCCGCTTGGTGATAGTTCATGTGGTCCACATTACTGAGGCTGCGCTGCAGAGGCAATAGCAGTGTGTTCTCACAGGTCCATCCGTACGATCTCGCCATAGGCCCTTCAGTTTCATGCAACCTCAAAGCTGTGGTCGATACGTCATGGTGTGCAACAACATCACACAGGGACGCTCGGGTTTTTGGAGGAAAGACGTCCCATACTCCTGCAGTGTGTGTACTTTCGTCATTTCTCCCGGAAGGTCCGGATGTCCCTGCAGCATGCAGTTTGGAAGGCGTGTTGTACCTTTTAGTTGTACTCACGAAATTGTACAGGTCCGGGTTGAAAAGGACGTCGATCAGTGCCTGGAGAGCCGTAACGGTTTCGTCGCGGCCCCCGTAGGTTTTCCACGTCATGCTCACGGGCACTTGCAGGCGTTGTTTTGCGCTTGGGTTCCTGACTGGGTGTGGGTCACCTAGGTTTCCTGTAGTACAAGACGGGTTCTGCAAGCGGTCCAGCACGTAGTCTAGTTGACTGCACAGCGCTATCGGTGTGGTTTGCGTCACGTGCAGTATGTCCCGTGTCACATCACGGTCCACGCGGCGTGTCACGTCTGTCACATCGCTGACGTCTTTCGAAAACAAGACCAGACCGTCTCTGTGGGTCAACCCCGGGAATGTCTGTACCACGTAACCCTTTTCCACTCCAGCGAAAAGAGTCTCCGTAGGTTCCCCGTTGCTGTCGACAGGGCCCCGCATGATCGAGACGTATTCTTCGGCTGTCGGTTCTCTGTCTTTCACGGTCTCTTTGTTGCTGTGTATGTTAAGGACCATGATACCCGTATGTGCGATCATCTGTTCCTCCGTTTTGTTTATGCGGAGCACACCACGGCGCAAGTCTATCAGCACGCGGTACATTGACATACCTTGAGCCATCTGCTGGTAAGTCTCGGGTCCCATCAGCACCACACACAGAACATCCGAGGCATCGAACAGTTCACTTTCCGAGGACAAAAGATCTTTCATCCGTTGCAGGTGAAGCTTCTGAGTGATGCTGGGCGGGTCGGCTCCAGGTCTGCTGAGCTGGGCCTCAGCTTCCTCCACGGCGACTTTCAATTTTGCCTTTGCTCCAGACCAAGGCGCCCCTTCGTCTCTTTGCGACCTCTCGCGGATGAAAGGAATCCGGTCACACTGCTGGCTGCACTGGTTCGCCAGGCGGCGGACAGCGCCGTATGCGTCCAGCCGGACTGAAAACAGGTTCGCCATAAACATCCTCGCCGCCTCATTCAGTGCCTGACATTTCATAAGAGCTATGCGGTTGGGGTCAGGGGCACGTTGCAGCTGCAACCTGGTAGCGTACAGTGCCCGCATAATGGCTGCGTCCGGCGATATGTCCCTCAGGAACTCGCCCATGTGGGCCATGTTTCCGGCGCGCAGACTCGTTATGAGGTCCCTCATGCCGTCTTGCATCATATACCCGAACCGGACGATAGGTTCTGTGGTGTGAGCATCGTTTGTTTCACTGGCCAACTTTGTGCGTAATACGTTCAGCACGTCAAAGGGCACATCCAGGTAGGCTGAATGTGACAAGGCGAAGGTGAATTTCTTTTTCCGCCTCTGAACTGTCCTCGGGGGCGCCTTGTCTGACTGTGGCGGTTCCGACATCACAGCGTCTTTACTGACGTATTCGACATCTTCGTACCTGCAGTCCATCATGTGCGGATCGAAACTTTGCACCAAGCAAACGCCCAGGGGTGTGTTTTGAACGCCTCGCACTGACGCACCCGCCACATAGCATTTATAATATCTGATAAATTTGGATTCCAGCAACCGTGCATCCATAGGGTCGTTTTCCAGCAGTCCTCCCGTGGCGTAACTCTTCGCTAGTGTGTACAGTTCCTGTACGCCCGTGTTGAGGTAAGGGGCCAGGTGATGGTTGTCAAATGCAAAGGCCCAAGGCCCCAGTTGTGGGTGTGGCGGTGGTATAGCGGCCATGTTGCGGATCCTCGAGGGTAAACAAAAACAAAAACGTGTTTTCCGTTATACCTTTGGTTGTCACTGTTCTCAATTCCCGTAACGGCTCGATAACGAATTGACATGAACGTTGATGTAAAGAGAGAACGAGGTCAATGGCCCCTTTCCAAATACAGGTCTGTGTCAGTAGCGGCTGTGTGGTTCTGTTGGTTATTGGATTGGGGGTGTTCCTACTGTTCTTCTGTTCAGGTTGTTGTATATGATTGCCCTAATAACGAAAGCATAGACAACGATGAACGGCAAGGCGTCATTCGTCAGAGGTCGCCGTCTTCGTATCATGTTCGCCTTTGTTCTTGTGTCTGCATACGGCATTATCATCACAACAGGCGCGGCACATATATCTTTATGTGACGACAGTTCTTTTCTTCCTATATGTATGATACAATATGGATCCAGCATGATCTGCTTGACTGTGTTCGCGTACCGTATTTCCGGAAGGAACAACCCAAGGGAGACGAAGATGTCCGCTCATGAGGGACGTAATAAACATACGTTTGGGAGTAGACGAGGACCTCGAAAAAACACTTACATATTCAGAGACGAAAAAGATGACAATGGAGGTGACACGTGTGAGGAAAACCATGAAGGCGAAAGGTTACTGGTGCATGACAAAGAGAACGTGCGTGGCACGAAGGGTGATCCACGTGATTTTTACAGTCTCACGGGGATGGTAACAGCCTCTTCCAAATCCGCAATCGTGTCTGGTTTGCATGTGATCATGATCATCCCTTGGTTCATAAGTTTCTTGGTGCAGATGGTGCGCGTGGCGAAAACAGGAATAGTTCAGCCCCCGTGCATCACGTTCTACGTACTCTCTGCCATGTACCTGTTATTCACTGCAGCCGCCCTCGTCCTTGAAACCACTCAGCACGCCCTTTGGGACAGATCGTGAACGCTATTTGCATTTGCTGGTGAGCAGGCGTTGGATGCTCAGGCACAGGAACGTTGAAACGACACAATAATAAAAAATGTGTGACACTTCGTCTCTCGAATAATTGCCTGATCGTGCAGTTACAAACCGGCGAACCCCTAAGTGTACTGTTATCCGTGATAAACGCCTCGACTAGCCGGACATGTGTCCCAGACGTTAACCCGGATGTCGACATTTGGCCGCGGCAATGACACTCAACTTCTCCGACGACTTGCTACCAGAATATCTGTGGACGTTCCCACATGAGTGCGAAAGTCGTGCGCGTGACGTGTGTAGCAATTTGCAGTAACACCGTTTTCGGGCGTGAGTGGTTTCGCAAATTAAGGACAGGATACCAGGCATTGCACTACCGCCGCACGCAAAGTCGTTCACGCCAAATAAGACAAGTTTGCTGATACGATCGAATAACGGTATGCGTAGAAGATATCCGCTTGTTATGCCCCATTCTACGGCCAGGCGAATCGTGAATCATCTTTTCGTCTGTCAATTCCCTGAACGCCACGATAACCGCTCAGTCTGTTCTGATTGTTTTATACCGTACGCGCACGTGGAAATTGCACTGGGAGGGTGCATAAAGCAATTGGAAAACATGAAGGACATCAGAGTTGCGGGAGAGAGGTGGTGGTCATGTCTGAACGGGCAACATGACATTGAAAAGAGTCTGAATATCATACTAGGCCGCGTGGCGAACGGTTTCTGCTATTATGGACACGCTTTGGTTTTTTTCGCATTCGCTTTGTCTGTTCGTCGTCAGCTGGAACGCAATGGCGTCCCGCTGGAAACCATTAAATGTGTGTCCTCTGTTTTCGTCAGGTGGGCTTATTTGTACGTGGTTAACCCGTCAATTCACAAGAACCATGCTTCTCCTGGGCTTTTCACAGGATGGATGCCACATGGGGTGCCAGGTTGGGTTTCTTTTTTCTGTCAGATCGCGAAAGCCATCGCTGCATAACATAGACTTGTATTTGTGCAGTGGGGGATGTGTATCTGTCTGATGTCACAATGACAGCTGCCTCACCGATCAATGCGGGATCATTATCGTGCTGTGTGCGGCATTAAATATGGGACACACGACATTTCAGGTAGCAACTGGCCTAGCTGCGTCGATCGCCTGCATGGCTGCGGGGATCATCAGCGCTCTACACTTGTGGCACCCTGGGTGGTGGCCGGAGGACGACCACTGCGGTTGCATTTATTTACGCTCTGGACGCAACGCCTCTATGGAACCTTACTTTTTGCCACAAACCGCATACCCGACAAGCGCCTGCTGGTTGAGACGCCCACGTAGACTCAGGTGTACTGTCGGCATATTACTTTGCAATGAGAACGCGTCACCTGTTCCTACCACTGATTCGTCAGGTCGACCCCCGGAACGCCTTGTTGCGGCCTATGACGAGCTGCTGCAGGAGATGTTGTTTGACGCTGTGTGCTTCCCACTTGTGGGTCTATGTTTGTTCGTTGTTTTTAGCATGCACTTGCGCAACGCTGCGCATAAACTGCATGTAGCTCACATCCGTATCATGGATGGTCTTCGTGAAAAAGCACAACAGAAACTTGCAGACAAAACAACAGCTTGTAACGACAACCCAGCCGTCCCCGGAGGCCACAACCCAAAATCCGATGTATCGCGTCCGCGCTTCACGTATGCGGAACCGAATCTCGTAGTGCCGCCGACACAGGGCGAAAAACCCGATGAGAAACCTGCCATTCTCGACGGAGTGGACTCAATGGAAGCCGTTGTGTCCGAGGAAGCCGACCGGTACTTGACCACGGGCACCGATGAACCTCCTCCGCCGTATTCCCAGTTTGAATTCACCGGGTTCCACTGGCCGATCGGGAAAAATGACCGAAAGAGCGTGTCCACACGACACAGACACAACAAGTTGGTCTGTTCCGGCGCGTGCGGAGCTTTGCATGCCATGGTTATATTTCTCACTGTGGCCTGTTTGATGGGGACGTATTCATCCCATCGCCTACGTTCCTGTGACGCGTTCGTCCCCCAGTTTGCGTACTGGCACGCAGGCGTCTTAAGCGCGGGGTGTTGGGTGATGTTGTATTACGTGTCACTTTTGGTGGAGCGCTGTGGCATTTGTCGGCGCAGTGGGAAACACTCTGACGGTGACTGTTACGTGTGCGAATCGTGTTGCTCACGTATAATCAGCAAGATTATTTGCACGATCCTGACGCTTTCTGTGCTAGCAGGTTTAGGGTACGTGTTATACACGTACGTGATAAAGCCAAGGGTAGCATGATGATATACACGTACCGCTATGAACCATGACGACGGACGTTCTCGCGAGGCATGCAAAGACTGATACTGATCAGGACATGTCAGGTGTTGTCGATCCGTCGCAGAAAGGTGACAAGTACAGAAGAACTATGTCTTTCGATATCCGGAGTGGACGCACAGGTACGGTGCGCGAACCCGTGTCGCCGGGACCCTCGACCAGTGAGGTCAGTCACAACAGAGAGGTAGCAGATCTGAATGACCGATTTCGCTTGGCTTGTCGCATGACCGCTTGCACACGCCTAGCGGACGTATTGGAACACAAGGCCCTGGCGAGTGAAAGAAAATACGGGATTACGGGAAGAGCCCTGACACTCGAATGGTACCGTATGCACAAAGACGAGTTGCAGCGTGCACGTGAAATGGCAACACGAGCGGCCGCTCAAGTCCGTCAGACCGAACATACAGACAAACATGTTGCTAGAGAAAAAGCCTTGCGTGAGGTATATCACTCGGGATCGACGAAAAATGCATTGTACGGTGCCGTTCGGCGTAACGTTATTGACCCTGTGAAAAGGCGTATTTTTAACACCCGGATGGAACGCGGATTGACGAACAAGGTTCACAAGGAGAAAAGGCGTGCCTTAAAGGAGAGAAAAAAGCAGATGTGGTTACAGCGGCTGAACGACGTGAAAGATGCATGCGCAGATATGTGGTCCAGCGATTCAGAATCGGACGACGGTGAGGACGGCGAGGGAAGAGGACAAGGTGAAAATATGAAACTGGATGAAGAAATTGAGGAACTGTACCTTGCGCGTAATATGCCCGAACCGATTACAGACGATCCTTGCGACAGGACCATGTGCGAAGATCGGACGGAACCGCCGCCCATATGATACAGTATAATGATTAACTGCAATGTTGGCACGTGTGATATATCAGACTTATATATCATCTGCGCCGAAATGTGTACCATATATGCTGTTTTTTTGCTCCGTCACAGCTCTGTATTGTATAGTGTTTTCATATTAAAGATTTATGTTCCTCTGTGATTCAGTATGTACTTTAAATGTGTAAAAGATAAAGCGTGTGCGTGTATACCACAACATAATAATAGACTAAAGACACCAACGCAACGATATGAAAACCGTCTTTATTTCTGTGATAACACTTTACATAAACATATATGTGAAATAGGGGTGGGGTGGGGGGGGGGGGGGTTGCAGTGTAACGGCGGACCGCGCGAATGTCATCTGGTTAACCGGTGGCATATCTCGTAGTTTTCTTTTATACAATCAAACATTTTTTCTACCATCCGGTCTGTAGCTATCACGTTGGTACACACAAGAAACCTCGGCAGTGATCTCAATCCAGTCAGAGGGAACAGTTTTTTGTGCGTATGTTCTGCCAGTACCCACATGTTGTGCCAGTCGTTGTCATCAAGCAGGTCTTCTGGGATATTTTCGTTGAAAGCCGAGCAGACGATTGATTCTGTGTCTATAACGTGCCTACCCGTTGATGCGGCGATCACTCCGCATGTTCCGATCACTTGGGCTGCGTATGGGTGCAGCGGGTTGAGTATCACCCTGTTCCTAGTGCCGTTTGGCGCTTTGAGTGATGCTTCCGTGTCCTTCAGTGATGTGACGGGGGAAACCTCTGTTTGAGACTTTCGTTTGTCCGGCAGTAAGAACGGCCCTTCCACTGACGGGGCTGTGATCGTGTGATGAAGACTGCACACCAGGTGACGTTCTGTGTCCCCGCAGTCCGTCCCCACGTTTTCGACCGTGTAGTCTAACACGTACGTGGACGTTGAGCCTCTGTGTATGTTCAAAAACAAGTAATGATACGCAAAGGGGTGTTGGCGTACCGATAGTTGCGGCGTTTCCTTAATGAGCGCTTGCAAGCCATCTATCGACTCGTCCGTCGCACGGCAAAGGTCTGCGTCGATCTCAACGTACACGTTCCTTTCGGCGAACGGTTTCTTACGGCCTCGTTCTTCTTTACACAAGCGTGAAAAGGCCGGCAGCCGGTCCAGACCGACGTGGCTGAAGGACTTGTCAAACGCCTTCAGGTTGTATCCCTTCACGTGTGTTAGACCGCTCATGTTTGACCAATCTTTTGTTGCACTGAAATGGCACTTCACCTCGATGAACCCTGTCATGTCTTCAAACACAGCATCAGGTGAAACGCCGAGCATGGGGTACTTCCCCTGGTCAGGGTGCAAGACCAGGCCCGTGCTCTTAAGCTGCCCGAAGCCGATCACGTCACGCAGTACGTCGATCACGATCGGTTCGAAAAGCAAACCGTGTGCCATAGGGTTCGTCGCTGCTGCGGCTGAGGACCGTGCAGCTTCACAGACGCTTTCGGGTGTTTTCCATAGTTTGTAAAAACTATTGAGCATGACAGATTGTGACTTACATATGAACTTTTGCATGTGCGATGCTGTCACGCGCCCCAACCTCCAGTACCACCAGTACCAGTTCGATGTCTGGCCTGTTGTGAGCATGGCAAGGCTGCCCAGAGCGCCCTTCAAAAGAGCTTGTGCTTCTTCTGTGGGAACATCTGTCTCATGTGTGGCAGCGTCTGTGGCGGACAGCGTCTGCTTGAGGTCAGCGGTGGTAGCCATCGAGAGCGTATTGCAGAGGCGTCGCCATTCTTCAGCGTGAGGATTTGAGTGGAACCGGGGGTCGCATGGTTCTCGCACGCTGTGCCGACACTTTTCTGTCCACACATCCTGTGTTTGACACCTGCATCCCGGAGCTGTGACGTGAGCATCACTGGGACTGCCGCCATCGATACATCGACGGATGTCTCTGTAGGTCGTCTTGTCCACGCGGCACCTGGAGCACGGCTGGAGACACCCGCTGACAATGACAGATGCCTGCTGCACACTGAGCGCGGCATCAGCTTGTGTGGCCTTCACCCGGTAGAATTCACGGCATGTTGCTGCGGTTCTGTAGACGCGTCTTGTGTCCTGCCATTGCGGCCAAAACAGGTAATCGGCGTTTCGATGTCTTTCCTCGGAACTTGAAACTGACAGCCAGCACGCCCGAGGGCGGTAGACAGCAAACCCCACATGTTCCGTCTCGTTGTTTAACGAATGGTGCAGCAAACCCACTATTATGACACCTAAGGCCCACAGGTCTGCATTCTTGCCCACATCGGGTGTGAGGTGGGGGCGCAGCCGTGAAAAAAGCTCTGGAGCTCGGGATGTCCAATAGATGGTCGGGTCCCACAGACGTTTGCTGAACGGGCAGACGTGGTTGGGCATCAGGTCCTCTTGTGGACATGCGGCGTTACCGAAATCGATAATTTTGACATCGGGTGGCATGCACCATTTTTTTTTCAACATAACGTTCTTGGCAGACAGATCAAAATGGAAAACCCCCAGATCGTGCAGGTGCAGAACACCTTCGGACGCTTTAGACGCGACCGTCCAAGCCAGGTCGTCGTCGTACAGGCACGAATGCATGAACGTGTGCAACGTCATATCCATGCGTTGGGACACCAACAGCTCGGTTATCGGCGACACTTCTGATCCAATGCGATAGGCCTTCCCTGTCAAAGCCTCCACCACGTCCGCGAACAGTTTGTGTTTACGCGCGTTTTCTTGCAACAAAACGAGGTCTTCATTGACACCTTTCGCCTTCAAATGTTCCATAATGTTTAACTCGTGTTTTGCGTGTTTCGTTTGGCATATTTTAAACACGTGGTCCGTGTCCGTATGTAAGTACACGTGCCCGTATGTACCACTGCCTATACGCTCTAAGCCCCGTCGTTTTAGTTCTTCAGGTTTCAATAGCTCTACTTTTCGATGAGGGTTAATTGGCGTGTCACCGAGATCCGACATGGTTTCTCTGCACAAGAGGTCCATGATCTATAAGATCACGGGTTCGGATTTGTCGTATGCAAGGAACACCGGCCCTCTCTTCGTGCTCCCTTGAGAATGTGTTCCTGAATGGTACATGACCCGTATGTTATCGGTATATATTTATATATGGAATGTGGTTTTTTATATATATCATGACGTACCGCGGGTCACATGATGCATTCAGGAGCGCTGAACAGCAGGCAATGATGCGCATGCGTGATTTTTTTTCACTGCTCTTTGCGGCTGTGTAATCTGGCCACTGGGGTCGCATACATCAGATGCTCCGGGAGATTCTTGCGAACACATGCGGTTTGTTTTTACATCTGGCGCGCACAGGTTCATACGACTGCTCGGCAGCGGGACCGCACCTTTTAGATTAGCATCTAGCATCGTGTTCACAGCCTCTTCCTGTGCCTCTGCCAAAAACTGATGGCTCATTATATCGCGGGCTGCACTGACTGCACGTTCAGCATCCGGAACAACGTCCCCGCTTGCGTCACCTTCAGAGCTGTATAAAGCTTTTGCCAGGTCCACACAGACTTTCGTTGCTTCGTCACGTTTAGCCATCTTTGCTTTGTTAATGAACAACAGGTAGGAACTGACAACAGTCTTCAACATGTTGGACTGACGGTCGGACGCTTTTTTAGAGTGCCTTTTCACATCAGCCAGAAGCACCTCGGCTGATCTCAGTTCTCGCTTAGCCGCGCTCCAGTTGGCCTCGTCGTCTTGGTGGTCCTTCGTCCCGGGCCACGTTTCTGCAGCTGCCCCAGGAGGACAGTCCGTGGTTGCAGCAGATACTCCTTCGCGTACAAAGTGCCGGCGGTTTGCCTCAAGTATTTCCCAGCTTTCACGTTGGACAAGGTCCCGCAAGGTTGTGACACGCCTTTCCAATGCCCTGATCATATCGTCTATATTCCGTTTGTTGTTTTCGCACTCTGTCAGTCCGTAAACCGCGGCGTCGACGAAATTCTTGCTGAGAGGGTTGCACTCGTCAACCTCCCGTGATACATCGTCCAGGTGTAAGAGCTGCTTGAACATATCAACTTGAGCCCCGTGGCGCTCCTTGTCTCTGGCTGAGAGGTCCGAATCACCGTCTGACACGCGGTCGGCTGCGGCGTCCTTTTCACGCTCCCTGTTCACACTGTCTGCGAGTTCCAGAAAGCCGTCAACACCCAACGAGTAAAGACTTTCGAGCCATGGGTCCGCATCCCCTCCCGGGTGCCTGTTCCGGACCATAAGGTCGAATGTGAAACTATCAAACCTACCCTGGACACTTTCTCCCATCGCAACAACGAAGCGCAGTGGAAAATGGCACAGCTGAAGCACCCCTGCCAGCAACTGTTTCCACGCTGGCATCCTGACTGTGAACTCACCGTATGGGTGAAACCTGCCCATTACGCCAAACTGACAGATCTTCTAATAAGTACGGTGTACCCGGACGTGTACGACGGCATTTCAGAAGGCGAAGGACAAGGGCCGGAACACGTGTGGACGAGGTCATGCGTGAGCCCGCCGCAGTGGCGCGCACTCTTACTCTTTGACCACTTAGCTGCGGAAAATACATACCTGTCATCAAACGGAGACATGGGAAAAGGGGGAACGCGTGGGGAATCACGTGCGTGCAATAGTTTGTCTCCTGCCCGTCCCGTGAACGTCGTCTTCGCCATTTTGACAAACAAACATGAGATCCCACGGGGGCAGACCGCTTCAGCTGCATGCACCGTAACACTGCTTCCCGTTTTAGTTCTACGTAATGTACCTAGAACTTTTATCGTTGGCAATTCACTGTATCCGTCTGACGAGATCCGCCGGTGGGTGTGCAAGGCAAGTTCCGTCCACTTCGTGTTAAAGCACGTGTCGCGCTTTTACCTGCCGCCGGCCCTTTCCGGTGCGGCCTCGCAATGCCCCACTGACACACACGTGTACGAAACCCTCTGTAAGCGGTTGTACATTGACCGTGTGTGGGATGTCCAGCACAGGGCGTCCATCGACACGGATTCATCCTTTGCCTCGTTAATCACACACAGGGATATCACCCACGTGTCTGTCGTTGCGCTTCTACAACTGCACGTGTTCTCCATGCGACCTCTACAAAAAGCAGACGGGGCGGGCAGCATGTCTGTCAACGTGAAGTTGTGGGCGATGTGGTCAGACTGGCTGGAAGGGCAAGGCGTGAAAGCCCACAACCCCTTCGACATGCATCCCTGTCTGACTGAACGGTCCTTGGAAGACGGATCCCTGCACGGCCTCTCTTCTTCGAACGCCTACGGGTACGAGGGGCTCGTCCATTTTGTGGAGTTTGTGCGATGGTGGTACGGATTCAACACGCATGTAGAAATGTGCCAGCACCAAACGATCTCGGCAGTGATTGCAAACATTTCGTGGATGAGGATCCACGTGGCCACCGTGGTGCGTAAGATCATGGAAGCATTCGGACAAAGCCCCATCTACACACGGCCGCCAGTGCACCCCATGTGCCCCGCGATTTGGACACTGGCCGTCTCGGACAATTGCCGACAGTGCAAACGGCAGGCGGAATATGAAATTCGTTTGCAGCTTGATAAGGTGATGCCACTGTTGGAGCGGTGCAAGCTGGGACGGTACATGCGGGATGTGCTATGCGCTGTGTTCTCAGACACACCCCTTGACGTAGCTCAGGCTAAGCTAAAACGTTACGACCCGGCCGTCGTGCACTGGGGGTTGGATTCTGTCGGCGGTCACGACAGCAGTGTAACGCGCACCACAGCCTTGTCCATCAAGAACCAACACGCTCTAAAACAGCTGGCTGTTTCAAATTGGAACGCTGTTTACAGAAATGTGACAGATGTCCCGTCTCCACATTTTTCGAGACTTGCGGATTGTGTTACATTTGTGTCCCAACATGCATTACAGCAAGGGAGCGACGGCGGTCGGTTCAGGAACTACGCCCGTTTTCTCCCAGCGTTGTCGCGCCCCGTCAAGACGTCGGGAGGTTTCGTCCCAGTCTGCACCGACCGCCGGTTATGGAGGGCTTCCAAGGATTACGCTGGGATTACCGCACGGGTGAAGGCAGCTCTCGCGGAAGTGGAGAGGAGACGCGTCAGTGGAATGCCAAGCGACACAGGCGCGGAAGCCCGTGTCCAGTACGCGATGTCTGTCGCACGGGCTTATCCTGGACTGCATGTGTGTGATGTACTGTCTTACCTTTACCACATGGACATGAAACAGGCCTTGTGCGTGGTTGGGCGATCCGATTACGACACCGTGCGCCTGAACGAGTTAGGAGGATCTTTGCACGTGAAAGTGGACCCCGTACTGAGTTTGTTTTCCGTCATGTTCGACGTAGACATGACATACAGGACTCAATATGACGCTCCAACCCTGTCAGAAGTGTACGCTATTGCGAGGGCTTTGTACACATCCGTCATGGGTCTCGTGGGGTCTGTGCGTGTGGCACTGGGACCAGAGAAAACGGACACAGAATCTGCAGCCGCTTCCGTTTTGACGAAGGGCGCCCATGGAAAATCCGAACTTGAATCGTACATGGCCACACACCCAGACATACTTGGAAGCAGGTTGTTCGTATACATGTCAAACTCGCTGCCCCCGTGTTGCGCCGTGTACGATGAAAACCCTTCGCAGGTACCAAGCCGTGCAAACATGAGACCGTTGGATGACAACCGTCGCGTGAGCGCAGACGAAGATAACCTGCTGCGCACTCTCACCGAACTGCAGCGGACACGGTCGCTCAGGGTGGTCGTGCAGCTCCCGCCTAACGTTTGTTTCGAATCAGCCGAAGCTTTCCTCTCGTATCAAGACATGCTTTTTGGATTTTTGAGGGCCGATGAGAGTTTGCGGCCGTTGGTCCACAGGTTGGGAAAAGAGGCTAACTTAGAACGGTTTATAGACATGGCCGTCTTCAGGGGCCAGTGCCGTATGCCACATTCCGGTAAAGCCGACGGTAGTCAACCGTTCGACCCCCTGACAGTGGTACCGACCCTGTGCCACGGTTCCGACCCGGATGTCATGCGCGAAACGTGCCTGCGCAACCACTTGGACCCAACTGTTGGACTGATGCACAAGGACCCGTTTCCGGCTATGCACTCGAACGAACACCTGAAAAGAGGTCTGGTGATCAAGCAGCGTGGACGCTCGGGTTTGTCTGTGTCGTCATTTTTACGCAACTGCCCAACAAACGGCCCGGATGCCCCTGTACATGCAGTGGACCAAATGGCTATGCGGGTGGTTGAAAGCACGCGCGAGCAAGACAAGTTTTCTCGCTGTGCCCAATTAATTTTGTGCCACTGGGGAACAAACCACCCTCGGCTCCTGCATGCAACTCCCGCCGACTTGTCTCTTTGTACGGGTGACTCCCTTTTGAAAGCGTTAAACATTGTCGTGAAGCCCTGCATGCTGGAAGCACTTCTGACAGGTCCTCAATTGCCAGCCGCTTCAACCTTACCGACCGACAAACGTCCGAGGCCCTTGTTTCAGATCGCGGATGAGTTTCTGCGGTTAGGTTTCATACATGCAAAACGCAGCAGGCATTGGGCAGGTACCAGACAGGAAGCTGAGGTCAGAGCTCACGGTATCTGTGTCGAATTTCAGATATCTCCCCCGGTGCATGCCGCAAGTAAGCGTAATGACAACAACACGTCCTGGCCAGCGTGTGTGTACTACGACCATACGACACGCTCTGATTGCAGATTGCGTCTCCGCTGCTCGCTACACCCGACCGCGTCCGTGGATGGCCTTGAGACGTATTTGCGCCAAAAAGGTTTCAATCTGGACGAAGGTGAACCGGTTGACACGTGCTCAGAAGAGGGTGACATGTCAGGGGACGATTACGTGTCACAGGACTCGCAAGACGCTGAGGACCTAAAACGGTACTGTCGCCGTCGCCCTACCAAAGGTGAGCAATTATTAGATGCTCCCTTGAGGTTTAGCCTTGTCTACTATTGTTTCCATAACCGGTGCAGTGGCGGATGGCGTGCGATTACAAGGTTTAGTGTAAATTAACGGTGATAAACGGATTACGGGGGGGTGGGGTGGAGAAAGGGGTTATCCAGATGCATATGCGGGCACGGTTTGTATTACATACATGAGTTATTATTAAAGTTTCATAATCGATCTATTTCGGAAGTGTTCTTGTGATGAGTGGGCAGATGTCTATATATGGTACGTTTGTTGTTATGTATTTCGTTGTATACAAAATACCAGGATACTCGCGCTGCATGTTTCGGGGACAAGCGTGACATCCATGGCGTGTCATGAAACGAACAGAACGACACAAAAACGCGAGAGCTGTTTTCAAGAAGGACTAAAAGACGGATTGCATGCGTCCCCAGCCGAGATACTAACCAGCCACCGGTGGAAAAGATATCGTGAGCGATACGGCGATTTTGATGGGCCCTTACTCGCTTCACAGTACGTAGGTGCCATAAGGGGAAGCCAGGTGTGCGCTGTTTGTGCGTTTAATGCACGTGCTGCACGCGATGAACAGTTTTGTGAGTGGGTGGAAGGTTTTGCTAACGCCATGCAGTTTAAACCTTTCTTTTCTAGCCTGACCACGTCCCTCGTCATTCTTTACTGGCGCCGCGTACACGCAGCTCTGACACGGCTCGAAGCACGGCCCGCCGCTGATCCCGATGATATTTCGAACGCGTTAGACGAAGAAGTATTGAATTCAATCACACCCGAAGTATTTCATGTGCACTTCATCCACAACCGCTGCCAGTTCTCGTCGTTCAATACAGGACACGATAATGCTGGACGTGTGGATGGCAACAGGCCGCTCTTACGCATTGAAAGGGGGGATATGTGGAGGACGTGGCACGTGCACAATAACAGCCACATTGTAGCTCAGATTTTGCAGTTACACAATGGGTTGGCCCTGTGGCAACGTTCTGCCAGCCAAGGCTTCCATAACACTCCGGCGAACGACAGGGTAGACACTAGCGCAGACAGTGCGCGTGTTATCGGGCCGTGGGTTGTGACGTCCGGTTTAGAGTTACCTAGACTACCCACGACCGACGACATCCACCAAGGCGACACGAACGCGAGTGGCAACAGACAACAAACGGACACAGCGGGTTTGCACCCTGAAGAGTACGAAGAGGCTCTGTGTGTTAAAGCCGATGCATCGTCGAGGTTCAAAGACATTACCTGCATGATGGCAGACGCGTGCTTTGGCGTGTGTGGGTCAGACATGTCAGAATATGTTCGTTCGTTTCAGCGCAGGTGGGACTTCATGTGTGACCTTACACGTGATACAGATACGGTTCAGTGCAAAGAAAACATAACAACCGGACATGTTGCACAACGCGCTGCGCGTTCGGGACGTGCCCCTGATTTCTCTCGGTTTCGGCCTTACCCGACAGGAAGGGAACGAAACAACACAGGTAGAGAGACAGAAGCGACGAGAACAGTGTCCCCCACGCTTGTACTGCGGGGTTACAGTTCCCACTGCGGTCGTTCTTGGCACCAACCTGACGCATTACTTCAACACGAAAATAATGCGTTGACGCCTTCTGCTGCTGAGGAAGCGGGGGCTTGTGTTGCGGCAGAACCCTCAGAGGCCGGCATTGCGTACCGCCGGATGGCGGAAACACTGGAAGAGGTTCGGTCCGTTGTTCTGCGAACGTCGCAGAGAAGCCGACTCAACCTGTTAAGAGGTAAAAGCAAGTCCTTTTTTCCTGCTGTCACCCCGCCTGAGGGTGTGGAATGGGCAGTCGATTGGGAACTGGCACCGGAAGACACACCGACAGAGTGCTTGCTGTGCGGCATGTGCGCATTCTACGATTGGTACCGTGTGATAGAACATATGCTATTGTCGTTAGGCATGGAGAAGGCGTGCGCAATGCAGCCGGTTGCCAACGTTAACACATTCGTCTCTGTGTTAAACACGTTGCAAAAGCGCTTGTCAGACATGTCTCAACGCGACGTGGATCCACTCGACGGATTCCTATTGAAGGGTTTGAACCCCTCGGTTTTTTACCATCACGCGTTTTCGTCTCCGCTGTGCGCATTGAACAGGGCACGGATGGGTGTGATGTACGAAAAGGATTCTTCGCTGCCTTGCGGTTCGGCAGTTGTCGCAGCATTAATGTACGTCGTGTACGGAAACTTCAACAGTTCTTGTAGGTTTCGCCCCCTGTGGTTGAAACGGTGCATGCAAGTGTTACAGGGACATAAAGTGTACTGTGACCCCGGCGTGTGCTTGTCCGGTTGATTATTAGGACGTGCAACGAGATGAAATACCATCTGTGTATTCGCGGGAGTATAGCACACATTGGTCATGCGAATGAAATCAATGGGACGTCAAAAGTCGAGTGCAACCAGGCGCACCGTAGCGGGTCCCAAGGGGAAACGTCACAGGTCGAAACGAAAAACACGCATATACAACAGTGCCCTCAAACTGAAAGCGGCATATCGGTTGAACACGATACTGTTTGACCCGAGCAAAAGTTCAAAAAGGTTCAGAGAAATGTCACTGTCCGCATATGGGAAAGACGTGGCGCAAGGGCAACTGCCACACATTCAACATGAACGGTCAAACGATCTAAAGTCTGACATCCTGCCGTTCGGACGCCCCGGAGTTTTTTACACAAACACGAAAGATATGCCAGTGCCGATGTTCACAAATGACGTCTTGGACATCGGTGGTATGCGCTCTCGCGTACAGGACGCTACCTGTTGCCTGGACCTTAATATTTTTGCCGACCCTGTACACAGCGGAGCAGTGGTTCCCTTCAGGGAGTGTTCCACCTGTCTTGCCATGAAGCGCAAGTATCTCAGTGAGCATCCTGTATTCCCTGATCAAGTGACGCCTTTCAAACAGGATCGGTCGGAGGAAGGTTCGTCCTGCATCGAGGAAGTCAATGTGCACGCGTTGCTCCATGATGTTAACACCTTTGTACAGGCACCGCGGGCGATCTTGCTAGACGAACAACAAGGGAAAGATGGGTCGGGGCACGCATCGCAAGAGGCGTTCGTGCTCCTGCAGGGACTGCACCGTGCGTTCTCTAGGAATCCCGGCTGTGCCAGCCTCCTGGACGCGAAAAGTTTGGTGTGCATGGCGGTAGAATTTACAGTCGGCGCAGGGAAGAGAGCCGTTCACATGTTGAGAACAATATTCGCTTGTATGGCTAAACATAACGTGCACCCGGACTCGTGCCGTCTGGACATCATGATCGATGACCCACACAATTGCGGCCTGCCAGGAGGATACCTCTCGCTAAAGTCGTGCACCTTCAGCTGCACAGGCTTCTTGCATATATGCCGCAATGCGCTCCGAACCCTATCAGCTCACGTCGACTACTACCGTGAAAGTTTTAGGATCTCATGGCAGGTGTACCCAGACGGCACACGGGGGTTCACGGTTGAACTTCCCGTTTGTGCATCGTCTGTCGACCCGCGCACATTGACGTGTGATGATCGTATGTATCTAAAAACTTACGCATCTGAGGACTGGTACGGATTGTTGGAAGAGTGGGTCGCAACGGGATTGTGACGACCCCGTTCGTTCGATATACATTTATACCAGGTTATGCATATGGTTTGATACACTTATTATTAGGTAATAAACTGTATCGTCTTTATATGATTATGTCTGTTTTTTTTCATCGCATTGACAGTTACACGTAATGACTAGCATTCTCTTCACTGTCCGCTTTTGTCGATCAATCATTCACACGCACATCATCACACAATAAACAACCGTACATGTCATCGAAGGAAAAACAATGTTTTATTCGAAGAGTATAAACACCATAGACCATGCACCCACATATTTTGCAGTCTCTTAACCCTGTTAAGGCTCCAGATCAAGTTGTTGGAGTGATTCTGCCATCATCTGCGCACGCTTTTCCTCTCTCTTCTTGTTCTGTTCCTTTTCGTTCCTTTTCCGTCTTGGGTTGACAGGAACGTCCTTCGGGCGACATCTGTCTTGTGTATTTTGTGTCGTTCTGCCTATCTGTTCAAGCAGCCTAGTGCTCCTTGCCTCCATCTTCATATTGCGTTCAATCGTATCTTGCGACGATCTGGAAGTTGGAAACACGTCTAAAGAAGCCGCGCCGGGATCCTGCATATTCGCGATCAAAACCTGTTGCATTCGTTTCATATCTTTCGATAAAGCCGTACATTCCCCGACTATCTGCCAAAGCCTACCGATTATCAGCGCCAACCAATCGATAGGTATCAACACTTTGGTCTCGCTACTAGCGACGGGTACAGAACTGTCTCGCGTGGCTTGGTTACTTTCCGAGCCGCTCATGGTGCCGTGATGTGTAGAATGTGCGCTCGTGTCTGATGGGAATGCCTATGTGGTTTGGTATTTATTGGTGTTTCCCGGCGGTCACATGTCCTGGCGCTATTTGTGATGACGGGTGTCACAAATAGTGCAGATAACGTCTGACTGGACGAACTACTCAACAGTAACAAAAACAACGGTTCGGTTTTATAGTGTCACTAACAGGAAACAGCTGCGATGTCCTCTGCCGGGGACAGGCTGGACCTCACATGTGAAAACAAGTGTATAGACAAACATGATCTATACGGATACCTGTCACCCGTGCGCACCATGCCCGGTGGCAGCCAGGGGTATGGCCCGGGTATACATAAAAACTGTTTCGTTGTGGGACTTCCATTGCTCACAGGAGATACATCCCCTGCTATGATGTTGTCGGCCTGCGACGGCGTTAGCCCCGTGGAGTACACACGCCTTTCCCGGTGGAACGTCCACGGAAGGGACGGGGAACTGAACATTTCTGGTAACTACATCACATGCTCTACAGGTGTCGGGATGGAGTCTGGTCGGGTTACGTCGAACGAGCACCAGGTAAAAACCATGAGAAACAGCGGCCCTTTCACCCTCTCTGTGAACGATCTGGTCTGTCTGGTGCCGATATACCCTTTGCTGACACCGAACGACAGGCACTCACACAAGGACGAGATACCCCCGAATGACCCCGCCAACCCATACGGACCCCCTGTTAGCATTGCCAAGGCGACCGCGCACGGCCTGACGTTTCCGGCCACCGTACCTATCTTTAAGATGCCTGAGGTGTTCACCGGTGTGCTGACGGGTTTAGTGTGTAAAGTCATGCGGAACGTGGACAAGATGAAGTACGCAAAAGCAGCCAGCTCAAACACGCGCTTGACCATAGAAGAGGAGTTGGGGGAACACCCATTCAGTCGGACGCTGGAGCCGACCTTGCTCCTGCATCTGTCAAGACTGTTGAAGCATTACGGTTGGCTGCAGTTCTATGCCTTCTGTGACGCAGCTGTACGAGATCTCAATCTACCTGATCATGCTGCTTTGTCAGCACCTGGCATGCCACAAAGGGGTTTGATGAAAGAATCCACAGCTCTGAAGAATACACTTAAGACGCTTTCTGCCAATTCAAATCTAAAAGAGAGTGAAAAAGCAACCAACACTCTTGCTTTGCGGGCAGGTTTGAAAGCCGTTTGGACATCAATATGCAGCTTGGCACATGCCTATAACCCCCCAGTATATGGCAGGGTTGTACAGAGCAGGGCGTCCTCTATGACAGGTCACGCCATTACCCCACATAGTTTTTTTGACTGCTTCGTGACTGGTACAAATGAACTACCTAGCGTTATACCACAAACAACGCTTCATAACCAGCTCGAACCATATGGCGCCGGGACGCACGGGGCTTTGCCGGCTGGTTTTTTCTATAAGTTTGATACCACGTCACAAGGTACCACTTTCCGACCCCTTATTTTAGACGAAACAAACCCTAGTGATTTCTCGACGTATGCCACTGCTTGGCAGCAGTGCAGGGAAACGCGAATGAAAGCGAAAGCTAACGTGCGCCAACGTGACGTGTGCATAGTGGAGCTAGTCAACAACGGCCCGGATGACATCAACACCCACATGGGTGCCTACTTGTGCGTGCAACCTCCTGTAATAATGCCGGAGTCGGGGTTTGGGGAAGATCTGCCTTACGACGATGACCCGAAACCGGGGGTGCTACGGCGGTGGGATCGGCTCGAGGCGGAGCATGTCGATGCCATCTGTGCTTACGGGCACTACCAGATATCGCATCACTTCGACAAGCTGTTCCACCCCCCTTCCAAAGACGAACAGTCGTTCTCCCGCAGGCAACCGTCTCTGGCCAACAGCGTGCGCCTTGTCTGTATTTTGGCGAACCAACTGCGTATGTGCAACAACGTCTGTGGTTCGGCGCTCAGAAGCCTTGCCGAAGAGTGCTGCCTGGAAGACGGGAACCTGGAATCAAATGTGGCAATCTGTGACCCGGGTTTTGATGCTCCTAACCTTATTGACGCCCCAGCTAACCAACCGGCAGGCTACGATGAGGGTCAAACGGCAGATCCTGTTATAGTGCAAAAAACACAGCTTTACGCATTCAAAGATGTCATGAACCCAGGAGCTGACATGGATGTTTACGAAGACAGGGATTTGTCTTCCCGCATAACATGTGCACAGGCTATGTTACACGAGATCATAAGAACAGCTTCCGCCTTGTACGATGAAATATTCAGCGTAACCCCCGTTGCCGTTGCACTGAGGGCCACCGGTGTGAACCCAAGCAGCAACAGGACAGAAGACGGAGCTTTGATCATCCCTCCCGGTGCCACGTTTGAGGCGCGTGTTATCTAAATGTTTGGCACGTCGCAATGCCGAAACACAAAAACACACATGTTACTTGAATAAATAAACACGATACCAACACAATGCATTTTTTTATCATTTGAATTTATTCCACATGCAACATATCTAGTCGTCGCGTTTTTCATCGTACATGTGATACCCTGTCCTGAGAATGCTACCCGTATTTGTAATGCACGACGTGAGTGACGTCAGCATAGACTCGGTTTCGTGGTACATCACAACACGCCGGAAGGATGATGAGTTCTACGTTGAACACGACGCATGGGCGTCCTGGTGAGTTTCAGGGCAGGCGACTTCTGCGTAAGGTTGTGTCACACACAACATCACATAAACTGACAAGGGACCAAACGGCTGTGCTGGAACACCGGTTTCAGCCTGGGGACCGCATCCATGTTATCGGGGAAGACGGCTGTGGTAAATCCGTAGCCGTGATGGAGAAGGCCTGGGCGGAACCACGTTTCCGTTTCCTGTGGATTGTAAGGTGTTCTGATACATGGCGGCGTCTCAAGGCCGTCTGTCCGAAGAACGTTACCATATTACCATTAGACCAAGTGCTTGACGGGGCCACGCATAACCACCTGCACCACGACCAACGTTTAACCATTAAACGCCTCATACTATCGATGGTTAACCCGCCCGCGCCAACAAGGCTGGTATTTGAAACATTTATGGCGTTTCTGCTTGATTCTGACACCGTCCACGTGTGTAAAGACCACGTTCCCTCAGCTGACTCTGTATATTGGCAGTACTCCGCATTTACGCCTGATGACATTGTCCGCCTGGCCAATGGTATGTGGCAACACATATACAACTTCATGTGTTCAAACGGTGATTACAATGGGTTGACCTGCGCAGACGTCCCTTATCCCGTTCTTCTGAAATTATGTGCCACCCATTTTTTTCATGTAGTCGTCATGGATGATGTTCATCTGCTTCCCACACGCCACATGTTGCTGTTTCAACGTTTCCCACAAATACAGATCCTCATCGGAAATTACGAGGCGGGAGGAGTCGTCCAAACGTGGTGGGCCATGCCCCCTTCTGCGACCACCACTTTCAGTATAACAGATGCTTTGCATAGCACGGACAGTTAGGTAAAAAGAGGATGAACCACTTAAACATGCGGCAGACTATCAGATAATAAATTACTATTTAATATTTCTGATGTTGGTTGTTATCTCATACAGATCAGGTGTTGTTGTTTTTATTTTATGTTAATGATCACCTCATTCGTCGCTCATGTAAAGCCGGATAAGGTCGTACTCGTCGTTCAGATTACGGCCTTTTCGGGGGGGTAATATCGCAAGCGGTTGTGTTTGGCGGATCGTGTTTAGTGTGTTACATAAAACCGTAAACAGTTCCGAATCATGAATAGGGCCTTTGGTCTGTGTCTGATGCTTGTGCACACCAGGGGTGGGTACGTGCATGTTCCTGTGTTCCACGTGTCGATCAACCGGAATGTCAACCGGAACGAACTCGCGACTTGATCTGGGAGAGCGGGGTGTGGCCGTCATTTCACGTGAACCGAATAAAGTGGACGGTTGACCCTCCCGCTGGTAGGAACGGCTTGGCTGGTCTTCGTAGACGAATTGAACGCCTTGTCTCCGTGTATCCTCATTTTTAACATTTTTGCGATGGTCTTCACGTGCACCTGTTGCATCCTTCACGTATGAGGTGTCCCTGGCATCAGTCGTGTGGATGCTTATCCCCAATAACGTATCGGATTCCTGTGATTGTGTAACATCTGATTTTGTAGAAACGTTTGCGTAAGGAGCTCTGTACTGTGGCTCAGTAACACCTGTTTCTGTAGGTACTTTTGTTTTAGGGGCTCCATATTGTGGCGCAATCACTTTTGATTCTGTAGAGACCTTTGTGTATGGAGATATGTGTTGTAGCGCAGTTTGGACGGGATCGGTCAACATGGATACATGTATGGTTGGTTTGGCGGGTATATTTGTTCTGTTAGGAATGATGTTGTCGTGGGATTGTGTATCTTTTAGACGCAACCCTTTTTCACGCCGTCTGGTATTTGGGTGTTTAGATTTATGAATTAACGGACGGTTTGGCTGTGAATGGCTCTTCAATCGTTGCCTGTCACCCGTCTCATATGTATCCGATGATACATTCTGTGTTTCCGCAGTACCTGATAGAGTGCGAATGTCTCCTATACTCATGTTAGCAAATGACTCTGTTATTTCCCTAGATATGCCTGCCCTTTGTTGTGCATATGGACCGGAGCCCATCTTACCATGTATTGTTACGTCATCACACAATTCGTAACTACGATGTTGTTTCCTGTGAGGCAGGTGTTCTTGTACGTCATCGTCTGACTTTGATTGTATATTTGCGCATGATGTATCACTTGCGGTTTGTGAGACAGGTAACGGAGATATATCACGCGAGTTGCTATTCAGCAACTCCTCCGTCTGTTGTATCTCGTGAAACAGAGACACGCCGTCATCTTCTGACCCTGTGTGTCCCTGTGTCATATGGTGTTGCTGTACATTTAGATTTTGTAGTTCTGTATCTGAGAGTTCGTCGACACGAAACTGTGTTTCATTGTCGTTGGGCCTTGCAACTTCTTCGTTTGTGTACATCTGCAACGGGAATTCTGGGTGCTGGTCCGACGAAACACACTCCAGGTGACCGCGATCACACCAAGGGATGAGTCCCGCGTCATCGCTCGCCTTTGTTGTGCGGACTCTGTAAACCCTTCGAAACCAACCCCGTTCAACTTCAACGGGACCGCATATCCTTTCGCCATACGTAAACGACAGTTGGTTTACTTTCTCGTTGTGTTCGTTTGCCACAGCGTACCCCGTCGGCAGGAACCGCTCACCACCGTCCGTGTTGAGACCGTCTGTAAGTATCTGCACGCTTATTATAGGAATGAACGTCGAACCCCTCAAACCATCCAGGTACTTGTTGACTGGGACGTGAGTGCTGCTAGACGCGGACGACCTCGGAAGTGCAGCAAACAAGGGCAGGGCGCTTTGGTCGAAAGAGAAGAAGTACCGGAGTATATCTGTTGGGCAGGTGTCCGCCGTGAGAGGGGCAGGGTAAGCAGAAGCCGGATCGATGATGCTATCCACGTTTGGGTTGTAAGTGGAATTGGTCCATTCGCGATGAAAAGGTATTTTGCTGCCGGCCACGGTGTCGTAACACGTGGCCAATGGTATACCCGTGACGAGCGAAAAGAGGATGACGTCAAATCGGCACCAACCTTGTGCCTTGCTTTTCATACCCGAGCATGGCCACGATACATCATACGCTCGCACGTTGGAGCCATCCTGTACGTATTCTTCCGGCTTGTCCAACCCGTACACGTGTTGAAGGACACTCCGCTGCATATCTGCTGCTTCATGCATTGCTACCTCTCTTTCTTCGAATTGAAAACCATTGTTTTCATTTCCACATCTCGTTGGCAAGTGCGTGTATTCTTCCAAGATGTGGTCCCAAACTGACCCGACACCGTGGCCGTGTTGTGCCCACAGTGTTTCCAAGACTTCGGAGTCGATCATACGTCCGGCTGTCACTGCATAAGCCATAAAGCCTCTTAGCGTTTCGGCAACACGCAAGCACAAACGGTCGTCCCATCGTGGCTGATTGTTTGTTGACCATCGCGTCGGTATATCCTTGCTCAGAACGTAGTGGTGGAGGCCTGTTTTACCGAGCAAGGCTTTCAGGCCCCAGTGCACATTGGAGCCGCAAAACGCGAAGACAGCTGCCGTACATGTTGCCAACCAGAAAAGGTGTGAGGTCCGTCCCGTGTCCGAAATGATGCTGTCCGTCATCCTGACCCATTGAAAGAGATCTTTGTCTTTCAAATTGTAGACGGGTCTCCCACACACGTTAAAAAAGGTCGGCAATTCGCCCCAGGGCCCGACGTCTTGCTCACCGTTTATTGCCCTGGCGGAATTCACTTTTTTCATGGCCAGACAGAACCTGATCCCGTACACCCACAGGCAGTGCCATGTCTCCTGGGCTTTTTGTGAGCTGATCCACCATCCCTTGACGCCATCCGACCGCGTCTCAACACCTGTCTGACGTCCATGCTCAGCCTTCAGTGCTTCCAATGTTTGTCGCGTGATCAACGGATATACGCATTCGAGTACCCTGAACACGTGCCGCGCGACCTTGTATAAACCAGATGTGTTACTGGTGCCATCGTTCGGAATTAGGTCCGTGACGGAAACAGTTTGTTTTGTCGTAATACGATCCAGGGGTTCACGACTGAACGGCAAGGCGGCTTCCACTGTGATGTGTTCTGACGAACTGTCCTGTCGTCCGGCGGCTTGCGCTAACCCTGTCGTGCAACAAAATATTGTGTCCATGTCACATTGCGGCACTGTGTAACAGTCGTTTTCGTTTGTACATGTGAACAACCAGTTCCCTTCGTAACGCGCACCCTCTCTAGTACTCAAAGCGATATCGTGTTCTCCGCGTGCCTTGAAAAACTGTTGAAATATAGTACATTGCGTTTGGAAAGTACTTGGGTCATTCAGAAACATAACAGTGTCTTCTGACAATAATGGACGCACTACGGACATGTGGTATGCTGCGGCGTCTAATTCGTTGTGGCCATCAGACTGTTCTCGGATATGCATCCACGCAGAGACGGGTCCGATAATTTCGTAAAGGCTAGAACACGTATTTGGCTCGGGTTTCCGCATTAGTCGCGTGAAACCTAAACTTGTGGAATTTGCCACAACAGCAACCAAAGGAACACCGGGCGGTTTGGTTGCGTACACGTCGTCAATGTGAGCAAAGCTGTAATGTGAACGTGGGTTGTCAACGTTGCCGTGCGTGACCTCCTGCATGCACACATGCAAGCTCAAATGTGCCTGCACTAACACACGTTCCTGTAACGGGGAGGGTTGAGTTCGCAGCACAACGTGCACCATGTGGTTTAAACACTCTTCTGGTAACCAACCGCCCGGGTCAGATGGGTACGTGTAACCTGACACACAAACGTCCATTATCACACGCGTTGAATTCCACGTTTCGTAACCTACCGTGATATTGTTTTTCTTTAACACTGTGAGCATTCGGGCTTGTTGATCCATTTGACAGTTTACTCTTGCCAACCAGGCGGAACAGAGTTGCCTTAATGCGTCAGGGAAGGGATGGAGCATTATACCTGTTCCAGACTGGTATGAGATAACTTGTTTGAACAGGAGGTCGCATTCCGCCCGGCTATCGTATTCTACACAAGAGCCCCAATTGTTCTCTTTCTGGCTCTTTTTATAAATGTTATGTGTTTTTTCTTGGTGCAACTGCCTGACATCCTTTTGGGAAAGCGTACATTTGTACACCTTAGGGATGTTATCCAGCCAGACGCGCACGCGTTTCAGGTTTTCTTTGTCGTCTGTGTCGTCATGTGACACGTGCCGAACAAACGCGGTCATCAAACGTTCTCTGACGACCATACCGTCACACCACCACGATTCTTCACACTCTCGTCTTTCGTCTGGTGTGTCAAGATGCGTCGCCCTTTGTATCAATTCCAAAAACGCTTGGTATGCATCGATCCTCGTTTTACACGTGTTATATACCTCGTTTAACACTTGCAGACTGACGTTTTCGGTTATGTTGATACGAATTTCTGTGGTTGATGGCCATGTGTGTTGCAACCTGCTGAAAGCATCTTCCGCTTCCATCATCATACGGGATAGTTCTTCCCTTTTGTTTTGCACATCCGCCTTATACGAACCTACAGTTCCGAAGGGGATGGAATCATGTTGTAAAAGGTTGCGCAGGTTTTGTTCCGTATATTCCATAATTGCCACTGACATCTGCACAGCTTGTTGAACAGAACGTCTACATTCGGTGAGACGCCCCTCTACGTGTGTATAGTCGTGCAGCTGTTGCTGCTGCATGTCAAACAGACTGAAGACCATAAGGCTTG
Organism: Sipunculus nudus; assembly: GCA_026874595.1. NCBI lineage: Eukaryota > Metazoa > Annelida > Sipuncula > Golfingiida > Sipunculidae > Sipunculus > Sipunculus nudus. The sequence goes on from CM049318.1 coordinate 35,270,120, forward strand.
CTAAACATCCGAGAGTGTGATGCACCGATAACGCGTTCGCGTGATACGTCATCTGTTCAGTATGTAAGGAGATGAGGTCGAGATGTAGTTTGTCGGCGAGTATCAACATTCGCTGCGTGACATCTTCCTCTATATCCGCAGCTAACTGTTCTACGACACAAGACATGATGTCTGGTACGCTGCGCATGTTGTCTGTTTGAGAATGCGACATTTCCTCTGTGTACTTCTTCCCCATTAGCGCACGAGTGTCGTCCATATACCTGTTGCATATGTGTTCGTACCACTTACAGGATGTTAAAATGCATTGTATGATCAACTTGCCATGTTCACAGTGTCTTTCAACTGTTCGGATACATTTATCGATAAGCGTCTTTATGCCATTACGCAAATCGTCAGTATCCGGATTCCTGTTTTGCTCATTTACTTTACGTTGCAGGAATTCTTTGCATGCTGACACGTTGTTTTCTATCAGCGTGGTCCGCCGATCATGTTCTTTGTCAACAGCTCGTTTTGTCAGTTGTATAATTTGTTGTTGTGTGTTTGCTGATTCGTGCATGAAATTCCTCGTGCCATAACAGGTATGCAGGTGAGTTGACACTTGCGTTTCTGTATATATCTTTGCCTGCAACCAATCCAAGAACAACTGGCTGCTTTTATCGTCCAGCTGCTTGATCCATGCGTCGAGTATATATTGGGGTATATAGGTGCTTACTTCATTTTGCAGACGTTGCAGGGAATCCTGAATGGCAGACTGTGTCCTATTCCACGAAGGATACACAGTTTGAATGAGCCACGTATGAGCGTATCGGAAACTGTATATTATGGTCATAGCGTCCTGTAAGATGTCCTGTAGTTCACCTGTATGTCGTATGATGTTATGCAGGTTAACGGAAATACCTTTTCCCGCCACTGTCACATCGTCACAGGGCTGCCCATGGAATAAAGCCGTTTCTGCAACGATCAACTGGTGCCCGCTTGATATGTCGTTCCGGATTCGGTCTACAATAGCATGCACACTCTGTTTAAAATTATCCGCGTACTTAAGGGCCGTTTGATAGCTGGATCCAGTGATTTGCAACGCTAACGTTTGAAATGCTGTGAGGGTTCCTGCCACAAGATCGTACACGTACTGGTATTCCTGCGACTGCAGGATCCAGGAAACGGTGGAGAGCGAAGACTGTACGCGCTCACCCATGCGAGAAGCTTTATCTAGCCATTCACGCAAGTCGGGCACATCTTCAGTCGGGTCCAACCTGCTGTCAGCTGGTATTTCAGAACGTAGTATCTTTTCACCCTGTTCGAACGCCCACCTGCGAATGGACTGCGCGAGGTTTTTGGTACTGCCTAAAGTGGCATCAACTGATTTGTTCAGAAGTCCCACCAGACCGTCGAACCATTTTACATCGTCAGGCTTCAGCTGCTTCAGAAGTGTCATGACGTTGTTACCTGTACCACCTGTTATAAACATCCCATCCGTGCCGCCCCAGTGAGCATTCTCCTGGAGCAGTTGGTAGCATCGGTTCAGTAGTTCGCGTACATTACATGTACGGTGCGCTATGCATTGGTAGTGTACGTGCTCGTCTGTCAAGTGGTAATTCACCAGGATGTCCTGCATTTCCTGTATGGCATCTTTCAGTATATCCTTTATCACACCCTCTAGCTGCTTACGCAGGTGTGAAATGTAGCGTTGTTTCAACATCTTTTCCGCCTTGCCCACCCGTTCCTGCTTGTTTACGCTATCTGGCTCCTTGGCTATTTCTTGTTTCAACATGTTCAGTTCATTTTGTATATGTCGTAAACTGTACAATGCATAGCTAACGCTTTGAAAACTGTTGTCCACGTTTGTGGTAGCTTCCTGTGCTGCTGTTTCCACATATTTGAGTTTCGTTTCGAACATATCTGCCATACAACTGCGCTTGGTGTGCTCCATGTCGTGCATTTCCATCATGTTGTGAAGGCGGTCGAGGTTAGCCGTCACAGATGTCCAAGCTGGCGTTTGTGGATACAGGTTCTCGACACTTTGCTTTAGTCGATCGGTGATCATGTGGCTAATTGCATTCCCGGCACTTTCTATTCCGCTGATGACGACATGGCCGGCTTCCAGTTCCTGCCTGTACGTGGTTCGGGTTCCCGTCCTCGCGGCAACTATGTCGACAAGACGGTACAGGCGTTTAGCTAAAGGAATGTCACTCGTCCCAAGCTGTTTAACGCCAAGCTGTGTGCCAAACCTGACCTGATCCTGCAGCCGCGTGGGACATTCCAGGACACGCGCCAGGTGTCGGAAGAGCGAATCCAGCATCCGGGTAACCTCATCTGTTGGCCCACATCTGTTCACGTGTTGTAGTATGGTGTCGGGCAGATTTGCTTTTTCAGATAAACCGGTGGTCAGCAATTTATTATAAGCCTCGGTAACATGGTCTGCAGGTTCGCCGTGATCGGACCCGGTGTGTTTGTTATCCATGTCGGTTTTTTGTCTTAGGTGTTCCGCACGCACATTCAGCAGCTGAATCTGGTGTATGGCTGCATTGATGCTTTTGTCCGCTGTATGCAGTTTTTTCGCGAAACCACCGTCTCCTTTGTTCCAATGGGTACCCGCCGCTGCTTTTGCTGCCGTCAGGGCGTTTAGCGTGTCATTCAGTCGTTTTTGTGAGTCGCGCAGTTGGTTGTTCGCTTGGTCCAGTCCGGTTTGGTCCCACGTGGTAATGAGATGATGCATGCCGTCCTTAGAAAAACTTTCGATATCCTCTGAACTGGCCTGTATGGCAGACGCCGAACCTCGTACGGTTTCCGTGCAATCTCGCACGGTCTGATCCGTCCACTCGTTGAAAACCTGAATGATGCAATGGAGCAATACGTTGCTGGTCCTCTTCGGGGTGGTTTCTCTCCAAGCCCGTTCTGTGAGAAATTGAATGCGGCTGGCGTTGTCTGTGTCACGCGCGCACTGCTCTGCCCGAAGGTTTTGATAGATTTCAAGCAAAGTTTCGGCTTCTTTACGTTTCCGTTGATATTGCTGTTTCTTGTCTGAGTTGTCCGAGCACATGTGTTCAAGCAATCCGAAAACGGCCGGGACTTCATCCGCGATACAACGTGGAGCATCCTGTGAGGCACCGTCGTCTAGTCCGCTTGTGTACGCGTGTGCCAACCGCTCTACGTCTTCTGTCAAACGGTCTGTCCAATGTGAACAGTGCAAGCAGAGATCCGTAACCTCTTCTTTAGTGAGCGGATAGATCGTGTCCATGTATTGTGCCAGGTTGCTTGTCACGTCTGTGAGAGTGCCACTTGCAGTGAGATCTCTGACGATTTCCTCGCGCCTCTGGCGTTTTTCTTTAGCTTCCAGTTCTTTTCTTTTAGTCTGCATGACCCTCTTGGCCTCCTCTATCTGTGTGCGTGTGATTGGTTCGGTTTTTTTAAAACGGATCTGCTCCTTCTCCTTATTTCCCCAAAAAGTAGCGTCCTTGCTGGCGACCAGCGTTCCGTCTACCACGCAGTTACCGCGTCTGAGTTTGTCCAAGGTGCTGTTGTGTATATCGAGTACTCCCACCTGCTGATCGAGTTCCTTCTTGTACATATCGATATCACGTGTATTTTCAAATTGAAACGTCTTGCATGCCTGGATCCATGCACGTGTCTTTTCCGTTGAGGTGTTGTATTGTTCAGTGGCGACCAGCACTTCTTTCAACCATGCCGTTTCTGCTGCAGCCGTTTCTGCCGCAGCAGTTTGCGCCGCGTGTGTTCTGGCTATCAATTCGTCATCACCTGTGCCCCGAACGGTAGAGGACTGCCCAGGACTGCTTGCGGTTTGTGCCTGTACATGCTCGGCTGTTTTCCAGCCTTGCAACTTTCCTATGAGCGCGTTTGCCTTATCGTTCTTTGCATTCAGTAACTGTAGTATCTTCTTCAAGCCGTCCGAACGACATCCTTTTACGTCGAACGGCTGGTCCTGATTCCCACCTAACTTTTGAAGCCATGCTGCGGCTTTATCCTCACACCACGAAAGTGATTTCTTCACCTGGCTCACCTTTTCAATGTGTTCTTCCAGGAGAGTGACATTCTTACGGTTGCTTTCGTCCGACGTGTACGACGCGTCTACGTTTCTGAACATCTCATCTACTCGACTTACGTGTTCATTTATCTGCTTTTCCAATTCCTCGCTTTCGGCGTTCCACACGTTTTTGAAACAGCAGCGCAACCCTTTCAGAATAGGTTTGGTGCCGGGCTGACGAGCCCAGGCGATCAACCTGTTCAGCTTGTCCTCGCGGGAATCGTTGTGAGAGGCATTATAAACGTCCTTGCAAACTCCGAGCAACTCCTGCAGCTCAGCGCCGGTACTGTCAGGTTTCTCAAGTAGACAGATGTAACACGGTAGTTTTTCAGGCGGAGCATCGCATCCAGGTGGACACGATTGCTCATAGTCAGACAATGCAATTTCGACGTCTTTGACCACGTTATTGACCCACACTTCCACCGCCTGTTTCCCAAACGATACATCGTCCTTTTGCAGAGGCAGAAGAGATTGTACGACGTTTCTGGCTCTCGCGTATTCCAGTTGACCGCTTTTCACGAGCTGCAGCAGTTGTTTTCTCTCTGCGTCCTTTTCCTGTTTACTCAGTTTCTCCAACTGTGCCCGCAGTTTCGTTCTCACTTTCTCTGTGTCCGGCAGGTCGGGGATCGCATACACCTCTGCGATGACCCGCAATTCATCCCATATCTCTGCGGGGATGCCATGGTCTTTCATAAGAACATTTTTGGTTGTGCGTCGCAGGGATTGCCCATCACCCTCCAGCTCGTCGATCGTTTGTATAAACGATGCTGCTTCTGTGCACGAAGAGCACTCAGTACCCATGCAACGTTTAATAATTTCCTCGAGGTGGCGCTTATGAGAGGCGTAATCGTCCTTGGCTTTGCTTACCCGCGTGTTCCATTTTTTCACCTCCGGGCACCTCTGAGCAATGGTAGCGATGCGCACCTGCATTGGTGTATTCTTTTCCGTCAATATGCGACGGGTTTCGTCCCGCGTCAAAGGATCGTTCTCGTGACGGTCGTTATTCACTTCGTCGGACTGGTTTTCTCTCACTGATGCCGTTTCGGGCGCTGAAGGAGGGCCCTCCGTTGGTTCAGTTTCGGTCAGCGGCGTTAAAGGGACATTCATTCTCTTCCGGTGCGACTTGCGGAGCTGTGGTAGTGACACTACCCGTGCGCTCACAGCAGCTATGTCCTGCTCAATTTGTTTCAACTCTTTCTGCAGCTTTTTCTCCGTTTCTGTCAACGTGTTATGCCATTGTCCATTTTTTTTAGAGGTAACCCTGTACTGTGCTGCAGATTCATAAACGCTTCTGAGCAGTTCCCGCAAGTCTTCCTGCATACATGTGATCTTTATCTTCATGCGTCTTAAACTTTTTTCATCGTCACCACTGGTCCCGCTTCTGATACGGAGCCTCATCAGACGTAATTGGGGCATAATCTGACCGAGCATTGCATCGACTCGTTCGTCGAGTACAGAAGCGTCCAGTTCGTACCATGTCTCGAGGCACGCGCCGATCTTATCATGTACACATTGCAAAGAAGCATTCTCGAGCCATGCTTTCAGTTGATCCACCATGTCTATCAGCGTTTTGTTATGGTCGACGGCGCTGGCGCGCAGCACCCTGTACATTTCCAACAGCGCTCTGCCCGTCGCAACTTGTGTATCCGTTTCTTTGTGTAACCAGAAAATCCCGGGCACTCCACGGGGTGGCTCGGCCAACATGGACGGTGACTCTTCTGCTTTTTTTTCGATGTGGATCAGGGCATATTCGATGTAATCGGCCATGTTCGTCATCCATGCATCGACGGTACTCTTAGCGTCTTTTTCTTCTGCGGGCGTTATTGGCAGGACGTGCTGGTATTTCGACTCGTTTCGTTTCACGTCATCGTACGTGACACTGGGGTCTCGCAATTCGTTCAAAAGGCCTGCCCGCATGTCTGCGATTGTTTGATCATTTTCTTTCTTTTCCCTTTTGGCTGCTTCTGTTTCTGCCTTGTCTAAAGCCTTTGTAGCCTTCGCTGTGTTAGGCATTATGTTTATCTTGTGCTTACGCTCTACTTTCTTTTTCACAATCAGGGGTATATCGACGCCCTGTGATGATGGGATATTCGTACGCGCTCGCAGTGCTTTCGTCTTCAACATTGTCAGTTTCTGCTTCATTTCCTCTACCTCCTCGATATTTCCAACCACTTTGGACGTGCAAATTGCACAGAAATGTGCAAGTGTGTCTCTACGTTCGTTGTATACTTTGACTGCCTCTTCATACCGTTTGACCAACGACGCAGCATGTTCGTCCATCTTTCCGTGCGTCACGCCTTTTGAGGGGCGACCTCTGTTGTTTGAAGCTTTTCCGGGTTGACTTTTGATATGGAGCTTCTTGCGGGTCGATGTGTTCAGATCGTCGACTCCTGGGTCGCCTTCGCCTGATCGCGGAGGGGTCTGTTCATCACGGGTGATGTCACCCTGCACATCTTCCATTTCTTCCGTCTCGGATGGACCCGAATGTTGCTCGTATGCCGCCACATCCTGCTCTTCCATATCCGCTTCAGCCCCTGTGTTACAGGCGGAGGCGGGGTTTGGTTGGCCTGCCCCGTCATCGGGCTGCTCCTGAGCAGGTCTTGTGGCGACGTCCTCTTCTGTCGTTTCCTCACGGGTGATGTCACCTTGCACATCTTCCATTTCTTCCGCACCGGACTGACCCGAATGTTGCTCGGATGCCGCCACATCCTGCTCTTCCATTTTCTCGTCAGCTCCTGTGTTACAGGCTGAGGCGACGTCCTCTTCTCTCGTTTCGTCCACCCGGTCCGACTGCTGCGTATCAACTGGCGTGTCCGCCCGCGGCGTGCTGTGGACGGGGGCAACAGGGTCCGTTTGCTCTCGGACAGGTGCGTCCACTCGGTTCTCAGTTATACTGTACAATCTGCTTTCGTATCCGTTTACTTTCAGCGTGTACGCGAGATTTGTTATATGCTTAATAGCCTCTGCAAGAATGTCAAATCCCAAAAGCACAGATGTGCCCGTTGGTGTGACCTTCCCGCGCATGTCCCGACTGTGCGAATCGAAGACGTAATATTTGCTACCTTTTTGCATGACAGCGATTGCGCAGTCTTGGAGTATCAGGATCGATGATAAGTACCCCTTGTCGTCACACAGAGCCATCCGTAACGTTCTGTAAGTGTTACGGAAATCATTTCTGTTAATCAGGTCGCTCCGGTACATGTACGATACCACAGAGAAAGAACGCGAGAAGCAGTCAATCGTTTCCGGCAACTCGTCCAAACAAACGTATCCCGCGTCTTCCACAGGGTACCCTTTAATGCTGTAGTAAAGCTGGTCGCCGGCGTCTAAAATGTCGTCTAATGTGGAGGTTGTCCAAGTCTCCGGGTCCTCAATGCTGCACCGGATCAAAGCCACTGCGCAGTTGGGAACACACTGTTTTCCGACTGAGAACGAAAGAAAATGTTGGTGGTCCCCCTGGTGAAATGACCCCGTCACGCACTTCGTGATCACCGGGTGTCCAGGTGGTATATCACACGCGTCTGTGTTTGATGCATCTTTTCCCGTTGTATCTTTCTGTGACGCATGCCGGGGAGGTCCGCCTGAACTCGATCGTGTTTCGTCCGGGCGGTCGCTGCGAGGCATATCTCTCTGTTTGTCAGATCCTCTGCCTTCGTTGGCGGTCTCCGTATCACATGGGCGGTCACCGCGTGACGCGACAGTCTTTCCTTGTGTATTGACAGGGACACGCCGTGCGTCGTTCACGCCTCCCTCGTCTTCCACCGTGCCGTCCGACTCATCCATGGTAGTTACACTAATAGGCACGTTTCCCTCACATTCGCTACTCTCGTCCATATGCTGTTCCAACGTGTCATCAGACGCATCGCTGTCGTCCATGCTCTGCTCGAACGTGGCAGGCATATTCTGTATTCTTTCTGTAAGTGAAACAGAACTCGCGTCATCTTGTTCCTGTCCGTCCTGTGTTTCTTCTGTTTGCATAAACGGTGCACCTGTGACCGTGTGTGAATCTCTCACCCGCGGTGCTAGGAGGGAAGCGTGGTCCGCGCTGGGGTTTGGGGTCTGCGGACGACAAAGAGTCATATCTACACTATACATACCGCCTTTGTCCAGTTGGAAGTACTCCCGAGTTTTTATGTCTTCGAACGTATCACACAACATAACACGTGTCGGATAGTCTCCAGACGTGGAAGGGGCGCTATCGTCACCTTCCATTTCTCCACACTCTTCCGCGCTGGTTTCCCTCTGCTCACAGGCTGTTGTGTCCATCTGGTCCGACTCGCCCCTCGCGCCGCTCGTATTTTCTTCATGTGTTGTTTGTTCTGCGTTTTTTGCATGTCCGGCGGTGTCTGCCGCGGTCGGTCGTTCGCCTGCCTTTTCCGAGCCCGAGGGCGTCGTAACTGTGTCATCAGCGGGCCGGGATGATAACTGACATGGCCGATCGTTCTGCGCACTAGATGCTCTGCGCCGTTGTCCTAGCCGCTTTTTGCGTATGCACTTCGGCTCGTCTGCCGACCCAGGGGGTTTCGAGTACGGGTGGTCAACGTGCGCAACGCGTAGCTGGCGCCTCGGTCTCCGCTTGGGAAAGTCAGGAACTGGTGTGGGGTGTATAACACGAGGTTGTAGTATTTTGGTACTGAGCCGTACCGAGTTGCGTTTAAGACGTCGCGCTGTCTTCCTCAGAGCTTCCTTTTGCTTGTCGGCAGTAGAATGCTGGTTTGATGGTTTCAAAACACTCTTGTGGCCCTTTCGCCCACGCGTTTCTTTTTTGCACGCACCCGTGTCTGGAGAGCCGTCTGCGATACGGCGAGCCGCCTCCGCACCACCTGTATGGGCAACAGGCGTGGCTGTTTCTCCTACCGTCCTTAAATGTTGATTTGCATCTTGTTCCGGTGCCTCATTCTCCCCCACATGTTGCGGATGTTCAGAAGGAATATCTTTGTCAGCAGTATCCCCTGGGACGGCAGAGACAGAAGGCGCGACGTGTTCAGCCCCTGCGTTTTCCCCCAGATCAGTGACAGAGGGCGCAGTGGGTACCTTATCGGGACAGATGTCTGAAGCGCTAAATATGTCACATTGGTTCATTGCCATCTGCAGGATGTCCTCTTGGCCCTGCCGCATGGGCGTTCCCTGTGCTGTATCGCTGTGAAATGGAGGGTCTTGGGTACCAGTTGTATCCGTGCTGTGTGCCTTCCCTTCTTGTATACTTTCTTGTTCGTCGGTTTCATGTTGTTCAATGTGATGTGATGTGCCCCCGCCATCGGCAGTTGCGGGGCAGGGAACAAACCCATTTACTGTGTCACCTGTAACCTTTTTCTCTTCATGCCGCTCGTCATGCTCTAGGGCGGCGATGATGGTGGCGACGGCACTTTCGGTTTCGTCCGTATCAGATTTACTCAGTTGTCCCTCTTCACCTCTGGCTTCTTGGCCGATGCTCGAACCTGTTACAGGCCGTTGCTGTGTGTTGACCCCGGTTGATGAAGACACGTTGGACGTGTCTGAGGGGGTCTTTCTCACAGGGTCATCCTGCTGTTTGCGGTCGTCCTCCCCGTCAAATGAAGGAAGACTGAACGTGGTATCCTCTGTGAAAGGATGTTGATAGTGTACAGACCCGGACGCGCCCTGGTCAGCAGGTTGTGTCTGAACGCCTTGGTCATTTGATTGTCCATCGCCAAACAGTTCAGATAAAATATCGTTCAGATCTATACCACCTTCGCACTGTTCCGCACAGTACACGTTTTGATGTCCTATGTGATCAGCCGTTTCTGTGGGCAGTGTCAATTCCCGTGTGTCGTCGGCTGTGTCACCTGGCACACGATTGGGCTGCCCCGTTCCGCCCTGTTGGTAGACACCATCCGCTACCTGTTGTGCCCCCGCTTCCGACTGCCGCAGTTCGATTTCTGCAGCAGCAATTGCGGCTTCTAGTTTGGCCCGTTCTGCTGTAGCTTGTGCGGCTTCTCGAATGGCGCGTTCTGTTTCAGCTTCTGCGGCTTGTAGTCTGGCGAGTTCTGTTGCGGCCAGTGACATTTCACCTGTCATCATATCGAAATCGGTTTCGTCTTGGTTTGATGACGAGGCTGGAATCTGAGCACCCAGCATTGTAAGCTGACCCAGCAATTGTTGGGCGGCATTATCGTCGTCTACGTTCCTATCGGTTTCGTCATTAATCTGTGACATGGCTGGTGGCGATACAGCACGGATACTTTTAATCGGTGACCAGGCTGGTTGTAGTTCAGCATGCATATTTTTAACTTCATTGAATAATACCTGGGGGTCGGGTTCAGGGCCTTTTTGGACAGCCTCCTGTGTCGTTGCGTCTCGTGTCTCAGGTGCGGGATCACTATGGGTTTGCGTTTCTGACGTAGTCGTGGTGTCCATTTGGGGTGCCTGTGCGGGTGTTTTGGGCTTAGTACACTTCTTTCTTTTCGATTTACTGCCTGAGACCGGTTGGTCGTCTGTCACACTGCCCGACTGTGGACGGCTTGGAGCGTTTGTTCTACTTGCTGTTGATGTCATCCGCCGTTTTCGTATTTCTGTTTTATCCGCTGTTTCCTCCGTACTCATCGCCTCTCCGCTTTCACCACCCGCCGTCACATGTTCATCCGTACACATTTGATCTGCGCTCCCACCAGCGGCATTTGCACTGATTGAAGGCAGGTGCCGCCGGTGCTGTTCTTCCCGCAACGGCCCTGTTATCGGTCTTTCGTCCAATCCGCCGCTACGCTCTTGTCTGGTGCTGGCACTTGTCTGCATGCGGTGCATGATCCTCGCCCATTCTTTGTCAAGATCCTCGAGTAAAGAGGATGCCTCATCCGCGTACATATCTATGGCACGAGGAGGAGAACCGGACTGTGGTTGTACTTTTGCTTGTTCAGATGTCGGTATTAAAACGTCGTACCCTCCTTCGGTGTGTACGAGAGTTATTGAAGGTTTCCTGCTACGTGCTAATGATGTCAGAAGGCGGATGTCACCTGTCGTCCGCAGGACATTTACATGGCAATCGTACTTATGTGATATCGCCCGCACCGCGTCGTTTCCGGGTTCAACCCCTTCCTGCAGCTCGTTGTTACCTGTGTGATCCCTTACTACCTGACGCAACCTCCCATGCTGGCCTTCGTGCATCCCGTTCATTAGTATGGCCACAGCCCGGAAAAAACTGTTTCCGTCTCTGATGACGTTCTTGCGCGTCCATCCCGTTTTTTGCAACTGCTCGTCCCATTCCGTCCTGCTCATCGGTGTCGGGTCGGCTGTTTGCCGTGCCATTTTTATTATTGGAACTGTCTGACCTCTACAATGTCCGTTTTGCACTGACGTTTGATGACGCCCTTTTCCCGTCACAGCAAGGGACGACGTGAGGGACAAAGTTCACCATTGCGGATCCCAAATAAGTTGCCCTCCGTGACCCATCAACACGTGATGGAACAGGCTTTCAAGTTCGATCAAATGAGCAGGGACCGCTTCATGCGGACACAGAATCGCCGGCTGGAGACAAGCCTGCCGGAACACATCCGCCGCAAAGCCATAGCCGTGTTGCCGAGGGTTCCAGAGACTTACCTCCATGGGGTGTTCGTAGGCGACCATGACGTCAGAAAGTACAAAGGGGAGTACACGGACATAGTGAGGTTAAAGACGCAACCCGTCCGGGAAAGTTTGGGCAGGGCGGGGGCAGAATTGCCCATAAATGTCGACCTCAGCCACCTGGCGACCACAGGGCCTGGCCCCGTCGACGTTTCCGATTCTTCAGCACCGACTGTGGCCCACCCGAAACATTTCGTCCCTGGGCTGTTAATGTTCACACGTCGGCGTCTGCACCTGCTGGACGCGGACGCAAAGATGAAGGACAGACTACGTGTGCAGCAATCGGGTCTCACGTACGCCGAGAGATTATGCGAAGTGATACAGGATGCTAGCGACGCCCTCATTTCACGCGTGGAAGGACCGGACACGGACGGCTATTTACATCAGGTGCAGGGGAAATCGTCCTACGGCCGACAGGTTCCAATGAAGTCTCTGCTGGCAGCACTTCACAGTCGGAGACTCAAAGACAAAACATCTGTCTTTGTCAACACCATCACTGATTGCATGGCTGATGTCACCGTGGACGCTATGCAGGACGCCAAAAAACTCGGCAAGCAGTGGGACCCAGTGGGACTCTTCACAGAAAACTTCATTCCGTCAGGAGTGTACATAGGCTGTCACAACACGAGCGGTGGTTCACTGCTGGACGCACCTGTCAACCAGTGCAATTTGCCACACGCTGTCCGTCTGTGCGTGTCAGGGCGGCCTCGGGACGCCGCCGATAAGGTGCATGCGCATTGTAACACGTTCATCCCTCCTTCCGATGAAAAGCTACAGTTGTGGTGTCCCGTCGAAAATTACATCGATATGGACCTATGTTACCACACTGAGGACGACGAATATTACGACGAATATAAAGTCATGTACGACCGCTCTGGTGCATTCGATGGAACGCCAACGCGGATAAATGATTTCCAACTGTTTTTTGTCGTGGCCATGTTGGAACAAGATAAGATTGGGCTGTATATCGTTAAGTCAACCAAAACAGCCAGACACGTGTCACGGCACGTCCACCGCTACGTCGGGACAGGTGTGGGTCGTGTGAGGCGCACATTCTGTGCCACTTTGGAAATGGCCAAGTGTCGATCGGTTTCAGTACAGGACGCGAAGAAAAACCTGTTTTCTGTTCTAACAAGAACAGCGGCGTGGGCAGCGTCTTTCCGTTTGGGGCGCGTGCGACAGTTTGCTTCTAATGTACCGTGTGTGGAAGTGAGAGACGGCCGCGTGTATTTTCCCTATTTCTTGCTTGATCTTGATACAAAATACACTTATGCTTTTTGATGATATGGAACGTGTGTGATAAACAACAAGGCATTGTATAGGAAATTGTTGTTCCCAATAAAAACCACATATTGTGCTTTGAAAAATGAATCATCTATGTTTTTCTTCATATATCTGTTATATGTGTTGTTGTACGCTGTATGTTTTTAAATACAATTTGTTTCACTACCATCTCTCACCAACGTCCAAATGCCCCCATTTATTATTTTGTGTACATGGTGTGTGTGTGTGTGCGTGCATTCAGGTTATGTGGCATATAAACCCCGCACATTGCAGGTTAAATTTAATATCTATCACAAACAGACCAAAAAGAAACGACATAAACGTACTATTGTGTCACATAAAGGGGGTAAAACCTTACCACAATCTACACAACGCAAACAATTATGCTTCATACGATCAATTATCAGGTAAACTGGTTCATTAAATACGTCATGTGTAGTGACTGTTATATTAGTGTTGGTAATATACGATAGGGGGCGCTGCCTCATACAGCACTGGTCAACACAACAAAATAGCCCTTTGCCGGACAACGGTCTACATGACATTTACGAAATACCTGCTACAATTTTAGGAAAAATATGCCTCCAACGTTCCACGAGTAACATTTACGATATCTTCACCAAAGATTTAAATGTGTCCACAACCCTACTATATAAACAGGCCGGCTCTATAATACTATCAGTTGAGAGCGCTGTATGGGCGCTTTTGGGTCCCAGACGGCTCCCCTGTGTCTGTGACGTCACACTTTCCATCAGCCAATCAAATCAAGGAACAGTACCTATTCATGATAACATAAGAAACTTACGTACACAAAGCATGTAGTCCCTGTGGCGCAACGGTTAGCGCGTCCGGCTGTTAATCGGAAGGTTGGTGGTTCGAGCCCACCCAGGGACGTTATACCTCTATGGGCGCTTTTGGCTCCCAGACGGCTCCCCTGTGGGGGAGGGGGGGACTTGAGGGGGGGAGGGGGCGGCCCCTCCCTCTGCCTTATGTCAAGAAGTAGTAGAGTTGTGGCCTGTGGCCACCAGGGGTCGGTTGTGTGGTTCAAGTCAGAAGTAGACCAGTTGTAGGTTTGGGGATCGCCGGCGGGGGGGGGGGGGGGGGGGGGAAGAAGAGTCGGTAGGATGTGAAAGGTCGATTGGGGTCGCCGAGGTCGGATGTGAAAGGTCAGTATGCTTAACCATGGGGGGAACAGGGGAGTTCTGTGTGGGATCGGCCGGGGGGGGGTACAGGGTAGTCATGGGTGGGATCGCCCGGGGGGGGGGGTGGTACAGGGTAGTCCTGGGTGGGATCGCTCAGGGGGGGTACAGGGGAGTCGTGGGTGGGATCGCCCAGGGGGGAGGGGGGACAGGGGAGTCCTGGTTGGGATCGGAGATGCATGAGAATGGTTAAAGAGTGTTCATCGGATATCATCGGTACTGGAAAAGCCACAGATGTGCAACGCATGTCAAAGCACTATGGGATCGTTCAGATCCCCACAGAGGGTCTCTGCTTGGACCGAGGCCCCTATAGAAATTTCTCCACAAGGGTCGTGGTGGGGGCTTCGCCCCCGGGGATAATACTTTATGGGGGATCGATCCCTACAAAGAATATACCCCGGGGGCGAAGCCCCCATAAGGAATTACATGGAAGGCCCGTGGTGGGGGCCTCGCCCCCGGGAAAAATATTTTATGGGGGATCGATCCCTAAAAAGAATATACACTGGGGGCGAGGCCCCCATAAGGAACTACATGGAAGACCCGTGGTGGGGGCCTCGCCCCCAGGGGATAATACTTTATGTGGGATCGATCCCTACAAAGAATATACACAGGGGGCGAGGCCCCCATAAGGAATTACATGGAAGGCCCGTGGTGGGGGCCTCGCCCCCGGGAATAATATTTTATGTGGGATCGATCCCTACAAAGAATATACACTGGGGGCGAGGCCCCCATAAGGAATTACATGGAAGGCCCGTGGTGGGGGCCTCGCCCCCAGGGGATAATACTTTATGTGGGATCGATCCCTACAAAGAATATACACAGGGGGCGAGGCCCCCATAAGGAATTACATGGAAGGCCCGTGGTGGGGGCCTCGCCCCCGGGAATAATATTTTATGTGGGATCGATCCCTACAAAGAATATACACTGGGGGCGAGGCCCCCATAAGGAATTACATGGAAGGTCCGTGGTGGGGGCCTCGCCCCCAGGGGATAATACTTTATGTGGGATCGATCCCTACAAAGAATATACACAGGGGGCGAGGCCCCCATAAGGAATTACATGGAAGGCCCGTGGTGGGGGCCTCGCCCCCGGGAATAATATTTTATGTGGGATCGATCCCTACAAAGAATATACACTGGGGGCGAGGCCCCCATAAGGAATTACATGGAAGGCCCGTGGTGGGGGCCTCGCCCCCAGGGGATAATACTTTATGTGGGATCGATCCCTACAAAGAATATACACAGGGGGCGAGGCCCCCATAAGGAATTACATGGAAGGCCCGTGGTGGGGGCCTCGCCCCCGGGAATAATATTTTATGGGGGATCGATCCCTAAAAAGAATATACACTGGGGGCGAGGCCCCCATAAGGAACTATATGGAAGACCCGTGGTGGGGGCCTCGCCCCCGGGGATAATACTTTATGTGGGATCGATCCCTACAAAGAATATACACAGGGGGCGAGGCCCCCATAAGGAATTACATGGAAGGCCCGTTGTGGGGGCCTCGCCCCCAGGGGATAATACTTTATACTGGATCGATCCCTACAAAGAATATACCCCGGGGGCGAGGCCCCCATAAGGATTTACATGGAGGGCCCGTGGTGGGGGCCTCGCCCCCTGGGAATATTCATTTTACGGATCGAGGCGCCGAAGGCGCCCCCCATACATACATCTGTGTATTGGCGCCTTCGGCGCCCCGATCCCCATACTGTATTCTCCCGGGGGCGAGGCCCCCACCGCGATCCTTCCATATATTTCCTTATGGGGGCCTCGCCCCCTGTGTGTATTCTTTTTAGGGATCGATCCCCCATAAAGTATTATCCCCTGGGGGCGAGGCCCCCACAACGGGCCTTCCATGTAATTCCTTATGGGGGCCTCGCCCCCTGTGTATATTCTTTGTAGGGATCGATCCCA
Source organism: Sipunculus nudus (assembly GCA_026874595.1). NCBI lineage: Eukaryota > Metazoa > Annelida > Sipuncula > Golfingiida > Sipunculidae > Sipunculus > Sipunculus nudus. Next base: position 35,286,133 of record CM049318.1, read on the forward strand.
CATAAAGTATTATCCCCTGGGGGCGAGGCCCCCACCACGGGTCTTCCATATAGTTCCTTATGGGGGCCTCGCCCCCAGTGTATATTCTTTTTAGGGATCGATCCCCCATAAAATATTATTCCCGGGGGCGAGGCCCCCACCACGGGCCTTCCATGTAATTCCTTATGGGGGCCTCGCCCCCTGTGTATATTCTTTGTAGGGATCGATCCAACATAAAGTATTATCCCCTGGGGGCGAGGCCCCCACCACGGGCCTTCCATGTAATTCCTTATGGGGGCCTCGCCCCCAGTGTATATTCTTTGTAGGGATCGATCCCACATAAAATATTATTCCCGGGGGCGAGACCCCCACCACGATCCTTCCATGTAATTCCTTATGGGGGCCTCGCCCCCTGTGTATATTCTTTTTAGGGATCGATCCCCCATAAAGTATTATCCCCTGGGGGCGAGGCCCCCACCACGGGCCCTCCATGTAATTCCTTATGGGGGCCTCGCCCCCTGTGTGTATTCTTTTTAGGGATCGATCCCCCATAAAGTATTATCCCCTGGGGGCGAGGCCCCCACCACGACCCCTGTGGAGAAACCTCTATAGGGGCCTCGGCCCCAGGGGAGACTCTGTGGTGATCGGAACGATCCCATTGTGCTTTGACATGCGTTGCACACCGTTGGCTTTCCCAGTACCGATGATACCCGACGATCACTCTTTAACCATTCACATCCGTATACGAACCCGATCCCACTCACAACTCCCCTGTTCCCCCCCCCCGGCGATCCCTGCTGACCTTTCACCTCCGACCCGATCCCACTCACAACTCCCCTGTTCTCCCCCCCCCCCCCCGGCGACCCCTGCTGACCTTTCACCTCCGACCCGATCCCACTCACAACTCCCCTGTTCCCCCCCCCCCCCCCCGGCGATCCCTGCTGACCTTTCACCTCCGACCCGATCCCACTCACAACTCCCCTGTTCTCCCCCCCCCCCCGGCGACCCCTGCTGACCTTTCACCTTCGACCCGATCCCATCCAGAACTCCCCTGTTCTCCCCCCCGGCGACCCCTGTTCACCTTTCACATCCGACCTCGTCGACCCCAACCGACCTTTCACATCCAACCGACCTACAACTGGTCCACTTCTGACTTGAACCACACAACCGACCCCAGGCCCACAACTCTATTACTTCTTGGCATAAGGCAGAGGGAGGGGCCGCCCCCTCCCCCCCTCCCCCACAGGGGAGCCGTCTGGGACCCAAAAGCGCCCATAGAGCGCTCTCAACTGATAGTATAATAGACTCGGCCTGCTTATATAGTAGGGTTGTGGACACATTGAAAACTTTGGTGTGCGGCAGATTTTACGTTTGTGCAAGATGTACGCGCAAACTGGAAAAGATATCGCAAATGTCACTCGTTGAACGCTTTAAGCATATTTTTCCGAAGATTTTAGCACATATTTCGTAAATGTTGTGTAGACCGTTGTCCGGCAAGTGGCCATTTTGTGTTGCTGACCAATATGTTGGCGTCAGTATCGCCACCTGCCGACGACCAGTGGAACTATATCAGATAGACAACAGATTTATCAAGTTGAAGGAACACAAATGTAACAAACATGTTCCCAAGCTACTAACGTTCATGTATAAATCTCTTGTGTATCATACTATAATTCACGGGAATCTGTTTGTCTGTCTGTCTGTCCGGATTCTTTCGCACGCTAGGGATTGCACGGTCGTCAAACTTCGTGGGAGGGTGCATCTTGGTCCGGGGAAGAGCAAGTTTATATTTTTTAGGCGTTTGGTAAAGAAATGGCCTCAAAATCGATAAAATTATTCTGGGTTTAATACCTGCGGTGTGCCATGGCCATTCTCACATAGTGCTTCCTCATAATTTAAGAAATGTGTGCATGCAGGTACAGATATGGGTATACTCTAGTTAATTCTAAAGAGTACATATGATTTGCCCTGTAATTTAATATCTTCCAAATTATAGCAAATATTTATTCATGAGTGTTCATGGATTCCGTAGTCCAGTACGGTGGTGTATATTTTCATACATTTGAAGTTAATGCCAACTGTGGGGCCGGTTAGCTCAGTTGGTTAGAGTGTTGTGCTGATAACGCAAAGGTCGCGGGTTCGACCCCCGTACTGGCCACGTATTCTTTTTGGTTTTAAGCCACATTCATCCATTTTTATTCTTTCATTTCCTACCCAGGTACACAGCAGTTTATCAAAGAAAGTAAACTATTTTCTGTTGTTTATACATATCGAACAAAATTGAAATGGCCTTAGCAAACTGCAGGGACACATATACTTTAGTCTCTTACACGGGCATATGATGGCGCTCCTGCACCCAACAATATTGATTAAGATATAGACTGGTACCCCGCTCTATTGTGGCACCGCTGCTCTAGGCAAATCATAGAGACGGGCGTACAACGCCATCTTTTTTACCCTTGGCAGACTGGTACCAACCCAAGTATATATTATATATGATTAAAAAAATAAGCATTTTCGTTTGCTCAAATAAGTTACCAAAAGTTGGCCGTATATTAAATGTGACATTAATAATTAGATTAATAAAGATTAATGATAAATCACTGCTCCGTACAGGTATCGATTGTCATCACGCTGCCAACTGTCTAGACCCCAAGTAAACAATTGAAGTAAACAATATGTATTACTGGGATTAAAGGCATTTATATAGGTCGTCTGTGACGTCATACTTTCCATCAGCCAATCAAATCAAGGAACAGTACCTGCTCATGATAAAATGAGAAACTCACGTATACAAAGCATGTAGTCCCTGTGGCGCAATCGGTAGCGCTTCCGACTTTTAATCGGGAGGTTGGTGGTTCGAGCCCACCCAGGGACGTTATACATGTTTTTATATCCCCTATACCATCCATACAGCGGCCCCTGTTGGTCATCTTGTACAACATATTTTGTACGAATTAGACCAATACGGTTCTATTCATTCATCACCACTTGTTTTGTGCTTTTTCCGCTACAACAATCAGCCCTTCCAGTGCGCAGAAGGATAATTACAAAGTGCATGTTTATATATCGGTTATTGTTCGCCGTGTCCGGCTCCACAATATGATGTTGATCAGGATAATGTTCATTGTATCATGTACGACAAATGGAACGGGAATGGGATGGGTTCAGATCGGACACATATTATGTTCATTGGCGTGTAATGTCATTTAAACAGCGCAAGCTATTGAACGCACCCTCACACCCTTCCCCCCACACACACAGGTAGGCATGTTATAGTGAATCGGTGAATCAATCAGTGACATCACAATGAACAAGACGGAGATGAAACTTACATTTTATTCGACAATAAACACATCATACATAATTACTAAACTGCATGAGTTGTGTTGGGGTGTAAAAGTATATACAGCAATCCCAGATGAGGGAAAAAAGCGCAACGACGGCGGAACATGTTACACGACACATAAAGTTCACGGCTGGCACGGGAGATAGCGACGTAAGGTGTCCTGAGGTCTCCGCACATGCCGTCACTTACAGAGACGGCCACCCGCTGGTATGTGTGACCTTGAGATTTGGTTACAGTCACGGCCGTCTGCGAAACCATGGGGACGCGGAATGACGAGTGCAATGCGAAACGGGGCACGTCGATTTCTGGTTCTGTGATGTACTCTTCCGATGACGGTAATGCGAGGCCGACCCAACCCGTCTCTTCGGAACACACCACCGCGCACCGCAGCTCGAACTTGTCGCCTGAGGAACGCACGGCTTTTACGAAACGGGACAGGGTCGACTTTTCGTAAGGCTGGTAATTAAGGGCGTCGAACGGAGAATCGGCGGGTATGGTCCTGCTCCCGAGCACGGTGACTACTTCGGCTGTATCTAATACCTGGTTCGGTATCACGTACCGCTGGTCGACAGCTCCCAGGCCTTTGTCCGCCGAGCCTTCCGGTTCTGTGAGGCACGTTAGACCCAGGTGCACCTCACATTCGGAGATGTCCGGGTATTCGTCAGCGGCACGCATGTATGTTGTGCTGAGATCGGACACCAGCGTGTTCAGGTAGTCAAAATCCGTGGCAGGGTCGGGAGCATCTGCAGAAGCATCTACGTCGAAACGGCTAATGTTTTCGTCAACACAGTTACCTTCCTGTCCGAGTGAGTGTTTGGCCATGAAACGGTCAGCCACCCCCTTGTCGGACAGCAGGCTGTACAGGGCCTCGTATGCTCCTTGCAGGATGGCACAAACGAACGGTGTGTGGGCAGGGAGGAAGGACAGGCACATCCTGGGTAGCGCCGTTCTCATCAGCAAGCGGAAAGGTCCCTTGAACCCTGTCAGCACGAACTGACATGCCCGCCGACATACAGCGGGCTTGCCGACCGGCAGGGTGTGCTTACACATGAGAACTCTGTATCTTTGAGGGAGCAAGGGGTCTGTCTGTCTCGCGTCCGGACGGGGGGTTTCCTTTTCCCGTACTTTGTGGCCGTTTACCGGGCCTTGGCTGTCCGTGAAGTTTTCTGGTGCCGGGTCGTCCGTGACTTCCCAAGTGTCCTTTGTCGCCTTTGGCCGCAGTATGTGGTTGTCTTCTCTCTTCCTGTCGGGTGGAGGGTAGTATTCGCCTTCTGGCTCGTACACTTTTCCACCCGCGAAATAATGCACAGACTCACTCGTGTACTCGAACCCAAACAGGTTCGGGGCGTGTGTGTATAGCGAGTCTATGAACGAATCGAGTGAGGTTAACACCAGCCCCGTTTCGGTAACCATCGGGGCCATTTGGTGATCGGACCCCCAGTTCAGACCGACTGACGCGGAGCTGTTTTCCTTGTCTCCCGGAGGCTGTGCACCCGAGTTAGGTAGGGCTCGTTTTGCCCACGCGTCACGAAACATGTCGTCCACCCTCCGGTTATCCTGCTTCTCACGTAACGGTCGTCGACGTTTCCTGCCCGGCATCCGCTGTTCTCTGAACTGCGCCTGCAAAACGGACAGGTACGCGATCGCGTCGTGGACGTTCAGGAAAACCCATATGCCCAAATCGGCGGATTCCATAGTTTGTTTGCAACGTTTGTCATACTCTGCGACTTCGTCGTTACTGGCGAATATTCTGATGCAGCCTGTGAGGTCTGTCGCGGTGCCGTCCGCGGTTGTGTCCAGGCTCATTGGTTCCTCTACCACGTGGGACGGCACCACGTGTTTGTCCAACAGACGGATGGTGTCGGGGTCCCTTATGCCGTAGTGAAGGTCGTAAAGGAGTTCGCTTATTTCCAAGTGGCACCTTTTGTTGACGTGCATCACGACGGTGTGATTTGGTTCGTACACGCCGGTGGCCTTGGCGATGATAGGGACGTTGCAAACATGCTGCAGCATGCTGACGGCCGGCACTCGGTTCGCCACGGGTCCCATACCGTCTGACCGTATAGCCGTCGACTGGCTTTCTGAACCCAGTAAAATGAAAACCAGAGGTTTCTCGTGGTAGATCCCAAGACGGCACGCCGCGTACCGATACAAGAAAGCGTATGTATATAAGTTGTAGCTGCTGGCCATCCCCGCCTCGTCCACTAGCACGACGTTACTGCTGCATATTTGAGGGAAATCAAACCGGAAACTAGACTGTAACCATGGCATGTCCACCCGTTTCAACCCCATGTTCGCCATGCATGTGAAGTCCCTGTGTTGTTGATCCCTCTTGTTACACCGCCCCTGCGTAGCGCCACTGCGAGGAGGTTTACTGGACGACACCTGACCGGCCAATTTTACCGCGGGATCGAAGCCGGGACGCATGCGGGACCGTGGCTGTATTATTTTCCTGCCTTTGACGTACGATACCTTGTTCCCGTGCCGGGCCACAGTGTCGTCTTCCCTTTCGAATGCCTCGGCGTAACGAGCCCATTCCGTACCCAGCGCCGTTTCTATCCTTTTAAGTTTCATTTTAAGGTTGTCGAACTGAGACCGGAAATTCCTGTGGTCTGTAAGAATCCCGTCCAGCTGGGCTTCTGCGAAGGAGGTAGGGTTCAGTGTCGAAGCCGGCTCGCGGGGTTCTGCTTCACGGCAGTTGTACATCAACTGCAGTTTCGCTAACGTCCCGACGCGCCCCACTTGGTGTGACTTCAGAGCGTTGTGGAGGTTGGTCACGGAGGCGTTTCCGGCGGCGGTGCACACCATATGTGTGTTGGCGGTGAGGATGTCCACCAGCGTGCTTTTACCCGCGCCGGCCGGGCCCGTCACGACGTAACAGCGGAAATGTACGGGAGTGAAAGAACCAGGCGTCGCCGGAACGGTAGGGTCCGCCGCCCGGCGGAGGATCTCCCATTTGCAACGTTCTGCTTCGTCGGGTATCAAGGCCTGGTTCGGGTCGAATATAGAACTGGGGAACGGCCATGTCATATGTTCCAGTTGATGGAGCCATTTTTCTGTCTCGTACGGCGGCGACGGGCGCTGCATCCACGTTGGCACGGGGACGCGGTGTTGCTCGGTGCGAATCGACTCGGCCAAGTTGTCCGCTATACTTGTTGTTGTCAGAATGAGTCTCTCACGTTTATCTTCTGTCAAAGCCATCTGTCAAAGATGTCTGTTCGTGTACAATATGCGCAGGAGGGAGCTCAAAATAAAATGTTAGGATGGCGTGCCCTGTGTCAGGTCAGACTGCTTAAAAGTGGTGCACTGACTCACCTCGAGGCGGGAGCATGACTGATTAGGGTAATCGGGAGCCCCTGTGTTATATATGTTATATACAGTCACGTGACATATGCGCGCGCCATTCAAAAACTGGATGCGGCTGGGGGCTTCAACATCTTATCCAATAACTTCAGCCTATCTGTCACAACCTTTGACAGTGCTGGCTCTTTTTCAGCGGACGGTTCCCGTTCGGCCTCTACGGTGTCTGCTGGTTTACCGCGTGGTTTATCCCTGCCGGTTTGGCCACCCTCTGTAGGGGTGTCAGATGTGACAGCGGAGGAGACCTGTGGTTCACCTGACGCAACGTCACCTCTGTCACGTCTTTTTTGCTCTACGACATCTGCGATACCCCGAACAAGTTCTTGCAGTAACGCGCGACTGTCACGGCCGTCTTTTTGGTCACCCGCCGTAGTCTCAATAGACGGGGGATGGGCAGGAGCATGTGCTGCGGCTGGCTGAACGGAAGGTTGACTGGCTTGAAACGTGTGAGGTGGGTGGGCAGGGTGAACGTTTGTGTGAACGTGTGTTGTCAGTTTTTCCACCGTCTCCTGCAGTGTTTTAACGGTGGACTCGAGCCCGGCAGGGGAAAAAACGGACGCTCTTTGCGTTTCTGGGGATTTCAACATATCAAGCCCGGAGTGGCCACCAGTGTCCGACGTGCGTGCGTGGTTGTGATGCGCGGCTTCTTGTTCCGTTTTATCATCAGCTCTTGACGATGACCCTGTCCTTCTGTCCGCGATATGCTGTTTACCGTTATCACCGTAAAAATAATAATGCACGGTGGAGGGTTGCTGCTGCGTGTGCGGCGTTTGTACAGTGTGCCTGTCGAACCCGGTCGTGCTGCCGTCACTCGCAAAGGGTGGGGGCGGCGCCACAGGTGCTTGCGGGTACAACGGTGTCGCGGGTGGCTGATAGGGCGAGAAGCGCGCTGATGCGTAATGCCCTGGTTGGAAGACGGGCCCTGCGTTCGTCGGCGAACCCGGCCACCAGGCCCCGGACCCTGGCGCATAAGCTGACGGCTGCGTTTGTGTTCCGACCGTCGGGGATGCGTAACCGAAAGAACCGTGCGGCCATGGTGCAGCCTGAATCTGCACAGGCGCTTCCGCATCGACCCGGCCGTACTTAGATTTCAACCTTTGCAGTAGTTCTTCTTGACCCGTTATCCACTCCTTCATGTCGGCTGTTAACTGCCCGGAACCGTTAGGGGTTACTGGCGCGTTACTGTTTGATGATGACATGTCTGCGGCCAGTCGTTCGGGGTTTCCGGAACTGCCTTCCACTACGGTCAAGGTCGATTTGCCCCTGTCTGAAAGATTGATCGGATCGGTGTCGTCAGAATGTTCCTGTTCATCACAAATACACGTTTGTGGTGAAGCTGGTTTCAGCGGTGTTTGTGGTGAAGCTGGTTTCAGCGGTGTTGAGGTTTCAGCGTGCCCAGCGAGTGGACTGTCCGCACCAGCGTCTGATTTGTTTTCAGCGTCAATAAATGTCGAAGCCAACCCAAGCTGTTCGAGTTCTTGTTTCTTGCATTGTTTTACCGTGAAAGGGTTCAGTGCTGCCCCCAAGAGCAGGTTATGCCAGGTGGGCACTGTGGTCTCGTCTGTGCTGAATGTCTCCTCTGGGAGGACACGCCCTTCAGCCTCTTTAATGATATCCCTGTACAATTCCGGGCTCAGGCCGAGGTGTTTGAACAGGTTCTCGTTTTCAGTGTGCTCACAATCCGGTTCGTCCAAATGCAGACTTGTGCAGTACATGGCAAGGCAGCCTGCACGGGCGTTGTTCATCGTCAACGAAACGTGGTTCAGGAAGTCCGGTCCGGCAGCAATCTCCAGGTCCTCCTTAGTCGGACAACCCTGTTCTGAAAACGTGTCTGACAACTTCAGTGAGGACAACGACACAGCGGGGAACAGCGCCCGCAGAAGGTCTTTCGTAGAAGCGTTTTCACGGTTTGCCGGTGATCTGTCCACAAAGTAGGGACACGCCCGTGTGAGCACACCCACGAACCTCGGGTCCAACTGTATTACCCCAAACAGCCCGACGTCTGGGAGATGACGTATGTGTATCAAGCTCCCGACAGGGGGGGAGAGCCGGTCGTGTGTGATGAACACGGGTTTGGTGCATGACGCGTTTCTGTTCACATCCTTCGGTGCATCTGAACTATCGTCCACCCCTAGTGATACGTGACGTAAGATAGCGTCTGAAAGACGGTATTTTCCCCGATCGGGTCCGTTTAACCTTTTCCAGACCTGGGGACATGTACTGGCTAAACAGCAAACTGCGAACATGTTTATGGTGCTCGTGTAATTATGTCACATGTCATGTGTCGTTGTCGTCTGGCGCTTGCACCGGGGTAAATAAACAGAGATGTTCTGTTATTCTTCGTGATGTCTTTCGGCGGGAGGGGTTTCTGTCGTATACTCAATGTTCAGGCATCGGCAGGTGAAACTTTGCCGGCGGGAACACTGCCCGTTCGGCTCGTGCTTCTGCGCTCTGTGTTCTTTTGTCGCGAAAAATCTGCACAGTGTCCCGTATCTCGCCCAGTGGATGCAAACGTGGAAACATGTAATGTTCTCCCAACGTGTAAAGTTCCAGACTGTGTTTGTTTTCCACCGCCTCAGTCTGTGCGTGTTGACGTGTCGGGTCAGTGTTTGTACCTTCCCTAATGTGTTTTCCACCTTCCGTCTCGGTTGTGTTTATGTCGCGTGGGCACACACCCGCTAGTTCCGCGCACGTTTGGTGTATGTGCCTGTCGATGGCCGTTTTTACGCCGGCGAGTACTTGTGTGTGATCACGTGAGAATGGTGTTATATTCAGGTGCCAAGGGTCATGTGCCGTACGTGTTTTTGTGGTGATCAGCAGGCAAGGGTAAGCGTGCGTCCACATCTCCCACGCGTTTAACACGCAAGTACCGTCGCATTGGGATGAAGTGATGGGCCGCGCTGCAGCGCTCGCGACAACCTTAGCCAAAGTCGACCTGGTGTCTCTGTTAGAACAATGGGAGTGCATAACCGCCAGAGCACGTAGTACATGCGTTGTTTCGCGTGATACGTTTCCGGCCGGCGCTCCCCTCAGTAACGCCCACATACTTGCGTATAGGTACACAGTCTCAAAAGTTGCGAACACTGGGAGCCCGATTTGCACGTATGAGCAGGCCAACGACACCAGGGTGGCGTCGAACAACAGGAGGACTCCCACCGTTCGCAACTGTAACTGTTTCAGTTTCAGCGAAGGATTCCCTTTGTTGTTCTTTATCCTTGACTCTGCTGTATTGAATATATTTCCCGTTTTACGGTTGGGGGCCAAGGTGAAACCCATTATGCTCGCCAGCTCGTCCAGCCACGTGCAAGAAAACACATCTGTACTTACATTTGCGATATGCCGGTCCCACGAGACGCTGACCGTGTCTTGACCGTGAACGTCCACGTAGTGTTCGAGCAAATGTGTGGCCAGCTGCTTCAGTTCTGGTTGGGCCCCGTGTGTTGTGTTATGGCCGTTATCCCCAGCGTTTGATGCTGGGTCGTTAACCGTGTTTGGTTCGCCGTTCTTTGCGGCACTGTGATTGTCCCCGCCCCTCGTCCTCTTCGCCTTTCTGGTCTGCCTGGTCAGCTGTAAGATGCATTGTTCCCATTCCTTGTGAGACTTAACGAATTCCTGTAAGGCTGGGGCGACTGTTGTGTACCACCAATCCACGGGATGGCCGTCCTTATTTTCCCCGTGTAGCTGACGTGTTTTCCTGAACCATGAATCCACGTGCTCTGCCACTTGTTTGATGTGTGAACGAATATCCTTTTGCATGGCCCGGTGTATATTTGTGTGTGTGCGGTGTTGTACCACGTAATTATACCCTGTCTAGTCGGGGTCTTCTGTTGGTATGAGTTCCAGAAGTCGCTCCACACTATGAAGTATCACTTGAGCGTTTCACACGCCGAACTCATTTTTTAATGCTGCTTTGTCACGTGGTTGCCACAGCATATCATGCAGCAGTAGGAAACGGTTTGACGCCAAACCTCCTTATAAAAGCGCGCACCGACTGCGTTTCGCTTATTGTGCTCGCAGTTGCAGGACTTGACAGTTGTTTCGACCAGAAGCGTAGACATACGGTTCAAACATGCACAGGTCGGGTGGTAGTAAACCAGACGAGAGAGACTACACCAGTCTTTGCGAGACCGGCGATCTGGGGGATATCACGCCTGCCCGTTTGTATGTGGTCAAGAGGGACGATTTGCTCTCGCTTGACGTCGCAGGAGGCATCATAGTTAAACAGCTGTTGGCGCAATGCGAAGGGGAACCCGGTGGTTGGTTACCTGTCGTGAGGGGGCTGACCGTGGAAAGTGATCTGCCCTGGAAAGGTTTCGTGGAGACACCGGACGGTGAAGTCAACAGTGCCGGCAGGTATCCGTTCTTGTTCCTCCTGCACGGGTACGATGACCCGCGTCTACACGAGCATGACAACCCGATGAGACGAATGAAGAACGTGAGGCAGGTCATCGATGACATGCTGCAGACCACAACCCCCGCCTGGGAAGGTTGTGAGAAAAGCGAGTTTTTTCCCGTTCCGCAGAAATACACGTCTGCCGACCTGGTGGACAATGGCAAGGACCTGCACTCCCTGACTGTGCAGCGGATCATGAGCGTTGTGAAGAGTGAAGGACCGCCACTGGAGGCGAAAGATTTTTTCATCTTTGGAACGTTTACGTGGGCGCATATCAGCGCACTCATGCACGGTTGCATGTTCCTCGTGCGGGACTCGATCAGGCGTGACGTATCTCTGCACGAAAACCTAAACGCGGTCACCGTGGATTTGTGGGACGCGACGCTGGCCTACGCTACACGCCGTTCTGCTCCGAAGCGACGGCCGCAACGGAAGCAGTTGCTTGCGGACGTCCTGCAGGACGACAGGAATTCCCCGACGGAAGAGCCCATTGAAAACCTTCTGGTCGTGTCACCCGTGCTCAGCCAGCTGATGTGGAGCATCGTCAGGGGCCTGATGCACAACCTACATATCAAACCGTACTTGGCAGACGTGGTTGTTTACATGCTCGACACACCAGTGCACCGGCAGGTGGATCTACCTCCAGGTTTCTCATCCCCGTACCAAAACCAACAGGCATGTGACAAACGGCGGCAGATATCTGAAGAAACCGCCCCTTTGGTTGCTCTGCTGGTGTATCTCACGCTCACCCAGAACACCAGTTGCCGGTTCGCGGACACTGTCGAATTCAAAAACTGGCCATGCGACGAGGACGTGCACTCTTCCCTCGTGCGACAGGCGGAGGCCACACCTTTCGGTAACCCAGAGAAGTGTACAGCAGAACTGGAGCGCATGATGCCAGGTCACATGGAACGCCAAATGTCACCTTGCCTGGCTGAAGCCGTAGCAATGTCGTTGAGGTTGAATGAGGCTTCACTGCTGTGCAGTTTGCTGAAGTCCACGGACTCAGCCGCCGTGGACATGACGTCTTTCTTACTGACCGACAGGCAGGCCCAGCTACGGACGTCGCAGAAATGGCGTGCTTCGTTTGACATCGACAACTACCCTTTCGAACTACCGTTCGATAAGCAGGAGCGTCAGGGCAACATCAAATCGCACATGGACACGGCAGGCCGCCACGGCAATACCGTCTTGGCCCAAAGGCTTGTCGGCCTTTCGTTTGACCTCCACGTTACGGCCAGGTCGCTAGATTCGTTCGAAACTCTGGCGGAAGGGGTGCCCTGGGACGCTGACTTGAGTGATGTGAAAAAAGCGATTAATACACGTATGTGTCACAAATGCCACAAGGACGGGGTCAGTTTGGACAGGGGACCGGAAAACTGCCCCTGTGTGTGGTTCCCACGCCCCGTCAGGCAGATCCTCGAAAAGCGGGGGACAGCTCACGACGGGCTATGCGTACCTGGGTTGCACGTGCTGTGCAAAGGACCCCATTTTACGGGCAATGTTGAGAAATCGTCCTTTGTCCAGAGGAAAGAATCTGACAGCAGAAGGAGAGAGTCGCAAGAAGCACCGTCGGGTGTGTTGGCACGCGTGCTCAAAGAAATACCGCCGGAACTGGATATGATCGTGCAGCCCCACGCGGGACGTCTACACACGTCCTTCATTGACTCGCTCGCCGGTTGTTTCATTACAAAACCCGACTCGCAGCTGCGAAAGAAGCACGACAGTACGCCTTTGGATGTCACGAGCGTTTGCAAAATGTTCTCGTGTGTGACTGATACAGTCGCGAGCGTGACGTTGGAAGCCAAACGCTTCGCGAACCTCGCCGCCGAGAGAACAGCTAACAGGAAGGCGGGGGCGACAGATGTAGAGAAACTGCGGTCTGAACTGGCCATCACGTTGTCGGGCGAGATGTTGGCCTACCAGGGTGCAGCTGTGTGGAAGATGCACCAGTGCACACTGCTGCACCAGTGCTTGCTGGCTTCTAACATGGCGCAAGCAGATGTATTCAAGCGGCTGCAGAGCGCAGCTGCTACGTACCAGCAGGTGCAACTGACGCTTTTGCATTCACCGTTGATGCTCGACAAACCGTTGTTCTCGTACAAGCCGTACGTTGTCAGGAGCGCGAGTGTACCTTCCCTGCACGATCAGGGGAGGGTTCTGGCGCACGAACACTGTTCGAAGGATTGCGTCTGGTACAAGGTCCAAGACGCATACTGTAAAATGAACACCACCACGTGGTACAAAGATAAATCTGCCGCAAACAAGAAAGGATGGCAGCGCCCGCAGGGAAGCGTTGATGCCCCGTTTGCTGAAACGCACGGTTCCATACGTGCCTCGATCATGGAGTCGCGCAGTGCGGGTGTCAGTGCTGCCGACATATATCAGGAACAGGGTGACTTCACCGTAACTCCGCGGGTGTCTGGTTTATCAGACGATGCAGTCGAGGATGAAGCAATTCCACCGGCTGTTGCGGCAGATGTGACAAGCGTTGTCCGGAATTCATCGTACGACTACATCATCGGCAACCACGAAAATGAAGAGGAGAGGTTTCGTGGAACGGGGTGGGGGTGGGTGAGCGGTCTGTCCGTCTTCACGAAACCTCTGTCTCGTGACACGCAAGGATGGATCGTCCAGATCATACAGAGTTGTTACCACCCTTCACTTAAAAAGATGATCCAGGCAAAGACCTTGCGTGAACTCGCGTTGGATGCTGAGGAATCTGGGGTGCACCTGCGGCAAGCGGACGTGCATGCTCTGGTGCGTTTGGTGCAGCTGGTCGAGACCAGCCCACTGCGCGGCGGGAGACATGTCAGCGGTTCCAAGGAATTCACGTCTTTCCTCCTCCAGTCTCAGCTGTTCTGTCACATGAGCCAGCTATCCGATGCACACCAGAAGGAAAACGCCATTTTGCCCGTTTGGGTGCAAGCTGGATGGGGTGGCGTCACCTTTAACAACCCGAAGAGCGAGTCGGGTGAAGCGCAGATGCCAGTCTTCCGTGATGCCGGCCTCGTGATGGTGAAGGACGGCGTGTCCTGCCTGAACGAAGCAAGTTCTTTGCGCTACAAGGTCACGGTGGCGTGTATGAGGCCGAATTTTTATGTTCTGCAAAACCATCTTGTGGTCCGTCACCGGATGTTGATGGGTGTGAACGAGACTGAGCTCTCAGCACTGTATACAGGCGCGCTCAAGTCGATGAACTGGCCGCGTGCGGGAAAACAAGATGCTGACGATAAACGGCAATACCCGCTCTTTCTGGGGGTTAGCACGGAGCCGTTCTCTCAACGCATGCAGGTGCACCACGCTGCACGCAGTGTGCTACACGGCATGGACGCAGCCGGCAGGACAGGAAGCATCCAAGACCTCGAAACGTGTTTGGACGACATGTGTGAGGACCCTGACGTTCCTGTCGAAAAAGTGGCTGGTCTGTTGTACCAGATAATATCCACACGTTTAGGAAACAGCGGAGTGGATATCGAACAGCTGCCGAAAAGCAGCTTGGACGCAGAGACGTTCAGGTGCGTCGATGACTTTTGTACCCGTTTCCCTTACGTCCGCATGGACGAAAACGATTTGTCATCCGCTCTCCGTTTTCTCATGCCGATCGGCGAGCCGGACCCGAAACGCAGGCGGGTTTCTACCGATTAATGAATCACATGATTGTGTCCTTGAATGTGGGTCGTGCACCTGTTTTTGTTTATTGCTATGGTATATCATATTAAAAACTATATTGCTTTTATACGTGTTTGTGTTTTCTGTTGCGTGCATCGTCTGTCTGTTGTATGGTCCAGTCGGTCCTGTGCATGCGTGGTTGGAATGTTGCTATTTGAATGATTTATCACATGTTTCGTTGTAAACCCTGTGTGCACGTCGGTATATATATATATTTGTGTCGTGACTGCGACTTTATAACAGCCGCACTGGTGACAGTTTGGTTCATTTGCTATGTCTGACATACAAGGGGTTACACTTGGTACAGCAGGGTACCACGCGGACGATATGTCATTACCAAATGAAGACGTTCATCGTTCTGATGAGGAAGGCGGGTCGGGAGAAAGGGAAGAGAACAACAATCCCCGGGACGGTGTCGCCGATGACCCTTGTGGCTGGCCTGTACTGGGATCCGGAGATGAGGATGACAGTGGGGGAGAACTACAAGAAAACGTGGAGGATTCGTCGTCGTCGTCGTCGTCGTCTGACATGGACGATGAAGAGATGATTATGCGTTACGAAAAGTGCATGTCGGAAGCCGATGGGAATATTGCAACATTTTTCGAGACGCACGGCCGTCAGATGTCTCTGTGGAGATACTTGGACGTAATCGATCTCTCTCTGTCGAGCACAATGGCAAAAGACATGTGGTCGATATGTTCAGCTATTGCAGAGAGGTTACCCGAAGAGCCAGGTGAAGAAGGGCAGGTCACAACATTTGAACCAGGAATCCTGATTTGGGTGGCATTCTGTCAAATGTGGTGCCAGCATTGCTTCCAGTTGATGCGGAGAGTGGTTGCGACGTCAGGGATTGGTGCGAATTTACCTACTCCTTACAGCACACTTGACAATTACGAGGTAGATGAATATGTCCGGAACAACGTGACCCCGAGGTCTATTTGCATGGCCCTTTTCCTGGGGCAACGGGAGTGGCGGGGTTGCGGTTGCACATTGTGCAGGAGACTCGAAACCAGTCTGCCGCTTCTGCAGGGATTACAAACTGTGGCGTACATTTCTTGTCCGCGCCATTGATTCACGCACAAACATGCGGTGTTCTTTTGTCAGTATTTGTCACGGACCACATGTACTATATTGACCCCCATAGCACGTTTTCATGCTTTGTCGACCGGTTCGTGTATTATCACCGTTTAGTTGTCTAGCGTAGACGTCACGTGTGTGTTCATCGGAAACGTCAACGTCTGTGGCCATGTGTGGAATATTGTCTTGGGTGCTGCGTGTTTGCTTCGCAGTGACTGCTTTCCAGCAAATGTCCGGCGCCGTCACTTCCTCGGCCATCGACATAACAACGCTTAACACCTCACAACGTGCGTACGCGGACCTGAAAGGGAACGAACGTTTGAACAGACTGCGGTTCTGTGACCCGCGGACGCCGTCCAAATATGTACATTTCGCTCCTCACCCCAGATGCCCCCATGCAGCTGACCATGCACAGGACCACCACGAAACCGGGACGGTTATCACTTTCAAGAGGAATATTCAAGCTACCAGGACCGACGCCATGGCCTGCCAGTGGTTCGTATCGTACAGAAAAACGTACACGGGTTGGTTTGGTCACAAATTTATAACTGACAAATGGGACCGCCCGATTGCGCCTCCCTCGGCAGAAGAGTGTCGGAAATGGCGCTCAACAAGGGACTGCACGATCGACGGCAAGACGCACATGTTGTATTATGTCAGCATGAGCCACGACGGATACGTCACGTATTCCAGCAACATACCTGTCAGTGTGAAGTATAATTGGTTCGCGTTCGGGTACGATCCGGAAACGTACACTCACAACTGTATCATGAAAGAAGTGTATGTTGTCGCTTCTCCCCCGTATCAGGTTGTGCACACGTCGCTGGGCATGGCTCAGAACCTGTCGAGCACGGGAGCCAGATCGTTTGAACTCGGCAGTCACATAACCACTGACGAATGGGTCATCGTTTGGCACAAAGTGGAACCGGCGATGTCATGCGGTTATGTACTGGCAGAAATACACCATAACGTAACCAAGGTTAAGCTGGGTGACGGCAACGGGCGCTTCTACTTGGTGCTGGAGGACGCCAAACAAATGCTTACATTTGACCGACAGAAACATATGATACCTAGTCTCAGTGCCATCGATCATCCCTACTGCGTGTCAAAGAGGCTGAGTATAATGAACTACACGGAAATGTACTGGGACACCTATTACGGGATCGTCGCTTGGATACCTGACATTGTTCCTGTTTCTGCAATCGAAAACCATCTCAACCATTCCACGGTACACCTGAATGTAAGCGTAGTAAACCATGACCACTTGTGTGAGGAGTACAAGAGGAAGCAGCACGCCGACGCTCACGGGGCTGCCGCGTTAAACTGCACGCATTACATTTCCCGCCGAAGACGTAGTCTTGACCACGCAACCAGGTCGGAACTGCTGCTGATGACCAACGAAATAATGGAAAACGTGAGGTATTTTGTGTCTGGGAAGATTGTGGACTGGATGAACTCGCAACAGCGTCAGCGCCTGGACACTTGGTGCGCTCAGAGTTATTACGACCACAACATGGCGCGTTCTCTTGCAATTGTCAACCCGTCGTCTGTGCTGTCCGTGTACTTAGGGCGGGACGTGTATGCCAAACCGCGCGGTAGTGTTTACGAGATAAGCCGATGCAGGTTCCTCAATGAAACGGACTTCCGTCTTGCCCGCAGTCTGGAGGTCGGCGAGGGCAAATCGTTGTGCTACAGCAGGCCTCTCATATACTTCAATGACCCGGAGGACGGGGGCAACAGGACGGCCAACATGACCGGGATAAAGGACATGGAACCTCTGCGGGGCCAGGCCATGGATGACGGACGGATCGTGATCCCGCCCAAGTACACGGAATCCTGCCGCTACCCGAACATGTTGCGTTTTTACATCAACGAGGTACCGCTCACGTACAAAAACTACACTCTTATCACCCTGCCGGACGAAAACGGGACCGAAACCGAATTTGCGGTGTTGTCGGACCTGCCTTCTGAAAATTACATCCGTGATATGAATTACGGCTACATAGTGGATGACGTCGATCCCGCCCTGCGGGACGTCACCGATTTCCTGCCACCGATAGAGGCCGATGTCCCCATCATGGAAAACCCTTACACGGACAAGGAAATCGAAGGCGAGCTCGATCTCATGTCTATGCTGGAAAACGCGAACCAGATGCGCGTTTTCGATCGCCATTTACGTTGGACGATGGCCATGTATCAGGTTTACACCAGCAATGACCCAGACCTGGGGAAAATCGCTTCCGACATAATCAACGGCATCGGCAGCGCCGTTGGCACAGTATTCAATGGTGCGTTGGATTTCTTCGGTAAACTCCTTTCTGGGATTTTGGGATTCCTCGGTACACTTGCTGGTAAGGTGATCGCTTTTATACTGGGGATAATGGTGGGTATCGGTGGCGTTTATGCCTTTTTTGTACTCCTTAGACAAATGACAGCCCTGACCGTGCAAGCGGGGCACGGGGCCTACGTCAAGTATAGAGACAGGAAAAGCGGGGTGCCAACGGTTGTTATCAGAGACCGTCGGTCGTCCACGTCGTCGAGTTCCTCCTCTACGTCGTCGTCGTCCGAGGGAGAAGACGAACCGATGGGAAAAGGCGAGCAAACCCGTCTGCTGGGGAAAACAGGAAAAGATAACATTGTGAACGCTGAAAAGGACATGTGGGGCAAGAAATGGAATAAAAGATCGACAAGACGGGACAAATTGTCCATATGGCCTAGCGTATATTAAAATAAAAAACTGTATACGTCTTATATAGACCTATGGGTTGTCTTGTATGCAACTGTACAAGAAATGGACCCCCCCCCCTTCTTTCCACCATTGTATAATGATCAATAAAAGTAACAAGAAAACGTGTCAGTTGTTGTCGTTTATTGAAAAACAAACAAGTGATATACATGTGCCTGAATCCGTATATATCCGAACTGTGAACTATAACAAAATGTCGGGTGTTCACGGTAAACTTTGCTGACGAACGATATGAAAAATACAGCAACAAACACGCAACACGTCGTTCAGATCAGCTCTCACTGTCCCTGGTAGACCCAAGTTCATCGATATAGAACCGGCGTCGGGGAAAATGTAACTCGTGACGTCTTCCCACGGGTGATGAGTTATGCTGGCGTTAACAGCGTTCGACGGCGACACTCCGATCACGATATCCGCAGGCAAGGGCCCTGTCAACAGCCCGGCGGGTCCTCCGCGTTGTCCGCGAAATGTTTGTTTCATCCCACGCATGAAACGGTTCAGCTTCCCTTTTCCCTTCCCGCGTATGAACGAGACGCGCTCGTCTCCAGCCTGCCAAATACAAACTGACGTGGCGTCCGTCTCGACGTCAACACTGGTGTCTGAAGTGCTGTGCCGTCCGGAATCTGACCCCAACCATCGTTTGAACTGCATGTCGAGATCCGTTGACCGTACAAGAACTCTGTTTCCTGTGACGTGGAATACGACCGTTTTATCACCACTCGTCGCCAGGTTGAAAAACACGTGAACATCCGAACCGCTGTCGAGGCACCAGTAAAGAAGGATTCCATCTGATTCGAGGTGCAGCGTGTTCAACACGTAATCTGTGACACGACTGTTAGAGTTTGGTGTTCCACTTCCGGGAACCGTAGCAGACAGGCGGGTCTTTCTACCGGTTGTGCGGTGCATAGTTTCAAGAGTCATACTTTTGTTCGGGGGGCACAACAGACGTTGTGACAAACACAAATAAAAGGTGTCTACCGTGCGCGATTTCTAGTCCGTGTCACCGCACGTGCATCCCATTTCCTTCATCTTTTTGTAGAAGACGGATTCGGGGTCAGAGCAAACGACAAACACGGTAGGCACGCCGCCATGGTGCGATGCCTTGCTTTCATACATTTCGTTGGCTTCAACCATAAACAAAGGCCTGCGCGTCTGAATGTCCATCGCCAGGTTCATCGGGCGTTCTTGTCCGTCGTCCCGCTTGTTTGTGACGCGGACGGCTTTTGCGCCGTTGTCTTGTGAAGGTTTGCACAAGACACAGTAAGCGGGGTATTCTAAGGGCTCGTCGTCATCATCAATCGTCGTGTCCGTTACAGGTGCTAGGTCATACAAGCGCACGTCGGTGCACGGTCTCACGGGAGCGCCGTCCCTTTTTACCAAGTCTTCCAAGTGGACATACCACAGGCGATGGACGGCCCCGGTCACTGGATCCATTTCCTCCATTAGATATCCCTGTGTGGATATCATATTTTCTATGTAGCGGTTCATTTTAGGATGCTTGCATTGTACCAGCACAGAATGGGGGTGAGGGAACTGGCGGTCCCCCGGTGGCACAGGCTCCAAGGATCCGTGAACAGAACATGGCCGGTGGCGTTTCGTTGAATGCGTATCAAGAGACGTGACATCCGTAGTGTCTGGAGTTGTGCTGGGATGTTTGTCATACATCGTCTCAGAGGGCGTTTGTGGGGTGCTGGCAGTTGTTTGAATGTTCAGATTCGGTTTAGGTTGCGCGACGGAAGAAGATAAACGTAACTTGCTTTTTCCGCGGAGCGTACGGTCAGAACGGCATTGTTGGCTCTTTGACTTGGTTGCATGAATCATTTCCTTTTTCTCCATCTTTTTCCTTTTCGGTTGCACCCGTGCGTCTTCCGCACATTCTAACATTCCAGCGCCCAACCAGTTTTCTAACGCTTCCTGGTCGATTTTCTGTTCGCGGACTGTCACGCCTGGTAGAGGTGCGGGCCCGTCCTGCGTTTCCTGGCATGTGGCTATGGCAGCTATATGGTGAAGAGCGGCCATTGACTCGCGATTGCGGGTATTCTTTGTGGTATGATCTGCCGTGTCCATGAGTGCGGATGTATTCGTGATATGAACAAAATGCACTTTGCTGCCAGGACTGAATTGTACATCGTGTGACGCAACCACGGGTCTCCGTCACAAATAAAAGGTGTCGGATGTGGATCATGCTGTTCCGCCTGTCAGTTCGGGAAGGCCAAAAACACGCATGTATTCGTGAATGCTGTCATGCAAGTGCATCGCGCAATCACATGCATACCAACAAAGGCAACCTTGACACAGGTGTTTTTGCGGGATTTTGTTCCGGCAAAGACCCACGACATGCTTCACTCTCTTTTCATGGAGCGACAGCTCTGTTTCGTCTGTGTTCTCGTTCCAGCTCGATGAGGGTCCGTGGAAGTGTGTGTCTTCGAAATGACGCACGCACGTCGCTCTCTGAAGCGCTTGTGGGTTTTTTGCGTCGCAGGAACAGCAAACTGCGTTCTCGAAGCCTTCCCCGATGGTGTGGACAAGTTCGTAGCACGTTCTCTCACCATTGCATACCTGCACGACGCACAGCGATGCTTTCGATACGCAACCTTTTTTCTTCCCGGTGCATCTCGGCGTCCCTACCACGGCGGGAGGGTCTTTCGTAGATCCTGTGACTGTCACTGGACCGAACCGCCCGGATGTGACGTAAGCCATCGGCACCCCGTGCCTGTCACCGGAACAGAGCATCATGTGGCGTTCGGCGTGCACGTACAGTTCACGCGAAACCCGTTTTGCCATCACAGGCGGAGCAGGGGCTTCGTAAACCCTGTGCCATGACAAGGGCAGAGCTGTGACTGAGAACCCTCCGTAAGGAGTTCCCACCCGCAGGCTCGGTGTGTGCACGAAGCGGGGTTGACATTTCCCGCCCTTGTTCAGACGATCTACGTCAACGCAAACGCTGCGGGTGAACTCTGTTATGAATGGCTTCCGGACGCACTTGGCCTGGCACAGCGAGCACGCAACCTTCAAGAATGTTATGTATTCTAGTCCACCAGCCAACGTATCTGATATCGTGCTGTACATCTGCCAACGGTACCTTTCCTGTATAAAGGAACGTAACACGAAACCTACAAGGTCTGCTTCTTGTGATTTGTTTTCTACATTGTTTGTTCCGACACTCATGACAGCCGGACCCCTTCCGAGTGGTACAAACACGGTGCGTCGCAGCATTTTACTCATGTTCTTAATTTTATGGAGGATAACTGCATCCATGTGACCCGTTCGTTGCTGGAACAGCGCATGCGGTCGCTTTTCGCTACACGCCGTCTTGCAACGGTTTAGCCAATGTTTCATGATAGGCCCCATACCTGAGAATAGATCAGTCCTGGGGTCTGGACCCGCGTTCACAATACAGCCATTTGGTAATGATACGGCTACCGCCCTGGCGGAAGTGGAGCGGCAAAGGTTTACACGGCTGAGGTGTTCAACTGCGTTCAACGAGGATACGTGTACCAAACTCGGAGCAACAGGTTCAGAACACGCCCGCTGCCACGTTTCCGAATTGCCCTGGTCGCCGTAGCTTTCATCCGCTGGGGCAAACGTGGGCTGGGCAGAAGAACAAACCTCACGGAAAAATGAAATCCTGTTGCGTATGACTTCACCCAGGCAAGACGGTGTGGGCATCTCTGCGTGCTCCGTCACGCCCTGCTCGTCTGCTGCGTCTCCCGAGCCTTCCCCTTTTGTGGTTTGTATCAGGTTTTCGGACAGCGACAGGTACCATTGGCGTGCTGGGGCGGATGCGCCGCTTCCGAATTCGTATATACAGTTGATTATGGCCTCCTGTAGCTCTACATCTATTGACAGGCAATCGCTTAAACTTTCATGTAGGAAGACGCGTCTCAGACGACGCCTGTATTCTCTGGCCCGCGACAGGCAAGCGGCATGTGCGTCATCGTCCACGTCCGTGTCAAAGGGTATAACACTCAGACTGCACGCGCAGCACAGGTCATAAACCAAAGAAACGTCTTGCGCAAAACCCGATTCTCTCTGTCGATCAGTATCATTGGACCAGTTGTGACAGAACCACTTGTAAAACCGCAGTCCCAGATTGTAAGTATACAACCATGCAGTTGCATTCGGGCCTCCCGTCTCAAAGAAGGAACACAAGTCCGATAACCGGTCAACACCTTCGGGGTCGAACAGCAGTGGTTGTGCTACGCATCTTAACAGAAAAACCTCTTCTGTTGACAGATCACACTGCGTAATTTTGAAGGCAGCGAGACCTGAATCTCGGATCGCATGTTTTACGCTTTGTGTGAGAAATCCGTCCAGACCGGCCTTGTCCGCTGTTTGGTCCTGCGTGAGGAATATCGCCCGGCATAACCCCCGTAGAAATTGGGTGTGAGCGTGAATGACGGATTCGGTGGTGGTGGTCGAATCACCCCCATCTCGAGGGCGCGTCGCTGATGGCGCGTGATACGATACAGACGACATTCGTGATTTTTAAAACACGTGCGTTTTCATCCAAACGCAAAAGTCATTCCAAACAGGAGAGCTGTGAACATCTGTCACGCTGTCTTGTGCAGTAAACGGCGTGCCGTGGATGCACGTGTGTATATCCCACAAGGCGGACTGGCTGTTACCACTGGCCACCGCCTTATATTGGGTGATGCTCCTCAGCCATCTTTCGGTCTGTCCAGTCGATACTGCAGGGCAGGAATCCTTTATGCAACGCTTCAGGTATCCAGATAGGTTTGGACGGGAGGGATCCCACAGGAATAATGGTGCTTTTCTTGTGATCATGCAGCGCATGTGTGCCCGCAGCTCATCTGATTCGGATCCTGTGTCAAGCAACCTTTCTGCGATGTGCACGCAGATGTTGTTTATGTTTTGTGCCC
The DNA here is from genome assembly GCA_026874595.1 of Sipunculus nudus. Taxonomy (NCBI): domain Eukaryota; kingdom Metazoa; phylum Annelida; class Sipuncula; order Golfingiida; family Sipunculidae; genus Sipunculus; species Sipunculus nudus. The sequence continues at coordinate 35,309,592 of CM049318.1, forward strand.
TTCGGCGCAAAAAGTTGACCCGTTTTTGTCTAAGCGTTGGCGCCTCCTTAGCGTCCGTCGGAGGGACAGGTAGCCGACGCAAAAATATGCGGCACATTCCGCACAGCCGCCCGATGGCTTTCAACAACAGGGTAGTGGCCAAGTAGCTGCCCGCCCGGAAACGGGCGTGCACCACGTTATTTGAACTTGAACCACTCGTAACGTGGGCGTGCATGAACCTTTCCACAAAATGCAGCACCCATATTCCCAACGGTTTCAAATGCCGTGCGATCTTTGCCTTCCATTTATCCTCTATGTTCAAAAGCGACAGCCGTTGTGTCCAGAGGTCTGTTTTCCCACAGTCCCACCAGTCGCCCGACACCAAGAGGTCCTGTTCCTTTGCCGTCTTTGGTTTCATCGCATGGCTCAGGACGATGTCCTCCATTATCATATTGACCAACGGGGAAGCCCCTCCTGCTTTTGTTCGATCGCATGCATTACCCATACAGTCGGGTATGCATGTCGCTAACAGGTAGATCGCCGTCTTTCCTGAAAGGTGCAGACCCAGCCACCCGGCCATGCGTCGCACTTGTGCCGATGTCTGGATCCGGGCGTGCTCGCATCCTTTATCCCACAGCATGTTATCCGTTGTCGGCATATATGACCACAGGGAATCCCGTCGGGACACTGAATCGTCCCACTTCTCCCTGCATTTTTCCAGCAACAAACGGAACGCTTGTTCTGGTTCTTCTCTGACGCAGGTTCGTTCAGACAGTGGCCATACCGCGCCTACGTAAACATCGCCCTCCTGGATCCTCTGTCTGCTGTATGGGGTATCATCGGTGGAAAGCGACCCATTCTCGAAACAGTCTGCAGCGCTGAACCCCACCACGTCAGCAGCAGCCGTCAACAACACCTTCAGGGCAATCTTGTCCTCCTTGCACATGTCGCCCATAAGCCGTATGTATACGTGGTGTTGTGGCAGCTCGGGGGACAGCAGGTTAAACAGGACAACGTCTGCATCAGGCGGTTCATCCTTTCTCCGCTCCCGCAAACGCATCGATTGCCTCACGTGAGACTTCAAACGTGCGACACCCGTCCCTCTGCATCTCGACACATAGTTCACACACATGTACACGTACGCTGCCATGACCTTCCCCATTATATCGCACAACCACACAGGGGTCACACTGGTAGCCTCTTTTGGCCTCTCTACAGGCAAAGCTGTGTCGTCACTTGCAGACGTTGCCTCACCGGAAAAAGTCTCCTGTGCTGTGGCAGCATGTTGTGATATGTCTTCGTCCACGTCGCTGTCGTATTCCTCGAAGGTAACGCCGGGTTTACTCTGAACGAATGACGGATGGTCCACCCCATATGCTTTCGTTGTAGATTGGCTTTTGCTGTCTGCTGTAAGTTTCGGGAGCTGTGCCCGAGGGACTGCAACCAACCTGGCGACCCGCTCACAGTTGTACGCAGCAAGCTCCGAGGTGGTCAAACTTAGTTTTTCGGCTTTGTCAGCCCAGGCTGTGTCCAACCATGAAAGGTGTGGTAACTCTGTTTGTTTCTTCTGTCTACAGGTCGACGCGACCCATTTCTCTGTGCCGTGTAGGCTCGGTTGTGAACAAATACTTAAATTTCGTTTCTGTCTTTTTTCTAAATGCCGTAGTTGCGTGTCCTCGGATGGTACGCCTGTTTTGGCGGCGTCAGCGATCAAGCACAGAAGTTTGTTCATCCACTGGTGGCATTTAGCCCGCACGGTCGCAAATCGCTCCCGTCCTAAGAGGTTGTCCAAGTTGCGTGATGTGTCAACGGCGCTTTTGTCCTCCCGATGTTTGTCTGCTGTCCAGACGCATACCCAGGCCGGAGCCAGTTCGAAATTATCCAGTTCGCAGAGGGCGTAAGACGTGGGTGTCAAGGCCTTCCACAGAACTGGGTGATCCTTCAGACGGTAGCTGTAACAGTCACACGTGTGTAGACTTTCGTCCGACGGGTCGGCAGTATTTTGCCAGCGTTTGTCAGACGCGTTGCACGATTTATGGTTTTTCCCGTTTTGTGGCAGTAGGTCAGCTAGTAGCAGCCTGTAACGTTTGCCTGAAAGATGAACCGTCTCGTACGTCAGGACAGCTGCCCCCGCATCCCGCACTAAGTGTTCTTCATTTTCCCGCCATTGGTCACCTGCTTTGTGAAGATCGAGGGCTGTTGAGATATCCCCATCACCCTGGAATTCAACCGGTAGGGACTCTATGAAAGATGAACGGCAGTTCCCCCACGCACTGTCTGCGTCGCACGGGGCCAGCCCTGACTCTATGGCATTCGCGTCTTGGTTGAATCGGCGAACTCCCATATCCATGAAACCCGGTTGCATATGTCTTCCTTGAAATGCCCCTGTCAGGCCCTTCCAGTCGGCATGCACAGTGTGAAACAAGTAAGGGTCTGGTAACTTTATCAGTTGGCTCAAGTGCGCACCTAGTGACACCGACCCGTTCACCTTTGTGTCATTGGAAATGTAGCCCCTCCAAAACAAACTTTGGGTATCTGCCCGATACATCAAGAAACCCGTGTACAGGTGTATGATCGCCACTGGAGTCCATGTCGTAGGATCAAACCCGAGGATGAACCCATTTTCACAAGGGCTAGTGTCAACAGACGTCCTTTCAACCCAAAGATCCCATGGTTTGCGGCCGCGTTTTTTAAAATTCGTGCCACGCACTTGGAGCTTACGCTTCAATGATTCTGAAGGTGCATAGGGCACCAGACCTTCGTTCTTGCATGACACCCTACGGCAAAAGATAAAATGCTGACAATCCATCGTTACATTTACTGCGTTCAAATATCCAGGAGCATTTGGACAAGATACACTCATACGAACACTTCACGTACATCACAAATATCAACAAAAACACAATAAAGACGGTTATGGATACGACGGTTTATACGATATGTAACAAACATGCAGTAAATACGCGCCCGGACTAACCGGAGCTGTACATAAACCTGTTTTATTTCATATCTACATAAACCTGTTTTATTTCATATACAGTAATACACAATATCCACAGGGGCCGTTATACGAACTGTTCTAGAATATACGACTGATAATACACATGGTCCGTGGGTAATAAAGTCCGCGCGCCAGTACAACAATGTTTTAGTCGATACTCAACATAAATATATACGTATCTTGTTTGATGCGCGCACATTGCATTGGGGGCAAACCTGAAGCTGAGCAGAGCATGTGTTGCACACCAGCAGGTGATTGCAAGGCAAGAAGACGACACTCACTTCCTCTGCAAAACACACCTTGCACAAACACCTGTCCTCGTTTTGTCCTTCGTCTTGTATTGGGGTTTGACGTCTTGTTTGTTGATCGGTAGTTTTGGGTGACGCCAAGACGTTTTCATGCGAGGTTACGCTTAGGCGTGCATCCAGGAAAGAGCATCCATGTGTCCGTTTGGCATGCTCTACCCACGGGTCGTGTTCTGGCAACCACTGGTCAAGAAGGACACCGCATTGGAAACACTTAACCTTGTCTGCGCTGCCCGTGTAATACAAGCCAGCTTCTGCCAGCCTGGCAGGCTTTTGTATGTCGCGTACAGGCCAGTTCGGTAAAAACGACGCCAGGCGATCTATGTACTGTTGCATAGAAGGCTGAGTTAAATAGACGGTGGGTAATACCTCCTGTCCTACAACCTCAGTTAACGTTGTTACCTTTCTCATGGCGGGCACGGAGAGAGATATGTCAGACATGTTAACGGATGGTCGAGTACAGACTGCAGTGCAGTCCCTGGAGCGCGGCTATATATGGAAGACGTGGGGAATATGTGTTGTGCAACACGGCAGACCACGTGCCTTTATGCTAAGCGATCTACGTGGTGTAACGGGGGCTATACATGATACATACACACCACTAACTGTATATGGCAAATATGTATGTATCAGAAATGAAGCGGTAGCAGTAACAACACTTAGGGGGAGAGAGTCAAATATTGTACCTCTTTTCACACTGCGTGTCGGTGTAGTATACGCACGAATCGTTATTTACCATCATATGACCCTTGTGTGTCATTCACATAAATGTTTTCACTGTGGCTTTAATGAGTTCACGACAAAGGGGACATTTTTGCAGCTGCAGGGAACAGTCAAGGCAACAGACCAAATGGCTGCATGGTAAGAAGACGATGTTAACCTCGCTCGTCAGACAGACTTTGCACTTCGTCTTGTCGCGGAGTGCCTGTATTTCTGCGGAAAGTGTATCACGGCGTTCTTTGTCATCAGCCGTTTCCCCGGCGCTACTACCTGTCGGCTGTGGGGCCTTTTCGCTTTCTTTGTCATCTGCTGTTTCCCCGGCGCTACCAGGTGTCGGCTGTGGGACCTGTTCGCTTTTCTTATTTTGCTTCTTCTTCTGTGTCTTCTTTTTCTTACGTTTCTTAGAGCTATCAGAACATTTCTCTGTTTTCTGGGTGCTCGTTCCTGTTGCCTCCTCACCCTGGCTTGTTCCACACTCGCCGTTCTTGCACGCTGAGGCTGCAACAGAGGTAGAAGCATTTTCCGGTTCGTTTTCATCCTCCGAATCAATCTCTGTATGTGCAATGTTTGCATATGTGACTGTTTTTTCAAAACGGCTTTGAGTCACTTCAAACTTTTTTACAGCATCCATCAGTTCATTGATGTCAACACATGCCCGTCCCTTTAGTCGCATAGCACCCTTAATGCTATCCCTTGTAAAGCCCATTTCAAGTGCCTCTTTAACCATTGGTGTAGTCATAAAAGAAGCAACAACGTCAGAAATATCAGTTCGTGAACGGTTCTCACCCGCCTGTTCAGACTGGTCTATCATACCGTTGATGGCATTCTGGACCTCCGGTATGTGTCTGCATGCATTCAGGAACTCACAGCGGGGGAACCAACGTGCGTGTTCGGTCCAAGGATTATCGTCTGCATCCCAATTACAAAGTCCACCTCCGCACATAAAACAGCGTACACGGTCGTCCTGGCCTATGTAAAAGAAGCCCGCTTGACAGAGTCTGGCGACAGGTTGAATTGACGACGCCTGCCACAGTCTGAATGACCTGAACCGGATCGCTACGTCAGCGTATTGTGGATGTGCCGCGTGGTGCATCATCGTTCTGATGCTTGCCGCGTCACACATCTCATCAGGTGCCTGAAAAACAGAACAGACTTTATTGTCGTAACGTGCAATGACGTCCACATGATCATATGTCCGTTTCAGTTAAACGCACATGTTACCCATACGTTTCTCACAACAGCAAAACACCCCGCAAACCTTTACATGCGCTGTAATCTATGATCAAATGTATAACAATTTGACAGTTTCGCTATGTATGTATCAGCTCTATAACGTGATTGCAAACATTTAACTTACCCCAGGGGTCTCTGGAATATTGGACGTGCTGACACTGGTTCTCTGCAAAGATAGGTTCTGCATATCCTGGCTCAATGTCGACATGCCCGGTGTAGAATTTGACGGTGTTAGAGCCCGAGGTTTTTCCCTACCCGTTTCTGCTTCCCGAGGTTTATCCTGACCTGTATTGAATGCAGCGGGCATGCTGGACGGGCCAGCAGCAGCTTGAACATGGGACTGTGGAGAACGCCCTTCATTGTTGGGTTGCAATGAAGTTAAAGTTTCCTTCACAGCAATCTTCAGTTGTGGCACTTTACATTTTGCTCCAGTGTTGCCAAAGAAGGTGAATATAAACGGTAAGGGCACATTGTTTGTGTTAGATGTAGCGCTTCCACTTGCTCCACCTGTTGTCTCAGAGGCAGTCTGTCTCAGTAATGTGACCTTGCGTTCTTCTTCGCGTATTCTGTCCAACGAAAACACTTCATTTTCAGCGACCATAGGAACATTTCCAATGTCGATTCCTAAAATGAACTGGCACCCAGGAGCGTGTCTCTCGTGTTCGGACAACGGGAGGTCCGTTTCCACCCAACGTTTCAGACGAATGTCACAAACAAAGCACTTTACCTCATCTTCACGCCCTGTATAATAGAACCCGACTTTTGCCAGAGCTGTCGGAAATGCTGGGTTTCCTTTCGGCCACGTTTTGTATGACACCAGCCGGTTGATCTCATATCTGTAATGTTCACGGTCACTGACAATCTCTCCCGTCAAGTTATTATATATAGTTACCATATTGGACAGACAACCTGTGGTGTATATAAGTTCCAGACGAGCTCAGCAGCACGATAGTCATATGGAATCAATTGTAGAGCCCTGTGCCAAATAACAGTCACTCCGTTTATTAATGACAGGATGCTGACTTATGATGCCGAAACTGAACAGTCGACGTCCGCGGCGGTTATGCTGAACATTCTGTAGTGCTGAGCTTATATAGCAAGAAAGCAGACATGACGTCAAACATAGGAAATTCCACAACACGCACAAACAACGTTTTGTAAAACATGTTTAATGGCAGGGGTAACGTGACTCACAAACACATATATCAAATAACTACGTAAACACCAAAAAAACTCCCTGCTGGTGTGCGTCATAACCGAAACATACGACCAACGACGTTTTATACATTGTTTCCATAAACCACGTTTAAGTAGCAGGGTATCCGGTACGTGTTTAGCAGTCATATCCTCTTACAAAGACATCACGTCCTTGACACTCGTATGAGCGAGTATGGTTTGTTTTACATACAGAGGTGTACATATGATGATGACACTGATATGTTAACACTTAACACATATTAGTATATTCCTAATTTCGTGAAAGTTAACGGTCACTGTACTATTCACATGGTTCGATAGGTTCAAGCGATGAACACGTTTGCACTGCCATATATAGGTTCACGGCACACGGGACAGTGGAGCAAACACAGAGCACACTGGTTGCAGACGATTATATGTTTGCAGGGGAAAAAGATAACCTCCACTTCGTTTTCTAAGCAGACGGTGCACAACAGTGTGCGTCCTGTTTCCGCACGGCCGAACGTTTCACCGCCGACATCGAATGTGTCATGTCGTGCGCCGTGGCTGGGACGTCTTTGCTGGTCGGCAACTGATCGTGGCTTACAGCGGATAACAAACAGACATTTTGGGCTAAACCTTTCGTGTGCTTTCCATGGGTCATCGTTTGGTCCAAACTCCCCGCACTTCTTACCGCAGCAGAAGCATCGGGTCTGTGCGCCTACTCCTAGGTGAAAAAAACCTGCTTCAGCCATTTGCTCGGATGGGGGCACAGTCCCTATTGGCCAGCGGCGGTGTAACGGTTTGAACGAGTCAAGTCTCTCCTCAAGTGTTCCCATGGCGGGTACGACAGGGTTGTGCTTGCGTATTCCCAAAGCCTCCATAGTGTGAAATGACGTTGGATCAAGACTGTCTGGCGCCGGGATGTTGTCAGTCGGTTTCCCGTTGATAAAGGGACATGCGTTTCCAAAGTACAACATATGGAACCACATAGGACAGAAACCTGTGGGATACTCAGTGAAAGATGCTGCACAAAAGGCGCAGTTGATCACGGCAGAAATGTCGTCGTAGTAAAACCCCGAAGCAGCCATCACGCGGGGTTTGATCATATCTTTTCCTGGCCAACTTTCAAACGTTTTCCTGCGGCACAGTTCGCTCTTCATACGTTTGACCTTCACATCTGGCGTTTCGGCCAGCTGTTGCCAACGGAATTTACTGTTTCCTTTACCCATCCTGATCACTTAATTCGGAACAACACGTCTACAAGAATGTCTGGTGCATTCAATGCTGCCTCGTCACGTACTATCCTTTATATGGACAGTGCGTGTGGTTACATCAGCGTTTTTCTGCGACGTTGCACACGACCCTCTTCTGTCAATGACCGTTCGACAAAAACATGTTCAGGCATGACACGTTTCCAAGGTCAGTGTCCCAAACAGGTTGCCACTTGCATTCGAAAGTGATAGGGCACTCTAGTGTGCACGTGACCATCATGTGCACGTGTGTTGTTGTTGCGCAACGAAACTACTCGTATGTATGGGGGGGGGGGGGGGGGGCTGCGGCACGTCGGCCTTGGGAACGTGCCGTGACATGCCTGTTTTGTCTAGACGGCGGCGAGTGTTCAGGCACAAAAAAACAGGTCTGACGTAAACCCTGATAATTTATGAGACACGGAGAAAACCAGGTCAGTGCACCGCACGTGCGCTTTGTAATAGGTGCGACTGCACCGGTGAAAGGCGTATAGTTCAGACTGTCTGTCGCGTATGGCCGTTTTCTTACACGGTGAACTGACCTTGTGATGGTATACCCGTGTACACGTTTATTTGATATATATGTAACATGGATTGGACTGACACATAACCTGTCATTGTATATTCAACGTTGATGCGTCCTCATGGATGTCAGGGGCATAACCGGACAAACCTACGGGTCTGTTCAAAATCGGAAAAAATCACAGAAGACAGAAGGGCAGACGGCTGTTCGCGGCAGCAATCGTGACATCACACATAATGATCGCGAGAGTGATGCGTGGAACACCGCGCCACGGGTTTACCCTGTCACTGCATACCGCCCCAGGGAATGGCAGGTCAACCAACACCCTTTAGTGCGTGACGTCCCTGACTGCACTTTGAGACACCCACTGTTCTCTTGGGTGGTGGATGATGTGTTCGACGATTACCTGTTCTGGAGGTCGGGTGTTTGCCGGTTACAGGGCAATGCCGAACTGCTTCAAAATGGCAAAGCGGACGACTTGTACAAGGAGTTTGACTCGCATAACCGTAGTCCGTCATCACGCAGTTTCACTGACATATGGCTCAACACAGAAGCGGGAGTTCGCCAGAACCATGCGCACGTCTGCATTCCCCTGGCTTCACAGATACCCATGACCCTGTTTGAATTGCACGACTGGATGAAACACTCTGTGACCGGGATGTCTTCACGGTTGCGACCAGTGTCTCCCTCAGACAGGCTGGCTTTGGATGAAAGCGTGTGGCAGAACACTGAAACGCGAGCGGTGCTCAACTGGCTTAGTTTGTTACATTTGTTTTTTAAATACAAAGACATCGTTCTTGAACCGTTTCAGGGTCTCATGGTTATGCATATCGTCGCCTTTTCTGCCGCAGCGCGTGCGCCGGAGCACAACCACATGTTGCAGCGGATCATCAAACGATTTTTCATAGCGGGAGGATACAGCCGGCGTGTTATGACCGAAAGCCGGACGTCAAATATATGCGTGGCCCTCGTTCCCAGGCGCATGGGCAAAACATACATCACACAGGTCACGCTAGCGGCGGGCATGCGGGCGACTGATATGCGGTTTGCATATTTTTCGTGTTCGCATGATCTCAGCCGTAAGGTAAAGGCAGATACTGTGCAACACGTCAACTCCATGCAGCTGATACTCGATCATTTGGACGCCAAAGCCAAACAACGTTTCCGAACGACCGTCAATCAGCAAAATCCTATGTACGAACCGAAGTTGGCGATACATTTTGAAAACGGGTTACACACGGAAATGTTTTTCCTCAGCTTGGGGAATCAAAATGTAAGTATAACTGTAGCTGGGATACAGCCACTGGGTCGCATGGATGTGTGTGAGGGAAGGGAGGGATGATGTGAATAAAGAATGATAACGTGCAATGATTATTAGTATCTTTCATGTGACACCTTAACGTCCGTGGCAGAGTTTACACATATTAAAAATGCTCACGCCAGTGTTATCGCTTGTTATATACTTTTAATAATCATTGTTGTAAATACAGCAGTGGTTCTTACAATGAAACACACTATGATTTCACATGGTAAAATAATTTGTGCGACCTTTCAGCAGGTCGCGCCACAAACCACAGCTAGCACACATATACAACACGTATTCATCGTCCAGTTGTTTAAGTTCCCATATGTTCTGCGGCAGGTCAATGCAAACGCTACCCGCACGACGGTTCTGTTCTGACTGCGACGGTGTGTTTGGATCGGACAGTTCAGGTACAGCAGTCTGCAATTTGAACTTGCATGTGGTACTCCTTTCCTCTAGCATCCTATCAATGCCATGCTTTGACATGTCCTTCTCTGCGTCAGCTATCTGCCTGCTGACACGCGTGTACGTACTCCCTGGGACAGCACGCCTGGCTCCTGTAACACGGTTGCACAGGTTACCTAACCATCCTGGCATGGCCGAGTTCTTGTGTTGTGACACACACGACACCCGCACAAAGCGGTTAGGGTTCCCTGCCTCCACAGGCGTCTCTGTTGGGCCACGCCAACCCGCCTGGAGAGATGCGCACAGACACTGTACGGCAGCTTGCGGGCCACCCCACCCATTGTGTGAATACGTTTCGTCTTCTGACTGTTCACCCATGCAAGACGTGAAAAGTGAATGCTTCACTAGGGCTGGCGGCACTGCAGGTACGGCGCCCGTCGCTGCGCCGTTGTCACAAAAGTACGTCCAAAAACTTTTACAGCTAGCTTGATAAAACAACTGCGGACCTGTTCTGGCCATTATATCGGTTACATCTGACGGGTTGGTGTTGTTTGTGTAAACAGGGATGTTATCGATCTCTGCAAATCCGGCGTACTTTCCTTTCCCCCTCCCGTGAACGAACAGCCAACTGGGGTGCACAACATGGCTGTTGGCCAACGTCCGACTCTGTAGCCAGGTGATACACTCTCTGTCGGTAATGCCCAGTATGCTGCCTACGGTGTTTTCAGGGAGGGTCACACGGTTTCCCGTTCTGTACGGTGCGCAGAGCCAAAATCTGCAAATCTGGTGGTATCCTCTGGCGGGCATCACATGTGCGCGTCCGTTCAGTTCTATTCTTACGGGAACTATACTGTGTTCGTCTGCGTTACCCTGTAGGTCGCTCAAGATGTAAATGTGGGTCTTGTTCACAACGCATAGTGATGACGCGCCTGTCTTGCAGTTGAGGCCGTAGAATACGTTCACTGTCTGTGAACGGGGTCTGCATATACGCGTATCACCTGACACGTCTGTCACCAGAAACACGTCACCTGGCGCCGAAAACGAAGGCCTCGAGAATTTGTCTATAACGTCTACCATTTTGGCGTCTGACAGAGCAGCTGTGCCGCCCACAGTTCAGCGACAACGTTAACACAAATAATACATGTCGGCCGGCTGACCGGCATGCTTCAATACAATACAGGTATAGGTTCCACCAGCGTGAAACCGATGAATTCGATCAGCAGATCCAGAGGGTACGAAAGCCTTTGCAGCAGTTCTTCCATCATTCCGGGGTAACGCCATTCCACTGGGATGCCCCCCGGAACGTAATGTCGTGTCAAACGCGAGTGCTTGTTGGGACAGAGGAACACCAAGTCATTTGGTTCACTCACGTTAATCCACATTGAACATTCGTCAGAATGTTGTTGGCCGCCGTGCGGTCCTTTGAATGTAAAATACCACACAGGCTCCATGAAGCGTACCGTTCCGTTATGCACACCAGCCCCATAAAAATGAACTTGCAAGTAATAAGGGACGTCTGGGTTTGTCCGACGGCCGTCCATATACCACTCAACGGCGGACTGCAACCTTGCGCCAAGTCCTTTATTGAAACGCAACTTTACCTGTCCGCATTCCCCCCTCAGGCGACTGATCACCCTCCTGAATATCAGTACCAACGCCACAGGGTTCATGTGCGAAAAAGCCCTCATAAGTGGATCGGTCACACCGGGCACTGTACAGCTGTCGCGAACTGTCAACCATCCGGCGTAAAGCGCGATCTGCTGGGATAATGTATCATGCACGTCCGGACAAATTGAAACGTTAGCGCACCATGTTAGAATGACGTTTATGTCATCCACCTGGTCAAACATTCTGCTCAGCATGGGGAGGCTAACTGAGGTCAGCACTCGGAAGATTTTGTCCTCGATCCCGCACTTGTACGTCCCCGTGCTCGCCGGGTCCATCTGCCGTTCTGAAAACACCTGTCCGTAATTGTGCATGTGGGATAACAGCATTACGGCCACGGATCGCCTCCTGCCTTCCTCTGTTGCAGGTACAGCCGGTTCCCAATGGCAGATGAGTCGCATGCAGGTGTGTTCAGGTGTTAAGGCTTGCATTTCTGCAGACGTGGTTTGGTCTTCCGGGGCAGGATTAGCATCGTAAAACTGGTTCAGTACGCTTCGTAAATTCACTGCTGCGGACACGGTCTCTCCGGGAATGGCACTCATTTCACTTTCTGTGGTTTGCGCACCTGCCTCTGTACCAGGTAGTTTTAACAGCGCTTTCAAGGAACGGGCGTGGATAAGCCACTCGTTGAACATGCACGTGACGCTTGACAAAATGAAATGTACAGGCACGGTTACTCTGTCCAGCGTGTCATTGGGACCGTTATCGTTGTCAATGAACAAGATGTCCAGCCAATCTGTCAGCTCCACTGAAGAACCGGGCTCCCTGCTATACGATACAAGGTCTGGCCGTGGCATGTCCAGTTCTATGACCGTGCCTCCCACTAATGTATCGTAGAACATGTTCCTTGGTTTGATTTCTGTGTAGCGGTTATGCCATCTGTGATCACGGGCTGACATGTAATGGGTCACCAAGCGTATCCAAAAAACTTCGTCAACGCGACGGTGGTGTAGGTACAGAAACATGGACGCCGGGGCTCCAGCGGCTGTTCTCCATATTGGTTCATAGCAATCCTCAAATGGCCTGGTCACTGCTGGTCCGGTATGTGGATCACATAGGTCTTTTGCAGCCATGGTTGTTTGAGGTTTTCATCGGTGGGGGGCTTTCCCGAACGGGTTTTTACTAAGGGATCCCCCAACGGGTGACGGGTCACCACCGCATGAAATGAACTATATGTTATTTGCGGTGGTGGTAGCTGATTCAGTAATGTCAACTAAACGGTAAAACGTAACGAGTATGTCTCGCAGACGTTTCCGCTGAAGTAGTCCAAATATGGATAGGGTACCTTTGGAGGAATGTATGCCACTAGATGTCAGGAGGCAGCTTGAACTGCAACGGGGCGCGGGTTTTCTTCGGCTAGACAAGAAACGGTCGCCCACCGTCCCTGATGTGGCTGAAACGCTCAATAACGTGGACGGAAAGATTCTATCCAGTGTGTTGTTACCTTCGTTGAGCTTACACAGCGACGAAAGTATCTGCACTTTTTTATTTGGAAGTCCTGGAATCCCTGACGCTTTGCATGCAGACCAGGAATGCCTGCGTTTGTACAACTACATCTGCATCCGTTTGGCGGCTGTATATTTCGTGAGACGATTTCTAATGTCAAAAGAGGTCCCGCACAGCCATACATTCATGATCAGTTGTACGAGGTTTTCGTGTTTGATCGAAGGTTTACGCGACCTGTACTACCTGAAATATTCCGAGGTACAGCGGTTGGTGGATGCAATCGATAAGGCGAATGAAGATATGCGAGCTGCGAGAGGAGAGGTCGACGTATGCACTGTAACTATGCGCGACCGTTGGATGGTGTCTGCATACGCTGCTTTCGGGTGTTTCATGAGGCTGGTTGCAGAAGCGTGCCGTTTCCATTGCAAACCCACACCTGTGTCACTCGGCCATTCTAACACGGCGCGCCGTGTCCTGAACAGCTGTGAAGACTCAGCTTTCATGTTGTCTGAAGACGGAACTACTGTCCTGAGTCACCTGCTTTTGCATGTTCCCCATTTGACACTAAATGAACTAGCTGTGTGACGCCTACAGGTAAGCTTTTAAAGGTTTTCACGTAGCTTCCACGGTGAAAGTTTACAAAATGGAAACAGGGGACTTAGAGTAACTGTGGATTATAGACACAGGCGGCTTCATAAACGCTGGTGATGTGGTATGCAGGGCTTGGGTAGCATCGGCGTAAAATACCTGTATTTTGGACACCTGGATACATTCATACCGGTCACTGGGTCATAAGCAGTGTACGTGATGTGGTTACACCCGCCGCCGTCGACGTCCTGCGTGCTGACCTGTCCAGCCACACCTGCTGAAAGCTGGCTGGACGTTGACGCCGGATGGTCGTAGATCCACATGGCATTCCTTTGTTTGCCCCGGTTCATGTCTGATACTGCATGTCTCATATGTGTGGCGAGGTATTTTTTCAATTCATCGATTGTCCGGGATCCCCTGGTCGAGTCCTTTTCCGACGAAGTGAGAGATTCCACTGCAGAGCACCATGCGCGGGAGCATTCACCGTACGACGGACGAAGGTTGGGTGACAGCCGAGACAGGGCCTTGTAACACTCGTATTTCACATGTTTCGTGTCGTCTTGGGATGGGTGTGACACTTTGCTTGACACGTAATCGTGCAGAAGCGCGTCAGTCTCGGTGTATCGACTGAACAGGAGCTGATCAACAAGTGAAAAGTTGTACACCGTGACGGGTCGGGCTATTACCGCCATAACGAATTCCGGACGTGGCTCTACCCTTAGGAGTTCGTCACGGTCGGCTGACTGTTGTTTTTCCCACGTGTACGTCGCCATGTGGTCTTGTTGAAAAACATGGGTCGCACATGTTTGGCCGTTCCCGTCACCTGTAGATATGACCGGTGCGTCATTCTCTGTCCCGTGCCGGGGAAACTCGTCCTCACGCGGACACGTTTCATATATCTTGGCTCCGCTCGGCATCCCTGATGCCACACACACCATATCACCGTCTGCCGTCATCTCCACGCCAGGGCAAGGGTCGCTACCGCTGTCCGGGTGCTGGTCCCCTGTTTTGAAACAGGCATGGAGGCGTCCGTGCGTGATGCAGTGGAACAAAGCCGGGGGAGACCTTGTTTTGGCAACGGTGTTTAACAAAAAAACGTAGTGGTCTGGCGGACGTCTGAAACGACATCGCGAAGCGTTCGTTGAGTAACACGGATTGTACCTCTGGGGTCTCCCTTTACTCTTACCTTTTGCTTTCATGAGTGGGGTACCCTGTCATATATGTTGCCATAAAATACCTAAAATGTGTATGATCATTTATGTTCTCAGCTGATTGGCACCCCAGAGGTGCGATAGGTTTTTGTTGTCAGATGCGGTCACTGTGAGTGGTGCATATATCGTAGTAAGCAGACATCACAAGGGAGGATAACGCTTTTAAGACGACGTCACATCTTCTCGTATCACACGTTCCCTCATCCCGAACATGCTCGTGTACCATAAAGCAGTTCTCGTGTAACCGGTCTATTATCTGTTGTGGCGTGCTCACGAGCAGTGCTTGTTCCCAGCTACTCACCAAGTCCTCTAACTCGTCTAAAGTGTGTTCGGTGCCTTGAGCCATCCACCCTCCCTTTTGAATATGTGTCTGATGAATCTGCGCACTCACGTGCTTTTATATTGTTGTGTCGCCACCATGGCCTTTTTTTATAATCAGTGACGTGTTCTTTCCTCGTTCGTTTCAGGCTGGCAGGGGTCACACGTACGACATCGTGTATGTTGACGAAGCTGGATTTGTGAAAACGTTGACACACCTGTTGCCTTATGTGAACCGCAGAGGGACCAAGTTGGTGCTCACATCTTCGATGAACACGTCGGCTGAGAATACATGCGCCTTACTGAAGTTGGAACGGACAGGGGTTGCTTACTACCGCGTGTGCTTCAGCTGTCCTGCAGACGTTCCACGCGTTGCCGAGTCGCCGGAAGCCATAGCGTGTCACCACTATGTCATGTCACTGCCGCCTCACATCACGACGGACGTTGTACAAAAGACGGTTATGAACACGTTGGAACCTCACAGCTACGAAACAGAAAATATGGGCGTTAGTCTGGGGCGCGGCGACGGGCAGCCGGATGGGCAGAATTCGGGGGATGAGGTTGGGCTTTTTTCACGATCTGTCCTGCAAGAAATGAAAGACGGTTTGAATGACTTGGATACATTCAACAATGTCGATTGTTTGGGTGATACATTGTTTGTGTACGTGGACCCAGCTTACACCACCAACGTGTCGGTGTCTGCTTCAGGAATAGCTTGCGTGTGTCGTTACACACCTGGCGCTCCGCCGTCCGGTCGTGTTTCCCGCAGGGTCCCCTCAAACAAAACCAGGCGCATGGCGGTCGTCCTCGGATTGGACGAGGTGCGTTTGATAGAACACAGCGTACCAGCGGAAGTTTTCATTGGGCTGGCGGTTTTGCGCCTGCTGCAGCGTGTTGTGAATATGCACGCGTGCCCGCTGACATACTCGTCCCGTTTCAAGACTGCTGTTGTCGCTGTGGAAAGCAATAGCAACGAACACCTGGCCGTGCAGATTTGTCATTTCATACACAACGCCGCCAAAAAAATGGCCGGGCCGGTTCGGTCGCTGTCGTTTCAATTCACCCACAGGAGGAGGACAGAGAAGGATGCCAAGACGGTTGGGCTCCAATCCGTGCGGGATTTCGGGACAGCCGAGGTTGCGGGTTTCTTCCTGGACAAACAGAAAAAAACTTTAGTGTCCCTCTTTCAAAGTGCATTCAACAGTCGCATCGTGCGTTTGTCAATGAGCCTCGCCAGCTCGGCACTTGAGCATGCCGGGTTGGACGCTAGGAATTTGATCACGGAGCAGCTGTCGAAATTCCGGCCGGACCGAAAGCCCCACGATCATACACAGGATGACGTGGCCCTTTCCCTGATACTGGCATACAACCTGTTGCTAAACGAGAGAAACGAAAACTTTAACGTACATGAGTTGGCACCGTTGCACACGTCCATTATTTAGGATGCACGATGTTTTCCCCTTCAATAAAAGGGGCACATGTCCTAAAATGGTACGCACTGCGTGTTATGTTCGGAAAATCTGACACGTGCCCGTATGTATCAACAGACTGCCGATGGGTCGGGTAATGATGCGTCACGCGCGACTCAGCAGCAGTCATCGCCCGCAACCGATCTGGTGTACTTCCAGACCGTGACACCGAAAGAGCTACTGGACACATTTCCACGGACAAAGGATAACCGACCTTGCACCTCACTTTCTGCTCTCCAACATTTTGTTGTGACCGGGGTCAGGGCATCTGCCATTCAGAGCGCAAGAGACGGACACTTTTGTGAAGTACACTCCAAAGCTGTGACAAACAATCTACGTCTGCTTCGGGACTGCACCAGCATTTGAGGTCAGGGAAGGCATGTTTGAGGACCACGCTGCAGGGAAGGGAAGTGAACGGCCGCCCGCACTTCGGGACGTCGTGCAGGCTCACGTGCAATATGAAAACCCCAAACATTCTTTGGATTTCAGGTTATTGGGGGAACATGTATGTCCGTCTGTTTCTGATCCCAATACACCCGCCTGCGTCAACATCGGCAGCTGCGCAGGTATCAAACGGGTTAGCCTATCTTCGCTGTACAAAGTATTACGGGTGCTGGACGGGTCGGGGACATGGTATCTGAAATTAATGAGTCAGGCTGCTGGTGGACTCGTGTCCATCGTGAGACGCCCCGGGTCGGAAACAGAGCCAGACTGCGACATGACGTATCACAAGGTGAATACCGAGTACATCCAGCCGCTGGGTGAAACCAGCGCGGGTGAGATGCCTTGCATGGTCCCCTTACACAGTTTCCTGCGGCATCCGCGCGTCACTCACAGCGGCGTCGTTGATGACAACGAAGACAGTTCCAGTGACTCTGATTGCTCTGTATACTGCACAGATTCCGAAACAGAAAGTGAAAGTGTCGAGGAAGACGCCATATGTTTGGAACGGGTATCGCAGGACGTGCAGACTACAGCCGGGCCAGTGTATCCTCTGCGTCTTGTGAATTACAAGAAGCGCATGCAGGCGGGATCAGCCGTGAAATACGACGGTAGTCTGGTGAACCGTTCAAGGAACATTTTACAGGAAGAAGACAGGGCAGTCGCCGAATTTTGGTCCCGTAATGCTGATCCGAAATGCCAGGAAAGGACAGGACTGTACGGACGATCTAAGACCACCTTGCACAGCCTGCTGGCGGCGTCCGATCCGAACCTGCCTTTCAGGAAACTGTGGATGCGCTTTAGGAGAACGCACATATGGCCTCGGTTCTCCAGCAGCCTCGTTGGTAATGTGGTGCGTGTACTTACATGGTTTCTGACGAGTGTCTCGAGTCTGGTTCTGCTGGTTTTTTTGTGCCACGTTCGCCGACTGTATGCATGCAAGGTGTACTTAGTATTTTCGTGTATTTGTACAGCTTTGTTTTTTGTGTGCTTTTACGTTTGTGGTGGCCACAGGTCTATAGACGCGATCTCGTGGTTGCGCCTCCATGTCATCCCGGGAAACTTCACGAGAGACATATACGATGCAGCAACGTTCCTGAAGGAGTGGTATTACATTGACAAGGCATGAAAAACATCTTTCTCTCGCTCTATATATATATGAGCAATGTACATGGTGGATTGTAAATGTAATAAAAATTATGGCACGCTGTTGTTTGTTTTTATTCGAAAAAGGTGTGTGGTATAGCATTATTGTGTGTGATGGATGTGTCATTCATAGCAGTCTTCTTACGCCAGATAGATCACGTGATCACGTGATCATGATTCAGTAGCAGATTAGGATGTATAAAAAAACAGATACGCACCGATGTTAGCCAGTGTGTTGCATATCATAATTGCAGTTACAGGCTGTGGAGAGAGGAAGCGGGATGGAGGACCTGTGCCAGGTTTCTGCCAGGATCGACACACCTTGCATCCTTGATGAATGGGTCCCAGTACACAAGGTGAGGGATTATCATGCACAATCAAAAGACGGTTGGGATCACCGTCGTCTCCTTCAGATATTCGGTCACCTGTTTGCGCGCAGTTTCCCGTTCCCACCCTCCACTCACACTGACTACAAGAGAGAAGTTGAACTGGTCGACAGCGTTGTAAAGGCTTGCGGGACCCGGTGGTGCGTTTCACAGCCCGTGCCGGATGTGGACGGTGTCCGTATGACAAAAGTGGCTGTCTTGCTGGCCCGTTTCTGCACACCGGGTGCCGATGATATATCAGAACATTTACGTCACCGTTTCATCGTGGCACTGGAACATGCCGCGACACGCATGGTCGAAGGGGCGGGTGTTGTGCATGTCAGGGTGATATGTCCATATCAGGACTCAGCAAAAGAAGAGTTGGCACGCGACGTGCTAGCTTACGACGTGACGGACACGTGGAACGGCCTGTCTGCTCGTTGTGGCAAGCAGCCCCCTGCTTGGAACGCTACACCTGAATGGAACAGAGCATCGGCCGGTTTCTGCCGTTACGCGGGAACATGTCAACCAGATCTGGACGATACTGACGGACGGGCCCCGTCTGCAAAACGCCTGTGCCTGGAAACGCGCACGTGCGTCAGGTCTCGTTTTTTTATCGTGTGGCCTTCAGGCCATGTCAGTTGTAAGCCACATTTAGATTCATGGGCGGTGTCAGGTAGCAACCCGTCCACGCGTCCAGCTGAACACTTCCACACGTTGTTCGACCGCATGCTAATGGAAGCATGCTTACCGTCTCTGAGTCGCGTGCCCGATTCAGCGCTCTTGTATCTCCTGTGCAGACTTTTGTCCCCTGAACGTGCCATAGGTATATGCAGTCATAAGTACCCTGTATTCATACAGAACGCCCTGGCAGAAAAGGCGCGGCCGATTCCGGTTCAGACTCTGCGCCGTACCGCAGCAGCGGGGTGGTGGGAGGCTGCAAACGTCGCCTGGATGCAATACGCTGTAGACACAGGCATGTTCGGGGAGTACAATGCCATCTTGCGTACTGAACAGATCGCAGATGCGCTTGCGCAGGCCGCAAACGAAAGAGTAACTTTTATCAAACGTGGTGAAGGTGTGTGGAACATATGTCATGCTGTGCACCACCTGTTGAACACGTGCAGAAACCTCGTGAGCCAAGTCAATCGACAGGCCAACGAGGTTTGCATCCCGTTCACGGAGGTGGACGGTTTCGTAGGCGTGCCGGGCATAAAGGCTTACAGGCACGACCTCTTCCTGAAAGCATACCGTACGTCCCAGGGCCTCTTGCGTTTCAAACCGCCTAGTTCCCACGATCCTCGGGCCCGCAGTTTCAGTGTGCCTTGGCACCACAGGTCTAGTTTAATTCCCGACGTGCTCACCCGAGGTGGTTTCCAATCAACTTCGCCGCGCAGCTGTGTGAAAGATGAGAAGACTGGACCTTCTAAAAAGAAATGGAACAAAAACAGCGACATGTTCTGGGTTTGGTTTCCGTCAGGTGCGCCAGAAACGGACCACTTCTGTCACAAAAGGACTGAAGCAGCTGGGCCGGCTGAAACACCTTGCCCTGAATGCTGGGACATTTTGGAATGGCAGGCAGATCATGAAAAGGTCAGCCTGGAAAATGGGTCAGGGAGCGGTCAAAGACACCCGACGAGTTGTCTTCTTGGATTCGGGTGCAGGTCTGTTCAGATCAAACGGTTACTGTTACATCTTGCAGTCGGTTGCGCGGTTGTTCCGAGACGGTGTGGCCATGCACGAGATCCGGCAGACGTGTCGGAGAGTCACGGTTCGTGTCCGGCCACAGCCTGGTGGAAGGCTCACTATGTCCCTGCGACAGTGTCTCTACACAGGGAATGGCGAGACGTTATGCCGTGGAAAACCAACAACTGGCAGAACGCTCATCCACAGACCGCGCAAGAGGGCACTGCAGCTTCTGCGCGCTTCGTCGGGATTTTGGAAACGCTGAACGATCTTATACGGAACCCTAATGTCCATCCTGTACCCGCTCCCTTCAATTCAGACGAAGCACTGAGTGATGTCTATCGGTCGGCGCGCCAAGCGTCAAGCGTTCCAGACACAGACCAGCGACCCGATCCGGGTTTGCTGGATGTGCTTGTGCTGCAGTGTCTGTCTTTTAATGACGATGCCACCCAGGTTGTCTGGCGTGCGACGGGTTCTGACGACTGCAAAATGCCTCACCCTGTTTACGGGAAGATCCCCCTGGCGTCTCCGTATATTTCCGTCTGGGGCAGTTCCAGTCAAGGGGGCGCCGTACTTGGAAGCGGTGATACGGCAGGTGCCGTACACCTTGCATGGGGAGGCACGGCTTTTGATACGAATCGCGTGTACGTCACGTTCAGCGGCCCCAGGATGACCACGTACAGTTCTGAAGGGACCGTAAAAAATCATTCCGGTGCAACATTCTCTAGAAGTGCTCAACGTAGTCAAGGGCTCATGATCCAACGGACCAACAACAACAGGGGAGGTATACAGAATCTCCTTCTCTCGGAACTCCAACGGCATGTGTGTGCCCACATTTCCGACCCGGTTGCGCAGCACCACTTGACCCGGAACGTTCCCGGTATTGTCGTCGTGAATGTTAATTTTTGCGTGGACCACCACGGACCAACGAACGTGTCACGCATTCCAGGGAAAATGGTCAGGTACACACGCGCGGTGAAAGCAAGGAAGTTTCCAGGTGTGGCACTGTCTGTCCTCGTCCCAATTAAGTGCACCACACGTCTACGTATCAAAAATATTCACGTTACCCCTGTGGGGGCAACACGGGCAAGACGCCGGAATGCGTGGCGGTCGAGGACGCCGACGTTGATGAAAACAGGTCAGTCACCGCGTCTTTGCCGTGCAATCTTCACAAATGCTGTTCCGCCACGTACCCGAAAGCCAGCAACCCACACACCCTGCACGCACTTGTGGAGTCCCATCGGCGTGTCATTGAAAGCGTAGGAGAGCTCGACGTTGCAATGCAGAGGGCCATGCAAAACACGGAACGCGCCAATGAGTGCCCATTAAATTTTCTGGCGTCACGTCTGATTTCGTGCGTCTACAACTTAAGAGACACGCGGGGCGGCGCAGAAAAAAGCACTGCTTCGGACGGAGATTGCGATCAGTCCGAAGACTGCCCGTTGGTATATGCGTGGGGTTCAGTGGCCGTCGGGAGCGGGCCCCATATGCCGCAGCTGGCGCGGACACTCCGCAAACGGTTTTCGCCTGCAGCGTGTAAACCATTGCAGTTGTGCTCGGCCGATTACGACCCTTGCGCACAACGAGCACGCCACGGACCAACTGACCGTTTTGGCAGGGTAGGGCGGAAGACCGATTCTGTTCTCAGCGGGCAAAGCACAGCTTACAGGTCCCGCAATGGCGATTTCATGTCCGCTTTGTACGACTGCACAGCCGACCCGTCAGTTGGGTCCTTGTCACCTGTAAATGGCGTTTACGCTTATTTCACATGGCTTCAACAGAAACGCCACGCCTTGTGGGCTGTTGACGGAGACGTGAACGAAAAGCAGCAGCAGGTGCCGTTGGACACATTAGAAATGACGTGTCAGGCGTGGACCTCCACATCAGGACTCACCCCCGCTGTCGAACCTTACAAACTTTAAATAGCAAAATATAAACTAATGTTTCAACACACACACATATCTATGTATGTATAACAAACAATAGATCATGGACATACAACTGTTTTATTGTTGATATATAATATAAAGCAACAGTGTTCACAAAATATCAGTTTGACATATTATACTTAAGCATTATGCAATATCTCTTGTGAATCTATTCAAATGTGTATAAGTATGCGTGTGTATGGATGCCATTCTCGAATACGACATTCACATAAAAACATTGGGTTCTTCCTTATGCGTGAAACCTTGTGTTATGAATTGCCATACGTAATCATGACCTTTGGGGGTCGAGTACAGATTGTTTGCGAAGGGTTTGAACATGTACATGGTGGTGTATATGGCGTTCTTTAGTATGTACCATTTTGTGTGTGCTGCTGTGCCCTCTTGTATGTTTGATGCCGTACAAATTCCCAAAGCGTTTATATTTTTTTCAACCTCCTGAAATGCTATGTTGCGCAGTAACAGAACAGAGGACCGTATTTTTGCAAGTTTCTGTGACTTTTTGTTGTGTCTTTTACCATCAAGGCGGAGAGTTGCAGTAGGGTCCAAACATATATCTGCGGAGAGTTTATCAATATCTGTCAGGTTGTATACAAGCTGGCGAAGAACTAACAAAGCGTAAGGTGCCCCGTCGTATTGCCTGTCCATCCATTCGTGCATCTCCATTCCGGGGATGTATAGTGTGTCCCGTGATTCAGCAGCACTCTCTGTTTCTCTACGCTTGGCCCATTCTTCCTCGTACGCTTTGACTGCACCCGCCAGGTCTTGCCTGTCGTTCAGCAGACACAAAAGCCATAAACCGGGGAAAGCGCTTGATGTGGTGACTCGGCGATCCATACCTTTCAAATACATCAAAATAGATGAAGTAAACGCTTCCCATGTTTGTTTAGTCCGGTGCCATCCTATAGCGTACAGCAGCAGCGTGACGTTAATCCCTAGCACTGCTGCTCGCCGAACGCTACTGTACTTGTACAACGCGTAGAAGACGCCCCTGCAGTCATCTGATGCGTTCTCGTCTGTCAGAACGGCCTGAATGGGCCTGTCCTCTAACCGGTAGCTCGGGTTCCCTTCCTCGTCCCTGGGCGTGGCACCAAAGACCATAGTGTACAGCATGTCTGCCGTGTGGCATGAGGACGTCATTAGCTTTTCCGCACTGCCGTACGATGGCTGTGGCCACACGACGTAAGGTGTCCAGTCTGCCTTTTGGTTCAAGGGGTCCGCGTGCGTCATATGACTTTCACTTGCTTCCCTCTGGGACTCGGACACGTCATTTTGTATGCCCTCCCAGCATGAATCGTTACATGTCGTGGCAGCAACAGAACCCGATACGGAAGCGGCCGTTGGAAAACCTCCTAAAGGAGGGAGGGCCTCCCATTCCAGTCCAGTTTGCAACAGTGGTCTGTAACCTAAATCCTTCTTTCCGCATTTGAACCCCGTCAGGAACATGTCGTAGTAACACTCGAGAGCCACTGGCGTGCTCGCCACGACATCCGCCCACCTGCGGGACATCACATATTGTATCTGACGGTTATTTTGCGATATCTCATACCAAGCGTACAGGTACCAAAGGCCGGCGTAGAGGTCCGAGAAGTGCCGGTTCGCATCACAGTCCAGTTGGTGAGTCAACGTTCCGACATCTGCCACGGCGTTGTTGACAGCGAGCACGAATGCTGGTGCGACGGTAACGAAAGAACCCTTACTGTCCTGTGGCACCCTCCAGGCCCCGCTGCTTCCCTGGCGGCCTGGCGGGACCAGGTTCACATTAGCCAAGGACGGGTCGGTTGGTCCCATTTCATGCCGGAGCAATGTCTCTTGCAAACTGGACAAACGTGACCTGGTGAAATCCTTTATTTTTTTCCCCTTTGACGTAATCATATGGAAAAGTAAATGTGTCTCGGGACCGTACACGGGCAATGCTGGGCGATCACACTGTTGCGTGGAAGCCGCGAGTACTCTTTTCGCATGCTCGGTCGGAAGTTGGAATGCAGGTAAACGTTGGCGGCACGTAAGCAACGCGCGTTTTGACATGTTCATTGTCTGCAAAGCCCTTTTAGTACGTGTCTGGCCATCTACCGTTTTTACCATCATGGGTACCAGCTGCTCCACGAGCGGGGGAACAGAAGCGTCTGCTTTGTTTCCATGACTCATCAGTTCATCAGGGCAGGGTCGTGATGTTGGTTGACGCAATGGGCTACGAGACCTGAGCTGGTCCTCTTCCTCTGGATGGACCATTTCTGGAGGCCGTTGACTGAATGCGTCGTTCAGTGTTGTCAAATGTCCCATGAGTGCATCCGTGAGTTCAGCCGCACGGGCGGTGTCGCCTGTGGTCCGTCGTAAAAAGTCTTCGGCTAACCCCTTAACCCTTTCCCCGGGGATGCACAGCGCGTCCTGGGTCCCCGGTTCCATTAACCGTATGAGGTCCAACAACTCTGTCCGGTATCGGTCGTGGACGTCTGTCACAGCTTCATCGTGCAGCCGTTTCGCTTTCAGCCGTAAAAGCGGTAGGTACCCGTCCCTCATGGTGCGCATTTTGAGTCTTGCAGTCCTCAGACTCTCCCTGGTACGAGCGGAATGAACCAGTAAAACATGGTACAAGGGAGGCAAACGGTTATTGGCGGTAGACTGTGACATGACGGCGTTGTCAGGTGTCCACGCAGAAATGTTAGCACCAGAACACGTCCCGCTGTCCAGTATTTCAAGCCTGCGGTGGAACTCTTTGTCCGACTCCAGTGTGCCATTTTCGAACAAATGATCACTTCTTCTTCGTCCGATAGTAGTATCATGTGGATCTCCGCGCCATTGAGCCATGGCATGAGAAGACCGCATTCATAAAGTGATATGTGTGTCAGGAACCTCCAACTCTAAGCCAATAAAGCCACCGCATGCCATTGACCATGCGAGACAAGCGGGCGCCTACATGCTCTATCAGTCTAACCTGCTGCCCCATATGCATCCTGATCTTTGAGGTACCCGTGCAGTTGAATATTATTAGCACTCTACGCTACTGTGTGTACTTCTCAATCGGGCAGACGGTTGTCACCAGTTCATACATCGCTTTTGTGTAGCGGTCGGCGTGTTCGAGCACAGACAGGTCAGTTGGTGCGCGGAACGTACATATGGGCCCTGCGGGGGCGCCGCCTTCACAGTTGCTTCGTCCTTCGCCAATAGGAAGAACATATCCGCATTCTTGAGAGCAGAACACCATTTCTGAAAAGGCCACGTTCGAGAATTGGCCCCCGTCTCCACAGCCTGTTTGAGGTTGAAATGTTCGCTCGGATAAGCTGTCCCTTTTATCGTTTGTGGCATCTACTTTTTCCTTAACAGTGAAACGTCTCACGCGACAGCACGTCTTTCCAACCCACACGTATGAACTGAAACGAACGCGAAGTGCGTGTATGCGGTGCTGTTGCTGTGCACCCTTTCTCCAGTGCGCTGCGGATGATCGATGCAAGAACTCGCGCAGGCGCCAGGTAGTGTCGCAAACCTGGTAAAACGCCGATTGACACGCGAACGTAATTCGTTCTTTTGAAAAGACAGGCGACACTATACTGGAGTACTTGAACGTCCTGGCGACTTGTTGATATTGCGAGCGGATGAGATCCTGTTTATGGACACTTGCGTTGAAGCCGATACTTTTCACTTCGACCACACACACCCATGCGCAACGGCCTTTGGGGTGTGCGGCCAGCAGTACCACATCCGGCCGTCTCGTCCCTTTCAGCTGTAGGCGCTTCTTCGCATCCATCCGTTTTACTTTCCGACGTGGTGGCCACCTCACAGAGTTGCATGTCGGCAAAGGTCTGTTGCTTTCTGTTGAGGCAGTACCGACGTTTGATATTGGGATGTGCGGTCCGACGGGTGTTTCACATACAACGGTAACTTTAACATCTTTGGCCCATTGTAATAAAACAGGCGTAGGTATGTCTTCGCCTTTTTTAAACGGATAACATTCCAACATGGTCAGCGCCCTTAGTATAAACCCCCTGGCGTTTGATTCGGCGTGTGCGGCCTGCACGGAACCCGATGCTTGCCAAAATAGGGCATTTCCGAATGCGATTTCTACCACGTCTTTTAAATTGGTAACTTTATAGAGACGATTTTGTAGTCGCGTGTGGAACCGTTCACCAGCCGTTGTCGAACGGGCGTGGCAGCGGTCGAGGTTTGCCAGGACTGGGGCTATCACGCCCTTGTTGTACGATTCGAACGTCTGGAACACCTTGGGTGACACATGTCCCGTATGTGCGGTCCAGGATGAAACTGCTCTCCGAAGTAAAGGGTTTTTAGCCGCTGCAGATTTCCATGCAGCAAACTCGCGACATCTCTGCACTGTGTACAACTTTGTGAGTTCTGACACCAGTTCTTGCTTGTGGAGACGATACCTCTCATGGTGGACACGTTTTTCCATGCCGGTAAAGAGGCCACGCGGTGATCACTGTCGGTTCACTGCCCCCGCATATACCAAATGACGCACGCGGTTTACCCCGTGTGACGAGTGTAATATATATGACTCGTAGCCATCACGTGATCACCATTACCAGTTTCGGTATATGCAAATAGGTTCATGGCATATTACGCTGCGTATATGTACGGAAAATGGTTGATTAAACAAATGTATTGGCCACGGCCAACAGTTCCATGTAAGCTTTACCCTCCATCTCCCGAAATTTCATCATCTTCTTGGTTACTGGAGGTCTTGTCGTTCTCGTTTGTTCGTACATGATTCCTGTTTGTGTTGACACCAACAGTACCGGTGTGTTCCGCCCACATCACAGGAGCGGGTTTTGTCCCCCAATACCACAGTTTGCACACAGGATAACCTCTAACTGGTGTTTGGTCCACCTCCCTGACCTTCCAAACGCACAAGACTCGAGGGGTTCCACAGCACATGTCCGACGCCGTGCAATTTTCCCCTATACGTTTACAATCCTGCACGGGATCTACTTTATGGCGGTCAGTGAGAAGGTGTTTGGCTAAGGCAAACGGAAACGTACCCCTTAACTTGACTCCGGGTAGCACAAACAACATCAAAGAAACCACGGTCAGATAGGTCAACGCCATGTACGGGCGGGTACCCATTGCAATCTGAAATCGTCCTCTATCGTGCAAACCAATGGAATTGTGCTTATGCACGAGACGTGAAATGTTTGCTGGCGACTTTAACCATGGTCTGCGTTTCACAAATACTTTAACATTCGAGGCTAGAGATATACACGATGGGACTGCACTGTACAGGACGATAAATGGACACCATATGCCGGGAGCAGACGTCGGTGTGTACACTAGTGCAGAGATGTCGTATTTATTTTCCTCACAAGGAATCTGTCCTCGTCAGATTAGTCATTAAGGTCGAACCTGTATTCCTCAAATGATGGAATGGTCACGACATAATATTGCTTTGCCTGATTCTGTACGGCAGTCATGAGCATATCGGCTCTCTCATATTCACCCGATACATACAAGGCATACCACACATCAGACCACATATGCGGACGCTGGTGCAGCCAATCGAAAAAACGGATACCGATAAAGCAGGAGGACACCCCTGCGGCGATATAAGAGAGTTCCTGATCAGACATGATGTCCATCTCGTAGAGTGTATTTAACAGCCCGTTGCTTTTAAGATCCAATCCATCCAATAGGTCACCTGAAATATCCCTCAACGTTTGTTTCGTGTAGTACACGTATCTACATTCTGAAGTGTATGCACATGTAGGTTTAGATAAAAGAACTGGAACCGTCGTGCCTGCTTTGATGTTCTTAGCAATAGACCGTTGTTTTTCGATCCATGCGTGTATGCCTTCTACTGTATGTATATCTGGCCGTGTTTTGGCAACGATCTCTCCTGTAAACGCAGCTGCATTATATCTATCCCGCACGTACCGCATCCATACATAAGGAGGTATTTCCTCTGGGTACAGAGTGAACGTGCAGTATATGCCATCACTAGGGTCAGGTTCGGTCGCGTCCAATGTCGGCAGTGTGTGTATATCTTCCAACCGCAACCCGGTATCTAAGCAATCCGATCCGGGCGTGTGCCCCTCCGTGCGACATTTGTAACACGGTAACGGCTTGCGACTCCCCATGTGCGCACGGTTTATCACTTCATGTACATCATATGCACTTACATTTATGATATATATACCGACACCTGTGCAGCTAGGTATACAATGATACCTTACGTACATGTTCCCTGTTTTATTTGCCGTAGCGGCACCAGTCACTCGTCACGTGACTATATGTGACACTATCGTGCATGATACATGAGACCAAATACTAGTCATACGAAATGGGCATTTTTTACGGAAAAGTGTTATACCTGCCGCTTCTGGCATTGATCGCGCGCCAGATACTGGCCACCCGTAAGGCCGCACCCTCGTGGCGTTGGTTGGGAGCGCCGACGGAAAGTGAAATGGCCGGCCCTTTTACTTCATGTAGGGCTACTGGGAAGAACAAGTTTGTCCAATGCGACGGCAGGAAAGAGACATACACGTACCAGCAAGCACGACGTTGCTGTCAGTGTGCCGGTTTAGAACTCCCACGTACAAAGGCATCGCAGGTAGCGTGGATGATGGAACTGGCTCCCACCGTGAACAGTGCACATTTCCGCAGTGCAATCAAGGAAACAAAAACCGAGACATGCTCCGTTTTCCGCCGAACTACGGGTGCTACACAAAAGAAGGGATGTCATAGGGAGAAGGCCGGTTTTTTGTGTTGGCCAAAGACCGGTACCCGTTTTTCAGATCCTGATGATAAAATGGAACTCGTAGGGCCTTGGTCAAAGAATAAAACATTTTGCAAAGACACAGCAAAGAAGAATTGCAGTGGCTTGACAGACGTCACTAACAAGGAGGCAAAAGGTTGCTGCCAATGCGCAGGAGGGCGTTTGCCTGTCATATCCGACCAAGGTTATGACTTCACCAGCGGCTCTGTAAGCAAACTGTTGCGACAAATGAATATTTCAGAAACGTGGACAATGTTCTCCGAGAACAATCAGGTCATACAAACTCCGGTATGTCACCTCTTTCGTTATGATGACGATATAAAAGCAGGCCATCACAAACACAAGGATAAGAAGGGAAACGTCAATTGCGACAAGAAACACCAGTACATATGTGTCCGTCCAGAGTGTTCTGTGGGATACTGGGGACGCAAATGCCAACGGAATTGCTCAACAGGATGCTACAGACGCGAGTGTAAGGCATATACAGGAACGTGTTCACACGGGTGCAAAGCAGGCCTTAAAGGAAAGCTTTGCAACACAACCTGCAACAGTGGACGTTGGGGTAAAAACTGCGCACGAAAATGTTCATCAGGATGCATGAGGGAAAGGGGTACCAAGCCTGTTTGCTACCCTACAAACGGAACCTGCTCTTGTAATGCGGGTTACGCAGGCCAGAGATGTAACAAGTTGTGCACGAACGGAACGTTCGGCCTCGGTTGCAACCTCAAGTGTTCGGCAGGTTGTCTACGTGAACCGGACGAAAAGACGAAAAACGGAACGTTAATTCAAGGAACAGCAGTTTGTCGATCAACAGATGGTGTATGCGATTGCCGGCCTGGATTTAAAGGCAGAAAATGCGCCAATGCATGCAGGTCAGGTCAGTGGGGTCTTCATTGTGCCTTCAACTGTTCGGAAGGTTGTTCCAGTCGGAAATGCAATGCAGTAAACGGTGGATGTTCATGCATGCCAGGCTTTCAGGGTGCCCGCTGCAACGTGACATGCCCTCCAGGGACATTGGATGATATATGTACCAGGACATGCTCTAACAATTGTGTACCAGTAAAAGGTATCCGTTTATGTGACAAGAAAAGCGGGTCTTGCAGTTGCTGTCCAGGTTACTACGGCAAGGGTTGCAACATGGAGTGTGCCAGGGACAAGTATGGATCTGATTGTACCATGACGTGTCCTGAAAACTGCCTGCACGCCCCCGCCAACCATATTTGGAAGATCAGGACAAATGTTCAGAATTCGGGTTCCAGATACACGTGGCGTGTGTGTGCAAAAGAGACAGGGGCGTGTAGCTGCAAAGCTGGTTACAAAGGTCAGACATGTTCGGAAGCATGCAGCAAGCAAGAATGGGGTGAAAACTGTCACAGTACATGTCCGGTCAACTGTAACGGGACCGTCTCGGATTCCAATGTTATGTGCGACCGGTCTGATGGGACCTGCGTGTGCAAGGACGGTTATACGGGACTCAAATGCGCCGATGTTTGCTCTACAGGCACGTGGGGCACGAACTGTTCGCGACAATGCCCTGACCGTTGCATCCTCCAAGGTAACAGTAATAAGCCGACTTGCAATCATATAAACGGGACGTGCACTTGCCAGCCGGGGTACACGGGTAGACATTGCAACGAACTGTGTGCCAACGGCACGTACGGTCCATCCTGCTCGAAAACTTGCCCAAGCCGTTGTGTGCGTGCACGGAGCATAAATTCTGTTCGGAAAACAACGTATCCGTTATGCGACCCCGTATCCGGCAGCTGCTTGTGCCAGGCCGGTTACAAAGGGCAGTACTGCAATGAAACGTGCTCAGCAGACAAATGGGGTTCAGAATGTGCCTTTCCGTGTACGCCTGAATGCAATGGATCCGTTGTAGACAATGGTTTACCTGTCAGGAAATGCAACATGGTGAACGGTTCATGCACGTGCCAGGCCGGGTACGTGGGCGAGCGCTGCACTCAACATTGCGACGGTGGGCTTTGGGGGGAGGATTGTGCCAGTTTATGCGGTGCCGGGTGCTGGAACCGCTCCAGCTGCCACCATGAAGACGGACTTTGTGCACCGTGCACAAACGGGTACACGGGGCCGAGGTGTGAAAGCTTGTGCCCGTCCGGTGTTTGGGGGAATAACTGCAGTAGCACCTGTTCGCTGTTTTGTGCAAACAGGAAATGCAGCCCATTTGACGGGAAATGTTACCAGTGTAAAGCTGGCAAGGACGGCGACTTCTGCGACCAGGATTGCTCGACCGGTGTATGGGGGACTAACTGCAGTAACACCTGTTCGTTTACTTGTGCAGATGGCAAATGCAACCCATCCGACGGGAAATGCTACCAATGCATAGCTGGTAAAAAAGGCGCCTACTGCGACGCGGATTGCCCGACCGGTCATTGGGGGAATAACTGCAGTAGCACCTGTCCGCCATCTTGTGCAAAAAGCACATGCAGCCCATTCGACGGGAAATGTTACCGATGTAAAGCTGGCAGAGAAGGCGTCTTCTGCGACTCGGATTGCGGCGAAGGGACGTACGGTCCCAACTGCATGATGTTGTGCCCCGTCTGTCCAAACGGCGTATGGTTTAAATGTGATCCCGTCACTGGTGTGTGTCAGACAGGCGGCACAGACCTCGAGGACACTGGTCGGTGGAGGGAACACTTTCGTGCCTTCTGTTGGAAACCTGACAAAACGGGAAGGCAATGCAGGGACATTAATACAAGCAAGCCTGCCTGGCGTGATCAACACATAGCGGTTGTCTTGTTAAGCCTCCGGGTTCTGTTCGAGTATGTGTAGTGGTGTCATATCCTGACAACATATCATGACTACACTGCCCGATAGCGCGTGTGGACTGCATGCTAGGATTTGCATAAGTAAATGTCCAAGCTGTCAACAAGATATAGTTTTATTTTGACATGAAATAAACAACAGATATATATTTTACTTAAACATGTGTGTTCTTTGCTGATGTCTCATATTTGCACAGACGACCTGTCTATTATGCCGGAACGGACACCTGCTTCCGTGAAGGGGTCCATATGCACATCTTTCCTTTCACTGCTTTCTCCATCTCGCTTTTCTCGTTTACACGGGACGCTCGCACTCTCCTTTTCCGCAGCCACTTCTAAATGATTCGAAAACTGGCGCAGCGTCATACCTGCGACAGACAGTTGGAATGCCGCGTGCACCACTGCGAACTGCGTTTCGTCCAGCGCGTTCACGGTGCGCCCTCTTTCTGCGGCAGGGTCACCGTCTAACGGTAACGGGTCAACGTCAAATTCAGGCGTCACGTTCGGAAACACCATTTCGAGGTATGGTTTGACGAGGGCTCTGTTGGTTTCCTTGCGTGGTATGTACCGCACGGCATTGTTTGTGTAGGTCGACACTTGGTTGAAATTGAGCATGTTCATGGTAACTGAAGCCCATTGTTCACGCTCCATGTCTGCGTACGCCTTCACGTCCGGGACAGCGGTGCTCAGCCGGTGGCCCAACACTTCTCCAAACACAGGGTCCATCTGGTTTGTGACGTCAACGACTGTCGGCCCCGCAGCGGACCGGCTTTTGGGCGGCCCGATGCCACCCGATTCTACGGGCCGGTTGGGCCCGTACACGTCTGACACTCCTCGCCACAGGCCGTGCGCGTCGTCAGCTATTTCCTCCTCAAGTTCCTCTGCTGTCCGCTGTTCCGTTTTACACGAATCGACGGCTCTTTTCACGTCCCGTTGAAGGTTTTTCAGGTGTTTCAAAAGTGCGCGACTCGGTGGAGCCCTTTCGCCGTCCCACATTGGTTCACCGGCCATTTCTTCTGTGGGTTCGAGGCGTTCCTCGATAAATTTCTCGTAAAGGTGAACGGCTTCACCCAAGCGACGCTGCTCCTCTTGGTATTCGTTCAGTTGGGCGGTCAGCTGTACGTACCGTTGGGCGTGTATGGCGGCTTGGTGTTTATGCAGGTCCAGCGCGTGCCCTGACTGTTCCACGAGATCGATCAGGTACTGCATGACCCTTTCGGCTTCCGCGTTCTTGCGTTCTGCCCTTCTCAGGGCTTCCTTTTCAGCCGACGGCTTACTGAACCAGGACAATGCTTCGGCCACACCCCTCTGCATGTCCAGCTCGGCCGCGGTTCTTTCCAATTCGCGCACGTTGTACCTGACGCCTGACGTGGCGTCGAGGTCGCTGACTCCAGGGCGTGACAAACTGCCATCGTACAAGCGGCCGGAGGGCAGTCCGTCGCCAGCGTGATCCGTACTACCACAGACACGCTGTGTGTTACGTTGAGGGGCACGGCTAAACTTCGGGCCCGCACCCGGAAATGTGGACGATGAAGACAGAGGTGCTCTCGCGTCATCAAGCGTACCGCCTGCGGTGATCCGTTTCTGCAGATCACGCAGGTTAGCGTACATGCTACCCCAGTCACCCGCGACTCCGCTCACGATACACGGCACCAGTTTTTTCAAAGCTCCGCGTGTGATAGCGCTATCGGATTCCGCGGCTGTGCCCAACAGTTTCATCATATCGTCTGTGGTTTTTTCTTTCGCTTTACATGACATCAACTGCCTGTGAAGTTTAGCTGCGGCCAAAGTGGCCGAATTGACCTTTTCCTCTGCAGCGTTCAGTGCCCTGCGACAGACCTCTCTTTCGCTAGACGGGTCGTCATCCTGTTCGGCAGGTTTCTTAGGCATGCTCTTTTGCCCTAAAAGCACGCACGGTTTAGAGTTGAATATGTGCGAGTTTTCTGCTAGGCTTTGTAACAAACCACGTGCCCTGCTGTACATCAGAACTTGCCCACAGGCTGTGGCCATCGGGTCGCACCGGAAATGTTTGTGCGGGTATACCACCCCAAACTTGGAGCCCGGTGGGAAAAATGATTGGTCCATCACAGACACCCCGAAGCCGGACTGGGGTCCCAGGTATACCAAAACACATTCTTCCGGTGAAAGGACGCGGACGTGCCCTTGGCTGCAGTCGCAGAGCTTCGTGGAGCAGGTACGCAAGGCTGACAAAAGAACGCTCTCTGAGGCGGAGGTCTCGGTTGAGCCACATTTCCATCCAGAGCACACGCAAGGGCTGAGGTTACCTGATCCTGGGGGTAAACGCACGTAAGGCACTGCGCCCAACGAGAGGGTCCATGTACAGTACATCTCGTAGTTTCCCTGGAGTTTTACACGCTGCACCACCCGTTGTACCAGTTCTGCAGAAAGCTCTCTGATGTGGTTCTCGAGATAACCTTGGAAATTTTTAACGGACACGCGAATTTGGGCTGCACACTTTGTGATATCGAGGGGATCGCCCACGGCCATATCAACATGGTGCGCCCATTCCTTCTTGAACTTGCCGTAAAGCGCGGTGGTGACGTCAGAGGACAAAGACCGACACAGGGAAGATGCGACGTATTGAAAAACGAGCATATCTGTAGGCAGTGACAAGACGGCTCCTGTGCAAGCGGAGGACCCCCCGGTGAAAGTACGCAAGAGTTCCCTGCTGAGGTCGGTCGGATGAACCAACACAGGACGTGAACCGGCAGAAGACAAAGGCGCATTCGACAGGCAAGACACAACGGCGTCCGTCACCTTTTCGGCCGGCGGAGGCCCGTACGCCGTGTCACCCACCGTCGTATCGCATGACGGTACAGCTATGCAACGCACGGAACGGAGTGCACGTGCGCGTTTCAGTTCACGGTGCAGCAGGTTTCTCTGTCTTGCCAGTTCCACGTACGTGTCTTTCATCCTTTCCGCGTCCCGCCTCGTGCGGTCCAGTTGTTCGCACAGATTGTGAAATTCCCGACGTGTTTCGCGGTCCCGGACGGTTTGTATTGCTAGGACGTCTGCGGAAACGCGTTCTTTGTCCAGCAGTTCAAACCGTTCTTTTAACTCGTGGAGCATGTCGGGATGTCCCTCTGGCCAAGGTGTTGGCACGTCAAGGGATACCCGTTGGGAATCCATGTTGGGTACATCTGTGTAATGGGCGTACGCCTTTTTAGGGCCGTAGCCGCCTTCGTAGGGAAACGCTTTGGACCGGACCTGGTCGTAAACTCTTGCATCCTGCCGTAGTGGCGGGAAACTGCCCGGACGTGACGGGTCCTCGTGTCTGTGCACTTGCTCTTTCAGACTCCTGTAAGACTGCCTGCACCCGTTCCTGGAGAAGGACGCTCGATCCGCCGGGTATGATCTGTGTTTCCGTCGTGATTCATACCTGAAACGCGGTGTCCACATGCGTGTAGTGTGCATTTTGTTTTATCATGCCATGGACCGTTTGATGACCGATCAGTTGACGTAAGTCACAGTAACTGTGACAGTGACTTTATCCACCCCAATACCTGATTCAACCGCTAGGACCAGAAACACAAATACGTACACCAAATAACGACCAATCTGACCCTTCGTCTGTTGCGCTCCTACACCCGATCGGATATAAGACGCGGGGCGTGAAAAGAGGGATTGGCATGATGTGATACCATTGTTTACATTATAAAACAAAGCACCATCAGTATAGCTCAGGGGACTTATAGTCAACTGAGCTGCAACCGACCCACACCTTAGCTACCACACACGTCATCCATACCATCATACATTGGAACGTCATTTGACAAGTGCACAAAACGAAGGCTGGCATAAATCACGTTCATTAATGCTGTCTAACATGAAACACGAAACAATAAAAAAAAAGAAACAACACCATACACGATACATCACATTTATACCAAGTAACAACGTATAAACAAATCAAATTCATGCACGTTCATGTCAAATAAACCAAAATATATCTGTCCATATCACGTTTCACTCGATCATCCGTAAGAACATACACATTTCTGAATTTTCTGTAGCGTATGCCAGTGAACGTGCTGTTTCCCTATCGTAGGATTCGAGCGATATGTCAGCTCCGGCTTCTAATAACATATACTTCACCATGTCCACATTGCCACGCAGAACAGCTTCATGTAACGGTGTCAGGCCTCGTTTGCCTTCTTTACAGTTGGGATCCGCGTGCAGCGCGAATACAAGATAGTTCAGCATGTCCCTGGCATCTGCTTCTGCTGCTATGTGCATGCAAGTGCGACCGTCCGCGTTCATAACACCCGTGAGTTTCCTGTAGAAATCCGGCTTGTCCATCATCACAAAGCCGGCCCAGCATGTCAGTGATTTCAAGCATTCCGAGCACTTGCGCTGGCAAGCCATGTGCAGTGGGGTGTTCGCGTGTCTGTCCCTTTTCGTAACGTCCGCTCCGCGCATCACTAGATGCCGGATGAGTTGGTGCATGCAAAGTCTCACAGCCAGCTCGAGGTAGGTTTCTCCTTGTATGTTTACTATGTCGAGGACTCCTGGCCCGTCCATTCTGTC
This sequence comes from Sipunculus nudus, assembly GCA_026874595.1. NCBI lineage: Eukaryota > Metazoa > Annelida > Sipuncula > Golfingiida > Sipunculidae > Sipunculus > Sipunculus nudus. The sequence continues at coordinate 35,345,820 of CM049318.1, forward strand.
TAGTACCGATATCGCCCAGCCTTCCATCCCGGCTAATATGCAATTGTGTAGAAACGTCTCACCGGCACTGTCACGGGAGAGAAAGTGACACGGGGTGGACGATACGTCCTGTGGGGCACCAGAAACCGTGACTTCTTTGGCGGTGCTGTTCTCGCGTATGTCTTTGACGGTGCTGTTTTCGCTTATGTGAAGTCTACGCATCCCAGCCTCGACTGACTCCGTCGAACAAAACATGTCTCTGTCTCTAAACGTGTAAACGAACAGTGAACTGCAACGGTATGTGATCAAATACTACCAGAACAGTCATATATTTATACGCTAAAACGATATCTATTTTTAACCCGTGGAATATCCGAAAGTCACATTTGTGAGGTAATTTCTAATTTTGGTAACGTCGGATTTCCCCACAAATCACAGCATGATAATGCGTCATCCGACATGTGGGATTTTTGTTCACGGTCACACACAGCCACGTCATTGGTAGTGTTTGTTTAGGGTTGAACAACGGTGTATCCGGAAAGCGAAGCCCCCCCCCCCCCCTCCCCCCAGTTCATCAGCCAGTGCTGTCATTGCGGGATAATTAGTAGGCACAGTATACAATCATAGTGTATACACTTTCGTATTAAGCTATCCACTCTCGGTCATGCTGTCTTCTTCGCTGTCGCAATTGTCCGGGCGCACAGCACCCAACCCTACAAGAAACATAACACATTCCTCGTGCCCGTTCGACATTGCAGCTTCCAAGGGAGAACTCCTGTTCCACGCTCGCGCGTGTGCATTCGCCCAACATTCATTTACCAAATATCGTACCATGTCTATTCTGCCAGACTCAGCTGCTTCGTACAGTGCAGTCTTTCCCGTCTTTCCATTAGGCACATCGACATCCTCCAGCAGTGGTTTGAGGCAACCTAGCAGGTCCTTGTGCCCACCTTCCGCAGCCAAATGTACGCATGTCTGCCCGTCGTAGTTCAAAATGTTCGGCCTTGGGGGGACTCTGTTAAACGGTCTGTAACGTATATATTTTTTCACTTCTGCATGTGTCAGGTACAATGTCAGAGCCATAGCACACATCGTGTCACCTCTGGCTGAAGCCAAATGCAACGGTGTGTTCCCGTGCGCGTCTCTAGCCTCTGTGTCAGCACCGCGAGCCACCAACTGCCTAACCAGTGAATACATACCCTTCTTAACGGCCAGGTGCAAGCAGGTGTCGCCATTCATATCGGTCTTGTTGATCCCTCGGCTGTGCGTTAGGTCGCGCAGTATCCCCGTGGCAGCACGTTCCCTGCCCCAATTCTTTATGCAACTGTGTAAAAGTGTTTCGTCCGTGCCCATCCCGACGTCTTCAAATATGTTGTTCACGAACCGCTTGGCGTTTTTCAGGAAAACAGGCAAAACGTGCAACCCAAGACCACGGCGTTTCGCCATGTGAAAGGCCAACTGCAGAGAGAAAGGGGACCCTTGAGTCCAAAAGGGAGCTCTCTTCTCGTCCAGCTCGGGGTCAAACCCTTCACAAACCGACATATGAACCGAGGTACACGTCGGATTCGACACAAGTAATAGCCCGCCAGTTCCGTTGTCAATGCTCGTCAATGAGGTGTCCATTTCTGAAAGTGTTTCCCCTGTATTTATGTCATCGTCTATGACATTAACGCTTTCTGTTGAGTACGCAGACTTGTCTATGAAGTTATCACCCTGGGTAGAGTACTCAGACACTTCCGCGCACATTCTAGCAAGTTCAATTCTTTCAATTTGCCGCCTGCTGGCCATGGTACGGCGATAAAGACGTTCATCCAAAATGTAGACGGTGACACTGTTCGGGCACATTTATACACAATGCTTCCTAGTGACAACCAATAGAAAGTCTCTGATTGGGGGAAAATTCTCCTGACTCATACCCTCCTGACTTGTTTACGCAAGCATATGATTTACATGGGGAAAACCGACGATGACTCACTGATTGTGTGAATTCCAAAACGTAAACCGACGTAGTACACTTCCGGGAAAATCTACCTGTTAGCGGTTATGTTACCACGACGTCGTACCCACGTTCTGGCAGGTGTGCAGTAAACAACTGACGCTTGGAAATACCCGGTATGACGCTTAAGTAAAAGTAAAAACCCAATGACGTAAATGTTTAAATGCTCCACTACTAAAAACACTAATCAGGCGACGTATATTCTGTGTGCGGAGGAAACAGGATTACATCCTGACAGTTCGCTTAATAAACACATACGCCTCAGCATTCATCTGTATCGCTTTCCTCCGACGTTTCTTTGCCGCATTTCTTAATGTAATTCAAAAGGATTTCAGCTGTTTCCTGTTGGTTTTCCATCATAGCTGACTGTATGGGTGTCCAGCCGTCGGACGACTTAACGTGTACGTCTGCGCCGCATCTCTCGATCAGGCACCGAACCATGGTACTCAAACCGGCTGCAGCTGCTATGTGCAGTGCCGTTCTGCCACTGCGGGTTTCCCGTTGGTTTACGTCCGCTCCCAACTTGTTCACCAGGTGAACCGTCAGTTCCTCCACCCCGCAAGCTGCTGCGAGGTGCATAAATCCCAGACCTTCCTTGTTTACCGCGTCCATGTCTTGAGGTAACTTGGTGAACGGCACAAAGTATGGGATGTTCAACATCTCTTCCCCCAGGACTGCTGTCAGGCATTTTACGGTCGACAGGTCACCTCGTGCGCAGGCTATGTGGAGGGGCGTGTTACCATCTGAGTCTCGTGCCTCTAAAACGGCACCGTGCATGACCAGTTGCCTTGCCAAGCATGCCTGTCCTTTCATGACAGCCAAATGGAGGCACGTTCGGCCTTTCTTGTTGGGAATGTTCAACACAGCATAGCATTCCTGTCCTTTCACGTAGCAGCTCGGCCCTTTCAGCCCTGCCAGTATACGGGAAACCACATCATACCTACCCTCTTCGATTAGCCTGTGCAGCGCAGTCCTCCCAGTTTCGTCTGTGCGACGCAACTGTTCCTGAGTGTATCTTTCCCCCGCGCCTGTGTTCTTAACATCGGGTACCACGCCTGCGTCTGCTTCTGACAGCACGCAGTCATTCATACTACACGCCATGTCTTCCATGTCAGAATCGTCATCCATCTCTTCACTGAAACCTACGTCGTCGTCATCAACCGGAACACCGGCGTAGAACGCGGCTAGTGCTGCTGCTGCGCGTGGGTTTGCGCGTGCCATCTGGAGCGACTCATCCATAAGGCCACGGTGAATATGTCCTGGAAGTTCCTGCTGAAAACTCCATCCTACGGCTCCTAAATCATCGTCAGCGTCATCTTCTTCGTCGTCCATGTTATGTATATTGTCTAACATCCGTTGAAAGCGCGGGTTTTCCCTGTTAAACCGCTCTCGTGACATTGCTGAAACACGCCTGTATTACACTGTGACCGTGTCGATTGCACTGTGGGTTTTATTAGTATTCGTCGGCTGACGACATGTGGCCCGTCCGTGTTTCAGTGCAAAGTCTGGTCAAGACGGGGCGTAGCTGTACACGTGCAACGCAAATACATGCGACATTGACTCCGCCCACGGCATGTGACGTCAAACGCCAGTCACCCGCTTGCTTATAAAGCTAGACTCATTTCGTTCAGTGCGGTCCAGACAGGAGGAGGCGTCATAATTGACGACACGCACAACCGCTCGGTTGTCTTTATATCATTATACAGCAAAGTCGGTGTGTCATGGGTGCCATGTTCAGCAGGTCTCGGCATTACGTTACCCACGAAGACCCCGAAGATGTTAATGACGTCGTTCATAACGAAACTTCCCAAGTACAGTGGTACATCGGAGAAGGCGAACCAACGCATGAGAATACAATCCCTAGCACACTGGACCGTGCTACGTGCAGGGAGGAACGTTCTCCGCTTGAACAGGCGGAGAAGTCTGACACAAGCATGACAGATGGTGGTGAAACGAGTACACGAGCACGCACACTCCGCCGTCGCGGGAGAGGACGTCGAAACCCATTGTCGGGCCACACGCCGGACCAGACCCAGAGTTCCTGGACACCACGTACAACGGGAGTGATGGTTGGGAGGTTACAAAAAATGACGCAACTGTTGCATGAGATGAGGGAAGACCTAACACAGATGGACAGGATCTTGTCCGAAATGACACCGGGAAAGGTCGAGGTCTCCAAAAAAGAGTAACACAGGTCGGACATGCATGGTTCTCCGTTTCATTGTACCTGACAGTGTTTTGTTACCGAAGTACTGCGTGATGAAGCATGTAATTAAACCAAAATAAACACAACTTTGATATTATTGAGTGTATTTTTCGTACTGATACCTGCCATACGTTTCCATACATACATACATATAACCTTCATATGCACGTAACATACACCGGGAGCTCCCCCGCCTTTGGTTCCTGTTGCGATTCATCAGGTGCGTGATTCATGTTTGTGTGATTCATGTTTGGGTGTGTGTAAATGTGGCATGCGTAAAGAACGACAGACACCCGTTAAAGCAGGACAATATTTTTACTGCGTGCAAATCAAGCATACATACAAAACAATAAACATGGCGCTGAGATGAAGCACAGTATTTGACGTGACGGAAAGGACAGTGTCCTTAAAAACCAATGTTAAGTCGCCTTCAGTCATGTTTTAAGAAGAAATGTTCATTCGTTTAAATTTCTGTCGTTTAAATTTAAAATCAAATTAGACCATGCTCTTTTTTCCAACAAAACATAAAGGCCGTAGACTGGATATAAACTGTTTTTTTTTATTATCTATACGTTTTCTCCACTGGAATGCTCATTCTGGTGACGTCGTTTCCGTGACTTTGCGTTTTTACGTGTACGCGTTTTATGTTTTCTGTCGCCGTGAGTGTCTCTTGAGCGTTTTCTACGGGTGCCGTGTGTACTGGTTGATACGACAGGGATGGGGCGCGTGCATGTGTTGCCTGAGTAATGGGCGTCATCAGGCGTAGTGTTCTCTGTCGCGTATTCACTCGAGTATCTCGACGCGTATCCTGTCAGGTATCTCGTTGCGTGCAATAGACGTAGCAGCACACGCCAGTGCGCGCAGTCTTTGAGATAACGCGGGTCTTCCGGTTTAAAACCACGCCTCTCTCCTGTCCAGGACACGAAGTACAGACACTCACCTTCTAAAAGCTGACAGGAACGTGTAAGCTGCAACCCCTTTGTTCTCACGAGCAGCGGGAGGTTGCTCATGTACGAACATCCCAACATTCTGCATATGCTTTGCATATACGGCATCATGTAGCATATATACGTGTCCTTGTGCAGCAGGCAGGAACGTCCTGCGTGGTATCTGTCCTCGTGTTCTTTGCGATGCCAGATGTCGCCGAAATTCATTCTGCACACAGAACAGGCGGAGATCGGGTCAGCGAACCAAGGCAGATGAGATACAACAACATGCGAGCGGAGGCATGATACCGAAACCCCGCAGATGCAGCAAACCTCTAGCTCTGGAGCAGTACGTCCCCCTTCTTTCTTCTCAAACATGCTTGTGTAGTCATCGGACAGCTCTAGTATATCATCCATTTTCATATATGTATGCACGGATGAAGGCACACTGCACACGAAGTGATAACCTTGACAGTCTCACTCTGTATTGACGTCTGAGCTCACTCCAACCACTACATATATTATATATGCACGTACGATACGCTTACGTCAGCATGAAGGCCACGCTCGACATGTACGTCCACTCCTGTACATGTACCGCGTATGGTTCTGTAGTACAGGTAAACCGATCTCGCGCCTGTACAAAACGGTCACTGCATTTACAGGCCTGTGCATCCAGTAACGGGACACCTTCTCATTAAATCGTCTAGCGCGTCTGTCACCGCATGCCAGGTCTGTGAGCCAGACCGATTTTCCCAAAAGCCGTTTCCATTCGACGTCAGTTACACACGGCACCTGCATCCTATCGCACTGCCATCCGCAAAACACACAAGGAAAACAGGAGTAACCCAAGATTTCACCATAGATGTGAAGAGCACGAATATCACCTACCAGATGAAATAAGGAGGCACATCCGTCAAATGGTTCGATGCAGACGCATAACAGGCAATCCAGTGACTCATCTAGCGTTGTGTGTTCTCCAGGAAAATGATGGCTTCCAGGAGAGCATGGTCGAGTAGTGTCATACGTCTTCCTGTATCCGCACAAGACGCACGTGTCATAATTTTCATGTGTCGCCGCAGGGTACATGTGAACGAAAACAGCCATGGTGACGGGTCGAAATGCATGCGAGTCTGAAGGGTTAGTTCTTTGTTTGTACACTTTTATATCATCGTCGGCCGAATAAATTGCGCCCCATAACTGTATATCACAAAGAGAAGCAAAAGCGTGATTCATTTTCTGTGCATCAGGTTACCTCCAAAGCATGATTCGTCCTCAGCTCTGTCCAGCTGGACATCGATCTTCTATTCATTCTGTGGATTTTTTTGGACCAGCAGTTCCCTGTGCAACATCCAACGGCCTCTCAGACGGTTTTTTGATCATTTCCACAGATACCCCCGAATGCGATTCCCCTGCAGGCTTCCCAAGTTTGTCCAGTTTGTCATGATTTTCGGATACCCATTGCTGGCATTCAGAGCATGCACAAAAAAAAGACGATCCGTTGGAGAAATTTGCTAACTTAACAGGTATAGCTCCTGATGGGCCTTCCACTAATGCATCAAATTTCTCCACAATAGTCGGAGCTGGGTTGCGTGCAGTCGCACCTGTTTTAGTCGCACCTTGTTTTGCCGCACCTTGTTTTGCCGCACCTTGTTTTGCCACACCTGATTTTGCCGCACCTTGTTTAGCCGCACCTTGTTTTCCCTTCTGTTCCTGTTCCAACGTTTTTGAGGGCGGTAAGAACACATGAATGGTGATGTCTGATGCTCCATCTCCTACGTCCTTTTCATCAGGTTTGTCGGCCTTTTGTTCACGCGATTCAGCTGTTTGTGCAGGTTTGTCGGTCTTTTTGTCACGTGATTCTGCTGTTTGTGCAGGGTTGTCGGTCTTTTTGTCACGTGATTCAGCTGTTTGTGCAGCTGCTGCTGCTTTAGGGGCATCGTTACGTTCACATTCGTTTTTCTTGTCGTGTCCAGAATCACACTGGGACTGTATAGGACGTGACACTCTCTCTTTTAACTTTTCAACCCGGTCTGTCAAATCGGAAACACGTTTGGTCAGGCTGTCGATGTCTTTCTTGAGTAATCCTTCCATTCGGTCGAGTCCGGAGTGGATCATTTGCTCGGTCTGCTTACGATTAAGCTTCTGGTGCATAATGGGACGCACAATCTGCTTGCCTCTCCTTTTGTCACGGGCTGCGATTTCCTCTTTCGTCTGAAGTGTAAACATGTCGTTCCCCTCGGCGCGATCCATCGTGTAGAGAGACTGTAGCGTGTCTGCCACACTCCCCTCGCGCCAACGCTTAAATACCCTTCAAGGCTGAGTCATGCACCACGAGTCATGCACCGCGGGAGTGTCAAGCGACTTGTTTACACTTGAGAACACAAGAGCCGAAGCGGTCACGTGAGCTGAACAAACAAAAAAAAGCAATTCATGTCACAGTACCGGTTAATCGTCTGCAGCACGTCAACGTTCCTGTCGAGGCAAGTTACAAGCGCATCAGGTCATACCCTAGTTTCTGCACCGTATCAGTGATTGGAGAAGCCAAGTCCTGAGAGCCGGTGTAATGTAGGATGGCTTCGAGGATGATCCAATCTTCGAGGGGCCGTCGTTCCATGTGCGACATGAACTGCGATCGCTGCTTCCTCAAAACAGGAGTCTTTTCCGTGATGATGTCTAACGTGGTTTTGCTGATGATTCCCCAGTGGAGGGCGTACTGAACCTCGTCGGGGACGTGCAGGAATACACGTTTCTCTGCCTGCACAAACGGCAGTCGCACGTCTCGGGACAGTTTCCTAACGAACTTCTCATTCACCTGGTAACGCTTTCTGATCTCGTCCGCATGTGTTGGGCCGTGGGGGTACTTCTGCAGTAGCGCCCGCAAGTCCGCATTCTGTCCTGTGCCGCTCGAGCGGACGGCTTGCTCGTAACTAGGCGGAGGCTCATGTATATAGGCCTGCCTGTAAGGAGGCAAAGCAATGTTAGGTAGCGGTAGATCTGCACAGTTCACTGTGCTGTTTGATGCCATTATCGACCGAGGAATGACAACCGGGACCATGTGCCTCGTAACTTATACGTTATGAGGAAAGTCGTATACACTGTGCGGGAAGCAGCCCTAACAAACCACCACGTTCACCAAGTCATACACACGCCTGTTCTGTGTCCTTAATCCGTCACATACACCCGTAAACAAGCTCATTAATCTTTCCTTGTCTGCCACGTCACGGCCTTGAAAACGTAGCAAGTTGTTTACGTATTGTTAGAACTACCGTTGTTTCATACTGCTCCGTGATCTGAATCCGTCACATTCACCCGTAAACAAGCCAATCAATCATTTTTCCTTGTCTAACACGTCACGTCCTTGAAAACGTAGTAAACCAGGACTGATCAGTCATGTTGATAACCGGTGACTGTGATACTTCCCGGACACAGTAGAGACGTTTGTGTCGTGGCTGTTGTGCTCACGTCTGTTGCGTGTGCAGTATGAATTATTTTTGCCCCCCCCCCACTTACACCACATGTATAAAAGTTTCTCGGTGTCTCATGCAGAACCATACCAGTGCTGCTGCCCCTTCTGGCCACAGGAGTTATCAGTTTAAATACACACGTGGTCCTGGCTGCCATTCCCCAGTCTATCATGGCATTGAAGAGCATCGGACAGTGCGGAGATCCCCCGTTACCAACTGCGCCTCTACCACAAACTGTGCCCTCGCCTAGTGATGAAGAGATCGTCGACCCCACCGGGCAACAAACCCAAGATGGTTGGCAATGTCTGCACTGTCAAACACTGTTTAGGAGGTGGGACTGGTTACTCGGCCGCATTCCGGCACAGTCCCGGTTCATCCGGCACGTTTGGGGGGAATGGGACTGTTACAAGGACTATTACGACAACGGCCGATTAACTATGTGCAAGGGCGTAGCCGACTGGTGGAAAGAACAGTTTGTTCGGCACTGTTTCCCGTCTTACGCCCGGGAGATCAATCTCCGCCACTTCAGATTGGGTGTCAGGTACGACGGGCTTCCCTGTCTCGTATCCGTGAACGACACACCTGGTCAACAGTACTACATGGCATGGTTTGCGAAAAGGCGGATGAAAAAAGCGAAGGTACCACCGAAGGCTGCTTCTGTCCTGATAGACCACGACGTAACGGTGGTCGAGACGAAGGATGTTGGTACCAGTGAGGACGCTGCGTAAGATGCGTGTGACGCCAAGTATGGTGAACAAGCGTTTGACAGATGTATTGTTTATGACGTGAGCGTGTAAAACCGAATGTTTATAACACTTGACCAGATTGCCGAGTCATGCATATGTTTTCACGCCACAAGTTAAAACGAAACGAATGACTCATATTGTGTACAGGAATCAGTGCTGCAGCCCAGTACATGTCATCGTGACAGGTGTAGAGCATTGCATAACTAGAGCGTATACTTTCAACGTGCTATGTTTTCAAGGACGTGGTGTGGCAGACAAGAGATGATTAATTGTCTTGTTTACGGGTGAATGTGACATATTCAGGCCTCAGAGCAGTATGAAACCAGGATAGCTTGATACATACGTAAACAAGATGCTACGTTTTCAAGGACGCAACGTGTCAGACAAGAGATGATTGATTGTCTTGTTTACGGGTGAATGTGACATATTCAGGTCACAGAGCAGTATGAAACCAGGATAGCTTGATACATACGTAAACAACATGCTACGTTTTCAAGGCCGTTATGTGGCAGACAAGAGATGATTCATTGTCTTGTTTACGGGTTATTGTGACTTATTCAGGTCACAGAACAGTATGAAACCAGGATAGCTTGAGACATACGTAAACAACCTGCTACGTTTCCAAGGACGAGATGTGTCAGAGAAGACGGGTACAGCAAAAACCATTCGTCACCCAGTTGTGTGTTTTAGGCACATCCAATGCGAATGCACGAACATCGTTTGAACAGCCAGATGTTATATGGATCTGATCAACCAGATACGACAAACATACTTATAGATGTTGATAACACTTGATACTTCCAAACTCAGAAAACGAAATTTTAAATAAATGCATATGTGACAATATTCCAAAAATGTGTCTAAAAACTTGTTTTACTCGTTATTTTTAACAATGTTTTGCCTGAATCTACGTCACTATACGTGTGGAACTTATCACATGGAACTTATATAATGAATAAAATATGAAAGTTTTCACGGTCTTCTTTATGCCATGATCATCCGCATATGTGATTCATGATTATTTTCTGATACATTTTATAAATACATACAGACACACAAAACATCCAGTTCAATTAAAGTATGTAGTCCGCACAAATGTTGTTTCATGTGTGCAACATGAATCAGATAAATCCGTTGTCTATCTGATATAGTTCCACTTGTCGTCGGCAGGTGGCGATACTGACGCCAACATATTGGTCAGCAACACAAAATGACCATTTGCCGGACAACGGTCTACACAACATTTACGAAATATATGCTAAAATCTTTGGAAAAATATGCTTCAAGCGTTCAACGAGTAACATTTGCGATATCTTTTTCAGTTTGCGCGTACATCTTGCACAAACGTGAAATCTGCCGCACACCAAAGATTTCAATGTGTCCACAACCCTACTATATAAGCAGGCCGAGTCTACTATACTATCAGTTGAGAGCGCTCTATGGGCGCTTTTGGGTCCCAGACGGCTCCCCTGTGGGGGAGGGGGGGACTTGAGGGGGGGAGGGGGCGGCCCCTCCCTCTGCCTTATGTCAAGAAGTAGTAGAGTTGTGGACCAGGGGTCGGATGTGTGGTTCAAGTCAGAAATGGACCGGTTGTAGGTCGGTCGGATGTGAAAGGTCGATTGGGGTCGACGAGGTCGGAGGTGAAAGGTCAACAGGGGTCGCCGGGGGGGGGAACAAGAAGACCTAGGTGGGATCGGGTGAAAGGTCAGCAGGGGTCGCCTGGGGGGGGGAACAGGGGAGTTGTGAGTGGGATCGGGTCGGAGGTGAAAGGTCAACAGGGGTCACAAGGGGGGGGGAACAGGGGAGTCGTAGTGGGTTCGTATACGGATGTGAATGGTTAAAGAGTGATCGTCAGGTATCATCGGTACTGGGAAAGCCAAAGGTGTGCAACGCATGTCAAAGCACAATGGGATCGTTCCGATCACCACAGAGTCTCCCCTGGGGCCGAGGCCCCTATAGAGGTTTCTCCACAGGGGTCGTGGTGGGGGCCTCGCCCCCAGGGGATAATACTTTATGGGGGATCGATCCCTAAAAAGAATATACACAGGGGGCGAGGCCCCCATAAGGAATTACATGGAAGGATCGTGGTGGGGGCCTCGCCCCCAGGGGATAATACTTTATGTGGGATCGATCCTTAAAAAGAATATACACAGGGGGCGAGGCCCCCATAAGGAATAACATGGAGGGCCCGTGGTGGGGGCCTCGCCCCCAGGGGATAATACTTTATGGGGGATCGATCCCTAAAAAGAATATACACAGGGGGCGAGGCCCCCATAAGGAATTACATGGAGGGCCCGTGGTGGGGGCCTCGCCCCCAGGGGATAATACTTTATGGGGGATCGATCCCTAAAAAGAATATACACAGGGGGCGAGGCCCCCATAAGGAATTACATGGAAGGATCGTGGTGGGGGCCTCGCCCCCAGGGGATAATACTTTATGTGGGATCGATCCTTAAAAAGAATATACACAGGGGGCGAGGCCCCCATAAGGAATAACATGGAGGGCCCGTGGTGGGGGCCTCGCCCCCAGGGGATAATACTTTATGGGGGATCGATCCCTAAAAAGAATATTCACAGGGGGCGAGGCCCCCATAAGGAATAACATGGAGGGCCCGTGGTGGGGGCCTCGCCCCCAGGGGTTAATATTTTATGTGGGATCGATCCATAAGGAATTACATGGAAGGATCGTGGTGGGGGCCTCGCCCCCAGGGGATAATACTTTATGTGGGATCGATCCCTAAAAAGAATATACACTGGGGGCGAGGCCCCCATAAGGAATTATATGGAAGGATCGTGGTGGGGGCCTCGCCCCCCGGGAGAATACTGTATGGGGATCGGGGCGCCGAAGGCGCCAATACATAGATGTATGTATGGGGGGCGCCTTCGGCGCCTCGATCCGTAAAATGAATATTCCCGGGAGCGAGGCCCCCACCACGGGCCCTCCATGTAAATCCTTATGGGGGCCTCGCCCCCTGTGTATATTCTTTGTAGGGATCGATCGCACATAAAGTATTATCCCCTGGGGGCGAGGCCCCCACAACGGGCCTTCCGTGTAATTCCTTATGGGGGCCTCGCCCCCAGTGTATATTCTTTTTAGGGATCGATCCCCCATAAAATATTATTCCCGGGGGCGAGGCCCCCACCACGGGCCTTCCATGTAATTCCTTATGGGGGCCTCGCCCCCTGGGTATATTCTTTTTAGGGATCGATCCCACATAAAGTATTATCCCCTTGGGGCGAGGCCCCCACCACGGGCCTTCCATAAATTTACTTATGGGGGCCTCGCCCCCTGGGTATATTCTTTGTAGGGATCGATCCCACATAAAGTATTATTCCCGGGGGCGAGGCCCCCACCACGGACCTTCCATATATTTCCTTATGGGGGCTTCGCCCCCGGGGTATATTCTTTGTAGGGATCGATCCCACATAAAGTATTATCCCCTGGGGGCGAGGCCCCCACCACGGGCCTTCCATGTAATTCCTTATGGGGGCCTCGCCCCCTGTGTATATTCTTTGTTGGGTTCGATCCCACATAAAGTATTATCCCCTGGGGGCGAGGCCCCCACCACGGGCCTTCCATGTAATTCCTGATGGGGGCTTCGCCCCCGGGGTATATTCTTTGTAGGGATCGATCCCCCATAAAGTATTATCCCCGGGGGCGAAGCCCCCACCACGACCCCTGTGGAGAAATTTCTATAGGGGCCTCGGTCCAAGCGGAGACCCTGAACGAGATCTGAACGATCCCATAGTGCTTTGACATGCGTTGCACACCTGTGGCTTTTCCAGTACCGATGATATCCGATGAACACTCTTTAACCATTCACATGCGTCTCCGATCCCAACCAGGACTCCCCTGTTCCCCCCCCCCCCGGCGATCCTACCCAGAACTCCCCTGTTCCTCCCCCCCGGCGATCCTACCCAGAACTCCCCTGTTCCTCCCCCCCCCGGCGATCGCACACAGAACTCCCCTGTTCCTCCCCCTTGGTAAACCCTACTGACCTTTCACCTCCGACCTCGACAACCCAGACCGACCTTTCACATCCAACCGACCCTTCTTTCCCTCTGCCGGCGATCCCCAAACCTACAACCGGTCTACTTCTGACTTGAACCACACATCCTACCCCAGGCCCACAACTCTATCACTTTTTGACATAAGGCAGAGGGAGGGGCTGCCCCCTCCCCCCCTCAAGTCCCCCCCTCCCCCACAGGGGAGCCGTCTGGGACCCAAAAGCGCCCATAGAGCGCTCTCAACTGACAGAATAACAGAGTCGGCCTGCTTATATAGTAGGGTTGTGGACACATTGAAATCTTTGGTGTGCGGCAGTTTTCACGTTTGTGCAAGATGTACGCGCAAACTGGAAAAGATATCGCAAATGTCACTCGTTGAACGCTTTAAGCATATTTTTCCAAAGATTTTAGCACATATTTCGTAAATGTTGTGTAGACCGTTGTCCGGCAATGGGCTATTTTGTTATGTTGACCAGTGTGCTGTATAAGGCAGCGCCCCCTATCGTATGATACCGGAACTATTTTAACCGTGTCCAGAGAGGAGATATATATAACAGATTTAACATCTGAGTCAGACTTAGAATGACTGAATGCTGGCATCGGTCATGTTTACATATATATATATATATATATATATATATATATATATTGACATTTCATGATGGCATGTAAAATGGGCGTACCGAAAATATAAAGCCATATTTATTTAAGATAGGGCTGGTTCGAAATTGACCATTGTGGAACATCTGCGATTTATTAATTCATCAACCCGGTCTCGTTCTTACGTGGGATAAATGGTGAGTCGGTATCCTGCATATATATAAATACTGTATGTTTACGTATCGAAAAGTCCCGTGCATAGTTCGTCTGTAAAAGGCCCTGTGGCGGTGTTTTCATGTTACAGACCGTTGGACTGTGGGTCACGTAACATTAGCCTAGAACGGGACGGGAAAACTGTGATCAATAGTGTTTTTTACGTTATATCACATACCATACAGACGCTGTCGTACAATGTCCTTTTCAGAAAACAACAAGCCGTACGTTTGAGACTAGTACCTATTGTTAAGCCGTATAATAATATATATATCATCATCCTTTAAACGTACCAAGTGGGGGTTTTTTGTATGTTGTTATACTCCACTTGCCTGGTTTGTTTTTACCTTAACATAATCTTTGTCACGATCACTGGTAAACAACATGATTAATCAGTCTAAACACAACTATTTTGCGTGACTCACAGTGTAACACGACACGTTGTTGTGGGTTAGTCTAAATGTTACGCATACTGTCAACAGGACAAGGCACTTATATAAAGCCCCAGATCGGCCGCGTTTACTGTCACACTGTCTCTTGTGGCAGAAACGTGAGGGATAGGCTGCACCACGCACATAGTGGTGACATGTTTCATTTCATTCTGCGTCTTGTAAACTGCGATTGGTAGTCGTACCAATAATGAACGTGGTGGTTGTCGATACAGACACTGGGCTCACGACAACACACCTGGTGAACAGGAACAACTGCGATAGGCGGTATCTTGCCAAAGAAAACGTGTTCGGAAAGGGAGGGTGTAGAAAACTGATCGTCGGGTCCGTCGAATGGGATAACTTGTTTTTCTCTTCCGGACAGCCATATCCAACACATCACTGCCATTTCCATTTCATGGGTGTGGACTTTTGTGGTTTGGAAAAGAGACACGTTATCTCCAAATCTGACATCAAAGACAAGTGAATAAACGACACGCACCTCAAAAGACGACAAGGGGATCTACATCGAACGTGTTATATAACATACGGGACTACAATGGCGTGTAGTGCTTGGCACAACCACACTGTCATATTATATACAATTAACACTGCTGGTGGCTTTATAAACCAGGCGGCAGAAAATGAGGAGGTAATATTTGAGTTAGAGTTCCTTGGGGCGAGCTGAGAAACACGTAGACATAACAGCGGACAGACTCATCAGCCGCACATACCCGCTTACTTCAGAAACATTATAACCGCGTAAACATAATGCAATTTAGCGAAACTGCGTCATATGACTATATTTGTTTTGGAGGGACAGTTATATCACGTGGCTGCCGCACTACGAGTCAGGGCGTGCAATGCGGGACGCTTGTGAGCAGCAAACGTACGAATAACGCGCTTTCGGCAAAGATGACACCGCCGCCGCCGATGTTGCATCTGTTCACACTGTTGGCAGGCTGCCTTTATGTGATTGAAGGCAGTCGCAAAGTCACTTTCCATGACTACGCGTCTTACACATCAGATAGAAAGATGTGCTCCAACCCTTACCAGTATCGAATCGAGGCGTACGACAACAAGACACTGGAGTTCGGCGATGGTGACACGATCACTGTGCGGTGCCGTTTGGGATGCAACGTTCACAAGGAAGACCCTTGCCCTTCGGTTATGACCATGGGGTTCGGACTGTCCACAGGAGTACTCGAGCTGTTCAACATGTCGTCGCCGAGAGTGTTCGTAGAAAATTCCACCTCTGGACGGTCGAATGCCTTGTTCAACATATCCGCCGACGAACTGCCCAACGGATTCTCTGCCGTGTATTGCGGCTGTGGCTGTTTTGTTTGCTCCGCCCTGAGAAGCAGCGCCCTCTATTTGAAGGTGGTGGCAACGGGCGCCCCAAAGAAACCCTCGCAGGCACCGAAGCAGGTCACGAAAACTGTCAAAACTAATTCTGTGACATGGAACCGCCCAACCGCTCCTGGAACATACCGGTACAAAGTGATCTACCAAAAGGTCCCTGACACAGTAAATCCACAGGGCAGCTCGGTTTACGATCCAACCTACAGGTGGGTTCCTCAGGTAGAGACCCACGTCCACACCGTTGCCACCACTTCTGCGAAGCTCGTCCATGCCGAGCCGTCCACCAAGTATCTCGTGTACGTGTCCGCAGAAGTGAACGGCACGAACCGTTGGTCCGCGATATCGCGAGGTGGTTTCATAACTCCCGAACCATGTCCTTAACACTATCTGAATGTCAAACGCGATTTCATAGACTTTTGGGCGAGGATTTTCCAATATGGACCTTACGCTGTTTACGTTTTGAATAGTATTACAAGACAATCTTTGTTTTTAATGTACATAGACGTTTGCATATGGAGTCAATTAATGTTTTATTGTATGATGGCCAATAACATGTTTTCTGTTCTTTTGTATGTACCGTGTTTCACCTATGCCGAACACATTTGATTATTTCTCGTATGTGTATCTTTTTTCGTTGTGTCGTTTGTATTTATACTGGAATGTACCCTGATGCCGATATTGTTACGCCGCTTGCACCAGGAACATCGCCAGATAATATGAATCAGCAAGAACACGTCGGGTGATTATTTGTTGTGTTCTATGGGGGGGGGGGGGTTCATGTTTCCGATGTCACGTGATGGTACTCGCATGTTATATATGTGGTCGCAGCACGTCGACTCAGATCATTTTAAACGGGACGCTGGTGAGAAGCAAGCGTGCAGCAAACGGCCTCCAGCCCTTACCGTTGACTGTACGTAAGACAAACCAGGAACGGAGACAATATGAGACCGCTACTGCCGTTGTTGCAACTGTTCACACTGTTTTTCTGCTTATATCTGGTTGAGGGCCGCCGCACCGTCACGTTTTATGATTACGGCTTTTATGGCTCGGAGGACAGAATATGCTCCGACCGTTACCAGTATTTGATAGAGCCGTACGACAACGCAAATCAGGTGTTCGGCGATGGTGACACGATCACTGTGCGGTGCCGTTTGGGATGCAAGGAAAACGCTGTTCACAAGGAAGACCCTTGCCCTTCGGTTACGACCATGGGGTTCGGACTGTCAACAGGAGTACTCGACCTGTACAATATGTCGTCGCCCAGAGTGTTCGTTGAAAATTCCACCTCTGGGCGGGTGAATGCCTTGTTCAACTTATCCGCCGACGAATTGCCGAACGGGATATCGGCCGTTTATTGCGGCTGTGGCTGTTTTGCATGTTCGAAGTTGAGAAGCCGCGCCCTCTATTTAAAAGTGAAAGACTCGGCAGCTCCAACCAAACCCTCGCGCCCGGTGCAAGGTACGAAAACCGTCAAAACAAATTATGTGACATGGAAACGTCCCGCCACCCCTGGAAGATACCGGTACAAAGTGATCTACACAAGAGTCCCTGTCAGTGCCAATTCACGAGGCGGCAGCTCTGTTTACGATCCAACCTATAGGTGGGTGCCTCAGATCAAGAGACACGTCCACATCGTTTACACCAATTCTGCGGCCCTCGTCCATGCCATGCCGGCTACAATGTACGTGGTGTCCGTGTATGCAGAAGTTAACGGCACGAATCGCTGGTCCCGTATATCGCGACCCGGTTTCTTCAAAACACCAGACCCTCGCCAATAAATCTGATTGAATGTCGCAGTCGTTTTTTCATAATATTCCGTGCAAGGATGGTTTTCATGGACATTACGTGGTTTGGCTTTTGATTACCTTTCACCGCATGTACTTTTGTTTTTGTTGTAGTTAGTGTTTTTTCATATCAGGCCATACAATAATGTGTTTGTCCAGTTCCGTTTTATTATGCGCCTACATCAAATGTTTGTTTTCCACATTAAAAGATGTGCTGATTATATCTACTTGTCTTCGTGGTTTTTCTTTCTGTTATGGTACACGTTTGTACGTGTGCGTGTATGTGGACTTGTATGTCGTCCGCTTAATATGATACTGGAATATCACCATCGCCTGTATGGTTACTGTACAGAACGCCCCACACGCCTCAAAACCTTTTTGCCCTAACCTCCCACCAGCGTACATATGCAGTTATTTAATGACGGTAAGCGAAGCCGATATATGAGCTTTGGACGACATAACAAAAGTAGTGCCGTAGAGCTACCAGTATTTTAGATATACATGTGATCGTAAAAAAACTATCATATTGCCGGGAAATGATAATAACTGGCATGATATATATCAGTGTTGCGCGTGGACGATATGTCCCTGTGGACGAAAAGGCACCACAGACGTTGATCACAACCGCATCACATTTCACAATGCTGCGGATGAACCTTTAGACAAAGATCACCATGATGCATTAAAACAGCCAGCACATTAACTTGTTTAGCACATCCGACTGCCTGGTCAGTCGTGCAATATTTTATACTGGACACAGAGCGCGTGAATCTGCGGTGGACGAAAAGAACTGTGGACGAAACGTCCGTTACAATATTCCTGTGGGCGAACCGGACCTGTGGAGAAACAGGTGGTTGGACGAAGAGGCGAGCACAAAAAGATCTGGGGACGAAACATCTATAACCCCTGTCGCTGTGTAACTCCTCTGCATTTGTGACACCAGTATATTCTGTAACGGCTTCGCATACCATATATCTTGCCAAATTGAAAACATTTGGTTACATCAATTCGTACTTGTGAATTCCAGGAATAATGCAGAGTGTTACATTTGATAACCCGTGTAATTGTTTGAGACATGGGAGAATGTACAGATAACATAACAACACTTTCACGACTGTATTTGAATCTCATGTGATAAATGTGTCGTAGTTACACGTCAGTTGTTGATTGGTCTGTGGGTGAAACAAAGCAAATGTGTTTGATTACGTGATGTGAAGCTGTGCAAGCAACTGAGTGGTGGTGGAACCAGTCTGAGGACAAGATGATGCGGGCGGACATGATACATGAGAAAACACCAGAAACAGCAAACATGGACGTCTACTGTCTGCCGTAGAGGAGTACAGGGGGGTATTATTGCAGCAGCAGCAGCAGCAACGTCGCATCAGAAGACACATGAAGACAAAGATGCACTAAATATGTACAAATGGACAGATCGACTGTGGTTGGATGACACTTGTTTCTTTGTTTGTATTACAGAAACCCGTCATCCTAACCAATGGAGCCAGAATTAGTTTACCACTTTGAGGAGAAGGCGTGCGGAGAAATACAAACGTGGATGGCACAGTTGCAGAGGCACATATGGAATTACCGACATGATAATAACTCTTTTTTCGCCGCGAAGGACAGGAGGTTCGTGCGGCATGTCACGATGATGCACCATGAGATCGATTATTGGATGAGGACATGCACCATTGGGCTGGAACGAGCACGAAAAGTGTGTTTGGAAACGGGGCACACGACAGAACGGTCCGATGCGGCGTATCACCTGGCTCTCATAATGGTTAAACTCTTTGAGAAAATGAGCACAGACGATATACCTGAAATATACAAAAGATACAGACACGCGTTGCAGTTGTATGAAACGCACAGGATGTTCGGAAAGAGGGCCTACGCCAGGCACCGCGACAGGTATTCTTCAATAGGAGACCTGAACCTGATGCTGATCTCGAACATTCTAAAATTGCAGATGGAACTATACTATTTTGATTCTGCCGGTTTCTTTAGAAAACCAGACTTCTAACGTGAAACCGCGGGAGCCTTACTGTACAGATGTATATATTTGTGGACTTTCCTATAACCGAAATAGACGTTTTTTCAAGTTTATGTTATTTTCCACACAGATACCCAAACACTACTGTACTCCAGAAGAAGACAGAAGAAATCAAAACTGCAAAAGGTAATTCAATCTTTATTTTTATTCCAAATTGTTTTCGCCGACATCATGTAAATGGTTTACCCAGTGTACAGGTACACACTAACGGACCGACCCAACCGCTTTTTCTGTTTCAATTCTGAGACGTCCGTACCAGTACAGGTACGGATTCAAAAACACTTAAGGTATTTGTCGTGTACATCCGGAAAACGATAATCCATTTTTTGTGCGAACTGTAGATGGCGTCCAGTACAGGACTCGCACACTAACAGACAGACGGAAGTGCTGAGCGCTTTTCCACTTTGAAATCGTCTGTCCCAGTACAGGCACGGTAAAACGACGTATAATGTCTCGTTAGGTGAATCCCACAAAGGATAATCCAGCTTCCTGCGTTGGCCCAATGTGTCGTCCAGTACAGGACACACACTAACAGTCTGACGGAAACGCTCGGTCATTTTTCCCCCTGTTTTGTAAGCGTCTGTACCAGTACAGATTCGACAATTGATGTTTGGTCGAGTAAATCTGAAAAACGAAATTCCAGTTTATGGTGAACTCCAATGTGGCGTCCAGTACAGGACACGTACACTCACTAACAAAAGCGCTCTGTTTTGATCACCTTATATAGACGTCCGTACCAGTACAGGTACGGAAACTAATTTACGTAATAAAACCTTCTCATATATTCCACGAACCTAAATGTGGCGTCCAGTACAGGACACAGACAAAATATTGCCAAGTCCATATCCGTTTTTCACTCTGGTTATGGTATCGTTCAGTGCTGCTGCTGCTCACGTTAGCCCGTTTGGTCTCCAACGAGACCAATTGCACTGTTGCCAAACGTCTCCTTATATACATAATTCCGCCTGTGACGTCATTCTATCAGACTCCATCACCTGCATCTGGTAGATACACAGTGTGTTTCCGGAATGTATATTCAACATGATATATATATATGTATATTATGTCTTTTTCGATATTGATAATACGTTTAGCATGTTGGCTAGGTACCAGTGATTCTGCATTGGATGTACCATATGTTCCTATAGAAGCACCCGTTCATGGCTCCTGTACTACAGGCACAATATTATATGTTTGATGTTCATGTTGCTTTGTCCATGTTGCTTTAAATTGTTTATGTAATTGTATATGTACCAGTATTCAGTTGTTGTTGTAATACATGTTACAGTCATGAGGGGGGGGGGGGGCCTTGGTGACGGGACTGGTATACAACACTTGTAACAGTAACAGTCGGTGCAAATTATGTTTCTAGGAGTTACTGCATGTCCCATGGCAATATGTGTGCATGTCAATCTTTCGTACCATGTACATAACAGAACAGACAGCAGATACGATAAACACTGCGTTTCGGTTTTTTTATGTATCATAAGGTGGGACCTGCATCAGATGCATCATTTGTGCAAGGCATCTCCGGTCTTGTTGCGTCCTGCCCCCCCCCCTCCTTTTTTTTTTAAATGATTTTACACTCTCTCCAAGTACAAGGGGAGATGTATTTCGCTTGGACAGTTAGCGTTGCGCTGACAGTAAAGGTGGATTTTGCGCTCGTTTCAGACCAATGATGCTGAGTGAAAAGACAAAAATAAACCCTGTGTACAATCCTAAACCACTGTACACAATGACAAAGGAATACTTATGCGAGCGGTACAACCCGCAGATATTTTGGTTGACCGTGCCGGACATAATATTAGACGAGTTGATAGAAACAGCTTCGACGACTCAATTTTGCAGGAAGTGCAACGCTAAGTGCACCGGCGATGAATTCATACGCGACATGTGCAAGGAGCCTCCCGTGCTGAGGTGCACAAAGTGCAAGGTCATAACGAGAGATATGCGTTTGCACGCGTCGTTTCACCGAGACGTCGACCTCGAACAATATAAGACAATATCCGAGTGGCCCGACATGATTTGCTGGGTGCACAGAGGTGCCCTTTACGTGTCCAGGTATTGGGGACCGACCCGGCCTCACGAGATCATACAGCAGCTGTGGTGCCGTGTAGACATGCCCGACAAATCAAAGGACGTGAACAGACTTGTCAAACAGGGGAACTGTGTTTGTGCAACAGTACCTTGGCAGTTTGGTGTTTATGAGGCATATACAGATGGTGGTATGAGTGCACGAAGGAGGGTGACATGTCGACGGCCTCCGAAAGAATATTTCGGTGAAAGGGGGATAAAGCGCGCCAGATTACGCGTTAACCCTTTACAATAAACATTTTCTGGAATAGGAGGTGCCGCGTGTATATATTTTGTAAAATGAAGAACCATATGTGGTACGAGCAGCAACTGTATGAACATGTGTTATAACCATATTTGGAAAGGTGACGATGGACAATTGATTGAAGATATGTCATTGTTTTGTTTTTTCTAGAGCAGAGATTGCATCAACAAACATCGACCCGCAGACACCGCTGATGTAAGTATGCACATTTGACATTTTTACCTTTGTGTACGGTTTGTGGTTGTTTTATGTTTTCAATCAGAATATAATGATCGGGTACAAATGGGCTGATAACGAGACGGAATGGCAGACGAAGGAACGCACATCTGACAACAATTAATTATTGTAGTTTTTTAGTCTGCGTCCCTGTACTGGGCCGTAATAATGATATGTTTTTTGATGTGAAAGAAAAGCTTGTATAATTATATTATGTATCTGATATATGTATCTGATATTGTTGCATAATCAGTTTATGTGATTAACCAATTACCACTGGCTCGTGGTAACCTCCAGTTATGGTATATACGTGTGATAAACAGGGATTAACGTCAGTAAAAAATTAATGCATGGCATGCATATCTTCTCTATCCTATTTAAATGAGACATAGAGAGAGAGAGAGAGAATTTGTATGATCTGTTTATGAGAGTTTGTGTTTCGCCTGTAGAAAGATGACATACTACAACGTAACTGTGGATGGCATCGGGTGCAAGCATTTCATCCTGGACACAGAGAGTCCAATCTCTATGGTTGATATGAAGATGGTTTTACCAATGAACTTGTGGTACACCCCGATGTGGGACGACATTCTGCACAAACCACTATTAGTGCGAGAGCCGTGCAGAGCTTGTGGGGGTGCCCACAGAGGGGCCGCAGTACACCCATATAAAAAAAGACACGTACAAGTGCTCTTCGAGGACGCACTGGGGCAATGTTTCTATAATAAGGTGGATATGAATATTGTATATGACTGGAAATTCCCCAGTGCGTCGGGTGTACTGGGGAGGGATTTCATTGGTAAATTTATTTTCACCCCGCATGTGAAAAAACCTACATTACACCTAAAACGTAAATTCACAGAGCGTTGCCAGCATGTGTGGGGGGTGATTGAAAATTGGGGGTGAAGTGTAAAAAACAAACTTGTAAATATGATAAACTGTAATTGAACATTGGGTTGGATATGTAAATAGACTTTGTAAAAACTTTGTAAACTTTAATTGAACATTTCAAATTGGTTGTATATATCATTTCTATATAAATATTGTACAGGTGTAACATGTATATATTACAGTGTATCCGTATAAAAAAAAAGACACATACAAGTGCTCTTCGAGGACGCACTGGGGAAATGTTTCTATAATAACGTGGATATGAATATTGTATATGACTGGAAATTCCCCAGTGCGTCGGGTGTACTGGGGAGGGATTTTATTGGTAAATTTATCTTCACCCCGCATGTGAAAAGACCTACATTGCACCAAAAATGTAAATTCACAGAACGTTGCCCGGAATTATGGGGGGTGATTGAAAATTTGGGTTAAAGTGTAAAAAAAAAATTATGAACTGTGGTAAACTTTAATTGAAATTGGGTTGGAAATGTAAATAAACTTTGTAAAAACATGGAAAACTGTAATTGAAAATTGGGGTTGATAATACCAAAAACGTATTTAAAATTGGTAAACGTTTCATCTCCTGTACAATGAAACGTTCAATATTTCAAATGTTTTGTATATGTCATATTTTATAGCTTTTTCTGTATATATTGTATACACCAGATCTGTGTATCTGTTATGTTATCAGAATAAAGGTCATTGTATATTTGATACAGGGTATGTTATTTTGTTTACGTGTGTGTAAATGGACAATCCTTTTAACATGTGGTTGATGCTGAAGGAATCCAAAGGGCCGGCGGCGGGCTGGCAGACGCCCTTGGGTTTCTTCACCATCACCACAGATCACCAAGCAAGCAGCAATTATCCAAGACGTCTAAAAGATGACAAGAAAGCTGGAGCCGGTGGGCGGGCGGGCAGATGCTCCGGCTTTCTTGTCATCTCTCAAAAAGAACCCAGAACGAGTGTCGGAGTGATGGTCCCCGCCGCCCTCACCGGCTGAAACCATCGCCGAATGTTCAGGTATGCTGTTTTTTTTTTTTGCAGTGCATGTACGTTTTTAATCAGGATATGTAGTCATGTTTGTGTACAAAATATATCTTCTAAGATACGTACAGCGCTGTCGGTGTGTTTCTGTTGTAAAGAAACAGTACTTATGTTTTATCTTAGTTTGTATTGACTTGTCATCTGTTCTCTTCTGTTTACGTATGATGCTATGTCATCACAGGCAACATCACACATACATACCATGTACACCCCCCCCCCCCCCTCTTCTTTTGCCATAACACGTCTCATGTGTATTTCCTTATCATTTCAGAGCGATGGAACAGACTGAACATTCCGACAGTTCGTCCATAGAAGAGGAGGACGTTATATACATCGGCACCGAACGCCAGCGGAACGAGTCTGAAGCGTTAAGCATCAGAGGCTTGTTTCTGAACTACATGGAGGTTGAAGATGCTCTGAGCCTCCGTGTTGATCTCCTCGCTTTAGCCACAGACGTCAATCTGATAGATCTGCCTACGCTGCTGCCACACAGGGATGACCTCAAGTACGTGCAGTCGTATAGGGAAAGTGGAAAATCGGAAGCGCGCTCCATTACCACTGCTTTATACGTGAACTGTTCTTTGTTCAATGTAAACATATTGGAGCTATACCACAGGCTCTTCCAAAGAGGCATGTCCGACGCATGTGCCCTGTTAAGCGAGGTATTTGAAATCGGCATATTACAAGACTGTTTCAACAATGTGGTCCCGCACCGTTACTACCCGATCGTGTTGGTGTCTGATGACGATGAACACATCATGCGGTTTACACAGTGTGAAGAAGAACAATTCATGCCGGGAGACGGATACAATGACGTAACACGTCCTGAGCCGCATGCGCAGCAAGAAGGAGGGGCGGAAAATGCAGACCAAGCGGACCAGGGTGAGGAAGGTTTGGATGCGCGGGAGGTTTCAACAGAATGTGAATACCAACGCGTACGTGAGGCTGTTTTAGCGTATATCGAGAAAGACGTTTGGTATGAGCCGGAGTTCAGGATCGCATACACCCTGTTTGATGCCACGCAATGGGACAGCTTGGTGGCCGACCTTGTCGGAAGTATACGTTTAACTAGGCTTTTAATGAAATTACTAAAAAAACACGGTATGATAGACGCCTCCTTGAGCAAAACTGAAGTCGAAGACATCTATAAGAAACAGGACGTCCGACGCGTGCTCGGTCATATCTATCGCCCTGGGGAGACAACACGGAGGAAAGCATTTAAACGCCTGTTACTCCTGAGGTTTTGCGTCCAGGTGGCGAGGCAGACAGATGCCGATAGGTGTCTCCGGGATTTCCTGCCGGCAGAGATGGACTTTAATCAACCAGGTCGTGTTTCAGGGATCACCGGTTCACATAAATGCAACGTAGCGTTGCATCCTGACATGAATTGGAATGGCCGCTTTCCCAGGAGAAAAAGGCGATATACCACAAGGCCGTCATCACCCGCCCCGTCTTCGACCTCGTCACAATCGCGTACTGAGAGCCCGTTTGATGCAGGTCGGGAATTATTGCAGTTGATGAATTCCATAACAGCAACCAACCCGCCCCAAAATGTCGCTGACGACACAGACGCCTCTGATCCATTGACTTCTGAACGTCGACCTCCCGTGGACCCTGCGCCTTCATCGGAACATGATACATCAACCCAGGGAGGTCAGACCCGATCTGATAACATTTTGCCTGCACCCAAAAGGTTAAAGCTTCGACACGTCAGGACGGGCGCCACCGAAGCAGCGATGTTTCCTCCATATACGGGTGGCAATGCGGAAACAGTTTCGGCAGCACCTGACACATCAATCCGTTCGGCGACAGTTTCTACTTGCAGAGGTTCGGCAAACGTTTCAGATCCAGGCGTTGTCGTTTCCAGTGTGGAGGAGCAGCTCGCACACGCTCAGACCATGATTGCCCAGCTTCAAAGTAATGAAAGGGATGCCCAGGAAAGGCTAAGTCGCTTCCGGTGTCCAATTTGTTTGGAGAACACCGTGGACTGTTTCCTAAAAAAATGCGGACACATGTTTTGTCACAGATGTATAATGGCGGTGTTCTCCTACAATGAAAATAGAAACGGCTTTCAAGCGTTGATAAATCGCTTGCGCGACAACATGTTCCGTTCCACGTCCCGTTCCACGTCCCGCGAGGAGGTCCATTGTCCGACATGCAGGGTACCCAACAAACGCACTGATGTGGTGAAGATATACATCTGGTGGGTGGCGTGTCGTTTTGTAAATATGTTTTGACCGTCCATCTGTCTGTATGTGTGTTGGTGTTAATATACTTGTTGTATATTGATATATATATATAAATATATATAAATATATATATATAAACAATATATATATGTTGTAATATGATAGTGTTGTGTCGTTATACATATGTGTTTATTTATTTCAGGGTCAAATGGGACATTCCATCCGAGCATCTGGCAATGTTTCACATGTTTGCATGATTTGCTGCCCCCCCCCCCCACAGGTTTTGTTCTTCTTCTTATACAAGTGTACTTTTACATTATCATTTGCTTATGTTCCAGATGAACCCAAAGGCGATATGCAGGTGTTACATGTCAACGCGAAGAGAGGGGCTGAAAGTATGCATTCGGTTAGATGGCCGAATTGATAAATGCCTTAAAGTGAGACTGGAGCGTATACAGTCACCTTGCCGGATTGACAAATGCCTGAGAGTGAGGCTGGAGCGTGTACGGGCACCTGGTACAAAAAAACACAATCATACACCCGAGCGACAGTTCATGTTCACATCTGATATGCAACGGAAAATTCATCCAAAGCTGCGCTGGAAGCCTGCAGAGTTGTTAGGTTTTCTTATAAACCTGTACCCGTGACCATTTCCACGCACGTTGTACAAACAACATTTTATCGAAAAGGTATATATATATATATTGTGGAACAATTCGCTGTCGTCTGTCACGCTGGCCACGCTTCTGTCTATTGTGGGACAATTCGCTGTGACTACACATGACCTTTATGACATTTGCACGCTTGCCATGTATGTTTATCGATGATATGAAATATATCAGATATATGTAAACCTGTATAAATGTAACATGTTTAAGTGAACGGAATATATTTATGTATACCTGACAACATGTCTCATTATTCATTTCATGTTTCCGTGTGTATGCAGATGTATGTGTGTGCGTTTATGTGTAAAATGTGCTTTGCTTGCGGTGTGTTGGGGTATGTTTTACGATCGCCCTCATCACCTGAAGACATATTAGAAGATTACCAATCCTTTGTGCAGATATATAAATGTAAATTATATGTAAATGTGTGGTTTTGTAAGCTGGTGTACAGTGTACGTTGTTATAGTCCATAGCCTCAGGAAATATGAAAACGTACCCGGCCTTAATATCAGACATTGAACGACACTATCCCTTTGAAAAAAAAATTGTAACACGAGGAAGACAGACATCCAACATACGCCAAAGACAGACATCCAACATACGCTAAAGACAGACATCCAACATACGTGAAAGACATACATCCAACATATGGTTTTCAAACAAAAAATAAAAACATCGGCAAGGGTGTATATACTGCCATCTGGCGGTGACTGTGCTATATAAACAGACACGACACGCCAAGTAGATATAACGCAACAAAAAAGTAATGCCGAGTGGATTGTCTGTTATGAACACGAACAACTGACGTGATAGACAAAACTTACACAAAGAAAATTGTATAGATGACAAACAGACGGAGAAAAATGTATCATGAAGGTGCTGGCGGGATTCGAACCCACAACCCCTGGCTTCGGAAACCAGTGCTCTATCCATTGAGCCACAACACCCACATCAATGTGCTTACACATGACGTAACATGTACATACGGCTGGCTGACGAAACCAGAAGGTTATAAATGTTTATGTTAAAATAACAATCAACTGCGCACATTTCTTACAGCGACAATGTTCCGGATTTGGGAAGACGGGGGGAGAGGGGAAAGGGGGGGGGGGGGGCAAGTGTGAAACGGAAGACGCCGAGAGAAGGAGTTGTTATGTAACAATCATAATCATAAACAACAAACACACCTGCACATTCATGTCCGTTTATTTGAACCTTGCCTGATGTAAGCTGTGTATTCCCCAAGCCAAAAAAAAAAAACGGATCGACATATTCATCTTTCTCCCGCAAACCAGGTGCCGTTTATAACAACGGATACACCCCTCCCTTGTAAAAGGGGCGCTCAATGTCCAACTCTGACCTCCAGTCTGTGAACAAACATGTGACCCGATGTTTGACCTTTGACCACGGTGTAAAATCCACATCTGGCAATATTATCTGCAATTCCGCCATCAGCGACTCCATCAAATGCCAGCGCGCCATTGGCGCATTTGACACGAAATCTGCGAAATCATGAAATGTCTCCACATCGTTGCCGCAATTTACAGGCAGGTACTTCTCCATAAGGGGAGCTATTGCATCCTGTTTGTCCAGTTCGTCATACAGCTGAACAGAACGTTCACACGAGAAAGCGTCTTCAAAACGTTCACTCATGTCATATGTTGTTTCCAATGAACAGTCACAGCAGTGGCCATCCACGCCTTTACAATCACTGTCACAATCGCACGTCACGTGAAGCAAGCACTTGCATTTATCACAGTATACATCGTTGCTACTTTGACCTTGACCTTTTGTGACACATGCATCCATGGTTCCTTCGTCCATGAGTCCGTCACACAGCCCCATACACAAGTATCTATCATCAGTACAAATAGATACACGTTCACATCGTCACGTCGCTTCATCGTATTTATCATCATTGCAGTGAGAAAGTTTGTGTGATATGAGGCGGGCGACCAGTCGGTGAATGCAAGATTGTTATAACGGAAGGGGGCAAAAGGGGTGGAGGGAGGGGGAGGTGGTGGTAGTGGCAGAATCCATATTTTGTGACACGAGGACAACCGTCTCACACATTCATTAACACGTATACGTGTAGACGAGAATGACACATATGTAACATGTACCATAAACGTTTATTTCAGGTTATTACATACCAAGCAGTGGTTTAATCACATGTGCATATATGGTCATGAATGTTCTGTTATCTCCACCAAGCAGAAACGTATCATAACAACCAATTACGAATGTTTATATGAACATTTCCCACATTCCAAGCAGAGGTTTATTCACATGTTCATATAAGGTCACGATTGTTCAGATAACAACGTACGGGTTATTTTTTTCCGGTTACTCTGCAGGAATGTGATGTAATCGGGAAACAAGACCTGCACGCCTGACAAACTGAGACCACGTTCGATTGTTCCACCTATCTGTCCGTATCCTGCCTCGTGAAAGATAACCGCCAGTTTGTTCCAGTACCACAGCGGAAGTTTTTCAAGGTAAGTCAAAAAAGTCAAGCGCCTTTTACACGCTAATCCGGTGATGAGAAACAGTTTATCCCTTTGAAACTGGTTCATTATATGCAAGTCTACGCACAAACGCGTAACGACACAGGACTCGTCCATGCACAGGATGTCATCCCGGATAAACAGGGGACGTATATATACAGCCATGAGGACACCAAGGTCTTTCTCGCCGCCTGTGGATGCTCTTGGACATGCATGTGTACCGTCGGGAATGAAAGAATGCCTCCAGCCGAGACAGTTTTTTACTGTAAGCAGGATCTTGTACTGTTTTATTCATCTTATGATCCGCAGTCGGGGCCCGCGGCAGGCTCTGTATGGCGTGTCGCATGACCACGTTCCAAAAAAAATAATACACCTGCGATTCACCGGTTTTGCAAAATAGCTTCATGGCCTCGTCCATTTTTTCTAAAGGGAACTGCCCTGCCAGATGACTAAGCAGCATGACGCCGCGTACTTTGGCACGTTTTTCTTGCATGATGTTTTCAAACATCGTACGATCAAGGAAACCGAGCTGCAACATTATATTCCAAAGGGGGGATGTCACCTTCGTGTGGATTTTCTGAGCCAGTGTGGGTATCTGACGTCCCATGTACCTCATTACAGCTTCGTTGTTCGCATACACCTCAGACCGGATATGGGCCATCTGTGACAGAACAGAGAGAGAGAGATAGAGATAGAGAAATTACAGACAGGGTATCATGTAAAAATGACCATCCGACCTTGCACGCCAACATTTCAAACCCTGCGTACAGGCACATCCATACCGCAGTTTCGCCGGCAAAACTCCGATTCTTGCATGCGATACATAAAAAAGGAGACGGTAGTGAAAGTTACATCATTTATTCCGAACTAACTGGTACAAGAATATCTACTGTGCTATCATCCAAACTGTTACAAACAATATATATCAAAAACTGTCTTATAAACTATGAAACCGATATATGTAAGGCATACACGGACAAAATATTTACAGTAGGTACACATTAAATAAAATACATATCAAGTACGATCTATGATAAAAATAAGACAAGTTAACTAAACCATAACATGTACCTTGATTGTACGTACGTGGCATTAACAAATGGGTATTAAAATGCGATCATATAACAAAAGTTCTCTTGGTCAAAGATACCACATATATCCTGTACACCACACAGTGTGTACCGCCCTTCACAGGGGCAAAAAATGTACATTTCTTGGTTGAAATGATTTTCTTTACTTTGTGTTCCTTTTTTTGTTCCTTTTTTTGCCACGCATCTTGCGTTTCTTGATGACGCGACCTGTTTTAACTGTTGTGGTTTTAGGTTGATCCTGCGCAGTAGAAGTCACGCGGCGTTTTTTCTTCCTCGCTATTTTTTCCGCTTTTTCTTCTGCAATACATATGGCCTCATCATTTAACCATTTCAAATAATCCGCGAGCCTGTCCCAGTTCAAGCGGTGGTCCTGCAGAGCTTCATATGGTACCCATTTGGTCGTATTATCCAGTGTGTCAATCATATCAATATAAAGGGTCTCCACCCAATCCATGTACCCTGACAGTTTACATAGAGCTGGGTACACCAGATCCTGGCACGGCATGTCTGTCAGTTCGTCGACGGTTTCATACATCTGCATATACGTATTCCAGTATTCCCTATCGTGCACAAAAACGTCTCTTTCGTTTCGTTCATCCCAGGATTCTTCCTCGAATTGTTTGATGTACCCTGGATACCGCGACATGATATCAACCAACAGCCTCGTCTTTAATGAGAAATCTTTCAAAACCTGGCACTCTCCTTCTTCATCGGGTGATTCTAGTACACGTTTTTCCGCATCATTGGCCAGTTTTAGGAGCGCCTCAGTGTTTTTCTTTAACGCTTTTTTAGCTGACGTTTCGTGCATCAGTCGGTACTTGTTTCGGGTTTCTTCATCCGACGAGTCATCGGATGACGACGAGTCATCCGATATGTCGGAATCTGGGGTGTTGGCTTTTACTTGGTAGTTGAGTGAACAGTCTTGGTGGTCTGGGTCGTCCGTTTGATGGCGCGGGGCGTCCACCATGTCAGTCATTGTTTGGTCGCACACTTCTGTCGTTTCCATTTTCGTAACGGGCGTGCTGTAATATACACAAACGCATTAAGGGCAGGGTATCAGGAAAATGACAATCCAAGCTAGCACGCCAACATTCAAACTTTCTGCACAGTGAAACATTCATACCACAGTTTCGCCGGCAAAACTCCGATTCCTACATGCGATACATGAAAACGGAGACGGTAGTGAAAGTTACATCATTTATTCCGAACTAAACTGTTACAAACAATATATATCAAAAACTGTCTCATAAACTATGAAACCGATATATGTAAGGCATACACGGACAAAATATTTACAAAAGGTACACATTAAACAAAATACATATTACGTGCGATCTATGATAAAAATAACACACACAATCTCAGTTAACAAAAACCATAACATGTACCTTGATTACACGTACGTGGCATAAAAAAATGGATATTAAAATGCGATTATATAACAAAAGTTCTCTTGGTCAAAGATGCCACATATATATCCTGTACTCCACACAGCGTGTACCGCCGTTCACAAGGGTCTAGTTGACGCGACCTGTTTTAACTGTTTTGGTTTTAGGTTGATCCTGCGCGGTAGAAGTCACGCAGCGTTTTTTCGCTATTTTTTCCGCTTTTTCTTTTGCGATACATATGGCCTCATTATTTAACCATTTCAAATAACACGCGAGCCTGTCCCAGATTATGCTGTGGTCATGCACCACATAATATGGTATCCTTTTGGTCGTACGTTCCAGTGTGTCAATCATATAATTATAAAGGGTCTCCACCCAATACATGTACCCAGACAGTTTCAGCAGAGCTGGGTACACCAGATCCTGGCACGGCATGTTTGTCAGTTCGTCGACGGTTTCAGACATCTGCTTAAACGTACCCCAGTATTCTCTATCGTTCACGGAGACTTCACTTTCGTTTCGCCCATGACAGGATTCTTCCTCGAATTGTTTGATGTACCCTGGGTACCGCGACATGATATCAACCAACAACCTCATCTTTAATGAGAAATCCATCAAAACCTGGCACTCTCCTTCTTCATCGGGTGATTCTTGTACACGTTTGTCCGCACCATTGGCCAGTTGTAGTAGCGCCTCAGTGTTGTCCTTTAACGCTCTTCTGGCTGACGTTTCGATAATCTGTCCCCACAGATTTCGGGTTTCTTCATCCGACGAGTCATCGGATGACGACGAGTCATCCGATATGTCGGAATCTGGGGTGTTGGCTTTTCCTTGGTAGTTGAGTGAACAGTCTTGGTTGTCAGGGTCGTCCGTTTGATGGCTCGGGGCGTCCACCATGTCAGTCATTGTTTGGTCGCACACTTCTGGCGTTTCCATTTGTAACGGGCGTGCTGCAATATACACAAAACGCATTAAGGGCAGGGTATCAGGAAAATGACAATCCAAGCTAGCACGCCAACATTCAAACTCTCTGTACAGTGAAACATCCATACCCCTGTTTCGCTGGCAAATCTCCGATGCTTGCCTGCGATACATTAAAACGGAGACGGAAATGAAAGTTACATCATTTATTCCGACTAAATGTTACAAAGAATGTTTATGCCGATGGTTATAAAAATTAACAAACAGTCTCATCATCACCTAACAAAACATACACCAGAAATCAAATACATCACAAAATTATATGTTACATTTTTTTGGTGGTTATATGAATATCAAACAACCTAACGCTTACATTATACATCAAACCTACTTCTATGAGGCACATATTGTTAAAATATTTACATCAGGTACACACATGTAACTGTACGAAATATGTTGATAATACAACAAAATATATGTAAGCAAAATATTATATGTAAACAAAACTGTAGCAGACTCTTGGATTACAGGTACGTAGCAGTAAATATGGACAAAAAAAGAAAGAATTACATTACAAAACAGTTCTGTACAAAGGTATTTATGCATCGGGCAGTCTTGGTGTGAAAAAGTTGGCTACATATTCACATCAGACCACACACTGAGTTCTGTCGTTTACGATCACGCATACTTTGTTTCCTTGCACGAGCAGCGGCATCTCGACCTCGACGTTTCTGTATCTCACACCATAAACCATCCTTACATTTACGCAGCATGTTGCACTTATACAATATTTTCTGCAGATCTCTTTGAGTATTCCGATTGTGTTGCAGCTCCTTTATTAAACAATTGTATTTCTGCTGTACACGGGTAAAGTACCGATGCAATAGCAGCAATGCAGCGACCACGAAGCCATCGCAACGTGCGTCTTGCTTGTACAGTCTTCCAGAAATATAATTAAACAGCGTGTGATATGTGGCCTTAAACCAGCATCTATCGCTGAGGTACAAATCAGGGAGGCCGTGAAGTCCTGTCGTGTCGAAGATACGCACGTACACCTCTAACATTAATGCAACACGGCAGCAATCAAACATGTACATCTTATGTATAGCTGATGTAGACCTTTTGGCACGTCTTTCGTAGATATCCGCCAGCCGTCTCAACTGTCGGCAGACCCGTCTATCAAATATATCCTGTATGTCCGTCATCGTGCCAACACAAGCTGCAAACAGATACGATACCATTTACTGATAATGTCAATGTATACAACAAAATCACGAGAGCAAAGGAAATATTTGTACATGTCTTTGTTGAAATATGTCTTTGTTGATGAAAGTTTTTCTTTTGTTTACTTTTTGTTATTTTTTCGGCCACGCCTCTTGCGTTTCTTGTTGACGCGACCTGTTTGAACTGTTTTGGTTTTGGATTGATCCTGCACGGTAGACGTCACGCGGCGTTTTTTCTTTCTCGATTGTTTAACCATTGCCTCTTGTACCTCATCTGATACCTCATGATCTAACCATGACTGACATCGCTCGAGTTTTTCCCAGTTCCAACTGTGGTACTCCCGCACAAAACACGGTGCCACTAGTACCACAGGAAGTTCCCCTTCGGGTATGCAGTCACGCAGCCTGTCCTGCATGTCTGTGTAAAGGATCAGGATCGCCTCTATGTAAAAAGATAATATACCGAATGCATCATACACCAGATCCTGACACGGCGTTTTTCTCATTGCGTCGATGATAGCTTTCATTCTCTTGTACGTCAGTTTGTATGCACCGTCTTTCACGACGCGTTTCCCATCTGTTGGTCCAACCATGGCATCTGCCTCAAACTTTTGTATATGTCCAGGGAACTTTGATATTACATCAATAAGATTTTTGGTCTTATCAGCAAAATCCTTTAAACCCCTACACTCTTCCCTACACTCTTCATCATCATCAGGCGATTCTATGATTCGCTTTTCGGCAATGTCTACCAGATCCTTGAGTTCTTGTATGCGGTCCTCCATTTCTTTTTGGACCCACATTTCGTGCTTCTGCCGGAAACTCATTGGAGGGTCCTGATTGGCTGGGTCGTCCCCTGGAGGGTCAATTTTCTGTTCCTCTTGTGTTTGGCCGATAATTAGACTGTCCTGGTTGGCCTGCCCATTAATTGGAGGGTCCGAGGCGCTAATCTTTTTGGGGCTCATCTCTCCGCTAACTTCTGTCGTTTCCATTATCGTATCGGGTGTGCTGTAATAATCCATAAACGCCATTAAGGGAAGGGTAGCAGGAAAAATACCATCCAACTTAGCATGCCAACATTCAAACTCTCAGCACAGTGAAACAACCATATCACGTGATTCATGAAAAAAACTAAAAGACATTAATACAACTTACAATCATTTATTCTGATGAGATAATACAAAACTTGAATAATACAAGATACGACAATCACGTATTCTAATTGAGGGAATACGGGGATATTAAGATCGATATACTGATCACACTATCTACTGTCACTTACAAAAACCAAACATCTGCAATGGGTAAATATATTGGCATATTTACATGTTTATCCACAAGTCCGTTCAGCCATAAGTCCTTTTGTAAACATAACACTGTTACTTTCTTCCATTTTCGTCCGCTGCAGCCTTCTTCTCTAACCATAAAGCCCAACCTAATATTAACACCCCCTGTGCGAACTCCTCCCAATGGTGATGGTGCCACATCATTTCAGATGGTATCGACTTACAGTGAACCATGCTCCTACGTATGTAAAGGGTCCTGACCCATAACATGTACGCCGACAATTGACATAAGGCCAGCCACAATATATCACTGCATGACCTGCGACGCATTACGCCGACGACGGAATACATCTTCTTGAACGTCTTCACGTATCCGCCATCTACTACGAAGCCGTTATGTTCTTGTTGTCCATCCCTTGCCTCGAAGTTTTGAATGTACCCAGGGATCTGAGATATTACGGCAATCAGATCCTTGATGTATGTAGCGAACTCTTTTAAAGCCATACCCTCATCTTCATCATCGGATGATCGCTGTTCTGTATCCTTGACCAGTTTCGATGATCGCTCTTCCGCCTCCTTGGCCAGTTTCGCCATGTCGTCTAACATTTGTTTGCCCACTATTTCATGTTTCTCTGGGTCGTATTCATCTGGGGAGTCATTCACGTTCATTCTTAATGAGTTCATCTTTTCGCAAATGTCTGTAGTTTCTATGAATGTATCGCGCGTGCTGCAATAATTATAACGCGACCTGAGTAATGATGACACATATAACCCCTATGTAACAAATACAAAACCAATGTCACTGTCTATTACGTCGAGTCACAGTATTCATTGGTTCACGTCGTGCCGGCCATGATTATTGGATACATGTAACAAAGTCCGGATATGTCTGCCACAAATCAGCCAGCAAGCACTGTGTCATCTGGTTCATTTCTTGGCATTGCAGTTTATGCTCATCAACGACACATACTAATGTTTGCATGTTTTCTATAACGAGTACGTATCTCCGGTGTACAGCGCACAACCGCTTATACACCGCCCAAAGTGCTTTCACAACAAGCTCAGAACATGACAACGATAGCACGTTATTTGCGATACACGACAGGTCCGCAAGTATTTGATCCATATCCATATTTTCACACGGATACGTTTGGTATGATATGACACACCCCAACAATTGATCAAAGCACTGTTGGAACATAGAAATACATTCTACATATTGCTTTAACGTCGTGTCATTGTCGCTGTTTGGAGTAATACGTAGACACGTTTCTGCAGTTAATTTCAACTTTCCAAGTACATCTTCCACAAGAATATCGTTGTGTTCCATTGTCAGAACTACAATTACATACAAACGACATCATCACGACCGTCCTGCACAATTGTCCATGTGTTATGTCTATATCGTGTTGATGACCGATATTTACATTCAGTTGTAGGATGCTGAATCTCTTGTTTTACTTGATGCAGGTACGTGTAGTAACACGTCAATATTCCGCCGCCGTGTAAATTATACTGTGCATGATTACTTAGTAACAGGATGTCGTTCGATTACCGTCACCATATAAATATGACTGAGTATTATTATAGTACTATTAATATTTGTTTGTCAACATTATTTACAAACTGTCAGAAATGCGGTCTGTACAATAAGATTTCATAAACAATATTGTACTCACATTTAGCTGTGATATCCGGAACGATTTGTGTCTCTCTTCTTTATATGTCTTCGCTTTGCTCTGCAATAAAACAACAACACCGTAAGAACACACAGTCACCATTGATAATCTACAACAGGAAACGACAACCACATATGGTGAATGCCAGTATCCCTATCACAAACCATATTCAAATCATTACATTTATCAACTGCCCCCTGAAAT
Source organism: Sipunculus nudus (assembly GCA_026874595.1). Taxonomy (NCBI): domain Eukaryota; kingdom Metazoa; phylum Annelida; class Sipuncula; order Golfingiida; family Sipunculidae; genus Sipunculus; species Sipunculus nudus. Next base: position 35,383,233 of record CM049318.1, read on the forward strand.
ATAAATGACAAGGTACTCTTCCAATGCTAGTCAGCACAAACAAAACGATAACAATAAAAAAAATATATAAAGCAACAACTTAACAGCAACTGCAACTCAACAGGCATCAAGGCGTGTGCCTCACTGACCTGCCAGCATCGATTGGAAATATGCGCCGACAAACGTGTTAACCAGGAAATGAAACAGCATTATGTGGGTTTCTCTGTCCGGCCGGTTCCGGTTAAGAATGTTCCTGATGAACACAAAGATGTGATCTCCTGTCTGCCTGGGGTTACTGTTCGGGGTAGGGTCGAACACGTGTGACGTGTAAGGGAATAATGACATGAATAATGTCACAGTTGTCGTCAGTAGCTGGCGCATCTGGTCCGACATCTGAACATTCCCTTGAATCATACGTTCCAGGTACGTTTCTGGCCTGTACGGCACCAGAGGCAGGTTTCGGCGAAAGTTCACCGGTAAACCGTCAACATGCTGTTGCACATTATACTGCGCACCCACGGGCAACAAAGGCGACCACTGGCCTTGTAAGGTACCCGGAACATAGTTGCCTTGGGGTCGGGCCGGTGCGCCGTTCGGGGGCTGTGCCACTACAACCAAAGGCAACACTGGTTTTACAAAAACCGTTGTCATATATCACATATGACATTGCCGAACAGTTGGATCAGAATGTACATCAATAAGAGATGAACACCTTTTACTGTGAACTAAATGTGTTGAACGATAAAATAAATGTACTCACTTTTGATTTCTTGCTCGCTTTCTGTTGTGAATATTCTCTTTATTCTTCACTCGCTTCTTCTGTCTATCCTTCACGCCTGTAAATTGCTTCAGTGAAGTCCTATACTGCTTCTATACTAGTATCCGTGTGCTACGGTATAAGTCCCTTGCTGCTGTTCACTTGCAGTGGTATGTCTCTAAGCGAGAGTGATTGCACTGTTGCGAGTAGGGTCCTTATATACACAATTTAGCTTGTGACGTCACACATACAAAGAGCCAGAGTGACATCCGGTGAAACCCTAAATGGTTCCGGAATGTGCACAGACCTACGTATTATTGTGTTTGTTGATATTATATAAATATATGAATATATATATCGGCATGTCTGGTCGGTAAGTGGTTCACGTGACAAAGAGGTAACGTGTATGTCTACTTCGGATGTACAACACGTGGTATCATAAGAAGCATGCTTTCAGAGCTTCAGTACGCCAGGCAGAACAGACATTATGACCAATGCTCATATGTCTTTGATTCCCGTTTGAATGAAGGTTTATAAGTGTACATGTCTTCAGACACATCATGACATGTGGTCGTCTACCCATCAAAAATATGAACGGACATGTTTCGCAGACGGATGCCGGTACCAAGCTCATAATAAAACCCACTTCTATCAGTCGAGGGATGCAGCCGGCGTGTGTGTGGATTTCTTAATGGGCTCACAGCCACACATAACAGTCAAGGATGAATAACAAATTTTATAATGGACACATATCCTGAGCTGCGACGTACATCAGATGCAACATGAGTGCAGCACACGTCTTGGTAGCAAACACCCCCCCCCCTCTTTTTTTTCGCTGTTTGTCAAGCTTTCTCATAAATCTCGATCATTAGTAACACGTACATGTCTTTGGTGTCTAAGTGCATTTGATATAGCCAAACGTCAATGAACGAACGTGTTTGGCAAGTTAAAGCACACAGAAGGCCTAACTGTCGCACGTCTAATACTGAGATTTCCAATTCAATATATTTGTCAATATGCGTCGCGTGTTATCTCCGCTCACGTGTTTCTCTGCGTGTTCTGGCAGCGTCAGCTGACCTCATACGTTCTCATAATATACACCTTCACCTGTAATAAAAGAAACACTCGGTCATACGTTATCTTTACTCATATAACACTCTGTAAAGTTTTATCAATAATATACTTCATAACAAAATGTGCACACGTATGATCACGGCTTGCTAAAGTCATACCCTTCTTATATCAGTACTGGCACATCTTTTTGTTCTATGGAAACTGTGGAAAAGCTCGATAATATGGCATGTACAAACCTTTTATGCATCCGATACATGTTGCACGATGGTTGCTTGCGAATGCTTCCACCTGACGGATACCGATTACCTCCCGGCGTATCAGTCCTGTGCAACACATACTCTTTTCGTCCCACGCGACCATCGCGTATGCATTCGACCTCGTCCGGCCAGTCCCTTTTGCACTTTTTGATTATATTCATATAAACAGATAGTCCCCGAGGACAACCAAAACCAGATCTGTATTGGTCGAACAGCTCGACCGTTTTCACTACGCTCGCTACATACAGCTCAGGGTTCATCACTTCACTCGGAGAGAACGTTGCAGCGGTTTTAACGATATGTACCCTGTCCCACAGACTAACGTCTTTTCCGGGAGCCAATGTGCTGTAAAATCGCACGTATGGGTCAATTCTGGTATGCCTCGACATGATTTTTTGTCCCAAGCTGACATCCCAGACATGATGCACGTTTGCAGCCCAGTCAATCGATGTGGGAGGTTCCCCAGAAATACGCACGTCATTATCTTGAGGGTCGTGCAGGGTTGCGATCAGTGTGACAGGGTGGTCTCCGTCCAAACTCCGTTTCATCTTTACACCACCTGGCGGTGTACCTCTCCACTCGTACTTTTCAAGTACGGTAGTTCCGCGTCTGAGGCCCTCGGGATAACTGGCATCTGACCAAACGGTGTATTTTCTCCCTGTGGCCCGTTCACGCTCCACCCAACAGTGGCCCAAAGCCCATTTGGGTTCAACTGCTCCGAATACTGCCCGCAGACGCGAACGCTCAGGAAAGCAGGTCATCGCAAAAGACATCAGACCTTCCATGTCCAGGTATTCACAGAAAACCCGCCCTCCCGCGTCCGTGCACTGCACCGGAGCGTCCTGGTAGTACGCCATTGGAGGCTGCCTTTTGAGCCACGACCAAGCAGAATCTCTTTTGACCACCCCTTCCGGATCCCAACCAACGTACACCACGTTTAGTGCCACTGCATAAGGCGTCACGTAAAACGGTCTAAGACTGGCGGGCTCCATTGACGACCTCGATGCGCGAACGGGCACCCACACTAAGGCCAATCCGTGTTCGCATTGGATGTAACGTCCCACCATGAGGTGAACCTCCCCGCCTGCGTGATCGATTTCCTGTCGCCAGTCCCTTATGTCGAAAACAAACTGTGAAACTCGTCCTTTGCCGTCCGTGCAAACCCAGTACGTGTTAAACGTGGCGCCGGACAGTTTGAAAAATACAGTCTCGTGGAAGAGTCGGGGGACGCGATCTGACGGGTCAGTGTCAAAAGAGACCACCGCTCCGTCCTTGTGCGCCATCCCGAAATATGTACCCATGATGCCGTCGGGCCCTGTGTCATGAACAGCAAGATCGACCGGAGGCCACATGTCTGACATGTCTGACTCGTGTAATGGCAATACAAAGAAAACTGCAATTAATAAATGGACACGCGTCACAACATTACGTCACATGATCCGCACAAATAATGGACACGGTCGTCCAGTCACTACATCCGTCTATGTACAAAAAAGGTCACTCACGTTTTATTCGACTGGCACGCAATCCGTACGAATGATCAGTGTATGTGTCAATGGGTCCACCCAGTTGCTGTATTCGCTTCGCCAGCATCAGGCAGTGTGCAAGCAACGCTGCCCTGCAGCCCCTTATATACGTTATCTTGTCATGTCACGTGACTGACACATACACTGCTTACATGAGCGTGCGAGCGTAATTCATCCCGTTTTGGTGCACACGTGATTGACACGTTCAGGGAAAACAACATATCTCGTTACAAACTGAGTCACGACACATGGGGTCACGGCGTGTCTACAGTAAAGTTGCGCAATACCATCGAATGTTAATCATACAGCCCGCTTCCTTTACTCTATCATTTGTTTTTAGTGATTTTTTTTCGTAACGATTCCATGTACGGGTATTGGATGTATATATGTATAGTTATATGTATTTACGTAAACATGAGCAGTCTGTATGTGGCAACGTGTATGACACATAACATCTAAAAAAAAACCACCTGACAATACAGCAGTCCTGCATCACACACATCAGGAAACACTCACGCAGACAGCCCCTGTCACGCTCAGACGTACCAGCACAGTCACGAGACGTGAACCTGTTACACCAAGAGTAAAATAACACAAACGCTATGCCTTTTCTAGTTACACAGACGTTTATTGAATGTACAGAAAGTGATGACATATGATATGTCATGTACAATATATATATAATATATGTATATATGAAATATATGTGCATATATAATATATGTATATATGAAATATATGGGTATATATAATATATGTATATATGAAACGAAACCAGATATGGAAGATATATAGCTTATACATGCATATCTACACAGCATATGTCAGTCAGAATCATATACATCAGTATGCGCCGTCTGAATAAATCAATCAAACAAATAAAACATATGATACAAGTACGTGCTTATACAAGTGGTACTGCTTTGCATTTGTGCAGATTCCCGGCAGAGAACGTCGACAGAGGAAAAAAGCTTCCAACATCATGTGCAGCACATATATCGTTAACTTATATGGAAAAAAAAAATGAAATAAGGAATCCAAGTTGAAAACATTAGACATTAACACCTATATATATGTATATACATCTTTCTATCTACAGATATCTGTCAATCATATATTTACATTCATGAACGTCAACCCATAAACATAAGCAGGTACATGTTACCACATCGCATATTCTATATAGAAACTGTGATGTCCCTTAACAAAACAGAACGAGGTATAATAATGTATAGATATGTGGCAGTAACGAAAATGTTAAACATACCACTCGTATTAACTAAAGAGGAAAGGGGTTTACAGAACAACGGATTCACCGTTTAGCGATAAGACATATATGATAAACATACAAACAAAAGAACGTAATTTGAAATAAAAGCAAAATAATCTGTGGCACGTGTGATCCTTGTTAGGGATGGATGAGACTATTATTCGTCTGACCTCTACCCGTGTGACCTTTCTGGCATGGGTGTCCCTCAATATAGATAAAATCTACGCCAGCAGAGCTCACAGGGTCATTGAAGTACACAAGCTCCCCTACCACGGCAAGGTTATAGTCTCGGCAGGGGAGTAATATGTTTTATTGTTATCACAAAAGATACATGACAGAAAAAAACGAAGCGCAGGTTTGACCGTGTCAGTCTGATGAGAACAAGGGACATAGGCACAGCAGATACTGGGCCCATCATATATACATACAGGGAAAACTATGTATGGGTAAGCAATATTAGCAAATAGAAAGGATGGAAGGGTTCACAAAAGAGTTGTAAACAAAAATATAAAAAATGGTGAGTACCAGATTACAAAACAAAGCATTATATTGCTCCAAACACAGGAAAGGGATTGGGAATAAACAACTGATAGGCAACAAGAGTATAAGTTGAGAAAACAATTCTTTGGTAAGTAAAAAATTATGCATGACCTGAACCATGAGAAACGTGTAATGGGTATGTAAGACCAAGAGACAGGCTGGAAGTATTATCATAACTATAACGGAACGACAGCCCACGAACATACACCTTTCAAGGTAAGCATGACGGAAGGCAAAATGGAAAAGGGCACGCAAGGACAAAATGTTTGGTAAGAAACAAATATCAGCTGGAAGGATTTGGCGATCATTACAGAAGGCTTTAAAAAAGACAACGACATATCTACCCACAGATTGTGCGTCGGACACATATATGACCAAACAAAAGAGGTCCGTTTTATAGGACGACGGATGATGTTCACGGATAGCATTCAAAGCAGCACATTGCCCATGAAAAGGAAAAGTAATATGATAGCAACATGCCAACAGATCTGAAAATAAAATCGGGTAAGTAATACTCTATGAGGTAAAGACAAAATCTGATGGCGCCATGTTACATACGTAAATGTAGTGTTTAGGGTTCGGGGTAATTATGTGTGGATGTACTGAATGCACTATATATAATATATATATATATATATATATATATATTTATATATGTATATATATTTATATATACAGAGAAACAAACTGCTTGGGAACAAGAGAAACAGGCATCAGCGACCTTCGTTAGCTGATGGATGTTTAATACCTGCAACAACATGCAGCGGCCTTCTAACATGGAGATTATCTTATATGACTGTGTGGAAGATACCTGACGGTCTTTGCAGAAAGTATCACAAACATGCAACTGGGAAATAAATCGACTTTTTTTATGTTGAATGTAAAGAATTATGTAGTGTGTGCTAAGAAGGACACTCTCACGGTGCTAATGCCGATCGTTACCAGATTCTTTTACTACATTATAACAACTGGAGGAGAGCGTGTCAGAACTGTAACATTGCTGCATTATGGGAAGAACCAATACCACCTGTATTTTGCACCGCGTGCCGGTCAACACAACAATTACAGAAGAACCTATAACACCCTAAACAATTTGGCTTGGAAGGAGAAGCAAAAAGGCCTACACGCGAAAGGGGATGGAAGAGCAATCACTGTGACTGGCAGACAGTTGGATTCAGTGAAGCAACAAAGGATAAACAGTGAACCAACATGGAAGGTAGCTGTGAGATGGACAAGGTACAGGCTGTAAGAGACCCGGAGGACCTGAGCTATGCCAACACGCCCTCAGAAGAAAAACTGCCAATTTCTCATGCGTTCCGTTATATTCGTATCCAACAATACCAAGATATCTGAGAACGGAACAGATATTATCGCTTACGAGAGAAGCAGATGAAAGGAACAACAGCAGCAACAACATCGTTAGCGATTCACATACATGAGGGAGTAAACAAAACACATAATAGTTTTTTTTGTATCAAACATTTCCAGGGAGGAAACCTTGAAAACACAAGGAAGAAACACAGTTCAAGGGAAAGTTGGGCGAAGGAGACAATGGGAAAGAAAACAAAGAGGCACAGGTGTGTGTCCAGACAAGTAGGATCATAAAAAACGGAGACGCTTTCTACCAACTCGTTAAGCGGCGGTGAAATGTGAGAGGAAGTGCAGATTGAACTTTGCAATTGGTATTTTCTATTAACATCAGGATATATATATATTTATATACATGAACATATTTATATATACATACTTTACATAAGCATATATACACAGTTGTATTTGGTAATAATTTAACTAGAGTTGTCCGGAATATCGAGTTTTTAACATAACGAGTTTCCACCGTATTATATTTGTGTATATATATAAAAGAGATCGATACATAAAGTATCGAGTGACTGTAATACCGGAACCGATTATCCTATTCCCAATACCGATAAAAGCATCCTTTGTAAATTAAAATAAATAACACCAGCAAGAAATAAGCCACAGGACAGTGACGATTATGTGACATAATCATCCAGTGAAGAAGACGTAGAAGGGTAAAGGATGAATTACAATGTTGCGGGGAGGAAGAAGACAAAAAACACTAGTGCCGACGGAATATGATCAACTGGCTTCATGAAACGATTTTTAGTTGGTTTCAGGAGCTCTCATCGAAAACCTAGTACTTGATGAAGTCTCGATAAGTGGGATGGAGAATACAATAACCAGCCTTTGAGAACTGGACATTTATTGGAAGCATATATGGAACACCGTGTCAGTCGAATAGAAGATGGATTAAAAAGGACTTACGAAATCCTGCGACACACATTGTGACAAACATAGGAGAAAAACCATCAAAGTGCGGATCATAAGGGAAGACAGAAAAGAAAAGTCAAACCACACGTGCAGTTACGACAACCGTTCGGTAATCGACAATTACTGTCGGTTTATATTGAGAAGGGGACCTTTTCACATATCGTCATCTTGAGAAGGGATATTCCTCATAGCGTCAACATCCAAGGCAAAACAGAAAAGGAAGACCGGCTCGTCCCTAAAATCAATTTATATTGAGAGTGAGACCAAGAACATACACAGCATGACATTTAAAAAAATACTCTGAGCAAAATAATGTTGCGATTAGTTAAGGTCATCGCAGAGTCCAACCTGCAGTACCATGGGAGAAATTGTAAGTATAATCAAACAAATCAGTACACACGACCCGGTAAATCATACGAACGATATCACGACCCAACATGCAGGACGCTAACAATGAAAAAGTTTTACGTGGGGTAAGTAAAATAAGGCAACAAATTGCAAGTACCATAACTGAAACAGAAGAAACCAACTGTCCGGGACATTGCCTTAAAAAATAAAAAGAATATGAAACCGAACTGGGGAGAAAGGGAACGTACCAACAATCGCTTTGTTTATATACGTCATTGAAGAGATCGAGAAGTGCAAGCAGATCAGAACACTAACACAGAACCAGCATGCAGCGAAAGGAACCACGCAATAAAAAGGAAGAGAAACTGTCATAACATTAAGTGTAGGTAAGAAACGTCGTCTGTAAGAGGTGGGAAAATCGGGAACAATAACAGGGGATACACATTATACAATGTCGCAAATAAAGATGTGGGGATCACTAACCCTCACACAAGAAAACAGTATATATATTCAGGGCTCGACATTAACTTTTGAAAGTATTTGCCTGACCGGGTAAGTAACATCTAGCTATTACTTGCCCTACATGAATGTTTACTTGCCTTACAAATATGAATGATTGTATCGAAAAACACAAAGACGTTTTTGCATGCCTTAGGTAAAGTTTTTCTGTTGGACCGATTGGTCCAGTCGGGCAAGTAGGAGGGGACTTCTAGTTGCCTTACCACTATTTTAGGAACTTTTACTGTCCCCGTGCAAGCGGTTAACCGTAAATGGCGAGCACTGAGATATGACATGTGTGTGTGTGTATATATATAGAGATATATATAAATATGTGTGTGTGTGTGTGTAATATACAAATGCCTAGGAGGTATGTTTGCAATAGTAAGATCAAATCGACAAGAGGAACATGTGGAGAAACTGGCTAAAGATGACCTGTAAGTAAATGCCTTGGGAATCTACAGGTAAGGCGTCACACAAGGAACAATCCATCTATACGTGTAAAAAATGTATATGGATATCATTGACCCTATGAAAGGATATGAAGAAACAAGAGTGGATGGAAGAGGAATTTAACAAGAGAAAACCCAACAAGAGGTAAGAGGAAGGAATGTCAAACAGGCAACATAACGTGAAGTCGGAGAACGATGTACGGTACGTCATATCACGATAACGCATCCTGATGAAAGCCCGTAACATATATGATCTGTAGATATATATATATATTGTATCTATATGTACAGTTATTTACACTTTTACACTTAACACACAATTATTTCCTATGTGTCGGGACAAGAAAATGGTCGTAATGGTTCAATTACGTAATTGCGGGATGGTTACAAGACGGAGTTCCACTGTATATATGTATATATATATATATAAATGTGCATGTCTCTATGAACTGCTGGCATGTTTCATCGCACAAGGGAATGGACAGAGCTACAGGTAAGTATCGTAAGAGGTGTGACAGTAGATCAGCAGATATTTAAAACATTGCTGACAAATACTTAGATACCAGTTATCAGCAAAAAAAAAACAAGTTTTAGGATTATGACGAAATAAAACGGTACGTATGAGAATATCACGACCATACATACAGGTCGCTTACAAGAAATAACATAAGATTACATGCCACGCTTTACATGATATGTCAATAAGGAACTATCTGTACCAAAAACTGTAGTTCTACCATATAAATATCTGATTAACAGAAAGGGTGCATATACGGTAGTGTTTTACTGAACACATTTGTGTTCCTTCATTAAATTAGAAATATTAACCTATATCACAAAACTAACATACTGATATCGATACTTTATCAATTTTTGCAAACAGGTAATTCAACAAGGACAAGTATACACAGTCGACACAAAAATATGTTATAATACAGAAAGAATGTTATACTTCGAGCATTAAAGTATATACAAAAAAGTATATCCGCTATAATACAAACATATGGATATACAACAAGAGATCTGATATCGATCGCAATGATATAGCGGATGCGTGTGATATGGATACTTGCACATATATTATATATATTATATATATATATATATATGTGTGTGTATGTGTATGTGTGTGTATTATGGATGCGTGTTTTATTTGAATACTGTCGGCATGCTAGAACAAATAACAAAATATGCAGCGTATACCTGTAGCACTATTACATTGCATACAGACACCAGGAGAGTCATAAATGCCTCTGCATCAGGATGAAGAAGTCTGTATCACATCTTTTTGGCTGGAGATCACATCATCGGACGTCATCGAACCGTCCAGCGAAGTGTCCTTAGGCTATCACACGTCAGAGCGATGTGGTTATCATCACCGTGTCCGAGCGATGTGGTCATCATGGCCGTGTCCGAGCGATGTGGTCATCATGACCGTGTCCGAGCGATGTGGTTATCATCACAATGTCCGAGCGATATGGTGGTCATGTAACAGATTATTACATGACACATTACATATGTTTGATGTAACGGTTTTCACCAAATGAAAATCTTCTGGTTTGTTGTATAATTATGAATAGTCCGCTGAACAGTGTCATATTAGATATTTCATATAATGGTACGTGTCTGGTTCTTCACTGTTTCACAACAAAAAAGATATCGACCGGGTCTATTGTCACTAAACAATCTTACAGGAAGGCGCCGTATATATGCAACAATTCCTGAAAGGGCAGTCTTTATAGTCTATTTCACATCTGGCACTCTACTGTTATCACAGAAACAGACACCGGTTAAATGTTCGTTGTATTATCAGATGATACCAGAATTCAAACAATAACGTCTCAAATCACAGTTTGCAGCACATTTAGATACGACTGTTCAGTTAATGCGTTCAACTCACCATACCATTTATGGCACAAGCTCTTAACTGAAAGTCCATCCAGCCAGCCAGTTCCAAAAGTATACTGATATTTGACGACGTGTTGTCTGTACAAAATTCAAATCGTAATGTGGAGAGCACACTCAGACAACTCGCATTTGTCAAATCTTGACGTGGCAGGAAACACACAGCTGCTTACATCAGACGACAAATTTAATCTGACCACGGGTGAAATGAGCAGTAACATTCATACTGATCATGTTGGGTTTTCATCAGGACGGGAGATCATTGGAGAGAAATATGTGAGCACATATTGGAGTCTGCAGATCAGTAGTTGTGTGATATAAATCAAAATAATGTTTACATACCACTCAAACGATGTCCCATTCGACTGAGGTTACGGCAATTGCACAAACCCACGTATGTTTATAAGATAAAGACAGACACACTGTTTTGCACCATTGTTCCCCACCTTAAATAATGCACACGTCACCCAGTTCTGAACGCAGAGGGAAACGGGTCATTAATCCGCAAGAAATATTTCACTGAGATAGCTGTTTTCTTCACGCAGGGAGATCATTGGAAAATAAATGTAAGCACGCCTATAGCTGTATACAGATGAACTGTGGTATACCATAAACAAGGCATATTAGCAAACCATATCATATGATATCAGAAGTGACTGAGATCACACGAAATCTGAAATACGCCTTGGTGTATGAGACCAAGACGGATACATAGTTTTGCACCAAGACACCCCCCGTGAAATAATGCACACGAAGTCTGCAGGAACTCCGGATGTGACCAGAGGAATACAGGGTTCGGTGACTGTTTTCAAATACAGTGGTCCAGATGACGCTGTGTTATAAACAACTAGGTGTCTTCGTGTATAAACCAGATTACCCCCTTAAATGTATCATTGGCCACGTTTATTAGTTTATAATACCTTTTCCATATACTGACAATATGATGAACACTGAAGATAGTTGTTTAATGATCACACATCACCTACATCATGAATGTGACGTGTTGTATCGAATCGGAAAATGCATGTACGATATCTGAACACACGATCTGACTTTATTGTGACTCGTGTCATGTGATGACTATGTTTTGGTAAGGGAATATCATGAACCAATGAATCGCGCAGCGTTTCCTAGATATGTTATACATCGCTGTCTGTGCAAACACGAGTACTGATTTAATGTATTTATTGTTGATCATACACATATACTTACTGTTGCAAAAAGCTAAAACATTGCTATCAATACAAATGTAACAGAAGTCATACATCACGGTCCATTTTGATTGCATTACTCGTCACAGATATTCGAACACCCCCCCCCCCCCCCATCCCCATACGATTACTCAATGATAGAGCGTTCGAACTCTGCTGTGTGTTGTCCCCATCGAACCCACACGTTCGATACACAGATAGCATGGAAAACCACGTCCAACATACCTGTTCCAACAAGTGAAATAACGGTATACTGAAGGATTTACATGAGGATATTTTGTATAGTTTATGAGGATATTCGTATGGAAAAAATGCCTCAACATAAATGTGTTTTTTCGAATATTTGCCCTGGCGGGTACAAGAAATATCAGCTATACTGTAAGCACGTGGTGTGTTTGCACTGTGTCGTGACACATTTTCTCCCGTACGGACTGGAGGAAGCAAACAATCTGACCCGTCTGAAATATATATGCAGGTTGATCCGTTGCCCGAAATGTCGACGGAAGAAATTGTGAAATATAGGGTGAGTTAATCCTTTTCCTGTGTTACACATTTATTGCATAGACAGATTTATACGCACAGTTAACTCATAATACAGGTATTCATTCTACACAGGCATCGCTTTGCATAACAAAACTATGACATGAGAAACACACAAGGTCATATGTTTGATCTTTATTTTATTTGTAAAATATGATATTTGCAAAGCGTTTTTTTACTGATATATGTTACAAATATCATCGCTGAATTCATGCTGCACGTACGAGCATGTGTGTATCATAATAACAGTGTATGTCTTGACATATTACGGCAATATGAACACCATATATTTGAATACGATTGGTCCGAGCGTCAATCCGTATCAACAAATCTCTGGTTACACACTTGAATTAGTGTGTCTATAAGTTTTTATATTATATTATGTTACTTTCCGTGTAATATTAAATTGATTCTGTAAATGCGCAATGTCTTGTTCTTCACCTGATCTTTGTATCGTCACTTCGCAGGTGTTTATCTAACGTCCTTCTGGTAACTCCAAAATGTTGTCATTACATGCAGACTGTGACAATGCCTCCGCCTTTAGGTCGGCCTGAAACACGTGCTTTCACCCAGTACATGACATGTGTACATTTTGTATCATAATTATGTAAAATATTGTGGTATGATGACAATGTAACACGTATCATCTAGCGTCCGTCTAATGACACAACTGGGTCATGTGATTTAATACAGGACGTCATACTGCTCGCTATTCTTTCTACACCCGTTGTCGTTGCACGCAAACGTGATTCATAATCTGTTTATGGAATCTCAGCAGATGGTCCGGCCTGAACCGTAAGATCTTTTCGGAATCCCAGTAACATCCAAAGCACGTACAGTTCCCAATAAACATGAAATATTTGACGGGCTCAGTTGTTAGTGACTCGCCGTTTGCTAAGAGGTTTCCCACAACATCCCCGGGATCGACATGCTCTGCTGGCCAATATTTCGATATCACGACAGTAGAATGTATGACAAAACCGATCATACCGGGCCACTCGAATAATATCTTCACGGCGCATGGTGTATGACCAGGTCCCTTATGGAGCGCTGCGTGCTCCATATATTTCGATGTGATGACACCACACAGTTTACAACGCAATATCGGGTCGCTGTCGTAGGAGTCGATCACACAGTGTTTAGAGGCGCAACAGCTGATTCGAGACGCCGTAAGCAGGGTTGTACACTGTTGACAATCGCCGTTGTTTCTATACATCTCGATCAAACGTTGGTACAGTTCAGTAGGTAGCAGCCAAAAGAATGTATGCGGTATATACCGCGACGTTAACCACCGCGTGCATATGTCGAACAAAGTACCTGGTTGTTTCCGTTCCATGATATCACACCCCGATTCGGTCGTATACCAGACACGTACTACAGGATAGTGCTATGTGCACAGACCTTTATATGTTGCAGGCCAACATTAACTCGAACGAGTTATGGCTGGTACAGCGGACTTGTATCAACATTTTTTCAGGCGCTCCGTCATTTAAATGTGTCATACTGTCCGCACTGTCGTATACTAAACCGAAACCATTCCATCATCGCATATTCTTTGGTTATTAGTACCACGGACGCCTTCGGACAATAACGCCCTGACTATTCGCGAACAGATGTCTGGGAATTTCGATCATCTGCTTGTAAAAAGACACACGTTCAGGATAAGAAAAATTTTATTGTGCCTCGGATAAGTTTCCGGCATGTCGGGCAATTCCTAATGTCTGATGCACAACCCATACATGATACAATATGTCCGCATGGCAAGAAAATGATTTGACGAATTTGGTCCAAACAGATTACACACATAGTCTTGTCTTGTAACAACTGCTTTTCTTGTATCAGGGCATCCACATCTGAAATTAACAACACACGAACTGATTGTAATGCAAAGCGATGTATACCTTAAATAACCGTTATGTAATCATAGAAATCAGCATACGACTGTAATCTACAACGTTATATTACGGACACCGATCTATATTTGTTACATATACATACTTCAGCAAATACAATGCTTTGTTCACTGTCATTCAAATGAGGACGTAATTGCCATTGTGTGTGTGTGTGTGTGTGTAATGAAATGACCGTATCGTTGAATTGACCAAATGATTACTTTGTTTGTTTGTAGGTCCAGCTGTTTGCGGACCGTTCCCGTCACCGTCACTCCCGTTTGACTGCTGCATTTCGCCAACGAGCGGTTTCTCTTCCGCTTCACGTGCGGCTGGAGTGCTGGCAGCAGATGTTTCATATGAATCCATCACAGCAGCTAGTAAACATTCAGCGGATTCAAACGCCTGCCCTGTCGTACGTAGCTTGTTTTCTATGACGGACGCCACTCTGTCACGGGGAATCCCCGTTTTGAGGACTAACTGGACTCTGTCCGTGCTCATTTGTGCCGCCAGGTGTCGGGGGTCGTACTCTGATGTCGGCCATTTGAAACAGCACACAATATATGATAATATATGTGAATGAGTCCGAACGACGTGTTGAATATCAATACGTTTCTGAGAATATTTATAATGTGGACAATGAAGCTACACCTCACAAATTATTACCAGTATGAATATGCATGATATCAACACAGAATATCAATGGCTCCGATCTCACTTGCCAAACAACGTATCTCAACAGTATAACGGCTTGGGTATTATGGCTCTGATCAGAAAGAGTCCTAAAGTCTAGCCGAGACGTATTAATGACTATATGAAACATTTGATATGTATGTGAAAGTGAAACGGAAAATACGTTTTTCATCACATGACTGGACAGCTCTTGCATAAAAATATCAGTCATTGTGTGAATATACTGACATGACATAAGTCCTGAACAGAAATATAACGTAATGTTACATATTTGGCATATATTATATATATGTTCTGACCTTAGAAACTCAAGTACAACATTAACAGCAAAACCACATACCTGATCGTTCGGGCGTTTCGCTCCTGCTTTCTAAGTAACGTTTGGTCCTAACTTTGGCGTTGGTACCCTGTAACAGATTCATAATATGTTTGTGTACACACGTCATCACGAATATTTCCTTATATAGTGATACAAAGTGGTTTCGTATGTTCATATCCAGACATGATAGTAATGTATGCTTAAACAAAACGCAATACTGAATATATTGTATTGACTGTCGTTAAAGGATAATGCGTGTCTGATGCTTTTTCTGTGTGATCATGTAAAATGTGTGTGATAAGTAAAGGAAAATCACCAATGTCTCGCTTTTAACCATAGTTGCATTTCTGTTTGCCTCGTGAATGAATTCAGGTCCTTTGGACTGCATAACAAAACCACATTTTGGGAACCAACGTGCATGCTCAGCCCATGGTTCATCTCCCGGTTCCCAGGCACGAAGCCCTCCATCACAGTAAAAACACCGGCAACAATCATGTTCACCTGCAACACAAAATACGTATCATCTGTTATGAACATAAATGCGTATCACATTAATTAATACATACCACTGTAATAAGTGACCGAAGTATTATTTTCTGTTGCAAAAAAAAACAGATCAATATGCGTCTCATAATTATTCATCTGAAATTGTTTCTTGGTCATGTGCCAAAACAATATACAGTTATCGTCTCACAGCCTGCAAATGCAGGATAGAACCGTTTCCAATGACTGATGCGATATCTACAGACATATTACATTTTATACGATATGATATACTCCGTTGGTCGGACTTACAAGAACGAACTAAAACAATCAAACACGTTTATTTAGGTTAAAGAAATGGTGTCGTTTTTCTAACTACAAATGTAGCGAGCATGTATTACCTGTGTAGTAAAACCCGGCTTCGGCCAGTGATTCGGGAGTCTGTTCTTTACCCACTGGCCATTCACGGAACGTCGCTAGTCTGTTTTGCTCTGTAGCCAGTCTTGGCCTTCGAGGTCTCTTTGTAATTATGCCCAACCGTTCCTTCAGGATATCCTTGTAGAAAGACGTTCCTCCAGTTTTGTTTGCAAGGATCGGGCTATTGTCGTCAGGAAGTGGTACGTTATTCGTTGGTTCCCCGCGAACAAACGCACACCGGTCTCCGTAATACCGGAAATGTTCCTCGTCTGGATCATCCCCTGTCTCCCAACCCATCATAGCACCTTGACAGAAGGCACATTTTACTTTATCACGTGGTCCGACAAAGTAGAAACCCGCCGCCGACATCAGCCTCGGCTCGATCAAGTCCCTTTTCGGCCATTGACGGTAGCTATCCAGTCTGTTTTTTTCAATCCACATCGCCGAAGCCCCTAGCCGTTCGCCCATTTTGTCTATGAGCGTTTTCAGATGACTTTCACTATATGCATTTTGGCCATACGAAATAGCTCTTTCTGGGTTTTTATATTATGCAACGTCACTCTCGCAGTGCCCGCGTCCCTGCACTATCTGTTTCAACCGATGCTGATGTGTATATAACTGTATCTGAAGTGGAGTATTAGTTCGGTCACATGACTACGGGTACAACGTCTTAACTCGGAGTACCACGTAGTCGTATGTTTACAGCAGCTCTTTACAGATCAAACAGAGCAGACAGTAATGCATGTCGGACTCTATATATATAGGCCGCGTGCTGTTCCGCATAGGATCCTATTACAAATACACTGTGAAACTGATACCACAATGTATTATATTGGACGAAAGCTGACACACGTTATCTTGCGATACTACATCATATTCAAGATTCCGATGTCCCAGCACCTGTACCGACCAATCAGCAGGCAGTGAGTCATACCTGTCCTATCACAATGTGTATATAATATTTGGCGTGTGCTTACCCTCATTCAGTCACAACCGCACTCCCACAACGTGGCACCTCACGACTGACTGGTGTCTACCGCTGATTGCAAGGACAGGATGTCTGCGTCTTGGGCAGAAGTGTTCAGACGATGCCGCCCAGAGTTGTTGGCTAACCTGACGGTGGACGAGATGTTATGTGCTATCCTGAAGAGCAGAAACGTGTTGTCACAGTACCACGCTTACGCACGTAACACCACCCCTTTTGCAAAAGCAACATCCTTGATCGACCATATATCAAAGAACGACAGTCATGTGAAACATTTCATCACTGCTCTTAAGGAAACAGGGCAGCCGCACGTGGCTCTCTTGTTGGAAAAGCAAAAGCGGAAATGCGAGGAAGAGGCGAAGCAGAGATGTAAAGAACAGGCAAGACAGTGGTGGGAGGAACTGGTACCACCAAATGGCGCACAAGCCCACCGACAGGCCGACCCATGCGGTGGTCCCGATTGGACAGGCCTGTTTGCGTTCTTGTCTTGCTCAGATCAACACGACAACGCTCCGTTCGATCAAAACAAAGACAGGAAGTTCAAAGAAAAGATTGTGCCGCTGTTTCGAATCTTGGCACAGATACTGAACTCAATGAACGACAAGCTGCTCTTCATGATGACGTGTGTGTCAGCAAAAATCGTCAAAATGGCAGAATGGCACCAGATATGGGAGCAGACAGACAATGACACAGCCAACAGTTTGCTACAAGCTTTGGAGGGAGAAACATACGTGCAATGGAACTACTTCAGCCTGATATGCCGTACAGCAGACTTGAAGGCCGCCGCATACATCATCGACGACGCCTTGACGACAGCTGGAGTTACATCGCTCTACTCCATCATGGTTTCGGGATCCCCGTGCGGGTAGAAAACAAGGGAAGTCGCAAGGACCTTCACTGTGTATATACCGTTTTGTAGCACTGTATCATTGAACTTATATCTGCTTTATCACTAGTATCCGACTCTAGTCAGACTAAAGGATTTCGTTTTTGGTATACTGTAATGACGCCGGACTCTGGTTTATGTTTTTTCCAGTTATCGGTATGACGTATGTAGGCGTCAGGTTTCGTGTGGTCACACATACGACGACCGTGTACGGACTATCAAGATCTGCATGCGTATTTATTTTTTCGAGTTGGTTGTATTTATGGATATGACTGGAATGTATAAATATCACATGTAACTCAAATGATCTGATTTCTTGTTTTGTTTTATCATACCAGACCTTCCATAAAAACACTCACACATTTAATACACAAAGATGCACAAGACGCAATACTCTCCTCAACGTAACATTTTAATACATCGGCCAATACAGTACATACGACATACGCCAGTTACAAACGGCAAACATACATTCTTCAAAAGAAAGGTATCTGATTAACTAATAAAAACGTATGCAAAGGCTACCATCATCGCTGGATGAAGAAGACGATGTGCGTGTACCGCCGATGTCCAAAGAAGAGTCAGAAGACCTTCGATCCGTGTAATAAGTAGCAGGTGGGTCTCTCCTGAATACTTCATTGTCGTCAATGGAACTGGCCAGAGACGAATAAGGACACGATACGTCGTCATCGTCGCTAGTCAGAACAGAGTCTGGAGACCGTGGTTCAGTGTCAGGAGAGGCAGGGGGGTCTGTGTATCTGATTACTTCGCTAGTCAAAGCATCCATATCATTGGCGAAATCCTGACCGGTGTCGTCATTATCGCTGGCCTGAGACCTGTAACGAGACGATATGTTTTCACCGTCGCTGGCCAGAAAGGAGTAAGGAGACCATGGTTCCGGGTCAGGAGAGGCAGGGGGCTCTGTGTACCTGATAACTCCATCACTCAAAGCATTCCTCACATTGGCGAAATCATGACCGGTGTCGTCATTATCGCTGGCCTGGGACATGTAACGAGACGATATGTTATCATCGTCGCTGGCCAGAAAGGAGTAAGGAGACCGTGGTTCCGCGTCTGGAGAGGCAGGGGGGTCTGTGTACCTGATAACTCCATCACTCATAGCATTCCTCACATTGGCGAAATCATAAACATCGCCGTCATCGCCACTGGCCATCTCAACACTATCATTCTCATTGACGCCCATAGCACTCTGTGTGTCGCTGTCATATGCACCTTCACCATACATAACGAAGTTGGTTCCACTCATCATTCGCTCGCACTCAAGACTAAGTGCAACGTTGGGTATACATCGCACAAGCCTTTCCCATTCCGACTTGTTCAAAGTCACACATACTTTTTGAGTGACGACACCGTTTTCGGTGTCAACGTACTTGAATGTTACCTCGTAGTTATCAGAGCCATGTGGACATTGCTTGGCGTACATGGTCAACCGTTTTCCGCGATACTCTTCCAGGATCAGTTTCACCTGATTATGAACCGCTATTGCTCGTGTAAACTCGGCTGCGCGACCTGATAACTGCTTCCACGTGATATGACTGAAGTAGATCACACGGCGCTCAAACCCAGGTGCAAGGCCTTTCACAAGGAAGATACCCTGCTGATCAATATACAACCCCGCACGGTCATCACACTCACGAACGCCTTCGTCCGAAATGGTTTGCCAGAGAGGTACCGTCCACATGTCATGGCCAGTAGAACCAGCTGTCAGGTTGATCGGTATCCGAACTGTATACACGTTCATATAGGTGTCACCTGAACCATCGGTGGTCCGTTCACTTTCACTGTCCCGGTCATCCATCACGGGCCCTTCTAATGAATGTTGTTACATGAAATCGGGTCGGACTATGCGATACTGGCTGTACGTATGGCTACAGGTACGTTGTACGATGTGTTACTCGGTGTACACACACACGCACAAATGAGTATATCGAAAATATATCCCCATACAAATACTGTTTACAGCTCCATTGGGTACCAGTGACATTCAGACACTGAAAACACACACACACATATTCGAACACACACATACGACACAAGACGAAAGGTAATGAAGACAGACAAATAAAATCAGGTTTGTTACCATTATACATAAGGTTTATTGTCAAAAGCCGTACATGTCTATGAAGCAGTTATGTGTGTATATATATATATATGAATCATACATACATGTTTTTACAAATGAAAAAGTGTACAGGTCTAATCATATTACTAGTTGCTAAAACACCAACGTCATCAAAGTTCTCAATCAGAATGCATCTGTATCGTTTACATATAGCAATCTATGACATCCTCCAGGGGGCAACGGCACCTGACACATGTTTTATCGTCCTTCGCTATAATATGCCACGCGCATTGGAAACAGCAGACGAAGTGACCGCATGGAACAAACACCGTCTTCCTTTTATTCTCCATGCACACTATACAACAACTGAGCTCTGACCCGGATTCGTCACGAACGTCCTGTCCTCGTTTTTTATTGAGCATGTCCCGTGTGATCTGCCACCGTCCGACACGAGATATGTTCTGCGCTTGGGAGAGATGACCCTTCAGCCGGTGCACGGTATCGTTGATACGCGAAGCTGCCTCATGATTCAGAGAGGAGAGAAGAACCGTGCGCGCCTCGCACTGACCATGAGAGCCAAGCAAGTTGATAAACGCGAGGAGATGCCGTAGACCCCGCCTTTTGAGGACGGACAGCAATTCATCGTTCTTCTGTGAATTGGTCGGCCTTGCCTGTATGCTTTCCACATGCTCTTGAAGCAAAATGTTGTTTTGCAGCAGGGCGACCAGAAGCTTCTCGTTTGGGTCCAGCGTGTTCTGTAAATGGATTGCAGCAGAATTGATCACGTCTGCGACAGGAACCGACGGATGGTTTGACATGTAAGCACTTACATCCAATTGACATTCCTTGTCAGTCATGTTTGTGTTGCAGGCGATCCGGAACACGGTTAGCTCACATCAAATGCGTCGGGTGAAATAAGCCAGGAGACGCGCACAGGCGCCTCTTATACGTGCAAGTGAACGGAAGGTAGGTACAATCCTTTTTGATTTTTTTGGGTGCTGCATGCGTAGTCCTAGGTAACGATTTGTGTTATGGCGTATCACGTGATTCACGCAGGTTTGTGATATAATACTGAGTCACTGTACACACAATAAATATACGTGTTTTCCTTGCGCATGATATCGATGGTCGTTATCATGTATAGGCAGATGTAGACACAATCCTACGCCTTTCTTTACCCGTCTGTTTGCACTAACGATGGCTGTAATATGTACGTGTGCAAAGAGCTCCACTTGACGACATTCTTGCTGCAATTTCACGCGTACATGCTTCAAAATTAAGAGCGCTCACTAGCTTGGAGTGCGCCACATTATTATCAAATATTTGCAACAAGTTGATAAATGTTACCAGTCTCTGAACGTCCCAATGCTCGAGTATACACAGCAGCTCCCCGTTCCTCTCGATAGACGTCTCCTTCGCTTTGATACGATCCGCTTGAACAGAGTCGATTAGGCCTCTGTTGACCATGACGTCATACAGCAACACATCGACATCAAGAGAGGTAACCAACTGAGGACGTATGTCACCGATAATGCTTCCGCCCGTGATCGGGGGTTGTATAGACAAGTAATATTCCATTTTCTCCAAATTTCTGCTGTACATGATGTATCCGTAAGGAGTTCTGTTCAGTACGGTGGTTGGCAATGAAATGATGCATTTATACAGCAACTGTCTATTTATATGTGTGCCCCTCCCCATATCCACACATCCACATCCTTGACCCATCTGTTTGCACTAACGATGGCAGCATAATGGACATGTGCAAAAGGCTCTTTTGCGCCTATCTGCTTCCAAATTAAGAGCGTACACTAGTCTGGAGTGCGCCACCTTATTATCAAATATTTTCAACAAACTGATAAATTTTACCAGTCTCTTCACGTCCCAATGCTCGAGTACACACAGCAGCTCCCCGTTCCTCTCGATAGACGTCTCCTTCGCTTTGATACGATCCGCTTGAACAGAGTTGATTAGGCCTCTGTTGACCATGACGTCATACAGCAACACGTCGACATAAAGAGAGGTAACCAACTGAGGACGTATGTCACCGATAATGCTTCCGCCCGTGATCGGGGGTTGTATAGACAAGTAATATTCCATTGGCTTTAAATGTCCGCTGTACATGATGTATCCGTAAACGAGTCCTGTTCAGTACGGTGGTTGGCAACGAAATGATGCATTTATACAGCAACTGTCTATTCATATGTGTGCCCCTCCCCATATCCAGATCCTTGACCCGTCTGTTTGCACTAACTATGGCTGCAATATTGTACGAGTGCCAAGGACTCCATTTTATTAGTTCTTTGATGCAAGGTTGCGCGTACATGCTTCACAGTTAAGAGCGGCCAGTAGCAGAAAGTGCGCCACCCTATTACCAAACATGTTCAACAAGCTGATAAATATTACCAGTTTCTCAACGTCCCAATGCTCGAGTATACACAGCAGCTCCTCGTTCCTCTCGACAGACGTCTCCTTCGCTTTGAGACGACCCGCTTGGTCAGAGTCGATAAGGCTTTTGTAGAGCATGGTGTCAACCAACAGCACGTGGACATCAAGAGTGGCAACCAACCGGCCACGTAGTGTACCGATAATGCTTTCGCCCGTGATCGGAGGTTGTATTGACAAGTAATATTCAGGTGGCTGCATCACATCTTGGAAGTACATGATGTATCCGTAAACGAGTCCTGTTCAGTACGGTGGTTGGCAACGAAATGATGCATTTATACAGCAACCGCTTATTTACATGTGTGCCCATAGCCCCCGCATCCTACACTAAAAAAGCATAAAAAACGTTTTTGACAATCTATACTGCAAGATACGATGACATGCGCCAACTGGCATTCTTATCCTTTTTTCGAACCGCCCGTTTGCACAGACGACGGCTGTAAAATGGTATGTGTACCGATGACGCCAGTCGGGGAGAAGCTACATCCGTCAGCAAAGCGCTTCCATGCTGCTCGATTCAGACATTTCACGAGCACGACGTGCGGCCCGGACCGGTTGCAGGTTTTGAGCAACTCGATAAACGTGACAACTTGTTCAAGCCCCAACTCCATGATGATAAACAGCAGCATCTTGTTCTGATCGATGACGGTATCTTCCCCGGTGATACGTGCGGCTTCGTCCTGACTTATAAGACCTTTCTGGAGCAGAGTGTCAATCAGCCAAGGATCGACGTCCAGGCTGGTCACCAACGTGCGCCACTGTGGCCGGAGGATGCTCGCGCTCGAAATCTCAGGTCTGACAGACAAGTAAAAATTCAATGGCTGCAACGTATCGACCCGGCCCATGGTGTATCGGTTAAACACTCCCGTGCAGTACGGCGGTCGGCGATGAAATGATGGATGGATACAGTGACCGGTACTTTTGTAACCACGCCACAAGCAATGACATATAAAAGGACATATAAAATAAAACAGAACGGGATTCGACACACACGTTTGAAGTACCAAATCATTACCCCTATGGAGTTACGCCACATGATAGTCGGGAGGTCGGAGGCTGATTGCATCACACAGAACAGAACATCATACAGAACGCAGTACGAATATACAAACATCACAACGACACACTAACACACACGCACCTAACCGGGAGAGCGTTCAGAACAGGTTCCCCCACATCCGTCATACAGTACACGTTGTACAGAAGAACACGTTTAAATATATACACTACATTTTATTCATTTGTTATTCATTTATACAATAACAAAGGTGCGATTACGAAACACAAATGCGCAAAGTAAGATATATACACAAGTTTGAATCATCAATAAAGAACGTGTCAACGTATGTATGTTATGGAGAGTATCAATACAAAAACAGTTCACTTATCGTATATACAGGCACTTACGCGTTTCACTGTGTGAGCTGGGGCAGGGGAAGCAAAAAGAGTTCCTTATGGTACGTCCTGTTAGGTTCACATGAAACAGGGTTTGATATCTTCTACCCGGTTTCTGCATGTTATACATGTCATATCCTCGTTCTCGCTGCACCTCAACGCACATGTGAAACAGCACCTTATGTGACCGCAGGGCAGAAATATCGTCTTCCGTTTGTTGTCCATACACACTACACAGACATGTTCATTGGGATCATCTGGAGTCATCGATACGTCGTTTTTCTTTTTCGCACATAGCATGTCGCGCATGCGCCGCCACCGTTGACCAGAAGAAACCTGCCCATCCGCCCCGCTTAACGTTCCATTGAAAGGTTCGACCTCGTGACGGGTCGGTTGCTCGACCGTGTTCGTTGTTAGCGATCGTCCGACAC
Source organism: Sipunculus nudus (assembly GCA_026874595.1). Lineage (NCBI taxonomy): Eukaryota > Metazoa > Annelida > Sipuncula > Golfingiida > Sipunculidae > Sipunculus > Sipunculus nudus. The sequence goes on from CM049318.1 coordinate 35,407,908, forward strand.
GGCCAGCCTGCTTCGGGAAAGCGTGTGCGTTCAATGATTTCACCAGGATATCTCGCGGAACGGGCTGATCATACACCTTCAGCAATCCAATAAACCTGACCAAATTAGGGAGACCCCGCTGAGCGAGGATGTCCAACAAGGCTGTGCTTTTCGCATATTTGTGACACTTGCGGAGTATGGTTTCGGCATTGAACCTGCTGATGATGCCTTCTTCGACCATCGCCTCCTGCAGCAGCGGGTCAACGTCCAGGCAATGAGCCAGCGCAACCCTGTCTGAATTGATAACACTGCGTATCGAAATAGCGGGACTGACATGTAAACGTCCAGTGGATGCAACCAGTCTGGCTGACGCGAAGAAACATGTACACCCGCGCTGCCGCATTTTCCAGTGTGGGGGTCGGCCTGACTGCTTGACGGTTTCCCGGCTGTGTTCCCAGTAAGGGTACCTCCGCCAGGGACACCCTGCTTCCCGAAAGCGCATGCGTTGAGTGATTCCACCAGGATATCCCGGGGCACGGGTTGATCATACTCCTCCAGCAAACCGATAAACCCGATGAAGTTTCGAAGATCGCGCTTCAGGAGGATGGCTATCAACTCGGTGGCTTTTCTACTCATAACAGGGCTGTTGTCTAAAAGTGCAGCGTGGCCCTTGCATATGATGCCTTCCTGGACCATGGCGTTCTGTAGCACAGTGTTGACGTCCAAGTACATCAACAGCTTGATACGGTTTCCTTTGATCACATTTGATATATTTATAGCGGGACGGACAGACAAGTAAACATCGACTGGATGTAGTGTAAGTGACATCTCAACACTTTCACATTTGGGTAGAGCTAACACCGAACAGAACTGCTGCTGGTACTGGTCTGCTGTAAGCTCATTAAGTTCTGCTTTATGTAGCTGCCAGACAAGTCATCTGATCGGCAGGAGTTCACTGTGCGCATGTCGAATATATGTATATATATACATGGGAGGGGCGTGTTTCAGACGTAGGTCCATCACTCACGGAATTGACGTTCAAATGATGTCCTTGAACAAACACGTGCATCCCTATTATCGTATTGCGTAAAAAGCAGGCCACATAATAGCTTGTTTTAGACTGTCTGATCATCCATTTACGTTTGGTACGTTTAGTAAACCAGTATTAATCATGACCATATGTACAGAAAAAAAAACCAAGACAAAAATGACAAACTTAACGCTGGTGCATCGCTGATACATAACAGCTTCGATGTTAACCTCACGTGCCACCTGGACTCCAGTCTTTACTCCGTCTGTGCCGCATCATTGCCTCTAGACACCGGTTCAGTCGACAGATACGTTTCCTCAGTGGACTCACTGGTTGCGTCGCACTCACTGCAATCGAGACATCTGAAACATGTTTCACAGTACGGCCGATTTTTCAGGTAGAGGCCGTATCTCATATCTGCAGGTAAACGCCGGTATAAATCCTTCATTGAATCATTCAGATATTTTAGTTCATCATACACATCCTTGCACCGAGACGGGTCAAACATAAAACCCCAACATCCGTACAGCATCATGTCCACCGTGTTGAAAAGTTCAATGAATTCCGTACGGTAAGATATTTCCGACCCGTCCGAGGTGGCCATTACTCTTTATTCTTCTCTTCTGTCTTGGGATACTGGTCCAGTTTAAAGGAACGATATATATGCACGCGATACGGATGGGGCACCGACGTATAGAAGGACTGTTCTACAGCGGCTTGACCACCTCAAGTGCGCGCGTGTCTGACGAACGAAACTGTGTCATTGAAACGTGACTTGTATCACTGAAATGGTAAAGCGCAATTAAAGGTCATATAAAACAGCATGTTTACACTGACGACCCATTTACGTTTGGTACGTCTGGTAAACAGGTATGATTCATAACCACATGACTACAGTAAAAAATAGACGGCCTTGACGCTGGTGCTTAGCTGGTACATAAAAACCAGGATGTTATCGCGTTCATGCTGCTATGACTAACCGCTCAGGACATTGACCGAATGCTTGCGGTCTGGTTTTTCCGATGTTTGCGCAGTTGTTGTGACACATTTGTCCTTGAGTCACAGTCTGGGCGACATGTCTTATCTCCTGTAAAAAATTGTTTGCGCAGACGTACATTGACACGGTATGACGTGATTTCTCTAGAAAAGGAAGTGAAAACAAAACTTGCACCGGGTGCACTGCTGATTCGTACATCTGATTCGTGGAAACTATATATAAAATATTGTTATTCCCATGTTTTGGCCGTGACTCATTTACCGACAGGACGTTGAACCGGATGTTTTCGTGTGGGTTTTCCATAGCTTTTAACGATTTTGTTTTGACACGTTTGTCCTTGAGTGAAAGTATCGCGGTTATCAGATATATGTAAAAAGTTGTTTTGTTCATGTTGGAATTTCCACAGTATTACGTAATGTCTGGGTTACTGGCTATAAAAGCTCAGCAGTACCAAACATTCAGCAGAACCTGCCACGCACTGCTACCAGCCGGTTGAAACTGCTGCTGCTGTTGCTATTCTCTACATTACAAAAGCAGTCTTCAGCGACATGGGCTCTCGTTCGAAAACGGCAGATATGTCCGCTCGTTCAACGAAGAGAAACTCGCAACCATTGGCGAACTACAGTGGTGGTGATGTGTTCGCGCCGCTTCTATCAGGCGTAGAATGCAAAGAGAAAAGCCGGATCTCTACAATGACGGCGCCTCTGATGAACGACAACATACTCACCGTGCGCAGCATTGGACTGACGGTGAGGAAATGTTCCGACAAGGGTAATCCGGTGAACAGGCGTATCACGCCCGAGTTATTCGACGACGGTTGCGATCTGGCCTGGCTGCGCACGCTCATCTATTACGGGGAGCTGTTTGGAGCGAGCCTGGACGACTGGAGCCGGTTGTACATGTTCTTCATATGCGACCTCGCCCTGTGTCAATCGGACAAGTCCCTGCCCGCGTTTCCATGCTTTATGAAGAACACGGCGGACATGTTCCTGCGTTTCCGATACAATCACTTCCCCTACCTGATGACCGACAACGAGGAGCTGTTTCCGGATTTCCACCGATCCCAATCCATCTCAAAGCTCTTCGGTTTGGAGTATTTCGTCACGGTGCTCACCACAGAGGAACGGCACCTTTCTCTGGCTGAAAATTTCCGCCGGACATTGCGTGGAGATGATCACATTTTGAGCGAGGCCGACGCAGACGAAAGCAAGCTTCTGTGCAATGCGATCGGCGAAGCCATCCGCTGCGTGACAGACAGGCTCATCAACAGGGAGCAAAAGGGCAACGATTTGATCCCGCTGCAAGAGGACATCAACCGCGTGGCAAAGGAACTGTGCCGCTCAACAGTTTTCGCACACGAGCAGGCCTTGCATGACCTGTATGTGCGTGTACATTCTTGCCTCAAGAAAATGGAGAAAGCAGCCAAAAGCCCTCCCACATACGGCCTGTACACCGGTAAATCGCGCGAACGGTGTGTCCTGAAAAGCTCGAAGAAAGGGGCGATACCGTTTACGCTGGTGCCGTATGGCCTGCAAGACGATGCGGGTACGTTTGATCAGGGAGCAACAACAGCCAGTGTCACGGATGATACCGCCGACCCCGTTTCCTCTGAACCGTCTGCAGCTGTCGATGCCGCCACCCTGAACGTACAAGCTGAACAGTGGGTGAAAGAAAATGCCGGTCAAACGACAGTTGACGTCCAGGATCAACAGGGGAGTCCCGACGGTGCGACAACAGGAAGAACTCACGCCGAGCTCGGGAAGCGGAAACGCGGTCCGTGTCACGCTGCTGACGGTCAACCAAGGTTCAGCGCCCCGAGGAAGCGCATACGCATCGATGATACGCCATTTTCACCCATAGGCGGCGGCGACTGCGCAACGCTGTACCCTCCTATTGACAGATCGCCACAATCGCCCGGCACAGACGCTGACAGGCCGACCGCACACGGGGCGACGAATGGCTCAAACCTGATCCTGAATTACGAAGGGAATGCGACACACTCCACGTCACAGGAGGAGGAAACGACCCTCAAAGCGCCTACGGTAAACGGGCGCCGACCCGCCATACCAGACCCCTACGAAATATCTCTTAATACACCCGCAATGCCGGCCTTGTTGAACATAGATACACAAGACCTGGTATTGCCAGACGAGGTGCGTGACGAAGACGAGGACGGAAGTGTCCGTTTGCACCTCAATCAATCGGGCCCGGCGCAAGAGGGAGATGCGGGTAACGCTTTGGAGAATGAGGTGTCTATCGCCCGCTCAGCAACAAGTCAACGAGACAAAAGCGCGCCACCGTCTGCAGTGGTTGGTGAGCATGAAAGTCCTTATTCTGATATATCAGACGACGAAATGGACAATACCGGGTTAACTGTGGGGGGGACACAACAACATATGGGTACACATTACGATCACATGCACAATGCAGGGACGGACTTGGGACACAGCACTCATTCACCCTTCACGGGACAATTCATGCCGTCTCCCGGCGTGGTCAAAGCCAATGCGCCCGTTTACGCCTGTGCAGGGCAACGGCCGATTGCTGGCGTCACAGTCAATGCGCACTTGTATGACGGGACGGGACTGCAGCAGCAAGGTACGTCCGTTGCAAGCGACCCAAACCCGATGAACATTCTGTACACCGTCGCCCAGCAACTGTCAACATGTGACGTGAATACACAGAATTATATATACACTCCAGCTGCACCTATCGTCGCAACGCCAAACAATGCAACTGCGCATAACTACGCCTCAAACACGGCCGCCATGGATACGCAGGAACTTTGGAATGTGACGAACACGATGACGGACAAGCTGCACAGGGCCATCAGCAGCTTTCAACAGTCGATGGCCATGCTGGAAGACGTCAAACAGAACTTTCAACAGTTGCAGCAACAAGTACTCCTAGTTTTCCCACGGGGATCAGCATAAACTGATACTTTCCACGTAAAACGTAATGTGGTTCTGTGTCATTGTGACAAAGCGAGCCAACACGAACCTCAAAATGCTTGAGTGTTTATTGTGTATGGAGATGTAAATATATGCTAAAGGTTATGTTTAAAGTTGATTACTGTTGATCATGTGAAATGTCAAAATGAAATGTCGAAATGAAATGTCAAAATGAAATGTTAAATGAAATGTCAAAATGGAATGTCAAAATGAAATGTTAACATGATATGTCCAACTGTGTATGTTTCAAAACAGCGATCACGGATGATATATATATTATTATACGGCTTAACAATATATGCTTGTCTCATACGTCACCCGACGTTATGCTAAAAGAATGATTACTGTTGATAATGTCAAATGTAAATGAAATGTCAAAATGAAATGTCAAAATGAAATGTTAACATGAAATGTCTAACTGTGTATGTTTCAAAACAGCGATAACGGATGATATATATATTATTATACGGCTTAACAATAGATACTAGTCTCAAACGTACGGCTTGTTGTTTTCTGAAAAGGACATTGTATGACAGCGTCTGTATGGTATGTGATATAACGTAAAAAACCACTATTGATCAGAGTTTTGGATTGTGGATACTTAATACATAATATTAAATAAATATGGCTTTATATTTTCGGTACGCCCATTTTACATGCCATCATTAAAAATGTCAATATATATATATATATATATATATATATATATATGTAAACATGATAGACTCCATGCTATCGAAACATATTTCACGATCCACCAAGATGCCAGCATTCAGTCATTCTAAGTCTGACTCAGATATTAAATCTGTTACACATATCTCCTCTGTGGACATGGTTAAAATAGTTCCGGTAACATACGATAGGGGGCGCTGCCTCATACAGCACTGGTCAACACAACAAAATAGCCCTTTGCCGGACAACGGTCTACATGACATTTACGAAATACCTGCTAAAATTTTAGGAAAAATATGCCTCAAACATTCCACGAGTAACACACACACCAAAGATTAAATGTGTCCACAACCCTACTATATAAGCAGGCCGGCTCTATAATACTATCAGTTGAGAGCGCTCTATGGGCGCTTTTTGGTCCCAGACGGCTCCCCTGTGTCTGTGACGTCACACTTTCCATCAGCCAATCAAATCAAGGAACAGTACCTGTTCATGATAACATAAGAAACTCACGTACACAAAGCATGTAGTCCCTGTGGCGCAATGGTTAGCGCGTCCGGCTGCTAATCGGAAGGTTGGTGGTTCGAGCCCACCCAGGGACGTTATACCTCTATGGGCGCTTTTGGCTCCCAGACGGCTCCCCTGTGGGGGAGGGGGGGACTTGAGGGGGGGAGGGGGCGGCCCCTCCCTCTGCCTTATGTCAAGAAGTAGTAGAGTTGTGGGCTTGTGGCCACCAGGGGTCGGTTGTGTGGTTCAAGTCAGAAGTAGACCAGTTGTAGGTTTGGGGATCGCCGCCACGGGGGGGGGGGGGGGGGGGGGGAAGAAGAGTCGGTAGGATGTGAAAGGTCGGTCTGGGTCGTCGAGGTTAGAGATGAAAGGTCAGTAGGGTTTACCGGGGGGGGGGGGACCAGGGGAGTTCTGGGTGGGATCGCCTGGCGGGGGGGAACAGGGGAGTTCTGGGTAGGATCGCCCGGCGGGGGGGAACAGGGGAGTCCTGGTTGGGATCGGAGACCCATGTGAATGGTTAAAGAGTGTTCATCGGATATCATCGGTACTGGAAAAGCCACAGGTGTGCAACGCATGTCAAAGCACTAGGGGATCGTTCAGATCCCGACAGAGGGTCTCCACTGGGGCCGAGGCCCCTATAGAAATTTCTCCACAGGGCTCGTGGTGGGGGCTTCGCCCCCGGGAAGAATACTTTATGTGGGATCGATCCCTACAAAGAATATACACAGGGGGCGAGGCCCCCATAAGGAATTACATGGAAGGCCCGTGGTGGGGGCCTCGCCCCCGGGAATAATACTTTATGGGGGATCGATCCCTAAAAAGAATATACCCCGGGGGCGAGGCCCCCATAAGGAAATATATGGAAGGCCCGTGGTGGGGGCCTCGCCCCCAGGTGATAATACTTTATGTGGGATCGATCCCTAAAAAGAATATACACAGGAGGCGAGGCCCCCATAAGGAATTACATGGAGGGCCCGTGGTGGGGGCCTCGCCCCCGGGAATAATATTTTATGGGGGATCGATCCCTAAAAAGAATATACACAGGGGGCGAGGCCCCCATAAGGAATTACATGGAAGGCCCGTGGTGGGGGCCTCGCCCCCAGGGGAAAATACTTTATGTGGGATCGATCCCTAAAAAGAATATACACAGGGGGCGAGGCCCCCATAAGGAATTACATGGAAGGCCCGTGGTGGGGGCCTCGCCCCCAGGGGAAAATACTTTATGTGGGATCGATCCCTAAAAAGAATATACCCCGGGGGCGAGGCCCCCATAAGGAAATATATGGAAGGATCGTGATGGGGGCCTCGCCCCCGGGAGAATACTGTATGGGGATCGGGGCGCCGAAGGCGCCAATACACAGATGTATGTATGGAGGGCGCCTTCGGCGCCTCGATCCCTAAAATGAATATTCCCGGGGGGCGAGGCCCCCACCACGGGCCCTCCATCTAAATCCTTATGGGGGCCTCGCCCCCAGTATATATTCTTTTTAGGGATCGATCCCACATAAAGTATTATCACCTGGGGGCGAGGCCCCCACCACGTGCCTTCCATGTATTTCCTTATGGGGGCCTCGCCCCCAGTGTATATTCTTTGTAGGGATCGATCCCACATAAAGTATTATCCCCTGGGGGCGAGGCCCCCACCACGTGCCTTCCATGTAATTCCTGATGGGGGCTTCGCCCCCTGGGTATATTCTTTGTAGGGATCGATCCCACATAAAGTATTTTCCCCTTGGGGCGAGGCCCCCACCACGGGCCTTCCATGTAATTCCTTATGGGGGCCTCGCCCCCTGGGTATATTCTTTGTAGGGATCGATCCCACATAAAGTATTATCCCCTGGGGGCGAGGCCCCCACCACGTGCCTTCCATGTAATTCCTGATGGGGGCTTCGCCCCCTGGGTATATTCTTTGTAGGGATCGATCCCACATGAAGTATTTTCCCCTGGGGGCGAGGCCCCCACCACGGGCCTTCCATGTAATTCCTTATGGGGGCCTCGCCCCCTGGGTATATTCTTTGTAGGGATCGATCCCACATAAAGTATTTTCCCCTGGGGGCGAGGCCCCCACCACGTGCCTTCCATGTATTTCCTTATGGGGGCCTCGCCCCCAGTGTATATTCTTTGTAGGGATCGATCCCACATAAAGTATTATCCCCTGGGGGCGAGGCCCCCACCACGTGCCTTCCATGTTATTCCTGATGGGGGCTCCGCCCCCGGGTATATTCTTTGTAGGGATCGATCCCACATAAAGTATTTTCCCCTGGGGGCGAGGCCCCCACCACGGGCCCTCCATGTTATTCCTTATGGGGGCCTCGCCCCCTGTGTGTATTCTTTTTAGGGATCGATCCCCCATAAAGTATAATCCCCTGGGGGCGAGGCCCCCACCACGGGCCCTCCATGTAATTCCTTATGGGGGCCTCGCCCCCTGTGTGTATTCTTTTTAGGGATCGATCCCCCATAAAGTATAATCCCCTGGGGGCGAGGCCCCCACCACGGGCCCTCCATGTAATTCCTTATGGGGGCCTCGCCCCCTGTGTGTATTCTTTTTAGGGATCGATCCCCCATAAAGTATTATCCCCTGGGGGCGAGGCCCCCACCACGACCCCTGTGGAGAAACCTCTATAGGGGCCTCGGCCCCAGGGGAGACTCTGTGGTGATCGGAACGATCCCATTGTGCTTTGACGTGCGTTGCACACCGTTGGCTTTCCCAGTACCGATGATACCCGACGATCACTCTTTAACCATTCACATCCGTATACGAACCCACCTAGGACTCCCCTGTTCCCCCCCCCTTGTGACCCCTGTTGACCTTTCACCTCCGACCCGATCCCACTCACAACTCCCCTGTTCCCCCCCCCCCGGCGACCCCTGCTGACCTTTCCCCTTCGACCCGATCCCATCCAGAACTCCCCTGTTCTCCCCCCCCCCCGGCGACCCCTGCTGACCTTTCACATCCGACCTCGACGACCCCAACCGACCTTTCACATCCAACCGACCCTTATTCACCTCCTGCCGGTGAAACCTACAACCGGTCTAGTTCTGACTTGAACCACACAACCGGCCACAGACCCACAACTCTACTACTTCTTGACATAAGGCAGAGGGAGGGGCCGCCCCCTCCCCCCCTCCCCCACAGGGGAGCCGTCTGGGACCCAAAAGCGCCCAGAGAGCGCTCTCAACTGATAGTATAATAGACTCGGCCTGCTTATATAGTAGGGTTGTGGACACATTGAAATCTTTGGTGTGCGGCAGATTTCACGTTTGTGCAAGATGTACGCGCAAACTGAAAAAGATATCGCAAATGTTACTCGTTGAACGCTTAAAGCATATTTTTCCAAAGATTTTAGCACATATTTTGTAAATGTTGTGTAGACCGTTGTCCGGCAAATGGCCATTTTGTGTTGCTGACCAATATGACGGTGTCAGTATCGCCACCTGCCGACGACAAGTGGAACTATATCAGATAGACAACGGATTTATCTAATTAAGTTGCACACATGAAACAACATTGAAATCTTTGGTGTGCGGCAGATTTCACGTTTGTGCAAGATGTACCCGCAAACTGGAAAATATATCACGAATGTCACTCGTTGAACGTTTGAGGCATATTTTTACTAAAATTATTGCAGGTATTTCGTAAATGTTGTGTAGACCGTTGTCCGGCAAATGGCCATTTTGTGTTGCTGACCAATATGACGGTGTCAGTATCGCCACCTGCCGACGACAAGTGGAACTATATCAGATAGACAACTGATTTATCTAATTAAGTTGCACACATGAAACAACATTGAAATCTTTGGTGTGCGGCAGATTTCACGTTTGTGCAAGATGTACCAACAAACTGGAAAATATATCACGAATGTCACTCGTTGAACGTTTGAGGCATATTTTTACTAAAATTATTGCAGGTATTTCGTAAATGTTGTGTAGACCGTTGTCCGGCAAATGGCCATTTTGTGTTGCTGACCAATATATTGGCGTCAGTATCGCCACCTGCCGACGACAAGTAGAACTATATCAGATAGACAACGGATTTATCTAATTAAGTTGCACACATGAAACAACATTTGTGCGGACTGCATACTTTAATTGAACTGGATGTTTTGTGTGCCTTTATGTATTTATAAAATGTATCAGAAAATGATCATGAATCACATATGCGGATGATCATGGCATAAAGAAGACCGTGAAACTTTCATATTTTATTCATTATATAAGTTCCGTCTTATGAGTTCCACAGGTATTGTGACGTAGATTCAGGCAAAACATTGTTGAAAATAACGAGTACATCAAGTTTTTATACATATTTTTGAAATATTGTCACATATGCATTTATTTAAAATTTCGTTTTCTGAGTTTGGAAGTATCAAGTGATATCAACATCTATTAGTATGTTTGTCGTATCTGGTTGATCAGATCCATATAACATCTGGTTGTTCAAACGATTTTCGTGCATTCGCATTGGATGTGCCTAAAATATACATCTGGGTGACGAATGGTTTTGATGTACCCGTCTTCGTCTTTTTAAAAAATGTATATAACGTGAAAGTACACCTCGGCGTGCAGGGTTTTCTGTATCGGGTGTTTAATCTGAAACCGATCGCCAACGACAAAACTAATTTATGAATACATACAAACACGCAGACAGTTATCGAGCAGCGATGAAAAAGCAGATTACCAGCAAACGTATTAAGATCATACCAGGGACGAACCCTGTTTAACCACATTTCAACCCGTCACCCCTCATATACATATATATATATATTCATGTGAGCTTGAGAAGCCGTCACCCCTTGTTTCATGGCGGGTGAGACCTTCCGAATACATGCATCCCATTCAAGCCACGCCCACGCAACACATTGTGTTTGACGTACCCAACAGTTGCGGACGTGTGCTCATTCTTGATTATACTTCGGACACAGCGTGATGCATTCGCTCCCAGCCGACGACCAGTTAACCAGCAGGTTGTGCGACAAGAACGAAATGACATATCTGATGGACAATTTGATGGGTCACGCGGAGCTACTTTTGAAGAAGATCAAAGTCCTTGACGACAGATCAACTGATGTATTTCCCAGATCGTGGCAGTGCGTGGAACTGGTTGACGGCGTGGACCCGTGGCCACCCAGCCTCTGCTTGAGTATGATAACTGATATCGGGAGAGGGTACGGGATCACACTTGATGAGGCTACTTTGACGGCTGTGTATAAAACGGAACCGTGGGTCAGCTGGCACAGGATATGCCCTTCGATCACAGTGAACCTTACACGCATGGTCCCGACGGCTGAAGCCCGATGCCTGGCTGTGTACATATTGTACTGCTTCTTTAGCAAAGAGTACCGAGTGTCTCACGCTGACAGTGATTTCCACAGGGGTCTGCTGTGTTTCAAGTACTGCCCATGTAGCCGATACCAAAAGAGGAATGTAACCTCCCGTTGCTGCTGTGTGTCATTTGGTCCTTTCTCGTGAAAGCGTCATTGTGTACCTGATATCTGATAGCGTACGTCACACACAATAACACCAGTGCATACATCTCCTCATGGTGTTTTTATATCTATATGTGTTCATGTCGCGTGGGATAATGCATCTCAGAAACGTATCTTCGCTCATGCAGTTGACTGACCTTGAAATGAGGCCATTTTTTGTTATGTCACATGAGCTCTGCCGTTACTCACATTTGAATTTGGTAAACAATTTTGAGCCAATGCCGTCAACCGCCAGGCATGCGCACTGCCTGGCTGTACATGTTCGAAAACACATAAAAGCAGCGGTGATGTCTAGTTGCCAGGCACAATTCATGTTGGAGCCCTACCACCACCATGGCTTGTTCTTCACATTGGCACGAGGCGTTTTACGGCATACTGCCCCGTTTGGCATCTGCATTGTACGTGAAACAGAGTCTGCTGCCTGACGAGCTGTTGGCAGAGGGGTTTCTCGACAGGGACGAGCTGGATAATGTCAGGGCGAAGATGACTAATTCGGAACAAGCTGAACTGTTGCTGCACACACTGGCGGATACGAACACTCCCAGAAGGCTTGACAAAGCTATGAAAATTATAGGGCGTCATCACCCAGACGTTTTGCGGATGTATCAAGATCGCATGAAAGCACTGAGTCGGGATGAGAAAAAGGCTCGACCACACGGTTCGCCTCCGGCTAAGGTGTCTTCGTCTTGGAACGACAGTTTTTACAAAATACTTCCCGGTATGGTCGACAAATTAGACGTGCTGCATACCGATGTAGTTGATGCACTGGTTGCGCGAGGGTTTATCAACGACAACATGGTCGAGCAGATACGTGTTCACAGAACAAACACGGCCCAAGCCAGAACACTTCTGTACCTTCTTCTTGATAACAACGGTGTATATGAGCTTGACGCTGCCATGGAGTTGCTGCGCGGCCATTACCACGCGCATGTGTCGGATTTTTATCAACAACGTATGAAACATCTCGATCGTCCCATGCTGGTGGACAACGTGATCAACCGTTCGTAAGCATGTACGCCCCGTCTAAGGCACTGTATATACAAATCAAACGCTGGAAGTGTTTGAGGTCCAGATGCTGATATAAACTCGTGTATTCGGGATTTTTAGAAAGAACTGATTGTTTGGTCTTTGAGCATACGCAACGATGTAGCATTTTTATACAATGCACGCATATATATATGACTGTTTGAAACGTGGGATTAACGTACGGGACGTGTTTCATAACGGACCTAACGTCACAGCCAGCTTTCCAGGCAATAAGGTTTTGTATAACAGGTTGTTGTGCATGTGATTTGTTTTTGTTTATACTGTAATCTATATGACACGCAATAAAAGGCATAACTGAATTGCATCCTGTATTGTATCAGACTATGATGGGTTTTATGCTATGTGTGTGTGTGTGTGTGTGTATGTAAGTGCGTGTGTAAACAAATTATCTATAAGATACCATGTGATCTGGTACACGCACTATCTGAAATAACAGGATGGTAACAGAGTTCTCACTGGATGGCACCACATGTTTTCAATTTTGTTTGTCCCCATCACGGTCTCTTAGATGATATCCACATTTAACCGTGCAGCTCTGTCACAACGCGTTGCATCAGGGTTCCCCTTAAATATTTGTTCTACTCCTCCGGTTTATGTATGAAACTCGGCAACGGCAACCGTCCAACTATCTTCCGGAACGAAGTTGATACCAACTGGCCCGCATGTTGATCCGTGTGCGTCATCACAGATTCAGAAAAAACTATATTTGGATACGCGCAATGTATGCTTGCTGATGGTATTATGTTAACGCTTCTGCCACACGTGTGTAATCTTCCCCCTTCGCGTGTATACGTCATCACACGTGACTATATAACCACCATTGGGCAGCATGAACGCCACATGCGCACAGTCTTCTGAGAAGGACAGGCATGTGTGCCGCTGCTGGTGACTGGATAACGTGTTCGCAGATGTTTGCTACCCGTTTGGTCCTTTCGTTTTATTGATGGGGTGTATCCGCCGGCTTTTTGTACTTTGGGTACTGTACAGTGATTTCTGTCTGGCAAACTCTTTGACTCAGAGTTCTGCTGCCCCTTCTCCGTACCATGCATTCAGATTCTTCGACATCAATCTGACAAACAGTGAGGCCCAATATGCGTGCGGTATGTTACAGGATGGCAGGTGGTACCTGCCTGCACCGGATGACAGCCATGACGGGTTATCGTTCCACACAGAATTGACTGCTTTCATGAACAGTGCTGGTATTTCCGAAGCGTGGATTTCGCTGAAAGGGAACAAGCTAAACGAATGGCGGGTGTCCGGGACGAATTCTTTCAAAGGCACGGTACAACATAATGGGAAACAACACAGACACTGCGCCAGGATACAATCTCATTATGAAGCTGCTGTGAGTGAGTCGTGTAATGACGACGTCAAAATGTTTATATGCGTTGTGCCGTCTTCCAGCCACCTGTTCTTCAGTAATCTCTGCAACGGACAGTACGGACCGTGCTACGCGATTATGCGTGGCGCCGCAAGTTGGTTTGCAGCTAAAAGTATGTGCGTTTACATAGGGGCACGCTTGGCCGTCGTTCATAATGAACAGGAAGCTAAAGCGCTGAGTAAGTTCATAAAATATAAGATATCCGGTGCAACGGAATATTGGGTGGACCTGGTGAACTACGTTTGGAAATACCGTCTGCGCGGAAACAGGACTGCGGTTCCCGACATGTACTTTTGGTACAGACAACGACCTGATACCGGGAAAAACTGTGCCGTAGTAAGGAAATATCCAGACGGATATTTCTGGGAAGCTGTGGACTGCGACAGCCGCCATCAAATCGTCTGCATGAGTCATCGTTCTTTATCGACAAGAAGTGATGGCGCAATGGTCAACGTGCCTACACGCTACCCGCACAACGCATCGGATACTGCTACTGCTACTGGGACATATTCTACCGCGTCATCACACCGCTCTATATCGCACGCCGTTATCATACGTACATGTCTATCACTGTGCGTCAGTATCATTACGTCAATCTAAAACATCAGACGGAAGGGTCATGAAAAACAATACGCCCCCGTATGGGGATTCACATGCGCGGAAGATATTACCCAGGAAGTAACATGACACAACGTGACGCATGTAAATCACTTGCTTATCAGATATTTCATTTTTTTTTTGGTGAAGCGGATGTTTTAACACTCCTGATGCTGTAACGAAAATTAAACCTGGTTTTCCAGAAACATTCCCGGGAGGTAACATGACGCAATGTCACGAACTTGACACGACGACTGTTGCATCACGCAGCTATATAAAGACCAGGTCTGCCGGAGATTTGAATCATATTCGCCCAGTCTTCACAGCAGCCTGGTGTTCCGTCGGACCGAAGCCTCTGTTGCAGTAAGTGTTGTTACGTGTTACGCTTGTTCTATGCTAGAACAAGTTCTCTCAGTGTGTGAATGCTGTTCCGTATCATCATGCTACGTTTCCATCTGCTGTATCTGTTGTTGTTCGTCACCACGTCTGCTGGCCGTCCACATCCAGCGTTCCGTTCTCTCGGGTTGTCGGTGACAAACGCTGAAGCCGGGCACGCGTGCAGTATCTTAGGAGGGGAGACGTGGGCCCTGCCTGTACCCGACAATGTGTCAGACGCTGTAGCGTTTCATGAAAGACTGACTGCCTTTATGAGCAGCGCTGGTGTTACGGAATCATGGATCTCTCTGAAAGGGAAGATGCTCAAACAGTGGCGCGTGTCTGGCCGTTATCGTTTCTGCGGTACTATACGCCAGGTGTACAATATGCCGGGGAAACATTGCGCTCTGTTGAGACCTAGGGGGAACACCCTCCTCCCCTTTTACTGCAATGGACGCGACGTTGACTTTGGTTATGTCTGCGAACTGCCTACCGCTACCGGGTGTCCTCTGTGGTTTTCAGGACATTACTGTGAATGCAAACACCAGAACGGACCTTGCTACATATTCGGACCTGGTGTCGGCAGTTGGTTTGAGGCTAGGAATCTGTGTGTTAGCATAGGAGCGCGGTTGGCCTCGATCAAGAACGAAAAAGAGATAAAGGCATTGTCCAGAGTGCTCTACAAGTCTGTTTTAGCGCGTCACGTGTACTGGCTTGATGTTGTAGACCACGTTTGGGAATACCATTTCTCAGGCAACCGGTCTGCTATTCCAGACATTTACTTTTGGTACAAAGACCAACCTAAGCCAAATGAAAACTGTGCCATCGTCAGGAAATTCCCCAAAGGTTTCTTGTGGAAAGCTGTGCCGTGCCACAGCCGCCACCAGGTGATTTGTATGAACACCGTCGAACGGCACCAGAGCGTCGCGTCTGCGTACGACTTGTCTGTCAGCCCGGCTCAGGATACTGCCACCTCCTGGTACCCGCTCCGTATTCCTCATCAGCTGCACGTACATGCGTTTGCCGATCCCTCAGGACTATCTGCACGTGATCCAGGTGTATGCAAAGACTCATACATGTCGTCAGGAGACGACTCTGAACCAGGCGCTCCGTATATACTATTTTCAGGCAGCAGCCCTGCACCTAGCACTGTTTCTTCTATATCCAACAACGCAAACAAAGACGGCTATGTTAATGTACGTTCGCTCACAAGTCCCAGTCCCATGATACCCGTCGATCTACAGCCCGATATTTCCACAGTTGCTCCCACAAACGCAATGAGAAATCTGTCTGCCGGTTTTCGAAAGCCGTGTGCAGACACATTACTGCTGCTGTCTATTGTCACCAATGCTTTAAACGTCTGCATACGTTAAGATTTGCTGCAGTCGAGGAGGATAAAATGGAACAAGGACCTTTCTGTCGCATTCGGACGACTAGCTCTGTATATACTTAGACCATTTATAGTATCATCAAGATGTTTTCTTTTGTACAGTTGTTAGTGTCATGCAGTTTGTGTGTTATGATATATATTTGGAATTGTACAGTGTTTCATACGTGTTAACCACCCCATTTATCTGTGTGGGTAGGGTAAGGCAAGGGTGACTGTATACATCGTGTGACGTGCAGCTTTATACAATAAACACATTTGTATTATGTCAAGGTTTTGTTTTGTTTTTATCTCTCATGCTCAAACACGAAATGATTGTGAACCCACTTGTGAATGACTGTTTGTGAACCACAAAACCTTTATTCTTTTCTACCGCGACACAAATATTTTTGTTACGGTAGTTTCAACAGCATCACTTTACAAACACATAACACATCGGTTTGCATTATATACAAACATTCGATTTAACACAGGCCCTCCATGTTCACAGTGCGGGTGCGTACACCCTGGCGCATTGCTTCAACAGTTGGTCGGGTGACAGGGCCCCTTCCTGGTATTGTGCCCACAGCTCGAACAAGCGACCTTGCATGTCCCTGTACAGTGACCGTTGGTAGCGGGCGACTTTATGTTCTGGCAACAGCTGCACCTGAACTCTTATGTTTAAGGCCTCCTCGTACAGGAGGGCTATCAACAGGTACAGAGAAATATTTGTCCTTTTCACCCGGCTTTGTATCCTGCGGTGCCACCCTTCACAGTCATTGTTGGTTCTCACGCTCTGCATGAATCCGGACCAGGCGGCGGGAGGCCACGTTGTAGAGTTTATCCACGTCTTCCGCACGTAGCGGGTCAACCTGCGCAGTGACTGTTTGAGTGTGGCGTTTTCCAGACGGTTGAAAGCCCCTGGTATCTCCGATGCTGGTAGGAAAGGCAGTGCTAGCAACCGTCGGCATGTCTTGTGTACCAGGTTGTTGCGGGTGTAGGCCGACTGCAGGCCCAGGCTTTGCACATGCCTCCATACGGCTTGGGTCCAGTGGAAAGCGCATCCTTTTAACCGGACGCTCGGCATGACCTTCCTGACGGCGTTCCATACAGCCTTCTCGAAGTCCAGCATTATTTCTTGTACGCACGTGGTCGGGGGCAGCAACCCCATCAAGTGTTTGAAAACGTCAACGTAATCCTTTTCACGTTTCCCGGACATCAACACGAACACCAGTGGGACCTGTTTGTAAGTGTCGTTGCGGCGTATGAACACGTGCACGCTGTACAACTGGGTGAAAGGTTGTTTCACGAGCTTGAAGGTGCCGTCCATGTACCACCGTTTCGCTTTGGCGAGCAGTTGCAGCATGTTGCGTGTTGCAAACACGAGGTGCCTCTTGCCGTCGGTGTGTATGTCACCGTGCAGGAAATCTGTTGGGACGGCTCTTTCTTCCAAGTGGAAGTCGAGGTTCCTGGGGTGAGGAGGTCTCTTGTTCTGTCTGTGCCTGTTTGCTGCGCGTATCAGGTGTTTGGTTTTAGGTATGGCCGTGCAGATTTCGCCGGGTTTCAGGTCCCTGCGTAAAACCCCTTCCACCACCTCGCCTGCCGGCGCGAACAGGTCAGCTTCTGCCTTTTTCTTTATGCTCCACGATATCTCGGCAGCCCTGTGAGCACCCGGGAGGGGACTGTGTGTGTGGGAATGAATGCCGGGTTGGAAATGGTGTTTGCCGCCTCTTGTTCTTTGCACGACGGAAGCTTGGCAGCGGGCGCGTTTGTTGCGTTTGATGCAGTTCCAGTATACGACGCCGTTCCTCCGGAATTTCACTGTGAAACTGTACCCTGTATCTGTGAAAAGTTTGTCCTTACCCCGTTTGCTGCCACCGGATACCAAGTGCCATTTTGTCCGGTTCGCCTGATCGAGGGGCGTTTCCTGTTCGGCGTCGGCGTGTTCGTCATCGCTTCCTGTGACCGACGTTTCGTCAAACACGTCAGGCGTCCCGTAGATGTCTGCAGCGTCACGTTGTCCTTGACCTTGTCCGCTCTTGCTCAGGCACCGAGGCGAGTTCTGTGTTGATCGCGGGCTCGAGTGGCAAGAGCCAGACAGTACGTCACAAAGGCTGACGTGGAGGTTTTTTTCCTTGTCCGAGCCAGAGGGACTGCTTTCAACGCTGCTGCTGTTTATGTCGTACAGGGTGACGGAAAGCCTCTGCCTTTTGTTTTTGGGTGATGCTTCTGGCGTTGAGTTCGACCGTTTCTTCTGTAACTGCATGTTTTCCGGGTTCGAACGTCGCTCGCACTGGGTCGGCATGTCATCTGTGCAGGGCAATATTTGCTAATGTGACGGCCCGCATGTCACAACACATGCTGCGAGGCGGTGTCGGTTGTCATGGGAGCCACTGCTGTGTATGCAAATACTGACCTAGATAACCAGAACATCGTAACGCCCATACACGTGTTTCAGTGAAGACAGGGATAGTGGCGGGCAGGGGCGGGGAGAGGAATGGTGAGCGAAACGCATTTAAGGGGTATGACATCAGTTTACAAAAGCTTCAGCCGGGCAATCCGTGTTGCAATAATCAGGGAAGGGAGAGGGTTAGCGACCTGCTATCTGGATTTGAGCATACATGATCAAACGTTAGACTGTGTTTGCAAATTGTGAGGGGAGGTATTTGCTACGTTCCGTTCGTACAGACATACATGTTTCAGTCCCATCTTGATTCGCGCAGGGCATCATCAAACGAAACAAACACGTTCAACCAAGTACATATTGTTTATTAAAACTAACTAGTAAACGTCAAGAACAACTGAAACACAAAATACACTGTAACCAATTCAATACATGAATATAATACATGAAAATTTTAACACCAGTCCTTCACACAAGTCTTTTCACTTACACGCAGCCATTACGAAGCCGGTCAAATGTTTTGATCACGGACAGCATGAGATGCGCCGGGTATCGTTTGGACCCGCGACCAGTCTTACAGATTTCGCTTGGACGACGTCTGGTTCTGTTGCAACTCTCACTTTCCATACACTTTGATACGTGTGCCCGGTACCTGTGCCAGCCAAACATGTGTTGCAGCTGTTCGTGCACGCGTAAACCCACTTGCCGTACGGGGTGGCGACGCATCCGACGTTGTACGTTTTTCTTTCAATTTTTGCGTATTGCGTGCGTACGAGCGTGAACATTCCGGTCGCGGCGTCGCAGTTGGCGAGTTCCAACTCCCATCCCAAGGAGAACCACATGTAAAACAACGTGAAACTAATGAACCTGGCGTTCCGCAGTGACAATATCTTTTCCTCTGGTATCTCCAGTACGAGCCGGTGGACGTCAGTCTTTTCACTGTGTGTCCTTTTCCCTCTGACTGCGTACATTGTTTTCTGGAGCTTACATCCGAGCACGTGAACCAGGGCGTTCAGCATGATGTGTGGTTGCTTGTCGTGGTCTGTTCCCTCTGACAAAGCAGGCATATCGGTATCCAGCTTGGTGGGCATTTGGAAACATTCCCCCATTGAGCGCCAGGTGTCGCACAGGATGCGAAAGATGTCTTTGCGGCGCGGTATTTGTTTTGCCGTCAGCAGTGATACTTTCGTGCTGACGTGTTTTCCGATATGCAGCATACACACGTTACGAATGTGAACCCTTGACGCCTTGCGGAGCATTGTCTGCGGCGGATCGCGAACCTGACGTTCGGTGTACCGGTGAGACGTTACATCCACAACGGGCATGCAGCATATCTGTTGGAACAGGTGTCCTTCGTTCGAAATCACGTGTTTCACACACGGTAGGTAAACTGTCTGCGGGTTTGCTTCAGCGGGTTCCCCTGTTTTCGTGTTAAGGATGGGAATCTGTTGTATCTGGTGCACACTCAGTAAACCTGCTTCCAAGCAGGTCAGGGGCGCGTTTACGGTGTATCCCATGTGCCACAGCAGGTACAGCAGGTACGCAACACCATATTGACCGAGCGCACTGTGATTGCCAGACAGATCAAAAGTCATCTCACCCTGGGGACCCGTGAACAGCCACTCTATGTCGTGCATCTGACAGATCCCCTCTACGGTTTTCAAGGAGACTCCTGATTCCTTCAATGTCCTGCAGTTGTCGGTGTGTGAGGAATCTATGGTGAACCGCGACATGTCGCGCATCATTGTTTCCCATGTCTCCATACACAGGGACGACGGTAACCCGTGCTCACCGTCTGCACTTGATCTCAGTCTTTCCTGGTCACGCCACATCTGTTGGGTTGACCAGTTGAGTGCTTTGATGAGTACACGTGCTTTGTTATCGCGAACACGTAAACGCGCAGACATACCCGGTAGCAGTCCTCCTTCCACATCTGCTCTTGAATATATGTTGATCGGAACAAATGGAACACTGTGCAGACGGTCTGCCATCCTTTGTCTTGTTGTTGTGGCACCTTGTGCGCACAGTTAGACTTGCAGTAACAAAGTGTCTGATCTGTAACGGCGAACCGGTTAAATATGTTCACGGCAAGGACAAACAGGCGGCCAAAACCAGCCAATAGGCGCTCTCAGAAATAGCTTGTCTAAGCATGACCCGCTTGCTGACGTCACGCCGTACTTGCACCTGCACGTAGAAAATGTCAGCGCCAATAGCCGTTGCGCAATCTGGCTGGTTCAGGCAAGAATCACCCGTACCCGTCATGTGAAATAATGACCGTCAGCTACGACCTGCACACAGGAACGAGAGTCCATCGGTCGCCACTTTATGGTTGACACGAGTCGCACTGGCGTGCGGCACTGCGGGCACGGAATGTGTTCCGTGGTTGCTACTCCTCTCGCTCTGTTGTCTGTATGTACTTGTGCCATTTTTTTGTAACACGCAAGGCACACGTAATGTTCGCACTGGCTGAACACCACGTATTCCGCCTGCCCGCTTTTCTTCGGGTGATCGCGTGCAGCTTCCTCACAATTCTCCTGGCAGACGCTGCAAGATAGACGGCATGTCAGCATGCACCCGTGCCCCATGCGTTTCATAACCCCGTTGAAGATGTCAAGCATTTCATTGTAACTGCAACCGTAACACAAGTCTGATATCAGATGGATCCAGGCCAATTTCCGTACCTGCCTCTCACAGGTTATCTGGTGTGTCCGCCTGTTCCTGAATACGTGTTCCGTATCGGCGTATGTCTTCAGGACCGCGTTTCTCGCGGCTTTCAGGTAACTGTTTACTGACGTGCGGAGGTATCTCATTGTATCCTTACGTTGTTTGCGTGGACGATCACTTTCCTCGAAGTGTACGCTGTCTGTGGTACGTTCATCAGCGAGGTGTGACACGCCTGGTGTCTCACGCGACATCGTCTTCCAGTAGGTGCTTTGCAAAAGCCTCGTGAGAGATAGTTTGTAAACGTCGGCCTCGTGAACACCAGAAGCGCTCAGCTGCTGCAGGTGTCTGCGGCTTGCTGCCAGGCGAGGGATAAAGTCTACTTGTTCCGATAAACTTGCCAGGTACTTCGGTACGTGCGGTGTCAGTTCGCCTGCCGTGTATGGAATGTGATTATCGTCACGTGTCACGTCCTGTGGTAATCGCTTCTCGTTCAAGGTTGCTTCCGTTTTTTTATCCAACCGACCGAGTTCACGGGTGCCCCACCAAATGAGATGTCTTTCCAGGCTCCACAGTCCCAGTGCGGCGTCTTCGTCGATGGTACGTGGAGTGTCGGGGTGGACTACATGTGTATGTGGCACAGATGATATCGATTCCGATTCCTCCCGCCTTTGTCTCGCACCGAGAGATTCTCCGTTGCCGGCCTCAGTTCTCCGTCGTAAGCTGATGGGCGCCAGAGGTTGCAGAGACTGTAACACGTCGTGGTTTAAAACCGACATGCCCATCCGCTTTGCCCATCGTTACTCGTACGTCTGCAATGACTGCGCCTGTCAGGAGCGACTGCCACGTTTTTAATACTGTCACCTTTGGGGCACGCGTGTCTTCCGGCGGGGTGCTGTTTTCACAAACGGGTGCACCTCTCCAGCGGGTCAAGGGTCGTGTTGACAATGCCCTCTCCGGGTCTATCAAACCGGTCTCAGGGTTACAGGCATCCAGAGGATGCAGCCGTGGGTACAACATCTTCATACACGTTGAAAACCCCCGTCCCTGTCCAACAGCATATTCCGTTTTGCTGATTTCGGCGTCTTCTTTAGCACAGGCGGTTTCTATCGCACACACGGCTGTCCTGTACGCAGCGGATGCGATATGGGAAATATCCGCTTCCCGCTGTTGAGGATTGTATCCCGGGACACCGGTCAACCAGCTGTTGTGTCGTGCGATAATTTCCCACGTGTACACGAGGGATCCGAAATCGACCGGCGAAGCTGTTAATAACCGGGGGAATACCTGTCGTTTGAACCTCACGAGCGTTGGTACGCGGCAGACCGGCATGTGCCTGGCCATATCAAATATGAATATACAATACGCAGTTGTGGCAGGGCAAGGTTTGCACGTTATCGATGTGACACACTTGTATATTGCTGTGCACCACCTGAGCAGGCGAGACCTGCGACATGTGCGGTTGGATGTTTCGTTGCGTAAACCGAACAGCGACATCTTGCACGTGAGGAGGGGCACGGCATCTGGAGGGTGTGAAGGCATCTTGTTCACTGGGTGCTTATAGTTCTGCAACCCGACTTTTGTATTGGTATTCCTGTTGTAGATGGAGTACTTTGTACTCTCACGTGACTCTGCATGGTTTAATGCTGCCCGCAGTTTCATCGAATAAATGTCAGAAACATTTAGCTGAAATCCGTTTCCTCTGTCTTCTGTTTGTGCGCGATGGTGTATGTATTTCATGTTGCGCCCGCAGATATCATATCGACCGCACGTTACATTTCTCAAATAACAAAATGTCAGCTGTGTTTAATAGCATACTATTTGTCACGACTAAACGTTGGGTCACATTTTCCTACACAACCTGTTGTACGCCACACCGAGTCCAATCATTGTACAGGTCAGTCCGAACAGTAAAAAAATCATGGCACCCCAGTAACATTTGCGGAGGCGACGTCCCCGGGCAAGGTACAAAAGGGCTGACACACTCAGGTCGTGCGGCTTACACTGCATCCTTGGTTTTTTTATCGTGACCTGGCCGACCGGAAATACAAACCGCGCGATGCTCTGGTCGTTAGCCAAACGGATCGCCCTCAGCACTGAAATCGTGTCACTATTCCGGGTAAAATGTAATGAACTGTTACACCGTCTTACACGGAGACTGAAAAATGCTGTATTTACAAATATCTCGACCCTTCTCCGTGGAGGTTAGTCCTGTGCGTCGATTGAAAGCCCAAGCGCGCAAATGACGTCTCCGTACAAGTAACAGGACACGTCGGCTGGTGGCACGATTTGTGATATAATTTCGCTGTCGCATTCGTCGTCCAACGAAAGTTCACAGAAAGGAGGGAGGACTTCGGCGTCCGACAGCATCGACGGGTCGCACCTCAATTCAAATGATGCTCCCTTTTCACAGTCACCGTATCTCTCCGTCAGGTGTAATGTGACCTTGCAGAGACCTTCCCATTTTTGTGTGTCGCCTGGGTGTGTTACATGTGTTATTTTCCCGTTGCAGGGGACGGCTGCAGGGTTAAAGAATGATGGTGTACCACCTGGAGGCTGCGTGTCATGCTGCGCGTCATCGCCCACGTCACCATACCTTGCAACGAAAAAGTCATGAGTTTGTGCGGCTGGTACTATCACAGCGTGCCACGAGAGACGGGGACACAAGCGGTAAGTGTTGTTTCTTTTCGTCAGCAAGGTGTCACGTACGAGGAGGAGCATGTCCGCTGGTTCTTGCATGTGTGGAAATTGTTCGGGTGGGTCGAACAAGACGCACTCGAAAGATGCCCCTTCCGGTAAAACGGCTGTGAGAGTACGTATCTTCCTTTTTGATTTACTAGTTTCAGAATCTTCTATTAGTTGTACGCGACCGACGACTGTTATGTGCTCGTCCACGTGACACTTAAACCGGCCGGGGGCTGGTATGTCACAGAATGAGGTGCCGTTTTCGTGCTGGTCTTTTGTCAGTAATTCTTTACAGGTTTCTGCTATACGTAACCGCCTCAGATTGAGCTGTTGAGACGTCAGTTCCGACCAACTGGTAGGCGGATGGTGACGCTCCCACACGAATCCTTTCACACTCAAAACAAGGCCGTTGCAGATACGCTTGAAATTGCCAGACACACGGTACCATTCTCCGGGTGCCCACTGTTCGATTTGTTGACCATCGGAAACGTTTAACACGACACACGTCCCCTCTGAGTCGTAAACGACGGCTCGGAAATTCCCACCGGTGCTTGAATACATTGCGACGGTGACAGCAGCGCCGGGAACGCCGGTGTCTAAGTTCGAAATGGCTTCGCATTGAGCCATGTTATTGTGTTTCTGTCGCGGATAAGTCATTCGAAATGGCAGTGGTCCGCGATGTTTTGAATCATATACAAGCGGTTTGTTATCTGGCACGTCACGTGCGATAACCGGTTAGTAAACACGCCCTGTAAAAAACAGTCAGAAGGCAGGTCGTCCACGTACACGCACGGGCCGTCTGGCAGTGCGTCCATTCCCACGCTCAATGTATCAGGGTTGGGTGGGTCCTGGTCTACGTCCCATGCTGTTGAACGTGCGATTTCCATGGCGTTCAGGTCGGCGCTGACCAAGTCCGGGTTCCACACGCGGTTGTGTTGCGCCAACAAGCACAGCATGCATGGTAATCTGACGAGCAGGTCTTCGCAGTGCAGCTGTTCGTTTCTGTCGCCTGACACGAAAGCAAAACGTTGTGACGGTAACTGGGAGGGATCTCTGGCCTGCTGCAGAAATTCGTACATGAAAAGAACAATGTTGAAACATTCAAGTAAACGAACGTGATTTGTGACCGCTAAGCTTACGTCGAACAACTTCGCTGGCAGGGCGACAAGTCCACGTGGATGCGAAGTCCCTTGCATACGCGACGACTTCCGCATATACGCTGAGGCGACACACGTTGATAGGGTGCAGCGGGCCTCCGTGTAAACCACCCGCAATGCCTCTGACAAACCCTCTGATACGGGTATGTTCTTGAAGCCGGCGGCATCGACCAGATGTTCGACTATTCCGCGGCGTGCGCTTAGTGACATCCAACTGTTTGCGTGTTTGAACGTATGGGGAGTTCCAACCACTTGAGCTAAGGGGTTACGGGCTGCGACACGTATAGCGCGCGCCGGTGGTCCTTGGTTGTCCTGTGTGACAGGGCGCAGTTTGCAACGCTGGTCTGTTGAATATTTTTCCCCGTTGCAGTTATCAGGTATTTCATCAGGGTTGTCTGGGAAAAGTGAATGTTCCTGTGTCAAAGCTTGTACGCCTTCTTCTTCCACCTTCACGACCATTGGAAGGCTTGTGTTGGAGTTGGCGGGAACTTCTCGTGCTTTGTGCGTGTTTCCTGGGCATGACACTACCATAAACCCTTCTCTGCGTTCTGAACCGTCAGGTAGACGTGAACGTGTCCCGTCTTCACGCTTCGACAGTCCTGTCGGGATGATCGACACAGGGGCCCCGAGGTTGTATGAGCATACTGTAAGGGCGCTCTTTATTGCATTGACGTTCACGTTATCCGAACGTTTGCAACCGGCAGACGCATGGTCATGCGACAGGGTCTGTTCCTGTGTGTTGAATGTGGTCCACGGAGACAGAGGTATAACCCCAAGGTTTCTGTCCGCCATGCCTTATTTGGGTGATCGGAGGCCGATGTCCGGCCTGAGTTGACTTTAAAAAAAAAAGAACAATCGGTGAAACACTATGGCTTCCTCAGACGACCGATCGGCACACACGGTGCAGGAGCGCGGTGTAGCTGTCGGGCACCCGCTCGAATGCGCGGATTCTACAGAGTGGCTCAGGTTGTGGGCGGACACGTTGACGGCGCTGATCGATGTGAACGTATCAAAACATGTGTATCCTGATCTTATGCTTCAGAGTTTGCCACGCTTGCGGTCAAACGCGTGTGTGGCAAAGGAAATGTCATTTTTTGTACGTGAAAGTCTGCATTGTTCTTTATCGCGTGTCACGTACGGACTGTCCTTGCTCTTGCCGCGACTGTCCCTCGAGATGGATCACGTTGCTTCCTGTCTGGAAGAATACGTTCGTAACTCTCAAGACATGCAGCGAGACGCGAGGTGTGGTAGAAACCAGGGCTTGACGGAACAGCAGGTTGAGTCGCTGTGTCAGAAATACTTCCGTTCTGTGCTTCGGACAGAGGACTGTCGGTTTTGGCACACAACGGGCAGTAACACTGCATGGACGGTGCACGAGATGCAGAAATGCTGTTGGGACCTTGATTTCGCTTTTTACAGCACACCCCTGGAAGAGGTTATTACCGCCCTCGGAGAGCTAGAGGAAGTATGTGCGAAACTGTTTGTTTCAGTTTGGGTATTGCCTCCCCACCTGTTGGATATGAGCCTGAGTTGTTTAGCATGTGTTTCTGCTCAGGCCTTTGCGTATTCCCTCGCGCAAGATGGGTCCCGTGCAGGGGCCGACCCACCTGAACAAACCAGGTTAGGTGCCAGTAACTGTTCTCATATTGTGTCATGTGACACGGGGCATGATCTTTTCCAGACGTTAAATGTGCCTGCAGGAAGCGGGTCATGTCAACGGGAGCGAAGCAGAGATGGAGCTGCTCCTGCAGGTAATGGCGAACGTGTGGCCGCGGTCAACCAGTTGCCTAACGCTCCTGACATGGCACTGGCTGCCGGTTCTCCACGTCCTATAAACTCTGTCGACCCCACTGAAGACAGGTATTACTGTGGGTTCGGGAACACGTCTGGCGCAGACGACAGGCTCCTCAAGGAGCTGCGACTGGGTAACAGTCATGTGGCAGAAAAGACCCGTCTGTTGTTGGAAAACATGAGGCGCGCCCGTTCGGAAATAGACTCGCATTGGCGGAATTCGGCTGATATTTTTAGATGGTGTGGTGAACGCGGTGACACTGACGTGCAAACCGAGGGTCATTACGCGGGCAATGCCGTTCTCATGTACACGGTTCCCGTGTACGGGTTGACTGTTGAAGAGCTCGTGGGGAACGAGTTTGCGGCCATGGACGCTCAGGCCGAGCTTGAAGCCCGCAAACACGAGACTAGGATCAAGGAGCAGTTAAAAAAAGCTAGGGACCGTGGAGTCCAAGACGCGCCACAAGCTGTTGCGTGGGACATCTTGAAAGGGATTAACATGGATGGTAGCAAAAACGGGTGTTTGGCGCAAATGTTGGAGCGGGTGACAGGGAGGCGTTATGGGGTCGGCAACCAAGCAGTTGGATGTGGAAACAATGAACGTCCTGGACGTTCTTGCGTTGATGATTACATCGATACCTTGGTTACGGAGATGACGTCATGTGACATAGACTCCGTCCAGAAATCGGTGGGAGAGCGCGTTTTCGAACGTCACCGCAAACTGGTGAGGGCGAGGCACGCAAAGCTGTTGCGCAAATTGCGCAGGGCGAAAGAAGACCTGTCCTGTTGCATGCAGCCCCGCGTAGCGGGACAAGAGATCTTGTCAGGACTTTTCGCCGTCAGACGATGTGTCAAAGCAGTGCAGCTCTTCCGAGAGGTTGTTTCCGCGCAGACGGGAGCAGACGTGAACCCCGACGATTTGCAAAATGGTTGGCTTGTGCCTGGGGACGGGTCACCGTATGATCCGTCCCGTGTTCCTCGCCCGCGTGTAGCTGAAGCGTGGGAGGTCAGTTGCGGGGAGCCCCTGCTGGAAACTGTCAACATATCGATGGCCTCAGAACTGACTAAGTCCCTGCAACTTGGCCCTATGTGGATGTCAAGGGACTCGCACGAGGACACAGCGTGCCCCGTCAGGGCGGGATTTGATATGCACGCTGTTTGGTCTGCAAGGGGCGTCCCCGCGTCTGCGCGTGCTGACGTTGAAAGGTTCTGCACTTTGAAATCGGAAATGGGAGCACTGGGGTCACGACAGGCGGAACGCTTCGGGGATGTGTTCCCAGTGATGCAGGAACAGTATCTGGAACTGCTGCAGCAGTTGCGGGCGCAGGAAGCGCAGACGTCGTCAGGTGATGCCGAAAACCAATCTCGTCTGGACAGTTTGAAGCAAACACGGTTTCTCTGCCACATGCACAAGGTTCGGTTGGTGGCATATGCTGTTGTGGCGCACCAATTGGCCCATCCGGGGAACCGTGTCCGGTGTCTGTCTGTGGCCGATCCGTCACATTTATGTCCGGGGGAAGGGGGGGAGGTTTACGCTCTCGAGGAGGCTGTATATGTGGGGCCCGCTTTTTCACCACACACGCTGATATCCAGGCGACACTACACGCCTCCGGTAAACGACGCTGACGCACAAGAGGCAAACGCGCGGGATCTATGGGATATAAAACAGAGTCATGACATCTTCGAACTCCTGGCTGCTGCACCAGCGACGCGTTGACTTTCGTCGTATCCTATATGAAACAAAACACTCATGATACCAAACCAAATAAAACCAAACACATACAGTCATAATGTGCAATGTGATATTTATTCATTAAACAAAATATATTTATTGTATGCAGGTTTTGATGTTGCATTGTGTGTATATGTGTGTCTGTACATATGTGTATATGTGTGTGTCTGTACATATTGAAATGTCCAGTTTGGCAGTTGTGACATGATTTCTAACAAGTCTTATCAGGAGGCTTCGATCAATTTGCTGATGAATTCAGCCGTGCCGGTTACGTACTCCGGTATATCTACTTTCATCATCTCTGCCAGTTTATATATGTTTTGTAACGTCTGTGATCCCGGTTTGAACGCACGTCTTAGTTTGACGGCCAGTTCAGTCTTGTACTTCGACACAGTTTCTTTCATAACTTTGGCCACATCCTGTGGTATGTTCTTTCCCATCAGGCATTCAGTCAGATCTGCTGTGTAGGGCACGGGGAGTCTCCTTTCGTTGAGAAAGGTTGCATTGGCGAAGGCCGTGTTGCGGTCCACCAACAACGTGTTTTGAGGTGATATACCGATCCGCAGAACAAACCGGTAGGCCAAATGAAGCCATAAAGATAGCGGCAAGCGTTTGGCGTCGTCAGCCGACAGTTTGTGCAGGGGCGCGAGACCCAGCTCGTTATGGTCAATGACAAAACATCCCGTTGGCCCACCGTCGGCAAAATGGTTGTAAAATGTGTGGTGGCTGCCGCATACGTAAGAGTATTCCAATCCGAAGGCAATATGCAGGTTCGTCTGCATGTACGACATCACGCCGTTACAGAAAAACTCTACGCAGCCCGGAGTGTGCTTGTCCCCGAGGAAAATGTTCATGGCTGCGTGCCTGAACGCCAATTGTTTTGCGTCGTGATAGAGCATGGGGCCTTTGAACACCTGCTGCGATTTCAAATCAGCTCTCGTTAACGATTTCGTTTTCTGATGCGGCACATGCAACAGAGGCAGGCGGCTCATGACCTCTTCTAGTTCTGTGATGGATGTGAAACGCTGTTTCAGTATGTCAGCAGGACATCTGCAGTTAAGGGTCATTCGAACTGGTCCACATGTTACCTCGTGGCATTTGGGGCGTTTAGCGTCTGCGTCACCTGTGTCTTTCTGCTTCCTTTTCCGGGAAAAGCGATCACACTTGGGCAACGAAAGCCCATAAACGTCGCTGTCACATGGTTGGGTCATGGATGGGAAACATTTCCTAAGTCGTTTGCATACCTCTGTTGCAGGGTTTCCACCCCCGCGTGTGTGGGTCTTGCGTGGCCGCTTCGGTCTGGTACACACCCACTGGTTTGTAATAACGGGATACAATTCGGCGTAATGTTCCATCGACTGGTGCGAACGTTTCCGCCGGGCACCGTAAAACTCTGTACAGTGGGTGGGGTCTGCTGCACGCTCGGTAACCAACCCTGGTGGCTGTGGGACGCTGCGTCCCGTCCTGCCCCGTCTGGTTGTGCGGTCGATGGCGTAGTCAGGCATCGCGTTCAAAGGTGGTAGAGACTTTGGTTTAACCAACACCTCGTCGACCAGCAACGTTTTGGAAGCGTCCTGGTTCACAAGCTGCCCCCGGCCGCCTTTCCGGTTCTTCAGTGCAGGAGGGCACATGCACATCAGGTACCTGATCACGACACAGAAGAGAATCAAAACAGGGTCACCGTATCGTGCAAACTTGCCACACGCCGATATGAACACTTGCATGTAACTGTCCCGGTCAGCTATGGCCTCCCGTTGTAGCAGAGACAGCACCAGGTCGATAAGCTGTGGTTTCCCGTGTGGCTTACTCTGCAACACTGCCTTCCCTGCGTCTGTGACCTTTGCCGGACAGCACGTCATGCACATGGCTACGTGTCTGGCTGCTGACAACAGCCAAACCGCGATGTCGTCTTTCGTGTCACCGGTCACGATCGGATTCACGTCCCAGTCGTTACATTCTTCCACCTTGTTTTTCCAATCACGCCATGCCCGCAGCAGATTGGTCAGGGCGAGCGCGGCGGACATTGTCCCTGGTTCCGATTCCACCAACGGTATCAGAGTTGCGTCCGGTTGAAACACCCTCATCGGTGGAAGCGGGGTTCTCGGGTGCAGGAAGGGAGGGGTCAAAGTCGCGGTACACATGCACACAGCTACACGAGATGTTTTCACGTCCAACAGAGTTTCAATGACAGATCTCATGTTGCGTTTCGACTTGCTCCCCGTTGCATTTGACAAATCGGCCACTAACGTGAAAACACGCGCCGGTGCCAAGCAATGGTCTTCCAGCAGGAACTTTACAACGTGTTTCCATTTTAGTTTGGGCGGTCGTCTTGATCCTAACAGTTCATCGGTGGCCTGCAACACGTGTTGGATGTCTTTCCTCCTGAGACCTGTTTGCACCAGGGACAAAAGCTCATCCACGCGTATGGCTAGACCTTTTGAATAGCAGTGCGCGTTTGGGGTTTGCATGTCGGCGTAACTGGCATCAGAGAAATGGCCGGGCAGCATGCGCAGGAGCACTTTGTATGCCCAGTCGGCTGACGGTCGTCCAATCAGCGTGCGTCACGTGTGTAACCCGTTTTTGGCAAAATCTGGAGGGGGGGTTGACTGATACCACATCATATATATAAATGTGACAGCCGCTGGTACATGTGATCACGTGATGCACCGGCACTTCCACAGCCTCATAAATATCGCGGTTGGTAGGTATGCCCTCATAGACCTCTACGCCGCCGTCGAGGCTGTTGCACAAAAATGTCGTCGAACGAAAACACGTCGCTCCCGGCGACAGAGAAAGTTGAAGCTGAAGGCTGCAGCACGGGTAAGACTGTCATATCAGATCGCGAAGTGGAAGCCCCTCGACCGGATGGTACCGCGTGTACCAAATCGAACGATGGGGAACCCGGGACGTGTAACGATACCGCCAAACCAAAAGGTAGGCCCGGTCATGTATCGTTTGCATGCTTCCGACCACACATTTCCGGTGTGTGTTATCTGGACGTGAGATGCCAGTTGAAATCCCCGCAAACAGTCCAGAGACCGGGGAACGTGATCTATCTTAACGACACTGGCGTTCAGGGTGCAGTTTCCACTGTGGCGGAGGTCCTGCTAAAGTGTCCCGATAAACACCCCGGTGCCAGACCAACGGGAACTGATCAAGGAATTATGACAAGTTCATCAGAACACAGAGATTTGTTCTTTCTGTGTACCAACCGAGCAGCGTCCGAACTCGTCGAGCAACTGAACCCCGAATTAATATGTGATCTGGTGGCGGCAGCATTGGCCTTCTTCCCACACATGCTTGATTGCGTTGTGCAATTTGCATCACAGGAAAACGTGTTTTGCGGAAAGGATTTTACCATATACTGCGTTCAGGAATTGCCCTTACAGCCCGATCACAGTTACAGTCTTGTTGGAAAATGGGACCAGGTGCTGAGTACGTTCCATTGTGGGGCGTACACAAACGCTAGTGGTGAACGTATGGTGCTGGTGACGTACCCAAAGCTTGAATGCCTTGTGCGCGCCGCGAGCGATTCCGATGGCGGTCGTGCGTTTTTTCAAAGCCTCTTGGAAGCCATGGTGACCGAGGAGGATACTGACACCAACCCCTGGCAGGTGTTGCTGACAGATGATGTCAACAGGGCTTCTGTCAACGGAAGGACGGTAATGTTGATGTGCAAGATTCGGCGAAAGCCCAAAGCCGCATCCAATGAGTCTCATGCTGGCGGTTGTCACAGTCACATACAGCAGTTGCGTGCCGAAACATCAGACGTCGCAGAACATCATGTGAAAGAGAAGAGATACGTTGGACCACTGCGACCGTCTGTAACCCACAGGCGAACGGCCACAGCGCTTGACCGTGATCTGATCACGGTTGTCCGTCATCTGCAACCCCGAGTGATCTGTGATATTATGTCCGCTGTGTTAATATCGTACCCACACATCCTCGTTTATGCGAACTTTGCAGCAAACACGGAAGGTCTACGATATGCACATAAGAAATGCGACCAGATTATCACCGTGTGCTGCGTGGAGGAACTACCCGTCAAACCACAATGGCGATATGAACTCACGGGGACATGGGGTGAGACGTTGAACACATACAATTGTGTAATCTGTAAGGACGCTCGGTCTGGACCCATCGTGGTGGTTGAGGACCCCGAATTCGCCCGTGTCGTGGAAGCTGTCAGGTTTTCCGAGGAGGGCAGACGTTTTGTGCAACTGGTCTTGGAGTCTCTTGTGTCGCCCTTCGACGTGTTTGTTACACATGGTGACTACATGTCAAGAGTACTGCTTGACGACAATATGGACGTGGCATTGTTGTGTTGCATCGTGGAACCCAATACTGATTGAAAAGGTTTGATACTGTCCCCATCATGGGATTTGCGCGTGTCGGACATTAACATGTGACAACGTATGTTTTGTTGTGGTCCAGCCAAACCAGTTTTGCGAGTGATGTGGTATATGTTTCTCTTTGTGATGTGTATACAACTTTAAACTGTTATAATTGTACATTGTTATTTTTTGTCAGGTACCCCAATCAGCCGTTCTGACGTGTACGTTATTTGATCGCGCTGGATTTTTGTACCTTTAGAGCGTTTTGTCATATGACCTACATCACACACACGCACATACACATTCGAAAACACAGCAGAGCAATGACAATGTGAAACAATAAATAAATATATATCTATCTTTATTGTGGTCTGAACTCAATTTATTGATGAAATACGAGTGTGTATGATATGATCAGTGTCCAAAAACTCGGTCTGATTCTGTAGGGTTCAACATCTCCTCATTTCCAGCCTCCTGCTTCTTACTTACAGTTTCGTCTTTGTCAATCCGTCAAGACGTTTCTGCAGTTGCAGAGATCCCCGGGAATAGTGGAGGTGGGAAAGGTAGGGTTGAATTATGGGATATCGTTTCCGCGACCCAACCCACCGTTCCACACGTGTTCGTGTGATAGGCGCATGTCCCTTGCGTACTGTGCTACTGGGTCCATTGCATCCCCGGCCTGTAACAGTCGGAACACAGTGGCCCAGACGTGTCCTGTACACTTCCCGCGGCACGCGTTTGATCCGTGAGCGGCACCATTCATATCGGCGTCGGGTAGAGCACAAGTGGAGGCGTGTGACTTCAGCAGCCTGCGCAAAGGGTGTATCATATCCATGTCTACAGTGTAAATAAAACCTTCGCTCTTGTGGCGTATTGCACCCGCCATCATGAGGAACCCGAGCGCCATGTCACGTATGACTATGGCCGGCAGTGCAAGCCTCCGGTCCATGTGGAAACGTAGCATCTGTCCCATCCTAGCGGCCGTATTGGTCGACACGCAAGCCAAAGCCAGAGCTCCGCATGCGGTGAAACGCAAGGCGCCCGGTACGGGGTCACGTGCGTGGTCGTACGACAGGTGGAAATGGCCCTCTTCTGCGTATGGTGTTCCCGTTGGCGTCCAGAATTGGGTTGCCGCCGCCCAGGCCGTCCTGAGCTCAATTTCATGGGGTTTACCCACAGACGCCCACAGAGACGAATACGTTTTGTTTTGCATGAAGGCGGATATGCGCAAACCGACTCCGTCCGGCATAAAAGCTGCCCACAGTGTGGGGTCTTCCAGTCCTATGCGTTCTAGCGCGAAGTGTATTGCCTCCAGCACGAGGGCGTAATCAGCGAAGCATCGGGCCATACGGTATGCTATGTGCTTTCGTCTGTTAGTAAATGCGTCTGGTCCACCGCAGAATGTAAACGTGTCATCGTGTTTAAGGTGGAGCAGCCATTCAATGAAATCCCTCATACCGGCAGATCTGTCCAAAAGTTGGAAACCAACGTATAAATCCGTAAACTCGGAGCGCTTTGCATGTCCGTTTTCCATAGTTATTTCAAAGCTGTATCTGGTCTTATCGCGTGTGTGTACACGGGCGCTTCGAAGGGTGAATCCGTATTGGTTGGATATTCACGAACAAGACGGGTAACATGAATCTGAATCGCACAACAGGGTGCGTTCGTCATCCAGACGCAGCAATCTCTGGCACTCTGCCATGGTGGTTGGACACAGCGATTTTATACCGTAGGGTAACAGGTTTTCTTGCGCGTGGGCAGACCGTGGGGGTGTGTGTTGGACGGCGACGGAATGAAATATGTGCGATAGCATCTTCTGCAGTTGCGCCGTTGTTACAGTTCGCAAGACTGGCAGCACCGCCGCGTACAGTACGTCGTTGTACCTTTCCCAGTCTAAGGTTGTGCCTGGCAAGACGTGGTCACGGTGCACTAGTCCCACGTTGAAACACAGGTCCTCTGCCGGCACGTTTCGTGCTTTGATTTTGGAACATGACAGGATAGGGCGGCCCGCGTGTTCGGCGTCTCCCAGCAACCCCCTGTGGAAAGGGCTGTAAGCCCAGTCGGCCGGACTGTACACTGCGGGGCGTTCAACCCAAACGTAAGGCCCCGCTTTCCCCTTCACGGTCAAACGTACAGGCAAACTGCCTTCCTTCCACACGTAAGGATCGAAATCTCGCAGTGACACCAGGGCTTTTGTTACTTCGGCAAAATCACCCTTCTGTTTGCAGTGTGCCCCCTTCGTAGGAGCTGACAGCTTTGTCGGGAAAGCGGGCAGGAGGAACCGATTGACAAGATCGGGTTGATTTCCCAAAACGCCTTTTAGGTCTGTCGTGTGCACTTCCCACGTTGTCGGCCAGTGTTTGTACATTTCTTTCATGCCTGCACGCACACACTGTTCCACTTCATCTCGCGTTGCGACTTCCACAGGGCAGCCAGTGTCTGCTTTTCCGCCGAGTATCAGCACGACCTCATGTAACGTGGCGTCGATGGCCTCTGAGACAGCTTGGCAATGATCAGACCTGTGGATGCCGGTTACCTTGGACAAGCGCCAACCGGACGCTGGATCGCGTTTGGCGTGAAATAAATGACAGGGCCCGATGAGGCCGACGAGGTTGTAGAACCCTTCGAGTTTGAAGGTCATCTCAGCAAAGCCTGTCAGACTCTGTACTCTGCTTTGAAATATCTCCAGTTCCGCATCAGACCCTGCAACCGCGTCTTCACTTGTGCCGGTTAGGTCTGGGGAAGCCTCGAACAGTACGCTGTCTTTCATCACGCGCAACAAACGATTCATTTTAGGCACGCACTCCACCATAGCTGTGCTTGCCTGCTGTGCCAGTTGTGTCCATCTGTCATAGAGCTCAGGGGCGTAATACTTCGACTGTCCGTAAGTGATCACTTGGCAGGCTTTTACGCGGGAGGCGGCCGATTTCGATGGTGAGAATAAGCGCCTGCGTTCCGCCAACCAAGCCAGCAGCTCACGTAAATACTCCGTGTCCAGGTGTGCTCCTAGGGTGGGGTAAAACTGGTTGGCGTCCATACCGTAAAAGTGCCCCGTGTGAACGCCCCGCTTGGCATAAATCACCCCTCCCGTTTGCGGCGGGAGTCCTTTGACGATAGTGACCGCATGATTATCTTTATCGGCACCCTCATCATCGCGTGCTTGGTTCTGTTCTGAAAGGGGTTCTCCTTCGTTGCAGACGCATGGATTGCACGTATGTGGCTCAATTGGGATTCGGCTATGTGGTTCTGTTGTGCTTTTGCTATGCCGTTTTGACAGGGGTATGGCGACATCCGCAACAAAAGCTTGAGGTGACAAATTCAGCGGCCATCCCATGATGGATATATGGGCGTGCAGGCTATCCTCGCCTGCGTGACACGGGACACCCGAATTCACAAAGGCCAATTTACCCTGGCCAGTAACCACACAACCGTAGGGTAATATAATAAAAAGCTCCGACCTGTGCAGGGGCGAAGGACACATGTGTTCCAGGACCCATGACGCCTGCGCGAAGGCACCATGTCTGATGTCACTTAGGTCAGAGCTGACGTCCAGCCAATGGATGTCATCCGGGAGCGTGTGTGACGGAGGTTGACACAATAGGAAGGCACCGCCGAACTCCGTGTCCTCTAAACATTGGTTGAGCATTTCGGAAAATGCACTCAATTCACGCGCTTTCCTCAAAGGGTTGGCTGTTTGTGGTACAGGGCATCGTGCTAATGTGAGCTGTGGCAATGTGAACATGTCTGAGGGTACGTTCATCGTGGCACCGGACGTCTGCAATAAGTGTATGACGGCGCGCGAAAGCGGGTCCCATGCGACAGCGTTGTGCCTTTGGCGGTGACCATTGCATACGTTGAGGGACTCGTGTACGGCCGAATTGACGACTCGTGTGAATGTTCGCTCCGTGATTGCGTCCGCATCACCGTCGGTCGCACGGTTTGTCGATTTCCGTTGGAGGTCGTGTGCAGGCCAGGAAACATTTCCGATGACATCTGTTGGTAAACGTAAGCGTTTCACATGCAGCCACGCACGCATGTCCATCTCCGAATGGTCAAGCGCAAAGTGTGAGAGAACACCTGGGTACCTCCCGGTCCCGCCACGGGGTGCCGGCAGGAAGACAGGTCGCACACCACTAGTCATCAGCGGAGGGAAACAGGCGAGCGGGTGCTCTTTGTTCCTACTAGCAGCGGATAGGTGCATACAGAGTGCCTGAAAAAGGTGAGGTATGAAATCGTGCCACACGCTATTTTCGGTCGGGAGTTTGTCACAGAATGTCCAAGGGCACTTCCAGGTATGCGAGTCCCTGTGGTCTTTCGGCAGACGTGCATGTAACCTGACATTCAACCCTCCCGGTATTTTAAAAGGCAGAGGCAGATATCGGACGCCCTTATCTGTCCCCTCACACGGAACGCAGGTGAAAGTAGCCAAGGCACACGTTCCGTCGTGGGATATGGCATGAAACCTCCATGCAAGAATCATGATCCTCGTACCTGTCATGTTCCCATTCTCAGAAGCGATGTGACTGCCGGTCACACATGGCGACGTTTCCGTCATCACGTGACAGCAACTGTTTAACGTATGATATGATCGGAACACAACCCCCCGTATCGTATCATTGACGGCCTGCCGTGCAGTTACGTCTGCGTCCCCAATGGCAGGCCACTACTTATATAAGTGATACACGGCCCTGTGCCAGTTGCATATATGTACAAGTTGTGACCCTCGCGATGTCGTCAGTGAGCCGTCGCGATAAACCTCGACCTAAGCGGTCGGTGTCACTCAGACGGCTCGTCCTTCTAAAAGCCGCCATGACCAGTGTAAATGCTGAAGCGGCCAGGCAAATGGTAGACTTCATCAGGGGAGCGCGAAAGTCGGCTTCTGACTTGTCTGATTGCTACAGTCTCGCCCTGGCAACCAACTGTCATCTGAATGTGTGGAAGCACCTGCAAGTGGACCCATGGCCACCAGAATCGTGTCTGTTCTGTCTGATGAATCTCAATAACCAGTCCGGTCCTGTGTTGTCACCAGAAACGGAAGCAGCCGTCTACAAAGCGTTGTGTCGCGAGATCCCGTTTTTTTTGAGAGCATGATCATCTTGGAAATTTACAAATTTACTCCCATGTCCGCTGATGCCGAATTGCTTTCGTACGTTATTTACTGCTTGGAAAATATCGGATACATGTTGAAAGAGGACGAAGCCGAGTGGGGCAAAGGTCGTATGCGTTTTGAAATTGTGTCAACGGATGTATAGCCTAACGCGCTCTGCCCCCACGTACAGGATTGTACGATAGGAGACATTGCAAAGAGGAGGGGACTCTCACAGATTCTCAAACCAGGACTGAACTTTGTTTGCATATTCTTGTTGTTAGTATTACCAAACATTTGACCAACATTGTGGGGTGTTTTTGGCATGCGTTATAAAGAGGTATTCGACATTGTGTTCATGTGTTGTGTTGTTTTTGGGATCGGCGTGTTGTGTGTGTGTTTGAACATGACCATGTACGCAACATATAACAAACAACCAATGCTTGCGACTATAAACCTTTATTAGATAACAGTTCCAAAACATTTTACAACGTCTTTGACAATTACCGCTCCAATCCCTTTCATGCCATTGGACGGCCTCCAGACGTGGCAGGGTTGGCATTTGGGTTGAATAGTAATGTGTTAAACCCGTTCAATTTGTAGTTTCCGTCAGGGAAGCGCGTGGGCTCACCCCATGTACGGTTATCCAAGGACAGGTGAGGGGCTGAACAAGATGTCATTGGCACGGCCCCGCCTAGGACGTGGCTGAGATGTCGGTACTGGCCCGGGCTATTGGACAGGCTCATCGGACTGATATGTGTGTGGCTTGCATCTCCTTTTGTCCCGACCTTCCATCCGGGTACAGGAACGTCTGCTCCTGGTGTTTTCCTTTTCCTCCCTAGATGGCCAAGTTCCATGTTCTCCAACAGTTCGGTCAGGCCGCGGTCCAGTCCGTTGTGAACGGGTGACCTCTCAGCAATCGTCTGAGGCATGCGCAACAGTTCCCCTACACTCGTCTGTGAATGTCCTACGTAAGCCAAGGAGAACGGCAATGATGCCCACGGGTTGCTGAAACCGGACGCCTCACCCGTGAAAAACATGGAGCGGGTCATCCGGTTGGCACAGTCTTGAAAAGCGTCCGACTTGCCCGGGTTACGCACGTCCACGACGTTGCAGAACGCTTCCAGTGGCATGCAAGTAGGCACTAACAGTATATCGGTTGTGGACTTTTCTGCCTGGCCGCGACCCGCGTCCCTCTCTGGCCAATAGGCGCTGTGTCCTTGAACGTAACCGGCTGTCTTTTGCAGGGGATCTGCGCCTGTGGAGCTTGCGGTCATCTTTCCGGCGAGACTGCTCCCGTACGCCTTTGCACTTTCCACGTACAACGTAGCCACGTCAGATGTTATGTTTCGTGCGTTCCTGTCGATGCCTTGCCAGGAGACCCTTGGGTGGTATGCCCCGTCTGTGCGGTTTCCTGTGAACATGGCGTGCGGCACAACGAGGCCTGATGTGCCCATCTTGGTTTCAGAAAAACGGAGCATTTCTTGCACGATCGTGCCACTGTGAGTGTCGTTGATCGTCTCTTGCGTGTGCACGGGTCCCTGTCTGAGCCATATACTCGCAGGGGTGGCTGCGAACAGGTGTTCTGTTTCCACTTTGTCGTGTTGCAGCACCATGCAACCCAGGGTGGCATGACCTGCCTGCTTTGCAAGAGCGCATATACCGGCTGCTGTTGCATATGTCTGTTGTACAGGTGTTATCATCACCCTGGCCTCCGGGCTCAACTGCGAAAGTGCTACGCGGCGCGAGTGAATGCCGTCTCGCTGAACTGGGTGATGTGCCGCAGCGTAAAGGTATATGTCCGGCTGCATGTCACACCCGTTGTACCGTGGTATATCTTTTCCAATCAATTTTCCTTTATTTTCCGTTAGGGTTTCGCACATGTTTACGTCCATCACTTCTAGGGACAAGGGCAGGGGAAACCACAGTGTTTTGGCTGTTTCATCTGTGACAATCTTTTTTGCAGCCTCCAGTTTCGTTTTGGTGTCTTGTTTTATCAAGCCGGTGTCGTCGTCGTATTCGAACGTGATACCCTCAAATGTTTTCAGCGTAATGTGGCT
Organism: Sipunculus nudus; assembly: GCA_026874595.1. Lineage (NCBI taxonomy): Eukaryota > Metazoa > Annelida > Sipuncula > Golfingiida > Sipunculidae > Sipunculus > Sipunculus nudus. The sequence goes on from CM049318.1 coordinate 35,448,206, forward strand.
CACGTCACCAGAAATGTCGACGGCGTTTTTTAGGAAGACCCCGTCCGTGCATAATGCAGTTTCCGTTCTGTAAAGGCCACCGTTTGTTGTTTTCATACGCAGACTGGCTGCCGGTACAGCTGATATGCGGAAAACCGTGTTATCTAAAGGGTAGAATTGTGTTTGAGTGTCCCAGGATGAGTGTCGGTTATTTCGAGCTGTCTTTTTGAATAAGTCCCTCGCGGCAGCCACCGTGACACACGCGGCCATCTGTTGGTTATCCTGACGTGGTTTAACAGCTGTCATTGTGCTCCCGCAAAGTTGCTGCATTATGCTGTAAAATGTCTTCATTTGTATCATGTCTTGTGGCGTTGCTGTTTGGAATATATTAGTTGGTATCTTAACATGACATTTGCTATACGCGTGTCTCTGATCACTTTTTGCCTTTTCAGTCACATCGTACTTAGTTGGGTGAGTAGCAAACTCATCCGGATCCTGCCGCATCCATGCGAAACACGTCACGTCCGTTGAGTCTTTCATGTCGACATGCTGCCACATGTTAGACCCCGTCACGCCCATTGGTAGCGGTGTGGGTAAAGCAAGGTCCGTGCAACTGCTGATTTCTTGACTACGCCGTAGTAATATTGCAGATTCTTTTTTTGTGAACGTCACTGCCTCGGATGACACGAGTTTTGCTGCTATCTGCCCGTGACCCAAAACCTGCAGATCGGCAGCTAACCGTTTCATCAAACACCCTGCGACATCTTCAGTTAACTTCACTATGCCACGGCATGCTTGTTGTAGTTTTTGTAAAGGCGGGAACTGCCTCAATACAGGGGGGAGTGGCACTGTTGCGATCGCCTTCATCAGCGTCAGGTTTGAGTCGCATGTCAGCACCCCTCCGAAAGCGGAAAATATGTAAGCTGACCGTAGCAGGTACTGGAATTCAATGCTTTCTCCATTTTCACAAACGTGTGTGTGAAATTTTTCGACGAACAACATGTCAGTGGGGTACTTGGCGATCAGCATCGCTTCCCAGCGTTTGCAGAGCAGGTCTTGACAAGAGTGGTTCAACGACGTACTCCAGACCCTGGCTGCCTCTGAGCGCGGATCAGTGGGGTCCAACAGGTAAGGGTAATGCGTCCTCGCTATGCTCTCACCCGCGTCCTGAACGCTGGACAGGGGTCGGAGACAGAGCGGTATATTTTCAAGATGAAATCTCGGTACGAACAGCGCGGATGTTCCTTCCTTGAACCCGTCTGGTATTGTACCACCTGTTATTTCACACAATTTTGAAAAAGATGTTTTGTCAAGATTCTTTGGGATGAAGTGTAGCGTCTGGAAGGGGTTAGGTTGGTCATGGAGAAGACGCACAGATCCCGCTTGGTGATAGTTCATGTGGTCCACATTACTCAGGCTGCGCTGCAGAGGCAATAGCAGTGTGTTCTCACAGGTCCATCCGTACGATCTCGCCATAGGCCCTTCAGTTTCATGCAACCTCAAAGATGTGGTCGATACGTCATGGTGTGCAACAACATCACACAGGGACGCTCGGGTTTTTGGAGGAAAGACGTCCCATACTCCTGCAGTGTGTGTACTTTCGTCATTCCTCCCGGAAGGTCCGGATGTCCCTGCAGCATGCAGTTTGGAAGGCGTGTTGTACCTTTTAGTTGTACTCACGAAATTGTACAGGTCCGGGTTGAAAAGGACGTCGATCAGTGCCTGGAGAGCCGTAACGGTTTCGTCGCGGCCCCCGTAGGTTTTCCACGTCATGCTCACGGGCACTTGCAGGCGTTGTTTTGCGCTTGGGTTCCTGACTGGGTGTGGGTCACCTAGGTTTCCTGTAGTACAAGACGGGTTCTGCAAGCGGTCCAGCACGTAGTCTAGTTGACTGCACAGCGCTATCGGTGTGATCTGCGTCACGTGCAGTATGTCCCGTGTCACATCACGGTCCACGCGGCGTGTCACGTCTGTCACATCGCTGACGTCTTTCGAAAACAAGACCAGACCGTCTCTGTGGGTCAACCCCGGGAATGTCTGTACCACGTAACCCTTTTCCACTCCAGCGAAAAGAGTCTCCGTAGGTTCCCCGTTGCTGTCGACAGGGCCCCGCATGATCGAGACGTATTCTTCGGCTGTCGGTTCTCTGTCTTTCACGGTCTCTTTGTTGCTGTGTATGTTAAGGACCATGATACCCGTATGTGCGATCATCTGTTCCTCCGTTTTGTTTATGCGGAGCACACCACGGCGCAAGTCTATCAGCACGCGGTACATTGACATACCTTGAGCCATCTGCTGGTAAGTCTCGGGTCCCATCAACACCACACACAGAACATCCGAGGCATCGAACAGTTCACTTTCCGAGGACAAAAGATCTTTCATCCGTTGCAGGTGAAGCTTCTGAGTGATGCTGGGCGGGTCGGCTCCCGGTCTGCTGAGCTGGGCCTCAGCTTCCTCCACGGCGACTTTCAATTTTGCCTTTGCTCCAGACCAAGGCGCCCCTTCGTCTCTTTGCGACCTCTCGCGGATGAAAGGAATCCGGTCACACTGCTGGCTGCACTGGTTCGCCAGGCGGCGGACAGCGCCGTATGCGTCCAGCCGGACTGAAAACAGGTTCGCCATAAACATCCTCGCCGCCTCATTCAGTGCCTGACATTTCATAAGAGCTATGCGGTTGGGGTCAGGGGCACGTTGCAGCTGCAACCTGGTAGCGTACAGTGCCCGCATAATGGCTGCGTCCGGCGATATGTCCCTCAGGAACTCGCCCATGTGGGCCATGTTACCGGCGCGCAGACTCGTTATGAGGTCCCTCATGCCGTCTTGCATCATATACCCGAACCGGACGATAGGTTCTGTGGTGTGAGCATCGTTTGTTTCACTGGCCAACTTTGTGCGTAATACGTTCAGCACGTCAAAGGGCACATCCAGGTAGGCTGAATGTGACAAGGCGAAGGTGAATTTCTTTTTCCGCCTCTGAACTGTCCTCGGGGGCGCCTTGTCTGACTGTGGCGGTTCCGACATCACAGCGTCTTTACTGACGTATTCGACATCTTCGTACCTGCAGTCCATCATGTGCGGATCGAAACTTTGCACCAAGCAAACGCCCAGGGGTGTGTTTTGAACGCCTCGCACTGACGCACCCGCCACATAGCACTTATAATATCTGATAAATTTGGATTCCAGCAACCGTGCATCCATAGGGTCGTTTTCCAGCAGTCCTCCCGTGGCGTAACTCTTCGCTAGTGTGTACAGTTCCTGTACGCCCGTGTTGAGGTAAGGGGCCAGGTGATGGTTGTCAAATGCAAAGGCCCAAGGCCCCAGTTGTGGGTGTGGCGGTGGTATAGCGGCCATGTTGCGGATCCTCGAGGGTAAACAAAAACAAAAACGTGTTTTCCGCTATACCTTTGGTTGTCACTGTTCTCAATTCCCGTAACGGCTCGATAACGAATTGACATGAACGTTGATGTAAAGAGAGAACGAGGTCAATGGCCCCTTTCCAAATACAGGTCTGTGTCAGTAGCGGCTGTGTGGTTCTGTTGGTTATTGGATTGGGGGTGATCCTACTGTTCTTCTGTACAGGTTGTTGTATATGATTGCCCTAATAACGAAAGCATAGACAACGATGAACGGCAAGGCGTCATTCGTCAGAGGTCGCCGTCTTCGTATCATGTTCGCCTTTGTTCTTGTGTCTGCATACGGCATTATCATCACAACAGGCGCGGCACATTTATCTTTATGTGACGACAGTTCTTTTCTTCCTATATGTATGATACAATATGGATCCAGCATGATCTGCTTGACTGTGTTCGCGTACCGTATTTCCGGAAGGAACAACCCAAGGGAGACGAAGATGTCCGCTCATGAGGGACGTAATAAACATACGTTTGGGAGTAGACGAGGACCTCGAAAAAACACTTACATATTCAGAGACGAAAAAGATGACAATGGAGGTGACACGTGTGAGGAAAACCATGAAGGCGAAAGGTTACTGGTGCATGACAAAGAGAACGTGCGTGGCACGAAGGGTGATCCACGTGATTTTTACAGTCTCACGGGGATGGTAACAGCCTCTTCCAAATCCGCAATCGTGTCTGGTTTGCATGTGATCATGATCATCCCTTGGTTCATAAGTTTCTTGGTGCAGATTGTGCGCGTGGCGAAAACAGGAATAGTTCAGCCCCCGTGCATCACGTTCTACGTACTCTCTGCCATGTACCTGTTGTTCACTGCAGCCGCCCTCGTCCTTGAAACCACTCAGCACGCCCTTTGGGACAGATCGTGAACGCTATTTGCATTTGCTGGTGAGCAGGCGTTGGATGCTCAGGCACAGGAACGTTGAAACGACACAATAATAAAAAATGTGTGACACTTCGTCTCTCGAATAATTGCCTGATCGTGCAGTTACAAACCGGCGTCCCCTAAGTGTACTGTTATCCGTGATAAACGCCTCGACTAGCCGGACATGTGTCCCAGACGTTAACCCGGATGTCGACATTTGGCCGCGGCAATGACACTCAACTTCTCCGACGACTTGCTACCAGAATATCTGTGGACGTTCCCACATGAGTGCGAAAGTCGTGCGCGTGACGTGTGTAGCAATTTGCAGTAACACCGTTTTCGGGCGTGAGTGGTTTCGCAAATTAAGGACAGGATACCAGGCATTGCACTACCGCCGCACGCAAAGTCGTTCACGCCAAATTAGACAAGTTTGCTGATACGATCGAATAACGGTATGCGTAGAAGATATCCGCTTGTTATGCCCCATTCTACGGCCAGGCGAATCGTGAATCATCTTTTCGTCTGTCAATTCCCTGAACGCCACGATAACCGCTCAGTCTGTTCTGATTGTTTTATACCGTACGCGCACGTGGAAATTGCACTGGGAGGGTGCATAAAGCAATTGGAAAACATGAAGGACATCAGAGTTGCGGGAGAGAGGTGGTGGTCATGTCTGAACGGGCAACATGACATTGAAAAGAGTCTGAATATCATACTAGGCCGCGTCGCGAACGGTTTCTGCTATTATGGACACGCTTTGGTTTTTTTCGCATTCGCTTTGTCTGTTCGTCGTCAGCTGGAACGCAATGGCGTCCCGCTGGAAACCATTAAATGTGTGTCCTCTGTTTTCGTCAGGTGGGCTTATTTGTACGTGGTTAACCCGTCAATTCACAAGAACCATGCTTCTCCTGGGCTTTTCACAGGATGGATGCCACATGGGGTGCCAGGTTGGGTTTCTTTTTTCTGTCAGATCGCGAAAGCCATCGCTGCATAACAGAGACTTGTATTTGTGCAGTGGGGGATGTGTATCTGTCTGATGTCACAATGACAGCTGCCTCACCGATCAATGCGGGATCATTATCGTGCTGTGTGCGGCATTAAATATGGGACACACGACATTTCAGGTAGCAACTGGCCTAGCTGCGTCGATCGCCTGCATGGCTGCGGGGATCATCAGCGCTCTACACTTGTGGCACCCTGGGTGGTGGCCGGAGGACGACCACTGCGGTTGCATTTATTTACGCTCTGGACGCAACGCTTCTATGGAACCTTACTTTTTGCCACAAACCGCATACCCGACAAGCGCCTGCTGGTTGAGACGCCCACGTAGACTCAGGTGTACTGTCGGCATATTACTTTGCAATGAGAACGCGTCACCTGTTCCTACCACTGATTCGTCAGGTCGACCCCCGGAACGCCTTGTTGCGGCCTATGACGAGCTGCTGCAGGAGATGTTGTTTGACGCTGTGTGCTTCCCACTTGTGGGTCTATGTTTGTTCGTTGTTTTGAGCATGCACTTGCGCAACGCTGCGCATAAATTGCATGTAGCTCACATCCGTATCATGGATGGTCTTCGTGAAAAAGCACAACAGAAACTTGCAGACAAAACAACAGCTTGTAACGACAACCCAGCCGTCCCCGGAGGCCACAACCCAAAATCCGATGTATCGCGTCCGCGCTTCACGTATGCGGAACCGAATCTCGTAGTGCCGCCGACACAGGGCGAAAAACTCGATGAGAAACCTGCCATTCTCGACGGAGTGGACTCAATGGAAGCCGTTGTGTCCGAGGAAGCCGACCGGTACTTGCACACGGGCACCGATGAACCTCCTCCGCCGTATTCCCAGTTTGAATTCACCGGGTTCCACTGGCCGATCGGGAAAAATGACCGAAAGAGCGTGTCCACACGACACAGACACAACAAGTTGGTCTGTTCCGGCGCGTGCGGAGCTTTGCATGCGATGGTTATATTTCTCACTGTGGCCTGTTTGATGGGGACGTATTCATCCCATCGCCTACGATCCTGTGACGCGTTCGTCCCCCAGTTTGCGTACTGGCACGCAGGCGTCTTAAGCGCGGGGTGTTGGGTGATGTTGTATTACGTGTCACTTTTGGTGGAGCGCTGTGGCATTTGTCGGCGCAGTGGGAAACACTCTGACGGTGACTGTTACGTGTGCGAATCGTGTTGCTCACGTATAATCAGCAAGATTATTTGCACGATCCTGACGCTTTCTGTGCTAGCAGGTTTGGGGTACGTGTTATACACGTACGTGATAAAGCCAAGGGTAGCATGATGATATACACGTACCGCTATGAACCATGACGACGGACGTTCTCGCGAGGCATGCAAAGACTGATACTGATCAGGACATGTCAGGTGTTGTCGATCCGTCGCAGAAAGGTGACAAGTACAGAAGAACTATGTCTTTCGATATCCGGAGTGGACGCACAGGTACGGTGCGCGAACCCGTGTCGCCGGGACCATCGACGAGTGAGGTCAGTCACAACAGAGAGGTAGCAGATCTGAATGACCGATTTCGCTTGGCTTGTCGCATGACCGCTTGCACACGCCTAGCGGACGTATTGGAACACAAGGCCTTGGCGAGTGAAAGAAAATACGGGATTACGGGAAGAGCCCTGACACTCGAATGGTACCGTATGCACAAAGACGAGTTGCAGCGTGCACGTGAAATGGCAAAACGAGCGGCCGCTCAAGTCCGTCAGACCGAACATACAGACAAACAGGTTGCTAGAGAAAAAGCCTTGCGTGAGGTATATCACTCGGGATCGACGAAAAATGCATTGTACGGTGCCGTTCGGCGCAACGTTATTGACCCTGTGAAAAGGCGCATTTTTAACACCCGGATGGAACGCGGATTGACGAACACGGTTCACAAGGAGAAAAGGCGTGCCTTAAAGGAGAGAAAAAAGCAGATGTGGTTACAGCGGCTGAACGACGTGAAAGATGCATGCGCAGATATGTGGTCCAGCGATTCAGAATCGGACGACGGTGAGGACGGCGAGGGAAGAGGACAAGGTGAAAATATGAAACTGGATGAAGAAATGGAGGAACTGTACCTTGCGCGTAATATGCCCGAACCGATTACAGACGATCCTTGTGACAGGACCATGTGCGAAGATCGGACGGAACCGCCGCCTATATGATACAGTATAATGATTGTGTATAAAATAACCGCAATGTTGGCACGTGTGATATATCAGACTTATATATCATCTGCGCCGAAATGTGTACCATATATGCTTTTTTTTGCTCCGTCACAGCTCTGCATTGTATAGTGTTTTCATATTAAAGATTGATGTTCCTCTGTGATTCTGTATGTACTTTAAATGTGTAAAAGATAAAGCGTGTGCGTGTATACCACAACATAATAATAGACTAAAGACACCAACGCAACGATATGAAAACCGTCTTTAATTCTGTGATAACACTTTACAAAAACATATATGTGAAATTGGGGAGGGGTGGCGGGGGGGGGGGGTTGCAGTGTAACGGCGGACCGCGCGAATGTCATCTGGTTAACCGGTGGCATATCTCGTAGTTTTCTTTTATACAATCAAACATTTTTTCTACCATCCGGTCTGTAGCTATCAAGTTTGTACACACAAGAAACCTCGGCAGTAATCTCAATCCAGTCAGAGGGAACAGTTTTTTGCGCGTATGTTCTGCCAGTACCCACATGTTGTGCCAGTCGTTGTCATCAAGCAGGTCTTCTGGGATATTTTCGTTGAAAGCCGAGCAGACGATTGATTCTGTGTCTATAACGTGCCTACCCGTTGATGCGGCGATCACTCCGCATGTTCCGATCACTTGGGCTGCGTATGGGTGCAGCGGGTTGAGTATCACCCTGTTCCTAGTGCCGTTTGGCGCTTTGAGTGATGCTTCCGTGTCCTTCAGTGATGTGACGGGGGAAACCTCTGTTTGAGACTTTCGTTTGTCCGGCAGTAAGAACGGCCCTTCCACTGACGGGGCTGTGATCGTGTGATGAAGACTGCACACCAGGTGACGTTCTGTGTCCCCGCAGTCCGTCCCCACGTTTTCGACCGTGTAGTCTAACACGTACGTGGACGTTGAGCCTCTGTGTATGTTCAAAAACAAGTAATGATACGCAAAGGGGTGTTGGCGTACCGATAGTTGCGGCGTTTCCTTAATGAGCGCTTGCAAGCCATCTATCGACTCGTCCGTCGCACGGCAGAGGTCTGCGTCGATCTCAACGTACACGTTCCTTTCGGCGAACGGTTTCTTACGGCCTCGTTCTTCTTTACACAAGCGTGAAAAGGCCGGCAGCCGGTCCAGACCGACGTGGCTGAAGGACTTGTCAAACGCCTTCAGGTTGTATCCCTTCACGTGTGTTAGACCGCTCATGTTTGACCAATCTTTTGTTGCACTGAAATGGCACTTCACCTCGATGAACCCTGTCATGTCTTCAAACACAGCATCAGGTGAAACGCCGAGCATGGGGTACTTCTCCTGGTCAGGGTGCAAGACCAGGCCCGTGCTCTTAAGCTGCCCGAAGCCGATCACGTCACGCAGTACGTCGATCACGATCGGTTCGAAAAGCAAACCGTGTGCCATAGGGTTCGTCGCTGCTGCGGCTGAGGACCGTGCAGCTTCACAGACGCTTTCGGGTGTTTTCCATAGTTTGTAAAAACTATTGAGCATGACAGATTGTGACTTACATATGAACCTTTGCATGTGCGATGCTGTGACGCGCCCCAACCTCCAGTACCACCAGTACCAGTTCGATGTCTGGCCTGTTGTGAGCATGGCAAGGCTGCCCAGAGCGCCCTTCAAAAGAGCTTGTGCTTCTTCTGTGGGAACATCTGTCTCAAGTGTGGCAGCGTCTGTGGCGGACAGCGTCTGCTTGAGGTCAGCGGTGGTAGCCATCGAGAGCGTATTGCAGAGGCGTCGCCATTCTTCAGCGTGAGGATTTGAGTGGAACCGGGGGTCGCATGGTTCTCGCACGCTGTGCCGACACTTTTCTGTCCACACATCCTGTGTTTGACACCTGCATCCCGGAGCTGTGACGTGAGCATCACTGGGACTGCCGCCATCGATACATCGACGGATGTCTCTGTAGGTCGTCTTGTCCACGCGGCACCTGGAGCACGGCTGGAGACACCCGCTGACAATGACAGATGCCTGCTGCACACTGAGCGCGGCATCAGCTTGTGTGGCCTTCACCCGGTAGAATTCACGGCATGTTGCTGCGGTTCTGTAGACGCGTCTTGTGTCCTGCCATTGCGGCCAAAACAGGTAATCGGCGTTTCGATGTCTTTCCTCGGAACTTGAAACTGACAGCCAGCACGCCCGAGGGCGGTAGACAGCAAACCCCACATGTTCCGTCTCGTTGTTTAACGAATGGTGCAGCAAACCCACTATTATGACACCTAAGGCCCACAGGTCTGCATTCTTGCCCACATCGGGTGTGAGGTGGGGGCGCAGCCGTGAAAAAAGCTCTGGAGCTCGGGATGTCCAATAGATGGTCGGGTCCCACAGACGTTTGCTGAAAGGGCAGACGTGGTTGGGCATCAGGTCCTCTTGTGGACATGCGGCGTTACCGAAATCGATAATTTTGACATCGGGTGGCATGCACCATTTTTTTTTCAACATAACGTTCTTGGCAGACAGATCAAAATGGAAAACCCCCAGATCGTGCAGGTGCAGAACACCTTCGGACGCTTTAGACGCGACCGTCCAAGCCAGGTCGTCGTCGTACATGCACGAATGCATGAACGTGTGCAACGTCATATCCATGCGTTGGGACACCAACAGCTCGGTTATCGGCGACACTTCTGATCCAATGCGATAGGCCTTCCCTGTCAAAGCCTCCACCACGTCCGCGAACAGTTTGTGTTTACGCGCGTTTTCTTGCAACAAAACGAGGTCTTCATTGACACCTTTCGCCTTCAAATGTTCCATAATGTTTAACTCGTGTTTTGCGTGTTTCGTTTGGCATATTTTAAACACGTGGTCCGTGTCCGTATGTAAGTACACGTGCCCGTATGTACCACTGCCTATACGCTCTAAGCCCCGTCGTTTTAGTTCTTCAGGTTTCAATAGCTCTACTTTTCGATGAGGGTTAATTGGCGTGTCACCGAGATCCGACATGGTTTCTCTGCACAAGAGGTCCATGATCTATAAGATCACGGGTTCGGATTTGTCGTATGCAAGGAACACCGGCCCTCTCTTCGTGCTCCCTTGAGAATGTGTTCCTGAATGGTACATGACCCGTATGTTATCGGTATATATTTATATATGGAATGTGGTTTTTTATATATATCATGACGTACCGCGGGTCACATGATGCATTCAGGAGCGCTGTACAGCAGGCAATGATGCGCATGCGTGATGTTTTTTGACTGCTCTTTGCGGCTGTGTAATCTGGCCACTGGGGTCGCATACATCAGATGCTCCGGGAGATTCTTGCGAACACATGCGGCTTGTTTGTACATCTGGCGCGCACAGGTTCATACGACTGCTCGGCAGCGGGACCGCACCTTTTAGATTAGCATCTAGCATCGTGTTCACAGCTTCTTCCTGTGCCTCTGCCAAAAACTGATGGCTCATTATATCGCGGGCTGCACTGACTGCACGTTCAGCATCCGGAACAACGTCCCCGCTTGCGTCACCTTCAGAGCTGTATAAAGCTTTTGCCAGGTCCACACAGACTTTCGTTGCTTCGTCACGTTTAGCCATCTTTGCTTTGTTGATGAACAACAGGTAGGAACTGACAACAGTCTTCAACATGTTGGACTGACGGTCGGACGCTTTTTTAGAGTGCCTTTTCACATCAGCCAGAAGCACCTCGGCTGATCTCAGTTCTCGCTTAGCCGCGCTCCAGTTGGCCTCGTCGTCTTGGTGGTCCTTCGTCCCGGGCCACGTTTCTGCAGCTGCCCCAGGAGGACAGTCCGTGGTTGCAGCAGATACTCCTTCGCGTACAAAGTGCCGGCGGTTTGCCTCAAGTATTTCCCAGCTTTCACGTTGGACAAGGTCCCGCAAGGTTGTGACACGCCTTTCCAATGCCCTGATCATATCGTCTATATTCCGTTTGTTGTTTTCGCACTCTGTCAGTCCGTAAACCGCGGCGTCGACGAAATTCTTGCTGAGAGGGTTGCACTCGTCGACCTCCCGTGATACATCGTCCAGGTGTAAGAGCTGCTTGAACATATCAACTTGAGCCCCGTGGCGCTCCTTGTCTCTGGCTGAGAGGTCCGAATCACCGTCTGACACGCGGTCGGCTGCGGCGTCCTTTTCACGCTCCCTGTTCACACTGTCTGCGAGTTCCAGAAAGCCGTCAACACCCAACGAGTACAGACTTTCGAGCCATGGGTCCGCATCCCCTCCCGGGTGCCTGTTCCGGACCATAAGGTCGAATGTGAAACTATCAAACCTACCCTGGACACTTTCTCCCATCGCAACAACGAAGCGCAGTGGAAAATGGCACAGCTGAAGCACCCCTGCCAGCAACTGTTTCCACGCTGGCATCCTGACTGTGAACTCACCGTATGGGTGAAACCTGCCCATTACGCCAAACTGACAGATCTTCTAATAAGTACGGTGTACCCGGACGTGTACGACGGCATTTCAGAAGGCGAAGGACAAGGGCCGGAACACGTGTGGACGAGGTCATGCGTGAGCCCGCCGCAGTGGCGCGCACTCTTACTCTTTGACCACTTAGCTGCGGAAAATACATACCTGTCATCAAACGGAGACATGGGAAAAGGGGGAACGCGTGGGGAATCACGTGCGTGCAATAGTTTGTCTCCTGCCCGTCCCGTGAACGTCGTCTTCGCCATTTTGACAAACAAACATGAGATCTCACGGGGGCAGACCGCTACAGCTGCATGCACCGTAACACTGCTTCCCGTTTTAGTTCTACGTAATGTACCTAGAACTTTTATCGTTGGCAATTCACTGTATCCGTCTGACGAGATCCGCCGGTGGGTGTGCAAGGCAAGTTCCGTCCACTTCGTGTTAAAGCACGTGTCGCGCTTTTACCTGCCGCCGGCCCTTTCCGGTGCGGCCTCGCAATGCCCCACTGACACACACGTGTACGAAACCCTCTGTAAGCGGTTGTACATTGACCGTGTGTGGGATGTCCAGCACAGGGCGTCCATCGACACGGATTCATCCTTTGCCTCGTTAATCACACACAGGGATATCACCCACGTGTCTGTCGTTGCGCTTCTACAACTGCACGTGTTCTCCATGCGACCTCTACAAAAAGCAGACGGGGCGGGCAGCATGTCTGTCAACGTGAAGTTGTGGGCGATGTGGTCAGACTGGCTGGAAAGGCAAGGCGTGAAAGCCCACAACCCCTTCGACATGCATCCCTGTCTGACTGAACGGTCCTTGGAAGACGGATCCCTGCACGGCCTCTCTTCTTCGAACGCCTACGGGTACGAGGGGCTCGTCCATTTTGTGGAGTTTGTGCGGTGGTGGTAAGGATTCAACACGCATGTAGAAATGTGCCAGCACCAAACGATCTCGGCCGTGATTGCAAACATTTCGTGGATGAGGATCCACGTGGCCACCGTGGTGCGTAAGATCATGGAAGCATTCGGACAAAGCCCCATCTACACACGGCCGCCAGTGCACCCCATGTGCCCCGCGATTTGGACACTGGCCGTCTCGGACAATTGCCGACAGTGCAAACGGCAGGCGGAATATGAAATTCGTTTGCAGCTTGATAAGGTGATGCCACTGTTGGAGCGGTGCAAGCTGGGACGGTACATGCGGGATGTGCTATGCGCTGTGTTCTCAGACACACCCCTTGACGTAGCTCAGGCTAAGCTAAAACGTTACGACCCGGCTGTCGTGCACTGGGGGTTGGATTCTGTCGGCGGTCACGACAGCAGTGTAACGCGCACCACAGCCTTGTCCATCAAGAACCAACACGCTCTAAAACAGCTGGCTGTTTCAAATTGGAACGCTGTTTACAGAAATGTGACAGATGTCCCGTCTCCACATTTTTCGAGACTTGCGGATTGTGTTACATTTGTGTCCCAACATGCATTACAGCAAGGGAGCGACGGCGGTCGGTTCAGGAACTACGCCCGTTTTCTCCCAGCGTTGTCGCGCCCCGTCAAGACGTCGGGAGGTTTCGTCCCAGTCTGCACCGACCGCCGGTTATGGAGGGCTTCCAAGGATTACGCTGGGATTACCGCACGGGTGAAGGCAGCTCTCGTGGAAGTGGAGAGGAGACGCGTCAGTGGAATGCCAAGCGACACAGGCGCGGAAGCCCGTGTCCAGTACGCGATGTCTGTCGCACGGGCTTATCCTGGACTGCATGTGTGTGATGTACTGTCTTACCTTTACCACATGGACATGAAAGAGGCCTTGTGCGTGGTTGGGCGATCCGATTACGACACCGTGCGCCTGAACGAGTTAGGAGGATCTTTGCACGTGAAAGTGGACCCCGTACTGAGTTTGTTTTCCCTCATGTTCGACGTAGACATGACATACAGGACTCAATATGACGCTCCAACCCTGTCAGAAGTGTACGCTATTGCGAGGGCTTTGTACACATCCGTCATGGGTCTCGTGGGGTCTGTGCGTGTGGCACTGGGACCAGAGAAAACGGACACAGAATCTGCAGCCGCTTCCGTTTTGACGAAGGGCGCCCATGGAAAATCCGAACTTGAATCGTACATGGCCACACACCCAGACATACTTGGAAGCAGGTTGTTCGTATACATGTCAAACTCGCTGCCCCCGTGTTGCGCCGTGTACGATGAAAACCCTTCGCAGGTACCAAGCCGTGCAAACATGAGACCGTTGGATGACAACCGTCGCGTGAGCGCAGACGAAGATAACCTGCTGCGCACTCTCACCGAACTGCAGCGGACACGGTCGCTCAGGGTGGTCGTGCAGCTCCCGCCTAACGTTTGTTTCGAATCAGCCGAAGCTTTCCTCTCGTATCAAGACATGCTTTTTGGATTTTTGAGGGCCGATGAGAGTTTGCGGCCGTTGGTCCACAGGTTGGGGAAAGAGGCTAACTTAGAACGGTTTATAGACATGGCCGTCTTCAGGGGCCAGTGCCGCATGCCACATTCCGGTAAAGCCGACGGTAGTCAACCGTTCGACCCCCTGACCGTTATACCGACCCTGTGCCACGGTTCCGACCCGGATGTCATGCACGAAACGTGCCTGCGCAACCACTTGGACCCAACTGTTGGACTGATGCACAAGGACCCGTTTCCGGCTATGCACTCGAACGAACACCTGAAAAGAGGTCTGGTGATCAAGCAGCGTGGACGCTCGGGTTTGTCTGTGTCGTCATTTTTACGCAACTGCCCAACAAACGGCCCGGATGCCCCTGTACATGCAGTGGACCAAATGGCTATGCGGGTGGTTGAAAGCACGCGCGAGCAGGACAAGTTTTCTCGCTGTGCCCAATTCATTTTGTGCCACTGGGGAACAAACCACCCTCGGCTCCTGCATGCAACTCCCGCCGACTTGTCTCTTTGTACGGGTGACTCCCTTTTGAAAGCGTTAAACATTGTCGTGAAGCCCTGCATGCTGGAAGCACTTCTGACAGGTCCTCAATTGCCAGCCGCTTCAACCTTACCGACCGACAAACGTCCGCGGCCCTTGTTTCAGATCGCGGATGAGTTTTTGCGGTTAGGTTTCATACATGCAAAACGCAGCAGGCATTGGGCAGGTACCAGACAGGAAGCTGAGGTCAGAGCTCACGGTATCTGTGTCGAATTTCAGATATCTCCCCCGGTGCATGCCGCAAGTAAGCGTAATGACAACAACACGTCCTGGCCAGCGTGTGTGTACTACGACCATACGACACGCTCTGATTGCAGATTGCGTCTCCGCTGCTCGCTACACCCGACCGCGTCCGTGGATGGCCTTGAGACGTATTTGCGCCAAAAAGGTTTCAATCTGGACGAAGGTGAACCGGTTGACACGTGCTCAGAAGAGGGTGACATGTCAGGGGACGATTACGTGTCACAGGACTCACAAGACGCTGAGGACCTAAAACGGTACTGTCGCCGTCGCCCTACCAAAGGTGAGCAATTATTAGATGCTCCCTTGAGGTTTAGCCTTGTCTACTATTGTTTCCATAACCGGTGCAGTGGCGGATGGCGTGCGATTACAAGGTTTAGTGTAAAGTAACGGTGATAAACGGATTACGGGGGGGTGGGGTGGAGAAAGGGGTTATCCAGATGCATATGCGGGCACGGTTTGTATTACATACATGAGTTATTATTAAAGTTTCATAATCGATCTATTTCGGAAGTGTTCTTGTGATGAGTGGGCAGATGTCTATATATGGTACGTTTGTTGTTATGTATTTCGTTGTATACAAAATACCAGGATACTCGCGCTGCATGTTTCGGGGACAAGCGTGACATCCATGGCGTGTCATGAAACGAACAGAACGACACAAAAACGCGAGAGCTGTTTTCAAGAAGGACTAAAAGACGGATTGCATGCGTCCCCAGCCGAGATACTAACCAGCCACCGGTGGAAAAGATATCGTGAGCGATACGGCGATTTTGATGGGCCCTTACTCGCTTCACAGTACGTAGGTGCCATAAGGGGAAGCCAGGTGTGCGCTGTTTGTGCGTTTAATGCACGTGCTGCACGCGATGAACAGTTTTGTGAGTGGGTGGAAGGTTTTGCTAACGCCATGCAGTTTAAACCTTTCTTTTCTAGCCTGACCACGTCCCTCGTCATTCTTTACTGGCGCCGCGTACACGCAGCTCTGACACGGCTCGAAGCACGGCCCGCCGCTGATCCCGATGATATTTCGAACGCGTTAGACGAAGAAGTATTGAATTCAATCAAACCCGAAATATTTCATGTGCACTTCATCCACAACCGCTGCCAGTTCTCGTCGTTCAATACAAGACACGATAATGCTGGACGTGTGGATGGCAACAGGCCGCTCTTACGCATTGAAAAGGGGGATATGTGGAGGACGTGGCACGTGCACAATAACAGCCACATTGTAGCTCAGATTTTGCAGTTACACAATGGGTTGGCCCTGTGGCAACGTTCTGCCAGCCAAGGCTTCCATAACACTCCGGCGAACGACAGGGTAGACACTATCGCGGACAGTGCGCGTGTTATCGGGCCGTGGGTTGTGACGTCCGGTTTAGAGTTACCTAGACTACCCACGACCGACGACATCCACCAAGGCGACACGAACGCGAGTGGCAACAGACAACAAACGGACACAGCGTGTTTGCACCCGGAAGAGTACGAAGAGGCTCTGTGTGTTAAAGCCGATGCATCGTCGAGGTTCAAAGACATTACCTGCATGATGGCAGACGCGTGCTTTGGCGTGTGTGGGTCAGACATGTCAGAATATGTTCGTTCGTTTCAACGCAGGTGGGGCTTCATGTGTGACCTTACACGTGATACAGATACGGTTCAGTGCAAAGACAACATAACAACCGGACATGTTGCACAACGCGCTGCGCGTTCGGGACGTGCCCCTGATTTCTCTCGGTTTCGGCCTTACCCGACAGGAAGGGAACGAAACAACACAGGTAGAGAGACAGCAGCGACGAGAACCGTGTCCCCCACGCTCGTACTGCGGGGTTACAGTTCCCACTGCGGTCGTTCTTGGCACCAACCTGACGCATTACTTCAACACGAAAATAATGCGTTGACGCCTTCTGCTGTTGAGGAAGAGGGGGCCTGTGTTGCGGCAGAACCCTCAGAGGCTGGCATTGCGTACCGCCGGATGGCGGAAACACTGGAAGAGGTTCGGTCCGTTGTTCTGCGAACGTCGCAGAGAAGCCGACTCAACCTGTTAAGAGGTAAAAACAAGTCATTTTTTCCTGCTGTCACCCCGCCTGAGGGTGTGGAATGGGCAGTCGATTGGGAACTGGCACCGGAAGACACACCGACAGAGTGCTTGCTGTGCGGCATGTGCGCATTCTACGATTGGTACCGTGTGATAGAACAAATGCTATTGTCGTTAGGCATGGAGAAGGCGTGCGCAATGCAGCCGGTTGCCAACGTTAACACATTCGTCTCTGTGTTAAACACGTTGCAAAAGCGCTTGTCAGACATGTTTCAACGCGACGTGGATCCACTCGACGGATTCCTATTGAAGGGTTTGAACCCCTCGGTTTTTTACCATCACGCGTTTTCGTCTCCGCTGTGCGCATTGAACAGGGCACGGATGGGTGTGATGTACGAAAAGGATTCTTCGCTGCCTTGCGGTTCGGCAGTTGTCGCAGCATTAATGTACGTCGTGTACGGAAACTTCAACAGTTCTTGTAGGTTTCGCCCCCTGTGGTTGAAACGGTGCATGCAAGTGTTACAGGGACATAAAGTGTACTGTGACCCCGGCGTGTGCTTGTCCGGTTGATTATTAGGAGGTGCAACGAGATGAAATACCATCTGTGTATTCGCGGGAGTATAGCACACATTGGTCATGCGAATGAAATCAATGGGACGTCAAACGTCGAGTGCAACCAGGCGCACCGTAGCGGGTCCCAAGGGGAAACGTCTCAGGTCGAAACGGAAAACACGCATATACAACAGTGCCCTCAAACTGAAAGCGGCATATCGGTTGAACACGATACTGTTTGACCCGAGCAAAAGTTCAAAAAGGTTCAGAGAAATGTCACTGTCCGCATATGGGAAAGACGTGGCGCAAGGGCAACTGCCACACATTCAACATGAACGGTCAAACGATCTAAAGTCTGACATCCTGCCGTTCGGACTCTCCGGAGTTTTTTACACAAACACGAAAGATATGCCAGTGCCGATGTTCACAAATGACGTCTTGGACATCGGTGGTATGCGCTCTCGCGTACAGGACGCTACCTGTTGCCTGGACCTTAATATTTTTGCCGACCCTGTACACAGCGGAGCAGTGGTTCCCTTCAGGGAGTGTTCCACCTGTCTTGCCATGAAGCGCAAGTATCTCAGCGAGCATCCTGTATTCCCTGATCAAGTGACGCCTTTCAAACAGGATCGGTCGGAGGAAGGTTCGTCCTGCATCGAGGAAGTCAATGTGCACGCGTTGCTCCATGACGTTAACTCCTTTGTACAGGCACCGCGGGCGATCTTGCTTGAAGAACAACAAGGGAAAGATGGGTCGGGGCACGCATCGCAAGAGGCGTTCGTGCTCCTGCAGGGACTGCACCGTGCGTTCTCTAGGAATCCCGGCTGTGCCAGCCTCCTGGACGCGAAAAGTTTGGTGTGCATGGCGGTAGAATTTACAGTCGGCGCAGGGAAGAGAGCCGTTCACATGTTGAGAACAATATTCGCTTGCATGGCTAAACATAACGTGCAACCGGACTCGTGCCGTCTGGACATCATGATCGATGACCCACACAATTGCGGCCTGCCAGGAGGATACCTCTCGCTAAAGTCGTGCACCTTCAGCTGCACAGGCTTCTTGCATATATGCCGCAATGCGCTCCGAACCCTATCAGCTCACGTCGACTACTACCGTGAAAGTTTTAGGATCTCATGGCAGGTGTACCCAGACGGCACACGGGGGTTCACGGTTGAACTTCCCGTTTGTGCATCGTCTGTCGACACGCGCACATTGACGTGTGATGATCGTATGTATCTAAAAACTTACGCATCTGAGGACTGGTACGGATTGTTGGAAGAGTGGGTCGCAACGGGATTGTGACGACCCCGTTCGTTCGATATACATTTATACCAGGAATGCATATGGTTTGATACACTTATTATTAGGTAATAAAATATATCGTCTATATATGATATGTCTGGTTTTTTTTCATCGCATTGACAGTTACACGTAATGACTAGCATTCTCTTCACTGTCCGCTTTTGTCGATCAATCATTCACACGCACATCATCACACAATAAACAACAGTAAATGTCATCGAAGGAAAAACAATGTTTTATTCGAAGAGTACAAACACCATAGACCATGCACCCACATATTTTGCAGTCTCTTAACCCTGTTAAGGCTCCAGATCAAGTTAAACACCATAGACCATGCACCCACATTTTGCAGTCTCTTAACCCTGTTAAGGCTCCAGATCAAGTTGTTGGAGTGATTCTGCCATCATCTGGGCACGCTTTTCCTCCCTCTTCTTGTTCTGTTCCTTTTCGTTCCTTTTCCGTCTTGGGTTGACAGGAACGTCCTTCGGGCGACATCTGTCTTGTGTATTTTGTGTACTTCTGCCGATCTGTTCAAGCAGCCTAGTGCTCCTTGCCTCCATCTTCATATTGCGTTCAATCGTATCTTGCGACGATCTGGAAGTTGGAAACACGTCTAAAGAAGCCGCGCCGGGATCCTGCATATTCGCGATCAAAACCTGTTGCATTCGTTTCATATCTTTCGATAAAGCCGTACATTCCCCGACTATCTGCCAAAGCCTACCGATTATCAGCGCCAACCAATCGATAGGTATCAACACTTTGGTCTCGCTACTGGCGACGGGTACAGAACTGTCTCGCGTGGCTTGGTTACTTTCCGAGCCGCTCATGGTGCCGTGATGTGTAGAATGTGCGCTCGTGTCTGATGTGAATGCCTATGTGGTTCGGTATTTATTGGTGTTTCCCGACGGTCACATGTCCTGGCGCTATTTGTGATGACGGGTGTCACAAATAGTGCAGATAACGTCTGACTGGACGAACTACTCAACAGTAACAAAAAAACGGTTCGGTTTTATAGTGTCACTAACAGGAAACAGCTGCGATGTCCTCTGCCGGGGACAGGCTGGACCTCACATGTGAAAACAAGTGTATAGACAAACATGATCTATACGGATACCTGTCACCCGTGCGCACCATGCCCGGTGGCAGCCAGGGGTATGGCCCGGGTATACATAAAAACTGTTTCGTTGTGGGACTTCCTTTGCTCACAGGAGATACATCCCCTGCTATGATGTTGTCGGCCTGCGACGGCGTTAGCCCCGTGGAGTACACACGCCTTTCCCGGTGGAACGTCCACGGAAGGGACGGGGAACTTAACATTTCTGGTAACTACATCACATGCTCTACAGGTGTCGGGATGGAGTCTGGTCGGGTTACGTCGAACGAGCACCAGGTAAAAACCATGAGAAACAGCGGCCCTTTCACCCTCTCTGTGAACGATCTGGTCTGTCTGGTGCCGATATACCCTTTGCTGACACCGAACGACAGGCACTCACACAAGGACGAGATACCCCCGAATGACCCCGCCAACCCATACGGACCCCCTGTTAGCATTGCCAAGGCGACCGCGCACGGCCTGACGTTTCCGGCCACCGTACCTATCTTTAAGATGCCTGAGGTGTTCACCGGTGTGCTGACGGGTTTAGTGTGTAAAGTCATGCGGAACGTGGACAAGATGAAGTACGCAAAAGCAGCCAGCTCAAACACGCGCTTGACCATGGAAGAGGAGTTGGGGGAACACCCATTCAGTCGGACGCTGGAGCCGACCTTGCTCCTGCATCTGTCAAGACTGTTGAAGCATTACGGTTGGCTGCAGTTCTATGCCTTCTGTGACGCAGCTGTACGAGATCTCAATCTACCTGATCATGCTGCTTTGTCAGCACCTGGCATGCCACAAAGGGGTTTGATGAAAGAATCCACAGCTCTGAAGAATACACTTAAGACGCTTTCTGCCAATTCAAATCAAAAAGAGAGTGAAAAAGCAACCAACACTCTTGCTTTGCGGGCAGGTTTGAAAGCCGTTTGGACATCAATATGCAGCTTGGCACATGCCTATAACCCCCCAGTATATGGCAGGGTTGTACAGAGCAGGGCGTCCTCTATGACAGGTCACGCCATTACCCCACATAGTTTTTTTGACTGCTTCGTGACTGGTACAAATGAACTACCTAGCGTTATACCACAAACAACGCTTCATAACCAGCTCGAACCATATGGCGCCGGGACGCACGGGGCTTTGCCGGCTGGTTTTTTCTATAAGTTTGATACCACGTCACAAGGTACCACTTTCCGACCCCTTATTTTAGACGAAACAAACCCTAGTGATTTCTCGACGTATGCCACTGCTTGGCAGCAGTGCAGGGAAACGCGAATGAAAGCGAAAGCTAACGTGCGCCAACGTGACGTGTGCATAGTGGAGCTAGTCAACAACGGCCCGGATGACATCAACACCCACATGGGTGCCTACCTGTGCGTGCAACCTCCTGTAATAATGCCGGAGTCGGGGTTTGGGGAAGATCTGCCTTACGACGATGACCCGAAACCAGGGGTGCTACGGCGGTGGGATCGGCTCGAGGCGGAGCATGTCGATGCCATCTGTGCTTACGGGCATTATCAGATATCGCATCACTTCGACAAGCTGTTCCACCCCCCTTCCAAAGACGAACAGTCGTTCTCCCGCAGGCAACCGTCTCTCGCCAACAGCGTGCGCCTTGTCTGTATTTTGGCGAACCAACTGCGTATGTGCAACAACGTCTGTGGTTCGGCGCTCAGAAGCCTTGCCGAAGAGTGCTGCCTGGAAGACGGGAACCTGGAATCAAATGTGGCAATCTGTGACCCGGGTTTTGATGCTCCTAACCTTATTGACGCCCCAGCTAACCAACCGGCAGGCTACGATGAGGATCATACGGCAGATCCTGTTATACTGCAAAACACACAGCTTTACGCATTCAAAGATGTCATGAACCCAGGAGCTGACATGGATGTTTACGAAGACAGGGATTTGTCTTCCCGCATAACATGTGCACAGGCTATGTTACACGAGATCATAAGAACAGCTTCCGCCTTGTACGATGAAATATTCAGCGTAACCCCCGTTGCCGTTGCACTGAGGGCCACCGGTGTGAACCCAAGCAGCAACAGGACAGAAGACGGAGCTTTGATCATCCCTCCCGGTGCCACGTTTGAGGCGCGTGTTATCTAAATATTTGGCACGTCGCAATGCCGAAACACAAAAACACACATGTTACTTGAATAAATAAACACGATACCAACACAATGCATTTTTTTATCATTTGAATTTATTCCACATGCAACATATCTAGTCGTCGCGTTTTTCATCGTACATGTGATACCCTGTCCTGAGAATGCTACCCGTATTTGTAATGCACGACGTGAGTGACGTCAGCATAGACTCGGTTTCGTGGTACATCACAACACGCCGGAAGGATGATGAGTTCTACGTTGAACACGACGCATGGGCGTCCTGGTGAGTTTCAGGGCAGGCGACTTCTGCGTAAGGTTGTGTCACACACAACATCACATAAACTGACAAGGGACCAAACGGCTGTGCTGGAACACCGGTTTCAGCCTGGGGACCGCATCCATGTTATCGGGGAAGACGGCTGTGGTAAATCCGTAGCCGTGATGGAGAAGGCCTGGGCGGAACCACGTTTCCGTTTCCTGTGGATTGTAAGGTGTTCTGATACATGGCGGCATCTCAAGGCCGTCTGTCCGAAGAACGTTACCATATTACCATTAGACCAAGTGCTTGACGGGGCCACGGATAACCACCTGCACCACGACCAACGTTTAACCATTAAACGCCTCATACTATCGATGGTTAACCCGCCCGCGCCAACAAGGCTGGTATTTGAAACATTTATGGCGTTTCTGCTTGATTATGACACCGTCCACGTGTGTAAAGACCACGTTCCCTCAGCTGACTCTGTATATTGGCAGTACTCCGCATTTACGCCTGATGACATTGTCCGCCTGGCCAATGGTATGTGGCAACACATATACAACTTCATGTGTTCAAACGGTGATTACAATGGGTTGACCTGCGCAGACGTCCCTTATCCCGTTCTTCTGAAATTATGTGCCACCCATTTTTTTCATGTAGTCGTCATGGATGATGTTCATCTGCTTCCCACACGCCACATGTTGCTGTTTCAACGTTTCCCACAAATACAGATCCTCATCGGAAATTACGAGGCGGGAGGAGTCGTCCAAACGTGGTGGGCCATGCCCCCTTCTGCGACCACCACTTTCAGTATAACAGATGCTTTGCATAGCACGGACAGTTAGGTAAAAAGAGGATGAACCACTTAAACATGCGGCAGACTATCAGATAATAAATTACTATTTAATATTTCTGATGTTGGTTGTTATCTCATACAGATCAGGTGTTGTTGTTTTTATTTTATGTTAATGATCACCTCATTCGTCGCTCATGTAAAGCCGGATAAGGTCGTACTCGTCGTTCAGATTACGGCCTTTTCGGGGGGGTAATATCGCAAGCGGTTGTGTTTGGCGGATCGTGTTTAGGGTGTTACATAAAACCGTAAACAGTTCCGAATCATGAATAGGGCCTTTGGTCTGTGTCTGATGCTTGTGCACACCAGGGGTGGGTACGTGCATGTTCCTGTGTTCCACGTGTCGATCAACCGGAATGTCAACCGGAACAAACTCGCGACTTGATCTGGGAGAGCGGGGTGTGGCCGTCATTTCACGTGAACCGAATAAAGTGGACGGTTGACCCTCCCGCTGGTAGGAACGGCTTGGCTGGTCTTCGTAGACGAATTGAACGCCTTGTCTCCGTGTATCCTCATTTTTAACATTTTTGCGATGGTCTTCACGTGCACCTGTTGCATCCTTCACGTATGAGGTGTCCCTGGCATCAGTCGTGTGGATGCTTATCCCCAATAACGTATCGGATTCCTGTGATTGTGTAACATCTGATTTTGTAGAAACGTTTGCGTAAGGAGCTCTGTACTGTGGCTCAGTAACACCTGTTTCTGTAGGTACTTTTGTTTTAGGGGCTCCATATTGTGGCGCAATCACTTTTGATTCTGTAGAGACCTTTGTGTATGGAGATATGTGTTGTAGCGCAGTTTGGACGGGATCGGTCAACATGGATACATGTATGGTTGGTTTGGCGGGTATATTTGTTCTGTTAGGAATGATGTTGTCGTGGGATTGTGTATCTTTTAGACGCAACCCTTTTTCACGCCGTCTGGTATTTGGGTGTTTAGATTTATGAATTAACGGACGGTTTGGCTGTGAATGGCTCTTCAATCGTTGCCTGTCACCCGTCTCATATGTATCCGATGATACATTCTGTGTTTCCGCAGTACCTGATAGAGTGCGAATGTCTCCTATACTCATGTTAGCAAATGACTCTGTTATTTCCCTAGATATGCCTGCCCTTTGTTGTGCATATGGACCGGAGCCCATCTTACCATGTATTGTTACGTCATCACACAATTCGTAACTACGATGTTGTTTCCTGTGAGGCAGGTGTTCTTGTACGTCATCGTCTGACTTTGATCGTACATATGCGCATGATATATCACTTGCAGTTTGTGAGACAGTTAACGGAGATATATCACGCGAGTTGCTATTCAGCAACTCCTCCGTCTGTTGTATCTCGTGAAACAGAGACACGCCGTCATCTTCTGACCCTGTGTGTCCCTGTGTCATATGGTGTTGCTGTACATTTAGATTTTGTAGTTCTGTTTCTGAGAGTTCGTCGACACGAAACTGTGTTTCATTGTCGTTGGGCCTTGCAACTTCTTCGTTTGTGTACATCTGCAACGGGAATTCTGGGTGCTGGTCCGACGAAACACACTCCAGGTGACCGCGATCACACCAAGGGATGAGTCCCGCGTCATCGCTCGCCTTTGTTGTGCGGACTCTGTAAACCCTTCGAAACCAACCCCGTTCAACTTCAACGGGACCGCATATCCTTTCGCCATACGTAAACGACAGTTGGTTTACTTTCTCGTTGTGTTCGTTTGCCACAGCGTACCCCGTCGGCAGGAACCGCTCACCACCGTCCGTGTTGAGACCGTCTGTAAGTATCTGCACGCTTATTATAGGAATGAACGTCGAACCCCTCAAACCATCCAGGTACTTGTTGACTGGGACGTGAGTGCTGCTAGACGCGGACGACCTCGGAAGTGCAGCAAACAAGGGCAGGGCGCTTTGGTCGAAAGAGAAGAAGTACCGGAGTATATCTGTAGGGCAGGTGTCCGCCGTGAGAGGGGCAGGGTAAGCAGAAGCCGGATCGATGATTCTATCCACGTTTGGGTTGTACGTGGAATTGGTCCATTCGCGATGAAAAGGTATTTTGCTGCCGGCCACGGTGTCGTAACACGTGGCCAATGGTATACCCGTGACGAGCGAAAAGAGGATGACGTCAAATCGGCACCAACCTTGTGCCTTGCTTTTCATACCCGAGCATGGCCACGATACATCATACGCTCGCACGTTGGAGCCATCCTGTACGTATTCTTCCGGCTTGTCCAACCCGTACACGTGTTGAAGGACACTCCGCTGCATATCTGCTGCTTCATGCATTGCTACCTCTCTTTCTTCGAATTGAAAACCATTGTTTTCATTTCCACATCTCGTTGGCAAGTGCGTGTATTCTTCCAAGATGTGGTCCCAAACTGACCCGACACCGTGGCCGTGTTGTGCCCACAGTGTTTCCAAGACTTCGGAGTCGATCATACGTCCGGCTGTCACTGCATAAGCCATAAAGCCTCTTAGCGTTTCGGCAACACGCAAGCACAAACGGTCGTCCCATCGTGGCTGATTGTTTGTTGACCATCGCGTCGGTATATCCTTGCTCAGAACGTAGTGGTGGAGGCCTGTTTTACCGAGCAAGGCTTTCAGGCCCCAGTGCACATTGGAGCCGCAAAACGCGAAGACAGCTGCCGTACATGTTGCCAACCAGAAAAGGTGTGAGGTCCGTCCCGTGTCCGAAATGATGCTGTCCGTCATCCTGACCCATTGAAAGAGATCTTTGTCTTTCAAATTGTAGACGGGTCTCCCACACACGTTAAAAAAGGTCGGCAATTCGCCCCAGGGCCCGACGTCTTGCTCACCGTTTATTGCCCTGGCGGAATTCACTTTTTTCATGGCCAGACAGAACCTGATCCCGTACACCCACAGGCAGTGCCATGTCTCCTGGGCTTTTTGTGAGCTGATCCACCATCCCTTGACGCCATCTGACCGCGTCTCAACACCTGTCTGACGTCCATGCTCAGCCTTCAATGCTTCCAATGTTTGTCGC
Organism: Sipunculus nudus; assembly: GCA_026874595.1. Lineage (NCBI taxonomy): Eukaryota > Metazoa > Annelida > Sipuncula > Golfingiida > Sipunculidae > Sipunculus > Sipunculus nudus. Next base: position 35,474,402 of record CM049318.1, read on the forward strand.
GTGATAAACGGATATACGCATTCGAGTACCCTGAACACGTGCCGCGCGACCTTGTATAAACCAGATCTGTTACTGGTGCCATCGTTCGGAATTAGGTCCGTGACGGAAACAGTTTGTTTTGTCGTAATACGATCCAGGGGTTCACGACTGAACGGCAAGGCGGCTTCCACTGTGATGTGTTCTGACGAATTGTCCTGTCGTCCGGCGGCTTGCGCTAACCCTGTCGTGCAACAAAATATTGTGTCCATGTCACATTGCGGCACTGTGTAACAGTCGTTTTCGTTTGTACATGTGAACAACCAGTTCCCTTCGTAACGCGCACCCTCTCTAGTACTCAAAGCGATATCGTGTTCTCCGCGTGCCTTGAAAAACTGTTGAAATATAGTACATTGCGTTTGGAAAGTACTTGGGTCATTCAGAAACATAACAGTGTCTTCTGACAATAATGGACGCACTACGGACATGTGGTCTGCTGCGGCGTCTAATTCGTTGTGGCCATCAGACTGTTCTCGGATATGCATCCACGCAGAGACGGGTCCGATATTTTCGTAAAGGCTAGAACACGTATTTGGCTCGGGTTTCCGCATTAGTCGCGTGAAACCTAAACTTGTGGAATTTGCCACAACAGCAACCAAAGGAACACCGGGCGGTTTGGTTGCGTACACGTCGTCAATGTGAGCAAAGCTGTAATGTGAACGTGGGTTGTCAACGTTGCCGTGCGTGACCTCCTGCATGCACACATGCAAGCTCAAATGTGCCTGCACTAACACACGTTCCTGTAACGGGGAGGGTTGAGTTCGCAGCACAACGTGCACCATGTGGTTTAAACACTCTTCTGGTAACCAACCGCCCGGGTCAGATGGGTACGTGTAACCTGACACACAAACGTCCATTATCACACGCGTTGAATTCCACGTTTCGTAACCTACCGTGATATTGTTTTTCTTTAACACTGTGAGCATTCGGGCTTGTTGATCCATTTGACAGTTTACTCTTGCCAACCAGGCGGAACAGAGTTGCCTTAATGCGTCAGGGAAGGGATGGAGCATTATACCTGTTCCAGACTGGTATGAGATAACTTGTTTGAACAGGAGGTCGCATTCCGCCCGGCTATCGTATTCTACACAAGAGCCCCAATTGTTCTCTTTCTGGCTCTTTTTATAAATGTTATGTGTTTTTTCTTGGTGCAACTGCCTGACATCCTTTTGGGAAAGCGTACATTTGTACACCTTAGGGATGTTATCCAGCCAGACGCGCACGCGTTTCAGGTTTTCTTTGTCGTCTGTGTCGTCATGTGACACGTGCCGAACAAACGCGGTCATCAAACGTTCTCTGACGACCATACCGTCACACCACCACGATTCTTCACACTCTCGTCTTTCGTCTGGTGTGTCAAGATGCGTCGCCCTTTGTATCAATTCCAAAAACGCTTGGTATGCATCGATCCTCGTTTTACACGTGTTATATACCTCGTTTAACACTTGCAGACTGACGTTTTCGGTTATGTTGATACGAATTTCTGTGGTTGATGGCCATGTGTGTTGCAACCTGCTGAAAGCATCTTCCGCTTCCATCATCATACGGGATAGTTCTTCCCTTTTGTTTTGCACATCCGCCTTATACGAACCTACAGTTCCGAAGGGGATGGAATCATGTTGTAAAAGGTTGCGCAGGTTTTGTTCCGTATATTCCATAATTGCCACTGACATCTGCACAGCTTGTTGAACAGAACGTCTACATTCGGTGAGACGCCCCTCTACGTGTGTATAGTCGTGCAGCTGTTGCTGCTGCATGTCAAACAGACTGAAGACCATAAGGCTTGCTAAACATCCGAGAGTGTGATGCACCGATAACGCGTTCGCGTGATACGTCATCTGATCAGTATGTAAGGAGATGAGGTCGAGATGTAGTTTGTCGGCGAGTATCAACATTCGCTGCGTGACATCTTCCTCTATATCCGCAACTAACTGTTCTACGACACAAGACATGATGTCTGGTACGCTGCGCATGTTGCCTGTTTGAGAATGCGACATTTCCTCTGTGTACTTCTTCCCCATTAGCGCACGCGTGTCGTCCATATACCTGTTGCATATGTGTTCGTACCACTTACAGGATGTTAAAATGCATTGTATGATCAACTTGCCATGTTCACAGTGTCTTTCAACTGTTCGGATACATTTATCGATAAGCGTCTTTATGCCATTACGCAAACCGTCAGTATCCGGATTCCTGTTTTGCTCATTTACTTTACGTTGCAGGAATTCTTTGCATGCTGACACGTTGTTTTCTATCAGCGTGGTCCGCCGATCATGTTCTTTGTCAACAGCTCGTTTTGTCAGTTGTATAATTTGTTGTTGTGTGTTTGCTGATTCGTGCATGAAATTCCTCGTGCCATAACAGGTATGCAGGTGAGTTGACACTTGCGTTTCTGTATGTATCTTTGCCTGCAACCAATCCAAGAACAACTGGCTGCTTTTATCGTCCAGCTGCTTGATCCATGCGTCGAGTATATATTGGGGTATATAGGTGCTTACTTCATTTTGCAGACGTTGCAGGGAATCCTGAATGGCAGACTGTGTCCTATTCCACGAAGGATACACAGTTTGAATGAGCCACGTATGAGCGTATCGGAAACTGTATATTATGGTGATAGCGTCCTGTAAGATGTCCTGTAGTTCACCTGTATGTCGTATGATGTTATGCAGGTTAACGGAAATACCTTTTCCCGCCACTGTCACATCGTCACAGGGCTGCCCTTGGAATAAAGCCGATTCTGCAACGATCAACTGGTGCCCGCTTGATATGTCGTTCCGGATTCGGTCTACAATAGCATGCACACTCTGTTTAAAATTATCCGCGTACTTAAGGGCCGTTTGATAGCTGGATCCAGTGATTTGCAACGCTAACGTTTGAAATGCTGTGAGGGTTCCTGCCACAAGATCGTACACGTACTGGTATTCCTGCGACTGCAGGATCCAGGAAACGGTGGAGAGCGAAGACTGTACGCGCTCACCCATGCGAGCAGCTTTATCTAGCCATTCGCGCAAGTCGGGCACATCTTCAGTCGGGTCCAACCTGCTGTCAGCTGGAATTTCAGAACGTAGTATCTTTTCACCCTGTTCGAACGCCCACCTGCGAATGGACTGCGCGAGGTTTTTGGTACTGCCTAATGTGGCATCAACTGATTTGTTCAGAAGTCCCACCAGACCGTCGAACCATTTTACATCGTCAGGCTTCAGCTGCTTCAGAAGTGTCATGACGTTGTTACCTGTACCACCTGTTGTAAACATCCCATCCGTGCCGCCCCAGTGAGCATTCTCCTGGAGCAGTTGGTAGCATCGGTTCAGTAGTTCGCGTACATTACATGTACGGTGCGCTATGCATTGGTAGTGTACGTGCTCGTCTGTCAAGTGGTAATTCACCAGGATGTCCTGCATTTCCTGTATGGCATCTTTCAGTATATCCTTTATCACCCCCTCTAGCTGCTTACGCAGGTGTGAAATGTAGCGTTGTTTCAACATCTTTTCCGCCTTGCCCACCCGTTCCTGCTTGTTTACGCTATCTGGCTCCTTGGCTATTTCTTGCTTCAACATGTTCAGTTCATTTTGTATATGTCGTAAACTGTACAATGCATAACTAACGCTTTGAAAACTGTTGTCCACGTTTGTGGTAGCTTCCTGTGCAGCTGTTTCCACATACTTGAGTTTCGTTTCGAACATATCTGCCATACAACTGCGCTTGGTGTGCTCCATGTCGTGCGTTTCCATCATGTTGTGAAGGCGGTCGAGGTTAGCCGTCACATATGTCCAAGCTGGCGTTTGTGGAAACAGGTTCTCGACACTTTGCTTTAGTCGATCGGTGGTCATGTGGCTAATTGCATTCCCGGCATTTTCTATTCCGCTGATGACGACATGGCCGGCTTCCAGTTCCTGCCTGTACGTTGTTCGGGTTCCCGTCCTCGCGGCAACTATGTCGACAAGACGGTACAAGCGTTTGGCTAAAGGAATGTCACTCGTCCCAAGCTGTTTAACGCCAAGCTGTGTGCCAAACCTGACCTGATCCTGCAGCCGCGTGGGACATTCCAGGACACGCGCCAGGTGTCGGAAGAGCGAATCCAGCATCCGGGTAACCTCATCTGTTGGCCCACATCTGTTCACGTGTTGTAGTATGGTGTCGGGCAGATTTGCTTTTTCAGATAAACCGGTGGTCAGCAATTTATTATAAGCCTCGGTAACATGGTCTGCAGGTTCGCCGTGTTCGGACCCGGTGTGTTTGTTATCCATGTCGTTTTTTTGTCTTAGGTGTTCCGCACGCACATTCAGCAGCTGAATCTGGTGTATGGCTGCATTGATGCTTTTGTCCGCTGTATGCAGTTTTTTCGCGAAACCACCATCTCCTTTGTTCCAATGGGTACCCGCCGCTGCTTTTGCTGCCGTCAGGGCGTTTAGCGTGTCATTCAGTCGTTTTTGTGAGTCGCGCAGTTGGTTGTTCGCTTGGTCCAGTCCGGTTTGGTCCCACGTGGTAATGAGATGATGCATGCCGTCCTTAGAAAAACTTTCGATATCCTCTGAACTGGCCTGTATGGCAGACGCCGAACCTCGTACGGTTTCCGTGCAATCTCGCACGGTCTGATCCGTCCACTCGTTGAAAACCTGAATGATGCAATGGAGCAATACGTTGCTGGTCCTCTTCGGGGTGGTTTCTCTCCAAGCCCGTTCTGTGAGAAATTGAATGCGGCTGGCGTTGTCTGTGTCACGCGCGCACTGCTCTGCCCGAAGGTTTTGATAGATTTCAAGCAAAGTTTCGGCTTCTTTACGTTTCCGTTGATATTGCTGTTTCTTGTCTGAGTTGTCCGAGCACATGTGTTCAAGCAATCCGAAAACGGCCGGGACTTCATCCGCGATACAACGTGGAGCATCCTGTGAGGCACCGTCGTCTAGTCCGCTTGTGTACGCGTGTGCCAACCGCTCTACGTCTTCTGTCAAACGGTCTGTCCAATGTGAACAGTGCAAGCAGAGATCCGTAACCTCTTCTTTAGTGAGCGGATAGATCGTGTCCATGTATTGTGCCAGGTTGCTTGTCACGTCTGTGAGAGTGCCACTTGCAGTGAGATCTCTGACGATTTCCTCGCGCCTCTGGCGTTTTTCTTTAGCTTCCAGTTCTTTTCTTTTAGTCTGCATGACCCTCTTGGCCTCCTCTATCTGTGTGCGTGTGATTGGTTCGGTTTTTTTAAAACGGATCTGCTCCTTCTCCTTATTTCCCCAAAAAGTAGTGTCCTTGCTGGCGACCAGCGTTCCGTCTACCACGCAGTTACCGCGTCTGAGTTTGTCCAAGGTGCTGTTGTGTATATCGAGTACTCCCACCTGCTGATCGAGTTCCTTCTTGTACATATCGATATCACGTGTATTTTCAAATTGAAACGTCTTGCATGCCTGGATCCATGCACGTGTCTTTTCCGTTGAGGTGTTGTATTGTTCAGTGGCGACCAGCACTTCTTTCAACCATGCCGTTTCTGCTGCAGCCGTTTCTGCCGCAGCAGTTTGCGCCGCGTGTGTTCTGGCTATCAATTCGTCATCACCTGTGCCCCGAACGGTAGAGGACTGCCCAGGACTGCTTGCGGTTTGTGCCTGTACATGCTCGGCTGTTTTCCAGCCTTGCAACTTTCCTATGAGCGCGTTTGCCTTATCGTTCTTTGCATTCAGTAACTGTAGTATCTTCTTCAAGCCGTCCGAACGACATCCTTTTACGTCGAACGGCTGGTCCTGATTCCCACCTAACTTTTGAAGCCATGCTGCGGCTTTATCCTCACACCACGAAAGTGATTTCTTCACCTGGCTCACCTTTTCAATGTGTTCTTCCAGGAGAGTGACATTCTTACGGTTGCATTCGTCCGACGTGTACGACGCGTCTACGTTTCTGAACATCTCATCTACTCGACTTACGTGTTCATTTATCTGCTTTTCCAATTCCTCGCTTTCGGCGTTCCACACGTTTTTGAAACAGCAGCGCAACCCTTTCAGAATAGGTTTGGTGCCGGGCTGACGAGCCCAGGCGATCAACCTGTTCAGCTTGTCCTCGCGGGAATCGTTGTGAGAGGCATTATAAACGTCCTTGCAAACTCCGAGCAACTCCTGCAGCTCAGCGCCGGTACTGTCAGGTTTCTCAAGTAGACAGATGTAACACGGTAGTTTTTCAGGCGGAGCATCGCATCCAGGTGGACACGATTGCTCATAGTCAGACAATGCAATTTCGACGTCTTTGACCACGTTATTGACCCACACTTCCACCGCCTGTTTCCTAAACGATACATCGTCCTTTTGCAGAGGCAGAAGAGATTGTACGACGTTTCTGGCTCTCGCGTATTCCAGTTGACCGCTTTTCACGAGCTGCAGCAGTTGTTTTCTCTCTGCGTCCTTTTCCTGTTTACTCAGTTTCTCCAACTGTGCCCGCAGTTTCGTTCTCACTTTCTCTGTGTCCGGCAGGTCGGGGATCGCATACACCTCTGCGATGACCCGCAATTCATCCCATATCTCTGCGGGGATGCCATGGTCTTTCATAAGAACATTTTTGGTTGTGCGTCGCAGGGATTGCCCATCACCCTCCAGCTCGTCGATCGTTTGTATAAACGATGCTGCTTCTGTGCACGAAGAGCACTCAGTACCCATGCAACGTTTAATAATTTCCTCGAGGTGGCGCTTATGAGAGGCGTAATCGTCCTTGGCTTTGCTTACCCGCGTGTTCCATTTTTTCACCTCCGGGCACCTCTGAGCAATGGTAGCGATGCGCACCTGCATTGGTGTATTCTTTTCCGTCAATATGCGACGGGCTTCGTCCCGCGTCAAAGGATCGTTCTCGTGACGGTCGTTATTCACTTCGTCGGACGGGTTTTCTCTCACTGATGCCGTTTCGGGCGCTGAAGGAGGGCCCTCTATTGGTTCAGTTTCGGTCAGCGGCGTTAAAGGGACATTCATTCTCCTCCGGTGCGACTTGCGGAGCTGTGGTAGTGACACTACCCGTGCGCTCACAGCAGCTATGTCCTGCTCAATTTGTTTCAACTCTCTCTGCAGCTTTTTCTCCGTTTCTGTCAACGTGTTATGCCATTGTCCATTTTTTTTAGAGGTCGCCCTGTACTGTGCTGCAGATTCATAAACGCTTCTGAGTAGTTCCCGCAAGTCGTCCTGCATACATGTGATCTTTATCTTCATGCGTCGTAAACTTTTTTCATCGTCACCACTGGTCCCGCTTCTGATACGGAGCCTCATCAGACGTAATTGGGGCATAATCTGACCGAGCATTGCATCGACTCGTTCGTCGAGAACAGAAGCGTCCAGTTCGTACCATGTCTCGAGGCACGCGCGGATCTTATCATGTACACATTGCAAAGAAGCATTCTCGAGCCATGCTTTCAGTTGATCCACCATGTCTATCAGCGTTTTGTTATGGTCGACGGCGCTGGCGCGCAGCACCCTGTACATTTCCAACAGCGCTCTGCCCGTCGCAACTTGTGTATCCGTTTCTTTGTGTAACCAGAAAATCCCGGGCACTCCACGGGGTGGCTCGGCCAACATGGACGGTGACTCTTCTGCTTTTTTTTCGATGTGGATCAGGGCATATTCGATGTAATCGGCCATGTTCGTCATCCATGCTTCGACGGTACTCTTAGCGTCTTTTTCTTCTGCGGGCGTTATTGGCAGGACGTGCTGGTATTTCGACTCGTTTCGTTTCACGTCATCGTACGTGACACTGGGGTCTCGCAATTCGTTCAAAAGGCCTGCCCGCATGTCTGCGATTGTTTGATCATTTTCTTTCTTTTCCCTTTTGGCTGCTTCTGTTTCTGCCTTGTCTAAAGCCTTTGTAGCCTTCGCTGTGTTAGGCATTATGTTTATCTTGTGCTTACGCTCTACTTTCTTTTTCACAATCAGGGGTATATCGACGCCCTGTAATGATGGGATATTCGTACGCGCTCGCAGTGCTTTCGTCTTCAACATTGTCAGTTTCTGCTTCATTTCCTCTACCTCCTCGATATTTCCAACCACTTTGGACGTGCAAATTGCACAGAAATGTGCAAGTGTGTCTCTACGTTCGTTGTATACTTTGACTGCCTCTTCATACCGTTTGACCAACGACGCAGCATGTTCGTCCATCTTTCCGTGCGTCACGCCTTTTGAGGGGCGACCTCTGTTGTTTGAAGCTTTTCCGGGTTGACTTTTGATATGGAGCTTCTTGCGGGTCGATGTGTTCAGATCGTCGACTCCTGGGTCGCCTTCGCCTGATCGCGGAGGGGTCTGTTCATCACGGGTGATGTCACCCTGCACATCTTCCATTTCTTCCGTCTCGGATGGACCCGAATGTTGCTCGTATGCCGCCACATCCTGCTCTTCCATATCCGCTTCAGCCCCTGTGTTACAGGCGGAGGCGGGGTTTGGTTGGCCTGCCCCGTCATCGGGCTGCTCCTGAGCAGGTCTTGTGGCGACGTCCTCTTCTGTCGTTTCCTCACGGGTGATGTCACCTTGCACATCTTCCATTTCTTCCGCACCGGACTGACCCGAATGTTGCTCGGATGCCGCCACATCCTGCTCTTCCATTTTCTCGTCAGCTCCTGTGTTACAGGCTGAGGCGACGTCCTCTTCTCTCGTTTCGTCCACCCGGTCCGACTGCTGCGTATCAACTGGCGTGTCCGCCCGCGGCGTGCTGTGGACGGGGGCAACAGGGTCCGTTTGCTCTCGGACAGGTGCGTCCACTCGGTTCTCAGTTATACTGTACAATCTGCTTTCGTATCCGTTTACTTTCAGCGTGTACGCGAGATTTGTTATATGCTTAATAGCCTCTGCAAGAATGTCAAATCCCAAAAGCACAGATGTGCCCGTTGGTGTGACCTTCCCGCGCATGTCCCGACTGTGCGAATCGAAGACGTAATATTTGCTACCTTTTTGCATGACAGCGATTGCGCAGTCTTGGAGTATCAGGATCGATGATAAGTACCCCTTGTCGTCACACAGAGCCATCCGTAACGTTCTGTAAGTGTTACGGAAATCATTTCTGTTAATTAGGTCGCTCCGGTACATGTACGATACCACAGAGAAAGAACGCGAGAAGCAGTCAATCGTTTCCGGCAACTCGTCCAAACAAACGTATCCCGCGTCTTCCACAGGGTACCCTTTAATGCTGTAGTAAAGCTGGTCGCCGGCGTCTAAAATGTCGTCTAATGTGGAGGTTGTCCAAGTCTCCGGGTCCTCAATGCTGCACCGGATCAAAGCCACTGCGCAGTTGGGAACACACTGTTTTCCGACTGAGAACGAAAGAAAATGTTGGTGGTCCCCCTGGTGAAATGACCCCGTCACGCACTTCGTGATCACCGGGTGTCCAGGTGGTATATACCACGCGTCTGTGTTTGATGCATCTTTTCCCGTTGTATCTTTCTGTGACGCGTGCCGGGGAGGTCCGCCTGAACTCGATCGTGTTTCGTCCGGGCGGTCGCTGCGAGGCATATCTCTCTGTTTGTCAGATCCTCTGCCTTCGTTGGCGGTCTCCGTATCACATGGGCGGTCACCGCGTGACGCGACAGTCTTTCCTTGTGTATTGACAGGGACACGCCGTGCGTCGTTCACGCCTCCCTCGTCTTCCACCGTGCCGTCCGACTCATCCATGGTAGTTACACTAATAGGCACGTTTCCCTCACATTCGCTACTCTCGTCCATATGCTGTTCCAACGTGTCATCAGACGCATCGCTGTCGTCCATGCTCTGCTCGAACGTGGCAGGCATATTCTGTATTCTTTCTGTAAGTGAAACAGAACTCGCGTCATCTTGTTCCTGTCCGTCCTGTGTTTCTTCTGTTTGCATAAACGGCGCACCTGTGACCGTGTGTGAATCTCTCACCCGCGGTGCTAGGAGGGAAACGTGGTCCGCGCTGGGGTTTGGGGTCTGCGGACGACAAAGAGTCATATCTACACTATACATACCGCCTTTGTCCAGTTGGAAGTACTCCCGAGTTTTTATGTCTTCGAACGTATCACACAACATAACACGTGTCGGATAGTCTCCAGACGTGGAAGGGGCGCTATCGTCACCTTCCATTTCTCCACACTCTTCCGCGCTGGTTTCCCTCTGCTCACAGGCTGTTGTGTCCATCTGGTCCGACTCGCCCCTCGCGCCGCTCGTATTTTCTTCATGTGTTGTTTGTTCTGCGTTTTTTGCATGTCCGGCGGTGTCTGCCGCGGTCGGTCGTTCGCCTGCCTTTTCCGAGCCCGAGGGCGTCGTAACTGTGTCATCAGCGGGCCGGGATGATAACTGACATGGCCGATCGTTCTGCGCACTAGATGCTCTGCGCCGTTGTCCTAGCCGCTTTTTGCGTATGCACTTCGGCTCGTCTGCCGACCCAGGGGGTTTCGAGTACGGGTGGTCAACGTGCGCAACGCGTAGCTGGCGCCTCGGTCTCCGCTTGGGAAAGTCAGGAACTGGTGTGGGGTGTATAACACGAGGTTGTAGTATTTTGGTACTGAGCCGTACCGAGTTGCGTTTAAGACGTCGCGCTGTCTTCCTCAGAGCTTCCTTTTGCTTGTCGGCGGTAGAATGCTGGTTTGATGGTTTCAAAACACTCTTGTGGCCCTTTCGCCCACGCGTTTCTTTTTTGCACGCACCCGTGTCTGGAGAGCCGTCTGCGATACGGCGAGCCGCCTCCGCACCACCTGTATGGGCAACAGGCGTGGCTGTTTCTCCTACCGTCCTTAAATGTTGATTTGCATCTTGTTCCGGTGCCTCATTCTCCCCTACATGTTGCGGATGTTCAGAAGGAATATCTGTGTCAGCAGTATCCCCTGGGACGGCAGAGACAGAAGGCGCGACGTGTTCAGCCCCTGCGTTTTCCCCCAGATCAGTGACAGAGGGCGCAGTGGGTACGTTATCGGGACAGATGTCTGAAGCGCTAAATATGTCACATTGGTTCATTGCCATCTGCAGGATGTCCTCTTGGCCCTGCCGCATGGGCGTTCCCTGTGCTGTATCGCTGTGAAATGGAGGGTCTTGGGTAACAGTTGTATCCGTGCTGTGTGCCTTCCCTTCTTGTATACTTTCTTGTTCGTCGGTTTCATGTTGTTCAATGTGATGTGATGTGCCCCCGCCATCGGCAGTTGCGGGGCAGGGAACAAACCCATTTACTGTGTCACCTGTAACCTTTTTCTCTTCATGCCGCTCGTCATGCTCTAGGGCGGCGATAATGGTGGCGACGGCACTTACCGTTTCGTCCGTATCAGATTTACTCAGTTGTCCCTCTTCACCTCTGGCTTCTTGGCCGATGCTCGAACCTGTTACAGGCCGTTGCTGTGTGTTGACCCCGGTTGATGAAGACACGTTGGACGTGTCTGAGGGGGTCTTTCTCACAGGGTCATCCTGCTGTTTGCGGTCGTCCTCCCCGTCAAATGAAGGAAGACTGAACGTGGTATCCTCTGTGAAAGGATGTTGATAGTGTACAGACCCGGACGCGCCCTGGTCAGCAGGTTGTGTCTGAACGCCTTGGTCATTTGATTGTCCATCGCCAAACAGTTCAGATAAAATATCGTTCAGATCTATACCACCTTCGCACTTTTCCGCACAGTACACGTTTTGATGTCCTATGTGATCAGCCGTTTCTGTGGGCAGTGTCAATTCCCGTGTGTCGTCGGCTGTGTCACCTGGCACACGATTGGGCTGCCCCGTTCCGCCCTGTTGGTAGACACCATCCGCTACCTGTTGTACCCCCGCTTCCGACTGCCGCAGTTCGATTTCTGCAGCAGCAATTGCGGCTTCTAGTTTGGCCCGTTCTGCTGTAGCTTGTGCGGCTTCTCGAATGGCGCGTTCTGTTTCAGCTTCTGCGGCTTGTAGTCTGGCGAGTTCTGTTGCGGCCAGTGACATTTCACCTGTCATCATATCGAAATCGGTTTCGTCTTGGTTTGATGACGAGGCTGGAATCTGAGCACCCAGCATTGTAAGCTGACCCAGCAATTGTTGGGCGGCATTATCGTCGTCTACGTTCCTATCGGTTTCGTCATTAATCTGTGACATGGCTGGTGGCGATACAGCACGGATACTTTTAATCGGTGACCAGGCTGGTTGTAGTTCAGCATGCATATTTTTTACTTCATTGAATAATACCTGGGGGTCGGGTTCGGGGCCTTTTTGGACAGCCTCCTGGGTCGTTGCGTCTCGTGTCTCAGGTGCGGGATCACTATGGGTTTGCGTTTCTGACGTAGTCGTGGTGTCCATTTGGGGTGCCTGTACGGGTGTTTTGGGCTTAGTACACTTCTTTCTTTTCGATTTACTGCCTGAGACCGGTTGGTCGTCTGTCACACTGCCCGACTGTGGACGGCTTGGAGCGTTTGTTCTACTTGCTGTTGATGTCATCCGCCGTTTTCGTATTTCTGTTTTATCCGCTGTTTCCTCCGTACTCATCGCCTCTCCGCTTTCACCACCCGCCGTCACATGTTCATCCGTACACATTTGATCTGCGCTCCCACCAGCGGCATTTGCACTGATTGAAGGCAGGTGCCGCCGGTGCTGTTCTTCCCGCAACGGCCCTGTTATCGGTCTTTCGTCCAATCCGCCGCTACGCTCTTGTCTGGTGCTGGCACTTGTCTGCATGCGGTGCATGATCCTCGCCCATTCTTTGTCAAGATCCTCGAGTAAAGAGGATGCCTCATCCGCGTACATATCTATGGCACGAGGAGGAGAACAGGACTGTGGTTGTACTTTTGCTTGTTCAGATGTCGGTATTAAAACGTCGTACCCTCCTTCGGTGTGTACGAGAGTTATTGAAGGTTTCCTGCTACGTGCTAATGATGTCAGAAGGCGGATGTCACCTGTCGTCCGCAGGACATTTACATGGCAATCGTACTTATGTGATACCGCCCGCACCGCGTCGTTTCCGGGTTCAACCCCTTCCTGCAGCTCGTTGTTACCTGTGTGATCCCTTACTACCTGACGCAACCTCCCATGCTGGCCTTCGTGCATCCCGTTCATTAGTATGGCCACAGCCCGGAAAAAACTGTTTCCGTCTCTGATGACGTTCTTGCGCGTCCATCCCGTTTTTTGCAACTGCTCGTCCCATTCCGTCCTGCTCATCGGTGTCGGGTCGGCTGTTTGCCGTGCCATTTTTATTATTGGAACTGTCTGACCTCTACAATGTCCGTTTTGCACTGACGTTTGATGACGCCCTTTTCCCGTCACAGCAAGGGACGACGTGAGGGACAAAGTTCACCATTGCGGATCCCAAATAAGTTGCCCTCCGTGACCCATCAACACGTGATGGAACAGGCTTTCAAGTTCGATCAAATGAGCAGGGACCGCTTCATGCGGACACAGAATCGCCGGCTGGAGACAAGCCTGCCGGAACACATCCGCCGCAAAGCCATAGCCGTGTTGCCGAGGGTTCCAGAGACTTACCTCCATGGGGTGTTCGTAGGCGACCATGACGTCAGAAAGTACAAAGGGGAGTACACGGACATAGTGAGGTTAAAGACGCAACCCGTCCGGGAAAGTTTGGGCAGGGCGGGGGCAGAATTGCCCATAAATGTCGACCTCAGCCACCTGGCGACCACAGGGCCTGGCCCCGTCGACGTTTCCGATTCTTCAGCACCGACTGTGGCCCACCCGAAACATTTCGTCCCTGGGCTGTTAATGTTCACACGGCGGCGTCTGCACCTCCTGGACGCGGACGCAAAGATGAAGGACAGACTTCGTGTGCAGCAATCGGGTCTCACGTACGCCGAGAGATTATGCGAAGTGATACAGGATGCTAGCGACGCCCTCATTTCACGCGTGGAAGGACCGGACACGGACGGCTATTTACATCAGGTGCAGGGGAAATCGTCCTACGGCCGACAGGTTCCAATGAAGTCTCTGCTGGCAGCACTTCACAGTCGGAGACTCAAAGACGAAACATCTGTCTTTGTCAACACCATCACTGATTGCATGGCTGATGTCACCGTGGACGCTATGCAGGACGCCAAAAAACTCGGCAAGCAGTGGGACCCAGTGGGACTCTTCACAGAAAACTTCATTCCGTCAGGAGTGTACATAGGCTGTCACAACACGAGCGGTGGTTCACTGCTGGACGCACCTGTCAACCAGTGCAATTTGCCACACGCTGTCCGTCTGTGCGTGTCAGGGCGGCCTCGGGACGCCGCCGATAAGGTGCATGCGCATTGTAACACGTTCATCCCTCCTTCCGATGAAAAGCTACAGTTGTGGTGTCCCGTCGAAAATTACATCGATATGGACCTATGTTACCACACTGAGGACGACGAATATTACGACGAATATAAAGTAATGTACGACCGCTCTGGTGCATTCGATGGAACGCCAACGCGGATAAATGATTTCCAACTGTTTTTTGTCGTGGCCATGTTGGAACAAGATAAGATTGGGCTGTATGTCGTTAAGTCAACCAAAACAGCCAGACACGTGTCACGGCACGTCCACCGCTACGTCGGGACAGGTGTGGGTCGTGTGAGGCGCACATTCTGTGCCACTTTGGAAATGGCCAAGTGTCGATCGGTTTCAGTACAGGACGCGAAGAAAAACCTGTTTTCTGTTCTAACAAGAACAGCGGCGTGGGCAGCGTCTTTCCGTTTGGGGCGCGTGCGACAGTTTGCTTCTAATGTACCGTGTGTAGAAGTGAGAGACGGCCGCGTGTATTTTCCCTATTTCTTGCTTGATCTTGATACAAAATACACGTATGCTTTTTGATGATATGGAACGTGTGTGTTAAACAACAAGGCATTGTATAGGAAATTGTTGTTCCCAATAAAAACCACATATTGTGCTTTGACAAATGAATCATCTATGTTTTTCTTCATATATCTGTTATATGTGTTGTTGTACGCTGTATGTTTTTAAATACAATTTATTTCACTACCATCTCTCACCAACGTCCAAATGCCCCCATTTATTATTTTGTGTACATGGTGTGTGTGTGTGCGCGCATTCAGGTTATGTGTCATATAAACCCCGCACATTGCAGGTTAAATTTAATATCTATCACAAACAGACCAAAAAGAAACGACATAAACGTACTATTGTGTCACATAAAGGGGGTAAAACCTTACCACAATCTACACAACGCAAACAATTATGCTTCATACGATCAATTATCAGGTAAACTGGTTCATTAAATACGTCATGTGTAGTGACTGTTATATTAGTGTTGGTAATATACGATAGGGGGCGCTGCCTCATACAGCACTGGTCAACACAACAAAATAGCCCTTTGCCGGACAACGGTCTACATGACATTTACGAAATACCTGCTACAATTTTAGGAAAAATATGCCTCCAACGTTCCACGAGTAACATTTACGATATCTTCACCAAAGATTTAAATGTGTCCACAACCCTACTATATAAACAGGCCGGCTCTATAATACTATCAGTTGAGAGCGCTGTATGGGCGCTTTTGGGTCCCAGACGGCTCCCCTGTGTCTGTGACGTCACACTTTCCATCAGCCAATCAAATCAAGGAACAGTACCTATTCATGATAACATAAGAAACTTACGTACACAAAGCATGTAGTCCCTGTGGCGCAACGGTTAGCGCGTCCGGCTGTTAATCGGAAGGTTGGTGGTTCGAGCCCACCCAGGGACGTTATACCTCTATGGGCGCTTTTGGCTCCCAGACGGCTCCCCTGTGGGGGAGGGGGGGACTTGAGGGGGGGAGGGGGCGGCCCC
Organism: Sipunculus nudus; assembly: GCA_026874595.1. Taxonomy (NCBI): domain Eukaryota; kingdom Metazoa; phylum Annelida; class Sipuncula; order Golfingiida; family Sipunculidae; genus Sipunculus; species Sipunculus nudus. The sequence continues at coordinate 35,490,100 of CM049318.1, forward strand.
TCCCTCTGCCTTATGTCAAGAAGTAGTAGAGTTGTGGCCTGTGGCCACCAGGGGTCGGTTGTGTGGTTCAAGTCAGAAGTAGACCAGTTGTAGGTTTGGGGATCGCCGGCGGGGGGGGGGGGGGGGGGGAAGAAGAGTCGGTAGGATGTGAAAGGTCGATTGGGGTCGCCGAGGTCGGATGTGAAAGGTCAGTATGCTTAACCATGGGGGGAACAGGGGAGTTCTGTGTGGGATCGGCCGGGGGGGGGTACAGGGTAGTCATGGGTGGGATCGCCCGGGGGGGTGGTACAGGGTAGTCCTGGGTGGGATCGCTCAGGGGGGGTACAGGGGAGTCGTGGGTGGGATCGCCCAGGGGGGGGGGACAGGGGAGTCCTGGTTGGGATCGGAGATGCATGAGAATGGTTAAAGAGTGTTCATCGGATATCATCGGTACTGGAAAAGCCACAGGTGTGCAACGCATGTCAAAGCACTATGGGATCGTTCAGATCCCCACAGAGGGTCTCTGCTTGGACCGAGGCCCCTATAGAAATTTCTCCACAAGGGTCGTGGTGGGGGCTTCGCCCCAGGGGATAATACTTTATGGGGGATCGATCCCTACAAAGAATATACCCCGGGGGCGAAGCCCCCATCAGGAATTACATGGAAGGCCCGTGATGGGGGCCTCGCCCCCATGGGATAATACTTTATGGGGGATCGATCCCTACAAAGAATATACCCCGGGGGCGAAGCCCCCATAAGGAATTACATGGAAGGCCCGTGGTGGGGGCCTCGCCCCCGGGAATAATATTTTATGTGGGATCGATCCCTACAAAGAATATACACTGGGGGCGAGGCCCCCATAAGGAATTACATGGAAGGCCCGTGGTGGGGGCCTCGCCCCCAGGGGATAATACTTTATGTGGGATCGATCCCTACAAAGAATATACACAGGGGGCGAGGCCCCCATAAGGAATTACATGGAAGGCCCGTGGTGGGGGCCTCGCCCCCGGGAATAATATTTTATGGGGGATCGATCCCTAAAAAGAATATACACTGGGGGCGAGGCCCCCATAAGGAACTATATGGAAGACCCGTGGTGGGGGCCTCGCCCCCAGGGGATAATACTTTATGTGGGATCGATCCCTACAAAGAATATACACAGGGGGCGAGGCCCCCATAAGGAATTACATGGAAGGCCCGTTGTGGGGGCCTCGCCCCCAGGGGATAATACTTTATACTGGATCGATCCCTACAAAGAATATACCCCGGGGGCGAGGCCCCCATAAGGATTTACATGGAGGGCCCGTGGTGGGGGCCTCGCCCCCTGGGAATATTCATTTTACGGATCGAGGCGCCGAAGGCGCCCCCCATACATACATCTGTGTATTGGCGCCTTCGGCGCCCCGATCCCCATACTGTATTCTCCCGGGGGCGAGGCCCCCACCGCGATCCTTCCATATATTTCCTTATGGGGGCCTCGCCCCCTGTGTGTATTCTTTTTAGGGATCGATCCCCCATAAAGTATTATCCCCTGGGGGCGAGGCCCCCACAACGGGCCTTCCATGTAATTCCTTATGGGGGCCTCGCCCCCTGTGTATATTCTTTGTAGGGATCGATCCCACATAAAGTATTATCCCCTGGGGGCGAGGCCCCCACCACGGGTCTTCCATATAGTTCCTTATGGGGGCCTCGCCCCCAGTGTATATTCTTTTTAGGGATCGATCCCCCATAAAATATTATTCCCGGGGGCGAGGCCCCCACCACGGGCCTTCCATGTAATTCCTTATGGGGGCCTCGCCCCCTGTGTATATTCTTTGTAGGGATCGATCCAACATAAAGTATTATCCCCTGGGGGCGAGGCCCCCATCACGGGCCTTCCATGTAATTCCTTATGGGGGCCTCGCCCCCAGTGTATATTCTTTGTAGGGATCGATCCCACATAAAATATTATTCCCGGGGGCGAGGCCCCCACCACGATCCTTCCATGTAATTCCTTATGGGGGCCTCGCCCCCTGTGTGTATTCTTTTTAGGGATCGATCCCCCATAAAGTATTATCCCCTGGGGGCGAGGCCCCCACCACGGGCCCTCCATGTAATTCCTTATGGGGGCCTCGCCCCCTGTGTGTATTCTTTTTAGGGATCGATCCCCCATAAAGTATTATCCCCTGGGGGCGAGGCCCCCACCACGACCCCTGTGGAGAAACCTCTATAGGGGCCTCGGCCCCAGGGGAGACTCTGTGGTGATCGGAACGATCCCATTGTGCTTTGACATGCGTTGCACACCGTTGGCTTTCCCAGTACCGATGATACCCGACGATCACTCTTTAACCATTCACATCCGTATACGAACCCGATCCCACTCACAACTCCCCTGTTCCCCCCCCCCCCGGCGACCCCTGCTGACCTTTCACCTCCGACCCGATCCCACTCACAACTCCCCTGTTCTCCCCCCCCGGCGACCCCTGCTGACCTTTCACCTTCGACCCGATCCCATCCAGAACTCCCCTGTTCTCCCCCCCGGCGACCCCTGTTCACCTTTCACATCCGACCTCGTCGACCCCAACCGACCTTTCACATCCAACCGACCTACAACTGGTCCACTTCTGACTTGAACCACACAACCGACCCCAGGCCCACAACTCTATTACTTCTTGGCATAAGGCAGAGGGAGGGGCCGCCCCCTCCCCCCCTCAAGTCCCCCCCTCCCCCACAGGGGAGCCGTCTGGGACCCAAAAGCGCCCATAGAGCGCTCTCAACTGATAGTATAATAGACTCGGCCTGCTTATATAGTAGGGTTGTGGACACATTGAAAACTTTGGTGTGCGGCAGATTTTACGTTTGTGCAAGATGTACGCGCAAACTGGAAAAGATATCGCAAATGTCACTCGTTGAACGCTTTAAGCATATTTTTCCGAAGATTTTAGCACATATTTCGTAAATGTTGTGTAGACCGTTGTCCGGCAAGTGGCCATTTTGTGTTGCTGACCAATATGTTGGCGTCAGTATCGCCACCTGCCGACGACCAGTGGAACTATATCAGATAGACAACAGATTTATCAAGTTGAAGGAACACAAATGTAACAAACATGTTCCCAAGCTACTAACGTTCATGTATAAATCTCTTGTGTTTCATACTATAATTCACGGGAATCTGTTTGTCTGTCTGTCTGTCCGGATTCTTTCGCACGCTAGGGATTGCACGGTCGTCAAACTTCGTGGGAGGGTGCATCTTGGTCCGGGGAAGAGCAAGTTTATATTTTTTAGGCGTTTGGTAAAGAAATGGCCTCAAAATCGATAAAATTATTCTGGGTTTAATACCTGCGGTGTGCCATGGCCATTCTCACATTGTGCTTCCTCATAATTTAAGAAATGTGTGCATGCAGGTACAGATATGGGTATACTCTAGTTAATTCTAAAGAGTACATATGATTTGCCCTGTAACTTAATATCTTCCAAATTATAGCAAATATATATTCATAAGTGTTCATGGATTCCGTAGTCCAGCACGGTGGTGTATATTTTAATACATTTGAAGTCAATGCCAACTGTGGGGCCGGTTAGCTCAGTTGGTTAGAGTGTTGTGCTGATAACGCAAAGGTCGCGGGTTCGACCCCCGTACTGGCCACGTATTCTTTTTGGTTTTAAGCCACATTCATCCATTTTTATTCTTTCATTTCCTACCCAGGTACACAGCAGTTTATCAAAGAAAGTAAACTATTTTCTGTTGTTTATACATATCGAACAAAATTGAAATGGCCTTAGCAAACTGCAGGGACACATATACTTTAGTCTCTTACACGGGCATATGATGGCGCTCCCTCACCCAACAATATTGATTAAGATATAGACTGGTACCCCGCTCTATTATGGCACCGCTGCTCTAGGCCAATCATAGAGACGGGCGTACAACGCCATCTTTTGTACCCTTGGCAGACTGGTACCAACCCAAGTATATATTATATATGATTAAAAAAATAAGCATTTTCGTTTGCTCAAATATGTTACCAAAAGTTGGCCGTATATTAAATGTGACATTAATAATTAGATTAATAGAGATTAATGATAAATCACTGCTCCGTACAGGTATCGATTGTCATCACGCTGCAAACTGTCTAGACCCCAAGTAAACAATTGAAGTAAACAATATGTATTACTGGGATTAAAGGCATTTATATAGGTCGTCTGTGACGTCATACTTTCCATCAGCCAATCAAATCAAGGAACAGTACCTGCTCATGATAAAATGAGAAACTCACGTACACAAAGCATGTAGTCCCTGTGGCGCAATCGGTAGCGCTTCCGGCTTTTAATCGGGAGGTTGGTGGTTCGAGCCCACCCAGGGACGTTATACATGTTTTTATATCCCCTATACCATCCATACAGCGGCCCCTGTTGGTCATCTTGTACAACATATTTTGTACGAATTAGACCAATACGGTTCTATTCATTCATCACCACTTGTTTTGTGCTTTTTCCGCTACAACAATCAGCCCTTCCAGTGCGCAGAAGGATAATTACAAAGTGCATGTTTATATATCGGTTATTGTTCGCCGTGTCCGGCTCCACAATATGATGTTGATCAGGATAATGTTCATTGTATCATGTACGACAAATGGAACGGGAATGGGATGGGTTCAGATCGGACACATATTATGTTCATTGGCGTGTAATGTCATTTAAACAGCGCAAGCTATTGAACGCACCCTCACACCCTTCCCCACACACACACAAACACATTCATGTAGGCATGTTATAGTGAATCGGTGAATCAATCAGTGACATCACAATAAACAAGACGGAGATGAAACTTACATTTTATTCGACAATAAACACATCATACATAATTGCTAAACTGCATGAGTTGTGTTGGGGTGTAAAAGTATATACAGCAATCCCAGATGAGGGAAAAAAGCGCAACGACGGCGGAACATGTTACACGACACATAAAGTTCACGGCTGGCACGGGAGATAGCGACGTAAGGTGTCCTGAGGTCTCCGCACATGCCGTCACTTACAGAGACGGCCACCCGCTGGTATGTGTGACCTTGAGATTTGGTTACAGTCACGGCCGTCTGCGAAACCATGGGGACGCGGAATGACGAGTGCAATGCGAAACGGGGCACGTCGATTTCTGGTTCTGTGATGTACTCTTCAGATGACGGTAATGCGAGGCCGACCCAACCCGTCTCTTCGGAACACACCACCGCGCACCGCAGCTCGAACTTGTCGCCTGAGGAACGCACGGCTTTTACGAAACGGGGCAGGGTCGACTTTTCGTAAGGCTGGTAATTAAGGGCGTCGAACGGAGAATCGGCGGGTATGGTCCTGCTCCCGAGCACGGTGACTACTTCGGCTGTATCTAATACCTGGTTCGGTATCACGTACCGCTGGTCGACAGCTCCCAGGCCTTTGTCCGCCGAGCCTTCCGGTTCTGTGAGGCACGTTAGACCCAGGTGCACCTCACATTCGGAGATGTCCGGGTATTCGTCAGCGGCACGCATGTATGTTGTGCTGAGATCGGACACCAGCGTGTTCAGGTAGTCAAAATCCGTGGCAGGGTCGGGAGCATCTGCAGAAGCATCTACGTCGAAACGGCTAATGTTTTCGTCAACACAGTTACCTTCCTGTCCGAGTGAGTGTTTGGCCATGAAACGGTCAGCCACCCCCTTGTCGGACAGCAGGCTGTACAGGGCCTCGTATGCTCCTTGCAGGATGGCACAAACGAACGGTGTGTGGGCAGGGAGGAAGGACAGGCACATCCTGGGTAGCGCCGTTCTCATCAGCAAGCGGAAAGGTCCCTTGAACCCTGTCAGCACGAACTGACATGCCCGCCGACATACAGCGGGCTTGCCGACCGGCAGGGTGTGCTTGCACATGAGAACTCTGTATCTTTGAGGGAGCAAGGGGTCTGTCTGTCTCACGTCCGGACGGGGGGTTTCCTTTTCCCGTACTTTGTGGCCGTTTACCGGGCCTTGGCTGTCCGTGAAGTTTTCTGGTGCCGGGTCGTCCGTGATTTCCCAAGTGTCCTTTGTCGCCTTTGGCCGCAGTATGTGGTTGTCTTCTCTCTTCCTGTCGGGTGGAGGGTAGTATTCGCCTTCTGGCTCGTACACTTTTCCACCCGCGAAATAATGCACAGACTCACTCGTGTACTCGAACCCAAACAGGTTCGGGGCGTGTGTGTATAGTGAGTCTATGAACGAATCGAGTGAGGTTAACACCAGCCCCGTTTCGGTAACCATCGGGGCCATTTGGTGATCGGACCCCCAGTTCAGACCGACTGACGTGGAGCTGTTTTCCTTGTCTCCCGGAGGCTGTGCACCCGAGTTAGGTAGGGCTCGTTTTGCCCACGCGTCACGAAACATGTCGTCCACCCTCCGGTTATCCTGCTTCTCACGTAACGGTCGTCGACGTTTCCTGCCCGGCATCCGCTGTTCTCTGAACTGCGCCTGCAAAACGGACAGGTACGCGATCGCGTCGTGGACGTTCAGGAAAACCCATATGCCCAAATCGGCGGATTCCATAGTTTGTTTGCAACGTTTGTCATACTCTGCGACTTCGTCGTTACTGGCGAATATTCTGATGCAGCCTGTGAGGTCTGTCGCGGTGCCGTCCGCGGTTGTGTCCAGGCTCATTGGTTCCTCTACCACGTGGGACGGCACCACGTGTTTGTCCAACAGACGGATGGTGTCGGGGTCCCTTATGCCGTAGTGAAGGTCGTAAAGGAGTTCGCTTATTTCCAAGTGGCACCTTTTGTTGACGTGCATCACGACGGTGTGATTTGGTTCGTACACGCCGGTGGCCTTGGCGATGATAGGGACGTTGCAAACATGCTGCAGCATGCTGACGGCCGGCACTCGGTTCGCCACGGGTCCCATACCGTCTGACCGTATAGCCGTCTACTGGCTTTCTGAACCCAGTAAAATGAAAACCAGAGGTTTCTCGTGGTAGATCCCAAGACGGCACGCCGCGTACCGATACAAGAAAGCGTATGTATATAAGTTGTAGCTGCTGGCCATCCCCGCCTCGTCCACTAGCACGACGTTACTGCTGCATATTTGAGGGAAATCAAACCGGAAACTAGACTGTAACCATGGCATGTCCACCCGTTTCAACCCCATGTTCGCCATGCATGTGAAGTCCCTGTGTTGTTGATCCTTCTTGTTACACCGCCCCTGCGTAGCGCCACTGCGAAGAGGTTTACTGGACGACACCTGACCGGCCAATTTTACCGCGGGATCGAAGCCGGGACGCATGCGGGACCGTGGCTGTATTATTTTCCTGCCTTTGATGTACGATACCTTGTTCCCGTGCCGGGCCACAGTGTCGTCTTCCCTTTCAAATGCCTCGGCGTAGCGAGCCCATTCCGTACCCAGCGCCGTTTCTATCCTTTTAAGTTTCATTTTAAGGTTGTCGAACTGAGACCGGAAATTCCTGTGGTCTGTAAGAATCCCGTCCAGCTGGGCTTCTGCGAAGGAGGTAGGGTTCAGTGTCGAAGCCGGCTCGCGGGGTTCTGCTTCACGGCAGTTGTACATCAACTGCAGTTTCGCTAACGTCCCGACGCGCCCCACTTGGTGTGACTTCAGAGCGTTGTGGAGGTTGGTCACGGAGGCGTTTCCGGCGGCGGTGCACACCATATGTGTGTTGGCGGTGAGGATGTCCACCAGCGTGCTTTTACCCGCGCCGGCCGGGCCCGTCACGACGTAACAGCGGAAATGTACGGGAGTGAAAGAACCAGGCGTCGCCGGAACGGTAGGGTCCGCCGCCCGGCGGAGGATCTCCCATTTGCAACGTTCTGCTTCGTCGGGTATCAAGGCCTGGTTCGGGTCGAATATAGAACTGGGGAACGGCCATGTCATATGTTCCAGTTGATGGAGCCATTTTTCTGTCTCGTACGGCGGCGACGGGCGCTGCATCCACGTTGGCACGGGGACGCGGTGTTGCTCGGTGCGAATCGACTCGGCCAAGTTGTCCGCTATACTTGTTGTTGTCAGAATGAGTCTTTCACGTTTATCTTCTGTCAAAGCCATCTGACAAAGATGTCTGTTCGTGTACAATATGCGCAGGAGGGAGCTCAAAATAAAATGTTAGGATGGCGTGCCCTGTGTCAGGTCAGACTGCTTAAAAGTGGTGCACTGACTCACCTCAAGCCGGGAGCATGACTGATTAGGGTAATCGGACGCCCCTGTGTTATATATGTTATATACAGTCACGTGACATATGCGCGCGCCATTCAAAAACTGGATGCGGCTGGGGGCTTCAACATCTTATCCAATAACTTCAGCCTATCTGTCACAACCTTTGACAGTGCTGGCTCTTTTTCAGCGGACGGTTCCCGTTCGGCCTCTACGGTGTCTGCTGGTTTACCGCGTGGTTTATCCCTGCCGGTTTGGCCACCCTCTGTAGGGGTGTCAGATGTGACAGCGGAGGAGACCTGTGGTTCACCTGACGCAACGTCACCTCTGTCACGTCTGTTTTGCTCTACGACATCTGCGATACCCCGAACAAGTTCTTGCAGTAACGCGCGACTGTCACGGCCGTCTTTTTGGTCACCCACCGTAGTCTCAATAGACGGGGGATGGGCAGGAGCATGTGCTGCGGCTGGCTGAACGGAAGGTTGACTGGCTTGAAACGTGTGAGGTGGGTGGGCAGGGTGAACGTTTGTGTGAACGTGTGTTGTCAGTTTTTCCACCGTCTCCTGCAGTGTTTTAACGGTGGACTCGAGCCCGGCAGGGGAAAAAACGGACGCTCTTTGCGTTTCTGGGGATTTCAACATATCAAGCCCGGAGTGGCCACCAGTGTCCGACGTGCGTGCGTGGTTGTGATGCGCGGCTTCTTGTTCCGTTTTATCATCAGCTCTTGACGATGACCCTGTCCTTCTGTCCGCGATATGCTGTTTACCGTTATCACCGTAAAAGTAATAATGCACGGTGGAGGGTTGCTGCTGCGTGTGCGGCGTTTGTACCGTGTGCCTGTCGAACCCGGTCGTGCTGCCGTCACTCGCAAAGGGTGGGGGCGGCGCCACAGGTGCTTGCGGGTACAACGGTGTCGCGGGTGGCTGATAGGGCGAGAAGCGCGCTGATGCGTAATGCCCTGGTTGGAAGACGGGCCCTGCGTTCGTCGGCGAACCCGGCCACCAGACCCCGGACCCTGGCGCATAAGTTGACGGCTGCGTTTGTGTTCCGACCGTCGGGGAAGCGTAACCGAAAGAACCGTGCGGCCATGGTGCAGCCTGAATCTGCACAGGTGCTTCCGCATCGACCCGGCCGTACTTAGATTTCAACCTTTGCAGTAGTTCTTCTTGACCCGTTATCCACTCCTTCATGTCCGCTGTTAACTGCCCGGAACCATTTGGGGTTACTGGCGCGTTACTGTTTGATGATGACATGTCTGCGGCCAGTCGTTCGGGGTTTCCGGAACTGCCTTCCACTACGGTCAAGGTCGATTCGCCCCTGTCTGAAAGATTGATCGGATCGGTGTCGTCAGAATGTTCCTGTTCATCACAAATACACGTTTGTGGTGAAGCTGGTTTCAGCGGTGTTTGTGGTGAAGCTGGTTTCAGCGGTGTTGAGGTTTCAGCGTGCCCAGCGAGTGGACTGTCCGCACCAGCGTCTGATTTGTTTTCAGCGTCAATAAATGTCGAAGCCAACCCAAGCTGTTCGAGTTCTTGTTTCTTGCATTGTTTGACCGTGAAAGGGTTCAGTGCTGCCCCCAAGAGCAGGTTGTGCCAGGTGGGCACTGTGGTTTCGTCTGTGCTGAATGTCTCCTCTGGGAGGACACGCCCTTCAGCCTCTTTAATGATATCCCTGTACAATTCCGGGCTCAGGCCGAGGTGTTTGAACAGGTTCTCGTTTTCAGTGTGCTCACAATCCGGTTCGTCCAAATGCAGACTTGTGCAGTACATGGCAAGGCAGCCTGCACGGGCGTTGTTCATCGTCAACGAAACGTGGTTCAGGAAGTCCGGGCCGGCAGCAATCTCCAGGTCCTCCTTAGTCGGACAACCCTGTTCTGAAAACGTGTCTGACAGCTTCAGTGAGGACAACGACACAGCGGGGAACAGCGCCCGTAAAAGGTCTTTCGTAGAAGCGTTTTCACGGTTTGCCGGTGATCTGTCCACAAAGTAGGGACACGCCCGTGTGAGCACACCCACGAACCTCGGGTCCAACTGTATAACCCCAAACAGCCCGACGTCTGGGAGATGACGTATGTGGATCAAGCTCCCGACAGGGGGGGAGAGCCGGTCGTGTGTGATGAACACGGGTTTGGTGCATGACGCGTTTCTGTTCACATCCTTCGGTGCATCTGAACTATCGTCCACCCCTAGTGATACGTGACGTAAGATAGCGTCTGAAAGACGGTATTTTCCCCGATCGGGTCCGTTTAACCTTTTCCAGACCTGGGGACATGTACTGGCTAAACAGCAAACTGCGAACATGTTTATGGTGCTCGTGTAATTATGTCACATGTCATGTGTCGTTGTCGTCTGGCGCTTGCACCGGGGTAAATAAACAGAGATGTTCTGTTATTCTTCGTAATGTCTTTCGGCGGGAGGGGTTTCTGTCGTATACTTAATGTTCAGGCATCGGCAGGTGCAATTTTGCCGGCGGGAACACTGCCCGTTCGGCTCGTGCTTCTGCGCTCTGTGTTCTTTTGTCGCGAAAAATCTGCACAGTGTCCCGTATCTCGCCCAGTGGATGCAAACGTGGAAACATGTAATGTTCTCCCAACGTGTAAAGTTCCAGACTGTGTTTGTTTTCCACCGCCTCGGTCTGTGCGTATTGACGTGTCGGGTCAGTGTTTGTACCTTCCCTGATGTGTTTTCCACCTTCCGTCTCGGGTGTGTTTATGTCGCGTGGGCACACACCCGCTAGTTCCGCGCACGTTTGGTGTATGTGCCTGTCGATGGCCGTTTTTACGCCGGCGAGTACTTGCGTGTGATCACGTGAGAATGGTGTTATATTCAGGTGCCAAGGGTCATGTGCCGTACGTGTTTTTGTGGTGATCAGCAGGCAAGGGTAAGCGTGCGTCCACATCTCCCACGCGTTTAACACGCAAGTACCGTCGCATTGGGATGAAGTGATGGGCCGCGCTGCAGCGCTCGCGACAACCTTAGCCAAAGTCGACCTGGTGTCTCTGTTAGAACAATGGGAGTGCATAACCGCCAGAGCACGTAGTACATGCGTTGTTTCGCGTGATACGTTTCCGGCCGGCGCTCCCCTCAGTAACGCCCACATACTTGCGTATAGGTACACAGTCTCAAAAGTTGCGAACACTGGGAGCCCGATTTGCACGTATGAGCAGGCCAACGACACCAGGGTGGCGTCGAACAACAGGAGGACTCCCACCGTTCGCAACTGTAACTGTTTCAGTTTCAGAGAAGGATTCCCTTTGTTGTTCTTTATCCTTGACTCTGCTGTATTGAATATATTTCCCGTTTTACGGTTGGGGGCCAAGGTGAAACCCATTATGCTCGCCAGCTCGTCCAGCCACGTGCCAGAAAACACATCTGTACTTACGTTTGCGATATGCCGGTCCCACGAGACGCTGACCGTGTCTTGACCGTGAACGTCCACGTAGTGTTCGAGCAAATGTGTGGCCAGCTGCTTCAGTTCTGGTTGGGCCCCGTGTGTTGTGTGATGGCCGTTATCCCCAGCGTTTGATGCTGGGTCGTTAACCGTGTTTGGTTCGCCGTTCTTTGCGGCACTGTGATTGTCCCCGCCCCTCGTCCTCTTCGCCCTTCTGGTCTGCCTGGTCAGCTGTAAGATGCATTGTTCCCATTCCTTGTGAGACTTAACGAATTCCTGTAAGGCTGGGGCGACTGTTGTGTACCACCAATCCACGGGATGGCCGTCCTTATTTTCCCCGTGTAGCTGACGTGTTTTCCTGAACCATGAATCCACGTGCTCTGCCACTTATTTGATGTGTGAACGGATATCCTTTTGCATGGCCCGGTGTATATTTGTGTGTGTGCGGTGTTGTACCACGTAATCATACCCTGTCTAGTCGGGGTCTTCTGATGGTATGAGTTCCAGAAGTCGCTCCACACTCTGAAGTATCACTTGTGTGTTTCACACGCCGAACCAATTTTTTGTAAAGCTGCCTTGTCACGTGGTTGCCACAGCATATCATGCAGCAGTAGGAAACGGTTTGACGCCAGACCTCCTTATAAAAGCGCGCACCGGATGCGTTTCGCTTATTGTGCTCGCAGTTGCAGGACTTGACAGTTGTTTCGACCAGAAGCGTAGCCATACGGTTCAAACATGCACAGGTCGGGTGGTAGTAAACCAGACGAGAGAGACTACACCAGTCTTTGCGAGACCGGCGATCTGGGGGATATCACGCCTGCCCGTTTGTATGTGGTCAAGAGGGACGATTTGCTTTCGCTTGACGTCGCAGGAGGCATCATAGTTAAACAGCTGTTGGCGCAATGCGAAGGGGAACCCGGTGGTTGGTTACCTGTCGTGAGGGGGCTGACCGTGGAAAGTGATCTGCCCTGGAAAGGTTTCGTGGAGACACCGGACGGTGAAGTCAACAGTGCCGGCAGGTATCCGTTCTTGTTCCTCCTGCACGGGTACGATGACCCGCGTCTACACGAGCATGACAACCCGATGAGACGAATGAAGAACGTGAGGCAGGTCATCGATGACATGCTGCAGACCACAACCCCCGCCTGGGAAGGTTGTGAGAAAAGCGATTTTTTTCCGGTTCCGCAGAAATACACGTCTGCCGACCTGGTGGACAATGGCAAGGACCTGCACTCATTGACTGTGCAGCGGATCATGAGCGTTGTGAAGAGTGAAGGACCGCCACTGGAGGCGAAAGATTTTTTCATCTTTGGAACGTTTACGTGGGCGCATATCAGCGCACTCATGCACGGTTGCATGTTCCTCGTGCGGGACTCGGTCAGGCGTGACGTATCCCTGCACGAAAACCTAAACGCGGTCACCGTGGATTTGTGGGACGCGACGCTGGCATACGCTACACGCCGTTCTGCTCCGAAGCGACGGCCGCAACGGAAGCAGTTGCTTGCGGACGTCCTGCAGGACGACAGGAATTCCCCGACGGAAGAGCCCATTGAAAACCTTCTGGTCGTGTCACCCGTGCTCAGCCAGCTGATGTGGAGCATCGTCAGGGGCCTGATGCACAACCTACATATCAAACCGTACTTGGCAGACGTGGTTGTTTACATGCTCGACACACCAGTGCACCGGCAGGTGGATCTACCTCCAGGTTTCTCATCCCCGTACCAAAACCAACAGGCATGTGACAAACGGCGGCAGATATCTGAAGAAACCGCCCCTTTGGTTGCTCTGCTGGTGTATCTCACGCTCACCCAGAACACCAGTTGCCGGTTCGCGGACACTGTCGAATTCAAAAACTGGCCATGCGACGAGGACGTGCACTTTTCCCTTGTGCGACAGGCGGAGGCCACACCTTTCGGTAACCCAGAGAAGTGTACAGCAGAACTGGAGCGCATGATGCCAGGTCACGTGGAACGCCAAATGTCACCTAGCCTGGCTGAAGCCGTAGCAATGTCGTTGAGGTTGAATGAGGCTTCACTGCTGTGCAGTTTGCTGAAGTCCACGGACTCAGCCGCCGTGGACATGACGTCTTTCTTACTGACAGACAGGCAGGCCCAGCTACGGACGTCGCAGAAATGGCGTGCTTCGTTTGACATCGACAACTACCCTTTCGAACTACCGTTCGATAAGCAGGAGCGTCAGGGCAACGTCAAATCGCACATGGACTCGGCAGGCCGCCACGGCAATACCGTCTTGGCCCAAAGGCTTGTCGGCCTTTCGTTGGACCTCCACGTTACGGCCAGGTCGCTAGATTCGTTCGAAACTCTGGCTGAAGGGGTGCCCTGGGACGCTGACTTGAGCGATGTGAAAAAAGCGATTAATACACGTATGTGTCACAAATGCCACAAGGACGGGGTCAGTTTGGACAGGGGACCGGAAAACTGCCCCTGTGTGTGGTTCCCACGCCCCGTCAGGCAGATCCTCGAAAAGCGGGGGACAGCTCACGACGGGCTATGCGTACCTGGGTTGCACGTGCTGTGCAAAGGACCCCATTTTACGGGCAATGTTGAGAAATCGTCCTTTGTCCAGAGAAAAGAATCTGACAGCAGAAGGAGAGAGTCGCAAGAAGCACCGTCGGGTGTGTTGGCACGCGTGCTCAAAGAAATACCGCCGGAACTGGATATGATCGTGCAGCCCCACGCGGGACGTCTACACACGTCCTTCATTGACGCGCTCGCCGGTTGTTTCATTACAAAACCCGACTCGCAGCTGCGAAAGAAGCACGACAGTACGCCTTTGGATGTCACGAACGTTTGCAAAATGTTCTCGTGTGTGACTGATACAGTCGCGAGCGTAACGTTGGAAGCCAAACGCTTCGCGAACCTCGCCGCCGAGAGAACAGCTAACAGGAAGGCGGGGGCGACAGATGTAGAGAAACTGCGGTCTGAACTGGCCATCACGTTGTCGGGCGAGATGTTGGCCTACCAGGGTGCAGCTGTGTGGAAGATGCACCAGTGCACACTGCTGCACCAGTGCTTGCTGGCTTCTAACATGGCGCAAGCAGATGTATTCAAGCGGCTGCAGAGCGCAGCTGCTACGTACCAGCAGGTGCAACTGACGCTTTTGCATTCACCGTTGATGCTCGACAAACCGTTGTTCTCGTACAAGCCGTACGTTGTCAGGAGCGCGAGTGTACCTTCCCTGCACGATCAGGGGAGGGTTCTGGCGCACGAACACTGTTCGAAAGATTGCGTCTGGTACAAGGTCCAAGACGCATATTGTAAAATGAACACCACCACGTGGTACAAAGATAAATCTTCCGCAAACAAGAAAGGATGGCAGCGTCCGCAGGGAAGCGTTGATGCCCCGTTTGCTGAAACGCACGGTTCCATACGTGCCTCGATCATGGAGTCGCGCAGTGCGGGTGTCAGTGCTGCCGACATATATCAGGAACAGGGTGACTTCACCATAACTCCGCGGGTGTCTGGTTTATCAGACGATGCAGTCGAGGATGAAACAATTTCACCGGCTGTTGCGGCAGATGTGACAAGCGTTGTCCGGAATTCATCGTACGACTACATCATCGGCAACCACGAACAGGAAGAGGAGAGGTTTCGTGGAACGGGGTGGGGGTGGGTGAGCGGTCTGTCCGTCTTCACGAAACCTCTGTCTCGTGACACGCAAGGTTGGATCGTCCAGATCATACAGAGTTGTTACCACCCTTCACTTAAAAAGATGATCCAGGCAAAGACCTTGCGTGAACTCGCGTTCGATGCTGAGGAATCTGGGGTGCACCTTCGGCAAGCGGACGTGCATGCTCTGGTGCGTTTGGTGCAGCTGGTCGAGACGAGCCCGCTTCGCGGCGGGAGACATGTCAGCGGTTCCAAAATTCACGTCTTTCCTCCTCCAGTCTCAGCTGTTCTGTCACATGAGCCAGCTATCCGATGCACACCAGAAGGAAAACGCCATTTTGCCCGTTTGGGTGCAAGCTGGATGGGGTGGCGTCACCTTTAACAACCCAAAGAGCGAGTCGGGTGAAGCGCAAATGCCCGTCTTCCGTGATGCCGGCCTCGTGATGGTGAAGGACGGCGTGTCCTGCCTGAACGAAGCAAGTTCTTTGCGCTACAAGGTCACGGTGGCGTGTATGAGGCCGAATTTTTATGTTCTGCAAAACCATCTTGTGGTCCGTCACCGGATGTTGATGGGTGTGAACGAGACTGAGCTCTCAGCACTATATACAGGCGCGCTTAAGTCGATGAACTGGCCGCGTGCGGGAAAACAAGATGCTGACGATAAACGGCAATACCCGCTCTTTCTGGGGGTTAGCACGGAGCCGTTCTCTCAACGCATGCAGGTGCACCACGCTGCACGCAGTGTGCTACACGGCATGGACGCAGCCGGCAGGACAGGAAGCATCCAAGAGCTCGAAACGTGTTTGGACGACATGTGTGAGGACCCTGACGTTCCTGTCGAGAAAGTGGCTGGTCTGTTGTACCAGATAATATCCACACGTTTAGGAAACAGCGGAGTGGACATCGAACAGCTGCCGAAAAGCAGCTTGGATGCAGAGACGTTCAGGTGCGTCGATGACTTTTGTACCCGTTTCCCTTACGTCCGCATGGACGAAAACGATTTGTCATCCGCTCTCCGTTTTCTCATGCCTACCGGCGAGCCGGACCCGAAACGCAGGCGGGTTTCTACCGATTAATGAATCACATGATTGTGTCCTTGGATATAGGTCGCGCACCTTTTTTTTTTTGCTATGGTATATCATATTAAAAACTATATTGCTTTTATACGTGTTTGTGTTTTCTGTTGTGTGCATCGTCTGTCTGTTGTATGGTCCAGTCGGTCCTGTGCATGCGTGGTTGGAATGTTGCTATTTGAATGATATATCACATGTTTCGTTGTAAACCCTGTGTGCACGTCGGTATATATATATATTTGTGTCGTGACTGCGATTTTATAACAGCCGCACTGGTGACAGTTTGGTTCATTTGCTATGTCTGACATACAAGGGGTTACACTTGGTACAGCAGGGTACCTAGCGGACGATATGTCATTACCAAATGAAGACGTTCATCGTTCTGATGAGGAAGGCGGGTCGGGAGAAAGGGAAGAGAACAACAATCCCCGGGACGGTGTCGCCGATGACCCTTGTGGCTGGCCTGTACTGGGATCCGGAGATGAGGATGACAGTGGGGGAGAACTACAAGAAAATGAGGAGGATTCGTCGTCATCGTCGTCTGACATGGACGATGAAGAGATGATTATGCGTTACGAAAAGTGCATGTCGGAAGCCGATGGGAATATTGCAACATTTTTCGAGACGCACGGCCGTCAGATGTCTCTGTGGAGATACTTGGACGTAATCGATCTCTCTCTGTCGAGCACAATGGCAAAAGACATGTGGTCGATATGTTCAGCTATTGCAGAGAGGTTACCCGAAGAGCCAGGTGAAGAAGGGCAGGTCACAACATTTGAACCAGGAATCCTGATTTGGGTGGCATTCTGTCAAATGTGGTGCCAGCATTGCTTCCAGTTGATGCGGAGAGTGGTTGCGACGTCAGGGATTGGTGCGAATTTACATACTCCTTACAGCACACTTGACAATTACGAGGTAGATGAATATGTCCGGAACAACGTGACCCCGAGGTCTATTTGCATGGCCCTTTTCCTGGGGCAACGGGAGTGGCGGGGTTGCGGTTGCACATTGTGCAGGAGACTCGAAACCAGTCTGCCGCTTCTGCAGGGATTACAAACTGTGGCGTACATTTCTTGTCCGCGCCATTGATTCACGCACAAACATGCGGTGTTCTTTTGTCAGTATTTGTCACGGACCACATGTACTATATTGACCCCCATAGCACGTTTTCATGCTTTGTCGACCGGTTCGTGTATTATCACCGTTTAGTTGTCTAGCGTAGACGTCACGTGTGTGTTCATCGGAAACGTCAACGTCTGTGGCCATGTGTGGAATATTGTCTTGGGTGCTGCGTGTTTGCTTCGCAGTGACTGCTTTCCAGCAAATGTCCGGCGCCGTCACTTCCTCGGCCATCGACATAACAACGCTTAACACCTCACAACGTGCGTACGCGGACCTGAAAGGGAACGAACGTTTGAACAGACTGCGGTTCTGTGACCCGCGGACGCCGTCCAAATATGTACATTTCGCTCCTCACCCCAGATGCCCCCATGCAGCTGACCATGCACAGGACCACCACGAAACCGGGACGGTTATCACTTTCAAGAGGAATATTCAAGCTACCAGGACCGACGCCATGGCCTGCCAGTGGTTCGTATCGTACAGAAAAACGTACACGGGTTGGTTTGGTCACAAATTTATAACTGACAAATGGGACCGCCCGATTGCGCCTCCCTCGGCAGAAGAGTGTCGGAAATGGCGCTCAACAAGGGACTGCACGATCGACGGCAAGACGCACATGTTGTATTATGTCAGCATGAGCCACGACGGATACGTCACGTATTCCAGCAACATACCTGTCAGTGTGAAGTATAATTGGTTCGCGTTCGGGTACGATCCGGAAACGTACACTCACAACTGTATCATGAAAGAAGTGTATGTTGTCGCTTCTCCCCCGTATCAGGTTGTGCACACGTCGCTGGGCATGGCTCAGAACCTGTCGAGCACGGGAGCCAGATCGTTTGAACTCGGCAGTCACATAACCACTGACGAATGGGTCATCGTTTGGCACAAAGTGGAACCGGCGATGTCATGCGGTTATGTACTGGCAGAAATACACCATAACGTAACCAAGGTTAAGCTGGGTGACGGCAACGGGCGCTTCTACTTGGTGCTGGAGGACGCCAAACAAATGCTTACATTTGACCGACAGAAACATATGATACCTAGGCTCAGTGCCATCGATCATCCCTACTGCGTGTCAAAGAGGCTGAGTATAATGAACTACACGGAAATGTACTGGGACACCTATTACGGGATCGTCGCTTGGATACCTGACATTGTTCCTGTTTCTGCAATCGAAAACCATCTCAACCATTCCACGGTACACCTGAATGTAAGCGTAGTAAACCATGACCACTTGTGTGAGGAGTACAAGAGGAAGCAGCACGCCGACGCTCACGGGGCTGCCGCGTTAAACTGCACGCATTACATTTCCCGCCGAAGACGTAGTCTTGACCACGCAACCAGGTCGGAACTGCTGCTGATGACCAACGAAATAATGGAAAACGTGAGGTATTTTGTGTCTGGGAAGATTGTGGACTGGATGAACTCGCAACAGCGTCAGCGCCTGGACACTTGGTGCGCTCAGAGTTATTACGACCACAACATGGCGCGTTCTCTTGCAATTGTCAACCCGTCGTCTGTGCTGTCCGTGTACTTAGGGCGGGACGTGTATGCCAAACCGCGCGGCAGTGTTTACGAGATAAGCCGATGCAGGTTCCTCAATGAAACGGACTTCCGTCTTGCCCGCAGTCTGGAGGTCGGCGAGGGCAAATCGTTGTGCTACAGCAGGCCTCTCATATACTTCAATGACCCGGAGGACGGGGGCAACAGGACGGCCAACATGACCGGGATAAAGGACATGGAACCTCTGCGGGGCCAGGCCATGGATGACGGACGGATCGTGATCCCGCCCAAGTACACGGAATCCTGCCGCTACCCGAACATGTTGCGTTTTTACATCAACGAGGTACCGCTCACGTACAAAAACTACACTCTTATCACCCTGCCGGACGAAAACGGGACCGAAACCGAATTTGCGGTGTTGTCGGACCTGCCTTCTGAAAATTACATCCGTGATATGAATTACGGCTACATAGTGGATGACGTCGATCCCGCCCTGCGGGACGTCACCGATTTCCTGCCACCGATAGAGGCCGATGTCCCCATCATGGAAAACCCTTACACGGACAAGGAAATCGAAGGCGAGCTCGATCTCATGTCTATGCTGGAAAACGCGAACCAGATGCGCGTTTTCGATCGCCATTTACGTTGGACGATGGCCATGTATCAGGTTTACACCAGCAATGACCCAGACCTGGGGAAAATCGCTTCCGACATAATCAACGGCATCGGCAGCGCCGTTGGCACAGTATTCAATGGTGCGTTGGATTTCTTCGGTAAACTCCTTTCTGGGATTTTGGGATTCCTCGGTACACTTGCTGGTAAGGTGATCGCTTTTATACTGGGGATAATGGTGGGTATCGGTGGCGTTTATGCCTTTTTTGTACTCCTTAGACAAATGACAGCCCTGACCGTGCAAGCGGGGCACGGGGCCTACGTCAAGTATAGAGACAGGAAAAGCGGGGTGCCAACGGTTGTTATCAGAGACCGTCGGTCGTCCACGTCGTCGAGTTCCTCCTCTACGTCGTCGTCGTCCGAGGGAGAAGACGAACCGATGGGAAAAGGCGAGCAAACCCGTCTGCTGGGGAAAACAGGAAAAGATAACATTGTGAACGCTGAAAAGGACATGTGGGGCAAGAAATGGAATAAAAGATCGACAAGACGGGACAAATTGTCCATATGGCCTAGCGTATATTAAAATAAAAAACTGTATACGTCTTATATAGACCTATGGGTTGTCTTGTATGCAACTGTACAAGAAATGGACCCCCCCCCCTTCTTTCCACCATTGTATAATGATCAATAAAAGTAACAAGAAAACGTGTCAGTTGTTGTCGTTTATTGAAAAACAAACAAGTGATATACATGTGCCTGAATCCGTATATATCCGAACTGTGAACTATAACAAAATGTCGGGTGTTCACGGTAAACTTTGCTGACGAACGATATGAAAAATACAGCAACAAACACGCAACACGTCGTTCAGATCAGCTCTCACTGTCCCTGGTAGACCCAAGTTCATCGATATAGAACCGGCGTCGGGGAAAATGTAACTCGTGACGTCTTCCCACGGGTGATGAGTTATGCTGGCGTTAACAGCGTTCGACGGCGACACTCCGATCACGATATCCGCAGGCAAGGGCCCTGTCAACAGCCCGGCGGGTCCTCCGCGTTGTCCGCGAAATGTTTGTTTCATCCCACGCATGAAACGGTTCAGCTTCCCTTTTCCCTTCCCGCGTATGAACGAGACGCGCTCGTCTCCAGCCTGCCAAATACAAACTGACGTGGCGTCCGTCTCGACGTCAACACTGGTGTCTGAAGTGCTGTGCCGTCCGGAATCTGACCCCAACCATCGTTTGAACTGCATGTCGAGATCCGTTGACCGTACAAGAACTCTGTTTCCTGTGACGTGGAATACGACCGTTTTATCACCACTCGTCGCCAGGTTGAAAAACACGTGAACATCCGAACCGCTGTCGAGGCACCAGTAAAGAAGGATTCCATCTGATTCGAGGTGCAGCGTGTTCAACACGTAATCTGTGACACGACTGTTAGAGTTTGGTGTTCCACTTCCGGGAACCGTAGCAGACAGGCGGGTCTTTCTACCGGTTGTGCGGTGCATAGTTTCAAGAGTCATACTTTTGTTCGGGGGGCACAACAGACGTTGTGACAAACACAAATAAAAGGTGTCTACCGTGCGCGATTTCTAGTCCGTGTCACCGCACGTGCATCCCATTTCCTTCATCTTTTTGTAGAAGACGGATTCGGGGTCAGAGCAAACGACAAACACGGTAGGCACGCCGCCATGGTGCGATGCCTTGCTTTCATACATTTCGTTGGCTTCAACCATAAACAAAGGCCTGCGCGTCTGAATGTCCATCGCCAGGTTCATCGGGCGTTCTTGTCCGTCGTCCCGCTTGTTTGTGACGCGGACGGCTTTTGCGCCGTTGTCTTGTGAAGGTTTGCACAAGACACAGTAAGCGGGGTATTCTAAGGGCTCGTCGTCATCATCAATCGTCGTGTCCGTTACAGGTGCTAGGTCATACAAGCGCACGTCGGTGCACGGTCTCACGGGAGCGCCGTCCCTTTTTACCAAGTCTTCCAAGTGGACATACCACAGGCGATGGACGGCCCCGGTCACTGGATCCATTTCCTCCATTAGATATCCCTGTGTGGATATCATATTTTCTATGTAGCGGTTCATTTTAGGATGCTTGCATTGTACCAGCACAGAATGGGGGTGAGGGAACTGGCGGTCCCCCGGTGGCACAGGCTCCAAGGATCCGTGAACAGAACATGGCCGGTGGCGTTTCGTTGAATGCGTATCAAGAGACGTGACATCCGTAGTGTCTGGAGTTGTGCTGGGATGTTTGTCATACATCGTCTCAGAGGGCGTTTGTGGGGTGCTGGCAGTTGTTTGAATGTTCAGATTCGGTTTAGGTTGCGCGACGGAAGAAGATAAACGTAACTTGCTTTTTCCGCGGAGCGTACGGTCAGAACGGCATTGTTGGCTCTTTGACTTGGTTGCATGAATCATTTCCTTTTTCTCCATCTTTTTCCTTTTCGGTTGCACCCGTGCGTCTTCCGCACATTCTAACATTCCAGCGCCCAACCAGTTTTCTAACGCTTCCTGGTCGATTTTCTGTTCGCGGACTGTCACGCCTGGTAGAGGTGCGGGCCCGTCCTGCGTTTCCTGGCATGTGGCTATGGCAGCTATATGGTGAAGAGCGGCCATTGACTCGCGATTGCGGGTATTCTTTGTGGTATGATCTGCCGTGTCCATGAGTGCGGATGTATTCGTGATATGAACAAAATGCACTTTGCTGCCAGGACTGAATTGTACATCGTGTGACGCAACCACGGGTCTCCGTCACAAATAAAAGGTGTCGGATGTGGATCATGCTGTTCCGCCTGTCAGTTCGGGAAGGCCAAAAACACGCATGTATTCGTGAATGCTGTCATGCAAGTGCATCGCGCAATCACATGCATACCAACAAAGGCAACCTTGACACAGGTGTTTTTGCGGGATTTTGTTCCGGCAAAGACCCACGACATGCTTCACTCTCTTTTCATGGAGCGACAGCTCTGTTTCGTCTGTGTTCTCGTTCCAGCTCGATGAGGGTCCGTGGAAGTGTGTGTCTTCGAAATGACGCACGCACGTCGCTCTCTGAAGCGCTTGTGGGTTTTTTGCGTCGCAGGAACAGCAAACTGCGTTCTCGAAGCCTTCCCCGATGGTGTGGACAAGTTCGTAGCACGTTCTCTCACCATTGCATACCTGCACGACGCACAGCGATGCTTTCGATACGCAACCTTTTTTCTTCCCGGTGCATCTCGGCGTCCCTACCACGGCGGGAGGGTCTTTCGTAGATCCTGTGACTGTCACTGGACCGAACCGCCCGGATGTGACGTAAGCCATCGGCACCCCGTGCCTGTCACCGGAACAGAGCATCATGTGGCGTTCGGCGTGCACGTACAGTTCACGCGAAACCCGTTTTGCCATCACAGGCGGAGCAGGGGCTTCGTAAACCCTGTGCCATGACAAGGGCAGAGCTGTGACTGAGAACCCTCCGTAAGGAGTTCCCACCCGCAGGCTCGGTGTGTGCACGAAGCGGGGTTGACATTTCCCGCCCTTGTTCAGACGATCTACGTCAACGCAAACGCTGCGGGTGAACTCTGTTATGAATGGCTTCCGGACGCACTTGGCCTGGCACAGCGAGCACGCAACCTTCAAGAATGTTATGTATTCTAGTCCACCAGCCAACGTATCTGATATCGTGCTGTACATCTGCCAACGGTACCTTTCCTGTATAAAGGAACGTAACACGAAACCTACAAGGTCTGCTTCTTGTGATTTGTTTTCTACATTGTTTGTTCCGACACTCATGACAGCCGGACCCCTTCCGAGTGGTACAAACACGGTGCGTCGCAGCATTTTACTCATGTTCTTAATTTTATGGAGGATAACTGCATCCATGTGACCCGTTCGTTGCTGGAACAGCGCATGCGGTCGCTTTTCGCTACACGCCGTCTTGCAACGGTTTAGCCAATGTTTCATGATAGGCCCCATACCTGAGAATAGATCAGTCCTGGGGTCTGGACCCGCGTTCACAATACAGCCATTTGGTAATGATACGGCTACCGCCCTGGCGGAAGTGGAGCGGCAAAGGTTTACACGGCTGAGGTGTTCAACTGCGTTCAACGAGGATACGTGTACCAAACTCGGAGCAACAGGTTCAGAACACGCCCGCTGCCACGTTTCCGAATTGCCCTGGTCGCCGTAGCTTTCATCCGCTGGGGCAAACGTGGGCTGGGCAGAAGAACAAACCTCACGGAAAAATGAAATCCTGTTGCGTATGACTTCACCCAGGCAAGACGGTGTGGGCATCTCTGCGTGCTCCGTCACGCCCTGCTCGTCTGCTGCGTCTCCTGAGCCTTCCCCTTTTGTGGTTTGTATCAGGTTTTCGGACAGCGATAGGTACCATTGGCGTGCTGGGGCGGATGCGCCGCTTCCGAATTCGTATATACAGTTGATTATGGCCTCCTGTAGCTCTACATCTATTGACAGGCAATCGCTTAAACTTTCATGTAGGAAGACGCGTCTCAGACGACGCCTGTATTCTCTGGCCCGCGACAGGCAAGCGGCATGTGCGTCATCGTCCACGTCCGTGTCAAAGGGTATAACACTCAGACTGCACGCGCAGCACAGGTCATAAACCAAAGAAACGTCTTGCGCAAAACCCGATTCTCTCTGTCGATCAGTATCATTGGACCAATTGTGACAGAACCACTTGTAAAACCGCAGTCCCAGATTGTAAGTATACAACCATGCAGTTGCATTCGGGCCTCCCGTCTCAAAGAAGGAACACAAGTCCGATAACCGGTCAACACCTTCGGGGTCGAACAGCAGTGGTTGTGCTACGCATCTTAACAGAAAAACCTCTTCTGTTGACAGATCACACTGCGTAATTTTGAAGGCAGCGAGACCTGAATCTCGGATCGCATGTTTTACGCTTTGTGTGAGAAATCCGTCCAGACCGGCCTTGTCCGCTGTTTGGTCCTGCGTGAGGAATATCGCCCGGCATAACCCCCGTAGAAATTGGGTGTGAGCGTGAATGACGGATTCGGTGGTGGTGGTCGAATCGCCCCCATCTCGAGGGCGCGTCGCTGTTGGCGCGTGATACGATACAGACGACATTCGTGATTTTTAAAACACGTGCGTTTTCATCCAAACGCAAAAGTCATTCCAAACAGGAGAGCTGTGAACATCTGTCACGCTGTCTTGTGCAGTAAACGGCGTGCCGTGGATGCACGTGTGTATATCCCACAAGGCGGACTGGCTGTTACCACTGGCCACCGCCTTATATTGGGTGATGCTCCTCAGCCATCTTTCGGTCTGTCCAGTCGATACTGCAGGGCAGGAATCCTTTATGCAACGCTTCAGGTATCCAGATAGGTTTGGACGGGAGGGATCCCACAGGAATAATGGTGCTTTTCTTGTGATCATGCAGCGCATGTGTGCCCGCAGCTCATCTGATTCGGATCCTGTGTCAAGCAACCTTTCTGCGATGTGCACGCAGATGTTGTTTATGTTTTGTGCCCTTCGGCGCAAAAAGTTGACCCGTTTTTGTCTAAGCGTTGGCGCCTCCTTAGCGTCCGTCGGAGGGACAGGTAGCCGACGCAAAAATATGCGGCACATTCCGCACAGCCGCCCGATGGCTTTCAACAACAGGGTAGTGGCCAAGTAGCTGCCCGCCCGGAAACGGGCGTGCACCACGTTATTTGAACTTGAACCACTCGTAACGTGGGCGTGCATGAACCTTTCCACAAAATGCAGCACCCATATTCCCAACGGTTTCAAATGCCGTGCGATCTTTGCCTTCCATTTATCCTCTATGTTCAAAAGCGACAACCGTTGTGTCCAGAGGTCTGTTTTCCCACAGTCCCACCAGTCGCCCGACACCAAGAGGTCCTGTTCCTTTGCCGTCTTTGGTTTCATCGCCTGGCTCAGGACGATGTCCTCCATTATCATGTTGACCAACGGGGAAGCCCCTCCTGCTTTTGTTCGATCGCATGCATTACCCATACAGTCGGGTATGCATGTCGCTAACAGGTAGATCGCCGTCTTTCCTGAAAGGTGCAGACCCAGCCACCCGGCCATGCGTCGCACTTGTGCCGATGTCTGGATCCGGGCGTGCTCGCATCCTTTATCCCACAGCATGTTATCCGTTGTCGGCATATATGACCACAGGGAATCCCGTCGGGACACTGAATCGTCCCACTTCTCCCTGCATTTTTCCAGCAACAAACGGAACGCTTGTTCTGGTTCTTCTCTGACGCAGGTTCGTTCAGACAGTGGCCATACCGCGCCTACGTAAACATCGCCCTCCTGGATCCTCTGTCTGCTGTATGGGGTATCATCGGTGGACAGCGACCCATTCTCGAAACAGTCTGCAGCGCTGAACCCCACCACGTCAGCAGCAGCCGTCAACAACACCTTCAGGGCAATCTTGTCCTCCTTGCACATGTCGCCCATAAGCCGTATGTATACGTGGTGTTGTGGCAGCTCGGGGGACAGCAGGTTAAACAGGACAACGTCTGCATCAGGCGGTTCATCCTTTCTCCGCTCCCGCAAACGCATCGATTGCCTCACGTGAGACTTCAAACGTGCGACACCCGTCCCTCTGCATCTCGACACATAGTTCACACACATGTACACGTACGCTGCCATGACCTTCCCCATTATATCGCACAACCACACAGGGGTCACACTGGTAGCCTCTTTTGGCCTCTCTACAGGCAAAGCTGTGTCGTCACTTGCAGACGTACTTGTCGACGTTGCCTCACCGGAAAAAGTCTCCTTTGCTGTGGCAGCATGTTGTGATGTGTCTTCGTCCACGTCGCTGTCGTATTCCTCGAACGTAACGCCGGGTTTACTCTGAACGAATGACGGATGGTCCACCCCATATGCTTTCGTTGTAGATTGGCTTTTGCTGTCTGCTGTAAGTTTCGGGAGCTGTGCCCGAGGGACTGCAACCAACCTGGCGACCCGCTCACAGTTGTACGCAGCAAGCTCCGAGGTGGTCAAACTTAGTTTTTCGGCTTTGTCAGCCCAGGCTGTGTCCAACCATGAAAGGTGTGGTAACTCTGTTTGTTTCTTCTGTCTACAGGTCGACGCGACCCATTTCTCTGTGCCGTGTAGGCTCGGTTGTGAACAAATACTTAAATTTCGTTTCTGTCTTTTTTCTAAATGCCGTAGTTGCGTGTCCTCGGATGGTACGCCTGTTTTGGCGGCGTCAGCGATCAAGCACAGAAGTTTGTTCATCCACTGGTGGCATTTAGCCCGCACGGTCGCAAATCGCTCCCGTCCCAAGAGGTTGTCCAAGTTGCGTGATGTGTCAACGGCGCTTTTGTCCTCCCGATGTTTGTCTGCTGTCCAGACGCATACCCAGGCCGGAGCCAGTTCGAAATTATCCAGTTCGCAGAGGGCGTAAGACGTGGGTGTTAAGGCCTTCCACAGAACTGGGTGATCCTTCAGACGGTAGCTGTAACAGTCACACGTGTGTAGACTTTCGTCCGACGGGTCGGCAGTATTTTGCCAGCGTTTGTCAGACGCGTTGCACGATTTATGGTTTTTCCCGTTTTGTGGCAGTAGGTCAGCTAGTAGCAGCCTGTAACGTTTGCCTGAAAGATGAACCGTCTCGTACGTCAGGACAGCTGCCCCCGCATCCCGCACTAAGTGTTCTTCATTTTCCCGCCATTGGTCACCTGCTTTGTGAAGATCGAGGGCTGTTGAGATATCCCCATCACCCTGGAATTCAACCGGTAGGGACTCTATGAAAGATGAACGGCAGTTCCCCCACGCACTGTCTGCGTCGCACGGGGCCAGCCCTGACTCTATGGCATTCGCGTCTTGGTTGAATCGGCGAACTCCCATATCCATGAAACCCGGTTGCATATGTCTTCCTTGAAATGCCCCTGTCAGGCCCTTCCAGTCGGCATGCACAGTGTGAAACAAGTAAGGGTCTGGTAACTTTATCAGTTGGCTCAAGTGCGCACCTAGTGACACCGACCCGTTCACCTTTGTGTCATTGGAAATGTAGCCCCTCCAAAACAAACTTTGGGTATCTGCCCGATACATCAAGAAACCCGTGTACAGGTGTATGATCGCCACTGGAGTCCATGTCGTAGGATCAAACCCGAGGATGAACCCATTTTCACAAGGGCTAGTGTCAACAGACGTCCTTTCAACCCAAAGATCCCATGGTTTGCGGCCGCGTTTTTTAAAATTCGTGCCACGCACTTGGAGCTTACGCTTCAATGATTCTGAAGGTGCATAGGGCACCAGACCTTCGTTCTTGCATGACACCCTACGGCAAAAGACAAAATGCCGACAATCCATCGTTACATTTACTGCGTTCAAATATCCAGGAGCAGTTGGACAGATACACTCATACGAACACTTCACGTACATCACAAATATCAACAAAAACACAATAAAGACGGTTATGGATACGACGGTTTATACGATATGTAACAAACATGCAGTAAATACGCGCCCGGACTAACCGGAGCTGTACATAAACCTGTTTTATTTCATATCTACATAAACCTGTTTTATTTCATATACAGTAATACACAATATCCACAGGGGCCGTTATACGAACTGTTCTAGAATATACGACTGATAATACACATGGTCCGTGGGTAATAAAGTCCGCGCGCCAGTACAACAATGTTTTAGTCGATACTCAACATAAATATATACGTATCTTGTTTGATGCGCGCACATTGCATTGGGGGCAAACCTGAAGCTGAGCAGAGCATGTGTTGCACACCAGCAGGTGATTGCAAGGCAAGAAGACGACACTCACTTCCTCTGCAAAACACACCTTGCACAAACACCTGTCCTCGTTTTGTCCTTCGTCTTGTATTGGGGTTTGACGTCTTGTTTGTTGATCGGTAGTTTTGGGTGACGCCAAGACGTTTTCATGCGAGGTTACGCTTAGGCGTGCATCCAGGAAAGAGCATCCATGTGTCCGTTTGGCATGCTCTACCCACGGGTCGTGTTCTGGCAACCACTGGTCAAGAAGGACACCGCATTGGAAACACTTAACCTTGTCTGCGCTGCCCGTGTAATACAAGCCAGCTTCTGCCAGCCTGGCAGGCTTTTGTATGTCGCGTACAGGCCAGTTCGGTAAAAACGACGCCAGGCGATCTATGTACTGTTGCATAGAAGGCTGAGTTAAATAGACGGTGGGTAATACCTCCTGTCCTACAACCTCAGTTAACGTTGTTACCTTTCTCATGGCGGGCACGGAGAGAGATATGTCAGACATGTTAACGGATGGTCGAGTACAGACTGCAGTGCAGTCCCTGGAGCGCGGCTATATATGGAAGACGTGGGGAATATGTGTTGTGCAACACGGCAGACCACGTGCCTTTATGCTAAGCGATCTACGTGGTGTAACGGGGGCTATACATGATACATACACACCACTAACTGTATATGGCAAATATGTATGTATCAGAAATGAAGCGGTAGCAGTAACAACACTTAGGGGGAGAGTCAAATATTGTACCTCTTTTCACACTGCGTGTCGGTGTAGTATACGCACGAATCGTTATTTACCATCATATGACCCTTGTGTGTCATTCACATAAATGTTTTCACTGTGGCTTTAATGAGTTCACGACAAAGGGGACATTTTTGCAGCTGCAGGGAACAGTCAAGGCAACAGACCAAATGGCTGCATGGTAAGAAGACGATGTTAACCTCGCTCGTCAGACAGACTTTGCACTTCGTCTTGTCGCGGAGTGCCTGTATTTCTGCGGAAAGTGTATCACGGCGTTCTTTGTCATCAGCCGTTTCCCCGGCGCTACTACCTGTCGGCTGTGGGGCCTTTTCGCTTTCTTTGTCATCTGCTGTTTCCCCGGCGCTACCAGGTGTCGGCTGTGGGACCTGTTCGCTTTTCTTATTTTGCTTCTTCTTCTGTGTCTTCTTTTTCTTACGTTTCTTAGAGCTATCAGAACATTTCTCTGTTTTCTGGGTGCTCGTTCCTGTTGCCTCCTCACCCTGGCTTGTTCCACACTCGCCGTTCTTGCACGCTGAGGCTGCAACAGAGGTAGAAGCATTTTCCGGTTCGTTTTCATCCTCCGAATCAATCTCTGTATGTGCAATGTTTGCATATGTGACTGTTTTTTCAAAACGGCTTTGAGTCACTTCAAACTTTTTTACAGCATCCATCAGTTCATTGATGTCAACACATGCCCGTCCCTTTAGTCGCATAGCACCCTTAATGCTATCCCTTGTAAAGCCCATTTCAAGTGCCTCTTTAACCATTGGTGTAGTCATAAAAGAAGCAACAACGTCAGAAATATCAGTTCGTGAACGGTTCTCACCCGCCTGTTCAGACTGGTCTATCATACCGTTGATGGCATTCTGGACCTCCGGTATGTGTCTGCATGCATTCAGGAACTCACAGCGGGGGAACCAACGTGCGTGTTCGGTCCAAGGATTATCGTCTGCATCCCAATTACAAAGTCCACCTCCGCACATAAAACAGCGTACACGGTCGTCCTGGCCTATGTAAAAGAAGCCCGCTTGACAGAGTCTGGCGACAGGTTGAATTGACGACGCCTGCCACAGTCTGAATGACCTGAACCGGATCGCTACGTCAGCGTATTGTGGATGTGCCGCGTGGTGCATCATCGTTCTGATGCTTGCCGCGTCACACATCTCATCAGGTGCCTGAAAAACAGAACAGACTTTATTGTCGTAACGTGCAATGACGTCCACATGATCATATGTCCGTTTCAGTTAAACGCACATGTTACCCATACGTTTCTCACAACAGCAAAACACCCCGCAAACCTTTACATGCGCTGTAATCTATGATCAAATGTATAACAATTTGACAGTTTCGCTATGTATGTATCAGCTCTATAACGTGATTGCAAACATTTAACTTACCCCAGGGGTCTCTGGAATATTGGACGTGCTGACACTGGTTCTCTGCAAAGATAGGTTCTGCATATCCTGGCTCAATGTCGACATGCCCGGTGTAGAATTTGACGGTGTTAGAGCCCGAGGTTTTTCCCTACCCGTTTCTGCTTCCCGAGGTTTATCCTGACCTGTATTGAATGCAGCGGGCATGCTGGACGGGCCAGCAGCAGCTTGAACATGGGACTGTGGAGAACGCCCTTCATTGTTGGGTTGCAATGAAGTTAAAGTTTCCTTCACAGCAATCTTCAGTTGTGGCACTTTACATTTTGCTCCAGTGTTGCCAAAGAAGGTGAATATAAACGGTAAGGGCACATTGTTTGTGTTAGATGTAGCGCTACCACTTGCTCCACCTGTTGTCTCAGAGGCAGTCTGTCTCAGTAATGTGACCTTGCGTTCTTCTTCGCGTATTCTGTCCAACGAAAACACTTCATTTTCAGCGACCATAGGAACATTTCCAATGTCGATTCCTAAAATGAACTGGCACCTAGGAGCGTGTCTCTCGTGTTCGGACAACGGGAGGTCCGTTTCCACCCAACGTTTCAGACGAATGTCACAAACAAAGCACTTTACCTCATCTTCACGCCCTGTATAATAGAACCCGACTTTTGCCAGAGCTGTCGGAAATGCTGGGTTTCCTTTCGGCCACGTTTTGTATGACACCAGCCGGTTGATCTCATATCTGTAATGTTCACGGTCACTGACAATCTCTCCCGTCAAGTTATTATATATAGTTACCATATTGGACAGACAACCTGTGGTGTATATAAGTTCCAGACGAGCTCAGCAGCACGATAGTCATATGGAATCAATTGTAGAGCCCTGTGCCAAATAACAGTCACTCCGTTTATTAATGACAGGATGCTGACTTATGATGCCGAAACTGAACAGTCGACGTCCGCGGCGTTTATGCTGAACATTCTGTTGTGCTGAGCTTATATAGCAAGAAAGCAGACATGACGTCAAACATAGGAAATTCCACAACACGCACAAACAACGTTTTGTAAAACATGTTTAATGGCAGGGGTAACGTGACTCACAAACACATATATCAAATAACTACGTAAACACCAAAAAAACTCCCTGCTGGTGTGCGTCATAACCGAAACATACGACCAACGACGTTTTATACATTGTTTCCATAAACCACGTTTAAGTAGCAGGGTATCCGGTACGTGATTAGCAGTCATATCCTCTTACAGAGACATCACGTCCTTGACACTCGTATGAGCGAGTATGGTTTGTTTTACATACAGAGGTGTACATATGATGATGACACTGATATGTTAACACTTAACACATATTAGTATATTCCTAATTTCGTGAAAGTTAACGGTCACTGTACTATTCACATGGTTCGATAGGTTCAAGCGATGAACACGTTTGCACTGCCATATATAGGTTCACGGCACACGGGACAGTGGAGCAAACACAGAGCACACTGGTTGCAGACGATTATATGTTTGCAGGGGAAAAAGATAACCTCCACTTCGTTTTCTAAGCAGACGGTGCACAACAGTGTGCGTCCTGTTTCCGCACGGCCGAACGTTTCACCGCCGACATCGAATGTGTCATGTCGTGCGCCGTGGCTGGGACGTCTTTGCTGGTCGGCAACTGATCGTGGCTTACAGCGGATAACAAACAGACATTTTGGGCTAAACCTTTCGTGTGCTTTCCATGGGTCATCGTTTGGTCCAAACTCCCCGCACTTCTTACCGCAGCAGAAGCATCGGGTCTGTGCGCCTACTCCTAGGTGAAAAAAACCTGCTTCAGCCATTTGCTCGGATGGGGGCACAGTCCCTATTGGCCAGCGGCGGTGTAACGGTTTGAACGAGTCAAGTCTCTCCTCAAGTGTTCCAATGGCGGGTACGACAGGGTTGTGCTTGCGTATTCCCAAAGCCTCCATAGTGTGAAATGACGTTGGATCAAGACTGTCTGGCGCCGGGATGTTGTCAGTCGGTTTCCCGTTGATAAAGGGACATGCGTTTCCAAAGTACAACATATGGAACCACATAGGACAGAAACCTGTGGGATACTCAGTGAAAGATGCTGCACAAAAGGCGCAGTTGATCACGGCAGAAATGTCGTCGTAGTAAAACCCCGAAGCAGCCATCACGCGGGGTTTGATCATATCTTTTCCTGGCCAACTTTCAAACGTTTTCCTGCGGCACAGTTCGCTCTTCATACGTTTGACCTTCACATCTGGCGTTTCGGCCAGCTGTTGCCAACGGAATTTACTGTTTCCTTTACCCATCCTGATCACTTAATTCGGAACAACACGTCTACAAGAATGTCTGGTGCATTCAATGCTGCCTCGTCACGTACTATCCTTTATATGGACAGTGCGTGTGGTTACATCAGCGTTTTTCTGCGACGTTGCACACGACCCTCTTCTGTCAATGACCGTTCGACAAAAACATGTTCAGGCATGACACGTTTCCAAGGTCAGTGTCCCAAACAGGTTGCCACTTGCATTCGAAAGTGATAGGGCACTCTAGTGTGCACGTGACCATCATGTGCACGTGTGTTGTTGTTGCGCAACGAAACTACTCGTATGTATGGGGGGGGGGGATAATTTATGAGACACGGAGAAAACCAGGTCAGTGCACCGCACGTGCGCTTTGTAATAGGTGCGACTGCACCGGTGAAAGGCGTATAGTTCAGACTGTCTGTCGCGTATGGCCGTTTTCTTACACGGTGAACTGACCTTGTGATGGTATACCCGTGTACACGTTTATTTGATATATATGTAACATGGATTGGACTGACACATAACCTGTCATTGTATATTCAACGTTGATGCGTCCTCATGGATGTCAGGGGCATAACCGGACAAACCTACGGGTCTGTTCAAAATCGGAAAAAATCACAGAAGACAGAAGGGCAGACGGCTGTTCGCGGCAGCAATCGTGACATCACACATAATGATCGCGAGAGTGAAGCGTGGAACACCGCGCCACGGGTTTACCCTGTCACTGCATACCGCCCCAGGGAATGGCAGGTCAACCAACACCCTTTAGTGCGTGACGTCCCTGACTGCACTTTGAGACACCCACTGTTCTCTTGGGTGGTGGATGATGTGTTCGACGATTACCTGTTCTGGAGGTCGGGTGTTTGCCGGTTACAGGGCAATGCCGAACTGCTTCAAAATGGCAAAGCGGACGACTTGTACAAGGAGTTTGACTCGCATAACCGTAGTCCGTCATCACGCAGTTTCACTGACATATGGCTCAACACAGAAGCGGGAGTTCGCCAGAACCATGCGCACGTCTGCATTCCCCTGGCTTCACAGATACTTTTCTACTCCTTGAAACAACTTGGGATACTCCTGTATGGGCCTTTCGGACTCAGGCTTCTGTAACAATGCATATGATTTTTTTAAACCAGTCCCAACTCCTGCGCTGAAGTATAACTGAGGAGATTTCCTTTTCCTGTTTCAGCTTCAACCATTGTGGTAGTTAAGATCTTTGTAGGCCACTCAATAGTAGCTACAAACTGACGTTTAGTCCGCAGGGGGCCCCTAGCACCATAAGTAAATATATTGGAAATGACTGAACAACTTATGTGTTTTGAAATCAATGATGTTAACAGTGCTCCCTAAGTCAATTATTAAATCAGTGGGTATATCATTCAGTTTCATGTTCACAGAGGAAGGTCATGTTTGTCGTCGGACTGTACTGAGAACATATTATCTGAACTAGCTGTTTCTTCACTGTTGCTATGATCTACATGTGGTTTCTCTTGAATACCATTCATTTAAATCATCTGGCCATTGTGCTTGGTCTTTTTCTTGAAATTTTTATCTAATATTATATATATATATATATATATATATATATATAATATCGTTATATAAAAATTTTTATAGTAGTTTTAAATCGAGCTGAAGGGATTCTTCTAAGGCTTTGCTTATATTCTTCAAAACATTAGCCCTACCAAATCTGTCCCGTCTTTAGATATGTTTAGGCCTAGTAGGTGAAGTTCAGACCTGGATGCTGGGGAACAATCATTTTATTGCCGTAGCTGCTCCTTTACCAATACTTATAAAAGTAGGTACAGTTCCGGCCTTTGACAATTGTAAAAAAATAGACAAGCAGGAGAAATATTTGATAAACTTAAGATCTACTGTTCGATTGATCTCGCCAATATCGTTCCCCGCACAAGCTAGGAATTGTCACTAAGTACTTACAGAATTGCCAATCTAACAAGCACCAATGATACCCTATCCTTGCCGTCGTTTCAGTATACCTTGTCACAAATCAGGCTGGACATCCTTAAGTTGAGAGCAGATCTATCCATATTCATGTCCGCTCAAAATCATGTGATCTAAAATGAATATTGTATTGGCTTAGTCAGTTGTCCTGTAATGCTTAATCTAATTAGATTGCACATCCATGTATTTCTGCACGCACCTTTATAACCGGCATGGTGTTTATAACATGTTATGAGTATAAAACATATTTGTGTAAAAAAATGCAGGCGGACCTACTTAGGCTCTACATTCATCGATTTCAATCTTTTCAATGTTGTTCTCTGTCTTTATGCTGTGAATTTCTGTTTGCGTTTGGTGATTGCATGCATCTAGTTCTTTTTTTTATATATTCCACTTCATCGTTAGTGGTTGAATATAACCACGTATCGCTACATTTTATGCAGAAAGAGACACCCCCTTACGGGTAAAATTATATTCATAGCAATATAGACTGGTACTATGGACCCTCTTTTAAAGTTGGCGGTACAATGACTTTTAGTCTGCGACGGTTGGAATTTCGCGGCAGTCTTGTGTGTGTCGTTTCCGTGAATACTTATTTTCAAGAGTTAGATTTGAGCAATTTTGTGTTGGAAAAAAGCATTCGTTATCAGTTATCACGGAATAACACAATGTAAGTCAGATTTAATTATGTTTAGTTTTTCAAACGGGATGTTGTAATACTTTCACACAATTCTAAAAAGAACAGTTTCAAGGGCAAACGCGAGAAATGGTAAGGACAACTGTTTAATTTAACATTAAAGAAAACAAACGCAGGGGTTTAAACTGCAGTCGTCCCAGACATCGTTTGATTTAACCGCTGCTTTCTATGGCAAGTTTCTCTAGGCAATAACACCAAGGTGCGCACAAAGCAAAAAATTGTATTAGGAACACTGATTTTGCATGGTACATCCAGCCCATGCGACATCCGCTCTGGTTGGTTTGTTTTACACAAGCTCTCATTGGTCTGATTCTTGGCTCTGTGCCAGAACGGGTGATATCAGTCCACTGAGAGTGGGTGTTGCATGTTTCAAACTTTGGCTTGATGCAATACCACGCGCGGTCTATATCGATGCTTATTTTATTTGTTTTAAGAAGTTTTATGTTTCAGGAATGGGACGTTTATGGGTTGATGAGTTTATTTCAATATGCATATTTGGGTAAACAAAATTGTGGATGGACTCACTTCAGTTCCGTCGAGTGCAAAACCATCGAAATTAATTTTTAACTTTCTTCTATCCTTTTCTGTTTGCGTTTGGCGATTGTATACTTCTAGAATATGGATTTATTTCTGAATTTGTTCCTTTTGCTACGAGCTAAGAGTGTAAAAATCAGATTCTGATCATTAAAAGATGCTTTTTCTTGGTTCACGTTCTGCCCTTTTAGCTGTCTTGGGTTCGATACAACTAAAAACAATGAGGTTCCAAATAAGGGGACCGTGTTGTACCATGCACATGTATGTTTCCCACCATAATTCACACGCAAAAGAAGCATTTCAGTTTTCTTTTGAATGCTTTGGTGGTTATGACCGTCGTTCCAACACTCAGCTTCATTATGTGCTTATGTTTCTGCTTCAAGTTCTCGGCCCTCCTGATGATAGTCGCGACTAGACTTGAAATCATGACTCACAAGCTTTTATTAAACATAAACTCATGAGGGCCTGCGAGTCATGATGCATGACAAGAGGCGCCAAGGGTCGGAGTGGTATTATTTAAAAGAAAACATTAAAATTTCGTGTTTTCATTTAACATGTACAATAGTTCTATAAAATGTATAGAAACAGAGCGCAATGGTGCCAGCACCAGTTTTCGTGAGAAAAGTGATCGCTGGTTTCAACCGCCGCAGAGGCTAGCATCCAAGGGGCGCTCCATGTTTTGTTTTTAAATTGGAGCACATTTTTCTCTCTATTTTATTTAATTAATGCAGAAAAATAGCACCCCATTTCGGACAGATTTGTTTTTATAACATTATAGACTGGTCTCGGCACTAATATGAACCCTTGTTCTTCGTCCGCTGTACAATGGCTTAATCTGCTCTGGTTGTATTTCCACGGCAGTCTTGAATACCGTTTCAAGAAGATTTGTTAACATGAGTGACATTTAAGCAATTTGTTGGGGAAAAAAAGCCGTCGTTTACGGTTATCACGGTCTGAAACTATGTAAATCAATGTCAGATTTGATTGTTTTTATAGTTCTTGATACGGGATGTTGCAAATTTTTTTCTCAAAAATGTTTGAATAACAATTTGCCTGGAAGATGAACATGTCGGTCAGAATGGTTAGAAATGGTAGGTACATCTCATTCAATTAAAATTGATCACAATTCTTTGGGTAACACAACAAGCCCAACGTCAATAGACTGTCAAAATCGACATCTGGGTGGCAGCTCCCATTACGGTCGCGCCGTGCTGACAACGCGGGCTTAAACACTTTCAGTAATAAATGAATACGTCAAGACAAAAAAAAAACTCCCTAAATGCTCAGTTAAACGTTGGCGCAACAATTAGGTGACGGTCAGTCAGTCATTTGGAAAATCATGCAATATTTTGAAAAATGTAGAAAGATCAAGACAAAATTCAAGGGCAATCATCTGAATACCTCCAGGCCTGTCTGCTCTGGTCGTCTGATATATATTCCTTGGTATGTATGTTCAAACTGAATTGATAAAGTTAAAAGTTAAAATGTTTAAAGTTAAACATTTGAGTCAAGTGTTTCCCGGCCGTTCCACAGTTATTAACTAGAAAAGGCTAGTAAGAGACAATTGGGAAAGACCTCTGGCGGCAGGGTGGGCTTGTTTACATAGTAAGTGACGTTCTGCAGACGCAAGAATAGCACTGAGGGAGGGACATTATGTCTAATCTTCAGTATGGGTTGGTACTAGTTGTGGAAATCGGTTGTCAAACCATATTCGATAATTGAAAGTTAAAAGACCACGGATGAGCTATTAATAATTTTATTACTGTGAAATTGCTGAATAGAATAATATCTGAAATATTGACCGAGTAATTTTAGTTTAACATCACGCTGAATGGTCAAGGAAATAGCCGGGTCGTGACACTTATTCGTTGCAAAAGGTGAAATTTTAGTGTTGTTTTGTGACCCGTGTTTCTTATATCTCTGACAGAATAAAAATGCCTTTGAATGTGCATTTATAATTGTTTGTGATCTTTTATGCAAACACAGCAATCGATTTATTAGATTATGATGGAAAAGACCAATTATCGAAATAATCGATTAAATGGCACACCACTATTTGGAACAGCCGGACAAACTCAGCTAACCAGTCCAGGTTCTCCAACTATGTTTCTTGATCTTCGTTCTGGAATGTAGACCGGGACCTCTTGACCCGTTAGCCGGCGACGACACTTTGAAACTGTAGGTGCATTTTCTTCCGCTCTCTGGTTCGACACCGGAACATGGATTGAACCTATGGTTGTCAGCTGGACCGACATGAAAACATGCATTAAGTGACACTCTTGCTTGGTGGTGCTATCGGCATCCCTTTTGGGTTAGTGGTTGCTTGACGAAGAACTAGCACATGCTTGTCGTTGCCTATATATATTTCTTATACTAGGCCGAGCTCTCGACACGGCTAGGACTCAATGGGTGTTTTATTTAACGGTGGTTTTGTGTGTGAAAAGGCCGTTATGGAAAAGACACGGAGGCACACTGCGCAGTCGGGTTCACAATAGTACGACACTCCTGTTTAGTCTGTGGGCTTGGGAATATACGGCCCACTATGCAAAACATGGGGTTGCTATCAACATAGATGGCGCTGGTATAAATTTAGTGAAGTGCGTGACATAGTCAATTCAAATACGTTTGCTAAGAATTTATCAAAGAAAATTACATTAACATGAGTGTATTAGTGGAAAAGATTTCAAGGAATAAATACTTTTTTTGTAAGCATGCATGCGGATGTGAAATGTGAAAAAAGGCGTTTCCTTGAAATGAACGTATTTTGATTTTAATGTTTGGAAGTTGAGATAAGTAGTCCCGGCCGTCCCACAGTGCCTAACTAGAGAGGTTTCTTTTGAACAGAAACGACCTCTGGCGGAAGGATGATACAGAGGCTTCACAAAACAGCTATATTACGCTGCACACCCCCGCCTTGCTTGACTCTGGTTTAGGCATCTTCCGTACAGCGGAATTTCTCTGTCTTTGTTCTTGAATTGTTTATCTTTGCCTCATTCTGAAAGTCAACATCGAAGTTTTACGGCCTTTCTACTTAAATATCACCTTGTGTTTGTTGATTAGAGCTGGGTATCGGCTAAAATTTTCGTTTTGCAATATATTGCGATATTTGGTAGCTTGTTGCGATACATATCGCGATATGTTTCATTGTATCAAGTTACAGGAAATACGTGCGTTTTTCTGGCGTACACAATACATTACATACATACATACAACATGTTAATTTATTTTCACATTAACATATTGAACGTATAGGCAGAACAGTTTATTTCACACAGGAACTATGGCAAAAAATGCTGAGTTTAGTACTTACTTATTGTAAAAAGAATTCAAAGAATAAAATTAACTTAAGTGTTTAATGTTTTCTAAATGCCTTGGATATGCGTATATTTTGACAATAGTAGCTTTCT
The DNA here is from genome assembly GCA_026874595.1 of Sipunculus nudus. Classification (NCBI taxonomy): domain Eukaryota; kingdom Metazoa; phylum Annelida; class Sipuncula; order Golfingiida; family Sipunculidae; genus Sipunculus; species Sipunculus nudus. The sequence goes on from CM049318.1 coordinate 35,529,279, forward strand.
GGACTGTTTCTTTGCACGGAGAAGGATACATGGTGTGTACAACCACGGTCGTGTTCCACATCGTAATTAAAGTTAAAGCTGCTCTTCTTGATCAATTATAGTGTAAAGTTGACACTTAGTCTTCCTTCAGTTAGTTACACAGGATGTTAAGGCGGGATATGAATATATAATTAATAAAAGTTATCATGGCCGTGCATGTTCGGCATTAATTTTCGTTTTTAGTTTCAATAAATTATTGAATAGAAAATCAAAAACCCTGGGACGGACCTGTCCTCATATTGTCAACCAAGCCTACTTGAACTTTTCCTAATAGTGTCTGTAGACGCGTTGGTGGCTTTTTCTTCCAGCCTTTTACTAAACACAAACCATCTAGATGTCAAAAATTATTTCAGAGGCTTTTTTTGCTACAATAGTTTAGTTTCAGTTACATTTGAAGAATATTGAAAAATATCGATATATGAAAACCATATACTCAGTATGCGAATTACCGTATCGCGATACACCGATATATCGATAATATCGCACACCCCGATTGTAAATTGATTCTTGCGTGGGCCGGTTTTACCGTTGCATGGTAATCTCTTCTATCGGTTCTTCCTTTGTAATATTGAATGCTATTACTTTCACGGTTAATCCCATAATATCTACCGGCTTCTGGGGTCATGGGGCAGAGTGCAAGATTTAAAGCCGGGACGTCTTGACTTTAGATCTTAGCCCAGAATCGGTGAGATTTTCACGGTAGGCCACCATGCACCAAGGTTTGGCTCTGCAGGCTTAATGGTATGGCTCTGTCCTTCACAAACGAGTGGGAGTTCCTAGATTGTTATGACCCAGCTATTGGGATGATTATGTACGCATGAACCGCAGGTGCGTTACACATCGGGCCTGGATGACACAATAATACAAAATAATATGATAGGAAGCGAGTGCTGCCGGACTGTCACGAAGTCCAAAACCAAAATGGTACTCTGCAGATATACATTCTTGGATTAAGAAGTAGAAAATACAGCATAAAAATGGAGCTCATCCAAAAGTCTCATAATAGCGTTAGATTGTCGCGAACTCCTCCAGCTGTGAGTTTTATTAGTGTTGATGCAGTTTAACTTAAAGAAGTATTGTCTAGTTGCATAAAAAATAAGCTGTACCCATCGCGTGCGTGTTTTTCATCTTATGTAGTTCATATCCTCGAGTGAACATTGTATCTGAATATTTGTCATAGCAGTTCAACCTGAACACTATTTTCATAACCTGGTGTGGCCTACGTATAATAAGTCGTCATTTTCAACAGCAACGTTTTCAAGTGCGTGTCAATGAGCCATGACGTAACTGACCCCGAGGTGCTGCTTATTGTGTAAACAACAAATTACTTGGGTCAAACTCACAATCATATTTTTGCATTATTTGGCTTGTTGTGCACCTCGGACCCAACCAGGCGGGGAGAAGGGATTATTTTTTTCGATCTCAAGTGTTTCGTGACAGTTTCGTATGTTAGTAAATCTTTACCCACCTAGATTTATATTCTTTTATCTATTCATCTTGGAGGCTTGAACAACAGTAAAATCTAATCCGGCACCGTTGCGGTCCTTCGAGATCTGCAAGGCCGTCACTAATATTTGTCGCTAAATAATAATAAAAAAAATAAATCACGAGGGCTTCTTATTGCAACGTGATCAATATTCAAATAGAGATAAAGGGAGGCTTAACGTACTTTATATGCTGGCGTGATAACAATAGCATTTCTTGTGTTCTTGATGAACGAAGGATTGTTTTTTTGACCAGCTTAGATTCAAACGCAGCAGCCAAGTGGCACCTATTTCAGATCATACCACCATTCACATTATACTATTATAACATATTCAAAATGTTTTTCTCGATTTGATAAATTAAGGTCAATATCATTATTTTCCATACCAAATATACATGTATACGATGTACTGCTTCGCACATCTGGTAATACTTCTTGCTTGTGAGGAGTGCGATTTAATCAGCCATGAAGCAATTAAACTGCTCCGGTTGAGCGCTCGAACAAAACGACAACAGTTAATCCAAGCGTCCTGATACAGGTACGATCTACCCGTAAAACATATCGTGTAAGTCGTTATCCAAACAGGGAAGTTACTAGGGGACCCGGGGCGGATAGGGTTGTGGGTCAAACCTTGGGAGACTAATGATTAAAGCTTTAAAAAAACGTCAGAACAGGAAAAGCGGTTGCGGAACAGAAAAAAGATTGCATTTGCCGAGATGAAGCGGGGCGTGGGTTGGGGCTATATAAATTGGGACCCCCCCCCCCCCCCCCATGGATCCGCTACTGGGCCAGTCAGAATTCTCGTGACTTTTAATGTATCATCAATTGCCATTTTAAAGATGTTTTATAATCTAATACTTTAGTTTCGGTTCAGGGCCTATAGTCCGACGGTTTAGTTGACCGACCCATTGATCGGACACCCACTTGGTCCTACCTTCAAGTTCAGGGCACTACCTCAAACGGTTCTGCAGATAATGCATGCTAAATACTGTCACGGACCGACTGTAAATCATATTTCAATTGTGCACTGTTGGAATTCTATATTTCAATCCTATTTTTAGTTGATACCTCCTATGTAGAAGTTTGATTTTATATTTTGTTGACCCCTCCTATGTAGACGTTCGATTTTATATTATAGTTGAGCCCTCCTGTGTAGACGCTCGATTCTATATTTAGTTGACCCCTCCTATGTAGACGTTCGATTTTATATTATAGTTGAGCCCTCCTGTGTAGACGCTCGATTCTGTATTTAGTTGACCCCTCCTATGTAGACGTTCGATTTTATATTATAGTTGATCCCTCCTGTGTAGACGCTCGATTCTGTATTTAGTTGACCCCTCCTATGTAGACGTTCGATTTTATATTATAGTTGAGCCCTCCTGTGTAGACGCTCGATTCTGTATTTAGTTGACCCCTCCTATGTAGACGTTCGATTTTATATTATAGTTGAGCCCTCCTGTGTAGACGCTCGATTCTGTATTTAGTTGACCCCTCCTATGTAGACGTTCGATTTTATATTATAGTTGAGCCCTCCTGTGTAGACGCTCGATTCTGTATTTTGTTGACCCCTCCTATGTAGACGTTCGATTTTATATTATAGTTGAGCCCTCCTGTGTAGACGCTCGATTCTACATTTAGTTGACCCCTCCTATGTAGACGTTCGATTTTATATTATAGTTGAGCCCTCCTGTGTAGACGCTCGATTCTATATTTTGTTGACCCCTCCTATGTAGACGTTCGATTTTATATTATAGTTGAGCCCTCCTGTGTAGACGCTCGATTCTATATTTAGTTGACCCCTCCTATGTAGACGTTTGATTTTATATTATAGTTGAGCCCTCCTGTGTAGACGCTCGATTCTATATTTAGTTGACCCCTCCTATGTAGACGTTCGATTTTATATTATAGTTGAGCCCTCCTGTGTAGACGCTCGATTCTATATTTAGTTGACCCCCTCCTATGTAGACGTTCGATTTTATATTATAGTTGAGCCCTCCTGTGTAGACGCTCGATTCTATATTTAGTTGACCCCCTCCTATGTAGACGTTCGATTTTATATTATAGTTGAGCCCTCCTGTGTAGACGCTCGATTCTATATTTAGTTGACCCCCTCCTATGTAGACGTTCGATTTTATATTATAGTTGAGCCCTCCTGTGTAGACGCTCGATTCTATATTTAGTTGACCCCCTCCTATGTAGACGTTCGATTTTATATTATAGTTGAGCCCTCCTGTGTAGACGCTCGATTCTATATTTAGTTGACCCCCTCCTATGTAGACGTTCGATTTTATATTATAGTTGAGCCCTCCTGTGTAGACGCTCGATTCTATATTTAGTTGACCCCCTCCTATGTAGACGTTCGATTTTATATTATAGTTGAGCCCTCCTGTGTAGACGCTCGATTCTATATTTAGTTGACCCCCTCCTATGTAGACGTTCGATTTTATATTATAGTTGAGCCCTCCTGTGTAGACGCTCGATTCTATATTTAGTTGACCCCCTCCTATGTAGACGTTCGATTTTATATTATAGTTGAGCCCTCCTGTGTAGACGCTCGATTCTATATTTAGTTGACCCCTCCTATGTAGACGTTCGATTTTATATTATAGTTGAGCCCTCCTGTGTAGACGCTCGATTCTATATTTAGTTGACCCCTCCTATGTAGACGTTCGATTTTATATTATAGTTGAGCCCTCCTGTGTAGACGCTCGATTCTATATTAAGTTGACCCCTCCTATGTAGACGTTCGATTTTATATTATAGTTGAGCCCTCCTGTGTAGACGCTCGATTCTATATTTAGTTGACCCCTCCTATGTTGACGTTCGATTTTGTATTATAGTTGAGCCCTCCTGTGTAGACGCTCGATTCTATATTTAGTTGACCCCTCCTATGTAGACGTTCGATTTTATATTATAGTTGAGCCCTCCTGTGTAGACGCTCGATTCTATATTTAGTTGACCCCTCCTATGTAGACGTTCGATTTTATATTATAGTTGAGCCCTCCTGTGTAGACGCTCGATTCTATATTTAGTTGACCCCTCCTATGTAGACGTTCGATTTTATATTATAGTTGAGCCCTCCTGTGTAGACGCTCGATTCTATATTTAGTTGACCCCTCCTATGTAGACGTTCGATTTTATATTATAGTTGAGCCCTCCTGTGTAGACGCTCGATTCTATATTTAGTTGACCCCTCCTATGTAGACGTTCGATTTTATATTATAGTTGAGCCCTCCTGTGTAGACGCTCGATTCTATATTTAGTTGACCCCTCCTATGTAGACGTTCGATTTTATATTATAGTTGAGCCCTCCTGTGTAGACGCTCGATTCTATATTTAGTTGACCCCTCCTATGTAGACGTTCGATTTTATAATATAGTTGATCCCTCCTGTGTAGACGCTCGATTCTATATTTAGTTGACCCCTCCTATGTAGACGTTCGATTTTATATTATAGTTGAGCCCTCCTGTGTAGACGCTCGATTCTATATTTTGTTGACCCCTCCTATGTAGACGTTCGATTTTATATTATAGTTGAGCCCTCCTGTGTAGACGCTCGATTCTATATTTAGTTGACCCCTCCTATGTAGACGTTCGATTTTATATTATAGTTGAGCCCTCCTGTGTAGACGCTCGATTCTATATTTTGTTGACCCCTCCTATGTAGACGTTCGATTTTATATTATAGTTGAGCCCTCCTGTGTAGACGCTCGATTCTATATTTTGTTGACCCCTCCTATGTAGACGTTCGATTTTATATTATAGTTGATCCCTCCTGTGTAGACGCTCGATTCTATATTTAGTTGAGCCCTCCTGTGTAGTCGTTTGATTCTATATTTAGCTGACCCTCCTCTTTGGACGTTCGATTCAATAATTAAAAGGTTTGCGCGATATTATCGATATATTTATAAGTATTTCGCGATACGATGAGTCACTTATTAGGTATCGCGAAACATTTTTCAAATATCGATAATTTCGATATGCTTAAAAACTGATTTTTTTGTAAAAATGATGTGTCTGTTTAAATTAATACATTATTAAATTTGTGACATAATTAAATTAAATGACAGGCTTAAAGTTATGACAGACTACAAGTTTAGAGGGGAACTTTTAAGTAGGCCTGATATACCATAGATCAAAGGTCCGTCAAAGGAAATTTGTATGTCTGCTTGATGACTTATTGGTATACATGATATGTTTCCATACACTGTCATAACAAATACTCATTCAATTATAATCTTTCCTCACATCTAATGATAACTGCAGGACTATCAAGTGTAAAAAATTTTTATTATTGTTCAAGAACGGCAGCTTTAATTGTGATAACGTCATCTATCATTTGTCATTTGTCTACATCTGTCATTTGAACATATAAGGTCTCAAGAACTCTTTGATTAAAAATGTTTCTTTGGGTAGAGTCTTTGTATATATATATATATATATATATATATATATATATATATATATATAATACAGAAAACACACTTATTTCCCATAGATTTAATACATGGAAATATCGCGTTACGTATCGCAATACGCTACAACATCTCGCAATACGAATTTTTTAGGCGATACTCAGCACTTACATGCAGTTGATCCCCTTTATGTAGACGTTCGATTCTATAATTTTAATATCCCTCTTATTCAAATGTTCAAATGTATTTTTAGTTTCGTATGGTTAATCATACTGTAAATAATTTATTTTCAGGAGCAGGAAGTGGTGCCGATTGATGAAATAATTCTCGGAGACCAAAGTTCACGTATGTATTTTGTTCATATTTCTGAACATATGTACAATTTATTTAACAGGTGCTGCTATAGATTGATTTTAAAAAAATATTGTTTGGAAAATATAATATTATGATACTGTAAAAATATGTCACATATAAATATAAATATAGCTAAATATATATTATTTGTGGTCTCTTTGTAAGTGAAATTGAACAGTTATTACTAACTCTGGTTATATTTCTAAAAGAAATTAAAATCTACAATTTAATATTAATATGGCAGAATCTAATGTTATTATAATCTAATACAGGATAATTTTGATTTATATATATATATATATATATATATATATATATATATATCATTGATTCGTCACACAGATTTTAATATCTTAATACATATAAAAATGTTAGATTATGTTCACAGTCAAGGCTGAGGGCAGGATAGCAGAATATTCCAACGAGATCGTGGTTGAAGCCGACATGGTATTTAATCGCGAGGAATGGGAGAAATTAAAACGATTGTGGGTAAAACATTTATTATATATAAACATTTACTACATATCCATCTCTTTTTTACGTTACCATCCAGATATTTAACGCAAACCATTCTAAAGATGGATAGGATATGGTTTTAAACGTTTTTCTTTCGGGGAATGTCCAAATCTGACCAGGTGAAGGTTAAAACTGATTCCTAAACCTAAACGTTTAGTTTTTGTTTGTGTAAGCGTTCCTTCTTGAGCACCAAATATGTCTAGTGTTACGATGCAATAATCTTCTGCCAGCATTGCGAGTTTTCAATGGCGAATCAAGAGGATGTGTCAAGGGGGGTCGAATTTGACCCCGCCCCTTTCAGCCGCCGCAACCAAAGTTCAAACCAACTTTTGAGGCCTAGATCCTACCATCTCCTTTCCAGCCCTTTATAAAGGTTTTCTTAGGAGTCTTCACGAGGCCCACCCCCATCCCCCCCCCCCCCCTTCCGTTTTTTTTCAAAAGCCAGGAATTACCCTTGGTTTTGGCAAATTTAATAAAAAAACAAGGCTTCGACAGGAACCTTTATATTAGAGATAAGGATTTTTTAAAACATTTTTGGGGGTACTCTTTAGATATGAAACACTTATCTTTCTAGTCACAATGACGGACCCCACCACTCACTGTCAGTCATAAGCAACAGGTGTCGCTGATGGGAAGAGTAAGGGTAAATTCGGATAACGCTTAGGTTAAGGTTAGGGTGTGAAATCCCGTTCCTCGCTTGGCCGGTGATGCAAAGAAGTCATTTTAATATATCGTCCATTCATACATTGGTGTCTTCCAGATAATTCCATCATGCTTGTTGCTCACTTCAGAGACTCCACCGGACGGAAAAAGCGGAAAGCTTTGCGTGGCAGATGGAAAAGATGGCCGTACAATGAGGTCCCATACACAGTCGATTCCAATTACAGTAAGTGTCTCCTCTATCACTGACAAACATGATCAATTCATGATCAGGTTATAATCATTCGTTGCCCCCCCCCCCCCCAACACACACATTTAGGTGACTTAAATGCATAATTGTACATGTTGCGATTGCCAGATAATGCTGTCAAGCAAAAACTTTTATAGTCTCTTCATATTTATATGTCGCTAATGTTGTCTGTGAAACAATGTTCACCTAAAATACTTCAAAATCTATATCATTAAAAAGTTATAACAGATAAAATGATTGTTTTGTCACAGTAAACTTGTAATTGAGGATTTTATTATTCGCCATCCCGGTTATCCAAACAGATTGTTTAACAAAATCAATGCATCGTCTCAAGCACATGAGGAAACATGCTTTAGCTTATTTATGAATTTTTATAATTTTGCTTTAAGTGCATGTATCTCATTTATCGTTACCTTGGTCCTGTCGAGGTGGACCTTGGGCGCTGTTGTTTATGAACTTATTTATCGTAACACCTCTGATCACAAGATTTTGCCTCCGCCGGGAGGGTATGCGTTCATATATCCACGTGTATGTGTGTTAGTGTGTGTGTTCACATCATTACTCACACAAACATGCACGGAATCTCATGGAATATTCAGGGCATTTCTGGAATGGGCCAGTGAAGAACCGATTACATTTAGGTGTGGATCCAACGCATAATCCGTATTTAAGAAGTCATCAAGGAATATTCACAAATATACAGTCGCTTATGTGCGAATGAATCTCGGAATATGGGCCGAATAAGTGAATGGTTGTATTTTGATTGTCTTATTTGCTATATGTCAATGCTTATAAATACATTTAAGGTAGCTACCACCGCAGTCAAGTGGAACGTGGTTTAGCGGAAATACAGAAATACTCATGCATTACCTTCAGACAAGCAACAGGTTCAGATCGAAACCGTGTTTACTTTGCTAATGGCACAGGGTGCGTACATTTCATTATTACCTGAGCATGGCCACAGTGACAAAATCTATTCGAGAATTCAAGATAACTATTATTATAATCATAATAATGGTGTTGAGAGCTGATAGTAATGTTGTTGATAATAAAAATGATAAAAAATTAATACAGTAGCAGTAATAGTAGTAATTATATAATAATAATAATAATAATAATAATAATAATAATAATAATAATAATAATAATGATAATAATAATGATGATGATAATCATAATAATAATAATAATAATAATAAGGATTTTTATGATAATAATAATAATAATAATAATAATAATAATATTAATGATAATATGCTGTATGATAGTAATTACTGTAAGCTGTATTGGTATTAGTATAATTGTGGATCTGTATTGACCAACAGATGCAGTTCTAACGTGGGTATGACGGGAGGAACGCAGTACATCAGACTGAAATCAGGATGCCGACAGGTACGTCAATCACACAGCCTGCATTATCCAGTACACATCAGTTAAAGGGGCCTATACCGTTATCTGACGCCTGTTAACTGAAGATAACCCCATTAGCTTTTCATTAAAATAGATCAGAAAACGCAGATTCCGGGGTACACGGGCTGGTCGTTTTGTTTGTATCCACGTTTACTAGTATATATCATGTGGGGGGCTCGCCAAAATAACCACCAAGGACATCTGGCGGCAAGCCAGCTGAAGCAGATTTTTGCAGATGCTGCTTTGCAACTATTGACATTTCATCTTCCGCACATGGGCAACTAACCGCAATTTGTTATATTTGTCCTGTTCGTCAACATGGGCGCATGCACTGTGTTTACTAACAGCTTAAAGATAAGACCATACATACTTCGCAGAGGCATAATAAGATACTTTCATAACAGGAATTACCGACAGTTCGTTTATATGTAGTCAGGTCCCTATGAGAGAATATGGGTCAGCACATTATAGACCCGCCAGAAATCCAATATGGCAGCCAGGCAGCCTTCTTTGGATTCTTCCAGATGGCTGCTTACATTTTTTAAAGCCACGACCTGCCACCACAATCATTTATAATTTATATGTATACATATGTGTTTTTGATAACAGCAAAATTACGTTGTTCACGAGATGGGCCACACCCTCGGCCTTTTTCACGAACATTCCCGACCTGACCGAGACAACTACGTCACAATACTTACTCAGAACATCCAACCCGGCCTGAGTAACAGCTTCAGTAAATTTTCAACTGATATCATCGACACCTACGGAGTCGAGTATGACTACAAGAGCATCATGCATTACGGAGGCAGGGTAAATATGTACATTACGTAGTCTTATTATAATTTTAATATTTATTAAATTATAATGTTGAAGATTGCACAAAATTAATGACATATTTTGACCCGATGGTTTACAGTGAGGGGTTTCATATATCATCTGACTTTAAATAAAAATTACTAACGTACAACCAAGTGGAAATCTGTATTCCAAGGGATGTAAGCAGCCTCAGCAAAGTAGGGGGTCCCTATATTGTGATGCTCCCAAAACTGTGTTTGCATTCACTTTTTTGGCACATATTCGTGTATCAGTGATTGAACATTTTGAATATTCCTTGATGACATTCCTGAATCCGGATCATGTGTCGGAGGGTGCCATACCGACCGTTAAAAATCTCATCGCCTCGGTTTAGATTCGAACACACGATCCCCTGGCTTTGAGTTCTGTGCTCCAACCCTGAGCAACAGAAGCCGGTTATACTCTCTGTTGATATTTTTATGGCTAGACCACGAAACAGGAACCCTAAAGCTATAAAAAAAGACAAACTGCAAAATGTTATCAGGCAACCACAGTATATCACTCCTGTCCAATAACTGTAATTACTTATTTTTCGTTTTTTTTGTTTTTTTTTTTTACTTTTCAGTTTTTTAGCAGAAACGGTGGATATACGATTCAGACCAGAGACCAGGCATACCAGAATGTTATCGGCCAAGCTCGGGGCCTCAGTTTCCGTGACATCAAAATCCTTAACCTTAGGTACGACTGCAGTGGTAAGTTTGTTTTATCAAAGCTAGTTTGCAACTGGTTAAGCTAAGCTGACGTAATACCATACTTGGGTTGCGCGATGGGTCTCTATATCTTTCTCTGAAATATATAATTGTAACCATGAGAGTTATCATATCTCTTAGAAAATAAGATATTTTATCGGGAAAATATGACTTCTGTGGATGTGAATGCATAATCATATGTATATATAATATTAAATAGCACATCATATATAAGAAATTACTTTTTATAAAATATGGAACCCTGTAAGATCTAACATAGCACAGGTCACTTGCTTACTAGCTGGCCAGCGATGTTCACAGATTAGTTTATATGAGAGGTCCTCTCAAGATGATGCTTTTGTTACCACGATGCAAATATCGTTTAACCCGTTACCATATCTCATCAACTAATACAAATTTATGACAATAGACATGTTTGGGTTTATATCAAACTCATCAGTAGTTCAACGTGTGTGTACTTGGTGATGAATTAGGATGAATAAAACCTGTGTTCTTGTTTGTTCTCACAATATAAATTATATATAATTTGATTCTCAAAAAATGACACATATAGATTAGGTATGGCACAATACACATTGATTTTTAGATTGATTGATTGGTTTTCTTAGTTACTGCATATCCTTGATCAGACGCCGGCGCCTGAATAGACGCCTGCTTAATTTAGTGGCGGGACATATCAATGTCCCAGAAGAACAAACGAAGGCCTCCAAAAGACAACAGCTTTTGTTCAGAGGCCGGGCGCCACAGCAGTGTCTATATGTTTAAATGCCGCCAGATGTCTTCAGCCTCTATAATATGTGCAGGTGCAAGCCAAATTGACGGGAAATTGATGTATGAATATCTCTTTATTTAAGTGTTTATAAAATAAACGTTTTTATTCTTTTATAAATCTTTTTTTTTATCTAACGTGTCAATCTATTATTCTATTGTAACTGATTTCAGCCCAATGCAGTGAAAAACCAACTTGTCCAGGGGAAGGATTCCTCGGTAAAGACTGCAAATGTTGGTGTCCTGGGAGCCCAGTGCAGGAGTGTAATACTGGAAGTATGATGTTTTATCTTTATTTCATGTCTATTTGAATATAGACACATATACGAGTTAAATGGGATATTTGTCGAATTGATTTTCTATACGCAGGTCTGATATTGGATGTACTGTGGTAGGCTTCATAAAATATCTCTCGCGATCTCATAATACAGGAGACCTATACACTGAGTGTTACCTTTATTATGTGAACTTATTATATAAAATATTATGTGTAAAATTTTTATTGACAAAAATGTTGTTTGTTAATGGCAGAATAAAAGATATTATACAATTTAAATTATCATTCTTTGACCATACACCATCTAATTATTTCAAAATGTCTTCCTTTTCAACTCTGGCTTCTACCATGAGACCTCTTATAAACAAAGGTTTATATTCGCGATGGTTACCTATTTCGCAAATATGGCGGATTTGAAATCCTTGCGAACTAAAATTCAATCATGCGGATATGGGTCCTGTGACGGACTACAGGATGATGAAGGATCTCTTTATCCATATATACTATGTTTTTTTGGGCATATTTTTCTTAAAAGTTTATATTTAATTTAATTTCTTAGAAATCTCCATATGGAAGGGACAGCTTAAATAAATTCCCAGTTTATGTGTTTCAAAACGTTCTTGAGTCTTAATAATGATTTTGCTGATCAGGTGTCTCCCCGCATCAGTACCCATCTTTGTTGTATCGCTGGTTTTTGCATTTTTTGAGTGGTTTCATGACATGTTCCAATCAACAGTTGTGAACTGAGGCCATTATTGTACGTGACTAATGTTCAAACTGCCATAAGTGGGCTGATATGTTGTAAAATGAAGACTAGCTGATTTCTTATATTTGTAAATGATTTTGTTTCTTAAATAAGATGTAAGGTAGGTAATTAGTAACCTAGATGAAAACGAGGCCCGCTAGGCAAAAAAAAAATAAATAAATAAATAAAAACGAATGGTATGGTTCTCAGGCACCGCCCGCGTCAATTGTAAACCCCGCTTCAAATTTTATTATTCTGATTTTCAATAAAAACTTACCAATTTGGAGCTCTAACCGCTAGGATATTTTTTTTCAAAAGATTAAATTATACAATTTTGACAAAATTTCCTTTGTTTATGTAGTGCTTTTACTTGTTCAGCAAAATAAATCTGTTATTATCATGCTTTTCCCTTATCATTTGACATTTGTATTGAAACATACAAAAAAAATTAAAAATAAAAAACCGCTCGCCCGCATTGATTTATGAAAAATGTGCCTGAGAACCAATCCTCATTTTTTGCCTGAATCTAATATAGCATTAATCAATATTATTCCTTCGAAATGTAAATAAATAAAATAGCCAAAGTAAAAAACAGGAAGACATGAGGGGATGGAATGGACTATAGTTCATGTAAGAAGATAAAAAAAGGCCGGCTTTGTATGTCAAGACAACTATTTCATTTGTTAATTGGCAAGCGATTTATTTATTTATTTTTTGTGTCAGTGCTAGACTGTGAGGATTCAAACAAAGACTGCAATTCCTTGATGAAAAGTGGACACTGTACCAACGAACTATACCAAACTTACATGAAACAGAACTGTAGAAAAGCATGTGGCATCTGTACCGGAAGCGTAACTGTTGCCAGTAAAGGCAGTGGTGAGAGCGGAAATGGAGGTCAGTACAGTCAATGACTTTATGTGATTTACTTGAATAGGAAGTAAACTCTTGAAATATAATGATAATAAAGGTAATTAATTATAAACGAGCACATAGGTTTAGTATCTCATAAAAAACTCTTGATTTTGAACAAAAAGATCATGTAAGTTACTTTTTAGACACGGGTCTTGTTTCGAGGGCGGCTTTAACGGAAGGGGGATAATTAATGAGACAGAATTGGATGAACAAGTCGTCCAAATAGTTTACAGTTTCTTTCACTGATGTATGTTATATTGAGAAAATTAAGGATCTCGGGCGTTACGTGTCAAATTCCTAACTGGATTGTCATAAATTCCTTTAGAGTTACGTCTCATATATAGATGATTAAAAGCAAATTAAAATTATGTAATCTAAAATGTACTCGGGGAGAAAAATATTGATATTCTGGGAGGGCTTTTATGCAGTCTTAGCCATAACGAAGGGGCTGTCATAGGAGACTTTGAGCCAGGTTTCTTATTCCATGGGGAGATGGGTGAGGGTGGGGGGTGCTTTTGTCTTTACTCCTGTGGATGGGTCTTAATTCAAGGCAATTCAAAGTTATCTGTTTCACACCCATTACAAGACAGGGTCGTAGATGTAGGCGGGCTGGGGGGGGGGGGGGGGGGGTGGCAAAACCACCAAATTTTGCAAACCTTTCTCGATTTTAATCAGAACTGCCTCACACACTTCTATAAAATTATGTTGAAGAAAATTTAACTGATGCGTCAGGAGTGGGAATGCCTTGTAGGGAATTTTAGTGCATGTGCAAGTGTTTCAATGAAATCAAATAAAAATTATTAAACATAAATGCATTTCCCCATTCATCAGACACCGGGACGTTTCCAGATAGGCGGTCCGCGGTACCAATATTTTTGTGCCTATCCGCCGATGGTAAAAAAATAAATAAAGATGCCGGTAGGCCAATGTGAGGGCCGATTTCCCCACACCAGTTCACCCCAGCTGCAGGGGAGTCAATACGGTGATGGTGGTGGGGAGGGGGGGGGGGATTTAAGCAGGGGAGGTTGGATCAGCGTAATCGTCCCCTCTGCTTTTCACAGATACATAAATATTGGAAATAATATATTTAATTAATAATAGAGGTACAGACTTCGGTTGCATTTCTGACTTTACTATGAAAGATAATATCGGTAAATCTTTTTTAGAAGTAACCTAAACGGGAAACATTACCTTATTTATAAACCTTACACGTAATAGTCATGTATTTGAATGTTTCACACAGACAATACAAGGTATGTGTATATATATTAATCAATCCTCCCGCTCAGAGCTCCCCCCCCCCCAACGCCCACCCTTTAAAGATAATTGACGCCACTACCTTAACCCTTCAACCAGATGTCGTTTCTACTCAAAACGCACCCCTTATTGTGTTGGGCACTTCTTGTCAACACTTTTAAATCAAAATTTGATACGTTTCAAGGACACGCCTTATTTTTACATTTAACATGTGTATTCTTACAAGTTATTACTTAGTCCCTTTAACAAAGTCCTTACCACTCAAATCCCCCATGTTTACATAATTTGCCTTAAAAGAGTTCCTTTCCAACTAATTTGAACACACTGCATTACCCTCTTCATTACATGTATAACCATATCGCTGGTGTATTTGTAACCCGTGTGCATTGTGGGTGGCAGATTTTGACGCCCACAAACTTGAGCCTTGCGCGGGCCGGATTTTAGAGCCCGCACCCGCCCCACAAAATACACCTCAGGCCCGCAACCGCACCGCTCCTCAGTTGTAAAAACATGCCCGGCACCTTTACAAAAATAAAACGCCCCGTACCCTCGGCGCATTTTTACAAAAAAAATCAACCTGCATACAGCCCGAAAATAAACATAAGACATGTTAAGAGATAACCAAAAAGGTAGTCACTTAAAAAAAATATATTTTATTTTCATATATATTTATAATGAATGACCACCTTTTGTGAGAAGAAAGCGTTACCATGTTTTGCTGATGGTATGACGTTTCTAGTTTTTTTCACTGGCATTTTATTTTTATTTTAAAGGATTACCACTTACCAAAATGCAATTATTTTTTGCCATACAAGTAGAAATGTCAATAACTGGACATATTTATCAAATATTGCTTTTTGAGTCCCATTAAAATATTTTGAGTAATTATAAATTAAAAATATCTATATATTTAGCTGACAACATATAATTAAAGTTTAAACATATTTTCCATGCATATGCTGCTATTCGGAATAATAAAATAAAACTCAGGCGTAAAACAATCAATTACTATTAAATTTATATGCCTAGAGTCACACTTCTAGTCACTAGCTGCACTAGCTGGAGGACAGTACTTGCTAACCACAGTTTGCACCTTTTATTGACAAAGAGGTAAATCCTGATCAGTGATGATCAGATAATTAGCTGAAATGGGATCGAGAAGGCTTTGGAACTGCCGAGGGAGTCAGCTCTAGATCATGGTTGTGCATAGTCCGCCACGTACGGACTCCATTTATGTGATATGGAGTCCGACCGTCTGGCGGTGAGAGTTCACCCTGCGGTACATGGAGGGACCTGTAACATGAAATACCGCTGCTTGTGCAAAAGAGAAGCAATCTTGTATTTATATATTGTAATAAACTTATTATGTATCAAATTAAATCGATATATCACCTTAATGTGCGCCTGTAAATATTTTTTATCCTTTGAACTGCCGGGGTTCAGTTGTTGCATGCGTAACAGGACACCGCCGGAAAAGGAATCCCATGCAAATTAGGTGGGCAATCTATGCAAAGGAGGAATTCAGGGAGGGGGGGGGGGGGGGTGGGGGGGGGGGGGGCTTTTCCCAGGAATGCCAGTGCCGTGCACTAGGATAGACCATATTTTCATGAGCATCCTTCCCATCATACATCGCGTGTTGTCAATGATGCTTATTTCCTATTGGCTGTTCCAACTTGAAGGCGCCATCGACCCGACGGAGATGAGGTAATATCTGACTTCATTCAGAGTAAGTACTCATACTTTATTATATACTGATCATTCAGCAAAAGTTTTGTTCCCAACAGAGTCCAAGCGTCTGTAACAATAATAATATGTGGGGTTTAACTGGTGTCCACACGTTACAAAAGGCATATTTATATCTTAGGGTTTGTACGGATCCGTTCAACCTTGGATAGTATAGACTCTCCCCGCCAGAGGCTGCAGCGCTTGATCAGTGTTTACTATATGTCAGCGCTGCTTGACTGCAGCAAGGTTGTGCACCAAAGAGTAGTTATCAAATGAGCGCCATGCTCCTTATCTTATTCTGCCTTGCAAATGCGGTTCTCAAACTGGCCAGTTCTCTTTGGCTCATGCATGATTAGCACACCGTCTTTGTGAGTTATGTAAAGCTATATCCAGCTGGTGACAGAGCCAGATGCACCACCTGCAGTGACAATTAAAAGATCACAGGTACAATCCTAGTGCTCTACCCTCAGGCATATTATATAACATCTGAGATATCTACTGGCCACGAGTATAGGCCTACAGTGCTAAAAAGTCTAAATATACAACATTGGTATTAGATACAGTTGAACACTTTTGATTTAAACACATTTATTACTTTTGGATTGTATAAGTAGCGTATAAGCGCTAATATAAGTACTTTCCAAACATACATTATGAGATGCAATATACAATTGTTTAACAATAAAAGAGAACTATGCATATAACGTATATTACATAAATCCATTATAACAATATATCAATGATTGTCTTAATAATATGCAAACGGTGCAAAGCAAGCAATATCGATATGTTGAGATATCAAAACAGAGAAATTCTGTTGTCGATCGTGCGCAATTAGTTGTATCCATCATATTTATAGAAGATAAGATATGAAGAAAGAATTATTAGCAGAACCTGATAAATACATTTGTAAAACAAGTTACAAAGTTCGGTGAATAAAGGTATTGATCTTGGTAGACATGTAAAACAATAGATAATATATATAATATAGCACAGTTACATTGCATTTCATGGCATTTTCAACATAATAAGCGTCTTGATGATTTAAAATATGTGAAGACATGATCAAGTATACATTGATTGACTATTAAACTGATATATGATTACCCATTAAATAAGATGGACATTAATTTATCAGTTTGTTGTCTGCCTGGATTTGAAAAGAAAGATGTTAAAATATCAGTGATTATATTTTTTAATTGCTCCAGGTACAGTTGTCGTGCGATTCCGTAGTATGGACACATTAAGAAGACGTGATCCGATGTTTCAACCATTCCACAGTGTGGACAATGATTAATTTCGGACAGCCCATGTCTGTATACCCATGGAGGCAGCTATGGCCCAGCCTAATTCCTGAAATTAAAATATTCTGGTTTCTTCTTCCATAATAATAATATGATGGGGGTCGGACGCTAAGACAAGGTATCAGTTAAGAGAAGATTTAAAACAATTTAATGACACTGCATGTTTAAATGATGCGTCTTATGAAATCCATAGGACTCTGCAAGATGGAATGAATGATGATTTGTATATTCTTGTTCTTGCACGTGGCGGGTGCAAGTCACTGGTGGTTCTTAGGTTCCGAGGCGTAACGTCTGAGACTGACGCGCACATTAATCGTGACATTAACACTGGACACAAACCATGATATAACTTATCGAATAAACATTGCTTGATATTCTGACCACTGGTCACTGCAAAGATAAATCTGTCTCCAAGGTTTTGCCCCCCCCCCCCCCAACACAACAAAATCCTAATAAGGGATTGGGGCCCGCGCAGGATTTATTCCAAAAACCCTAACAATCAGAGTCGGACGCTTGATCGTGAGCCTATTCTGCTCAGTGTGATTTGCCTAATGATGGGGATTAAGATCACTGTGTGTGTACGCATTTACAGCAATTGTTTGCCCAGAGATTATGCAAATCAATTACAATCACGCTCCTCTTTTTATAAATATCGCTTACGCTCCGGTGGGTTTAAGATATTCATCTTCCATTCCAGCTTGCCAAGACACCGAAACAATGTGCCAACAATGGGCCAGTGCCGGGTTCTGCAATGACGTTCGCTATAAGGACACCATGCACAAGAACTGTCGGGCGCTATGTGGCTTATGTGACGAGGGAACTGGTGGCAGTGGCGGCGGCGGGAGCGGAAATAGTAATTATATATATTATTTCCCGCTTTGATTGTATATTCTTCATATTGGCCTGAGGGCAACCCTGTCGTAAAAGCACAATAAAAGGTTCCTTTTTAATTACTTACTCATGTTACTAACCATATAATACAGTCACTCTGTCTTTAACTTAACATTTACTTTCACAGTATTTTATATGTAATGATGACGTTTATGTAACATGACTGGTATATCATTTGGTAATCTGGTCTCCGTGCACGTGGGACGAAGTTTGTCGGTTTGTCTTAGCGCTCTTAGCGTTTTAGCACAATGCTTTAGAGGGAGATGGTACAAACAGGGTGGTAATCAAACGGGGAGTCGACTTTAAAGGCCCTGGTTATTTACATCAGATATATTGTACAGAGACAACAGGAGCCAGTATACAATAAATACAAATATACATGGATAGTTAAACACCTTTATCATACCAAATTAAAAATTCATACTCGAGAAACTAAATATTGCTTGGCCTTTTCCTTAACAACACTGATGGAAGGAGTAACATCAGAGAGACTATTATACTAATATGGATTTCAAAGGCTTCCTTGACTTGTAGGTTGCACGGATACGCATCAGTCGTGTTCAACCTGGGGTGCCCAAGGGTACTGCGTTCAATCGTATGTAGCATTCATGGCAACACTTTGCAAAAAAACATGCAACCTTTGTAGTGGAGCAGCTGGAGGTGGAGTAACCGGAAATGGAGGTAGGTGAAAAAATATAAGATCTAAGAAAACGCACAAACACACAAACTGTAAAATTTACATGCTAGAACAATCCGTCAACAATTACAACAGGAAAAAAAGCACGTAGACAATACAACTCTTTGCAAATGAGCAAAGGCATACAATAGCCGTGCATTTATTCGGTTCTCTTACAGACATAATCCTACCAAATCCTAATTAGAAAGATCCTAACATCCACTAAGAAAGGCAAGCAGTCTTTTCTTTTAAGCTTGATTTGTCCTTGAATATATTAAATATTAATAGACTTCAGCTTTTCATCTCTATCTCCTCTGAATTTCTCTAAATCATGTTGCCGAAAAGTTTATATAGATAATATTTAAATATTCACTTAGATATCCTCTTTATCGTTGCTGAAGGAGCGCCTTTGGCGGGTGTCCCTGACTTCCTCAACTACGGGCGCTCGAGCGTCATTTTTTTCCTTTTTTAGTTTTGCCGAATTGAACTTCACGGTGAATATTTTTTGTCTGTGTGAGAGACCATTATACCAGTCTGGCCTTTAAAAGTGATGTGGTTTTAAAATTGTACAAGTTGTAGGTTGTATGTATTCGCATCAGAAATGCTCCTCGTTGGCCGCCCAGGGCTCCTGCTCTCACACGGTCCAAACTTTCATGGCTCAAAACAGCAACAAGTCATGTAACCTCTGAAATTGCAAAGGCACTGAATAACCATCTATTATTCACTCCTTTCAGAAATTTGGAAAACAAAAGAGAAAAAAACTTCCTCAACCTGGCATTCGGTGGTAATACTGGAACCTACTAATTTTAACGACCAACTGTTACCTGACTAATCTAATTAAACATGAGAAAGATATGAGGAGTAAAACAAGTCTAAATACATGTTCTAAATTAGACCAAATGTCATTTATATTTGAAACCATGCATACGCTAACTGCATGCAAACAACAGTTAAAACAATGTAAGTAAATAGGTATAAGTGAATAAGTATAATGCAGGGAAAGAAAACTACGCTGTGCATGGATAAATATAAAAATTAAAAAAAAAAAAATACAGCTCCTCGGAGGAGTGTAATCTACAAAATAGTGGAGGCCATGGTTGAAATAGATTTTTTAACCCCATTAACCTGAAAGGGGGTGTAATCTGGAGCTGGGGTAGACTCCGACTAGAGAGACCTTAGGTCAACAAGCCTCTTATTAAAAAAAATTTTTTTTCGCAGTCGGTGGCAAAATAAGCGCTCGGCATTTATAGTATGTTCCATCTCGAAAATGGAAACCTCTCTTAACACTGTAAAACAAAAAAAAATCGCTAAATTAAAACCCCGCGAATATGATGTCAACCGCAGTGAATATGCCAAATACTGACTGGTTCTGATGCTTTGCTCGTTAAATGTTGCACTAATACAAATGGCAGGTTGTGTCGAATCCATTTTAAGTGATCAGTTCCAAATTTCCATATACCAGTTTCTTCACCACGCTGATAGTTTTCAGATAATCATCTGCGTTCAAACTAATCGTTTTATTTTTTTTCATACAGCGTGAGATTAGATAATCATAATACTGCAATGAGTAGTTATGATGAGATAAGTTGAAAGAGTAAAATGAAGATAAAGCCATGTATTCATCAAGCAAACAAAATGTGCACTTCAGTATTATTAAAAAATCAGTATTATTTAAAATCTGATAATATCTTTTTTAATCACATAGTTTCCAAATTGACATTATACATGTATTCAAGTTATGTATAGGACGATTATGTGTAACTTTAACATTGTTAGTTTCTCAGGTGAGCTGTGCTGTAAAACATTCGCCGCTCCTTTCACCAATGAATGGCCCGGACCTCGGCAGGAACAAAAGAAATTCTTTAACATAATTGGCCAACTCTTAAATGTTTGTTTCTTTTAAATAATTGTTAAAGAGTCCAATAGATTGTGCTAATCATGTTTATACAGTATGTTTTCTTCATATATAATAAAACCCGCCCAAAGACCACCCAGCTATCCCAGCCACTGATTTCCGTCCTGCCAGAGCATTTTTGATCACGTAAACTTCTAACACGACCACTCTCCTAACATATTGGCGTTTCTTTTCTGCAGGTGAAGAAATTCGGAATTTACAGTATAAAATATTAAATATACCTAATCAGCACCTTTTATATATGTAATTTTTGGAAAACTATATAATACTCTCGTTGCCTTTTCGCTCACGAGGGTTTCAAATTCGCAATATTCGCGAAAGAGGATTTAAAAACTTTCGTAAATAAGAGGTCCCATCGTGGAAGCAAGCCGAAAAGTAAAAAATTGATATTTGTAGAGAAATAATAGTAGGTGTTTATTGTTCAAAGATTCCTGCTATAAATATTATACGATCGTACAAGTTAAATGCCATTAAGGAACGATAATTTCAACTTATTTGATGTTCCTTGGAGTCCCCGCCAATTATTTAAATTTGCGTACATATTATTTAACATAAAACTGAAAAGTGGAAATCACGAAGTTGTAACTCCGCGAATATGAAGTCAACCACAGTAGCTTTCATGTATATTCATAACAAAACAACTTAAGTACAAACAAAATTAAATAATTACTAATACAATAAAAGTAATAAATCCAGAAAATATAAGAATATAAATTAGATTATATCAAGTGTTCACACTAGATGGCACTGGTAGGTAACAGGGTTCTTTTTCTATATCTACACTATACATCTTAAACTTCATTTCTTTAATCTGTCTTTTCATACATCTGTCACTGTGAATGTTAGGCGTAGTATGCAAGGACAAGCAGACAAACTGCCGCACCCTCGGAAAACTGCCGACAATCGTGTGGGTTCTGTTGAGGAGCTAGACTCCTACAACTTTTCATTGTCATTTTCCCAGGAGATATAATTCCTATGTATTTCATAAATTCTTTTTTTTAATTTGATTTTTTAAGTGCTTTCCTTTTTTAGAATGATATATATAAATCGATCAGTTATTAACAAACCATGACCCACTCGATATGACGATTTCCTATGATGGATATATCATTGTTGCATACGAGTTATATTGGCCCGGTGCATCTGTATAAAACCTTTTAGGTGACCAGGGATCCAGGGAAGAAGCACCGGAAAGGCTGAGCTACCAAGGATTCCTTTTCTGAGACATACTTAATTAAGTGTCTAACTAAAGTGCTCTCCCAGCTAATTTCATGTAAAATATTATAGGGGGCTTTTTATGGTTGATAGCAGCATGGTCATTTAATGAATATCTGATAAACTTTTTTTTATTATCGCTTTCATATAAAGAAAATTGTTGTAAATAGAAGTAAACGTAAAATGCCATTGTATTAAAACGGGTATCAGGCTGTTTTCCTGACTATAATTTAAAGACATTTAAACATCTTCATTGTTTGAAGTAATAAAATATTCTGCTGTAACAAAATTATTCTTTTTATAACTATGATTATATATTCTACTTGCAGGATAACAATAAATGCTACCATTGTTTGTCGACAAAGGGCAGCACATGAAGCTGTTTGACGCAAGTGCTGGATGCTGATGTATTTCAGAGACTTTTCAAAATTACATTTTTATGTATTTTAATTAACACTTTGCATTTCGTCAACATTGTTAATATGTAAAGATATATACCTAGTTAATCAGAGCTCGACATAAAGGGTTTACCTGGTGCCTAGGGCAAGTAGAAATTACAGGAAACATGGGCTCTTACTTGCCACTGGCAAGTGTGTCCAAAATAAATCTTCACCTCAAGACCTAAAGTCTCAATTATTATAACGTTGATCAATTTCCTTTTCAGGAGAAATAAAATGACAATGTAATATCTCTATCCTTAATTACCTGAATGGTTATCGGTACAAATGCAAAAGAGATCTATTATAAACATTTAAACATTTAAACATTTATATTGTTGCAAAATAATCAATGACATGTGGGTCAAATTTCGACATGTGGATCACATTGTTGCGGGCGTTGCGCTGATCACTTAATTTTGTGGGAAAAGTACAAATCATGTAGGCCAAGTAAAAGCTAGTTGTCACAAGCCCTGCTCGGCAAGTACTTTCAGTAGTTAATGTCCTCCTTATTAAGTTTTCCCACAAAATTTATCCGTAGACGGAATCAGACAATTCAAGCATCTCATTTCTAACTTTTTTAAGAATTTAAAATCTAACACAACCAATCAATTTAAAATGCTAAAAGGGAAAGAAATTTTGTTTCTTCTTATATTGATTGAAACAAGTCATTTACTGGAAATAAATGAATGATGCAACTGGAATAAATTTGTTTACACAATGATATCATAGTTCTTGTTTTGTGTTTGTGTGCACTATAATATCAAAACACCCACAAATCTTCAGTCTTATGATTTTACCGTGTTTAGTTTTCTTTGTCACGATTATTCGCATTAGTTTCAAAAGAACAGCTTATTTTAAGCGTCAGTGCAAGGACGTCAGTACGTCTTGCAGACTGCCTTGAGTGTATTATTACATCTGTGGTACTACAACAAGTTGACCGACATAGTTGACATCTAGTTCGCTGGTAATCGCGTGGTGTCAGCACACTCAGGAAAGCAACCGAAAAGGAAACCAATGACCCCTAACGACCTTGCATTCACCAAGCGACCTAAGAGAAACTAAAAATCATATTAAGTATGAATGTCAGAATATATTTCCTAAATAGCCCTGTTCATTGGTCGATTTTTGAATACATTATTTGCGAGAAAAGATGACGTGTTTGACGAATTCGCAAAATAAGAGACATTTTCTAATGAATACATGCACTCGATGCCTGTAATTGCCGAGGGATCACTAGGTAAGGTTCCATATCCCAAAACCTCCTCCAAAAACATCCCCACGGGTACCCACAAGTGAGCTATTAACATAAATAAATAGACCACATAGCTTAAATATTATGTCAGTGAAAATAATAAATATTTGCGCAGTCCTATCACCTATATCTATTACTCTGATCAAAGTGCAGTTTTTAAAAATAAGCCGTTTTTTAGATCTAGCGTTAATGTATTTGAAAAAATCAACTATATCGGCGGTCCAGCGCAAAAAATAGGAAAAGGGAGAGAAAAGAATAAAAGGAAAAATAGTTTCAATCGACGGTTTTGTACTCGGGGAATGAAGGAAGTCCAACCGCAAAAAAAGTATATGAAAATAAAGGTCGTTCACTATATAGCCGATCCCCATTATAGCTCAGTTGCGGTTTACCTTTCATGCTAATTAAGCCAAACCTGAAAGGATATTTAGACACCAGGCACAATTAGAAGTAAGTCGAATAATTCAGGAAGGCCCATAGCTTAGCAATAATAGGGTAAGTAAAAAAAAATAGTGGTGGCTCGAAAATAAGATTATGGATTAAGATAAATATCAGTTACAAGTTTCTCATTAGTATCTATTATTCTGAATAAATGTTCATGAGAAAATAATTTTAACTCAAATATATATTTACATAAAATAATCTCACCATCTACCATTCCTTCCATCTTCAATTCACCATCTACTCTTCGGTATCATAGGGAGGCTCAACTGCAAACAATAACCACCGACGCTCGATTAGTTTTGAGGTATGGATAAATGTCGTGTCTGTCATAACAACCAGACACCGCAAGCCTGTCAAATAGTGCTGCATAAGCTGCAAGTAAGGTTGTGTTTGGCGCTCCGACCAAGGTTTGTTTATACGGTTGGCTACGACCAAAGGCGTGTTGGCGCTACGGTTTTCGGTTGTGGTTGAACCAGTGGTCGGAGTAAGCTGAACTGATAACGGTTCTTTGTTCTATATTTCCTCCATTAAGCATATAAAGCACCTGTACAAGTTCATCAGGTTCCTGGTCCTCTGTATCTGGGAAGTGACGCGGGAACAAGCACAAGTGTAATTTGGCACAGTACAGACGGGTCGAAACGCTGTCACTTCAGAGTCTTTTGCCTTAAAAAAACATAAAAAAACTACAACAAACTTAAAGGGGAAAAACAGAAAACCATTTCTCGTAGGTCTTAAAATCGGTTTAACAACTTATTTTCATTTATGAACACCCGCACTTTTTAATGAACCCTAAAATATTGACACGGATGTATACAACTGAAGAAGTGTTTATGACCAAGTAGCGTTTAAGTGCAATCTAGCAACCAGCTTAGGTTCACAACTTAGCATCCTAGCACCTGCCCACAACGTAAGCGGCTGCTTTTCTTTCATATTTCACGACATCATTTTATATTTAATGACATAAAAGTGAGGTAGAACATAACAGAATGGAGCATGTATGAATCATCTCATTTTGAATTGCCTCAGCAAGTCAATTTTGGTTAGCTGTCTACAATTTTACGCTTAAAAGTTCTGAACAGTACACTGCAATACACTTTTTTATTGTTATTTTAAACACTACATTGCACACGACAAGTGAATAAAGGTAATATGTGATATGGTAATGTGATATACTCCTGTAGCATATGTATGTATATGCATATTTATATACACATCTACAAAGTGTACATACTACATAGACCCTGCTTTGACCCGGCGTCTAAACAAGATTGGCTTCTATTTAAGGCCTGCGTTTATTAAAAAATACAGTATCAGTCTCATCAGAAAAAAAAAACCATGTCGAAACAATAAAGCCGCCTATCACTGTACCTCGGGACACAATTGAAAACATCGCCGCTACACGGATATTGTTAACGAAATACCTTAGATGCCATAGGTATATGGGACACGTGCAATCAACTCAATCCGCACTATAATAATAATTTTGGAATCGAAGCGAGACATTGTGCAGTTGTCTACAAGAACCTGTCAGTACGAGCCTCTCAAAACCGTGTACCTCGGATTTTCGTATGGCTGTGCCATTTATTTATTTACTCATGCAGTTGGTAACATTGTTTCCCGCTGAACGTCGGGTGGCTCTTCCATCAACTATGCACCACGTACATCGGGTAACGTTGTTTCCAGCGAAATACGGGGTGTTGATACTTATAACGACACAGCGTAACTTTCCTCCCGTCTTTTAACTGATTCAACTTGACACAACATATTCAAGTATTTCAGACCTGTTATAAACTGAACACGGGGCGGCTTCCATTAATTGTACAACGTATACAACTGGTAATATTGGTTCCATCGAAATACGGGGGTTGGTACGTATAACCACACTGCGTAGTTGGTTTTCATGACATTTTTATTCCAACTTTTAACTGATTCAGCTTGACACAGGGCATTCAAGCGTTTCCGACCTGGTATATATGCTGGAATAGGACTTTTACTGCCCGGAATATTCCACTAAATGTACAGTTGTCGACAAAAGTAATTACTATTTATAACTTTTAAGAATTTCTCAGAAGCATGGTTTTGGTTACATTGGCGACGCATTTATGAGCGCTTCAAGAATGAAAGCAAGGAGCGTAATTTGGCTTGACCGTAGCTTCAAATTGTACCGCTTAACACCATCATTTGGTGTGTTCATGCTACACAAATAATATGTGCCCTAATTTAATATCAAAACAAACACAATCTGGCGACAAACATGGAAACTAATTTAACACCCCATGTCTATATATGTGGATATAATAAAGGTCAGCGTTTATTATTTTTTTAGACATTGTTTTGCCCTGGCGACTAAATAAGGCAGGCGACTATTGAAGGCCCGGCGTCTGATCAAGGAAACACGGTAAGCGCAGTAATGATAGAAAGTAAATGAATAGAATGATAAAGTACTACAACAGTTAGATGAGAGTCTTGAATGCTAAAACGGGTTGTACGTGTTTTATGAGACTCCAAGTTCAAATAGACAATATTTAAACATATATGCACCCGTAATAAATTTATATATATATATATATATATATATATATATATATATATATATATATAAATTTATATACTAAATCCACATTATTTTAATCAAATCATAAGCGCAGTAAATGTTTATAGAAAATAAATGGAATGACAGTATTACAGTAGTTAGATAAGAGTTAAAATATGAGTATAATCAAAAATAGAAACAAAATTATAACATGATAATCTTCATATATCGCCTATGCATATAACACCTCTCCAGAAGATTTTATTTTTCCTCAAGATTGTTATGTCCTCCGCCATAAAGGAAATCGTTCATCACTATACACGAATGTGTGCGTTTGTGTGTTCACAGATTACCGCACGCAATCATGAACTGGATATCATGCTATTTACAGGGCAACTCGGGAATGGGCCAATGAAGAATCCGGCACATGATCCTTTAAGTAATATTCACAAATGCAAAGTCATTTATACACGAAGTTACCTGGGAATATGGACCGAAGGAGTTGATGCAAATACGGTATAGGATGCTCATGGCGGACCTTGCATTTCTTAGAATACAGAGTTCTAGTTTTTTAATACTTTTTTTTACAATTTACTAGCAATCGATTCCATAGCTTAGCTGAGAGATATCAAATTGAATGTCCTGCTCTGAACAGTCGGTATGATCAGATTTCAACCCTTCTGTCTGGTGCAGAATTTATCATTATTTATTAAAAATAGCCAGTCTTCAACATAAGATGTTGATAGGCCATATAATACTTTGAAAGTCTTAATGTTAATACGTCTGTCCATGGATATCACAATTTGCCAAACAAGCCTTTTTCAGAAACTGAATTTAGTCGCCATTATAATCATTTTTACGGAACCTAAATAGTTCCTTGAAAGCAGGAATAGGCCTAGGTGGGGCTTTAGGAAGATTCTGATTGGGCTTGCCAACCATCTGGCATGTGTGGCATGATTTAAGGTATTGTACAACATCTGTCCTGAGATTAGGCCAATAGAAGTGTGTACCAGCTTTCTGATAAGTTTTTTTATACCTAAATGGCCAGACAAAGGAGCCTCATGTGTCATCCTTAGAATTTCATTGCGATAGCTTTTGGGCACCACTATTTGATGTTTGATGGCCGACTCATCATCACCGCATACAACAGGTGGTCCCATTTACGCATAAGCACTTCATTTTTAACATAGAAACAAACTGAGTTTTGTGACAGTTCATCTTTAGAAACTACCCTGGGAAACAAACATGAAATATCAGGGTCCTAATGCTGTTTCGCGATAAGTTCTGACTTTGAAAATGCTGCATTCTGTATGGGCGAGTCGTTGGACGAGTCACTAGTGACTCCCAGAGTGTTTTTATCTGGACCATTATCCTCATGTGTGTAGTTCTTGTCTATAGATCTAGTTACAGCACATGAAGGATACAAACCAGGAATTTCCTGACTTTCCGGATCAGTGTCCTGATCAAGTGACGGCTTTTCTGTCACTATTGGTACAGGCTGTAATTTGTTACCTGCAACATCATTGCCTAGTAGCAACTGAATTCCCTTAAAGTAATATTTCCAGAAATCAAATTTGACTTTAAATGTACACTGTGAACTGAAGTGTGCTAGTCTGAAAACACCCATTAACAAGTACATGAGCATCAGGAAAAGACCTATTAGAAAATGGCAAAGTGTTTCGTAACATGAGAGTTTGTCCTGAACCAGTGTCCCTCAAAATTCTAATAGAGGTAGGAGCTGAAAAGCTGAAAGTGGTACAAAACCATCATGTATAATTGCCTCGCATAACTCCATTTCAGAGTAAGGAGAGAAATCTACTACCTCAATTTTATCAAACCAAGAACTGACAATGACAATGTAAGTAATAAAATCTGTTTCAGAGTCAAATAAGTAATCTAAATCCTTATTACAATCAAACTCCTTATGGGAGTCAA
This sequence comes from Sipunculus nudus, assembly GCA_026874595.1. NCBI lineage: Eukaryota > Metazoa > Annelida > Sipuncula > Golfingiida > Sipunculidae > Sipunculus > Sipunculus nudus. The sequence goes on from CM049318.1 coordinate 35,558,262, forward strand.
CAGAGTAATTTTCATCAGCAGACACAAACTTCTGCTTGTCATAAGAGGACCTGGCCTCATGTGAAATACTCTCACAAGAGTCATAAAAGTACTTAGCCTTATTTAGAGGATACTCCTTGCAGGAGTCTTGAAAGGACCTAGCCTTATTAAATTCCTCACAGGATTTAAACAAGGTTTATACCCCGCAAGCTACGGATTCTTCTTTAGAAAGCGGCACGTTTGCTTCCGTAGCAACACTCTCTTTTTTAGAGGAGTTGTACTCCTTATTTACATGAATTGAGCTTGGCTCTTGTATTATGCAATGCATAGATTTTTAAACAAAACCAGAAGGTTTGCTTTTTAATTTATTTGCAAGTTCCCTGCAGTCAGATATTAGATGACCTTCCTTTCTGCAGTAATTATAGATCATCTTTGAAAATGAGTGGTCTTTATTTGACTCAGACACAGTGAAGGTGGACTGAAGGGTAGCAATGGACTTTGCTGAACTATCAGGACTACTAGTAGTTGGTGACTGCGCCTAAACTTCTTTTGACTATACTGATTTACATTTTTGTTTGTGAATGACTTGTTTTATTTTCTAGTAAAGGACATTTTGTGTGTGAATGAATAATCATCAGCTAATGGAACTGCAATGTCAAGTGTTCCAGGATTTTTTTCATCAAGAAAAGTTTTAACATCTGCGTTAATGAAGCGCGTCTTCAAGCAAAATCAACTGGTGCAAATTGTCATAATCTTTCATTACATTTTAAGAACTACAACAGCGATCAAACAACTGCTCTTTAGTCCTAGCATATTCTGCGTAGGTCTGATCTTTGCGCCTTTCCCAATTTTTCAATCTCTGGCGGTAAGCCTCCCCGTACCAAAGTCCAGCATATGCTGCTTTTGGAGCAGCTGCTGTATTTTTGCTGTGATTGTACTCCAATTATTCTGACCAGGGGAGCAGCAAATCAGCAGATGTTAATACCTTCTGGTCCATTCTGCTCTATCTCTGCTGCAAGAATCAGCAGTTTTTAGCATATGCTCTATTACTGCTCCATCTCAGTATATTTGCAGCAGATATACTAAAAATCTGCTCTCCTGAAATAACCGTCAAGGCAGACGCAACAATTTCTCCTGTATCTCTGCTGCCTCAAGTTGTACAAGAATGGACCAGAGAGCAGATTTGCAGCAGATGCTCACACACTGCTGCTTTGAGACAGTGCCCTCAGCGGCATATAATATTTTCTTAAGTTTGGAGAGCAGATCTGGAGCAAATACTGATTCACTGCTGTTTTTAAATGGACATTCTACTGTGCAGTTAAATGTAATTCTTTACAAGTGGGGACAGCATATTTAGAGCATACCAGTACGCTGAAGGTTTGCTGAAATAAACCATATTAATTACTTAGCCCCTTCCCCCTCCCCTAAGTCCCGACCACCTTTTTTCTAAATACCTTATTTTACTATTTTAGTAAAAATAATGGCCGCTTTTAAACGTCAATCAGGGCTTAAATTATTTATTATATTGGCTGATACTGTCACAGGGACACAATCATCAGACCTTTCCCTCGATTGCTGAATAAAGATTAAGTTCGAGATTGAAAATATTATCTTTACAGTTTGAGTTAGGCATTTTTCGGCAGATAAAATAGAATGGAGATCCAGTAGGCTATTCCAGTGTAATTGTGCGCACTGTATTTCTCGGACTTCTCATAGAAAGAAGATCCAGTGTAATTGTGCTGTGTAGAGGGGTCCACTGTTGCCCCGGTTAACACATTGTATCAAATGCCACATCAACTGGCGTATTGGGATGCATGATACACAGAAACACTGCCCGACCTCGAACTTGACTGACCTATAAACCGTGGTCCATGCTGTTTGAAACACTGAAAGCACAAAGCTGGTACCGGTAAGAGGAAAGGAGGACATATTGTCAACGAAGGCACACAAAGATGTAAGTTCTCCACTTCCTTAGCATGTCTGATAGTATCGAATTTAGGCAGTTCTGTGATTGTAACTACTTAATTTCTAATGGGCTGGTTAACAGGTTCTGGAGATCTGTAAAATAGAAAATCAGCGGAGTTGCTGCACTCTGATGGTCTGCCTATAGGCGCTTCTCCTGTGCATGCTCAAGTAGGACATTTTGAAATTGGGGAGGGTGTTGGGGGACAGATTATAGCGTTAATTAGAGAAAAGGGCCACTGGCTTGAGTTCCAAACATCTGAATTTTACAATCTCCGGATTAAAGAACAATTCTTCATTTCTGCTTGCAAGGCGCTAAAAACCTGGATTAGGCTTAGGGCCAGACATTTAAAAGTTCGCAGTCATGCTTTTAATGCTCTACTCATGAGTTTATGGGCACAAAGTTGTTCAGAGCAAAATGTAAAATTGGCAATTAAGGCAATATTTTATTCTGAATTTGTGTCCACCTACAAACAAGAAGGAAAATAATATTCTGTTTAAACAATTCTTTTGTGTATAATACCGACCTCTCCCATTTTCGAAATTTCTCACCAATGTTTATTTTTCAATGTTATAAAAAAAATCGAATTTTTTATTCAAATTCAGTTTTTTATTTAAATCGATTTTTTTTAATTTAAAAATTATGGTCATACTTTACAAAACGTAAACCATATTTAGACTGCTTTTAGACTAATGAGAGTGGTCGAGCACACTTTTGAACATTGTGTATCGTAAAATTTGACAGAATATTCCACTAAAGAAAGGATTTTAGCTCAACTGACTAAATGTCATCTGAGCTATAGTCATGGTCCTTTGTCCGTTGTCCATCTTGCCGCCAGGCCGTAACAGGGCATGTTTTGAAACCACTGGACCTACGAATCCAAATATTGCATACAGGAAAATTCCCCAAAATCTCCTACCATACCAAAACTGGGTCACAAAGCCTTTGTTCCCCAAAGACATTAAGGAAAAACCTCAATTTTTCATTAAAAACTCATCAACACCACTGATATTTTTTATCAGTTTTAATAAACATATTCTTCTATACATTTGCTATGTACATACCAGAAATTAGGTCAGTAAATTTTTGATGTTATGGGCCCAAAATAATGCACTTTGTGAAAAATTATTTTAAAATATATTTACCCATTAAACATAAGAATTGCCGGAGCTAGAGACTTTTTTCTAGTGATGTAACTTTATTTAATCAAGATTCCACTCACTGATAGTTTGAACTGCTGTTTTTGTCATTTTTGTTTTCCTTTCAGGTTTTCGTCTTATGCATGACGGTGGAACACCTGGCTGGGAGAATGAAAAATGTTATGATGTAGATCCTCATCTACCCAGGGGCAAGAAAAAGAATAAACTTATATTTACTGTATATAATTTATAAAATTCTGTTACACATTGAAAGGTATGTGTTTTTCATTTTTTTTTTAAATTGGTGTAAAAGAGAATGCTGCTGAGTGGACCCTAATACAAAAACACTATTAGGAAGATTGAGAGCGCAATGTAATGTGAACATCTATAAACATGAGTCTGCTGCAAGGGAGCACTGCTCCAGGGGAACAGAACACACAGTTCTGCTCTAGAAAAGCACTGCTCCAGGACAGCACAGATTACTGCTCCAAGAGAGCACTGCTGTTGGAGAGCACTGCTCAAGCAGAGCACATATCTGCTCCAGCAGAGCATACTGCTCAGGTTCTGCTGGAGAACTGCTCAATATCTGCTTCTGATATGCAAATAGGCCTGCTCCATGGGAGCACTAATTTAAATAATTGGAACTGCTCAATTTGTGCTGAAACCGCTGCTCAAAATCTGCTGCACAATACATGGTATATACATGGGAAGTGTGGAGCAGCATATAATCCATAGGTCTTGGAGCACATATACAGCATATGCTGTAACTGTGCTGAAAAACTGCTTCGTATATGCTGCAAAACTGCTGAATTTTGGTAGGGGTCCGGAACTAACTCATGACCTGTTAAGATTAACTGTTTAACCTGGTCATAGTCAGCTGCGGCTTCTACTGAAAGCTCTGTATAAATTTCTCTGGCCTTGCAAGTCAATACACTTCGTCATAGCCTAGTCCAATTTTCTTTAGGCCATTTTAAATTTTCAGCTACCTTCTGAAAGTGTAAAAAATATTTATCAACCTCTTTTTCTTGAAAAGGTGGGACAAGTCTTATGTGTTTAGTAACGTCAAAACTGTGAGTTGAATTAAGAGTTTAAGAATTTCTAGTCGTTTTAACTCAATTTCTTTTTTCTTTTTATGGTCGTCTTTCTCTTTCTAACCTTCCATGTTCTTCCCTCTCAAGCTGTTTTAAAACCAGCTCATGTTACATTTCTAACTTATTTTTATTCTAACTGCATAGCAAGACTCTCATTTTTGTTATGTTTCATCTTCACTCTCTTCAATTAAACCCTTTCTAAATAGATCTTGCATGATTTAAGCAATGATATCAGGCTTTCTTAAAGCTTTTTTCACACCTAGCCGAAAGTGTTGTCCCAAACTCAACAATTGATCTTTTTTCAACTGTTCAAGTTGATCAGGGTCAAGATCTTCAAAAAATGCCTCAGGTTTGAAATTTGCCACGTTAAGATATTAAAACAATAACAAAAAACCACTGAGATAAATCTTGTAAACAATGAATTGTAAACAATGTGTCTAGGTCAAGGCCTAATAAATTGTCAAAACTATTAAGCCTTCCAGACAAGCCCACAGTTTAATGCAACGGATCCTAATAAAAACAGATCGCGTAATCGTGAAGAGCATAAATTTTGTTACAGAGATAAAAAAATCAGATTCCACAACACTAGGTAGCGTGAAATGTCTAGCAGAATGAATAAAGTAGTCAGTGTTTTTTTTTAACAAATAAGTATAATTTCTTTCTTAGAACAATCCTAACATTACAATACACTAAATCAATACAATTACACAGTATAACAATAATAAAAATGTACATCACCAGAGTTTCCGAATCCTAGGCTTTGATTTTAGGATACCACCACTGTCACAGCTCAACAAGAGTCGTCCTTTAATACATATAATCCACGTAAACAGTCCAAATAAATCTTCCCCGAGAACAGTCTAATTTAATCACGAAAACAATCTGTTGTAATCCAAAAGTGAAGTTCTGGAAATAATCCCAAAGGCAAACTGAAGACAATCCGTACATAAAGTCTGTATAAAGTCCGTAGAGGACCTGAAAGTTCTGCAGTTTTCGGTAATGTTCCAAAACCACTGACGAGAAAGTCACACTCTTCCATGTCCGCTGGTACTTTTTTCTCTGCCGACTCAAAACACAGCTCCTATTTATAGCTTTTTCACCCGAAGCCCAGATACTTCCAGAAGCGACCCCCATTGCAGGAGACGGACTGACTGTGCAGTTAAAAGTAAACTTTTTTTAGATGCCAAATTATTTGTGACTGGAAAAGTATTTGATCTATTACACGTGTGATATTCACTCAAAACAAAAAGTGCAATGCCCAATCGACAAAAATATTACACTTTAAGTAGGTGAGCTTATATTCAAGGCGCAGAATACTGAAGACAAAATAAGGAGACTCGCTCCTTTGAATCAATACACAAATGAAAATAGCAGCATCGTGCCACGCCAGCCGTTTACATATTTGTTTACTCTCTAGCAACATTCAGCACGCGTAAGGAGCTTTTATAAAAAAACGTATTGGTTATTACTTCATTCTTCATGAATGTCTGTTTAATTTCTGTACAAATTATAAGACATATGTTATGAATTTGCCCAGGCCGTACACGCTGTATCCGATCGTAATTATCACCAAGTTCATTTTGTTTATGCTAGATCTCAAACACGGCTAATGTTTAAAAACTGTCCTTTGGTCAGAGAAATAGATATATGTGATAGATTTGCGCCAAATATTTATCATATTTATTATTTATATTGACGTAATATTAAGCTATGTACATGGTCTATTTGTTACCTGTGATTAGCGCACAATCGGGAACCCTTGGGGATGTTTTGGGAGGAAGACTGGGGATACGGAACCTTACTTAGTGGTACCTCGAGAATTACAGGCATCGAGTGCATGAATCCATTAGAAAATATCTCCTTTTTAGCGAATTCATCAAACACGTCATCTGTTCTCGCGCATAATGTATCCAAAACTTGATCAATGAACAGGCGCATTTATTCTATCATTTATACTTAAGATTAATGGGCAAATCTTGATTTTTTTAGTTCCCCTTAGATTGCTTGGGGGCAGTACCGTCGTTGGGGGTTCCATTGGTTTCACTTCCGGTTGCTACCCTGACGATAGTGCTGCCACCAAGCGAACATCAGCGAACTGGATTTCCTTGTTTCCCACATAATTCAGCCATGGCTATATCGGTCGACTTAGGTATCACACATGTAATAAATCACTCACTGTGGGCTGTAAGACGTATTGACGTCTACGATTGGGCATGAACAATTCAAACAAAACAAGTGCCTCAGTACGCACATATATTGAATTGCTATGATATCCTACGTAATTCCAGCTCCTTGTAGATTGTCCTTCACATATCCCGTGAGTATCGTATACAATATATTTTATACAGTAAAACGATAATCTTGTTATCGGTTTGTGTAAGCAGTCCCACTTGCACTGACGTTTAAAATGAGCTGTTCCTTTGAAACCAATGCGAGAAATCGTGACAAAGGAAACTAAAATGGTAAATTACATTTTTTTGTATGTGGATATTGTAGTACATTCAGGAAAAACACAAGAGTACTATGAAAACATTCTGTAAACAACTTTATTCAAGTTGCATAATTCGTTTGTTTCCGGGAAATAACTAATACCATCAACATAAGAAAAAAAATGTGATTTCAATTTTAGCATTTCAAATTGATCGGTTGTGTTAGATTTTAAATTCATATAAAGATACAAATGAGATGCGTGGATTGTATTATACCGTAAACGGACTAAGATTGTGGGAAAATGATAAATAATAACCTAATTAGGGCTCAACATTAAATACTGAAAGTACTTGCTAAGCAGGGCTTGTGACAACTAGTTTTCACACTGCCTACGTGATATTTTACTTTAAACACAAAATATAATTGATCAGCGCAACGCCCACTAAAATCTGATGCACATTGTAAAATTTGAGTCACATGTCATTTATTATTTTGCAACAATATCAATGTTAAAATGTTTGTTTGTTAAAAATAGTTCTCTTTTTCATTTGCACAGAAAAACATGCAAGTAATTTAAGGTAGAGGTATTTCAATGTCATTTTACTTTTCCTAAAAAGGAAAATGGCTAACATTATATTAGTTGACATTGAGGTCTTCGGTTGAAGACTTATGTTGGACACACTTGGCAGTGGCAAGTTAGAGTCCACGTTTGGTTGACCTTCCAACGTTTCCTGGACCTTTTACTTGCCCTTGACAAGCGGTTAACCTTTTATGCCGAGCCCTGATTAATGAAGTATTTATCTTTAAAAACCAACAATGTAAACGAAATGCAAAGTGTAAATTTAAATACATCAAAATGTAATTTTGAAAAGTCTATAAAATACACCAGTATCCAGCACTAGCGTCAAACAGCTTCATGTGTCGCTATCTGTATGCAAATAAGTGTACCATCTGGGGACGTTATCCTGCAAGTAAAATATATTATCATATTTATAAAAAGAATAATCTTATATTGATATTTTAGCGGAATATTACCTCAAACGATGGGGATGGTTAGACGTCTGTAAATGATAGTCGGGAGAACAGCCTGATACCCCTTTTCAATACAATGGCATCTTAAGTCTATTTTACCCAATTTTCTTTAAATTTAGGTAAAAACAAAACACTGAGTGAATTATTAGTCTAACAGGGGGAGCTTTTATGAAAGGCGGTCAAAATCTGTTCCAACGATGTAAACAAATAGGCGTATGGAACAGCCATGCAGAAGAAAAAAAAAGCTTGTTAAAAATGAGCATATCTATATAACATTCTTATTTGAGAATTAAATCGATACGACAAATACGACATATAATATCAGTGGTTAACTGGAAACAAGTGGTTCGTCGGGGTGATATATGTTTGTTTTTAACCCTGATCGGGGACTATCCTATTCATGTTGGTCAGAGATCAGCTCTATAGTCAGTAAAGGCTGGTCATAGGTCAATATGAACGCGACAATAAAAAATGTTTAACGGATATTTATTAAACGACCATGCTTGTTACCAACCATAAGAAGCCCTCTTTTGAAAATACATGAAATAAGCTTGGAGATTACTACAGTCAGACACTTAATTCACTATGTTTCAGAAAAGAAATCTACGGTAGCGCAGCTTGTGGACATTCCCGGAGCTCTTGCCCTGGATCCCTGGTCACCCAGCGGTCTGATACCGATGCACCGGGTCGATATAACTCGTATAAGAAACAATGATAGGCCAATCATAGGAAATCGTCATATCGAGTGGGTCATAGCTTGTATACGTATGATAACATGTCTGATTGATTAATAAGTACCACGTTATCTGGTTGTTACTAATTATAATTTGTTTAACATTAATGTAGTAAAAACCAATTAAGTAGTTTGTCAATATCTGATAGCTTTTTTGTGTATCATACTGAAAAAAGGAAAACACCTAAAATATCGACTCAAACAAGTTAAATTAAAAAAAAAATAAATGGATTTATGAAATTTAAAAGAATATTTTCGAGAAAAAATACTCTGCTTATTCACCAGTTGTAAAATCTGGCTCACCTCAAATGAACTCAACAGAACCCACACGATTGTCGGCAGTTTTCCGACATGTAGCTTAAGAGAACCGCATTGGTGCACATATTCTGCTGAACAAGGGTGCGACAGATTGTCTGCTTGTCCTGGCATACTACGCCTAACATTCACAGTGACAGATGTATGAAAAGACAGAAAAAGTAAGGGAGTGTAAAAAGGATAGTTTAGATACAGTAAAAGGAACCTCATTGCCAACCAGCGCCATCTAGTGTGGACACATGAAATATTTATACATCTCTTCTTATCTTTACTTGCTTTTTACTTTTATTTTTTAATATTGTATAAGTAATTTATTTACTAATATTAGTAATTTAGCTGTTATGTTAAGAATATACATGGAGGATAGTGTGGTTGACTGCATATTCGCGGGGTTACAGCTTTTTAGTTTTTATATGTATTAATATGTAAGCACATCTTGATAAATTGCCGTGGACCCCAAGGAACATCGAACGAGTTGAAATTATCGTTCATCAAAATTACCTTTATAACAACAATCTTTGAACATACATCACCTATTATTATTATATTCAATGTTAACCTTTTACCTATCTGCTTAGTTTTCACGATGGGACGTCTTATTTAGGAAGATTTAATTCTTGCGATAACACCTTTCGCGAATATCGCGAATTTGAAACCCTCGCGAACAAAAAAGACAACCACAGTGTTATATAGTTTTCCAAAAATTACACCAAGAGGGCGCTGATTAGGTATATGTTATACTTTTATACTGAATATCCCGAATGTCTTCACCTGCAGGTACGAAAAGCCAACATGTCTGGAGAGTGGTCGTGTTAGATGTTAAGGTGATAAAAAAGTAAGGGGCTGGGAAAGCTGGGCGGTCGTTTGGCGGGTTTTATTGTATGTGAAGAAAACATACAGTATTTACATCATTAACACAATTTATGAGACCTTTTAAACAATTATTTAAAAGAACAAACATCTGAGAGTCGGCCATTTATGTTAACAATTTATTTGTTCCTGCCGAGATCTGGGCCATTCGTTGGTATAAGAGGCCGCGTATGTTCTACAACATTGCTCACCTGAGAAGCTAACCATGTTATAGTTACACATCATCTTTCTACAAATAACCTTAATTCTTTCTACAAATAAACTTAATTTAATGTCAATTTTGAAGCAATGTAAATAACCAAATTTAATATCAGATCTTAAATAATGATGATATTTTAATAATACTGAAGTGCAAATTCAGTTTGCTTGAGGAAAACTGGGCTTAATCTATTTTTAACCGTTACAACGTGTCTCATCATAACTATTCGTTACAGTATTATGATTCTCTAATCTCACGCTGTTTAAAAAAAAATAGAACGATTTGTTCGGGTGCAGATGATTATCTAAAACTATAAGCGTGGTGAAGAAACTGGCATATGGTAATTTTGAACTGATCACCTATAATGGATTTACGATTCTGTAGGCCTCAAAATAGATTTACGATTCTGTAGGCATTTATATTGAGCTGGTACGTCTTACTTGAGTGGTGATTAGGTCTATACGGGGGAATGTATTTGTCGCACATGGTAGGTATTTTTAGAAAATATACTACGAAAGGTCTGGTTTATGTCAAGTGACAGCGTAATTGTAGGCCATGCAGCGTTGTCAAATGACTAATATATTTGCATCCTCATAGAGCCTTATACAGTGCGGTCCTCGATGAAAGATATAAAACAATATGATACTAATTAGTTAGGGGATAATTAGTAGATGAGGGAACTGAGGAAGAGTAAGGGTGTAAGTGCAATGATAAAGAAAGAAGTGAATACAGAATAAGCATTAAAAGCGTCACAACCTGCCTTTAATATTAGTGCAACATAAACGAGCAAAGCAGCAGCAGCCGTCTGAATATTGGCTTTATACTGAGGTTGATTTCATATCCGTGTTGTTTTTGTTATTTTACACTGTTTCGCGAGGTTCCCATTTCGAGATCTAACCTTACAAAAACCCTGCAAAGAGCAAATCTTAACAATGATTTTATTTTTTTTTCAATTCCCATATCACGAAGATCGCGAATTTGAAACCCTCGCAAAAAAACACAGTATTTTGCCATCTTGTGTTAGTTAGTCATATTTTTATAGTATTCACATAGTACTGTATTCATCCTTTCACGAAAAGTCGACTGAGGCCGATTTTGCATGTGACCAATGTTTAATTTGACCCCTTAAGTGTAAAATATGTTTTTTTAGATAATTTGTTGTAATGTGCAGACTGTTGTTTTTTTTATATTTTTCAAATGATTCTGTTTCTTAAATAATTTACAAGGTAAGCATTAATTATTATTTTTTAAAAAAAGATGCAACTGACTTTAGATGTCGAACGCTTGTTTTGCCGCCGACTGCGAAAAAATATTTCAATTTTTTTTTAGATTACACTCCTCCTTTTTCGTGTTTTAATTTCTATATTTATTCATGCACACGCGTAGTTTTGATATACTTGAGTTTATACAACAGTATAAATTTTGATTGTATGCAATGAGCGTCTGCATGGTTTCAATATAAATGACATTTTGTCTTATTTCTAACATGTATTAAGACTTTTTTTACTCCTGGGGTCTTTCCCATGTTAAATTAAATGAGTCACGTGACAGTTTGTCGTTAAGATTACATTTATAGTGAGGTTGCTAAACATAAAGAGTTGAATAAAGGAAACATTTTGTTACTTTCAGACGGGGAGAAAAATAATCAACCTGTTTTCATCCTGGCATTTGGTTCAACTTGCATATTTCATTGGTAGATTTCAGTACATCCAAAATATGAAACCAAATGCCAGGGTGGACACAGTTTTTTTTTCGTTGTTTTTTTTTTCATTTCTGAAAGAAGTTAATAATAGATGTTTACAAATTGTACTCAAACAAGTTTAGCAAAGATGACATGTTTTAGATCTGCCTCCTGAACCGATAAACATGTAATGATCGTCAGGCATATGTTTATTAATTTAGCAAAATCAACGAGGGTAGGGGGAAAGGGGTATTACTTTAAATCTCTGGAGGTTCAGAATTCATGCACGGGGGGTTATCTGAAATTGGGGTTGTTGGAAGTCTTTACATTTGAAACACTGAAAGGAAGCTTAGAATCATAGTTTATCATGGAAAATGTAGTCACAGATTGTACAAGAATGTTTATTATCTTACCCGAACTACAGACACCGCACGATTTCTTGCAGTTGTTTCTCATGAAAACTGCGTATCGAGCGTCCGCACAGAAGCCACCACTCGCCCACTGAGGACATGACGCTGTGTTATCAATACAATCTAAAAATAAGATACAGTGGACAATCTTTAATATGAACACACACCGACACTTCAGGATTTCCTGTAGTTGTTTTTCATAAAAACTGCGTAACGAGCGTCCGAACGGTTTCCAGCACTCACCCACAGAGGTGATGACGAAGTGGTGTCAACACAAGCTAAAATACAAGATAGAGTATATATTTATTTTTCTGGACACCTGTCGATACTGTAGTTCCACCACTCGCCCACCGACCTAGGACATAGCGCTGTGTTATCAAAACATTCTATAAACAAGATACAGTAGATATTTATTAATCTGGACATCTTTTGATTATCGTGTTGAAGTAACACCAATCGCCCACTATAGAGAAAATACTGTGTTAACAAAACAATATAAAACAAGATATATTAGATATTTCTTATTCTAAACATCCTTCGATCCTGGGGCTGTAGTGCCTAACAATCACCCATAGTGACTGGACACTGGACCCTGTGCTATCAATCCAATATACAAAACTGGATACAGTAAAGATTATAAATCGTAACACCGTGTCTTTAGTGCACAGGTCTCGCAAACTGGAAGCAGGATGCTGTGTTATGAACTCAAACTACAAAACATGATACAGTAGATATTTTGTATTATAAACATCTGTCGATACTGAGACCATGTATATAGTACACTTGTGATGTGTATAGTACATGTAATGACAGATGTTTATCAATTTACTCTACAAAACAGAAGATACAGAAGACACTCGTTAATATGAAGATTCCCCTATGATGTGAAGAAGTGCAGTACCGAATTAGCACAAGTCGATAAATTATCAGCTCAATCGACGAAACAAGATAGAGTCTCTAGAATACGGCTTAGTAATCCGTGAAAGTTTGTTGGTTCTACATTCAAACACGGCCTGGTAAATCGGGTCTTGATTATTTCATTTTCTCCAATTCACGTCTAAATGCATTGAAGCCAAAATTACCTCTACATGTAGTCCCTAAGAAGCAATTAGCCAACAAATATAAAAATAATTGACTTATACTAACAAGTTTGTTTGAGATTATGCTAACCATACGCAAAAATAAAGGACACCTGGCATAATGACTGGAGCAAAAGCATGCCCTACTCTTATTCATGACCCCCTGTTATGTAAATAGATTGGACCGCGTGACCTATATAGAAACAAATGAGGACACGATGGTTACAATAAAGACATAGACCTCCACTTCCAGTTCCGCCACCTCCAGTGCCTCCGCAATTACTGAGATCACACGACTTTTTGCAGTTTTGAACCATGAAAGTTTGGAACGTGTGAGAGCAGTAGCCCTGTGCGGCCCACGAGGAGCATGTCTGATGCGAATCCGTACAACCTAGAATTTGTACAATTTAAAACTATATCACCTGTTAAGTCCACATTGGTATAATGGTCTCTCACACAGACATAAAATATTTACCGTGAGGTTCAAATCGGCAAAGATAAAGAAGTAAAAAATGGCACTCGACCGCCCGTAGTTGAAGAAGTCGGTGACACCCGCTCAAAGCGCTCCTTCAGCAACGATAAAGATGATATCTAAGTGAATATTTTAATATTATCTATATTAATTATATAAATGATTAAATGATTAAGAGAAATTGAGAGGAGACAAAGATGAAAAGCTGAGGTCTACAAATATTCAATTAAATCAAGGCCACATCAATCTTACTAAACATGTCTGCTTGCTAAGAGGATGTGAGTCTCTTTCTACTTTGGATTTGGTAGGATTATGTCGGTAGGAGAAACGAATTTATGTTTCGCTATTGTATGCCTGTAGTCATTTGTTAAGAGTTGTATTGTGTTTTATCCTATTGTAACTGTTGACGGATTGTTCTATTATGCAAACTTTTTCAGTCGGCGTGTTTGTGCGTGTTCTCAGTTCTTATATTATCAGTTCTTACCTCCATTTCCGGTTCCGCCACCTCCAGTTCCTCCACTACAAAGGTTGCATGTTTTTTTGCAATTTGTTGTCATGAATTGTACGAACGATTGAGTGCAGTACCCTTGGGCACCCCAGGTGGAACACGATTGATGCAAATCCGTGCAACCTACAAGTTAAGGCAGCCTTTGAAATCCTATTATTATAATAGTCTCTCTGATGTTACTACTTTCATCCATGTTTTTAAGCAGTAGGTTAAACAATCTTGGGTTTCTCGAGAATGAATTATTTATTTAGTATTATAAAGGTGTTTAACTATCCATGCACAGTTGCATTTATTGTATAATGTCTCCTGTTTTCTCTGTACAGTATATCTGATGTAAATAATCAGGGCTTGAAGGTCGAGTCCCCTTTTGATCGCGGACTTTCATTATATGTCTGTTGGTAAAATATGTATTATGTCTTGGTTAATAGCTTAAAATTAATTCAAATATTATATATTCTCATTAACTGACCAAGCCTGTGTTCAATCGGGACCGGTACCTCGACCAACGCTGTACGGCGCGAAATTTATACGTGTAATTCATTTACATTGTAACAGGTTATATCAGCCCGTAGAGTCTGTATCATCTCCCTTTAATGCACTTTCATCATTTCATATAAAATTCTGTCAACGTGAATTTTCAGTTAAAAGACAGAGTGACTGTATTACATTATAAGTAACATGCGTAGGTAATAACAACAAAAAAATGGACTTTTATGTGCTTTACCATTTGCTAGAGCGCCTGGGGCCAACACGATTGCCCTCAGGCCAATATGAAGAAGATACAATCAAAGCGAGAAATAACATATTAATAATTACTATTTCCGCTCCCGCCGCTGCCACCAGTTCCCCCGTTACATAAGCCACATGACGCGCGACAGTTCTTTTGCATGGTGTCCTTATAGCGAACGTCATTGCAGAATCCGACACTGGCCCATTGTTGGCACATTGTCTCGGTGTCTTGGCAAGCTGGAATGAATGATGAATATATTAAGACAACCAACACGGAGCGTAAGCAGGATTTTTAAAAAGGGATCGCGATTGCAATTGTTTGGCTTAATCCTTGCGGCACAAACAATTGCGGCACATGCGTACACACAGAGTTATTTTAATCCCTATCGGAAGGCAAATCACATTGAGCAGAATCGGGCTCACGATTAAGAGTGCGACTCTGCTGGTAAGGGCTTGTAGTAGAGCCCTGTGCGGGCCCCAACCCGCACCGCGGGCTGCATGGTCCGCGACCCTCCTCGCCACGCGGACTTTTTTAGGATGTTGATGGGCGGCGGGCCAAAAAAAAAATACCTACGGAGTGGGGCGGGCAAAAAAAATTACCTATGGAGCGGGGCGGGTGCAGGCTAAAAGCTTGGATATGCGGGCGGGACGGGTAACATGATAATTTAGTGCGGCGGGTTTGTGCGGGCTGAAAACATGGTTATAGCGAGGAGATAATTACATTTACTTCAGTGTAAAGCACTGCAGGTCTGTTTATGTTCCTTTTGTTATTCCATTTTCTGCACTTCTGAAATATAAATTCACCGAGTTTTGAGAAAAATTCATCTTTGCGGGGACCAGTTGTCAGAATATCAAGCTATGTTTATTCTTTTAATTATATCATGGTCTGTGTCCAGTGTCCATGTCACGATTAATGTGCGCTTCAGTCTCAGACGTTACGCCTCGGAACCTAAGAAATGCTAGTGACTTGCGCCCGCCACGTGCAAGAAACATAAAAATACAAATCATCATTCATTGCATCTTGCACAGTCCTATGGAATTCATTAGACGCGTCATCAAAACATGCAGTGTCAGTAAATTGTTTTAAAACTTCTCTAAACAGATACCTTGGCTAAGCGTCCGACTTTTTTTTTATCAAAGTTATGGAAAAAGAAAGCAGAATATTTTAATTTCAAGACTTAGGTGGGGCCACAGCTGCCCCCAAGATCATTTATACAGACATGGCCTGTATGAAATTAATCAATGTCCACACTGTGGAAGTAAAATGTTTAAAAAAATTAGATATTATGTTTCCCGTAAAGGTAATTCTAAACAAGATTTAGCTATATAATAATTCATAGTAACCCCAGAAAAAGACTTTGATTCTTTTTCTGGGGTTACTATGAAATATTATATAGATAAACCTTATCCTCCCCGGCCATATATTATAGAGTACATAATTTTAATTCTGATTTTAATTATCTAAATGTTAGACGTCACTCCAATGTTATTTATGACAGTCCAGTTGGGATATTGACACGTAACGTCCCATATTCTAATTGATTTTCATTATTACATGCATAACTGATAAATTGTATAGGAAAATATGGCGAAACTGTTCAATATTTAGACGACTGGATCATCTTTTATATATCTTATTAATAATCTCCCTTCTTAAAATGCCCGCCCCCCCCCCACCCCCCCGCCGAAACAAGGTCCGTTTCCAGATAGTACCTTACATGATCGTTTTGTTAATCTCAGGTTTTTTTAGTATACTAAACCTATGTGATCCTTTTTGATAAATAACATTTATTATCATTATATTTCAAGAGTTTAATTCCTATTCAGATAAATCAATAAAACCACACACTGTACTGACCTCCATTTCCGTTCCCACCACTGCCTCCACTGCCACCAGTTCCGCTTTCGGTACAGATGCCACATGATTTTTTACAGTTCTCTTTCATGTAAGCTTGGTATAGTTCGCTGGTACAATATCCACTTTTCATCCAGGCATCGCAGTCTTTGTTTGAATCCTCACAGTCTGGCACAGACAAAAAAATAAATGAAACATTTGTCTTGAAATACAAAGCCCGCCCATTTTTATCTTTCTGCATGTACTATAGTCATTTCCATCCCTCATGTCTTCCCGTTTTTCAGTATGTAAATTTTACATTTCGAGCGAAAAATATTGATTATTAGCTATATTAGATTAAAAGGTATCGTTTTCAGTAAGGTTAGCAATTACTTACCTTACACCTTGTTCAAGAAACAGAATCATTTACATATATATGAAATCAGCTTGTCTTCATTTTACAACATAACAGCCTCACTTATGGCAGTTTAGGTCATTTGTCATATGCAAAAACAGACTCGGTTCACAACTGCTGATTGGAAGATGTCATGAGAACAAAGATGACTACTCATACAGGGAGACACCTGAACTGTCAGATCATTGTTAAGAGTACAGAACGTTTTGAAACACAAACTGGAGATTTGTTTAAAATTCTTAATTGCCATATCACGCCGTTCCTTCCATATGCAGATTTCATAGAAATCAAAATTAATATAAACTATAAAGAAAAATTTGCCCCCCCCCCCAAAAAAAAAAAACAGGTTTAACAGAGGATATATGTATAAAAAAATCCATCATCCTGAAGTCCCTCACAGGACCAATGACCGCATGTCTCAGGAATAATGTCATAAATAACTTCTACAGATGTTGGTGTGTCAGTTTTTTAAATCAAATATGAAGTAAAATAAATTTATTTTGTGACTCTTCGGCCCGTTTATGACATTGGACCGTGCATATCGTCTTCGTGCAATATGTCTCTGGTTGCAAGATTTTTTTTTCTTAAACAATGGTGACGTTACAACGGTCTGTCTTCATCGGCTTGAATGGCAAGTTTATTTCTCAGTTCTCCGTTGATGAGCGTGCCGCGAACAGATATACCCGTTATATCATATATATGAATATGGGTTTCATACTAATTCAGCACAGTGTAAGATATTATGTTTCACTCAGGCAGTCGGCGGAATACATTCAAAAGAAACAGTCTAAGAAATCTTAAATTGTTAATAGACAAAATTCGAGGCTTACTTGGCTAGCATATAAAGCAAACCTTGTACCATTTCGGTTTATAAACGAATTAATGCTTACATAATAGTAATATATTAACAGAAATAACACAGAAAATAATGATCAAACTTTGTGTCGAAACAGCACGAGAAGATTACTGATGGGCGACACTATCATGAACGTTTATTTAAATAAAAGAAAATACATTTGCGTAACCATTTAAGGACTGACAATACCCGTCGTGCGAATGTCGTGCGATGTTCACAAGACATTTGCACGTCATTTGTGAAATATTCGCACGACAATTCGCGACCAGAATGTCAGATTCTCATTTTTATCTCCAAATATTTGCAATGTAGTCGCATAGGTCGCAAACCCCTCTAAAAGTTGTCTAGCACTTCCTGACTCGCGGAAACTGACTTGAAAACAGTTAGCGACATGTTTGAGGCGGGTTTGAGACACCAGCGACGCCTCTGCGACTATTTTGCGAGAAATTTTGTTTTGCGAATTTTTTTAACATGTTCAAAATTTATGCGACAAGTTAGCGACACTTTGCCAATCACGCGAGAAAATTGACAACCGCCGCGAATGTTCTAAGACACTTTTGAGACTCTCTCGCGAATGCATTCTCAATTTGTCGCGAAGCTGTCGCAGCCCAGTGAGATGCAGGCTTTACTGCTTGTGTGACTCCATCGATTGTTGAAATCGTATTTTACAGTCAGATAACAATTCAATGGTATTTTTTCTGCTGCACTCGTTACTATTCATATGTATAATAATTATACAGTAATTTATAATTTTAACATACTAAATTCCATTCTGTTTCAATATGTCTCAATTAATCCAATTCATAGTATGCTTCTTACAAATTTTTTTTAACCCAAACCTTTATGTGTGTGTGTGTGTCTGTAAAGTACAGCATATTTTTATCGGTATTAAGAATCCCTGCATTCAGCATAAGTCAATGAGAAGTAAATAATATCTAGTGTAACTGTACAAGTCGCTTCGCCAGAAATTATTATGTTAATGGAAGATGTTTTCAAAAGCTCAATGAGCGTTGGAGGATGTGCGTGGGTAGCGTTACGAATGAACATGAATATTCATATACTAATACGGAGGTAAATAAATACTCACTTCCTGTGCCACTTCCTCCACTTCCTGTGCCACTTCCGCCATTGCCAGTGCCACTTCCTCCTGTGTCAAAATACAAGTTTAGTAATAACCCAACTCTTTAATGCCTACAAACAAAACATGTAATAATGGTGAAAATAACCATGGACATTAAGAGTGAAAGTTTCTGCGAAAAAAAGGAGCACTGAACCTTGGAGGTATTATAATTTCTCATGGTTGGATGGTTTGTTATGTCACCTGATAGCTTGGTTTGCAGCGTTAATTACCTTACACAAGTAGTTGTGAACAGGTGTGATGAACATTTTTTAATACATGGTATCATCTGAGGAACAATTTATTAAGTTTCGGAGATAATTGGGATCACCATGCTTTTTGAAGAAATCTTTGCCATTGCTTGAAAAAAAAAATTATTTGCCTCCGCAGAGGGCAACGGGAATTGAAAAAAAAGTAATATATAATATAGGCTGATTATTCCGTCGCGTTTCATCAAAATGTTTTAAATTCTCGGTAAATTATCGTGGCAACACCACATAAAAGTCTGGTGTTATCTGGCCCCATTGAATATGAAAGTGTCGAGAATTTAATTCAACGGAAAAAAACTCCATTGAAAAATGTTTAAAACGACTTTCATGATAATCCATCGCATTTTTTTGCGTGTCACCGTGGTGCCACTTAAGATAAAGATGCATGGACTTTGCCGGGAATCGAAAGAAGGAGAAATATTATATTTATTGATTAACATTTCTGTAGAGTTCAACAAAATTTACACATTTTCTGGTAAGTTATAGTGGCGACACTAAAGGTTAACGTGCGGACAGTCATACGGACGGACGGACCGTGGATATACCATGATACAGTGGATCCCGTTTTGTTCGCAAGGGTTTCAAATTCGCGATATTTGCGAAAAAGGGAATTTTCGCGATTCGCGAAGCCAGAGTGGAAAAGGAAAAGGTTTTTGAAAAAATTAGATCGTGTTTGGATCAAGAATGATATTTTAAATGATTGCCATTTTCCAATTTTCTCCCATCAACGAACAACATGCTTTGTTAATAAGATTTTTGAACATATTTTATGTAATCAGTTCACATAATAAAGGTTTTACTCTGTGTGTATAGGTCTCTTGTATCGTGAGATCGCCAAAGTAGAACGCTCATGAAACACTAAAAAATGAAAATCGCAAATATGAAGCCAACCACAGTACGTCTTTACAATAGGGCGTATAAAAAACACTTTGACCAATATCTCATTTTGCTCGTATATTTTTTGTTATTCAAAAAGACATGAAATAAAGATAAAATATCATACCTCCAGTATTACATTCCTGCACTGGGTTGCCAGGACACCAACATTTGCAGTCTTTGCCGACGAATCCTTCCCCTGGACATGTTGGTTTGTTACTGCATTGGGCTGAAATCAGTTACGGTAGGATAATTGACATGACAAGTCACTTTAGATAAAAGAGGGATTTATAGAAGAATTAAACATTTATTTTAACATCATACAAAAAGAGAAATCCATACAACAATCTTAAGTCAAATTGGAGTGCAAATGCACCATTTATAGAAGTAGAATACAACCGGCGGCATTTAAACATGAAAACTGCCCGGCGGCTTTCGTCTATTTAGGGCGGTCGTTTGTTTTTCTGAGACATCTTTTTGACCCGGCCACTTAATAAGACAGGCGGATCTAGGCCCGACCCCGATCAAGTAAATATGGTATTAAGAAAACTAATCAATCAGTCTTTCAATCAATGTGTATTGTGCCAAACCTAATCTGTGTCATTTTTGTGAATAAATATACAAGGAAACTCCCCTAAGCCGGACACTCAAGGGACTGGAGGATTTTGTCCGTATTCGTGAGTTGTCCTGTTTAGATGAGTATGGCATATTGCGTCAATTCGTCATTGGATGTTTCTGATATCCTATGATTTCATTAAAGGTACGCATAATTTGAAATAGGCTACATAAATTTGATTTTAATCATCTTCAAAATAGCTGAAATATGCACTTGCAATTTATAAAATATAATTAATTTTAAAAAAGAAAGACAAATATCAGCTAGGCCTCGCAAACTAATCTTGGCAGTTTCACCTCGACATACCATGCTTCATCTTTTAAGCAAGCGGCAGTTCATGGATGGTTGCATCAGGAATATTAAAAATTTATTATTGCGGCATCCAGACAGAATGATTATTTGTTAAAGGATAGTTTTCACCACGCATTCACCATAACAAAGTGCAAACTGTACCAAACTATAAATACGGCTCTCCGGGCCGGACGCCGATCACAAAGACGAACGGCAGTCTTTGATGGCGGTCTTGTCGAATGGAAAGCTGTTTCAGTTTGAGACCTAATGTTTTCCTTTTTGACCTGCCAATCTTAATTTAATAATGATTGTACGTGTTATCAACACATTTATAGAAATAAACAACAATTTCGATACTGTATATTTACATACATCATTCAAATGGTTCTATACATCTCGCTTGTCCCCGGGCTGTCGCTTTGGCCAAAACAGGTCAAACGAGGTCATGACCTCAGAGCGCCATCTCCCAGCAAATATATGAACAAGAATAGAACTCGCCATGTCTGTCAGCTTTAGAGGGTCGAAATATACTGGATATGCTGGCGGGACGGGAAAGTTTGTCCGTTGTCCGGGAGAGTGAGTTGTCCGTTTTACTAATTTACGTTAAACACAATATAGAGGAAAACTTGAAGGGACTGAGATTTAGTGTCCGCATTAGTGAGTTGTCCGTCTTACTGAGTTGTAGCCTTACTGAGTTGTCCGCAAGTAGGAGTTTCACTGTATATACAATTTAAATGGTGAGAACTCAGGTACCTGTCCTAAGATATGAACCTTTCCGCTGCAGGACCAAACAAGAACACAGGCTTTAATCTCCTAAATTCAATACCAAGTATAAACACATTGAAATACTGATGTATTTGATATAAGCGTGAACCGCATATAAATTTAAGCACTTCTATTGTCATGATTTTGTATTTGTGTATTAGAGCATCACCTAAAGAGGACCTCAATCCGTGATTATATAAATCTCCGTGACCTAATTTTTTGGTTACAAAGAGATTACAACCTTTCTGTCAGATTAAAGAATTCTAGCTCTCACGGTACAATTTAAATCTAACTTTCGGAAAAAAGATATATAGACTCATTGCGCCACCCAAGCATGGTATTACGTCAGCTGAGCTAAACCAGTTGCAAACCAGCTTTTAAAAAATAAACCTACCACTGCAGCTGTACATAAGGTTCAGGACTTTGATGTCGCGGAAACTGAGTTGCCGAGCACGACCAATAATATTCTGGTAAGCCGGGTCTTTGGTCTGGATCGTATAGCCACCGTTTCTGCTAAAAAACTGAAAATTAAAAAAAAAAAGGGAAAATGGCGTATTTACAGTTGTTATACAGAAGTGATATACGGTGGTTGCCTTCCTATTCGCGAGGCTAACATTTCACAATTTTCTCTTTTCCATTGCCTCAGGGTTCCTCTTTCAGGGTCTTACCAAAAACTATCAACACAAAGTATAACCGGCTTCTGTAGCTCAGGGAAAAGAGCACAGGACTCAAAGTCCGAATCTCAGCCGAGGCGGTGAGATTTTTCAGTTGTCATCTGAAAAATCAAAATCATGCGATCTAATTAAAGCGCCGCCTCTCGGCCAGATGATAAATGAAAAATTCCTCCCGTCAACCATCGGGTCAAAATGTGTCATTTATTATGTGCCATTTTCAATATACACAGTTATCATAAATAATCGTCAGCATTTACAGTGTTCATCACTCAATGGTCAATATACCCACTGATTATAAAATAAGGGTCAGTAAGCACACTGACCATGAATAAATGGTCAATATACACACTGATTATAAAATAAGGGTCCATATACACACTGACCATGAATAAATGGTCAATATACACACTGATTATAAAATAAGGGTCAGTATACACACTGACCATGAATAAATGGTCAATATACACACTGATTATAAAACAAGGGTAAGTATACACACTGACCATGAATAAATGGTCAATATACACACTGATTATAAAATAAGGGTCAGTATACACACTGACCATGAATAAATGGTCAATATACACACTGATTATAAAATACAGGTCAGTATACACACTGACCATGAATAAATGGTCAATATACACACTGATTATAAAATAAGGGTCAGTATACACACTGACCATGAATAAATGGTCAATATACACACTGATTATAAAATAAGGGTCTGTATACACACTGACCATGAATAAATGGTCAATATACACACCGATTATTAAATAAGGGTCAGTTTACACACTGAACATGAATAAATGGTCAATATACATACGTTTCATAGATTAATGGTCAGTTTACACAGTGATCATCACTAATTGGTCAATATACACATTGATCCTGAATATATGGTCAATATACACACTGGTCATAGATTAATGATTTGGCTGGCTGTGGTGGCCGTTGGTTCACCATGTCTTGCGACAAAACAAAAGCGCTTATCGCTTGATTTCTGATTGTGTTTCCGAATTTTCATTTTTCATATCGATACATACATTATTAATGAATTTTAATTTCTCTCTCTGTCCTTCTATGTCTATCTCTCATCATCGCGTATTTTTTAATTCCCGGCATAACAATATGATTTATCGACACCTTGTATATTTAAAAATTATATAATTAAAATTTTATTTTAATCATATATATTAAATTATAATAAGACTATAATGTTACATATATACCCTGCTTCCGTAATGCATGATGCTCCTGTAGTCATACTCGACTCCGTAGGTGTCTATGATACGAGTTGAATATTTGCCGAAGTTGTTACTCAGGCCGGGTTGGATGTTCTGAGTAAGAATTGTTACGTAGTTGTCTCGGTCAGGTCGGGACTGCTCGTGAAAAAGGCCGAGGGCGTGGCCCATCTCGTGAACAACGTAATTTTGCTGTAATAAAAAACACGTATGTATACATATATATTATAAATGACGGTGGTGGCACTAAAACGTTGTTACGCAAAGCCTCTATGACGACGCCTCGGTTGGCCATTCCTGGTCCTGGTCTTGAAGCGTCAGTAATGATTCCAAGTGTGTTGTCTTAAGGGTATTCTTTTCCATATTTTCAGATAAATCCTTGAGGAATTTGACATTTTGCTATAGCAGCGCCATCTATGAAAAACTTAGTCATGTATCCATTGAAAACCAGGCCGAGATCCGACTCGACCAATGAAACATCCGTCCCTTGCTAATTTATGCGGACGAAAACCGACGCAAGAACGTATTTAATGTGATTATTTAGGCCAAAAGGCGTAGTCCCCCCCCCCCCCTTTCCCCTATCCCCGATAGTATTTAGTTCTCCCCGTCCTACCGGAAATTCACTAATAACGATTAAATTTTCTAAACACAATAATGAAATTCCTGTAACTGGTATCCCCAAATCTGGGACTTATTTCAATATAATCCACATGCAGAAATTAATGCATTAGTTATTTCATGGGGTTTAATCATTTAAATACGAAGTATCGATATTTCTTTATTTTTTTATCTTGTACAACTGATATTTCTAATTAGAATTAAACATTTGAGATGTTTTATGTATATTTGTATATTTATAGATTATATATATATATATATATATATATATATATATATGCTTCAGTTGCCTATGCCAACTATTTTGGTCCCCTTTCTGCTTCAATTATGGCTACACCCCTGTAAGCTCCGCCATGAACTCTGTCCGTCTGCTGGTCTCTTTTGCTTTCATTATTTCAAAAACAGTTCTAAATAAATGCCGTTATTTATTTCAAGTTATGTTCCTGTGAGAGGATATGGGTCAACAAATTATAGACACGTCAGCCAGGCAGCCACCTTTAAATTCTTCCAGAATGTTACACTTTTACACGCTACATTCGTGGTATAACTCATTCCACTTAACCACTATTTTCGGTGTCCTCCCGCAGAGACGAAGTCCGTTGAGACGAACCCGAAAATCGACGACCCGTTGAGACGACAGGGGCTTCAGGCGAATGGCTTTATATAGGGAAACCCCCAGCCCAGTGGTGTCCCGGTACTGGCGCTAACTAACCAGTCGTCCAAACGGAACAACTTTCAAACTTGTTTAATTTTTCTAAAAAAATAACTCCACTTGTTTGATTTTAACTTTTGTTGACCCAATTTGGCATATAATTCAACATAGAAAGCCCTAGAATGACGCCTGTCCAGTATGTTAAGAAAGATTACTCATTCCGATATTTTTATTAATATATCTGTGTGCGTTTACCAATGAAAAGGCATTAGAATACTAAATGGGCGTGTCAGATGAAAATCACATTAGCAGGAAAAAATTAAATCATGGTAAAAAGTTTAACGGCGCATTTTTTGGCCGTTTCGGACATTTCCTCAACATAGGAGCTATCTGGGCTATTTCGATTTTCGGGGTCGTCTCAACAGACTTCGTCTCAGCGGAGCGGAACCCTAATTTCAATGGGATGGTTAGATGGGTATATATATATATATATATAACGAACAGGGGTTGGAACATGACCTAGAATATTCTGACCTATTAGAGAAGGTTATCGCCGATCTGACAAAGTTTGAACGAGAGTATTTTAATTATTTACCCATTCTAATTTTAACAAGTAACCATTTTATGTGCCAGTACCAGTATATGGTATAAACAATATGGCATGACACCTCTATCAATACTATCATCACCGAATGTATTTCAATTTCTTAAAGCCAGCTATTCACCTGTCTTGTTTAAAAATATATGTAATTTCTGGCATACTCTGCTTTAAATTAATGAACTGATGGCAATTCCTGTTATGAACTTCTTATAATGCCTCTGTCACGTATGTGTGGTCTAATCTATATGCTGCTAGTAAACACAGTGCATGCGCCCATGTTGGCAAAACAGGAAAAATAAAACTAAAGGCGTTTGGTAGCACATGTGCAGAAGATAAAAGGTCACTATTTGCAAAACACCATTTGTAAAAATCTGATCCGTCTCGCTTGCGCCAGATGTCCTTGGTGGTTATTTTGTTGGCCTCCCACATGTTATGTAAACGTGGATACAAACGAAACGAATAGTCTATGATCCCCGGGATCGTCGTTTTCTGACCTATTTTAATGAACAGCTCATGGGGTTACCTTTAGTTAACTGACGTCAGATATCGGTAAAGGCCCCTTTAACTGATGTGTACTAGGTAATGCAGGCTGTGTGATTGACGTACCTGTCTGCATCCTGATTTCAATCTGATGTACTGCGTTCCTCCCCTCATACCCACGTTAGAACTGCATCTGTTGGTCAATATGGAGGCATAATTATACTTTTACTAATATCAATACAGCTTATAGTAATTAATATTATACAGCATATTATATTTAGTAGTAGTAGTATTACAACTGCCACTACTAATTATTATTATTATTATTATTACTACTAATTATTATTATTATTATTATTATTTTATTATTTATTATTTATTATTATTAGATATAATCACTATTTTAACAACTACTCTACTGCTTTTTCTCATTCTTATTACCAATATCTTCATCATTAGTATGAACATCACTTCTGTAAACTACATAACTATTAACAACATTATTATAATTAAAAATTATAATTGTATGTATTAAAGGAATATATTTTGTCACAGTGGCCATGTTGTACGCACCCTGTGCCATCAGAAAAGGTAACACGGTTACGATCAAAACTTGTTGCTTGTTTGAAGGTGATGCATGAGTATTTCTGTATTTCCGCTAAACCACTCTCCACTTCACTGCGGTGGTAGCTACCTTAAAGTAAGACGGAATGTATTTATAAGTCTTGACAGAAAGCAAAATTAGAAAATGAAAGAAAAGACACAAAAAGAAATCTGTATTTTAAGGAAAGCAAGCCTCCACCATGTCGGAAGTGCCTATTATCGCCCAGTCCTAAACCATTTATTCGTCTCATATTCCAAGGTTCATTTGCAAATAAGCGACCATTCATTTGTAAATATTTAATAAATAATAAATAATATAGAGGTGTTACGAAAAATAAACTCATAAACCACTTCGCCCATGGCCCACCTTGACAGTGCCAACGCAACGCTTAATGATATAGCGGCCTATATTCAAAATTTTAAAGTAGCATAATAAGATATAATATAGATTATCATATGCTTTATACGATGCATTGATTTGTTAACCAATCTGCTGGGATAACCGCTTTGGTTAATAATAAAATTCTCATTAATACAAATTTACTAGGAAATAACAATCATGTTATATGTAATACCTTTTAATAGTATAGATTCTGAAGTATTTTAGGTTTGTTTCACAGACAACATTAGCGACATATAAATAAGAAACACTATAAATATGTTGTCTGACAATCGCAATTATCCATTTTAGTCCGCTTAATGTGTGTGTGTTTGTGGCGGAGGGTGTACTGTGTCCCCGTGAAAACATTTGGTGGGAGGGGAGAATTGAATCACAAGTAAAATAATTGTATTTAATTTACAAAGATTGTACAGATACTTAGTATAACTGATCCTTGCACCCTAGGCTCATACGGGGGCGTTCGGTAAGTTGAAGGGTCGAGGACACCGGAGTACCCGGAGAAAACCACCGACCACGGACGGGCAAAATTACTACAATACACTCTCATGGCTCAGCCTGAGATAGAACTTGGGATTCGAAGCCTTGCGTTTTATCCCTGTGCGTTGTATCCTGGTCCAGGCCTGTAGAGCGACCGTTAATGTTAATCTTCGGAAGAGTAGAGTAAAATAAAATAAAATAAAATAAAAAAAAAACAAGCAAGGGACTAGGATAACCCTGTCAAGAATGAATAGATGATGTTAACACGGAAACACTTACTGTAATAGGAAGCGACTGTGTATGGGACCTGCTTGTTCGGCCATCTTCTCCAAGTGCCACGCAAAGCTTTCCTCTTTTTCCGTCGAGTGGAATCTCTGAAGTGAATAGAAGAAACATTAAATTAAATACGAAACACAAGGCTGATTGAATTTACTCGAAGTCACCAATGTATGAATGGACGATGCATCAGTTCTCTGCACAACGGGTCCAACGAGTAACGGGTTCTCACACCCAAACCTTAACCTAAGCGTTATCTGAATATACCGTTCCTCATCCCATCAGCGACACCTGTTGGTGATGATTGACAGTGAGTGTTCGGGACCGTTATTGTGACTAGAAAGATAATTATATCATATCTAAAAATTAATTACCAAAATGTTTTAAAAAATTATATCTTTACTATAGAGGTTCCTGTCGAAGCTTTGTATTTAAATTAATTTGCCAAAACCAGAGGCAGGTCCGGGCTTTTGGAAAAAAAAAAGGGGGGGGGGGAGTCCAATGAAGACTCCTAAGAAAAACTTAATAAAGGTCCAGGAAAGAGGTGGGAGGTATATCGGCCGCAAAAGTTGGTTTAAACTTTGGTTGTGGCGACTGAAAGGGTCTGGCTAAAATTAGCCCCCTGGACCAGTCTTTGATTTGCTACTAAAAACCCGCAATTCTTGCTGAAGATTATTGCATCATAACACTAAACATATTTGGGGCTTTTGAGGGAGCGCTTACACAAACAAAGTCAAAACGTTTAGGTTTAGGAATCATTTTTTTTACACTTCACCTGGTCAGATTTGGAACTTTTCCCGAGACAAAAGCGTTTAAAACGATATCCTCCCTAACTTCAGAATGTTTTGTGTGAAATATCTGGATGGTACCGTGAACAAAGAAGGATACTCAGTTAATGTTTTACTCACAATCGTTTTAATTTCTCCCATTCCTCGCGAGTAAATACCATGTCGGCTTCAACCACGACATTGTTGGAATATTCTGCTATCCTGCCCTCATCCTTGGCTGTGAAAATAATCTAACACTTTTATATGTATTAAGATATTAAATTGTGTGTGATAAATAAATGATATATATATATATATTTATATATATTTATATACCAAAATTATCCTGTATTATCTTATATTTTCATTTTATTGTACCATATATTTTTTATTATATTGTAGATTTTTATATGTTTGAGAAAAACCAGAGTTTATTAAGTTTCACTTACAAAGCTACCACATATATATATATATATATATATATATATATATATATATATATATATATATATTTGTTTGTAAATGGCATATTTTTACAGTATCACAATATTAAAATTGCCATACAATATTTTGAATATTAAATCTATAGCATCACCTGTTAATATGAATATGTTTTGTACAATGATAAATTGTACTTATGTTTAGAAATATGAACAAATATATCACATACGTGAACCTTGGTCTCCGAGAATTATTTCATCAATCGGCACCACTTCCTGCTCCTGAAATTATAATTATATACAATATAATTAACCATACGAAACTTAAAATACATTCGAACATCTTTAAAGAAGTGATCGACTAACAATAGAATTGAAAGTCTACATAGGAGGGATCGACTAAATATAGAAGCGAACGTCTACATAGGAGGGATCAATTAAATATAGAATCGAACGTCTACATAGGACGGATCAACTAAATATAGAATCGAACGACTTTATAAGGGGGATCAACTTAATATATAAAATCGAACGTCTACACAGGAGGGATCAACTAGTATAGAATATCGAACGTCTATATATGAGGGATTAAAAAACGACTTTACAAGAGGGATCAACTTAATACATAAAATCGAATGTCTACAAAGGGGGATTAACCAAATATAGCATCTCAAACGTCTACATAGGACGGATCAACTATGTATATAATCAAACGATCAAACGTCTACACAGGAGGGATCAACTAAATATAGAATGTCGAACGTTAACACAGGAGGGATCAACTAAATATAGAATATCGAACGTCTATATATGAGGGATTAAAAAAACGACTTTACAAGAGGGATCAACTTAATATATAAAATCGAATGTCCACATAGGGGCATCAACTAAATGTAGCATCTCAAACGTCTACATAGGAGGGATCAACTAAATAAATAATCAAACGTCTACACAGGAGGGATCAACTAAATATAGAATGTCGAACGTTAACACAGGAGGGATTAACTTAATATAGAATCTCGAACGTCTATAAATGAGGGATTAAAAAAACGACTTTACAAGAGGGATCAACTAAATATATAAAATCGAATGTCTACATAGGGGGATCAACTAAATATAGCATCTCAAACGTCTACATAGGAGGGATCAACTAAATATATAATCAAAGGTCTTCACAGGAGGGATCAACTAGAATCTCGAACGTCTATGTATGAGGGATCAATTAAATATAGTCGAACGTCTACACAGGAGGGACCAACTAAATATAGAATCTCGAACGTCTACACAGGAGGGATCAACTCAATAAAGAATCTCGAACGTCTACACAGGAGGGATCAACTAAATATATAAGGGATCGTGTACACAAGAGGGATCAACTAAATATTTAAGCGAATGTTAAACATTAGAGAATATCAAACGTCTAAGTAGGAGGAGCCAACTAAGTGTAGAATCGAAATAAAGAGTGCCCACAGTTCCCATAACAATATGATTTAAAGTCGGTCCGTGCAAATTTGAAGTTTTAGCATGCGTTATCTGAAGACCCTTTTGATGTATTGCCCTGAAATTTTTGGTGGGACATACGGGGTGGTCAACTCAACCGTCGGACTTTAGGCCCTGGACCGAATCTAAAGTATCAGATTATTAAAACACCTTTAAAATGGCCATTAATGATACATTGCAAGTCATGATAATGCTGACTGGTCCAATAGCCAATCCGGACTAGGGGTTAGGAAGTGCCCCCCCCCCCCTCATTTTTTTTGTATACTGGTGCAATCTTTTTTTCTGTTCCGACCCCGCTTTTCCGGTCCTGAGGTTTTTTTTATCTTTAATCATTATTCTTCCGTTCTCTCAGTGTTGGACCAACACCTCAACCTACAAAATCTTGAATCCGCCCCGGGTCCCCTCATAAATTTAACCATAGAAACTTCCTTGTTTGGATAATGACTGTAACGATAGGTTATACGGGTAGACTGTCACAAGGAGCTGTCGTTATGTGTGAGCGCTCAAGTGGAGCGGTTTTATGGCTTCACAGCTGAGTGAATCGCACTCATTACAAGGAGTATTACCAGATAGCAATGCATCTTATTTATGTGTATACGCTGTGGTATGTCTTTCTCTGTCAAATCGAGCAAAATATTTTGACTGTGTCAAAATAGTATTAAGTGACTGGTGGTATGATCTGCAATTTGGGTGCCACTTGACTATTTCGTCGTTGCATCTAAGCTGTTTCAAAACCATCCTTCACTAAACGGTTCAACCAAGAACATAAGAAATGCTGTTTTTATCACGCCAGCATATAACGTACGTTAAGCCTCCTTATATCTCTGTTTGAATATTGATCACTTTGCAATAAGAATATATTTATCATTATTTCAGTGGCAACTTTTACTGATGTCCAGGCAGATCTAGAAGGGTCACTACGATACCTGGATATTATTTTACTGTTGTTCAAGCCTCCAAGATGAATAGATTGAAGAAGATAAATCTAGTTGGGTAAAGATTTAGTAACATACGAAGCTGTCTCAAAACACGTGAAATCTAAGAAATAATCCATTAACCGCGCGCCTTTGGGCCCAAGGTGCTCAACTAGCCAAATCATGCAAAAATATGTTCGTGCGTTTGACGCAAGCTATTGGTTATGCACACACAAAGCAGCAGCTCGGGATCAGTTACGTCATGGCTCATACATACGCACTTGAAAAAAAAGACGAAATAGCCGTTGAAAATGACGGCTCATTATACCGAAGCCACATTAACCATGTTGCCACACCAGTTTATGGAAAAAGTGTTCAGGGTGAACGGCCATGACTAATATTTAGTACAATGTTTACTAGAGTATATGAATTAAATAAAACGAAAAACTCGCACGTGATTAGTGATGATGCAGTTTAAGCTTTGATGCGCTTGTTTGTGAGGGGCACAGCCTTACCAATAAGCCTGCAGAGCCAACCCTGGGTGGGAGCCGACCATGAAAATCTCACCGATCCTAGGCTTAAATCTGAACTCACGATATCCCGATTTAAATCCAGCACTCTAAACCTAACGTTAGACCACATAAGCCGGTCGATATTATAAGATTTACATTGAAAGGTATAGCATTTAGAATTGCATTGGAAGAACTGACAGAAGAGATTACGTGGGTACGTTATCACCCAAGCCGGAAAAGCTAACCCTGACAAGAATCATTTAACGATTGGTTAACAATTGGTTATTATCGTTATATCGGTGTATCACGATACGGTAATTCGCATATTGCGTATATGGTTTTCATTTATCGACATATTTGTTATTCTCCAATTGTGACTGAAACTGATGTATTATAGTAAAAATAAGGTTAATGTTAGAAAATTTGACAGTTAAATGGTTTGCGTTTAGTAAAAGGTTGAAAGTAAAAGCCTCCAACGTGTCTATAGACAATCCTCGGGCCGATAAAGGCCTATTAGGAAATGTTCCAAGTAGGCTTTGTGGATCATATGATCAAAGGTCCATCCAAGGGAATTATTTTTCTATTCAATGATTTATTGGTACCCAAAATGATAGAAATGCCGAACATGCACTGTCAAGATAACTTTTATTAATTATATATTAAAATTCCGTCTTTACATTCTGTGAAACTGAAGGAAGTCCAAGTGTCAGTTTAACAGTTTAATTGATAAAGGAGCTGCCTTGATTTTAATTACAATGTTGTACACGACTGCGACTGTGCACACTATGTCCTTCCTGCAAAGCAACAGTCCATAAAGCTCCCATTGCAAAGATACTTGCATATCCAAGGCATTCAGGAATTATTAAACGATTAATTTTTTTCTTTGAATTCTGTCAACAATGAGTAAGTACATACTTAAATTAGCATTCTTTCGCCATAGGTTCTGTGTGAAATAAACTGTTCGGCCTTTACATTTAGTGTGTCATTATATTTTCATTTTATAATAAATTAACATATTGTAGGTATGTATTGTAATGTATTGTATATACGAGAAAACTCACTTATTTCCGGTGACTTGACACAATGAAAGATATCCCGATATGTATTGGAACAAGCTACCAAATATCGCAGTATATTGCAATACGAAAATTGTAGCCGATACCCAGCCCAAATCAACAAACACAAGGTGATAGTTGAGTTAGAGAGCCGTAACACTTCGATTATGACCTTCCGATTGAGACAAATGTTAAGAAGACCATAGACAGAGACGTGCCGCTGTACGGAAGATGCTTAAACCAGAATCAAACAAAGCGGGAATGTGCAGCGCCATCTAGCTGCGATGTGCAGTCTCCTTGTCACCCTTCCAGCAGAGGTCGTTTCTATTCAAATTAATCTCTTCCAGTTAGGCACTGTGGGACGGCCGGGACTGCTTATCTCAGCTGCCAAACTTTAAAATCAAAATTCGTTTAATTCATGGAAACACCTTCTTTTTAAATTTCACATCCACATGCATGCTTACAATTTATTATTTATTCCTTGAAATCCTTTCTACAAATACGCCCATTTTAATGTAATTTGCTTTGGAAAAAAAATTCATAGCAAACGTATTTGATTGGACTATATCACCCATTTCACTAAATTTACACCAACGCCATCTATGTAGACAGGAATCCCATGCAGTGCATTTGAGGCCGTTTATTCCTAAGCCCAAAAACCTTAAACAGGAGTGTCGTACTCTTGTGAGCCCGACTTCGCAGTATGCCTCCGTGTCTTTTCAATAATGGCCTTTTCACACACAAAACCACCGTTAAATAAAACACACAGAGCCGAGAGCTTAGCCTAGTATAAGAGAAATATACAGGCAACAACAGGCTTGTTCTTTTTCTACGTCAAGCCATCACTAACACACAAAAGATGCCGAAAGCACCATCAAGCAAGAGGGTAACCAAATGCAAGTCTCCATGTTGCTCCAGCTGACAGCCATTGGGTTCAATCAATGCTCCGATGTCCAACCAGCGAGCGAAAGACAGTGCACTTAAAGTTACAAAGTGTCATAGCCGGCCATCGGGTTATGAGGTCCCGGCCTACATTCCAGAATGAAGATCAAGAAACATGGGGAGACGACCTGGACCGGTTTGCTGGCTGTACTAAATACTGGTGTGCCGATTAATCGATCCGTTTATATCGACGATTGGTCGTTGCTTTCATAATCGAATAATAGCATGTTTTGTTGTTTAATAGATCACAATCGATTATATATGCACATTTAAAATATTTTTATTCTGTCAAAGATATAAGGAAGACGGGTCACATACCAACACTAAAACTTCACCCTGTGCAAAAAATAAGTGTCCACAGCCCGGCCATGTCACTGCCTTTTAGCGTGTTGTCAGACTTAATTTACTCGTTTAATATTTTAGATATAATTCTATTCAGCATTTTTCACGATGATAAAATTAACATTAGGTCGTCGGTGTCCCTCAAACTTTCAATCACCGAATATGATTTTACAACCAATATCTACCACCAGTACCAACCCATACTGCAGATGTGACATAATTTCCCTCCCTCAGTATTATTCTTAGGTCCGCAAAAAGACATTGACGATTTGGACAAGGCCACCCTTACGCCAGAGGTCGTTCCTAATCGTGTCTGACGAACGTCTTCCAGTTACTTACTGTGGAACGGCCGGGGAAACTTGTCTCAACTGTTAAACTTTGAAAGTCTAATTTGTTACAATCTAGGAACATCTTCTGTTCATATTGCACATGCGTACGCTTACAAAATATTACTTGTTCCGTGAAGTAATTGCCACTGAAACCCCCGTGTTTAGGTGATTCTAATCCAACATATGTGAACGGACTACATCCGTTTCCCTACATCTTTACTACGCTGCTGGTCGTACTCTGTACAGTGCCGGACAAGCCTTGAGATAGGATTATCTTCGCAAATGCTGCAGAATACTCCCTTTAATGCTTGTGTTATAAACACAGAAACACAGTTTATTGCCTTCAATCGCATAGCGGAAGAGGCAACGGACGTTTTGGCACATTCACCCGATTAGTCATATCCGAATCCCGTTGCTTATTTCAATCCTTCTCTGTGTTTAGCAAAATTATGCATCAATCGGCTCAAAATTTGTTATAACACGTACCACCAACTATAAAATTAATAATAAAATTAGACATATATTTACATAGGTTAAAAACAGTGAAAACTGAAAAGGACGGCTTGTTTACAACAAAATCGCTCATATATTATTCTTGTAAACAAATCTTCTTGAAACGGTAATCAAGACTGTCGTGAAATTAGAACCAGGGCAGATTAAGCAATTGTACGGCGGACGAAGAAAAGGGTTCATAATATGGCCGAGACCAGTCTATAATGTTATAACAACAAGTCTGCCCGAAACGGGGGTGCTATTTTTCTGCATGCATATAAAAAGAAACATTAGCTCGAATTTAAAAAAACAAAAAAAATTGGGCGCCCCTTGGATACTTGTCTCGGTGGCGGTTGAAACCAGCGATCGCTTTTCTCAAGAAAACTGGTGCTGGCACCAGTGGGCTCTGTTTCTGAACATTATATACATATATTGTGAATGTAAAATGAATACACGACTTTTTAATGTTTTCTTTTGAAAAAATACCACTCCGACCCTTGGCACCTCTGTCCAGGCCCTCATGAGTTTATGTTTGAAAATAAAATGCCTGTGAATCAAGTTTTCAAGTCTAGGCACGAACATCAACAAGAGGGCCAAGAATTCGAAGCCAAATCCTCAGTACATTCAGAAGCTGAGTGTTAGATCGGCGCCTATTACCACCCACGCATCTGACATTATTCCAAAAGACAACTAAAATGCGTCTTTTACGTGTGAATTATGGTGGGAAACATACCTGTGTATGGTAAAACACGGTCCTCTTTTTGGCACCACCTTGTTGTTAGTTGGATCGAGCCTTGGACAGCTATAAGGGGCAGCAAAGAGTACCAAGATGAAGAATCTGATTTTGCACTCTTAGCCCGGGGAAAAAAGAAAAATGCACAAAAAAATCAATCCAAAAACCTAGAAGTATGCTATAGCCAAGCGCAAACAGAAAATGATAGAAGAAAGTTAAATCGATGGTTTAGCACTCAGGGGAACTAAAGTAAGTCCATCAGCAATTGGATAGCTCAAATTTGCCGAGTGAAAAAAAAAACCCTCATCACCCCCCCCCCCCCAAAAAAAAATCCCCTTCAAGCGTAGATGTATGGGACACCCGCTCAAAGTGGTCTAATATCACCCGTTCTTGCATAGAGCAAATAATCAGAACCATGAGAGCTTGTGCCCCGTTGTAATTAAACCAACGGGGGGGGGGGGGCATGTTTCAAATCTAGGCTAGACGCACAATGCTATATCACTGATCGGATTACAATTCTTTGCTCGCTTTGCACCCTGGTTTTCCTGCCCCAAAAAACTTGCCGAAAAGCAGCGGTTACAAGCAACGATGTCAGGGACGACTGCAGTGTATAACCGCTGCGTTAGTTTAAGTAAATTTTAAGTTAAACAGATGTTCTTGCCATTTCTCTCGTTTGCTTGTCTTTTTACAATTTTGAGAAAGAATTACCACATACCGTATCAAAAAATAAAATTAATCATATCTGACTTACAGTGTGTTATACCGTGATAACTGACAACGATCGAAGGCTTTACTTCCATCATGAAATTGCTCAGATCTAACTCTTAAATAAGTATTCTGGGAAACCGTGCGGCATTACAACCGGCTCAGATTCAAAGCCAAAGTACAGCCAACATGGAAAAAAAAGGGTCCATAATACCTGTCTATATTGTTATAAATTCATATTTATCCAAAAACGGGTGTATGTTTTTCTGCATAAAATGTAGCTTAATGTAGTTATATTAATAATAACATGAAGCGAAATATATGGAAAGATTGAAATCGATGATTTTGTAGCCTAAGTAGATTCACCTACAATTTTTACCCAAATATGTTTTAAATCATGACAGGTTATAAACTGCCGGCCCGGTTTAAAACTGCGTAGAGAAATTCAGGGATGCGCAAGCTAATTAGCATAAGCTTAACATGTCAACTGATAAGTTTAAATTACATGATTTTAAGCGGACATGAATATAGGTAGATCTGCTCTCAGACTGAGGATATCTAGCTTGATTTGTGACAAGATATACCTGTATGACGGCCAGGAAAGGGGTCCATTAGTGCTAGTTAGTGCCAACCTGTAAATACTCAGTGACAAGAGCTAAGCTTGTGTTTGGAACTATTTTGATGAGATCAATCGAACAACAGATCTTAAGTTGGTCACAAATTTCGCCTTTTGTTCTTTTTTACAATAGTCAAGAGCCAGACTTGTACCCACTTTGCAAAGGAATAGTTACGGCTCATGTGTAACCTGTCCAAACATAAACCTTTCAAAAGTATCCCGGTCTCAACTTCACTAACTTAACTTAAATATCTTACGAGACAGGACCCCTTTAGGTAGGGCAATGTTTTGAAGAATATTAGCACAGCGAACGTCTGGCGGAAGGTGCCAGCCTTAGAATGATCTGTTAAGCTCAATTAAAAAATAAAAATATATTTATTATATATATAATATTATATAAAATAAATATAATACTTCTCTTATAAAGTGCAGTCTCCAATGCATACAAAAGTACTGTATTGGCCGCTTTAATACAGACCTTAATTAGTGAGAAAGATTAAACATATTAAACTATTAGATATGTTAACGCTACGTAAGAAATACATGTATATATCGGAACACTCATCGTCCAATTAACTTTATTGCCAGTCGGGCATCCTTTATAAACTCAGGTACCGGCACCGTCAAAATTGTTTTATTATAACAAACACACACACACATTGACTAGAGCGTTTTCACATACCTCGGTGACATTCGGTGGCATGGGTACGGCCCGAGCGGACACGATCACAAGGACGGCCGTGGCAAACTTATAGAGATACATCGCTGCTACAGTAATACTATCACACTTAGATGTCCAGCTTATAAGACTGTTTAAGTCTGCACGAAACCTTCCTCGTCACGCCAAGTCGTGATTCTAAATGAAGGAATCACATGCAAGGTCTAATTATACATGCTAGTAAAGTCACGAGAAGTCGATGCGGCACTAAAGCACAGTCCTTTTTTTTCTACCTGAATGTCGTTATAAGCGGACATGCAATGGTGCCTAAAGCGTAAAGCCAGTCAACGAAGTATTGCAAAGTGTAGTACACGGAAGGAATTATTGTATTACGGGTTGATATTTAAATGGATGAACATGATGTACAGCTTCATGAATAACCTTCATACATATTCAGTTCTATTATTTTCAAAACAATAACTTTTTAGAATAAAAACGTTTTGGTACGGGTGGTTGCTCGTTGGTGCAGTTTTGCCTGTACACGTGTATACATACTTCAAATAAATATATTTTCACTTCCGCCTGTTTTTCTATTTTTTACGGTATACACTTCCTTTTTTTTCATTTTTATACGTATTCATAACTGACGTTTTGGGGTAAATGCTCGAACCTGCAAACATTTTTGGATTTGAGTTCAATTTTACTCTTCCCAGCCTCCAGTACTCTTTAGAATTACGATACTTTACATGAGAACACTTTAGGTCATAAGTACTTTTAGGTCATAAGTACTTGCTGTGCTAGATGTAAGTGTGCAAGAACATATAATTTAAACCAGGATATCAGAAGAAAACTATATAAAACACATTTTAACCGGGGTATCAGAAAAAAATGTTAAAATATAACAAAATAAAATGAGAGTTCTTATGGACATTTAGCTCGACTGTGTTCAAATCCCATGTGACTGTGATATGTCTAATAAAATTTCGATTTTCCCTGCAAATGCTTCATATTTTTTATTTGTTTCGGTTATTTTCAAAACCACCATTAAACTAGCGATAAATTAAAGGTATATTAAATGCGCAACAAGTGATATGGAGATAAATATCTCTAAGAGAAAAATGCGTTGCAAAGTTCAGGTCAATCCATGCAAACTTAATTCAGATAGTTCTGATTTTTTTACTAACATGAAATGTTCACACTGTACATGTAAGTACTTGTTTATGGATTTTATTCCAATTTAATGATTCTGTTGCAGAGCTAATGCCAGACGAGATGGCAATTTAAAATTCTCAAAAAAACCCATTAAACTTGTGTAAAACTGAAGTGTATGTGTAAGGCATGGGTGTTAACATAATGGGACAACACCTATATCAGGTGCAATACATTAAGGACCATGCACACAGCTACACGTTTAATATACAGCAGGATATGATTCGTTCTTCCCTGTGTGACATGGTCCGTAATAAGAGACGGCTTTACTGTCTTAAGAACCAGTGCAGCGTGTCGGAAAAATAGCATATATATATATATATATATATATATATATATATATATATATATATACATATATATATATCCGAAATACTAGCACATATATATATATATATATATATATATATATATATAATGGTTTAGCCGAGTTAGTCTGTTGTTGAAATGTAGGTAGAAAATAAGAATGCTTTTTAGCTAGACTAACTATATATATATATATATATATATATATATATATATATATATATATATATATATAGTAATAAAACATTTCGGGAGGATCAGTATAGCTTAGATATAATATATATATATATTATATGTGTATATATATGTATATATATATATATATATATATATATATACAGTGAAAAATCGTTGTGTCAAACTCGCTTAAGTCGAATACCCCGTTTAATAGTTACAGACTTGGTATTCCGGACACCTCTAGTTAAATTATTACCAA
Source organism: Sipunculus nudus (assembly GCA_026874595.1). Lineage (NCBI taxonomy): Eukaryota > Metazoa > Annelida > Sipuncula > Golfingiida > Sipunculidae > Sipunculus > Sipunculus nudus. The sequence goes on from CM049318.1 coordinate 35,597,915, forward strand.
ATAAAACCCGCTTGTGTCGATCTTCGGACGTGTCGAAGTTTTTAATGGGTCCCTTCGATTTCGACACAACGAGGTTTCACTGTATACTGTGAAACCTGTGTAAAAAGAGGACTCTTAGATCACTTGTACATTAAGGCCACATTTTTTTGGCCAGTCCTACGATAGGTCTTATTTCGCAGGTTTCCCTTTATATACCTTTGTGGTAAAGAGGTTTGGGTGGAAGTACATGATTTAAACGGAACAAAAATACACAGTGTAATGCCACCCAAATATTACTTTTTCATCTCCTACAACCCATAATTTATTTCCAAAGATTGTTGAATTTCCAATTCTAAGTTCTGGCCTGGAATAAACTTTCACCAACACAACTAGGGGCCTTGTGCATTAATTATGTTAACCTTAAGTTCAGAACCAGACCAAGTACTATTTCGTACAATTGTAATTGTGTAATGGTCACCCTAAAAAAGGCACACGTCTCCTGCCACAAGTCTCAAGATATGTAGAATGTCCCTCTTTTGCAACAGACCCGAATATTGTCCTACAAAAAAGATATAACTATAGCTTTTGGCCATTAAAAAAATTATTTTTCGTAAACCGTTTTTGTAAATAAAGACCAGGTTCTTACCAATGTTGTTCAGTTGTGCTATCGCACAGTTTACTTAAAAGTATTAAAAAAATATTTACAGCATATCAAGAACTGAAGCAAACTTTCTTATTTTCCAGGCGAAAATACACTATACTATGTATTGCATCTTGGACGGTAAAGAAACAAAAATATCCTTCTCGCACCATTTTTTTCATAGAGACCATAAAACAATAATTGTTTTGAGTGTTGCATTTAATTCCATCACTCACACAATTGTTACACCTGTATACATGAAACTTTTCTTCTTCCAGTGTTTAGTTCAAATTTATCTCCATCTGGGTCATCCAAGTCAAAGTCTAAGAGAAAATACCACTCTAAAACCACTGAGCAAATATTATAAAATGTCTTTCCATAGTCCATGAAACAGGTATAAATGCACAGTTGGTGTATCTGCATAGTACAGATGGAAATATAATTAATGTGTCTGTCGCCATTAAATCTGCACTGATTCCGGCTTTGTGATTTTGATTAGAACATCATTTGGCTAAGAAACAGCTCATTTCTAGTTTAGATAATAATTAACGATCGGCCTTTTTTTCTCCGAATGGCGTTTACTTAAAGTGTTCGCCTAATTACCTTATACGGCCGCTACTAATGAGCTGGCCTCACCCCCTGATGAGGCCTATATTCATCACAGTCTGATTGGCTTATAATTGGTCCGTGTGTTTACCGTGCACACCACTATATTAGTGCGCTTAAATATGTTTACATCGGTAAGGTTTATTAGCTGCTTTTTAATCCGATCTTTATTTAATCTAGTCTTGCATGTATTAATTGTAAAATAAATCTGAAGGGACTTACAGTCAAAAGTAGTGTATTCCAAACATAGAAATATTCGAAAATCCAAATTCGCCTTCTGGCCCATGAATCCTGAGAACTTCGTTCTTACGAAAGGTGAGTGTGCCCTGTGCGTAATATGTTTTAATTCAACTTCTGCCAGTTGTTTAGGGCTCGAATCCGGACTATCATTCTAGTCCTTTTTGTATAGACTCGAAAGTGGACTCGAGGGTCTTGGACTAAAAATTGTACTCGGACTCAGAGACAGGACTAAAAAAAACAGTCCGAATCTATCTTGAGTCCAGTAGAGAAAAAGCTAGATCTGTCACATACTATGCAGACCCACATACATGGCGAACACAAACAAAATATAAGGCCCGCAAAGAGACTATATTTCTTAATCTCTTGGAGTTAAATATAATTAAGCATCCAAGTAAACAGCAGGTAAAACAAACATATAAAATACACCTGACAATCTCATATATCTTTTTAAATTTTCTGATGAAAAGAGATTGGTATTGGACTTCAAATACAAGACTCGGGGTCCAAGGGACTCGTACTCGACGAATCTAGACGATTCTGAGGGAGTCAGACTTGAACTCAGGCACGAGTGGCCTGGACTCGGATGTCGTGGAGTCGACTACATCAGTCACGCCTGACGCGAGACAGATGATTCACGATCACAGGACTGCGGTTTCATAGATAAAGCAGAGACATCACCTCATGCATGTTAGCAAAACATCGAATATAACTCAATCTCTCATCTGACTTACTGATAAAATCGAGTGTTGTGCTTTCATATGTAATTAAGTGTGTTTATAAATACTAAAATTAAAATTCAAAGTAATATCAAGCATACATGGACAAGCGTGTCACATCAATTATCGAATTCCGGAGGCTAGCTACAGTTTCGCCATAATGACTAAGCAGATTAAATGACGTATTCATCACGACTCCGTCACGATGGAATTCGTGAACGTTAAATACATCGTAGTAAGAGTTATGATTGCAGGGTTACGTCATGTCACGAAATACCAGGTTCACCTAGGGTTTCCCCTGCGAGCGATCGAAACATCTATCGATGAATCAGATAATGTACGGTGCAAAATAAAAATGAAATATTCGAGAATACCAATAAAAACTGTTTATATTAACCCGTATATAATTTAACCTATTAACACACAGACCAGTGAATCAAAGGTCAAAGCCTTTGATTAAATCACTTGAGAGAATCTCTGAGCTTGTATTTGGAATTAGCCATTTTACCTTTAAGGCGTCCGCCTAATACTTCCATTTTTAGCGATTCGTGAGTATCCCTTGGTGCCAAAAATGCCAGGAATCTGTTTATTACTACCACAGCATGAGACAGCATGCCATAATGTTCCTTACAAGGCAACCATGCCAACACTCGGCATTATGTGTCATGAATAATTGTGTTTTGACATCTTATGTTATCAGGAGCGGATCCAGGATTTAGGCAAATCTAATGTCTAATGGCAGAACCCGAAAAAGTCCCAAATTTCGGAAAATAGGGGTTCCAGGCTGCAAAAATGTCCTGAAACCCTCAGGATAACTGTTGCTGCGTTTATAAAAAAAAGGGGGGAGGAGTCAGGACCTGTCCTATCTACTTCTGCGGTTTTAATTTTTTTGAGTTTACCGGAGATTTGTGCAAATTAATGCAAAGGTAAACACCTATCAGAAGATCCCCATAAGATAAGCAATTCTCTCTCTCTCTCATACACATATGTATATGTATTTTTGTATGTACATATATATATATATATGTTTATATATAATATATTATGTTATATAGGTATATGTAACAACAAGCCTGCATGGCAGAAAATCGTGTGTAGAAGTGTGGGTGTGTGTGGGGGGGGGGGGGGGGGTCATACCTGGGGATCCTTGTACACTGTCTAAAGAAAGGTGAATCGGTGCAAAAGCAAGCATAATTAACATATTTATTCTGAAACTATATTACAGAGAGCCTAGTTCGTGTTAGGATCCTATAAGGGGTCAATTAATGCACAGCTGGATGAGTTTTCCGTGTCCTGTGTCTGTTCCCACACTCCTCGAGTTCGTTGGCTGTAAATGATTGAATGATAACATTATCCTCTCTTCATGCAGGTTAAGCAAAGAGCAGCCAGATATCGATCAATCCAGTTATTAGCTCAGCTGACTGAGAATCAACTATGGTATAGATATTGCGCATTTTTCATCGTCTGTCCAGCCGTCTTGCCGTCTGGCCGACGGTGGTCAGGCCGTCCGGTCGGCAATTAGCAGGGCACAAATCGTAGCCGCTGGACCTAGAAACTCCCAAGTGTACATCCAGGGAGGGCAATCGAAAATCCCCCAGGAAACCTAAAATTAGATCAGGGTTGCCTATATCTTCCGAGCTATGAGGCTTATCAGTACCCCTCTGAATAATTAAAAAAAAATGATACAAAACCTCCAGTATCTTGATGATTAACGCATGGATTGCCTTGTATCTTGCCTTGAAAATTGACCATGGCTAGTTTCGCCAGTTTACGAAAACTGGTGATGCCACTTGATTTATTCTAAACTTTACGATTTTTTTCTGTTTTTTTTTAGCCCGTCAAATGACAGCAATTATGTCAGGTTCTCAGGTATGGTTTCATCCAGTGTGCTGAAACCCCAATGGGAGTATTGATTATGATTGGTTTCTTCAACTCCTGAAGACTTGTGACGCCACCTGTATTTTTTATTTATTTTTTATGCATTTTTTTTTTGGGGGGGGGACTGCCAAATTATTTTGACACTATCAGATTTGCAACTACGGTTTCATCTGTGTCCTGAAACCTTGTGTTGTTTATTAGGGCCCCGCTTGAATAAGCGGGTGCCCTATATCCATCGTGGGGGCGGTGGTGTAATGGTTAAGGTGCCGGGCTCATGATCGAGAGGTCGTGAGTTCGAATCCCGGTCAGACCCCCATCGTGCCAAGACCCTTAGGCAAGGTCCCAACTGCAAGTGTGCCTCTGTTCACCCAGCAGTAGAAATGGGTACCAATAAATACTGGGAAGGTAACCTGCGATGGAATAGCGTCCCATCCATTAGGAGTCTAACTCCTAAGTCGCTTCACGCTACAGAAACCGGGATAAGCTCCGGCTTGATGAGCCATTAGGCTCGGGTGTAAAAGCCCAGCAGACTTACCTACCTGTATCCATCACCCTGTCCGTCCGTCTGTCTTTCTGTATGTCCGTAAAATTGGTTTCCTGATAATAACCCCAGTTTGAATATACATGTGAATTTCATACTTGAAATGCATGGCCTACTCCTACATGGAGTGCCTACATGGCCTAACGCAAGAACTCTATTGATTTGGGGTCATGAGGTCAAAGGTTAAGGTCACAGGAGCCACATATTTAGAAGATAGTGGATGCATTTTGAGCCAAACTTTTCATCCTCAACATTGCATCTTGCACAAATAACTGACATGCCAATAGGGAAATAACCTGATGAATTTTAGGGTCACTAGGTCAAAGGTCAAGGTCGAGGGGGCCATCTGTCCACATATTTATTTCCAGGTGAAAACCCAGTTTGGATTGACATATTGGTTTCAAACTTGACTTATATATGACCTACAAATAATGTTAAAACCCTTTCAATTTTGGGGGTCGTGAGGTCAAAGGTCAAGGACATGGTCACAGGACCTACTTCTTTAAAAAGATTTTGGATGCATTTTTAGCTAAACTTTTCGTCCGAAACCTTCCGTCTTCCACGAAGCGCACCTGCCAGTAGGGGAAGATTTCTTTTGATCTTGGGGTCACTAGGTAAAATGAAGGTTAGCGGGGCCATCCAGTGACAAATTGGTTTATGGATGAAAACTCCATTTTTGTAGACAGATTGGCCTTAAACGGATCACAGGACCCATAAAACTATCCTTATAAACAATTCTGCTGAGCTTCGACACCAATGGGTCCCTTGATTTTGCGTCACAACTAAGGTTTTCTCCATCCATGGGCATTTATAGGTGTATTTGCAACTGACTTACTAGTGAACCTAGCGGATAAATGGTTTGTATCGAATCAAATTAAAAAAAAAAATCAAGATTTTTTTTATCTATACATATCTGACATTCTAACAACTCTGATATTTATTGAATTTTAAATTCTAGAAACGGGCATTTTTTGATAAATGCAAGCCTCCGCCATTTCGGTACTATCCCCAACCATTAATCTTGTGTAAAACTGAATGTATGTGTAAGGTATTGGTGTTTACGTAATGGGACAACACCAATATCAGGTGCAATACGTCTAGTAACACCCCCACAGCTACACGTTATACAGGATATGCCTCGTTTTTATCCTGTGTGACATGGTCCGTAATAAAGGACGGCTTTACTCTCTTAAAACCAGTGCAGCGTGAAGGAAACCCTAGCATGCATATATATATATATATATATATATATATATATATATATATATATATATATATAATGGTATAGCAGTGTTAGTCTGTTGTCGAAGTGTAGGTAAATTTTTTTTTAGCTAGACTAACTCATTTATGTGAAATAATAAATAAGTTAGTCTAAATACTATTTTCATATATATATATATATATATATATATATGTATATACACAGAAATAATACACATTTGTAAGGATAAGTATAGCTTAGGTAGAATATATATATATATATTTATACATACATACATACATACATACGTACATACATACATAGTTTTACGCAAGTTTCAACTTATAATAATGTGTGGTAAAGGTCTTAGCCAAAGGGAGAGTACATGGTTAAACGGAACGAAAATTAACAGAGCAGGTCATGCCTGTCTTCTTTCTACCACCAACCGTTACTATTACATCTGTGCAAATACTAACCACTGTGCAAATACTAATTAACAAATGCATTTGCGTAATCTCTAAAACAAGCATAAACGCACAGGTAGTGTATCTGCATAGTACAGGTGGAATTATAATTAATGTGTATGCCGCCGTTGAATGTGCACTGATTCCGGCTTTGTAATTTTTTATTAGAACTACATTTGGCTAAGAATCAGCTCATTTGTGGTTTGGAAAATATTTACGACCGGCTTTTTTTTCTCCGAGCGTCGTTCACTTTGTAAGTTATCACTTAAAGTGTTCGCCTCATTACCTAATACGACCGGTACTAATGTGCTGGCCTAACACCCTCATGTGGCCTATATTCATCACTGCCTGGTTGGCTTATATTTGTTCCGTGTGTTTACTGTGCACAACACGATTTTAGCGCGCTTATATATGTCTATATCGGTTAGATTTATTAGCTGCTTTTGAATTCGATCCTTATTCAATCTGCTCTTGCATGTATTTTCTGTAAAATAAGTCTGAAGGGACTAACAGTCACACGTAGTGTATTCCAAACATAGGAATATTCGACCGATTCTGGCCGAATAATCGTGAGAACTTGGTTTTTACCAAAGGTGTGTCCTGTACGTAATAATAATAATAATATATAGTATTTGTATAGCGCCAAAATCTCCGATGGTCGGACTCACAGCGCAATTCACACACACACACACACACACACACCCATATACTCATACAATTTCATGGAAATCTACTCCCTGTGCCTGACCCAGAAATAAAAAATGGATATTAATTACCAAAAGCTTGACGAAAGAGAAACGTTTTTAAATTAGTTTTAAATGATACAAGAGTTGGAGATTTTCTAAGTGTAATGGGAAGTGAATTTCAAATTTTGGGGCTATGAAACGGAAGGAACGTAATACGTATTAATTAAACTTCTGCCAGTGATGTAGGACTCGAATCCGGATTCGAGTCCGTTTTTAGGGTCTCGAAACTGAACTCGAGGGTCCTGGATTTGGAATCGTACTCGGACTCGGAGGCAGAGACTCGGGAAATTAGTACGAGTCAATTTCAATTCAAGTAGGGATAAAGCTAGATCTGTCACATACTATGCATACGTACAAACATGGGCGAACACAGAATATTATGCCCACAAATAGATTATATTTCTTAAGCTTTGGGAGTTAAACATTATTAAACATTCAAGTGAACAGCATGTATGGTAATAAACAAAAAATACACCTTACAATCTCATATATGTTTTTAATTTTTCTTAAATCCCCCCCCCCCACAATCAGCTAAACCCATTTTTTCTGATAGCTGTGAGCCTATACTTTGATTTTAAGGATGTTAATATTGAATAAACTTGGACTGATTAGGAGTTCCGGGCTGTTTTATTCCTCACACCATAATAATTGAAGATTTCATTACTCATTTTAGGGGTAGGGCAAATCAAAATGACTCACTATTCCTGTGCATGCCGGAATTAGATCAAATGGTCAGTTTATGGCCTGATGTGGGTTTATAACTTACAACTGAAATGTTTTGGCTAACATATGTGCAAGGAATTCTCAAAATAAAAGCACTTGAATAAAAGATTTTGGTGCAATATTAAGGATTGTGTGAGAAACTCCATATTAGGTGTAGAGTAAATATATAAATGACCATAACTCCATCAATGTTTAACCTAGAACAATAAAGTACCCACCAAATAGTTGCATTAACCATGCACGTTCAGATAATATATCAAATACGCAAATTTAGGTCAATATTGAGGTCAACAGGGGTCAAAGGTCATGAGATTTTCCATGTACCCAACATCTAGAAACTGACGATTCATTATTTCTCTGCATTGAGAAATTAGAATAACATTTAATGATTTATTTATCGTCAGATGTGGGTTTATATAACATGTTCAAGATTTTCTCGAAATAAAAGCACCTGAACAAAAGATGTTTTTTTGTGATGTTACATTTTGTAAGTAACGGTATATTAGGGGTAGGGGAAATTTAAATGACCATTAATCAACCAATGTTTAACCGAGAACAAAAAATACCCATCATCTTGTTTTATTGGCCATGCCGGTCAAGAATATATATATATATATATATATATATATATATATATATATATATATATTAATTATGCAAATTAGGGCAATATAGAGGTCACTAGCGGTCAAAAGGTCATGACTATTAAAATGTAGCGAATCATAATTATTCTGTGTGGTGAATATAGATCAAATTATCAAAATGTAGCGAATCATAATTATTCTGTGTGGTGAATATAGATCAAATTATCAAATTATGGCCTGGAATAGGTTCTCTATCTAAGGATAACTCAAAATAAATGAACGTTATCAAAGTACATTGAAGTGGTGTAAAGTTAAATAATTTTTGAGAAACAACTTGTTAGTTGTCGGGTTAATAAAAATATTCGTAACTCCAAAAGTCTATGGGAAAAATGAATAATGTACCTATCAAATATTTTTTTTGTCATGCCAGTTAAGCTGACACACACACACACACACATATATATAAACTATAGCATTATAGAAAGTACTATAGTGATTCATCAGTACTTTGAATGTTGGCAATAGATAAGACGATAAATTATAAGGGGCTTATGACCTCCCGTTTGATCAACGATAGTATTTTTTTCGGTAACCTAAAGTGTCCTTTTACACATTTCAAATGTTAAGAAAAGAAGTGCATGGGATCGTGCAATGTAAAATCCAAAATAGACACGATATCTTCCCTCTAATGTCAATACCTAACAGGAAACTGCTTACAACAAAGTTGTTTTAAAAATCGAGTGTCAGTCTCAGGAGGCCCATAATGACTGATATTTTATTTTTTTCGTTAAAAGATTTAAAAAAAATTGCGCTCATAATGACGCCTGCCGGGCGGTAAATGAATTTCCTTTAATTTTAATTTTTGTCGTCACATAATCACAAGTAAAGAATTTTATAGATGCTACTATACCGGAACATTGATTGTTCCAGTATGAATAAGGTAACTCTGAATCATTTACTGTAAACTAATAGCAGTTCAGGTACCGGAATTAGTATAGTGACTGACTCATAGATGGACTACTCTATTGACCCACATGCTGAAGGGAACTGTATTTTCAATAAGAATGACCATATATAATATTTGACCATTCAATCGATATACATACTAAGACGGGCATTGACTAGTCTCTGGTTATTAGAATTTGGCCGATACTAAAATCTTATGACCTTTTGACCATTGTTGTCTTCAATACTTTCCAATGATATTTTCATATCTTATATATCATATTAATTGACATGCAATTGGGTCGATATTTTGACCTACCCCTAAAACAGCTTTTCATACAATGGCTTTTATTAAATTTATTTCATTTGTTCATGTGCTTTTATTTTGAGTTATCCTTGGAAATGTGTGAATCAGAAATTTCTGAAAGTATAGCTCAAACCTATTCAAGGTTATAATTTGATCGTTTTATCTAATTCCGCCATGCAGAATAACCCAGTCGCAAAATTTGTTTGTATTTCATCCGAGATTAAAGTGTCATGACCTATTGACCACTCCTGACCTCTATATAGGCCTCATTTGCATAGTTTTATACACAATCTTATTCGGCATGGTCAATGCAACAATATGTCGGATACTTTATTGTTCTAGGTTAAACATTGATGGAATAATTGTCATTTCAATTTCACCTATCCCCAAATTGAGTTTCTCACACAATCCTTAATATTGCAACAATGTCTTTTGTTCAGATGCTTTTATTTTGAGTAATCCGTGCACATGTGTGGGCCAAAACATTCCAAGTGTGTGATATAAACCCACGTCAGGCTATAAATTGACCATTTGATCTATTTCCGCCTTGAACAGAAATAATGAGTCGTCAGTTTCTAGATTTTAGGCACGGGGAAAGTCTCATGGCCTTTTGACCACTGTTGGCCTCAATATTGACCTTACTTGCACATTTTACATATTATCTGAACGTGCTTGATAAATTCAATAATTTTATGGGTACTTTGTTATTCTGGGTTAAACAGTTATGGAGTTATGGTCATTTTAATTTCGCCTACCCCTAAAATCGGTGACAAAATCTTCAGTTGTTATAGTGTGAAAAAAAACAGCCCACCACTAGTGAGTCCCAGTTTATTCAATGTTAACATCCTTAAAATCAAAGTATAGGCTCACAGCAATAAGAAAAAATAGGTTTAGCTGATAGGAAGGGGGGAGTCAAAGTGGGTCCCTCCAGCCCACGCACTAAGGAGTCGGACTTGAACTCGGACTCGAGTGGCCTCCACTTGGATGTCGTAAACTCGACTACATCACTGTTTAGTCGTTTGTGTTTGTGACGATTCATTATAAATGTGTCATGCCTGACGCCAGACTTTTCACAGCTATTCAAACACACATAAATTGCAAAGGAATTTATAATTTTTTTCGAGCTAATTCGGTGTCAACTATATGGTGTTTTTCATGAAGTCTTTAATATTGCACAAACATTACTGCAACAACCAAGTGAAACACGATCAACACAATATGTGTACACTTTTACATTTGAACTATGATGTAAGTAGGTGATTCACAGTCACAAATCTTCGGTTTTATAGATAATGCAAAGACATCCGCTCATGCACGAAAATAACTCAATCTCTCATCTGACTTACTGATAAAATGTAGTGTAGTGCCTTCATATGTAATTTAGTGTGTTTATAAATCGTAATATCAATATTCAAAATGTTCTCAAGCATAAATGAACAAAAGTATCACATCAATTATAAAATTATGGAGGCTGGCTACGCTTTCGCTGTAATGACTCAGCAGATGTATAGACATTTCATTAAATCATTTGAGAGAACCTCTGTGCTTGTATTGGGAGTTTGCCATTTAACCTTTTAGGCGTCGGTTTAACACTTCTATTTTCGAACGATTCTTGAGTATTCCTTGTGGCAAAAATGCCGGGAATCTGTTTATTACAAGCACAGTTAAGACAGCATGCCAAAACGTTGCTTATTATGGCACCTTGCCTACAACCGAGTCCCCCCCCCCCCCCCCCCCCCCCCCGCCTTCTCTCCCTGGACCTGCTTCAGCTTTCATCATTTTTGGGTGTTTACCGGAGATTTAATGCTAAGGTAAACACTTTTCTAAAGATCCCCATAAGATAAGTTTTTTTTCTCCCTCTCTCACACACAAACACATATATATCTATATGTATGTATGTATATAAATATATCAAATATTTTATTATATAGATATATGTGACACCAAGCCTTCTGGGCAGAAACGTATGTGTATAAGTGTTGGTGTGTAGGTGTGGGGGTCATACCTTAGAAACCTTATACACTGTCTAAATAAAGATCAGTTGGTGCAAACTCAAGCATAATCAACACATTTATTCTGACACAATATTATAGGATTCGTGTTAGGATTCTATAAGCGTGTCAGTCATTGCACAGTTGGATGATCTTTCCGTGACCTGTGCCTGTTCCCACACTCCTCCAGTTCGTTGGCCTTATATGATTGTATCAAAACATTATCCTCTCTTGTTCATGCCGGACTAACGAGTGCAGCCAGATATCCAGGACTCCAATTATTAGCTCAGCTGACTGAAATTCAACTGAGGTATAGATATGGCGTTTAAATTGTCCGTCGTCAGCCCGGTCGTCCAGGGTCACAATGATAACCGTTGGACCTAGAAACTTCTAAAGCCGGCCATACACAAGGCGACATGTCGCGCGACATGTCGCAGAACATTCGTGTTCTGCGACATGTTGCACAACAAGAACAGTCCATACACACAGCGACATGTCCTGCAAATCTATGATAAAACTACATGCATCAAACATAACTTCCAGGTTTCAACGAAATAACACAATTTATCAATATAAGTGCAAATGACGAAAAATGTATTCTGCCTAGGACATATTTCGTCTTGTTTGTCTTTATTAATATAGATATATAGGAAAAATAGGCATAGGTATTCTGGGATAGCTACACAATTTCTTCTGAGTTTCCTGTTGACCGCGCAAACACACACATATATATATAGCACCCTAATCAGACACATTGAAACCATGGACGGTCACATTATCAATGGATAACATGATCAATCGTTATATATATAACTGTTATTGGTTGGCTTTTCCCAACACTTGGCCTGATGTCGCGCGACAAGTCGCAGGAAAAAGAAACATGTTCCTTCTTCTGCGACATGTCGCGCAACCCATGAAAACGTGCGACCTTCCCCATACACGGTGCGACTTGTCGCGGAACAAGCGTGTTCTGCGACTTGTCGCGCGACATGTCGCCTCGTGTATGGCCGGCTTAAATGTATATCCAGTGAGATCAATAAAAATTTCCTTGGAAACCTTATCTATAGGGCAGTGTGACCTATATCCTCCGCGCTATAGGGCTTGTAAGTATCCCCCAGAATAATTAAAAAGTTCCAGTATCTTAATAATTAATGCATGGATTTCCATGAATCTTGCCTTGTATTTGACAATGACTAGTTTCGTCAGTTCCCGAAAAGTGGTGGTGCCACCTGTATTTTTTCGAATTTCTACTTTTTTTCTGTTTTTGAGACCGTCAAATGAGAGTATGGCAGGTTCTCAGCTATGGTTTCATCCAGTGTACTGAAATCTAGTGTGATTAATGTATTAATTGATTTCTTCAGTTCCTGAAGACTTGTGGCGCGATCTGCATTTTGTTTTGTTATTTTTATGCATTTTTCCTTTATTTTGAGACTGCAAAATTACAATGATACTATCAGATTTGCAACTGTGGTTTAATCTGTGTCCTGAAACCTTGGGTTGTTTATTAGGGCCACGCTTGAATAAGCGGTTTTTGTTTGTCTTTCTGTATATCCGTAAAATTCGTTTCCCGATGATAACTCAAGTTTGGATTGACATATCAACTTATATATGGCCCACCCCTAACGCAAGAACTCTATTGATTTTGGGATTATGAGGTCAAAGGTCAAGGTCACAGGACAAACATATTAAGAAGATTATGGTTGCATTTTGAGTCCAACTTTTCATCCCAAACGTTTATCTTGCACATATAGCTGACCTGCCAATAGGGGGAAAACCTTTTTGATTTTGAGGTCATGGGGTCAAAGGTCAAGGTCACAGACCACACTTTTTTAATAGATTTTGGATGCACTATAATCCAAATTTTTCAACCCAAACCATTTGTTTTCCACTTGGCGGACCTGCCATATGGGGAATGTTCCTTTTGATTTTGGGGTCACTGGGTTAAGGTCAAGTTCACTAGACGTGACAACTCGATTCAATAGATAATGATAATTGGGCTGGTAAGCCTACTTGGGTCGTGATACAAGCAATATCGAGGGATGCATTGCAGTGGTTTCCATGTTGCATTCATATTTTGGTAAAACCACCCATAATCCTAATATTATGTTACGGATGATGATTTAACACAAGAGAATACATGCAAACTCACAACCCAAAGTGAAACCCCCTCTCTATATGGTTACGATTCATTTCCTGTATCGCCTGCAAGTTGCCTTCGTCCTGTAACCCGTGCGAGCCTTATTTGTGTTCATGCGGTCATAAGTTCAACAAACAAGAGAGGTTTACCAATATGCTGAGTTAAAACCGAACTTTTCTCGCTCATGTTTGGTTTAATTAGAAAGTACACCAAAAAATGACATGTATCGGTCCGGTTTATTTTAATTGATAGAGTACCTGTAGGCCATGCGGCGAGGTCAAAAATGACGAAAATATTTGCATCTTCGTGAGGTCTTACAATGCGTTTCCAAAGCCTAGATGTAATCTGGTCGTAATGTCAGAGGGTCGATATGACGCTAAAAGGTCACAGGACCCATCCATTGACAAATTAGTTTATGAATGAAAACTCCAGTTTGGGTAGATAGGTTGGCTTCAAACTGATCACAGGACACAAATTTTGAAAAAAAAAAACAACAAAAAAAAAACTCATAAACCTTTCCATATGAAAAATTCAGAAACCCATGGGTCCCTAGATTTCGCGTTGTAACCAAGTTTTTCCTTCATCCATGGGCATTTACCGGAGAACCTAGTGGATATTTGGTTTCAATTGAATCAAAATTGAAAAATTCAACCTTTTTCTTATTTACACATATTTGAAATTCTTTCGATTCTGATATTTGTTTAATTTTACTTTTTGACAGTATAAGCTAGAAACCTACATTCTTATGAATGCAAACCTCCGCTATGTTGGGGGTCCCTATAGTGGTATGGTCCCCTACCCGTGTTTGCATTCACTTATTCGGCGAATATTCCGAGGTTCATTCGTGCGTATGTGTAAATACTTTTGTGAATATTCCTTATAGATGCCCCTGAATCCTGATCAAATTCCGGATCTTGTGCCGGATCCACACCAAAATCTAATCGATTTTGTATTGGTCCATTCCTTTGATGCCCTGAAAATTGCATGTGATTCAGTCAATAATTGCGGGGGTTGTGTTGGAACAAATACGCAAACACGCACACACACACACGAGCGTTAGGACTGAATACACTCATAGCAATTAGGCAATTAGTTTCAGCAGATTTTGTTGTAACTGCCATTTTTTTCTGCAAGGTAATGTTCTCTGTTGATATTAAGTCACGATGTCAAATGCTATGCCCATGGTGAAAGTAATATAAAGTATGAATAATATTGTAGTTGTTATAGTGGTGGTAAAGCAGCAGTGGCACGCAGTAAGACACGAGGATATTCAGCTTACCAAAAAATTAGTTACAGTTATGCACTGCAGTCGTTCCAGATCTCCTTCGTTATAACCGCTGCTTTGTATGTCGAGATTCTGGCGGTCTCCCCACCAGAGCTGGCACAGACCAAAGAATTACACAAGTTCTGGCACAGGGCCAAGGTTCAGGCCAACGAGAGCGAGTTGTCGAGAGTTTACATGTTGGAGCTGGATGCGCAATGCGATACGACGCTCTCATTGGTCGGATTGCAATTCTTTGCTCTTCGTGGTTTCCTTTTCAAGTACATGTTACAGACAAATACAACAGGCACCAACCTCTGAACCTTTATATATTACCATATAATTTGCACATTGAAACGTTATACTTAAGGCTTAAGCATTGTTCAGTAAAATCCTGAACAGGATTAAGGAGGAGAACTTATTTCATCAATGATGGGGCGTTTTAAGTGAGCCCTAAACAGAAATAATAGTTTCCTAAATGACCGACAGACGTCGCGATCTCTCTCAGACAGTTTCGTCAGCGCACCGTGATCTACGCTGCATTAATTTTTCAAGCCTGTTCGTCACCGCGTTTGTCTCTTGTTTGCAGCTGGTCAATCGATAAAGGATTAATCTAACTTAACGGCCCTGTTCTGTAGCTTTCACTCTTCATTGAATGACGAGAAATATGATTGTACTTCAAAGGTTGAATAATATTGTGAGACCTCTGATACCAATATCTGTTTTTCATTAGACTGAAATTGTCCAATATTGTTCATATGTTCATATACATAATTGCATACATGTATTCACTTTTTAATCATTTTATATTTTCAATTTTGTTTTATAACTCTCGTCATTTAACCAGGGCCTTGTGGAAGATCAGGCTATGCCTGAAAATGTCATCCTGTATACAAATTTACTAATAAACTGCGGGAAAGACACACCTGTTGCAGCATCTGATGTCAGAATTTTCTCTCTGAAGAAAAAGAACATTATCTTTGCATGATTTAAAAGCTAAAATCCTATCTTATCAAAAGAGAAAACTACATATTAAAGACCCTTCTATTAATTTAGCCCTTCAGTCCGGCTTTGTTATATAACATTTGGTCCGGAGGACACAAATTGCCAAAGCTCTTATTGTCGCTCACACCGGCGTTATCCTTCTCTTCATTTCAATTATCCTTTTATCATCGAACATAATCTCAAAAGTAATTAAATTAATTAAGTTGTGATGGGTCAGGTGCGACTTTTCATCAGTATCTGGAATGTTCTGTCACAAAATGTTCAGTTGTTGAGATTCAACAAACGGCACGAGGAATATCTTTTTTTTTCGCCCGCTGGATTTCTGTGAGCAGTTTGGTGAAATTTAGCTACAGCGATAGGTATGATGTTTGATAATATTAACGGAGATGGGAATTGTTTGTTTGGCTTATATAGACCGCCACCTTGCTGTACAGTAGTACCTGTTATAGCAACCACAGACCCTGTCAGCCTGATCTTGACTGCATCAGTCTGGCCATTTAATGGACCCGCTTATCGTCTTGCGATGATTTATTCATACAATAAATGTTACATCCATCGTTACATTCATGTAACAGTCTCATATCCTTATGACTTATAGGAGTAGTTAAGAAATCAACCGCTAGATGGCAACAGTTTACAATAAATCGGATGAGCAAGCATTCCCCCCCCCCCCCCCCCCCCTTTGCCGAAACATAAATGTGGAATGAGGTGTTGTCGGAAACTTTCATGATAGTTTCTTTATCATACATGTAATGAAGGATGTCCTATTGGGCTCTAGTAAATTGTTAAGATTTTGTAGATTCTGTGCGCATATTAAATAATTGTAATTATATATTTATGAATACATTCTGTGTAAGCCACTCTGTCTGAAATCGCCAAGATGAAACTCATAGGTAAAAGTGAAAATCGCGAAAATTAAACTTCGCAGATATGAAGCCCTCGCAAATTTGAAGTCCATCAGAGCATGAAAAAAAGTGAGAATTTGTCACCCCTTCAACCAGAGCAATAATAAGATATCCCTCCTTTTCTGATTGAACAAGTGGTTCATCAAGAAGGCCGAAAATGCTAATAGTTTCCGCCAACAAATTAATTAAATAATATATCTTTAGATGGCTTAACCAAAGAATATGTGCTTACAAATACTACATGTTTAAAGGTACATATTCATTTGCAAAAATATGTGAATTAGCTCACGTTATTAACTCATTTTGGCTGAATACTAAAGATTCCCAACAGTACTACTCATCAAACGGACTTATTATCTCAAGTTCAACTGATTTTGTAATGGTTCTGTGTGTGAGTAGAGTGTGCGTTTATTATAATAAGAATTCATGGCAAGAGGTCCAATCGTGAGCATACACGAACATTCCAAAAAAAAGGAGGAGAAACATAACAGATGAAACACAAAAAAAAACGGTTAGAAACTTGAAAAAATCTTGATTTGTGAAGTTGCGCTGTACGGCCACCAGGTGGCATGCGCTCTATGTTCATGCTTTACGTCACTGATCACGCCCGGTACACGCTTTTTTTGCATTGGTGTACAGGAGTAAATAAACGGTTATAAGACAACATTTTGGATGATACCGTAATTTTTTTAAGGAGAAGACACTATATTTCATGTATATTAAACGTAATTGGTATATGAATAAACCCCTTTGACCAATTCAGACTCGTCATACCTTAATCAGCTAACGAAGACATACCTTGTACATAGAGGTCACGCCTATAGTATTAGCTTTGGACTAGTTGCGTATTTCGAACGGGCGTTGTGAGTGCATTAGACCCAGCAAGGCCTCTGTCTGTGTTGTGCATACTGGTTTTGAAAAAAGAGTCAGTATATAAGAAACAGTGATGCCCAACGAGTTTAATTAAACATTACTCCCTTTTTAACTGGACGATTGCAGCATTAAACCCCGTATTTAAAAATCAATATTTCTTTTATTAACGGACATATGGATTTGAATGCAGGGCTTTCAATAGAAAGAAAATTTTAATAATCCGGGTCGCTCAGGCCTACTTTTGGGGAGTCGCATCTGAGTTTAGAGCGTCCCAAGGGGAGAAGATATGTGTCCAATTTTGAAGAGTTTTGTAAAAAAAATGAATTTTTATCGTATTTTATGTAATTATCATATCGTTATTAGTTAGAAATCGTGTCATTATATGAATTTATGCTTATAGCGAAATGTAAGCCTCAGTTATCAGTGTTTACACCACTGACGGGTTTGTTTGAGTCAGCCGGTTATGGTCATTGACTGCTACAAGGTCCTACAGCCAGAAAATCGCGCGTCCCATCGGACGCCTGGACCCATAGAACCGAGCGTCCGTAAGAGATTTCGAGCGTCAGAGACGCATACTGAAAGCCCTGATAATGGTAAAAGTAAATTGAGTCGCAAGGATTGCATACACAATAGTCTTCCTATGTATTTGATTCGGGTGATTAAGTGCTCGTTGTAATCAATTTTTTGCAAGTAATGTACCGTTAACAGCTATAAGGGCTGTTTAATATAGTACCCTGGACCGGGTACGGGCAACCCTCGAGTATCGTCACTAAGAACCACCCGTTCCCGGGCAATATGATTAGGCGTACAAGCTTGGACTCGGTAAATGGCTTTAAATCTCATAAAATAGGTATACCTTGGCTTCACGGGTTCCGAGGTCGGTGCCCTAGTGGTCAGGTTCTCTGGCACATGATATGTCTGTTTCGAGGATAGAGGGACCTGTTGACACTTCTTAAGGACATTGGGCTCTGGAATCAAGCTCTGTTAATTATTGTATCCAAGAAATTTTACGTTCCTTAGAGCGCTTGCCTTTCAGCTGCTATAAATTGAGACATCAATATTTATATGTCACCTGAGGTGTGGTCTGCATGTTAACACTATACTGTTCCACCAACTGTTTTTTTTAGATATTTTCTTAAATTTAATATTTTTCAATAATTTCCTAGAAAACTACATATGGAAGAGACAACCAAACATGGCACGTAAGAATTTTACAATAAATCCTCAGTTTATGTTTCACAACCGTATAGTCTCTTGTCAATGATCTAGCAGATACGATGTGTTTCTGCATGAGTTGTCCTCTTTATATATATATATATATATATATATATATATATATATATATATATATATATATATATATATATGTATGTATATTTCTTTTTTTTATATGGTGGAAATATACACTAAAGAATGCGACTAACCTAAGTGCCTTTTTTCATCAGTTCAGATCAGACATGGGCCGTCTATTGCTTACACATATCCGTCTGCGCATGTGTCACTTTTACATATAACCACAGACAGCACTAAAAAAAGGTCAATGTGACAGACCGCTCGAGGAACATCTGAATACTTGTTTCTTTACCATTTTCATGCGTATAGTCTGACTACCAAGCTCCTATGTAGGGGTGCAGCGGCGTCGATCTAAGGGGGGATCATCCCATCCTCCATACCATTATAACAAGAGGGAATGATCACTGTAATCATCCCCTGCAAACAGAGAGTACGATTTTACACTGGAAACAATATATATATATATATATATATATATATATATATATATATATATATATATATAACAATTATGTGAATTTGGTCACATTCCTGCCCTTCTTATTGATGAATCTGAATCAATAGATGACTTATGATTCCTTTTGAATGACTGCATCTATAGCTTACTTTGTAACGTTACACACAAGTTTTAGAAGAACTACCTGCAGTCCGCTGTGATCCAGCAGGCTTAAAATATATGATCTGATTCTGGATTAGAATTTATATAGAATTGACGCAATATGCCAAACTCCTCTAAACAGGACAACTCACTAATACAGACAAAATCCTCCAATCCCTTGAGTGTCCGGTTTAGAGGTGTTTCACTGTATACTGAAAACTTATTAAAAAGATTCATACAATATATATATATATATATATATATATATATATATATATATATTATATATATATATATATATATATATATATATATATATATATATAAACTGAATAATGGGATATTTTAATTTTTTTCATACTCATACAGGGGGATTGACTTACCTATGAGTTGTCGCTCCCAATCCTTGAACATAAATCTATACGCCACTGTAGGGATGGCTCATCCCAGTTTATATACACGTGTCCAATTGTGCATATGTTACTTTTACATTTATCATTGAATCTGTGTATAATCAAGATCACAAGCCCTAACCCCCCCCCCCCCCCCCCATTACATTTTGCCATTATTTCCCAATGAGAGGCTAGTAGGGTGAACCCGGTAGGACTTGTATAAATATGATCAGATTATGCATGCAGTGTAAGCATACAAGTGTAACTGTTGACCTTGAATGATAATCGTGACCACAGTCCAGCCCACTCTCTGCATGATCACCTGAAGGCGTGCACGGTGGAGACACATGACACCTGGAATATGATACCCCATTCCCATTTGGTATGGACGGGTTAAATGTCGTCCAAGGACACCTTGCATTTAAAAAGAACTCTCTTTAGTATATACGGGCGTATTACGCTTTCTTACAGTGGGACAGTTCCCCTCGACTTCATCCTTGTTTGTCCGGGACGGGTTTTCCTTGGGACGAGTTCACCGCCTGGTGTTGTTTCTCATTTATAGCGCTCCGATGGACACTTCGCGAAATTTCCCAAATAATAGCAAAACCCTCTTGAAATTGGAAATATGGAATATTATCCCCTTAAGGCATGGTGCTGATACCATTAGTTCATCCATAATTATGTATCTGTTGTAGTGTATCGGAGGTGCATGTTCGTCTGGCTGATTTGTTTGTTTCCCCCTCCCCCCCCCACTCTCTCTCTCCCTCCCCCCCCCCCCCCCCACCCTCTCTCTCTCTCTCTCTCTCTCAGCACAGAATATTTAATTTACACGCATTATTAAAAAAAAATCAATATTCATATATAGCAGTCAGAGACCACATAATAACCTCGGTCAGGAAACCATGTATGATGAAATGTTTGTGCAAGCCATATTTGAATGCAAGCTCATAGAACTGTGTGCCACCCACGGTTCACCAAACCGACAAATGTATCACAGGTCAAACAGAGTAAAGACAGTCCCTAATACCGGTGAATGGGTCTCTTTCTTCGCCATGATATACAAATTTCCTTTTTTTTGCATCTCACAATGATAAATAATATTGAAAAAAACGTATTACGTTGATCCAGGTGACATATAAAATATCATGTACTATTCCTTAGGTGTTCCCAAATCTTCTGCAAAAAATGTCGAAATCCGTTCGAATTTTTTTGGGTAAAGTTGCTGACATACAAACCAACCAGCCAAGCCATAAATCCTCCTTGCGGAGGTGATAACTATTACAATGCGTTGACGAGTTCATGACCAGCTCCGTATGGCACTAATTCCAAACTAATAAATGATTAATATAACTAATGACTAATAATAAAGCCGATCGATTGGATTGGCTCCAAGGCCCTGTAGAGGACGATTAATTAATCTATTTTGGACTTGTCAAGAAATACTGTCTTTCATCGCATGCTCCGCTACGGGATGTCCATTGTTATTTGGGTATATTTGTGTAACAGGTAGGATACTTTTTTAAAAGTTATTTTCAATTGAATGGAGCAGGTAGTTAATTGATTCAATTAATTTTGTCATCTGTTTTTCATACGTTTGGTACTCCAGCTGTTGAACTTACGAATGCACAACATACAAATACTAATACACCCACGAATCCTCACAAATAAAACGTTTATTAGAGTATGATCATTATTAACGACCGCTGTGGAGTGTATTTTTTATATATGGTAATGTGTCCAAGCGGGAACATGCAAAATGATCGTATATCTCTCTCGATCACTACATCATTTTAGGTTTGTGTTAACTTATCTGTCCGATCGTTATATCCCCATGTTTGGTGTAAGTATATATTCCACAAAGAAAGTCTATATAGTTACCTTAATATTACTGACATTCTAAATTTCTTGGTAATAAACCTACGGTTCCACCTTCGGTCCCACAGTGGCAATCAGTGGCAATCGGATATTTCTTAAACAGTTAAATTGGACTCCCTGATTTCGTGCGTGTGTTTTTCTTATAAATAAATGAATCATGAAGTTGAGCAAATGTTGCTTTACACATAAAGCTTTACATGTAATATCTAACTCACATCCCATTCTCTGTCTGTCTGTCTGTCTGTCTGTCTGTCTGTCTGTCTGTCTGTCTGTCTGTCTGTCTCTCTCTCTCTCTCTCTCTCTCTCTCTCTCTCTCTCTCTCTCTCTCTCTCTTTGTCTAAATCTCTGTTTTCTCTCTCTTTTTCTCTGTCTCTGTCTGTCTGTCTCTCTCTCTGTCTGTCTCTGTCTCTATCTCTCTGTCTCTCTGTCTCTCTGTCTATCTCTCTGTCTCTGTCTTTGTCTGTCTCTCTGTCTGTCTGTCTCTCTCTCTCTTTCACATACTCAAACAAACACACCTCAATTCTCTCACACGAACTATTTAGGATCCTTCCGAGTCATTTGAAGCTCTATTGAGACCCTGGATTGTAAGGTCCCTTCTTGACCTTGACATTGCTTTAAAATCAAGAGCATTCCATTCTACAGACATGCCAAAATACGGCAACGGAAACTATCGTCTGAATCCAAACACAAACAATGATAAAGCCTATACCATTACCATATAATGTTATTGATTCAACAATGCCTACTTACGTACTCAAAGCAACGAATCCTTTCGACCAAACTGAATACAATTGTGGGGTCAGAAAATTAATTTAACTTTGGATTTGTTTATGTAAACTGACCCATTGGACTGATTTTGATTCTTTATGGGTGTCGGTCGCATGTTGCATGTGTATTTACAACTCCTCTATCTGATATACTCAATATCATGCATTTTTCATTATGTTAAGTATCTTACAAATAAGCTGCATGGTGCTGAAAGATTTTCTTCATGTTAACATGTGTTTTGGTCGCCTGGATATAAATTGTCTATTTTTGTATGGTGTCGTTTATATATGTATAAATATGTGTTTCCTTGTAATGAAAATAAAAAATATAATTAAAAATGAAGTAAAACAATGTATAACTCGGAAGGCATTTTAAAGATTTACGGAGACATGCAGATTATATTTATGAATTAAACATTTCATAGCTCGGAAATGGCATTTTTTTTGTTACCGGGGATAGTGGGGTCGAGAAAAACAGAAAATTTACGGGTCTCTAAAAACTGTACTTGACCCCACATTAAAAAGAAAATCTGCTTTGAGTAATATGTTTGTAACCAGTAACATTTTGCACGGTTTTGTAAAGCGTTATTAACCATCATATTAACCATTATTCAATATATGATTTAACAAAGAGTCACATTTGTATTAATTAGATGGCGCGATCTATCGTTTTTCTATAAAATAAAATATTTGCCTATTTCGCTGCTCGAATACGCAATCGGGATGAAGCCATGTTAAAGAAATAATTACCTGCCCGGGGGGGGGGGGGGGGGGGGGGGGCGGTAACCAATTTTTTTCCGAAACTTCCTAAAAACTACCGGCAAATTTTGGTGTACTTGTTTCGAGCCCTTAATATCCACGGTATAGGGGACGGAGATGTTACGTTGATCATACGCTCATAGCACAATCCCAGGAACCGGGACCTACATAAACAAACGGCAGTATTGTTAATATGATCGTGAATATGAAATGAAAAAACACACATTTCTCATGAAAGTGTCAATGCCCGCCTGCGGGTTTCCTCGGAGCTTTAAGAAAACCTCGGGTCGTCATGTTGACTTTCTTTGCCAGTACGTGAGGTTGGTATGGTCCGGAGCTGAGAGCTGTAACCGTAACTACGCCCATCAAAACTTACTTTCAGGCAGACACGTGCCGTTTTATGTTAAACATAACACTTACTGTATTTATAGACAAACTGTGTATAAGCGCACATCAAATGTTCGGTATTCGAACGTGACTATAAGACATAAATTCGTACTAAGAGAACATGTAAACCCAATAAGCCTGAAGTAGTTCCTTCTCTTGTTATAGTCATAACATTTGGTCTTGTTAAGAACAAACCATAACAGTTTTTTTTATACTACAAGCTGATCCCAGATAACGACTTGCTTAAAGATTGTTCCATAGACCGGATATTTATAGACGTTCATTAGATTCGGGTCAACATTTACCTGTAGAACGTCAATCATTTACAAACATGGTGAACGAAACCACTGTTTCAGGGACCACACGCTGTACGGCTATAGATTTTCGATTCTAAGATTAATAGTACCGAAAAGACGTTATATTAAAGTTACTAGTGCAATATGCAGAGAGTGGCAGTTTTAACAAAAGATATGCCACTCAAACCTCAGGCGCTTATACGCGGGCAGTATAACAATAATAATAGGAACCTAGATTTCACCTTAATAAGCCGGCGTGATTTAAGATCTCGCTCTTGGGTCAGGGAGAAAGCGAAGGGATAATATTACTAACAACAATTTTAATAATAACCAATTTGGCGGACAGGCTTCAGCGCACACAGAACGGTAGTTTGGGTACCTCGTGCTCCGGGCGTGGTTGCCTGGTTACCGGCGTACACACTTTGGCGGGATGTGTGCGGTCCGCCCCAGGTATGTTGATAATAAGCGGTCGGAGGTCAGTGGTAAACGTGAGGCTAAAACGTCGCTCCCGTGAACACCGCTAGAGGGCCCTCTCATGGAATCCGAGATCACTCTCAATATATATTATCAATACGCAGTCGGCAACGCGAGCCAAGGGAGTCCATACAAAACCAAGCGGTCACACATACCGGCTTGAGTATTAACAACACTGTCACCAACTAGGGACTCAATTAACTACCCACCGTTGATTTATGGTGAGTACCAATTATTGATTATTATTAACATAATTAACGTAAAAGGTAAAATATACTTAGTTGTGACATACGCGTTTCAGAAGGACACTCTTACTAAAGGTTTCAGTGGCTCTGGCGTCACTATTGTTATCTCATGTATGTTCAGTATACAAGCCGCCTTAGCACTTTACGTGTCAATACAGTTGTTGGCAATAATATGTAATGTGTGCACTGATAAACTGATAAACTAACGATCTCGCTAGGGTGTATCATTCATGTCACGACACACCAATATCTCTGGGCTCGAATTATGCAAGTTACATTTTTATATGATACATATATATATATATATATATATATATATATATATATGATTATTAAAATATATATGAAACATAAATATGAAATGTGTGTGTGTGTGTGTGTGTAATATTGCTTTTCAAATAGAATTCACTGTAATATTATGTAGTTTAAAAATATTCTCATTTTGGATCAAATACATTTCACTTTTACATTTGCTATATTGTTTTATCTTCCGAAATTATTCAAAACTTTAGAATCAATGTCAGTAAAATAATTGTCCAGTGTCAGGTTTAAACATTTCTTGTTAGAAATTAAACAGGCGGATAGAGCGCGGCAGTTGTTAATGCGAGCAGCGACATACATTTAAATACTAAGCAGACGACACTATCAGTTACCTGACGTGACGTCATAATTATACCTGTACATTTTTTTGCGGTGAAATGTACATGCATATCATGTGCATCACGTGACCTCAATTTTTAACGACAAAGATAGCATAATACATATAAATCAGCTTTGCGAGAATTGCATATAAGAAAGAACCACATAAACATTTGTGATTATAATATACAGGCTCGTTAACATTTGCATATATGGTCTGCCAATTTTATGCCCGTCTATATATATATACCAACCTATACAAAGAGTATATTAACATAAAAAAATCAGACACGATGATAGTTATGTTGACAAAAGTGAAAAAGATAGATCAACGTACTGTTAATTATCAAGATATCATGAAACCCTGGACATTTGGCAACAATTGTTTGGCCAGCTAGCCACTTGTCTTGTTTATGATGAAGTACTTTACGATCAGTCACTCTCATTAAAAAGTGAAAATGAGCCCACCAAAAGAGTTGTACCGCTAGTGGAAATGTCTCAAGGAAACACACACTCACACACAGTTATAAAGCACTTGACATAAAAAAAATACGACATACACATAAAACATGTATTTGCTATATTTTCGAGTATATAATATAAAGATTTCACATTTCCCGTCTATGGTATGCACTATGCAGCTATATTTAAACACGTTTACTTCATAAACTATAACAACTTACACAAAATTAATGCGTGTATATGCTTAGGTTTTACTCATTAATTTAATCAGACACCGTGCAGTTACACCAGCAAACCTCTAACTGAGGTATACGTTAAGAATATTAATTGACACACACATTCACAAACGTACATATCCAATAAAAAAACTACACGTACTATGGCAATTTTCATAAACATTGCCATGGAGTGAATATTTGTATTTTATTTGTATATAAGCTGATGTGTGTTGTCTCTAAGCGAGAGCACGGCTAAATAAGCTTATTCCTCGCATTAACTACATGATGTTAAGCATATGTTCAGTCAGCTGTCAGATCGAGGCATCCATAAGTCATTTATTGTTAGTGAGAAGATAATCCGCTGGCTGTTTAATCATATGAATATTGACATGGATTAGTGCCGCGTTGTACATTCAGCGTTCATTACCGGAATACTTGCACGCCAGATTAGTTTATAATCATATTGGTAGGCTACGCCTTCATTCAGATAAGTCATACCCTGTCGATTCTATTCTCTGATTAAGATCCTGTGCCAATAACGGGGTTCTCACGTTGGGACACGAAAGAAGTTAACGTAATTAGTTGAGTTTGGTTGCCAATATATAAGATATATTTGCTGAAACTATGTGTTTAAGGTCATCAGTATAATTAGTAACCTCTTTCCTGGTTAACGTGTTCTATTTAGAGTTTCTTGTGAACTTTTTTTTTTCGGTGGCTATCTAAAAGCACATGATAAACTAGATATCTGTATTCTAAAGGAATTCAAACCTTCGCCATTTGGGGGGTCTCTATTGTGGGATGCTCACAAAACCGTGTTTGCATTCACTAATTCGGCCCATATTTCCAGGTCCATTCGTGCATAAGCGACTTTTTATTGGTTAATATTCCTTGATGACGGCCCTGAAACCTGATCATGTGCTGGATCCATGCCAAAATTTTACGATTCTTCATTGGCCCATTCTTGAAATGCCCTGTAAATTTCACGAGAATCCATTCATGATCGCGTGAATAACGTTGTGAACATACACACACAACACACACGAACGGAGATGTAAGCATAACCTCCTTACGATGGGTAAAAAGAAATGTTTAATTGAATTATTTTTTTTTATTTTAAATTCATTTTAGAGGGGCTGGAGCTCAAACTCTGTTAATTTCGAATGCAAGTAAAAATTAACGTTTTTGGTACGGGGTAGGGGGATGGGGTCAACATTGACACACGGTCCCTGTGAAACCAACTTTTTAATTTTGGCCTTAATTACACCTGGTTTGAGATAAACATTTTACTATGAAACCAGAATGGAATGGGATGGATTTGATACTGCAATCAAATTTACCTTCTCAATGATCGATCATTTATCGGGTTAGCTATGCACCTAAACAGCCCACGCTGTATCAACTCCATTAGCCGTGGTCCGTCAAGGTAACTAAAAATACATATTTATGTTGAAACTTGATTTCTTTTTGCGTGTTTACTCAGGAAGAATTATCACACATGCATTACCAATAATGGGCAGTTTTCACCCAGGCTTGGTGCAGAACCTGTGAATTATTTGTTTTGGCTGGCATATGTCAACGTAAAATAAATACGTGTCACTTAATTATGCACCATTAATCAACAGGATTAAGTATTTAAGCCTTCACGTGCCCATCAATATGTGCCCGATGTCTATGAATTGAACGTAGACAATGAAATATTAACAACGACACATTTGGAGTCCGGAGCAAAAATATTCCATTCATATACAGTAAAGCCTGGCCTAGACAACCTCAGTTTAGCGAAAACATTAAAATATAACGACCGCTTTTTACGGCCCCATTTCTTATTTAGACCTCGATTGGACGAGAACCTCAATAATGTGACTATTTTAACGAGGTCCCGTTGGTAGTCGCAATATCAAGCTTTCACTGTATTCCACAAAAGTGGACATGGCTAAGTAACTAAAGACTTAGACCATGGAGCGTGGCAGTCGCGGTCCGAATCCAGCCAGAGCCGCAAAAGTCAAAATGGTTTAAACCCCGAATGCCTCAGAGATTCTCTTTAATATCTTAAAGTCAGCTATTCGACTACCTTTTTCAGTAGAATTTATGAGATTTCTGGCACACCCTGGATACATTTTATGAACTGATGGTAATTACTGTCAAGAAAAGTCAATATAGCGCCTATGAGACGGCTGTGTGAGCTTGTTTATATCTACAAGCTGTTATTTAACACAGTACCTGCGCCATTTTTTACAAAAGCACATGTTATCTGAAGTGGCTGGTTGCATATCTGCGGAAGGTGAAAGATCACTTGTTGCAAAAAGCTCAGTGCAAAACCCTGGTTGTTCGGCCTTGCCTTCAGATGTCTTTGTTGAACGTGTTTGTATCATTTTGGCGGGCCCCCAACATGGAATAAACACGTGTTTCTAAATAAAAAGGACAGCCTGTGTGCGATGGGATCGGCTTTTTTTTAATTTTATTTTTATAAAAGGGTTAATACGTTATCTTTTAGATAATAGACTTCAGATATCGGAATAGGCCCCTTTAAGCTCCTAACGCATATAATCTTGACAGAGATGACAAGCAAAGCTAGTATAGATCGTTTAATCATCCTAGATAGAACTTCTATGATTATAAACCAGTTTATATTAGGCTTAGACGAATGAAACCTCATATATTGATGTCTTGATACCACTCGCAAAGTAAATACACGTTACCTTTTGAGCCATTTGCAGCGTAACTTGCTTTTATAGCTTCCTAGATTTGTAACTGATATAAACGTTTCCGGGGTAAAACCTGCTTTAAAAGCTTGTTCGATATAAAATCATTTATTAAGGAAAATTACAACCCAGGTTAGATGCGGTTGTTTTGAATATATGATTACTAAATCAGAGCGGGTATTGATCTAAGATGGATTGACTCAAAGATGAATGTTTTACCATCAGAGTTTGCTCAGTACTTCGTGGGAAGAAATCGATACCAATAAATATAATACCAGGAATTCGTGTTTTCCATCTAACACCATGACTCTGCATTTTCGCTACAGTCTGCTTTTTATCAAATGTAATCTGAAATCAATGCTGAAAAAAATCTTTTTTCCAATTCACTTTCTTTATTTCCCCCCCCCCCCCCCCCCCCGTGGCAGTTGCGGCTATCTATAGATCAATTGCTTGTATATATGAACAAGTGATTGACAGAACTATACTTGTGCCAGTATGATACAGCGAGAGCTGACGTGAAGCCAACTGGCTTAAAGATTTCGGGTTCGGTAATCAAGTTTTTACTTTCTATGCCCAACAAACACCGGCACGCAAGTTTCTAATTATCTTGCTCCCTGGCAATATTCATCTGATCACTTGGCACCATACATCCGCCATTGGCACCCCGCCGTAAATACTCCAATAAATTGTACCGAAAACATCCCAATTAATATAAACAACTGATAAAATTTAAACCCTTCAGGCTCAGAACACGAATGTAAACGTATAAACATATCACTAAATCTGAACCGAACATTATGAGGTAAACAAGGTTGAATGCCAAATTATGCTGTGGGAAAAAGGAAATTTGCTACAAGAAATAATAAATATCGTCAAAGGCAAAAGGTCATTCAAATAAAGCTGGACACGAATGAGGATAAAAGAGTTGAACCGTTTGAGGACGTTTCGGATCAGTCGGTAGTGCATGTCGTGCAATGTTATTTCAAATGAATATAGTCATTTTTTATTTTTTTTAAATTAAAGGAAACTTAGGGTTGTTCTCTGCATCCTTTTCCCAAGGAAGACGTTTTCTCAGTAGGTGAAAAAATGTTATAAGTCGGAGTTATACATATTTTTGCATAGTTTGACACTTCAATTGCTTTAACGTAAGAATAATACAGTTGTATTTTATTCCCATGAGACCATAATGCATTAATTTGTATTACAGCAGAGGTCTTTTATTAGTGTTCGATTTTAGAGTTAACAAACGTTATTCATTTGTATTCAGTCAGCTGCTAAGAGAAAATCCACTTTGAGATAGAGTCTCTCTGAAAAGAAGACAGTTTGAAAGTGGATTGTTCAAGTCTTCCCGTAATATCATACGCATTACATCAAGGCCTTCAATATTATCTCTATTTCATTGGCTTCGATCATCCCTATTTGTCAAACAGAATATCCACAAAATTTTATTTAAAGACGATAACTCCAGAAAAATGTTAATCTTTTCTGTTAGAAATTTTGGTTGCCACATGAATCACTATGTAGTTTCTCCCTGCCATGACTCCATTTGTTACAAAAAGCTGATAAACCCAGCTAGCAGAGAGTAGAGATCGACAAATACCTGAACATTTAAGTGTCCTTGGAGGACGCTTAAGACCTGTAACAGAAAGAAAGGCATAATCCTTTTAAATCCATTGATCAATAGCCCAGCTTAAGTTTATAAATCAGAAGTTTTATAATAAAAACGAGAGTGAGACTATGTTTAGTCCTCCCCAGAGCACGCTGCGATTACGTAACACGTGCCCGCAAGGAGGGATTACATGGCTGAGTGCAGGGTTACCTGGATAAATGAACTTCTACTTACATATGCGGTTGTGCAGTTGCAGGGATACCGCACAACGTGTAACTAGGAGCGGTGATAGGAAATTCAAAAAAGCTATATATGTAACAGAACGTGCTCCCTAAATGAGAAAACTTTATACTGAAGGCTATACGTGTTATCAAAGGTGAAGGATATGTCATCATTACTCTCTATTACGAAAGTACCATGACACGCTCATTTTTTGTCACAAATTTGGTATATTGGCTTTTATATAATATATAATGTCTACGTAACGGGTGAGGAAGGTTCGTTGCTCCTTTGTGTCCATATTGTGGTACCTTGGCCCAGGCAACGGAGGTCATTTCCGCATTAGACTGGCGAATAATTAAAGTCTATACAGGCGCATACATTGTAAATCAGTTGACATATAAACATATATATATATATATATATATATATATATATATATATATATATATATATATATGCTTGCGTTTTTAAGTCCTGATGTGGCCTACTTTCGTTCCCTATACGGCATGATTCGTTTTTTTTTTTTTTTCGCATAGGGAATTTAAGTATTCAGTATCAGAGGTGAGCCCAACGGGGTCACACGTGTGTTTATTTTTATGTGCCTAGTGTATATACGTTTGTATCCTTCTATAAGCTGATGATTTGGGCGTGGTCCAAAGAGCATTATTCCGTCCCGACTTCGCGATACACGTCCCGCTGTCCTCTATATACTTTCGTATCGAACCCTGATGGTTTTATTTCTGGAAGTCCTGACAAACCGTTCGCGTCGGCTGTCTTTTTTTTTAATATTTATTTTTATGGAGGTAACCTTCTCCATTTTTCTAATGCTAGCTTAACTAATTATATGTTCATCTGCAGATTTCCATTCCGGTTTCAGACTACGTGACAGGGCAGTATCACACGCTTCCTCTCATTTGATATCCTGGCGTTAAACAGGCCCACTACTGCACCATAATCATACCACCGAGGACCCCCGAAAGGCGCACTCGATTGTGAGTGAAACACGGCAGTTGGGCACGACCTTCCCATTAAGCCTGCAGACCGCTCACCCTGGGTGGGGACCGACCGTAAAAAACCTCACCGCCTCGGCTGAGGTTCGAACTCACGATCTCCCGGCTTTGAGCCCTACGCTCTACCCCTGAGCCACAGAAGCTGTCTGTCATTTTACGTACACACTAAAATCCGGATGTCACAAATCGCATGTCGAAATTATGGGTATACCACTAGTATAGTGAATGAGGGTTCCAACAGATAAACCCATAAACATTGAAGGAAAATAAAACAAAATAACGATGAAATTATGAAAATAAATCTCGACAAAGAGAAAAGGTGGGGTTATCATTAAACCACCTAGTAATATGTATAAAATTAAAGCGCTAACACCGGAAACAGTGTAAATGCACTGAATTAGAAATGAAGGTCACTTTACCAGCATTCCTTCGCTGTGATAGCGGAGTACTCGGTGGTACAGTTATTGGGTACGGTTTACATTCTTCAGCTGTTCACACAGTTGTTAAATTAGGCAATACACAGATCAAAATACGGCCTGTACAGAGTGTCTGTAGTATGCGTTTACCTAACTCGCACGTTTGTCTAGCTTTTATTACGTGTTTACGACGCCCGAGTGTTTATGCACGCCCTTTACAACATATAGCCCTCTACTTGGCCACTGTGTGATGGTTTGTATATATAAATATATGGAGAGTTGCGTGAATGAAGTATGTTGAATACCGATGGCATCTCTATTCAAATTGTGTTTGAAAGGCTCCGTGCTTAAAATCTAAAGTCTATATATCAACTTTGGTGCTCTGATTGTTATCCTGTCATGACGTTCTCGTTCACATTCGCTGTCGTCTTTATTACGTGTCTAGGAATGTAAATTGAGCTTCATTTCCTAAGGTATATGTATGTCTATGATTTGTGATGTATACTTCTGAACATATTACATATCCAACAATATTTCTATGTATATGTGGTTTACATATGTGTATATATGTATAAGTATATATACCTTTTGCTTTTCAAACATGAATAATTCCAATATTATGCAGTTTTAAATAATATCAATTTGGTATCGCCGAAGTAAACAGAAAACTGACAGGAACACTTATATAGTCATCTTCATTTATGAATTTTATTTAATTTTAACATTTTCGAATCATGTAAGCATATATAGTCAAATAAGTACGTCGTACATCGGGAAATACACAAGCTAGAGGCATGAAGTAGCCAAGCGCTTGATAGTTTATAGGCGTCGGCTTCGGTTTAAAAACCACCGGTCCTCGATGGCCCTCGATTCGAACGCCTAAATATCATAACGGTGGTAATCTAGAAACATTTTCAGAGGTATGCTATTATGACTTAATGACAGGTTATGACTTCCGGGTTATCCCTAGCTGGAATCCAACAGGATTTTATCATAACATATAATTGAATTCTTATATTTAACCTGCATCCTATATCAATAGACCCTACCACCAATTAAAAAGCCATCGACTTGTTCTTACAATACGATTATAAACCACCAACTCTCTCTCTCTCTCTCTTCTTTCTCTCTCTCTCTCTCTCTCTCTTTCTCTCTCTCTCTCTCTCTCTCTCTCTCTCTCTCTCTCTCTCTCTCTTAATATTTTATTTTATTTACTATTATCACTTTTACTTCACTGAATGAGCAGATTGGCCCCAGACCTCGTACATTAGCCGGCCAGACTACTCGGACACGGGTCTTTCCCTTATTACGACTGTTACACAGGCAATATGTAAGTATGTGGGTGGATAAATACGATACTCCTACCCAATACCCAGAAATAGCAAAACGACTACACGCTCTATGTAATGTAATTCACTGGCGGATAGTTACGGACCGTTCTGCACGCAGGGAGCCACGCACCTGGGATCGTATAACCTACATATATACATATATCTGTATAAAGTTAGATAAGGCATGTATCGGTCAACTCCCAGACAGTAATACCAGGTAATACTTGCCGAAGTATATTTGTTCAGATATTGGTAAGCAGGAATTTGTTTTTTTTTATTGAAAGAAAAAACTAGAGGATTATTTACAGAGCGCAAATACATCCGCAGGCAATCAAGGACGTGAAATCAATGGTGATAATATATCGAGGATTAAAATACCCGGGTGATAGATAAAGATAATATGAATTCAAATAGGTAGGCCACGCAGCAAATGAGATAATTTAAGTATTCCATCTTTTTTTTGTTTTCTTTTTCCTCTTGTTATTCCTAAGATCACATTTAATTAATATACATTCAGTAAAGTATTGTGGGTTGCATCAATGGTAAATGATACAGACTTGTTTATTTAACAAATACCGGCATGAGTAAATAGCTAGTCTGTCTTGCTAGTTGTTATGCTATTTTAAGGACTAAAAACCCTGTTCTTACTGTTTAAAAGGCAATTTTGCCTTGGCAAAAATGAATAAAGCCAAATCTGATAAAGGTTGATCTATTTTATTAAAGATCATGTGGTATGAGATGAGGATGAAATCAGATGCCCGAATATAATGAAAGTAGGTATTGCTTATACTAATAACAGAAGAGAGAAAAATGATTTGCGCCAAACGATTCAGAAACTGTGCCAATTCTAAACGATCTCCCATCACACGAGCGAAAACTGTCGGCGATGACTGCCACTTGGTGTTCGGGTCGACAAAGGGACATTATTTTATATGTATCAAATGATAAAAGTTATCCTCAACTGCCAGGTTCCCAACGTAGATTCTGGATTGTTTCTAATTTTACTTTAGAGAATGTAATTAAAGTTGGCATTCTGGATTTGTGCAGTTGTAGAATTTAAAGTTTTGTTTTCTTCGCACAGTTAAAGCCCGATGTTTTTGAACCGTGTTATATTTCTATATTAATTAAATATATACATATATATATATATATATATATATATAGAGAGAGAGAGAGAGAGAGAGAGAGAGAGAGGGGGGAGTCATATTTTATATTTATATTTTATTTAGAATATCCTTAGTATATAAAAAAGTATACATAAAAACTCGAGACCAACTCGAAATCCTTGCGATTTCTGTCTCCAATGACCCTGGTCTCTTGCCTTCAGCTGATTTGTAAGCTGTACTTTAATATGTTGACGGGAACGCTGGATTATAAGTTTGTGCAGTTCTAAAATTGTTGCGATTACAGATTATGAATAAAAATTAAATTATAAAATAAGGAGGATAACATGCACAGAGAACAAATGTGCAGCATGTTTGTAATGTATTATCTGAGTGAGCACGTGACTGCACCGAAGCAATTTATAACATGAAACGGAAAGTAAAAGGAAATTAAAAGTAATATTCGGAAACGCAGAGAAATTAAGTATCATTGGCATTTCCATTCATTAGGTAAATTGTATATCGAAAAGTTTATTACTTTCATTTCACGCGCGTGATAACTTCTAGTTTGTTCTCTTTCCTTGTAAACCTGTACATATGATAAATTATTCGGAAGTTCATCGAAAGGGTCTTTTCCGACATGCGGCGTCTATTAACTACAGATAATCCGTTTTACCTGTCAAAACAGTAAGCAAAAAAAAAAAAAAAAAATGCCCATCCCCCAGCACACAGAAGAACCAGAGTTTTGGAAATGGCGTTTTGGGACTAGTGATCTTCCAACTTCCGGACATATGCAACCGACTACCTTCAGTTACATGTTTATTATATTATGGTATATATACCCACCGTCCGTCTGTCCGTCCGTTCTTTTACTTTAAGTGTCGCCACGACAACCTACCGGGTCTTGGATGAATTTCATCAAACTGACCATAACTACTTACCAACATTTTATCTCGCCCGAGTTTTATTATTGACAAAATGCGCGCGTATTTTTAAGGTCACGGGACACTAGGCTACTTTGTAATGTCGTCGCGATAACTTACTAAGAATATGAAGGATGTGATAAAACTCATCAGAAATGTTAATAAAATATCTCGCCTATGTTCGATTTCCAGCAAAATCCACGCATATTTAACGAGGTCAGAGGTCACAAGACATAAGACGGGCTTTTATGCACGTTTGCGGTGCTCTTGTTCTGTTGGTCGTCATGGACGCACGAAACAGAGTGAAACAGGGTACGTACGTACCGTGCTTACTGACAATTTGTGGATAAAGTAGGCCATACAGAAGCATTTGAATAGCTGACTTTAACGAACTTACAGAATACATATGGTGATTTTTCAAGTACGGAGCTTTTCAAAACTTACCCTGGACTGACCCTGTTTCACTCTGTTCTAATACTGTAATTTATTACATTAAGCTTTTGATTCCACCCTGTGCATTGGAAGGAACTGTAATAAAAATAATAATGGACATTTTGTTATTTCTCACACATACATGCAGATTGGTAATTCATCAATCGAAACTGTTAATGGCGTTGGTGATTGGCATGCAATAGACAGGCAGACAAGCAAAAGGACAAACGGACAGACACACAGAGGGAATTATTGAATTACATGACATTCCTTGTCACAGCAGCGTCATTATCTCCAGACTTGGACTCGAGTCGGGATTCCAGTCCATGTTTTCAAGGACTCGGACTCAAACCTGGACTAGCCGGCCTTAGACTCATATTTGTCCAAGGACATAGAGCTAGGATAGGCTAAAAGGCACTGGAGATTCGGACCGAGTCCAAAGAAAAATAAAACTTGTCATGGAAGTAAAGACATCCCCATATGATAAAAATCTATCTATGCACTGAAATATACGGAACCGTATATTTATATAACCGTATATACGGACTCGAACAGTGTGCATGAAGTGTATGAAGTAACTGAAGAGCCAAGATGCGTGGCTTGAAATTACTGTTTAGCCACGGTTCAGAGCTTATCTCCACCTCGCCAATATACCACACACAATTTATCAAGCTCTAGGTATATCTACGTATAGACAACGGACGTTTTTTGCGAGGCATTGTCAGATTTCTTTACAAATAGCGTGCCATTTTTCCTGGACGCGGGCCCTAAATTAAAATAGGCATAACTCAGATATTCTAAAATCAGTTGTAACATGTTCATTCGTATGACAGAACTTGCACTTTGGCTCGGGCATAGACTCGGTTTACAAAAGACTCTGACTTAGACTCCACTGGCCTTACACGGGCCCTAGCTCGGACTCGAACAGTGTGCATGAAGTGTATGAAATAACTGAAGAGCCAAGATGCGTGACTTGAAATTACTGTTTAGCCACGGTTCAGAGCTTATCTCCACCTCGCCAATATACCACACACAATTTATCAAGCTCTAGGTATATCTACGTATAGACAATGGACGTTTTTTGCGAGGCATTGTCAGATTTCTTTACAAATAGCTTGTAATTTTTCCTGGACGCGGGCCCTGCGTTCGGTAACGACAACTCGCTCGGAGAACTGCTCTTCACGCGTGCTGTCTCGCCACTTCACGTGGAGAGCGCGATGAGAACCGAGATTAGGTTGCCGGGCGCGTGTTTGTAAAGTGAAGGGTTTATTGGGCATTTTACACTTGTGTCTTGCCCAGGGCCAGAGTGATTGGGGTGAGTGCACTAAAACTAATGCCTGGTATTGTCAAGTTGTATTGACAGCGACACATGCCGCTAACTCGGGGCTCAGTAGCTAATGCTTGGCTGGACACTTTTTATGTACTTCTCGTGACGTCAGTTTTTCTCTGAGCATGGTTTGCGACATGGCTGTCGATGGCTCGTTATATTTCCTAATATTAGCAAATATTTCCCCTTTTAGTCTGCGGCATACACGTATAAACCACGGGCTAACGCCACAAAACTATTTAATGTAATCTTGTATCACATTCTGTAATAGGTGTGTCAAAATGTAGTTCCTTTTGTTGGATGCTCCCAAAACCGTGTTTACGTTCCTTGATGACGTTACTGAATCCGGATCGTGTGCCGGATCCACACCAAAATCTATTGGCTTCTTCACCGGTCCATCCCCGAAAAGCCCTGAAAATTTATGAGACTACGTTCAAGATTGTGCACGTGATGTTGTGAAGAACACACACAAACACACACACTAACGATGATGAACGCTTATTCATCTGACGGAGGCAATAACCGCAGTACATAATACAAACTTAATTGAAATGTAAAAGTGAAAAGGGAACGCCCAGGATACATGAAAGTCATGAACATAGGAGAAAACACAAAAAGAAGAAAATAAAAATAACTCGTGAATCTAATCTTTTATTAATATGATCAGAGAAAGAGAAACCACAAGAGAACACTCGTCATGAATTAATCAGAAGATTTATATGGTTTGTGTGATAAGCAATACTTTAACCTATAGCTTTGTCAGGCAGGCTGTAAATAAGTTGATAAAAAATAAACTACAGTCACGCGAAAGTCACATTAAAAGTTTTCCTCATTGAAGTATATCTTGCAGATAAATAGAATCTTTGATACTTAGCACGATGGTATTATTCTCCTAAAGTAAGTCGTTAATCGTGATGGAGTTTGTGTTGGATGTCATTTTTAGTCATGTTTCATGTCTCCGTCGTACATGGTTTAAGGTCTTAATAGGCACAATAATGTTTATTTCGTGTCTTTACGGATAAAATATAAACGCTATATATTTAAATAAGAAATTATGTATGGTGATCGTGATTTAACACTTACGTGTAATGATAGTTAATTTGAGATATATAAAGGGAACAAAACGTGAAAATTAACGTATGTCTTTAATTTATGGATTATTAAATTTATTTCATAACTCATATGGGCACCTGGTCGTTACATTAACACACACACACACACACACACACACACACATATATATATATATATATATATATATATATATATATATATATATAACAGCAATACCCGACGTTCCTTGGTAAAAGATAGTGCTTTCATTATATAAAAAAGTAAGGTCTAAGTTATAAAATTACAAATTGTACACCCTGCTACCAAATCGATGGTCATGTAATGTCCTATCGCGCGATGATCTTGCCGTAAATGTACAATCACAATCCCTGTAAGTCTTAGGTTCAAAATCATGTTTGGATCAAATTGCGAAACCATCAGTTTATTTTAAATATCGTTACATTTGCGTATGAAAACATTTGATTTTTAAGTGCAAATACAGATAAATCTATTTAATATATTACCTAGATGCGATTGTTTTACAAAACATTCACTTTATCAATTCATATAATCGGTAATTTAAGAATTTTACTCCAAGTTATCAAAGATATATATTAAGTTTGGAAATAGAATTGATTACAGCTCACATGCAAATTTATGCGTGTGCATTAGCATTTGATACATTTTGACATTGTTTATTATCAATTCGCGTTAGTATTTGATTTATGAAAAATTTGATGTTGAAATATTTGAATAATTTATATTACATTTAAAATTAAGTTGTGATTTAAGCAATCCTTGTAAACAGGCTACCCTAAGAACGTGACCCTGCTGAAAAAAAAACATTCTGTTTCATTTTCATCCATTCAAACAATCTACATAAAAAAATTCTTCGTGTACTCAAATGTCACGTGATATTTGACACCAAGTTCATTCGGTACAGAGCTGTCACATATGGTGTTTTTCCACGGAGGTCGTCCTTGGCTGACTTGGATATATTTGTCTGACCAGAACATCAGTTTTAATATTTCACGCTCTCACGTATTGATATCATACCGACGCCGGTCAGGTGTGGTTTACCTGTACTTGACGCCTAGAATGACTGCTATTGACAGTCTGTTATCCAAATAGTACTGCAGGTTTGG
The DNA here is from genome assembly GCA_026874595.1 of Sipunculus nudus. Lineage (NCBI taxonomy): Eukaryota > Metazoa > Annelida > Sipuncula > Golfingiida > Sipunculidae > Sipunculus > Sipunculus nudus. The sequence continues at coordinate 35,637,335 of CM049318.1, forward strand.
AATATTTACAATATATAGAGAGGTCCACCGAAGCACAGCAAATTTTGTGCGCTGCAATTGTACTAGCGGTCCTCTAATACCTAACGGGTGTTTGTTAAGGGTTTCGATAATTTTGTCTGACTCGTTCGCGCGTGTGTTTGATTGTTCGTGTGTGTGTGGGGGGGGGGGGGGGGGGGGGTTCGTTTGTTCACAACATAACTAATGCAACCATGAATGGAATCTCATGAAATCTTTAGGGAATTTCGTGAATGGTTCGATGAAGAATTGACTAGATTTTTGTATGGATCCGGCTCATGATCTGGATTCACGAACATCAACAATAAATATTCATCAATAAATATATGCAGTCACGCACGAATGAAGCTGTGAATATTGGGCGAACAAGTAATTGCATTCTTTAGAATGCAGATTTCTGTTTTTATCAATTATATCATGATTCTATGAATTTTAATTATTATTTTACTAAATTTTATATTTATATATCATTTTATTAATAATTTTTTTTTCTTACTGTATCTGCACTGTGTTGGGTGGTGAGCCCCTGCATACTCAAAGGGAAATCCTTCGAAAATAAAGAGTATGCACATGATGTGGTAAAATAGGCCTAGCAGTCCCACTAAACTGTCGTGTGACCTACCAATGCCATGTTCAAGGTCTGTCAATAAATCTACCTTCTCCATTCGTAAACGGAAACCAGCCGTCACTCAATGTGGAGCTTGTGTCAATTAAAGGTGCAGAGAACAAACAGCCGCCATAACAAGAAGCAAATTAGCTTTCGCTTGGGTTAACGCGATATACATGGATATAGAAAAAAAGTCCCAATACCATCGAACCGCATATTCTTTAATAAGCTAAACGGCTGGTGCAGTTTAAAGTGTTTTGCTTCTTATGGGGCCTAACCTGATTACAGAAAATAAAGCATAGTTAATGTTAGGATTACTAGTAATACCGAGGAAAATGTTAGTACTGCTACATTATGTAATAGAATTTGTGGCCCTAATTACCAAGCCTACTGTGCGTACCGTCAATCTTTCAATTAAATGGAGCTCTGCTGCGCCGTTCTGGGCTGAAAATCTTATAGCTCCAAAGGCTGCTTTTCAGTTTTATTTTGAAAATAATGTTCCAGGCACAATATTTTCATAATTGCTTATCTTTCTATCGTCTTGATCTAAATGTTTATCCGCAGTGTAGCATAACAACAAGGTATGCCTTTAAGTTATATGTAATAAGCGGGATACCATAATTTAAGTTCAACTCAGCATTATAAAGAATACGCTCTATATCTGGATATTAAATTTTATTTAATAATAAAAAAATCCAGATAATAATTTGAATAAGAAAGCTCTGTGGCTTAAGACGGGCACGGGTGCCAAACACACTTTTGCAATGGCAGGCGAAAATCAATGTATTTTAGTACTAAATCTGTAGCTTTTTTATAATATTGTAATTTTTCATTTGTTGTATATTATGTACATTTCCGTTCATTTACTTGTATTGATAAGATTAACCGTTTGGTTCACCGTGTCACAAAAACGTTTACAAAGTTACAGTCCCCCTTCCCTAGTCATCCAATAAATTCAACCTTGGTCACATGTGCAGGGAGCGATTTATCAGACAAGCACTAAGTCAGTTTGACAGAATTCCTTTCAGGTTCGTTGCCATGATGTTCGGATCAATAACCATTAAATTAACGCCCTCAGCTGATTCACTTTCACTTACATTCATGCACTGTATATAAAGATATTAATTACGTCAGCCTTCATGGACACTGTACTGGAGAGCCTGTTAACATTTTGAATTTATTTTGAATGGATTTATATGAATTTGCAAGGTGTCGCCCTATATGTAATGACCTCGAAATGGAAAGCATTACACCTGCATACAAAAACATTTAATTGTTTAGTCAGGGTTGAAACTGCAAATATACCATCTATGAGTATATAGTGGTTGGGTCTTTCAATTTCAGCTTGGTTTCCTTTTCTTATTTTTCTTCGATACTTTCTTCTTTCTCCAAGGCGGTAACCACACTACATTTTTAACTCCCTCTTGTGTCGTAAGTCGCAAAACGTAGGCTTCATGTATAGGTAGAGATTATAATGGTCTGATTCGTCAAGGGGCTGATTAATCCCTCGTCAAGTGGTACCGTGTTGACATGGAACCTGCGATATACCGAGTGCCATTACACATACAGTTGAGTTGGGAATTTCTGTAAGGTAACCTACCGACACCACCGCCTAGACACGCTCTCTCCCTCTCTGTCTGTCTCTGTCTGTCTCTGTCTGTCTCTCTCTCTCTCTCTCTCTCTCTCTCTCTCCACAGCTGTACGGGACGCCTGTGATTAACTTGCTTCAATCTCAAGAATGAAAGGGGAACTTAGTATTTCATTAACAATGGTTAATTTCAAAATAAGTTTTATGAAAACATCAACGGATTTTATATTGGTATCAAAGTACAAGCTGCAGATCAAGAGACCTATAATCAATCTTTATATTAAGCCAACCCTCTATAATCCATCATTGGAAGTGGGACATATTCTCCAATTAAATTGGTACGCCACAGAAAGTGCTGTCTTCGAATGGAAACTTCGTCCATTTTTTTATGTTTTATGTGTTCTGACTCCGACTGACAATATGTTATCTTCATGTGCAACGTAATGAATACATTATAAATTCGATCTAATCGTTGCAGGTAAGGACAACAAAGAAGACCAGGCAACAATACCAGAAGATGACACGGGAGGGGTAAGGTAATATCACACCTGACGGCGACGTATTGGAGACAAGAGACAAGATCAATCACTCAGTGGGGAAAAAAAGGTGTCTTCAGGAGGAACTCACGTGGTGTCATGACAACCAAAGGCAGACGACAATAATATCTTCTGTCCCGCCTTGGGATCAGGCGGAGAGATGAACTCTGTTTGTTGTTGATACGAAAGGCACTCCGTCAGCAGCACTATAGATTTTCCGCTGTCTGACTTTCTGTTTCTTTGGCTTGGCTTCCTGCTAGATTTTGTCGATCGATTCTCGAACAAAGTAGACTTTTTGTCGTCTTTACAAGACGAGACAATTCGCTCTTGTCGGCTCGAGAGGGAGCTAGCTAAATCAGCCCGCCGGCAATTTGCCCATGTATGCATTAACGGGAACATTCTCGGTTGAAAAGGCCTCACATTCTTGAGCTTAGATTACAACCGCTGATCTCCATAATAAAGACGCCGAATCCTATATGTCTAAACCCAAGGGCGTCCCTGCGCGTTCAGTGTGTAAAGTCATTACGCCCGCAATACGTTGGCTCGATTAATTTTGCGGCTCATGTCGGATTTATTGACACTGAATAATGGCTACCTGTGTTCAGCCCAATATGCCCGAGACTCAGCAACCTGCTCTGCCCGACACCGACCCCCGCGAAGCCGCCGCGGCAGCCAAGCTTCGTAAAGTATACAGTGATTTTAACGTGGTCTCGGTTACTCAACCTACTGAAGGGGAGCCTCCCTACCCGGAGAAGCAGCTGGTAAAGCGGTTTCGGCATGTGTATGCGGGCAGGGGAGGGTGGTATGGACACAAAAACGGACAGTCACGTAGCATGTCACTTATGAAGACGACTTTCTTCAGCCCCAGACATCGTAAGGAGCTTCTAAAGCAAGCAGCGGATATAACGCAAGATAAAACAGAGGGTGCAGGAAAAGGTGAACATGATGTTCCAGTTAAGGAGTCTGGAACAGCATCGAAATCATCCCTACGAACGTCCGCAGCAGGGAAAGTTAGTGCTCACAGAGCCGGGGACCCGTCAACAAGGACTGTTAAAAAGACGGTAAGGGCTAACGTTAAGTCTTCCGGATATATAAGGAATAACACACGTCGCGTCAGTGTAACCAGTGATAGGGACTCAAAACCAACGGTTAATGCTTCTCGAAGATTATCAGAATCTGGTCAGAGACATGATCCCTTAAAACTATCGGAATCTGATCGAAATGTAAAACCTTCAAATTCGACAGAATCTGTCATAAAGGTTAATCCATCAAAACTATCAGATTCTAAACAGAAGCCTGACTCCTCAAGCATATCTGAAACTGATAAAAAGGTTAATCCCTCCAAATTATCAGAATCTGACCAGAAAGTTCAAGATTCAGGGTTATCAGACTCTTATCAAAAGGTTAATCCCTCGGGATCATTAGAATCAAACCAGAGGGCTAAACCCGTAAGATTATTGGAATCTGACCCTAAAGTTAACACACCAGTGATATCTGTGTCTAATGGAGACAGTGCCGTTCCTAAAGAGGACAAATGTGAGGTTAAAGGAGAGTCTGACGTGCATATCAAAGTTGAAGTTGACTGTCTTGAGGAAAATGACAAACAACATGAAGAAATTAAACAAACAAAAAACCCAGCAAGTGGTAGTTATAACACCACGTCCAAGGAAATCCAGGACACGCATAAAGTATCTCGTGCTTCCGTGAGTAATACTGCCAAAGTAGAGAAGTTACCTGTTAATGAGAATTTGCACCCACATTCCTCAAGTAATAAACAAAATGACCTGGAACCTCTTAAATCTTTTCGGTCCTGTCCTTCAAGACTTAATCAGTCAGGTCAACTGAGAACAACCAGTGAGCAACAAACTACTCACAACAAGCGACCAAACTACTCGCTAAGATCACAGCCGCCAAAATCAAAGGAGCCGAATGTGTATAGCTCCGAGAAGGAAAAAAGGTCGAGTAGAAAGAACCAGTTGTTTTCTCGGCTGTCTCAAGAAGCCCAGCTTGCTATCAGTGAGACGCTAAGCGAAATGAAAAAGAGGAAAACTAAAGAATCTACTTTTTATAAGAAACAGAACCAAAATAATCAGGCTGTCTCCCCATGCTTTGATGAAAGAGAGGAGAAGGAATCGAATAAAGTTAATGAAGAACTGAACAAATTCGCTCAGAAATTGTCTCTCGGTCCAGCGGTGGAAGATAATAGCGATTCCGAGAGCAGTGGCAATAATGAGCAGGGGACAAGACTGGTTACTTCCGCCGGAAGGAAGGAGGGCGCTGCGACGCGTCCGTTTAGTGCATATCAGACGTCAAGCATGGTCTGTGATTACGATTCTGCGCAGTTGAAGCGACCGCGCACTCGACTTCCGGTTATTGGTGCTGGTTCGAGGTTTTATAGTTCACATGAAAACGGGCACAGCCCGGTAGTGGGAGAAAGGGGGCGCTACCGTATTGTGTCACTCGCGGCATTGGCAAAAGAGAACACATTTGAGATTACTCCGCCCGGATATGATAGCAGGTATAACGTTCCGCGCCGCGATTTAGACGTTGACGATGACACGCCGGAAGATATCCGAGCCAAGGCTATAGAAAAATGTAATGAGTGGCTTCATAGATATGTATGAGACCGTCAGTGCGATAAAACTTGGGGAAAGGGATATATAATTTAATCTTTGTAGGTGTAAGTATTTTAACATTTTACATTCACGATGTGCACACCTTACAAAACGAATTAAGAAATAGTATGAAAACACGATGCTAATACATATATTTCTAAAACAAATTGATTGCGTATTTCCCGAAAAGGACCTCGCTTGATATCCTTTTCTACCGGAAATTGACGTGACCCGATAAAAACATTAACTTTATGTTAGTGTTCACCTTACAAACCTAGCATAGATATTAATATGGTGCTCGTAGCTTTTACACTGGTATCAAAGAAGGTGCATTATTTCCCTGAACTTGACATGTAGCAGACACCTCAAATATAAATAGTGCACACGCCATATAACTAACTAATTAATAGGAAACCGTCTTGCGGTGATATGTGCATTTTTTTTATATAACCTCTATCCAACTGGAGAAAAATCGTCACCACTCGCAGATTTCTTTCGGAAAATTCGTCACCAACCGTCACCAATGGCAATTTTCTCTGGAAAATAATCTTTCACCAATTTTGTGTCAAACAGTAATATGTAATGTCTAGTCTCCATATATTCTTTAGCATCAACGCAGCTGACTTATGCTACAGCTATTAGTGGTAAAGAAATTGTCTGTAAAATCATATGCGATGATTGAAAGAGTAAACGACAGATGATCGATTATTAATTGATTAATCTATGTACCTTCTATAAGACCATGAACTCTGCTCTACGGAATTATACCTAAAATATTGACAGAGTTCACCATAACTTGTACATCATGTGGTGAGGTAGAGGTTACGGCCGGGTTATTGACACTTGTTCGTTGCACAAGGTTTAGTTTCAATGCTGTTCAGTTGTGGTCCGTCTTTCTTATCTTTCAGAAGATTAAAAAAATAATTACTTGACATCTTTGTAAGTGCATTAATAATTTTTCATGATCGATTGTGTCAAAGTGCAACCGATTTAATCGATATGTAACGGCAAAAGCCCAGTCACCCAGCGTGTGAGAAAGCAAGGCAGCGCGATGATAGATTTATATATATATATATATATATATATATATATATATATATATATATATATATATGTATATATATATATATATATATATATATATATATATAAAAGTCGATTTATTCAGCAATATTTATATATATATATATATATATATATATATATATATATGATATAGGGTAAATACAATTCAGTTAACGTGCACATTACAATTAATTATACTGAAGTAGTTGACATTTTACTCAGTAACATATACATGAGAAAATGCATGAATCAATACAGTCAGTATTCGAAATAATCGATTGACTGACACACCACTAATAGCTATGATGGCACACATTGCTGTATTAAATAGTGTAATATTCTAATATATGCATGCTTGCGCAGTATTGTCTTGCAACCTGCCTCTTTATCAAAAGAGGCCAGCATCGTTAGAATATGTCATCTAATTATTGAAAAGTGTGGATGAGAATTTTTTCGCTGGTTCAGAATTTCGCGTTTTGTCGCCAAGAGCATGTGTTGGGGTTAATGAGTTTATAGTTGTCAAATGGCTTCGAACCAACAGAAATATAGTTTTTAAAAAATAACATAAAATATGAAATTTTAGGTTGAATTTAAAGTATAAAGTATAGAATACTAAATATAATTGAGAAAAAAATGGCAGTGAAGTTGGTGTTCAGTGGATTCTTACCACTGAGTTTTAATGTTCAACACTATATTTTTCATAAATGTTCCTCGGACATGATATTAAAGGGACCTATATTGACATACCATGTATGTCAAATAAACATAAAATATAGATAAATATAAACATATAAACATAGAATAAACATAAAATATTGCATCCGGCGCAATCATTGGTGCAAAACATAAACATAGCGCGCACACTACCCCGCAACCTCATAAATGAGGATCTAAAAAGCTTCCACTCCTTTGGGGTGTTGCCATGTGTGAGACCTGTGGTCACGTAGTCTTGTTAAGCTAAGATTCATTATGAACGGAATGCGTGATGCGGAATTCAGCATGAGGAACGTGTGTTTAGAAATTTCATATGTACGGCGGCATGCATGTTTTTTATATTTTGCCCCTGATGCGATGCGGAACCGACAATCGATCGCTACATGTAGCGATTCGTTTTGCTGGATACGCATTCCATATGCTGGTTCCCCGCATAAGGTATCTCACCTTCTTCATTTAGTCAATAGCGATTTTGCCCGCTTCCCGCATTCCGCATCACGCATTCCATACATAAGGAATCTTAGCTATATGGTAAACAGACAAACGTTGACCGTGGTTACTCACACATGGAAGCATAAACACGCATAAAACAAGTGAATAACAGACAGTGACTCCGTATGCTAGGACAGTTTCCATGAATACTTTTTTCTTCATCCGATACGAACTAAAATCGTGAGGTTATTAATATGATTGCAAATGATTATGTACAGGTAAACACCAATATTATTTCTGCATCCAGGGTATCAAATTTCTATTGCATATAACATGGGAACTTCAAGTTGTTTATAGTAACTATTTATTGTATTACCCTTGCATTGTTAGCAGTTTATATATTTCATCGTGGTTTGTTACATATTATGACTGAATTCGTTAATGAAAAAAAAACCGCATGTATTTCTACATTCAGATTTTGTTAATGAATTATCAGGTAATACCCACTAACAGTGATATTGCTCCAGGTCATATTGAAATTATGGGTTATAAAAAATAACATGGTGCATGTGTGTGAATAAAGTGTCATTTTCAGGAGTAATCTTCAGTTGCACGCTTAATTATCTCATAATGCTAAAAAAGGGTTAAATTGTCAAAAACACAGACATACATTGAAACTGATACCTTTGAGAGAGAGAGAGAGAGAGAGAGAGAGAGAGAGAGAAAGAGAGAGAGAGAGAGAGAGAGAGACTCTTTATGGCTAGCAGAAAACAAGATTTTCATTCTAGATCTAAAGACACAATGAATTCTAAATGCCCACATGGGGGCACACATTTCATTTTATAACTCGTTTTATTCGTTAGACGACGTATTCGTTATACGAATATTTAATGTTGGTTAACAGAGAGACTGCTATGGCTAAAGGTTATGATGTTAAATTATTTCATACGGGGAAGCGGTTTTATGCAGGAGAGTGCACGATAGTGTAAACTGTGATATGTAAAGAAGTTTAAGGTCACAAAGGTGTATTTTTTTCATATTTTTATATTTGTTATCCTAATCTCGTTCAGAAGGAATATTAAATATTTTGTTACCTTGAATCATTTTTGTTATGTTTTCATCGAGTATCCGTATACATGGTCTCTAACCCTTAACCCGATCCCGTTAGAAGGTCATTAAGATCACAGACCTTGATTTGCTTTACATATTCTTAAACCTTTATTTCTATAAAAATGGCATCCTTAAATACTACTGGTGCTTCATTAAAATTTCTCGATTGGGCCATGTGACATTCCATAGACAAGGTGTTGTTAAGGTGTTGACATTATCTAAATCCAGTGGTTTAAATTTCTGTCTTTAGAGCTACTTTACAAGTAATTTTAAAATTTCAAAATGCAGTTCTAAATAGAAAATACCTTCCGCATTTTTACGACTTTTTTTGTCTATGTATAAGTCTACGTGTTTGGATGAAGAAGTTTGGGCAAAACCGTTCACCCCTGCCCAATAAACGTCCCGCCCGCCCGCCAGCCACCCCTAAGCCAGAGGTCGTTTCTACCCAAAACGAATCTCTTCCTGTTGGGCATTGTGGAGCCGCCGGGACTACTTATCTCACCTGTCAAACTTTAAAATCATAATTTGATCCGTTTCAAGGAACCACATTCTGTTTACATTTCACATTCGCATGCTTACAAAATATAAATTATTCTGTTAAGCCTTACCACAAAAACACCCATATTTATGTAATGTGCCTCAAACAAATGATCCAACGTACCTTAACGGACTACGTTACCATCTGCAATACATATATACCTACGCCATTTTTGTGTGTTGAAGCCCGGTGCATTGTGGGCTGCAGATTTTGAATTCCACAAACCCTAACCAGCAGAGTCGTGCTCTTGTGAGTCCGATTCTGCGCAGTAACCCCCCCCCCCCCGCCAAAAGTTCCAACACCACTCTCCACCCAAAGCACCGACGCGAACATAGCTCCCAAACCCTTTTTGCATAGGCGGATTTAGAAATATGGAAAGGCGGGGTCGGGGGGGGGGATCAAATACTGTAATAAGAATAAGGCAGACTTTTCACAGATCTTGGTCGAATATTAAAGCAATCCATATTTGTGAAAAACTTGCCTGCTAGATTTCTGTGCATACAAAGTGTTTCATATATGAAAACTATCGGGTGTACTATGGGCATGCTTTAATGCTTAATTGGTGGCTGCTTGTAATGATAAAAGTGAGTTTGTCCCTCTGCTCTTCAGTACTTATGTAATGAGAAATGCAAAAAAGGACTGGCGACAGGACCAACCCCTATATATATATATATCCATCCCTGCGGTCTCACCTAGAAATAATCCCTTTAATCTTAGCAGTGTTCTAGCAGTATATTTACAGTAAAAGTCCATTTATTTTTTAATCATTTATGTGTATCTGTAATAAATATCAATTTACTAAATCTTCATTACCATCCTATACGTTGACATATGATTTAGATGCCACACGAGCTTGAGCTAGTCTAATGATCGTTCACCAGATGGCGGATCTGACTGTTGGAAGGCTCAATAAAGAAACCCACATATACACGGGCGTTAATACGGGGGGGGGGGGGTGGGGGGGGGGGGGGGGGGGTTGGCGTATATATTATTTTTAGGAAGAAGGGGTGCTAAATATAATCACCCCCTCCTTATATTCAAAGAATAATAATTATATATTGGAAATGAAATAAATCAATAATTATAGTTATAGACTTGGATATCATTTCTTTCATAGTATGATATGTCATATATCAAAACCTGTATTGTTTATAAAAAGACAGTAAAACCATCGATTACCCCCACGCCTGCGAGTCACCCCCGATCCCCAATAAAGATAAATTGACGCAACCGTACAAATATATCTAACATATTGAATTTAATATTCCCCAAAACAAATGTATTATATCATAAAGAAACGTCGAGTGGTTTAAAGCGGTAAGGCGTTCTGCGGGAGGTACCCGGGTTCGATTCACCGGGTGACGATGAGAGTGGGATGTAGTAAGGCTGGTTTTCTCCGGGTCCTTTTGGTCCGTCCCTAGAGAGTACCGAACGCCACCTTCGGAGCCAAGGAGATTTATTTGCATTCCATCTTAAATAAATTATATTTTTTAAATTATATAATATTATATTATATCATAGTATATTAGATAATAATAAATTATTATATTATATTATTATTATACATTTTTATATTAAATATGAAGTAATATATAGAATGGAAATATATCTACGGCGGGCAAGTTAAAACAAAGCTCTAATAACAGGCTTCTGTGGTCATGGGGCTGAGCGCAGGACTGAATCCGACTCTCAGCCGGGCCTGTGAATTTTTTTCATGGTCGGCCCCTACGCTATGCTCAACTATTCGCTCTACTGTAACGGCCGCACGAAACCGCGGTTGTCCGTCATTTTTGGCCACCAGACGGCGCTATCTTTGTAGAATTCCCGCCTGCGTAATATTTACCACCACCTGTTGAAATACACAGAATGCAGTCGTAACCTTTCAGTATAGACTTTATACTAACTTGCTGGTGTGGCCTGGGGTCAGTTAATTATCCCCCATTGTTTTTAAATTTCCTCTCTTGCAGTGGCGCACCACAAGCTTCGCATGGGCACAGCCATCTTTGTTTACACGCTGTGCCAATCAGATTTTTTTTCGAGCTCCGCATTGGCGCAGTCATCTATGTTTACACACTGAGCCAATCATATTTTGTCTTACCAAGCGTCAGTTTGAAGGGTGTTTGTCAGCTGGCAAAAGCTACAGAATCCTTCCATTTCTCACAGCGTGTGAGTGGAGGTCTCCGGGAGGTCACGCGCTGTGTTTAGAGCGTAGCCCCCACCCAGAATAGGCGCTTTGTGGGCTTAAAGGAAAGGTCGTGCCCACGGCCGTGTTTTACTAACAAACGAGTGCGCCTTTCGACCGGGGGGGGGGGGGGGGGCCTCGATGGTATGACCTAGCATTGGAGTGGATTACACACCCAGGACCCGCAGGTGCAGTTGTCAACGGACCAGGTCACCGGACTAGGTTATAAAAAGAAAAAAAACTAAAGCTAGTAGTAAAAATGAAGGCGATTTGCCTTAAAAAATATTCAAAGATTAAATAAACATCCATTTTGTATCTACTGAAGGTACACCAGGCCTAGTTTAAAAAATGAACATTGAATAATTCGCTTTTACCAAGGATACTTTCAACTGATTCTGTGAACAACAATGTAGTGATTTGGTGTCCCTCAGTTTATCAGTGCAGTGTATCATTATTATGTTGCGAAACAGCAGAAACTTTTTCACGGTTGCCCGAGTTAACTGGGATAACAGTTTGTCTGTGCCGAGGGCGGAACCTGGCGGCACATTTGCACAATAATAGATTACAAAACAAACTGATGCCATAATTCGTTTATGTCATTTAGACGGAGGTTACAGACTCCTTCAGTTTGGGCACTCAAGTGCCGTCTTTTCCTTTTTTATTTACAGACCTTTTGTGGATATATCTCTGAAAGATTTGTTAAAAAATAGTGAAGGTTTGTGAATGATTGCTATAAGAAATAAGTTAAAGGCAGGAGGATCGATTCACGGATTTACAATTAATAACCACCAGGACAATTAATTTTGTGTTAACTGTGGAACCTAACCACAATAACAAGGCAAAATTATCCATGATTATGCATTATAAAGGATACATCATATATTTATATATATACACACATACATAAATATATTAATATTTAAATATATATATAAAATAAAACTGCTTTATTTTGCCACCTTGGGTGGTACCGATAAGGGTAAAATTTCCTCAGGGCCCATGAATTACGTGACACCTAGTAAACCATAAATAAAACACGTAAAACACCCCATGATATAATTGTCATAAAAATAATACATCAGCTGAACGAGCACCCTACCTTTGCTGGTCACGAATTTAAACTTCAACCTCTAACCTAAACTCAGTATAGTGTTGCATTGCAAGTCATGAGTCACCAGTTAATATAATAATGATAATAATTTATCTGTTATTTTTTATTGATTAATATTAACCACGAACTGTAGTGAATGTTGCAGCTTCACGTGCGTTCCACCCCTTGGTACAAGTGGACATGGCAGCCTTATCATAGTCAATATAGAGATACGGTACTCCTGGCTACGTAAGGACACGATCTGATATGTAAACTGATTATTAATCATAGACCAAAGGCAAATATTAACAGAGCGACCAGCGACACACACTGAGTGAATACTTGAGAAAGTTTAATTAAGATTTCTCACCTAACGCTTAAGTATTGTGTGGAGGATACAGTAAATTTTTACTAACACCTGATTTGGTCTGGCAATTGTTGGTCATTGAGATCACATCAAGATCTGCTGAACATAAACCATGTTGTCTTGGGGTACTTGGAGTGTTATTTCTTTGTTCTGGATGTTGTCCGTCGTAAGTGGATGCCGAAGAAATACAAATTCCATATACAGCAACCCATGTATGTATCATATACTAAAATATAATGACAGTTACATCAACAGGTAGGTGACGCGTGATTCAGCTCAGATATGGGTGGTACTGTAAACCAGATATGTAACAGGTACTAAATCCGGGATATGTGACGTGTACCGTGGTTGCGTAATGGATAGGGCGCTGGACTTGTGTGAAAGGGTACTGGTCATTTAGGGAAGGCAAATGTAGAAAGAATAACCTTTTAGCGCCTGATAAGGCTGCTTAGGTTGTATGCTTCCCAGGGAGCTGAGAAAAGCCACAAGAATGAACAAGCCAAAAAGACTAGGGAATGAAAGTGTAACGTCGACTGAGACTAAAATCGTCGGTGATATCAGACCATAATTCCCCCAACTGTTTTTATTTTTTGTTTTAACAGAACACACTTTGACAACATGAACTATAACCCATATAGGTGACACGAAGCCCGGACAATAGACATGTACCACAACCCGGATAGTTGACATTGCTATAACCGGGACGGTTGACATGAACTGCAACCAGGACAGGTGAAATTAAGTACAACCCAGACAGTTGACATGTACTACATCCCGGACATTTGACATTACTGCAACCCGGGCAGTCCACATGTACTACAACCCGGACAATTGACATGTACTACAACCCAAACATTTGACATGTTCTACAACCCGGATATTTGACATGTACTTCAACCCGAACATTTGACATGTTTTACAACCCGGGCAGTTCACATGTGCTACAACTAGGACATATGACATGAACTGCAACCCGGACATTTGACATGTACTACAACCCAAACATTTGACATGTTCTACAACCCGGATATTTGACATGTACTACAACCCGAACATTTGACATGTTTTACAACCCGGGCAGTTCACATGTACTACAACTAGGACATATGACATGAACTGCAACCCGGACATTTGACATGTACCACAAACCGGACATTAGACTTGTACTACAACCCGGGCAGTTGATATGTACTACAACCCGGACATATGACATGTGCTACAACCCGGACATAAAACATGTACTACAACCCAGAAATATGACATGTACTACAACCCGGATATATGACATGTACCACAACCTGGACATATGTACTACAACCCGGACATATGACATGTACTACAACCCGGACATATGACATGTCCTACAACCAGGACAGTTTACATGTACTACAGCCCGAACATTTGACATGTACTACAACCCGGACATCTGACATGTACTACAAACTTCACAGTTAACATTTACTACAACCAGGACAGTTGACATGCGCTACAACCGGGACAGCTGACATGTATTACAACTCATGTATGTGACATATACTACAACTGTAAGTTCCATGCATCACCACGTGTGTCCCATGCGATTTTCTAAATCCTTATAATCAGAATCATGTGGTATTGTTTGACTTTATATATGTTATAAAACCAATGTAATATTTAATCACCTCTTGATCATATACACGTTTTTAATATAATTTTGATGAAAACGCGAAATTAGAAATGAGGAAAATATTCCAGGTGTATATGGATGCTTCGCCTTGATCAATTTCTAATATATATTCATGTACTCAACTGCTGGAAAACTGCTAACACGTTTATTTAATGCACATTATTGTACCTCTAATTATGTTTATAATCATGTGTGTTATGTAATCTGAATGTCTTCATTTTGATTTTGCAAACGAAAAAACGATTCTGGTGACTTGGTCCTTGGTCAGTTTAGATTTTCAATGACAATTGAATCTAATTCAGGTTTTTAGTAATTAATTCTAACTATATTTGTGAAATTTTAAATCTAGTATATTCAGTTTCTTAGGTTGGTAAAAAAAACACCAATCAAAACGTGATTGAAATACTTATCTTATAGTTTCAACTCAATTCACAATAAATTTTAAAATGTTGTGATCTGTGATAGCCAGGCGTTGTTCTTTCAATGAACACACACACAAATCAGCGAGAGATTAAGGAATATTTTTATGCTTTCCAAAAACAATATAGAAAATTATCTCAACGTAACGTAAAAAATACACGGTGATGATACTTCAATCCGTTTTTATTGATTTCTTAGAATTTTCATCACTTCCTGAACTATATAGATAAAAATAACCAATATTCAAGAAATATGTGAAAGTTGGCACATTCGCTGGTCTATCCCACTCAATTCTATTTGTGCCTGTCGACGTCAGTGTGAACAAATTTACAGTTTAGTCCTTCCAACAATTCAGTTCCAATTTATACAATTGTTATCCAATTTCTATTCAATTGCAGTTCATTACAGTTTTATTATTCACAATTCAATTTAATCCATACAATTACAATATGACGTTTTGAAACAAATTAAAATCAATTAGGTTTCAGGTATATTGATGACTGATTGATCATTTGTTTTGTTGTAGTTTACATGACTAACCTCTGTAGCCCGGGACTAACTCAAGTCAGTTTAGATGTCAGAACTGCAATTCGGCTTATGCCTCACTGGACGTACTACAATCCCAACACGCAATGTACCGTTATCCTGAGGCGGGGCTCCGGCAGCTCGCCCGGGAACATGTATGTCAATTTCCTGCGTATTGATATTCCATCAAGCATCAGTGGATGTCCCTATGGTCACGTGCAAGCGTTCAGGGTGAATCCTGATGGAACAATGAGTACATTAACAGGTAGACTTTCCGTTATTCAGTCTATATGTGTAAATATCCTCATTCCGAGGAAGCAAAGTTGGAATACAGATAAAGAAATTTAGTAAGACACTATATTTAATATTAATGATAATGATAATAATAATAATGATAATAATAATAATAATAATAATAATAATAATAATAATAATAATAATAATAATAATAATAGCAAATGATAATATATCATATAATAATATTATATATTGTCGTTTTCTTTATGTTCGCGAGGGTTTCAAATTCGCCATTTTCGTGAAAGGTAAATTAACACCAAAATGAAACCTTCGTTAATAAGACACCCCATGTAAACACAGTTGAACAACAATTATACGATACCCTTATTGGCAACAGTGTATACCAATACGTTATCCATGCATAAATTAAGTTTAAAGACAAAAGAGAGTTAAAGTAAATAATAATATATTTTCTAATGTCACCTGTAAATAAAAAAAATTGATATTACAAATATAATGATTCATAATATCTGTCAATAATGAATGTCCCGTCTTTGTCCAGCTTGCGTCGAAATGCTCTGTGTTTCAGTCTTATACCTATGGTTTTATTATACTTTCTGGTTTCCAGAGATCCCTAAAATGGAGCTGAAAATGTAAAATTAGCGAAAATTTAACCCATGAATATAAATCCATCCACAGAATTTAAGCAGAAATATTATTCATAACCAGTGAGGATATGCTGTTTCTGTCACAGAATTATCATGATATCCTTTATTATTATTAATTTCACTATGTCAAATTCTGTGGCATGTTCTTCTGTGTTCATACCCTGGGGATCTTTAAAACGATTTGCACTCTGTGAACAGGGATTTCCGTGTATTGTTCTCGCGGGGGTGTTAATAGCGGTCCAGTCTGAATCCAATGCACACACATTTCAGGGAACCAGTGAACCATGCAATGTTGGGGTTATGAAGCGTCTGTCTATGCCGAACGAGTCTGGGCAGGGTCAGATTGGAAACTGACCTTGACAGTTTCCTTGTAAAATATGTTTCACTTCTTGTATAAATTCTTATTATATTTTATGAAATTTGGTTATATGCCATGGAATATGTTCGTGAAAACACTAATACGTTCCCAATTAAAAAAAAGGAAGTTTTAAAAACTAGAAATCTGAATTATAAGGGATACTAGTGTCCGCCAGGTAGCAGGCCCCTATTGTTGGATGCATGCTCCACTAAACCGTGTTTGCATATACTTAAGCGACCCATATTCCAAGGTTTATTCGTGCAAAAGTGAGTGTACATCCTTGATAACGAGCCTGAATCCGGATCATGTGCCGGATCCATACTTGACCCATTCTCAAAATGCCCTGAAAATTTCATGAGATTCTGTTCATGAATGCGTGAGTTATTGAGAACAAACACACTGACACACCCTCATGGACGTGGATGAACGCATACCCTTCTCACAGAGGCAATAACATCGAGGACATTATATATCCCTGTATAAAGTTTGTCGCTTCTTGTATATTATGCTTGTCCTCAGTTTTTAAGAATGAGTCACTCCTGTATTGAAAGTTGAGACTGTTTAAAGTGACTTGCACTGAATATATTTGCATGAACACCGTGGTGTCATCGTATTCTCGTTTCTGTCCCCCGAGAGGACACGATGGGACCCGGCAGCTTATTTTATTACTATTGAGAAACCCAGGCTTATCGTTTTTATTTGTATCCAACGCAAGCAACAACACCCACACATATTACACAGTCATGTATAAATACACAGTCCAGGGCTAATCAAGGTTTTTGGAAAAGAGGGTGCTGGATGAGGAATATTAAAGGGAAACATTAAAAAGGTTTTAGACCCGCAATTGGATATTTCGTGTCGCAAGAATTTTTGGTTTGAACCTCGTCAAATGTTGAAACGGCTGGAAAGGGGGTGTATTCAATAGTGTGTGTGTGTGGGGGGGGGGGGGCGGGTTCCGAAAAGTCCCCCTCCTGCAACCACAGGCAATATGATTATATTTGACTATAGAAAGTCCTCAATATTATTCTTATATATGAACTAAATTGTTATAGAAAGAAACAAAACAAAATCATTATTGCCTCATTTAAATGTACTAGCGGGATAGATTCGTTAATATGTCGTGATTTATATTGATATTGAAGCTGTGTTAATCCTTTACTCATGATAATTAACAATAATTTCCCTTTCAGAGCCCCTGTGTGGTTACAGGAAATATCAGATCGCAAGCCCTTCCGACATTGCTATACGGTTTGAATCCACAAGTTATTCAACGATAAGAAGAGGATTCGACCTGATTGCCAATCAATATAATCAAACGGGTAAGTTGACCCTTGGGCAGATTTTGGGGGACTGGGGGGGGGGGGGGGGGGTAGGAGGTCCGCAGCCCCCCCCCCCTCCCTTTTTTCCTCCGAAGCAACTTTTTTAAGGGTTTCCGTCAAAAAAGCTTTTCCGGATCCGGGAACCTTTTTTGGGTTTTTCATTAGTCCTCCTAGGTTGGACTTCACCTTTTCCTAAACCCTGGATCCGCCCCTGCCCTACCACCCAAAGGCCTTGCTGCATGTGTTTCCCTCCCTTCATAAATCTTGCATCCGCCGCTGTGACCGTTACGGATAAATAGACGGGAACCAGCATATACATAACATCTTCAGACTATCAAGTCTGTGACATGACTTCTCATTCAGAGACCTTGATTCTGTGACCCTAAAAAGTATTTAAAACTACAGAGTACGCAAGGATAAGTTTAATTACATTTTAAAAGGAAATGAAATGCAAAATGTAGGTCTGGTAGATCTTGCTTAAATGGATCTTTTTACATATCATTATAAACGAGTAAAGTAAGGATGTAACCGGTAATGTTGTTATCAATTAGTTCGCTGTATGTGTCGTACACTATCCTCTCCTAAAACTCAGAATTGAACTTACCCACATACACACACTTATACAAATAAATGTTCCACGGATCGGCCTCTCTCGGTTTTGTTTCTGAGAACAAGTTCTCATCGAGCATCAAGTGCTCCTAGGTAACTGACCTAACCATGAACTCTATGTGACCTTAATCGCATATTCATTTAATGAATATTCATGAGCAGAGCAGTTGCGAGCTACCAATTAGGTAACTGTTGGCAATGTAAACAGTAAATCATCTGACATGCGCAAAACTGGAATCAATTTGGGCGACTCTCCAAAGCAGAACACGTGTAGTACGCCTGTCGGCGTGTTTTATCGGAATATTTTTTTCAAAGGAGAACGTATTAAAAGTTCTATGCCAAAGGTAGCAGCAGCATTTCCGCTAATATCTTACCTTGCGCTGAATTTATCGGAGACAAATTAAACAAAATGTGGATAAACAATCCACAATTATTGCGAGATATTCAGCACTGGAGAACAGATATATAGCAATCCTTGCTGTTGATGACGTCAGTCAATGCGCTGTCATGAGCGATAAACCTTTGTTATGTCTTTGTGACGTCACTATTGTCTGATAAACAGCATTCGTAACCACTGGCATAGAAAAACTTCTGTGAAGGAGCATTTCGGGGGATTATTACCATAAATACGTCAAAGGGGCGGAGCATAAGGGCTGTGGTGGTTAGGTTAATTATGTGAAATGGCGCTCTTACCCCGTCATTTCGTTAAAGGTTTCTAGGATAAAATGACAGGCCAAATTAAGTTTTTATGTCTTGCAATTTACAGTGGAACTTAAAAAGTAAAACCTTTGTTATAAATTTAGAGTTTGGTGCATGTTCTTCTTAACCACAGAAAAAAGAATAATTTAAAAAAAAGGTTTCTTGATTAAAAAAACGTTTATATTTTTCTTTTTATTTTTCGAAAAGTTCTTGTTACGTATCATTTAAAATTATGCATTTATGTTACATGCAGTATACATTTCGAAACCGTCCTCACATTTTCTGTAAAAATAAAAAAAGATAAATTTTAGCAGATAAAATTCACATTATAGACACCCTTAACGTAGGGGAGGGGTATCACGGATGAGGGATGACACTTATGTGTGTTTTGTTTTGTACATATGTAAAATTTCAAGAACTGAAGCATATTCTTCTTTGAAATTGGTAAATTCTGTTTTGTCCAAATTGTATTTTGTCTCGACCATTTAATTTTCAAAAACAAGAAAGTTGTCTGTTCGCTCCTAAATTAGGGTCTCACTCTCTTTATTTACGTGGCTGAAGGGTAACTGAGTGATAGTCACCAGTCAGTCAAATTGAACGTTCTTGCAAATACTGACAATTTTTTGCCTTAGATCTCAGATCCCCCTCAGATCAGATCCCTCCAAAATTTGGGTCCCACTCTCTTAAAAACACAATATACGCATGGCCCTAGCCTGAGCAAAGTCTGGGGGGGGGGGGGGGGGGGGGGGAGGGGGTGTAGCTCTCGTGGTAGGAGGGTGTGTGAGAGGTGATTCTCCCTCCCATTGTGTGGTATTTTTTAAATATACATGCTATAAATTGGCATTTCTGTGGGTATTTTTCTTATAATATAAGCTAAAAGGGCAAACATAATTGTTTGCTTTATTTACGTGGCTAAAGGGTAAATGAGTGATAGTCACCAGTCAAATTGAACGTTCTTGCAAATACTGACATATTTTTGCCTTAGATCTTAGATCCCCCCCCCCCCCCTCCTGAGGCTACCGTCCTGATATGTTATTGGCATGTCGTGGTGTTAATTTATTTTTTTTACAGGAAACTGTACCGGATTCCGATGTAGTAACGGAAGATGTATTGACCAGTCGCTGCGCTGTGATTATTATGATAACTGTGGTGATAGTAGTGATGAAAGCATCTTCACCTGCAGTAAGTCTGATATACGGTCAAAAATGACCATACAGTAAAGCTTCGTTTATCCGATATAATTACTTTACGAATGGAAGTCATGATACTCTTTCGTGTATTAAAGCTAAAGAAGAAGAGACAGAAACTTATATATTCATATATACAGATATTGGCAAGAATATATTTTATTTTCAGATTGTGGTACCAGTTGCATCGTTGGTATCTGTGTTGCGTTCGCCGTTTCTATTGTAATTGCGTGCATTATGGTTTTTGCCTGTAAAGAGTCAGGCAGACGACAAAGGGTGCTCTCATTGGCAAGTATAATTTATATAATGTTTTATACACTGTAAGTGGTTCAATTATACAAGTACACTAAAAAAATGGCTTTCCCAAATATGGTAATCACATCATGTGTGCATGCTGTTTAACATACTCTCGCGATAAACGCAAAAAAATGCCAACCACAGTCATCAACATCGGATTTTTAATACAATTCTACCTGTCCATATATTACCGTAATGGATGTCAAATTTATTTTTTTTTTCTCCATTTCATTTGCAGAGGAACAGAGAACCGGTCCAGGCGCCTGTCCAGGTAGCTGTCACTCAACCGGAAGCTCCTCCCACCTATGCCGAGGCCATGTCTGCTTCTCCCGGGACATATACACCTCAGACCCACGTTAACCCAACATACTCCAAATAACATGGATACAGCTATGAATACTTAAGAAACGTAGAATATGTCGATCCTGATGTAACCTAGAGTAGGGCTGTATAATGATTCATCGGTGCAACTTTACATCGCCATACAAAGAAATATATTCTGCATGTCGTCGAATATCCCGATATCGATACAATAATGATGTATGCTCATCCAACAAAAAGTCCGACATTTAACTATCGACATCCAACATTTAATAGTTAGTGGCCCAGTAAGATGGATCATCATTGGCCAGAAATTAGCTGATTGGCTCACAGCAGCACTTTTTAACAAATTGGAATGGCTGATTTATTATTTCTGAAACGGCATGGAGAATTTGGAAGAATAATAGTAATGGCATGAAATCTGAGCTTTAATGAAACTGATATATATCGTATTATGTAACGTATCGATCATGATTGAAGTATCGCGATACATTTAGTATCTCTCTCTCTCTCTCTCTCTCTCTCTCTCCATCTATCTATATATATATATATATATATATATATATATATATATATATATATATATATATATATATATATTACATAACCGAATATACTCTCGGAGTTAACTTTGACTACTATCCAGTTTTGTGACCCAAAATACTCCTCTTTCTTTGACAAAAGTAACTTAATTTTCATTATTTATGATGCCCAAGCTGGTGCCTGTACAAAAATCATTTACAGCAAGTTGAT
Source organism: Sipunculus nudus (assembly GCA_026874595.1). Classification (NCBI taxonomy): domain Eukaryota; kingdom Metazoa; phylum Annelida; class Sipuncula; order Golfingiida; family Sipunculidae; genus Sipunculus; species Sipunculus nudus. The sequence continues at coordinate 35,659,253 of CM049318.1, forward strand.
AATATTCCAAATCATAAAAACAGAACTGTTTCGCTCAAATTACAGGTAAGAGGGCATCATAAATAAAATGATTTTTTTTTTCGAAATGTTAAATATTATTTTCTTGAAATAAAAACCGAGCGGTATGAATCGCTAAATTATGAAAATCTTCTTTTTTTGCCCAAAAAGGGTTGGATTTCTTGTATTAACATGCAAATATGACTTTTGTCATATGTCTTAACCGAAACTTCTGAATTTGCGTGTATATCAGTTAAACATAAATGCTTTTTTACGACCAGTTGTTCACAATACATCATTATTAAGTTTATTTTGTCTTGTGTCTTTTTCAATATGAGATTGTGTCTTTTTCAATATGAGATTATGTGTAACGTGCGTGTTTCTAAACCTGGCCCATTATTCTTCCATAAAATCTTTAATATCCTACATCCCGACAGTACGTGCCAAATAGAAATATATCAGTAATTATCTCTATTGTAGGTGTGCTTTCACACATGATTAGGTGTCGACCGTAAAGTAATTTTAAATGTAATTAAAAGATAACTTATGCAGTCTCCCCTATTAGCAAAAGATAACTGAAAATCTGTATTCTATGAAATGCAAGCTCACGCCATGCATGTTTGGGGTCACTATTGTGGGATGGTCCTGAAACCGTGTTTTTAGTCATTTTTTTTAGAGTGACTACATTTGCGAATATTCCTTAAGGACGTTCCTGAATCCGGATCATGTGCCGGATCACTAAAAAATCTAATCGATTCTTTCTAGGCCCTTTCCCACATTCCCTGTAAATTTTATGAGATTCCGTAAATTATCGTGCGTGTTGTGTTGTTATCAAACACACACAACACATACACGAACGGGGATGAAAGTATACCCTCCTGGCCAAGGCAACGACGTCGGCTGTTGTCAGTGAATAACGTGCTTACCCTCAGGCGAATACAAAGTCCACACACAATATGATAATTGTTATAAGGACTACGGGAACAAAAATTATGGTGTTAGCGGGCGACTTTTTAATTTGTTTTTCTTTTGTAATATACCGGTCGATGCACAGTAGGCTGAATTTTGCAGGCATATATATACCTGGTCCTTATTTACAAAAAAACCCCTAATTATTAATGAATGAATAATTATTATAGAGCGACGAGTCCTTAGAACATGAAACCTTATTACAAATTAATAATCAATAATAATCAATAATAATAATAATAATAATAATAATAATAATAATAATAATAATAATAATAATAATAATAATAATAAAAATAATAACCAATATTACTACTTCTACTATTACTACTGTTACCTCAACTACAACTGCTACTGTTAGTACGAATTACTGCTAATAAAAATAATTCTACTACTACTTATACTTCATCTACTACTACTACTAATACAAATAATAATAACAATTATAAAAATAATGTGTTTTCTTCTGTAGCTCTTAATTTACAGTTAATGGTTACCCAGAAACATTTAGTACATAAATCCAGTTAATTATTAACAATTCATTTGCCTCCACGAGTCCCAGCTATGTTAATTGTATACGATAAACATCAAGTGATCGAAGAAAAACATAAATCAAAGGAGGCAGAATATATATCTGCTTCTTACACAGTCTTGGTTAACGAACGTATCCAGTCTGGTCTACGGAAAAATCCCATACACAAATCAAGAAAGGCATGAAAATTTTATTGTCAACGCTCGGCATTTTCATTCATATTGTTAAATAACAAGAAAGATGATATTGTTCCGAGCCAAGTGAACATTCTGATCCCACTTTGGTACATTCGTACTTTGACCATTCATTGATTAATGTGACAGTTTTATATGAGTTGGGACTGATGGAGCAGTGTTATCACGAGTGTATGACTCGGTTCACAACATAGACCTATCGACGCAGGTACTAACTGAACACACAAGATTGAACCTCAGCAGCCTAAAACGTGGTTTGAAACTTTAGAAAACCAGTGAAAAAAATACTCGAATTTTACGTTATTAGAGATAGACAAGAGATACTGTATCTTTCATTTAGTTGTTATCTCGGATTAGTTCGAACACTTTGTTGATACGGTTTAAATATACAACTGGGATAGACTGGACATTGTTTTTATGGCGTCTTCCTGGAGGATCGTGTCTATATGTCGGACGCTGGTCGTCGTCATCTTGGTCAAACACGGCTCCGGCCAGTATAATACACCGGGTACGTATTTTTATTTCATATTCCTTTACCTCCCTAAAGAAGGTCATGTTTTCACCCCTGCCGGTTTGTTTGTTTGTTTGTATGTCAGAAAGATCACACAAATACAACTAAACCGATTTGCATGAAACTTTGTAGAACTGAAAGGGCGGGGTATGACGTGGGAAGAACCCTTTGCATATATGTGCGGGTCCATATTAAGGGGAGGGGTCAGTAGGATTATTCAGCCCTCTATTGGGTGCCCTGTCTTTCCCTCTTGTTCATTTTCCTATGACATTTTAACGCCCCATATATTGATAAATAGATACATGTATACACTCTTCAACTGTGTTTTCTTATTTCAAATTGTTCGCATCTGTGGATAGCGCAAACACGAGCAGACACACTCATACAGAACGTAGGTAGTAATATTATAATCGAGATGTAATATCAAGGCGCACTTTAGTAATGTGTTATCAGCCATCACAGAAGAATGATAAAGTCAAATAAATGAACAAGAAAATACATATCTCTCTCTCTCTCTCTCTCTCTCTCTCTCTCTCTCTCTCTCTATATATATATATATATATATATATATATGTATATATATATATATATATATATATATATATATATAGTATATATACATATTTATGTGTGGGTGTGTGTTATGTAGATATATATAATACATATAATAATGATCGGAAAATACACAAATGTATGCATGTATGTATGCATATATGTATGTATATATATATATATATATATATATATATATATACATATATATATATATATATATATATGAACACTTTCCTGAGTATACCTCATTTTTCACATATTGGATCATTTAATAAGAATCTCCCCACTACAATCGCTTCCATGCTGTTGTGTTATTTAATGTTTCTCCTATATTCATATTGTTAGTACTTTTTGTAGTTTATATGAGTGATCTGTGCAGAAACGGTAAAACAGCCAACCTTACAGTCAACAATGTTGTCCGTCTTCAACCTCACCGTTCCTACTACTTGCCAAACACGAATTGTACAGTTTACCTCAGGTGGGGACCCGGTGTGCCCGAGTACATGTATGCCAATATCCTCAGCGTTGATATCCCTGCAGAGCTCGCATGTAGCTATGGATCCGTTCAAGTATTCAGAGTTGACCCCGACGGGAGTATGTCCATCTTATCAGGTAAGCAAAGGAGGGCATGTGTTTAGTTTAGCCGCCATGTTGTCTACACGACTCCATAGGCAATCCAAAGACCCAGTCACACACTGGCGGACCAATCTCCGGGAAGGGCTCAGGCACCCTCCTGCCAGAGGTCGTTTCTACTCGAAACGAATCTTTTCTGCTTGGACACGGCCGGGACTACTTGTCTCCGCTATCAAACTTTGAAATCTAAATTTGTTACATTTCAAGGAATCACCTTCTGTTTACATGTTTACATGTTTACAAAATATTACTTAGTCCGTGAAGTCCTGACAACAAAACATCCATGTTAATGTAATTTGCCTTGAAACGATCCATTCTTATCCAACACATGAGATCTGACTATATTGTCCTCTTCACAACATTCGTAACTGCGCCTCTGGGGTATTTAGACGCCCTGGTGCATTGTGGGGGTTAGATTTTGACTCCACCAACCCCTAAGCAGCAGAGTCGTCTTCTTGAGAGTCTGAGTATGCGCAGTGAGGATCCCATGCATGGAGGCGTAACTGACGTCATCGAGGGATTTGCCTGGCGGTAAGCACATTACTTGTCTTCATCCCAGAAGAAAGAGGGGTGATTGGCGGTTCCTTCACCGTCTTCTAGGTTTAGCTACCGATTTATAACCGGTTAATTGCCGGTAAAACGTTGAAATATAGAGGTCTGTGTCGCATGACACAGTTTTTTCCTGAATAAACTAAGAGTCACGCGGTCCTATTTACCACAGGACCTGGGGTCACGACGTAAAGAAGTGAATGGTTTGGCTAACTCTGGTAGGCTCTAGCCATTATGTGATTGAGCATTAAAACACCCTATTGTGTTTTTTTTTTATGTATGTTGATCTCCAATATAATTTACAGTATTTTTCAATTATTGTTTTTTGCCAATCAAATAAATGTTGTCCAACTGCTTGCTTGGGACTGCTTGGAGAGGTATTTTGGAAACTTACTGCATTTGTGCAGGATGGTTGAAAAAGGAGATGCACAATCACCCATTTTCTTGGTCTTATTTGACTGAAGAAACAACAACTCTCAGTTAAAAAAGTTTAATTTCAGAATTTATATTTAATGTTTTCAAAAAGAGGTCCGTCATCCTTGACTCTGTGACTGGGCTGACAAATTTGATGTGTTAAATGCTGTTTCTTAAATATTTTTCACTTATTCTACTATTAAATGACAGCTTAATATAGCAAACGGGTTACAATCGATCTAATGACCATTATTAATTTACTTTGTTTCACTCTTTGTAAAAGTGACACTAACAGCAATATATATATATATATATATATATATATATATATATATATATATATATATATATATATATATATACCAGTCACTTAGGATTATCTCAATACAATAGCTCCGGCTATTCAGTTCATTTCGACATAATATATGTGTGAACGTGAATCTGAGACAAGTGTTTGCCTTATTCCCAGCTTAAAGGTTTATCCTAATTTATTTCCACCTTAAGTGTTTATTATCATTTATATCCATCTACAGGCGTTTTATTCTCATTTATTTCCATCATAAGGTGTTTCATCTCATTTATTTAGTCTCGAAACGAATCATGTTTTAATTTCAGGAAAAATCTGCGGGACACCTAAAGGCTACAAGGTACAGAGTTCGTCAGACATAGCAATTCGATTCCTGTCTGGAAGCCAGAACTTCAATAGGAGGGGCTTCGACCTGATAGCGAATCGACAGTTCACAGGTATATACACGTGTTAAACCAAAACTTAGAATTACCTTACAGTCAGAGCATATTACATAAAAGAAAAAGCAATCCCAAAGGATTTAATTTGACTTAGTTAAAAAAAAAACTGGTTTCAGTACCACGTTTAGAACACTCGGTAACATATTTTCTCATTGTGCAGTGTATGAATTTCCACTGGAGTTGATTAGATCACGCAGTTTTTATTCTGTTGTGGAGTAAGAATGTTTCCATGAAAACACGATCTCGATTAGACCGATGGAACCGATGCAAACCAAATTTTGCCCAATTTTTTTTCAAAACAGCTGACACATTCCTCTGGTCCGGCACTTATTTCGAGCCCTGCATGATGTGTATAATTGTTTATGTATGATCTCTACATACCATAGTGATCATTAATTTCTCAGAACAGCGTCTTAAGATTGACCTAAGTGCAACCACGGAGTCATTTTACACCTCATCATCTAGTGACTTGAGTATTATGATGCATTTATAATTAGACTCCGGTTACGTTTTTGACTTTCAGGAAATTGCTCAGGATTTAAATGTACCACTGGAAGGTGCATTGAAAGCGTTCTGAGGTGTGACAAATATGACAACTGTGGTGACGGGAGCGATGAAAACGGATGTCCACGTAAGTCTTGTATAAATACAGTAGAACCTCGAATTTCCGTACCTCTTTTCCAAGAATTCGTTTTTCCGAAATTTTAAATGAGGAACCGAAATTTACCTCTAGTAATAGAAAAAGTATTAAATACGGTATTCAGAAAATATACATTTACCAAAATTACCGAATGTGATTCCGATGTCGTACTAGCTGGGTGTCGTTCACACACCCGTGAAGAAAAAACAATTGACCCGATGCAGACAAAGAAACAGCGTCAATAAATGGTTATTGATAGCTCAATATAGGCTGTTGCGATGCATTCGTCCGACCACTTGTTATTGTACTGACGTTACACTATATCGCTTGTTTTGTATTTTCTATGGTTTTCCTTTTTTGTTTCCTCTGTTGGTAAACTTATTAATTTTGGCTCTGCGATCACAATACACGGTAAGGTTTCACAGACATAGAACTAATGTTGGTCCTACGTGAAAGCTGTCTATGACTGGCTGTGACACCCGCACCTTGATGTGGATAAAGGTTACTTACAACCCAGTTTAATCAATCGGTGATTTATATCAATGATCTACACCTGTAGTTTGTACGTGCCTTTCAATCTTCGCCTGCAATGGCATCATGCAAGTACGTCATCCAAAACACATGTACATTCATTTAAATTACCACCCGTAGATGGCAGCACTAGTTAACCAATAACAAGCATGCCGTTTTTAGACATTCTTAACTGCGGCTTCGCAAAAGTACCTCTTGTTATATCAGAGCTACCCTTGTAAGCTGTATGTATGTTTACAGAAAGTTGCATCTTTTCTTTACAACAGATTGCAATGATTGTAAATGGTTTGCTTTTTTATCGTTCATATGCTCACGCGTACCGTGGTATTCTTATTGGAAAAAAGTTTACCTCGCGTATATGGGTAACCTCATTTATTCGAACAAATTTTAGAACACTATTCGGATACTGGAGGCTATACGGTATATGTAAATAAAGGCACAAAAACACAAACAAATTTTCATAATTCGACAAATACTACGTCATATACATAAAATTGAAGATATACAAAATAATCCATAGACATCATCACGTTCCAACACACAGACATACAAGCATGTATTTATCCCATTAATGCCCCGTCACGTGCACTTTCATATTGCAGTCATGCACACACATTAACACACCCAAATTCTCAGACAGCCACACATAACTCACGGACGGACATACATATACTATCTCATCGAGATGTACATTGTCATACACGGACATCCTCAAATGTAGAAATACACACACGCACACAAAAGCACGGCTTTATGCAATTCGTCTATCCGCTGGCGTGTGCTTGCACCATCACATATACATTCACGGACACTCACATCAACATACGGGCGATCACCTTATCGTACACATATTGGCCGTAGTTCATATTTACTTGGTCTTATATGGATTGTCTTTATGACACACGGTGGGCCTATGCACCAAATATTTAAAAATAAAATCAACAAATATGAACCGGCCAACTCGCACGAGGATAAACACACGAATAATATGAGACTTTGTTGTCTTATTTTAAATATATCTTGCATTTTATTTCAGTGACTGACCAGTCCTGGAGGTATATCCTGGCCATCGTTTTCGGGTGTACTTCCGTCGTGTTCATAATTTTCTGCTGTTACTGTAGAAACAGAGACTGGGGAACAAGGATCACTCAAAGGGTAATGAATATTTACATTATAAAGATCTTGGTCACTGTACAGACGTGCGCGCGCCTGTGTGTGCACGTTTACATGAAGCTTTAAACGTGTGTGAGTGTGTGTATGCTTACGTGCGTTAGTTCTACCGTTTATCTCTTCCGCCAGCAGGGTATGCGTTAACTCACGTTCGTGCGTGCGTTTGTGAGCGTGTTTGTGTGTGTTCACGCGTGTTTTTGTTAACAACATATCTCCGCAATCATGAAAGGAATCCCTTTAAATTCCAAGGGTATTTCGGCAATGGTAAAGGAAAAATCGAATAAATTTTCGTCTGGATTCGGCACAAAACCCCCGTTCAATAACGTCTACAAGGAATATTCACATAAGTTCGGTCCCATATACATGAATGAACCTGGGGATATGGGCCGAATAAATGAATGTCCACATTGCAGAGGCTTGTATTCCTTGGAATGCTCAGTTCTTGTTTTAATGCGAGGATGTGAGAATCCAGACGTTTGTCTTTCAGTCTGCCTTTTACACTTTCGTATTGACAGATATAATTTATAACAGGATCTGCTTTCTGAAATATACTTCAAAATACATTATTACAGCGTTGAATTTCCATATATGTTAATCTTCAGATTTCATCACTAGAGGCTATTTATTATCTAAGGTCACAGAATGCATCGTTTGGTACAAAGGAAGTTTATAACATTTTATCTTTCGATTATAATAATTTGAATTTTATCTAAAATTAGCTGAAAAAGGAAACTTCAGAACATCCAAAAATGCTTGTTTTTAAAGGGAAACTTTTTACCGCATTGTGAGATGAAAATTGGGTTACCCCTTCCAACATCTTACCAATACAATCGAGTCATTTATAATATTATTCATCAATGATTCATGAAAAGATTCATAATTTATAAAGTTATATCATATTCATAATACTTGACAATAAAACGTATCGATCTGAGCTATAGTAAATAAGTTATTTTACTTCTTCTCTTACAGATGAAACGAGGAGCAGTTGCTGCGCCTGCGACTCATGTGAGCCCGCCTGCCAATCAACCGAGCGCCCCGCTTTATGCACAGGCTGACCCTCCGCCCTCTTACACCCAAGCGGAAGCCCCGCCACCCTATGCCAGTGCTGTGGCAAACCCAACAGATCAGAAATTACAATACGACTATAACACGGATTACTCTCGTAACCTCGGAGCTAAATGAGAACCACCAACCAATAAATATGCAACCTTTGCAACTGGTGTTAATATTGGTGCTGTTCTATGATAATCATTTAAATGAAATGGTACAGTAAAACTCCGAAATTACGACAGCCAATGGTCTCATTTTCAAATTGGTTGTCTAAGCGATATCTCATATAAAGATCAAACATAATTGGGACAATGAAAAAGTGGTCATTATTTTACGGTATTCGCTGAATAGAGGTCGTCGTTAGGAGAGTTTTTACTGTATTAATTTACTAGTACTATGTACTATCGCAACGTACTAGTCAATTTTAATCCCTTTAACGAAATTCTCCTTTTTTTCTCTTTTAATGAAGCTTACCCTGTACACACGGAAGCACAGTATGACTTGTTTCTTCTTGTAATACTCTAGTATTTGTAAACTAACTGGGTTGCAAATTACATTTTAGCTATGAATCTAAAGCTAGCATTCCGTATAAGCTATAGCATTATATATATGTGTATGCAGTAGAAAACGGAGCCTGTGATTCCATTAATATGTGTGCGTACGCGGTACGTATGCATCAAAATCTGGCCTGTAGTATAGCGCTACATGTGCAGAGAACTTATCTGCTAGAGGAATACCCTATCACTGACGTCTTAGTTTGAAATTTACTCGTCCGTTAGCATGCGTATGCGTTTTAAATCGCTACCCTGAGCGAATGAAGCGCGTTGCATCCGCATATATGTATATATACGCATACGTACTGCATACCCACATATGGAATTACTCCAGTGGAATATTTTGTGCGATAAGTAGCTGCATACGTACGTGTATATGTAACGCATACGTACTGCATACGCATATGTGGAATGCTAACTTGACAATTAAATTTAATATTACACAGGTTGGGATGCAGTGGAGTAGGATTAAAAGTTAATGTTCGAAGAAACTTCATGACCGAACAAACGATTATATTTTGTAGACCCATCTTATGTATTCTAATTCTTGTTGTTAAATAAAACGGCGGCTCCAATTGTTTGTCAACCTCGCATTGATCATTATATTTTTAGAATATCTATAGTATCTACAGCAGGGAAATGTTCTTTTATATCTTATGCTGGTTCATTATACAGAATTCTCACAATTATACTGCAGATATCATTGCTATGAGATATAAAGTGCTATATTTATTCGACAATTGAGAATGCATTTGATACCTATAAATAAACGTTCATTTATTCATCAAAACGTACATACATGTACATATATATTGTTTTTTTTAAAGATGATTAAAATTGAAAATGCAGTATGAAAGAATCATTATTTTCTTTAAAAACTTGGGTATGAAGACTGTGACTGTCGGGTATGTTTGGTTACTGGAGTTATAATGACCGTGACTGACGGGTATGTTTGGTTACTGGAGTTATAATGACTGTGATTGATGTGTGTGTATGGTTACTGGAGTTATAATGACTGTGACTGTCGGGTATGTTTGGTAACTGGAGTTATAATGACTGTGACTGATGTGTGTGTATGGTTCCTGGAGTTATAATGACTGTGACTATCGGGTATGTTTGATTACTGGAGTTATAATGACTGTGACTGTCGGGTATGTTTGGTTACTTGAGTTATAATGACTGTGATTGATGTGTGTGTATGGTTACTGGAGTTATAATGACTGTGACTGTCGGGTATGTTTGGTTACTGGAGTTATAATGACTGTGACTGACGGTTATGTTTGGTTACTGGAGTTATAATGACTGTGACTGTCGGGTATGTATGGTTACTGGAGGTATAATGACTGTGACTGACGGGTATGTATGGTTACTGGAGGTATAATGACTGTGACCGACAGGTATGTATGGTTACTGGAGGTATAATGACTGTGACTGACAGGTATGTATGGTTACTGGAGGTGTAATGACTGTGACTGATAGGTATTTATGGTTACTGGAGGTGTAATGCTTGTGACTGATAGGTATGTATGGTTACTGGAGGTTTAATGACTGTGACTGACAGGTATGTATGGTTACTGGAGTTATAATGACTTTGATTGTCGGGTATGTATGATTACTTGAGGTATAATGACTGCTACAGTGTTTATGGAATAAACTGGTTTGCGTGTTAACAGTTGAACTACTGCATTTTTTAATTGATTAACGAAAAAGGATCATTCATGTTCACACGTCCCAGAAGCTTCAATTATTTGCTTAATTAACTTATACATATATATATATATATATATATATATATATATATATATATAGTGGTTGGCCGATCATCGAGTTTTATCGAAAATCAATCGGTTTGCTGCCACTTTTAAGCGCTCGATTACCAAAGGCATCTATCGATTACATCATAACCATGATTTTTTTTCCAGAATGCCTTTATGTTATAGGCAAAAATTATTCTTCCATTTTTTTACAACATTCCGCGCCTCATATAATGAGTTTGAGTTCCGAAATAACTTCCGTATGTGACTGAGTATGACACGGTAAATGCGAGAACGGAGGACTTAATAAACCTCTGTGAACTGGCAGGGAGCTGCAGAATTCTAACGATATGCACATTGCAAAATATGGGCGGTATGGCGTTAAAATGCTCCATACATTCTCCAGGTCTATGCCAATTTAACAAAACTATCTGTAGTGCGCGCTTTGAGGAGAGACTGGGCGGCTCTCTCTCAGAGAGAGAGAGAGAGAGAGAGAGAGAGAGAGAGAGAGAGAGAGAGAGAGAGAGAGAGATAGAGAGAGACTGTCACAGATCGTTTGCTGTTGAATATAGACTTCTAATATCAAACTGGCCTTAGAACATTGTCAGCCACGCAATCAGCTACTGCTTGTGAAACAAGGTGGGGAAATCCCCAAACACACATTGTATCGTTAGTACGGTCTTAAATTACACACAACTGCTGGTATATATATAAGAGTATGACGTCTGTGACATTTTTTAATATGATCAAGCTGATAAATGGCACTGAAAATCAAAGGAGGTGACTTAGTTTTTCAAACCAGAAACAAGCATTTGGGCAGTTAACGTTAAATAATTAGATCATACATGATTATTTAAATTTTTAGCTTTCAATTACTTTTTAAAAATTTTTACACAAAAAAAATATATGGGCCTGTAATTTTTCTTGCGGGCCTGTGAAACCAGTATGCATGTCGGCAGTCGTCATAATGAAATGAAAGTCCTTCCTGGTGATGAAGTTAAAATAAGACGCGGGAGTATTCATGAGAACAAGCATGTAGATGTCCTGAATTGTGGTTTAATTCTTGATCATTATAATTAATTAAAATGAAACTTTGAATAGCATATCTTAGTAATAATAGGCAAATATAAAAAAAGGCAAAAACTTTTTTCCTTAAGGTAGAATTACTAAGACATGCGGGCAGTGTCAAGAAAGTACAGTTTCACAAATAATTGTATATTTCTTTATATTTGTCTGAACCGATTTATAATCGATCATCGGTCGGTTTGCTCAAACCGATGATTGATTATTAAAAAGGAACCGACTCCCACCACTATATATATATATATATATATATATATATATCATGGCTAACACACCTGGTCTTGCTGTAGAAGCAGGAATGCCTGCTATACCTGGTTGACGGGAAGAATAGTAAAGCCAGCAGTTTGCGTATTCAGGAGACGACAGCTAGTGCGGAACAGGAGTACAGTTAAGTCGGCCCATTGATGTGCTGCACACGCTTCCAGAGCACGGCTAAAGTGGATGAGGCATTCACTGTTGACGGCGTTTTGGGAATGAGAACTGATCGCACGGACTTGCCCTTTCTCTTAATCAGTAATGACGTTTATGGGTTTAGCAATAGCATTGGCTTGCCATGTGTCTTTTTTTTATAATATACAACAAGTAGTGGTTTGTGGTCCTCTTCTACATCCCATGTACTGCAAAAAGCTGCTTGTACAAACGCGGGCGTGACTTAAAGGTTCCATCCATAAAGACCATCTTAGGCGATGCCTGTATCCGAAGGTTCCTTATATTGCCAACACCAGCATCTTGTAATAAATTTATAACACGTTATAAATGTTATGCAACTTTGAAAGACGGTTGTGATTACTTCACATAGAGCTTATGCCTAGTTCACATATACACCGGGCGCCGTACGAATTTTTCAACCCGCCGGTTTGCCGTGAGTTTTCGAGACCGTACGGTCACCGTGTAATTTTTTAATCCCATGTTGTTTGCACTCACATAATCTACGGCGACCGTACGGTGACCTCCCAAACTTGGTAGGTAAAGCCTCGGTAAAACCCGTCGTACGGCGACCGTATCCTGGTTGTGACCGAGGCTTGTCGGGGCCGTCCGGGAACCGTAAGATGACCGTGCGGGTTCCAGGCATGAAGCAAGTACACCGTACGGTGCCCGGCCGGTGACCGGCAGGCGCCCGGCCGGCGATCGCTGGCACCGACTGGCCACCGTAATGTTATTTTCTGTTTTTTTTTTATATAGCTGATAAACATTAAGCCAAAGAATAAGAACGGTCAAATAGGATAGAGACCAATATTGTTTTTTGGTATATTACAATCAAAGTTTTTCTTATGTAACTCGATTCGATTTTTCATAATTATTGTTTACTACAAAATATAATCATTGGAAATCATTTATATTGATATCATATTTATTGTAGTGCCAAACCTGAGCGTTATACTTATTCAAATAAATTTTCAAGGTTGAATAAAACACTTGAGACGTTCAGAGAAGTTGGCTTCAGCGCACAGAGGTTCAATGTATACAATATATATGCCGATGTGGCTGTATTTATATATCCGATAGCTCAGATTCAGGGCACCGTGAGGACACCGCACAGGCAAAATTTACATCGCAAGGGAGCCGTGTTGACCCCGCACAGCAGCCATTCGACATTTCGTATATCACACCGAGCCTTTACGGATACCGTTACGCTATCACACGGTGCCCGTACGGCCACGGTGGAAACCGCAAGGCGCCCGTAGGAACATTTTCGGGAAAATTACCCGGAAAATCGTACGGGTGCCGCACGGATACCGGCAGGTGCAAGTAAGGTGACCGTACGGGCTGTCTACGGCCTCTCTACGGGCTTACGTTGAGTTGAAAACGCCGGGAGAATTAAGCGCAGCCACCTCAGCACTACGGCACCCGTACGGCGAGTAAAAAATTGAACTGGCGCCCGTGAAAATGCGGGCATCGTGCGAATATAGCCAAATTGGTGATTTTTCTTGCCTTACGGGTCCCGTAAGCTATATGTGATAGCAGTTTTACACAAGAACACTAACAGGGGCAGATTTTTGCAGCTTTGATAAAAAAAAATGGAAAAAGATTATCACACGCTTTTGGCGTGAACAGTCCCGTGTGTGTGTGTGTGTGTGTGTGTGTTTCGCCACTCGTTTCCAGAAATAAATTTACTGATATGTATATATATATATATATATATATATATATATATATATATATTAATACATATATTATAATGAATAAGTGTTACCAGGTTAATTTAAACTGCTGCTGCAACATAAAAAGTAAGACAGATCCAGATAAAGAGAGATCAGTATTAGAACACAAAATATATATTTGAGACAAATCAATAATTGATGTATGGACTAGAATATTTAATCTCTTTTTTGGGGGTACTGCAGGTAACACCGCTTGACGAGCACGAAGCATTTGGCTTTGGCATGATGATAAGATGTTAGCATATCATGCAAGGATGCTCTCCTGTCTGATGTAGCTGTTGTATATTTGCAAAATGAAAATATTACCTGTATATCGAAACTGTAACACAGGGCATGTAACATATGTTTTTTTTTATCTAGACTTTTCACAGGAGTTCACTGTTACACATGTTTTACATGTAAATACACCATACGAAGTTTTGATAATTCAATATTAAAAAATCATATCTTGACAAGATTTTGGGAAAATATAAAATTATGTTATTTAATTTAAATATAACAAAAACATTTAATTTTAGTTTTATCTCGCTGTTCATGCATGTGGCTTCTCACATCGTAGTCGTTTATTGTAGTTATACTTGAAATATTTCTAACAAATCGAACGCAAATGTGAAAACATATGCAAACTTGACAATAAGCAAACTTGATAAAATTTTCAAATGCAAATTTTTTAAAAATGCATAAGGTAACGTTTACGCTGTTATAAATTAATTTGTGACGTAATAAGAAAAACCTGTAATAGTTTAACATATACTATCATTATATATACATGTATTATTATAGGTACCTGTCTCAGTGGTACGAGTTGCTGCTCAGCAGCAAGAGGACGGAGGTCTGCCTTGAACTTGTAGGGAAATAGCCAAGGTTGCATGAGGCATGTGGTCGTGCTATGTGAACATTACCGCACTAGCTTCACCATCAACCTCTTTTTGAGTCGTTTACAGTGTGCACTCTTCCAGGACAAGATGAAAGCTGGGACTGGGACCCGTCGAACTTGTGACCAGTCCAGATGGGATCGAATAATTCCAGCTCGTCTATCTGAGATTCGTCCATTTCTGATGACACCACACCGGCTGTATTGTTGGCGTGTTGTTGGCCTCTAGTTCAGCTGTAGCGATCTTCGATTTCAAAGTAAAAAAAAAAAGTTGATGATATATATAAATATTTCATACTGTGTCTAGTAGAGTGCACTTGTATGTGCAATAGCACTACCGAAAAGGGACATGATATGAAGTTTCGCAGGGTTTTGAAGCTCTTAATGTAAATTAATGCAGCATCGCGAAACTTACAGCAATTTATCAATTTTACAATTAGGTATTTGTGCCTGATTGCGAGTCAAAGCTTGACAGATTCTTGTACCTTCAAAAATGACAGGTTCCTGTGGATGTAAAATTCAGCTGAGCGTCATGACCCATGGGTCACTTGTTTCTGACGTAAAATGATGGACCAATAGCTAGATTTTCTTATCCACAAACCGGGTAAGCAGTTGATGAAGGGATTGCCCAGATTAATACTACGTTTGAACACCAGGTGTCGGGGATATCCCAAACAATGCAACTTGGTTTATTCTCAGGGAGATTTGTAAATACGGAGGAAAAATGATGTGGAATATTGACCTGGAGGGCACAGATTATATTTTTGTGAGCTTTGTCAGCACTCTATGGGAGTCACAACCTGATGGACTGATTGACTGAAAGAGAAGTCGGCGCTCCAGGCAGTCACAGGTCTACGGAAAATCCGGCCCGCACTCAGCAAAGACAAAGTTTGACAGATTATGTCCGTATTGAGTTTGAAATTTAAGGCGAAAGTAGAAGGTACTGAAAGAATTAAAGTTCGTAGAGAAAGAGGCGGATGATGCCGGAGAAACCGGGCCACTACAACCAACGTTCATGGCAGCACCTGGGGTCGAACCGGAGACACCGGTAGTCCCCCATATTAACTAGGAAAGTGTATACCCTAATATCCCAAACCTTAGCTTTTAAATTCAAAATTAATTAAAAATACAATCTTGATTTAAAGGCCAAGAAATAGTTTCTTGCCAATAGCTCTTGCTGTTCTTGAAATATTTCTACTAAATTAAGAACTCTCTCAACTAAAGCACACCGGCTGGTTCCCCACCCATTTTCTCTCACTATCGTTGCCTCCACGATTTTGCTGAGTGCATGAGTGTGGGCGAGAAATCTCTTCTTGATATTTATATATAGATCTTCTGTGTGGAAAATGGGACAATATAACACCTCATTTGTTTTGTGACACAGGCAATCAGTTTGGGTTCGTTTCAGCTGCAGGCAGACTCCGTCTTAACGCTGCTGCCGCCTCGCGGCCGGGGAGTACACCAATGATAACAAATGTTAATTTTCAATACAATTTTGGCTAACCAAACGAGTCAATGCCTTAAATACATAACTCAATTTATATGCTATCGATGAGAGAAAGGAAACCTTGTTCAGGCAAATGATATATTTCGTAAACTCTTGGCTGAATCTGGTATATAAGTTTTGCTAAAATGTGTCAGGTTCATATCAGTTCGCTATTCAGCTGAAAGAATGTTGTCATTATGATGCAAAATTGTCCATTATATAAATATAATAAAAGTATTCGGCCTATGATATATATATATATATATATATATATATATATATATATATATATATATATATATAATTTGTATTGTTCACAAAGCGTGAATTCAATACATCTCGGTGATAGTGCTTTACCCTATGGGTTTGGTGGAATATTTGAAGTCAACTTGTTCCATGATGAATTGAAGAGTGCTCAAACAATAATAGGAGCCTTATAATTTGCATTGTTCATAAAGCGTGAATTCAATATATTCTCGGTGATAGTGCTCTACCGTATGGGTTTGGTGGAATATTTGAAGTCAACTTGTTCCATGATGAATTGAAGAGTTCTCAAACAATAATAGGAGCCTTATAATTTGTATTGTTCACAAAGCGTGAATTCAATAGATCTCGGTGATAGTGCTCTACCGTATGGCTTTGTACCTGAAGAGTGAGCCGGCTTGAACGCTGCTCTCACGAAACAGATCTGTCGCACAAACTGATAAAGTCAAACTAACCGTACTTTAATTATATATATATATATATAAAGCATTCTTTATAAAAAAAAAGAAACTGGTTGACAGAACGTTAAACGTATCATAATCATTTACAAGTGTCCTTTACAAAGATTTGCCAGTACCTACCTGGTGGTATGTTCTCTCTCCGTATCCCTGACTGTCTGAACACCTAAACTATGGAAAACGTATCATGAGACTAAACTGAAAACGAGGCAGGCTACTAGAGCAAAAGAAGGACGGTAAATAATCTGGTTCGAATACTAGAACCTGTAAACGAATGGAAAATGAAGAGACGCATTGTAAAAAGGGTGACCAGAAAAAGGAAAACTATACACAGATGACCCCTGGTGGCAAACCGAGACAATATTGTATTTTGTGATCGAGTGTTAACTGCCACATTAACCCCGCCAGATTTTAAACGCCGACGCGACATAATGCATAAAAATAAAGATTCAATGTTAATGTCAATTGTTAGTTATTTCTTAGTCTATACGTACATAATGTTTATCACTATTGGCCTATACAGTGATCGGTCTGACATGTGTTATGACCATATATCAAACTGATAACTATCGTTTATTATCACAGTCAGGCAAACAAACACGTACAGCTAATACAGGTTTTTTTTATCTAAACAAACATGATATTCAGTGATAGAACCCAACCCTGATATTCACAGGTTATGTGATTCTGTGGTTTAGAGAACACCCAATCACCCGTACATAACCATGCAGGTGCACTTTTGGCGCGTGTGGCGACTTTGGTCTTCGGAGCGACTCATTTTTTGATCAAGTTGTATTACGGTAGACTGATCATCAGCTGTAGGTGGGACAGATTCGTCAAAAGTTAAACGTCGAGGAAATACATCCAAGTCATTCGAAGTATTTAAAGGGACCAAATCACCTATCTGACCGTTATAAACTAAAGGTAATCCCTTGGAGCTTTCATAAAAAAGGCCAGAACACGAGGATATCACTCTACACAGGCCGCTAGTTTTGTTTATATCAATGTTTTTATAATATATGAGGGCCCGCAAAAATAATCAAAATAAATTCAATAAGGGCATCTGGCAGCAAGTCATATAAGCCAGAGCTATGCTAATGGCGATTTCCAACGAGTGACTTTTCTGCCTCCACATATATGCAACCTACCACCTTATAGGTTACATGTTTTTCCCATTTGTCAACATTGCTGTGTTTAAAAACATGTTATTGATAAACAAGTTCACACATCCTTCACGAAGACCTAATAAGAACTTTTCACAACCGAAATTACCCTTAGATCATATATATATATATATTTATATATATATATATATATATATATATATATATATATATATATATATATATATATATATACTCGGAGGAAGCCCAGAATCACATAAATTTTTTTTTCCAAAGGCAGGTGATTGGGCCCCTTTAAGTAGGAACCGGAGGCTTCTAATTCTGTGTGGTTCAGAGGAAAGCGAACGCTCTAATCTCCCGGATCATTGTCAAAATCACGCTGCTCAGCAGGTTCAGTGGAATGTGCCATATCATACACATACATTTCAGATTCGGAATCAGAATCTAACAATTGGGGATCGGGGGTTTTATTAACATTTCTGTTGGCTCTTGTAATTTTAGTGGGTGTTTTCTTAGTGGTTTCACTTCGACACTCAGTTGATAATTCAGGCCTTAATACACCAACAGGCAGTACTGTGTAATACTCTAGCAGACCCATTTGAATTTTCTTTCTTTACAGAATACACTGGAATTTCAGAATTTTTTCTGATCCACCACCATATATATATCCGATTCCGACTTGTCAGCGATTTTCGCTTTATATTTCACGTGTAGATTTCTAACCAAAACTCCGTTTCATTTTTGTAACCTTGCTTCTCTTAAAAATGCGTTTTAAGCCGCGCGCTGCTTGTTCTTTATATTGATCAGCCACTTGATTTAACGCTGTCTTATAGGCCTGTTCAAATTATTCTTTAAGTAGGAAGTGAATTCAGCGTAAGTGTCATGGGGTTTTGAAACTAGATTGATATTTAGTACTAAATCTTCTGACAATCTTTGCTGTCTACCAAACATTTGAAAGTACGGAGAATACCTCGTGCTTTCATGCTTTGTAAAATTATAAGCGTGAACTTAGGGAGCTACATGCGCTTTCCAGTCACTTTTCTGTGACGGATCAAGTGTACCATGCATATTAAGTAGAACTCAAAGGCGCCATTACCCATAGGTGAGTATGGTGAAGTGTGGGATTTCTGCATTCCAGAAATATTACATAGCTCTCTTACCATTTTTTTCAAAGACCTCCCTTGATCACTGTGCAGACGCTGGGGGAAGCCATAGTGAACAAAGAAATTATGGAACAGAGCTAATGCTGTGGTTTTGGCTGGTCGATTTTGGTAGGAACGGGCACAGAATAGCGAATGAAATGATCTGTCATCACCAGTATGTTTTCAATGCCGCCTTTGGATGCTTCAAGTGTAAAGTAATCTTGACAAAAGCGTTCTTGTGGCTGTGTTATAAGAAAAGGTGTTAGTGGAGCCTTTGGTTTTAAAGCTTTTCCCCGCGTACAACGACCGTAGGATCGCACATTAGCTTGGACATTGCGGCCCATGTGTACCCAGAAAAACCGTTGGGCTAAACTCAATGTTCGATCGCGTCCCATATGACCTACCTGATAGTGTAATCCAAAAAGAGCCTTCTCACGCAAATGTTTCGGCATTGCTAGTTGATGCTCTTTAGTACCATGGATTAATCGCGACCGTTATAGCACTTATTCTGAAGTAGCCGCCGACGGCGACGCAACAGGTTTCAGGTTTCTGTTGCGTCGCCGGCCCACAAAAGGGCTAACTGG
This sequence comes from Sipunculus nudus, assembly GCA_026874595.1. Taxonomy (NCBI): domain Eukaryota; kingdom Metazoa; phylum Annelida; class Sipuncula; order Golfingiida; family Sipunculidae; genus Sipunculus; species Sipunculus nudus. The sequence goes on from CM049318.1 coordinate 35,679,233, forward strand.
GTTTTTAACACGATACGATCTGTTACTCTTAGAACGGAAATTGAATAAAAACATTTCCTATGGTTTTAACATACGAATGTTCACATTATGTAGTAAGTCGAAAGGCCTATAGTAAAAAATAACCATTCAAGAAAGCATGAATCACCTGTAACATCAACAACTGATTTATTTGTCCAGATGAAATTCAAGCATTAACAGCCCTGTAGACATCTTGCATTCGGTGGCAGTCCTGTATAATGTTTTAGGCCTGTGTACTATTATGTTCATATTTCACTTCTTTGGTGCAAAATAGTGTTGTAATGTTTTCAGTGGTAAAATATACAATACACAGAAGTACTGAACATTAAACAATTGATATATATGTTAAATCTCAAAGCTGTGTATGGAGTGTTATAATCACAGTTAACTATAGGGGCAATCTATGGACTCCACATTGCGTCAGTCACTAAGAAAAAGGCAATTGAGGAGTCCATTCTTATGGGCTAATTCTGAAGCGGAGTTTATGTTTGAATAATAGTTTATCTTCTTTACCGAGTTTAGAATCAGGCCGTTGGTGTTTTAACGCGTCGATTACTTCGACAATCACCGGATTTTTCGCTAGTTTATAGATCCAATCACGGTTATTCATACGCGTCAAATCTGAGCGTCAAGTCAGGATATGCTACTGGTTATGATACGCCCGACAAAATGGAATACGTACGGAATCAGAATCTGCAGCTACGGAATCAGAATCTATACGACAGTCTTTACTACATCTTGAAAGACCGTCAGCATCCACGTTCGTTCTTTCCGGATCGGTAGATTATGTCAAAATCAAACTGCGATAGCTCTACGACCGATTGATGCATAGTGGCGTCAAGTTTAGCAGATGACAAAACATACGTAAACGGATTGTTATCCGTATAGGCAGCAAATTTGTTTGAATACAGGTAATCTTGAATTTGTCCGCTACATCCCACTTTAACGCTAAAAATTCACGTTGACGCACCGGGTAATTTCGCTCGGACGGAGATAACGTCCTGCTTGCATAGCCGTAATCTTGAATTTGTCCGCTACAGCCCACTTTAACGCTAAAAATTCACGTTGACGCACCGGGTAATTTCGCTCGGACGGAGATAACGTCCTGCTTGCATAGCCGATGACGCCGTTACTACCGTCTTGCTCCTGATACTGGACTGCGCCTGATCCGTCTCCGCTAGCATCTGTATGAAGAATGAACGGTTTCTGGTAATCTGCGTAACCTAGGACTGGTGCAGAGGTGAGCAAATCTTTTAATTTGTCAAAAGCAGTTTGTTGTTATGATTTCCAGTGGAAAACAGTCGAATGAGATTTTACTTGCCCCTGATTTTTTTTCTTTCAACAGGTCATATAGTGGACGTGCTACTCTAGCATAGTCAGAAATGAAAAGACGGTAGACACTTTTGAAGCCCAGAATTTTTTTTAGCTCTTTGACGTTGGACGGTACGGGCCACTCCTGGACACACTTTACTTTATCTGGGTCAGTATGCACATCGCTTTCTGATACTATATGGCCCAACTTGTTTATTTTCTACCGGAATAATTTACATTTTGATGGTTTTAGTTTTAACCCTTCTTCGCTCAGCCGTTGAAAAGCGCTTCAATACGTTTCAATTGTTCGTCAACGGTGCCTGAAAAGATAATGAAGTCATCAAGATATATAAGACATTGTGACAAATGTAAATCACCCATACAAGTTTCCATTAATCTCTGAAATGTTGAAGGAGCTCCTGATATACCGAACGCTATGCGTATAGATTCCCAAATCCCAAAAGGACTAGCAGAAAATGCTGTTCTTCTTCGGCTATAGGAACCTGCCAATACCCGGCTGCTAAGTCAAAAAGGAAAACCACTTGGCTCCGATAAATGAATCCAAAGTTTCATCAATACGAGGTATATAGGGAGAATCCTTAAAAGGATTTTGAATTTAGTTCCTGAAATCGGCACAGAATCTTAGAAACTGATCTTGTTTTCAGAATTTCAGAACTGTAAGGGCTATAGCTTTTTCTAATAATTTTAGCATATAGCATGGTATAATACATATCTTATAAACGATACTCACATATACTGCAAAGCAACACCAAGTCCATTCAAAAAGTTCAAATATATAGTATCCATGTGTTCTTGTATACATCCAGTGCACAGAGTCCCACGAATTGTCAAATATTTACGGTCTGGTCAGAATCGCGCGCATCCAATGAGGTCCACTTGTACTTGGTCCTTGACAGTACGCGGCGACTCAGCTCCAAATAAACCTGGTTTATGGTTGAGTGAATTCCTCGGAATCCGAAAACCAGGCTTTGACTTGCCTTCTAAGACACTATCCCCACACTTAGTCGGCCTGTTGAGAACCACAGTCCACAGACTGACAAATGAAGAGACGCATTGTAAAAAAGGTGATCAGAAAAGGGGTACTGAAACAGATGAATGTAATGATCCCTTGTGGCAAACCGAGATAATATTGTATTTTGTATAAGTGTCTGAACAACTAATTCATTTATCACCATGATTCTTTGTATGCACATTGATCATGGAGTGTTTCATCAGTTCCTGCAGACTGGTGGCACCACCTGGATTTTTTTTCAATTTTTAAGAATGTTTTTCTGTTTTTTAGCCTTTAAAGATGCGGTCGTCTGGCAACAGGGCACAAATCATAATCACTGTACCTAGTATCTTCTAACATGACATCCATGTGGTCCATGATGAGTCTTCTTGGAAACCTGAAATCAGGTCTCTGTTACCCATATTTTCGAAGCTATGGGTCTTATAAACACCCCCCGAATAAATGAAAATTTTATACCGTTGCAGGGCACAAATCATAACCATTGGACCTAGAAAACTTTTACTTGAAATCCTGCGAGTTACTCAGAAGTTCTCCTCAGAAACCTGAAATTAGGTCACTGTGACCTATATTCTCTGAGTTACAGGATATGTTTAAGCACCTAAGAAAAAATGCAAAATACACATATTGCAAGATTCCTCAGGAATGGCTGGATTGTCATCAAATTTGGTGTGCTTATGGGTATTGATGAATTTAGCTGATATGCATGAACTATGGTTCCATCTACATTACCTTAATTAGTTGCCTGTGCAAGGACACATTCACAACACGTCCATCGGCTGAGCGTCATGACCCATGGGCCACTTCTTTTTCTTCCGGAAACTCCTTTGCAACCACAATATTTCAAGTTTTGCTTGGCCAATAAGGCTGTAACTTCATATGTGTATTTGCCAATTAAGTATGAGGCAACACCTGATGCCTATCAGGGCTCCAAACCAATTACAGACCTGTCGGAATTCCAATATGGCCGCCACAGCCCGATCGCTGATTTGTTTTGCACGCTATAACTCAACGACAACCTACTGCAGCCTTCCCTAATTAACAGGGATGATTCATGTCTTACAGGGCTCCAAACCAATTACAGACCTGTCGGAATTCCAATATGGCCGCCACAGCCCGATCGCTGATTTGTTTTGCACGCTATAACTCAACGACAACCCAATGCAGCCTTCCCTAATTAACAGGGATGATTCATGCCTATCAGGGCTCCAAACCAATTATAGACCTGTCGGAATTCCATTATGGCCGCCACAGCCCGATCGCTGATTTGTTTTGCACGCTATAACTCAACGACAACCTAATGCAGCCTTCCCTAATTAACAGGGATGATTCATGCCTATCAGGGCTCCAAACCAATTACAGACATGTCGGAATTCCAATATGGCCGCCACAGCCCGATCGCTGATTTGTTTTGCACGCTATAACTCAACGACAACCTACTGCAGCCTTACCTAATTAACGGGGATGATTCATGCCTATCAGGGCTCCAGACCTATTCACTTACAGACCTGTCGGAATTCCAATATGGCCGCCACAGCCCGATCGCTGATTTGTTTTTCACGCTATAACTCAACGACAACCTAATGCAGCCTTCCCTAACTAACAGGGATGATTCATGCCTATCAGGGCTCCAGACCTATTCACTTACAGACCTGTCAGAATTCCAATATGCCCGCCACAGCCCAATCGCTAATTTTCTTTCACGCACGATAACTCAACAACAACCTTCTGAAGCTTTCCAAATTCACACAGATGATTCATACCTATCAGGGGTACAGACGTATTGAATTACAGACCTGTCGAAATCCCAGTATGGCCGCCACAGCCCAATCGCTAATTTTCTTTCACGCACGATAACTCAACAACAACCTTCTGAAGCTTTCCAAATTCACACAGATGATTCATACCTATCAGGGGTACAGACGTATTGAATTACAGACCTGTCGAAATCCCAGTATGGCCGCCACAGCCCGATCGCTGATTTTCTTTCGCGTGCGATCACTCAATGACAACCTAATGCAGCTTTCCCAAGTTCACAGGAATTATTGGTTCCTATGAGTGCTCCAGACCCATTGGAATACAGACCTGTCAGATTTTCAATAAGCCGCAACAGCCCGATCGCTGATTTTCTTTCACGCGCCATAAGTCAACAACAACCTTCTGCAGCTTTTCCAAATTCACACAGATGATTTGTACCTATCAGGGCTCCAGTCCTATTGAATTACAGACCAGTCGGGATTCACGACTCCGGGATTCGAGTTGAAAAAATAAATACTGCGAAGTTGATATTCTGTGTAAAATGAATCCATTGCCAGACAGATAACAAATAATCTCCCTACAAGGAGGTACTGTTTTACTAATTAAGCATTGACCAATAAAATGCAACAGAATGCAGTCGTACCCATACAGTTTTTCAAACTTTTCCAAACCTTGAGAGGGTGAGACCCCCTCCCACACCCTCCCCCGCCGGGTATTACCCCATCAAATCCGCCCCCTGCCATTCGTGTCAGGCTACGGCCCTTATTTATAAATATGTATATACATATATATAAATTATAATATATATAATATATATGTATATATAATATATATACTAATATCTATAATATATATATATACTAATATATATATAATATATATATATATATATATTATATACATATATATATATATATATATATATATATATATATATATATATATATATATATATATATATATATATATATATATATACTTTTTGGTATACTATTGGGCTACCCAATGAAAATTTGGTTTCGCCGCCAATGGTAATTCATATTATGAACATTTATTATGACAAATATTTTACCCGAACCAGCCCCCCCCCCCCTCCCCCTTTCCCCGCTCACACATTTTCTAAAACAAACATGGCCCACGAGTGTTGTACGAGTCCCCGTTGCATCATTTCAGGTCTCAGCTTATTAAGCCCGCTCTAAATTCAAGCAAATAATTGACCATAGTCTTCATCCAGTTTATAGAAACATGCCTTAAGGATTTAAGATGTAGGTCTTACTGTATTGTCTATCCACATTTATCTCCTTCCCATGCGATAATTATCGCGTGGCCACGCGACAATATCGCGTGGGAACGAGATAATTACCGCGTGGCCACGAGATACAAACGCGTGGGAACGAGATAATTATCGCGTGGCCACGAGATACTAACGCATGGGACTGAGATACTATTTCGTGGGAACGAGATAAAAATAATTTTGTGCATGTCCTATACGAGCCGCCGTACAACGACAACCTATTGCAGTTTTCCCAAATTCACAGGAATGATTGGTACCCATGAGGGCCCCAGACCTGGTGAATTACAGACTTGCTCAAAATCAAATATGACCAACAGACTACAATTGGTGATTTTCTATTGCACACATTATTTCAGATATGTCTTCTTTAATATCATTTGATCCAGTAGAATTTTTTTCCTCATGCACATGGATACAAACCAGGTTTTGTTTGTCATATTTTTCAAATTTAACTTAATTGTTCACCTAAATGTAAACTGGTCCAGCACTAGCAGAAACACGAGGCCCTCTGAGGTCCATTATCCAACCACATCTAGTTATCTTAATAAGCAGTTTTATTTGTGCTCTCGCTCAAAACATAACCGTTAATGTGATTTGTACAAAACTTTGTCGATACCTTGAGAGTAATACCCTGAAAACTTGATAAACCTTTGGGGTCAACCTGTGCATAATAAATAGGTCAATTTCATAATAATGTAAATTAGCCAAGTGTAAATTTGTCAATTTTCTCGAATTCTGAAGTGTATCCACAACATGTTTGAACATGTAACACATTCACTGAGATAATGATTCTAATGAATACTATTGAACTATTTTGCATATTGATGCCTTAAATTGCATGTTTTTGCCTGATTTGCATATTAATTTCTTAACTAACCACCTCGATTAGTCAAATTCTGCTGGGCCAATCAGGCTGTAACTTGATATGTGTGCTAGCCAAGTATGACGCTAAACCTGATTCGAATTAATTTAACGTTGTCTCGATAGGTTAATTATGTTAATTAGCTTTACGAGCTGTTCTCTTTGTGATTGCACTTAAACCATAACTGTTAATGTGATTTGTACAAAGCTTTGTCGATACCTTGAGAGTACCCTCTGAGAAGACGATTAATTTTGAGGTCAATTTTGTGCATATTAAGTAGGTCATTTGCATAATTCTATAAGACAGCCATGTGTGATTTTGTCAATTTTGTCAAATTCTCAAGTCTATCCATTACATGTTTGAACATGTAACACTTTTTCATGGAGGGCATGATTATAATGCTTACTAATGCATCCATTTGCATATTTATGTTTAACATGGTATGTCATGTCGTTTTCCAGTCTTCTTAGAACCATGAGGCCTCTACTTTTTAGCTGATTCGTGTTTGAAATAAGCTGATCCAAATAAAAGTTTATTGTCATTATATATATATAGTATGATATATCAATATGATCAAGAAATGTATAAAATAATATACCTGTAACTAATTATACATTTATGTAGCATATAATATTAGTGATAGATATATAATACAGAATATATTTAGATTACAGGAAACAGACTTATTTCCTATAAATTTAATATAATGAAAAACCACAATACATATATCAATACGCTACTAAATATTGCAATAAATTGCGATACGAAATTTGTAGGCGATACTTATCCCCCATATATATATATATATATATATATATATATATATATATATATATATATATATATATAGAAGGAAGTGTTACCCTCCGATGTAAAGCGCTCTATGGCCTACAGACTAGGCCGGAGCGGTATAACTCTGGAGAAAACAAATGTATATATATTTATATATACATTTAAATTGATATTATATTATAGAATTGAAGAAACTGAAGACCTACAAAAAACTTAAATATTTAAGTCGTGCAAGTTAACGAATAAACGAGGCATTTTCTTTTATTTACTATTTTTTGCATCATTATTTATATATCATTTGTTTCGGGTATAAAACATGAAACTCTTGTTATCAAAATTAATGCGTTCGAAGTATTCTGCCCTCGGCGGTGCGCAAACAGCGCGGATAAGGCACCGGGCAGCCCGTACCGGAAACTATTACATCGTGACGTCGCAGTTATTGATATGACTTAAACGCTTATTCATTGTGTGAGTAAGTTCCCGCCCGCTGTCGCACCCTGGTACCTCTACAGGCGGGGAACCGGACAAAGAAGATAAGCTAAGATAACGCATTCCCTGATAACGTCCAAAGACCAACGGTGGTTCCTGCATGGTATAACTCGCAAATTCCTCGGCAATAATGAATCCCCTATGAAGATAAATGGCCCAACCGTCAGTGAGCGACAAACGCAGGATTGCGGTCGTGTGGTTGAGACGATTGGTACAGAAACGAAAATGTTCGGTCAGTCTCATAAATAATAACATTTATTTGCTCTTCACCGTGGTAAATGTTTAATTAGTAACTTGGGAAGGATAGCAGCAGATTGACTTCGTGACAAAACTGAATCTTTGGATGAATTAAGCGGTGCTGTATCAGGTCTCAATTGCCAATAAAATATATATGATAGTGGTCTTGGTGAGCCGCAACATCTTATGACACTGTTGCATGAAATTCGGTAAAAATCGTATATGATCAACGGAAAGCCATCGCTGTACAACCCGCTGATGTTTTGGTTGGATAAAGGAAACATCTAGCCACGGCCAATTAAATTGGAAATAAAATCAAAGCAAATACTTATTTGGAAAGCAAGCCGCAGCAACACAACATTGATTGAAAGAATAACTATAATAGTATTTTGGAATAATTTGTCATTCGCCACTATCTTGCCGAAAGTGGATTAGTGAACTGAACAAAACTCTGGGGAAAAGCAATTGCTTCGTGCTTTATTTAATTTGTTTGGCAAATTCTGTTGCCAAACTTCGGGAATATTGAAAATTGTAAAGCACGTGTCTCAGTGGATAAAAAAACTGTCATGTTTTGTCGCAGATCAATTAACTTGCAGTCTCTCTTGATTTTTGTTTTATTTACCATATTTGGAAGGAACAACGTCACAGGTTGCAGAAGAGGTCCTCCCCGCAATTTCTACAGCCCAGGTACGTAACCTCATAATCGCTATGGCATCGGAAATCATGCTTTTTCTGTCTTTACCTAATCCACCATCTAACTGACACCCTGACCTGACGTAAGCGTTTTTATATAATTAATGAATGTTATGGTGTGATAATGGGTGAAACTTTCGGGAGTTTAAATTTTTGTGAGGATTTGGTCCTAATTACGTTTTAGTTTGTTGTTTCATGTCGTGTTGTTCAAAATTTATTCAGATGGACAAAGAAAAATTGTATACATCGTCAAATCAATAAAACTGGCAGCCTCCGTTTTTTATTTTATCACGGTAAAACATGAAAAGAAAATCCATAAAAATTTATAATGAACAAACACTGTGTAATATTTCGATTTATATAAACTTAGAAACTTAATATTTGAGCGTCATTTGAATCAGGTTGGTAGAAGCAGATTGGTGGTCTAAATGTATTTAAGTAAAGGTTCTTTGAGGTTCAAAGGGTAACTAGGTGGATATTAGCATAATACACGAAATCGACGACCCCAAAAATAAACAAAAGCATTCTGAATTCCAGGTCTCTGACATTTATTTGTTTCCTCTTACTCTACCGCGTTGGAAATTATCGTTAATTGGTTTATTTAACTTCAAATTACGACTGGTTTGTTTCTTTGTCTTGTTCCCGAATTGCTGAAATATACAAACACAGAACCAATAAAATGCGTGATGACCCCTTTTTTCAGGTGACAGCGTGCGAAGGAGAAACTCCCATATTTCCTCTTTACCAGTATAGGAAATACAGATCCCCAAAGAAACGTGCTCTAGTTTGAAACTCTAAAATTTTGGTGAAATACAACAGGTAGCCTCGAGAAAAATAGTTGAGGTATTACCTACATATTATAAAGGAGACTTAATGATGTGTCTAGGGAGATCAAACAGCTTCAAAACCTGAACTAAGTCCTTTTTAGAGACCGGATTGTCTGCGTTGGCAGTTACCAGCGGCTTTCTCTTCATTGTGATCCTACATTTCGAGTTTACAGGGAAGTAGTTTAAATATGACGTGTTATGATATTATTATTATTGACCTTTCTTATCTAACAAATGGTACATAAGGAAGGTTTATATATATATATATATATATATATATATATATATATATATATATATATATATATATATATTTATATATTTATATATATATTTATGTATATATATATATATAAGTTTTATGAAGATCTGCGGCATAATTATGCATTACAGCAGATTGTGGTGATATTTGGTTCTCCGGCACACAACTCTATGCACAACTACAGACCCCTGAAATCTTCAGTATAAAATATACTAGTACTTTTCCCCGATTAAACGACAAATGCCAGCTCTGACCAACCTAACATGAATACCTAAAGTCTGCGGTGAAAAGTTAAGGTGATTTCATATAATTTCCGGGAAACATTTAATCATACAGATGACTAGTGCTGAGGCATAGCTCCCACATGAGAGAAATCGTTGAACCATATAGGTGAATAAGTACACGTCGTCGTTTTCATTGTTTGAGACAAAGAGATGTTGTGGCGTTCACTCTTAAATTACATTATAAAGAGCAATATTATGCCTATTCTTTTACACTATTAGTTAAATTTTGCTATATTAAAAAGTATCCGAGCAAAATGTTCAAGACGCACAGTGTCAGTACCTCACATACGGAAGTTAAACACCATGTTATGGTTCTGCGTGTTAGTAAACATAGTCCACGTGTTTGTTTACCATAACAAGGCAGCGTGACTGGAGGTCTAATTTTGCGCACGCGCGACAGATCCCAAACGAGAACTTGTCCAAACTAATCCACACATGGAACTTCATGCTCTCTGGTATATCTCTGTTGGATGGACAAAATGGTCCATATGCCGAATGTGAATTCATGGTAGAACCTGTAGGAACAGACCTGTACGTGGGAACAGGGGTATCAGCTGAAATGACACGCGTACCATAGTGTGTGCCGCAACCCGCAATGTTTCAACCAGCGGGAACATGTATAACAATCTTGGGCCAAGTCAGTCAGGGCATCTCGAAATTTACAGGTGTTGTGGCCCGGGCGATGCACGAGTTGTGTTTATATTGACACCTGTAATCGCGGACGGTCCACTTGTTCAAACGCTCGTGTACAGGAGTAAGCCATAGGTTTAATGGCTATATTTTGACAGGTACTCATTTAAAGGGAAGAAGCAATATTTCGCTTATATGCTTTATAAGTGATAAGGCCCCTTTGATTCTCAGAAATTAAATCCGTTGAAGTGATGATGAAATGACATGTATTGTGTGGAGATTACTTAGTTCAGGTTACTTTATTTTATATGTCGGATTACTGCAATGGCGTCAATTTTTCTTCCAGGGTGGGGGGATGACTTTGTATATATATATATATATATATATATATATATATATATATATATATACATATATATAATTATATATATATATATATATACTTAATCATATTTTTAATATTCATGTTTTAGAAAAAAAGTTATTTTGTGAATTCTAAGCAAAGGTATAGATATAACTTTTTTAGTAAATAGATCCAAAGTCTTTAATTCTATTTATTAATATATTTCATTTGCAATATTATAATATTATTCTCTGAAAAGTGGGGGGGGGATGACTACATTTACCATCCCCCCCTTACCAAAAAAGGGGGGCTATATACCCCCACCCCACCCCTATATTGACGCCCCTGGATTACTAATAAAATATATTAACCGTTTATTATTTGAAAAACGACTGAATGATTCTAGATTTATTCGAAACGAGTCTGTTGGCAAAACTGCATACTATGTTGCCTCCACACATATGGGGGATATGAGCACACCTAGGCTAATGACCCGGTACACATTTCAAAATTAGTCAAAGGGCAAAAATGTTAACTGGAAGCCAGACATCGCAACTGTGATACGAAAATGACACATTCTTTATGATAAATCCATTAAAGACTATGTGGCAGGTATCCGCCTAAGGAAGGGTGAAAGATCATTAAAGCAATAAAAACATTCATCTATAAAAGCTTGACAACATGTATGTTGAGTTCAATTAAACAAGGAATGATTAATCAGTTATCGAATCCGTTATCTTATTTATATATGGGCATAGTGGACATGTGATAGATTTAGAACGCACAGTCGCATATGAAAAATCTGCGCCGGGCTTAGAAAGTACAGTTTTAGGTTGCCGGAGTTCCTTCATTATAAGAAAGGCAGCATCTCATGTGACATAAGCTCTTTAAATGGATAGGATACACGGTACACCTGAAATTAAAGTGTACAGCCGGTCTCTGCCTATAGCACGTGTTTGTAGTGTTCTGCGTTACCTAGGTAACGCCAAGCCGGGAGAACCTAGTAGCCATGACCAGTGCTGACAAAGCCCACTACCGAGTAGTGGTAAAAAATATAAAAAAAAAACGATAGATAAATGGATGGGTCTACACATGGCATAATAAAAAAAATCAGAAAAATAATGTCGGCGTAATATTTAGAAATAATATCGAGTTGGCATAAAACACATATACACTGAAATACTAATATATATATATATATATATATATATATTATATATATATTTATATATATATATATTTATATATTTATATATTATATAAATTATGTGTGTGTTGTACCGTTTCGTCGCTCCTACTTTTTGCATTTCTTTTTATTTTCTTGGTTTTTTGGTTTTTTTTTTTTAGAGGGGGGGGGGGGGGGGTTGATGTGTGAATATTAAATACTATCTTATTTCTGTTCGAACATTTTCCCACATGTATATGGAGAGGTGTGTATGTGTATATTGATCTGTCAGGGGTCTTATCGCCTATCTGACCTTTATAAACTAAAGGTAATCCCTTGAAGCTTTTATAAAAAAAAATAGACCAGAAAACTGGATACCACCGCACAGAGGCCGCTTGTTATGTTTATATAAACGTGTTTATAATATGTGGGTGCCCACCAAAACAATAAAAAACAAATGGCGTTTTGCATCAAGTGACCCTCTTTCTACGCATATATTCAACCAACCATCTTAGGTAAGTTAGGTTATACATGTTTTTCCCGTTTGTCAACATTGCTGTGTTTACAAACACGTTCCTGATAAACAAGTTCATACATCCTTCATGGAGGCGATTTTAGCATTTTTCATGAGCAGAATCACTCTTAAATCATTATTATAAACACAGATGAAGCCAGAAATCATAATTTTTTTCCTAAAAAGCAGTTTAAGCATTTAGGCAGGAAATTCCACCAACACCGTATACATATGGGTGTTCAGCAGGTGCCTAAACTCGATTAGACTTTTGTGTTTATACTTCAAGTAACAGTAAATAAAAACAACGCCAAACGATATATAAAGCAGTGTTTGACATTCGTTCAGTGTTAAATTTGCTGTCAAATTTGCTAAAAAGAATAATTTGCCAGTATATATTAAAAAAAAAGTATTGTTTTAAGTTATATTATGATATAATTGACATATCAAAGTAATAATTAAAAAGGGGTATATTATCATACGTCATTTTTTTTATTGAAATTTACCAGATTCACCTGTTAAGTCTCATTGTAAATATATGTATTATTTTCTAATGAAACTTTTGGGAACAAAAAAAAAAACTCACTGGTTCCTCTGTCAACTTTCTTTGCAGTTTATATGCGAGACCTATGCAGGAATGGACAGGGCCATTTCAATGTCTCTGTAGAGTTTGTGGGCCGGCTCCGTCCAGGCTGGCCCAGCTATGAAACCAACATGAACTGCACAGTTTTCTTGAATCGGACTGGGGGCTCGTCCTTGAGCATGTATGTCAATTTCCTGGAAATCGACATCCCCAGAACACAACCGACATGTTCGTTAACCCACGTGCGGGTCTACAGAGTTGAGCAAAATGGCCAGCTGTCACCCTTATCACGTAAGTGCTAACAAATGGATTTGATGGCAGTAAGAAGAGCGCATATACGTCCGCCAAGGCGAAACAATCCCACTGGTTTAAGCCCTTCCTGGCCCATTTCCATCCCTAATAAAGTTTGGGTAAATCATTTCCGTACTTTTGGCGTATTTGTTCTAGCAGATAATTAGATTAATCAAATAAACCTACCCTGGCAAAAACATAAACTCCTTGGCCGTGGTAAGAAGAATAATTAACCACATGGAAATGTACGGCACCGTGAAATAGCTTCACCCCTTTAGTGGCTATTAGAAACATTTGGGAGACTAAAGTTGCATATCTTGGAATTAATTTTGTTTTGATACAATTTTGGGAATATCGCTAGAACTATTAATAGATAGTAGTGCTATCAGCTATACCTACCGTATATATATTGACTGCTCTGACAACTCAAATTAGTGACAAATTACTCTACACTGTGGTATAAAGGAAACTGCAGTCATGATAAACATTATTTGATGTCTTCATAATGATAAAGATCAATATTTGGTTTGTATTTATTATTTTTTTATTCTTGTCTGAAGTTCAATCCGATCATTTTGAAACATTATTACTAATAAGTATTTCATAACATTAAAACTCTTATAAAAAGTTTACTATTCAGTATTTATTTTGTTTAACTTTACATGTTTGTGTTAATAATTTTGTGTATGTACACAATTATTTTCTTGCATTAAGTTGTAAATGTGATTTTAAAGACAAAGGGGTACATTGAATCATATGTATATTTATGATTATTTTTATTATTATTATTGTTATTTATTTTTATTTATTATTATTACTTTTATTTATTATTGTTATTAATTTATTATCATTTATTCATTATTATTTATTATTATCATTTATTATTATTATAAAGTAGTAGTAGTGGTAGTTTTAATTTATTATTAATAATATTTGTATTATTATAATTAATAATAATATTTGTGGTAAAATTGGAATTGGTTATAACAGTATTACTGTGAATTGCACTTATTTTACTTTCTTTTGAATATGCAAGCTTCTTTGATACCCGTGCAAAAACACATATATCATGCAAAAATATTGATACTTTTATTCATTTTTTCTTTTTAATTTTTACGGTTTGTTCATACACAATCAGACGAGCCATAAACACGCATAAACACATGCAATATTATATTAAATGTGAATCTTTATTCCAAAGGACCACTCTTTCACTTTCAGCTCCACTCTGCGGTCGGCACGAGAACGTCAAGTTCAGCAGTCATTCCAACATGGCGGTACAGTTTGTATCTAGTAGTAGTACTGTCAACAGAGGAAGGGGATTCGATCTGATAGTTAACCCTTTCCATACAGGTAATTCTCTTATATATATATATATATATATATATATATATATATGTATATATATATATATATATATACATATATATATATATTACTCTGAAGAAATACAACACTGTTAATTCACAACAGTCTGTTTCCACATTCACCTGATGATCGGGTCTCATCCCGTGAAACAGACTGTTGTCAATTAACAGTGTTGTTTTTCTTCAGAGTTATACCGCTCTGGCCTAGTCTGTAGGCCATAGAGCACTTTACATTGGAGGGTAACACTACCTTCTACATATATATATATATATATATATATATATATATATATATATATATATATATATATATATATACATATACATATATATGTATATACATATATATATATATATACATATATATATATATATATATATATATATATATATATATACACATATATATATATACATATACAGTGTAACCTCATTGTGTCGAACTCGGTTAAGTCGAATTCCCGCATGTGTCGAAGTCGAACGTGGGGTCTCTGCAAAAAATGGTTAAAACCTTACTAATTTAACTCCGCTTGTGTCGAAGTCGGATGTGTCGAAAAACCGGATGTGTAGAGGTGTTTTGTTGGTCCCCAGCTAATATTTCTATCGCTTAACTCGAAGTCCTGATTGGATAACAGTTGTGCAGGGCCCGTCAATTATGATTGGGCGTGATGACCAGTCATAATTAATTAATACCGACCAGGCTCTCACTCATCAAGCGCAATGGTCATGCCGCTATAATGTTTGGACAACAGTTGTGCACGGTCCAACAATCATACCTACGGCCGCGATGACTAGTTACACAATTAATACCGGGAAGGATCTTACTCATCACGCACGATGGCTGACATACCTAGTCCGTTGTTAACTTGTTTGGCCAATTAGTCACTCATGAACATGCCTTTCTTTTCTCGCCGACAAAGCATTAATGAGAAGTTATTGATAAACCAAACATATTATCCAATCCTTAACTTTGATGTGTCTAGGATAAAGTTGAACTAAAAATGATCGGAGCCAATCATTTATTGATTTGGGTTCTTTTATACACGTACATGTATGTGCTCTTATTTCACTTTCTTGATTAACCTAATCCTAATTTTGGTGGTACTTATGTTTTATTATTATTTAAAAAAAAATGTATATAAATTTGTGTTGTTCTTTCATGAAAACATTTGTGAGACCTAAATAACATAGGCCCTATACATGTGCAGTATTTATCGATAATAATCGAGGCTGAAGAAGGTTAAATATAAAGAACATCGGTTGTCTCGAACTCCGGTTGTGTCAAAGTAAATTCACCAGTCCCTTCGACTTCGACACAACGAGGTTTCACTGTACATATATATATATATATATATATATATATATATATATATATATATATATATATATATATATATATATATATATATATATATATATTTATATATATATATACATATATACATATATACATATACACACATATATACATATACACACATATATACATATATATATATTTGCCTGTTGATGGCATGACCGTGAATACATATTTTTAGGTATCTTAATGTATTTTATATCTTTAACTTTTCACATGGCCTGTTGTGGAAGAACAGAACTACCTCTTAACAAGTTACGCTGTATAAATATATTAACATTATAATAATAATACTAATAATTATAGTAATAATGTTAATAATAATAATAATAATAATAATAATAATAATAATAATAATAATAATAATAATAATAATATTATTATTATAGTAATAATAGTAATAGTAATAATAATAATATAGTCGAACCTCCCTTAGTGGCACCTCCATAAAGTGGGCACCTCCATAAAGTGGGAACCTCTATAAAGTGGCCTCTTTTGGGCAGTCCCATTTTTTTATTCTCTTTTTTATGTTTAGCTAATGTGGGCACCTCTATATTCTGTAAAGTGGGCACTTTTCCTCAGCTGTGGGCACTTCATCGATTATTACCGGTTGAAGTGTCTTCCAATTTAAACATTCTGAGTTTTTTATATTGTAAATTTATAACTATTAGCTATCAGAATAACTTTTAATTATTAAATGTTTATATTTCAACTGATAATGATTATGATCAAACAGATGAACAAATGTCAGAGGTGTATTTCTGTCTAATTGCATAATCATAATAATAAGTCTTCTTGACTCAAGGGTAAGCATGGGATACATGCATACTAATTAGACTTAAATGTGCAAGCACATACTCCCGTCAGACCCCAGCCGTGACTGGCTGTTCTGATGATCGTTTGCAGTCAGCATTGAATGCAACGGTCGGTCATTTGCCATTCATATTGGACTGATAAGCATACTTTGATCTTACCGGCACCAGACTTTCTTATTTCAGCGAAACAAAGAAACTGCTATATTTAATACCATGAGTGGACGCCTTGCTCATTCACCCTGTTACTTTGCACTCTGAGATGAGATAACAGGGTAAGGTCCCCCTTGCCCAGGGTAATGTTTGCTAATTAGAAATTGCACTTAATGATCAACACTGATCATTCGCATGCATTCTGTGTCATTTTCACTGTTACTATCCACTTATATAATGTCAAACCTAAACTGAACATAAAGGTTTTGCATAGACCAAAAGTGTACCTGTTCAAAGATTCTGAAAGTGGCTTGTCTTAAAGAAAGTTTGTAGAACAGTTTGGTATATCTAAGGATGCATAGGGTAACTCATCAAAACATTAGCAGATTTAAATAATAGGATCAATGCTTGTAGGTTATGTCCATCGACATATGTTATAACATACACATACATATATTTATTTACATGTATATAATATGTATATAATGTGTATATATAAATATATATATAAACAATTGTAAATGTTTAATTGTTAACCTTTATGTTTAAAAAACAGGAAGAAAATACATCAATTAAATGAAGAACTCTTTAAACGGGAGTAACTATATATTAATATTTCAAAGTAGGTGGCAGCACTAAATGTTGCAGCTATTACCTCCATACAGTGGGCACCTCTATAATGTGGACAGTTTGGCCAAGTCCCAAGGGTGCCCACATTATAGAGGTTTGACTGTAGTAATATTAATAATAATAATAATAATAATAATAATAATAATAATAATATATTTAATTTATATAATAATAATAATAACAATAATAATAATAATTAATGCCTTTGAACGTATTACCAACCTCCATTACTTTGTATTATCAATACTCTTCCGATAACCTTAATCACTTTTTTTTCTGCAGCATTTCCCAGTCAACTGTCACAGGGCAGGTTCTTGTCTCTTCCAAATAAAATAATGGAAAATAAAAAAATATATCTGCTCAGTGGCCTAGCATAATACCAAAATAAACGCGTATACGTATTGCTATAAGATCTACATCTGCAAAAGCAATCTGTCACAGTGATTCTTGCTATATATGTTCGTAAATATAGGTACATGCTTGGTGCATTTACATGTGCAAAGGTCTTTGACTTTGCATATATGATTTGCTCTGATTTGCAAATAATTATTTCTATTATATTAGTTCTATCACAATACACTTCTCTGCCTGTTATGCTGCAAGGAAGGGATTACCTGTCCCTTAACAAGAGGGAAGGAGCCCGAAAGCTAAGCTAAGCTTTTTTTTATTATTTCTATTTGGGTAAATGGTTGAAGAAAACTTTGCGAAAAACAACCGTCTCTTCATGGCGTGAGGAGAGATATCGATAAATGTGAGAGCATCCCTCGCCATGGAGTATCATGCTCACTGCATTTAGCTTTGTGATGCCAAAATACTTTCGTAATGCCAAAATAAAAATAAAAGGTATGGTTCTCAGGCATCGCCCGCGTCAATTTTACCCCCCCCCCCCCCCCCGCATCAAACAATTTATTTTGATTTTCATATTTCAAGAAGATAAAATAATACCATTTTGATACGATTTCCTTTGTTATATAGTACTTTTACCTGTTCAGCAAAAAATAAAAACCTGTTATTTTCATGCTTTTCCGACATTTTTATGAAACATGCAAAAAATGTCAAAAATAAAATACCGCCCGCCCGCATTGATTTGTAAAAAAAAAGAGCCTGAGAACCACACCTTTTTATTTTTATGGCCTAAAGTCTTCTACTATATTTTACCTATAATAAAAACTTTTCTTATTCATATTTCAGACGGATCGTGCATGGGATATCGATGTAAAAACCGAAGATGTATCCGCTCAGAGCTTCACTGTGACATGTTTGATAACTGTGGAGATAACAGCGATGAAAACAACTTCTACTGCGACCGAGGTTAGCACAGAGTTTTCTAAAAGTTCTGAATGCGATGAGTTGTAGTCACACAATTATACATTCTAATCTGAAATCACTACGTTTTAGTATTTTATTCAGCAATCATTTAAAAAAATCATTCAACTGACAATCCTTGTTCAACGAACTAGTATATGCCTGCAGACCTTTTAATATTTGTTTTCAAAAATGATTAATTTTTTAAAAAAAAAAGTCATGGACGGATTCCCATTACAGTTTCAGAGCTTTTCATGAATGGGTCAATTAAGACTCTATAATATGTTGGTGTGAATCCGGCTCATGATCGGATTCAGGAACGCTATGAAAGAATTATCACATATGTAGAGTCACTTATGCTCGAATAAACCTGGGAATATTGGCCATCACACGCGGTTTTGGGAGCATCCCACAAAAGGGACAACCCCCCCCCCCCCCACCCCATGGCGGAGGCTTACATTCCAAAGGATGCAGATTTTTTATTTGTATCTCAAATCAGGTTGATGATAGATTAATATACATTATAATACAGAGGGCTCTAAGTTTGCCGGCTGCTCTCCTGGGCTGACGGTAGGAAATCTTTTAATCTCCGCGTACCAGAGACAGGACTGACCGAGCGCACAATGAACAAGTGTAGTTAGCACATTTATCAGCGATTGTCAGATAATATTGGTATTTGCAACAAAGAAACAGGTGACGATCAGGCCTGACACGCTTACATGAAGACTAATGAGTTCGTTCACTCGTGTGACTGCTCGTGGTGCTAGTTTTATTTTCCAGAGAAGAACTGTTTAGGGGTTGCCGTGAGGCTAATTTATCACAAGAAATAAACCAAATGGTCAAATTTTCAAGTGAACCATATGGATTCCCGAGTAACTTCACATTGGTTTGGATTGTTTCCTTGTATGTGTGGTATTCATCCTCACTCGATGAACCGTGCAAACTAAAGAGTATTATTATTTATAAAAATAAAACAAGTAATAAATGTAAAAAAAATAATTCCTCAATTCAAAAATAATTCATTCAATTAAAAACAAGATGACAGCTATATTTTAGTTTGTATTATATACCAGCAAGACTTTACTACGAGATCCTTTGCTTCAACGAGCTGCTGTGACGTCTGTTTATGAGGTATTTTAGTGAATTAAATGACTCATCCTCTGAGCGGTTCCCGAAACAAAGTTTTGCTATGTTTAGATTAAACGTTTAGCACTGCCAAAAATACTTTGAAAGTTTGACCATTCAAATAAAGCCTTTAAAAACATATTCCGTTTCTGGAACATGTGTTCTTCTGCAGACGGCGTGTTCACTATTACGTTTGTTTAATCAGATATGATTGGCAGCTATGATTTCGGTCCAAACACACAGGCGTGTTTAGTCTTCATAAAATGGACGCCGGAGCGGCTCAATGAAACAAGGTATCTGTCAGCGAAACGGTCAGAGCCCTGCTGGCAAGAAAGTAGTTTCAATATGTTCTTTGTGTCATGTGTTACAGGTTGTGGGAGGTCGTGTGCCATCGGTCTTGGTGTGTTTTTCGCATTTACTGCCGTCGTAGTGACAGTGCTGTTTTGTGTTTGCAAGGAACCAAGTAGGCGACCAAAGAACATTTTCAGGGTAAGTGACAAGTTTACACGCAACATTCAGAGTGAAAAGCATGTACATTAGAATACATCAACCTCTCCACTGAACTATTATGTAAATGGAAACCGATTTATCTGCCCTTGAATGCATTGAACTAAATTTAGGAAACGGACTCCGTATGCTTGAAGACAAAAGATTAATAACGTTTAACAACTTGAATTTGTTGTGGGCCCATCCAAAATACATAGTTCTATCTGTGTGGGCAATGCAAGACCTGTATGGAGTCCAAAAGAACGTTGGTATGACGTCATCTACGGACATTAACAGGGGTCACATAGAGACTCCACCCTGAATTAGGCATTGTCCTATTTGTATTACGTCTTTCTTTGCAGAAGTTTATAAATGTTGTCATTAAATTTTGGATATCACCTTGCTTAGTACATGAAAGACTTAAACAGAATATGGTCTAACCTCAAATTATTATCTTGAGAGATTATTTCTAAAATTACAAAAAAAATCTTTGGTTATTCTTGTTTTTCTAATTAACATTGTTCATTATTTTGAATAAATGTGTGTGCAGTTTTCTGAACTATTTTCTGATGGTCTGCAGGAATATTTCTATCATGGTCTATCACATCAATAAATTAAAATACTGTCAGGTCTGATTAGCCGCAAACCAAAATAGATTACTCTGCCAATTTGGGCAGTACCATGTAAGCCATAGCATATGTGAGGGCCATCGCTTTAAAGTCTGTAGGCCTACGTACGTCTGTTCGTGGCTTTTCTCAGTCATGCATGCCCATCACATTTTGTGAATATAGATAGCTTTACAGAGTGCGACAGAACAAGCTTTGCTTGCGACACCTTGGTCTTGTTTGATATAGAGAACAGCTTTCATTAAAGAAAACAGTTTGTACAATTGCAGATTGAGACCCAAGTAAACATCTATTCACAATTAAATGTCCTAAGTATATGTCACATTTGGCTTGCAGTGATATACTTTTCAGGTCAAGTAAAACCTGTAAAGAAGGTACAACTAGGTTAAAATATGACTCATTAAACCAAACACGTTAAAAACGCACTCGATAAAAAGGCTGTGCACCTATTGACTCTTATTTTTTTGTAGCGAGTTCCCGCTGCTGCAAGCGTGCCTGTCCATCAAGGAGAAGCTCCGCCCACCTACAATGAAGCAATGGCGCACCCTATTGGAAGTATTCCAAACCAAACGTCTAACCCAACATACGCCGGTCCTAAAAACTAAAATCACAGTTATCCAGTGCAAGAGACGAGGGTTGTTTCTTCGGGGTCTGAGAAATTGCTATATACAAAGAATCAGTTTTAAGGAAAAGAAACGTTTGCATGAAGGCCCTGGTTTGGATTAGTTCACAGATTTTCCAGGCGGTTGGATATCAATAAAGGTGGTCGCACATATTCACTTACGGCTACAAACTGGAATTATTTGTTAGACTCTGAAACCGCAACTCCCTCTTATGTATAATTTTCACAAATCTGGGACACCCGACACACATATACACGACCCAATACAGTGAAATCTTGCCTTACGACCACCAAGCGATAACGACTACCCTCGCTAAGACCGTCTGGCCATTTTAATTCCCGAAATCATTAAAAATCCTCCCACTAACACGACCACTTTGGGTGGTCCCGCAGGTGTTCGTATTAGCTGTCGATGGGTTCCGGGGTCAATACATAACCTATGAGACGTTTTAATATTTATATTTTGTTTTGTGTACCGTTTACACCTCATAAACAAGTGGGAATATTTCATTTTACATACTGGTTTATAATTATTCGCAGAATAAGTTACCTCTATAGGTGTTCATTCGTCGTTGTCCGGTGAATCTAATGAACAAGATAATCATGCCTAATGAATTATATACATTTACCAAAACTTGTTAACCAGGAAAAGATGTTCAGTGAATGACATTCAAATATATTATCATGTACCATATTTGTAATTGCTTCAATTGCTTCGTGATGTTTTCTTTAATTGTATTTTATGGTACATGTTTCAGACTTTGTATATGTATATTTATTTATAAAATCACAGGGTATATGACCATTTTTAATCAAGATTGTGATATGAAACAAGAATTGGATACAAAATAAACGTGTTTTCTGAGAAAACAGAAATGCGTTGTTTTTTTTTAATTGTTGCGAGACCATTAAAGATCCCTACGTTTAAATCATTTTTGCTATAGAATTATATACAATAATTATTAAAGTCCTTGCTATACGTAGCAGTTCGGGCCGAAAAAAAAATTATAAGTATCTTGGTATGTTCACCATTTCCCCTGCCTTCAGGATGAATCTAAAGCAGAGGGTAAAAAGTATGAGTTATTCGATGCCTTTAGCTAAATTCCCCGTCTCATTGTGACAGGATGGCGTTATCACTGCGACTACGGCGACGTAAAAAATCGGTCACTGCATGATCGCCGAAAATCAGAAAAACCTCCCTGTGTGACTGTAACGGAGACCCTACTAACGCATTGAATATTAAATTTTGCTGAATTTCCTCGACCTCAGGCCGCTCTGGCGAATATATTTTCCAAAATGATTATTCTTACAGACTATTTTATTTAATCACATATATATATATATATATATATATATATATATATATAATTATTCCCAATTAAAACAAGGGCATTCTTGATATTTCAAAGAAAGTCTATATACCGATCACATGAAAACACATCAATAGAATACGGTTAAGTTAATGCTCACACACACACACACACACACATGTATATATATATATATGTATACATATATATATATATCATACTCCTATATAAGACAATAAATACAATATACTAAAGTAAAAGTACCTGCCTGTATAGGAAAGTAATGGACAAAACATTTTTTTATCAGCTTGTATGTGATATTATTTCTCCATTTCAGTATATGGTGAAAAATCCAATGAATAAAACAGGTACGCGCAAATGATGTTGCTAGAGGAATATATAGTGTAATACAGAGCGTTCTAACTTAGCCAGATGCTCAGTATGGCTGACGGCAGGAGATTCTTAATCTCCGCGTACCAGACACAGGACAGAGCGGACCCATACCGAACAAGTGCAGTTAGCACATTTATTACCGGTTCTCAGATAATAATTGTATTAAGAACAAAAATACACGTGCTGATCAGGCCATGACCTCCTAACGTGAAGATTAATGACCTCTGTAACTGTGAGGCTGCCCGCGGTACAAGTTTGTTCCAGAGCTAAACTGTTGAGATGTCGCTATGTGGCTAATTCATCACTAGGGCTCAGTGACGTCATAACTGAGGGAAATTTGTCTCAAACCCTAACCGTTGGTGAGTTGATTCTGCTTGATCAGATATTGCATTGAAATTCGGGATTACTCGATATATATTCCATAACTTATTTGATTTTTACATTTAGACCCTAGGATGTAATATATAAACGAAATTGCTAAAAATAACTTTTCTTAGTACTTGGGTCACGTATCAGTTAAACATCTCTTCAACAACATAAACAACGAAACAAAATCAAACAAAATTTTTTATCGATCAAAGCTTCATCAAGTATATGAATATATATATATATATATATATATATATATATATATATATATATATATATATATATATATATATATATTTATATATATATTAATATATGTACTGCAAAAATATCTTAATAATAAAGATTCATATTTTTACTACTCCCTATTATATCTTGGCTATAAGGAAAGAATGACATTTTTTCTTATGATATTTTTTTTCTTCTTCTGATAAGATCATTTTTTCTACGGAGCCCGGAAGACGACTGGTCAAACCATCACTTAATCCGGGTTATGTAGCTAACCAGCTTGTTGCACAGGACTCAAGGCCGGGAGATCGTGAGTTCGAATCTTAGTCGAGGGCGTGAGGTTTTTCACGGTCGGCCCCCATCCGGGGTGAGCGCTCTGCAGGCTTAGTGGGAATGCCGCGCCAAACGGCCGTGTTTCACTCACAAACGAGTGCGCCTCTCGGGGGTTCATCGGTGGTATGACCCTGCAGCGGGGAAGATTACACAGGTGCATTAGTCACCGGGTCTGGTTGACGACAGTATATAAAATGAGAGGAAGCATGTGAAACTGCCCTGTCACGAGGTCCGAAACCGGAATCGAAATCTGTAAATGTACATATACGTAGTTAAGTTAGCATTAAAAAATTGGAGGCGGTCTAGTAATTCGTGCGCACTGATTACTAATTTATGCGCACGGATTAACAAATATTTTGATCATGTAGTCTTCCGGGCTCCGTATTTCATGCTATCAGAAAGAGATCTTATTGAAAGAAAATATTATCTTTGGATACTATGATGGATACTTTTCTTTTGATAATATATATATATATATATATATATATATATATAGAGAGAGAGAGAGAGAGAGAGAGAGATAGATAGATAGATAGATAGATATGTATATATATATATATATATATATATATATATATATATATATATATATATATATAGAGAGAGAGAGAGAGAGAGAGATTTTCTTAAGACAAGATATATTATTATTCTTGATTTTAAACATGCTGCCTATAATTCAAGAAAAAGTATTTTGAGGAGTTCTAGTCAACATTCATACATATATGGACAATTATGGACAATAAGTGATATTGCGGATATTTTTTTTTTTGCATTATACCCGTTCCTTTTTTATTCAAATGATGTCATTTTCAGGTAACGTCTAAAGCAGATGTTGGAACATCTGCTTAATTCCTGGCACGCGGAATGCGGTGAAGCAGCTAGTGGCCCCTGCTGGCAGATATCTAAATTATTATTGTCTTGCATCAAACCCCTTAAGTAAACATCACGCTCACCCTGTGTAAGAATAAATATGCCAGTTTCAGTGGGAATAGAATACACCTCATTGGTTGGGTCACTGATCTTCCGAACGTGTATCTGTTTTTTTAACTATAAACTCTGGCACTTATATCATAACCCGACGCAAACAGGGATAATTTCAAGAGAACCGTAGAGATTCACAATTAATGTGGTTTATTTATTTGGGCTTTGCATTGTCCCCTATAATAGGTGTTGTTGTGAACCGTGTATTGGTTACAATAAAACAAATACTAAATCAAATAAATAATTCTGTACGCCAGTCATATCAAAATGACGGTTATGTTTCGGTCTGTATCATCATTCTACCAGCAAGACTTTGGCCGCTACTTAACAAGATCCCTTCTTTCATCGAGCTTCTCCGGCGTCTATTTCATTAAAAATGAATAAGGCAGTTGAACCAATCAACACATCTGTTGCTATGTTTAGATAAAACGTTCGGCATTGCCAGAATCTGGCCAATCAAACAAAGCTTCGTAAGCTAATCCCGTTTTGGTACATGAGTTCTTGATCTGATGGTTAACATTTGTTTTCTTGGATGTAATTGGCAGATGTGATCAGGTGATAAGGTCTGCGATATCTTGGGGTGCTTTTACTGCATGGGGTCCTTATTTTCCAGTGGGGGCTCTATCCGAATTCCTGTGGATTTACCTTTTACATTTCTCGGAAAAGGAAAAGGAATGGAGTGTAATGCAACCAAACAATGTGTGCGCAGTGTCCCGAAACCGATAATGCCACAAGAGCACGCCTAGAATTCATTAGGGAAATTTAAATGAGACTAACACCCGCGATGTATAGTATAACATCATCGATAACGTGACAGAAACGCACCGTATAATATAACATCACCGATGATGTGACGAATACGCGTTGTATAATATATCATCATCGTTGACCTGAGAAACATGTGCTGTATAATATAACATCATCGATGACGTGACAACCACGCGGTGTATAATTTAACACCGTCGATGGCGTTACCAATCAAACCCACGCTGTATATTATAACATTCTGGAAGACGTGACAAACATGTGCTGTATAATACAACATCATCGATAACGTGACAAGCACGCGCTGTATAATATAACATCATCGATGATATGACGAATACGCCTTGTATAATATAACATCATCGATGACGCGAGAAACATGTGCTGTATAATATAACATCATCGATGTCGTGACAAACCCGCGCTATATAATAGTACATTTCTTGAACTGAACTCACACATGTCCGAAATGGCACTAGTTTCTGTCTCTTTATGTAACTGCACGAGGAGAAACAGACGAATCTTGTTTTTGAGATGAAATATAGAGGCAAAGAATAAGAAATGTGTTGTACCTCATATATCATATGATGTTATTTCACATTCAGCATTTAAGATAAATGTTAGGTTATAGTCACAACGATATCTATCTCATTCAACTTTACACTTTACTTCCTGGGGTGTGTTGCAATAAGGTGACTTAAGTCATGTAGGTGACTTAAGCCAAGGATCATCTGTGTGTCACCATGGTAACCATTATGACGTCACAATTGTAACCATGGTATTTAGGCCCCCAACTGGGCTTAAGTCCAGTAAAATGTTATTGCAACAGGCCCCTGGTCTCACTGGCCTGTTCATTTTTCCTTCTAAGCAGTCATGGTAGGAACTAGAAGGAGATTTGTTCTACATTTGCCTACGGCCCATGACCAGTACCCACACACCTGGATCAAGTGACCGTACTCCTGTGGTAATGACCTATGTGAGGAGTCTTAGCGCAGACGGCGGTCAGAGCGGGACGCGAACCCACAACCCTGTGGTCACAAGTACTGGCCCCTAACCATAACCCGTCACGCTCTGAACATCCATATCAAAACATTGGTAAATATTCATAATATAAATATGTAATATAAATCAAGAATAAGATCGGCTTATATGCCAGTACTGTAGACGATCACATTATCTTAAATGAAAAAAAAACAAGGCGTTTACTTGGTGCTGCAGATGCACGGTTAAAATATGTGTAGACGAACGATCCTGTGCTGTCTTTAGCAAATGGTTAATCCAAAATGCGACGACTTGCCTTGGTCAAGAACTGAAAAAAAATTAAAAAGGTACACTTGTAAATAAAAATAGTTCATTTTCACCCCCCCCCCCCCAAAACAAATGAGAGTCCAAACGCACGCACGCATAGAAATGGAAAGATGAAAAATGTGAGAGGAGGCAAACTCAGAAAACAGCAAATTACGATATATCAGTCAAATAAAATCCAGTTATATCTAACACTTACCGTTTGGCTCCATGAACAAATTAGCCAATAAAATGGAAGTTCTCCCTGCAGAGATGGCGCCGACGACCTTTGCGCTGGTTGCGCCCGTAAACGAAGATACGATAAGAGATTCATCTCCTTGATTTGTCGCATTTCGCTAAGCCGTAGGATTCCTGATTTAAACCCTTAATTTTGCGCTCTCGACAAACCCTCGGAAACTGTTCATGGACCATATGGTCACCAAGGGTCGGTAAAATGTCGTGTTACCTTTTGATGCACGAACTGCAGATTTAGTTCGGATCTGATAAATAAATGACCACTTACGTAAAGGTTGTCGTTAGAAGGCTGCTGCCATGGTACCCACAATGCTTTGGGTTTCCGTAATACCAAGGACGCTGGGAAGATGTGTGTTATTCCTGGAAACTGGAGAATGTTTCTAGCTTCGAGCCGAAGCAAGCCGTAAAAAGCACGGTACAGTAGGTGAAGGGGTGATGTCAAACTGTGATCTTGGGTACCATATACATGATCTCTCACTGTGGCTAAGAAACGTTGAAAAATTCGGTTTAAACAAGGAAGTTTGCGGTATTGTGGTCAGACAGCTACCTGTGGCAGAAGAACAGTGCTGAATGATATTGGTGAGCATTAGAGTATATTGAACAATTGTCAGATATGGATTTCACCATGTGTAACTTAGTGTTAATGCCTTCTATGTTTTATTGAGAACAATGTTCATTGTTTACATCGGATTAATCCCTATCAGCGACAGCATTATTATTTGTATTACAAGAGAACATGGAACATTTCTTTAAATGGCTGCGTAAGATGTACAAAATGGCAAATATGTTCGATGAATTAAACCTATTGCTTTTAGACGTTTCAACTGCACCTAGACTGTCTTAAATACCCATAAAAACTCTAAATTTATTTACAAGGATGAGTTCAATGCAATGAAGGTTGAAAATAAGGAACTTTTTTCCCTTTGTGGTAACAGTTCTTGGTTTTCCTCTTTTCAGCCAAGGATATCAATCAACATGTAAGAAAAATGTTCGCGTTCTAATAGAAAGTCATCCTCAAATTAAGAACCGCAAGTTTATGGGAACCGCAAGTGAAGCCATAACAAGGTAAGATGTCCAATATGTATTAATACTTGTAAGAAATGGACATTTTAATAACAGCGATAGTAAGTCATTGCTATAAATAGATCGGCAGATAATGGATAACCAACAAGTGATGACCTTCAACTCAATTGGTAATACAGTGTATTTGTAGTTAAAAAGAAAAGTTGATGTTTTGTTTAGTTAGAAAAGTTAAACATCGGTAAATGTAACGTATTCTTCAAATACGGAACTTTCTTGTCTTGAGAGCACCCGTGTTGTTTTGTCATATCAGAACTTAAACTTTAAATCATATACCAAGGTATGAAAACGTATATGAAAACTTTCTAATTTCAAAATGAATGTCTGACTGTGTGTTGGTTTCAGGTGCTGAGATAAATCTAGAAACGCATATGGATATATGAATGCTGTGACAGACACTTAATTTTCTCTACAAGCCTGTTTTCTCCTCACCTGAGCGTCTCTTTTGGACTTTGATGAGCAGAAACAGAATTATGAACTTTTAATTGACTGGTGTCTGGTTGGGGTAGGATTTATTCAAATTAGGACTGGGGCAAGGATGGTGACGTCACGTAAGCAGGAGACGGAATGTTTTCAGTGTGTGTTGTGGACTGTGCTTATCAGCGTCGTACATACATGTTACAGGCGGAACCCTGTCTACAGACCAGGTTTGTGCAAGATCTCAACTCGCTCTCAAGCTCAAAACCATGGTTGATTGATTTGGTAAACGAAAACGTACTACTAATTCACATTAATACAAAGATATGATAAAAATATATATTCTTATCAGTATTATTATTATTATTGTTATCATAAGGACAATTAAGAACACAGTGTTGATAAATGAGTGTGGCGAAGATAAGGTTAACAAAAATCCAGTCATAAAATGTAGGACCTTAGTTTAAAGTGTATATAATAGCTGAGTTTATTATTAATATCCACTTGAAACTTTCTAACAAAATCTGGATCAGTGACGGTCGCACAGACTAAAGGAACAGGGCAAAGATATGAACAAAATTTAAACTATTATGATTTTATAGAGTACTATGATGTGAGAAGAAATTAAGATTATTACTACCGAAATGACACAAAATTTCGCATGGACAAGCTCTTCGTACATGACTAATATTTTAACGATAAATGGTACCTTTTTCAGAAAATATTGAATCCTACTTCCCGGAGTAATTTCTGTTACATATTTTGCAGTGATGGTACGCTACATCCGTTTTATAACTATTACATCGTAACAACTTCTTGCTGTAGCATGGTTCACTCTTTTTGGCGTTAATTTATCTGTGGAAGATTGATATGGATGCCAAGGCTTTCTGATACAGAGGTTCACCCCTAGTGTAAGCCCGTCATATGACGGGAGTATTATGGTATACTCTCTGTCCGTCAGTTAACTTTTGGTGTCGCAGCAATAACTTACCGGGGCTTTGATGGATTTTCACCAAACTCACCATAACTACTAACCAGCAGATTATCTCGCCCGAGTTTGATGATGGGCAAAATCCACGCACATTTTAATTATTTAATAAGGTCAAGGGTCACAAGGCTTCTTTGTTGTGTCGCCGCGATAACTTGCGAATAAAATGAAGGATTTTGATAAATTCATAAAAAAATGTTAATCAATAAAATATCTCGCTAAGATTGTTTTCCTGCAAAATCCACGAATATTCAATGAGATCAGAGGTTACCGTGCTTTGGATCGAGGCACCTCGGTGACTTAACAAAAATCCAATGGATTTTCATGAAACTCATTACACATATTAACCAAAAGTTTCTCACCTCAGTTAAATTCAGCAGATTTCACGCATATTTCATGAGGTCAGAGGTCACAAGACATAAGACGGGCGTATTATGCACGTTTGTGGTGCTCTTGTTATGCAAGCAATTATGTCATATTTCCCGTGCTCTAGATCTCACTCTGCAATCACGTCACCTATAACTCTGCAGCTCGTCTGGTAGCCAAATACCTATGGGCGGCGGCCGGATGTTGTTCGTCTCATGTCTACCCCATCGCTGGTTGTTCCTAAATGGCAAATTCCTTTGCATTTAATTCACAACATGTTAATATAATAACACACGTGAAAGACAGAAACAGTATATGAACATTTTTAAATAGTCAATCATATGATAATCATATGATAAATCATATTGGTATTGACTGCTGTCGCGCATGAACATAACATATACAAATAGTCAGCCAACTTTGATAAAAGATAAAGAAAAATAACTTTTCGAGAGGGTAATCTGAAATCGTAGGGGGTAATATAAGAAATGTTGTATGTATTCTTTTACAGTACCTATGGATTCTCTATGCTTCCGTGAGAACCCCGCCCACTTGCGGTTTAACAATGCTGTACGTCTGTGGGCCCCCAGCTTGCTGAGCATGCAGCTTCCATACCACTGCTCAGTACTGTTTGACGCCGGGAACGACAAGAGGCTCTTCATCACGCTACGGTCACTCGACACCGAGGCCTCCAAGAACTGTAGCCGAGACAGCTTACGGATCTTTGATGTAATCCCTCCGGACGACAGACTCTTTGATTTGACAGGTATGTTTCATTATGCATTAAGGACTGAACTAAAATTATAGCAATAAAGAAGCTTTGTCTAACCATACAATATTACACAACACTTAAGTGAAGATACAATACACGTTACGATACATTTAAGGAATCTTACAGGGAATGTTTTAAAAGCTAAATATTACAGATTTTAAGTTAATGGTCAGCCTTGCTTACTGCCAGATGGCCAAACAGTTGCTTCATACAACATGTATCTTCACATAGTAAATGATATTTATTCACGATAATCTGATCAAATGTTGTTTAACCCGTTGCGACAAAGACATTTAAATTATGTCTTATATGGCACTAAAAAAAAGTTATAAATTTCGGACGTCGTTTACCTGCACGTGACCAAATCTCGTCGAAGTGTCTTCACCCAGACGGCTGACAATAGGCCTACCGATGCGATATTAGACTCTGTATCGCGATTTATCGGTCCACATGGTGTATCGTTACAGTCCTAACTGGATCTTGCAGCAACTGTTATTAAGCTCAGATGTCTAAACATCGTCTGATTTATGACGATCACCATTTGTCCGTCGTACTACTGGCTTTCTGGCCATCCGTTCGTCCGTTACCAGGACACTAATCGCATCATCAACCATGAACAAATCTCCAAGGCAATCCGAAAAGAGGTACGGTAACATATATTCTTCGAATTATGGGTCCAATTTTTAATGTTTTGCACATTAGAAGTCCCAATAGGCTGAAGAAATTCTGTTTAGAATGGAATAAAATGTAGAGAATAGAATTGGGATATTTATGCATCTCATTTACACCATTCAGAACATCAACACACAGAGTGTAAACACATTTTGGGCTTGGATTCTCCGAGTAATAAGGCAAAAGCACATGTCTGAGCACCTCATAAGTTAAGACTGATGTCAGTAAAAGGGGCCCAATCACCTATAAAGTATGTTGAATTAACACGAAAAATAGCCTCTCCCCTTTAAAAAGAATTGGTACCTGCCAAACTATTGCCCTGAAACCGTTTGCTTACTCCGGTAAAGGAGTTTTAACAACAGTGCACCGGGCGCGATCACAGGCGTAAACATAAATACAGCGCATGCATCGCAGGGCTACACCACGTCATTCCGGAGATTTTCTGACTTCTTGGCCCAAAATATGAAATACATGTTCTTGCTTTCTGAAACATCACGTGTTGCGGCTCACAATCGGACCTCCGGTCACGCGGGACTGATTTGGTAAACAAACACTGAAGGACTGTGTTTTTCAACACGCAGAGACATAACAAAGTGCGAAACCGCCGTGTGCGAGGTATTGAGCCTGTGTGCTCCGATGTTTTTGCTGATAACCTTTTGTCAAAAGCAAACTGTTATTGTGAAAGAGTAGGCAAAATATTGTTCCTTTAATATTCTTAAGGACAACCGTTGTTGTCATAAAAAGATTTGCCAACATATTAATCATATGACCAATATATAAAAATATCCTTTTGAATTATGGTGCTGACTATGTCGATCAACTTCTCTTTGTCTCCCATAATGATAGTTTCAACATTTCCCACACGAGGCAGAAAAATTAACAGTTCAGCTTTAATGTAATGATTAATGGAGGCCCTGTGTATGCAGATACCCCACAACAAGCAGGTTTACTTCCTACTTCGGTCCACCAATAAGACTGTCTGTCCATATGGCGCTCTCTACAGTACGGAATTTTAGGAATTGTTTCCGTTGTTATTAGTATCAATGTCAGATGAGCATCATGACCCTTCAGCCATTTGCTACCCGAGCCCTAGCGCCATTTCGGCCCTCTGACATTAGAGAGTCTACAACCAGCGTACTGGCTGTCAGAATGCCGGTCCATCCTTCAACGAGTAACGCATTTCAAGGCTCTATGGGGATGCAAATATTTTCGTCATTTTTGACAACGCCTCGTGGGTTACAAGAACGCTCTCACTTGACATAAACCAGACAAATCGTTAGCTTTTTCAGCCTTCTCTCTATAAAAAAGCTAGCATGAGCGAGTATGCGTGATTGTTCATTTTTTTACCGCAAAAAAAATTAAAGCATGGCTCGTACGGGTTATTTGGCGGCAGCCAAATTGTACGCGAAACAGGAAATGACTCGTTACCATAGAAACGGAGTTTCGGTTTTGATTATGGTTTCACAGGTATTCTTTTGTGTTAATTCATCATTCGTAGCCTCATGTTAAGATTATGTGCAGTTTACCACGATATGAACGCAACAAGATGAAAGGCAAAAGCAATGCAGTCCTCCGTTAGGCTTGTGTCACGACTGAAGTTAGGCTTACCCGGAAAATAGTAGTGCCTACGTGTAGTCACGGCTACTCGAGCACGAGAGGAGTTTTACCTGACCCATTTCGACATGTTACCATAGTGAAACCCTTAAAGTTAGAGTCTGGTTACAGTCTGGCTGGAACTAAATTTCAACTTATTCACAGAAAGCATGACACATAGGGGATCAAAACCGTGCTTGGGTGTTGATACCCGAACACCCATAATTTGGTGTCCAATCTAAAATAAGTGAGACTGGGAGTTTAATTTTTGGTGTGCTTAATCGCATAGTCGTGCTTTCTGCTGGGATTAGACGGTATCAGTTGAAGGAGGAGATTTCTACCTTCGACTTTGCCAGGGTTGGCTGGCCCAGGGTGACACAAAACTGCTTTACCCCAAGATAAGTAATAAGATGTTAAACAGTAAAATCTAAAGTGGTCACTTCCAAACAAATACCAAACAATTTTTAAAAAATCACAGCGATGGTAAGTTTTCTTAGCTGATTCAACTCGTCTCGTGTAATTTAACACCTGGGTGATTTCATGAAGTGTGCTGTATGGTTCAAGCTCCTTACGGCCTCTGCGGCTTCGTTTCCCGCCACATGAGGAGGGACTCCACGGCTGGCCGGATCCTCATCAACTTCTCAGTCAGGAGTAACACTTACCTCCACAGACACTTTGACATAATGGCCTCCACCTTCACTACAGGTAGGGAAAAAATCCAATAATCACGCAGATGTGTCAGGTTTACATATAGAGCATTCGCTGATTGTTAACACTCTCTTTCCTGTTTACATTTATTTTATATTTCGGACCAATTCTGATACTCTTTCCATTTGCATAAAACACATATTTTGCTCAGCTTTTGCTGTATTTTACAACGTTTTCAACAGTTCTTAAAGAGAATGTTTCACTACAGGTAGGGAAAAAAAATCCAATAATCACGCAGATATGTCAGGTTTACATATAGAGCATTCGCTGATTGTTAACACTCCCTTTCCTGTTTACATTTATTTTATATTTCGGACCAATTCTGATACTCTTTCCATTTGCATAAAACACATATTTTGCTCAGCTTTTGCTGTATTTTACTACGTTTTCAACAGTTCTTAAAGAGAATGTTTGTCACAGGTTAATGGAAATCTGTAAAACTGAAAATAAATATGTAATTTATTTGATCTAGGCATATGAGGGTTTTATTGGTGGAATTTTTGAGTGCGCTTCATAGAGCATGTAAAAAGGATAGGACTAATTAAAAACAGCGTAAGGACCATTTCTCATATCTCCGTCTGTTCAGATTCCAATTATTTATAATAATTTAAGGGAAGCTTCATATGTTATGTGCATGCGGAAATTATTTGAGCTGAGAAATTGTTTGGGTTACTACAAAATGTTTGACCGTGCTTAAGTGGAATCTGCTACATATGCTAGCATGCATTTCCATTGATGAAACATGTTGTAAATATTTTCACTGTTAAGGGACATGTAACCCTGAGGAGTTTCGGTGCAGGAATGGTCGCTGTGTACCACACACGCTGCGCTGTGACTACGTGGACAACTGTGGTGACTTTAGTGATGAAAACTGGAGGATATGCAAGGGTACGTCCTTTCACAGGCTATTTTTCTCATAAGTCTTATATTCATAATAATTGACGGTAGCACTATATTATAACTGATTTGGGTCCAGTTAAAATGACATCAAACTGAACTTAACCTTAATAGCAGCTAAATATCATTGTTAAAATTGTGACGTCATAATAGCTGTCACTTGCCCTTTGTCACCAACAAGACACAAGTCACTTCATTGCAGCACATCCCTGTGGCTAAAAAGGTATTTGGGTCACGCCTTAAGCTCTGAACACAGCGCGTGACCGCCTGGTAACCTTCCACTCACACGCTGTAAGAAAAGGCCAAACACCCAGTCAGTTTGCGCTAGATAAACTAAACTCTGATTGGCTGTACGTTTAAACAAGTCTGCAGAACTTGAAGAAGAAATCTGAATCTGATTGGCTAAGCGTGGAAACAAACATGGCTGCGCCCGTGGCGAACTCGTGAAGCACGGCAGGAGAGGAATTATGCAGGCAGTGGGGGATAACTGACCTTAGGCTACACTAACGGGTCAGTAAAGAGACCTTGTTGAAAGTTGACGATTGCATCGCGTGTATTCAAACGGGGGGGGGGGGGGGGGTCTGTGCTACCAAGCGCTTTCCACCGCAGTGCAAAGTCCCCGGTACCTCGAAGAACATCCGATTGTAATGGTGTTACCTGCAAGTTGCATAGTTAGATATTACGCAGGGGGAATTCCACAGAGACAGCACCGCCTGGTGGCCAAACCTGACCTGCAACCGCGGTTTATTGCAATAGGTAGTGTGGCGAATAGTTTAGCATAGCGTTACCGCTGCTTATGGAGGGTAGGTCGCGCCTCGACAATGCCCGTTTCTGGTTTTGAAGTATCCGGAGAATCCTGAATGAATCATTGGTTATATTTTCTCGTAAATCCTGAGGAATTTGACATTATTTGGGTCTATCTCAGCGCGTTCTGTCAG
The DNA here is from genome assembly GCA_026874595.1 of Sipunculus nudus. Taxonomy (NCBI): domain Eukaryota; kingdom Metazoa; phylum Annelida; class Sipuncula; order Golfingiida; family Sipunculidae; genus Sipunculus; species Sipunculus nudus. The sequence continues at coordinate 35,715,445 of CM049318.1, forward strand.
AAACTTCGCCGGTAAATCCACCAGGTTAACATGACCCGTACAAAACCCGTCCCAGACGAGCCCGGCCGAAGTCGAGTGGACCTTTCCAAACGCAATCCGTTTCTTACTAGCGAATAGTAGCGTATTTAAATACGTTTGGTCACTAGCAGAACACATCTAGCCTTGGGTAATTACAGTGATTATACGGAAAATTCTAAAGGTTGATTTATGATAAAATTAATGGCTTAATATAAGAACAATCATATTGTGATGTCGTGGGTTTGGTCGAATTTGGTCAAACTCGGTCCGGAGATCAACAGTTCGTGTGTGTATTTTATACTCCAATACCCGGATCACGGAATTAGAGTGCCTCGTTGACACTGTCTCGAAATATTATCACATAAAAAGAGGTAACATCAGCGTTTCAAGACCTTAATAAACATGTTACGTACGCGTGTGTCACGTCGATAGTTATATATCTAATTGTCTAAATGGTTTATATTTGAAATATAAATATAAAAGAAATAAATATTTCCTTTTTTTAGCCCTCAGCCCTTAGGCTGATGGGCTATTGTCGTCACCCAAGCTGTCCGTCCGTCCGTCCGTCCGTCCGTCCGGCGTCCGTTAACTTTTACCTTGTGAGCGGGATATCTTGAAAAGGATTCATCGTCAGAATTTTATTTCCTCGGTAAAGATGTATATCGACAAAATCTCGGTCAAGTTCGAAGATGGGTGACCTTGACCTATTTTTCTACATTTTAGAGCTGATTATAGAAAAACAATTAGATGATTATTACTCAGGAACCATTTGGTGGATTTTCACAAAACTTACTATGATTATTAGGACTGACAGTTTGTACCTGCTACACAAGTTTGGTGGCGCCACCTACAATTTCTGATTTTTAATGAATTATTATCGGATTTTTCAACTTTGGCCTTGTGAGCGGGATATCTCTAAAAGGATTCACAGTAGGAATTTTATTTTTTCAGTGAAGATGTATATTGACTAAATCTCGGTCAAGTTCCAAGATGGGTGACCTTGACCTATTTTTCTACGTTTTAGAGCCGATTATAGAAAAAACATTTAGAAGCTTATTTTTCAGGAACCATTGGGTGGATTTTCAGAATACTTACTATGATCATAGGGACTGATGGTCTGTAACTGCTGCCCAAGTTTGGGGGCGCCACCTATAATTTCTGATTTTTAATGAATTTTTCTTGGATTTTTCAACTTTGGCCTTGTGAGCAGGATATCTCTAAAAGGATTCACAATAGGAATTTTATTTCTTTGGTGAAGATGTATATCGACAAAATCTCGATCAAGTTCGAAGATGGGTGACCTTGACCTACTTTTCAAGGTCACAGAGCTTATAATAGAATAAAACTTCGAAGCTTATTTTTCAGGAAGCATTTGGTGAATTGTTATTAATCGTGGTAATAACAATTTTAAATTTATAACTGAGACATGTACAGCTATACATCCATGTGAGAACAGATATTTAGTACTTGTTACTGTTACCACCTCTAAACACTGTTCTTTTGGCTGAGGGCTTTTGTCAGCTTCTGCTGATATTCTAGTTTATTTTGACAGTACGCTGTGACCTGTGGTGCCGTTTCGGCATTGGACTGTTGGTCGTTATCAGCCTATTGATTGCTACAGCGATTGTCTTGGTGGTCGGCGGATGTTCCTCATTGAGTCTCAGCGCCATCTGTTGTTGCTGTCGGAAACGACTGGTGCGTCTTATTACCATTTTTGAAGGATATGGATGTATCTTGTAATATCCACACGGGTGTATTGAGGAGGGAACAGCAGGTGGCCCAGCACATACTGATGAAATGGCAGGTCAAAAGTGGTTTAGGCTATTCATTTGTATTAGAATTGCCAATATTCCAAGTGTTACCTTTTTAGATCCTTTGTTTGATATTTGTAGGTTTTTTGGTATCCCTTACACAATTATCTTTAAGCTTTTCGAGCGTTTTCTTGTTTAAGCTGTCCACGGCTTACCTAGTACTCAAAGTACACATATAAGCTATAACCCATTGAATATAATTTGCCAATACTTTGTATTTCTTAGGGTATTTTTCATCAGTTGGCCCGTTTTTTTGTTGATTTAGTAATTGTTTATCGAACTATCTTGTTTATTAGCACGCTTCATAAACACATTAATAAGTATTTGTGTTATCAATATTATTAGCATATTATCATGTGTTCCTTTATCATTCTATTACATTGTCAATATACTGGTGATATAACTCTTACGATTGCATTTATTATTGCTATTATTATGATTTTCATTATTATTACAGAGGCAGCAACGCCCAGAGCCACCGATAGTGACCTATATTAATGCGGACGTAAACATCAGTCACACGAGAGCCTCGACCCCAGTTCCGGCCATTCCAGGGCCCTCACATCGAACTGATGCCATCCCCATGCATTGTACAAGCTAGTGCCCTAGGCTATAGAATAATCATAATTATTCATGTAAACGAAGATTAAATTTGTATTGATTGCATAAGTGAGTGACATGCAGGGATATTGACGATTTTTATTTGTAATGATGCCTTTCTAGGAAAGTGCATTACAGGAAGAGACTGCCGCGCATGCGCATTATGTATTTACGTCCTTCAGATAAGACATTTTGATAAACACTTATTCATTGTAAAATATGTACTGATGAATTCCGATCCTTTTTTGATTCGTATGTATTAAAACCACATGTTGGTCGGTTTTCCTACTGATTTGACCATCATATTCCTATATTCATGTTGACTATAATATTATATTCTAGCTAGTAGCGCCAGTTACATTATGAACTCTGATGGTAACCCGTCACTAACCCAATCTAGGTTCCTTTTTCAGCTTAGAGAAAAAAAACAGGTCAATAAAACTGTGATATGTACAGGAGTGTAGGGTTGATCAGTTACACATTCTTTAAAACCGGTAAATAAGAAATCAGAACTAATCCTAAATCTGGCAGAAATTGCCGAATGCCTAGAATGTAAACATTTTTGTCATGCATTTACGCTTGGTCAATATTGCGGAATGTATAATTTTGTTAAAATGCGTTTTGGCATTTGTATATTGAAGTGAAGACTATTTTTTAAATGAAAAGCACTGTTAAAAGTGTACCTATTTAGCTCATGATCAAAATGTTTGTAAGACACGATAAGATAACCTGTTTGTTAAACGACGAGTAAGTGGTAAAATGATTAAACACAATATAATAGAAATATATTTATGTCAATCAGTAAGTAGAACAATTAATATTCAAGCGTGTCGCACATGTCTATGTTTAAGTCTGTGGACAACTGGGCGGTCAAATCTGTTCCATATGGATGACTTTAATAAAGCAAATTTGTCTCTTACAAATAAGCCTTCATGCATTGTGATCTCTTTATAAGGTTTAAGGGTTATCCTCTTTCAGACTATAAACGCTCATGTTTATTTTTCTATCCCCATAGCGTTTGTAACATAAAAAGATGTGCGCGAGATGGTGCTTTAGTTCTGCAGTTCAAGGAGTCCCTGAAACAAGATTCAGCCTCCTTCAAAGATGAAAAAAGGCGATCGAGTGTTTTAATCATTAGGCAAAAATATGGAGAAATATAGATGAGATACAAAATATAAACTATTAACCCCGGGCTAAAGTATTGCCGTTTATTTGTATTTAGCGTACCATATCCGATTTATTCAATACCGCGGACACTTGTGTCCCTGTGCCATACATTGCAAGCCCTACTGGCCAGTAGAGCCTAGAGGTGCAGGCCTGTCCGATCCAGCTGTAGGCGGTCCGGTCCAGTACTGTGCCGGTCAAAGCGGTCGGATCCATTTATTAAATATTTAAATGAATTAAAATTGATTTTTTTTTATTTTGCGTTTATTCTTTATAATAATTTTATTTACATATATATTTGTTAAAATATTTGAAAAACCCGAACATAACATACACACCAAACGGTGCAAATAATGTATTTTTTTTTTCCAAACATCAATCACAAGATATGGAGTTTTTTAAAGATAAATTCAAAATCACAGTCTTTGTTAATAATTTGACATCAGCGGAATAGTTTTGTGTAAGTGTATGGAGCATGGTGGTTAGAAGATAACAAAAAATGTGCAGGGTGGGGGCGAACTGATTAAAAAAATTAACTGGGCGGGGTTAGATGCGGGTCGACATTAGCTGAATAGTTATGTAGTGGTGTAAGTGCGATTTGAATATGGAAAACTTATTAATCTAACGTTAATGATTTAATACATAGAGTAAATATAGGCCTATGCATTTTATGTATAGAAAATTGTCTTAGTATAAGGATATAGAACGTGATACAAAGTAAAGCACCAGCATTGTTCAACACATCAGGGGACAATGATTCTAATGGAGAACATGTCACTTCAAACATTCGTTAATAACAATAAATGACTCTGATACTCAGAGAAAGATATAAAACAATACACGTATATAGTTGATTAATTAGCTAAAGATTCTTTCTTTGAGAGGTTAGAACCTGTTTATATCAAAAAATGACTAATATCATAAAGCCCTATGTTAACTTTAAACTTTTAAACATTAGGTAGAGCGGTCTAGACCGGTCCAGGGAAAAGCGGTCCGGTATTTTGCGTTAGCGTTCCTGTCCGGTCCAGCCAAAAATTGTGGACCGCACCTCTTTTCAGACACTAAAAAGTACTTAGTGAATGCTATACAGGAGAGAACACATGCTATCCTTTTTACTTTGCATGTGAGTCCCCATCAGACTCAACTCAAACCACATGCAAGGGAAGCATTTATATCATCTTTGAAGTTTAGGCTGGCACAAGCTGTAATTATGTTTTCTCTGACTGACACAATGATATGTGTAGAATTATATAAATAAACAAGGCTAAAAAAGAAAGCATTTTAAACATGACAACATGAAAGAAAGGATAATTTTTCCTTAATACAATTATGAAACCGAAATGGTGGATGGGTTAGATGAGTTAGATGAATCCAGAAACAGTAATTAGTCTAATCAGTTTCGCTATGACCCTGATCCGTTCTCTGTCATCTTAACTACTTGTTTACAATGGATGTGGTAAGAAGGGTTAATGTGTATTGATATTGTTCAATTATGATCACCAAATTGCTTTGACAGAAGTAATTACGTAATTACTTAGAGTAGGCCATGATACCTGAAGTTCGACGTTCACTCTCATAAAATAAGAATGTTTTGTCCATATATTACACAAATTATAATTAACTCTGGACGGAAATGACCGAAACAACGTGTGGGGTCGTTAAACTGTAATAGCATGACTATCGACGCATTAACTATGAACATAAATTGAAAACAAATAAATAAAATACTAACAGGTTTTGGTCAAAAAGTTACGTTCTCAGAGTATTCTGTTAGTGTTCTGTACTTGAATTCGACTATTGTTTAAATGATTAATGCATTCGCACTTGTATTCAAGTTCTTTTAAAGAAATCCGAATAAATGAATACATAATGAACACTTATAAGTACCTGGTAATTTTTATATTAACACTGTCCATCTGATGATCACGTGCCATATATACAGCGCTACTGATGTTGTGGCGTTTGACATGTTTTTCGTCTTTGTTTGTATCACGAATTATTATATTAATTTATATATTGTCAAGAAGATTTAGTAATAAAGTTTTATGGATAACAAAGTGTGCTCTTGCATAACTTCACTTCTAGACATAGGTTTAACAAATAACGTATCAATGAAGTACTCTTACCCGAGTACTTTTGTGAAAAGAGCTCGGGTCCTCTGTACAGCACTTAGTTCTCAAGCTGAAGTGCTTTCAAAGTACTTGGAACCAATAAGTAGACGTGACATGCAGAAGTGGGTAAACCAAAACAAATAACAGATTTTTTTAGGGGAAAATTAATTCATAGACATAAAAGATCAGATCGACCATTGGACCGGATGTGGGGGAAAACTTAAGTGAGAACTGACTGTGAAAAAGGTTTTGACAGTTTGGGAGAGCCGCTGAAATACTTTTTAATACTTTAAAGGATGAAAAATTTAGTCTGACTTATACATCAAGCTGATAGGTCATGGTAATGGCTAGGTTGTTGACCCTTTTTTGTTGCACAGGGTTCAGTTGTAAGGTTGTTCGCTGTTTTGTGCCTCGTCTCTCTTAAATATTTGACAGGATAAAAATATCTTATCGGGATAATGTAACATCTTGGATGTGCATCCATCATCATTAAGATCGATTATGCTAAATGCAATTGTTTAAATGAGAGGAAACGACGGTCATCGATATAATCGATTAATAGGCACACCACAAACATAAATAATTACGGTAATAATGGAGGTAAACATTCAGTTTCACGTATAAAACACATGTCCAGGATACATTTTTTCTGTACATTTTCCAAGAGCTTCAGAAAGCGTAACCAAAAAATATATTTTTTGTCATAAATATTACTCGTTAATACCTTTCCGTACCTTTATAACACCGAATTTAATATACATAAGCTTAGGCAAAGAAACCTTATGGACAAATACACAAATCTGTGGAATAGTCTTTTATTTATTAGCCAATATTCAAGTTCAGAGAAAAATCTGGAATCGGTTTATTCTAATAAATTACCTACCTCGATGAAAATGACATATCGCTGGAGTTTAAAAACGTATACCTATATAGCTATTAAACGTTGAATATAAATGGGGCCTGTCTTCGACTCACTTGTGCTCTCTTTTAGCCTTCGTTTATTTAAAAGTGGATATTGATGTGTCAGAGAACCAATATAAATGTGTCCAAAAACAAATATTGATGTGTCCAAAAACCAATCCACCCAGTGGCTCTTATGCAATAAGCTCATATGTTAAGCTATTTCTTCATGGCAATAGTGTTATTCTACTAGAGAAGAGGGGTTATTCTTTATTTAGACTGTTACAGGTGTCTCTTTTATTGTGGTACATGTATCTGTAGGCATTCAGTTTCGATTCAAGCGCAGGCCCTGTGCGCTGCTTTAAATAATCGCACCTACTGAACTCTTGCGGAGTGTAGAAACACAGCGCTCATGAATACTAATTTGCAACTTTCTGGGCTGGTCGCGCTCTATGAGCGCGTGTCTTGTAATGTTCTTTGGGGGTATGTATTATGTAATACTGGCTTCTCTGGGATTGTTCGTGAAATAGAACTTTCTAGAAATTTCGGACGAAAAGTTATAAATAGGGGCTGTATTAGAGCCCGGAGGGGGAGGAGAGAAATATTCCAGCGGACACGAAAGAGTGTGTATCAGTTTTGGACCTATCCGATAATTGCAGTAGTGTCAGGGATTCTACGAACTCTATACAGATTTAGTGTGGCCTGTCTCCAGTGTGCTTTTGGGATTATTGCAAGAGCTTTACTCTGGTGCGTTCTGGTGCGTTCTAGGTTTGGTGCGTCCAGATAGGAGATAATATGTGAAACGAGATAATTTTTGTATTTTATGTCATTATCGCATCAGTTTATGATAAAAAACGTTTCATTATATTATTACTTGATGATTATAGTGAATTGAAAACGTTATTTGTCAGCGCAGTGTTTATACACAACTGGCCAGTTCGTTTGAGAGAGCCGACAATTTTTAGTGACTACTACAAGGGAATTGCTTGATACTCTCAGTCCGACGGTCAGAAAATTGCGCGTCCCATCAGACCCTTGGACCCCAAGAGCCGAGCATCCGAAAGTGATTTCGAGCGTCACAGACCCTTACCCAAGCGTTCCTGAAAGCATTGATATATATATTTATATGTTTGAATTGCCAACCTTTCCATTAACTATTTTTTAGGAAACATTTTCTTAAAGCTCTTTATCAAAGTTATACTTTTAGAGACAGCAGGGAAAATGCTGACACTTCAAGTCAGTCTTTTTCAATGAAAACAGGATGGTCATTTTAGAGGTTTAAAGTCCGTAGAGCCTAATGTGATCAAAGATCGTGATACACGTTTTTTATGCGACACGTTTTAAACTTCTTGGAACATTGTGAGAATATGAAAAGGAGGTAAATCGTAAACGTATTAACTCCACTTATCAGACTGCTTGTCAACGTGTCAGATTTTCGCCAAGCAGAGTATCTTGAGAGGTTATGATTGTAAAAACCGGTTTCTCGTGTTTGATTTTAAATTTTCCAAGAATGTTAATAATTGACTACAAAAATGGTTACAAAAACGATCGTACATTCATATTCTGAATCAACACCTTGACGGCCTTGTTTAAACGTCACAAATAAATTATATTGGTATAATTAAAGTTCAAGATCAGCTTCAAAGTTATGGTAGATATTATTGTAGGGGTAAATAAGATAAAATAGAAATTTACTGCAAAAATGTGAGAAGTAAGACGTAAAGAGATGCTTTAGTTGTCATCGACCTTAAGAATAAACCGAGTGCCAGAAGATTGATGCTCTTTTTCGCTGCCTATTGCATCCTCACACCTCTACCATATTTCATTACCCCCTCCCCCCCCCCCCCCGCCCCCCCCCCCCCCCCCCGCCACACCTTGTGTTTGTCATGAAATCCACTCTAATATCATGATCATCCGCGTCTTCCTCTAACCCCTTTCCTATGGACCACCTTGCCCCGCATTTGGTAGTCACGTAAGTCCGAATTGCAGATTTTGATCATACAATTTTATCGGAATGAAACATTGTAGCCTGACCATAATCCATCTCCAATGAAGCGTTGTCCTTTACGAGATCCATACCCGGCTCTGTAGGACACGTGGCTGTATTTATTTTCCCTATATAACATCCATAAAACACCTGACGTCTGGGCCTCTTTCGGACAACTTTAAAAATAAATTTTGATATGAAACTTATGTATTTCTTTTTTAACCATCCCGCCCCGAATGCAGCGACGCCCAAAATACCCCTCCAAGCAGTCCCAAACAATCATTTCGACAATATGTCTTTGACTGGCCACAGATTTAAACAAATGACCAATTCTGTCAATTTTATTGGAGATTATGCCAAACATACGTAAAAATCAAGGTGTTTTTAATGGGTGTTTTTAATGCTCCATCACATGATGGCTAGGGCCAACCACAGAAAGCCAGACCACTCACTACTCTATTTCAGGTCCAGGGCTTTGTTACCCCTGGGTCGTGTTTATAAATAAGACCATGTGACCTTTATAGTCTTCTTCACTGGGAAGGTTTCGTCCATGGTCTCAGGGGACACATTGACAGGTCTCCGTGGACTTGTGTCCATTGTGGTGGTCATCTGCACTGGAGCGGCCTCAGCCATGACGTCGAGGGACACACGAACAGATCCTTCCGAATGTGTGTAATATTTAACGATCCCCTGCACAGGAATGTTCTCTTCATGCAGGTCCTGTCCTAACGTGGCAGGCTTCTCACAAGATGAAAAAGGCAGCGTGACTTCCTCTTACTCAGCACCTTATACGCTTAATAATAGCGACACATATACAAACCTATATATGCACCGACAGTTCTTTATACATCCGACATACGAATTCAGTACACACCGTTTTTTAATATTAAAAATATATATGATTGAATGTTAATTATCGACGTTTCAGGAGGATTAGCCGTATATATATAAACAGTTACGTGTGCATAGGCATGATGCTTCATCGCAGTTAAAGTGATGAAACAGATTACAGTTCCTGTGCGGCACCAAACATTTGATTTCTCAAGCAGGTTTTCTGCTTTCACAGCCTTCCATTTATTGCACGTTGTTTCATGTCAGTGCTCAAGGCTGAAAGGATAATAACTTCTGTCTCATGTCATTCTAGAAACTGCTTTTGAAACTTAATGGCATAAAACCTTAGGAGCAACAGCATGTGGTTCAACCTGGACTTTTTATTAGATGTATGAATGGTACCCGCACAGGACGCTACCACTGCTATTTTCAGCAGAAATAACAATAGAAATGACAGATTTCTATAGATAAGCATTGTCATGAAAGAAACAAACAATCATCGATGCACACGTCTCTTTCCTTTAGCATTAATTTCCTTCCAGTTTATTTTCAGATCACGGCCACACTTAACTATTCCTACATTCATTAACTTTGGCGATTCAGAACAATTTCCTGTTAACATTACGTTGACTATGACCCCCACCATCTATCCATTTCAAAAGAGACGCTTTACAGATGATTCCAAGTAAAGCAAGAGAGATTCAATTTATCAATATCTATCCACGGATAAGCTTCACAGATTCTTCCTGCTTTATGTGCACCTTTCCACAATTTTTTAATTGCATCCTTTATTTAAAAAGACACACAGGGCAACATGGTTAAAAAAACATATCGGAGATTTCGTTTTTTTTATTATTTTTTAAGCTGCATCATGTTTGTACCTGTTCAATTGCAGTGTTGATGACAGGTAATTACACACCTAACAACATCTGGATAGGTAATTAAAGTTTAAGGGTTTCTTCAATTTTCCCTGATTAACAATTAACAGAAAGTTTTCTATTCGTGGAACAAGTTGACGTTTGTCTAGACCGAAACCAGTGTCTAGCCCGTTTCCTGAAACAACTTAAGTCTTGGTTTTAATTGGTATTCAAATGATTCCCCTTCTTATGGAAGGGAAAAAAAATACCGGAAAGATAAAACAAGTTTTCATGGTTCAATACAGAATTTATTTTTATACAATTCACAACATGGTTAGTGCACTGGCTATTAAAAGGTTGTGAAGAGGGTCAAATATTGGGAAGCTCCCTTTAATTTTGGGAATCTTTACACACGGGACATGTTATCATGAGAATATCCGTAGAGGGCCTATGCAATAAGCATTTCTATAAACAAATATAACCCCCTCACTGGCATAGGTGTTATCATTCTACCCGAATAGGACATATAATAAACATACTTTGATGGCAACTTTTACTGACCCTAAATAATGAAGAAAGGACATCTAACGCTGAATCAGAGGCGTAGCTCAGGCAATGCCTAGTTATATTTTTAATACTGGGGCACCGCCCTGCACCACACGCTTGCTCAGATTAGGCCAACAAAATAAAAGGTATGGTTCTCAGGCACTTTTTTTCAGAAATCAGTGCGGGCGGGCGATATTTAATTTTTTTACCTTTTTTTGTTTCGATAAAAATGTCATATGATCAGGAAAAAGCACGAAAATAACAATTTTTTACTAAACAGGTAAAAGCAAAAACATAACAAGGAAATCTGTTAAAATTTGTATTATTTTATCTTTTTGAAAGATGAAAATCAAAATAAAATTTTTGATATGGGCGGTTTAAATTGACGCGGGCGGTGCCTGAGAACCATGCCTTTTATTATTATTATTTTTTTGGCCTTACTAGTACATTTTTACTCGTCTTACCAGTTTAACCCTTTGAGGCTGACACTTTTCTGCTGAGATTGACCATTTTCTATTTCCAATAAAAATTAAAGAAAACATGTCAGTAAAACATAACAATAAAATCATAAGTTTAATTGTTTTATTCAATTACCATGGTAACACAATCTCCATATTCTTTCTGAATCACTCAGTCATTAATTTCACATGCAGAAATTACCTCGACAACTGTCAATTATTACTCGAGGGAGCCAGGTTTAAACAAATTTGTGTTTGTAAAGCGGCCGAGTCATGGAGTCGTACTCAACATACAACAGCTTGGCAAAAAAAATATTTATTACCGCAAACATATCAAACAGCAAAAGTTCCGATGCGACCACAAGGTGGCGCACCAAGTCAGTACACTACAAAAAACAGCAACCTCTTTAGAGTGGAAGTTTGACTTTCGTAGATATCATTATCCTCATGTCTGAGTCAACCTGAATGAAGTCTGGAAAATCACTTTTTTAACCGTTGACACCATTCCATTTAACAGCACACGTGAGCATTTTTAAGGTCTGAATCGCAGGCGATGACATACGAAATTTAGAATTATTCACTCAAATATCAATATGACGTTAAGAGGAAACATAATGGCTGCTATAGATGCACACCCTGTACCGCCGGAACAGTAGGAACTCTTCTTTGCGGACCCCGGACTGACCTGCCCACTCATTTCAGAATCAAATATGTATAACAGAATGCCACGACTATTTATAAATAATATAATAAAAAGATCTTAAAATATTTATACATCTGCAGAATTCCATTTCAAATGGCAGTAGTACATATTACCTGCGAGTTATATCATTGTGTCACCAAAGCTTAGTAGCTGCCGCGATTGCGGTAAGTCTTGGGTGGGTGATACACTTTTTTCTAGTGACACGCGGCCGTGGGACACAACTATTCAGCCTGCAGGGCACTATGGGTAGGGGAGGGGAACGACATTTCTCACAATTCCTCGGGTGAGATTCGAACTCACGGTCTACCGGCAATGTTGCAGGCTCCTGTTAGCGAAAGCTGTAGGTAACAGCGCACTGACTGCAGGGTTTCATTCCCTGTGGCGATTTGAGTTCATGAGAACCTCGACCTGATTGGTTTAGAGAAAGACGATTTCACCAATAGAAATGCATTTTGCTCCATCTGATACGATTAAAAGGAGAACACAATCTCGGGATGTGTCATGTGCAGGGATCAGTTTGCACAGATTTTGACTTTGCATGGAAGTTAATTCTTGGTGAGGATAAAGTCGTTTTCACACAACAAGCGTGCCAAATACTGATTTCCTAGTACCGAATTCAACGGCATTAATCGGTACACTTTTCGTGTTCATACTGCACGAGAAAAAAGCGTGTTCAGTACCATATTCCACTTACTTCTCATAATACGCCCTGCGTGCAATTGTAGCGCATGTGCATAAATGTTCTTCTTCCCCCTTTGGATGCATTGCGGAAACTGTGTTTGAACATTTGAACCTTGTTCACACTAAACCCATATTCACTTCACTCGGTAATACGCGATCTAGATAGTCCCTCCAATACCATAGCCCCAGGAACAGCAGATTGTCAGGACCGCGAGACCTTATCAGCTTATTATGAAAACATTCTAACTGCACCCAACCTCTGTGACCTTGGACGTCACCATGACGACGAGACAACGACCGTTACACTGTAGCCCAGGAAGTTAAAAGTACTATCACTGTTCGCATGAGATGTCAATAGGTTTTCAACTGAGTTTAAATATATTTTATGGGAGGGTGGTCAATAAGGCAAGGGGTTTTATTTTTGGTCATGTTATACGGACAGAAAAACGTACGTGACAACAGGCAAACATGGGCAAAATTAAGGGATTTAAAACAAGGTCCGCATTTCAATTGGGAAGATCCGTCCAAAAATATGTTTTTCTTCTACCGCACATGGCATATCCTTCTACAATCTTATTAATTCACCCAGAAAGTACGAACATATGGCTCGGGCACACAAACACGACCAAACACATAACCCCTGCCACCTTAGTTGGTTGATATAATTATATTCTCATCCTAGTATTCCATATGTCAATATATATATATTTTTTCATTTCATATCTTTATCCAAGTTAAATCTGACACATTACAATTATTGCTTAATTATTAATTAAATTACTTGGGTTAATTTTTTACTCCATCTAAAGAGGCGCGACACGGTGACAGTCTTAGTTTGTAGACAAGCTTTAATGGTTTATATATTAAAATACGGGTAATGCTTTGGCTCTGCATATCATCTAAAGGAACAACTTATTAAAGGAAGTAGGTCCACCTTTTGTCCATAATATTCTCTGTTGCTTGTGACATTACCTCATTTATAGGTGAATATTGATTTCGCAGTGACCTCGCCGATATGAGAATAAAGAATGTTTTATGTAATCATCAAACTGAGTAATTTTGCGTGGTTTCTAAACTGATTGGTTACCAATGAAAAAAGCTGAACTGCTTTCGGGAAAGATCAGAATACGTGCGTCATCTGCTTGGTGATCTGGTTATGCACATCAGAGGGCAACTCCCTGAACAGAGTTAAGGTCTATTTTGCATTTGAAAAATCTCCGCTGTCAGTGATGAATATAAGCATGTTTGCCCTGACATTTGCCTTAGTCCCTGACCCACTTGCATGATCAGTAAACGTGAACTCAATCTGACTCGTGATCCCTTTCCACACATTTCTTATGTCAGCATGCCAAAATGGTTAAATTATCATATATACTATACAAGGAAGCAAGTGCATAAGTTTACTGTTAAAATTTACAGTATCCCGTCGCTGATATATCAAAGATCCAAAGGTTTATCAATATATAAAATATGTTTCACGGACAAATATCTTCTGTTGATTATGTATGGAATGGATGTTGTCGATGCATACTCTATATTTAACAATTTACTTTTTTAATCTACACTTCTCGGGCGAGATGGTTCGATTTCGGCGTAAAATTGTGCTGTGCGAATGAGTGTTTGCAGGAGCTTTATCCTGAAAATTCATAGATAGACCTTCTGTCTGGAGAAGGAACACAGGTGTTGATAAAATGTAAACAAGGACATTACCCGGCCGATAAGGGAGAAACAGGGCTCGCCAGGCAAGCCTTCCATCAAGATTTCATTACTTGAACTCTGTTTCCGTACTTTTAGTTGTTTTCCACTTTAAAACATCATTTATTGTCCCTACAAAACACATTATCTAAACACATTTATTTTAGATAAGGATAGATTTTCTGTTGTGTGTAAAATGTCTGTGATTCGCTTTTACATATATGTGATGATATATAGATATGTACGTCCTGTGATATAAGAATTTTCAATCTCTATCTACTAACTGCAGTCTTCCTGCTACCAATAGGTGTCAATTGAAGTGTCATATATCACCGCACGCTGTCAAGAGGAAGGGTAGGCCTACTAACGAGGTGTGCAAACACGAGGGGCGACTCAATTCTGGAATGCTTCCAAAACCACGTTTCAATTCACTTATTCGGCCCATATTCCCAGGTGCATTCGTGCATAAGTGACTGTACATTTGTGAATATTACAGCATGATGTTCCTTAAACCAGATTATTAACCGTCTCCACACCAGTATTTATTCGTTTCTTCACTGGCCCATTCCTGAAATGAGATTCCATTCATAATTGCGTGAGTTATGTTGTGCATAAACACACAAACTCACACGAACGCGGATGTATGCATAACCTCCTGGCATAGGAAAAAATGATTGCTCTACATGTATTTTTATAATGGTACAAAATGCCATATAGACCGCGAGTACAAGAGGACGCAGTGACCACGTCAAACAAGGATAGAGTTCATTTAATTACAAGGAGGCCACTTAATTTGATGATCTTGATAACGCTCAGCGCAGGAGGGATAGCGTAGTTTAAAGGCCACGTACAATGCTAGTTCCATAAAACAACACATGTCGGTGATCGTTTTTTGTTTCCATACTTTATAGGTGTTGTTACACAGGGTGATTCATACCTTCTGTTATTTATGATTTTACCTCCTGGTGAGGTAAAGACCTTCCCTTTACTAAAGATCACTGCATTAGTCAAAGGTGGGTTAAGCTTTCACTGCAAAAAGACTTTTGCTGGTAAGCCTGTGAAGTTCTTCACAGCGTAGCCTGTGTTGCTGAGTTTGGTGTGATAGGTGTTTTTTAATCAACGAAAACCTCGTTACTGGCTACTTTTATGCAGATCACATAGTTCAACAGAGGTGTTGTCAATAACGACATGGCGTCGAACCGGAGGTCCCTTGCGACAAATATAAGAGAGTGTCCAGTATGTTTGGACGACATGACGAAGAAGAATCCAAAACTGCTGAACTGTAAACATTCGTTCTGCGCGCCATGTCTGTCGGGACTAGCTGTGGCAAACCGGGGGCGGTCTGGCTTGAAGATACAGTGCCCACAATGTAGACATAACACAGGTGTACGGTCTGGCAAGTTGTCTGATCTGCCAGATAACTTTCTGCTCAGGGAACTTAAGGCTGCATTGGATGAACAGGTACGGTACCCTTACTGTTTCTATTGTAACAAGCTGAATAAAGAGAAAAAGGCTGTCAGCCAGTGTATGGACTGTCGCAGGTTTTTGTGCAAAGATTGCTTGGATAAGCACAAAAAGAGCAAACAGTTTTCTGATCATGAAATCAGATCCTTTGTAGATGAAGAAAACAAGGTTGGGGAAGTATGTTCAAAACACAACGAGACTGCACATTATGTTTGCAGGGCTTGTTCCCCTGTCCGGTTACTGTGCGATGTGTGTATAACACTTGAGGACCCATGTCATGATCCGGAAAAAATTTATAGGTTACACTGCCGCAATATCGGCACTGCAGTCAGAGCTGAAGTTGGAGCTCAGTAAGAAATGGAATTTTGATGAACAATTATCAAAACTTGACTCAGAAAAGCAGTTGATGATAACAAACGTTAAGAAAAATTGTGGCACTTTTATCAAGCATATCGAAGCAACTAAAGATGAAATTATTTCACAAAATGAGGAGTCCTTTGACACGACTTCATTAAAATTTGCTGTCGACGCTGTCAAAGAAATGGAGTTGAGAGTGAAGGAGCTAGTTGAGAAGGGTGAGAATAAAGTTACCAGACTGAGCGAAGGTGCTACGCAGTTTGCGAATACATTGCAGAAACTGTCTGACCAGGAGGATAAAGAACTTAGCTTTAATTCTGACAGACTGCCTGGTCTCAAGGAAGAAACGTTTTTTACCGGCAAAGGTGCAACATATATGAAGTTGAAATTGTTTGATTTTTCTACATTAAGTAGTGATTCTGAAGATGTCACACCTGAGGTTCGTGAGCGGAATAGCCCACTTGCTAATTCATCAAGACTAAACTACATAAACAAGGTTCAGCATTCTAAAGACGGTGGAGATAGAGAGAATTCAGTAAAAATGTTCAAGGAAAAGGTTCCTATATCAGTTGATCCAAAGACTTTAAAAACAGACTTTGACATCGGGTCTTTTGTTGAAATTACAATGCAAGATTCTGTGAAATTTGGGTTCATCCATTGGTTTGGGTTTTATGGGGACAGTAGTAGACCTATAGTTAGCATAGAGATGGAAGAAGAGTATATTACCTTTACAGATGGGACTTACATGGGGCATAGGCTATTTCACTGTCCTCCAAGAAAAGCGGCGTTTACATATCTCACCAGTTGCAGACCTGACGGACGATTAAAATAAAATGATATCTAATTTTTCCAAAGTGTTTGAGATGCCGAATCGTAGGGACTGTTTTCATCACTATATTTGCAATAATTTTTAGTAAATACTAAATGATAAACATGGGCTAACCAGAGTAACGTATCTTCTTGTGATATTCAATTATTTTAAGATCAAAAAGCTTCCTTCAGGGGCGAAGCCAAGGAACCCCAGCCCCCCCCCTCGCTTCCAGTACTCTCCATCCTTCTAGAATTTCACTAAGTCTAATAATGATTCAATTTATTAAAACACAATCATGAAATTTCTGTCAGTTATATTTTCAGATTTGTGACATGTTTCAATATAAAGCATTGCACATGCAGTAATTAATGTATTGTTTATTCATTATTCTACATTTCGTTTGGTTTGGTCCTGCAAATATGATTTTTCTTATTTATACATCTTTTACAGCTGATATTTCTAATTCGAAACAGAAAGAAGTGATTGGTAAGAATAATCGTCAACGTATACGTAGCAAGAGGTCGTCTTTTGTTTGTTAACTTTTACCGATTTACTCATAGAATTTACCTCTTAGAGAATTCAAGCTATTCTGTGCCCGGATAAAAAAAAAAAGCAGCAAAAGCCGCATGATCCATATTATGTGTCACAGGCAGCAGGACCAAGATAGAGGCCCTAAAGATGCTCCCCCCCCCCCCCCCCCGACTCCACCACCACAATATTCCGAGGTTAACATTCCGCGAGTTTTACATTTTTCATGTTTCGCAAGAGTTTCATTTCGCGTTCTCACATTCAAGAAGCCTGCACAGTGTATTATTACATTGATAATACCAATCTTTGATTAACAGATAATGTGAAAGATATGTTATTATTCATATACAGTGGAACTTCTCCTTACGGGCACTTCTGCACTAAGTGCACAACCTATTTACGGCCGCTTACTGGCAGTTCCAAAAAAGTGGATTTCAAGATCTATAAACTCCCCACTAAGGGCACCTCTGTATTGCAGGCAAAATGTCGAGTCCCGTCAGTGTCCGTAATTTTGGAGGTTTTACTGTATATTAATTATACCCATAATTTGTCTTTTCAGGGCTGATTTCTTAGATTACGTATTCATTTACATGGGATACCAGGGAGTGTATAGTATAAATATTCGGGAAAAGTTCCCCAACCTGAAGCCAACCTGAGTACGTATCAGTATGCATGTATTTCAGTTCTCAGTAAGTGATTGACAATGTCAAAACATGCACGAGCAGTTGGAATAGAAAACAAGTTGGGCGGACTGAATGCCGTGAAGTATTCAAAAGTACAGTTCAAAGTCCATTTGCCGTGCTCCTACATTCCATTGATCAACACACTCTCTGTCAACATGCTACCTGTAAGCCAAAATATAGACCCTGTCGTGTCGCTATGTTTATCATAGAGACACTACAGGGTCTAGGTAAAATACAGCTATTTCCTGTGTGGATTGAAATGTATACTATTTATATATAAATGGAGCAGATTTCGCGCATACATTGACAACATCTGGTCAAGTAAAATATGGTGTTTGATAGTGGAAAATAATTTACATTTTTTTATGTAAGGCCCAAAAAAAGGTATGGTTCCCAGGTACATTTTTTCATAAATCAGTACGGGAGGGCTATTTTTTATTTTCCTTTTCTTTGTGTGTTTCGATAAAAAAATCATATGATCAGGGAAAAGCATGATATGGCAGAATTGTTTTGCTAAACGGGTAAAAGCACTACATAACAAAGGAAATCTGATCAAAATTGTATTATTTTATCTTCTTTAAAGAAGTATCCGAGCGGCTCGATTTCTAAACTGGTAAGTTTCTATTGAAAATCAAAATAAAAATTGTTGAAGTGTGTGTGTGGGGGGGGGGGGGGGGGGTTAAAATTGACGCGCGGTGCCTGAGAACCCTACATTTTTTTTCGGCCATATATCGGTGACGCCTTATTGTAAACATAACTGGAAATAATAAAGCGTGCTTATTTATATTGATGTTAATACGTGATTTTAACAGCAAATTAAAATGGAATTATCAAAAGGTTGAAAAAGATAATTTTATTAAGCTGATTCCGACAACAATATATTAAGGGTCCACCATATGTTCGAATTAATCACTTTTAATGATTCACATCCAAATTATGACGTCAGGGATAATTCATCAACGACGTTTGAGTAGGATTTTTATACGAGGTACATTAATTACTAGATGATAGACCCGGTATACCGTGCATATTACCGGGGTCGGGGAGATATGTATAATCATTTATAACTCACGCATCTCTTTGAAGCACAACCCCTCTGTGAGCGGAACACGTTTCTATGTCCAGCTGCTTGTATCTTAATTTTGCCATTTACTTTTATATTACATGAATCCTAAATATCATACCGTCCGTACGTATAAACTCATAATCTGGTGGAGACAGTGCGTGAATGATTCTGCAGTCGCTCCAATATTTTAAAATTTATTTTGTGGGGCTGTCCTCGTGGCAAGAAAATTATAACCCGGTATGTTTACCTTGATGACCTGGCCAGTGATGGTGTTGATATTGCAAACCGGAATGAGACGCGGGGGCATTCAGGTGTTCGATGATATTTGACTGGATTCCAACGGTGGACGTATAAAGATTAAGTTGATGTGAGGAACACATGAAAGATTTATTAAATGTACGTGTTGCAAGGAAACTGTTCCTGAAGAAAGAAACAGAAATATGCATACCTCGTAAGTAGCAGAAGCGGACCCAACGGGACTCTATGCAGAGGGTCCGTATTCATTTTCAACCGCCGCAAGCTTTTTTTCATCATGTCAAACAAATTTTAAGGCCTGAAACCCCAGACATCACTCCACCCCACCCCACCCTTCGCCTGTTCGTGAAATTGGGACCTTGAATAAGGTTGTGTCATTATTCCTCCTGGGTTGAACTCTCCACTTCATAAAGTGAGGAACATGTGTTTTTCTCTTTCACTGACCATGCAGGTGGGTTAAATCCCTCATTGAAAGCAAGCGTTATTCATATGAACAATAGTCCTTAGTGTTAGAGGTCAAGTGACCACGATGCAAGTATTCCGGTGATCCCCGAAGGCAGTTCGGCTGTGCTCGGTAAAATAACGGGAAAATCACTCAAAATTATATGCATATTAAAAATTATTTATTTTGATATCGCCTATGTCACTGCGGGGATAATAAACTTTAAAATGATGTATGGCACAACATTGTGCACAACGCGGTTTTAGAGAACATTGCGCACAAACGTGAACCGAATTCCTTTTATAAGTATTAGAAATCGGATAAACTTCTCCGAGAAAGCCCATGAGACATCCAGTTTTTCATGGACCCGTTTAGGGGATTTCCCTTCGTCAGAGATCTTCAAACTTGTACACGCGATACACAGCATAACCTGTACATGTGTTTCATATATAAGGTGTTGTCATTGGTTGTGAGCTTCCTGGTCAATTAACACGAGACAAAACATTGAATCAAAGATCACTGTATTTGTTAAAGGTGAGTAGCGATCAGATATCACACAAATAGGTACCTCGGCTGCAAAATCGCGGCGATTCAGATTTCTTAAAAAGATAGTCGCTATTCTGTTTAGGTCTTTTGGGTGTGTTCCTAATGACAGTATGGCGATATAAGAGAAAGTCCAGTATGTTTGGAGGACATGACGAAGAAAACACCAAAACTGCTGACCTGTAAACACTCATACTGCACGCCATGTCTATCGGGACTAGCTGTGGCAAATCGGAGGTCTGGCTTGAAGATACAGTGTCCAAAATGCAAACATTGCACAGTTGTCAAGTCTGGTAAGCTGTCTGATCTGCCAGATAACTTTCTGCTTGGAGAGCTTAAGGCTGCATTAGATGAACAGGTACGGTACCCTTACTGTTTTAATTGTAACAAGCTGGATAAAGAATCAAAAGCTGACAGCCATTGCGTCGCAGGTACATGTGTGAAGACTGCTTAGATAAGCACACAAAGAACCCGCAGTTCACAGAACATGAGATCATACCTTTATTAGTAGAAGAAACTGGAGGTTTCGAGGTCTGTTCTAAACATAATGAGGCTGCTCTATACGTTTGCATTGCCTGCTCCCCTGCTCGGTTACTGTGCGATGTGTGTATGACTCTCGAGGACCCATGTCATGATCCAGAGGGATTTACAGATTACGCTGCAGCACTATCTAAAATACAGTCGGAACTCAGGTTGGAGCTCGGTAAGAAAAAGGATTTGGACGAAAAACTCTCAAAGTTGGATTCAGAAAAGCAAATTATGATACAACGGGTACAGAAAAATGCTAACGATTTTATAATAGGTATACAAGCGGCAAGAGATGAAATAGTTTCCCAAATCCAGGAGTCCTTTGACACGACGTCATTAAAGCTTGCCGTCATAGAAACAGAGCTTAGAGCGCAAGAGCTGCTTGAAAAGGATGCCAAGAAAATTACTGAACTATCTGCAGCTGCTGCGGACATCGAGACCACATTGAAGAAAGTGTCTGACCAAGAGGAGAAAGCACTTAAGTTTGATTCCGATATGCCTGAGCACAAGGATGAATCGATGTATACTGGCATAGGTGCAACATATATGAAGTTGAAATTGTTTGATTTAGCGACAATGAGAGATGGTTCTGAAGAACTTATGTCTGAGGAGGAAAGCATGTTTTGCAGGAATATCACAGAAGATCCTGAGTGCAATGACCGACCAAAACTAAATAAAAGCAAGATTCAGTATTCTAAGAAGGTCACGAAAAAGGTCCCTGTGTCAGCTGATCCTAAGGATTTTAAGACAGACTTGACATTGGGACTGCAGTTGAAATTACCATAAGGGGAGGAACAGAATATGGGGTCATCCGTTGGTTTGGGTTTTATGGTGACAATGATAAACTGATTGTTGGCATAGAGGTGGAACAAGAGAATTATGGATGCACAAATGGAACTTACCTGAAGTTCAAGCTTTTCGACTGTCCACCGAGAAAAGCGAGGTTTACATACCTATCCAAGTGCAGACCTGACGGTCGGCTGACAAAGGGTATGGATGTATAACGTTTATCATTCTCACAGTGCTTGAATCGCCAAATTAAAAAAAAAAATGCGGTTATTGTGTCAAGTGTTATGTATATATCATATTGAATAAAGTTGAACCAAACGTAGTAGCTCATCCTTTGTGATGGCCTTTGAAGTTGGAGAAAAAGAAGAAGCTCCTTTGGTTGGAATTTAATACCAAAATGTGATTGGTATGTTTTCTGAAAATGTGCTGGTTAATGACGAGTTTACATCCCCTTTTATGCAACTCACAACACAAACTTTAAATTTCAATATTTTTTTTTTTATTAAAACCGTGTACTGGTGATTGCAAATAGAAATGTACACATTTATCAACCCGATAAGATATACATCATGATATTTGACAGTATTGATGTATTTAGACCAGTTTAAGTACCAGTTTTCCTTCCGGTATTAAGTTTTGTTAACTGATAAGAATAGTCGATCTAAACACGGAAACTTTTTTCTTTCTTTAATTTTCAATTATTTTTTGGATTTTTTGTAAAAAACATTTATACATAAGGCTCTGCTATACATCATTCTGATCAGCTGTAAATAGAAATAGACGATATATACAAAGCTTCTTATGTATTTAGACCAGACTAGGAACTCTTAAGTTCTTATCACTGTTATAATGAAAATATCATCTTTAGTACCAGTTTTCTTCCGGTATTAAGTTTTGTTAACTGATAGAGATAGTCGATCTAAAGACGGAAACTTTTTTCTTACTACAATTTTCAATTATTTTTGGATTTTTGGCAAAAAAACATTTATACATAAGGCTCTGCTATACATCATTCTGATCAGCTGTATATAGAAATAGACATATATTTGTATATAGATATATACAAAGCTTCTTTACCATCTAGCACTTAATTGTTGTGAACTCGAAAGATGATTTTGCAAAAATTTATACATTTTTTTCTATTTTTAGCTCAGCTGACTGAAAGTCATCTGAGCTATAGCGATCACTCTTTGTCCGTCGTCCGTCTGTCTGTCCGTCTGTCTCTCTGTCTGTCCGTCTGTCCGTTAACCAGGCACAAATCGTAACCGCTAGAACTGGAATCGTCTTACTTGACATCCTGGGAGGTCCATGAAAAATCTCCTTGGAAACCAGAAATTAGGTCTCTGTTACCCATATCCTTCGAGTTATGGGGCCCCAAAGTACCCCCCAGAAAAGTCCAAAATTTCATACAAAAACTTCAATATCTCATTAACAACTTGACTGATGGTCATGATTTTTGGCATACATATTGATCATGAGAGGTTCCATCAGTTCCTGAAGACTGGTGGCGCCACCTGTATTTTTCGATTTTTTACGAATTTTTTTCTCTATTTTTGAGACCTTTAAAAATGTGAACATCTGTTAACAAGGCACAAATCGTAATGACTGGACTTAGAATTTTCATTCTCGACACACTAAGAGACCTATGAAAAGTCTCCATGGAAACCAGAAATAACGTCTCTGTTACCCATATCCTTTCAGCTATGGGGCCCCAAAGTACCCCCCAGAAAAGTAAAAAAATTCAAACAAAAACTTCAATATTTCATTAAATACTTGACTGATGGTCATGATTTTTGTCAGATATATTGATCATGAGATGTTCCATCAATTCTTGCAGACTGGTGGCGCCACCTGTATCGTTCAATTTTTAACGAATTTTTTTCTCTATTTTTGAGACCTTTCAAAATGTAAACATCTGTTAACAAGGCACAAATCGTAAACACTGGACCTAGAATCTTCATTCTTGACACACTGACAGACCTATGAAAAGTCTCCATGGAAACCAGAAATTAGGTATCTGTTACCCATATTCTTCGAGCTATGGAGCCCCAAAGTACCCCCAAGAAAAGTAAAAAATTTCATACAAAAACTTCAGTATCTCATTAACTACTTGACTGATGGTCATGATTTGTGGCATAACTATTGATCATGAGATGTGTCATCACTTCCTGCAGACTGGTGGTGCCACCTTTATTGTTTGATTTTTTACGATTTTTTCCTCTATTTATGAGACCTTTAAGGATGCTGTCATCTGTTAGCATGGCACAAATCGTAACGACTGGACCTAGAATCTTCATTCTTGACCCACTGAGAGGTCCATGAAAAATATCCTTGGAAACCAGAAATTAGGTCTCTGTTAACCATATCCTTAGAGCTATGGGGCCCCAATGTACTACCCCCCCCCCCCCCCCCCCGAGTAGTCAAAAATTCCATACAAAAATTTCAATATCTCAATAACTACATCACTGATGGTCATGATTTTTGGCATACATATTGATTATGAAATGTTCCATCAGTTCCTGCAGACTTGTGGCGCCACCTGTATTGTTTGATTTTTTACGATTTTTTCCTCTATTTTTGAGACCTTTAAGGATGCTGTCATCTGTTAACGTGGCACAAATCATAACGACTGGACCTAGAATCTTCATTCTCGACACACTGAGAGACCTATGAAAAGTCTCGATGGAAACCAAAATTAGGTCTCTGTTACCCATATTCTTTGAGCTATGGAGCCCTAGTGTACCCCCAAGAAAAGTAAAAAATTTCATACAAAAACTTCAATATCTCATTAACTACTTGAATGATGGTCATGATTTGTGGCATAATCTATTGATCATGAGATGTGTCATCTGTTCCTGCAGACTGGTGGCACCACCTGTATCGTTCGATTTTTTACGATTTTTTCCTCTATTTTTGAGACCTTTAAGGATGCTGTCATCTGTTAGCATGGCACAAATAGTAACGACTGGACCTAGAATCTTCATTCTCAACACACTAGAAGACCTATGAAAAGTCTCCATGGAAACCAGAAATTAGGTCTCTGTTACCCATATCCTTCGAGCAATGGGGCCCCAAAGTACCCCCCAGAGTAGTCAAAAATTTCATAAAAAAACTTCAATATCTCAATAACTACATCACTGATGGTCATGATTTTTGGCATACATATTGATTATGAGATGTTCCATCAGTTCCTGCAGACTGGTGGCGCCACCTATGTTATCTATCAAGAGGGTACAAATTGCAACAACTGGACCTAGAAACTTCATTCTTGTCATGCAAGGAGGCCGATGAAGAGTGCCTGTGGAAACTTGAAATTAGGTCTCTGTTACCCATATCCTTTAAGCTATAGGACTCTGAAGTATCCCTCAGAATAATGGACAATTTGATACAAAAGCTGAAGTATCTGAACAACTAATACGGAGATCATCATGATTCTTTGCATGGATATTGACCATTAAGTGTTTTTAGCTCAGCAGAATAATGGACAATTTGATACAAAAGCTCAAGTATCTAAACAACTATTGCAGTGATCACCATGTTTCTTTGCATGGATATTGATCATGGAATGTGTCATCATCTTCGGCAGTATGTAGGCGCCACCTGTATTTTTTTTATTTTTACGAATTTTTTTCTCTATTTTTGAGACCTCATAAGATGCGGTCATCTGTTAACATGGCACAAATTGTAACAACTGGACCTCGAATCTTCTCTCTTGACATCCTGAGAGGCCCATGAAAAGTTTCCTTAAAAACTTGAAATTAGGTCTCTGTTACCCATAACCTCTGAGCTATGGGGCTCCGAAGTACCCCCCAGAATAATGGAAAATTTGATACAAAAGCTCAAGTATCTGAACAATTATTATATTGATCACCATGATTCTTTGCATGGATATTGATCATGAAATGTTTCATCAGTTTCTGCATTCTGGTGGCGCCACCTGTATTTTTTTCAATTTTTAGCTCAGCTGACTGAAAGTCATCTGAGCTGTAGGGATCACCTTTTGTCCGTCGTCCGTCCGGCCATCCAGGCGTCTGTCTGTTAACAGGGCACAAATCGTAACCGCTAGACCGGGAATCTTCTTACTTGAAATCCTGGGAGGTCTATGGAAATTCTCCTTGTAAACCTGAAATTAGGTCACTGTGACCTATATTCTTCGAGCTATGGGGTTCTGAAATACCTCCCAGAATAATGCAAAATTTAATACAAAAGCTCAACTATCTGAACAACTAATGCATTAATCACCATGATTCTTTGCAGGGATATTGATCATGGAGTGTTTCATCAATTTCTGGAGATTGGTGGCGCCACCTATATTTTTTTTATTTTTTACGATTTTTTTTCTCTACTTTTGTGATCTTTAAACATTTGGTCATCTGTAAACAGGGCACAAATCATAATGACTGGACCTAGAATCTTCTGTCCTCACCTCCAGGGAAGCCCACAAAAGGTCTACATGGAAACCCGAAATAGGGTCCCTGTTACCCATATTCTGTGAGCTATGGGGCCCTGAAGTACCCCCCAGAATAAAGATTCGGTCATATATTAACAGGGCACAAATCATAATGACTGGACCTAGAATCTTCTGTCCTCACCTCCAGGGAAGCCCATAAAAGGTCTACATGGAAACCCGAAATAAGGTCCCTGTTACCCATATCCTTCATGCTCTGGGGCTCCGAAGTACTCCCCAGAATAAAGATTTGGTCATCTGTTAACAGAGCACAAATTATAATGACTGACCTAGAATCTCCTTTCTTGATATGCTGGGAGGCCCCTGAAAAGTCTCCTTGTGCACCTGAAATTACATCTCTGTTACCCATATCCTTCATCCTATGCGGCTTTGAAATACCCCCCAGAATAAACATTTGGATTTGTTAACAGGGCACAATTCATAATAACTGGACCTAGAATTTTATTTTTTGACATGCTGGGAGACCCCTGAAAAGTCATCTTGTAAACCTTGAAAATAGGTGTCTGTTACCCATATCCTTCATGCTACAGAGCTCCATAGTACCCCAATGAATATTGGATGATTTTATACAAAAGGTCAAGTTTGGAAAAAGTATTTCATTCAAATTTGACATTCAGATAATAAAATTACTTTTGTCAATGTCTTCCTGGTCAGCTGAGCGTCATGACCCCTGGGTCACTTGTTATTTTTGTATTTGCATTTTTATTATGCTGTAAGTAGTTTGGCTTGTTAGTGCTGATAGGCATTTTTTTTTTTAATTGAACAGAATGCATATAACAGATCTCAGTTTTGTGTTAAACGTTTTTAAAAACCAGCAACGTAAAGAATAACTTAATATCAGTGAAATATCTTTAAGCCTGCGTCAAATATCCAACGGCCTCCGGCCGATTTGGTGGATCGCCAGAAAGTCGCCGAATTCCAAGCCCGCCAGGAGGTCGAGCGTATTTTAAAATCTAACCTGTCGCATATCGGACGTGGATTGGGCGGGGCCCGCTGAATATGGTGATCAAAAATTGCCCGGCGGCCGTCGGTAGTCGGGCGAAGGCCGCCCGGTATAATGGCAGGCGCCGTCCGAGTTGCAGCCGGTGGTCATTTGTTCTGTCGATGCCAGCCAGACACCTGACGGAGAACAGTCCTGCCTGACGTCGTCTGAGTATATATATGGCAGTAAAATGTTTGTCACATCATTTTTTAAAAATATCATATCGAATTTAAGCAAAAATGCGTCTAAAATCGTCGGATTGCTGCCCGAACATCGATCGCATGTTGGCCGCTGCCCGAGCGATCTACGGGCGACTTGTTTACGAGCTCTGCGACCTCAAAAATCGTCATCGGAAAATCGCTGATTTAAGAACAGGTTTTCGGCCCTGCGATCGTCGGCCGACCCCTAAATTCACGGCGAAATCGGCAGTGATCGAGCAATCACCGGCCGTATTTCTGTGGAAAATGCTTTTTTTCAGCTCGCAGAGAAGTCGGACGGGCTCCGTTTTGGATATGTGACGCAGGCTTTAGAAACAGTTGACCCATGACAGGTCCTTGCATTGCATGGGATAAATAAAACTTATCTAAATATGCTAATTGAGAACGTTTACAGAAAAATGATACAATATATACCGATAGCGTATATATGTATGTGTAAATAACTGTGTAGTTATATCAATTCCAGCTAAAGTGCTCGATGCTTTGTATAGAGCATCTTATGTTGGACTTACATAATATTACTTTATATTTTGTAAGACAAAGTCTTTTGGGGACAAACTCTCTTCCTCCCCACCACCACACGTGCCATATGTCCTGGTAGTTTGCTTTCACCAAAGGCACGTGGTATTAACGTATGATCTATTACCTGGATGCAGTTGCCTGTCAGAAATGCAGCTGCCAGGACCGTTCCCAAACTAGTGCCACCTTATGAGAGAAAAGAGTAACACTGAAGCAGATTTACATGACACGGATGAGATCTAATTTTCATATTTCACAGAAGGGACCAATTATCTTTAATGGGCCATTTTATCCACGACAAATAACAAGAAGTTATCCTGAAAATGTTATTCATTTAAGACAGTTGTTTTGCATGGAGGTCGGGGCTATATTTCACCTCGAGTGCCAGGGGCTGACATCCTTTCTGATATAGGCTGTCATGTTTGCGCTTGGTGCAAGTTTGTGGCCTGTTGTACAGTTAACCACCAAGCGCCACTGGTTGAGCGCTTAGATGTGGTTAGGGTAATCGTTAAAAGTTTGATGATGATTATAATGATAAAAAATATACATTATACGAAATACCACTACAACAATTGTGATTCTGATGATAATGATAATCATAGAAGGTTTATTATATGGAATCTGCATGGACAAAATCTTTACCGTGATGCTGCGCGGCGCAGCTACAAGGTGGATTGTGCGCCATGTTTGTTTTGCGCGACTGATCCTGCCCGGTGCAACTTTTTTCCTTCCGTGGGTACGAGAGTACGCAAACGGTAGAGGAATAAAATATGGGCAGATCCATTAATATTTAAGGAGAAAACACTATAATTTATGTATATTTAACAAACGTGGTATGTGAATTTGTCCCTTTAATGACAATGTGGCGATAACGATATTTTTTTCTCAACGTTTTTATTATGTTTAATTTATACTTATGTATTTTCGATGTAAGTTTCAAATGATCAGGGAACAATATGATAATAACAGAATTCGTTTGCTAAACAGGTGAAAGCAAATCATAACGAAACGAATTTTAATCGAACCTGTATATTTCATTTATGTCCGTGCGGCTGGACCTAAAATTGGTCAATATGAACTAAAAATCAAAATTAATTGTGTGCGCGCGGTGTCTGAGAAACATTTTATTTAATCTGATGAACGAATGATAGGAATTATGACGTTCAATACCCGTTGCTTCGAAAAAAATGTATGATTTATGAAAAAAGTACATGATAAATGTACCAATAGATGCGCTTCTACGCCTGCGAGTGAAATGTAAGGCAAGAAATAACTGTACTAGGCTGATATCTCGTGTATGAAATATGTCGTTTTTTTTTTAATATCCTGCATCGTGAATCTGCCCTCGCCCATGACCCTCTAATTATCATCGGTGGTTGATAAGTAAGAAAACGTCGTGGTCCAAAGCATGAAGCTATCATCGACTACTTTTAGTTTCTTTTCATTTGACCGTTTTTATCTCATCCCTTACGTGGCAACGTTCGTGTTAGGTCACCGCACACTGGCCTTCATATGAAACAATTTCCTTTGGTTAAGTTAGGTTGTTAACTTTAAATGCTTGATAAGATATCTTTATTTCTATATGAATGTAGAGTAATATTACACTTCTACAAGCCATCTTATTCTCTCTCTCTCTCTCTCTCTCTCTCTCTCTCTCTCTATCTTAATATATATATTTATAATATATATGTGTGTGTATTATTTATATATATATTATTTATGTTTATATATGAGTTTTTGTTCGTATGTTTTATCTCTGAATATATAAAGTGATTTTCTGTGTGAATAACGAAAATTTTCCCTGTAATGCACACATAAAGAGCCACAGATTCATACGATTCACTGCTTGCGTGTATAATTTGCGTAGTCTGAATCCGGTCCAACTTTACTGTTAAAGGTTGTTTGAACCTAAAGGCTTGTTTCGGCACTGTCATGTTAACCGAAGATGGGATGTTAATCGTCGGCGCATCGTAAATATCAGCTCCAGATTATTAGCTTTCATGAGTCTCAGGTTTACCATTGGGGCCTCGGGGTTACAACTGTCACGGGATAATCCATACAAGAGCTTGCGGCTGTGATGTCTTGGAAGCTGTATATGTCTACTTACGTTAGTGCTTTTCAGTTGTTGAGGATGTTATGAAAAGACAACCTGCACAAGGTCTCCATCTAGCGGTGGAATGAGAAATCAAAAGCAACACCGGGATTGTAAGCAAAGGTCATCTATCCAGACATGGGGTCTATTACAGATGTTCTATTACTATTACTATTACTATTACTTTCAATTTCTGATATTACTATTACTATTACTATTACCACAGTTTATCTTCTATTACTATTACTATTACTATTACTTGGGTATCTATTACTATTACTATTACTATTACTTTAACTGATGAGTGGATTCTAGACCTTGTGCAGCCATGAGTGCTATAAACTAGCACTACAGACATTTTTAAATAATATAACAAGCACCTATATCATCCAGTTATAACCTACACAATTTTCTTATACTGTGTCTGTCATTTACAAGAAGCCTAATGATACTGGAATCTTAATTATTTCAGCTTCTTTAATTATGTTTTTTTTTATATTTTGAAAACTCAATGATTATAAGGACGCTTTAAGTCGAAATGATAAGATAATTGTATGAACTCTTGAATACATGTAATTTAAAAGCAACCCATTGTACAGGACCTGGCATACGTAAAACATTGATTTATAATAATATGCATACTTGTACATTTTATATTATTTTCATATATATTTCACATAAATTTATTTTATAGTACATACTTCCATTTAGATTTGATCTTCTTTCTCCTAGTAAAAAAATTAAGATTTTCAGTGTAACTAAAATTGTCTCCAAAGTAATCATAGTATTCATGATTATTGCATATTAATATTTAGTATCAAAACTGACAATTCAGTCCTTTATGTATGTATCAGGAGAGGAATTTATGTAGGGCTGTGTCCTGTTTCCCAATCCTTATAAATATATCCAATAAAAATACTGATGATGTCAAGATTCTGGACAGATTCTAAACTGGAGACAAAAGTACCCATCTTCTCGCGTGTATTATTTTATCACATCTTGAGAGTGAACAGAGAGCTGGTAAACTTTACAATAATGCTAGCATGCATGGCTTTTATTCTTCAGGCATGCCCTTCTTCATTGCAGCAAAACCAGCATAGGATAATTTAGGAATATAGAGAGTGAATTAAACTTACATCAATTTTACAAAACAAATAAAATATTATATATATCACTTTCACAATAAATTTGATATTAAACAATCATGTACTTTAAATTTTGTACATAACAGGATCTAATTATTTGATATCAAAATTTCACATATTAAATAATAAAATATTAACAGTTACTTATATTCTCATATTATATAATCAGATAAATTAATATCGTGAAAAAAATGGTTCATTTAATTTTCAAAACATAATTTAAGATATTGAATGAAGGTCTTCAAGATTGGTACTATGAAATAACAGACAAGTATTAAAAGAATAGTTTTAAAAGAATATGTATATAAATTAACTAGATCATACATGTGCTTGCAGCATGACTTTATCTAAGTGAATTTAGTACTGGTATGGGTTTATATAGCATTGAAGGTTTCAATACTTAATGGGTAGTGAAAACACCATAAGCTTATCATAAACATTTATGGTCTGCACTGGGTCTGGTTCCATATTATATTTTTCATGAATGTGTGTTATTGTAATCTGTATGATTAAAATGCAAAGTGGTTTGTGAAAATAAATCAAGGTACATTTCAGAATATGCACATGGATTGATGGATGTGAGATAATAATACACAATAATAATACACTATTTATCTGTCTCTTAACATTAAACATGCCTCTGTTTATCCATGGTTTACCAATCAAAAGTTCAGATTGTGCCAGGTAACTTATTTGGCTGTGACCTGCTCTGTCCAGTACTCTTATGTAATTAGCACCAGTGGTCACCAGCAATGTGGCAGCTGGCCAATGCTTGTCTCAATAATAGGCTCATCCTGGGCAATTACTGGACAAGAACTGAGTCTGTTCAGCATTATTTGCTGATATGCTTCATGATCAAGGGGCTCACAGGAAGTAATAGAAAGTAATATGTATTACTCTATTACTTTGCCTTCTGTTTCTATTACTATTACTATTACAGCTCAGATTTTTGAGTCTATTACTATTACTATTACTATTACATGGAAAAAGCTGTAATAGTCTATTACTATTACTATTACTTATTACTATTACCCCATGTCTGCATCTATCTATATCTAATACTTATAAAAGGAATTCGGTTCACGTCTGTTCGCAACGTTTTCTAAAACCGCGTTGTGTACAATCAAGTGCCATACATCATTTTAAAGGTTATTATCCCCGAAGTGACATAGGTGATAGGAGAATAAATTATTTTAATGTACATATAATTTGGAGTGATTTTTCCGTTTTTACGGACTTGCACGGAGGTTCGACCGAGCACAACCGAACTGCATCGTTGTCACTCAACCTTCAAACACTACTATTGTTCATATGAATAACACTTGTTTTCATTGAGGGATTTGAGCCTGTCGGTCATTACATTTGACCACGTGCGTGGTCAGTAAAAAGAGAGAAAAACACATGTTTCTCGCTTTATGAAATGGAGAGTTCAACCCAGGAGGATTAATGACAAAACCTAATTCAAGTCCCAATTTCAGGAACAGACGTGGAGTGGGGTGGGGTGGAGTGGTGTCGGGGGGTTCAGGCCTCAAAATTTGTATGATACAATGAAAAAAAAAGTTGCGGTGGCTGAAATTTGGATACGGACCCTCTGCATGGAGTCCCGTTTGGTCCGCTTCTGCTACTTACGAGGTATGAATATTTCTGTTTCTTTCTTCAGGATCAGTTTCCTTGCAACTAACATTTAATAAATCTTTCATGTGTTCCTCACATCAACATTATCTTTATACGTCCAGCGATAGAATCCAGTCAAATATTATCGAAAACCTGAATGACCCCGCGTCTCATTCCGGTTCGCAATGTAAACATCATCACTGACCAAGTCTTCAAGGTAAACATACCGATGTATAAATTTCTTGCCACGAGGACAACCCAAAAAAAAATGTAAAAAAATTATACGTATTTTAATGAGACAGTTTCACACTGAAAACCTTTATTTTCTGTTAACTTTTAGAATAAAAAAATGAGCCAGCATTTCACATCTCAGTTAATATATCTCCCCGGTAATTAGCACGGTATACCGATTTATCAGCTAGTTACAAAATAAGAAATGAGTAGGATGAACCTGAGACCTTGTATGGCCGTTGAATTTGTGATATTATTCCCCTAGTGTGTCTTATTTTCCTCTCTAATCTTTGAAAACCATATACAGGGGTGGATCCAGGATTTAGGAAAAGGAGGGGTGCAACCCGGAAGCACTAAAGACAAAACCTAAAAAAAGGTCCCTACGTCCGGAAAGGGGTCCAGACCGCAAATTTTGGTCTAAAATCCTCTAAAAAAGTTGCGGTGGCTGAAAAAGAACGGGAGGGGACGGGTCCGGACCCTGATATACATGCATATAACTTATACACGATTCCATGTTGACAGTGCATGGCTTAACACGAATATTTGTTGCAGGGCTTTTTTTTTCATCAAAGAAACATTTAGTGAATGGACCGTGTACATAAACGGAGAAAAATATATTCAGTCAGATAAGTTTTTTTTCTTTAAACATGAACTATTTTTATTTACAAGGCTTCGGTCAAAATCCGGTATATGACTGAAATACAGCAGACAATTGGTCAAGCACGTGGAATGCGCATGCGCATAATGATAAAATGTATAGGTAATCTGCTTCGTACTAAAGAAGAATTAAGCCATTGTATAGAATCAAGTTTTTTTATGGGACATTGTTTTGCCCCGGCGACTTATTAAAGCAGGCCCGACGTCTGATCAAGGAAATACGGTAGATCTGATCGACACCGGTGTAAATATTTCAGGCTACCCAAATTTCAGTTTAAGACCCTCCCGGGTAATATGACAGCAATTTCGAATTATCCCGAGGATAACGTGAAATAAGGTCCGGGTTAGCCCCTCCCCTCCCCTGAAATGATAAATTTGTATTCTTTTATCTCTTGACATATAAGTTGAATAGATACGTTAAAGATGCAACTAGATATCTGCAATCTAAGGGTAACAGCTTCCCTCATATGTTTATATTCACTTATTCGACCCACATTCCCAGGAAAATTCGTGCATAAGTGACCTTACATTTGTAAATATTCCTTGATGGCGTCCTGAAACCGGAGCTTGTTCCGGATCCACACCAAGATCTTCCGATTTTTTTCTGAACCCAATCCCAAAATGTGTAAATTTTAAGAGACTCCATTCAGGGTTGCGAGAATTCTATACTAAACAGGGTGGATGGAAAATTTCAGAATAGGAGTTTTGAACATCCCGTTTCAGGTATACAAGTGTTTTGGAATGTTGTAATTCCAATATATAAATCCCACAGAAGAAAACTGCATGAGAAACGTCTGCAATGCTTCTTGTTATCAAGCGTGTATTATTCTATTTTCCAGAAATTGAAAAAGAGCGTCAGCGCCCCCCCCCCCCCCAAAATCTGCCACTGTTAATTGCGAGAAGTGCAGGACAGCTTGAAAGTTTTATGAAGGCTCGGGAGCAATATAAAAATCAATGACCAATTTACTGTTGTCAAATTATCGCATTCCTTGGGCAGTTAGTCAATTGAAATATTCGGTAAGCGTCCCCTTGAGCTGTGTCACACGTGAATGGTTCACAAGACACGCATTAGGAGAAATCAGCAAGGACAATTACTCGTTCTGACCTCGGCTTTTTATCTCATACCGCGCTAGTCCCAACAGCTTTTCAGGGCAATTTACAGGTTATTGTTACCAACACCACTTGACCTGATCAAATTAACTGCAGCAGGCATCCGCTCAAGTCTATTAACCAACTAATTATGCCCGTCGCATTACAAAGACAGAACAGTCATTTTATGAGGTGAATGTCCGCCAATGTGTCAACAATCTCCTTGTCGTTGCTGCCTAAGATGGAGTTTAATTAGCACGTGATGCAAGGGTAATTTATTCTGTAATTTATGGGAAACATATTTTATCACATTCCTAGTTTTATTTTTATTTCGCGGAAGTAACAAATATATATTTATTATCAATACTTTGATGGCATTTTAATATTTGAGTTTTATTTTAAATTAATTTTTGTATTTATGTATCACAATTAAATGATAACAAAACTTCCACGTACGACGGGTATAAAATCAATAAAATATTCTATAGAATGGAAGAACAAATATGAACAAATTCGACTGTTTATTGTTTTTGAACATTTATACTTTCGCAATAGATAAGGAACACCGACAGTACTGACTGAGGAACCCTTTAACTACATAAGAATTTAGTAAAAGATAGTCGTGTTTTACACAATTCGAAAAGTATGACAATTCTATTCTAACTTTCTCCTGCAACTTTCCTCTATTTCATTAATCATATATGCAGTCATCTAGATAATTCGCGATCTCTACATAATGTGTTTGTTTTGTGATCAGCATCATCAACTTCAGCAGTCACCATCATCCTTATCATATATATTATATCGTATATCATACACATTTTTACCATCAATTTCTGTAACTTTGCTTCTGCTGTTACAGGTAATACTGTATCATTTACGTCGTCATGAAATTTTCACAATCCTGCTCTAATTTTAGGTTTGGGTGTTTAAAAAAAGTTAAACTATGCCTATATACGTCCCCTCTCTCCGCAGATAGATTCTAGCCTTCGACGCTATACTCGGGGTACTTTCTTACCTCATCCCCGCGCCTTTATTGAACCCTGACAGGTTTATTTCTCCCATTTTCTCGAAACCCATTATGGGGCTGCTTATTTTGCGTACACACTAAAACCCGGATGTCATAGGTCATATGTCAAAACTATGGGTAAATCGCCGGTCATACAAATACAATTTTTTTTACAAGAGAATTAAAAACAATTGAAATACCTAGTATTGCATATTTGTTATAAACTTACTATTTAACCTTATCAAGGGCTGCAATATGCTGAAAGGCCAATTCGTGCAAACTTTGCTGGGAACATCAAAACAAACATGAGTGATGGCATCTCTAGGGTGTTAATTGCTTGATGACAAGTTGGGAATGTCAGCGTCCCCACACACGTGATTCATCAAACCTGTTTACGTAAACAGGCACAACCCAGTGAAGTTATAGGGCGCACTGTGACAGTACTAACGTCTGCACAATGCTAGTACTCAAGGAGGATTCTCAAAAATGCGCGTTATGTTCACCAAACAAGTGTCATAATGAATGACAGTTCTAAATTATAATATTTCAGTTTTAACACATACATCATTTGCCCCTCTCCGTTTACTTTGTTAGAATAAAGTTACTGAAGTTACTGTTTGCAAGGGCGGACAGAAGATTTAAGAAAGGTTTGACTCAGCACTCTGTCAGCGGGAAATGGCTAAGAGGTATATACATGTGTACTTTATTATGTACACCTTGTGACAACTTTCGCATGCAAAACGTTAAGGGATATGAAAAGATGCGAGGGGAAATGATATTGAGCGTGTTTTATTCAAGTTTTAGGACAAAAAGGAGGGGGCACCCGTCCCCTGTGCCCCTTCTAAATTCACCCCTAAGTCTGGTGAATGCACAGAACCTTTCTGATAGCAATATATACAATCAAATGATATGGCATAATGCGCATATGAAAATATTTCAAATGAATAAAAAACTTTTCCATGCTGGCATGTGGTATGTGAGGGACTTGTTAGATGATAAAGGTAAAATTATTCCATTTAGTATATGGCAGAAAAGTGGGGTCTTACCAAAATTTTATATGCAGTTGAGAGGAATTATATTTTAAGTGCTTAACAGAAATATCTGTATACAAGGATTAAATCTAATGAAACAATAAAATTAGAGGCTCCACAAATTGAAATATAAACTGAAGATAACATACCTTTTGTATTCACTTTATGTGAAGATACAACTTAAGTATATACAACCCCAAAAGGTTAGTAAATATATGGACAGTGTGGCTTTAAACTGGAAGACTATATTTCGCATTCCTTTCAATGTATGTTTGAATAATAAGCATAGGCTTTTTTATATAGAATGCTGCATGACTCTTTAGTGAACAACTATTGGTTACATAAATGGAAGATTACAACGGATAATAATTGCACATTTTGTAACAATGACATTGAGACTATAAATTAAACATCTGCACTGGTCCTGCACTCACATAATTCCAGTATGGAAATCATTTCTTGAATGGTTTAAGTAGAAAACTGGAAAGGACATTCAGCTTAGTAAGGAGGACGTCCTCCTGGGAAAGATAGATGGAAATGCTACAATTAACTTGTGAATTAGTGAAATATATTGTTTATACTACACGCTTTACTGAATTTACTGGGTACAGATTAAACAAAAAAATAAAAAATGTATATCATCTTGAAAGGAACATAGTTAAAAATAATCCACTGTCTGTGAAAAGTTTTACAGATAAATGGAAAATCATTTTCAATGTACCACTTGTCAGAATAATGAAGTAAAACGGGTCTTTGGGGCTCAGGTTAATTATTATTTTAGGAATGGAAATTTAGTAATCATGTGTGGGATGCATGTAGAGTGAAGGCATATCACATGTGTCACGGGTCGCTCTGCCCCATGGGAGGGGTATGACGTAATAGTAGGTCGGCGAAGGGTATAGCGATGCCCGGAGGGTGGCTTAGTACCAGCCAGCCCTATCTCCGGTAATTTGTCATTGTCAGTCGGTTGGACTGGACTGTCACGAATAGCTTAATAGATTAAATTACAGCCAGGCTGGAAGGGATAATTCGGTTTTAAATTATTTAACCAATCAGGATTAGTTGAAGAGAGTGGTTTTGAAAGATCATCCAATGAGGGTGAGAGATTAGGAGAGAGGCTGCGTGGGCAGCCGCGGGAGAATTTGAGAGCAACGAGCGGGCGAGGTAAGCAGACGGAAAGACTGTGTAATTTTGAAAACAAGGGAGGGAATACGCAAGGGCGATTCCCTTTAACAGGTCTAACTGCACTAAAGCTTAGAGTCCAGAGGGGACCTAGAGTTCTATAGTGGCAGTGTTAGTGTACAAGGATAGTACAAGAAGCTAATTCGAGAAGCCCGAAAGAAAGCCCAGAAAACATAGAGAACAAGTGTGTAAACCTCAGTGCTGAATAAAGCCTTTTTGATGTCATTAACTGTAACCAGCGGTTGTATTTTTCATTCAGCAACACACACAAGCAAACTCACTGAAAAAAACAGCAAAACCTTGGACAGCGAGCCTTAGAGGTTTAAAACATGTCGTATTAATCCTCAAATCATAATCCTCAATACCCACATTTACAAACGCACATATCAGCTACGGCGGATATGATGATACACTGTAGTTTTAATATTTTTCATATATATATATGTGTATGTGTGTGTATATATATGTATATGTATATATGTATATTTATGTATATATATGTATATATGTATATTTATGTATATATATGTATGTATTTGCATATACATACAGAACTGCAGGTTCATATAGTTAATACGTTACCTTTGTTAGACACCATTTACTTATTTATTGTTTTTTTTGCCTGATAGTTTTATTAATATTTGTTATTTGTGGCGTATATTGTTTATTTGATGTTATGTGTATCCTTGAGAGTTTGTTGTAATTTAGTGATATATTGTGTAATGAAAAAGAACCTTTCTCGCCGTTCTCTCCTAATCAACTTTAAACAGACAAGTAAATACGTAGACAAAGGGAGAAAAAATGTTATACTGACAATTATGATTCACATTTTTCGTTTGCTGACCTAGTACTACTTTTACTACCGGGAAGATTATAATATTACCAGTTCTAATGAGATTATAATTTTAGGAGTTCCTATTAAATCGAACAACGACAACGTTTCTGAGCTGACCACAATGGAACAAATTTAATATTGTGATATAAACACCTCCTAGTTCTGCACGCACAAATGTTTACCTTTAGGATCAAACATAAGGAAATCTTGACAATCGATTGACATTCTAATGCGATGACATTGCAAAAGAAGAGGATTTATATCGATTAGGATTCAGAGCGATGGTAAGTCCAGGTGTCCCTTCAAGCCTAACAACCTTGAAAGTAGCCTAAAAATAGCTGACTGCAATTAATACAATTGATAAAACAAAATTATACCTAATAATTATTACTAACTACTCTACAAAATTCAAAAAAATCGTGTGAATATATATATATATATATATATATATATATATATATATATATATATATATATATATATATATATAATAATAATAAGTGGTATAGCCGTGTTAGTCTGCAGTTGAAGCAAAGGTAAAGATAAACAGTGACGCCTTTAGAGAGACTAACTGGTTTATTGTATATATATATATATATATATATATATATATATATATATATATAAAAGGCCAAGCAAATAACAAAGACAATAATGGGTTTTATGGTCAGTTGTTGAAAACAGACACGGAAATGTAACCCTAATACTCGGTCTATGCTTAGTGCGACTATAAACAGGTACAGACATTTGAGATGGCTAACAAGGGTACTCGAGCAGTCCAATCCTCCCATCTTTAAGTCCTATCATCTTGTGTAGAAGGGGCACTGGGAGTGTATATCATAACCATAAGAGGCCTTCACTGTAGTCATTGACAACCATGACTCGCCGCAGCTTACTGTTACAAGTAATTTACCACATACCCAGTGCTATATACAGTCTTACATATATATCAATGTGAGAATATTCACTGAGATAGAACTCTCTAACGCTTTCTCTTCACTCATGTTGGTTCTATATTTAGAATTTTTTATCGATATCTTCTGTTCTGTCAAGGATTAGCGCCAATAAAGATGTCCCGAATTAAGCTATCGCCCCCTCAAGCATCCAGGAGGCGCTACGGGTATATGGGATGTCTGGTGTGAAGTACGAATGAACTTAGCAGACTGCATGAATGATTACGACATGCCTGAACACCGGGAAGATGGTAAGGTTTTTTTGTTTTAACAAAGTCGACGCAAACAGATATGTTAGTTTGTATATATGTATGTGTGTATATATCACAGGCTTTGGAAAGATTTTGAAAGTCAGGTGTGTACATGTGTGGGGGTGGGGCGCATTGATGAGAGTGCATCAAGCGCGAGGGCGCGTAAACAGGCGAAATGGGGTAGGTAAGGGGAAAAAATAAAAACAAAGCTTTCCCCCAGTTTTTATCACATGCTGCACCAAAAAAAAATTAAGTTACAAATATTGAAACTACATGTAGAATCATGCGTGCCAAACTGACAATATCTATATTTTCATAATACAGAAGCCTGTGCGCTTCGAAAACTCGTGTGTTGTTAAATAATTTAGTCTATCGAAAAGACGTTACTCTTACTCTTAACCTACACTTTGATCAGAGACTAACAGCGATACCATTTATTCTTGTATATAAAAATATATGAGTGAGTGGGTGTAGGAGGGGCTGTCCCCCTAACACGGTATGAATACATAAAACATAAAAAAGCATTTTTTAATATGATTATCAACCTTTTTCCCTATTTTAAATCACATGCTGCACCGCACAAAAAATTACAAATGTTGAATTTTACAGAATAATGCGCGACATGATTGTTCTCATATATATATATGATATATGATATATGAGGGCGCGAGTGTCTATTGGGTTGTTCAGCTCACACAATATAAAAAAAAAACATTTTTTAATGTAGTTTTAAAATTTCCCGAGTTTATATATTCTGAATTAACATAATAGTGCGTCCCAAGTTGATCATATTTATATCCTGATATGTATAGTTTTCTTTTTGTCACCGTGTTTTAAGGTGACTCCAAACCATAACTGTGTATGATATATAAAGCATGAAACATATATATATATATATATATATATATATATATATATATATATATATATATATATATATATATATATATACTTGGAGTCTGGGAGGCACTGGATATACCATTTTCACGCTTATATGTAATTTTAAGATGTACTTATCAATTCAATATGAAAATGATCAGTTGATGGAACACTGACCAGTTATAATACATTGTCCCTACTCAAACATCATTATATTCCAAAGCAGACCCGTCTTTAGGGTGATCAAATATTTAGCATTTAGTGTGTATTTCCTACTGTTCTCATGAACATGAAGCACATTATGTTTCAGTCACATGCATCTAAAAATTACACAGTACTGACCTTCATGAACAGAGACACAGGATATTTGAACCTTACATGATATTTTACACAACGAAACAAGTCCTGTAAAAAAAGCCTTCTCTCAACAAACTGCATTTTATTTAAATGGAACACCCTAGTTCGACCCCTCGCTATATAAATTTACCCCACTTGTCACCTGATGAAGGAGCCTGTGAGCTCAGCAAGCTCGTGCTACCTATTAAAAAGTTAGTCGAAACTAAGGCGTCACCTTTCATTTATATTTGACTATTGTTACGGGGTGACATAAGAGATCAGCGGCAAACGGAACCCCCTGCACTATCACCCCACTCGAGAAAGTGGGGAGGGGTAGAAAGGCTCCGGATCACCGCAGCGCCCGACTGCAAATGCAATAAACGTGCCGTCCATTTAATAGGACGTAAAATGGCGGTCCCGTGTCCAGAAGGGGATGGGCACGCAAAAGACCCCACCATACTGTTTTGCGATAGAAGGGTAGGCCAGCCTGTTACCGGCAGTATGGAACCTGGCCCTATTGATTCAGATGTTCGGTGGATAAACGACAGGATCAAAGCAAGGCTCCAAGATGTGAAAAAGCGAGGGTTCCGGTTAGGACCAGTAAAGAAAAAGGCTCAAGACATGATGGCACAAGCACCAGAGAAGGCTTTGGTGAGGCTCCGATCGAACGAAAACTGTACATGGCCGAAAGGCACATGACTCAGGGCGGGACTTTCGAGAGTAAAGGGGTAGCCAGGCGACGCTCGGACATTCCTGGCAGGTTGCGAAGCTCAGGCTCCCGATGACAACCTGGGGGATTCCCCCAGTGGTGGACTGTTGACAGGCCTAACAAGCTCATGTGCCAGTTTTGGCGACCTCAGTGCAAACTAACCCGAAGAGGCAGTAGCAGCTTAGAAACCCCCAGTTATTGCCTGAACGGTGTAACGGATTTGGTTGGGGTGACATAAATGCGGACCGAACTGTCTCACTAGTGAAGCACGCTTTTCTAGCGAAGCGGTTGGTACGCCGGACTTGTGTGCCACCGATGTGTGTTCGACTCCGATATCAGCCCAGTTCTTTTCCCCTAAAAATGTTGCCTTCGTAACACTATATATGTTCAGAGATGTGTATTATTCAAAAATGGTCCACCATGAGCCTCAACCGTACCAATAACTTTAACAGTTCCAAGTAGAACTCTTCCACTGAGGAAAAGGTTAATGAAGGAAGCATTGTTCTAAATGGAACCTTTTGGGTCCTTAAAAGAACCACAAGGAACCTTTTTTTCTTAGAGTGCAAGCCACAGGAAGTATACCAGAAGTGTTCGGTTTTTATATTTTCCAAAACTGAAAGCATACCAACGGCTGCTCGCACTCAGATGCCTTGATTTTATCAGGTATGGCTGTTGACATTAACAGGATGCAATTATTCTGAGCACCAGTGGGGCACGTTGGGAATTCTAAGTCCCGAAAAACAGGGTTGCTCCCCATAAGTGTTTTCTTTGCTGCTACACCATATGCATAAAACTCGAATGTAGTCCAAATGCTGCCATTGCAGAAAGATATGAAATGCCATTTATTAGTTCATATCCCTTATTGCTCAGCCAATTACACCATAGGCGGCGGCGGGTTATGTAATCGACCGTGTCTGTCTGTGTTTGTGTGTGTGTAGGCCTATCTGAGCCATACGGAAATTCTGAAAGGATTTCGATGAAATTGTGTGGAAGGATGAACCCTGGATGAAAGAGGGGATATGTTATTCTAGGACGAATAGATCAAATTAAAGTGTGGACCATTCAAATTCGCCAAACGCTTTTCGGGAGGTTTCACATGGGAACTCAGTGGTCATTGGGACCACGACAGGCCAAGAAGTTGAGAGTTGCAACCAGAACTAAAGATGATTATTTTTTTTTTTCTCCCTACAAAAATTATCATTGCCCGTCCGTCCTTCATTCCATCCGTCCACCATTCCATCCATCCTTCCGTCCTGTTCCCTGTATATCCGGTAATATCTCAACGGCCAACGCACCTATCATCAGTTCTTTCAAACTTTCTGTAATTAGTTTCATATGCGCGAGTTGAATTTCCCGAGTTTCACGTTTTCACTATGTCGCTAGGGTTTTTCATTGTCAATTTTTTGACGATTTGCGCGTCGACCGAGCGGAATCCTTGTTTATTACTGTCAGATAGTACAAATGATCTGATGAAATTTTATAAAAATAAATCCTTAATTTACAGGCGAAATTAACGATTTGTAGCGTTTCAATGATATTAGGTCTGATATATATATATATATATATATATATATATATATATATATATATATATATGTAACAAACTACAAGAAATACAAGGAAACGTACAATAGAGTCTTAAAATCTGTGGGAGGGGGGCAGAGGCTTCATTTTATCCAATGCCCTTTAAATCACTACAGCATTAATACTTGATATGGTCACGTGACCCCGCTGTATTTACCAGGCTTGTAAAGTGGCCCGGGTCAGGTCAGCGAATGCCATAAAAGATTATCCTCAGCACCACTGCTGTGATTAGGCCTTGGATGAAAACCACTAATGCCGGGCCAACGCCCGAGTTAATTTAAGTTTGATATAATATGACAGGGTGCAGGGGTTATCATATACTCAAAAATGGTATCTTTGAAGTGGCAACTGTACTTGTAGTTATTTCAAAGATTCTGTATTTGGGATCGGAATAGGAACCGACCGACTCAAGATTTAAATTTTGTTTATGCTAGCGTGGACTTAACCTGCCTAGTAACTGTGGATTGTCAGCATAGCCGGTGTAAAACGTCAGGTTACATCCCTTTAAAATTACCCCCCCCCCTTCCCAGTTAATCTGGAATCAACAGCCTGAACCTAATTTCAGGTAACTCCCGGATCGTTCATTTTTGATAAACGCTTGTGTTTTTAACTCACATTTGATTATGCAATATTAATAAAATATGTGAATGGTACACGATTTGAAATTTAGAATTAATATATGAAAATCATAATTATCACAAAAATTACATTAAACTTTACATGCATAAATAAGTTAAACAAAAATTTAACGTAATTTGGGAAGTAGATAAAGGAAATTATATTTTAATTATAATCATAATTTTTGGTATGTTTATTTTAATAACATAACGACAGAACTGTTTAGAGAGGAAAATCTGAAACCGTAGGGGGTAATATGAATCGATTTCTAGTTACCCCAGTGGAAAATATGAAATCGACTTCCAGTTACCATGGGGTAATCTGCAATCGATTTCAGACTGATCCCCCCCCCCCCTTCGTAATATGAATCGGGGATATTCTGAAATCGTTACACCAAGCCTCCAGCTATGGAACCTTAGTACTGGTCAGCTTTCAGTGCGTTCATTTCGGCATTGCTTTGACATACAATGCTATACCAGTCGAATGCCTAATCATAGAGACGCATTTCTAAGAACATTTGAAATCTTCAGTATTCGCCGCCATTTAG
Source organism: Sipunculus nudus (assembly GCA_026874595.1). Classification (NCBI taxonomy): domain Eukaryota; kingdom Metazoa; phylum Annelida; class Sipuncula; order Golfingiida; family Sipunculidae; genus Sipunculus; species Sipunculus nudus. Next base: position 35,760,222 of record CM049318.1, read on the forward strand.
GCCTACCTTTAAACCTACTGTTTGTCTGTTTAGCTGCAGGACGTGGCGCAGTGCCTAAAACGTTCGGTTTACCGATTAATGTGTTGTTTGGTTTAATGTTTACAAATATTTGATTTTCTGCATTGACTTACTTCTGGTAGGCGTAGTAGTTCTAAGAACTACTTTACCTAGAACATTGACTTAAAACATGATTTAAAGACCTGAACGTTGAACTAAGCTTTGGACATTTACTAAGCCTGATATAATTGTAAGAACGACTCGCCTTCCCTACCAGCATAGCTTATCACAAAGCAGACCGTACCCGGCTACAGACTGACCAGGAGAGCTTCGCGACCGTGACCTTCAGCGAGGTCAGCGGCCATTAGCGTCCATCGTTAAATATTAAGATAAAGTGTCTTTGAAGTGGTCATTGAAGCGGACTTCAAAGTTGGGAGGACTGCCGGGTATTGTTGACATGCTATTAATAACCTCTCACTCAAAGCATGCTCACCAGTCCACCATGTACGCCATCCTTAAGTGTAGAGAAGAGAACGGATGCCATACCAGTAATCTGATTGCGCATCAACCGTTCGCCAGAGGACGCTTCTACTTCCTGTAACGTACAGCGCGGGACGACCGGGACTACAAGTCTCAACTGCCAATCATAAAAATCGTAAGTGCTACAGTAAAAAAAAATTGGTAAGTCTTCTTCATATATCACGTGTCTCACCCGAATTTCTGGTGTGTTTTATTTTCTGGGAATAATCAGTAATTTCACGTCTGACAGTCCAGGCGGCTGTTCTTGTCGTCTCAACAGAAAGGGGTTTCTTTTTTTTTAATCACAGACGTTACCTCTGTAATTTCGTCTCAACATCCAGTCTTAATCAATCATAAAATCGCCGACGCAGGTCCTAAAATGGCACCTAGGTTTTACACGACACGGACCGCTCGGGTAATAAATGGGGCCTTTATTAAAACCCCTCTAATTCTCCGCCTTTTGCAAAGAAAGAGGTTCTTGTGATACTTTGTCAGTCAGGGAACTTAGGACTTATAAGCCAACTAGTCTTCCATTTAAGTAAGAATATATTTGCCGTAATAATAATTGGTAAGACTATATTTACATGAATACATGAATCAAGCCTCTTTATCAGTTAACCTGTCTTATTATAGCTATCTATTATGATTTACTTCATATAGGATTGATGGCAACTGTCCATATAAAACAAACATTCCTGCCCCTTACCGCGTAGTGCAGTAACTGAGTTAAACGAATGTGTGCACGTATATTATTATTAATTGTTATGTTACCATGGAGGTATACATAATGTACATTATAAGCCACATAGGTACCCACTCAAAAAAATGCTTTTTTATAACCAAAGGATGCCACAGCCTGTTGAATGAAGTTCCCCTTGGGAATTTTGATGAAGTTGTACTCGAAGTGTGCGTTTGAACACCCTAAATGTTTTTGCCATAGGGTGTTGAAATGATACTAAATTTTTAGTAGATCTTCTCATAATTGGTAACATGATACTAAATTTGTAGTAAATCTTCACGTAATTGGTAACATGATACTAAATCTGCAGTAGATCTTTTCATAATTGGTAACATTCTCATCACAAAGTATACACGGTAATATTGTACGTATGTGACATATATAAGAGCAATATAAAAAAAGATTTCCTTGAAATATTATAAAAAAAATACAGAATATATATATATATATATATATATATATATATATATATATATATATATATATCACCGACTGAATCTGTTAAGTTTTTGTAATTTATCCATATTTAGTTTTTATTTGATTGACCTTTGATTCCTTGCACATGGCAAGTATTGCAGTTTTTTCTAGTCTGAAATCAAAATAACATACAGAAAACGCGGATGCGGATGTGCTCCGGGGATGAAAAGTTGTTTCAAATGATCATTAAAGTTCATTCTTTAAAAATCAAGAAATTAATCTTATGAATACGAAAATATAATATATATTATTTATATGTGTAACCTTATAATATGACATATAGAACAATACCACATGCACTGAACCAGTAAATCGTGTGATATGCAGTACTGCTAATAAAACCTATACATATATTGTCACGGAACCTAATATCAACAGATCACGTATGCGTGATGAACATAAATTCTGTAATGGAGAAAAAAAATCAGATTCTGTAACAATAGGCAGCGTGAAATGTCTAGGGGAATGAATAAAGAAGTCAGTGTTTTTTTTTTGTTAACAAATAACTATAATTTATTCTTAAAACAACCCTAACATTACAATACACTAAATCAATACAATTACACAGTAAAACAGCATTATACCAACAAATAAATACAATCACACAGTTAAATAAACAAAGTGCACAGTACCTGGATGCCACCACTGTCACAGCGATAAGTCCTTTGAAATGTATAAGCCGGATGAAAAGTTTACACAAATTCTCTCGGAGAATAACAGTCCAATGTAAAGCTCTTGTAACAATCCAGAAAGTAAACTTGAGGCAGGCAGCACTAACTTGTAAAGTGTTAGTAATAGCAGAATCCCTGAAATTACTGGATCATCGTAAGGTCCCACGCACTGACTAATAGTCTTCCGTGTCCGCTGGAACATTCTCTCACCTCTCCCCGGCCCTAAAACATAGTCCCCTATTTATAACTTCCACCTCAAGCCGAGAACTTTCCACTTCTTGAACAGTCTAAAGAATTTAACATAATACACAGTACACACGCGTTACCGGAACCATCTAGAAAAACGAATGCCGTGTCTCTACATATCAGGGTCTACACGTCAGCCGACCCGGCTCGGCCAGGCGAGAAAGCCCCAAGCAGCACGACAACGAGAGTTCAACCAGTACGGATTAAACTGAGAATGCAATACCCGGCCAGGCGAGGCCGTTACAATACGAGTTATGCGTGGCACACAAACAAAATGCCAACAACACATGGAACATCCGTGGGCACAATAAAACAATCATCTGTAAGACCGCTGCACACACAGTAAAAGGGGCACCTGTAACAATATGCAATATTATAAGATGTTTACATGTTACAATTCACTTATACGCCTGTGTTAAAGAGGAACTGGTGTTGATTCCCTAACAGACATGTACTGATGTTGCATTAAACGTGCGTTGTGGGTGATTTTATATTTAAAGTGATAGCTTAATAACTGCCCTGGTCACTGGCATTCACACCTGTGACAGAAGAGTCACTTGACTCATAGTCAGCTAACGTTTCTCCTATAGGCCTGATTATAATAGAAATATTGAGTTTTTACCTAATACTGCTCATGTGATGGATGTGACATGTATTTCAGCAGAACAACAATGTAGTTTTCAGAGAGAGAGAGAGAGAGAGAGAGAGAGAGAGAGAGAGACAGACAGACAGACAGACAGACAGACAGAGACAGAGAGAGAGAGATAGAGAGAGAGAGAGAGAGAAAGAGAAAGGAGTGAGAGAGAGGGGGAGGGACAGCCAGTCACAGAGACCACAATGTTCACCAGATCCACGTTATTTACCACGTTTTATATGTTTTCTTGCGTTTTATTATAATAACGCAAAAAGTCAACACAATAATTGACCACTGAAATTCAGCAACGATGCATATAGCCTTTCCTAAGTTAACATAAGCGAGAAATTTACTTTACAGGTAGGCATTTTGGTTTGGAGTTATATTTTCCACCGCACGACCTTTTTTGTTTAATAACATGACCAGAAATGTTACAGCAAAAATTCGGTAGGTGTGCTCCTTTTAGTACGTGTCTCGACCGAATTTCTCGTGTAATTATTTTCTGGGAATAGCCGATAATTTCACGTCTGACAGTCTACGCGGCTGTTATTGCCGTCTCTACAGAAAGTGGTTTCTCTTTTTAATCATAAACGTTACCTCTGTAATTTCGTCTCAACACCCAATCTCGATCAGCCATAAAATGCGCCTACACGTGTCCTTATATGATACCATGATTTAGAAATTACACGGATCGCGCGGGTAATAAATGGGACCTTTCATAAAACTCTTCCAATTCTTCACCCTTTATATTGCCAGAGCTTCTTAAAATACTTTCCAATTAGGGAATTTTGGGCTATTAATATCTGAATGAACGTGGAAATATCCCCTTCCCTATCATAACTTTAACTTGATTATAGAGCATGCATATTATGAAACGCGAATAAAAGCAAGAATTCTTAAAATCAAGTAAGATTATATTTTTCATGCCTAATATTGTCGTAATAATCATTTTAAGTCTCTATATTAACATTAGTATATGAAGCAGATATATATATATATAATATTTTTTTAATAAACCCACAAATATTATTATTTCCTTTTCTCGAATTTAGTGCGTCCATAAAGTTCCAGTAAAGTATAACTGCGGTACCAAATGTCTGGTACCCTCTGACATAATTTATATGTGTGGATTTTGCAGAGAATTAGGCAAACTGCTGTATTGGTTTCTATTAATCAAGTGAATAACATTAAAATCCTCTGTATTATGGTATATTTTCATGGCGATATATCATAGGAATATATTCTATTTTGACCCAGGGGCATAATTAGACAGTGTAATCAATGTATTGCAGTATACGACATATGGCAAAACATTATATGTATAACGACATTTCGTTGGTGATCTGAAATTAAATATAAATTTTAGATGGCACCATGATGATATAATGCATACATTATAATAATAGAATGGTTTTTATCACCATCACTAAATTGAAAATACATATTTTTCACACTTATTTAAAGCATCATTAATTGTCCACGTTTGGCCTTAATCTTGTAGTGATTGACAAAGTCGTCTTGGTTACGTATTAAATCTGAAAGAAATATCGAAAACAAATCAATCGGCAGGGATGTTGGACAGGACATTCGTTGCTGTCATAAACGTTCAGTCCGTGTGTGTGTCAGTCTTTAATCAATATGTAACTGAATCTGAGGGAAGTTCTGCTAATAGATTATTTCATTGACCCGTTTTGCCTTTTATGCCACATATTATTTAGAACGGATGCAGACGCAGCTAATATTCTGCACGAAATTATAAGAAAGACGTAAAGCTATTATATTATTTGTTAGGTGAGGGGTACGGTCCGGCGTGCGGGTTGCTGACACCTTTTTTTCTGCCAAGCGGATCATGAAGCGGTAGTTACGGAAACGTACACAGTCACGTGCTGAGTGCCAATTTGAAGAACCGAAAGACATACGTAACTTGAACGTAAATACATGTATTTGATCTATAATCCCTTCATGTCCACCTGCTTTTGCAATGAAATGTTTAGTGGTAACATTTCAAAAGAACAAATGATAGAATAGGCAGAGAATTAAATCACAAGGAAAATGAATACCTACCTTACACCTTATTTAAGAAACAAAATTGTTTAAAGATATGTGAAATCAGTCTACATTTTGCAAGATAGCAGACCCTCTTGTGGCGGTCAAGGTCATTGCTCACATGCAAAAACAGCCTCAATTGTCAGCTTCTGATTGGATGATGTCTATCACTATAAAAAAATATAACCAGCTAAAACAATGATGGCTACCCTTGCAGGGAGACATCTGATATGCCAGATCACTGTGAGGATACCAAAAAGTTGTGAAACATAAACTTATAGCAACATTCTTAAATTTCCATATTAGGTTGTCACTTCTATATGTAGTTTTCCAGGAAATTTTAGAATAATACATGAATTTCAAGAAAATTAGCTAGGAAAAAAAACAGGTGGACACGGATTGGTGGAACGTAGTCAATTATTCGCTGATTAAAAATAAATAAAACAACGGCTGGTTTATTATTAATCAATCATTTTGTGAACCTTCTATATATTACCGTGAAATTTGCTCTATAGAATTAAAACTGAAATATTGCCCTAGCAAATTCAATGTAACATGTATGCTATAATAATTAATGTTATGGCCAAATTGTTGACTTCGTCGCTGCAGGATAAGCTTAAATTCTGTTTGCTATTTTATTAATTGTTTTCTCACCTCTCTGACTGGACCAGGATATTTTCTTTCTGGTTATTTTGACTTATTTGTATGCACATAAATAATCGTTTCTTGATTGGTAATGCAAAAACATCAACCATTATAAAGGATAACGGCACACCATACACTAGCAAATATCGGCACACACAAGTGTGCTGCTCCCGTACACAACTACATATACGCCACGAAACCACACTCCATGTATTCAAGTGGACACGTCTCCTTACCGTTCACCTGTCATTGTATGAAATAATTAATTATATATGCTTGCTTTCAATAAAACTAGGGTCATTTAGAGCATTAGATTTGCAAATGTGAATGTCCAAACAGTATGGTAAAACTCATTATTTGTAAGCCCCAGGCGTCCGTAAAGTGTCGTCAAGGTAACGGGCCTTTCCCAAGGACGTGAGTTAACCTCCTGGATCAACCGTACCAAGTAAATAACAACTGACTCCCAGGGGGTGAAATAGAGATAACATTTTCAGAATACTTAAATATCCAGAGGGGAAAATGTATCACTAATCCGCCTGAGCGGAGCGCGTCTGTGGTCAAAGCTATCGAGTCTGTGGCTGTATGTTTTAATCATTTCGCATTAAGATGGGTATGTTATCAACGTGGCTTTACACTGGGGTAATATTCCATGCCGCCAGGGTATTATGTCGAAGTTTCCCGACATGTCTCCCAGCTCTTATGTATGCTTCACACTTTACGACCTGGTTGTTTGTGAAAAGATACTTCCCCCAAGAATTGTTGTTTATTGCTGTTGCTGGTTTCAGATTTCTTTATTGTTCCTCGCGTACTCATATTGAGACTACTGTACCTTGGCGTTGGCAAAACAAGCGCGTGACAGTTTTAAACAATATATCTAAATCCTAAGGAATGTAAGCCTCCGCCACGTCTTGGGTCCCTATGATGGGATATTACCAACCCGTGTTTGCATTCACTTATTCGGCCCATATTCCCAGTTTCATTCTTGCATAAGTGATTGTACATTTTTACATTCCTTGACGACCTTCCTGTGTCCGGATCATGTACCGAATCCAAACCAAAATCTTACTGATTCTTAACTGGTCTATTCCCGAAATGCTATAAAGATTTCATGAGATTACGTTCATGTTTGTATGAGTTATATTGTGACATAAACATGCACACACATAACACACACAAACACACACGAACAGGGAAGAACGCATTCCCTCCTGGCAGAGGCAATTAACAATAACATAAAATTTTGTTTCTTGCGGAACAGGGTCTATCAGTTGTTTTATGTCTTCATTATATTGACTTTGTCTTTTGACATAGTTACTTGTTTTATTTTATTAGACATATATGCAAATATAAGTGACGTTGTTGTTGTCGTAATTTATGCAGTTTGATTAATATAATGATATAACATTTAAAATATGCAGCATTTTTAACAGACTGGATAGGTTCATCGGATAAAGATGGTAGTGTAAATAAAATAAGAATGAAACTTGTTATAATTATGTCACGTCACATATACTTTTGTATACCAGCTTCTTATGAATGTGAATAATGTCAGAATAATCAAAATAGAGGATGACAATGACAAATAATATGAAGATGTCAATTTACACTTTATTTGATTTCATCAGTTTCATACTTTCTATATGCACACGAACAACAATGACCTTGTTTTAACGCCAAGTTAATGGCTGGTAAAGGACATTGGTCTATCCTTTCGATTCAAAAGAGGTTAAGGATAACCAAACTTTATGCATCGAATTTAACCTCTAAAAGATGCTTTGGACTTCAAACCCTATTTATTCAGCCACAAAGCATATCATTCAATGACATTGTCTGATATAGTTGCATCATCTTAAATAACATTTCTATTACCAAAATTCTTGATTTCCAAGAGATATAGCTGGAATTCTGATCAAACGAATAACCAAGTGCTTGGTTAACACGAGGTGTTGGGTATTTGATGGAAATATGGTATTTTTGCACAAGGTAAACATAATTTCTGCTCCGCTCTCTCCCTTGAGGTTTAATCTAGGTGCCGCATAAACCTTGGCCGCTTCGTCACGATTGAAACAGACGGGAGAGGAAATTGGAAAACCAATTAAGGGAATCGTGCTTATAGGATTCAAGGACATTGCAGATAAAAGGCAGGATCGAAATAGCAAAAAAGCATGTCTAAAAAAGCGATATAAAAACTCTGCTTGCTGCTCCGGCAAGCTGTTTAACGGAAGACATGTTATGAAGAGGAAGGACGTAGCACAGCAGTTAAAACGTTAGACTGCACGGAAACGGGCCGCTGGTGAATCCCTGACAAAGGCTCAGCGTTAGGACACTCAGAGAGACTGAGTCCCTCTAATGTTTTAACGGCTTCGGCAAAGAACAGTCAGAGGTTTCTGAGAAAACTAAACCCAATAGTTATCAAATGAATCAGTCTAGAATACTCGTAATTTAAAACATTTTATTCAGTGTATATAAACCATAACAAGCGGATATTTAGTTCTATATCCGAAGAAACAGAGCTTAGAAATGAAGATTATGCAAGTTATATTGATCATCTTTCATTTAAACAATCTTAAACATCGATTTATTTTATATTTGATCTGACATTTTTAATATAGCTATTCGACATGGTCAAATAAATCAGGGGCATCGGGAATTTCCGTCTCGCCATCACGGAAACCTTGTAATATCAACTCATGTTTCTATTTTCTGAAAATTTAGGAAAAATCCCGTAACACTTATGCCGTGTATACGATGGACAAAGATTCCGTCTGGGAAGATAAATGAATACGCTAAAATGTTACCATCAATTCCAGCAGACAGCCAACTAGTTACTTGGATTACATGGGTTTTGTACCAAAAAGGGCACTGAGGGGCAAAGATGGGGGATTGACCTCAAAGTTTTCCTGATGTACAAACCTACGCTTTTTACACAGCGCTTTAACTATAGGCCTACTTCCTATATGGTAAGCGCTGTTTGTTATGACCTCATACCCGAGAGAATTGCCGCAGACGTGGTTTGCTTAGGGCCTTGGGCACATAGGATGCCCGGTCGGTGAGCTGTAATTCAAACGAAGCGTAACAACAAAGGCTGCGTGCACACCTCGCTGGCTGGTTTCAGTTCTGCAGACACCAGACACATGGCTACGCTGACACAGTCTTAACACAGTCGATGATGCGTAAATGCAGAGGGAGCAATGAAAATTCGAACGTAAACGGCGCTTGAAGCGCAGCTATGGGCGGAGCCAGGATGCCTGTCGAGTGTTTGTTTATTGGCATCTGATTGGCTGCTTGTCACATCATACGCACGTTTTGTTCAGCGGACAACGAACTGCCATCTGGTGTCTAAATATATCATAGACAGTCAAAGCTGGCAGCGTGAAAATCAGTTGCTTCTTTAGAAGCGCAAGATTTCCGCTGCCTCGGGAGCTTATTACAAACCCGGCTTTCAAAATCATGCACAATTCAAAATGCTTTATTTTTTTGTGATGTTTTCATTTCAAACACCTTCATTAATATCGTATTATTTTAAATGCGCAGATAACACTTATAATCTTCTCATTTATATGCTAGATCTTTAACTTAAGGGTATCAAGTTGAAAATTTTATCAAATATATTGGACCCAATAAAGTATATAGATTTCATTTTAAACCTGGTACAGAGTGCTCTTTTATGTTACATGTATTAATGAAAATCACATGAATTTTTTTTTAGAATTCACATGACATTATAATATTTTTTAAGATCTCATTTTCTTAAATGTACCTAATTTTAAAGCAACTAATAACACGAAACTATTTTAGTGGGCTAATATCAAAACGTCATCACAATATATCAAAACCGCATGTTGTTCTTATTCCTTTATAAAGTTTTTTAACTTTTTTTTTATTTTGATACAAAATTAAATATCATTTTTTTACAAGAAAGAAACATGAACGAGGATAAACAAACACAGAATTGGCGATATTGCCATGCAGTTAGATATAATAGCCCACTTTAAAGTGCTTTGCTGTTAATGGTTGCTTAAAATCTTGTACCTTTTAAAAATCAAAATTTTCTCCAATTTTAAAATTTCACATGAAAATGGGGTTGTATTTAAAAAATACGAACCTATACCATCAGCTAGATACACATTTCCAGTCTCTCATTCTCATTATATATATATATATATATATATATTAAATAAATTATTTCCAGTATATAAATCCTTCTCTCTCAGTAGCAGGTATGGGATTACATTTATCTTCCGTCCATATATACAACCCCTTGCATTGACGCCCCTGAAACACACACACACACACACATGATCGAGTAGCATAAGGTAACATTCGGAAAATTAACAACCTATCACTGAGACAGCGACCTGCATGGTTTGCACGTCCTTAAAGTAGGGGCCTCTTCGTCTTCCTGTAGGATTTTTTTTATCAAATTGTTTCAGTTCACAAAAAAAACGCTTCATGATGAGGTTTCTTTGATTAAACAGCGGTTCATCAGCGAAACCAATATACCCACATCGACATGAAAAGAAAACAGTGATAGACTGGCAGCCGAGACGCGTTGGTGTTCAAAAGGAGTGAGTTTTTTTAGACTATAGAAAGAGAAGAGAAAAGGATGCCGCCTGGATAAAGTTTCATTCTTATGGAGCCACAGCTGACAATATCAGGTTAAAATGCCCTGACATATGTCCTATGAAAGCGAAAAATGTCAGAGCGTAGGCTGAAAATAAATTATTTGTCGGATTAGTCTGCACTTTAAATACAAGAATTCCGCTGAATATATGAATACTGTATTATATAGTTTTTATACTGTAACAGTTCACTGAACTGTAATAAAACTTGTTTTATATTTCCTTAAAGGATACATGCAGAGTTAAGATATCTCTAGCTATTATTTAAGTGTTTATATATTTTTCTGTTCATCTGTTTGTTTGTTTATTTATTTACATATTTTCTATTATATTCAATGTTTTATATAAACTGGTAAATGTTAAATATTTTCAGGAATATAACATGTTTAGAACTTGCATGTTCGCACAGTTTATTAAAGAAAATATATGCATATTTTATTGTCAGCATTTATTTTGATAATTGTCAATTTGTTTGCATTCACTGTCTATTCAATTTTTTACATTAAATGTTTAATTGTATATTAAGTCAGTACAGATGTTTATTAGAATCTTTAGCAAGATTCAGTTAATTCTTCTTTATTTAGTTCTCTGTGTTTATATTAAGTTTGCTCATTTAACTGACTGTATTCAGATCATTTTCATTTAGTTGTTAAATAAGAACTTGAATTATGTCAATCATGTTGGGAACTGTAGGCCCTGTGGCCATTTTTTTCCTGAATAAAGTTCTGTTCTGTTCTGATTGATGTTTTTGTATATTTTTTATGTATATTTTTTAGTTTATTATTTATTTTTAATTCGCTAAAATTGCGAAAGCCGAGCATGGACTAAGAACGTCTTACTGAAAACTATATCTTGCTTTATTAATTGCAATATCAGTTAACAATAACAAAAACACAATAATTGCATTTTTATATTTGAATTTAACTACAGGTCTAGCAAGCTCCGTACCACAATCTTTCTTGTTTATTTTTTTATATAAAAGACGTTAAATAGTAACTCACGATTTACTCTGAATTTCGTCGACGCGCTGCCTGTACCGACAAGTTCCGACTATGGCCAATGAGGTCATGGCCTAAATATACCCTCACTGGATCTGTAAGTCACTGTAGTCACACTTAAGATATCGGCAGTCATCGTGTCACACCGATGCCATACTAAACCCCTCCTCTAAATGTTCGTACCACCCCCTCCAGTACACATTACAAATCACACTTAAAGCATGGTCGTTCACTTCCCCGTTTTGATACTGCAGCCCTAGTTGGATCTGTTTTGTTTTACATACAGGTTAAGCCATACCTGTAACAGGCTTAATTATACGGGTTGATGAGTGTATTTCTGTAGAGCTATTCGGGAAGAAAATTGTTGTGGGTGGACCTTATTAGGCCCCTTGAGTGCAAGACCACCGATTTCGTTTTGTTTTTTGTTCTTTCGCCAGTTTTTGTTTGTGCTAGATCTCCAATAAGGCTTATTTTCCAAAGCTGAAATCTTGGCACAATATTAGTCTTAGGTCACATATTTGCACCCGATATTAATTCTGGACCATGACCATAATGATATTCCCAAGGCCGTACACTCAGCCATGGATGCTCCATTATTGCCTACGTTGACTTTAACCCTATATCCGAGGTCGTACGCGCTCCCCCCCCCCCCCCCCAATCCCTTTATTTGCCAGTCATAATATAAGTATTAGATTACCCTATTACTTGCGGCTTACCTGCGAGAATCCTCTTGCGATCGCCAGCAACTGCATACATCTAGTGTTGGCTTTCCGATTTACGTGTATATCTTACACACAGAGGGTGGTAACATTCTATATTATAATTGACGGTGGTGGCACTGCACTTTTGTCACGAATCTCCTCGGATATACAAATTGTTTGTCCCGAAACGATGGGAATGATGCCAAGTGTCCTAAGGAGGTCATTTCCATATTTCTCCTTAAATTCAGAGATATTCCAAATTATTTTTCTAAGAGGTTGACGCAGCGCCATCTGCAATCAACTACAACTGTGTGTCAAGGCAGAGAGCAGTTCCATAGAGTCCGATTTTATAATACTAAAATGTTCAGTTCTTCCTAGAGCTTCAACAAATATTTTTTGATTATATTAATACGATATTTGGTAAGTGATGTTTTAAATAAACATTTTCTTATTTGTTGCTTATTAATTTACAAATTATCTTTAGGCATGCTATTTATTTCTATGGTCCGTGCAACAATACGTTCACCTATCAAGGGGTGTGTTGTTGTGTTCACTATCAATTTTAAAATAACGTAGAGAGTCTTCGTTATATAAAAGCAGCGTCTGTCGTATTTTTGATGAAAATAAACTGGACTTCAAGTGCAAATTATGAACAGGTAGGAAAAAGATATAATGCTGTAACGCTGAAAGAATTAAAATTTGACAGATAACGCACATTGAGTATAGGCAAAACATACATACATACACACACACATGCTTTTTTTTATCACATCATGCAGATTCGTGTAAAATATGCCATCAAATAATCGAAAGTGAAAATGGTACACGACAGATTTGAATGCTGCTATAAAAAAATATACCGGGATATTTAAGAAAATTCAGTGAAACATCTCTTTCTGGGCACCTCCATAAAGTGGAACCTCTATATAGTGGACACCTCTATATAGTGGGTGTCACACTGCTAAAGATATGAAAGACCAGGTTCTTTTAATTCTCAAATCAACTGACAGAAACTCATACATACGTACACTCCAAAAGATAAATAACCAAAGTGTTAACAAAAACAAGTCAATATATCAAAGAAAGAAGACACATTTCTCTAAAGAAGCGATCCATATATACAAGCACTGAAGATCACAAGTGTCTGATAATAAACACAGAAAAAAAACACTAAGTCCGTTAATTACACTGCACAGAGTATTCTCCTGTTTACACTTCTCCTGATCACATGACCATCGCGCACACGTCACATCGGAATGATGCGCTGATAGACTCATTGTTTGCTCGTGTTGTGTACACAGTACCATCAGTCCATTTATAGATACACGGAGCTCCGATCACCAACCGTTCTTTCGCTGGAGTAATGGTTTGCCTCTCAAGACACAGTTCAAACAGTACTAATTAGTGTACAGACTATTATATCTGGACTTAGAGTCAATGTCTTTCACTGCTGATGTCTCCAGGAATCATCCAGCATTAGGTAACCGAATATGTTTTCACACAGCGATATTCAGTACCTCTATAGTTACGCGTTTAAAGTACCCGGTCTGTTCCTGGAATCGCTCACAACAGATACAATCGCCGGATTACCAGTCCGTCGGCAAAATGCGATACTCGCTCTGAAGTCCGTTTTAGAGTAATCTCCGTGGCCTTTCTCAGCCACCTACAGTTTACGCATATAGACATCATCTCTCAGCTGTCTAAACTCTGATGCATACCGACCTTCCCTGGACTATAGATATTGTCAGGCTATACCGAACTGGCGCGCTGATCGGGCAATTGTCGCGAATATCTTATTAATCACGACTTATACATGCTTGCTGACGTCACAAAGCCTGACCGTCTTCTGGCCTTTCACCATTCTCTATTATGCTGACTGCAAATAATTACACGAGCTCCAGAGACAACACCCTGGGAAAACCCAAACTAAACGATGCTTGCCCTTTGATGTCTACAACAAACAGTCGTGACTATAGAGATCGCCAAACAGATACGGCTCACACAAAATTAAAATGTACAGAAATTTACATCAAACGAGACACGTATGCTCTCTAACAAAAGTTCTCACGCTAATATCTAAACATGATACCACATATTAATGTACAATAAATTATCATCTGGTTATACTCCATACTTGAATGTCATACAATAAGTCACAGTCCTCTGGTAACAGTGGGCACTTTCGGCAGGCCCGTATTTTCTACTCGTGACTATGTAAAGCTAATATGGGCACCTCTGCAATCTGTAAAGTGGGCACTTTTCTTCAGCTCATGTGGGCACATCACCGATATCCCCAGTTGAACTATCATTATATTTGAACTTTGTAAGCCTTCTTAATTGTGATTAAAAAAAACTATTCCGTTGTATGAAACATGTTGCACAGAAGTTCCTGTGTAATGCCTAATGTTGTGTCTAACGGTTGCAAAAAACGGTTAATCCTTGCATAATTGATCTCCGGGTACAGACTGTGCGTCTATTTCATTCTTGAAAGTGGTGCGATGTCTCGGGTTTTTTTTTCTTTTTTTTCTGTAAAGAGAAACAAAAGGAAGAGGACAGATTACAGGCCAACGAGAAAATAAGAGATGAAGAGGATCCTTCACTGAAAATGGAATAATCGAAAATAATTTAAAAGATTGTCTTAAATAATACAATATCGGTCGTACTTTTGTTTAAGATTCTTTATAATTAATACGGAGTTGGGTTTATTCTAGACCATCGTTTACCTACTTCCGCTATGATTTGGACTTCCAAATTTGGCACACTAGTCGTCGGTGTGCTCTTCCAGTACAAGTTTGTTTTCTTTTGCTGGATTATTTGCTATTAAGCTGCATAATTAATATTTTTTATATTTCCCTATAAGGTGCCCCTATTTCTTTTGTGTTTCAAGGTCCCCCACGCATGTCACGCTTTTTCAGGAGACACCTTTGGGATTTTCTTTGATTTCGAGCTCACTGGCCTGTTAAGACCATGGTCAGAGACTCAGAGCGCACGTCCTGCCCAAAGAGCGTTTTTGTATAACACGCGGCACGCGGGTCCACTTTAATCCCCATTGATCCCCAAATTCATTATAACGCCTCAAAAGAAAGTTTATTCGAAAGGAAGAAAAGAATTTTAATCCAAAGTCCACACGGCCCCGCTTTCCATGCCAGGGCTTTCCAGTTTAGTCAACACTGAGGACTGAGACCAGTCACGTGGCCACCGTTTGACAAACTTTTTATTGGTTGCAGTTATGTTGATTTCTACACATTCCCACGAATATTTCCATGATATCCATTCTTTTAACACTTTGGTCAATTATTGTGTTTTTCTTTTTAAGTTCGTTCAGAAAGCCCTGCAACTGAAATACCATTGTTTGGGGGAGGGGGTTCGAATATCTCTAAGACCCACTGTCTGTAGAGAAGAACCCATGATACATGAAAACATATAACCTGCACAACCTAAAAATGATATGTATTCTATTAACAAACTATGTTCTGTAATCCCTAACAAACTAGATTATGTAGTCGGAGCCTACAAACAAGACTCTGCTTTATTATCAGTCATGTGTTCACGTGTATACGTTTCATGTATGAACACTGTCATGCTTCACTAAGACTAGTTTAACTTGCCAGTGGAGGAACCCAGTTGATTACCCTAACCCTGTGCAAATGTTCATCAAAAACCGTACATAATTTTTTTGCGTTAATTTGCTTAGAAGCAAAAGTCAGCTGAGCTAAAAAGATCTCGCAAAAAGCTCAGGATTAAACTATGCGACATTCAGTCCCTACCAGCTCAATACAACCGTGGATTTTCCACGGGTAAAGTTAGTTTATGTAAATGCTTGTACTTTGTAACCCTTTCCCACGAAGAGATCATCTAGCAGAGATAAAGACGCCCTGTTCCCATAGGTCCATTTTACCTGTGAGGAAAAAAACTTGCTAACGCTTTCTGATATGAAATGGCATTTGTCCCAAAGCTCTGTCGTTTCATTGATCGGATTCGGCTCTCGAGTGGCATGGCTGGGTCTCCGCTGCTGAGATCGGTGGAGGGAATGCATGCTGCTTCTGTCTTTGTGGCTGTGGGTGTTGTGGCTTTCTCAAAGTCACCGTTACGGCTAAAATGGTGGCGGTCTCTCGCGGCCTTCTGCTTTGCTTGGTGGCATCACGTCTATTGGCTCTCAAAATTATGCTTAAGTAGCACACAGGGCATTGACCACAGCAACCTGTAGCTGCTCGACAAAGCGAAAAACATCTTCAGTCAGACCATAGGTCCATATTACAAGAGTAATACTTCATACTTAGGTGTTCCAGGGGCCTTCTTGGTCGATAGTTTTCGATTATCGGTAACACTTTAGAAACTTCTGAACAGTTCATTATTTATATTTTACTTTATCTTTGTTTTGCTCCGCAGCCACTCCAGAGTCTGATTTCCCTAAAGAGATATTGTTTATTCAGAGAGAAAAGTTAGATTTCCACATCAGAGACGAGCCGGACAGCACCTTCCCATCAGGCGAACTCTTTGATAAGCATGTGCCTGCATGTGTGATGACGAGACAAACAATTACGCAGTCAGAGAGAAAGAAAGAGAGAGAGAGAGAGAGAGAGAGAGAGAGAGAGAGAGAGAGGGAGAGGAGATAGAGATATAGAGTGTGTGTGTGTGTGAGAGAGAGAGAGAGAGAGAGAGAGAGAGAGAGAAATTCACACAGTTTTACTGTACAAAAGTGTATGTGTGGGAGAGTGGAATCGGTCTATGCTAGATATCCTTTATACTTATCATTTTCTGATCTTTAAAGAATTGTTTAATTGGAAAAAAAGGACATCTGATCTATATTCCCCAAATGAAACATTTTTAAACGATAATAGCTTAGACTAGAAATCAGCATTCTAAGGAATGCAAGCCTCCGCATATATAGCCATGTCGGGTCCCTTATGTAGGACGCATAAAACTGTGTTTGCATTCAATTATTTGGCCCACAATGTTACGAAACCTAATAACAACAGATCACGTAGTCATGACGAGCATAATATTTGTTACGGATCACTAGGCAGCGTGAAATGTCTAGGGGAATGAATAAAGAAGTCAGTAGTTTTTTGTTAACAAATAATTATAATTTATTCTTAGAAAAATCTTACATTATACTAAATCAATACAATTACACAGTATAAAAAAATGTACACTACCAGAGTGTCCGGATCCTAGGCTTTAATTCTGGATACCACCACTGTCACAGCTCAACAAGAGTCCTTTAAAACCAATAATCCACGTAAATAGTAATAATCCTAAGGCAAACTGGATACAGTCCGTATTAAATCTGTATTAAGTCCGTTAAATATTTCACACCATGTTTCACTGCAATTATCGAGAAAGGTCACAAACTGACGAGATAGTAACACTCTTAGTGCTCGCTGGTATATTCCTTTCTGCCGGCTCTAATTACAGCCCCTTATTAATAGCTTCAATCAATCAATCAATCAATCAATAAAACAGACACCTGTAACAGAAGATGTCATCGTTCATGAGAAGTTTGGAGAGTTAGTTTCCGGGTAGTTGGGTAAAGGTATAGGGGGCGCCAGCCTATTGCTTCGCCCAAGGGCCTGCAATGGTGTTAAGACGGCCCTGTGAGTGTGTGGGTGTGTGTTGGTTGTCTGTGTGTGGGTGTGTGTATATATATATATGGATGAATATATGACGGTACATGTGTGTGTGGTCTTGCACAGAGAAAAAAAAAGTAACATTAGTGTTACAAGTGCACAAAAGTGCTGCACTTAGCATTGCTGGCGCTGAGTTATCCGTGCACCTGTTACAGTGCTTGCCATGTTCCCTATGTTTTGCCAGGTAATTAACTTCTTAAGATAAAGCATGCCCCGTTAAACTGTTTAAACAACAACGGTCTCTTGTTATTAAGCCTAAACTTCCAGGTGCTCCAGGGGAAATCTCTTGGCAACTGAGAGTTTCACGCACCCACTCGATGCCCACAGCTGTGAACTTAATAAGGAGACTTGCAGGTTTAACAGATTAAATGACCTTGGGCTATTTATAGAAACATCAGGACAACATATAACCATTCAATAGGTGTTGTTATATGTATTTATATCATATATATTCTAGATACGTATAAGTGGCTGCAATGTAAATAGTATAATCCCATGTACAAACATATGTCGGGGTATATATATATATATATATATATATATATATATATATATATATATATATATATATATATATATATATATATATATCATGCTACTTTCATTTATACAAACCAGACAAAAAAACTTGTATGCTTTGCTTTCAAAATCAGAATAGCTCAAGTTTAATGTTTCTGTTATATCATTCTGTGATGAAATCATAATAAATGTATATGTAAGTATGTTTTCTTAGTTTTATAAACCATAGCAGTTTTAACCATATTCATTTATCGGACGGAGCAGGGATGTGACAGCTGTATACTCAGTATACAAGACAACCACACACGCAACCGATATAGTGCGGACAGTATATGCCGCTCTCGTTGAAGTATAATAAAATTGGAGATATTATATGCAATTTACACTCTACGTCCAATACCCCTAGAGGCAGGAGCATAAGCGATCACTATACCGATAGTTTAAATATGATCCACAGGTAGCAAACTAAAAATTCATAAATCGTTTGCTATTTAAGATTAAAAAATACAACACAAAATCTCATTCGCACATGTTAACATTGTTTGATTATATATTTCAGTATTCTGAACATATAATTATACCAGTATTATCAGTCAGATACAACCATTCCATAATCGATATTTATACATAGTGATTAATGTGTGTTTATCTGTATAGCATTATCATGATAGCCGGGGTATGTATGCATACTATAGCACGTTATATACTGTGGTATTGCAGTACCAGTTACGCGTGGAGTGGTAGCAGTGATTCGGAAGGCCTTCATTCGTTTTGTGCCCGATAACTGTAACCTGTTCCTCTCAAGTCATCATATCAGAAAGGTAAGTAACATTTTCAGGGATTATTTCATGCATGCCGAGACAGTTGTAGCATTATGGGGCTATTCTGATAGCTGACGTCTAATAACTCATACTAATCATACATGAGCCTTTTATTATAACTGGCGAGAAAACGCCGTCCCTACCAATCACTGGTGGTTTCTTTTGTTTATATACATATGTTTATAACACTGGGGTTGTCAAAATAATCAAACACTTTCAATAAAACATCACGTAGCAAGTCAGATGAGTTTTGAAAAAGGGCGTTTTGCAAATATAGTGACCTTTCAACTTTCGCATTTATACCACCAACCTCCTTAGGTTACATTAATTTCCCGTTTGTCAACAGTGTTCCATTGACCGGCTTCTGTGGCTCAGGGGAAGAGCGCAGAACTCAATGCCGGGAGCTCGTGAGTACCAATCTCAGGCGAGGGTGAGCGCCCCGCAGGCTTAATGGGAAGGCCGTGCCCAACGGCCGTGTTTCACTAACTAACGTGTGCGCCTTTTAGGGGGGCTTCTCGGTGATATTTCCCAGCAATGGGGACGATTACAAACCCAGGGCTTACGGGTGCAGTAGTCACCGGGCCTGGTTAATGCAAGGATAACAAACAAACAAAGAGAGTGTTCTTTTTACTAACAGTTTGTATGTGTACAAGCTCATACATCCAGCCTATTAATTTGTGCGGGCAGAGTCATCAAGAAATAACATAAATCTATATAAATATTTACCGTACCAACTTTTGGCTGCCATACGGTTTCATTAATGTTTATGAGAATATCAGATTTTAATATTCTTAAATTAGACTATAATCAATATTAATATTGCACCAGTACATAATAAGAAAAGTCCTTACTGTGAATTTGCAAATGATAACCTGTACACAGGAATAATCAGATTGGCCTTCCTGTTCCAACTGTAATAGATATTTATACACAAACCTTATTAATAGCATTGGATAAAAAATTAAAACCTGTTCAATAATCCACGCACGGTATGATACGCTAGATGTAAAGTATCTTTAAGTTACCGGCTCCGAGATCAAGGCGTAGAGCACAGGGCTCAAAGCCAGGAGTTCGTGAGTTTGAATCACAGTCGAGGTCGAGAGATTGTTCAAGGACGAGTGCTCTCACAAACAAATGCGCCTTTATGGGGATCCTCGATGTTATGACCCAACAATGAGGATCACACATACGCATGCAGGACCCTCAAGAGTGGTACACCGAGCCTGGTTAACACCAGGATTAAGGCCGCTGTCACGTAGTCCGAAACGGGAATTGAATTCTGCATATGTACACAGTACTTAGTGAGTAAGCAAAAGGATGGAGGCGGTTACCACTCCGAAATAATTTTTAAAAAGTATATTAAAATTTGGGCTCCCTGGCAACGTTCTTACTATTTCATAGAGAGGTAACCAAACCTTCTTTTGTAAAATTGTGTCTATATAATATATTCTATCGTATCCTTCATAAAAATGCTATAACACGCCGAAACGCTGCCTTCTATTGGTTAACCTTGCTTTAATTAGCCAATCAGCTGCTAATTAACTTGCTTCTTATTTCTAATTTCCTGCTTCTTGAAAAATGGGCATATTTTGACACTGACACGATATTTGACTTTACATTAGTAAATTACGTTGCATCAGTTTTTCTTTATTTTTTAACTATTATAGATAAATAAACATAACAATCTCCATAATAATAAAAATAAGTATCTCCAGATTATCTGTCGTTATGGTTCTGTGTGTGAGTTAACACAGTCCACGTGTGTCTGTTTACCAGGCACAAAACTACGTGACCAAGGTCCGATTCTGCGCATACGTGACAACTTGTGAAAGGAGAATCACGCAAGAAACACCGGTTAGAAGCTTGAAAAATCTTGATATGAAAAGTTGTGTTTTACCGCTACCAGGTGGCGTGTGCGCTGTAGTTATACTGTGTGTCGCCGGGTGCAAGTTTATTTCCACTTGTGTACAGAAGTAAACAAAGGGTCCCAGAACGAAATATTGGTGGATACGTAAACATTTAAGTATGAAACACTATACATCATGTATATTAAAATATCTGGTATGTGAATAAGTATAATAGTGCCATTCAAGGAGGCTGAAAGGCAGGGGGGGGAGAGAGAGAGAGAGAGAGAGAGAGAGAGAGAGAGAGGTATTTACATATCAATATTTCTTAATACAAGTTTAAATGTGGATAGTTTATCACGAGTATGTTATATACAATACATAAACCGGCATAATTCACAGTCCATGACGAAAGGAAACGACAACAAACTCGTAAAGCACTTTGAACTGTCGGTGTAGCAGGAACCGGGAAATGACTGTCCGTGCGTCAGTGACTGTAATGAACTGTTGCAACCCAAGTACTGACGAAGGTAGCCGTCTACTTAAATTCAAGGTATTAAGACTTATGAGCCTTACCCAGAATCCTAATATCCTGTGATATCGAACCTTATATTGTGTATGTACCTGAACCTCAATGCATTTACATTTTCTTTTACATGTTTTTGGTTACATTCTTATACTAAATGGATTTTCAAAAGCAAATCGTATAACAAACTTTCCATGGGAAAGACATACAGAAGATGAAGATGCATCCTACCATCATATCAAACTTTCAGTCACACTTCGCTCTGTATAAACCTGATTCTGCAAACTTTCATGCCATCCTTCAGGAACACTGCAAAATAAGTTAATGTTTTCAACAGCAGGACTGTTCAATCAGAAACACAATTGTATAGTGAAAAAAAAACAGGAAAATATAGGAGATGAGGACTTATATGCCGGAAGGTATAAGAAATTATAGACCATTTTCTTCGGACAGTATAGGAAATATAGGGAGTCGGTGTAAGACCCTCTGTAAACCATCCCGGTTTGGTGTCATGTGTGTCACTAATGTTACGGAACCTAATATAAACAGATCACGTATGCGTGATGAACACAAATTTTTTAATGAAGATAAAAGAAATCAGATTCTGTATCACTAGGCAGCGTGAAATGTTTAGGGGAATGATAAAGAAGTCAGTGTTTTTTGTTAACAAATAACTATAATTTATTCTTAAAACAACCCTAACAATACAATACACTAAATCAATACAATTATACAGTAAAACAGCGTTATAGCAACAAGTCAATACAATCACACAGAAAGATAATGGTACAATACCTGGATACCAATACCGTCACCACGATAAGTCCTTTAAATGTAAACTCTCGGAGAATGACAGTCCTGTGGAAAGTTCTTTCAACAACCCAGAAAGTAAACTGAAGTCCAAAAGCATAAAATCCAGGAGAAAGTCTTTGAAAATGTATAATTGCCGCATTCGTCGGATAAGGTCTTAGAATCTGACACACGCTTCTACGTCCGCTGGAATCTGCTCTGCTGTCTGCCCTCTGGTTCTAAAAAACAACCCCTTTACATACCTTCACATCCCCAGCAGGGAATTTTCCACTTCTCGAACAGTCTATAAGTTCTTGCACAACACGCGTTTCAGGAATTATCGAGAAGACATCGCTGTGCGTACCTCCATATACCAGGGCCATCACGTGACCCACGACCAGGCGTGGAAACCCAAGGCTCACATGACAACGAGAGATTAACTAGTACGGATTAAACATAAAATGTAACAACAACACGAGTTACGCCCGTGTCACATAAGAAAAAGAGCACCTGTAACACTAAAACTCCTTTCACACCGGGCCTACGTATAGATTAGAGTAATTTCGGCGTACCGAGTACCGCGTACGCCGAAATTAGGCTGCGTAATCATGAAAAAAAATGTTGCTACGCGCAGGATTGGCGTGGTCCCTGCGTAGGTTATGCATAGGCTGGCGTGCGATGACGTTTTTTGTTGGACTGGCGTACTCTTATTTATAGGCATGGCGTACATTAGCGTTCATTAGCGTAGTGCTGCGTAGACTTGCGTAAAAAATTGCGTACTTTTTGCGTCCATTACTCTACGCAGACAGTACGCTAAAAAATTTAAACAGGTTTTATTTTTGCGTCCATCTCGCGTACCCCCTTATGTCTCTCGTCCCAGCGTAAGCACAGCATAGGGAAGAGTAAGCTCGGCGTAGTCGGGGCGCCGCACTACGCAACTCTAAGTAGGCCCAATGTGAAAGGGGTTTTATCATGTACTTCTGTGGAAAACATCTAGGGGTTCACCTTTCCAATGGATTGGTACAAAATAAATAATGCCTTTCCGTGCATATGTGTGCCTGTCGGAGACAGGCGAAAAGGCGTTTTTACGATCCAATATATTATATACATATATACATATAAAGAGAAAGAGGCAGAGAGAGAGAGAGAGAGAGAGAGAGAGAGAGACAGAGACAGAGACAGAGACAGAGACAGAGAGAGAGAGTGAGACAGAAACAATGAGATATGAATATCCCTTTAACATCATTGAAAGTTTTTGATTATAGCAGTTCCTTCATATTTTAATTAGACAGATAGATAGATTGATAGATAGATAGATTGATAGATAGATAAACATATTGATACACAGGAAAACAGACAGATACTAAGGTGGCTAGACAGGCAGATAAATGGATATATAGATAGATGGACTAAGTTGTAAGGTGTTGCCAAGTCAATGAGTGTTACAGTCAATGTAAAGAAACAAGTAAAAAACACCAGTGATCTCTTGTCCCTGTAGCGTAGCTGTAGCCTTTTGATACAGAGGTGTTGAGTGGGGAATGAAAGTGTGTCAGACACAAGATATACGACTCTCAGTAAAAACCCGCATGTATGCACAAACAGGCATCGTGACACCGCGGAGCAACGGGAAGTCACCGTACTGGGGTCACTCGGCGCAACAACGTGTGTGCCGGCTGTGGTAGACTGCAGGTAGTTCACTGTACAATCATTTGTTAAACTTTGTCGTTAGATGATTACGACCTGATAAGACTGGTAAGTAATGTTTATTGATTTTAATTCTTGAACTGAAGTATAAGTTTTGCTTCTTTCTGATGAACGTTTATATATTGGTTATATACAAGTGATGGGTATAGAAATCCCCGACTAGAGCAGATATATAAGGGACATCGATAGCTTTATTGATCTCTTTTTGTGATCTGTGAAAGGTCGCTTTATAGAGGTATAATTAATGATGTCTGAGACCCATGCATGGTCGTTCTATGGACTTCCCCGTTGTTTTGAATCATATCAACAGTTATGGGAGTTGCAGCTATACTCTACCTAATATTAAAATTGAGCTGATTTTTCACAATGTTTTGCAATCAATCATGCTGAGGTCAACGTTTTGATGCAGCGTGGGGGTTACAATTGCAAGGGGTGTCTTAGAAACCAACATTTTGGCCTAAAATATCGATCCCTTTATGGGCAAGAGAGCCTGTAAAATTTCTATACATAATTTAGACTTGACGGAATGTATAAGAGACATAACGTACATTGTTTAAAGGGACACAATCAGGAGCAATATTATGCCTTTTCTTTACATTTTCAGTTCAGTTTTACTTATAAACAAATAATTCCCAGCAAAACCATCCCAACACACGATTTCAGTACCTCCCCTTCACCTTATGGTCCCGCGTGTGAGTAAACACGGTCCAGGTGCGTCCGTTTACCATAAGAAGGCCGCGTGACCGGAGGCATGATTTTTGTTTATGTTGGCGCCAGTGATCGCACCCGGTCAACTTTTTTCAATACTCGTTTCAGGTGTCATCCAACGAGTTCAGTACATTATTTCGACAGGTACAGTTTCATTTCAAAGAGAGGACGCTAATCTGTTTGTTAATTTCAACATGCTTTGTACCCTATAAGGTCCCTTTAAGCAATAACTTAAGACGTGCTCGTCGTCCTCAAACCTTTAAAATGATCCAGACGTACTTAAGCTGCCTTGAAATGTTTTTACAGACCTCACTATCATCTTTGCAATACCTACTGTATGATATAAACAAATTCAGTGGTCACAGAGGAGTTTGCGTAATAGCGTTATTGAGACCCCGTCATTTATAATATAAATTCTTGTCAGAGCAATCCATGATTATCTCGTCTATAGATTATTCGATGTGTCGGTATATCGTTAGTGCTATAATATTGCTATTAACGCATGATTCTCAATGTACTTAACTTTTCTTTTTTATCAATATTGTTGAAGTCAATACACCTTATCCCATGAGCATGCGCAGTGCGTGTTACTGTCGTCTGCTGTGTTAGGGCCCAAGGAGCCAGCTATTCGGGTTTTATTAAATGAAACCAGATACATGACAAACACTCCTGCCTGAAGCTCCTGCACTTCTGCAAATAAAGCATATGTTTCTACTTTTTTTCATTTGATATAAAACGAATAAGATATTTTTGTTGATATAGCGAACCCCAATACTTGGTGTCATTCGTCGGCAATAGGTGTCGCTAGTGTAATGGAAACGGTCTCTTGTAAATGAGTCATGATGGAATCCTATTACACTCTCTCGTCTTCCAAATTGCGCAATTACATCATATGTGAACTACTTCAGTCAAACCCTGACATCCACTTACCGGTGATGACAATTGGCGTCCCGAGTTTTGTAAACAACAAATCAGTGATAAGACATTTCAAGTGGGAAGCGCCTGACATCAAGGGCTTTATGGGTCAGCCAAATGGCGCATGCGCATTTAACTCAGATCTATAAATCATATGTGACACTACAGGACTCAGCTGGTTAATTCAGATTTTTTTTTATATTAATTGAGCAGGGATTGACTAAATTATTGTATAGAACAGACCTGTAGTGTTTGGGGGGGGGGGGGGGGGGAGGGGGGGGGGGAGGGCTATGGACTGATAAACCGCTTAAAGTGATGTTTGTGGTGCTTGGGTATAGCTTGATTTGTAAGCCCGTATATAGAATCATTAAAGTATGTTTCTTATGCAAGTTTCATATATAAATATAGATCAAATATATCGTGCGATGATATTGTTTACGTAACTTTCTTTTTTTTAGCTGATTCGATGTTTTTATGCTGGCTTACCTAAGTGCTATGTAAATTCCATTACGGTTCCGGACTATATGACATGGCCTTTACACGACTATCACATGTCCACCAGGCTCTGTCTACCGCACCTGCGGCTCCTGGGTGTATATAATCATCCCCATACCTAGGTCATGACGCCGAAGAATCTCCGAAAGGCGCACTCGTTTATGACTAAAACCCGACCATTGGGCAGTCTTCCTATTAGGCCTGCTAAGCGCTTGTCCTCACAATCTCCCAGTCTTGTGCCCTCTGTTAGCTCAATCTAAACGACAAATACTTTTATAAACTTATGTTTAGTGTCACACATTCATATATTGAAACTTAAGGGAGTGGATGCCTACATACCCGCACGCTCATCGATATTGTTCATTCATCGGATGGCCAAATGCGTGAATACAGTACGGTGGAACCTCTCCTTATGGGCACCTCTGTATTAAGGGCACCTCCTATATTCGGCCACTTATTGGCATTTGTCACAGGTGTCTGTTTTATTGTGCGCTGTTGACATTCTGGTTCGTCAGGCAGGTCAGTGGACACGGAAGAGTGTGAGTCAGTTTGTGGACCTTTCCGATAATTGCAGAACTTATAGATATTCTTCGAAATTTGAAACGGATTGTATACAGTCTTCAGTTTTCCTTTGGAATTATTACCAGAACTTCACTTTTGGATTACAACAGATTGTTTTCGAGATTACATCGGACTATTATTCTCTGAGAAGATTTACGTGAACTGTTCATCTGGATTATATGTTTTAAAGGACTTGCTGAGCTGTGACAGTGGTGGTATCCAGAAAAGCCTAGGATCCGGACACTCTGGTACTGTACATTTTTACTGTTTTACTGTATTATTGTATTGATTTAGTGTAATGTAATGTTAGGATTGTTTTAAGAATAAATTATAATTATTCGTTAACAAAAAACCACTGACTTCTTTATTCATTCCCCTAGACATTTCACGCTGCCCAGTGTTACAGAATCTGATTTTTATTTATCTTCGTAACAAAATCGATGCTCGTCACGACTACGTGATCTGTTGTTATTAGGTTCCGTAACACAGTCACCTGAAGGTAGGGCCCGAAATATATAATCTCCCTACCAAGGACACCTCTTTGTTGTGGCAAAATGTCCGGTCCCATCAGTGTCCATTATTCGGAGGTTCTATTGTATATACTGTTTCGAATAAGAGGTTTGTCAACGGCTTCTAGTATACATTCAACATCACATATTAAAAATATGACGGGGACAGGTCAACGAGTCCACCGTACAGCAACCGTGTGGGATCATATATACCTCTCTATCCGGTATTTTGAGTGACAATTTAAAGACCCCATTGTTTAAAATCATATCAGCTGTCATGGTAATCCGTGAGAACCTGTTTTCAGGGTCAGAGAATGGAGAAAAATACTGTTAATCATAATCAAGTAAATTCCTCGTGACAAGCATGATAATTACGTCAGTTTGCAATACCAAAATATATATGAAAATACATCTGATATTTGTACAGACTGATAAGACACCCCGGTTGTTTATCAATGTCATAAACCGGAAGAGTGCTTATTTGCATAGTGGTAATTACTCTTGAGCCCCAGGGCTCTAGTTATAAATATATTGCACTTAACAAAAGATACATTGCCCGCAGGAATATAGATCTTGAATCCTAATCTTTATCTACACTCTGGATCAACACCCCTAAGCCACACTCTGGATCCGTCCTGTTACTGGATCAGCAACTTGATCCATACCCTAAATCCGTTCCTTGATCCAAATACTGAATCATCGCCTTGATCCACATCCTGGATCAGTACCTTGATCTACATACTAGATCCACATTTTAATCCACATAGACATCAGTAACTTAATACACATACTGGACCAGCACCTTAATTGACCCACATATTTGATCCATACCTTAATCCAAATACTAGATCAGTACCTTGATCCACATATTGAATCGACATCTTGATCCACATACTAGATCAGTACCTTGATCCATATACTAGATCGGTACCTTGATCCACATACTGAATCCACATCTTGATCCACATACTAGATCAGTACCTTGATCCACATACTAGTTCAGTAACCATGATCCACATATTGAATCCACATCTTGATCCACATACTAGATCAGTACCTTGATCCACATACTAGATCAGTACTTTGATCCACATATTGAATCCACATCTTGATCCACATATTAGATCAGTACCTTGATCCACATACTAGATCAGTAACCATGATCCACATACTAGATCAGTACCTTGATCCACATACTAGATCAGTAACCATGATCCACATACCAGATCAGTACCTTGATCCACATACTAGATCAGTACCTTGATCCACATATTGAATCCACATCTTGATCCACATACTAGATGAGTACCTTGATCCACATACTAGATCAGAACCTTGATCCACATATTGAATCCACATCTTGATCCACATACCAGATCAGTACCTTGATCCACATACTAGATCAGTACCTTGATCCACATATTGAATCCACATCTTGATCCACATACTAGATCTGTACCTTGATCCACATACTAGATCAGTACCTTGATCCACATACTAGGTCGGTATCTTGATCCACATATTAGATCAGTACCTTGATCCACATACTAGATCAGTAACCATGATCCACATATTGAATCCACATCTTGATCCACATACTAGATCAGTACCTTGATCCACATACTAGATCAGTACCTTGATCCACCTATTGAATCCACATCTTGATCCACATACTAGATCAGTACTTTGATCCACATACTAGATCAGTACCTTGATCCACATACTAGATCAGTACCTTGATCCATATATTAGATCGGTACCTTGATCCACATACTGAATCCACATCTTGATCCACATACTAGATCAGTACCTTGATCCACATACTAGATCAGTACCTTGATCCACATACTAGATCAGTACCTTGATCCACATATTAGATCAGTACCTTGATCCACATACTAGATCAGTACCTTGATCCACATACTAGATAGGTACCTTGATCCACATACTAGATCAGTACCTTGATCCATATACTAGATCGGTACCTTGATCCACATATTAGATCAGTACCTTGATCCACCTACTAGATCAGTACCTTGATCCACATACTAGATCAGTACCTTGATCCATATACTAGATCAGTACCTTGATCCACATACTAGATCAGTACCTTGATCCACATACTAGATCAGTACCTTGATCCACATATTGAATCCACATCTTGATCCACATACTAGATCAGTACCTTGATCCATATACTAGATCGGTACCTTGATCCACATACTGAATCCACATCTTGATCCACATACTAGATCAGTACCTTGATCCATATACTAGATCGGTACCTTGATCCACATATTAGATCAGTACCTTGATCCACACACTAGATCAGTATCTTGATCCACATACTAGATCAGTAACCATGATCTACATACTAGATCAGTACCTTGATCCATATACTAGATCGGTACCTTGATCCACATACTGAATCCACATCTTGATCCACATACTAGATCAGTACCTTGATCCATATACTAGATCGGTACCTTGATCCACATATTAGATCAGTACCTTGATCCACATACAAGATCAGTAACCATGATCCACATATTGAATCCACATCTTGATCCACATACTAGATCAGTACCTTGATCCACATACTAGATCAGTAATCATGATCAACATAATGGATCATAACTTCGATCCACATAGTGTATCAGTAACTTAATCAACATATTTGATCCATACCTTAATCCAAATACTAGATCAGTACCTTAATCCACATACTAGATCAGTACCTTGATCCACATATTGAATCCACATCTTGATCCACATACTAGATCAGTACCTTGATCCATATACTAGATCGGTACCTTGATCCACATGTTGAATCCACATCTTGATCCACATATTAGATCAGTACCTTGATCCACATACTAGATCAGTAACCATGATCAACATAATGGATCATAACTTCGATCCACATAGTGTATCAGTAACTTAATTAACATATTAGATCCACAACTTTGATCCACAAATAAGATCAGTACCTTAATTCACATACTAGATCAGTACCTTGATTAATATATTTGATCATTACTTCGATCCACATACTAGATCAGTTCCTTGATCCACATACTAGATCAGTACCTTGGTCCACACATTGGATCATTTCTTCGATCCATACACTGGATCAGTACCTTGATCCGCATAATTGATCAGTTCCTTGATCAACATACTAGACCAGTACCTTTATCAACATACTGGACCAGTACCTTGATCAACATATTTGGTTCACACCTTGATTCACATAATGTGTCAGTACCTTG
Source organism: Sipunculus nudus (assembly GCA_026874595.1). Classification (NCBI taxonomy): domain Eukaryota; kingdom Metazoa; phylum Annelida; class Sipuncula; order Golfingiida; family Sipunculidae; genus Sipunculus; species Sipunculus nudus. The sequence continues at coordinate 35,790,807 of CM049318.1, forward strand.
ATCAATATGTTAGATCAACAGCTTCACCCACATACTGGATCAGTATTTTATTCTCAAGTATATCTTGATCTACTTTCTGTATAAGCATCTAAATCCGCATAAATGATCCCTATTTTAATCTACATCGTTGATCCACCTCTTGATCAACAGACTGGTCACGTCTTATTTAATTCTCACTGACAATCAGCAAAATAAAACGCAACAGTATTCCTCCGTTAACGTCATCGTAAATTTAGTTTCTTTGCCAGTGGGTGGTACTGATCCTGCGTTGACCGTTGGAAGACTTATTGCTGCCACCTAGCGGATAATTTCAATATTATCCCAAAGTTGAGATTAAAAACATCAAATATTGCGAACGGCCGCGAAACCATCTTCCATTTATATCTTGGTCGAAATTAGCATTAAGTTAAGGTAATTACTAAAATTATTTAGGTTAAGTAAGTAAACCAATGTTCTAATAATGCTATAAACATTTCCTGTGATTAAAAATCTGTATTCTATGAAATGCATGCCTCCGCCATGCAGTCCATAATACTCCCGATACCGAGTTCGCTTTCACTTATTCGGCCCATGAATTCCCAGGGTCGTTCGTGCATAAGTGACTACACATTTGTGAATATTCCTTGATAACGTTCCTGGATCCAGATCATGTGCCGGACCCACACCAAAATCTAACTGATTCTTCACCCGCCCATCCCCGAAATACCCTGAAAATGTCATGAGATTTCGTCCATGACTGCGTGAGTAGTATTGTGAATATACACACAAACACACGCACAAACACACACACGTACGGGGATAGAAACATAGCCTCCTGGTGGAGGCAACTAGCCGCAATGATGGCTTGAGTAATGACAAACTGTATCATGCATCACGCACAGATCAAGGGGGCTGAATATAGTGACGTTGGGGAAAAACATAACAGACTTTGCTGCTGACTGAAAGGCTTAATCCAGGATCTCCAGTTAAGCGATTTCAGATTTCCCCCGTTCCATTTTACCCCTCCTTAACGCAAAGATACATTCAGATTATGTGTGTGTGTGGGGTGGGGTGGGGTTGATTTCAGATTATCCCCGCGGGTAAATCGATTTGATCCCCCCCCCCCCCGCGATTTCAAATGTACAACCTTAAAACAGTTATTTCTTAACGTTTATATAATTACATTTATCAAATTTATATATTTTTTTTAATTCTCAAATTATGTTTTATCTTTAAAGGTGCTTTGATGAAGCGTATGATTCAATATGAATAAAATACACTGGTATTGAAAATACAATATTTTCAATTTTTATATTAATTCTATGTTTAATTCGTGTAAATCCCTCACGTGTTTTATTCAGTAAACATAAGATGAGTAAAACAGCATGAGTATTTATTTTTCAGCTAATCAGGGGAAAATGAGGGGGTAATCTAAAATCAAGATCCATCTGCCCCCGAGTCAGCGTGAAATCTATCTCAGATTACTGGGGTATAACATGCAATGGAAAACTTAAAGTCGTTCCACCGGCATTAGCGACGAATACTGTCCCGCGCCTCTAATATAAAGCACCTAGGAACTTGAAACTGCGAATTATCTCTCTTTAATTTACGTATCCCCTACATTTAGACATGCCCGCTGGGAATTAATGGAATCACAAGCTATCTAATGTGGAAATCCAGGGTTAGGGGTAAAAGGCAGAAAAAAAAGAACCAAACCACAAAAGGCAACAGTTACAGAATTTACCATTTATCATTAACCCACAAGTGATAATCTGTAGAATAGAAACAAATGAGCCCAGAAAGGTGTATTATCTGAACATTTCCATAAAAAGTCCAAACCTTCCTGGGAGAGAAGATATCTGGCTTTATGGACTAGGAGAAGAAGACTATATATATGTACCCCGGCCCAATTTTATGATTCACTCTAAATGTCAGAAGTAATTTGAGACTTGGACAGCGGTGACTGATACGGACACTTTCGGGTATCAATGGGAGTTGTTTGAATTAAAGGTGTGCGAAAGTGTAGGAGTCTGAAAAGAAACGGTTAATAGCGACAGCTAATATTGTTACAGTTACATTTCCTGGGAAACTGATTAACTCAAATGAATAACAGTGGCGGATCCAGGGATTGTGGAAAGTTGGGATGTATTGAATATGTCTCACTTTTGAAGTTGTCACTCAATCCACATGAATCACAATAAAATATAATCATAAAATATTATTTATTGCTGGAGGAGCCCCTTTTGGAACTGTTAATTCACATAAGCAGTGAACAAGCATCTAGCGAATTTTTCATCTTTCTTTAATTCTTTCTTTCTTTCTGTCTGTCTTTCTGTCTCTTTTTTTTCTGTCTTTGTGTTATATACAACATCTAATCATCTAATTGTCTTTGGGTGTAGCAATCAGGTCGTATATACTATACACATTAATTTTAATGTCAAAACATAAATTTATATGGGAGCGTGCTTCTTATTATGCATAACACTTGTGTCAACATTGAGTATTTGATTTTTCGTATGATAAATGTAGTTTGTACCGTAAACTAGCTAATCTAATGTACAAATAGTAGATCAATATATATAAATCTCTCTCATATTCAGCTGTGTAGGTTACAGAGTGCTCTTTATAGGGACGGAAATATGTATATCTTTGAGATGGGCAACACTTTTGATATTCGGTATTCTGAAATTAGGAAATGCACTTAGTCTAATAATGGCTACATTTTTCGAAAACACAATCATGAAATTCCTGTCACTGCTATCCGCTGATTTATAACTTATTTCAATATAAAGCATTGCATATGCAGTAACTAATGTATTGTTTATTGATAATTTTACATTTTGTATGACATTTTTTTTTATTCATTCATCTTGTACAAATGATATTTCTAATCGGAATCAAAACATGTGAAGTGTTTAATTAATATATATATATATATATATATATATGTGTGTGTGTGTGTGTGTGTGTATAAATATATGTGTATATGAACGTCCTCCCAGGAACCTTGGAAAACAAATTCGAGTGTTGGCCTATGGCAATGCGGAAGTATTCATGTATCGATAAACTATTAAAAGCGGGCCTAAAACTCCAGGTGGCAACATAATTAAAATTTATTGGACTATATTCCTTTCGCCAGCTGTTGAAACATGCATGCATGATCTGCAGTCGGTGCTAGGTCGCTGAGTTTGTTGTCCGTAAAATGAGTTCACTAATACAGTAGCTTATAACACACATTAATCCGAAATTGAAAAAAAAAACTGAGAACCCAAAATTTGAACGTTTATTCGTGATCCGAGCAAACAAAGAAAAGGTATTATAAAAGATAGTCTAATTCAAAACAAATTAACATGTAGATGCGGAGCAAATGAAGAACATTTGTTCAGGCCCATAAGCAATTATTTAATTGATTTTAGCATGATATTTTGGTTAAACTGATGGAACAATTAATAAGAATGTTGTTGCCGAGGTTTATTATGAATCAGCTTCATTAATACATGAGTTCAGTATTTGATAAAGCCTGGTACTTGGCTGTCATTGTGAATCCTACGAAATGGTTCATCCGAACGATCATTTATCCGAACAAAATTCCTGTCCCCCGAGCTTTTCGGGAAAAAGGACGCTCTACTTCTTAACATGATATGGCTATAACAGTTAATGCCTTGGTCGCAATAGGACGTACGATTTTCGGGATCGTATGTTCCCTGTGAATGTTGGGTGCCGTGGAGGCCTTGGAGTACTAGTAAAAAAGTGAATCCGGAACTCTTCGTGGTACTACATATTCGCAGGAATTCCTGTGGTTGGCTCTATATTCGCGAGGATGAAATTTCGTGATTTCTTCATTTCGAACGTTTTGCGAGGGTTTAATTTTCTCGATTGCATCATACCTATAAATTCTTAGTGCAACAGTATGTGTTTTGATTTTTAAATTAAAATAAATTCTACAATAACTCACTCAATTCTCGGTCAGCCACACATTTATGACTTGTGTCACGTTTGATTTATCCCTGCGATAAAACCTTGTTTTACAATAATTTATGCTTGTATGCATGACCTATTTTCGATACTTTACCCAGATTTGGTTGCTGATAAGGTTTTCTTCCATGGGTATGATAACTTTTTGCGCAGATGCATCATCCCCTCTTGTTCATCGTGGTTGATGGGGCATCTTATTCCCGAGGGTTTCATATTCGCGATTATTTCACATTCTTTAATATCACGAAATTCAAAGCCTCGCGAATAAAAAAACAACCGCAGTATTTCGATCTTTCAAAAGCATTTCCCTTCAGGTGAAGAGTGCAACACTACTATGCAGTGGCGTCAATTTTTCTTCCAGGGTGGGGGGGGGGATGACTTTGTTTATATATACACACACACACACATATATATATAAATATATATATATATATATATGTATATATATATACCTTTTTCAACGTCTCTGAGTGACATTCAACTATATATATATATATATATATATATATATATATATATATTATATATATATAAATATATATAATTATTATAATATATATATTTAATCTTATTTCAAATAATTATGAAATGATTTAGAAAATAAGCTATTTTTTAATTCTAAGCAAGGTTTAGATATAACATTTTTTAGTAAATGGATCCAAAGTCTCTAATTCTAATTATTAATATAATTCATTTGCAATTTTATAATATTATTCTCTGAAAGTGGGGGGGGGGATGATTACATTGACCATCCCCCTTTGCAAAAAAGTGGGGGGTATATATACCCCCATCCCCCCCCCCCTATATTGACGCCCCTGCTACTATGATCGACTGTTACGTGAGACTGATTTTAAGTATTTTAAAAAATTACCGATACTTCGAATCCACAACTGCCGTACAGTGATTTCATAGTAATGTTTTCAACGATTCTGGTAGCTGTAATTTATTATATGCATTTTCCCTAAAGTTGTTGTGGAACTACGCTCAACCATTATGCTCACTTTGTGACAATTTCAGCGAGTTAATTCTTAAATATATTACATTGGATTATTAATGATTATTCATTATTCGGCAAGCGATTAGCAGCAAACGAGTCGCATACAAAGTTCACAGCTTGTTGTACTTTACAAATATGAAGTACCAGTAGAGTGGTATCACCCGCATAAGCAGCACATTTAGCTGATTTAAGTTTAAGAAAATAAGGTTAGTAATATGAAGAAATTACAAAAACTGGTCATAGTGTAAAATCTTAAGGGATACCAATATATATTCCGGGTCAAGATAAATTCCCATTGCATTATATGATTTGGAGATCGTTCTTGAAGAAAGAGGAAACCGGTTTAATGTTCTTGTAGAAAAAAAACCCATCTGGACAAGCATACTTAGAAAAATTGAATAATTGATCAAATCGCATCATTTCACCAGATCGAGATAGCATGCACGCACCTGTAAGGTGTCCATCATCCATATTTACATGTAGAAGTCATCAATGAAAGTATGCAGAGTTGGTAGATTTATGCGGAATGTAATCTTGTTTACAACTTGGGAAAAGATCAACTTATGTAAGGAATTAAATTACAAAGGCGTGACATTATGGCTGACATTTCCTTCCGCCCCTAATCAGTATACGTATGTGTAAATGTAGGGATTGATGGACAAAAGACAATTTGAACTCGATATCCAGAGAGTTTCGAGGTGGCTCACGCATACGAAAATCTCTTGTTAGAATTTAACGAGGTTCGATGCAATTTGTTTTTTCAATTTTTCCGTTAGAGCTTTCGTGCATGGCCTGGCCTGTGACCTGGATAGTGTAACGCTGCGCTTCCACTTATATATAGATACCGATACGAATACGCTTAGCGTGTTTCCATTTACAGCTGAAGTCAGGGTTTCACCAAATTTAACGGGGCCTAAAAAACAAAGTCAAAATAAGTATATTTGTATATATTGTCACGGAACCTTATATCAACAGATCAGGTATGCGCGATGAACATAAATTTGTAATGGAAAAAAAATCAGATTCTGTAACACTAGGCAGCGTGAAATGTCTTGGGGAAAGAATAAAGAAGTCTGTTTTTTGTTAATAAAGAACTATAATTTATTCTTAAAAACCCTAACATTACAATACACTAAATCAATACAATTATACAGTACAACAACAGTATAACAGCAAATCAGTATATAATCACACAACCTAATAAACAAAGTGCACAGTACCAGGATACCACCACTGTCACAGCGACAAGTCCTTTAAAGCAAATCTTCTCAGAGAATAACAGTCCAGTTCATTCACAAAATCAATCCGCCGTAATCCCAAAGTGAAGTTCCTGTCATAATCCTGAAAGCAAACTGAAGACTATATAAGATCGGTCACGAATCCAGAAGAAAATCTCCAATTGCCGCACTTATCGGAATATGTCCCATAAACTGACTTACACGCTTCTGTGTCCGCTGGAATATTCTCTCACCTCTCTCTCGGCTCTAAAACATAGCCCCTCTTTCCAACCTTTCATCCGAAAACTCTAGAAAATTCCCTTTCACAAACAATCGAAAAGAACAATACATAATACACAGTACACACGCTACAGGAAACATCTCGAACAGAGAACGCCGTGTCAGGGTTCACACGTGGGCCAGCCCGGCTCGGCCAGGCGATGCTGTCATGGCAACGAGCTACGCGTGCTACACAAACCAAATGTCAACAACACATGGAACAACCGTGCGCACAATAAAACAATCATCTGTAACAATATATATAAAAGATATATTCTGTCTCCCTTATTATGCGTATAATGTAATGAAATTGTACTGATTATATACACATGTGGGCATATGTGAGCACATTTTTTTCTCCGAAAAATTACGTAACTGAAACGAGAAATGGAGAACCGTGCAAGCAGAGCCCTGAAATCGCCGTATACGGGCACCGTATCCGCGCCGCGCCCATACAAGTTGAAACACCACGTGTTTTATCCTATTTTAGTTCCAAACGTGTTAGTGTAGGTACCAAGACAAGTATAAACACAGCTTTCACGCAGAAGCCTTTGGGCTTCTACTGTACAAACTTAGTGAAATTATATTCTCCCTTTGTCTTCTGTTGTGCAGTTATGTTTCGATTATCTACACTGAAACAGACTCAACTTTGTATAAGTCTATCATAAGGTCCAATTCACACTGTAAAATGAGACAAAATCAACTTTTTTTCATCTGCAATATTGGATTTACTACATAACAATACATTTTGGTCCGTGAAATAATCCTATTATATTGTGCAGTTATGTGCCGATAATGTACACTGAAATAAACTCAGCTATGTATAAGTCTATCTTAAGGTCAAATTCACACTGTAAAATGAGACAAAATAATCTTTTTTTCTTCTGCAATATTTGATTTACTACAGAATAATACATTTTGATCCGTGAAATAATCCAAAAATAAGACCGTATCTTTGATGCAGCAAAAAGATAATACCTTTTTTGTGAGCCGTGGTGACAGGAGCTCCATGGATAATTTATCATTTTTACATAATATAATACAGGCGGCGAACCCTAGTATTAATGTTGTTTCTCCGTGACAGCGCCAGACACTTTGTGATCCTAAATTTACTCTTATCACAGCGGTGCTGTCCGGTGGGACAACGGAGAGACATATATGTGCGGGCGAAGGTTTTACGGCCCTATAAACGCCGGCTTCAGTGTATCAATACATCACAGTTTTGCTGGTTGAAAAGTTTGTATTTTATTCCTCACTTACCGCCCCGTCTACTTATTTACTTTCATTGACAAACACCGTGGTTATTTTCCGGGAAACGCCATTTTATTGTTTTTCCTATTGTCCAATATATCTTGAGTATCACTGCCTCGAGAAAGTTATGTGCTATTGCGCGGAAAAAAAAACGGAAACCGTAGCTGAAAGATTGGTATTAGACCAGCAAATGCGAGGGGGGGGGATATAGTAAAGGAGTTCGTTCTTTATTTTACACAACTTCCTGCGTTTAACGTCCAGGCTTTTATATCAATACGCGTTGTGTTTACGAATAGCCTTTTTTCTGTGTTGGACTGTTAATTGTCTTTCTACCTCAGTGTTTATGTTATATCATTATTCCATATCATAACATACCCTGATACATAAATCTTTCTCCACGGTATCTTTCTGGTAGTATGCCAAAATAAAGTACTTCAGAGCTGTTTTATGTTACTACCATAGGGCATTTCCCGAACTTTGGCATCTGTACCTGACCATATAGTTGTAGATATGATGACGCTGTAAAAGTTACTAGTTTGCTTGATCAAACAGAGATCTTTCGTTCCCTGTAAAACGCTGACATTGAATAAAAGGCAAAATTAATGTAAAAAATAGATAACTAGAAATCTACATTCTAAGGAATGCAATCCCTCTCTCTGTTTGAGGTCCTTTTGTTGAAAGGTCCCAAAAACGTGCATTAATGACTTTACATTTGCGTATATTCATTGATCACGCTCCTAAATCCCGATCGTGTGCCGTATCCACACCAAAATCTTATCGCTTCTATTTGACCCATTTCCGAAATGCCTTTACATTTTAGGATTGCGTTTGTTACTTTGTACAAACACACCCACACACAAACACAAGCACTAACGGGGATGAACGCATACCATCCTGGCGGAGGCAATTATAGGAACAGGAGCAATGATATAGAAGGGGTTCCTAGTGTATTCTTCCACATAACAAACAAACAGTAGAGAAAAGGAATATAAAAACAAACAAAAATAAAATGTAATCACATAATATATGCATATATTGATTTATTAGTAAATTTCATTCAGTGATCATTTATATAATTAGCAAGGTCCATAAAGTTAATCTTTAAAAAATTCCCTGTTTTGTCAGGAAATATTACTTTCACTTATAACATCAATCATCAGCGCCAATTAAATATAAACCAATCCTTTAGTTGTGTTGTATCCCCAGACAAAGGGATACTTTAGTTTAAGCACGTTCGCGCCGCCGCCGCCGCAGAGATTTCCTTTGGACGCCATAACTCAAAAAATATTTTACAGATCTTTACCACACTAGACATGTGCATAGATATGGGTGAGAGGACGAAGCCTACATAAAATGTGGTCATGACCTTCACTAGGAGAGTGACCTTGACCTTGAATAGGTCCATTTTGGGGAAAATCACACAAATTCTTAAATATCTGAAGTAATCCGGCATTGACTGATCCAAAAATCAACTTGACCGAAGAATGATGTATATATAAACTGGGGTCATGACCTTTCATATGGGATGGCCTTGACCTTGAATATTGCCATATACGGTGTAAATCACCCAAAATCATACATATCTCAATAAGGGATGCAAAATCAAACTGACCGAAGATCTTGGATAGCTTTGTCTTTTGCGGAAGACAGGTGGCGCCACCTTCTGTCCTTTTCTTGTTTTAAGGCCTTTTAATTACCAATCATTGCCACTTGACAGTACTGAGAGCATTATAAGTCTAAGACTAATGGACAGATTGGGCGGAAATTGTGCATGTCTTTTGATCTTGGATACCCCCATCTTGTATTCAAGACTGGTGGCGCTATCTGCAATCGTAATTGTGTGGTGTCTATCCGTACGTTTGCTTTCGGTAGAAATTGCCCACATCTCCGGAGTGGTTCAAGGTATAGGTCTGAAATTTGTAATGTCCATCCAATTTGGAAAGTTTTCTCGAAAACCAGACAGGTGGCATCACCTATATTCCCGTTTTTATAGAATAAATTTAAATCATTTTCTGTTCAGTGATTTTCCCTATTGGCCTGAAATTGTGCATATCCATAGATCTTTGACTCCTCCATCTTGTACTCAAGACTGGTGGCTCCATCTGCAATAGTTTTGGCGTGGCGTCCATCTGTACATGTGCTTTGGGTGAAAATTGCTCATATCTCCGGATTGGTTCAAGGTATTGGTCTGAAATTTGGCATGTCCATCCATCTTGGAAAGTTTTCTCGTAAACCAAACAGGTGGCGCCACCTACCTTCCCGTTTCCGTAAAAAAATTAAATGCTCTTTCCTGAGGAGTGATTTGCCCTAATGGCCTGAAGTTGTGCATATCCATAGATCTTGTACTTCTCCATCTTGTACTCAAGACTGGTTGCGCCATCTGTAATTGTTTTGCCATGGCGTCCATCTGTACATGTGCTTTGGGTGAAATTTAAATCTGGCATGTCTGTCCATCCTGGAGAATTATCTCGTAAACCAGACAGGTGGCGCTACCTACCTTCCTGTTTCCGTAAAATAAATTAATGCTTTTTTTCTCGAGAGAGATTCGACATAATGGCCCCCATCTTTGGTTAAAAAAATTGTTTCTCAAGTTGATAGATGGAAGAAACCATAGTCGCTTGCCAAGTGTCAGTATATGCTGAAGATGGGTGCCTTTTCTAAAAGGGGGGGGGGGGGTTATTGTATGGGGATACTCTGGCATCTGCGGTGCCAAGAAATATCTAGTTATTTTTACAGTCGAGTGGAAAGAAACGCTCGCATCTATCCTCTGCTGACCCCGGTTCGATCCCCTGTGTGGTTATGAGAGTGGGTTGTAGTTGCCCGTCTAAGGCCGATGGTTTTCTCCCGGTTCTCCAGTTTCTTCCACCTCTAGACATTACTCTCAAGGAGAGTGCCTTGATTCGGTTCAATAGCTATTCGTACAATTCATGTAAAATTAATATAATTTAGAAATGAATACCGTGTTTACATAAAATTCTGATATTTTGCTTATATTTTTCCGAATTTATTTCTAAACCAGTAAAGGCTTAAACAAATTCACAGTCCCTTCTCGCTGCTTTTAAAAAAACATAAAAGGACCGCTTGTCCTAAAGAGCTGAAAGATTCAGTGATGGATGCAATAAATTGCTAGTTGAATTATAAATGCCGAAAACGGTTGTTCTGGCAGCGAGCCAAATATGCTTGCGAAAGCAATTTTAACGAAGGCGTTTTGTTATTGCGTCTTTGACTGGTCCTTTTAATTATTAAGAGGTTTTCTGCTTGGCGCATTTCATTTAAGTGCTCCAAATTTTCGATGAGGTCCTGCAGAGTAGTCTATTAAAACACAGAAGTTACTTTCACCAATTCAGATATTCATCGATTTTGAGTAGCGTTAGGGTCATTTTAATTATTTAGAAGTTTTCTGCTTGGCAAATTTCATTTAAGTGTTCCGCATTTTCAACGAGGGCCCTGTTCGGTGGTCTTTTTAGACACAGCAGTTGTTTTCAACAATTCAGGAATTCATTGTTTTGAGTGGCGTAAGGGCTATCAGTAGTGACACAATAAAAGGCGAAGTATTTCATGCAGATACATGTATATTGTGGCCGCTTTTTATTTTGTTCGTGAGGGTTTCAAATTTGCGATGTTCGACAAAAGGGATTAATTACGAAATAAAGTCTTCGCGAACAAGAGGACACATCATCAAAAGCAAAAAACAAAAAAAAAAAAACAAAAAAATCAATGATATTATAAAAAAATTATTGAACTTGTATGTGACCGTTGATCTTTGATAGCTAATATGAATAATCAGATCTTCAAATTATCTGCCATGATTGATGATGCTCTGACAGTTTTGATCTCCAAATATAAATATATATATATATATATATATATATATATGTATATATATATATATTTATATTTGTGATTTTGTGTGTGTTTTTGTTCTCTATAGCCTAGTCTACACTGGGGTATAATGTATGTGATGGGTCTTATTCACATACAGAGGTCTGTCTCAAAGTGTAACCTTATAAGGATAACTAGAATTAGGGTAGTCGACAAGCGACTACGTGTATCCGCCGAAACCAGATTGGGATGGGTGAAGTGAGGCATGGATTGAGTGGCAAGGGGAAATAGAGAGAGGTGTGTTGCATATATGCATAAAGGTCTGCAGCCGAAATGTGTATGGAGTTGGCGCCACCTGCCACAAAATCCAGAAAGTCATCCAAGTCGTATACAATTGCAAAGTTTTAAGCAGATAAGTCAAACCACTGCCGAGATATGAGTTGCAGGTGGCGCCACCAGATTTGCTTATGACATAGACCTATGTGAGATCTATACATATGCAAAATTTAAGGAGGATACGTCAAACCAGTCCTTAGATATAAGCCTGGATGTCTGCAGCCTTAACGTGAAAGGTGGCGACACCTGCTAGAAAAAATCGAGAGAGCTATCCAAGTTGTATATACTTGCAAAAATTTAGGGAGATAAGTCAAACCACTGCCGAGATATGAGTGATTTTATCCCATGGCAGACAAACAGACGGACGCTGTGCAAAAATGGTTGCAGGTGGCGCCAGCAGTTTTTTTTATAATATAAAGCTATCCAAGAGCTACAAACATACAAAATTTCAACTCGATCGGTCAAACTGCTCCCGAGATATGTTGGTTTATGTGTGGAAACAGACGCACAAATGGACGCTGGGCAGAGAGGAAACATCAGAATTCAACCAAAAATGAGGGCGCAGCAGTTCACATGTGGCCCGATCATAATTCCGAAATAAAAAAAATCTGCTCAGCGGTTACGCGGCGGCGGTGGCGGCGTGCACCTCAAAACATAGTATCCGCAAAACTCTGTTTTGGCGGATAGAATTAATCAACTGGCCTGCTACAGCAGCTGCTAGTACATAACAGGCGATCATGTAACAGGGTCTTAGTTACTGGTACAGTCTAGCACCCACTGAGATACTTGTATCACAGAGGTCAGTTTGCTGTCAGTTATTTTAATAAGCGCCCTACAGTGCAGATATCCTGCAAAGAATAGACAGCTCTACAGTTTGCCTCCAAAGCATACATTATGTAGAGGTGACAGCCAAACGTTTTGGGCGGTCTCATATGGAACATTAATAAACAACCATAACATTGTTGGATTACTTTTGTGAAACATCTAATAACCAATGCACATCGTTTTTGTGCCAGAAGTGGCGACCTATTACATCTGGAGTCAGATGTGGGATCGTGACCTTACAACAAATCTTTGTTTAAACTACACACAAAGTCGGTTAAACTTGGTTCAGTCAAACGTGTTCCAGATTCGAACACGGCGTCAGTATTTCCATATCCCAAAAGGTCCATCAAATGGTTTCAAAATGAGTGAAGATTTGAACTTTCCAAGTCCGAAAAAATGACAGACAGGAAATATTCCTCAATAAGATATTCGATTTATCCCGCAGGCAACTATATGATGGGGTGTCTCGTCAGTAATGACACAGTTGTTACAGGCTTTGAAGGATAAAGGCATTACCTTGGGCCGCTCCTGCCGACAGGTGCATTCTGATGGTGCTCTTTGGAATAGTCTAGTTTGGCGACCCTTGCCATCCTATGACGTCAGCCTCTTGGAACTCACTACTGGGAAGACGGCGGCTGTCGGGGTTGCACATATCAGGGCCAAAATAAGTGCTGTCGTGATAACTAGACCAGACTATCCACATTGTCGCCAAATCGTTTGATCAGATACTCTGGAGCGTGAGCTGGAAGTGATAAGGCCATCTACCGGTCTACTAGTCATCCAGGTGTTCACCCAGGAGCGTACCTAGGTCACCGATACCTATGTCCCCCGGACCTATGTTCCCCGGAACCTATATTTCTCGGTAGCTATGGTCTCCCTTTTCCTATTTTTTTCCGATAGCTATGGTTTCCCTTTACTTATGTTTCCCGGGACTTTTGTTTCCCGGAAGCTATGGCACCCCTTTACCTATGTTTCCCATTATCTATATTTCCCGGCAGCTATGATTCACCTTTTCCTATTTTTTTCCGGTAGCTATGGTTTCCCTTTACCTATGTTTCCCAGTACCTATGTTCAACGGTACCTTTGGCTCCCCATTACCTATTTTTCCAGGTAACTAACTTTCCCGGCAGCTATGATTTCAATTTCTATGTTTCTGGCTAGTTATGGCTCCCCTTTACCTATATGTCCCGGTAGCTATGGTTTCCCTTTACCTATGTTTCATGGTACCTATGTTTCACGGCATCCCTGTTCTCCAGATGGTCATATAGTGTTAATATGGAAAGCTGTTTCCGCAGAGCACATATTATTTGTGGAAGAATGGAAGGTTATGTTACCCTTGAAATTCAATGAATGATTACACTCGCGAAATTATTAAGATATGCATTTTTATCTTAATTCAAAAGTTCAAAGCGTAATATTTTCGCAAGTTCTTCATAAATATTTTTTTGTTTTGCACCATTGTGGAAAATCACACATGTTGGGCTTACGTTTGTAAATTTTTCTTAAGAAATTTGTTTTGCAATATTAATACTTGACCCCAGTGCCAAATCTGTATTGCAAGCAAAACCTATTTACAGAAAATAGGTACAGGGAATAAAGGTAATGTGGAACAAAGAAAATATTTGGATAAGATTCCTTACAAAGTGTTGCTCATATATTGTGTATATAGATACGATACACATCTGTAGACCTGATTTGTGAGCCGTAACCCAAGCAAACAGAGAAAATAAAATCGCACCCTTATAAAATAATAATTAATAAAAATCCAGGAAGTATTGCACCAAAGATTTTATTGTGTGTGGTTAACTTTATGTGTTTGCAATTATCATGCGGAGAAGTGATCAAGATAGGTCTGGCAATTACCATTAAGAATGTAATAATAATTAATAAGAATATTTGTGTTTGCTTTCACTTAATCGGCGGGTATTCCAAGGCTGATTCGTGCATAAGTGGGTGACTGCACATATGTGAATATTCCTCGATGACGTTTCTCAATCCAAATCATGGGCCGGATCCTCACCAAAATCTAATCGATTCTTTATTGACCCTTTCCCGAAAATGCCATGAATATTTTATTCGATTCCATCCAGGGGTTCTGATAGGAATTGTTTTTGGCTCATTAAGTATTTAAAATTGACGTTTGGCCTAGAGAATGTGTGTTTTAAATTCGGTATAAAGGAAGGGGAAGCTTACAGGTTCATGGATATATTTTTTTCTTTCTTCTGCCATTTCCATGTTTGTTTTAAACCTCAAATATTGCTGATTTTACAAAGCTGATATTTGCCCGTATTATTATTCCTAGGTCGCAAATTTGCACCTGATCTTTATTTATCACCTTGATTTTATTACCAAGGTGTTAAATAAAAGAGGAGATTCCCCATTATCGCTCAGTTGTGGGCGTCGTGGGAGGCTTCCAGAGACCGCTTGGCGATAACATATATCTATTAGTGTGTACCATTCTCTTAGACTGACTGCATGCAATGTAGCGCTAAATATGAGGTTGCATGACATGGCAGTGAGACATGAGAATGAGTCTATAGGTTTGGTCTTTGTCTAAACGTTTTAATCAGGATAGTGGCTGCGGTCTTTGTCACGGTCTTTTTATCGGACAAGCCACATGGACTTATAGCATAACTGTCGTCAGAATCGAGCAAACATCTATCAGACAAACTTTGTTTTAATTTTATTTATGTAATATGTTTACCATTTGCCCCTAAAGGAAGGGATCCGACGCTTCCGTACTTTTATCATTGTCTAAAAAACTTATAAATAATATCCTTTTTTATAATTTTATAATTTTGCATGCTAATTACGGGATAAGATGTAACAAATTATTAAAGTATCATTTATTAATTTATAGCTTATCAACTCTTAGCATTTCAAAGTTTAGATGTGTGAAAATGACTTAGAACCATATCCTGTCTCAGCACGTGTCCCATGGCTGAGATAAAATATGGTCCACTTAAAATTATTTTTTATCATCTTTGTGACACACCAATCTATCAAAAGTTAATTGAAAGTTATAAAATTTACAAGTTAGACCGCGGCTGAAGGAAATAAGGAAAGTGATGTTCTGTGTATATATATTACAAATAATTTTTTTTGTTATTTATTTTGTTAAAGCAGGATTTTTTTGTCTTTTTAGGGTAATGTTAATTCTTCTGATCATATTCATTTATATATCATTTTACCGTAAAGGAAGCATCTGTCATGTGACATGATGTGAATATATAATCAACTATGCCAGTGTTTCGGTCGGTTATATAAATTTCTCATTCTTGGCAAAAACACTAACTTGAACGTACTTTTGCCACTGCGTCCAGTTATTCATCAAAATAATAATGATATATTTGACGTACTGACGACTCCCAATAGAATTATTTTAGATTAAGGTGACAGCTCCAAACAAAGAAAAATAGTTGGTTCTGAGGAACCAAAATTAATGGTCTGGCCGAAGTACTTCAAAAATTATTTGCCAGAGAAACACCCGTTAATGAAATTATGCGCAGAAAATAATGTCATCGGACCATTCCAGCCTGTCAGAGGCCTAGCGGCGTAAGTTCATTTTTTATTGATATGCCTAATGAGGATAGGATAGTTAAAAATTTGCCTACCTTTTAACCTATGCTGAGTATTGCTTATAAATGCATGATTTTCGTATATGTGATGGCGTATTGCGAAACACATTGCGATATTTTCATTTGATTAGTTTATAGGAAATAAGTGTTTCTTTTCTAGTATAATTTAACATTTATTTGACATGCTTTTAATTTATAATTGTGTAAAAACAACGGCAAGTACATGCAGAGGAATTTCTATTTCACACAAGACATATATCAGAAGTATCCGGTTACGGTCTAGGGTAACATGCTTTTGCCCTTTTACTAATCTTAACCGATTTATACATAGAAATGGGAGCTTATTTTTATTACAATATATCAATTGCAGTCACGTTTAACAAAATAACGATATATGAAAACGATGTAACGTTACGTAATATGCGATTCTCCGTTCTCCGATATACCGATAAAGCAATAACACAATGCACCCGTGCACAATTTCCCATCCCTTGTGATCTCAGATATTAGACTTTGAAAAGTTCAAATGGGAATTATGGGGTAAGATGTTACAAATTACTGTAGGTACTGCTCTATTACTCAACTGCTGATCAACTGTTTTCGTCTAAAGATCTGGATGCTAGAGAATGACTAAGTGAGAATCGTTAGCTCTCTTTAGCAGTGTACCACGACGAGATAAAATATAGTGCACCAAGGGACTCTGGTTCTTGAGAGACCCATTCATCTTCAAACTAAAAACACATGAGTAACTACCAACCGAAAAGACATTACGTAAATATATGCTCCATATGTTGACCCATTACGTAAATCTAGCTCCATGTGTTCATACATGAATCCTATGGCGAAACCTGGAAACACTCGATGTTCCAATCAAAGTTTCTACCAGTTGAAATTCTCGCCCATCCTGTAACTAAAAATTTTTATGTATTACCATTTATACATATGCGACGCCCAATAGAATTCTCAAAATCATACTTTCAGAATAGAATTAATCTTCTAGAGATTTTTCTTCTTCTTGTCTTGTTTTGATTACTGTTTGCTAATTTAAATAATGTTAGAATATTATTTTCTCACAAGTAATGCCGATAATGTTCCAGTTAATATTAAAAGCCCCATTCCAAAATTAAAAAAAATGATAAAACACAACAACCGGAAGCAATATATTTTTTTCACATGTAACATATATGTAAGATCAAATTTTAGAGGTAGAGGAAAAATACCGGATTTCATGGTTGATTAACTCCCATACTTGGGTCTCCGACATGTGGCCGCAGCCGGACCTCCCTGGCCCGACCTCTTCTGGGGCGGACACCCCGCTATAACGGACAAATCGTCCGGTCCCGTGACTGTCCGGCCCAGAGGGGTTTCACTGTATGTTAAATTTGTCTTTCATTACCAATAGGAAGCAGTCTCAATGGAACGAGGATGAAGGCTACTATCAATACGTGGTAAATTACTTTTTAGTCTGTGTATTTTCCGGGTCTGTTTTTCTTTTGCACCGTCACGGGTATAAGAAATATCTAGTTTTACATCAGTAATGTGTGCAGTAACTGAGGCTATGTCAAACATTTCACGTTTCGCGAGGTATTCGCATTTTACTTATCTACAAGGTGTGATTTGTTTTGTTCAATTTTTAATGCCAATAACAGTGTACAATTGACTCAACGTTAATGATTTTACGGTCTCACAATATTCCTGGCTATACAACCTGAACATATGCGGTAACTTAATTGATATAGATAAAGGTTATTGCCATACTAATAATAATTTATTTCATAAAGTTTTATTCTTCCAATCTTTCATAGCCTTGTGCTTGCATATACTCTATTCTTGCATATTTCGATATTTCAAAAGAAGCTGTATCTAACGATGGACATTCTCCTCTATTTCTAGTCTGATCTATATAGTGTATAATTATCAAAAGAATTAAGTTTCTAAAACAGATCCATCTATTACACCTCATAAAACAGTTGTTAAATTTATAACAATATCAAACCATTTACTTTTGAAGCAAATGTGCAAAACATTTATAAAAATGCAAATATTAAATTGTTTTCCTGAGAAAACTGTACCGGATGAATGTTGAAACGAAAATAATAGAACTTTTTTATATGTCTGTGATTATGTCAGTGCTAACATTCTGCATTACAAGCTGGTTCGGAAATTACAATACAGCATCAAAAAAGAAACTGAGAAGAATTTTTCGTGCAGGGATAAAGTTGGTTCTCAAGAATATAAAGCTGCTGATTGAACTCCATTGCTGCTGTGTCACACGAAAGGCACAGTCTATCAGGGCTGATTTACGCTCCTAACACAGCGCGTGACCTCCCGGCCCGGTGACCTTCCACTCACACGCTGTGAGAAATAGCAGGATGTTTCAGGTTTCGCAACACCTAGTCAGTTTGCGCTGCATAAAGTAAAATCTAGTTGGCTCTGTGTTTAAACAACTGGAAGAAGAAATCTTATTCGCTTAGCGTGTAAACAAACAAAGCTATGCCCGTGGCAAGCTCGGGTTGCACGGCAATACAGGAAATATGCAGACTGTCGGGGATAACTGACCTCAGGCAAGTCAGTGTAGAGACCATGTTAAAAGTTGACGATATCATCGTGTGTAATCAAGAGGGGGCGGAAAAATCTGTGCTACCAAGCGCTTTCAACAGCAGTGTAAAGTGACCGGTACCTCGAAGAACATCCGATTGTGCATGGTGATACCTGCAATGTGTTTGGTTAAATATTACGCAGGGGGCATTCCACAGAGACAGCACCGCCTGGTGGCCAAACCTGACCGCTACCTCGGTTTAATGCAACGGATAGTGTAGCGAATATTTGAGCGTAGCGTAACCGCTGCTTATGGAGCGTAGGGCTGATTCTACACATGAACTGTCTTGTTTGTATGATTACCAGCGGTCGGGAAAACGACTAAGGGCTGAACATTGCCACACATCAAGATACAGTAAAAGTATCAGACCCGCTAGTATTAGATTTTAGTATTAGGAATTGTATATATTTTATATATTATAGATCAGCTCACTCTTGCGTATGTATAATACCTGTTGCTATAATGCCCGTGATATACTTAATATAATGCCAGTGATGTGCTATAATTATCTGTGATGAGCTATAATGTGTGAACTTGATTCATGTACAATACCTATAGGTGTCTATACATGTGCTGTAAATGCTTGCGAATCGAATCTCATGCCTTGCATTATAAATAAAGGCTTATCTTATCTTATCTTTTTGCTCATACAAGTTGTCAATATCTGCTCATAGTATTGTTTAACCTTGCATTAGGTTCAGAATAAGTGTTGTAAATTTTATAAAGAAGCATAAATGTCCTTATAGTCGAGTTCTACACCTGGAACATATGTTGCTAATTAAGGCAGAAATGGCCCTCATCCCTTGTTTTTTTAGACAAGAATATATGCTTTTTGTCGGTTAAACTAAAACTTTAAAATCACCATTATTGAACAAAAAGGAGTGTGGATCTATATTGTTTTTCCTTTGCCCCTTGACACTTTTTAAACTTGGCAACAAAGGCATGTCATCTTAACAAATGAATTCCTGACAATATTTTTTTCAACCCAAAATATAAATAGTATTACCTTACCTGCATGATCAAACAGATCATTCCTGGTCTTACCCATCCACATACCCCCTCACATTTTTCAAAATTTATAAGACCTTAATCCAGTTCATAAATAAGGATGGATAGTTGTGTTTTCTTAACACTGCTATTATAAAATTATATTCTACTGAATCAAATGCCTTTTAAAAATCCGTACTCATCAATATTCCTGGAATGTCTTTTGTTCTTGTGTATTCTAACAAATTTTGAAAATCAGATTATCCGACAATCTATCTATTTGAATGTGTCCTGTTTGACTGCCACTTATGATATCTGGTAAAATTTGTTTTAGTCTTAAGGAAAGTGTTTTTGATAAAATTATGTAATCTAAGTTAAATAATGATGTAGGTCTCCAATTTTTTTAATTATGTTCTGTCCTACCCTTTATCAATTAGTGTAATCACAGCCTGCTTTTGTGAGGTAGATAACTCTCCTTCTTGAAAAGCTTTATTGAAGATGCTTCAAGGAAAAAAACAGGCAAGTGCCGAGGATATTTATATATACTTACTAATTATTGTACAATGTATCGCTGAAGATATTACAAAATATAGCGGAGTAGTTTCCAACTTTAGGTTCGCGTATTAATTAAGCCAGGAGTCTTCATAGAAGAAAAGCTGTATATTCAATTAATCACTGAGTGATGCTGAAATACGCAGTTATTTTTTGCTATCTTAATTACGCTTAGAAATTGAAATAAAATCGGTGACTTCCTGGCAAAAACTTGTGATCACGTCCACGGTACCAGATTACTGAGATCAGGGGGAACCGCTCTGTCAAGTGCTTCCGAAGAGAATATTTGTTTTTCTCTGTTGGTTTGTGGGTTGAGATGACAAGACCGGTCCTTGCTATGAAATATCGTCATCTCCAAAACCATTTGGACGGATTGATTTCTAAACCAATTTTGATATCACATTAGTGAGCGGGTTTGTGTTTCACTTCCATTAGGGGAAGTTTTGCGTTGTACCACAAGAGGCAGATGTTGAAATGAGCCAAACCATGACCTTTCCGTGATCCGACTATCTGATTCTGGAGCACACAATACGTTATAATTTGGCCAATAAAAGCGCAGCATCACCGCAGGAATTTACCGGCCACACCGGCAACTGTAGAATCACTTATCGGCACACCATATTTTGCTTGACTTGCCCAAAAAAATGGTAAACTTTGAAACTTTCGCCGAATGGCCTTAAAATCAGGCTAGACATGCACAGTACTCATTTGTGGTAGAGCTCATATAAGTGATGCTAATTAATTGTGTATGTTCAAGCTGTACTATTAACTTCATATGTGAAGAACCATGCTGTGGGCCAGTTTGTTCCTTAGTGTGACACACCATGTGGTCAACCCACTGGACAGTCACCCCCAGTATGTGTGTCTGATGGGCCATAATAGTTTTTCTATAAATTACTAAGTATTATACATATTAGCTTCAGATTTAGAACTCTGCTAGATTCCTATAACTTTATTTAATTCTGTTTTCATCCTTGTATCTCATTTAGTGGTGCTGCAATTATGATTTAATTGGATTTTCTGTGTTTGTTGATACTATTTTCTGCATTTATAATCTTTGGGTCATTTCATGTGGATGTAAAGTTTCATTTAATTTCATATGGTAGTTTTGTATAATGTGTCAGTAACATGAGGAAACACAGATTAATTAATTGCTGTAACAGAATGTTAATTTATGTATCTTGGCATGATCCTATCAGTGTTAATGAGCAGCCCATCAGTGTCACCCTGGTAGCATCAGGGTCAAAGTATAATGATGCTGCCAGATGTCTGGACAGCAGCAGATTTGAATTGACCACTGAGCTGGACACATCAACGGACCAGCATGCTGTATACATGTGTTTACTGAATACACCAAAGTCCCTACCACTTGAGGACTTATTATTATTGTTTGTATTTTACTAATTTCCCCTAACACAAGATTCCGAGAGCGCTACAATACATTTAACATGATGACCCTAATACATATTCATACCTATTAGATGAGAAAATTTAAAGAAAAAAGACAGCTATTGGGAGAGGGATGAAACTGAGCTATAGCTATTATTAACATAGGTGTTGGTTTTTTAACTAACCTATTTGAATAATATAGAAAGATGGCTACACTGCAAATAATTGCAACCCCTTACTGCCCCATCGATCCCATAAGGTAGATGGAGATAAATATTACGATAACTATGGTAATAACGTCGCCTATTGTTATAACTGTTATATTAGGAGCTGCAAATGGACTAGTTCCTGTAATAAGTGTAGGAAATATACTTTGCATTGTGTTTTAATGTGCTCCATTGATGTATTATGTTACATAAAAACCAAAGAAAAATACCTTACGTTCCCGATTGCATGTGATGACTTCAAATTACAATGTGAAATAAAACTTTATAATAATGCACAATACAAGTGAAATAGCACCCAGTTATTTGTCGCTCCAGTGTGTACCAAAGTTCACGGAAACTGGTGCTCATAAACTTTTAAAACAGCCACCACTGTTGAAATTAATAAATAATACAATAAGGGTAAAATTTGCAACCTCTAATGTAAATTATATTAATAGGGCACGTTATAACACTACTGGTTTTAAACATCAGTGCAATTGTAGCTCCTTATGTAATAATTATTACAATAGGGAACACTATTATAATGGGGGTCGATACATATGTACACAGCCTGTGCTGTATATGGTCAAACAATATATATTCTTATATATTGGCTATTTTTGTTTATTCCTCTTTTTGAGAGCCTTTTAAGCTTTTCAGAGAAAGAGAAATAACAGATCAGTCTTTCCTTTAGTTGTTTATGTTGACCTAACCAAAGCCAATTGTAAGTATTGTTTTATTTACCTGTTTTATCGAAATAAGCAATGGTTCTTCAAGCGAGATATGCCGAAGATTTTCTTTCTGTGGCACCTTCAACGAATGAACTATATTACGAATTGGTGAAACGAAAACTTAATTGAATTTTCTCCCCAAGCGTAAACATGTTAGACGTAATTAAAATATTTACTTCAGAGACAGAAGCTGCAAAAATGAATGCAGTTGGCTCTAGCGTAAACATTTTTTTTTGGGTAATAATCATAAAATACGGCGTTTTGGATTTTATAACGGAAAGGCTTTGTTTTAATCCTGTTTTCTCCCTTGACGAACATAAAATTGTTAGGTGAACAATAAGCAGTAGATTGGATGTTATTTTAGTACAAGTCAAAACACTTCAGGTTTCTCATATAAGTCAATGCCACTAGCGCGGCATCAAAATAGAGGGATCCAGACGTTTGTTATGCTAGACTGCATAACGGTAAAAATACTTGGTTTATTATAGTTTAGATGTCAGTTTCATCCAACTTTATACTCTGCTCTCCTGGTTTGATGACCTTTTCATTATTGTAAGCTTTTCCCGGTTCCATAGGGAAGCATACTCATACACGCTATGAAGGTTTAAAGGCGTTATTGCCCCCGCCAGGAGGGCATGCGTTCAACCCCGTTCGTGTGTGTTTGTGTGTTGTTATGTTTGTGTGTTTAGTGTGGACCAGCAAATTAACCTGGGAAATGGGTCGAATAAGTGAATGCAAACACGGTTCGGGGACTACCCGACAATAGGGACCCAACATGACGGAGGCTTGCGTTCCTAAGACTGCATATTTCTGGTTCTCTCTGTATTCTGTTTGTCGACCAGTGCCGATTCACTCCTGGATGCAGGAGGCGCACCCTAGCTGGTGGTTAAGACTTTGACTGGGAGACATACCTCAGAAGACAGTCGGAACGGCCGGGCTCATACCCACAACTGTCTTAATAAGTCCTTGCTATAATGAAAACGCCACCTCATATTAATGATATTAGCAATGTTCATTAAGAATCGATTATCAGACAAATGAACGTGTGCTGTCGTGAGCTTTATCAAAAGAAATACTCATGTTTGTTACACTGATTTAGTTGTTTGAAATCTACTTGATGGAAACTAAAAGGGGAACATGTATTCAGTGATGATTTCTACATTAAAAAAAAATGAAAAAGAAATAAATTTTCAAGTTTTATCAGAGTGTGGGTATTTATTGTATCCACCCAAGAGCCATGGATAAATCGAGCCATGAATTTAAGCCCATGAAATAATCTAATTAGCTATACATATGTAACATATATTGTGCCCATATCCCATTTGACATTACCTGATATAAAGACCACCGGGAGTATGTGGTGATGTAAATGGAAAGTGTGAACCGTTGACCATGAAGCCTCTTCACGGCTTCCGTAATTGTCTTATATCAATTCCTGGTGTTGAGGAGATCAGGGTTTTCCGTAGCACCCCTGCTCCTGAATAATCATACAATCTTGAGAACATAGCAAAGTTATAACATTACTTTTATCTGTAATAATATAAAAATATATACGGCTTTCACAATTGTTGAAAAGGAGCCCAAAGTAAACTCGGATATCTGTGTATATTTTTATATATAAACTTATAAAAATCTCTTTGTGCATATAAACAACAATACGACATAAAAATTTGCATACAAAAAGAAAGCAATATGGAATATAAAAACAATAAATAGTTTAAAAATAATTATTGATTAAATTAATACAAGATAATCAGTAATATTGATTTAATTAATATAAGATATCAATTAATTTTAATTGTATGTTGAGCAATAATCTAAGTAATAGCTACGAAAGTGGCTATCATAGGTATGCTTTAAAACATAAAAAAGATGTTGCATCAATATTAAATTGTGATCAACAATGAAAGAATAAAGGTGCTATAATTTCTGAGTGTTCAATTTGAATTGGCTGTATTGAAGATAACAGATAAAATTTTCTTTGCCAAATTGATTCGCAAATTCTGCTATAAACCTGATTGAAGTTTTCACTAATGATTTATGAGGGACCGATGTTCGCATTTTTATTTGTTCATGGGGTAAAACTCAATACAACATTGAACGTTATATAACATTTTTCATCCAATTCCCAACCGTTTCTTAGAGAAAATCTCCCATGAAAATATCTTCAGAACTCCTGGAATATTAGACATAAAAACGTGTCTGGGTAATGGAAAAAAAAAATCTGAACACCACAAGCATATTAAACAGAAAATAAAAAAAAAAAAAAACGAGAGGAATCTCTAAGGTGCAGATTTCTTAGGATTTGAGAAGTCTGATTATAATCCGTCTCGGTAGGGAGTATCGGCATGTCCAATTTTATTTCTTGTCGGGTTTTTTTTTATTTTTTTTTTTTTTTTTTTGGTTTTCGCTTTTTCGGCCGTTTGATTTTTTTTTTCATTT
The DNA here is from genome assembly GCA_026874595.1 of Sipunculus nudus. Classification (NCBI taxonomy): domain Eukaryota; kingdom Metazoa; phylum Annelida; class Sipuncula; order Golfingiida; family Sipunculidae; genus Sipunculus; species Sipunculus nudus. The sequence continues at coordinate 35,815,972 of CM049318.1, forward strand.
CACTCGATGTAACTGCGTTGAACGCCTGCTAAAGCCAAAGTTGTTTTTGGCGGAGTAGGAGAAGACTGTGTGATCAAACCTTGAAGGAATTTGGAAACATTAATGTAAAAGAACACACATATCAGAGGGATAAATCTGGTCAACCAGATACATAAGGCCAAAGAAGGCATAGCTCTAAGGCACCGAACGCGTCATTTTCAACCCTCCGCATCTTCTAAAATTTCTATTTCAATCACCCGCCCATAGTGAATTTTGAAAAAAAAGGTGCCTGAGAACCATACTTTTTTGCCCAATGCAGCTAATAAAACAAGGGACCCATGGGTCACGGCGCTCAGCTGATCCTGATTGGACTATAAATGTATCACCATTGTGATACTATATTGAGTAGATAAAGCTTAGAATAAATATCATGGTCATGTTGGGTTTTATAAAGGAATATAATGTAACATGTGAGTAAATGATATATGAAATAACCTGACTGATGGATTTATATGGAGTAAAATATAGTGGTTTATTTTTTATTTATTTGGGAGGGGTAAAAAAAGCAATTTATTTGAGCAAATATGAATGCAATGACAGTATGCTAAGCAGTGGTATAATGATGATAAGGCTATTTGTTGAAGGATCTATAGTGTATGGAAAACTGCAAGAGTTCAATTTGACAGATAAAAGGTTATGATTAACTATACTGATGAGGGGATTTATGAATTTGTGACTGTATGACATAATATCTTGACAAGATCGGTCTTGACAAGGTGCATTATTTTGATGCCCCTCACGTCTACATATTACACAATATTGACATAATTTCTGGCATGTACATAGGTACCTATTGACAAATGGTCAACAGTACTGAACCACCTGGAAGGTTAAAATCTTAAAAATATGATGAAGAGGTAATCTGGGCCATGGCTGGTTTATATGATTGAAGAAAATGTTGCAAATAATATTTGAGACCTGACCACGCCTTTCCATTGGTTACCTTTTTGATAAGCTGTTGACAGTTCAACAGTTTACTCATTTGTCTGATGAGATCCAATTTATTTGGTAAACCTTTTTTTTATCAATTTTATGATATGTATACAGTTGCCATAACGTCCTCATTCCACAGGTGCAATGACTGGATGGGGGGGGGGGGGTGGGGGGTGGGGGAGGGGTGTTGTGTTATGATCATAGTTACAATGCCTCTGTCTCTCTGTAGATATTTTCTTTAATTATTAAATTTTATGCTATAGCCATAGAACTATTGTTCACAGTGCCAAGGAGCAAAGCCTCAGTGGGATGAAGAAGGGGAAGGTGAGAGTTACAACACCCTTGCATATACATACAGGATATGAAATTTAATTCAACAGTGCTTATAAAAAAAAGTTTATTCATGAACATTAAATATTTAAAACAGACAGAAAGATGGAGAAACAAAGCAAATAATTTTTTTCCCCATTCTACTGAGCCAAGAAAAATTAACAATATTTGCATTTATTCCTTTTTTTCATTACATAATTTTAATCCAAGTTTCCGAATGTTACTATAAATTGACAGTATAACATACATGTGATTGTGAATATTTCAGTTGATTCACATTTCTAAATTGCATCAACATTTATAGCTAATGTATCTAGTTTATAGTACCTGTCAACAGAATGGGATGGAGGGAGGAAGGGAGGCAATTAGGGAGAGAGAGAGAGAGAGAGAGAGAGAGAGAGAGAGAGAGAGAGAGAGAGAGAGATGGAGAAAGAAAGAGAAAAGCAGAGCAGAGAGATAGAGAGAAAGAGAGACCTAGACTGCCAGAGAGAGAGAGAAAGAGAGGCTCTCTGGTAATTACTGCCTGACCCAGCCTGACCCAGACACTCACAGTGGCAGTAGGTCAGACCTGAAGGTGTTATGTAACTGCCCAGTACACTGCATTTATACTGATCTGATGCAAACAATGAAGACATGGTATCTGGAAACTTGAATAAAATCTAGTTTTTGATCAATTGGTTTCAAATTTCAGATTTTAACAGATGAAATGTTAATGTGTACATGCTGTGAAAATTATATCCACAGCACTAACAGGAAAAATTTGAATATTTATATTTTTTCAAATGGTATCAGGAAAAAAAGAAAAGTATATTCAGCTATAAAACTAATACATGTGTTAAAATAAATCCAAGGATCAAAACACCCAATATATCATACCAGGAGCAAACTGGAGTTGGAAAGTTTAATTTTATGAACTGAAATAAAGGACCAGCAATATAAATTTTGATTATTTAGCCAGTCTCATGTAACAACTGATACAACCATGAGTTATAAGTCAAACAAATTAAAATCTTTAATGAACACTTGTCTGAGTAATATTTTAAATTTTTGACATATTTATTTATTTTTTTAATTTTGAAATAAATATAAACCAACAAGCTAAAGACCTGGAAAAGACCTGGGAATTTAGATTAATTTAATATAATCAACTGCATCCTTGTCTATCATTATCTTGCTTCATATAATCCCTAATAGTAAACAACAATTTATTTTAATTATTTATTTTTCATTTTTATGGTTGAAATGAAAAATACCCAATGGTGACTGCATGGTGTCATTTGAAATACAATTTTGGCCATCCATGGAAGATCCATAAATGATAAGTAATTGCAAGGTAATCCCCTGTAACTCATTAACTATAAATTCCTTTTCCATTTATTTTTTTAAGTTCTTATCATAAACCAAATATTAAAAAAAAGTTTATTGTTATGTTTATGGCCTTAACAAATACTAGTGGAGGGGGTTGGACAGTTAGATCCAGTTGAAGCCTCCCAAGAGCTGGCTGGCTGCAGAGTGCCTCGCTTCAAGCATGCATAATTGGCCTGGAAGGTCAATGTGGGGACATAAAAGAGGGGCTTCAGTACAGCCAAGGTGTGATATGGTCTCATAAAAACTTTCAGAAAAGCTAGTTTTTGACCAATTCCTTTTATAACTTCAGAATTTAGAAGCTTAAATCCTCACGTGTGCAAGATATGAAAATTAAATCAACAGTGCTTACAGGGAAAAAACATGCCATGGCCAAAGTTGGGCAAAATTTAAGGTACTGATTTTATATTTATGCTAATAACTTATAAAATTTGAAAAATTCAGAACTAATTTTGTGAATACAATTGAATCTTGATTAAATAATGCTATTTCCCTGGCAAAAAATGTCTACCTTTAGCAATTTTCATGTTAAGAGAGTAAATATATTTCTTGATTTTTTACAAAGTGCATTATGTTTGGGCCTAGAACTTAAAACAATTACACAATACTAACATCATTTCTGGCATATGCATAGCGAATGTATAAAAAAATATGTATATGATATATTATCAAAGTCAGATCAGTGGTTTTGATATTAGGCAATCTTAAAGTGTAACCATGGGGTTTTAATGGAAAAATGAAGTTTTTTCTTAATATCTCGAAGGAATGCAGTCCTAGTGACCAAACTTTTAGTATGGTAGAGGATTTGGGGGACATCTAACTGTATGCAAAATTTAAGGAACTAAGAGCTGAAGCTGGGGAGCTGAGCTCTAGTAAACTGCATAACACTAGCTCAATGTAAACAATATGTGACATGGTGCTTGAAAACTTGAATAAAATCTACAGTTTTTGATCAACTGGTTTCAATTTTTTTGTTTTAACAGTTGAAATGGTAACAAAATCATGCTTTGAAAATTAAATCCATAGCAGTTACAGGAAAAAAATGTGCCATGGTCAAACTTGGGCAAAATTTAAGGTACCAATTTTATATTTTTGCCAATATTAAAAAAAATTTAACAGATTTTGATCTAATTTTTGGTATACAATTAAATTTTGATTATTTAAAGTAGTATTACTGAAAAAAAAATTCCTACCTTTAACACTTTTGGTCTTAAGTGACAAAATATCTTTCCTCATTTTTTTACAAAGTTCATTATGTTTGGGCCCATAACTTTTTTAAATTAAATATTACTGACTTAATTTCTGGCATGTACATAGGAACTATATAGAGGAATATTTATGGTAAAAATGAAGAAAACCAGATGAGTGGTTTTGATATAAGGCAGTCCTGAAGTGTGAAAATAGAGTTCTAATAAAAAAAATTGAGGTTTTTCCTTAATATCTCGAAGGAACGAAGTCATATTGACCCAATTTTTGGCATGGTAGGAGATTTTGGGGACATCTAACTGTATGCCGAATTTCAGATTCGTAGGTCCAATGGTGTCGAAACGTGCCGGTCTTACGGACGGACATCCAGACGGACAGACAGACGGACGGACGGACGGACAGACAGACGGACGGACGACGGACAATGGACCACGACTATAGCTCAGATGACTTATAGTCAGCTGAGCTAAAAATCGTCCTACATTGAGTGACATCACTGGTTATTTTTTTCCGGAACTCTGCTACTTTGCTTCTGTTCAAGTACAGCCTTCTAATACACGGTACATGTACTGCCGAAGTGTATCAGTCTTCATTGAAAAAATCAAGTACAATTCAAAACTGATCAAGTACATGATTTGTTTTGGTTGTTTAACTTTTTCCGGACTTCTAGTATATGGTTTAGAATTGAAATTCTTGATTGGGTTAAGATATGGATGACTTTTTACATGATTATTGCTATTTCAAGATATGGTACCAAATACACTGCAAAAGAAGGCGTCAAGCTGTTCAGAAAAGTTTCAAGCTATTCAGAAAAGTTTATCTATAGTATCATGATAGTCAGATAAACTCAGATATGTGCTCACGAGATATTAATTTTAATAACATTTATTAAGTTAGTTTAAAGAGTACATATACTCGGTGCAAACTCCTTGTGCTTGAACATGTATGCAGGTACACGAAATTATTCCTGAATTTGTTAAATTCTTAAAATTTGCTTTTGTACACAAGTACAGGACACCTGTATATATATATATATATATATATATATATATATATATATATATATATAGAGAGAGAGAGAGAGAGAGAGTTAAGGGACAATTCACAAATTAGTTTTCAGAATAATCAAGAATTATTTATCGATATAAAATGCAAGCGAAAGGAGCTCACAATTTTTTTTTTTATTTTCCACTCCTTAATCCACCAAATTCGCCGACTGTCGCATAGTTGGTGTCATTATGCGAAATCGAAGGCCTCAGTACATAATAGGGATTGTCCTGTAGCCACTTTGTAAAATGATGTATAATAAAGCATGCCGGCAGTTTTTTTTTTTACTCCTTAACATTATCCATATTTGAACGTTCGACGAACGATAACCCTCAGCTTCCGCCAGAAAACTTACTGTTCTCTTGTGTTGGCGAGAAATCAAGGGTATACTGTATTTATTACAATTTCTCTTGAAAAAAAAGGTCACCATGACCTATATTTTGTGACATATTGGAAAAGATGTGATATAAGCACCCAGACAGTCAATAGGCTATTCTCACAGACAATATATAAAATTAATAAAAGAAATGCGCACCGAGTCAAATTAAGCTGAGCGTCATGGCCCATGGGCCTATTTTTTATCTTTGTTTTCAGGAAAATCTTTTAAGCAGTAAACTAACATTAATTGACATATATGATAAATATATAAAGTTTAATATAGTACACGTTAATTATTCATACCATTCATTACTAACTTCATATCAGGAACCTTATATAGGTAGTGCAAGCTATCTTCTTTGATATATATTGAAATGTAACTTGCACATATAATTAAGAAAAGAAGAATACTCTCGAAACCTTTCTAAACATTTTGACGAAATTTATTACTCAGAACTATTAGTAAAACGTACCTAACTTGTAACATTTGAAAGAAAAGCTTACAAAAAGAATGTACATGTTTTTTTATCAATCGATAGCTGTCTGAATGTTTTCGGAAATGGCCAGAAGCCTCTGTATTACTTTCTCCCCTGGGGATAAATTGAACTACTTATTTTGAGAAAAAAAATGGAATTTTCATTCTCGAGAGACGAATCAAGGAAACACTTCCGTAAACACAGGTTATAGACTGCAAAGCAGACATGTGTATAATTTGTCAACCATAGTAAACATAATGACGACGTTACTCAGGAATGTTTTGCCTGGTAGATAAAAAAAAAACACGTAAATTAGGGCAGTATAGCCGTTGATTTATAATCCCAAATAACAGTGGTTCTATAAAACAACAAACTCGCCCGTAAATAACCTGGTTGGAGAAGGAGAGATATATGAATCCTGATAGTATTTTCTGTTTGCCTTTCAAAAGATGATGAACGGTATGTATCAAGATTTTTTTCATACTGTTTGAACTGTCACGTTATTTTATCTATTTAAAGGTAAGATTCATCGGTTTAATTTACCTTTATTCAGATGTCTAGGTATCTGCAGATCTAGCAGTGGTAAAATGAACGTTTCCCATCATTATTTGTTATTTTTGTTCACACTTGATTTGTCTTGGGATAAACGTCTTAGGTCACCACTTCCCATCTCCCTTACTCTCATATTCATTATTTTCTTATCAATGTTTTGTTGCCCTTTTAGAGTTTGTCGTTACTTTGGGAATTAAAGCGCCACAGGAATTTTGTTACGCCACTTTAATTTATGGGAGCTATATCGAATGGATTACCACGTGTATTATATTATAATCAGAAAATGAGTTAAGGAAACATTTAATTTAAGGCGCCTTGATTAAACATGTTTGGCATTAATTCTAGAAGCATGTTGCAACTAATTAATGTTAAACTAAATCAGTCGCCCAGATACTGAAATGTGATTTCATTAAAAAATAAGCATTCATAACGGCGAGCAATTCTTACAATGTGAATATATAAACTTATTTATTTTACATGGATTGTACAAGGCACTCTCCATCACTCCTATAATGGCGTTTGGTAGTCTGTTTGGGTGGAGGAACCCGGAAAAACCACCGACCTTGGACGGGCAACAACAACCCGCTCTCATAGCCACGCCGGGGATCGGATCCGGGTCGCAAGCGGAGAGAGCCGAGAATGTAACCCCTCGACTGTCAAGGCCCCTGTAAGTTTCAATTCCCCTGCGATAGTAGCTGCAAAATAGAGATCTTCTTATAATGATTATTATTTAAAAATAACGTTTTGATTGTGTCTTGATATTGGTTTCGGTAGGGCTGATCGGTCCTTCTTCAGTATCAGGCTCCAGCATCACTGGAATTAATAATAAACCTTGAAATAAGCATTCTCAGGAATTCAGGATAGTCCCATATTCCGAGGTTCATTAGAGAATAAGTTCCCACAACAAGTGTTTGCTTTCACTAATTCGGGCCATAAACCCTATGTTCAATCGTGCATACGTGACTGCACATTTGTGAATATTCCTTGAAGTCCTTTCTGTGTCCCGATCATTAGTCGGACTCCCATTAAATAAAATCTTCATTGGCCCATTCCCGAGGTAACCCTGAAAATTTCATGGGATCTCGTTCATGATTCCATGAGTTATGTTGTGAACGAACACACACACACACACGCCGGCTTCTGTAGCTCAGGGGCAGAGCATAAGACTCAAAGCAGGGTGATCGTGAGTTTGAATCTCAGCCGATGCGGTGAGATTTTCACTGTTGGCCCCCACCCTGGGTAAGCGCTCTGCAGGCTCACTTGGGAGGACTTGCCTAAAGGCCGTGTTTCACTCACAAACGAATGCGCCTTTCGGGGGTTCCTCGGTGTTATGACCCATCAATTGGGTAGATTGCCCACCCAGGGCCGGCAGGTGCTGTGGTCACCTGGCCTTTTTGACGCCAGAATATAACATGAGAGTTGCGTGTGATACTGTCCAGTAACATAGTCCGAAACCGGAATGAAATTTTACAGATGTACATATATGTAGTTAAGTTAGCATTTAAAAAATTTAGGCGGTTACCTCCACCAAAATAAATATGAAAAAAAAGCTTGTTTCCTGCGCGTATTTCAAACAGTTTCACTCAGCGTTATGCAGCAAGGCCACGTTATTAGGGCCCCGCTTGATAAGCGGGTGCCCTATAGTAATCACTCAGTCTGTCCGTCTGTCCGTCCGTCTGTCAACAATTTTGTTTCCGGATGATAACTCCAGTTTAGATGGATATATTGATTTCAAACGTGTCATATATATGGCTCAACGCTTATGTAAAAACCCCATTGATTTTTGGGTCATGAGGTCAAAGGTCAAGATCACAGAAACAACAACTTTAAAAGGAATGTGGATACATATTAAGCCGAACTTTTTATCCCAGAAAATCCATCTTACAAATATAGCTCACATGCAAATAAGGGAAGATGCTTATCAATTTTTGGTCACAAGGTCAAAGTTCAAGGTCACAGGAGCTATTTGTCCACCAATTCAAGTCCGGATGATAACTGAGGGACTCGCAACATGAAGGGGCGTACAATCTTTAGAATGCAAATTTCTAATATATATATATATATATATATATATATATATATATATATATCATGTGTGAGGAATCAAACGATTGTAAGCATCGTGTTGAATAATTAGTTTCGTACCGTTCTATGGGACTCTTTAGAACGTTATAACGTTTACACGATAGTCAACTCGATGCTTACAATCGTTTGATTCCTTACACATGATATATATATATATATATATATATATATATATATATATATATATATATATATATATAGCTCACATGCCAATAAGGGAAGATGCTTATCAATTTTGGGTCACAAGGTAAAAGTTCAAGGTCACAGGAGCTATTTGTCCACCAATTCAAGTCCGGATGATAACTGAGGGACTCGCAACAACATGAAGGGGCGTACAATCTTTAGAATACAAATTTCTAATATATATATATATATATATATATATATATATATATATATATCATGTGTGAGGAATCAAACGATTGTAAGCATCGTGTTGAATAATTAGTTTCGTACCGTTCTATGGGACTCTTTAGAACGTTATAACGTTTACACGATAGTCAACTCGATGCTTACAAACGTTTGATTCCTTACACATGATATATATATATATATATATATATATATATATATATATATATATATATATATATATAGCTCACATGCCAATAAGGGAAGATGCTTATCAATTTTGGGTCACAAGGTCAAAGTTCAAGGTCACAGGAGCTATTTGTCCACCAATTCAAGTCCGGATGATAACTGAGGGACTCGCAACAACATGAAGGGGCGTACAATCTTTAGAATGCAAATTTCTAATATATATATATATATATATATATATATATATATATATAGATATATATATATATATATATATTTATATATCATGTGTGAGGAATCAAACGATTGTAAGCATCGTGTTGAATAATTAGTTTCAGAACGTTATAGTTTACACGATAGTCAACACGATGCTTACAATCGTTTGATTCCTTACACATGATATATATATATATATATATATATATATATATATATATATTATATTTATATATATATATATATATTTATATATATATATATATGTATATATATATATATATATTCTATTAGCTTGACTTAAATTATTGGACTCCTTGCTTTTGTTTGTCCACGCATCCTAGGGACGCCTTTGGTATATATGTTTATATATTTTACAGTATAGGTCACACCAAACTATTGTTCTGCGTTGTGTGGGACCAAAAAAATACGGAGCGAGCGGTCACATTATGCCAGCTTGCTTGAAAATTTACACCAATAAGTTTGCTTCAATTCTTGAAAAGGTGCATGTGAACCAAACTTTTAGGCAATTTTTATCACGCATTTTCACCTGAAGGGTCAAAGCAAGAGTATACAAACAAGTCACAGCCTATTCAACCAAAAATTGGATAATGAATTGATTCTGAACATGGATCGCCGACTGAAGTCGAGCAAACTACAACTCTGCATTCGAAGGATACAGGCCTGCGCCATGTGTGGGGGGGGGGGGGGGGGGGTCCCTACAGTTGGAATACCCATGTTTTCATTCATGTACTCGGCCCAAATTCCCAGGAACATTCTTGGATAAGTGACTGTAAATTTGTGAAATTTCCATGATGACATTCCTGACTCTGTATTATGTACAGCATCCACAACAAATATAATCGAATCTTCATTGGCCCAAAAATGAAATAAAATCCGTTCATTTTTGTGTAATTTATGTTGTGAACAAACACAGGTATTTCTATACCCCATAAAAAAATAAATATATGCCTCAACATCAACAGTGATAATACGGTCCGCTGACGACCTTGGATCTCAAGGGGGTGGCTATCAGAGTGGGTTGTAGCTGCCCGTCCAAGGCCGATCGTTTTTCTCTGTGTTCTAAGGTTTCCTCCGCCTGTAGATACCACCCAACGCAACAACCTGAGCCACGTAGAATGCATCGGTAAGGTATAATATTCGTGCAAACCATGTGAAATAGATAACGTTTATAGTTGCTTAATTGCGATTCGGACTGCATTGGACAAATCAACAATGTTATTAAATCCTTGTTTCACAGATTCGTAGCAAGTTATATATATTGAAGAAGAACCACACTTTTATTTTTGTTTGAATTGTAACTGTAGTTCACCCGTAATTGTCCGTAAGACGACCCTGACGGTGAATTCTCAATTAACAATGTATGCATTACATTTGTCGAAGCTAAAAAGGCAATTATTACAATACAGTTCTCTTTCAAGGCAAACAGTGGTCAGATTCAGAACGCCTAAAAGGGATCAATATACCAAATAATGTTTCTGGGTATGTTTTTTACTCCGTTAACACAGTCAATTGATTTCTCTTTATGTATGAAATGAAGAGACCATTCAGACTGTTTTCAGTTATTTAATCTCCCGGCGCCCCTATATACCGTTGAGAGTAGAAATAGTACCATAAATACACATTGTGCGACCGGAAACAGAATTTTCGTTTGGCGTATCTCACCCTGTGCACACAATTCATGGTTGTCTCGGTGGAGAAATATGTTAACGATTGTTTCTTAATGAAGGGTTGCAGGTGGGTTGATCTTCCAACATTATACCGCGCCATTCTCGAGGGAATGCAAATTAGATAAATTTAAAAGTTATTATCATACAGAATTATATAAAATATACTCGATTATACAGTTGTAACAATATAAATATTGTAAGGATACAATTATTAAGATGGAGGTCACCCCATTGTTTACTTGATGCAAATACAACCATAATGTTAATGCGGCTAATCCCAGGGTTTACAGTACAGACATACCAAAGGTTATTCAAAATATCTTTAGGAATTCAGCAAAATTGATTTATTTTCCCTCCAAGATCGAAAATCACAAATGAGAGCCACAGATAAGCAGTGGTAGCTGCATTGCAGACTGCGGTGTCGGTGAAACTGGCTTTAATCATTTTTTGACATTTTATCGCCAACATATCATGCTACGCCTGATAAGACGCCACAGACGTTAGGTATGTTTGTCAGTTTTTAATGGCAAATATAATTTGTGGACAGTATTCCGCATCAACTCAATATATTGGCAAATATATTTACTTGTTTCTGGAAACATTGCCCTCCGGTATATCTGCTTCCTACAATTTTCGTATCTGTCTGGTTTGCCGTGACCACCGCCGGGAAACGTCGATGGTCGTTCAACATGCAGCTGAGGCTTAGTAACATGTTCATTCATTCATAACCAAACATTGTCCTACTGAAACAATCACGCCGATTCCTTTAAGCGACAAGTAACTCAGTTAAACGCCTTGAAATACACAGTATTCGATTATATGTGTTGGGATGTCAGACTTGATCATGTATTGAATTACGGAGAAGTTCAATTTTGTCAGCCAGCATCAAAATCAACCAAAAAAAAGTTGTATTCTGTATACATATGTTGCGGTTTTTTTTATTGTAATTGATTTTTTATGTTGTTGTTTTAGTTTTTCTCAAGCCAAACTGAGCTGAATAAAATCGGCTCACTTCGGCTGAATGAAATATCGGCGGCGCTGCCTGATAATCTCGGCTCGGCTTGATCTTCACTCGGCTGGCGGCGGCTCAAAATGGAGAGCAATAGCTTAGTATTACGAAAGTCAAATATATGCAGATCACAAGAAATCAACCTTTCACCTAATTAATATTCATTTTTAATCACATTCATATACTTAAAAAAAAATTACTAAGTGTAAACTCTCTGTGCTTGCACATGTATGCAAGTACACTTAGTTATTTCTGAATTTGTTTAATTCTTAAAATTTTCCTTTGTACTCGAAAACAGGACCCCTGTTAATAAATATATATGAGGGACAGTTCACAAATTAGTTACATATATAATCAAGAAATATATATTGATATAATAATGCGAAAGGAGCTCACAGAATAATTTTGATTTTCCACTCCGAATCCGCCAGATTCGCCAACTGTCGCATAGTTATTGTCATCATGCGAATTTGTAGACCTTTATACAAAATAAGCAATGTCCTGTGGCCACTTTTAAATTGGCGTATAATAATCAAAGCATGCTGACAGTTTTTTTCTCGGTATCCTTCTCTATATTTGAAACGTTCGACTAACGATCACCCTCAACTTCCGCCAGAAAATATACTGTACTCTTAATGTAGGCAGAAATTTAGAGTATTATGTATTTATCAAAATGTTCACCAACCAAGATAATAGTCACAATTAAATACAAGTTAAACAGGCCCTGACATGAGACGGCCATAACATTATTTTGTGTAAAATAATCAGTTTAAATGCAGTCAAATCGTCAGTCATTGCTCTAAAATATAAATCTGACATTGTTATGTTTAACCTTTAATGAAATGCGTCTCTAGTGTAATGTTATTGCTAATAATGAATGAATATATATGGGGAAAACGTCTACAAGTGAAAATGGTATTTTATCTCCGTGGACAGGTGAAAAATGCACGTACCACAGTTTAATCAGACCGGTTCCTCGAAGCACGGAGATCGTAATTCTTATTTGATCCAAGTAGCGATAAGTTTTTTTTACGGAAGGCTTATTTGGAAGGCCTACCCACCGGCCGTGTATAATACACAATGGAGCGTGGCTTTGGGAATTCCTCAGTGTTATGTGTGTTCTACCGCCCCAACAAGCAGTCCAACAGTGAAATACAAGTCTGCAAACGTCTATATCCAGGTGACGTTGGCATTCAAATAAACGAGGCAGTTACTTATAATAAAAAGGAAAACTAGATGAGAGGCATTCTAATTCACTTAGATTTTTCCTTTTTTTCCCGGAAATATTTATTAAGCAGTAACCGTACATTAATTGGCAGATATGATAAATTTATAACGTTCCATATAATACATGATAATTATATATACCATTAATTACTAACCTCATATCAGGAACCTTATATTTCTACTTTGAAATATGGAAATATAACTTTCACTTATATATAACTAATAAAAGAAGAAATGCTCGGAACCTATGTTTTCTAAACATTTTGACAATAGAAATTACTCATTTACTATTAGTAAAACATACCTAACTTGTAACATTCGTAAGAAATGCTAACAAAAATAATGTAAATGTCTTTTTGCCAATCGACAACTGCCTGAATGGTCCCGGAGCTGACCAGCAGCCTCTCCATTACTTGCTCCCCTGGGGTTAAATTGAATTATTTATTCTGTGAAAAATGGGAATTTTTATTCTCGAGAGACGAGTCAAGGACAGACTCCTGAAAACACAGGTTACAGACTTCCGACCAGACATGTGTATAATTTGTCATCCACAGTAAACAAAATGACTACGTTACTCAGGAATGTTTTGCCAGCTCATTTGCCATTATGGTGTCAGTACGCACCCTGGTAGATACAAAACAAATGGAAGTGATAGCAGTTTAGCTGTTGATGTATAATCTCAAATAATTGTGGGTCTATAAAACAACCAACCGCGCCCGTAAAATAGAAAGTTGTAGAGTCAGAAATATGAATCCTGATAATATTTTCTGTTTGTTTTTCTTAAGATGAACGGTGCGAATCATAGGACTTTAATATATTGGCTGAACTGTTACATTATTACATATATTTAACGACAAACATGGTTTGGTTTAATTTATTATCGTTAAGATGTCCAGGAAACTTCAACAAAGTTTGCAGTGATAAAATGCCATTGTTCATAAATAATTGCCCGGTTGTTTTATTTGTCAAATGAATAAACGTCTTTGTTAACCATTTCCCATTTTCTTTACTTTCATTTTCCACTCAAACATTATTCCGGACATTCAAACATTTCATAGAGACAAAATGATCTTGATTGTTAAACTTGTTTTGACTTTCTTCCTGCGGGTCAACTATTGTCAGTCACATGTACGTCACCGCCGACTCAGCGACTCAACTTGAGCCAAAAATCATATATATATATTGTGCGTTTACGATTCCGGTAGCAGTTTAAGGGGTTAACTCGGAGATACGAAACATATGCACCAGATGGCAGATGTTTTGTGCCAACTCCGTAGCGGATTATCAGAGACAAATTTTATATTTGGTTCATTACCACAGTTAAGAAGACGATTCATTCGCATTTTTCTTCCTGCACTTTCTTCTTTGTTGGTTCATTGTAAAGGCTGATTCACCGACCATATTTCTTTTCTGTTTTATCGAACTGTTTTTTTCATGAGTGAGAGCATCGAAACATGTTCTGCGACTTTTAGGAAACATGGAAATTAGTGTAAATGGCTTGATCTGAACTCTTTCACAGCCATATTAACTAATAACAGACATGCGACATTGACTTTCAATTATGCTTTTATTTGCTCATTTTCCATTTGCAATGCGAGTTACACTCCGTAATTATAAGTTCAGTCGTTCGGAGACCATTTTATAACATACCAACATTTTTCCCCAATATCTGCGTCGATATACATGAACCAGAAGGCTCTGAGAAATATAATTCGAGTGTTTTGTCGTTGTGTTCATTTTCGATTTGTTATACCTTGCTGAATTGTGAGGAATACATGCCTAAGATAAAAGGTAGCTTTCTGAAAATGATAAAACACATTTATTTTTAAAACACGAATCGTTGTATTGGACCCTTATCTAATTCTGACATCGATCATTATATGATTTCTATGTTGCTATGAGCGGGTTGTATCAAATATGTAAGTAATGCTTGATCCGATGTATCTATATATTATAGTTTTGCATATAAATATGTATGTGTATAATATCATATCGTTTATAAACACAATCTTGTTGTAAACCAATATTTTATTCATATAGAGGTAAAAAATAAAATACAATTTAATACAGGTTTCATTAACATTTTACTGCTCTTCTTATCATAACATCCTTGCTAAAAGTACTTTGAGTTTGTCATAACTTTAAAAGAAATTACAGCGCCTTAGTAACTTGAGACACCGCTGACATTTATGGGATCTTTATTGAATGAATAATGGCGCTTATTCTATTATAATCCGAAAATGAATTAAGGAAATATTTAATCAAGGCGTCTTTAATCAAAATGTTTTGGATTGATTTTAGTAGCATGTTATCACTAATTAATATTTAAAATCAGTCGCCAAGATATGGAAATGTGATTTCAGTAACATTTGCTATTCAATGACGGTAGATAAATCTGACGATGTTCATCAGTACTGCTATGTTTAAGCTAGTTATTACAGATACCAATAATACTAATGATGAATTGTCCATTAATTTTCAATTTTCCTCCGGAATTATCAGAAAATGGAGGTCTTCCTCATTATTAATGTTTAATAATATCGTTTTGACTGTCTCTTGATATGGTTTTCGGCAGAGTTGTTGGATTGCTTCCTCAAATTCAGGCTCCGAGGTTACTGAAAATATTATCATAACTAGAAATACGCATTCTCAGGAATGCAGGGCCCAATCACCTATTAAGCATGATGAATCAACACGAAAAATAGCTTTTCTCCTTTAAATAAATCTGTACCTGCCAAAATATTGCCTTTAAACCGTTTGCCTACTCATATAAACGAGTGTTAACAGTAGACCGGGCGCAACATAAACACAGAACGTGGGGCCGTAAGCATCGCGAAGCCGACAGGTGTCAATCAATAGATCCCCTGACTAACTTGGCTAAAAATGTAATACATGTTCCTGCTGACTGAAACACCGCGTATTGCGGCTTATAATCGGACCTCCGGACACACGGCCTTGTGGACTGTGTTTACCAACACACAGAGCCATAACAAAGTGATAAACAGCCATATGCGAGGTACTGGGACTGTGTGGTGTGATGGTTTTGCTGGGAAACGTTTGTATAAAGCAAAACTGAACCAATTGTTTGAAAGAATAGGCATGATATTGCTCTCTTATTCTAAGTTTCATTGGTGCATAACTTCCTCAAACAAGCATTTGCATTCACTTATTCGCCTCATATTCCGATGTTCAATCGAACATATGTGTTTGCAGATTTATAAATATTCCTTGAAGTCCTTATTGGGTCCGAATCATGGGCCGAACCCACACCAAATCTAATTTATTCTTTATTCTCCTGTTAATGAGGTGCACTATAAATTTCATGATTGCATGAGTTATGTTGTGAACAAACACACAAACTAATTCACACACTATGAACGCATACCCTCCCGATGGTGGCAATGAAATGTCGGCGATAAAGATTTGTTTTCTAATGCGTATTGGTGAAGTTTTTCAAACACTTTCACTCAGCGTTTTGTATGCATGCAAGGTCAGGTTATTGTAAGGGCAAAGAAGCAGTTAATATGAATCACTTGGACGTGTTTCATATTTGCTCACGATTCCTGCGAAGTGTTAAAAGCCTCTTTGCAGACAAACATTGCTGAAACATTTGTTGCATAAATCTTCCTGCCTTTCACGATGAATAAGTATATATATATATATATATATATATATATATATATATATATATATATATATATATATATATACAGGGACTCGAACCAAATTTTTTACGGAGCGAGCGGTCAGATTATGCCAACTTGTAGGAGAAATAAAAAAAAACAACTTGCTTCAGCTCCTAACCTGGAACATGTAAACCAAACAAATTATAGAAAATTTTCTGTTATACCTTTCTACCTGAAGGATCACAGCAAAAGCATACATAAAGACCAGTCGTAACCCATTCCATCAAGGAATGTATAATGCATGGAGTCTGAACATGGATAGTAGGCTGAAGTAGAGCGAACACCTATCTTAATGTGAGATACCGTGTTTGCATTCACTAATTCGGCCTATATTCCCACGTGCATTCGTGTATAAGTGATTGTACATTTGTGATAAATTCCCGATGAATCCGGATCAGTGCCGGATCCTAACCAAAATGTAACAGAATTTTTCATTGGCCTGAAAAGTGAAAGAGATTATGTTCATGATTTGGTGAGTTTTGTTGTGAACAAATAAAGGCATTTTTATGCTCTTTTTTAAATGTATATATACGCCTAAAAAGTCATGGGGTAAAAAACGGTCCACTGGCGACCCTGGTTCGATCCCCGGAGTGGGTTGTAGTAGCCTGTCCAAGGCCAGTGTTTTTCTTCGGGTTCTCAGGTTCTCTTAGATATTTTACGCTCCCGAGGCAGCGGAAATCTTGCGCTTCTAAAGAAACAACTGATTTTCACGCTGCCAGCTTTGACCGTTTATGATATATTTAGACACCAGATGGCGGTTCGTTGTCCGCTGAAAAAAACGTGCGTATGATGTGACAAGCAGCCAACCAGATGCCAATAAACAAACACTCGACAGGCATCCTTGCTCCGCCCATAGCTGCGCTTCAAGCGCCGCTTGATGAGTTTACGGTCGAATTTTAATTGCTCCCTCTGCATTCTCGCATCATCGACCGATTCGATTATGACATTATGACTGTGTTAGCGTAGCCATGTATCTGTTGTCTGAAGAACTGAAACCAGCCAGCGAGGTGTGCACGCAGCCTATGATGTTACGTATCGTTTGAATAACAGCTCACCGGCCGGCATCCTATGTGCCCAAGGCCCTATGCAAACCACGTCTGCGGCAATTCTCTCTTAGCCTGTGGCCTGTTCAACGGTTACCGGGGCGATGAGCTGTCAATCAAAACGAAATGAACATGATTGGCTCCGTGTATTCCTCGCTTGGCAGTGTCTTCCAGCATAAGGTCTCACCTGATTGGACAAAAATACAGTGCTCCACTCTGGTGTAGCAATTCAGGATACGAGGTCATAACAAACAGCGCTTACGATATAGGTACTAGGCCTATAGTTAAAGCACTGTGTAAAGAGCGTAAGATATTTCAGAAGGCCACGACCTGACCCATGGGGAGTGCCTCGGTTATTTATAATAACTATTTGTTCAATCTATGTAAAATAAAGTTTATAGTAACTGAAGTGCAATTCAGACTCATTTATGATATTCTTAATAATATTAAAACTTTCTATAACAGATTGATAGCAATTTATATATATCAAATAAGAAAAATCTGCTTTCTTTTCATTCTTTTGTAGCTGGAATTCACTTGTACGGTCGATCAGACGACACTTCCGGTGAATTCTCAATTAACAATGTATATATTACTTTTGTCGAAGCTAAAAAGGCAAATACAAAGCAGTTCTCCTTCAAGGCAAACAATTGTCAGATTCAGAACGCCTAAAAGGGGTCAATGCTCCAAATATTGTTTTCTGGTCTGTTCTTTACACCCTTAACGCAGTCAATTGATTTCTCTTTATGTAAGAAAAGAAGAGACCATTTAGACTGTTTTTAGTAATTAATCTCCCGGCGCCCCTACAAACCGTTGAGAATAGAAATAGTACGATGAATAAATATTCTGCGACCGGAAGCAGAATTGTCGTTTAGCGTATCACTCCCTGTGCAGACGATCCATGGTTGTCATGGAGACCTAAGTTAACGATTGTGTCTTAATGAAAGGTTGCAGGTGGGTTTATCATCCCACATTATATCGTGCCCACCGCATGGGATTGAAAATTAGATAGTTTAAAAGTTATTATCATACAAATTAAATAAAATTCAACAGTATTCGAATTGTAAATGAAACTGTTTTATAAGAGAATATATATATATAAATATAAATATATATATATATATATATATATATATATATAAAGTAGGTATATATACTAGATTATTTAGTTATTACAATATAATTATTGTAAAGATATAATTAGTAAGACTGGGTCACCCCATTGTTTACTGGTTCAAATACACCCATAATGCTAATGCGGCTAATCCCATGGTTAATACAGATATACAAAAGGTTATACAATATATCTTTAGGATTTCAGCAAAATTGATACATTTTCAATCCACGGTCGAAAATCCGCATGAAATACATAGATAATCAGTGGTAGCTTTATTGAAAGCAGCGGTGACGTGAAAATGACTTTAATAATTTTTTTTTACATTTAGTCGCCAATATATATCATGATACATCTTATAAGACGCCACAGACGTTGGATATGGTCGTTCAGTTTTTAGAGGCATAAATCATTTGTGGACAAGATTCCGCATCAACTCTATATATTGGCAAATATATTTACTGGAAGGATTGCCCTCCGGCATATATGTTTCCTACGGTTTCTGTATCTGTCTGGTTTGCCAAGACAACCGCCAGGAAACTTCGGTGGTCGCTCGACAAGCACCTGGGCTTGCTAAGTAACTTGTTCATTCAGGTGTTGCCATGGGGAAATGGAAATTACTGATGCAGGGTATATTTATAGATCCTCGGCTGTTTGTGGTCATTTACCTGGAAAATCATACTAAATGCATTTCCTTGGAAAAGCATGTACTTTCGTTCAATTCGATCATTGACCTTTGGTTCCCTCTTTGCAAACAATCAAGTATTCCTTAGGAGATGTATATTTCCTGCCAGAAGACGCAAAGATTAATTAACATAGACAGTAGCATTTATTTATAGTAAACTCAGAAATAGAACCAATGTCTATATATTTCTAATTATTAATATATATATATCTCATTTCCCATATAAAAAATATTATTCTCTGAATATAGCAGGTTGATAATTAGGTTTATAATCCCCCTAACTAAAAAGTAGTTGGGGGGGGGGGGGGTAAATATTTACCCCCTGTATTGACGCCCACGGGCGGTGTTCGGAAACAAGGAATTAAAGGGGACGGGGGCTAGCTCAGTAAGACTGTAGTAATATATATATATATATACTGAGCACAGGTGAAGTAGTGTTCTAAATTGTACGAAAACGGCACCAGCTGATTTTTTTTAATGAAGCGTTTATCATCCAGTCTCTCAGATTTTCACGAAGAAAACCCCTCCCCTGATGTAATGGCGATAAAAGGGGAACATTTATTGTACATGCAGTATTTTAAATCAATCAGATATTTCAATTCCTTATTCGAATCTCCATCAATAACTAAGTATTCAGCTGCTCATGAGTGTTCTATTTCTCTGTTTCACGAAGACACAATGTGCATTGAATCAATTCTCCATGGTTCCTAATCACTCCCTAACATAGTCGGAAAGTTGAGGTTTTATGAAAATTCAAATTTCTGAACTATATTTGCCGTATGACCGATCAACGAATTCACATAACTATTTTTGATCCAATGATGGTGGAAAAAATTACAAATGGAATGTCGGGAGGATGCGTTTAAACGATTACGCATAAGATATGATGAAATAAAAAAAAGCTTTTGACTGTTATTTTGAAGTTGAATGCTAAACCTGAAATTTATATATCATTTCCATTGGAGAAAGTTATTGAATTTTGAAAAAGGGAGTCTATTCGTGAAAAGATACGTACTTATATTTTGTTCATTCACATCTTTAAAGAAAATATTTATTCAACACAACTATTCTTACCGCAGGCTTGACCACATTTAATCTGTTGTATATATATTATTAAATTACCGACATTTTTACATGTTTTTATATTTCTCTGCTTGTGAACAGCCAATAAATTACATGCGGACTTACACAGTCAGCCCTGTCATATATATATATATATATATATATATATATATATATATATATATATATATATAATGTAAGATTACTATAACGTAAGCTGTTCTTATACTGTGAGGGATCGCGATACTAATATTAAATTAATAATTATAACAAAAATGTGCAGTGTGCAATATTTGTCCTATCAATGGGAACCATGGGAACATGACAACAAGGCGAGGAAAGCAAATTTTTGTGGCCCTCCATTTTCACATACAAGCTTTCTCCTTTGTCTACAGCAACCCTTCCTAAATAACATAACATTAGTTTTTATTCAAATAAACTCGGAATGACGCTTAAGAAAAAAAATTCTGTAGCAATCAATGGTAAAGGATGAACAATAAAAAGAGTTCCATTTAAGTTAAAGAAATTGGACTTCCCCAGTATTTCAGCAGATGTATCGCTTGTTAATACCGAAATACCGGCGCGGATTGCGTGGTGTTCAAATAAAACAGAACGATGAGTAAGATAGCTTTACGAGTGGTTATTAACACGTTCCCATGTACCATTAACTGCAGATATTAATAGCAGAATCACCATTGCGGATATGCTGGGCTGTCGGGCGAGCGCGTGACCGAATCCCTAACAACATGGCTTTAGCTGACAAAACCATGTGTTGATACTCGAGCCCGAGGATAACGAGGCATTAAATTTACGGTACAGTAAAATAGAGCGGATCCCTTTGCTTAATCTTGCTGTTATAGCTCTGAACAGTCACAGCTGCAAAGATAATAACGGCCCTCGTTTAAAAAAAACAAAAGAGCTATAAAAAAGGACTTGCTCTGAGAGAAAACACTCAATTCTCATCCGCGCCTTAAAAAAAATTCTAATATTTTTTCTTCACCATAAGAAAACCAATGATGTAAAACAAATATCGCTATGCCAACGCCAGCACCAAAGATTTCTACCTAATTTACAGAAGAACTAAAGTTTTCCGTGTTGTGTACACGTTTGGTTTTGTCAGACTGTTTTTGTCACCGCTGTAAACTTCTATATTAGCCGACCTTGTTAGACTAAGTAAAATTCTAAGATGAGTTTTAGGCTTAATACCCTCTCGTGTGTAACAACTCCCGGTGTATAGACTGGTCCGGGCAATATCTAGAAGTAGGGCAATGGGACTCAGACTTATTTGTAAAAATCTTTGAAAAGAAACACCTGGAATACACCCGCGATTAATTACGGTACTTCACTTCGTGCATTATGCTCTAACGAACTGAGAACTGTTGTATCTTTTTAATCTTGCGCTGAAAGCTTCTTGTAAATATTGCAGACGTATTCATCAATACATGTCAAATCATGTTTCGTGGATTTTTTTTCGTGGATTTTTATATATATATATATAAATACAATATATATATATATATATATATATATATATATATATATATACAATATTCATTTTTAAGATATATTATTAATGTGTGTAAATTAGAATTACAAACATTTTCAACTATCTTTAGCATTTCAAGCAGTGTTTGATATGAATGTTAGGCTCATAAGAGTCAGCAATGCTGTTGTTGTTGATACGAGATAGAGGCATTATGAGGAGCCTCTCCGCTTAAGTTAAGACAATTCTGTCCGCGGAAAATTAAGATGTGATAAATTTTTGTACTATTAAAACAAGTTTAACCAATATAATATGATTAGCATATGGGTTTAGATGTGATAAGATGCATTTCAAGGCAATGTTTTAAGTTTGTTGCTTTACCAAATGCTCTTTTTAGGGCTGAGACATTTACTAGGTCTAATAAAGTATGTATGTGTGTGTGTGTCTGTTATGCTTCTATATAAGAAAATTACTCACTGCGCTTGTTTATTTCTCTACCTCCGCCATACCACGTTCATTGATCTGTTATGATCCCATACGATATATTTTGTAATCTTCCTCTTGGATATTATATTAATAGTTTAATACAATTAAATACAAGTGATGTTTCATTTTTAATTTTGTATAGCATGATCCTTAACTGTCATTTTTATTCAGTGATAAGACTGTGTTTCTAGTCCCATGGGTTTTACCTTTCACACTCTAACATGTGTTATCATTTCCGCACATCACAGGATGATAACATGTTCAAAGTACTCCAAAAACTATGCCATAACTACTAAACTTAGGTCTGTTTTGTATTGGTGTGAAATCATCTCTTTCAAGAACTGTTCGTTTCCATGTTTTATTAATAAACCCAGTGTTCTGAAATTTAAAAGAAAATATGTATCACTGAGGACTACAGAGTCTTGAGGGATGCTTCGTTTTTGGGTTTAGTACAGTTTAACAGTTGTGCGGATAAATCCACGAGCATTAACAATACGTTATCTTTCGTAACAATGTGTTTTACTCCACTTTAGGCTGTTACTGGTTACTCAATTTTGATACAGATCCAATTTACCAAAATCCTAATCATATAATAAGAGATTTTGTCTTCATTAAATAGATGTCACAATCTTATTTTCGAGTTAACGTGAAGTACAAGGACGGATTCTATGAGAAGCACAGGATATGTTAAATTTGTTTGAGTTGTTTAATTTTTTTTTCTTTCCCTATAAAGTGATTTTTATCGATCATACTACTTTTATTTGCTTCCATTATGATCAAGTTCATGCATTGTGTTTAAATTTCAACATATATTTCAACATATGTTTCGCAATCATAATTGATGTATCCAAGTTATGTATTACATAATTTTAACGGATCACTGAACAATTTGTTACTGATGCTATAATGTTGATAATTTATTAAGTTATTTTATTACGTCCATCAATATCAGTTATCTCCGGTTGTTTAATTTAGGGGTCGGACTATCGATATTTATTTAATACTTTATAAAAATGGGACATCTGTCTTCCTTTAAAAGATGTTACAATTTTATTTTCAGATTAACTTCGTATTTTCGGATCGAATATGGGAGAAACATAAGACATATCACTATGGCATTAGTTTATTGAGTATTTATTCCTCAATCAATCGATTGTTCATCGATTACTATAATTTTGTCGTGGTTCACTTAATCTTTTTTTTCAGTATCATTTCTGAATATGTACACATATGTCATAATTTTACTTCAATCCAAACACATTTATCAGCTTGTTTTGGGAAATTGTGTGGCTTTATATGCTGACATTGTTATTCACAAGATTTCACATTCGGGCGCAGCAGAAATCGTAATAAAAATGATACTGAGTAAAAGAAACATGGGAGAAAGTAAATATGATCATACACTGTATATATTGTATCCAGAGTTGAGATACCTTTTACAGGGTTATCAATTATGTATGTACCACTCAATGCCAACTATGGCTTAAATCCACCTCTCCTGTTCTAGTTGGTCCCAAAACACCACGTACCGGCTGTGATACACTCTTTGAAAAGGGGTTCTTCGCAGTAGACTGAGTGAAGAACCCTTATAGGCCTTTAAACTGGAGCCTTCAACACATGGTTCTTTATGTATCTACCTGAGGGTTCTTTTATGGAACCGTAAGGTTCCTATGAGTACCTTTTTAACGGTTATTTATAGTTGCCAAGAATCAGACCAATGGGATTTGGGTGTCGCGGGTTTAAAACTTGGATGCACAATGCGATACTATTTGTCTGATTACATTTTTTTGCTCTGTGCTAGCCCTGGTTTTGAAACCCGGGAGTCTTGCTGTAAAAGCAGCGGTTAAAACGAAGAGGATTTAGACCGAATGTTGTATATATAATCGCTGCTTGAGGGGTGTAGAAAATACGGTGAAGCTCTACTTTGTTGATATTGGGCTGCTTTGCATAGGCCGTGGATTGGTTTCTCATCTGGAGAGCGAAGAAGACTGTCAGTGTAATGAACATGCGAGTCTCATCGGGCGGAACCAATAACCTTCAAGATTTTCTTAACCTAGCTGTCTACGCCTTAGATATAACTCAAATCTGCAAGAGAGTCAACAAATGTCTCAAGTTTCTTTATTGGCATAATAAAGTGCAGTAAAAAAAGATAAATATCTCAACCCACCAAAACATCTGCTAAAATTGAATGATATATGAAGGTTTTTGACTTCAGTTCTACAAACCACGCAGCTGTCTACATGCATGTTTATTGAAGTTGAGGTCAGTGGCCTGTAGGTTGCTAGGAATCTATAACTGAACTATGCAAAGGATACCGAATATGAAAAAAAAAATGATACATATAAGTGTTAAGCTCACTGGATTCCAAAAATTTCTGAGGCTTGGTTTAACACCATTAGTCAGTTTATCGTTAGATTAATCAGATATTTAATTTAATTATCCGCCCGCCCGGAGGGGATATGTTCGTGTGTTTGTTCACAAACATGAACGAAATATCATGTCATTTACAGGGCATTTCGGGAATGGGCCAACGAAGAATCGGTTAGATTTTGGTGTAGTTCCGGCACATGATATGGATTTTGGAACGTCATCAAGGATTATGTACAAGCGTACAGTCACTTATTGACGAATGAACACCTTGAATATATTCCGAATAAGTGAATGCAAACACGGTTTTTGGAGCATCGTGCAGACTTTCATTGCTTAGAATGCAGTTCACTGGTTTCGGTTATTATTTTTAAACAACTTTTTTTCTTTATCCGGGTTCCTAACCTAATATGTTTCCTGAATTGTATCAAAAGCCTTACATAAACACTGTACTTAAATTCTTTATGGACAGCAATAACCAGCGATGCCTCATTCGGAACAAGATATTTTAGGGTGGCAATTTACAGTTAGTACCAATAACATAGCAGCAGCTTTATGCTGCGGATAAAACATAAACGAATTTTTGGAAAAGAAAATTGAATCAATGCATATAAACAAAATATTTCATATATACATTTTTATATTTCGGAAAGAGAGCTTTTCTAGCTCTTGCGTGTTATGAACGCCCGTTTTAATGCAAGACGACCCATTTTATAATTTTCAGTGAATAAGTTCTGCGCTTGAGTACTGATTAAATACCTCACTGACGTAAGCTAACGTTCCTATATACAGAAATAATGAATTTCCTATAACTGGGAGCAATTTCCATGAACTACATATTTGATGGTGGCGGCAATTTAAGGAAATAAATGAGACCAAGCACTTGTTGATCAGAAATCAGTTTAACTGGAAAACACATCAATGAAATTACAGGAATATATCTGGGTATTTTTTTTTTTTTTTTTTTTTTTTTTTTTTTTTTTGCGTCAGATATTGTATCTTCTCCCACAGATTCTCGGTGCATAAAAATATAAACCGATTATACTTAAACTACACATATTTAAATTGCATGAAAGACCAAAGTTAAGAGCCCGATATGTTCGGGTTTCGCACTTTATTAATATTTTTTTTTGTCTAGCGCAAGAATACAGAATTCTCAATATAAATATATTAAACACAAAATATATCAAGATTGTTTTAAATCTTTTTTAAAGAGCTTTATACATATTCTTCACGATGTATGTGGAATAGGTAATCTGGAGTTCAATTAACTCTTTCCAGAAGCGTGATAGCACTGCGTCGCACTAACATTGAGTGACCTGTCATCTTCATGCTTGGACGCTTTGAAGACCTTCAAGTTTTCACTGTTAGATGAAGCTCAATCCCGCTGCCTGGCGGGGTTGATACGGAGCAAAGATATTTGATATAGCATGGTACGGAGCGCAATGTTTTTATATGGCTATTGCCTACGAGAATGGATAGTTCTAATTAATTATCCGGCATAATGAGAGGTGATATTAATTTTTCTATCATCAAACAAGAAGTCAGATATGACCACATACCTCCGACAAATTTCATGAAAGAGTGCGGTGTGGACACAGCAGTCAGGGTTCAATATCCATATCCTTAGTCACCTCCAAATAAAATCCGCCCCATTATTACCAAGGAACAGCATTATTATATCAACATTTCGAATAACTATGCATTTGAGATCAAAGACTACAGTCTCCATATGTACAGGAAGAGAGTTATTTAATTTTTGTATACATAATGCACACTTGTTAACGTATAGTATATAGGTTACATGTAAAATTCCAGTTGAATCAAACTTATTCGGTATTGTATCCCTTTGTGTCCACGGGTGAGTAGAATGAATACTTAACGTCAATTTTTAATGTCTTGCGTCTCTCGTGTGTAATGGTTCATGTCTTATATTTTATTATTTGCTGCACGCATTTTTAATCATGTACAAACCGAATTTTGTTATGATTTGAATAGAAACGAGTTTTTTTAGCCGGCTTCCCATCTACCGATATTGTTTTTGCCGGCCATTTTTTTAAGCGGCTAGAAAAATCTACAAGCTTTGCTGTTTGACCGGCGAGTGCCCGCACAACTGCCTTTTACATGCATCAACAGATTTTTCTGACCGTTTTGGTAAATTTTGATTCATCCCTTTGATCTTCGTCAGAAATTGTTGGCCGATTATTTTCGGTTCCGTCATCACATCTACCTAATTTTCCGACCGGCAAAAATATCGGGAGAAAAAATCTGTTGATGGAAGGCCGGCTTTATAGTGTACAATAAGAAAGATAACTTGTATACAAAATAAAAAAAAAATTACAGAGGGTAAGGACCGATTTGACATTTATCATATACACGAATAATGGAACGGACTGCCGGCCTTATACGCTTAATCATAACCACAGACAGCAAGACAGTTGTTTAAATCTACGAAATCTATTGTCCTTTTGTTTTTCGTTCATGCGTCCCCAATATTTAAAACAATGAACACAGGGTCTCTTATCATACGTTCTGTAATAACCTGATATGTTTTTTTTTAGTGTGAGCTTAGTATAGTATTTATGATAATGGAAAGACTTCTTAAAATATATATCTTTTCTTCTTTATATTTGCGTTTGCTTGATTCAGTATTAGGCAAAAAAAAGTTCTCAGGCACCTTTTCTCAGAAATCAGTGCGGTCGGGCGGTTTTTTTTATTACCTTTTTTGTATGTTTCGATAAAAATGTCATATGATCAGGGAAAAGCATGATAGTAAAATTTATTTTTTTTTTCTTAACAGGTAAAAACACGAAACAAAGGAAAACTTCTTGAAAGATGAAAATCAAAATGAAAATTTTTGATGCGAGGGGTTAAAATTTACGCGGGCAATGCCTGAGAACCATACTTTTATTATATTTGCTATTCTATACACGTAATTTTTAAAATTTTTTTTTGGTTGAGGTAACCGCCTCCATTTTTTAATGCTAGCTTAACTAATTATATGTACATCTGCATATTTCCATTCTGGTTTCGGACTACGTGACAGTGCAGTATCACACGCTTCCTTTCATTTGATATCCTGGCGTTAACCAGGCCCGGTGACTACTGCACCTGCGGGTCCTGGGTTGGTAATCATACCTCCGAGGACCCCCGAAAGGCGCACTCGTTTGTGAGTGAAACACTGTCGTTGGGCACGACTTTCCCATTAAGCCTGCAGAGCGCTCACCCTGGGTGGGGGCCGACCGTGAAAAACCTCATCGCCTCGGCTGTGGTTAGAACTCACGATCTCCTGGCTTTGCGTCCTGCGCTCTACCCCTGAGCCACAGAAGCCACGTAATTGTTATTCCCGGGAACTCAGACACACTCTAAAAAATAGTATTGCCTTGACATTTTATATTTTCTTTATTTGCCCCATACGATCCCTATATCCATAGTTATACTCATTCATAGCGTAATTTTTCATCTAAGAGTACATATTTTATAGATAACATGTCTACCATAAAAGGCCAAGCTTACAGGTTCACTGGCTGTATTTAATGTAGGAATAATATATTGTCCATTTCACCCTTTTGGTTATTTGTAGCTAAACTATGACGTAAAACGTTCTCATTTCAGTTTTCCTCCCTTTTATTTATACTTACCTTTTACATATATGAAGAAAAAATCCATAAAACCTCAAAACATATGTTTGTTGGTGAAATGTCAATTTTTATTGGTGCAGTGATAAGACAGAAATGACAGGCTTTGTGTAATTTTTTTCTGCAATGCTTTCAATTAAAAAATATTTTACTTTCTTCAGCCATAATCTTTATCTTTAGGACGTGGAACTCGGGATAATGCTAAAGTATTGTCCACAAAATGCTAAAATAAGCTTATAAGTGCTGCCATTTGCCACATCGCCCTAAAATTCAACGCTAGCAGCTCCAATAATACAGGCGTTTAAGCTTGACGTTTAATTGTAAGTGGTCATGTGTGACACAATAAAATGTTTCTAAGCAGCGAAGCAGAAGAAATCCGCGTCGAAAAAAATTGACCGGTTAGGCCATAAAAATGACTGGTTCTCAGGCACCGTCCGCGTCCATTTTAATTCTCCCCTCATCAAAAAATTTATTCTGAGTTTTATCTTTCGAGAAGATAATATCATACATCTTTGATAGAATGT
Source organism: Sipunculus nudus (assembly GCA_026874595.1). Classification (NCBI taxonomy): domain Eukaryota; kingdom Metazoa; phylum Annelida; class Sipuncula; order Golfingiida; family Sipunculidae; genus Sipunculus; species Sipunculus nudus. The sequence continues at coordinate 35,845,154 of CM049318.1, forward strand.
ACTTTTTTATGTAGTACTTTTACCTGTTTAGCAATAAAATCTGTTATTATCATGCTTTTCCCTGATCATATGATATTTTCATCAAAAACATACAAAAAAGGTGGAAAAAAATCGCCCGCCCGCACTGTTTTTTTTTTAAAGTGCATTAGAACCATATCCTTGTTTGGCCTAAAAAAACTTTTTAACGCAAATAGGTAGGTCGCGACCTTAAAAATTAGATTGAGCCCGAAACGTGGTTCGGGCTTTGTACTTGAAAACTGAAGGTACACCGAGTTCAAATCCAACCAGAGGAATAACTTTTCAAAGCTTCCACAATAGCGGACATTTCCTTCTGAAATAGAATGGACCTGTTGCTTTAACAATTAGAGTGACTACATAGTTAACCTCATCATTCTCATATACAAATCCTCATAATAAGAATAAGACATCATTCTTCACCATATAGTCATCACCGGTTAACAGAAAGTGCCAACCTACCGGCCACGGTATTAATACAACATTTTTTAAAAATAATAAAGAAAGATGGATTAATATGAGAATATCCAGACACCAAAATGTCTCGCAGTTAAGTCTCTTAAGGTAGATTGTCTGTTTTTTTAAAGAGTTTTATACGCTTTTTGACCAGGGGGTCTGAAAGAAACGGATATACTTTCTCTTTATGTCGGCTTCGTTCAATATTTAAGACAAAATAATGCATAATAAAATAAAACACGTATCTATTTTTTACTCGTCTTATTTATGTCTTTGTTGACCTGATTTTGTTATATATAAAAATATTATACATATTTTTTATGATATTTTTACTTTACAACCATTGTGTATTTTGTTTATTTCTTCTGATAATATAATTTAAAAAAGAGGATATGAGTTTGCTGGAGCACTCTGTATCTACCCAAGATGTATGTGTCCTGTTACATCCTTGTACCCAAAGCAATTTGCTTGGTTCACTTCATTTATTTTAATATCTTTTGTTTGTTTTTTGTCTTGTAAGAAAATTTAGGTCTAGTGTAAATGTTTCATGGAAAATTCAGGGGAAAATATATTGTCCATTTTACCCTTCCCGATACAAGTAGCCCTACCATTAGGTAATAAGATGCCATGTAATTTCGGCTCGTGCATGATTATGTACTTCAATTTCAGCAAATCGTGAGTTACCCCAAGGACACATTAGGAAGATTGCTGATGAAATTTACTGTCAATAAAATCAAGCAATGAAACCTCGAGTAACACATTAATAAAAGACGTTGGTTAGAAGGGAAAATTAACTCAGAGTGTAAGAACGGGTATATTTCGTTTCAATCGTACAATTTTTAGAAAATTGGCTTCATGGTCTCAGGAGTACGGGTCCACAATATGACAAATCTATGCTGTTATTAAAGGGACCGAAAAGGTTGTTTGTATGATTGTCCATGAATAGCGGACAGAACATTAATCATTTCTGCCCCAGTGTGAACAGACACATCTGCAGCTTATAGGTTATTACAGCATCAATCACATCTCACTTTATTACTTCCACACATAGCCAGCAATTGCTTGTCACTACAGCTCAGTTACTCTCACAACCGACTGGGTCTGATCGGGGGGGGGGGGGGGGGGGGGTTGTTCCTTATTTGAAGGCATACGTGGATGTTTGATACATGGGAGGGTGTCAGGTTCAATGCCATCCAATAAAGAGTTTGATTGAACAAAGATTTATTTTTACCAGTCATCATATTTTGTTTAATGTCGGAAAAGTTCATGCGTAGCGCAGAAACGTTGTTTACTTTTCAGTTTGCTTCTGTGAAATACAGCTGCTCAAATCTTACTTTTCACGTCAATATTGATTGAATTAGAATTCTACCATTATCTTTGAAGTCTCCATTATATATATATATATATATATATATATATATATATATATATTTATATATATATACAGTCGAACCTCTATATTGTGGGCACCCTTGGGACAGGGCATATGTTTGTGTGTATGTGTCTGTTAAAACATACTAGTTTATCGATGGACATAACCTACAAGCGATGATCCTGTTATTAAAACATGCGTAATATTTAATTAGTTACCCAAAGCATCCTTAGATATACCGTACTGTTCTAAAGATTTTCTCTGAGATAAGCCACTCTAGAATCATTAAACAGGTACACTATTAAGTCTGTGCCAAACCTGTACATACCACTTTGGTTTGACATTTTATAAGTGGAAAATAACAGTGAATATGACACAGAATGCATGCGAATGACCAGTGTTTTGTGTTGATCATAAAGTGCAACTGCTCAGTAAGCACTGCACCGAGCTGGGGGAGGCCTTACTCTATTACCTCACCTCTCAGTACAAAGTAATTGGGTGAATAAGCAGAGCGTCCACTCATGGTACTAAATATACTAAATATACTAATTCTAGTGACAGTAAGATTAAAGTATGCCTATCAGTCCAATATGAATGGCTACTGAGTGGTGCATTCACTGCTGGCTAGAAAAAAAGGGGACTGCAAAAAGTGCCCACTTTACAGAGGTGCCCAGTTAATGGAGGTGCCCACTAAGAGAGGATCCTATATATATATATATATATATATATATATATATATATATATATATATTAAAAAAAACACTTATTTTCTATCAATTTTATCTGATGAAAATATCGCGATACGTATCGCAATACGCTACAAAATCTTGCAATTATATTTCGATACATAATTTGTAAGTGATACCCAGGCCTAGTAAAAACCTATATGACCTTAACGTTATTGATATTGCATGGCAGAGTGCAAGGTCCGAAATACTGGGGAAAATCATACATATTTGTCAAGTGTAGGCAAATTGACCGAAAATATTCTGTTTCCTCTCGTAACAAAACTCTTCATATTAGGAAGTTTGGGACGGCCGTGAACTGTTAAACTATTTAATATTTTTTTTTACATTTCAAGGAAACATTATTTTAATAAGCTTACAAAATATTTTTCTTAATCCGTGAACTCTTTACAATAACAACACCCATGTCTATGTAATGTGTCTTGAAATCATTCTTGTCCAGATTTTTAAACGGGAGATATTACCCTTGTCGAATCATTTATAACTATGCCGCTGGTGTATATAGAAGTCCCGATGCACTGTGTGTGGCACATTTGCGTTTGGGATTTTGTCCAATGGACATTCCTCACAGAAACCATTATCATCTCATTTCTTAACTGTGTTCAATATCGTCGGAGGCCCAAATTGCTCGATATCATATACTTTAAAGCCACCTTTGTCGTGAAAAACACTGAGGCTCGTGTCATTACAGGAAAAAAATAATACCGTGTAAACTGTATTTATGAACGACTTAGTATTTTACTTTTTTCCGACATGTCTCATTTTTCCTTTCGTCGAATACCCGTGAATAAACGACTCAAGAGGCATTCAATTTAAGATAATAGGGCCAACTTTTATGTCTCCCTTACGCCGTACATACGTCAGAGTGGTAAACTTGCCACGAACTGTTTATATGCCCGGGTCACAGGAATCTAGCCTTGTAATTTGTGTTCCTGTCACGTGCGCCAACTTTTCGGTAACAAATGTTTTTGTTTATCAGATTCAGTGAAGGACAGTCATGTCAGGCCTAAGTTATTACTGGCTCGCTCAGACAGACAAATGTGTTTTATCAGCCGGCTTCCATCGCCATCCTTGTTCCATGGACGAATTGTGATTGCCTACATTTAGATAAAATAAACGCCGTGGCTTCCTTTGACATGGTGTTAAAAAGTCTGATGGTGGCTTTAATGCTAGGTTAAGGGTATCCCTAGTCGTGGCGGAGAAAAATGAGCAAATCTATTCATGTAAAACCTTGCACCACTGCAATACGCTTGATATATCTGACAGGGCTTTTTAGTCGTCACTCCATATATGCACTTCGGTTTGATTATAAGCTCCAACCTATATGGTTCTGTAAAAGGGGAATATTAATAATAATCTCGGGTATCTCATTTTTATTTAGCGGCAATTTAGTCATGGTTAGTTTATACGCATATATACATTTTTAGTTTAAATTCGTGTTATCCCATAATAATGCGGAAACAGTACACATAGACATGTTAATTGCTATAAATACTAGGGCTTGGTACCGCCTGCAAATTTCCTAGCGCAGTATACTGCGATATGTGGTACCCTATTGCGATACGTATTGAGATATTTTCATTTATTTAACTTTAATGGTAATGTGTGTTACATATATATATATATATATATATATATATATATTCATATATATAAATTTGACATTATGTGTATTAATCATTGTGTATCAAATTAAATATGAGACAAATGTTTTTGCATATCAATTTATTTCAAATACGAAATATTGCAAATATTACTTAATAATGTACTTAACGTACTTACTTGTTGTTTACAGTACTTTCAAATCAAAGTCTCTTTAGACTTTACATTTAGAAATAGTTTGGAAAATGGAGGATTCTGGACTATGGTTCAGCATTAAGACACAGAGATACATAGGTGGTGTGTACAATCACAGCCGTGTACCACATCGCAAGGCTGAATGCCTTTCTTAAACATTAGTACATATACTGTTAACTTTACACTTAATTTAAATGCAGTTAATACAAGGTTTGATGAGAGAACATAAATGAATTATTTATTATTATGACCGTGTTCAGCAATTTTTTGTTGTTGTAAGGAAATATACCAATAAGTCATCAAGCAGGCATGCAAATTTTCTGGGACGGACCTTTGGTCTATGGTATATAAGGCATACTTATATATTTTCTATTCAACGGCTTAAGACACGTTGAAAGTTGTTTTTTTGTAGCTTGTAATTAATCCCAACAAATTTAGACGTCTAAATTTGCGACAGATATATTTATATATATATTCTTATGATAAAAATATTAGTTTTAGGAAAGTTTAACAAATAATCGAAAAAATATCAATAAAGGAAAACTGTATCGCGATGCAAAATTAGTGGTGGGCCGATCATCGAGTTTTATCGAAAGTCAGTCAGTTTGCTGCCACTTTCAAGCGCTCGATTACCAAAGGCAACTATCGATTACATCATAATAATGATTGTTTTCTTTCTAAAATGCCTTTTAGTTATAGGCAAAAATGATTGTTCCATTTTTTACCACATTCCGCGCTTCATATCATGAGTCTGTGTTCTCAAATAACTTCCGTATGTAACTGAGTATGACACAGTAGATAAGGGAACGGAGGACTTATTAAACTTATTATCTGTGAACTCGCAGGGAGCTGCAGAATTGGCGGAGAGTTTTCTAACGAGATGTACATTGCAAAATATGGGCGGGAAGGCGTTAAATTACTCCATAAATTCTCCAGGTCTATGCCAATTTTGCGAGATTCTCTTAGATATGATCTATTCAACCGATGCCAGGTGCCGCTGTTTAGGCCGTCCTTAAAAAAATTCTTTCTTGGGGCTAAACCGGCCGGTCGAGTATTTGGATTTCAGCTGGAATCTTTTTGGACTAGTCTGCATTTTTTTTTGTATGATCTGCCCCAAGCGCACCTGGGCCCGTAAAATCTGCCTTCATGTGCTAGAAAAACAGCCCCTCTATTGGCCTTACATTCTTAGATGCTCTTAATTTCCGTAATGAAAGATATTACCTGACGTTGCCGATCCTTTAATGTGATCCTTAAAATTAGTCTAATTGTGTCTATATAAATGGAAGATCGTTACACTCGTGCGCGAGAGGAGAATACCTGCCGGGAAAAAAAGGTACCGTTTCACAGACAATTACATATTTCTTTGATAATTGCATATATTTGTCTGAACCGATTAATAATTGATCATCAGTCGGTTTGCTCAAACCGATGATCGATTATGAAAAAGGAACAGACTCCCACCACTATGCAAAATAAGTTCTCATTGCATGTGTCGATCATGGCGGCTGTGCACAGTATAGCCCCTGTCTGTTTAGTCTAAAACACTCAGTAACTGAGGTAAAAAAAATCTTGTTGCAATATGTTGCATTTCTTCTGCATAAGATACTTGTTCAACGCTGCAAAGGTTTTAATACCACGATTTCCATTAATCTGATAATACAGAAATGTGTTAATCGTGTACAAACATGACGTAGGGCCTACCTCTATATGTGCTGAGGCAACGAAACGGTCATGACACGTTTCCTCACGGACGGCGGCTACCTCCTTCTCAGCCACCTGATCTTTTTAGGGGTCCAAACCAATCTTTTCGACCTGAACCCTCCCCTTTTCTAGACCTGAAGCCCGCATTTTCAGTTTATCTCGTTAAGCCCTTTTCACACATTCACGGATAGCATCACGGATCATCCCGGATCATCGTTCCGGGATCATCCAAATTAACTCCGTCATCACCGTGTAAACTCCGGGCATTACCGTGTTAACACCGTGTTGCATCCATAGTGATCCTTGGCATACCAACATGTTCGGAGAAAAAATTAAACATGCACAATTTTTCGTCCCGGAGTACACGGATGAAAAATCATCCGTATCACTCCTTGTAGGCACCGTGCACCTCCGTGTAGCTACCGTATACATCCGGGAGTCACCGTGTAGCCACCGGGAGCTCCGTATTGAGACCGGCACTTTCCGGGTGCAAGTTAAAGTTTTTTTTCTCCGATCATGCTGGTGCACCAAGGATCACTACGGATGCAACACGGTGTTAACACGATGATGCCCGGTGTTTACATGGCGATTCCGTAGATATCACGGATGATTCCGGAACGATGCTCCGGGATTATCCGTGTTGCTGTCCGTGAATATGTGAAAGCCTGAATTACGAAATCGCGCTGCTGTACCCGGAACACCACGGATTAAGGTCCGGGGTGATCCCTGTTGCTATCCGTGAATGTGTGAAAGGGGCTTTAGCGTTAGTGGTTTGGACCCCCTTTTCTAAAATCGTTTATTCATCTCTTTGGAAAAAGCCATTTTAGTGGATGAATAAATACTTTTTCTGACCGTTCAAACATGATTATACATTATTCAACTTAGGTTTGTGGGTTGTATTTTTCTGTTTGGTTTGCTAATCTCTGTGTGTGATCTGAAATCCTAATTCTCAAAACCTGACTTGCTGTTACTTGGCCTATCTCTACCAAGCCGTCAGAACTGATTAACAATTTGACTAATTAACAATTACCAGATTATGTTCTGTTTCAGCGTAGTCTTTGTGAACATTTAATTATCTGTGGAACCCAAAGCGAACGTGACCTGAACAGTATTGCTTCATGTCCGGATAAAAAGTACATGATAGTCATTATTTGAAAAAAAAATGAACACTTTGTCCACCGAAGGGAATATCCAGACAAATATCAGCTTGCACTGGTGTTTTTGCTGAATGGACATTTCCCAGTGAAACCATCATAGATCTGTTTGTCTTCTTTAGTAACTTGTAAACGTCGTCGACAGCAGATGTATTCTATTTTAAGATCACCTTATTTTATTGTTACGGAACCTAATATAAACAGATCACGTATGCATGATGAACACAAATTTTGTAATGGAGATAAAAACAAATCAGATTCTGTAATACTTGGCAGCGTGAAATGTCTAGGGGAATGAATAATTAAAGAAGTCAGTGTTTTTTTTTTGTTAACAAATAACTATAATTTATTCTTAAAACAACCCTAACAATACCATACACTAAATTAATACAATTATACAGTAAAACAGCGGTATAGCAACAAGTCAATACAATCACATAGAAATATAATGTGCACAGTACCTAGTTACCAACACCATCACAACGATAAGTCCTTTAAATGTATACTCTCGGAGTATGACAGTCCAGTGGAAGTTCTTGCAACAACCCAGAAAGTAAACTGAAGTCCAAATACATAAAATCCATGGGAAAGTCTTTGAAAATCTATAATTGCCGCATTCGTCGGATAAGGTCCTGACACACGCTTCTGGGTCCGCTTGAATCTGCTATGCTGTTCTCTGTCTGGTTATAAAAAACAGCCCCTTTATATACCTTTACACCCCAAGCCGAGATATTCCACTTCTCGAACAGTCTATAAGATGTTGCACAACACGCGTTTCAGAAATTCTCTAGAAAACATCACCGTGCCTCTACACATACCAGGCTCATCACATGACCTACGACCAGGCGTGAAAACCAAAGGCTCACATGACAACGAGAGTTCAAGCAGTACGGATTAAACATAGAATGTAATACGCGGCCAGACACGAGTGCCACAACAGGAGTTACGCCCGCGTCACATAATAAAAAGAGCACCTGTAACATTATGCACTTCATGCTTTGTTCATAAAACATATGCGACGTGTTTCAACATAGGTATAAATTTATCGCATCAAATAATAATATGATATATTTGATCTTTTTCATCTTACCTTCTCATTTCTGATTCTATTACAAACATTTATTGTGTTATTCTACCTTGTATTCAAAGCGACTGATTGGCTGATTTATTAAGCAATAGATCGATTTGTTAAATGATTATTCCCTATTCAACGCAATCAAGGTGACTGTAGATTATATCCACCACACTAAATTGCATGACATTGTCCGATATTTATTAATTAATGTATTTATTTAAACATATTGCATGGTAACCTGAACCTTAATAAAACAATTATGTAACATACTACGGCATATATATACCCGAAGACGACAGAATGACTGGTTTTATCCTAAAGGAATTTAATTTGCCACATCTTGACCGACGCTTCAAGGGCGTCAAACTCTTTCCGCAGGTACGTTCATATCGAATTCCGGTGCCTTTATTATCAATCCTTAACTGACTGATTCCTCCCAACCATTTCAAAGACTATCCCTTGGCCGACATTGTTCTGTTGGTACCGACTAAGACCTGGACAGGGGCGGATCAAGGATTTAGGAAAAGGGGGGTTCCAACCCAGGAGGACAAATGAAAACCCTGAAAAAAAGGTCCTCGGGTCTGAAAAAGCGGGGTCCAGGCGGCAAAATTTTGTCTGAAGCCCTTAAAAAACGTTGTGTCTGATGAAAAAGGGGGGGATCCGGACCACCTGGACCCCCCCCCCCCCTTGGATCCGCTTCTGCTGGATGTGGAAAACCGGATGTCAGAACAGAATAAACCTCGGACGTCACAAGTCGGATGACAAAATTAGGGATTTAACGCTAGTGAAAATAAAGGGAACTAACATACCTCTTAAATATTCGTAAACATCGTGTGTATTTCAGCAGTCACGTAGATGCTAGTAGTTTGTTGTGTTTTTCACTCACCGAAGCAAGGACATTATGCGAAACACGATGTTACAATAATATGCTATTCATATGTATGTGGCCTTGTCAGGTGAATAAAACGAAATGTTATAACAAGCACACACACATCTTTCTCAGTCACTGTCATTACTTAAAGAATCATGCCTGTGTCAATCATGTGTGTTTTGTCTGTCTGTTTGTATCCCAGTCTGACTGTCTCTCTTTCTCTCTCTCACACACACTCACATACAACTATACGGTATCAATTACACTGATATGCATATCTTTGTGTAAATAGGTTTTATCAGCAGCCAGACTTTTAGCAGGGGGAGATATATGTATACCAGCGCAGAGCTGTATAGTTATATAGCTGAGCGTGTAATACACGATATTTTATCACCTACATAAACACCAAAGCGTTCTCGTGAGGCGTCGCCGCCCATACTTATTGAAGTGATACACAGTCCCAGGAGTAACCATGAAACGTGTATCATCCAGACACGATCGTGTTTCAGAACGACTCACCAGAAATTATTGGACCACTTTGGGGAATTCAGAAACATTCTTTGGCTTTAAATGTAGTTGTTTTGTATTTAAAAGGTCCATCTGACAGGGGCGGATCCTGGATTAAGGAAAAGAAGGGTAATACCCAGGAGGGCTTACGACAAAACCTTAAAAAAAAACGAGGTCCGGAAAGAGGGGAGGGGGGCAGGCCGCGTAAATCGGTTGATTGAAAAAAAAAACAGGGGGGGGGGGTTGTAGGCCGCTTAATCGGTCTGAAACCCTTTAAAAGGGTTCCGGTTGATTAAAAAAAAGGGGGGCAGGCCGCATAAATAGGTCTGAAACCTTAAAAAAGGTTGCGGTTGATTGAAAAGGGGGGGGGGGGGGGCAGGCCGCATAAATTGATCTGAAACCTTAAAAAAGGTTGCGGTTGATTTAAAAAAAGGGGAGGAGGGAGGGCAGGCCGCATAAATTGGTCTGAAACCCTTAACAAACGTTGCGGTTTATTGAAAAGGGCGGGGGACGGGGGCAGGCCGCATAAATTGGTCTGTACCCCTTTAAAAAGTTTGCGGTTGATTGAAAAGGGCGGGGGAGGGAGGTGAGGGGGGGGGGGGGGGGGCAGGCCGCATAAATTGGTCTGAAACCCTTACAAAGGTTGCAGTTGATTGAAAAGGGCAGGGGAGGGGAAGGGGGGGGGGTCCGAACCCTTTTGATCAACTCCTGGAATCTGTTTTCCGTATTGGTTCAAACAGGCATGTGAATAGGGTGATTTCGTAAAGTTAGGTCTGAGGGAAATTACTGGGACTGGATTTTTCAGTGAAAATATCAGACAGAAAATACATTTAATAAATCATGCTTTACATATATATACTACTCTTTTAGATTACAGAGATAGCATACGATAATGGCTGGTGATCATGTTCGCTTGTAAAAAAAACTGCTTTGGATTTGTGAAAAAGTTGTAATTCAAAAGAGTGTAATATGATATTTAACAGAGGTGAGAAACTCTATTGGTATATATGTATAATGGATTTCCTGAAAATCCATAGGATTTTTGTTAAGTCATCACGGTGCCTCCAAAGTGCGGTGACATCTAACCTTATAAAGAACGCGTTGATTTTGATAGAAATCGAACTTGGGCGAGATATTTTATTGATTAACATTATATTATATTCTTCGTAAGTTATCGCGGCGACATCACAAAGTAGCCTAGTGATCCGTGACCTTATTAAATATTCATGGATTTTGCCAAAAATCGCACTCGGACGAGATAATTTGTTGGTTAGTTGTTATAGTGAGTTTTGTGAAAATCCATCAAAGCCCCGGTATGCTATCGCGGCGGCATTAAAAGTTATCGGACGGGGGGGGGGGGCGGTTGGTGTACCATAATACATCCGTCATATGGCGAGCATATAAAAAGTGATGTATCTGAATTCAACACGAGACCGAAGTTGGGCCGAGTCCAGATTCGAGTCTTACATCGCTGGTTTCAGATAATAATGAATTGCATTATAAAAAAAAGTCATTATATTATATAATAAATATGGTTCTTTGTGCACCCAGGCCCTGATTAATGATGTTCAATACTTGATTTGAGAGGTCAGGTAAAAAATCAAACTCTTCTTAAAAGAATAATATATATATATATATATATATATATATATATATATATATAATTCATTCTTAAATAGTGTTTTTCAATTTCACGATTTGGATTTAAGCAGCTGCGAATTGATCTTTTAGCTTTATGTAATCATTCTTTGATATTAACATACTGATACCCCCTTCATACAATACGTGAAACCTTCATGAAAACTCCAGTTCATATTCACATCAAATTACAGCTGTAGCACACAAAGTAACTTTTACAGAAAAATTATAGTTCTCCTTACGTCAATAGCACGTCAAGAATCAATTGGTCGGTTCCCCTTAAGAGAAATTAATAGCGTACAATGCGAAGAAAATGTGGATACTTCCTTACATGTCAATTACCCCAATCATTCCCAAGAGGATTACGATCTCTTTAAATTGGTTTAGAAAATTTAAATTATTTTGTACTTTCTATTGAATATTTAAACATTGATTGATTGTTCCCTCGAATTACGTGGACAAACTGATGTCTCCAACATGATACGGAAAGTAGATATAAAAGCTGAAAATAAAACTGATATTATGCAAAAATACCATCTCTAAGAAAATATATAACATCAAGTAGATATGTCATTTCGTCACTGCGTCAGATATATTATGTTACCTTATGTCATGTAAAATATCAATTCTCAAAAAATAAACAACTTGACCAATAATGTACCATAAATGATGCTAGAACCAGACAAGTACCATTCCACAAAAATAAAAGTTTCAATTTTCATTTTTTTTTCTTTTAGACTCGTGCCTAGCAGATAACACTCAGTTTGTGGACACTGCAAGTAGGCAGCTGGGTTATTGTATGTTTGAAGAGATACTAATGTGATAAGACGGAGTGAAAAGGACGCAGGGTACACGGCCTATAATACGGGATATCGCCGATGCAGTTTCTCTTGTAATTGGAGGAGAACATCGACAATATTTTTAACACAGCATAATAAATATAATAAATAATATATAAGGATGAGCTTTAATTAAAATCTTTATGCTCCCTGGACACACCTTGAATGAATGGGGCACTATGCAGTATTCCAGATAGCATTCATTTACCTGCGCACTCGAGTATATATTGTTATTAGCGATATCCCGTATAGGGCCCCGCTTACTGCATTGGGATCTCCATTTTATTGGTTTATGTCGGGATTATTTAGACTTATTAGTATCGATTTGTTTCCCCCGGAGCAGTTGTCCAGCGGATGCCTATACCCGATAATTAAAATTTAGCTTATGAATCATATATATATATATATATATATATATAAATATATATATATATACATACATATATATATATATATATATATATATATTAATCTTTCAAATCTATTACTATTTACATTACTTGCCTCCTTAAACATGTCTTTCAGCAGTATTGTCATTAATACATCTGCACCAAATAGAGTTATTCATTGTATAAATTGTTATTATATATCATGTATTTTGAGTTGTTATCTGGTATATAAAAAGTTAGGTGAAAAAACAACACATATTTCATTTCGAGTTTGACTGCGTGACAGGACGGTATCGCTCGCTTTCTGTAATTTTTTATCCCCAATGTAACCAAGTTCCGGTAGAATCAGCCTCATTACTGGGTCATAAGAGTTCTGATTTGTGAGTGAGACAAGGCTGTAGAGCACGGTCTGTCCATGTGCCCACAGGTCACAGTGGATGGATCCCACCAGAAAAAAAAAATCTTACCGCAACTCAGTTGAGATTTGAAATCATGAATCCCTAGCTCTCCTAGACAAAAAGAAGTCGGTTATTACGTCATCCTTGTCTCACTATAGTTACCATCGTCTCATTAAAGAGTGTGATAATGGACCTATCCTCTAACAACAGAAAAAAAACGCATAATGTTTCTACAATATCTTTTTTTATTTTGCACTATCCGTAGGCCCATTAGCTTTGTGTTGCATCCCACGCATATCACGTACGCTAACTGTGCAAACGCTTTCAGAAATATTTTCTTTGTCGCTCTGGGAGTGCAATTAAAGTCTCACTATACACAGTATGTTGTAATGAAGTAATGTTAAACAAACGACAAATGGAACGAAGCGCTATATAAATGAACGACACGAACCATACATTATGGATCTTCTTTCAAATAAGAATAGAAAAGTTAACTTTTCAAGGTCTTGGTCTTTCCAGAGGCTAAATTAAATAAAAATTTCCGTTTAGGCACGAGGATGCAAGTATTCTGCAAATATACTCGTGGAATTATCCAAATGGAGAGCGAGTCACTGTCTCTTTAAAAGTAAATTGAACCGTCGCAGGAGACCCTCAGAAAGCATTGGGAACAAAGCATAATTTACGACTTAAATTTCAAGTTCAAAAGTCATCCTATTTGTCAAGTTCCATCAACCCACAGCTTTCGTTATTGCATTGACAGATAAATGATCTCAACCAATGTATATTGAACCATGTCTTTGCGGGCGGTACTCGTGGGGCTATTTAGAATACTCTTGGCATGATCGTTCATTTTTCATCCTTTTCTTCATCACAACTTAATGCCGGGTCGCTCTCAATATCATGATGGTTTAACCTTACGAGGATGCTGTTCAAACACTCGGGTCACTAGAGTAAAATGGAGGGTTGGCTTGGCATCATCCATATTGCATTCAACATGATTGAGTTTGTGCATGCCCGGAAGTTATATAATCTTTTTTGTCCATGCCCTGTTCGTGGCTCGGTCTGTTGAATGTCGGTCTGTGATGTTTATAGGGATTGTAACATTTTGTCTTTGGGCTACTGGTGGGGTTTGAACAGAAAGCATTCTACTCCACGTTCATGTGCTGGTTCTCTTATGGGCCAAAGAGTATCTCATTCCCGTCCCTTATATGGCCCGAAGAATATATCATTTATGTCCTTTCTGACATGAAAAATGTCTCATTCATGTCCCTTAAGGCCCGAGGAATGTCTCATGCCTGTCCATTATGCCCTGAAGAATAGCTCATTCATGTCCCTTATGGACTGATGGATATCTCATTCATGTCCCTTGTGGACTGATGGAAATCTCATTCATATGTCCCTTATTGACTGATGGATAGCTCATTCATGTCCCTTATGGACTGATGGATATCTCATTCATATCCCTTGTGGACTGATGGATATCTCATTCATATGTCCCTTATGGACTGATGGATATCTCATTCATGTCCCTTGTGGACTGATGGATATCTCATTCATGTCCCTTATGGCATGAAGGACACATCCCCATGACTAACACATTATGAAGCATACTTTACAGCAAATAATTAAAAAAATATTTATTTATGTTAAAAAAAACATTTAATTTGATTTTTAAGTTTAACGACAGCTATAAAGTATGTTGTGAAATCAATTTTAGTTCATTTAGATATTAGACACCAGGTGTCTTGCTTTAAAGATATGAAATAAGCAAACAATATATAAAAGTTGTTTATTAGATGTTTATCATCTAATATAAAGCTTATTAGATGAATTTGAATCCTGTAAAACGGACGCTATACCAATTACTGCATCAGTATATGCTGATATTGCCGTACATAATGAACACATTTGCTCCAGGCAGTTCCTGTTAGGACCTTAACATCGATAAACATTGTTTCGGATGTACAACGTAATGACCAGTGGCCTTGACTGTATGGTCTTTTGGGTCATAGTTGTCCTTCGCTCTGTGTTGAAATGCCACACTAATGTTCTGCCGTGGGACCGTACAGTTATTAATGAAGTCAGTTCAAACGCTGAGTTAAGCAGATCTTTGACCCCAACAGAGGGTCTAGCTTAACGTTATCTGTGTTCAGTACCACAATTTACAACTATCGGCAGCCATTTATAAAGTCGGTAACCCGCTCATTATTCTGTGCACCAATAACCATTCACAACGCTTCGGCCTTCTGAAATCAGTTCGGCAAAGTCAAAACAAAAGGCCTCAGTCACATCTCCTTGGGAGTCTTCCGGGGTCTTCCGGGACAGGGCTATAATAATAATTTAACAAATCGAATATGTTGAAATACGTTTTTTACTATAAATTATGTCATGAAACATTCACTCATTTAAAAGTTATGAAACTTTTCCATGTTCCGTTTCGTTCGGTGTTTTAGGCTTCCTCATCTTTGGGTCTATGATATTTAAACTTTCACTCAGATGTCACCGTTATCGTAACTGGAGCGCGTAGGGTGGGGTTCCCTGACTTCCTCAACTATACGGCGCTGGACCGCCATCCGGTTTTAGTTTAGGTAAAGCAGGAAAGACATGATCAAATTTTCAACATTCTTGGTCGACTGCTGGAGTGGTAGCGCTACCATTACAGGAAATGAAAATAAAACAGTCGGAGAGCTCGCAATCATAAAACATTACTTTATTTCTCCTCAGATGACCTGGCATTAAAAACATCAATTTTCGGGTTATTTGGTCTGGTCTTACACGGACAGTATTCAAACAATAACACAGGTAAAGTATGAATATAGAGTGGATAATGTGAGTCGCTCGATGTCAATGGCCGCGGCTGTTTTCCAATTTGGAGTTAACATCCGTCTCCTTGATGTCCGAATGACGGAGAGTACTTTTCTTTGAGTTTATGAAAGCCGGTAAATTATTCCGACCGCTGTTAGTTTATTCTTTTCTCGTTGACCTCAATATTCAGGGAAAAATCAAACGTCCATGCAACTATTTTTAAACTGACGTGTTTTTGAGATGCCAATGACTTGTTTGAAGCACCAATTTTGTTTATTTTGTCAAATTTTTAATTGTCGTCTTGATTATAGCTATGTTGTGAAGGTTTGATCCAAAACACATGACTATATATATATATATATATATATATATATATATATATATATATATATATATATTTATATATGAGCAGATATCAGGTTTGACACAGGAAAGAACATACATAATCAGGATGCCGTGATGCGGAGAACAAGATTTCAAGATTTTATATAAGGTTTAGTCCAGCTTGCAGAAGATCCAGTCCTTAGACCATGCTCTGTGTATGTCACGTGGTCTCTTCCGTGCATGAAGGGAGCTGTGATGTCACCCTCTGTAAAGATCTATTATGGCCACTGTCAGATGAAAATTACACGGTGAAGGGACAACGTATTAAGCAGACTATTAGGTATATTAACGAAAATACCAACCTTATGCCAATATGCCCGGATATACACTGGCCCGGTCAATGAAATGGCTCTGACAGAGATATCAAACGGCTCTCACTGTGTCGCACTTAGTGCCGGTACTGCTACCACGCGGCAACTTACATAACTAATTACTACTCTCTGACCCTCTTTTTCATCGACTGGTAAACTTGGGCTGTTCCGGACAGTCAGCGCCACCCATCACCGCCTCGCTGAACTAAGGTCTTTCCCAGTGACGTAAGGAGTAATTATAGTGGTCTTTCCCAGAATCCTTTTTTCAAACCCAACATGGTTCAGTAACCGCCTATTGTGAACTTCCAGCTTGCTATATATCTAATCCTATTTTATCAGTCTTAATACGTTTAGGTCCTCGGCTATTTGGTTACGGCAAGATTTTTAACACTACATATAACCCTCAGCTTCAGTGAGTCAGCATGTCACCGTTTATCAGACCATCGCTTATCGCGGCAGGCCGGTTTTAAAATGTGTCTCCAGCTCAGCCAATCACCGTGAGATATTCAGCCACACGCCACACGCGACTAACGCAGTCAAACCGTTATTCATGTACCGGCTGACTAAAACGGTCACGACGTTCAGCGTGATGGCAACTCAACAGTGGCATAATTTTCATGTGTATCTTGAACACTAACAAATACACAGTACAAAATCGATGCGACCTTGTCTACAATACACTTAAATTTTGCCCATGGACCGTATGTTCGAACAGCGGAGATATATCATAGGACACGAAGGTCCATGTATGGACTTTCTGAAAACATGCATGATTTCAGTGCGAATGTTACCAAGCGGATTGAGCCGTCTATTGCCTATGGGACGCTGATAGCCCCTCATAGCAACGATGCCATTCACAGGAGGCCAGGCGGCCTGATATGCAAATGCGAGGGGTTTACCTAGAGACCATTTACATTTTCATTTAAATGTTAGCAACGCCTAACAACATGAGACCAATTACACATTCAAATGAAATAATGTGCAATTATTCCCCACTCGTTTTTTTTGCGTAATCTTGTCTGTAATTATCGTGCGGATAACTTTTGAAAAAAAAAAAATAATTATTTTCCAGACATGATTTCGCGAGAACTGAAGTTTTATTATTATAAAATGTTTGTATTTTCTTTAAAAAAAGAAATAGAAAAAAAACGAAAACAGATTCCTGTCAATAAGTATGGTCTAGATTGTCGAAACTTGCACGCAAAATGTGTCAACAGGTCTGACTCCGCCTTGGTACTCTTGACCCCATATGTATTCAATATAGTTAATGCCATGTATGCCAGAATGGCCTACGCCAAATATATACTGAGGCCTATCATTTTGTCTTGTTAAAACACTTACATGTTATTAGAAATTTTAATCTCTTAGGTATTTTTACCACACTAAGGGACTAACGGCACCTGAATTATGCCGAGGGAATACGGTCAATTATAATAACCGACATCTATACGTTCTGGCCAAATTTGTCATAAGGAAGTCCCTTAGAACCGCGTATTAATTCAGATACTTTCAGCTTGGGGAACAAATAGACCCCAAATAATTCAGCTGAGATTGTTATCTCTGATTTTGCTTAGTGTGAAGAGGCCATCAAAGATTGTCCGGTGTTTCGAGCACATGTAATATCTAGAAAATCTTTAACAGAAAATTCAGGAGGCACCGGACTGCAGCAATGGGATACTTAGTTGTCTGGAATATCACGTGACCTGTGTGTTGCAATGATTTGTTGCTGGTCAGCGCGTGTCACCTGTGCCCTCAATAACTTATGATCTGTCTGTTTATGTCACTCTGTCTCGTATGTCACTGTTTTCAATTGAGGTGTAACAACATTTTTGTCATTACATCTATTAAAAAATTGCGGTTTTGGCTTTCTTGTTTCAGGTAAATCATCTTTTGAAATTATATGGTTATTATATCACGCTTTTATTTTTAACTTGCTCAATACAAGCAAACCAATCCCAGCACACCGACTCACTCTCTTCTATTCGCCTGTTTTGCACGCTGTTATGCTTCTGTGAATGAGTAAATAAAGTTCACGTGTGTCGGTTCGAGATAACCGGGTTTGCGTGACCACAGGTACGTTCCTGCGCATGCGTGATATTTCGTTAACAAACACAATAAACATGAAAGAAGAATCATTGAAGAAACACCGATTATATGCATGAAAAATTTTGATCTAATATGTTACGCGGTACGGGCACCATGAGGCATGACATCTGCCCTATGATTATGAATTATTCACTAATCGCGCAAAATGTAAGCGTTTTTATCTCGTGTACACAAGTAAGCAAATCGGTTTAGATCGAAATGTTGGCAGGTACAATAATATTTTAGGGATAAAAACTATATTTTGTTTATATTCAATGTAACTGGTAGGGGAACAGGTCCTGTCACATATTTTCATTCAAATTCTGTAAATGGAACTCTCTAGTGAATTATTGATTACTACAAAGAGACAAAGGCAAGAAAATGCGGGTATTATCTCACAGGTTCTTTTGTCTCGAACGTTGTGAAGCCAGAATGACCCAACCAACTCCTTTGAAACAAGCATTTGTGCAATTTCATTTCATAACCCACAGATCAAAATATAAGCGACCAATACTGTCTATCTAATCTAAGATGATTTTGACAAATATATACTGTTACGGGGTAGCATAAAAGCGGACCGAACTGTCTCGCTAGGGAAGCTTGCTTTTCTAGCGAAGCGGTTGGTACGCCGGACTTGTGCGCCACCGTTATGGGCTCGACTCCGGGATCGGCCCAGCCCAGAATGTTCTCCTTAACAATTTGTCTTCGTAACAAAATGGGGGCTCGTCCGGGATGAAGGTAAACTTTGTGGCCCAGGTGATAAGCTCACCAAAGTGTGACTTCTGGGATTATTAGTCTTGTTCTGATAGCAGAACGCTCTTTAGAGGGGATGTATTACGGGGTAGCATAAAAGCGGACCGAGCTTTCTCGCTAGGGAAGCTTGCTTTTCTAGCGAAGCGGTTGGTACGCCGGACTTGTGCGCCACCGTTATGGGTTCGGGAGCGGCCTGAACAATTTGTCTTCGTAACAATACTAGTTAAATATAATAATTTATATATATATATATATATATATATATATATATATATATATATATATATACGCGCCTTTCGGGTACTTCATGTAATTATTGAAAAACTTAATCTCTGCTATGGATTATATCTCTCTATGTTACCTGTGCCAATTTTAGATAATTGGTTTGCGATCTCGGAACATGTGGGAATCAATTATTGACAACCCAGTTTTAATATGTCTGCTTTGACAGTCTGTGAACTAAAGTGCTCGGAGTTCATCTGCTAACGTGGTCAATAAGGCCTGCAGAATTTCATGATTGCAGACTTATAAAAGATCTACAAATCGCTATTGAGAAGAGCACACCTTTCACAAGTCTATACACACAACATGTGGAAAGTCTACACACTTGGTTTGTTTCCCAGTCAATAATGACAACAGATTTCCCATAAATATGCCCGAGATAATAATATAATTCATCACAATGCAGTGACGGCTGCAAGGGTGGATTTAGACGGGTTAACATCCCCTCATCCCCTCTATTAGACTAGAAAATAGAATAATATACGCTTATATCGTATATTTCCTTATATTTCTGCATACGAAAATGTAAAGTCTTCGCTTATATGTGCCAGGGTGTTGATCCCCCCCCCCCCCCTTTTTTTTCTTCTCTCTCTCTATAATCCTGTATCCGCCACCGTGGCATAACATAGGCGTTATGGTCTGTTAGACTGGTACCCCGCTGTATTAGGGACCTAAGCCAAAGATTAGCTGAGGGCCATAATAGAGCGGGATACCAGTCTAGACGGTCTCTCTTCTCTCGCCTTCTCGCCGGAAAGCTAATATAATCTTTCTGGGCACACCTCATATAAAAGTTACCCAGACATTTGGACGCCCACCATATCAGATATCCAGAGTGTCCTAAATGACTGGGGCCAACTTTTTATTTTACTGTAATGTTTCATTGTTTAGGGTTAATTTATACTTAATATCTCATCTTTCATTTGATTCTCTTTGCATTGCACCCAGAACAGAAACTGGGCCCTTATGTGATTGGCTGGTGCAATGTGTGACGTCACAGGCAAAATTAAGTAATAGCTTAAATCTAGCATTAGCCTACATGGTTGTCTTTATTCTTCCCTGAAAAACTGAGGCTGACATTGTCAGAAATACTCAGCTTTTGATGACACAGGATTATCCTTGGTAGCTGACGTCACTGCTGAGTTAACATTGCTCAAAGATGTACCGATCGATAGCCTTTGAAAAATAAAATCACACAACCTCATATTATTTTGTTCGCTTGACCTTATGGGCAAAAATGTTAAACAAATGAGATTCAATTTGATGACCACAGATTTTATATTATTCCTCATGAGGAAAAAAAACCAGAAAGGCTTTTAGTTCTTTGCATATTATTTAATTCATCATCATTCAGTTGAAAGTGCCACTGACAGTGACCTAGCTATGCGAGTCTTGTTTCATGTGCCATACCTGAAAATAGTTCAGAAGTTTTAGCCGTCATATTGGGTCAGAATCCCCTCGTCAATGATAAGATTCCGTCATATATACATACAATGTTTCTTCAGTTATGGATTCCTGTGTACACATGCAAGAGGGACTAATTAGGCCAATACAAATTGAAGATGCGTAGGTACCTAAAATATTAATGAAATAAATCTAAATGGACGAATACTCACTTTTTAGCGGTTGTCCTAGAGATATCATTCATATATATATATATATATATATATATATATATATATATATATATATATATATATATATATATATAACACATCAATGTCTCCTGTATAATGTAATGTAAACTGAGCGTAAAGCATTAACTTAAATGAATGTCTTCTGTGTTTAAGGTTAGAAATATTTTCTCTGGGGTTTTTAAAAGAATATAAGCTGAATAATGACTCCATTATTACCGAAATCAACATTATTAATATGATCTCACCATAATTTCAAGTTTCTCATTGTTCATTCCGCAGAATAGATCAGCTAATTAAAATTCAGCGAATATTGGTCATATAAACACGCGAATTAACTGAACATGTCACTTCTGTCAGCCAAGTGATATAATCTGATGCTGTTAGATAAAGAAATCTTAAAATAAATATTGATAATAATTAGCCAAGGCGATCTCCAGTTACAACACCATTGATAACTGGCTGAACGGACATTCCTACCCTGCTCAAATTGTCAGTCTGTTAATTATCTGTCTGAGAAGTCTCACATAACGATGACAATCAGAAATGTGCAATGTGTAATGTCATTCTGTGGCAGAATTCCTTCTCATGAGATCCACAGTAACAGACCAAGACTGGATACTGTGATCCTGATAACCATCACTCTGTCATTAAATAGCACTCCGACCTATTTATAGCACATGAGAGTGTAAAGGACTCTTATTTGAGAGTCTTCTGCGCAGAGTCTTCTTGCGCAGACAACTCTAATTTTCCACTTTGCCGCGTCGTCAAAAGAACTTTAGCCATGCTTGACCAATTGATCAAATGACCTAAATTTCAAGATTTAAGGTATTATATGACTAGCCCGACCACAATGATGAAACGATCATTTTACGAAAAATCTAACGTTAAAACCTTGACAAATATACTCGTTTGCATCGAGGAGTTACCCTTTTTACTATTAGTCTCTTATGGATTCAACTCTAAGACAGGTCTTGTGCTTTAAAACATGAAACTATCTAATATATCATACTTTTGTTATATATAGGAAAAGCAAATATAGTGTCATACGAATTGTTGTTGTGAAAAAAAATTAAATGAATGCAGATATATTTTAACAGCCTCACCTTACGACGCTGATACTTTTATCATCTGTCAAGTTACTTTTACGATATCATGGCGTTAAATAGACCCGAACACTTATTATCACTCGTCGCCAACAGATGTCGCTAGTGAGATTCAAAAGTTTGTTATACATTAAGAACCATTATATAGTTTTTTTTTCATGGAAGGAAAATCTTCTGTACGATCTTTTTTAAGTGGTAGGAAATGTAAAAACAAATGGAATTATAGATTATAGTTGTAAATTTTAATCTTTTTCAGTGGCAGCCAAATATTCTAATTCTCGATAATCTGAACGGCCAGGAATCCAAAGGAAAGGCTACAGATGCTTCAGCCTCATTAAATTGAATATATTCCCGTTCGTTGTCTGTTTTTGTGTGTTTGTGTCTGTGTGCTTGTTCACAGCATAACTTACGCATCCATGAACGGAATCTCATAAAATTTTCATGGTATTTCGGTAATGGGCAAATAAAGAATCGTTTAGATTTAATATGAATTCGGAACATGATCCGGATTCAGGAACGCCATCAAGGAATATTCACAAATGTTAAGTCATTTTTGCACGAATAAATTTGGGAATATGGGCCGAATAAGTGAATGCAAACACTCAAAAGGGACTCCCACAATAGCCCCCCCCCCATACAAACACACATGGCGGAGGCATTCATCCCTTAGAATACAGATGTCCATTTAATTTTTACATCAATGGATTGACTCTTAATGTTTATATTGCAATTTTCTTCCTTGCGAGACATATTCACTATAAACTAATCATTGTCTTATATGGTGTATCACTATTAGGTCTTTATCTATTTTATGGAACCGAGTCCTATCAACTAATGGCAACCTAAAGGGCCAGCCTGTATCGATAAAATGGGCCATATAGTAACCGTAGTAATATATTGATACCCAGCAGTCAACTGTGGTATCCATTAATACAACCTGTGAGCGGTAGAAACAGTATTATGTGATTACGAATGTAAATATGATGAATGCTTTATAAAATCACAGTGTAAAATATTAAATTATAGTCTAGTGGAAGCGAACCTAGGAGGCTGACTTACATATCACGGTTTGTATATGAGATTCGATAAGCCAGGACAGCCGACTTTGTTTTCAGTATGGAGACGGCATGAAAACGTATTAGGACGAGTTATGTTTAAATGTCTCCCAAACCTACTTCGCCTCCCTTGACCTTTTTTCTCCAACTATCGCCTAAAGCTGATGGTAATAGTCGCTAAATCTGATAGCCATACCATTCAAGGTAAAATTGTATTCGATAAGGGGGATATGAGTTGACCTTTTTCAACATCAGAAAAGAAACCGAATTTACTAGTCCATCTATTGTACAGCAAATTCAAATCCAAAAGCTCAGGACCAGTGGTCCGGCCAACTATTTAACTGTCTAAAGTGTTTTCATATACCAAGTCAAAATATTCAAACATTGTTCAACGGTAATGAATATGCATGACCATCTTGCCCGTCTTGTGAACTATATATACATTTGTTTATATATAATGAATGTTTATACATTTAATTAATTAAATAAAGGATTAACTATGAACAAAATAAAGATCAATTAAGGGTCAAGATGCAATTTCTAGTCTTTAGCGTAAAAGCTTTGGTAGACGATATCATTTTGGATTTAATAGATTAATAATTGAAAGAAATAGAAACAATTTTTGTTGTGTCTTTCAGATAATGCACTCAAATTACCTCAATCACTGAAGATGAGAGGTGAAGAAACTGTTTGATAAATCAACCAAGCTGGCAACAGATCCGTCTAATAAACTCAACATCCGCGCGTTAAGAGGCGGAAGGAAAGTGCTCCTTTTAGCCGACCATTAAAGCAATCCACCTCACTCAAGAAATGTACTCTAAACAGCTCCTCCGCAACGGACTTGGCGATTTGCAGGTGAAGTAACTGGTGTATATAAAGGGCGAGACTCCCGTCAGAAAGAGGTTTTATAGGCCTGTTTTACCATCTACAGGTAAACTCGGGGACGCATTTCTGAAAACAGCTTGACTTTCAATGCTGTCCATTTCTTCTCAGCTTCGTGTCCTGAAAAGCACTCAAGCAAACTGGCATTTCCTCCGATAATCCTGGAATATACGAGGATAAGCAAAATTCATCGCTTAGTGAGAGAAGAGTTGACTTCCGGAATATGTTAAAGTGAAAGTAATTTCATTTAAGACAAGAGAGCATGCTTGAACAGGTCCTCGTTCCTACAGAAAAGTGAATGCAAAACAGCAGAGAAAGCTTACTATTGCACAACTTATGGTTACTTGTGTGGCCATGTCTTTATATTAACAAAAATAAATGTTTCGTTTCCATCAATATTTGCTTCAACTTAACATTACATACGCCTTTTTCACATCTTTTAATATTATTGTTTTCTGTGTTATTAAACGTTCAAATTTAATAAATTTAAGCAACTAAAAAAGTAAAGAAAATATTCCATCAACACATTGTTTCTTGGAAAGAGAAAAATTAAAATTCACCCTTTTTTTACAAAGAGTTATCAGCTTATAGAACTTGAGAGCACTAGTAAATAACAGTAAAATTTAAGGTTCACCGGAAAAGTTTCCCTGGTAAATATATATGTTGTTTAATATTTCTGTATGTATTAATATAGAAAAATGTTTAAAATATCTTAATATCTGAGAAAAAAAGTAGCGAAAAAAATTATAACACCCATTCTTTGTGCGGAAATTGTCCATAAGTTTCTTTAAACAAGTAAAACTACTGGTATTGTAAAAGACAAAGGGAATAGCTTTTTGTTTAACATCATCTAATTGAGGTCAGACTGGCTCAAGTTAAAGTTTTTTTCTTTAACCGCAGATAAATCCATCATTAAGCCCGGGTGTCCGCAGCAGCTGTTAGAATCAGTTAGCAGACGCTGCGATAGGCTGCGGGTCGACTATTTTCTCGGGTAATTACGGTAAGACAACATTGGATATAACAAGGGACCATTGATCCCGGCGAGTGGAAACACGCGACTTGGGACATACGCTTAATTTGACGTCATACCTGCAAACGCCGGGACAGAGGATAGGATCTATAGCTGCGGTTAGGATGCTGAGTGCCAGTGGAATGGTGTCGGCCCAGCCGTACGGGTAGTCAGTCAGCGCAGATCCGAGTGCTTATAACCAGTGAATGTTGGTCCCAGGCGCGTCGGCGGGAAGTTGCGCTGCTAACGCCAGTTACATGATATTGTCGTTAATTATATCTGCTGGAATAGAATATATACTGCCTGTAATAGAAAACAAGCTAGAATCACTTGATATTGGTTGAACATTACCTGATCAGAGAGTATGGACGAAACAAAATCGAATGCACTTTAATTATCACTGAAACCTGTGTGATTATTTTTTTCGCAAATGGTGGTTAGTTATAGGTATGAGACACGCATAAAGCTAACTAAATTGGAGGCGCTTGAGAAATATAAACCGTGATACGGCTGGCAGTATCAGATAAAAACCACTTGATATGCAATCATTCTGTTAAAATGAAGTGATCATCCGAGCAAAGTACTTAAGAGCTCATGAGAAGGGGATATTGGATGAAACCAAGGGGATCATAACATCATTATTCAGTTACCATTTTTAAACAATTGTCAAAGTCTGGTTTTTGAAGTGTTGATACTCGCTACAGCGTGTTTCTGTAATAACAGTGCCACGTTCGTTGTCGAAAACATCCTGTCAAAGTGTTCCTTGGATGGCAGAGTGACTTTATCGTTTTGTAGTGATATGGAGATACCGTGTCTAGCGCTCCTGATGACTTTGACATTGACATCGGCTAATGACTTCACTACCCAAGGAATGTTAGAGATGGAAGATATACGAGGACCGATTAGGGTGAGTACATTTTATGATTACCCAAAGTGTACCATAAATGTTAAGGCAATCAATGTAAACTGGGTGACTATATACATGCTATTAGTGCCATGCCACCTACGTCGTTTATCACATTGCGGTTGACAGAATGAAGGTCCGGCCACTAAAAAATAATAGCGTCTTGTTTATTGAGGTTAAACGCTATGACTGCTAGAGAACATGATTTGTTTATGAGCCCGATGTTTGAGTAAATAAAAGGCTTTACGTATCATGGGAAATTTTGTTAAAAATATTCATTTAGACAATAGATAACATAACTGTACTTTATTGCAGTTATTTGTAAAAATATTAATTTGTTTATTTTATTATTTGATAAATGTAATAGGTAAATCTATATGAAGTCAAACCCAATCTCATCTTAGTGCTTTTTATATTTCATATGATATGGGTTTTCCTTCTACAAGAAGCTTGATATAAAATAAAACAAAACGTTCGGCAATTGCCTTGATAAACCCATATCAAAACATATCATAATACGATATCGTATCAATTCAAATCGTACACATCCTATACTATGTATGTATGGTCTCAGATAACAACATATTGCCTTAACGTTCTGTTTGCACTCAATTCACATCATTCTCATTTAAAACTTTCATCAGGTTATTTCAGTACTTTTCATGTATATGAAGCAGTGCGGGCACCCGCTGGATCGATGCATGTCAAATACCGTTGCAGTGAAGGACATACATAAATATACACGGACATGTACGGGAATGCACCATATTCCATTAAACGTGTTAAGGTAAAAACACGCTAACACTTTCCACCTCATTATTCAACACCCTTTTCCGTGGATCATCACTCGACCGTCGTCCGTCGGTTTTATTAAAATTTTTCTTTCGCAATCATAAGCAGCGTTGTTTCCATTGATTACATTATTTCCTGATACTCACCGTAGATTTAAAATGATTGTAGTCTGAGTTTTGAAAAGTCTACTCTGTCCCTGAATCGACGGACCCTCAACAAGAGTTCAAATGACATCTAGATATTTTCATAATCTTTATATTTTTTATATCTTATACTTGAATACCAGTTCAATTAATTCTTCGTACGGGGAGATGTTAGTTACTTCTATTTTAAACTCTTAGCCTTGAAAAATGCTTCAGGTCCAAGCTCATGTGGAAAGCAAGTACCAGTCCCTATCATACATCTTCATATTCAGGAATTCCCTTCCTTATTATATAGTTGTCCGCTTCCCTTCAACCAAAACTAGAACAACTTATGTTGATGGTAAAAAATAGATGCTTGCGAAAGCTGATAGCTGTTAATGAAAAAGGGAGTTTGCATTTGAATGACCATATAAATTAATTGGAGCTTGTCCAGGGAAAAAAAACACGAACAGGTGTAAATGTATAGGTGCGGATGTCGACATGACTTAACGCGCATAAGAAAAATGGCCATGTAGATTTGGGCAGTTCACACTGCGTTCCGGCATACGGCGGCGGAGACGTTATTATGAACCGGATAATGTAGTCGTATGAGTACAGAAAAGTACCCGGATTTGAGGATTTGCCGTGGTCCCGCTCACAGGATTTGGCACACGGAATTTCTTCCTTCAGGGTACCGAGAGTCACAGATCTCCATATCAGGGACAACATTCTCCCGTTCGTTTTGAACATTCGAGTACGTTGACTCCTCACGACCATTAACTTTCATTCACCAAGCTCCTACGATGTCCTACGCCTATACGGTAAAGGCCACGTCCTGCCAAATCCCCACATGACCTTCAAGAACGTGGTAATAACCGTAGACAGAATGTGATAAGTGAGATCATAGCTTTAGAACTGAACCTGCTGCTGTTAATGTTCATAGATGGCTGATGACTTGCGGAAGGACACTTAATTCAACTCTAGTGGACAATGTGTGAACATCGTCCAAACTAATTCCTGGTGATAAGAAAATCAATTCATCCTATACATTATTGCCAATATCATAGGAATCTGAACTCCTCGCACTTTCTTATGTGTCTATCATCATCTGTACGCCCTGCCACACTGGTAATTTAATTTATGGTTCAATAGCACCCGTTATCAAGTCGGCCTAGACATATAACAACCGCTCAATCTATTATCAAACCCATTGAGCGAACTCCCATCCATTAATGAAATAAGGCTGTTACAGCTGACCCTAACAAATTAACCTTGGTCGCCTGCTGTTTATACAACATTGCGTCAGGTCAAAAACCTACGACCACGCAGTGGAGGGTCCAGGATTTAGGAAAAGGAAGGGTTTAACTCAAAATAAGAAGAGGGGTATCCGGACCCTTTGGAAAAACCTCTGCACCAGCTGTGCCACGAAATGGCCGGCCAGCAACTATAACAAACGTCTGTAAGTCTGAATGGTCCGGTTGAAATCCTTGGCGATTTATGAGTCAAGTGATATTAGTTGTCTCGTGTCTCGAGCTGACCAAATATGAAGACATTACTCTGGTTTGGCTTAGTCGCACTTAATCTGTTTGTGTCCATATATAATGGATATATATATATATATATATATATATATATATATATATATATATATTCTTCAGAATATTAAATCACATTTATGATAAGAAATGTCCTGCTACCGGTTAGGGTAATCGGGATATCAGTCTCATACGCCCATGCGCACATAAAAGTCTGTCTACGCCAAGGTAAAACCTTGTCAAAGAGTCTATACAGGTATCAACACGTTGGTTTACCAGAATTCATTATTCGAACTTTATTTCCATACATATTAATCAGCTCTCAATGATATAAGCCTCTACATATTCACGCATATTACTGGTATTATATTATTTTTTTTATTTTACATTTATATTTCGCATGATATATAGCTATACATATCAAGTAGCTCTGGTGATGTTTTAACTTAAGAACGGCTTCTGTGGCTCAGGGGTAGAGCGCAGGACCCAAAGCCGGGAGTGGTGAGTTCGAATCTCAGCCGAGGCGGAGAGGTTGAGCGCTCTGGCGGCTTAATGGGACGGCTAAGCTCCACAGCTGTGTATCACCCACATTCGAGTGCGTCTTTGGGGGTTCCTCGGTGTTATGAACCAGCAATGGAGATGATTACACACCCAGGACCTGCAGGTGCGGTAGACACCGGGCCTGGGTGACACCAGGATACAGAAATAAAAATGATACGAAGCGAGTGCTGCCGCCCTGTCAAGTAATCCCAAACCGAATTAGAAACTCTGCAGATGTACATACTTAGGTTAAGAATTAGATAAGTCAGCGTTAAAAAATGGAGGCGGTTACCTCCACTCAAAAAATAAAAATAAAAAAAAAATAAAAAAAACTTAAGAACGACTGCGTTCTAACGGATTGTTAAACTTTTGTATTTTTACTTTTGAAAGTAATGACAGCAGAAACAAGGTAAAGACACGATAACCTATGCTGTTAGTTAGGTATTATGTAGTCACAGTATATTCGTCAAGGTGTCACGCTCTCTTTGACAAGTGGCGTCAATTTATCTTCAAGGGTCGGGGGAAGGGGGTGACTAACAGGCGTTAGAGGGTAATCAAAAGTTGGGACTCGTTTTATAAATCTTCACATACACACACACACACATATATATAAAATACCTTTTGCCTGTGTGACACATTTCAAATATATTACAATTACAATTAATTATAATGTGTTAAAAATCAAGTACTATGTGTTCAGAATTGGTTAATTCTAAACCAGGTTTAGATAAAATATTTCACTGTAAACTCAGAAATGGAACCAAAGTCTATAATATTATGAATATCTATCATTTTCAATATATAGATATATATATTCTCTGAGCTATATTTGTTTAGTAACATTCGACTTCCGAGCTTCGATCCTTAATTGAAGTCCTAATGCTTTACGTAATTTCTGTACTTTCCCGCGGTTTGTTAGTTATAACGCCTTTATCAATTTGCTCCCGCGTTCTGCATGAGCGGGGTACTTAGTGAGAATCCTAATATTAACATTATATCATCTCCCATTTCACATGATCTGTATGTTTAATTGATATATTGATTTGCCTGGTTGACTGGTATGAAGCTGGCAGTCTGTATCAAGTCGCTTCCTAGCCATGACAACCCGACTCGGTAGGCAATCGGATAATTGGGCTGGTTAGCCTTGTCGAGTCTATGCTCTTTACACAGCGCGTTTCCTATGGGCCTACCACCTATATCGTAAGCGCCTTTAGTTTTGACCTCGTATCCTGAATCGCTAAACCAGAGGAGAGCACTGTATTTTTGTCCAATCAGATGAGTCCCTGAGCTTTAAGACAAAACGGTTTGCCAGCCAAGCGAGAAAAACACGGAGCCAAAGTTGTTCATTTCGTTTTGAGTGACAGCTCATCGCCCAAACAACCGTCTGAACAGGCCACAGGCTCAGAGAGAATGGCCCGACACGTGGTTTGCTTAGGGCTTTAGGCACATAGGATGCCCGGCCGGTGAGCTGTAATGCAAACGAAATGTATCAACAAAGGCTCCGTGCATACCTCGCTGGTTTGTTTCAGTTTTGCAGACAGTTACATGGCTACGCTAATATAGTCGCAATGTCATAATCGAATCATTCGATCATGCGAGAATGCAGAGGGAGCAATTAATATTCGACCATAAACTGTCGAGTGTTTGTTATTGGCATCTGGTTGGCTGCTTGTCACATCATGCGCACGTTCTTTCAGCAGACAACGAACCGCCACCTGGTGTGTAAGTGTATCATAAACGGTCAAAGCAGGCAGCGGGAAAATAGGTTCTTTCTTTGGAAGCGCAAGATTCCGCTGCCTCGGGAGCGTAACTCGAGTCGTGATACAAGATATATCGAGGAATATATCGCAGTAGTCTTGCATCAGGTTGCATACATATTGTGGTAAACCGGCCATAATCTCAATATTAGGCTAAGAATGATAAATTATCACCACAGTATACACGTGAGCTCACAACCCAAACTGAAACACCATCTCCATGGACACGGGTCATTTCCTGTATCGCCTGAAAGCTGCCTGCGTCCTGTAATCCGTGCGAGCCATGCTTGTGTTCATGCGGTCATAAATTCAACAAACATGCCGAGGGGTTTACCAATGGGCATTGATAAAACGGAACATTTCTCACTCATGTTTGGTATTATAAGAAAGTACATTAAAAATGCTAATTGATCCGGTTTATGTTGATTGACAGTGTCCCTGAGGCCATGAAGCAGTGTCAGAAATGACGAAAATATTTGCATCTTCATAAGGCCTTATAATGCGTTCCTCGGACTTAGATGTAAAGACACTCTGGCGCCAGTAACCTGGTCTTGATGCCCGAGGGTCGATATGACGCTAGTCGTTTCCCCGCAGCCGCTTCAAGAATTAGTAACATTATACGGCCTTCTACGAACTGCTATTCCCCATGGCGGTTATGTTTTAATCAAGAGCCTTAAAGCCGAGCAGCTTTAAACCGACTGTATCTTATGTTAATGTATTTTTGTCATTGAGAGAAGTATATATTTGGAAAAAGTTTCTTGACAAATCAGTTATGAAAGAGGAATGGATTGCAGCTACGTTCTTTAAAGCCATACTTTATAATTTATAAGGGTTTTTTCAAGTATTAACAACAATGTCAGTCTCTTTGGACTTTACACGTTGCCTTCCTTGATTTCCTGGTCTGTTTGTTCATGCTTATTTTCTCATTCCCTTGTGGTCATAAAATCCAAGCAGTACAGTACAGTTAATTATGCACGAATGAACCCGAAAATATGAATAAGCGAAAGGAAACACGATTTTGTAAGCATCCCGCAACAGGGACTGTACACATGGAAGAGGCTTGCATTCCTTAGAGTTCATATTTCTAGTTCTTTCTATATTTGCTTTCCACCCCTTGAGGGATATTTATTGGCCAACTGGGAGTACGTGTATATTGAGGCAACCTGCTCCTTCAGAGTTGAAAATCTTTTAAAATACTTCCAGTTCTTCAAATGAACCCTTAAACATAATACTAGATGTTGGTAGAAAAACCTGATGTGTATGTGGACACTGAGAATGATGCAGTGGTGACGTAATGACAAAATGTTTTAACCTTATAATGAATTAAAAAGCAGTCGTTGCCTTTCAACTTACTGCATTCATTACCTTATTTAAAAAAATTATTTAATTTTGAAGTTTACATATAAGCAATATAAACTGAATAAGCTCATGATTATGATATTCAGTGGCCTCGCCAGAGGGAGCACACCTACTTCGCCCGGCCGTTATTTAAGCTTTCCTTTCCTCCAATATTCATACCAAACATGTTAAAAATTTATTCGTGTACGCTGTAGTTTCGAAAATACTGTCTGTGTATATATATATATATATATATATATATATATATATATATATATATATATACATATATATATATATATACATGTATATATATATTAAATATACATATATATAATATAATAAAGAAATGTAGTTATATATACATGTATCCTTTTATCTACGTTATATATATATATATATATATATATATATATATATATATATATATTAACATTAAAACGTCTTATACATGTAGTTAATGGACGACAAACCACATGTTTAATATATAATACTTAAGAGG
The DNA here is from genome assembly GCA_026874595.1 of Sipunculus nudus. Lineage (NCBI taxonomy): Eukaryota > Metazoa > Annelida > Sipuncula > Golfingiida > Sipunculidae > Sipunculus > Sipunculus nudus. Next base: position 35,877,905 of record CM049318.1, read on the forward strand.
AATTGTATAAGAGATTGTTATCAAACGTATAACAGCCACTGTCGTCTTTTATACATATATCTTCGTTGGATGTCTGCGCCCTTGTGCATTATCCACTTATCCTTAACGACGTACGACTGTCTGATCCAAGGCTTGTAACAGTACGATAACATGAAACACCAGATATGTTGTGTAACAACAGAACAGCAATAACACCGCCCTTTTAATGGCTTGTGGTACTTCATTTTATTAGTGTACAACTGTTCTACAGCATGTTTGTTTAATTGTTTACCATTGGATAATAGGCTCTGTTTATATTAGATTCTGTGTTATCTTGATCATCACTGGACTCGACAGATGGCTTTGTGTCTAGACATATAGAGAACAAATAGAAACGACCTATACATGTGAACAAGTACAAAACAAAACAGATCTATATCGTTTATTTTGTGTGTGTCTGGATGACGTTTGTACCCGTTGACCCCTATGTTCGGCACCACAAGCCCGCTTCTCCGCCCGATATCTGCGGCATTGTTGAAAGTTCCGCATTCCGTACCACGTTTTCGTGCTATTAATAACCTACCAATACACGCCACAGCCAGTAACCGCATCTGAATTTCTTTACATTGTGTGCGTAAATCTTTAGCCAGCGTGGAGTTTGGTCAATTACCCAGATCAAATGAATTCGGGATTAAACATTAACGCAAAGCGTGATTTATCCCCTCGCAGCATTTCCTCTCACGAATCCTTTAGATTTCTTATTATTATTTCTTTACATTCTTTTATTTTGTTGTGTCATATCTCTAAGCGTCATAGAATTTCAAACTGAAACAGAAAAATTAGTGTGTGTGTGGAGAGAGAGAGAGAGAGAGAGAGAGAGAGAGAGAGAGAGAGAGAGAGAGAGAGAGAAAGAGAGAGAGAGAGAGAGAGAAAAGCGAGATTTAACGAGGTTTATGTTTAGGGCTAATTTTTCTTCTGAGTGGTTTATATATATATATATGTGTGTGCATATTAGGGGTGGGGGGTTGGCGGTCCAGAGAGAGTTAGTTATAGAGGAGAGCACAGGCACTCGTTTCCAGCACTAAAATGGCCAAGAAACCGTGAACACATTGAGTATGGGCGATACTTGGCCATTTTAGTGCTGGAAACGAGTGCCTGGGGGGGGGGGGGGTGGGGGGCAGGGGGCTCGGGAGGCAACCTCGATGCGCATGGTATGTTATAGAATGTTATAGAATGTGCGAAAAAGTCGTTATTTGGGACAAAGTTGCATTATTATTATTGTTATTATTATTATTATTATTATTAGTATTATTTATATATACATTTGTTAAACGCAACTTATCTATAAGCATATAAGCATGTATGCTTAATCAAGGCGTCGTACATATACTTAAACGTTAAAATGAATAGACTTCGATTTTGAACCATACATTAACTTACGGACCTTTTGTTATCCCATCATACAGTTTAACACTATTACATATATATCGTGTTATATACATATTAATTATGGTCCCAGTTTGTCGTGGTCACGAGTTGACATTCCTTACACAAGACCCGTCTCAGTCACGGTACAGGACAAGTCTCAAGCGTGCACTATGACCAGGAGACAATGCAATACTGACAGTAACAACGTGTAACATTTGGCTACTCCAGGTGAAATGTGTTATATAGCCGTCACTGTTTACGAAGCCATCAAATCTATTCATTATCAAGTGTCAAGTCCGGTTGACCCATGATTAGTAATTAAAGTTACTATGGCGGTCAGTCCCGATGACGGGACGTGATTAGGTCCAATCATCAGCCGCTGCTATTTGATTAACGCTGGTGGCAAAGGTAACGTCGGACTCCCTGGGAAATGAGCATTTAGATATACACCTCAGTGAAGCTGACATTGAAGTAGCTGCAGTGCGTACCGCTTGACCATTGTAGTAATGAATAGCTACGGGTACTCAACTGATATTTTACCCTACGGATGGCCATATTGCATTGGCAAGTAATTCTAACGCTTGTTGTCGGTAGAAAGTCATTCCTTTAATCGTATAAAAAAGAATAAACTTTGTATGTATCAAGTTGCTTCAATATATCTCATGAATGTGCGTCTGTGAAAGTGATTTTCTCTTTTTTGCTCCTCTTTTTGCTGTGACAATCTGGAGTTGTTAAAAGTCAAGTAGAGAAGAAAAAAAATATATCATTTTCTTCACAGTAAGTGCCCGTACATTCAGATATACTAATCATTCAGCAGTAAATTTTGTCCCAATGGAGTTTGAACATATGTATTAGTGATTATATATGGGGATATGGGTCTCTTCACGTGTTCACGGTACACATGGAATATATGTGCCCAAATATCGTTGGACAGATATGTCAAACGATCCCACAGGGTGAATTTCAATGAAGTACCCTGTAGTATTATCCTTGTCTAACATGGTCAAGCGGTACACGCTACTGCTAACCTTAAAGTTGAGACAGGACAGGGGCGTCAATACAAGGGGGGGGGATAGGGGTATATATATATATACCCTCCCCCCATTTATTAGAAGGGGGATGGGGGATGGTCAATGTAATCATCCCCCCCGATATTCAGAGAATAATATTTATACATTGGAAATGAAATATATTTATAACTAGAATTATCGACTTTTGTTACAATTATGAGTTTAATATGAAATATTATATATCTTAATCTGATTAAGAATTAACATATACTGGAAACATACCCTTATTTATATATATATATATATATATATCCCAGCTGAGTCAGGGGCGTAACCAGACCTGACCGTCCGGGGGGGGGGGGGGCAAGACTCAAGAGGTTTCCCGATTCAGTACTTCTTTTTTCTTCTTCCTTCCCATTCGGCTTTTTCTTTTCCTTTTCTTTTCTTTTCTTCCATTTTTCTCCTTCCTTCCCTTCCTCATCTTCCCTCTTTCCCCTCTTTTCTTTCTTTCTTCCTTTTTTCCCTCCCCGATTTTCTTGCCCCCTTCCCATTTATTTTGAGGGGGGGGGGTCAATCTGGTTACGCCACTGAGCAGATTGTAATAACGGAAAAAACTCCCTCATTTGGATGTTATCTTAATCGCAGGGCTGTTCAGAAATATCCTCAACATATGAATTAGAATGTAATAAAACTGTGGATAGATCAAAAATTTAGTTGCTAGGGATTAAAAAGATATCTAGAAAAGCTCATCGGGGTGGGAGGGGGGGGGGGGCTCTGGATCCGCCACTATGAGTGTGTGTGTGTGAGGGTGTGTATGTGTGTGTCTGTTTACTGTCAAGTAAAATTTGTAAAACTTTACTCATTTATGCCGGAGTTGATAGTATGGCTAACAATAACTATTTACGCATTCACAGCTGTTTGACCACTTAAACCTCGTATGTATGTGAACATCTGCTCCTAATTACAGACTTTATGTTGTTCATATTTGGGGTAACGACACCCCACCCTTTCTTGGAAAAGGTCCGAGCCGGTGGTCGACGGTCCTGGGCAATTCGGTGCATGCAGTCACACGATCCATCTTGGTTGGTTACAACTCATGACCGCCTTTTCCGATTTCGGTTCATTTTTGGACCCATACGTGATTAAGGAAATGAAGGTTATTAGTGATTATTACTATACTGGTGATGACAAATTGTTCACACGTGTAGGTCTGATTTACACCCTTCCGCCGGAGATAGTTTCTTCTCCGAACATATCTCGTACAGTTTGGGATTGTAGGGCGGCCGGCCAAGACTATATATAAATGTCTCACATGTAGAGATTTAAAATAAACTTTCGTCACAACCCAAGAAAAGATGTTTGTTTACATTGTACATTGCTTGATGCTGCATGAATTGTGATATGGCGAGTTTAATATTCAGAGGCATCATGCACTTTTATCTTCGAAGTGAGGTGGTGGGGGGGGGGGGGGGGGGGTGGATGACCCGCAGACAAACACGCACATATATATATATATATATATATATATATCGGTTTTATCGTTTGTACGATACATTTAAAACGTATATACTTAATCGTATTTCATATACTTATGTATAGGGATTTAGAAAATAAGGTATTGTATTTCCAGTATAAGTTCATTCTTAACCAGGTTTAGATATTATATATTTCACAATAAACTCATAAATGGAACCAACGTCTACAATTCTGTTTAATTCAGTTATAAATATTATTTTCTGAATAGTAGGGGGGATGATTACATTGACTATCCCACCTTACCGAACAGTGTAGGTTATTTATCCCCCCCCCCTATATTGACACCCCTGTTAATATTAACAAGGCCTAGGCGGAGTTAGCATGCTTTGAACCCTGACTTGACTATATTTCTTATTTTTTTTTTAGGATTATGGTTTACCATATTTTTGCGGCGGCTCTGACCGAAAGCTCGTCAAGGCTAGCTAAATTCAGCGACGAATCGTCTTATGACAAACGATAACGACAGCTTGTCACATAAGCGTTGATTTATAATCAACTTAAAACGTTGAGGTGGCAGTAAAAGCTATAGAGATCGAATCAGTTCTAGTTTGCACTAGCATGCACATTGTAAAATGTAAACAAAAGGTATTTTTTTCTTTGAATTGTAACAATTTTTTTTTTAATTTTAAGTTTGACAGTTGAGACAGGTGGTCCTGGCCGTCCCACAATGCCAATCTTTAACAAGAGGTTCGTTTTGAGTAGAAACGACCTCTGGCGGAAGGACGGGCTTGTTCAAAGCCGAGTATGAAGCTGGTTCCACTGGTGTGCATTATTCCCATCATTGTATCAAGGGAATTGCCTCAGTTGCTATCTATGGACTCTATAGATTGCTCGGTTCTGATTCAGCCGGCTTAATGCAGTGCCAAGGCTGACCCAAATTAAACTGAAAATCCGTGATGGTCTTGATGGCTTTCGTTGTATAATTGACGTGAAGCGTACTGTTGACGGGTGCATTTCCGACAGCTTTAGTTTATCCGGACGTAAATAGGTCAGGTCGGTGCATCAGTTGACCGCTGTTGGATGGTCAGAACCACTTATAGACAACAAGGTCAGCCTTTGTCTGTGGAGACCAGGTAATTGCAAGACAAATAAAATTACTTAACTGATATGGGATATAGGAGGCAAATGTGCGAAAGCAAAGATAAGAAACCGGCATACCGAACTTGCTTTTTTATCATTATATAACATATGAAACATTAAATAGAAGCACACACACATAACCGTCTATCGATGGATCGATAGCATGCACATAATTATATAATTAAAAAAACCCAGAAAACATACGCACCCAAATCAAAATCTATCCATGAATTAACAATCAGTCTATCAATATGACCGTCTACATATGTCTCTCTCTCTCTCTCTCTCTCTCTATATATATATATATATATATATATATATATATAAACCATATTTACACATATATAGCTAGGTAAGAAGGCAGATAGAGAGAAAGATATATATATATATATATTATATATTATATATATATATATATATATATATATATATATATAGACTTCGTTTTGTCGGAAATCTAATACCCGCATGTGTCGAAGTTCAAACTCGAGGTTCATGCAAACACTCCCAGAGAACACACCTCCGCCGATGCCCATATCCGCGTCTATGCAGGCCCCAGAAACATTAAGTGATATTTACAACAAACACAATTTGAAATTTAAAAAAAGCAGCAAGGTAAACACTTCAGTCAAAAATTACCACCATGTAGTAAATACACCGTTCTCTCGCATGGATGAATGTCCCTGACAGATATATGTTCTGTGCCGTTCAAAACATTGAAATCATCATCTAGCGGTTATTACCGTTCTCCGGCATAAAGCTCCGTTGGACGCCACTTAGCAGTCAGCCAGGGCCCTTTACGACAATGAATCTGAAAGACTAACCCACTGTTCGAGATCCATAATGTTGGCCATTTTTTTAGTTTGGATTTCATGTTCGCCCTTGTCTCAGCTTGTAACAGACAGTGTTCCCAGACAATGGGACTATCACCGGCTTTAAGGTCGTAAAGATCTTGGCATATAGCATGTCTGTAGTTGTATCGTGAATTCCGTAACAAGCACAACACGTCAGACGGTACCTGCTTGAACCAGCCAGCATGCTGTTTTGAAACAGATCATAACGTAAGTGCACAGAAGTAAGGAAGGCCAAGCTTCAGTTTGTTGGTAGCCTTGGCTTATTTAAAACTTGATATCCAAACATTAGTGTCCTTGGAGAAACGAACCGGAGCCCCCCCCCCCCCCCCATAAGTTTACATGGACCTTTTTAATATATATCGAAGATGTATATTGGATCAATGGGAATTAGATATATCAGGAATTATATCCGGCCAGTAGTAGGTGGATGTCGTACGTAACAGTACTCGTAACTGTAATCGATTAAATAAGTATTATATATTTCAAATTATATTAAAAGTAACATCAATATACTGTCATTGATTATACATCAGTTTACTAACGTTGTTATCCACCGCGAACAAAGCATGACTGTTTACTCGTCACTTCCTATTGTCAAGGCATTTTAATATTAAAACCTATGAAAAATGAAAGCCATTGTCCAGAATCTATCACTTGCATTTTACAATAAATCCTTAAAATGTGCCGATTATAAGCAGCCATGCAGTCACTGGACAAGCTGTATTAAAAGGAAATAACCAGGAGAAATATTATTTCTATTCTTTCACACCATCAGTTCAGTTTGCTTTATATCCAAAAGTTTCCCCAGCGAAATTATTCCAGCACACTGTCTCATTTCCTCGCATACGACTGTTTAACACCTTTTTATAGCCCTGCGTGTTGGTAAACACTATCTGTTTACCATAACAAGGCCGCGTGACCGGATGTCCGATTAAGAGGGGCAACACGCGGTGTTTCAGCCAGCGGAAACATGTATTACATTTCTTAGCCAAGTCAGTTAGGCAACTCCAGATTGGCACGTGTTGTGGCTCCGCGCCGCACACGGCCCGACGTACTATGTTTATGTTGACACTTGCGATCGCGCCTGGTTTACTGTTTTTAACAATCGTTTACAGGAGAAAGCAAACGGTTTCAATGCAATATTTTGACAGGTACAGATTTATTTTAAATCGAAGAAGCTATTTTTAGTGTTAACTCAACATGCTTTATAGGTGATTTGGCCCCTTTAAATATAATATCCTTCAATATGCTCTCCACCTCCCCCGGTTAACGCCTATGGTTGTATACTTTAACCAAGGTCGGCATAAATGTGTTTCCTGATGTTTGTCTATCTGTGTTTTTTGATTGCAATACGTGAAAAATGAGACTGCTCCTGAATGGAATGAGCGGAGTAATTTCCGATTTGTTCCAGAACACGTGCTGCCGTCTGGTGTAGAATTGTTTGCAATGAAAAGATCTGCGTGAAAGGCAAAGAAAATATAAAAAGTATAAGGTACTCGTGCGAAGGATACCTGAAAAAAAAAATAGTGGTGTGTCGATTAATTGATTATACCGATGATTGGTAGGGTTTTCCATAATCGTTTAAATTGGTAGTATTTTTACAAAATCGATACTACTCTAAACGTATAATGCTGGCGCCGAGTATTGATTGACTATATGAACATTGTCCCAAACACTATTATCTGTGACACACATGAAATTTTTTTTAGGATTTATACTTAAAATATATTTTTTTTTCGGGCAAAACATAATAATTAAGATAGACTTATGTTCCAAATTATCAGAAAATCATAAAAGAACATACTTTAATACTATTTCCTTATGCCATTGTGTCTGTTATCTATTTTGAATATTTTTTTTTCTAAATAAAGTAATCAATTTACTTCAAAATATTACTTCTGGTCTCATAAAAAGAGGTACCGCGTTTGCTAAAACATTTGACATCAGACCTCCATTCGGTTCAAAACGCAGATTTAGTTTAACAGTATTTATTCACATGTTGTACTTTAAACTATAGCAAGTAGCATTACATGATCATTCCTGTACATTTCTTCAGTGTTTCTCACCTGTTAAATTCAGAGAAAACATAAAAATTCATAGTTGAAACATATAAATATATGTCCAAGTATACCACGCAATAACCGGATAACATTATCAGCTGTGATGTTAAGAAAATACGGAGATCCCATGTATATTTCCTTCTGAAACTGTCGTCCTTGTATAAGCCTAATGTACACATAGATGACATGTACACAAGCGTCGGTTGTAGACTGACAGTTGCAGGTGGTAATGATACACGGTATTTATATTGTAGCGACCGGGCTGGTTTTCCGGAGAAATGTTCATATCATTTAGCCATCTGGGTTAGATTTTTTAAATATTAATACTTGACAATGGAAAATAACGTATAATGCGTTTATGATAAATTTGTCCATTACCAAATATAAATATATATATGTATAAATATATATAAATATATATATATATATATATATATATATATATATATATATATATATATATATATATGGAGCCTCTCCCTACGGGCACATCTGTACTACGGGCACCTCTCATTTACGGTCACTTACGGGCAGTCTCTTTAAAATTTACTCTTTATTGTCATATATTTATTTTCTAAATTGCGGGCACTACGTTTGTTTACTTAGACCTGTAGGCCTACGATAGGGCCGATGGTCCGCCTGATGGCTGAACTGAAGTTGACTTGCTTAACTTAAGCTGACGTCACACGTGTCGGTTTGAGCATATCTCATGAGTTGGTCTGCGAATTTAGTGGTGGGTTCATAAAATCAATACTTAATGAATGCCATATTCAGAGTCAGTAGAACGGCTTTCTAATTGCTCTAAAATCGCTGTAAGATTACTAACAAATGTGATTTATTGTTGATTTATTCAGTAGAGTTATTATTCTGTTATCATTCTTATTAAACGTAGCCGCAGATGAACTCACGTCAGTTCAATCCAGGGACAACCCGTTCATCACTAAAACATGAGAGCTACAACAACAGGTAGCATAGAATATACAAACAAAAAACATCAACTTAAATTATACAACATGACCCTTAAAAAACTATACTTGAAGCAAAGCAGCATTTACTATAACAATAAATTCAATAAATATAAATCAAATATTTAAAAAAAAACTTCGGAAACAATCAACGAAATAATACAAAGAAAAGAAAAAAATAACCTTCATGAATTCTTCATAATCAAAGGCGATAAAATAAATGATCTCAGAAAAATTGCAAATCATTATTTTACCTTCTTCGGCAATATAAGCAAAAATGGCAAATGAAATAAAAAACAAGGATGAAATTAATAACATGAAACACTTAACTACACATAAAAAAAATAAAACTGAAAATCTATTAACATTCAAAAATATGAATGAATTGGAAGTCCCAAATATAATCAATAATCTTAAGCCATAAAATAGCACAGGGTATATGATGATCATTCTAGCAATTTACTAAAGAAAATTGGTCCTGTCATAATCAAGCCACTTTGCATTATTATAAATTAATCATTAACCACTGGCATATTACCTGATAAACTAAAAATGGCAAAAATGACCCCTGTTCACAAAAAGGAAAGCATTAATTTACCTGAAAATTATAGGCCAATATCACTTTAACCAAGCATTAAAAAATTGAAAAAGTAATATACAATCAATAATATGAAATTCTACAAACACACAATGTACTATGTAATAACCAATATGATTCAGAATACGCTCCCGAGGCAGCGGAAATCTTCCGCTTCTAAAGAAGCAACTGATTTATGATATATTTAGACACCAGATGGCGGTTCGTTGTCCGCTAAACAAAACGTGCGTATGATGTGACAAGCAGCCAACCAGATGCCAATAAACAAACACGCGACAGGCATCCTGGTTCCGCCCATAGCTGCGCTTCAAGCGCCTTTTCAAGACAAGTTTACGTTCGAATTTTAATTGCTCCCTCTGCATTCTCGCATCATCGACCGATTCGATTCTGACAGTATGACTGTGTCAGCGTAGCCATGTGTCTGGTGTCTGCAGAACTGAAACTAGCCTTTGTTGTTACGTTTCGTTTGAATTACAGCTCACCGACCGAGCATCCTATGTGCCCAAGGTCCTAAGTAAACCACGTCTGCGGCAATTCTCTCTGAGCCTGTGGCCTGTTCATACGGTTGCCGGGGCGATGAGCTGTCACCCAAAACGAAATGAACATGATTGGCTCCGTGTATTCCTCGCTTGGCTTTATCTTCCAGCACAAGGTCTCATCTGATTGGACAAAAATACAGTGATCCCTCTGGTGTAGCAATTCAGGATACGAGGTCATAACAAACAGCGCTTACCATATAGGAAGTAGACCTATAGTTAAAGCGCTGTGTAAAGAGCGTAGATTCAGAATAAAAACACTCAACCGAACATGCAATATTAGAATTAGCAGGAAGAATATATACACAAAGTAACCATGAAAACACCCCTCTCTATACTAAAGTAAAGCTCGGCTTATCAAGCGCATTTGATACATTAAATCTATCTTACTAATTCATAAACTAGAATCATACGGCATTGAAGGAAAATCACTACCCTGGTCAATTAATTATCTAACAGAGTTCAATATGTTGATTGTAAAGGACATATATCCAATAAATACCTGATTACCACTGGAGTGCCTCAGGGATTAATTTTAGGTCCCTTATTATACTTAATATATATAAATATATATTATTAATATATATAATTAATATATATATTCAACATAGCAGTAGCTTCTTTAACCTCATTCTCTATGCAGATGACACAACATTATTCAACCCTTTAACAAATTTCAATAAACAAAAAGGCCAAAACATCATCAACAATTAATTAAACAAAGAATATAACAAATTAACTGCAAACAAACCCTCATTAAATGTAAAAAAATAAATTCATGATGTTTCGCTCTCAAAATAAGAACATATAAGAAGGAATCCCTGAACTAAAAATAAATTATCTACCTATAGACAGGTTCAAATTTCAACTTTTTAGGTATAACTCAGAAAGAACATATGAAATTGCAATCACACATAAACAAAGTTGCAACCAAAATCTAAAAATATATTTGAATCCTAAATAAATTAAAACATAGTCTTCAAGGTTTGATTTGCTACATCAAACAACAGTTTATAAATCATATGAAGACAAATGCCTAAAAAAAAACTCCTACATCTCTAACAAAAATTAGTCTTAGAAGAAAAAATTGTTTTCTTTTCTCTTTGCTTTTGAACAATAACAAACTTATTTCAGTGATTCAAGTTGTAAATCTTTCCAGTTTTTTTTTTTTTTTTTTTTTTTTACAAATTTCCTCATTAAATCATATAGTCCCAAATATTAAGAAATGTATAATCATTTAAATGTCATGCACAGGTGGCCATGGCTGTTGCGTCAGCGGATTAAAATCCTTAACAACAGTCTCCAGACATAATAAAAACAAAAAATATTGACATATTGAATATATTTTGTATGGATACTTTACTATTATGTCGAATAAAATATCTCTCTCTCTCTCTCTCTCTCTCTCTCTCTCTCTCTCTCTCTCTCTCTCTCACACACATACAAAACTGGCCGAAATCCCGCTCACTTGATCATGGAACGGATAATATACCTGTTGGTATAAAGTTTCGACCACCATGGAAACATCTCTCGTCTTAAGGTTGTATTTTTATATATCCTTTATATATTGGCAACACCTAGTTATTAAATAAGATGTATATAACGTGTCAATAGCTTGGGCAATGAAGGCTGCAGGTACAAATAATTACTGCGATAAACGGTTATATATAGACACCATTAAGCACGGCCGTGCCCAGAATGCCCGAATGGGGGACATTTATTTCTCGTTAACATCAGACAACACAGGAGTGTATATGGCAATCAACTGCTAAGCAGCATACTAATCCAGAAAAATGGCTAACCCTTCACCGGTCTGATGAACCTCAGTGGACCAAGTAGAGATTGTTCTGATATCTGAGACTTGGCAACGTATTTACATATTGATGCATTATACTTATTTACATATTCATGTTTATAAAGCATCCCGAGGTGCACGCAAACCCAGTGCGCCCTACATAACGGGGATCTGCAATATCGCTGCGAGGAATTACAAAAAAAATCTGCGGAAGTTAAAAGTAAATGCAAAGATTTAATTTAAGCACCTGATATAACGCACCCTGCATGTAACAACTATATAGCGATATAGGGAATCGCAGTGCCACTTATATTCATGCATATGATACACTATGAATTTACGGATTTCATAATGACATGCGAAACAAGTGTTTAGGAAATCAGACATGTCCCCAGGGCCAATAGGAGTCTGTCAGATAGAGGCGTCTGGAATTCCGAGCGAGACACGCCAGGGAATACACCTGGCAGTTGGTGTGTGTTTGGGCCTGACCACACAGTGTATATATACAGCAAACAAAATTTTAGGTGTCTGTGCACCTAGCGGGTTGAAATTGATGACAATCCGCCCCATGCATGTCCACGGTGATGAATAGTGCTAGTGGGATATTCAATTACTCAAGAACTTACAGAAGGATTAAATGTATTTGCTTTCTGTGAATAATATTATAGCATGCGCTAAATGTGTATCTGGAAAAGTGTTTAACGCATTTTTAAATTTGGAGTTGATTATATTTGCAACCATTAGGTGGCACCACTGTGCTACATGAAAATCGTGTCGCGTTTCATGTTGGATATAGGCTAATTGGCATACACAACATACATAATATAATATAATATAATTGATTTTATATAATATAATATAATTTGATATAATATAATATAATATAGTATAATATAATTTGATATGATATAATTTAATATAAAAAATTGTAATTTAATATAATATAATATAACATCTATTGATATGACGATTACAAATGTTTAGTATCATATTTTATTTGAACTCATTCAGTCATCTGGCTTTCTACATAGTATGTCGAAAAAGCTGTACATGGATAACTTGAGGTAGAGGCCTTATTGAGACAGATACGTATTGCAGACGTTGTCAAATTCACGATTATTTACGAATGCGCTTCAAAAACAGCAAATTTGGAAATCGCATCCTGTGTATTAAAAATACAGACACAACATCCGCAAATAAAATTAATTGATTTTTCAATTCTCTTTTATAAATGGCCCAATGGCTCTAATTTAGAGGTAGTTGAAGTTGAGACCAAATGCTATACAAGCAGACAAAAGACATGTATCAGTGGACCCGAAGGAAGTACTAACGGTATCTTGAGCACCAGCATAACTTTAAGTCTCCAAAATCCAATCTGGGCTTAGCTGTAAATACACGACGCAGGACACATTTATATTGGGCTGGTCAGCCTAAAATGAGTCGTGGTATAAGCCATACGGATGAATGAAATGCGACGGTCATCGATTTTGTTGCATTGATATCGCGGTAAACAGTTGGTAATTTTCACATTAGGCTATGATGATTTAACACAAAGGTCGTGTGAACTCACAAATTTAACTGTGCTTGCATTCATGCGGGCAGAGGTTAAACAAACATGCAGAGGGATTTACCATTATAATTGTTTATTGATTTTTTTCGCACATGACAGTGTGTTATTAGAAAATATACTAAAAATGTACTGGGCCAAGTTTTGGTCTTTTGAAATAAATAGGATTAAGGCTAAGTTTTAAGATTAGTTAATACTACTGGTTGTTATGTAAAATTCAAGGTATATTTTATTATATACAAAATTCATAAAATTAATTTTATGAATAGTTCTTTTAATGATAATAAAAAATCATTATAATCACAATGTCAACGAATATTAAGTTCAATGAGATTAGGATTTTGCGTTGGGATATAACAAGAGGTGTAATTATAGAACTAATGTTGTAGTAAATATTTCGTTCTGTTATTATTAGATTTAATAAAGAAAGTAATCTTGTCATAAAATAGCACGAGGTCAATTTTAGTTCGTTGAAATGATGAGTGCAAGTAACAGAAAGTCAAAGATACAATGGGAGGACAGCCGCACCCATCATCTGTCAATCAAAATGACAAATTTCTCCAGAAATAAAAGACTTACGACCTCACTCCAGGTTCATTTAGGGAACAATTTCCTTTGGCACGAGCCGTTTTTGCCTGTCTATATATTACAATTGACAATTTATTGACCGTCCTGGGCAAAGATGCATGGGACCACGCACACTTAAAAAAGAAACTTGAGTGTATGGGACTTGTACACAGGAACTGGGCGGATTTAGAAACGGTGTTTAAGGGCGCCTGGTAAAAATAAAACAGCCTAGTGGCTATGGTGTGAGCTACATGCATAAACGCGTAATAAATGTTGGTGTTATTTAAAAATGAGTGTCAGAATTAGGGCATGGTGAAAATAACTAATGAGCTGTCGGAAAATTCACGAAGATCAAGATGAAAGTCAATGCTTGGGTTAGGTATGGTGAGAGGTAGTATTCAGGTTAGCTTTATCAACAATATTTTAGGTTTTTAAGTGTGAAAGAGACCAAGCCAACGATTTTCAACGAATGCTGTTAAGAACCTTAACGTTTGTTAACACAATAGACGCGAGAATCTTTTAAAGATCATATTCATCTAATCTAAGGCTAGAAACATCGGGTTATGTATACAGGGTTACAGATATATTTGACTGGTAGTAGAAATACCTTTAGACAAAATAGACGACAGCCTTTTTTTTTGGGAAAAACGGTATGGGGTGGTCATGACTGAAATGCTTTTATAAATCGTGAAGAATAAAGCTCTTGTACGAGGAAGTTCCCCAGCAGTATATCTGAAAATTCAATCCGTGTACCTAAGCTTCTCAAGTGACCGTTTGTTCATCATAACAGTGTGCAAATCATTTCAGGTCAAGGACACTGGTTGAACACTCAAGCAATGCATCCATCATTCAACAAGTTTTCTCACGTGATTTGCCCCCCAAAAATCGAAAAAATAGGTGTCTCTGTAAGGTCAGATAGGGAACAATTTCCTTCGGGGCAAAATGATGGTACACGGCAATATTTAATATTTTTTTCCCTTGGTGGCAATACAGCAAAGTTAAAGATAAAAAAAAGATATTATATATTGGCATCACTCGATGCGATCCTATTTTATGGAAAAGGGAAATTGATTATTAGTTGATCGGGTGTGAAGACATTCTAACTTATGCATCAATTTACAAGTATTTTACTTAGAAACACAATTGCAACATATTGGCAAGCGGGAGCGCTTGAACTTCAGTTATTGAGTGTTTTAGTTGCAGAAGACAAGGAAAATTTATACGGCATATAGACCCGCCATGACATTCGTGGTAAGACCTTATTTGTAGCGAAATAGCTTTGTGTAATATTCCTGTATTTTCAGGATATATACGTTATTTAACTGAGAATTTACGGGTATAAACTTACCATAAGTGATCTCTGTTTGGATAATATAAGATAGCCGAGATTATTATGGATTTTATCCCTTGTGTTACAGACAAACTTTATATGGAGATTATATAGTGCCACCCAATTGCATATGTGGGGTGGTGACTACAATATATCATCATATTGTATCTAACATTTTGATCAGCATTAGTAGCTACATGAGTCTTTGTAAGATACGAATATGTTCTCACAGAAGTTTAGCTTTAGGTTTAAGCCTGCCATACATAATGCGACTTGTCGCGCGAATAGCTACACAACCTTTCCCGAGTTTCCTGTAAACCGCGGAACACAAATGGCACCCTCCACAGACACGGTGAAACCATGGACGGACGGTCACATTATCACAGGATAACATGATAAATCATTATAGTCGTTGGCCGTTTCCCCGAAGCTTGGCCTGATGTCGCGTGACAAGTCGCAAGAAAAAGAAACGCGTTTCTTCTTCCGCGACTTGTCGTGCGACTTGTGAAAACGTGCAACTTCATCCCTTACACGGTGTGACTTGTCGCAGATCAAGCGTGTTCGGCGACATGTGGCGCGGCAAGTCGCACCGTGAATGTGTGAAAATCCGGATATATAGAAAAGGCAAAATAAGACATAAAAGCCACTTAAAAATGGCTTCCCAAACACAGTTTTGT
Source organism: Sipunculus nudus (assembly GCA_026874595.1). Taxonomy (NCBI): domain Eukaryota; kingdom Metazoa; phylum Annelida; class Sipuncula; order Golfingiida; family Sipunculidae; genus Sipunculus; species Sipunculus nudus. Next base: position 35,893,887 of record CM049318.1, read on the forward strand.
AGCATGAAAGTACCTTTCATTGCATTAAATAACGATCTACCAATTTCATGTTCAACTCTTAAAGCATCATTGTAACTGCGAGGCACATTAACAGAAACCCAAGCACGTTTATTGACATAAGTTAATCACTTATTAAGCAAATGTTCCAAATAGCTAAAGTGTGGTTTTCACGGGGCACACGAACGTTTGCGAAGAATTGGAATTTCGAAAAAAATGTCAAAATCCAACATTTGGAGAAGTTTTTCTCCGAATATGTCGCGCCAATCAATGCGTAAACCATTTTTGCGCATTTTGTGATAAATTCTCACAACGTATGTGCGAATGTCGTGTTAAGCGTTTTAAGTCCGCAAACACAAAGAACAACACGAAAGTAGCGCCATGAAATGCATTTAAGTGCATTGCCAGCATCAGTTCTTGCCAAGAGGGTAGTGATGACCAGAAGATCGACCAGCAAATCCTCAGACCTGTCCTGCCTGGCCATACATATGAAGAGGAAGCTTTAAATATTGAATAGGAAGCGAATAACGAACAAACTGCGACATTCATGCGACCTTACGACCGACGTCAAATGCTCGCGTTTGCTCTCTGGCGAAGAGACTTGTTTCTCAAGAAGTATACGCGAACAGGTCGTAATTAGGTCGAGAAATGATAGGATGAGCTTCGCTGCTTTCGCGTAACTAATTGAATATGTGAACGGTTTGACGAAGATTTTGCGAACATCCAGCACGTCGCGAATTGATCGTGAGCACATGACGCAGGTTTTAAGACATTTTCGAGAGAAAATCACGAACAAATCACGATATGGGTAACGTTCGTAAGAAATTTCGAACTTTTTTTTTAAAAAATTCCCACCGAACTAAACGCAACCCCTGCAAACAATTGATGATGTATCCAAACCCCCGCGCATGGTTGGCGAGCTTTTGGAGCCTATAATACGAATGTTGGACTTGGCCATTTTTTTCGACACACGCATCCTTCACAGATCGTTGTGAAAATTCCACTTTTAGGATAAACTAGAAATCTGCATTCTAGGGATGCAAACCGGCATGTGTTTGTATTCATTTACTCGGTCAATATTACTAGGATCATTCGTGCATAAGTAACTGTACATTTGTGATTATTCCCTGATGGCGTTCCTGAATCCGGATCATGAGCCGAACCCACGCCATAATCTATTAGATTCTTTCTTAGCCCCTTTTCAAAATGCAAAATATCATAAGATCAAGTTCATGTTTGCGCAAGGAATCTTGTGAAAAACCCACAAACACACACAGACACATACAAGCACACGAATGGCGATGAACGAATATCATTTTGACGGAAGCAACTATGTGTGTGCACAGCTAGACCTTACATTGCATTAAATTACGATTCAAGAATTTTAGCATCACTGAGACAGAAACTCAATCACCATTTGCATCCTCTGCTCACTTGCTAAACAAATGTTTCAAATTGCTCAGATATAAATAACTGATTATCTTATTCAAAAGTGGGTTCCCTTTGTCACACTCCTGCCGACTTGTTGGTCGTTTTCAATTCATTAGTGGAGCCAAAGTCGATTAAGGGATTGGGCTGTTGCAGCTGGAGGCTGAGCTGATATCAAGGAACTTTAGGAGCGGGATTCTTTCTAGTGACGCTATATTCATGAACACATGATAGTATTGACATCTGTCTCAAGGTCAGGTTATTGCAAAATCCAAAAATAGTTATTTTTTCTGAAAAACTCATTTATGGAAATTACTGAATCTTAGAATACAAAACTGCAGATTGATCTCTACTTAAACCTGGAGTTTATATATGAAGTTCAAGAAAAATTCCCACACACTTTACATCTTCACACACAATAAACTTTTTTTTTTACAAAGGAAGGAAGTTTATTGTGTGATGGTCAGGTTAATGTACAAGTTCTTTTTAATTTTCTTTTGAAGTCGTTTCGTGACAGTCATGGTATCTCAATTATAGTTCTATCAGGAGCAATCGCACACCTTAGATATATGGTGAAAAAACGGGACATCTGTCGATTACTGCTGCAAAAAGAAAACATCAACATTAAAGATAGTATCGCATTTCAACTAAATTATTTCATGTACCGAAATGTGTTTTAAGGCAATAATTTAAGAAAATTCCATGCAGAAACCACAAATTTAATGAGAACTCTAAATTTGCAAAAGAGAAAATCAATCAAATATCAGGGTCATTTACTACATTTGGTGAGCGGGCATTCATAATTAGCTTCAGATAGAGAGAGAGAGGGGGGTCGCCAAATGAAATAAGGGGTTCCCAAACATAAAATATTTGCAAGTCCGACATTGTATTGACCAAGGTTTACCATGGTAAGTTGATACCCAGAAAGCTACTCTCCGTGTGTCGCCAGCTTTTCTAAGTGTTCCTGGACAACGGGATGTGTGCTTCTGTTGTAAGTTATTGATGTTTAGATTGTTGAAGTATATTTATATCATTTTTAGCCCGTTCCACTTCCCCTGTCCAGCCTTTTTTTCACGATTATCTCCATGTAAGACAAACTTGCCATACACAACTTGTAAAAAAGGTAGAAAGAGGAAAATTCAAAAAGTTTCGTACCAAACCTGCTTATGAAATAAACGTGATTCACGTTACAGCCTGGTTGACAGGTCTCATAATACATGAGTGGTTCATGGCGTCTCTAGCGAGTGATCATTGTTTATCCTCCTTGGATATGGATATGAAGTAATGTGAGTTACAGTGAAGCGCGTGCACGAGGAGAATACAAGTGTCACTGTAAACAGGGAACGGCAACTCTTGACTTTTGGTCCTCTCAATATGGGCGTCCCTTTTGTGCGTCACGTCTATTATGACGTCATCAGTGTTCCATGCTATGTACATTTCAAAGGTTGGTGGTAACATGTCGCTACAGAATAGACTAAAGTTGCTCATAAAATGGGTTTGAATTGTTTACAGGAAAATAACAAAGGTTACACTATTATTTCTAAACATATTATTATGCATTTTCTTCTTTCTGCCGTAGGTACAAAAGTTTTGGTATTCTTTGAGTTGCAAAAAAAAATATCGCATAAAAAAACAAGTATTAAGCAGGAAGTTGAACGGGCTATTGCAAATTTTCTTATTTATTATCCTGTGATTAAATATTCTCATAGATGCATAATTTTTTTATCAGCTACTCTACATTAACTTAGTAAATTCATCAAATTGTAGCCACATTAATATGACCAAGCTTTATAATTTGATTAATTATTTCTCTTTTTATCCCTGTGTGCTGTGTATGTAGCCTAGACAAAGTGTAATTATTCTTAACGTGAAATAGCCATCGTGGCAACCATAACCTGAATACTTGAAACATGCAATTTTATCTCCTGGGTTTTATTTTCTTTATGGTTTCTATTTGTTTTAATATGATTTTCAAATATATGTGTTGTTTACTGCACACAGAAGACCACGTATCTTTATGCGTACTAGCCGTGACAAGCCAACTCAGTTGGCAATCGGATAATTGGGCTGGTAAGCCTACTCGAGTCGTGATACTAGTAATATGGAGGAATATATCGCAGTGGTCTTGCATCTGGTTGCATTCATAATGTGGTAAACGGCCCATACTCTCAATATTATGCTTAGAATGGTGAATAAACACAATAGTATATATGTGAGTTCGCAAACCAAACTGAAACACCGTCTCCATGGACACGGGTCATTTCCTGTGTCGCCTGCAAGTTGCCTGCGTCCTGTAATCCGTGCGAGCCTTGCTTGTGTTCATGCGGTCATAAATTCAACAAACATGCCGAGGGGTTTTCCAATGTGCTGGGTTAAACAGGAACTTTTCTCGCTCATATTTGGTATTATTAGAAAATACACAAAAAAATGCAAACGAATGGTTTGGTTTATGTTGATTGACAGTGTATCATGTAGCCCATGAAGCGTTGTCAGAAATGACGAAAATATTCGCATCTTCATAAGGCCTTATAATGCGATCCTCAGACGTAGATGTTATGACACTCTGGCGCCAGTAATCTGGTCGTAATGCCAGAAGGTCTATATGACGCTATATGCGTACTCCAGGAAATATGTTTTTTTTTCGCAGATCATTGTTTCCTCGCGAAATCGCGAACATGAAAAGCTAGCAAAATTTATACGTTATTCAGTATTTTCTGGTACATATTACTGTCATAGTTATCCATAATTTAATCAATTCATGGATCACCAGATCAACGAATTTAAAAATTGTGCCAACCCCTCACTAATATTGCGATAAATTGTGTTCGTGCTTATAGGGATTTATTATCTTGCAGATAAACGGAGTGTCATATCTGTTTTGAAGGAAAATAATTTGAAGAAACCATGGTCATGAAGTAAACTAAAGCATGAATAGTGGTTTGTGTACAAATAATTGAACTCAAAATAACACGTCCAATTGCAAGTTATAAATGTCACTCTAGTGTAACATAACTATTTTTCACTAGCTATATAGGGTAAAATCAAAATCATTATATCGCTGACATGTTTGGATAAAGATTAATGAATTTTCTGACACATTTTCAAACATTGATTCTATAAATAACCCGTATCCAATTTACTACGAGGTGGCTATCTGATGGCTGTAGATTAGAATCAGCTCATCAAGTCCACAAACTATCCTGACTGACAGGACAAAAAATTGGCAAAGAATCTGCTGCCGATGTCTAAATGTGGCCACTTTTCGCGTGAGAGCCCTTGATCTAGAGCAATATACTTGACGGCTTGAAGTTAGTTGTCATGAATCATATACAAATATCAATTTGCCCTATGAACCCTAACCGATATATCCTGCCTGATGAGGTTAACCTGATCTTAGCTCTTTTTGAAGTTGCTTTCGTAACACAACCCCGATATAAGATCTCTCTTATGGATCTGAGCACCATGATAACATCCTTTAGAATCATAATATAAGTGACCTTATATAACACAAATGCAAAATAGCGTTTTTTTGCCTCCTGCAATGTATTTTATAGTTATTATCCGAGTACATTATAAAGTAAAATCAATGTATATCGGGATAAATGTAACGCAGAGAAACGTATATTTTTCATTCAAAATGCGTAGATGGTTTTAACAAGCATAGCTCTGTGCGGATCATTGTTTCGCATTTTAATTTTAAGATATTAATTAACCAATCATGTATAATCTTAAGCCTACATTTTGTACTTCCATTACGACTCCAAGTTCCATTACCTAATAAAATTGGTTAAAAAGTTATCGCATAAAAAAGCAAGTATTAAGCAGGAAGTTGAACGGACTATTGCAAATTTTCTTATTTATTGTCCTGTGGTTAAATATTCTCATTGATGCATAATTTTTTTTTATCAGCTGCTCTACATTAACTTAGTAAATTCATCTAATTGTAGCAACATTAATATGACCAAGCTTTATAATCTGATTAATTCTTTCCTTTTTTATCCCTGTGTGCTGTGTATGTATCCTAGACAAAATGTAATTATTCTTTACGTGAAATAGGAATGGTGGCAATCATAAACTGAATACTTGAAACACGCAAGTATATCTCCTGGGTTCATTTTCTTCATCGTTTTCTAGTTGTTTGATTGTGATTTTCAAATATATGTGTTGTGTACTGCACACAGAAGATAGAATCAAGGATAAAAATCTTAAACCACGTATTGTACTCCAAGAAATGTGTTTTTTTTTCGCGAATCATTGTATCCTCGCGAAATCGCGAAGATTAAATGCTAGCGAAAATTATACCTTATTAGTATTTTATGGTACATATTACTGTCATAGTCATCGAGATTCTATCAATTCATGGATCAACAGATGAACGAATTTAAAAATTGTGCCAACCCTCACTAACATTGTGATATAATTTTTTCGTGCTTACAGGGATTTATTATATTGCAGATAAAGTGAGTGTCATATCTGTTTTGAAGGAAAATAGTTTGAAGAAACCAGGGTCATGAAGTAATTTTAAGCATGAATAGTGGTTTGTGTATAAATAATTAAACTCAAAATAACACGTCAAAATACAAGTTACAAATGTTACTCTAATGTAATGTAACTATTTTTCACAAGCTATATAGGGTAAAATCAAAACCAGTATATTGCTGACATGAAGATAAATCAATTTTCTGACACATTTTCAGACATTGATTCTATAAATAACCCGTATCCAATTTACTACGAGGTGGCTATCTGATGGCTGTAGATTAGAATCAGCTCATCAAGTCCACAAACAATCCTGACTGACAGGACAAAAAGTTGGCAAAGAATCTGCTGCCGATGTCTAAATGTGGCCACTTTTCGCGTGAGAGCCCTTGATCTAGAGCAATATACTTGACGGCTTGAAGTTTGTTGTCATGAATCATATACAAATATCAATTTGCCCTATGAACCCTAACCAATATATCCTGCCTGAGAAGGTTAACCTGATCTTAGCTCTTTTTGAAGTTGCTTTCGTAACACAACCCCGATATAAGATCTCTCTTATGGATCTGAGCACCAAGATAACATCCTTTAGAATCCAAATATAAGTGACCTTATATAATACAAATGCAAAACAGCGTTTTTTTCTCCTGCAATCAATTTTATAGTTATTATTCGAGTACATTATGAAGTAAAATCAATGTATATCGGGATAAATGTAACGCAGAGAAACGTCTATTTTTCATTCAAAATGCGTAGATGGTTTTAACAAGCATAGCTTTGTGCGGATCATTGTTTCGCATTTTAATTTTAAGATATTAATTAACCAATCATGTATAATCTTAAGCCTACATTTTGAACTTCCATTACCACTCCAAGTTCCATTACCTAATAAAATTGGTTAAAAAGTTATCGCATAAAAAAGCAAGTATTAAGCAGGAAGTTGAACGGATTATTGCAAATTTTCTTATTTATTATCCTGTGGTTAAATTTTCTCATTGATGCATAATTTTTTTTTATCAGCTGCTCTACATTAACTTAGTAAATTCATCTAATTGTAGCAACATTAATATGACCAAGCTTTATAATTTGATTAATTCTTTCTCTTTTTTATCCCTGTGTGCTATGTATGTATCCTAGACAAAATGTAATTATTCTTGTCGTGAAATATGAATAGTGGCAATCATAAACTGAATACCTTAAACACGCAAGTTTGTCTCCTGGGTTCATTTTCTTTATCGTTTTCTAGTTGTTTGATTGTGATATTCAAATATATGTGTTGTGTACTGCACACAGAAGATAGATTCAAGGATAAAAATCTTAAACCACGTATCGTTATGCGTACTCCAGGAAAAATGTTTTTTTTTTCTCGAATCATTGTATCCTCGCGAAATCGCGAACATTAAATGCTAGCGAAAATTATACGTTATTCAGTATTTTGTGGTACATATTACTGTCATAGCCATCGAAAATTTTATCAATTCATGGATCAACAGATCAACGAATTTAAAAATTGTGCCAACCCTCACTAACATTGTGATAAATTGTGTTCGTGCTTATAGGGATTTATTATCTTGCAGATAAACTGAGTGTCATTTCTGTTTGAAGGAAATGTTTGAAGAAACCAGGGTCATGAAGTAATTTAAAACATTAATAGTGGTTTGTGTTCAAATAATTTAACTCAAAATAAAACGTCCATTGGCAAGTTACAAATGTCACTCTAATGTAACATAACTATTTTTACTAGCTATATAGGGTAAACTCAAAATCATTACATCGCTGACATGTTTGGATGAAGATGAAACAATTTTCTGACACAGTTTCAGACGCTTATCCAATAAATAAACAGTATCCAATTTATGATGTGGTGGCTATCTGATGGTTGAAGATTAGAATCAGCTCATCAAGTCGACAAACTATCCTGACAGACAGGACAAAAATTTAGCAAAGAATCTGCTGCCGATGTCTAAATGTGGCCACTTTTCGCGTGAGAGCCCTTGATCTAGAGCAATATACTTGACGGCTTGAAGTTAGTTGTCATGAATCATATACAAATATCAATTTGCCCTATGAACCCTAACCGATATATCCTGCCTGACGAGGTTAACCTGATCTGAGCTCTTTTGACGTTGCTTTCGTAACACAACCCCGATATAAGAGTCCTCTTATGGATCTGAGCACCAAGATAACATCCTTTAGAATCATAATATAAGTGACCTTATATAACACAAATGCAAAACATTTTTTTTTTTGCCTCCTCCAATGTATTTTATAGTTATTATCCGAGTACATTGTGAAGTAAAATCAATGTATATCGGGATAAATGTAACGCAGGGAAACGTGTATTTTTCATTCAAAATGCGTAGATGGTTTTAACAAGCATAGCTCTGTGCGGATCATTGTTTCGCATTTTAATTTTAAGATATTAATTAACTAATCATGTATAATCTTAAGCCTACATTTTGAACTGCCATTACGACTCCAAGTTCCATTACCTAATAAAATTGGTTAAAAAATTATCGCATAAAAAAACAAGTATTAAGCAGGAAGTTGAACGGATTATTGCAAATTTTCTTATTTATTATCCTGTGGTTAAATATTCTCTTTGATGCATAATTCTTTTTATCAGCTGCTCTACATTAACTTAGTAAATTCATCTAATTGTAGCAACATTAATATGACCAAGCTTTATAATCTGATTAATTCTTTCTCTTTTTTATCCCTGTGTGCTATGTATGTATCCTAGACAAAATGTAATTATTCTTGTCGTGAAATATGAATAGTGGCAATCATAAACTGAATACCTTAAACACGCAAGTTTGTCTCCTGGGTTCATTTTCTTTAGCGTTTTCTAGTTGTTTGATTGTGATATTCAAATATATGTGTTGTGTACTGCACACAGATGATAGATTCAAGGATAAAAATCTTAAACCACGTATCGTTATGCGTACTCCAGGGAAAAAATGTTTTTTTTTCTCGAATCATTGTATCCTCGCGAAATCGCGAACATTAAATGCTAGCGAAAATTATACGTTATTCAGTATTTTGTGGTACATATTACTGTCATAGCCATCGAAAATTTTATCAATTCATGGATCAACAGATCAACGAATATAAAAATTGTGCCAACCCTCACTAACATTGTGATAAATTGTGTTCGTGCTTATACGGATTTATTATCTTGCAGATAAACTGAGTGTCATTTCTGTTTGAAGGAAATGTTTGAAGAAACCAGGGTCATGAAGTAATTTAAAACATTAATAGTGGTTTGTGTTCAAATAATTTAACTCAAAATAAAACGTCCATTTGCAAGTTACAAATGTCACTCTAATGTAACATAACTATTTTTCACTAGCTATATATAGGGTAAACTCAAAATCATTACATCGCTGACATGTTTGGATGAAGATGAAACAATTTTCTGACACAGTTTCAGACGCTGATCCAATAAATAAACAGTATCCAATTTATGATGTGGTGGCTATCTGATGGTTGAAGATTAGAATCAGCTCATCAAGTCCACAAACTATCCTGACAGACAGGACAAAAATTTAGCAAAGAATCTGCTGCCGATGTCTAAATGTGGCCACTTTTCGCGTGAGAGCCCTTGATTTAGAGCAATATACTTGACGGCTTGAAGTTAGTTGTCATGAATCATATACAAATATCAATTTGCCCTATGAACCCTAACCAATATATCCTGCCTGAGAAGGTTAACCTGATCTTAGCTCTTTTTGAAGTTGCTGTCGTAACACAGCCCCAATATAAGATCTCTCTTATGGATCTGAGCACCATGATAACATCCTTTAGAATCCAAATATAAGTGAGCTCTTTTTGAAGTTGCTTTCGTAACACAACCCCGATATAAGGTTTCTCTAATGGATATGAGCACCAAGATAACATCCTTTATAATCCAAATATAAGTGACCTTATATAACACAAATGCAAAACAGCGTTTTTTTCTCCTGCAATCAATTTTATAGTTATTATTCGAGTACATTATGAAGTAAAACCAATGTATATCGGGATAAATGTAACGCAGAGAAACGTGTATTGTTCATACAAAATGCGTAGATGGTTTTAACAAGCATAGCTTTGTGCGGATCATTGTTTCGCATTTTAAGTTTAAGATATTAATTAACCAATCATGTATTATCTTAAGCCTATATTTCGAACTACCATTACGACTCCAAGTTCCATTACCTAATAAAATTGGCAATGCTCGTATAAATTGGTTTACTTATTAATAAGTGAATTGTGTCGAAAATAATTACATTGTGAACATGAATATCAATTAAAACCATACCAATCAAAACCAATTTTTTAAATGCAACCTTATGGATATTTAAGAAAACACATCTAATTTTAACATTTTTAACTCCCATTACGAGGCAAGGTGTCTGGTTTACATTTAGAACTTTTGAAATTTAAAACTGCTGATGGGCTGTTTTGTACCAGAAATATTCTAAAACATAACATTCAATGTTGGGCCGGCAACTCATATGAGATGCAAAATGGTTTAGAATTTCAATGGTTACAAATACAAAGCTTTGTTTTAGCCCAATTTTTATCTCCAAGTATGTCCTTAGGCCAGCATTCATGTGGCCTGTTTTAATATTAAATAAATTTTTGAAGAATTATTGCAATTTTCATTGGGCCTATATATACTACTGGTTGAGCGGACCATTACCTGGGACTAGCTGTTTAAGTAGATTAAGCTTAGACTTTCGAAACTCGATTGATTTTTCAAGCACCGTAACATTCAAGATGTATTCCCTACGGGTACAAACTAACATCTGTGGAGTGTCCGCTGTCTCCCATGATTGTCCAGTTACGGCTTGTAACGTTTCCGGGGGCATGATCCTTGAATGAAAACTATTTGGACCCAGGAGCCGCGGAAGCCACACAAAGCGGCTCGCTTGAACAAATGGACTCGTCATTGGTTGCAAAATGCTACCTGGCTAAAACTGACCTGAAAACCTATTTATTTGACGAAGGTACAAAGTATCCGTTGTACAAGTTTAGCTGACAGTAAGTCATCTGAGCTACAACAATCACCCTTTGTATGCGTCCATCCGGCTGCCGGTGTTAACAGGACACAAATTGTAACCGTTTGACTTAGAAAATTCTTACTATACATCCATTAAAAACTTAGGCAAATATCCTTGTAAAACTGAAATTAGGTCATGGTGACCTAAATTCTGCGACCTACCGCCGAAAACGTAATTTTGAGCACCCAGACAGTGTCTTTCACGGGTAACTAGACGCAGCCAACTTGTACGCGATAAGGGGAATGACTCGTTACCATAGAGACGAGGTTTGAGTTTGGGTTGTGAGTTCACATGTATTCTATTGCGTTAATTCATCATTCTTAGCATAATGTTAAGATATAGGCTGTTTACAGCAATATGAATATAACATGATGGAAGACCACTGCAATGCTTTCTTCGATAATACTTGTATCACGACTCAAGTAGGCTTATTACCAGCCCAATTATCATCGCCTACGGAGTCGGGTTGTCACGGCTAATGTACACCGTGAGGATATTACCCAAAAAAATAACTAATATGTTATTTTCTTGATGATGATTTGTAGTACCGTTTTGGATAGGACAGGTGCTGCCGCTATGACATATCGGCAAACTCTAACAGGTCAGAGGGACAACACTGCCGCTGTGGCCTGAGGGTTTCATTCAGTAGCGCTTCACCTACTAAAATTCAGAAACATGAAAAGCAGGAACTGGGACTAAGCATCCTAACAGTGGACCATTTCACAATTCACTGCCAGGGTTAACCACTTCGCCTCAGAGCAAGCTCGTCTGACAAGTGATTTATGTTTTGCAAAGTTTGGTATACAAAAACCATGGCACTTACCTAAACGGTTTATTTCTCAAGTACCTTAAAGAGATAAAATTATATTTTTTTAAAGAAAAAAAGAACAATGCGGGTGGTACAATAGGTCAAATCGATCAGAATCACCTGGGTGGTTCTTTATGTCGACACATATTTAAGAGTTCACTTGTTGACAATTGAATTCTGTAAAAAAATGTAAACAGGAAAATAAAAAGTCCAACCAAGAAATGTAGGCCCACATGTAGCCGAAGAGCTTTACGGAATGCAGCTAAGAAGCTCTCAATTTATCAAGGTAAAAACGGCTTTACGTCAGTTTCCATGTTTCATAACAATCCACCAAATGCTTCCTGAGAAATAAACTCCTAAGTTTTTTTCTATACTAAGCTCCTTGAAAAGTAGGTCAAGATCACCCATCTTTGAACCTGACCAAGATTTTGTAAATATAATGCAATAGCACTGAAGAAATGAAGTTCCTGTGTTGAATACCTTTGGAGATATCCTGCACAAAAGGCCAAAATTGAAAAATCCGATGAAATTTCATTAAAAAATCAGAAATTGCAGGTGGCGCCACCAAAATTGTGCAGCACGTACAGACCATCAGTCCCAATGATCATAGTAAGTTTTGTGAAAATCCACACAATAGTTCCTGAGATATAAGCTTCTGAGTGTTTTTCTATAATCAGCTCTAAAATGTAGAAAACTGGGTCAAGGTCACCCATCTTCGAACTTGACTGAGATTTTATCGATATACATCTTTACTGATGAAATAAAATTCCAACGGTGAATCCTTTAAAAGATATCTCGCTCACAAGGTAAAAGTTAACAGCAGCGGAACGGACGGACGGACGGACACCGGACGGACAGATGGATGGCAAGACAGACGGACAGCTTGGGTGACGACAATAGCCCATCAGCCTATGAGCTGAGGGCTAAAAACGGCTGTACATAAACATTTGTCATGAAAATTTATATTTTTCATGAAATTTTCTATATTTAGGAGCCGTCAAACAATCGAAAGTAGGTCAACCAGGACGAAACGCGATCTTGATCTGTACCTGGTCATTATCTGCATACACACCAAATATCAGGCCAATATCTGCAGGCATTGCGAAAAAAAGTCTGTATATGTGTATTTGTCATGAAAATTTATATTTTTCATGAAATTTTCTATGTTCAGGAGCCGTAAAACTTTCAAAAGTAAGTCGACTTGGACGAAACGCAAACTCGATCTGTAACTGGTCAATATCTGCCAACACACCAAATATCAGGCCAATATCTGCAGGCATTGCGAAAAAAAAAGTCTGTATATGTGTATTTGTCATGAAAATTTATATTTTTCATGAAATTTTCTATGTTCAGGAGCCGTTAAACTGTCAAAAGTAAGTCGACTTTGACGAAACGCAAACTCGATCTGTAACTGGTCATTATCTGCATACACACCAAATATCAGGCCAATATCTGCAGGCATTGCGAAAAAAAAAGTCTGTATATGTGTATTTGTCATGAAAATTTATATTTTTCATGAAATTTTCTATGTTCAGGAGCCGTTAAACTGTCAAAAGTAAGTCGACTTTGACGAAACGCAAACTCGATCTGTAACTGGTCATTATCTGCATACACACCAAATATCAGGCCAATATCTGCAGGCATTGCGAAAAAAAAGTCTGTATATGTGTATTTGTCATGAAAATTTATATTTTTCATGAAATTTTCTATGTTCAGGAGCCGTTAAACTGTCAAAAGTAAGTCGACTTTGACGAAACGCAAACTCGATCTGTAACTGGTCATTATCTGCATACACACCAAAAATAAGGCCAATATCTGCAGGCATTGCGAAAAAAAGTCTGTATATGTGTATTTGTCATGAAAATTTATATTTTTCATGAAATTTTCTATGTTCAGGAGCCGTAAAACTGTCAAAAGTAAGTCGACTTTGACGAAACGCAAACTCGATCTGTAACTGGTCATTATCTGCATACACACCAAAAATCAGGCCAGTATCTGCAGGCATTGCGAAAAAAAGTTCGTACATGTGTATTTGTCATGAAAATTTATATTTTTCATGACATTTTCTATGTTTAGGAGCCTTAAAACGGTCAAAAGTAGGTCAACCGGGACAAAACGTGAACTCGATCTTTACCTGGTCATTATCTGCCCACACAACAAAAATCAGGCCAATATCTGCAGGCATTGCGAAAAAAAGTCCGTACAACTGTTTGATTTCGGAATGACGGAATGACGGAAGGACGGAAGGACGGACAAAAACCATATGCCCCGGCCACTTTGTGGTGGGGGCATAAAAAAGGGAAATTCGTATTTCTGTTTCTTTTTCGCTTGTACTATAACGGAACGGCCTTTGATATCCAGTACTCTTCCAATGTTTCTACCTGACGGCTATAAATCATTATTTAAACTAGAATCCTGCATTCTTAGGAATGCAAGCCTCCGCCATGTAGGGGGGGGGGGGGGTCCCTATTGTGGGCTTCTCCGAGAATCCTGTTTGCATTTACTTAATCGGGTCATTTTCCTAGGTTCATTCATACGTACGTAAATGTACATTTGTGAACATTCCTTGATGACGTTCCTGATTCAGGATCATGTTCCGGATCCGCACCAAATCGGCTTATCCCCGAAATGCCTGAAAATTTCATGAGACTCCGTTCATGATTGCGTGAGTTGTGTTGTGAACAAACACAAACACACGCAAACGGGGTAAACACAGATCCTCTTGGGGAAACAAAACTAGACTTGGGATAGTAGCCATTTAACCACCAACGTATTCCGCGATTATATACTATATCGATAATGTTCATAAATCTGCCGCCATCTAAAGTGGCTACATGCTATCTCAACTTGCTGTCGACAGAAAATAATTGAGGAATTTACCCAATAACCCTGCGTTAAAAGGAGGCACAATTTCTCATTTCCACTGTTCTGCCCAGGGACGAGGTCGGTTTTTCGACATAGCCTTTCCTTTGAAAATGTCATCGAATTGTCTCCCAGTTCCTAATAATGATGTGATTGACGAATGAGACGAGGGTGACGTTTATGCATACGTGGCACGCGAACCATGAAAAGGCTCCATTCTGGTGACATTTGCAAAAAGGAAAGCACATATTTCCTCGGTCATTATTGGGGAGATTTTTCAAACAGACTCTGTAAAATGGTGGAAAAGTCCATTGCCATTTTGTGTCGCGTTCTTGTGAGCGAAATGTTATTGTCAGTTATGCAAAGAGTGGGTTCGTATAACTTTCTATCTCATCTGATCGGTCTGACAGTTATGAAAAAGAATATATTCAGGAATGAACATTAAAATATTAGTATTTTATTAAAAAAAAAAACAGTCGTATCACGATTTTTATAAGAACGGCTGGATAGGCGATAGCGTGCATGATCTCCGCAGGTCTCAGTCTTCATTGCAGTGACAGCAATGGTAGTAGCTTTTGAGATAAGAATTTTATTATAATATGGGAATGTAATCTTGATTCAATGCTTTCCCTTTCCTCTGTGCTTTCTGTATTATACAGATGTATGCAAATACCCGCAGACTAATGAATATTATGTAGTTCATGCGCCACCATTCACATGAGAGCGCTGTAACAGACGTTCAACGTTTAACCTGTTGAATTTGGCAATATGTTACTTGATCTACAAAGGTCAGTGCTTTCTGATACAAATGTCAAACCGAATAGGATATACGTAAAAGAAGAATTTTCAAAATGGTTTTCCTTATTTTTACCCATAATACACCTTACGCGTAATGAACATTTACCATTTGCGAGTCAAATGAAATAAAAGTTAAGGGTTTAATTAAGTAAAAAAATAACACATAATACTGGAGGCCCTAGCTTAGCCTAACCGTGACAGATAAGATATTTACTGAAACTATTTGCATTATGACAAACTATGAACTACCATTGTTGATAGAATGGACCCCAAAACGCACTGTCACTCGTCGCCGCAAGGATTCCCCCGTGTGATTATTTGGTCAATGTTTAACTTATTTTCTGCTTTCTCAATTTATTACCTCAAGGACGTTTAATATCTACCAGTACCGTATTACGATTTGCACATCCGCTTTATGAGTAAACGGGACGCTTATGAGGCCAAAGTTCGATGGCTACAGACATCGTCTGATTCTCTAAGGATTTTGCAGGAAGAATCAGAGAGGACTATAGAAAACGTATTTCACGAAAGGACAATAGCAAAAGAAAAACACCAGAGTGACCTCTCTGCTCTTTTGGAAACTTGGTGTCTCGTTCATTTCCATTTTAACAACAGGAACAACACTAGTTATCTTATATATGTGTTGAGGCAGGCGTCGGTTTCTCTCATTGTCCTTGTCATAAAACAGGTTTGCGTCCTTCCCGGGTCGTGTCCTCTACGACAAATCTTCCTCAATGACGGAACCGTTTGGTCTCTATGGTAAAACGACCCATATACTTGGGCTGACACCCGGTTGATCGTCCTATCAAGGGGTAGTTCGCAAAGAAGAGCTGAAGAAAATTACCTTTTGATCTTGGGAATGCTTTTGAGCTGGATGCTATTTTTTTCTGAAGTATATTTACACAAAATTGTTCCCAAAATGATCCTGATATGGTAGTCACCCTCACAAAATCAAAATGCTTCTCTTACTCCTTATTCCACTGGTACACGCACGAAAGCACACTTAGTTTACAGTAAGCACTTCATTTGCACACCAGAAGTCTCCGTGTCTTGTTGGTTGTAGCGTCAACTGAATGATGTTTTGTGAGCGTTTGGTAATAATGATATCCTTTAACCTTTTCTTATTTTACATGGATTGTACACATGGATATTATTATAATAGGCACACTGCATGGCTCAGATGGTGGCGTTCGGTTGTGTAATTAGCTAGCTGTCTGTGGTTTAATAGGCTACAGGATTAAATGGGCCCCTTTTTTTCATCTAAAATTGTTTTTTATGAACATTCATTGCATCTTTATGATTCTTATTTTTCCCCAGACAGTACCATTAAAGGTTTTATTTTTTTTTAAAGTTCCCATTCCGCGAGGTAAAGAAATTATCTGCCTTCAAAACTCGCTTATTAAATCTCCTTCGCGGCCTCGTTGTGGAGGGCCTGCTCTTCTAAAATCTCTCTTCCGCTCCTGATTTTAATGGGCTGTTCTATAAATAGCCCTGATATTTCATGGAAACTACACAATGGTGATTTACAGTTATCTTTAAGAAGGAACAATTTAGCTTATGTG
Source organism: Sipunculus nudus (assembly GCA_026874595.1). NCBI lineage: Eukaryota > Metazoa > Annelida > Sipuncula > Golfingiida > Sipunculidae > Sipunculus > Sipunculus nudus. The sequence continues at coordinate 35,910,869 of CM049318.1, forward strand.
GTTTAATATATTGCGTATTATAGTAATTTTAGATCCTTGTATGCTTCAAAAACAAAACAAAATATGTTTTATTGGCTGAGAATTTAACGCCGTTAAAGTTGTTTTCAGTACATACATCACCAAATGATGAGGTTACATTTCTGACATAAAAGCCTGTATAATTTTGAACCAACTCTGTCCGCGTTTTGGTCGGTTATTAATGAGAATGTATCTGATCTTTTGATCCAATGTCTATCTTATCAGTTGGATTATATTTGGAGTAGGCTGAGAGAAATGAATAGACCGAACATAACGAAGATAATGGACTCTCTTAAAGACAATGCTCATGTAGCATCTTAATGGATAATGCAATACGTGATTGTGACGGTTACATTTTGTATCATGAGAAAAGGCATTTCTCTGGTTTTCCATCTGTTACGATTGACTTAAGTGGCATCTGTCAACGATATTCTACATGACGTTCTTATCTGGAATAAAAAAAATATGTTATCTGCAGCTACCAATTAAGGATGAACCGGATTTAGACCACCCTGGAAGGGTTTGTTATAGTAAGTGAAACAAAATTTCCCTTTTTTCTCATTTTTTTTCGCAACGTTAGCCCTTGTTTCTGGACAAATTAGAAATGTCCTACCCACCTAAATGGATAAAACCCATCCCAGCGTTTCGTTTCATGCTATTATTCTTAATGCGAAAGAAGAGAGTTACAAACCTATCAAAAACAGCTATATATGCAACATTTATCTCCGAAATATAATGTAAGCTAGTATCCTTACCTACTTTGGCCAAAATAAGGATTAAACTTGTAGCAATAAATAAATATATTCCTTTATTAAAATTATTATCTGTAAATAAAGTTTTATATCAAACTTATAGATTAATTTGAAATCAGGACTGATCAGAAAAAAAACTTGATTTTTGATGTAATAAACATATATTGGACATAATTTCCTTATGCATTGTTAACAAACAGGGCGATTATTGGTATATAAGCATTTCATAATTTCAGGTTACATCATGATAATAACATAATTGTTATGCGGAGCAGGTAACATTGTGGCTTAGGGCTGTATCAATATATCGATATATCGATACGAATCGATACACGACGTCGATACGATAATCGAAATGCTTTGCACGCTGTATTGGACGTATCGATTGATTGCTAATGCTTATAGGGATATAACTCTAACTTTATATATAACCATGACGATTTATAAATCTAAATGCACTGTATATGTGTTGCTTTGGCTTTTAAGACTTGTTAATAAATGTATATACGCATGCACGTCAGTAGTTCAATGACAAGATGGCACATGTGAGCGATAATAGGAGAATGATACTTACAATTCAATATAATACAAATATTTTAATTTATGTCGGTTTTTACAAACAAAAAAAAAAACAACATCAACCATAGGCTATTAAGACCGACCACACTCTTATCATACATTAATTAAAATTAAATAATTTAAGATATTAAAAATAATAATAACAATACATAAACTTACATAAAAATAAGTATCACAAGTCTAATCAATTTTAAGGATTAAAGTTAAGCATGAAGTTGTATAATGCGATTACCATTTGATTTATAGTCCTTATAAATTACAGTGACCTATTCATATTGTGTTACATATGTCTATTTTATTGTGAGCTGTTGACATATCTCTTTTATTGTGCGCTGTTGACATTCTGATCCGTGTTTGGCTCAAGCCCTGGCGTTGCTATGCTACTGCGTTTTTAGTTCTAGCTGGCCCGGTGCGGCCCACGTGTAGACACAGCGGTCATTCTACTCTGGGGCTTTCTCGCCTGGCCGAGCCTGGCCGGCCCAAGTGTGAACCCTGATATGTAGAAACACAGCGATGTTGTTCTAGATGTTTCCTGTAATGTGTGTACTATTAGTTTCTTTGGATTGTTCGAGAAATGGAAAGTTTGCTTACGAGATTATAACAAGAACTTCACTTTGGGATTACAACGGATTGGTTTCGTAAATGAACTGGACTGTTATTATCTGAGAAGATTTATGTGAACTGTTCATCTGGGTTGTACGTTATGAAGGACTTGTTATCGCTGTGACAGTTGTGATTTACTGTTGTACTGTTGTTATACTGTGTAATTGAATTGATTTAGTGAATTGTAATGTTAGGATTGTTTTAAGAATAAATTATAATTATTTGTTAACAAAAAAACCACTGACTTCTTTATTCATTCCTCTAGACATTTCAAGCTGCCCAGTGATACAGAATCTGATTTTTTATCTCCTTTACAAGATTTATGTTCTTCACTACTACGTGATCTGTTAATATTAGAATCCTTAACAATTGAAAAAAATCACAATAAGGCATGAAGTGACAAAACAAATTGGAAATGGCATACGGCCCAAAGAAGGATGTCAATATTAGAATAAATAAATTAATAAAGTGATATTAAGTATTACACAGATTACAAATGTAGGATGCCTCTTTACAGTACGATATCTTTATTTTGAAGGCTCTAAGGGACTCTGCATTTTTATAGTGTATCAGAAGAGAATTCCATAGCATAGTACCAAAATGATTTAACGAGTGGGTACCATACGTAACACTCTTTGTTACAAGCACTGCCGGTCCATAGCTCGCTAGTCTAGTGACAGGGCCAGAAATAGTTGTAGTGAAGTACTGTTTAAGATACACTGGACTTAGATTATGAATTACTTTGAAAATCTTTACGCAGCAAGTCATAGGTTACTCGGAACTCCCGCATTGGACATCAAATGTCAAATAAATGGTTAAAGCCTGGGGACAAACCCTGTACAAACAGGAGAGTGACTTATGGGATTCATATTCACAGAAATATACAGAACTGTGTAATTACATGACATAAAAACACAGCCTATGATCTTCCCCGCTAAACGCACTAAATTGGGGGGGGGGGGGGGAGCTAAGGGCTCAAAGAATATCCAGATTTTGGTGGTCTTGATCAGATAGATTTTGATAATTTAAATCAACTGGTCTGATTATCTATTTAATATCAAGCTTAAGCTGCTTTAGTGCATAGCATACTAAATATGTTGTATGTTAAAATACAAAAATATATATAAAAACAAGAAACAGAGCTTTTATTTAGAATTGGTATACATAGAAAAATGAACGTATCGTCAATACCTATCGGTATCGAATTAACTGTATCGCAATACGTATTGTATCGGAAGAGCTGAACCGATACCCAGCCCTATTGTGGCCACACTAAATTTTGTAGAAATTGTTTAATGTTAGTTTTTTTCTGACAGAAAAGTCCGAGCGGCTAGAGCTCAAAATCAGAAAAAAAATTTCCGATAATCAAAATGAAAATGTGGCTGCATGGGATCAAAGTTAACGGTGCCTGACGAACCCTTTATTTTCAGTAATTTGGTTTTAAAGGTTCTCAACATTTATTACTAGATGCAGAACCCTTTGCACTCTAGCTGAGCCCTCGAATGTGGATAAAGATAAACGATTCTTTCCTAAATGTCTGTGCCTGGTAGCGCAGATATTGACCAGGATCCATAATTTCCTGTTGAGCCACTTTAAGGTAGGTCATGATATGGGTAAGAGTATAATGGGAAGCTGTTCTTGACCTTTCCAGCACTTAAGTTCTGCCTAAGCAAACATAACATTGTTGTCCCCTTTGTGCATTATATAAAGAGACCTACTTGTTCACAGGAAGGGACACAGCGATTTTTCATAGTTAACCATTAACCCACCTGGAAATCTTACGCTTCTAAAGAAGCAACTGATTTTCACGCTGCCAGCTTTGACCGTTTATGAAATATTTAGACACCAGATGGCGGTTCGTTGTCCGCTGAAAAACACGTGCGCATGATGTAACAAGCAGCCAACCAGATGCCAATAAACAAACACGCGACAGGCATCCTTGCTCCGCCCATAGCTGCTCTTTCAGCACCGTTTGAAGACATTTAACGGTCGAATTTTAACTGCTCCCTCTGCATTTTCGCATCATCGACCGATTCGATTCTGACAATATGACTGTGTAAGCGTAGCCATGTATATGTTGTCTGCAGAACCGAAACCAGTCAGCGAGGTGTGCACGCAGCCTTTGTTACGTTTCGTTTGAATTACAGCTCATCGGCCGGGCATCCTATGTGCCCAAGGCCCTAAGCAAACCACGTCTGGGGCAATTCTCCCCGAGCCTGTGGCCTGTTCAGACGGTTACCGGGACGATGAGCTGTCACTCAAAACGAAATGAACATGATTGGCTCCGTGTATTCCTCGCTTGGCCGTGTCTTCAGCACAAGGTCTCATCTGATTGGACAAAAATACAGTGCTACCCTCTGGTGTAGCTATTCCGGATACGAGGTCATAACAAACAGCGCTTACCATATAGGCAGTAGGCCTATAGTTAAAGCGCTGTGTAAAGAGCGTACCGCTGCGAGGCCACATTTACCGTAATGTAAAATAGCTTTATACCATTTCAACTACTCTGTTCGATGAATGATTGACACTTTGAAGGAGAACGCGATAGACTTGTGTCAAGACTTGTGACAAATATGGCGTAATGTGTAATTCTTCATGTATTTTTGATTTTTTAACATTCAATTTTGGCATCTATATCTTATGCAATTTGCATGTAGGGCCTACACTTCATTTTTAAGCTCAGCTGACTGAAAGTCATCTGAGCTATAGAGATCACTCTTTGTCCGTCGTCCGTCTTTCCGAATCTTTTACTATGACATCCCAGGAGGTCCATAAAAAATCTCCATGTAAAACTGAAATTAGGTCACTGTTACCCATTTCTTCCGAGCTAAAGGGTCAGACGTACCCCCCCGAATAACTAAAAAAATCTGATACAAAATCTCCAGTATCTGAACAACTAATGTATTGATCACCATGATTCTTTTCATAGATATTGGTCATGGAATGTTTCTTCAGTTTCTGCAGAATGGTGGCGCCACCTGCATTTTTTTTCAAATTTTACGCATTTTTACTCAATTTTTTTTTATACCTTCAGTTGAATGGGGATACCACCTACAAAATTTGGCATTCAGATGATAAAATTCCTTTTGTGAATGTCTTCTAAGTCAGCTGAGCATCATGACCAATGGGTCACTTGTTAATCAGTTGGGCAACCGCTAATATTTAGCGAAATTGTCTTTGTTATTACAATCTTTATATATTTTTATATATTTTTTATCTCTAATATTTATAATAAAATTGGTCTAGATCAAATCTTACCTATCTCAGCTTTAAATTCTCGGGAGTGATGTAACTTAATTAACTATGACATAGAAGCGGCTTAACTGTTGGGTGGTAACATTCAAATTAGATTTTTGTAAACCATTACAGTAAAAATTCAAGAAAGTCTAGGATATTTTCACAGGACCACATGTAATCGACCAGTGCTAAAATGGATACCCTACCGTCTAAAATTAATGCATCTCTTGCCTCAGCTGCTAGCCTCCAAACAGAACTCATCAACGAAAATATCAACTGCAACGTTAGAAGACTTGCGTGCAGTGGTCCGAATGTCAAAGTATATATCTCTGGGTCTGACCGGTGACCTTTTGACCTTTGACGTGTAACTTATAAATCTGAGAGTACTAATATAAGACAGGGATTTCGTCATATGTATGCTTCAGTTGTTATCCCTGATAGATGAGGCTTTTGTCGTTTAAGGCTGACTGAGCAGATGGCTTCCGCCCCTGGAGGTGTTTGTTTATTTATTACACCAATCCCAAGACATACACCAGTTCAAGCATGCAGCTGTTGTCAGCTGAACGATGTTATAAAGAACAAAATAAAATTCTTGGTAATAAATAAGAAAAGGCACATAATATAAATACCGAGTTTCACAAACGATATGCATATAATGTAAACCAGTTAAATAAATAAATATAAACAAGTTCACATGCAACTAATTGATAAATACATTTTCAACCATATTGTTAAGGTTAAGGTAAAATGCATCAAATATCAGTACGATCTTTTCTTTAAATATTTATATTTGAGCAAATCCATTGTCATTGTCAACTACAGCCGGCAAAACCTCACGCAGAGTACAATTTATTTTATTGATGATTTCTTTTGTTATATTCAAACCATACCGCTCTTGGCTATTTCCGAAAATATAAATGTCATAGGCAGACCTTGTTCCTTCATATAAAACGGTTTTCTCAAGTAAAGGCGTTGCAATATCTTCAAGCGACACTCGTCAAGTTTAATTATAACCGTTTGATGAGCGTTTGTGTGGAGTGTCCTTCCCACCACATTTCGATCCCCTTATACACTTGGCTTTGATCTTCAGTGTTTATGTTACATCGCAGTTAGAGAAGCAATTCCTGTTTCCTTTTCCCGGGATATAAAATAACAATTCTCAATAGAGCCGGATTTGTTTAAGGATATAACGGTCTTTTCGAATATGTAGTGTATTTCCGATATTACCTCGTTGTATTAACATTCGAAGCTTGGTAGTATTGATGACGTTACCTGATGTTGTGTTATCGTCTGCTTTGCCCACACGCTTGCAGGAAGGCCGGGGTACCTTCAACGAACACCTTCATAACTTTGGAAATGGAATTACATGAGCCTGTTCCCATTGTAAAACGCACATTAAATGGATGTTTAATTGGTCCAGCGTATATATATATATATATATATATATATATATATATATATATATATATATATATATATATAAAGTTATATATACATATTTACATACAGTCAAGACAGGAGGACAACAATTGAAAAAGTGACCATAATGTTATCTGTTTTCTTTAAAGAATTATACTGTGTTTGCATTTAATTTCGCGAAAGTTCAAAGTTCGCGGTATTCGCGAAAGAGAATTATATGAAAAGTAAAATTTGTGAATAAGACGACACATCAACACATATGCATAATGAACAAAAAATTTAACTATTTCCTTGAATCTGAGTCATCGTTTTCAAAGATTATATTTAATAATTCATGTAACAATGATCACTGTGTGGGTCCATGTGAGGGAGATGGCAATAATGAAACCCTCGCCAAAAAAAAAAATAAAATAAAAATAGCTAATGGCGAAAATTCAGCCCCGCGAATATGAAGCCAAGCTGCATTTATCATTTTGGAAATCAGCCGTGTTCGCCATTGTTACATTCTAAACATAAGAATGATAAGTAATTTGGATGTAGATGTATTATTCAAGATATACATCACCATAGTCATTGGGGGGGGGGGGGGGGGGGGCTAGTGATTGGAGAGACAGATTGGTGAGATGTTTTAGGTTCATTTTCGAGGGGAATGGTTGTTCTGAATGTGCTTGCATGCTTAAACTTTGATCGAGATACTGCAAATAAGCACTTTCTCAAGGGGAGTATAAATTCCTAAGATGTAGATTTTTTTTTGTAATTTTGTTGGTAAGGATGGTAAATATATACCTAATATTCAAAGAATAAATCAATATTCAGGGCAAGTGACCATAATCCATCACCAAAAGATCTTTACTTAAAAAATCCTAAAACCGGAGTACGTTTTACAACTTGTCGTAAAAATTACATTCTATGCCTATTATGGATAATATTACATGTCACTTCCGAATAAAGGCCGCGCCCGAAATGTTACTTTGAATCTGAAATTTCACTGCAATGTCCCACCACAAGGCACGCTACAAGATGTATCATCTGTTAAAATTGTCTCTCTTGAGACAAGTTGGAAATTGGAAACAACATAAAAGGCTACAAACAAAAGCATATCAAATAATAGTGTCTTACCCATGAACCCAGCTTCGAGCAAAAACCGAGAAATCAAAGCTCTTTTTTCCCCTACGGCTCCCCTCGACTTCTTTTGTATTGACTGAGCATGGTAAGTGCATATGGCCACCGGCTTCTGTGGTCTGGTGTAGAGCTCCAGACCGGGAGATCTTAGCCGAGGCGGTGAAACCCCTACCCCCCCCCCCCCCCCGCCCCCACCCACCCATCAAGGAGGACCGCTTTGCAAGCTTTATAGGAAGGCCAAGCCAAACGGCCTTGGTTCACTCACGAATGAGTGCGCCTATCGGTGGTTCCTCGGCGGTATGACTTGGAAATGGCTACGATTAAACGCACAGGGCCCGCAGTAGCAGCAGTCACCGGGCCTGGTTAACACAAGGCTATAAAATTAGAGGAAGCGTGTGCTACTGCGCTGTCACCTATTTATATACATGTATATATATATAGAAAGAAACTATGTTTTTCTTTTAATATATTTAATATATATATATATATATATATATATATATATATATATATATATATAAGAAATCTGATGTTTTAAAAGGATCTATAGACCGGAAACATGGCACACTGGTTCTTAAATGTGTTGTAATCAAAATAAGTGAATTAACCTAGACCGATTCTAAAATCTGCAGCAACACGAAGGCAAAGGACATTGCATTCTTGGCAATAGTTATAATGAAAAATGTCATGACCATTTTACCTTTAATTACCATTTTACAATATTAAATCAGAGTAGGCCTAATTAATCTATACAAAAACACTGAAAGATAACGTTTAATTGTTCTACGAGCTCCTAAATTTGCTTTTCAACAAGCGACAAATGGAATAATGGAGACTCGCGTCACCGGCCATTTTCATCTCTGTTTGTTATATGGATATAAGCCAGGGCTGCACATCCAGCGAAACAAAATTATTAACTCAAGGTCGGAGCATTAGTCGCGGCTTAACGCAATCACCTCAAAGCCTTTTATGCTCATTGCCTTATTACAATACTTTTTCGGCTGTATATTTTTTTCGTCTTATTCACCCAGTTTTGTGAACGCAGTTGCCATTCGATCATTCACAGGATTACTTTGGTTTGCCTTTTTTCCACTTACGTTATAATTAAAGAGTGATAATCAAACATTAAAAAGATAAATAAATGATTATCAGCAACATGCAGCATTACCTCTTAATGGCATTTTATTCAATACTGAAATAGCCCATAAAATAGGAATTATATGTTATTTATAAGCTTATCAGTTTCGGTGTACAGTGCACAGTTCAGCTCTATAGAAATACACTAGATGTCACACCAATCGATAATATACGAATAAAATAGCAACCTTTTAACATTTTGCCTGGGTAGGATTTTAGTTTATAAAGGCTTAAAGTAAGTAAATCACTAGTTTATGTAAATGAAAATTTTAGTATATTACTTTGTTATGTCGTCTTAATTTCTGAGATTTTGTCAGGGTTTTTTTTTTTAAAGAGGGGGTTATAATTTTCCAGTTTTGGAGTATTTAATTTTTCTTATATAAGCATCAAATCGATGAATTATTTAGTAAAAGACTTTAAATTATAATTGCATTTTCGGATGTAATTTTCGTTAGGTTATAATACCCAACATACGAAAGTGCAATTTGGTTTATATATCAATCACTCGAAGTTAAAGAGAACCATTTGTGGAACAAAATATGTTATCCATGATTTCAACGGAGGATTTTAATCAGGATGAAATTATTAATATCTCATTTTTAAAGGCAGATCTCTATCTTTAATTGTTTTTATTATGAGCAAAACAAAATGTTTTTTTTCAAGATCCCATCTGCAATAGAATTCTTCCTCTTTTTAAAGATAACATCACGGCCGATGTCTGGCATTAAAAATTGAACATTTTTTTTTGCCGATTCAGCAAGATGCCAGATAATTTATTGTCCTATCATTTTATTCTAACTAGCAGGGAATGCCGTTACAAGATATATACAGCCTTGAGACAAAGGTATAATGCCTGACTTCTGTATAAGATAAAAAGAGAGGATAATCTAATTCTGTTTGTTGTATCCTACGTTTCTACATCGTTGCATGGGGTAATTTCGGTTAACAGCTGTCATTGAAGTGCCTCTAATGCCATGGCCCCATTTAAATATTTGACCGATTTATGGATACCAATTCTTTAAGAAGTTCATTCTATCTTTCCAAGCGGGAAATACATGGTAAGGTATAATGTCAACCCCATAAACTTACATGCTTCATAAACTTTAAACAGCTATGCCTATTAATGTTAACTCCCACGTATTACACAAAGAACCATCCAGCTGTTTTTTAATGAGCATGCAGTATTCTTAATAATGCAGCGATGACTGTTACTTCGTTCATCTGCACGGATAAATTAATACTCTTGGTGTGCAAATTAATCGAATGTATCGATGATTGGTAGATATATTTCATTATCGATAAACCGATTGCATTTATGCATAACCGATCAAACGGTCATGTATGCACCTTCAGTGAAGTCATAATATCCAGATAAAATATTATAATTCTGTCAGAGATATAAGAAAGACGGGGCACAAAACAGCGAACTCGACCTAGTGCATAGAATAAATGTCAACAACCCGGCCATAACTTAAACTTTCAGCGTAATGCACATGTTTGACTTAATGTACTCAAGTCAATATCTTAGGTATAATTCTGTAACAGCAGATATTCTGGAAATATAGAAGGTACAACGCATACTCCATTAATAATCGATCATCGGCCGTTTCTTGTCTTTCAGTTGTCGAAAATGGTCTCACAGCCGATTCCTTACACTATAAATTACTAAAATGGCCTGCTGGATTTTGGCGCAAGGTGGCAGGACTGCCACAGTGCAATTCTAAACTGCATATCAAGCATAGATTTTGTCCATGTTGATTTGCAACATTCCTTCTTAGTGGCCAAATACAAACGGCGGGTTTGGTTTACCGAAACCCCGTTTGATCCACCCCCGCATATTGGCTAATAGGATTAAGCAGAAGTGTACATATTGAGATGCGTGTTCTGGAAAGTGGATGGTAAAACACGGAGAGTGAGAACCAGCCGAAGTAGTAACGAAGATGCAAGGTTCCTTGACCTACAAAAATGTTTGAAAAATGATATGTAATACCGCATATGTTGACAAGGGAGAGGAGCGTCTGTTCTGATTCATCAGAACGTTCGATTCTGTTTTCCTATATGGAAAATGGTACTTCCGCTTAGCCCTGCTTGGCTAAAGGAATCGACGGGATTTCGCGTACTACGTCGTTTTCCAGGGACAAGTGATTCGCACTGGAGGTCAGAATTGTTTTCCTATGGAAAGTTGATCTATATATAGGTATACAGTTACGCACTTTGAAGCATGACGGTCAAATTCTTAACAATGGCACAGCTATAAATGGTCTGATTGTTTAATTCCTGAGACGTTATCCTTGCTTTCCGTTCACCACCCTTCCGCTAGATGTCGTTTATACTCGAAACGAACCTCTTCTTGGTAGGTATTCCGGGATTGCCGGGACAATACTTGTCTCAGTTGCCAAAATTCAAAATTTGTTACATTTCAAGGACACATCTTTTGCGTATACTTACTAAATATGATTTATTCCGTGAAGTCCTTATCACAAAAACGCCCATTATTATGTAATTTACCTTGAAGCAAATCGAATCTAACATTTTTGAACGGACTACATTACGCTCTTCACTGCATCTTTTCGAAAGTGTACGTAGAAGCCGAGGTGCATTTTTGGGGTTAGATTTTGACGCCCATAAACCCTAAACCGCAGATTCGTACCCTTGTAAGTCCGAATCTGCGCACCGTGTCCCCACACGATACAAATGGACAGACCAAGATCAGGCTACAGCCGGAAACTCTTGCTCCTGCTTAACCATACGGATGGCGTCATGCGTTAAACCAGGTTAAGTTGTTAAACCCAGATGCTGTTATTTCAGATAAAAAATGATAGAATGAATAATTGGATCAGACACTAAACAGATAATTGGTAATGAAGTAACATGTGGTCAATATCAGCCCCTGTCAATAATAGAGATAAGAAAAGCTGGTTCCCAGGAGAAACAAAACTCATTTTCAGGAAGAGTAGTTACTCTTCCGCAGACGCCTCAAAACTTTGGAAAAAATGGAAATCACGGGCAATGTAATACACTCCTTTTAGTAATCCGAATGTAAAATATATAATTTTTTTTTCTAAAAAGTTATTTACTGCCGTATCTTAATCTGCATCTGCTGGTTGATCTCTCAGTGGGTGTTTTTCTACTCTTCTCACTCAGGTAATTTGCATATTGGATTTAATCCATATTTAGAACAAAATCAGTCACCCGGTAATAAATCAAAGGTATTCACTAAAAGCCTCATTTTCAAAATGCTCGCAGAGTAATGGGTTGGTTTAATCTGGCGTATTTCTTAAAGTACAGCACACACGTTGAACACTCTTGTTCTCCCTGCTATTAGCACCTCGTGAGACACTTTACTTTGTTTTTTAATTGAAAGAGCTTGCCTGTGCGTATCGCGTAACAATGCATTTTCTTCAATAAGGGCGCTAAAACATACGTCTTAATCATTTTATGTAACGGTAATGCATTTTCTCGAGTGTGCATTTTCTTACAGGACCATTTTCTGTCAACTGTAAATTGAAATGCCTTAAATTATTTTATCTGGTAACATTACCGATATCGTATAGTTTAGGGGAATGCTTTACAAGTAATCACTTTTGTTTGTGCGAAATAAGTTAAATTCCGTACTAATATCCATTAATTGCAATTTGCCCATTCCGGAACTGAGTGATTGTTTCCCAACAATCTGCCCTTATCCAATACCTCAAGTATGAAAGGAAGTGCACATTGCGTCACAGGCAGCATTAGCGGCGGGCATTCAGGGTTCTTGCGAAAAGGGCAAAAGGATATAGACAAATCAGATTCAATCTTGACAACCGATTTGCTTTGTAAATATCTGAATAAAATGCAGTTGAATCTGAAGTGACCCACGATGATGCATTTTACATTTTACTTCCGCCAGAACTGAATATCTAGAGTAAATCAGATTTCAATTTGCTGGACGTACACTGTTAAAAGTTGCACGTAAAATAACGGTGCTTTGCACCGGCAGCAAAGTTGACAGTGCAATGCACCGTTATTTTACGTGCAAAGAAATAACGCAGTGCGTTAAATAACGTCGCATTGCACCGTAATTTTACAGCGCTTTGGGACGTAAATAAACGGTGCTTAGCCACGGGAAATAACGGGCATGTTATTTTACGGGACAATATGCCGTTATTTTACAGTGCTAAGAGACGTGAATAAACAGTGATTTAAACTGGAATCAGGGCATTGCACCGTTATTTCACGGTGCTTTGATATGTAGAATAACAAAACATTGTTACTTTATAATAAATAACAGTGCTTTACACTTGGAGCTATACACTGTTACAGGTTTCCATAATCTTTCTCAAAATGTTTCTGTCTTGTCATCCGGACGAACCCTTTATTTGTATCTGTGTACTTCAGGTTTCTCATAACATGTTTTTTAGATCTTACCAGTAAAAATATTACGAACGAAGTCAGATCTCCTTATGATGATAGAGTTGTAACTTTCTGTTTGACAGTCAAGTGCCCAAAATCAAATCAGGATATCCACAGAGGGAAATGCATCTTGGCTAATTTGGGAAATGGCATTAAAAATGCATGCTCACACATAATATCACACCACTTCTTTATTGTATGAAATATTCAACAGATCATCAACATGTACAACACATGTACTTAATGTATATAGTTATTCAGATTATACTGATCTTCCAAAAGGCATCATTAGGAAGCAAACATATTTAAACATTTTGACCACACTGCATGGCAGTTAAATCGTCTCCAACTAAACATATAAAATTTGGCAATTAGTGCAATATTATTATGATTACTATTATGAATGCTGTGTTTTATCTAATTAAGGTTGCTGACCTTTTTAACAATGGGGCCCTAATCTATTTATAATGTATCTTTGAAAAATAGATAAAAGTGCATCAATAAATTTATAGTGTTGTAAATTAATGGTATCTTTAAAGTAAAAGATGGTCAGAACACAAGTCAAACAATTGAAATGGATTTAACTTATATGTCACCAAATACAGTAAAGGCATCTACTTTGTGTGAAGCTTCTGATAATGAATTCCAAAATAAAGGTCCTTGGTAAATAAATGATTTTTGCATCAATTAAATTCGAACTGGAGGGAGTTGAAGAGAATGTCTACACTGTAACAAGGGTGCAAGTGTAAACGTATTTCCATAAAAATAATAAGATAATTACCTGATTTAATTAAGGTACTTAAACACAAGAATATTAAAAGTGAAATAGTCGTTAACTGATATTTCCTATATTGTTGATATATTATAGAGGAAAATGCAGCATTAAAACATTAAATCTGACCAACCAGCTCTATTGACAGTGGGAGGGCAGTTAGAGGTGCATTCAATTACCCCAAAATCAAGAAACCTGAAGGTCTTTTTAGTCCCTTGGGATACTCCAGGGTAAATATCCAAAATGACGCATAGCAAGCCTCCAGTGGAAGTAGAAATAACTTGCAAGGGTTGAGAGTTTCTGGCCATCCACCATATGTTACAGTGATGTTACAGTCCCCATCTTGAACATTCACAGGTGTTGGAGATCTCATTCCCTGCATACAAAATAATAAACAGAAAAGAGAGATTGTAAATGTAAGAAACATGAGAGAAATATGCAAGAATATAGTTCAGTGCAATTATCCCTTTAATTTTTAGATTTTTTTCAAAGTCTGACGCTCTATTAATTTACATTACAGAAAATAAACTTTTGTTCTTTCTTCACAAAATTTAAACAATAACTACAAAAATAGTTTTCTTATGGTCAATGGGAACCTTAAGAAGTGAAAATAATTATACATTATTATATCAAATATATCTTTACATTTACATTACAGACAATAACTGGCCAAGATTTTGTTCTATCTCCACAAAAAATTAACAATTTCAACATTTTTCTTTATATATGTATTTACTTAAAAAAAGGTTAAAACTATCTTTAATACTTGCTGAATATATTAACACAAATATAACAGTTTTGAAAGGATTACCTCTCCTCCATCTGCAATCCCATATTATCCTTGCATTCTCCAAAAAGTGAAGGCAGTATCCTGTATATAGGAGCTTTGCTTCTGCAAATACAAATACACAGACAATGCATGCATATATATATATATATATATATATATATAAATATATATATATATATATTATATATATATATATATATATATATATATATATAAATGTGATACGAATCAGTTTTAATATCATACTCAATGACTGAAAGTTGATCGATTAATAATCATTTTTTTTCATTTTATGTGCCATATTATTAACATAAAATCTGTTGTATAGATAAATAAATATTGACAGAGTAAATTAAGCCTAGCATGTACATCACACTGAAAGGTCAAGACTATACTTGCTAATACTTATTCACTGCATAAGGATAACATTAATACTGTTTCCTATTAAGTGCCCATCTTTCTAAAATCTATGAGAGAGTTAGAATATTTCATTGGAATAAAGAGACTTCTTTTGAAAGTTCATACCTGATCGTATATGAAAGGTTATGAAAAAAAATACATGATTTGATGATTTAATTATGAAATGTCCTTTTCCAGAATGATTTCTACAGACAATAGACCTGAAAATGTATTTTTAAAGGCACAAATGAAAGTATGTGTAAATATGAAGTAATTAACAGTAAGGCTATGGGCCTGGATTTTATTTTATTTAACTGTAAATAATTATATTATGAATATTTGATAACCAGAATATCTGCAATGTTTTATAGGGAGTAAACATGTTCCAAACTGCATAAAATTAAAAAAAATAGCCAATAATCAGCAGGTTTGACAAATGACACTGTAAGGTTAGAGATGGAGAATAAAAATATAGAATAAAAATGAATGGAGAGAATGAGAAACAGGCAGGCGAATTTAGGTCAGCATCACTGCTAATGTTCAATATGTAAGATACTTGTTTCACAGATTATTAAACTCATCAGCTTATTCAAATTGCCATGGACTTTACAAAAGAAAATATGACAAAATTCAAACTTACCTTGGTGTACTTTTTCTGCAATGTTCTCTGCTAGGAATTTACCCTGCAACTGCTTGCCAGTGTAGTTGTGCACCTTGCACATCTTGCATTTGTACTTTGTTCACAGCTCTCAGTTTGGTAAGGCGTGGAACATTTACGTCATCTTTCCTCTAATCATTGATGCATGTATGGCTCTCTGAACACCTGCACAAGTAGAACAAATTCTAGGAGTATATAAAACAGAACTGATAAACATGTAACAAACGAAAGACAATCTCAGCACCAGGCATATTAATAATATTTACAAAGTAAGTGCAGGTATATAAATTAATAAACAAAAGTGCTTTATTGCATATAAAAATGGTAAATATTGGGTCAACAAATGTTTTTACTCAGTGTATAAACAGAAAGGTGCAAAAACAGCATCACATGTGTACAAGGATTTATAAATAGGAAGCAATATATATGCAGTAGGCCTACAGCCTTTATATTACAAAATGATGTAACATTTGTAATTGTATTTACATATACTAACTATTATAATATAACAAGGGCTACAGGCATAATGCAAACCTGCGTAATCTTTCCGGGTTCCCTGATGATAAACTTGACTATTATTTGAAAAGTTATTATTTTTTAAGGTGTGACAAGTACATGTATAAAGCAAGTACTACCAATTTTGAATCTTAGTACAAGTATAAATGCACTCAGTCTGATGCATGAGATGTGGTATACCCCATTACAAAGGCTTATATGTGAGTGAGGGGGTGTCAAAAACCCCATCCAACCCACATTATGAACGGAAATTGCAAGCCTGCACCACAGAGTTGGGGGGGGGGGGGGGGTCTCTGGCAAATTTCCAGTTGAGCAAACCTGGACATTACAGATGGTTTCACTAGGCCTTGCTAGAACAATTTGTGGGGGGGGGGGGGGAGGGGGGAATCAATCAGCTATGTTTTCAGTGAATGACAGTGACAGAGGTGGTGTCTTCCCTGTAGCTCAAATGACTTACAGTCAGCTGAGCTAAAAAGGCAGTATATTATTATGTGATGTTTAAACTTACATAATTCCTATTCTTAAGAAATAGGAAAGTTGCCATGATGGTATCCAAATCTTCTTTGAATTTGCCAAACTGATGGAAATGCTTGACCATTTTCTGAAAACATAAACAGTATTTGGCTGTGCCTTAGCAGCCTTAATTTCCAGGCTCTCTCTCCCTCTCTCGCTCTCTCAAAAAGACTGGCTAAAATGTTAGCACTTTGGCTAGCATGGTATGTTTTTTTCATCTAAAACATGTTAAGAAATTTAGGAAATTATCTCAAAGCTGTTAATTATTTGTTTGGTCTGTGTTTACTCTCTTTTAAGCATCTGTTAAAAATATTTAAAAAAAATAAAGGGACTTTGATATCTTAATTTCTCTGGTTGACATGTAAGTGGGAAAACCTTATTCAAGGCCTCATTTAAAATCTAGTAAATAAAAAATTCAAAACTGTTTTCAGTGGTGCCTTTACCAATATTTCACCTTTAAGGGAGATTATATATATATATATATATATATATATATATATATATATATATATATATATATATATATATATATATATATATATATATATATATATATGTATATATGACATGTATATTTATACCATTCATGCATGATATACACCCAGACATGACCAGGTGTGTGTGTTTGTGGGTCGGGGGGGGGGGGGGTTGGGGTTGGGGGTTTGCTTCCTTTTTCCTAATTGGTAATTCCCTGAAACTAAAAATGACTAAATAATTAAAGATAAACATTGGCATCAATGCAGGGAATGGGGGTTATATATCCCCCCCCCCACTTTTTTAACGAGGGGGGATTGGTCAATGTAATCACCCCCAACACTGATATTGAGGAAGTAACGATTACTTTTATATATTGGACATGTAATATATTAATAATTAGAAAACTTGACTTTGTTTCCATTTCTGAGTTAACTGAAATATAAGGTTATCTAATAATCTAAACATGGTTTACAGTTGACATTCAATGGAAACATAAAACCTGCACTTAATTAATATATAATATCAACATCACACAAATGTCACACATTATAAAATGTGTATATATATATATAATATATATATATAATATACATATATAGCCTACATAATATATATTTCCAACTCAATCACTCTTCTACCCCTGCCAGTGACAGTGCCCCCCCCCCCCCCCCCCCCCCAAACTGAGGGAACACATGAACGAGACTGGCCTCGTACCACTATACCATTACCAACGTACACTATTACACAGTATTAAAATAACAACTAACACAGTAAACAGATTTATGCCTACATATTAAAGAAGAACATTTTACCAATGAAGATGCTGGGTAACTTCTGTGACTTTCAGCAGCCAGCAGACGGACAAAAATGGCTTCTCTTCCCGCCGTGGAGTCAAAAGATCCAGGATGTTGACGTCATGAGTGGCCCCGCTGATCACATGACGCGCGGTTTATTTCATCTGTACCGTCTGCTTTACACACGTGTCACACCATTTTCACAGACGCTCATCATTTGACGTTGCATTTGCGCGTTATTCAACGCACAAGAGCGTCTACATGGCAAAGCGGCGTAAATTTACAGTCTTATGCGCCGTTATTTTACGGCAATTTTTAACAGTGTAAAGAGCTTATTGTAAACGCGTTTTAGGTAGATTCTTACTAATAAAATTTCGTAGCTATCCTCATTTATCAAGCGCAGCTTGTTATTTCAAGGATAAGGATCACTTATCCGAATCTGTTTTCCTAATATTCTGTACACAAGTTAAAATAAACTTGCAACGGGTGCGATAGTGTTGCAAAACATGCATATAACGGACACGCCACCTGGTGGCCATACCGCGCAGACCTGGTCATGTAGTCTTGATACTGTAAACAGGCCCCTGTGGACTGTGTTTATTCACACGCAGAACCTGTGTAGGTATGATTTTGCTGTAATTAATTGTTTAATTCAGCCAACATGAACTAATGCCATGAGAAGATACACTTCTTGTTGAAAATGATGATGTTCTTTTCATAATCTTAATCGGTATACATATGATTAAATAGGGCTGATATTGTTTTGATGTCTCAAACGTTTTGAAACGCCTTCAGTCAGGACAAGACATTAGTGGAGCTAGAATCCCAATTTCAAGTTCCGTTAAGCCACTTTGTGATGTATTTGATTTTATAAATTTAGCAACAATTACTAATGGTATGACAGATGAAAAACCAGAGACTGTGGGTAGGCTATGTAGGTTGGATGGCAGAATGTGACAGACCGAGTTTAATCAAGTGAAAGTTGTTTCCATCTCGTGAAAGGCTTCTTCAGAATCATGTCGACATTATACAGACTATAATCCTGAGATGTATAGGAAGTACTCTTGACTTTGTGACCAAAGTTAAGATGTGGTGGCAAGAAAGTAAAAAAAAATGCTGTAGCAACAAACCAATATTGTGAAGAGAGGAAACTATAAAAATCATATTTCTGCTTCAGGGACAAACCAAATTAGTTTTGAAAAACTTGCTCTGACAAGGAAGGCCACCTCTCTTTTGGAAAAAAAGCATTTATCTGATGACATATATTATTTCGGATCCATCCACATGGTTTCACAATCATATATGGTAATTGGTAAAATATCACATGACAGTGTTTTAAAAGGAGGCAGTTTCCACGTTCAGATATTTTATAAACTTGACTTTTCAATAACCATGCTTGTCGTTAGTAATAAGTGGCCCTAGGAAACGGAAACTAAATCAACATAATTTAAATATGATTGGGAGATTATTATGGTAATAACTTATTATCTCATAGATGGAGGTAAGAGAAATGTCTCTTTTAAAACATCATGTATATATATATATATATATATATATATATAATCATTAACTTAGCCCGAACTGAAATAAAAAAGTACGACATACGTGATTGTATAATTGATTCTCAATATTAAGTGGACAGAGCGGCATTCAAAATGTCATTTTATTTATCCGATTTTTAAAATAACACTTTTGAACATCAGTATTCATGATGTTACCTGAGCAAAGTCGTAAACAAAAACTAATAATATTTTTATATCATCTGTTGGGTGTGACGTGGGCAAGAGGCACTAGCGTGTTTACGGTGATGATCAGCAAAATGTTGATAAAATTAATTATCATCCTTTTAGTGCATTGCTGTCATATCCAGAGTAACAATTTATTCCAGATCACAAAATTATTATCAAGGGCCTATAACGATATCTGACGTCTATTACAGATAATCCCTTGAAACTTTAATTTTCATCAAAAAATTATTTTGTTTATATTCACGTGTTTAAAACATGTGGGGGCCTCCTAAAATTGCTAAAAACATTCAACAAAGACATCTGGCGTCAAGTCAGAATAAATAGAACTTTGCAATTAGTGACCCTCCAACAACCTTAGTTTATATGTTTCTTTTCCGTTTGTCAACTTTGCTGTATTTACTGAGAGTTTGTATATAAACAAGCTGATATATCAATCAAAGAGGCATTATCAAAACTTTTCTAAACAGGAATTACTAAGAGTCATTATTTTTACAAAGAGTAGGCCAAAATCACATAAATTGTATAGATAATGTAGATGAACAGTAACTTTAATTAGAGTACACGGGCTACATATAAAACGGTTATATTTTCAAAATACATAGTTATCTAAAAACATAACAATCAACGGTAAAAGTACAGGAATTTCTGTGTCATTGTCTGGTCTTTTATAATTAATACCCGAATTTCCAAACTAATACCCTGAAAGCACTGTATGTATTTTTTAATAATAGCTTCCTATAACGATATTATCCAGTAAGCTGTGTAGCGGGAGATAAGAAGGTCTTCCAGAGGAAAAAGTGTATAATAATAGCCAGGACCTGGCAGGTTGAACAACAGGGACATCTTTTACAAGAATCCATTGACCTCTATAGAAGCCATATAGAACTGAGCCGTAATATTTGTTCACAGCGCTATGGCCATTGACCGGTTTCGCAAAATAAACACAGTTTGTAGAATGGCCCTCTTTTTAGAAGGCCTAGAGTAAATATAGCCATTTTTTTAGGGAGAACTAAAACAAATATCGGTTATCTGCCACCGTCAGATGCTTTTATAAAATGTGTGTAATGAGGAATTTAGAGGCTTTATAAAACCTGAATTCTGACAAAACTGTTGAAATAAATATACATTTAAAGGTCACATTTGGATTGAATAACGAAGCAGAGACATGATTCAGGTTCTTATTTCACAAGTGTCGAACTGCTAATTTTTAATTTACCGCATAATACCTTTATCTTTCGAATTTCGTCATTGGATTTCTTTTAAAATTTTAAAGGAAATGGAAATGAGATTACTCTTGAAGGCTTTAATAACATCTGATCTGTTCGCAGAAGAGACTCGTGTAATAAATAATGTAATATCCCTACCTATAAGCCTGTATATTGACTCGTTTACGACTACAGCAAAATAAATTTATTCATTTCACTGACGTGTTTTAATCAGTTTATCGTAATGACGATTGTTGGCTGACAAATCTCTAGAAAATTAGAAAATTTAGATAACAATACTAGCGGAGTCGTATCGGTATATTTTGATGTCCGTGTATTGGCAAAGTAAAGGACAGTAAAACGCATTTCTGCGAGCGGGCCCAAAACCGCAAATTAAAGTAGGATATTTAGGTAAAATGGAAATATTCGAGTTTACTTTCAACATATGTTATTTGAACTGTTATTCTATAAAAAAAAGACCATACATAGTTATATTGATTTTTTTTTTCTGCGAGTGCGCCCGAAAAGCAAATTAAATTAGAATATAGGTAGAATGAAAATTTTGGAGTTTCCTTTCAATTGCACTTTCGATTTTAATTCCACAGATATGACCACACAGAGTTACACTTTAATTTTAGGTTTTCATACAAAGAAATAAAATAAAAATCATTTGCACGCATAGGCGTAATATAAAAATGATGAGATATTCATTAAAAAGGGCAAGGGTTTTCTTATGAGCCTTTTCACACAAAATACTAAAACAATGAAAATGTCACTGCGTGCTAACCTGAGCCGCGTCCTCTAATTGCTAAAATAAACAACACAAGTCTTTGTTACTGGACTAATTTTTATATTTTGTAAAACGAACTATCACACAATATTCCTGTCTCATTGTCCAACTACAAGAGCACCATAAGTGTATTAACAATAGAGAATGTATGGCTGTGAAGTGAAGGTCAACATAGTTATTTTAAAAAACCCCTAAGGCCCCATTACATATCTATGAATAATAGCGAGGAACATATTTTCCGGTGGATCATATCTATAAATATCTTTTTTTTTAGATGCATAACAAAATGTTTAATTTGATCAGATTGTATTCAAACAGGAAATCCATAATTAATCTTAACAAGCTATATGCATGGACATGAGGTTAAAGTGAGGTAGCAGGAACTCTAAATTGACGTCACATATAATATGTGGTATAAACCATTCGGGAAGAAAATCACTTTTCATGAAGTTTTTCCTATTTATAGATGGAGAACCGTAAGAGAAAATAATGTCATTGGGAATAGGCTCCAGACATTAATGACAGTGCGACCTTTAAGAAAAGATTAAAAACAGCTTTCAAAGACTAGATTTTCGGTCTCTCCCAAAATAACTTTCTCAAATTAACACTGAGAATATTTTTAATATACAAGCTGGCGTAGTATGTAAAAACGTGATATATACTGGTAATATGCGTAGCCACACTGGGAAAATGGCGGAACCTTGTTAGAATTCATTGGCCAAGTTATGGCCGAGAACGTTGTCCCGGGGCATGTAATGGCCCCGTTATATGGGCAACTGATCATAATGCCATATCACGTAGCGGGTGGACACGTGGCGACAGTGCAGTTATTTCAGAGAAAAAAATAGATGCTGGTTTATGGTTTTATGTGCAAATGTTAAAAAAAAGTCGAATTTTGCAAACGTACGCAGACATGCGGTAAAACTAAAATGATCCGCATGGCGGCGCTGATATCCAGCTAGAGTAAAAAGTACCGTAAATACGCAATGTTTTATAACCACATTGAATGAATAAAATTGGCAGTGATGTTAAGCGACTATGAAAAAAATGAGTGCAAGTAATAAATTTTGAATGACCTTTAAATACTTAATGTATATAGTATCAAATATTTTCACTCCAGCTGCATGTAATAAAATATATTTTCATTATATGAAGATTATGTTGCCTGAATGTTCTATATTATATATCAACATAATTTTGAATATAAACATTAAAAAACGACAATTTTTGACAATTCAGTGAGTCAGCTGAAACATGCATTAGCCTTATTTCTCAATAGGGGATGCTTTATTAAAATATTATTGACAAAAATGTGACGGAACTATCATGTGACCGAGGAAAATATCCCGAAATATACCTAGTATGTGTTGTATTACAAAAATAATGCGTGTCGGGGGAGGGGGGGGGGGGACGAAATGCGCCCCGAAAAAAACCCTAAAAACTGAGGGAGACATGCCCCCCCCCCCTCCGAAACAGTGTCTCTGTCGAATTATTTTTCAAGCGTTGATGTGGATACAAGCCCAAGCGTTGATTAGGCCTTGGTTAGGGCACATTTTTCAATAAACCCAAAAATTCTGAAATAAACTTTCACTGAGTTATAGTATATATATATATATATATATATATATATATATATATATATATATATATATATATATATATATATATATATATATATACACGACAAGTATTTCTTCCTAGGAGTAATTAGGGGCCATGGCAAAGAGGGTAATCGTTACGTCTTCACTGTATAAAGCAAAGATAAACCCAGAACAAAGACAAATTCAAACTAAAATAGATTTTTCTTCAAGCAATGGTATTATATTTTTTCGTGTGTGTGGGTTGTTCCGACAGACGGGCAGAAATTTACGTGGCGGGGT
Source organism: Sipunculus nudus (assembly GCA_026874595.1). NCBI lineage: Eukaryota > Metazoa > Annelida > Sipuncula > Golfingiida > Sipunculidae > Sipunculus > Sipunculus nudus. Next base: position 35,934,670 of record CM049318.1, read on the forward strand.
AATATGGCGCTGGCGGTCATTAGGACCCTTTGATGAAAGATCAAAGGTCACCAACCCAGGTACGCCAAAAGGCAGCGGGTTTACGTCTCACTTTATCCCAAAATATACAGATACTGTATTTAGATTATTAGCACTGAAGGATGTCTGGGAACAACATAGAGAGCAAACACCTCCGCAGGAAATAGCTACAGTATCGGTACTGGTGATGATGTATTAATGGCAAAATAAATTATACCTATGATGCTCGGTTCCTTCCTGCTTTGAATGTTCGATTTCCGCTGGTTTCCGTGTGTCCAGTAATGAATCGGGGTACAAAGAAAGATCAGTTCTATACATTTTGTCCCTGCGCCAATAGTAATGCTCCTATTTGCCAGGTTTGCTCATTTCCGGTCATGCCTACGAGCATTTTATCGAATTTACAAGTCAGGATAAATGTCTTACTGACCATGAAGATATAGATAACACACACACACACATATATATATATATATATATATATATATATATATATATACATATACATAGGGGCGGATTTAAAAAGGAACAAAAACTCATATTACACCGTCACACTTCCAGTTACACTGTATATCTTGTTTATAATCCATTTAAGCTACCCCAGATTGCACGATTACGACCCAAATTTTCAAAAAATTCTACCTCCCAACCCACCCCCCCCCCCTTATTCCCCCGCCCGCTTGGCTCTCCTCGCCTCGGCTCAACCGCTTCGCGGCCTTGCAATGTGAGCCCACTACCCCCCTCCTAAATTCCTGTATACGCCCCTGATATATAAATATATATATATATATATATATATATATATATATATATGTATGTATATAATTTATATAAATAACTTATATCCACCTATGCAACGGTCATTTTGATACATTCCCTATTGTTGGAATTATAGCCAATTGATACTTTCCTATATAGCAAACATGAGAATGAGAAAAATCTCATTAAATGGATCTATTCGGGCAAGTTCCTGGAACTACTGCCACAAGTATTTTCCCCCTGATAATAACCTCTTTCATCGAAAATTGTCCCTTGAATATTCATTCCATAGGCCTTTTATCCGCCACATTAACTTTTGGGCCAATCTTTTTATTGCCATGAGTAATTCAATTCTTCAGATTTACGCTAGCTTTTTCGAATGTTTGTATTAAATTATATGCTCTTTCTGAAAAACGTATTTTCGAGATACAGATTTCTTTTTGCTATTGCACGCTGAGCCGTTCAATACAAGTTCTCGTACTAGCCAGGAAGGTCATTTGTGGGCACCATCCTTGAATGTTCCTTCTAAAATAATTCTTCAAAAGTTCTAACTAAATTTAAAAGGACGAAGTAAATGCATATATTTGAGATATTGACGTTATCGGGACATGGTTTCTTTTATCATACCCTCCTTCAAGAGAAATGTCACAGTAGAAATAATGTTTAATTGAAAAAGGCATTAGTGAATTAAGATAACTTAACTAAAAAGCGTGATATATTATACTGATAGGCTGATCGCTCTTATTGACAAATGATGATAACATTAATTGTGAAATATAAATATATATATATATATATATATATATATATATATATATATTACTAAGCTTATTCTAGGTAATCCATTTAAAACCCGTAAAAATCTTTATCTTCGTCTTCTTAAGGAATCGCTGTCTGGTTATAGGACCCATCAACCATTATGATTTACGAACACACAAGAATGATTTCCTCCGTTTTAGACAGGCCCCAATAACTCAACCGTAGGCCAGTATTAAAAAAACCGCTTATATTACTTACATTCGGAAAAAAGAATTGCGCAACCATGTTGCATGAATGTAGGTATATCCAGCGAAGAATTTCCCTTTTTTAAGTAACTTGGTATATTTATAAACTCAATATTTTGTTTTGTGCCGTAACTTCTTCACGTTTATTCTGATTTTTTTTATCGTAACCCTTTAAGGTCCGGTATGAAAATTTTAAAGTGTTCAAAAGGATCTAAACGTTTAGAGTCAGGCATCCCATAAATATTTACAGATCCACAGGGATGTTTTGCTGCGAAACGTCAGGCCCCAATAAATCAACCACTGTTATTTACGGTATATCTGTTTCTGTTACGGTAGGAAGAGAAATGGCGGGAAAAACTGCCTAATGACACAGACACCCAGTAGTCCCTTCAAATTCATCAAGTCATCCACAAAAACACCCAAATGGTGCTACGGAAGATAGCAAGTTATTGGAATTCTTACGTTCAAAAACTTGGCAAATCTTTTTTCCCCGCTTAGCTGAAACGCGGGTGTTGTCAAGAGAAAGGTTAAAGCATCAGTCACTTTGTTTGAATACTGGTATTTGTTGTGTCAGTTGTTCTCCAGTTCAAGCGCGCGTATAAATAGCAACATCAGGCCACACACAAAACTTGGGGGTGAGCGGGCGAATCCCCCCCCCCCCCCCCTCTTTTCCTTAGCAGTCGAGGCAACGTGAAATTTTGCAAGATTGTCTAGAAAATACAAAAAAAATGTGCTTTAATCACTTAAATGGTGTGTATGCTTAACACTTAATGTTGTCCATTTTCCGTAGCTTTAAGAATTTTTTTTTAGGGAATTTGTGCCTTAGCACAAATTAGCAACATACCTAAGGACCTGGTCTTCATTTGCAAAAAATAAAATAAAATAAAATAAAATAATAGTCCACGCAAAAGAGGAGCGGCGATAACGTAGAACAATATTGTTTGTATGGAATTTCGAAACGAATGTCATCCACGTTTAGCGGTCAGGACAGCTGTGATTAAGGTCTAAGAACTTTTTTCATAAATGATATTAATTTTTCTTCATTACCCGATTCTTCATTAATCAATTAGCCGAAGTATTGCTTTTGGACCACGTGACATGTATTTATACTCAGGAGTTAAAATGCTCTCTTGAATGTAGTATATGGATTCTTTTGCTTCCGGATTTAGATGGATTTATTAAATATTTTCAAAATATTTATAACCTTTCTCTATATGAACTTTACAACAGTAATCAGAACTGGCCGCTGTTAAAAGAAAAAAAAAATCGTATTTAAAAAGATGTTGGCCCATATTTGATGAAAGCCTGTCTGATGAAAATGATAAACAGAACTTTGTTTATGAACATTTTAGGCTTAAATGCCCCAGAAAATAATCACATTTTAAAGTATAAACCACAGCAAAAAGTACTCAGGATGATATCTTCACTTCTTATATGTGGATATAGAATGTGTGTTCTTGTTCCATATCTCCATGAGATGGACAAGCATGGCCATTCAAACATCTTCATATGTGTATATTTGCTTAATGATATAGTAAATTTGCGTTTCTTCAATGGCTATGCTGTAAAAAATGAAAATTACTTAAATACATATAACTTATGAAAATATTTAAAATCTACATAATATTTACTAGTATTAAAAAAATCTTTCAGAATGGGATCATGCAAAGATGGTTCATATCAAAAGTTTGGGTTATAATCAGGAAAACTGAAACGAGGCTCACACAATTATAGAGAGATATTTCTCAGATCTTAAACTATAAAGTGGGCTTCAAATTAGGCTGGTCGATCTAAGTAAAGTCAAACAGTTGCGAGAAAAAAAAAAACAACACCGTGGCATGCACTGCACCTGAAAATATATGCTTTAGGTATAACCAGTTATGTTTAATATGTGTGAGACATTCTCAAACGTGATAAGGTAAAAGTTGAAAAAGCCCGGACTTGACCACGAACACAGTCCTCACGCTAATTGCACATGCTTGATCTGCAAGGTCTAATGATTTGTATTGTAATGAATACATATCTATGCAGAATGAAGGAGGTGGATGGGTGAATGACCGTTCAATGAGTTTTACCCTGGGGAGTATGTGAATTAAAGATTCTCAGAAAATGAGGCCGATACCCGTTGGCTTTATCCTTGGCCTGATGGGATTATGCATAAGATATAAGATCAGACTCACATAGATAAAATATAGGATTAGTCACCGAGACGGATATACGTCATTATTATCAACGAAAGGAGGCTAATGGCATAACTTGGTTTCGTCAGAAATAGCCTGACCTTTCTTCTTTGATATTCTTAGCGTGTTTTAATGAACCAGGCACAGTTCACCAGGTGTAACGGCTAATGAAGGAGTAGTGACACGTAGATATATATATATATATATATATATATATATATATATAATTATGTATATATATATATATATATATATATATATATAATGTAGTCCATAATATATACTTCATAAGAATACAATTCTACAGTTTTCTCGTCGATTCCAACTTCTTTTTAACGTTCTCTCTCTCTCTCTCTCTCTCTCTCTCTCTCTCTCTCTCTCTTAATATATGTATCTCCCATTCTCCTCGGTAACCCCGTTGTCGTGAATTCCCTGTGGAAAGGTACTTGTGTGTTTGATTTTCTTCTGACTGAACCAGAAGCTCTACTGGGTTTTCAATTAGATATTGTGGATGCGAAATTATTTATCATTATTAATCGTGGATTCTATTTATGTAAGAAATGCTGGAACCTAATGTGAACTTAAGGTCCCAGGTTTAATTAAAGCCAGATATTCAACCCTATGTTATTAAAATATGTTCTTTCTGTCATTCTCTGCGTACATGTTAATGAACTCTAGGTAATTCCTCATAAGAAAGGTCATATAAATATGTAAATATGTTACATGCGCCTGCATGACAAACAGGAAAAGGCATGTTACAGAAGGAGGTTGACTGTACATGTGAGGTAGTTAGAAGTTCTCAAGTAGCAAAACGAGCTTGACAAAACTCTGGTTCAGAAAGCCTCAGTGAGTTTGGATTGTTATGGATATATACTAAACGGGCGGCCTTTGTGCGGTGGGATTGGCGTTTTTCGGCCTATTTTCATGACAGGATCAAGGGATTTTCTTACGTTTATAGGTGTCCGATATCGGAATAGGCCACATTAAGAATTTGAGGTTTTCCTCCGGTGTGCGCCGCATAAGGCAAAAAAAAATAGGTTTGAAACTCAGGCAGCGCCCGCATCAATTTTAATCCCCCATAACATACATTTTTATTTCAATTTTCATCATTCAAGAAGATAAAAAAGTACAATTTTGATAAGATTTCCTTTTTTTATGTGTGGTTTTTTTCACCTGTTAGCAAACAAATTCTGTTATTATCATGCTTTTCAGCGATCATATGACATTTTTTAACGAAACATAGAAAAAGGGTAAAAAATCACCCGCCCGCACTGATTTTATTTTAAAAAAGTGCCTGAGAACCATACGGTTTTTTGCCTAATGTCGAGTTTTACTTACTGACAGAGAAGGATCGCTTTTCTAGCCAACTGTGAAAAACACAATCACGAAATGTCCCTAATCCACATTACCTCCCCGACCTAGATGCAAACTCATATATCCCCAATCAGGCTGCGGTTTTAATTCAGTTATCCCAACGAAAACAACATTTGGCCTGGATCAAAAAATCAAAATGTCTTGTTACGCTACCAGTGATAGCTATTCTTTTTATTTTCCTGTAATATTCGAACTACATAAACAACGTTAATATTGTGTTTTATGAAGATTTGAACATATTGATGATTTAAATGATATTTTTTGGCCACAAAACAAGGCAAATCAGGCGCCAGTTGTCTATTATCGACATTTCGGGGTAAGATGCAATGACAAACAGTAATAATCGCAAGGATTCTTGTAACTAAATCCCCTTGTTTTTTCTAGCCCTTTCTGTTTTTGATGGATAAAAAATAGCTAATCTCCCAGGCCTCTCCGCATGACAATAGCTGTTTTGGTTGCAAAACATACGTCTAATTCTTGGGGTGATTATGTCACCCACTGTTGAAGTGACAAATGAAGGACGCACAGTCCCGTGAGATTTGTTAACCAATATTCTGCAATCGGAATCCTGAAACAATATGAGACAAATATGGTAGTTTACAGCAGCTTAAGTCGCCCGATTTGTATATAAAGTATGGCTGCTTTAATAAATGTTTAGTATCTTTTCCAAGGCCAGGCTGCGTAGGCCAGGCTACGTAATCCCCAGCGTCGCGGTATCGTATTCACGTCAGGTTCCCTTAGGATAAAACAGCCCCGGAGACAAGATATATTGGGAATTTTGATTATAGTGCCAGCGCTTTTGTCTTCCTTCTACACTGAACTGGCGTCGGTAATGATACAAACTTTATAACCCAACAAAATTTCTTAAATGGAACCTCAAGATTAAAGTCAACGGAACTTTCTCATTCTATAAAGTCTCCCTAACCCTGGAGACCACTCAGTTATATCCCAAATCGTGCTTCGCTCACTTTTCTCCACGAAATACCTCTCTTGGCCCAGATCAGTCACCGCAGCCTTAACAACGCTAAATATATTAACATATCACGTTGTAATGTAATACCTGAACTCCAAAACTTTCTTTAATGTTATACTTCATGATGATTTGAACACATTAAGATTTTGGAGACGGTAACAAATTGTATATTTTGACCGACAACGATACACCACGAGCGGCGACAAACAATATTTATGGTTAAAATTCCAGTGACTTAAAGCTCCTGTTATAGCTAAGCCGTGCCTTTGATTGATAAAAAATAGCTAATTTTGCAGACGCCACAGCATAACAATGGCTGTCGAGGTGGATTATAGAAACATGTCCTTCTCTCCTTGGAGTGCATTTATCACCTGCCGAATCATAATGTAGAAATACACTAATCAGATGCGCTCATTTCTGCAAGATTTTACCCACATCCTGTCATCGTGATTCTGAAACAATAAAGACGAAATTGGTGATTTTACTAGCAGCGGGCCATGTATAGATAATGTATGGTGGCCTAAATCAAATTATAGTACCATTCCCCATTCCAGGCTGCTGTGTTTGTCATCCATATATAAATTCGAAAACGTTGCCACATCGCCGTTTCGTGTTCACAGCACGTCCCCTCTGATAGAACCAGCTGTTGGTGATGTATACTGGGAATCTTGATTCCATTGTTGGTACTCGGGATGCTTCTGGGCGGATCTGGTGACTGAGATGTATCCTATATTTTACAGTCCTGTATATATTTATATCTCTGGCTTTCAGTAATATTTTCGGGACAACAGATGAACCATTTTATATATATATGTGTGTGTGTGTGTGTGTGTGTGTGTGTGTGTATTTGTGTGTGTGTGTGTGTGTGTGTTGTTGCTGTTCTTGTTCTTGTTACAGATGCCTGTTTTATTATGAGCTGTTGACATGTCTCTTTGCTGTGCGCTGTTGGCATTTTGATTCGTGTTTGGCTCAAGCCCTGGCGTTGCTATGCTACGGCGTTCCTTGTTCTGGCTGGCTGGCTGCGGCACGCGCGTAAAAAACAATGTCATGCTAGTCTGGGGCTTTCTCGTCTGGCCGAGCAGGGTCGGCCCACTTGTGAACTCTGGCATGTACAGACACAGCATTCTTGTTCTAGATGTTTCCTGTAATGCGTGTGTACTGTGTATTATGGTAGATTCTTTGGATTTTTCGAGAAATGGAAAGTTCTCGGCTTGAGGTGAGAAATTATAAATAGGGGGCTGTGTTTTAGAGCCGAGAGAGAGGTGAGAGAATATTCTAGCGGACACAGAAGCATGTAAGTCAGTTTGTGGGACCTATTCCGATAAGTGCGGCAATTATAGATTTTCTTCTGGATTTTTGACGGATCTTATATAGTCTTTAGTTTGCTTTCGGAATTATAACAGGAACTTCACTTTGGGATTACGGCGGATTGATTTTGTGAATGAACTGGATTGTTATTCTTTGAGAAGATTTGTGTGAACTGTTCATCTGAATTATATGCTTAAAGGACTTATCGCTGTGACAGTTGTGGTATCCAGGTACTGTGCACTTTGTTTATTAGGCTGTGTGATGATATTGATTTGCTGTTATACTGTTGTTGTATTGTGTAATTGTATTGATTTGTGTATTGTAATGTTAGGGTTATTTTAAGAATAAATTAAAGTTATTTGTTAACAAAAAAACACTGACTTCTTTATTCATTCTCCTAGACATTTCAAGCTGCCTAGTGTTAGAGAATCTGAATTTTATTCTCCATTACAAAATTTATGTTCATCACGCATTCGTGATCTGTTGATATTAGGTTCCGTGACAGTGTGTGTGTGATTGTGTGTTTGAATTAATTGGTTGCATTCTTACAAAATCGATCACAAACGATAATGTATCAACATGCCTATAGAGGTTATATTATCCAGAAAAAAATAGGCTTTCCTTGCCAGAGATAAAAGACAGGCGGGACACAAAATTTCAAAGGCATTATACTGGACCTCGTGCAGGTAATATGTGTCAACAGCCTTGATGACGGCTGACATTTCGCATGATGTACAGTCAAGCATTAAATCGGTCAACATGTAAGGTAAAATTCTATACCGCATATATCATGGTAATATATATTAAAGGTACATAAAATAAAATAATTGATTAATAACATATGATAAGCCTGCTTTTTTCTTTCGATTACAGAACAAGTATGTGCGTGTGTGAAAACAAAAGGCTCCCGGAAATTTCCCTACGTTTATACGTTTATCACTTTTAAGAAATATTTCTGAATTTATTTTTCATTGTCATAATAATGTAACTAAAATTGTATTGATTCTTCTCCACTTTATGCTAAGGCTTTCAATGTTTCTAATTCCTGAGCTTATACAAATTGGATATCTTTATCAGCCTATATAAAGAAACTAACTCATAGACCCGGTATACCGGGCTTATTACCCGGGGAGATTTATTAACTGAGATGTGAAATGTTGGCTCATTTTTATATAAATATAGGTTTGATATAAATATAGGTTTTCATAGGAAACTGTCTCCATAAGATATGTATAAACATTTTGGCACGACTGAAGAATAACTCACGCACCTCACTGAGGCACAACACTTCTGTGATCAGAAAACGTTTCTATTTCCAGTTGCTTTTATCTTAATTTTGCCACTTGCTTTTAAATTACATGAATCCTAAACATCATACCGTCCGTCCGTATAAACTCATAACCTGGTGGAGACAGTGCATGGGTGACCCTGCAGTCGCTCCAATATTTGTAATATTTATTTTGTGGGGCTGTCCTCGTGGCAAGAAATTTATACCCCGGTAGGTTTACCTTGAAGACCTGGTCACTGATGGTGGTTACATTGCGAACCGGAATGAGACGCGGGGGCATTCTGGTTTTCGATGATATTTGACTGGATTCTATCGTTGAACGTATACAGATAAAGTTGATGTGAGGAACGCATGAAAGATTTATTAAATGTACATTGCAAGGAAACTGTTCCTTAAGAAAGAATCAGAAATATGCATAACTCGTGAGTAGCAGAAGCGGACCTAACGGGACTCCATGCAGAGGGTCCGTATTCATTTTTCACCGCCGCAACCTTTTTTTCATCGTATCAGACAAGTTTTGAGGCCTGAAACCCCAGACACCACTCCACCCAACGCCTCATCGTGAAATTGGGACCTTGAATTAGATTTTGTCATTATTCCTCCTGGGTTGAACTCTCCATTTCATAAAGCGAGAAACATGTGTTTTTTTCTTTTACTGACCACGAACGAGGGTGAGAGCCCCGTTCAAATGAAAGGCCCGACAGGCTCAAATCCCTCACTGAAAGCAAGCGTTATTCATATGAACAATAGTAGTGTTTGAGTATGAAAGACAACGATGCATGTGTTCCGGTCATTGCCGAAGTCAGTCAGGCTGTGCTCGGTCTAACCTCTGTGCAAGACAGTAAAAACGGAAAAATCAATCAAAATTATATGTACATTAAAATTATTTATTCTCATATCGCCTATGTCATTGCGGGCATAATAGCCTTTAAATGATGTAGGGCACACTATTGTACACAACGCGGTTTTAGAGAACATTGCGAACAGACGTGAACCGAATTCCTTTTATAAGTATTAGATTGGCAGGAAACAGTTCTATAACATTTGGCAAAACGACCGATTTTAACAGTGAAACGTCATTTAAAACAATATATCGTACAATGACTATTGACAGTTTACAATCCAGAACTTACATATGTGGATTATTTTTATCGGAGGTCTATAAATGATCTGATATTCATTATTGAAGGTTCACAAATCAATCTAATATAGTTTAATATTCGGCGTGTACTTGACGCCAGTACATTAGAGTGTCCTTAAAATAATGACAATCATTTCTTCAAATGTTAATAAAACTTCATTTCATTTATACGCCAAGCACAGATACTTCAATATCTGATCAGTCACTGTCAAAGTATAATTAAATTTGGTGACAATAATGTCCTTTCTTGATTTATGATCTCCAATTTAAAAGTCTGTAATGTACATAACGCCTGTTTAAGTTTGATAAACGATCTAATTAGTCATAAATTATTATGCTTATCCTTGCTAACGGGCCAAATTTCCATCAAACTTCGAATTAACTAACTTCGACCAGACACCTCTTTCCGGTATTTCTGCTATTTGTTTGTCTCGTTTAGTTTCACGCCGGGCTAGATTTATTTTTAATTTGAAGGCATACACGCAGGGCGGTTTATACCATCCTTTCCTGTGGGGTACCCTTCCCGTATGAATAAATGTTTGCATGACAGGTCAGAAATTATAGCCCGCGTTTTTGTTCACAAATGATATTTACAGAAATATATTTAGTAGGGCTGGGTATTGCCTAAAATTTTGCATCACAATATATTGCGATATTTGGCAGCATAATGAGGTACGTATTGATATATTTTTATATATAGAAAAAAATAGCAAATATGTGTCTTTTCTGTTATATATATTCTGTATTGTATATTATTAGATATATGTATTTCAATATTATTATTATTATTAACAATTATTTATCATATTATTTATCATGAAAATAAACTTTTATTTAGAACAGTTTATTTCAAACGAAATATGCCAACATCACTTGCTAATGTCTTATTTACATTGCGCAAAGAAACATTGAAAATTAAAGTCTTCTTTGGGCCATGTGCAAATAACTTGACCGTGTATACCACATCGCAAGGCTGCCATTCTTAAACAATAATATACTGTTGTTAAGTTAACACTTGATCTTTCTGCAGTTATCATTAGATGTTTGCAGAGAATATTAATGAATTATCAATTATTATGACTGTGTTGAGCACAAATTTTGCGTACAAAATATTTCTCGTATACCAATAAGTCATACATCGATATTTCGATAATATCATGCACCCGTTATATTAAGGGTAAAATTTTTGTGGCACGTATCTTATCGCTTAATATTAATACAAGTGGTAGTTACTGGGTTCTAAAATTATATGTTGATTGAAAGAAATAAAATAACTGATATCGATTAATAGTCGTTTTTTTATGTACCTTCTGTATAACCATGAAATCTCCGGTATAGAATTACACCTGAACTATAGGTCGAGTTAACTCAGTATGACCTGCATATCCTAATCAAATGTTAAAGGGGCCCAATCACAAATAAGCATGATGAATTAACACGAAAAACAGCTTCTTCCCTTTAAAATAAATCTATAACTGCAAAAATTTGCATTGACAGCGTTTGCTTACTCCTGTAAACGAGAGTAAAAAACAGTGGACCGGGCGCAATAGTAGGTGTCAACATAAGCGCAGACCGTGGGGTCGTGTGCATCGCGGAGCCACAACACATGTCAAACAAGAGATGCCCTGATTACTTGACTATAAAAATGTAATACATGTTCCCGCTGGCTGAAACATCACGTGTTAGGGCTCACAATCGGACCTTCGGTCACCCGGCCTTGTTATGGTAAACAGAGAAAGTTGACTGATTTTACCAACACGCAGAGCTATAACAAGGTGTTAAACAGCCGTCTGCGGGTACTGAGACTATAAGCTGGGATGGTTTTGCTTGGAAACTTTTTATATAAAGCAAAACTGAACTGATACTGTTAAAGAATAGGCATGATATTGCTCTTGACTAAGGCCCTTTAAGGTGACTCCCTAGATGGCGACCCTTGCTCGTTGTATTAATAAGATTTAGTTTTAATGCTGTTCGCTACTTTATGGCCCCTGTTATTATAGAACTCATACATTTAGTTTCTTTTTCGGGATCACATGACTTCACTGTATAGGCATACATAATCGTTTTGATGGATTCCGCAAAGATTTAACCAATTTAATAGATTCTGATATGAAACGACCAATCATCGATACAATCGATTAATTGGCAAACCACTTATATATTTTATATTTTCGCGAGGCTGAAATTTGGTGATTTCTTCATTTGAACGTGTCGCGAGGGATTCATTATCGCAATTGCACCAGAACCTGTAAAATCTTAGTATAACAGGATCTGTATTGTTTTATAGTTAAAAAAAACCTACAATACTTTACTAATTCCTGGTTCAGTCATTTAATTAGGACCTGTATATGTATCACAGTTTGTGTACGGCTCATGCATGGGCCAGTTTCGAAACCAGGCAAATATTAGGTCGCTGATGAAGTTGTTTTCACAAGTCATTTTACTCGATGGGACATCTTATTCCCGAGGGTTTCATACCCGCGATTATTTCACATTCACGAATAACGCGAAATTAAAACTCTTGCGACTATAAAGGAAACCACAGTATACAATATGTATTTTTGTTCATTTTGAATCCTTATATAATACAAAATAGCCCTGCTTTATAAAATACATAAAGTGGATTTCAATGTCAAATCGAACATCGTTTCCTCAGAAGCAAGACGGAAACAGACCGGGGTGCTTTATAAGTTTTATTTACTGCCGTTGGTGCAGAGCTGATTAATGTAAACCAGGTTAAGATGGCCCGGTAGCGCATCGTGGAAGTTTTATGACCAGCAAATCTTGGACGCTGTATTACCTTATAACCGTGAATCACAGACCGACTCCATCCGAATCCAATAACATAACCACTAAATGATTATGGTATCCGATATACATATCTTTATAGCCAGCAAATCCTGGTTATGAACCGATCTATCAACACTCTAATATTAACTTCTCCAGAAACATGTAGTTCTAGCTCACGTAACCGGAAGTTGTTCGTGCATCAAACATTTTATCATCCAGTAAAATTAAGATGCAGTATATTTATAATATCTTCGTGCCCAGTAAATGACTTTTTTTAAATAAATGAACAGTATATATTTCCGTGATATTACCATCAGGTTTGGATATAAACTGCATGGTGGTACTTCCAGAGAAGCAAACAATGTGTCTGAATATTATGTATGTAACAATTAGGAATGTTCATTTGAAATATATGTATTATAATTGGTATAAAGATTGGTCGAAAAGCAAAAGGAAAGAACAACATTTGGTATTTTGGATCAGCATATAATAGAAGTCCACTTGGCATTAGCCAATGGTGTGTGAAGGATATGTTACGTCAGTGAAACACGACTCTTGGGAACATTCTCCCCTATAATGCTACTCTTATTTCTCAACAAAGTGATAGCAAATCTCGATATTTTATTTAATAAGAGTACCATAAAGCATACAGAGCGCTCAACCTTGGTGGGGGCCGAAAGTCAAAGTCGGCTGAGTTATATAATAACTGTCCTAATGACGTAGCCACCCACTCCATTGTTAAATGAAACCACCGAACACAATCCAAAACTAAAAAAAAAAGATAGATGCGGAATAGGGGACCGTATACTCAAAATTTAGCGAGATTCTGGGGAAAAGTCTGGCCCTGTTCACAGATTCGAGCCCGTATCGCGCAATCCACTGACTCAAAATTCAGGCAAGCCCCGGCAGTCAAACACAGACTGCATTAGTCAGACACGCAAACATTTAGTCGCCAGCACTGGCTATGTGTTTTTTTTTTTTATCAACATTGCTTCATTTAATAAGAGGGGTTTGATCGATAGGCATCTTGGCGCTGAAGCGGACGTATTTCATAGATGTTATGTGAAAATTAGATTAAGCTATGTTTACGAGGGACGCTTTTAATATTCTATATAGCATCTTCACCTTCAAGCCGCAAGTGTACATCACCATGCATGCAGGGAGAACTGGCAAGCCCTTGATATTTTAATTTATTGAAAAACGTGTTCCATTTCTAACCATAGAGACCCAAGGAAAAGGGGCACATATGATGGTAAATAAGGCCTTTGTAAAATATTGATTTTGGGATGGGCAAAACCGGAGCAGCAAATGAACCCGCCACGACTTAGATTAGATCTACAAGCTTCAATCTATAAATTGTTTGGCAAACAAACATTTCGATATCTGTGTGATTTACATGTCTGAATGGTAAAATAGATATTTTCGGATGTTTATACAATACATTTTGCTTATTTCCTCTAATTTAGGAGGACAATGAAATGGGAGATCTGAAATTGTTTGTCATAAAAATGCTCCCCCCCCCCCCCCACACACACACGTTGTATAGGGATCCATTAACGTTGTCACAGCGTGTTATGGTTGCATCAGCTTTGAGAAACACTCACACACACGCACACACGCTGCAGCTTATCACTCCAAGGGGGGGGGGGGGGCAATTAAAACGCGAATGTTTATATGCATGTCTATGACGTCACGTATTGCGGTAGACAATCCGTCCGTTCATGCGTTAATTAAACCCTTAATGTCGTGGCAATAATCTGCTATGATGGATTTTCTTCTAACCATAACCACTAACCACGTTCAATCATCGGCAAATCAACCAGGCTACTATGTAGTGTCGCCGTGATACCTTACGAAGTTTATGATGGATTTTACCTCATAAAATGTTATCCCCACTGCTCGATTTTTTTGCGATGAACGCATCCGATAAATGCAGAGGGGATTCCATTTTTAACCGCTCGATTTTTTTTGCGATGAACGCATACGATAAATACAGTGTTCAATATCAGCTATCTACGGATCCGTTGAACGCAGCTGATAATCATTCCCGGGGATATGTGTTCAGGAGTTTCAATTTAGTTTTTGATAGTGGACCGAGTTTTATTTCGTTTATAATGCTGTCTTAATTGTTTGTTTTTGTTCCCTTTATCCCTAGACGGATGCGATGACTGATGCGTTAATTGGATGCGATAAACGCTGGTATGTGTCACTAGCTTAAGATAATAAACTGCTGTCCATATGGTTGGACAAATAACTTTTTATGAGCGGGGAGACATTACTCCAACGACCCAGATAAGCTACGAGGTATAAAGTTAGGAACAGAAATTGTTATGTCTTGAATTTACCACTTCTTTCATATTTTTGGCAGATTTTAACTGTGTAAATTGTATTTGCTCGCATTTCCTTATCGAGAGACTTTAAAATAAATCGGTGTTACGAAGGTCACGATAAAATTCACCGATACCATATTAATTCTAATCTTTTCCCCCTACTCTGTGTCTTTTTATTTTGTTTTCCATGTAAATAACATATATAGACATTGCCTTTCATGGATTTTAACGGGTTATTTAGAGAAGCTGTGGCATAATACATGGAGGAATGGTTTCAGTTTGGTTTTTGACAGAGTTTTATTTCGTTTATCATGCTGTCAAGGATGTTTCATGTACGGCCTTTATTTCTGTCTGGTCACATTTACCAATGTGGGTTGCATTTCCGGTCGCGTTTATATATTTGTTTATTCGTTATGTTAGATATATTAAACAAAATTGCAACATATCTTTCGGGGAATAAAGACCAATGAAATATATGACATTGTTAATTATGAATTAATCAACACCGTTTAATAAAAAGAGTATATATGTAACATATTGTATTAAATTCAAGAAAGCATTTTTAAATTCATCGTGCCCACTGGATAATTTTAGTCAGGCGAAATATATTAAATTTAACATGAGCTTTCTTCTATCAAAATTTTATTTTAAATGTAAAGAACATGTCTTAAGAAATAGGTTTCAGAAGTGAACGGTGAACGATATTACCATAATGAGCTTAGTATAATATTTATATTTGCAGCTCTGACTAAAGAGTTTTAACAAACACCTTATCTTTAAGAACCTACCATCGTGTATAAAGTCCAGACATTTTTCCAGGAACCACGGGCTTTGTCCTAGACATAAACATTTCAACCAATGATCACACGGTGATTCCATTAAATGATTAAACACCATTTTGAATTATCTATTCGCCTGTCTTATTATATGATAAAAATTTTGGCCAGTCTTAATGCCTCTGTATCACTTTTCATTTCCTGAGATGAAGAAACAGCCCGGAGTATGTCGTTTTATAATTAAATAAAATCGTTTGCCAAATGTCAGATTTACTGTTTCACAGTTCATATCAATAAAGCTCATGCATGGATATAAAACAAAATAAAAAAAGATACTATTAACAGTTAATCAAATGCAATTAATATCTGATGCATGCACGAGCTGATATCGTGATGATGTGTGTAGTTTGATTTAACTGTGTTCAACTTCATCTTTTAATTTTTTTTATTACATGCATTCATGAGATAGCTAAAAAGAGAAAAAGTTAACCATTTTCCCAATTAATTTGTAGTAAACCTTCGTAAAATTTTTAAAAACATGTACATTACCTGCTTATACAAGGCAGTGCGTTAAATGAGATCATGACACCCTGTGACATCCACTTTATAATCTTGATAACGCTTCTTATTCCAAAATGGCTGATTCATGTCATTTTCAAACCATATGTCGAAACTAAAGTGGAATTGTTTACTTTTTAGTTAGAAACAAATGACAATACTAGTATATATATATATATATATATATATATATATATATATATATATATATATATATATATATTGCTGTTTGCCTGTATATTCATAAATCTGAGTCTGGATGCTTACGTCTTATTAATGTTGACAGGACGATTGTAACTCCTGCTACTCTGTAGAAAGTTTTATGTATTGGCAATATACCTACCGGCGATATCGCCCACGAACGATCCTATATTTTTTATTATGTTTCTCTTAGTGATTGACCATGGACTTCGGATTGGCCTAGTGGGAAATATGGTTCTCGTTCTGTTCTTCTTTTTACGTAAATGCATGCTGTATGATTTTATTTTTTATGGCTTCCTCAACAGCGTTTTGTTTTTATTCGCTGTGATGTATACTTTGTATGGATGCAATATTTAGAAAAATATGGCTCTTGCTCGATTCTTTTTTCTCAGAATACATAATGTTATTGTTATTTCCTAGCCTCCAAAAGTTTTGCTTTTATTCGCTCACCTGACTTAAAGTCAACCAAGGTATAGGAATGGCGTTTTGTCCGTCGTCCGTCCGAGCGTCTGACCGCTAACCCTAGAAACTTGTTACTGAGTATCCAGGTAGGTAATAACAAATCTTCTTGGAAACCTGAAATTAGCTCACTGTGACCTATATCCTCCGAGCTATAGGGCTTGAAAGTATATCCAAGAATTAAAAAAAATGATACAAATCCTCCAGTATCTTGATAATTAATGCATGGATTGACATGAATCTTTTTCATGAATATTGCCCATGACTAGCTGCGTCAGTTTCCGAAAACTGGTGTAAAACCCCTGTATTTTTTTTCTAATTTTTGCGATTTTTTTCTGACTTTGAGACCATCTAATGACAGCAGTTATGTTAGTTTCTCAGCTGTGGGTTTATCCAATTTCCCGAATGTGTTCGGCAATGTGTTATTAAGATTGATATTTTCAGTTCCTGAGGACTGGTGGCGCCACGTGTGTTTTTCTATTTTGGATGCATTTTTTCCTTAATTTTGAGACTGCCAAATTATATTGATACTATCAGATTTGCAACTGTGGTTTCATCTATGTCCTTAAACCTTGTGTGTTTATAAGGGTCCCGCTTGAATAAGCGGATGCCCGATATTAATCACCCTGTTCGTCTGCTTGTTCGTCTGCTCGGCTTTCTGTATGTCCCTCAAAATTGTTTCCTGTTGATAACTCCAGTTTGGATTGACGTATGGATTTCAAACTTGAATTGCATATAGCCCACCTCTAACTCAAGTACTCTATTGATTTCGGGGTTATGAGGTCAAAGGTCAAGGCCACATAACACACTTATTGAGAAAGATTGTGAATGCGCCAAACATTTCATCCCAAACCTTCCATCCAGCACATCTAGCTGATCTGCCCATAAAGAAGAAGCTGTTTGATTTAGGGGTCACAATGTCATAGGTCATGGTCATACGGGCCATCTGTGCACATATTTGTTTCTGGATGATAACTCCAGTTTGCATTGACAAATTGTTTTCAATCGTGACTTCTGTTTGACCCACCAATATTGTACACAGGTTGGATTCAAACTGGTCACAGGACCCATATTTTGAAAAAAAAAACTCAGAAACATTTTCTTATAGACAAAGTCAGCTGAGCATCAACACCCATTGATCCTTAGTTCGCTGTAGATTTTATATAATGGAAACAAACTGTTTTTAATGATTTATTCCAGAAAAGAAAAATGAATCTCACTTTAAGTAAATGTATTTTTTTATATTATACAAATGTCATATCTTCCTAAAGACCATTGGTAGTATAAAACCTATGTAATAAACTAAGAAAATAGTGTTGATTCAGCACCTTTAATTATAGAAAATGGGTCTGATAGCTAAAGTAAGGAATGAAATTTGTAGAGGGGATGTTTAGTAACATTCATCCGCTGACATGCTTGTGTTAATCATTTTCTATCTGTAGTAAAGGTGAGTTAGGAAAATGAGCAAACATCATCAGCTTCCCCTGGATCTGAACTGTGGTTTGGTAATGACTTTTTATCATATCCCTGGCGTTTTACTCTGACAAGAACACACAGGACTCTCCAATAAACATTTCCACATTTTTTTCATAAGAAAGTTGACAAGCACGTTTTTGCTGCGCTTAAGCGATATTTTTTTTCGAAATACCATATTATCATACCCATCTTACTAGGGGGATTCATAAGATAAAAGTTTATAAAAAACGACATTCCTGTTGCCCGGCTTTAGTTCTATATTTGCAGTCTAATAACCCTATGACAAACAAAGACATTTCCTGTTTTGTTCACTTTATAGAAAATTACTTAAGAGACTAACAAGAAATAAGCCATTGTTCTCTGTATCACTTGGATATTGTGCTGGGTACGAATTGAATATTCTTTTATTTGATCAGGCCAAGGTCTCACCATTTCATTGCAATTCATTTGTTTGTACAGAACTGTTAATTACAGGAATTTTATTTGGCGCGCCTTACAGAGATTCCGTCAAGGTCTCATTAGTTAATTCAATTTATCTGGTGATTGTTTTGTTAACAAGCCATCCTGAACTAATCCTTTGTCCTAGATGAAGCATGCTTGAGTGGGATTAGGCGTCATCCCTATAATGAAGCACATCAGGCGGTGAAGTCATGGAATAAATTTAACTATTTGTCAGCGACATTACCATCTAAAGTTCATCCAGGTCAATTTGATATATCACGAGAGAAAAGAGATCTTCTAGCAGTCAGTTTAACTACTTTACCCATGAAGTTTGCGCACAAAAATATCAATGTGCTTCATCGATATCTTCACCGTCATTTGTCCTAAGCATTTACAGAGTCACGTGTAGATCGGTTCGTTATTTTGCGAGATCCTTGGGAAATGCAAACAGAATTGCAATTCGCAAGATGTTAAACCGGCTACTGTGCATGGTTTAAGGATAGACCGCAGGGCTATGAGCCGGGGGATCTTGAGTTCGAAATTTTGCTCAACAGACGTGTTTCCCTCACAAAGGAGTGCGCTATTCGGGGGTTCATCGGTTTTATGACCCAGCAATTGGCTTGACAAACACCTAAGACCCGCAGGAGTGGTACATCTAGCCTGGTTGACGCCAGAATTATCGCTTGTTAGCTTCTGTCACGTGATCCAAAACCTGAATGGAATTCTTCATATGTAAATAGAGGTAAATGAGGCGGTTACCTCAACCAGTAATTCTTTAAACAAAAATAAACAAGAAGTTAGTACCAAATAGTTTACAATCTCATCAGGGTTTCTAGGCTATAACGGGTTAGAAATGTCTTAATATCATGACATTACTAATACATAAACCTTTGTTCTCATTACCTCAATCAGGTTTCGGGGTTTGTTTGTAGACCTTACCATGCTGTATTACTGGTTGTGACAATATTGTTATATTGGATAAAGCAACCTATGAAACGCCATGAAATGCTCTTTTCACAGGGGAAATCGTGCAAATTGCTTGTTCAGCGCGCTCGTGTGTCTACGGGATCTAATATTAAATTTTTACTGCCCAGGATATATGCATCGTTGCCTGAATTTATCATGTAATAGAACACCATCATACGAACGCCTGTGACATTGGAACACATAATGTTGCGGTGTCGTGTACAGGGTTAGCATGCTTTATCGAAACATCTATGGTTTAATACAAGTAGATTGAACTGACCGATACAAGAATTAAGATCGTTATGGTTATCGATAGTTCGGTCAAAAAACAATACCATGAAACAGGTACAGTCTCCATGGACTGCAATCAACACGTTTTAATTTAATTTAATCTTTATTACATTAAATGCAATCAAGTCTTTTTTTTTTTGATACGGGGTCCAAATGTAGAAACAATTAAAGATCGAGGATTAAATATCTATTTATGAAACAGTTACTTATCTAAAATTAGACAGCGTTGTTATGTGCTCCTGGAGCCATACAAGTCGGTTTGTTAAAACTATTTTAAGGACCAGAGTTATTAGCCTGTTTCCGGAACCGGCCTAATGGTTTGTTTTAGAATCTGAGTTAATTCACAAAAAAAATAGATGTGTGGTTTCTGGGTTTTCTTTATGAGCGGGCTTTATTAAATCTGCCTACATAAACACGTCTAGAAAGCCTATATTAGGAACCCTCTAGAACATATCCCTAATTTAACAGCTAAACCCTCCACACGTTGTAGCAAAAAGATCCTTTACGCGGAATCAGAAGGATAAAAAGGTAGACACTTGTTTGAATACTTTATGTAATGGAAGCAAATTTAATATAGTCTTCATATGAAATTTGACTATTCCAAACTTGGAGCTATCCACTAATAAATAGAGTTAAACGTTTGTCACAATTATGAAATATGGTATTATTTATTGTACTCACGTGGATATTTCGACAAAAACCCTGAATTTTCGTCTTGAGTGTCCATCGTATTACACGCATTACACACTTAACGATTATGTTTTTTTTTAAACAAGAAAAATATTATTGGGGAAAATATGGTTATAGGAAGTGCACATTTTGTTCGTTGACTGTCTTACAATAGTGGTTCATGTCAAAATGACACTGGGACAGAAAACAAGACAATAACAAGGGCAACGCCAGCAAACAAATCGGGTTTCTGAGACCACTTCTGGATGGCAGCCTTCTGCCGCGTGAGGAATTTATGGCTGGCGTCTTCTCGCTGAACTGCCCTTTTATAGGTCTTCCCACCCACGTGACCTGGCTCCGTAACTACCCTGAAAAACAAACAGGAAACCCTCGGATGTCTGGTTCTCAAATTACTCTCACTTTACAAAAGATGTATTTTTCTTTTATCGTTAACCAATATCATGTCGACTGCACAAAGGTATTCACTAACATTTTCTGTAGAATTTACGAAATTTTGGCTAACTCTCCGTATATATTCATGAACTGTAGGTAATTCCTAATGAGAAAAGCTACTATAAACCGCACTGTGACGGATGTATGAGTCTGTCTATCTACCAGCTGTTAAACAAGGTACATTAACTGATGCTAACAAACAGAAAGAAGTTGATAGTAGTAGTATATGTGCGGAATTTGAGAGGTCGCTTGTCTGACTTTCCGCCTGATGTCCTTGTTGATTCAGTTTTGCTGCCCCCCCCCCCCCCCCCCCCCCACACACACATGTTAAAACAAACGGTTGTTGACAAAAACGACAGCCTGTGTGGGGTGGGATTGGGGTCTCTTGGCCTAATGTTATTAAGGTTTCAAGGGAATGAATTTATTTAACTGAAGTCAGATATCAGAACAGGCCCCTTTAAATCAGAAGCGGAAAGAAAGTTTGGATAGCCTAGTTATTTTGAAAAACAGAACTTCTTGTGTAATCATGACCCTGACCTCCTTTTTTAATTACAATATAAAAAATGTACCCCTAATTTGTTTATAAAACACCAATTATTATTATAATATTAATCATTTGTAAGTATCACTGATACCACTGCCGTTGCTTCAATCAATCACTGATGTTTTACACATGGTAATTAGCGTTAACCTGAGATAAAATAGTTCACGCATGTTTCCCTTTATAAACCTGTAGATATAACATTCATTTAGGAATACAACTTGGTCCTTGAGGAATGGGACGTTATCCACAGGGCCAAGATTTTCTTCATTTTCTTTATATATGTTAAAAATTCGAAAAATTGGCAAAATGCATGAAATTTTATTACAATAAAACATAATTTATTTCCACTATTGATAAGGCACCCTTCCTTGGATCTCTAAGTCTTTGATATAATCCTTTTCAGGCAATAGTCTTTTGAAAATTAGGAAATGAAAATATTTCTGATCAGTATATTTCAGAAGAGTATATCAACTCTTGACAAACAGAGGTCGGATTATTTGTTCAATCTCATTAATTATATAATAGCGAAAGAACCCGGTCGTCCAAAAAAAAACAGTATTTTTCAGTTCTATTTTATTTATTGGCCGTAAAAATCTGTTTAATCTCAGCGGGCGTCGTATACCGGCACATCAACCGATAAAGCGTGCACGTCACCAGACATTTCCGGCCATTTTGATAAATTCTAGTTTCCGGGATTGTTATTTTCTCATTAAGGGAAAATATATGACTATTTTCGGTTGCATCATCTTATCAACAGAATTGTCTGGCCGTGAAAATATCAGTCAGAAATTCCTCAACATCATCCAAGATTTCTGATGTCGATTTTCCGGGGATAATTTAAATCGGGCGGACTACACCCTCACACCCACCAACCGATTTGTTCTTCGGCCGGTAACTTATCGTTAAAGACTCGAGATATGCTTAATTGGACGTTTCTTTCTAAGTTGAGTGTTGGGAGATGCCATTTTGTTTTAGCTGATGTATTCAATAATATTCACGATACTGAGTGTGAACTGATTACTATTATCGTCCAATTTACCTTTTTCCAACAAAGGACTGATTTTTCCAGAAATAGATTGTTTCATTCAAATTCACTTTTCCCTCAATTTCACGCATTGGGCGTTATGTTACTTTTCTTCCTAAATACCTGGTTCAATCTAATTTGGTAATTCTACTTGATAATTGTTAAAAATAATGTATATAAGATAATTATTGTAGACTGATAAAAATAATAACCTAAGAGCACATTAGCCTAATACGGAATGAAAATAGTAAATTATAATGTTCGATATGGAGGTGGCAAAATGCACTTACACTATTTCAGGTCCCATCTATTGCGTACCAGTAAATTTATGAAGTCATGCATTCAAAGGATTATTTATATGATACCGAAAAGGATTTTTCATATTATAACAACCAAACCATGAAAAATAATGTTCGGCAAAAAAACATTAAGCGAGGCAATTAACCTCAAGCGGTTAAAACTATCATAAAGCCCTTCTTAATTATAGTCTCCCCAGTACATTGATTAGGATCACAATTAAGCTCCTTAACTATAGGATAATCCGGTAGGGGAACTGCACACCAGACCGCAAAACAGAGGATCTGCACACGGAATCAAAGGTCACAAGTGGTGTGTGGTTGCGTGATGGTTGGGCGCTGGACTTGTGACCGCAAGGTTGTGGGTTCGCGTCTCGATCATTCTGGCCCTTGTCTACGCTAAGACTCCTAGCCCAAGAGGAGTGATCGGGTACTAGTCATGGGCAGGCAAATGTAGAACAAATAACCCTCTAGCGCCTGTTATGGCTGCTGAGGAAAGCTACAAGAATCACAGACCAGTAAGGCAGAGTGTGAAGTCGGATGTGACTGACATCGTCGGTGATATCAATCTATAAACCCCCACCTCTACCTTTTTTGCCTACATCAAACCGTGATCTTTTTATTGCAATATATCTGCCATGACTTCCGTAAGAATGATATAAGTGCTCCAGTCATGTTGCTGTAGGATTCCTTCATCATTCTTGCTTAAAGTGCCTATGCACTAAACTCGGGACAGGGCCTTCATTAAAGCCCTACTAGCAATTGCCCGTGCTATGCACGGTTTGGGGCTTACACGACCATCCGTACGGTGGTATCGGAAATCCACCGAAAATCCGGAGATACGGAAAATCACATAAATTGCGTTACGCTATTAATATATAGATCCATTATATGTTATGTTTGTGGATAAAAATCTCTCGGAACAGCGTTCAGAACATGTTACGAAACAGCGTCCAGTCGCAAACGGTCGCCCAAAGCCAGTGCCTAACATGGTCGGGGTCTTTGACAAATAGTCACTTACACATGGAATTGGGTCGATTTCGGCCGCCGACGATATCGGCCGGCTACCTCATGATATAGGCCTATATTAATCATTATGTTTGATCATATTATAATTTTTCACATTTCGAATCAATTTTTATGTTTATATGGTATATGTTGATCATAAAATATATCATGATTATGTCGTATGTTAAAAAGAACGTCAATCAGTACATTGTGCTACTTGTGGAATCCATTTCAAATAAATAAATTTAAAATTCATTTACTTGCTGTGAATAAATGCGTATTAAAATGTGTATTAAAAAAGGTGTACAGATTAATTTGTTTAATTATTTTTGTTTTAGGTGGCATGCGTAGATGTTTTTGTTTGAAGGAGTTTGTGTAGATGAGTGTACTGAAATGTGTGCGCTTGGGTTCTTCCAATGATTAAATTCACATTTAAGGTTTAATCAGCTAGGACATAATATGCAGCCGTATATGTTTTAATTAGGTAGACCAGAAGAACGGCGGCTAGTAATGAGGTAGCCCTGTTGCCGAAATGGTGCCCCCCGCCCAAGTCGCGGCCGATATGGTTGACTGGCCAGAGTCGGGGCCCAGCAGTGGCATCGTCGGGGTTGCGGACGAAATAGTTCCCCGCTTGGCGCTGGCGGCCGACATGGTCGAATTAAGGCCGGCGGCCGATATCGTCGGAGGCAGAAATCGACCTATATCCTATTCATGTACCATATGTCACGAGGAACTGATCAGCAATTTCACATATACATACAAAAGAAACCGTCCATGGAATAGATTTTAGAAGACAATGCAAAAATACCAGTTTTATTTGTGAAAATAGTAAAAATGGTGGCCTTGACTAATACGCAATAAGCATACATACTGAAAAAATATGAATAATAAACCTTTAAAACAAAGAGTATTACATAAAATGATTGAAAATGAGATTGCCTATGCATGCAAAAGAAACAAATACCAGTACAAACGTATTAAATTTACATTTTTACAGGAATTTTACGTTTGTAACTGCAGGAATGAGAAAAAAATCACGATTTTCAAAACATAGAAGTGAATATTATGTGTTTACTACTTTTATGGTGCCACTCCACATGTGTACACATCACTTTACCAACCACGACGTGAATTTGGTTGACATTTCTTTACATCTGTTACATTGTGGGCCTACAAGTGTTGGTAATAATTGTCAAGGACCTCTATCGCATGCAAGGTCTGGACTTCGTGCGACCGTGTGCGATTATATATCCATTACGGATTCCTGCGTCCCGTTATAGGTGTGCACTCAAGCATATCAGGTCATGTGATGGGGGTCGCAGGAAGAAGCCTATTAGGGTTGTTTTCCTTCTCACCACATATATACAAGTTCACACCCCAAACTCTGTTTGTCCTTCACAAGGTTTATTCACAGCCAACAGACGAGGTCCCGCCATGTGCCCAGGTCTCTAACTAAACCGGAAGAGAAATTTACCTAACCTCCGCACAATGACTACAATATAGTGCATGCCTTACACTCTCCAAACAGAGATCACTACATCACAGGTTTTCTCATACCTAATAAAGGCCATTTGATCACAGGTTTCTTAGTAGAAATCCAATAACTCTGCGAGGCAAAGTCTATAGTAAGTCCAGCCCTGTACAAGCCCTGCAAACAGTTCTTTCAAAAATCCCACTTTTGAGAAGGGATCGCCGAAGGGGATTATTTCAGGCCGGTCGCTGCGAAATCGAAGAAAATCCCAGAAAGGGCCCCCAGAGTAAAACTCTGTCCCGCCGTCACACTCTCTATGGCCATTGTGTTACCGGGCCCGTAGACACAAAGAAAAGAGGCGCCCGCAGGGGAGCAAATATTAAAATTATTTATTTTTCATGTAATACGCAAATATTGCAAATAATTATATAAAAGTGGGTGGAATCTCTTCGGACAAACCCGGAGCATATATATGTCGAAATCACGGCAATCCGTACAGTGGTACAGAGGATATACGGAAAATTACAAAAATTACCTCACGCTATTAATATATAGATTTCCACAGGGCCACAAGGTCATCAAACAGCTAGGTGGTGACCCCTACCGGCGATAACACCTTCCAATGCACGGTTGGTTCAGAATTTGTCGTTCTGTACTGATCTTCAACCAATGCTAAGTGTTCCCCTTAATTCTTCACACAAGGGTCTATTTGAAATAAAACATGAAATAAGTGCAAATAAACATATTGCGAGAGCAACCATAAAAACGCATATCTTCACCAAGGTTCGCCATTCAGGCCACGTGAAACAAAAGTTAAAGCATGATCTTGTGCTGATAGAAGAATCCCGGCTGCTGGTGCGATGGGCACACCCACTTCCTTGAGATCAACCAACTGTCCGAGCCAGCGACGTCAATTGAACGAGCATGAGGGTAATTAATTAATGAGAAATGACAGTTTTTAAGTCTGCTTGGTTTCATACATGTCCTGTATCGGTGCATGTGCAATATCCAGTGAGCCACAGCAGAAAATTAGCCATAACGGCGAACTTATTTAAAAATTATTTTCCTTACCCGACTTAAAAATCGCACAACTCGCTTGTATTTGACAAATTTGCCCTAGGAGTCCATAAGGATGACTGTTTTAACATTTATAGTGCTTTCTACTAGACAGGGTCTGTATTGTATACCTACAGTCGGGAGATACCCCACTATGGCCCATAACGGAGAGTCGTATGTTGAAGTTATGGATATGCCACTGGTGAACATTGAATAGAGGTGATACATAACCTAAGCTTTTGGGTCAAATGTGCAACCACGAAGTTTTTTAAACAATCCAGATATGTATAAATAAGGAATATTCACAAATGTACAGTCACTTATGCACGAATTACCCTGGGAATATGGGCCGAATGAGTGAATGAAAAGACTGGTTGGGAGCATCTCACACCCCTCCCCCCCCCCCCCCCCCCGGCTGAGGCTTGTATTCCTTAAAATGCAGATTTATAGTTGACTTATGCCTTAATAAATTTGCTGTTGCTGTTCACAAATAAAAATTACAAAATTTAGCGAAGTGGTTGTTTATTTTCAGCTGCGTTAAATCTGGACCCTTATTGTTGGTCAAAAACATCTGACCTTTATGCGGACAATCACCAAAACTGATTATATTTATTTTTAAGGATGTGATCTTCAGGGCACTCTTTGGATGTAACGTTTTTACAGATTTTCACCCGGCAGTCATTTTGCACTCTGTATAGCTAATTTTCTAATTCATATTTTCCCACTTTATCTTCATTATCTACAGCCTTATATAATTTGCAACGAAAAGATTGCAGATAAGGAGGATTGCAGAGATACTTTTTTTAAAATTAGCGCACGGTAATCAACAAAAAATCGATATTGGCGGCTGACACTCATTTGTGTGATCCGCAGCACAATTGACTCTTGATTTATTTATGGTTCTATTCACCCATTATTATCGATATTCGTCAGAACCATGTCCAATGTTTAATAAATAAGTAAATCATGTACCTAAATGAGATGAATGTATCTTGATTCTTTACCGCAGCCAAGTTACAGCAAATTCCCGGCAAAGTTAACATATAATGCAGGAAAATTAGGAATTTCCATTAAATTAATTTCAGTAAATTTTGCACTATAACATTTGTAAAAATTGAAATTTTCCGGACACCCACCATTAACATTTTTTTAAGGAGAGTTTGCATGCCTGAGTATTGGTGCTTATTGTGCTAAATGCCGTATGATAAAATCTCATCGTGTTGAGAATTTGTTTCATGTATCTCGTCGAGGTTAATATTAAATATTTATAACAGATTAGTTACAAATATCAGCGTTAGTTGGCGCTGATAAACCACCGAGCTTTTATCATAAAAATGGACATTGTTCCACGTTTTGCTGAAACTGTCATTTATAAAGGTATATATCAATTCATCGTTTTTTTAATGGACTAAGCAAACAAAATCATACAGAACGCACGAATGTGCCGAATAATGCGTGGGGGGTATTTTACTTTACAGGACTTTTACAATGCGTATATAAGCATCTCTTAAAGAGGGAGAATCTCTAATAATGTGAGGATCAAAGCAGATATTTCTGTTTCTGCATATCATATGAGTTTAACCAAACGCAGAGAAAATACGGATATGTTCTCATATTACACACGAGACTGGGGACGTAGCGGGTACCCCTTCGGAATCGGGAGCCTTGCCGTTCCGTGAGATTCGATCATTTACAATTTGGCTGCTCCATTGCCTGCCGTCCCGTGTCGCGACTTGATATTAGGTGAGAAATCCTGTAGTGAATTGCTAAGGGCATTTCCTGGAATACCCAGATTCAATACGTAGAGTCTGACCAGAAATGTCGGGACTGTAGACGAAGTCAGACACCAAGGTGACGTTTGTCCCCGGTTCTCGGAGCAGCGTGTATCTTAATTAAGCATCCTCTTGATGAGGCTGGGATAAAGTTGATTATAGTTTTATTTTGTTTTCTTCTGCCCGTGTCTTGCTAAATCTTCAATATGGCTGATTTTCCTGAGGTCCTGGCCAATCAGATGCTTTTCCTTCTACACTACGTTTGTTTGGCGCCAGAAGACTTCTAGATTGTCATTCCAGTTAGCAGAATTTATTAAGATAAATATTCCCTTCTTATTTATCATTATATATATATATATATATATATATATATATATATATATATATATATATATTAATTTCGAATGATAGCTTTTCTGAAAAACTGGCAACATTATCGACGATAACATGTAGTGAGGTTTCGGTTCGGTTACATCGACAAAGAAACATAATATTACTTCAAACTCGGACTTCTTAAAAAATTGTTAAATGTTCATCTCCGAGCTATTATAGATAAGAATCGGGTATGGGAGTCTAGCTTTTCTCAGTTAACGCTTCAAAATAGGGCCACACCAAATCTTCTATGACTTTAGGATCTTAAAGTAATCTACGGATATTTTATTAAAGGGACCTATTCACGTACAAAGTATGCTAAATATACACGACATATAACGACTTCTCCTTATACTAGTATGGTATCTGCTAATATTGCGTTCTCATGCTGTTTACCTAATTTTCAGTACAAGTTAATTCTCCTTTCAAATTGTTGATCATGATCAAGATAGTTCCTCTAGTAAGGCAGACTTTTTAAAGCAAACAGACACATTTGTATTGTGTTTACTCACATGCAGAACCAGAACAACATATAAAATATGTGAAAGGGGATAATAAGTCCTTGTACCGAGATGACTCTGCTGGTAAATGTTGTAAACCAAAGCTGATAGCATGATATTTTACACATATTACTGCGTTTGTTCATGTAACTTAAAGGGGCCTAATCACCAATCTGACCTTTATAAACTAAAACTTTATTATAACCGCACTGTGGCAGATGCATGAGTTTGTTTATCTACCAGCTGTTAGTAAACAAGGTACATTAGCTTATGTTGACAAACAGAATAAAACCCCATGTAACTTAAAGGCGACTAATCACCTATCTGACCTTTATAAACAAGGTAGTCCCTTGCATCTTTTACAAAAAAAGACCAGAAAACGTGGATATCACCGCACACAGGTTGCTTGTTTTGTTTATATCAACTTCTTTATAATATGTGGGGTCCCGCCAAAATAATCAAAACAAATTAACAAGGCCATCTTGCAGCAAGTCAGATAAATCAGAGCTTTGCAAATTTTGACTTTTCTACCTCGGCATATATGCAACCTATCACCTTTCGTTACATGTTTTTACCCGTTTGTCAACATTGCTGTGTTTACAAACATGTTGTTGATAAACAAGCTCATACATCCATCACGAGGGCCCTTTAAGAACTGTTCACTACCAAAATTACCTTTATATCCTTTATATAAAGACAGAGCAAGCCAGAAATCACATAAATTCTTTTTCAAAAGTTAGGTGAATGGGCACCTTTAAAATGTTCAGGTGGAGAAAAATACATACTATACATACAAACTTTTGTCAAACAGGAAGAATAACAATGTGCTTCAGTGTTTGAAATCATGCATATTAAAAATGTTTATTCCAGTTTTAATGATAGCTTTGTAAATGAATTGAAGGGATCAAGGCATCTGTAAGCTACCTTCCCGGCGACGTATTGCTAACGCTAAAAATCTGTGAAAAATGTAACCGCATTTTTGTCTGATGTCGCCTGTGATTTTTGTATAACTCAAACGGTTAAATGCAAAGGCATCAATTTATCTTGAAGGGTGTGGACGATATCTCGGACGGGGAGGGTAATCATGTTTTTTTTAAATATATTTATAAATATATACCCCCATCCCCTGTATTGACGCCCTGGTTAAATGAACATAAAATTTGTGTATTGCATCAAGTTTTATACATTTTAAAAATGGTTAAAATTAATGCATTGGTTGGTTATAAAAGTATCAATTATTGAATAAGTATCGATAATCTATGGCATGAAGCAAAAACATATTTTAGGGTTATTAAATAATTCCTGTGAATTATAGTCATGATGTTGTACGCCATTTTATTACCTCCCCAAGGTAATGTTATATATATATATATATATATATATATATATATATACTAGTATATAGAAAGACCACATTCACTTAACAGAATTGTTTTCAAGGATTAGAGCATGGGCCAATTAAATTTGAGTGCGGACCCGGATAAACAGTTTAATGTTTGCCTTGTCGGAGGTGTGCGATCTATTGAAGGACTTTCTATTCAAAAGTTTAAATGAGATTCTTATTAAGTGGGTGATATAAGAACTAAAAAGGGATAAAGAAGAACCATAAATCTTCATCCTGAGGAATGCAAGCCTCCGCTCTGTGGAGGGGGGGGGGTCCTTGGTCGTGTTTACATTCACTTATTCGGCCCATATTCCGAGGTCCATTCATGTATCAGTGACTGCAACTTAATGTTGTGAATGTTCATGTTTATGGCGGTCCTGAATCAGGATCATGCACCGAAATCAAAACATAACAGATTCATTGGCCTATTCCCGAAATGCCCTGAAAATATCTTGAGATTCTTGGTTACGTACGTCATGTTGTGAACAAACCCACGGACACAAACACACACAAGAACTTGGATTATCTCATACCTTCCCCGTGGAGGCAAATTTGAAAATTTTAATGTAGATTATTGCTGACCTGTGATGTCAAGTAATCCATTAGAAAGAACCGGTCAAGGTAGTGTTCAAGAGCTGGTCGAGTTTATTGAACTCGTGGACATGAAACCCAAAGGTGTAATAGCCTGTCACACATAAATTATCTTCGGCGGTGAAGACCCTGCATTCCCCCTGTTAATCATTTATCCCATTGCAGCTTCTGCGCCAACAAGAAGTTCATTTGTGCATACACCTCTAATTAAACGGTTGGTTTACATAGACATCGCGGAGCTTAGGGCAGCTTGCTATGACAGGCCAATATCACTGACAGTGTCGTGCCCCGGTCTCTATTTAGGGAATAATAACTAGCCCCCGACCACTACTGAAGCCCGTCAGAATGACCCAATTATATGATGATGCGCATGAGGTGTATCGACCCGGCGTTGTGTGAGAAAAGCCCGCGAGGCATGGCTTTATTAGCAAAAATCTCACAGTCTGCTTAACACTAAACTTGCTAAGCCCAGCACGGGTCAGTGTTACCTGCGTCTAATTACCAAGAAAAGGCGATAAGGTAACCACTATATGGTTTAAAAGACAGTGCCTCTTCGGTAAAGACTTAGACTAAGTGTAGTAAACTTAGTAACTAAAAAGATATGGATACAATTAAGCTCAATATAAGATAACGTTAAACATTGTGTGGTCATTTCACGCTACGTGCATCGCTCTTAACTGCATGATCGCTATTGTCGACAAGGAGAGAAGGAGTGGAATTTTAATCCTGAGGAAATAATCTGTTAAACTTCGAACACAGCCTTCCGAGCGAAATCTGCATGTTTTATCTCAGGTCATTTTGCAACAGAATTGTAGACCAAAAACGTAGAAGAAAACAAAATAAATACAAGGATATCGGCTTAAACTGTATCTATGGGAATGAGTGTTTTAGGATCACTTTTTCAGCTGATGGGATTTCTAAAACCAGGTTCATAAGAAGATTTCATTCATTTTCTAGCAGTCTTCAAAAATTCACAAATACTGTATTGAAAAGCAGGCTGGAAAAGTGCTTTCAGGAGAATTTCCACAAAGAATGCAAATGAAGATGCACCGTGGCGTATAATTCAACACGGGAAAAAACAATCCGGGAGAGTTAACAAAAAAGTTCCCATTTAACAGGAAAAAGGTCTTTTGGTGGCGGGTGTTTATCCCGGCAGACTTTCAGTCTATTGCATTCACGAGAACAGGTTGCTCGGGTGCCTGCCCTCAAGTACAAATGTAAATAGAGGATTTGTAGCCTAAAAGTGCGTAACATTTTCCGCCGCCGTAGAGACCCTGGAAGGTGTGTGCCGTGAATTAACAAACACAGACGACTTCATCAGACTTTTACGCGAGTTATCTCAGGTCTAGTCAAACCTACACGGAATAAAACATCAGACAACACGCTGAAGTGTAATCAACAAGATGGTCATACGGGTAGGTGAGAATTTTGCCTCGTTATCATGTGTTAAACATCTGCTAGTTGCATTATGGGTATGTAATTTTGGAAATGTAGAACACGGCAGGTTTTTTTATTTGAAAATACCAACCAAACAGGCAGGAATTAGATAACTGTTTTTAAGAAAGCTTTGACGTTTATGAAAGTAAAAGGAGCAGAGGTGACGGCGTCGAATTCTACCTGTCAGACAATCTCTTAATACCAAGAGCATGATCATTGAAAATGCCTTTAGTTTCACTGGTTATGAGTAATCACAATGGATCAGACCATAGAAAAAAATATATATATTAATCTACGGATTCGCCGCATCCATTTATCGTGGATCACATTTTTTTGTAAGTGAGGACTATGTCCTTGGTTATACTGCTCATAGGTGCTACGGCACAGTTTCCTTAAGTGAAATGTTAAGGTAATCGAAAATAGGCTAAATTTTGTGTTGATCATTTACACAATTCAAGATGAAAATAATTGTTTGTATTTTCTTGAGAAGTATTTTATTGCATAAATTTTGTCCAATTTTTTTGTCCCCAGAGTCCTTAGAATAATTATTGTTTTTTTTTTTCATTATAATATAAAATATATAATCGATGCCTTAGCTACAAACGCATTACCCTTTAACATAATTTATTATTTATGACAAACAATGTAATTAAATTACTGTAGGCTTATACTTTTTGCTGCTTAAATCATGAAAATTGTATCACAAAAGGTGTAAACCGCGAATTACCGTTGTATGCATTTCTCCATCAAAATTACGATTTTTATATGCTGGTTACACATACTATTCATTATGCAAAGTTTTGATATTAATACATAGCCGTACAAACTTGATTTATTTTTGCTCCTTCGCAATGCATTGGACAAAACCAAGATTCTGGTGTGTCAAACTAAAATGAACGGAAAACGCAAATTAATTATAATACTATTAAGATGTCACTTAATACTTAAACTAGAATGTTTATTCTCCAGTATTTATTAATCGATCATGCGGGTTTATTAAAATACTTCGAATTCGCGAAGCAATGACTCCAAATTCTAAGAAGTGAAACATTCGTGACACCGATTTAAAAAAAAATATTTTCACAAACGTTTTATAACTTTTTACTTCATGTCATTTAGCGAATCTGAAATTTTAGACCAGGTAACAATATAGCACTTTTACATGAGACCTTTCCCCATAAACATTTCTTTCTTCAATGAGCATTGGCGTTCAATTATGCAACCACTTGATCCATTGTAAGGTATACTGCATATAATGCTGCTAATAATAGCACTGAGAATGTTGGTGTATAACGTATAAGTAAGCTGATACATGGATATTCAGGGTTTGTGTGGTCTGGTAAAATGATTTCATAGGTTGACTTTAGTTGTTGATACGATCAGGCCCAATTGGAAAGCACACGTGACTTTGATTCCTAATATGACACATCGACTACCTCATAATTACACAAGTTGATGCCAAAAAATTAATTGCTAGTTTTGTACAGAGTATATTTTCAATTCTAAAGGACAGGTAAATGACTTGTTGAATGAAGACGGTGTTATACATACGAAAAGAATGATATGTGCTACAGAAGAGCTGGGACAGGGTCTATAATTGCGTGGGGATCGCATGACCAGGCTCTCATTGGTCTGAATACATTTGCTTCAATAAAAGGGGGATGGGGGTATATTTCAACCCCCCCCCCATTTGAGCCGGCGGGGGGGGGGATGGGAGGGGGATGGCCAAAGGAATCACCACACTTATATTGATGGAATATTTATGTATTGAAATGAAGTATATTAATACTGAGAATTATAACATTTGCTTCAATTTCTATAATATATCGTATATCTGAACCTGTTTTAGACAAAAAAAAAACATATACTGGACACATAATATATTATTTTCTAAAACCTTATAGTAAATTGCATAAGATTTTGAATGTGTAACACAGACAATAAAAGGTATATATATATATATATATATAAAATAATTTATATATATATATATATATGTACATGTTTGTGTGAGTGTGTTTCCAACGCCTGCAGTTTACCACCAAACCTTGAAAATAAATTGACTCCCCTGTCTGAATACAATTCTTTGCTCTGTGCCAGTCAGCCCTTGTGGTGAATCTCGGAAAATGTTGTTATACAAAGCAGCTGTTAATACGAAAGAGATATAAAACGATTGTAGTGTATAACCGGTGAGGAGTGTAGGTGGCATGTTGATCGTTCAAAGTGCAACACAATTAAGTTTCACTAATTTTCCTGGTAGAATTGAAGGAAAACTTAGGGAGCTTGTGGGTGGGAGGTTTCAAGACGCACCTCAGAAACTCGGTAAATTCATCCTTTTATATATATATATATATATATATATATATATATATATATATATATATATATATATTTTCATGCAGTTTGATTTGAGTTGTAGTACGCTTATACTAACCTAACAAAAAATATTATATTTAGATAAAAATTAAAACATAAGTTTTATTCCCCGCTGCGTCATTTAAAATGCTCTGATTATTCGAGATGATGCATAGTTCAATTAATATTATTTTTCTCAGTTAATTCTGGATGAAATTGTTAAATATCAATTATCTGGCGTTTCTTACTGCAATGATTTAAACATGATTCAAAACTGAACAAGAAATATTTTAACAAGTTGACATTTGCAAAGGAGGCAAAGCTACGGTCTTTTAATTAATATATAATGAATATCGATTATGAAAGCACCATCAATTTGGCCTGTCACGCCTTTAAATTATCCTGAAGACATTTTCATAACGTGTGTATGTAAAGCTAAATTGGTAATGTTCCTACCATAATAATTAAGGCCATGCCGTTTAATTTCGATAACTCAGAAATACAAGTATATACATACTTCATCAGAATTAACGATGTTTTAGTCAAATGTTTAAGATTATCGCTAATCTCTCCGACCCCGAAGCGCCGCTTTGCCGTTCACAATTGCATTTATCCAGGGGCGATTAGGTGTTTTTGTTTCGTGAAGGAACAATAATAGACTATTATTGAAATTTACGATGGGTAAAAGGCATGGCGTTTTAGCTGAAGATTATCAGCTTACACATTCACACAAGTTATGTGAAACATAATAATCTGTCTTGTCATATAATTATAGAATTTAACAGAATAAAAAGTGTAATGGTATGGAAATAAATGATCCGACCTCAAATTAAAGGTACTTAAATAAACAGCTTAACTCATAAATTCCTTAAGCAATGGTCAAGCTACATTCATTCTAAAGCATCCACTTTCCCACTGCTGACATAGGCCGGCTTAGCTGTATTATGCCTTTGGCGTCGTGCGTTGTTGGCGCCGTGCCAACATAAAAGTGAGCACGACCTTCCTCCCTCAGGAAATTGAGCCTTCCTTTTGCAAAACATTAATTTGGTGTTGGTGTTTGGCCGATATTTTTCAAATCCGGTTGAAACGCAAATCGTACAGTCCCCCCCCCCCTTGAAAAAGAAAAGAGACAAAAGCCGTATCTTGGTATTTTCTCAGTTTTTCTATCCTTCCGACTGACTTCATCGCATCAAACGTATACAATAAGGATTCAATGGGGACCGTCGAAGAAGCTATGGCATCCATTGAGAATGTAATAAAGCTGATGAAACAATGAATACACAATTACTTGGGTCGTACGCATATTTGTAATACCTAAAACGAGGTACTATCTGTGGCGGAAATAGTGGCATTCGATCGTTTCTGGAGGTGGAAGAAACCGGAGAAACTTTAAACCCCTTTCTCATAAACGGTGCTTATCCTTATAGCTGGCTATCCTTCTAACCTTTCAGTATAGGAGTATTGTGATTTCTGCCTTTGTCCGAGTATATATTAAAAAACTGTTGATAATTCCTGTTCAGAAAGGTACTTATTACGCCTTTGTGAAGGACGTATTAGCCTGTTTATCTACAAGTTGTTTATGAACATGGTATGTATACCCGTCAATATTGACAGGCAGAAAAAATATAAACTAAGTTGGTTGGTCGCACGTATATATAAACAATACAGATAGTCTGAGTGAGTTGGGGTTAGCCCTTTTTTATAAAAGGTACAAGATAATAAATTTAGTTAACAGACGGTATCGAAATAGTCACCTTTAAGTTCATTGACCTGAGACTTAAAAAAAAAACAGCAGAGAAGAACGCAGTTATAGAGAGAGAATGTACCATTTACGTGTAGGTAATTCATTGTGCTACACTAGAGAGGAATATACATACACAAGGGTTCGCTGAAGGACCAGTTCTCATACCCCACTTAAGTACACTTATTTACCTGGTGTGGTGATTCGGTAACGTGGCAAGACCCCTCTCCTTCAAAAACTAATTGACCACGTAGGGATCTATGTTTACATGGTTAGATCCGTTCAGATGAGGAAACAACAAAAGGCAGTCAATCATGTTTTGTCACCAGTTGAGATTTCCACGAGAAGCATGTCTATAGCCAGTAGGCGAGGAACAGGCATTTCATCAACAAGCTATATATCTTTAACCGCATGTTTACAATTAGTGCAGTTCATTATATGTTATCCCTTGGGGAATGCTGTCAATAGCCCGCAGGCCCCATACAGGAATATTTACCGAGGCGCTTTATATCATAATCACACAAACAGCATTTGTATATAATATCCATTCCCCTATAGGATTCAAACATGTTGATTCTAGTCCCTTTCTGTCTGCTTCATGGCCCCGAGGTACAATCTTATTTTCTGATTTAAACAGAATAAAGGATGTTCCATTAAAATAATTTCAGCATCAATGTAAATAATTTATTTGAGAATATGATTCCACTGACGTACAAAACAACCTGTTGTTTCAATTATGAGAAAATCAAACAAGCCCTTATTCTCACCGGCTATATCAGCTGGTATTTTCTTTGTTTACGATGGGTTTGCTTTTGACGAACCAATAACACAATATAAAATGTCAACAAATGTAAAAGAAAATCCTGAACAGTCAAAGAAATGTTTTGAAATGCTCTTTAAAGCTCTAAATATCTAAATAACGAATTTAGTCTAAATTAAGGAAAATAACATAATGTTGCAAGGATAATAACCACATAGACATTTAAACAGTAATTCACATATAATCGACCCGTAATCAGTTAATGGCATTGTTGCATCTGTTGCTCTGGGATGTTTGATATCAATGGTTTATTATATCTGCAGGTGTGAACATCAGGTTTTCTAGGCATAGAAATATATATAATGTAGGCATCTGGCATGTTAAGAAATGAGATTATACAGTGAGATTTGACTGATTTATTCTCCGAAATCTTATGACATGTAATTGTTTTATATGTGTGGACTTAGTGAGATGTATTGCCTAAATATTATGGATATTGTGAGAAGTAACTGTTTTAATCTTGGAAGATCAAGTGAGATGCAAAATCATTAATAACCGATGGTCTAGCGAGATGTAACTAGCCTCAACAACTGAAGACCTAGCGAGATGAAACTGTTTTTATAACTTGAGTTCTAGTGAGATGTAACTGCTTTATCTCTTATAAACCTGTGAGATGTTGTTATTTTAATCAAGTGAAGCGTTTCTATGAAGATAGGCTTCGACAATAATTGACGTTGCGTGAACGAGCATAGACCGCAATTGTTTATAGTCGACTCGAAACTTTTAAGATCTGTCACGTTGCGTAGGCCATATGAAGCTCTGTAATTCGTAGCACAGAGATGAAGTTATTTTTAATCTCCCAGGAACCAGAATCAGTGACATGTAACTGGCTTAATCGGATCTGACCAGGGTCCAACGTAGGATTTGAAAACCCCGGGTAACCGTTCCCTTGATCTTATCCAAACATTACAAAGATGTTACTAACACTAATGAATTTCTTAATAACAGCTGTGAGGATGTTCAAACTAATCACACCCCGCCTAAGTCTCACACTGTGAACGTACCAGCTCAGCTGAGACCTTGATAAGGTACTTTAATTAGCGGACGTATGACCCCCAGCGGGTCACTAATTATAATTAGGACGACCTTAAGATTTCATGGAGAATTAGGTCATCTTATTATGTAAACTGAGATCGGTACGTGTTTGGTCTGATTCTTTAGCCTACGACGTGATTTCGTCCCCATTTGAAGATACAGCTGCTCTCCTTAATACAGAGATACTTTTAAGCTTCAACGGTATTCAGAAATTACATTATTAAATAGCTATAATTAATGGATATAGCACCGCCTTGGTTCGTTAGTCCATCCTCCCTTTCAATTATTCCGCTCACATTTCCGTTATTAGCTTTTCAAAAGAAGCTTTTGACCTATAAACCTTCCATCTTTCACATATTGCTCAAACAACGATAGATGGCCCAGCTTATCTAATTTACGCTCTTTACACAGCGCTTTACCTATAGGCCTTCTCCCTATATCGCAAGCGCTGTTTGTTATGACCTCGTATCCTGCATTGCTACACCAGAGGGGAGCACTGTATTTTTGTCCAATCAGATGAGACTTTTTCCTTGAAGATACAGCCAAGCGAGGAATACACGGTGCCAATCATGTTCATTTCGTTTTGAGTGACAGCTTATCGCCCCGGTAACCGTCTGAACTGGCCACAGGCTCTGAGAGAATTGGCCCAGACGTGGTTTGCTTAGGGTCTTGGGCACATAGGACGCCCGGCTGATGAGCTGTAATTCAAACGAAACGTAAAAACAAAGGCTGCGTGCACACCTCGCCGGCTGGTTTCAGTTCTGCAGATAACAGATACATGGCTACGCTTACACAGTCATACTGTCATAATCGAATCGGTCGATGATGCGAGAATGCAGAGGGAGCAATTAAAATTCGACCGTAAACTGTCTTCAAACGGCGCTTGAAGCGCAGCTATGGGAGGAGCCAGGAAGCCTGTCAAGTGTTTGTTTATTGGCATCTGGTTGGCTGCTTGTCACATCATAGGCACGTTTTTTTTTCAGCGGACAACGAACCGCCATCTGGTGTCTAAATATATCATAAACGGTCAAAGCTGGCAGCGTGAAAATCAGTTGCTTCTTTAGAAGCGCCAGATTTCCGCTGCCTGGGGAGCGTAATCGAATTTGATGTAACAAGGTAAAGTTCGCAGGACCCACTATTTTAAACATCATCGGGACACATTTAAATCCAAAGTATTCATCGTCAGTTTTGTAGCTTTCATATATCGGTCACCTTCCGTTAGGAGAAGGATTCTATTACTTATAAGGTCAAAGGTCAGGTCAAATAACCGTCCTGATTTTCACACTGACCAAACATGCAGGTTTATACATCCAATCATATTATGCCCCTGTTGCGAGGGAAATTTCTGTTATGCGGTGACATTCTTATCAGTTATTTTGGGAATTATTTATACATATTTCCATTTATTCATGATCCCTCTATTCACCTTTTTTATCCATACATGCATTCATCCATTCGTTTACTCACTATATATCAATACATTCATCAATTCATTCACCGGATACACAGATAAATCTTAGAGTCATCCATACATACATACATACATACGTTAATTTTATAAATTTCCAGTGTATTCAGTCATGATGATTTCAATCATTCGTTACCCGTACATTCATTCATCCATTCATGTGTTCATTTAGTCAAACAAGGTCATTCACATTTGCCGAAAGTACTTTCCTTCATAGCTTTATTCATCCATTCACGATTTCATCTATTCATCCATACACATTTACTTATAAATACGTTCATTTATTCATTAATTATTCATTCATAATAGATCCATTAATTTGTTTCTGGTTCTTTAAAGGATTCTCTAATTTGTTAAACAATCATTTATTGTTTTCAATTTATCACAGTAAATGGATGCTACAATCTAATCAGAAAGTCTTCCCTCGCCTAAACCGCTTTAATTGTTTATATTTATGATCAAAATTCCGGTTAGACAACCAACACTATTTTGGCTTACAACGTTCACCGCGCTTCGGATATTGCTGCCAATCCTGTGACAGCCTCTTACACGGCCATTCCTTGTTTATTATCAACTAAAATAGCTTAAAATGCTTCATCTAGTGAGTTTAGCAACACGATTTTTCATGGAAAAAACCCCTTTTTTTGTCATTATAGTAGTTACAAGCATGTATATCATGTCCGTCCATTGAATTATAGAATTATAGTGGTATCCTCTAAGTACAACATAATCTCGACCATATTACCGTTAGATCGGCGTCGCACTATTGAGGGTCGTGATCTCTCCGCTACTAGCAAAACCTTTCAC
Source organism: Sipunculus nudus (assembly GCA_026874595.1). Lineage (NCBI taxonomy): Eukaryota > Metazoa > Annelida > Sipuncula > Golfingiida > Sipunculidae > Sipunculus > Sipunculus nudus. Next base: position 35,975,803 of record CM049318.1, read on the forward strand.
AAACAATTTAGACTTATATACATGGGCGGATTACCAACATAATATTATGCCTACAAAAGACTTTATTTATTTAGCTTTATTCGGGAGCTGACTGTAATTACACATTAAAATAAAAGGTTTGCACACACTAACATTTAAATACACATGATCCATGTTATCTCAAATTTCCAATAAAATTTCCTAAAAGGTCTGGATTTTATTCTCCGGTGAAGACTCACTTTAATTTAGAGGTCCCGCGGGCTTTGCATTTTACTGAAAAATATTTATCTTTCTATGATTCATCCGGTCTCTCATCTCAAATATTGGAATTTTTAACGCAGCCTTTATTATAACATACTCAACTATGACACAAATATAATTGTTGCTGCCTATTAACGCCTATGCGATGGCGTATTCACACCAATGGCTATTATTCACTTGGTTATTCTTCCCTAGCGGACCAAAAGAACTTTCATCAACTACCCTTAATTAACCTAGATAACACGACCGGTCCCAACGGTTGGTAACGTTTCGTTTTCTCACTGCGTCATGGACCTAATACGTTATAACTGCTCCAGCTGTTACCTTTTTCGTCGCTTACGGAGCGCCTGCGGCGTTGATCCCAGACTTTCTCGGCTTTGGCGCTCTCATGACATTTTTCCCAATTTAGCTAAGCGTCTGATATAATGCAGGATGGACCGCCGTAGAGAGCGCCGCGCCGGCAATATTAGAAAGAAATCTTGAATAATTAATAACCATTATAAATGTGAATGAACATACGTTTCACATGTCACCTGTCACAAGTTCAGATGTTCTCCATTTTTGTTTTTCGTCGCGATTCTACCTTGTGTTATGTTGTAAAAATCTAGATTTGCTTAGATATTGGTTATAATGCCTTTTTATGTACGATTTGGGTCATTAGAGATGAGATAAACATGGATAACGGTTGCGACAGGAATATATTCCGGAGAATATGTGCCTGTAAAAATTGATGATCAATGACTGCCACATGGGCAAATTCCCGGTCCTGTAGCCGGAATATTGGACGTTTGGCCCAATGACCATAGCGCCCGCAAGTGATTTCAAATTTCAAGAGTCAGAGCGCTTACCCCCGCGTTTACGAGAGCCCTAATGGACCATATATATAAAGCATGATGTATATTTTTTTCTTTCCAGAACGGAATTGTGATTTTAAAGCAGAAGCGACAGCAAGATTTATGGAATCTGGCAAAGGAGACATGCATGAAGAAGATGACACAGACGCCATTACCGTCGGACGGGAGAGTTTATTGTCCACGGACGTGGGACAATATTATGTGCTGGCCGGACACCCCAGCAGGGGATACGGCTCAACTTCCCTGTGCCGCTTACATCAACAAGTTTAATATTAGAGGTGACAGACAATAATATTGTTTGAATATTCTTTACTGTTCTTTGAGAGTTTTCAGCCAATCGGTATCGATATTTCACATCTATAAGAGAAACAATCGCTATTATATGATAAATACCTAAGTCTCATCGTGCGCTGATGTAGATAATGATAATAAAGAAAACAATATATGAAGTTTGAAATATATGATACGTTGGTATGTAAGTCATGCCTTTCCATTTAACCTCACCAGTATGGCCTTTGACCTATGCAAGTTAAAAAAAAGTTAAAATTACATATAACTGCATTCCACTTTGACACAAGGACGAAATGATGAAAAATTTTTACTTATTTTTACACATAACGATTGGGTGAAATAGGAAAAATAATTTGAAACATGTTTACAAATAAGTACAATTAGGATTGATAATTCATGATTACTAAGTATATATAATTCCCTTTTTTCAGAGAGTGCCACAAAGGTCTGTACAGATAACGGTACGTGGTTCGTCCATCCCTTCCTGAATAACACTTGGACTAACTTCACCCAGTGTTTCAGTAGGGAGAGCGTCACCGACATTAGGGTTTCCCCGCTGTATCAGGTAGGTCAGTTATCATTAAAGTGCCCTAATCACGTAAAAAGCATGTTGATTTAACTTGGAAAAAGCGTCTTTTCTTTAAATAGAATGGTATCTACCAAAATAATGCACTGGAATCTTTCCCAACTCTGTGCACGAGTGTTAATGAAAGTGGACCGGGCGCGATCACTGACCTCAACATAAACATAGCGCGAACGCCACCGGCCTGTTCCGTTTTTTTTTAATTACAATCGGTGTTTCAAAACCGTAAACCTTCATGTTTGGACTACTTTTTGTTTAGGATCTGTTGCGCATGCGCAAAATCGATCACAAACACAAGTGGACCGTGTTAATTAACTCACATTAACAGAACAATAACAAGGTCTAACCAGCTGAAGGGGAGGTACTAAGACCATGTGCCGGGATGGTTTTGCTGGGAAACCTTTGTATAAAGCAAAACTGAACTTTTGTTTGAAAGAATAGGAATGATTTAGCTCCTGATTACGTCTCTTTAAAATATAGACCGGGCAATAGTTAATATGTATAAGAGTCGTCGTTTATAGTGCAAAATTCTTAGAATGGGTACTGCGACCTATCGGTAAATTATATAACTCATACATAGTTTCTAGACAAATTACCTGTAATGTACCTTCAGCTAAAGATTAACTCCACCTTAAAACTTAGAAAAATAGCGATCTCTGAGTTGGACATTTCCTAATGCGTAAATAGCCATCAATTAACCGGCTCCTGTAGCTTAGGGGCAGAGCACACGACTCAAAGCCGGGAGATCGTGAGTTTGAATCTCAGCTGAGAATCTTCACGGTCGGCCCCCACCCAGGATAACGGCTCTGCAGGCTTAATGGGAGGTCGTGCCCAGCGGCCGTGTTTCTCTCATAAATGAGTCCGCCTTTTGGGGGTTCCTTGGTGGAATGACCCAGTAACGGGGACGATTACAAACCCACGGCCTGCAGGTGCATAAAAGTCAACAGGCCTTGTTAACACCAGAATATAAAATGAGAGGAAGCATGTGATCCTGCCATGGCACGTTATCCGAGAGCAAATCTGCATCATCATTCTCAAGCTAACATTAATAAATTGAAGCGATTACCTCCAAAAAATAAAAAAAAAATATAAATAAATAAAAATTAAAAAAATATATATAAAAATATAGGTATCAGTTCAAATAATCAATTGTTATTGCCAATTTAAGTCGGAATTATTGAAAGTTTAATGTTTCTAGAATAAAGGAGTTTAAGTTCTCTTTTATAATTTCCCAACTTATTGATTTCAATATGCCCTATTTACAGAGGTATGTTTTGTTATTTTATCTATATATTAATTAAAAGGTTATATTTTGATATAGAAATTGCTTTTTATTCTATAATATTTATGTATATATATATATAATATTATATATATATATATGTATATATATATATATATATATATATATATATACACAGTCATGCAGAATGTAGCTTATTCTAACAAGGGTGTTCTCAGCATGACTGGTCATATAGTGAGGAACAAATGCTGACGGAAAGTTCGATTACTGTACTAAATCTGTTACGTCAGATTTCCGTCCCATATAAGCTACACGCTTATATCAGTTTGACCATGTCTGATCTTGTCTTGTTACTGCGAAATCAAACATTCTGCATTCAATATATTCAATATTCAATAGTCTTTATCCCCATCTTTATGGTATCAGTCGCGAAAGTTATTGTTCCTCCTTTTTTAATGCATTTTACCTGGAGGAAAAATCAAATAGCAAGTCCCCTTTGTAGAGAACAAATAACTTATTGTGTTCACACTATCCATCTATTAAGCCTGGTATGAAAAGCTGTTACACCGGTCAATAAGACTGATTGACACTCTTTTAGTGAAAATAAAATGCTCTTTTTTATCAGTTATTGATCTTTTTAGATCATAAATTGTTTGGCGTTTGCGCCCTCATGTCGGCGCGACTTTTTACCCTTTGGAATCATTTCTGCCAAGAAACAAATCTGAACAATAACGTTCAGAATTCAGCATGTTATTTTGGTTTCCATAGTTGTTATAGCACACATACGTAGCTGAAGTACTATCTTTATGTTTTGCCGAGACAGTTACGCATTTGAATAAAAGCACCATTTAAAAAGTTACCTAAAAAGAAAAGACCGTGTAAAGATGTTAATTTCAAAACAAGGCATATAACTTAGTTTTACGATTAAAGCAAACAATACACCTTGAATATTCTTCAGTGATACAAAGAAACCATCCACTTATTACTTAGTGAACCAATAAACTCTCCGTTCACAATTTTTAGTCACGTATACCAAGAGTGTGACGTGAAAATGGTTTGGTTTATTGTCTGTTAATGACGCGATGTCTGGCTCATCCGACACTTTTCATTCATGGTGTTTCGTGCCTTATCATTCTTTTAGCTGTTCTCGTTATTCCCTAACACGCTAAATAAGTCTGCATGTATAAGGTTATTTATTTTACGTCTGTCCGTATTATGACGACCATTGGCTATTCACTCCGTCACGACCAGTAGTCAGCAGTGGCGAACGTGATGCTAAAATACCACCTTGCATTAAATTTAAACTCTTCATTTTACACGGATTGTGAAAACAGTTATAATTACCTGCGCCAAGGGATGGAGGTTATGTTTTTTACCGGCGTTTTTTATGTCTGTTTATATGTTACTACTTTATATGATATTAAAAAGCTACTAACGGGTGTTGATGACGTTTTTAGGATAGGCAATGCTAGAAGGAATAATTGATTGAAATTGGGGCTGCCCGGAACACCATCTAGATCCAAAAATATTTTGAAGGAAAATGCTGCATTTATGACAATTCCATATGGAGGTAATGAGCTTTCTTGGCAGAGGTCTGTGCTCTTGGAGGAGTGCTTTTCTAATGCGAGCGTTCAGTCATGTATGGGTGAAGGAAACCGGAGAACCCGGGATAGCCCTCCGACCTTGGACAGATCATGACTACCCACTATCTTTGCCACACTTGACTGCCACGGCCTCATTTACAAACGTAGAGCTCTTAGGATTACATGCCACGTTCAAAGGGTCTGAATGGAGCTGTTCCATTTTCTGTCCATGCCGTACACAGGATTTCTTTTATGTATAGCATAACGGTTTGTGACTCAGGAATATGTTATATTAAATTGATGCCGCATTTCACCCATGTCTGCATGTTGTCTGCAAGTCTAATTTTGTAAATGTCATCCAATTTAACACGTGAAATTTTACATCATTCATTGTACACTTTTTTTAACATCTAAGATCTAGACATTCCTCCCAAATCGCGAGTGTCCTGTAAAAAGCGGCTGCTAATAATTTCAACCTATTCGAGTTTTGATTTCTAGATGTGTCGTACAAACAACCGTTACATTCTGATTTGAATATATGTATTTTAATTCATGAAATAAATGTCATACAGTGAATGTTTTAAATATTTGATGTCGAACACGACTGATCGTCCATGATTTAAGACAGATTACATTCCCTGTCCGCAACTAAATAATATCATCTTTAGGTTTCATGCCGCTGTCGTCAGCTAAATCTCTTGGGATGGATTTTATGCAAGCTTAACGAGCTTCAGGACTTCTTACTTCGTCATAGACATCTTGTCACGTGTGTTCACACACAAATGAGTATGAAGACAGGAGTAAAGCTGACACGTTGACCTAAATAAGGCAAATACCGTTGGTTTCTCAGGCACCGCGCGTATTGAACCGCGTTTTCATTTTCTAAATTTTATTTTTTGAATGAAATTTCCCGGTTTCGAGCCCCAGTCGATATTTGCTTTAAGAAAATAAAATGTTCAGTGGTGACAATTGTTGGTATCATTTGATATTATTGTCGAAAATATATTTTAACTAGAGCAAAGCAAACTTGCATAATACGCCCGTCTTATGTCTTGTGACTTTTGACCTCGTTAAATATGCGTGGATTTGGAGAGAATCAAATTCAGGTTAGAAAATGTATTGTTTGATATTTATAATGAGTGCATGAGTATTCATAAGATTTTGGTAAGTCATTAAGGGACCATAGTAGTCTGGCGACCTCTGATAATGCATGGATTTTGCAGGGAACCAAACTTATGCGAGATAATATAATGGTTAATATTTCTATTGAGTTTAACCAAAATCCATCCTCCTCGTGACCTGTGACCTCATTAAATATGCGTGAGCCTATGATCGAATTCTGGTGAGATAATCTATTAGTAAACAGTAATGGTGATTTTTCGTGAAAATCCATCGAAGCCTTGGTAAGTTATCGCGGCGACACTAAATTTTAACGGACAGACAAACAGACGAACGTACCGTGGGTATACCATAATGTCTTTTCATTGACAGGCGTGTAAAATCGTAAATAAAATCGCCCTCCTGTGCTAAATTTCTCAACAAAACGTGCTTGAGAAACCAACCAGTTTTTCCCAAAAGATATTTTAGAATTATGAGAGTAAAGTCTTTATTGGTAATGGTTCCACAGTAAAAATTAGCTCCAGCAATGTCCCATCAATCTATATCCTCATCTTCTATACCGCCCTGCGCTGTGATCGCCAAAGCAAATTGACGTAACCGATGGCTGACAATAAACATCCTGGCAAATCCACTAAATCATTTAAACGCCTATATAGCTTATTGGAGTAACCATAAGAAACAACGGGCCATTAATAATTCTTTTAGATCAAGATTATTGAGAAAGTTTGTCCAGTCAACGCCTTCAATGAAGACGCCTGGCTCTCTCACCATTTTGTGGCTTAAATAGCAATAGAAATCTCTGCGGCTCGTAAAACCACACACATTAAACCACACCGGCAGTCATACATTACCAAGAATTCTCTACACGCTATAAATAATATTACGGCTTTCCAATTATTCAGAACATAAAACACACAATCTATAAAGATCGGATTTATCAAAAGCAGTCTCACTTCAAGTATCCACAGGTTTAAATATTAATTATCACTCAACCAAGAAAAAGTTAGCTTAATGTCACTCTCACTTTTGTCTTCGAGCCTTATAAAGGAGTAAATTGAAATTCTCTTAACTCGAAAATAACATTACATTAAAGGTGCCCATTCACCTACCTCATGAAAAAGAATTAATGTGATTTTTTGCTTCCTCTGAGTATATATATATATATATATATATATATATATATATATATATATATATATATATATATATATATTAATGATCTAAGGATAATACAGTAATTGAAGTTCTTATTACGCTCCGGTGAAAAATGTATGAACTTGTTTATCAACATCATGTTTGTAAACACAGCAATGTTGACATATGGGAAAAAAAGGTGGTAGGTTGCATATATGTGGAGGCAGAACACCATTTGCAAAGCTTTTACCTCAAGATGCCTTTGTTGAATTTGTTTTGATTATTTTGGCGGGCCCAACATAAAATAAACACGATGATGTAAACAAAACAAACAGCCTGTGTGCAGTGATATCCATGTTTTCTGGCCTTTTTTCTTATAAAAGCTCCAAGGGATTACATTTAGTTAATAAAGGTCAGGTAGGTGATGGGGTCCCTTTAAACCATGGTTTGAAGTCCCTTTCTGTTGAAAAATCTTCGGTTTAAGACAGCCGATAAACACAAATTTGTTTTGACATGTATAATATATATCTGGTATAAAACTGTCCTACATGGCGTCATGTTGAACTACTAGTCATTGTAGTCATATCGTAAAATATACAGTAATGACCTAGAAAAAAAAATTCATAGATGATTGGTAATGATTCGCTAGTGGCCGTCACACGTGTTTAACACATCAAGCATGTAGTTAAATATTAGGCCTCTACAAAGTGACTCACTGTAACTGGAAACCTAAAATAGCGTAATTCATTTTTTTTTTATTTAAAATGTTATAAAATCATGTGAAAATGAGTGAAAAGTTAAAAAATATATATACCATCCGAAAGATCATTGTACCAGGTTTCAAATTATGTGTATTTTATCTGGTCCATTATGATTATAAACCACTTTTGGATTGTTTTAGATATATGGGTTTTTGACGATAATGATAAGTTAAAGGTGCCCAATCACCTATCTTTGAAAAGAATTTATGTGATTTCTGACTTCCTCTGTGTATATATTAATGATCATAAGGGTAATTTTGGTTGTGAACAGTTCTTAAAAGGTCTTCGTAAAGTATGTGTGAACTTGTTTATCAACAACATGTTTGTAAACACAGCAAACGTTGTTTGTTGACAAACGGGAAGAACGTAACCTAAGGTGGTTGGTTACATATATGTGGAGGTAGAAAGGTCATTTGTTGCAAAATTCCATTTGCAAAGCCCTGGCTTATCTCACTTGCTGCCAGATACCCTAGTTGAAATTGTTTTGAATATTTTGGCGGACCCACACTAATATAAACAAAACAAGCAACCTGTGTGCGGTGATATTCAAGTTGTCCGGTCTATTTTTATTGATGCTCCAAGGGATACATTTAGTATTATAATGGTCAGATAGGTGAATGGGCCCCTTTAACGACATGTTATGAAAACTGTATTATTTCCAACACCGTGCGTATAAATCCTGATACCCTGAAGGCATCAAAAAAAGGAATTTATCATAATCGTTCATCTCCAGTCAACGGACAGTGCCCTCAACAGGAAATGGACCTATCCTTATTAAGTTCTAAGTGAACATTAATACTGTCAGACGAAAAAAGCAACACATGCCAACTGAAGGCTTTCAGTTGAAGGTTTTAAGTTGTAACTGGTTGGTTAAAGCTTATGCAGTATATTTGAGGCAGGTGTCTGATGTTATGTAGTCCAGTGTATGCAGTTGTGTTTTTATTTAAGGTTTAAGATTTTTTGTCACGTTATTCATTCCTACATGTACGGTGGCTGATTTAGGACACAGAAAAAAAAATATTTATCTCGAGATCTCGACATAGAATTTCGCCCCAAAAAAAATTTAGGAAGCGAAAAAAAATTTTGGGAAGCAAAAAAAAAAAATTTAGGAAGCAAAAAAAAATATATAAAGTTAACCTTAGCTAGGAATGGGTCTTATAATTTTTTTTTGCGAAATTCTATGTCGAAATCTCGAGATGCTATCTCGAGATGTCGAGATAAATATTTTTTTTTTCTGTGTCCTAAATCAACCACCGTATACATGAACACTGATTATCTGTATCAAGAAAAAAAAATGAAAACTTTGTTCATGACTGTAGGGTCTCTAGGATTATTCTTATTAAATAAAAAGTCGAATATTGCGCCCTCTGTGTTCCCACTCCATAATGGAGCGAGAACGCAGGGGGTGCAAAATGGGACCTATTATTTGATAAGAGTAGAAATCATTGTACAAGTAAATATTGCCCCTGGTATATATATATATATATATATATATATATATATATATATATATATATATATATATATATATATATGGACAAAAAGGAAATGAGTGAATTTTGAAAATAAACAAAACCTCCATCCGACCAGAAAATAAAGGAACTCGTTTGACCATCGGCGAGTAATTGCGAGTCCCGGAACAAGTTTAGATTAGTTTAGAATTGTATGAGATATAAACAGATTAATGCAAAACACTAAGCTTTATACTAACCCCTCCTGTGACACCGCGTGCATGTGTGTACATCACGTTTGTAGACGTCGAGTGTCTCGACGGAATCAACACTACAATAAGTTCAGAGTTCAAATTATTTTCAATCTGAAATAAGTCCCATACAATCCCCATTTTTTACGAGCAGACATGAAAATAGCTTTATAGGCGTGCCCCCTACGGTTATATTTTACTCGACGGAATCAACACTACAATAAGTTCAGAGTTCAAATTATTTTCAATCTGAAATAAGTCCCATACAATCCCCATTTTTTACGAGCAGACATGAAAATAGCTTTATAGGCGTGCCCCCTACGGTTATATTTTATACAGTAAGCGATTTGCGAAAGCGCTGTACTTCTGCGCTAAAAGCACTTCAAATTGCAGGATCTCGAAATAGGATGCCCTCTAAATATATCAGAGTCACCGAAAAAAAAAATATGATTAAGAGGAGCAACGAGACAGTGAGTTTAAGTTGTAGTTATTTTCAAGTCGTGGAGCATGGTTGCTGAATGGCAGAGGTGTCTGATTTGTTATCAAGCGGTCATGGGTTCGAAACCCGTTGCTTCTCACTTCTTTGCAAAGACTTTTAAAGGGACATAATCAGGAACAATATAATGCTTATATTTTCGCACTATCAGTTCCGTTTTGCATTATACAAATGTTTCCGAGCAAAACCATCGAAGGAAACAGTCTCAGTTCCTCACATACGGCTCTTTTGTACCTTTTTATGCTTCTGCGTATTGGTAAACACAGTCCATGTGTGTCTGTTTACCAAAACAAGGCCGCGTGACCGGAGATAAGATTGTGAGCAGCAACATGCGATAATTAAGCCAGCGGGAATATGTATTTCATTTCTGGGGCCAAGTCAGTCAGGGAATCTCCTGATTGACACCTGTTGTGGCTCCGCAATGCACACCGCCCGACGCGCTGTGCTCTGTTGACACCAGTGATCATGCCCGGTCACTGTTGACACTCGTTTACAGGTGTAAGCATACCGTTTCAAGGCAATATTTTGGCAGGTACAGACTTAATTTAAAGTTAAAAAGCTATCTGTCGTGTTAATTCAACATGCTTTATAGGTGATTAGGCCCCTTTAAGCAAGTTTCAGCCACAAGCGTGCTTATGTCTACCCAGCATTACAAACGGGGACCGGATTAAGTACTATGCTGGGCACAAACGACCCAAACACTGTGTGGGCTCTGTATAGCGTCCCAAGGGAGCTACCACCGGGACGTTAATTGTAATCTCTTCTGGTCCATTTAATGGGAAGGGGACAGGAAACTTACAACTTTGACATAAGCGTTTTGGGCAGAATATACAAATTCTGGATACATGCGCATTATTAATAAAAATTATTATTATATTATAAGATTTTTTCCTGCTGCAACTTAGCCTAATATTGCGAAAATAACATTTATTAAGCCTACGAAGACCATCATTCAGTCGATGGTACGACATTGGAAAACTATGACAATTTGTCTCCTCAACTTAATTATTATCAATGATCCAAGCCGCCATTATCGCGAAATGCCATATCCAAGTTAGGCGAAAATATCAGAAACGATCGGTAGATTCTGATAAGATCCCGATATTGCTCCGGTGTATAAATGATGCATGCGTCGGCGGCGCGATGTTATCAGGATCCGACATCAGAATTTTCGTAAATCTACCCTTAAATACTTGATGATTAATTTATATTTGGACAAGGCAGTGTTCATGACAGACATTCTGGAACCCGCAGGTCTAATTGGTCATAGTTTCTATTTCTCTCGTTAGATGTGTTCAGAATCCCCCAAGTCTCCAATTAGCCTTATTTTATTAACCCCTTCAATGCACTATATAAATCAGGATGTTCTGTAGACAGTGTCGTGGAGATAACCTATTTGCTTGTGCCAGTATTAATCAGATTTGGCATTATACGCGATCTCGCGTTGGGACTAGTTCCTTAATTGGCCGTGTTTGACATGGGCCGAGCTCACTTACGTCGTATGTAATAGATGGAGGTTCATTACGCCCTTTGCGATTTGATGTCCAGCTCCTCAGGCTTTTTTTAATATAAGAATTGACCCCTTTAGACAATAATACATGTCATAAAATAATAATAATAATAATAATAATAATAATCATCATCATCATCATATTTTCACACTTGAATTTCCTAAGTATATCGCTGGGCATAAAGATAGAAAGTAAAATGTTTTTGGGTTCAGCTTCAGGGATACCTATTTAACTTTATGCATTTCTAGGCGTTAATTCTATGCAGTCAAAATAAATGACATTATTGCATGTAAATGCAACTTAATTATACTACATGAAGCGAATATACGTATCACATACTTTTAAGCTAACTATTGGTCTGGTTCTCGTCAAGTGACAGCGTCCTTGTAGGCCATGAGGCGGCGTCAAAAATTACGAAAATGTACGTCCTCATCGAGTATTACAGTGCGGCCCTTTAAACAAAATGTAAGAGTACTCTGACGCTATTGACGCTGGCCGTACATTCAGTCACTCTTTTGTGGGATGGCCGAAATGGCGCTATTTTAAATGAGGAGATGACGGATATGAGGATCAAGAGATATTAATTATTTGCTTCATCTTCGTCGATAGGTTTTCGTGACACGCCAAAATGAATAACCCAAAGTAATACAGGTCAATGTCTCGAGTCACTCTGCCTTGCTTAAAAGTCAAAGAAACCTAATATACCTGATGAATGATGGTGAAGCCAGAACACTTCGTAAATATCTTTCATTTTCTTCAGAGACGTCCATAATTAGCATCATTTGATTATTGGAATATAAATGAACCAAGAGAGTGGATTGGAAAACGCCCTAATGCCTGTTGTGCGTCCGGAAGTATGTAATTGTGATAGTAATTAATTGGTCGTAGCCGAGATTGACTCGGATATCGACAGCAGAATTACGATGTATGGGCTAACATGTTTTCTACTGAACGCAGTATGGTATATCGTTATTTCTTTCTAAAACAGGTTGCCACATCCTGTACACAAGGGGAATTAATCTTGTACCCTGCACGATCATTGGCGCAAATCACAGTTCTCTTTTAAAATTTTAATTATGGATTTAATCTCAAGTTTATGAGCTGTGATCAACACAAATATACCGACATAGAAAGAAAAACCGTTTGGCTTTGCATATTATACATTTTTTGCCAGTTAGTTCACCTTTAAATAATATCTCAGTATGTTGTCCCTACTTAATATGTTCATGTAAGATTACCCCCATCTCCCATAAAGTGTTGACTGAACTCTTAATAATTAATCCTGACAAAACTGTTTCTAAGCTGAAAAACAATTAAATGTTCTTTCTTTACTTGTATCCTCATTACTCGGGTTTAAGCTCCATATCCAAAGTATTGACAATGCGAATACTTTTTATCATTAATAAATGCATTGGTATCATCAGCAAAAGAGACAGAGAATAAAACGGATGACATATCGTCTAAGTCATCTACATATTAAAGATATGAGAGGTTGCCGTACTAGGCCTTTAGGAAGTCTACATACCACATCACTAATTAGTAATTACTACATTCCACTCTACGTACACCATTTGATAATCATTTCTTCTAAATAAAATCATAGTTAACATTGTTAAACGCTTTGTAAACATCTTATTAAAATAACCAACGTGCAACACCACCATTCTGTTAAACTTGCATTATTTTGCCCATTGTCATAATAACAGCCTTGTTAGTCCTATGATTTTATCTGAATTGAAATTAACAACAGAGTAAATATAATATTGTAGTCTAACATTCACAGATTTTCTAGAATATTTTAATAGTAATCTCAGTGGTATTACCTTTGTTATTTTATGTTAGTTAGGTAGCACATATAAATTTTGTCCAAAAAATGTGTAAAAAGAATGTTTAAAAAAATCCTTGCCACTATCGCATCATATACAGTGTCCGCGTTCATGAGATAAGGACATAATAATATCAGACAGTACATGCACCATGAAAAAAGTGTGATAATTATATTGTTTGAACTTGGTTTAAAGTTGTATTCATTGCAAAAATAAAAATAAAATACAATGCATGTTCTGACGAAATACGAAACGCAGCATCATTAAAACGACATCCGCGCACAGTAGGATTGAAAAGGAACTCCATGTCTCAATATTTCTGGATAAAAGGGTCTGTCCTCGCTTTTTCCCGTCACGCCAAATGCCCACGCCCCACGTAAACCTTTCCTGATAGCACGTCATGCGGTGTGTCTAATCAAGCAGACCTCTTACATGTTTGTTACTACATCATGGAAAATTCCCCTGTGATGGGTTTCGAAGGCTCCTAGATAAGAGTTGTCATCTGTGCCTTGATTTCATAAATTTCTGTGGAATCTTGTTAGATATGCCATTGTTGGATATGCCATTCTGTCATTCTTTAAAATAGATTTCCTTTGATATATACACTTCAGATATCTGGTTGTCTGCTCTATCACGGAGCTACCAGGATCTCTCTCCCTCTCTCTCTCTCTCTCTACATATATATATATATATACATATTAATATATATGTATATATATATATATATATATAGAGAGAGAGAGAGAGAGAGAGAGATCTATATATTATATAATATATATATATATATATATATATATATATATATAGAGAGAGAGAGAGAGAGAGAGAGAGAGAGAGGGGGAAATAGAAAGATGTAAGGATAGTCATGTTGGGTCATTGTATATATATATATATATATATATATATATATATATATATACATATATATATATATATATATATATACATATATATTGTCCTCCAGGCCGCTCTGGGTGGTACGTGGGGTACACCGTACAGCGTCCCCTATCAACTTTGATTACCTTTGATCAGCTTCAAAATCCACTTTTTTTACACAGCCGGAGGTGCAATAAAATAGGAAAAGCATATTGTGAATAGGCTTACAGTGTTGATAAAATGGCAACGAACACCATATATAAATCATAAAGGCCAAAAAATATCGTTTTACGGACCCTGGGAACAAATCATATCGTGCCAGAGGGCGACATTTTTCTTAACCGACCAAGATAGAAAAAGTTTGATTTTTGCGAGCTTCCTTAAACATTTTGAAAAAAATTTGCTTCAATTCTTGAAATGGTGTCTTTGCTTAAAATTTTTTTTCCTTCATGTTTCATACCTTTTAGAATTCTTTTCAGGGAATTCGTGCCACTGATGGTAGTGAATTGATGTAAGAAAAAGCAGCGTGGAGGTTGACAGGTCCGACCTCTCAATATAAAATAACCCAATAGTATCAATTCAAATCATTTCATAATCATAATCTTTATTTAGCTTTAGGAATATACAATTTTTTAAGAATCCGAAAATAAAGTTATAAAATTCAGATCCATGTCAGAATATCTAGCTTTTCTTAGTTTCGTCTGATAAACGGACAATATACAATCTGAAACTTATTTCCGGAAATATTGGTATTAGTTGATATGAGTACTTGTAATAGCCACGAAATCGATATTTCACAATTAATAATCTCACAAACTGGTTTTATAGACTAAAACTTTAAAATGGAACTAAAGTTTAGGCTTCACCAATGTCTTTACGAAAGCTCGTGTCCTGATGCTGGACTCATATAAGTTAGAACTCGGTTATTCGAGTACTAAACAATTCAGTAACTCCTCCGGACAATTTTTATGTATAGTTCCCCAGTGCCAAGCTGTAAGCATCTTCCTCTTATGCATGGTAACAAAGCTAAGTGCCGTTCATGAAAAAAGTTATTGGTTCAAGTTTAATCGCATTTTTTTTTTGTTTTGCAGCCCAGATCACTAAAACAATTCTGATTTCCAAATGCTAAAAACACATAGTGACCCCTTTTTGGTAGGCAGTTTCTAGGTCAAACGGTTACGATTTGTGAGTTGTTAACGGACGGACAGTCGACGGACAAGGGATGATCGGTATAGCTCAGCTGAGGTCATCTGAGCTTTAAAAAATAGCAACGCGAAAAAAACACCCCTTTGTGTGAATCACAATACACATTTCAAGTGTTACAAAAGCGTTGGTATCGCGGAATACTATTTAACTTTGCTTTAAGATGCATGTTCTTTCGTTCATCACTCATGCTAACGGAAGCGGAACCTATTTACTCTCCGCTTAGATGTTAAAACTGTCTCCACTCAGTGCTGAAAATGTTATTCTAAATTTAAAAATGAAAATCATTTTCCGCTGAAATGTGAAATTTGTGAAATAAACCGTGGACAGAGATTTGATTCCCTCGAGGCCCGAGAAATCATCACTTTACCTGAGTTAAAATGAAAAACCTCGAGCTGGATGATTTATTCTCCGGCAATTTGCACATCACGATCAGGTTTGAATTTAAGGTCTGAACTTTGTGTGTCCAGAATGCCAAAGCACCCATGCGACGACCATAGCGTGATGTATACAGTTTCCGTAATGTCGTAATAAATCACATAGCTTTTGAATTGGACCATAGAAAAAGACGTATTCCATAAGATTGAAGAGACTTATATAACTCTAAATAATAAATCGAGGTCGCACGCCATTTTGTTTCTTTATACTTTTTTTTTTATAGATTTTGAAGATTAAGATGCGATCATTGCATTTTGGAGTGTTTCGCGTTAAAATGTTTCGAGGGAAATAGCCAGCAAATATGCTTTATAACACATGCATAAGCACATGCATATAACAAGAATAAAATTATGTTCATCGGAAATGAAAAATGTGTGCTACTTGTTTGGAAACATGGCCAGTTTACGAAAATGTATGTATAATTTTCAGTCACTTTGGTAATCTCTGTGACAGGTGAGATAAACTTCAACTGGTCGTAAAAAGGACATTTTGGAGTATAGTGTAGCCTTTTGGTATTTGTATTGGATGATATACAGCCTTATTGCAAAAAAAAGCGTTACAGGATTCTGTAGATCAGTCAATAGCAGACGTTACTGATAAATTGCGTTTATAGTTACAAGGATACATAAGTAAAAAACTGCAAATAATAGATGGCTTGATTGGCTTTTGTGTAGTCTCATGATTCTTCGACACAATTGTCAAAGAAATATCAGTTTTGGATGAAATAAAGACTCTTTTCTCTCATTTCATCTCGTATTCTCTGTTCTCGCGAGGTAATTGGTGTACTATTTGTACTAGTAATACTGTTCTCAGCTGTGTATTTAAACAGCTATTTATACGTTCAGTAGAAAAACCGGAACATATATCAAAGAAGATGGGATTATCAATATTACAGTTATCAACAGAATATAAAAACAACTACTTCTACTCTCCCAAAATCCGCTTGTCGGCTTCTGACAGACAGCTTACCAAACGCTGCTCAAGTTATTACATCAAAGAAACTCTTCAATCATGACAGAAATGATTAATTCTGGTCACAGTCAAAGCAAATAAGAGGGCGTTGTTGATTAATAGTGCGCATCAGTGGTAATTAGCCTATTTGAAATGCATTTGGGACCGGTCGATATTGCGAACGATTATAAAAATCGTCACACTCTACAACACCACAAGTGGTGCTTCATTTCCAAATGGGAAAAGGAAAAAACTCTAAGACGTCATGACCAGAATTTGAAAGGATAACGACTTTATGTCTAGCATGAAAAGCGGAACATCTGAAGCCACCAATAATCAGCTATTTGTAGATTAAATTACACCTTGAATCCCATGTAGTGTTATTTGACAGAGGTATCATTTTCACTATCGCTTACAGCATCATTTGGTGCGCAAAGGTTGGTCGCATATTTTATAGGGATGGGTATCGCCTACAATTATTGTATTGACATATATTGCAATATGTGGTAGCGTCTTGCGAAACGTATCACGATATTTTGATTGTTTCAAATTTGTAGGGAAAAAGTTTTTTTCTGTATTTTATACATATATATATATTTATATATATATATATATATATATAATTGATAATTTTTTTTAAATATAGTAATTCTTAAATACACAATTTATGCAGATCAGTTTAATTCAAACACGACATATGACAAAACTATTTACTGATGTAGCTGACATAACTCAAAGAAACTTTTAAAATCAAAGATGTCTGTGGCAATAAGAGGCTTTTGGACTGTGGTTTAGCGATGTTGTGCACATTGACAGCCGTGTATACCACATCACGAGGCTGCCGTTCTTACACAAAAATATACTGTTGACACTTGAAATTCCTGCAGTTATCATGAGATGTGAGGAGAGAAAAGTAATGGATAATTTATTATTATGATAGTGTTCAGAAATCCTTCATTTTGCTGTATGGAAACATTTTTCGTATACCAATAAGTCATCAAACAGACATGCAGACCTTCGATTTAGGGTATATCAGGCTTACTTGAAAGTTTCCTTCTAAAATTTAAAACCACGGTAGCTGCTTTCACCTTACGCCTGTAATTAATCCCTACCCATTTAGAAATCTGAATTGAAAGAGTATTAAAACATATCAATATTTGAAAAAATGTATCGCGATACGCAGTATGCGAATTACTGTAACGCGATATACCGATATACTGGTAATATCGCGCAGCCCTAATATTTTACCACCCGGGTTTATACAGAGTGAGTTGTAAATAAAACTCATTTGAATTGCAAACAGGAATTTAATTTATTTTTTTTAAACTATCAGCAAAATAACAACTCAAATAAAAGTCTTGTTTGCAATTCAAATTAGTTTCAACTACATCTTACTCTATGTACCATTGTAGTAAATTAAGTGTGCATCCTTTTAATTTTTTAATCATCATTAAAGCGAAAATTTAAATTAAAAAATTCTCAAATTTAAAAAATCAAACTTTTGTATTTATGGTGATTAAAAATGTAATTCAAAATCACCTTTTGATATACATGATATCCTTTTATGTCAAAGATATAAAAAAAAATATACAAATTATCAACTAGAATAAACTATAAATGTTGTTAATTGCATTGTTAATTGTTAACCATCGATATCAGTTAAATTAATCACGCCCGGGTCCCTCGAGTCACATGTTTGTTTTTTTTAATTACAACATTAATTAAACACAAGCAGAGTTATCCAGACCTTTGAGTTAAATTTTTCCGATATCTTGGGTTCCTTTATTTGCTTCTTGTTCAATCACTTGATTGCTCCAGGCGCATTCTGATGATCTATTTACTCGCCTCATTCACTTTTTTTGATAATTAGACTTGATAGGAATTCCTGTAAACATATTTTATGCTGTGTCAACATTATTGTGTTCGATGAATCAAATGTTGTGAGATGCGATAAAGTGATTATTCCCGGAGCTTATAGCGATTTAAATGGTTTTCAGCCATGATGCAAGAAGTTAGTTTGGAAAATTAAACGCAGCCTTGAATGATTTTTATTTCATTCATTCTTAATTACCAAATTAAAAGTTTGACACCTTTCAAATGTTCAAGAGACACAGAATGACACACTACAAAGTGTGATGAATTGACGCCAATTTAAACAAACGGCGAACACCACCTTCGATTTCCGTTTTCTTTTTTTTTTTTTTTTTGGGGGGGGGGGGGGGGCTTACAACCCCACTCACTACGCATCGGCCTTTTGAAATCAGTTCGCCAAAGTCGAAACAAAAGGGCTCACTCACACCTCCTGGGGGGTCTTCCGGGGCTGCTCTAAAACACGGAACGGAAAGGAACATGAATCGCGTGACAAGGGCGCGTGACTGTGCGGAACGGAACAAAAATATAAAAAGTGTCATAATTTTAATTAGGTGAATGTTTCATGACATAATTTTTAGTACTAAACGTATTTCAACATATGCGGTTTGGTAAATATTTATTTTAGCCCCTATTCCGCGTTCCGTGTTTTAGGGCAGCCCCGGAAGACCCCCCAGGAGGTGTGAGTGAGGCGTTTTGTTTTGACTCTGCCGAACTGATTTTCAAAAGGCCGAAGCGTAGTGAATGTTACAACCCGTGTGTAACAATTGTGCAGGTTCATGTAAGGGCAACTTCTCGTTTGGAATCTATCGCGCATGCGCAACATTGAACCTATGGTCACGCAGCCATGTTAATTATGGTAAACAGACACACGTGGACCGTGTTTACTGACACGCTGCACCATAACAAGGTGTAAAGCAGGTGAAATGGGGGTACTTGGGCAGTGTGCTGGGATAGTTTTCCTGGGAAACTTTTCAATAAAGCAAAACTGAACTGAAAGTATGAAAGAATAAGCTTAATATTGCTCCTGATTATGTCACATATCCATTTATTATGCTCTGCTTGAATGTATGAAACCACAAACAGCCAAACAAATATCATTTTCAGTGAAACCCTGAACCCTCTGTTTCCTGTATTAAAACCATAGAAGACCTTAATTTTAGATAGCTTCATAATAATATCCCTTTTTGTTCTTTACGTTGTTATACTTTCTAGGATGAGATTGTAATCTAAAAGGGACCTTATAAAATACCAGGACCGTTAAATATACACGAAATGTAGTGTTTTATCCTTAAATATTGTGGTATCTGCCAATATTTTGCTCTTAAACTGTTTGCTTGCTCCTGTACACAAGTGAAAAAAAACTTGTGCCGGGCGCGATCAGTGGTACAAAATATAAAGATTTTCCAAGCTTCCAGTCGGTGTCCTGTGTTTCCTTTTGCAAGTCACTTTTACAGGTCTGGGTTTTCTCCATCGTGGGTAAGATCGGACCTCTGGTAATGCAGTTTTGTTATGGTAAACATACTAACATGGACTAAGTGTACCTCCATTCAGAATCATAATATACTAAGTCCGCGTGTGTGTGTGTGTGGCCGGAGGGGGGGGGGGGGAGATTTGCTAGGAGACTTTTGTATATAGCCAAAATGAACTTATGGCGTGAGATAATGAACATATTATTGGATATGTTTATGTATCTTCATTGCAAAGTCAATTGATTTTTGAACGGCAGATCTTCCGGTAAAATTCCTATCCTATAGTGTCAATATAGAAAATGTCTGCATAGAACCAAACTACATGTTTTTGCTTTTGTAAAAGAGCAAATATGGAAGCTAGTTTAATTTAAAAAGTTTTGGTTGAATGAATGTCACAAACTTGTTAAAATATGTAATTAACCTTATATAACTTCATGAAGAGATATAAGGAAATGCTGTTCGTTTAGGTAACTTGATTTGTTTTATTTCAGGAGCATCTGCCGAGGTTGGTGTTGATGTTCTCTATTGGTTACGCCTTGTCACTCCTGGCTCTAACACTGGCAGTAATTATCCTTCTAGCGTTCAAGTAAGTTACATATATGCATATATCAGCATATTTGTGTGCGAGTTCGTGACAGAGAGAGAGAGAGAGAGAGAGAGAGAGAGAGAGAGAGAGAGAGAGAGAGAGCGGGAGAGAGAAAGTTCATTAAAGAAAGAGCGTTAGAAAAACGGTCCCATTATATTTAAAGTGTGGCTTTCACTTTCAGAAGCTAAAAGCATAATTTGATTATTAATGAAAATGCAACTGAAAAAAAAAATACAGTTATTGAGATAATAAGTAGAGAGGTATTTTGAAGATAAATGGAGCTTGATTCGAGCACTCGGCTTATACTAACTGACTTTTACCTGCATGGCTGCTAATTTCCATGACGATATTTCTCTACAAATTATTATAAAAATCGAGGGAAATATGCAAATATTGAATTTGATTTTTTACTTTCTAGTATGAACCATACATTAAGCATATACACAAATGCATACCTACTCTACAAGTAGGGCACTAATTACATAAGCTGTTGGGATACTAATTACATAAGAAACTAGAAGCACAGCTTATTTATTAATTCCTTATAAATACTTTCACTGGTTGACTGGTTACACTGATTAAATCGTTAACTTCAGACTAAACTTTTACATGTAGATCAACCGTGCGCACAAGTTCTAATTTCGGAACCCTGAACTGGTTTAAATTTGCCGGACTCGGGTAGGCCTACATATGTCCACTCTATGAAGAACGTCTAATACGATTATGTTCATTTTTCAGGAAACTCCACTGCCCAAGGAATACTGTCCACATTAACCTGTTCGCGGCGTTCATTCTGCGTGCCCTCATGTCGCTACTAAAAGAAAGTCTGATGGTGGATGGCCTGGGGTTTGAGATGGATATCATACGAGACGCCGACAACCTTGTGGCCTTTAACCCAGAGGGATCGGTTCGTAAACTTTCTTTTTTTTTATATTATATGGCACAATTTTTAAACAAATTATTTTAAGGATAATTTGGTGAGACAAGTGTTTTTTCCCCACGTTATATCTGATTGGTAAGATCAGTTATTTTTATTAACGTTATATCTGAGGGATCGGTTCGTACAATTCTTTCCATTGCTGATTTCTTTGTGGGGGGATCGATGCGTAAAGTCATTTCACACTCCGGCGAATGTTACTTTTGAGAGATCACTTCAATTTCATACCTCACACAGGCTTCGGGTCATGAGCTCATTTCAAACTCGGCTGATGTTTAGCACTATGGGATTTTAAAATGGCCATTTTAGGAAATTTTCTATGTGTTTTCGTGCGTGTAAATTAGAGAGACATCGGCAGTGTAGCTTAAAAAGTAGCTTTGATACTGGAAAGAGCAAGGCTCAACCCTTATGTTGATAACACTGCTGAATTGATTCATGCATCAAATCGATAAGCCATAACCTGTACCGATAGCGGTAAACGCAAACGACCTTATGTTGTCATATTCCCTTCGAAGCCTTTAAACAATTACAATGGTTGCCAATTCGACAAAGAATCGGTTTAAGACGCTGCTTCAAACTTAAAAACAACATTATTATATGGCTCCAGAGTATTTAAGCGAATTATTGAACTTTAAAAAGACATCATAAAGAAGGAGAACATCAGTTGATAAATTACTATTCGAAGTACCATTTACCAGTAAAAAAAATCCAAACCATTGAATGTATCTATGTATTAGCCCCCCGATTGTGGAACAACCTGCCATATGTTCTCCAGTCTTCAAGCTGTCTCGATACCTTTAAACGGATCTTAAAAACATATATGTTTAAAGGAGTTTTGAAATTAAGTAACTGAATCTTAGCTTTATATTTATTCATTGTAAATCGTATTTCCTGAAGGGTATGTAAAGTGCTATGGAAAGTTTTATCTACTGTGATGAGTTTTGATTAACAAGTTTTTATTACTATATAAATAAAACATAAATATATGTAATGTAATGTAATATTCCCTTTGATGTGATAACTAAAATCAGGAGCGGAAACAGGAATGTAGAATGGGGGGGGGGGGGGGGGGGGGGGGGGCTCACATAGCAAGGCTTCGAAGCGGATGAGCCAAGGCTCCAAGCGCCGGGGGGGTACTCCTCTCCCAGGTGTAGAATTTTCTTGAAAATTCAGGTTATAATCGTGCAATCTGGGGTGGCATAAATGCATTCTAAAGCAAGACATACATTGTTACTATTCTGTACACTTGGTCTTTTATTATCATTATGTACTCACGATGTACTGTGAGTTTGTTTTTTTTCCCAGATTTTTTTTTTTGGTTAGGTCGAAAAGAGGGCGCCGCCTTTTAATCCACCCCTAATAATCTTCATAACCTTTCTCCCGTAAAACATGTCTTAATTCAGACTATACTTTTATTCATCTGAAGGTAAATTTTCCCAGGATTTTTCATGATTTCTATAACGTTTGATTTAATGTTTACAGTGTATTCTCAATAATGAAGAATCAAACTTAACCAATGATAAAGTTTTCATGTTTATGGAACTTTTGATACATGTTTTTAATGTCTTCCCAAAATGAAAGACTATTATTTAATCATTAACATGTTATTGAAGCATATTAGATGATCAGTTGTATCTTTTAGAAGTCGCTGGATTTTCAAAATCTGCGTGATATGAAAAACCTATAGTGAAGGCCTTGGCCGCAAGGGTCTTGGTTCTGCCTGGGCCTCTAAACAACCGTTACTTTTGATCTCGACTTGGAAGCTACAAGTGCAAAAATATCCTTGTCCTATAAATGCTTATGTTTATAGTCCGTTACACCGCCTCAGTCTCCCAGTTTTTCACGTTAATGTTTTTGCAAGTCAAAGAACGCCAAAATGTGTTACCCCTTTGACAGAAAGGGGAAAATGTGTAATTAGCTATTTTGGAAATTAAAGCCTGCATTATATCACTTTCTTGTAAACAATGTAAAACAATTTTATTATGAGCTGGTCTATTCTGTAGCGACAACTTACCACCCATCTATGAAATGTACATGCCAGGGAACAGTGATGACGTCACAATAGACGTAACGCACAAAAGAGACGCCCATATTTACGGGACCAATAATCAAGATATGCCACCCTCTGTTTACTGTGAGACTTGAATTCTCCTCGTCCAAGCTCTTTACTGTTACGTCATATTACGTCATACCTATATCCAAGGAGGATAAACAATGATCACTTGTTAGGGACGCCATGAACCACAGATATATATAAGACACGTCAACTAGGCAGTCAGTGAATAATATTTTATATCATAAACAACTGGGGGACCAAAAATTACGCATTTTTCTCTCTCTGTAATCGATGCAATTTTTGTTTGGTAGGTTTGTCTTATTTGGAGATAATCGCAAAAAAAAGTTGGACAGGGGTGGTTTTGTGCTACAATTGTTATTGTGATAAAAAGCACACTCTTACATACAGATAGTTATGTATCGATCATGAGCTAAGGCACAAAGGATCTGAAACACGGACTTAATTAAGATAATCTTGGCAACCAGTACAGGTTTTAACGCATCCTTGCGGACAATTAGAATCAAATGTCAAAACAGCTTATACAATGAAAGAGCCGTTTCTTTGATTATTAAGCCTATCATACAGCCAGCCTCTGAACACTTGGAAACAGATATACCGTAATGGAAATTTCAGAGAAAATACTGACGAGTGCTGAAAAGTCTCGAATATCATGGCAGCCACTTTGGAGCAACGGATGAGTCTGTGCAAGAACTACAGTAAGCCAATACAGACCAACGCAGCAAGACTTCCTATAGTAAAGTATCACACAGCGAACATATCACACCAGTATTATAAGATCTTCACTGGCGTCCTGCAAGGCGGAGAATTACATGAAACCAATCATACATAAACCCTTGCACTCAGCCAATTAATGCACCAAAATGTTACAAAGTTCTTTCTGAAATTATCTTTTTGTTGGGGGTAACCGTGTCAATATTTTAATGCTAGCTTAACTAAATATGTACATCTGCGGATTCTATTCCGGTTTCGGACTTCGTGACAGAGCAGTACTTTGAGCACGCGTCCGCTTATTTTTTTGTTACAGTTATCTGTTTTATTATGCGCTGGATATTAAATAACTTGGCATGTGCTAGGCATTCTGATTCGTGTTAAGCGCAGACCCTGTGTTCTGCTGTGGGAGCCGCACTTGTTGAATTCCCGCGGAGAGTAAACACAGTACCCGGTGTAGTCTAGATGGTTCGGGTCTATTCAGGCCCTGCGGGCGCACGTGTATTATTGTATGGAGACACAGCGTTCATTGTGTTTTAGATGGTTCGGGTCTGTTCAGGCGCTGTGGGCGCACGTATATTGTATTGTGTTTGGAATGTTCGTGAAAATGGGGGTTTCTGGGCTTCGGGTGAAAAAGCTATAAATAGGGGCTGTGTTTAGAGTCGGGAGAAAGAAAAATACTAGCTGACACGGAAGAGTGTGAGAGTTTCCGATAATAGCAGAACTTATAGACATTCAGGGGACTTAACAGACTGTATACGGATTGTCTTCAGTTTGCCTTTGGGATTATTCCCAGAACTTCACTTTTGAATTACAAAATATTGTTTTCACGATTAAATCGGACTATTCTCTGAGAAGATTTACACGAACTGTTTATCTGGAATATGTGTGTTAAAGGACTCTTGTTGAACCGTGACAGTGGTGGTATCCAGAAATCAAAGCCTAGGATCCGGACACTCTGGTACTGTACATTTTATTATTGTTATACTGTGTAATTGTATAGATTTAGTGTATTGTAATGTAAGGATTGTTCTAAGAATAAATTAAAATTATTTGTTAACAAAAAAGCACTGACTTCTTTATTCATTCCCCGAGACATTTCACGCTGCCTATAGTGTTGCGGAATCTAATTTTTTTATCTCCGTAACAAAATTTATGCTCGTCACGATTACGTGATCTGTTATTATTAGGTTCCGTAACATTATATCCTGGCGTTAACCGGGCCCGGAGACACCTGCAACTGGCGGGCCATTTGTGTATAATCATCTCCAATGCTGGGTCATACCACCGGGGAACCCCCTGTCACACACGTCTGTGAGTTAAACACGGCCGTTGGGCACGTCAATCACATTAAACATAAAGAGCGCTCACTCTGGGTGGGGGCCGATCGTGAAAAATCTCACCGCCTCGGCTCAGATTTGAAATCACGATCTCCAGGCTTTGAGTCCTTTGTTCTTCAGAAGCTGGTCATATAACAAAGATCATTGCTCTATACATCAAACCCGCCGAGTCTTGCGACCAATGAAGCTTTATATCTCGAAGACTTGGTCATTCAGAACATGTGTTATGGTAGGAGCTGGCATGCCTTCAGCAATCATTTAATCAAGCAACATTCTCATAAAAAAACATAAACCCCTTTTTTTGTACGTTTAAATTGAACCTGTTTTTATTGGCAAAATATACATTTTCTAACGATTGTAGAATATGTTCTTTTGAAATGCCGTAAACAAACTGAAAAATATTTTTAATAACATCTGTTATTAACTTTTAAACTGTGCCGCCTAAAGATTTTCTTTCTTTGTAAGCCATCTCACGATATATTTATAGTACATTTCCAAACATTAGCAATAAATTTTTGTGTGTTAAATTGTTTAAATATTTATATTATATATATATTTAAAAAAAGGATCTTGATTAATATTATTTTACAAGCGGTTCTGGTGTTTACGGCTCAAGCATTCGGAAAACAATGTATACTAAAGAGTGGACAACAAAATTCAACCAAATGCCAATATGTTTGGTTTACGAAAGACTGATATACCAGTGGAAACAAAGATTGTTCATACAGCACGGTCTGAATGGGAAAACTCGATATTAAACCTGAAATTGACATGGTGATTGGAATGCGTATCCGTAGTGCGCAAAATGCGGATACGGACTACGCATACGGATGAATG
Source organism: Sipunculus nudus (assembly GCA_026874595.1). NCBI lineage: Eukaryota > Metazoa > Annelida > Sipuncula > Golfingiida > Sipunculidae > Sipunculus > Sipunculus nudus. Next base: position 36,002,440 of record CM049318.1, read on the forward strand.
GAAACGGCCCGGTTAAAAAGTCTGCAAAGCGATTTTTGCGTATTACGCATGCGGACTACGCATACCGACTAAAGATATGGACCACGCACGTATGGAAAAGCACCTTAATATGTACAAATGTTGATATTAAATAAGTTTATATGAATAATAATAATTAAAATATAATAAATAATAATAATATGTTCAAATGTTAAACCTGAGCAGGGAGAATGAAAGATGAGTATGAACTAAATATGTGATTACCGACTACTACAAGCATTTCTACTAGCAACTAGAGGTTTAAAAAAAAATGTTCACACAAAAAGCCAAAACGAAATTAAAGGTATGGTTCTCAGACACCGCCCGCGTTCATTTTTATCCCCCGCATAAGAAATCGTATTTTGATTTTCATCTTTCAAGAAGATAAAAAATACAATTTTGATAAGTTTTTCTTTGTTATGTGGTGCTTTTACCTGGATAGAAAAAATATGTTATTATTACGCTTTTCCCTGATTTTATGACATTTTTATCGAAACGTACAAAAAAAGGTAATAAAAAAAACCGCCCGCCCATAAAGATTTCTGAAAAAAAAGTGCCCGAGAATCATACTTTTTTTTGGCCTTCTGCATACTAGATTAGGATAGATATGGGATAATGTGCAAGTGGGTTTAGCAGAATAAATGTAAAAGATAAAATACCCCCGTATGCTCATATAAAGGTTTTATAGCGAGGGACAGCAGAACTTTTTGAATGTGCGTAAAGAGTGAGGAAAATGTACGGTTGATAAATACGGTATATGACATGTACCAGGTCGTGTCAAGGGTAAAGAAAATAAAGAGTTTATATGGGACATTGTAATACAGAGTTAATACCATTATCTACGATATTAGTAGCTAATGGAAACATCATATGGAGGCAACCTTCAGTCTAGCCAAGTTTAACGTGATGGGCGTCGGGACTCATTTTTACAAAGAATACAGTCTCCATCCGCTGCTCAACTGACGTAAACCCTTACAAGTATATAATATTAGTGGTCCCCTAGTTTCCAGGGCCTCATGTGACGTGCGAAGTCCATTGGTAACAAGCGACTGTCACCAACGGTGCCTGGATCGAGTCTAGTTCCAAACTGGTGGCGGCGTTTCTCGCCCCCATCGTCATATAAAATGTCACTGGTCCTTTAAAGCGTTCCATAATTAATGACAGCCATGCTTTTGCAGACGATCTTTCTTTTCCGGTTCCCCCACTCCCCCGGAATATTTATTTTCATTGCTGCAAGTTTTACATTATTCATGGTAACACTTTCCTTCCAGTAACTGCATTACGATATGACGGATGTTACCCGTCTTTAGTTAATTGTTTGTATGGTAACCCTACAGGCGTGCTGGGAAGCCTTTGCTGTTTATTCAATTCCGTCAAGCCATCTAAGGTATTAGATGGCAATGCCCGCCTTATAGAGATGTCAACTCATTTTGAATGCGCGGCCAACGTTTCTTTTATGTCTTTCTTGATTCTAGCCGTGAATACACGACCCCGTAGGCTGATGAGCTTGTACTTGAGTCGTGATATAAGTTATTAAAGTGGAAACGCACTCTAACAGCTATCCATCTTATTACATAAATACCATAATACTCACAATGTAGATCCATCTCTATGGTAACATGTCAAGTGCTATGAGGCTTATCAGTTGTTGTATCGTCCAGTAACCCTTGCAGAACACACAGAGTTCATGTGGTCAGAAATTCAACAAACCTGCACAGGGATGCTGACTCGAATTGGAATTTTTCTCATATTTGTTATTTGTTGTTGTAAATACACAAATATAATTATCTAACGAATGTTCTGGTTTAAATTAGAGACAAAGCAAATGGGATATGTATTGTTCAAGTTCTTCCTAGGTACTCTTTTAAAACGACAGGTTTTAATTTTTCAAAACTTGAGCATGTCAGCACTTAACACAAGTAATGTTGAACTTAATTTTGAACTTTTCAACAAAAGAACGTAAGTAATACCTTTAACAAACTAATCATCTTTTTGGCTTTTAATCAAATAAAGCAAAGTAGAAACCCCTATTTGCAAACCCCGTGAGGAGATGCTTTGATGGATTCCGAGCAATTCTTTTAGTTGAGAAGTAATTCAGTAAATAACCAAGATATGTCGGTCTCAGAGGGGGCGTAAGTAAAGGCGGCTCTGTGAAGGGGCTCACGTTAATGGGGTCTTTTTGGCTGAAAATAAGATAATTGCGTGTCCCATATATCCGTAATGTATTAACAAGAACGGTTAACTGGATTATGTGTATATGTGACCCAATAAAAAGGAATATACTGACATTGGTATCAATAAAACATTCGGGAATGTTTAAATTCTCTCAAGGTAAAGAGAGACACGTAAAAATGCAGCTTTTAGAAGATCGTATAAACTAGTTTCTCGAAAAGTTGGACACTTAGCGTTGTTGTTTCAGGATTGCCGATTATTAATGTGCTAGGTTCACGTAAGTACTGACAAGTTAAGGTGACAGCCATGACTTAAATAATATAAAATCAGTACTTTAGTCGTTTTAAAAGGCTGGACCCTATAATGTACTATTTATATAATTAATAGACAAGCAAAATGCTCTTTTTGGTGATACTAAAGACATTTTCACTGATTTGCTGCTGATATTTAATATTACAGAAAATAATAATTAAAAAGGGAATGATATATCATGGTAACATTTTTCAGTGTTCCATTTAATGATGTTTGTTTTGTTTTTCTATCTCTTTGATTTTTTTATATATTCGATCTAAAGTTCAGATAAAGCATTTTTAAATTCGAATTGTTATATGTACAGAGTAAGAACTCCTTTTTTTTCGTTTAAAATGAATTTTACTTTCTTTTCGTTCGAAATTTATGGATAAAAAGCATCCTTAATCAGCAGACAAAAAACAGTTTGGAGAAACCGTGATATAATTTAAAGTTGGTCTGTCGGTGTGCTTACAATTAAACACTAACGGTTTTTTTAATTAATATCGGATATCATGAAAACTTTGTAAAACCATATATAGTCTAAAAATTCAAATTACTAAATAAGGTATAATGTGAACTTAAAATAACATTTGAAATGAATCAAAGTGTTTTAAAATAATGATAATAAAAAATAAATGACGATGTGAACTTTTATTTCATTGTTTTCGAGAAATGTTTAAAAAAAAACATGTTTTACTCTCTATATCTAATATTAATAGCAGGGCGGCGATGTGAACGGATTTTTTTCAGTTCAAATTAATACAAAATAAATTTGTCATCTTTACATAAGGAAGAAGAATCTTGTCCGTATTCTTTCAGTCTGGCTACTAATTTAAGCAAGTAAATTTTTACTTATTTTAAATTTACATGACCATTTATTACTTTATTTAAAATAATTTAGGTTTTAATAAGGATAATTTATTTGTTTGTGCCACAAAACCTGCAAATAAGGATCAATAAAGAGACTACGTACGCCAAAGAAACGATTTAATCAAAAGGATAATAACACAGTTAGGCTTATCTTTGCGAAGCATCTTAATTTGAATTTAGAATACATTACCCATGAGGGATGGTGGTAATTGTAGGAATTTTAATATAAATCAATAACACCACAATAATTATAAGACAAAACATAAAATTTCTTTCTTAGTGCCTTGTGGTAGTTGACTCAGGGGAATAATCATTACCTTGAATGACTTTTCTTTTAATTTCTAAAAAAATATTTCAAATGCAAATCACTGCAACTGAGCTGTAATTTTCTTTCCACTGATAGGGTCATGTGTGTATTTATATTATTTATTGATCTCAGATACAATCAAAATTAATGTATTCTTGATGTGATGTAGGAGGGAACTTCAAAACCGAAGTCTATTATGATAAAGATGTGTTACCCAGAAACCATTTGGAATAAAGCATGTACTAGGTCTAATCTTTGCAATCTTGTCACGTAATCATGGATAATTGTAATTACTTCTCTTGTAAAATGAAATATTGGTTTTCCGCTAATTCTCTCCCTATCCTTATTACTTATTCTGGACACATGTAAAGTTTAACATGAAATGCAAAAGTGTAAAATAAGGGGAAATCCGTTTTATTTTGTCGTTTACAGGCTGTTATCAAGTCACTTTCGTGTATGAAAGAAGCGTTTTAAATATTAGTTAATATAATAAACTAATAAAAAGGAAACAAAAGTTAAAATAATAAAGCTAATGGGCCCCGTACTACGGACAAAATCGGTGTTAAATTATCAAAATGTAATATGTATTAATAAAAAAAAGACAAATTATTTTCATTTCTATATAATATATATATATATATATATATATATATATATATATATATATATATATATATATATATATATGCGTGTGTGAAGTTGTTCGGGAAAATTCGACTCATGTAAATAACGGTCCGGAACGTTAATTTTATAATTTCGCTCATATATTTGGTGGAAAATTATCAGAATTAATTGTCCATTATAATATATTATCCCTTTTTACGTCAGGAGTGGATTTATGCTATCTTTGAAAGAGGAGAAGGGTAAAGGGCCTTAATCACTGCTGCGAAGTCATAGTGACCAGCTTTTTAACTGAAATATATAGGATGACTGAGCTGTTGATAATTAGGGATAGAAAGAAAAATGAGTAAATACAGCTAGCTTCAACTACAGTGTTAGATGAACAAAAAGTTGTAAACATTAATATAGACAACGTGGAGACACAGTATGGTGAACATTTTTAATTGTTTCAACTCGCATAAATGATACTCAAAACTTTTGGCCCCCGAACTCATCGCTGAGAGTTCAATAATCCGGATAACGTTAAGAGAGCAGAGAGTCAGGGGAGACTGTATTGGAGTGACATGCTTCAATAATCACGGAGTATGGCAATCATCCTGCAAAATTAACAGGCTGTAGATTCGCAGACAACTGGATTTCAAGACAGGTTGTCTGAGACAGCTTTCGAAAAAGTGGCTCGGGGCCCGGGGGTACTCCGTGCAGACACAAGGCAGGGGGCCAATAGTTCTCCAAACTGGCTTAGACGGTTGTAAATCATCCTAAATTGAATCGATTGGCCAGACAAGACCAGACACAGAAGGCAGCATTTCTGACAGGGTTGGGACTATAGGTATCAGAAAAAATGGCGATTCAATCCTTCTTCGTGTCTCATGGGTAAACTTCTGCAAATTCCAAATAACAAATACGCCCTACGTGTTTCATATATCTCATCAGACATATGTTTCTGTTTTATTGACTGTAAAACGGAACACTTTCCAAACGCCACGGGTTGTAGCCACCAGTGCTCCCAATACAAACACTATATGTTGACCATAAGCAAGGGAGCGGACGAGAAACACGATAGATATAATAGTGGTCCCAATGGTAATAGCGCAGCCCTTCCTGAAATGTATAAACCCCTCCCGGGAAGTATAGACACATTTATTTATATCTATATGTTCAGTTCTTAATATCATGCTTTGCTTGACAGGGTTTAATATTTGACACTTATATCAAACATTTATTAACCATCTTTTCGATTAAGTCCAAATTAACAAATTTGGTATCTCGAATAAAAAAGTCATTTAGTTAAAATATAAGTTACTTTAAATAGTCTTTTTGCCTAAACTGTTTTTAATATTATAACCTGTGTGTTAAGGAAGAAATAATTCAATATGAAATAGCGGGAATATTAATTTTTTTATATTCGCTGATAAAACGAAGGAACCATTTGTTTTTACCACATTTATATATATATATATATATATATATATATATATATATATATATATGTATATTATTTGTCCTATGTTTCTTAGTGAAATATATATACAAATCCTTTTCCAACCTCAAATACGAATAATTTCGTCCTTAGGAACAATAAATATAATGCGTCTAATAATGTTATACTGATACCATACTAACATACTCACATCAAATATAAATCATATTCTTATCAAAATTCACACAGAAAAACCGGCAATATGTAATAAAACTTTAATTATTTTACATTTGTACAACTAGTTACAATAATTAGTACGAGGAACTCTCAATGGCTCGGATAGTGCCGTTTCCTAATATGTAAGCGTGGAGGAATCCGGTCGACAAGGAGAAAACAACCCTCACTGAACATCACTACATCCTCACATCCTCACTACATCCTACTCTTATAGCCATGCTGCGGATCGAATCCGGATAGCCAGCGGAGAGGCCCGAGCGTTTTACCGCTCCCCTGTCCCCCAGTGTGTTAATTAAGCTCGCGTGTTGATGGAACATCGCGAGTAATTTACACCCAAAAAAAGCTTTTTGAAATTCCCTCCTGCCTTCAAACTCTCATGGTGATCAACTTAGTTTCAGTGAACGTGAGAACTCAGTATTTTTTAAATGCCGCCTAAAATAACGTATAAAGTGGGTTGTAAATAAGGTTGTCGAAACAAGTTATGGGGCGTTTCTGATAGCCTTTCAAATTAACTTACCTTTTTCCAGTTAACAACGGTTATCGTACTGAGACTGGTCCTGGTTCATTAATCTCGTTACTAAGATTGTTCAGGACTTTATACACATCTACGGGTGTTTTTCTTTCTAGATGCTAAGGGTATATGATAATAAATACATAATAAAATAATAATTGCTATTTTTGCCTCCACCAGAAGTAATGCGTTCATCCCCGTTCGTGTGTGTTTGTGTGTTTGTTTACAACACAACTCACGCAACCAGGAATGGAATCTCTTTACATTTTCATGGAATTTCGTGAAGAATTTATTAGATTTAGGTGTTGAACTGGCACACGATCCGTATTCAGGACGTCATCAAGGAATATTCACATTTGAAAAGTCACTTATGCAACAAAGAAGACGGAAATATTGGCCGAATAAGTGAATGCAAACACCGTTTTGAGAGCATCCATCATTGGGAACACCCACAATGCGGAGAATTGCATTCCTTAGAATGCAGATTTTTAGTTATCTCTTTATTCTTTTCATTTTTCTTTTTTTTTTATATATATTTTGTGTCTAGCTTCATTAAGTGGGTAACGGTTTGTATCGTATGAGAGGAAAGTTAAGAACATTTAGATGAATATGAAATATTCTATTTCTAACTTTGATTAGGATAAAGGCTGGATTGTTTATTACTTTGCTGACAGATTCGGGTGAAATACAGTTTTACAACACAACCAGTAACAGATTATCTGTCGTAACTTTTAAACTTTTAAAGTGTTTGCCCTTTGTGTAACTGATGGCCATGTTGCAATGATTTATATGTAAAAGTTGTTGACTGTTTTACTATGAATAATTTTATTGTTCCACGGTTAACATTTATAGTTTACTATAACTATACCATACGTATTCAAAGTCAAAAACATACGTTTACATGAGTCAGAGAAGACTATACTTAAGTATTATAAAGTCAGACGTACATTTCATTTTCGAAAGTATAGATTATTCTTTGATAGATTAAACGAGGTTCTACATCTTCACATATGGTCCGTGTATATTACCCCATGTATGTTTATGAGTCTCCCTGCAAAGATCTTTCGCTAATAATTACGATCTATTCGGCAGTAAACTATGATCTAATGCATACATTAGTGCTAGGACATCCAATATGTCAGTAGGCCTAGAACTTTTATCAACGTTACATGTAAATATAATTGAATAAAAATCAAGAACATTTTCGCCGAACCTAAACTGAACTATCAGGTTAAACGAAAATGTATAGATATGGTCGGCATCGATGTTTAATGCAAATATCATGTCTTCGTTTTCGAAGGTCCGTCTATATATCTCTCAGTTATGCACCAGTCTTATGCCAACAGTGGGTTCTGTATAGTCAGGGGCTAAGCCAGAGGGGGGTCCGCAGGGGGCCATGGCCCCCTCCCCCAGGTTGCATCCCCCCCCCCCTCCCCAGGTTGCATCCAGTACTCGCCGTCCTTTCGGAATATCAGTTAATCTTATACTAATATATATATACACACATATATATATATATATATATATATATATATATATATATATATATGCATTAATTGGCCTTTGCTGTCAGAAGGGGATCCAGAGAGGGCGCCTTCGGCGCGTGGCCCCCTGTTGAGCTGCAATATTTCTCATTTTATCCATTTCCTAATTTTCGTGGTTAATTTTCGTTTTTCATATTTCTTTTTATTAATTAGCAATTCAATTTTATATAAGTAAACTGCAATTTATTAATCTACAAATTCATTAGTTGAGGATGAGGATGTTTATTAACAGCTGCAGAACAACTGCAGAGCACCAGGCCCTTGTTTGGGTTGACCGTGGACATTCTCATGGCTCGATCCTCTGTTGATACCTTACTCGCGATCTGTGCTCTTAATTAGGAGTCCTGTGTGCTGTCAAGACCACGGATCCCGGTAAAGTTTAGTTTAACAAAGTTTAACATAAGAAATCATCAGTTATTTCACTCACAGATTACATTTGAAAGAAAATATTTTGCAAGTTATTAACGTAAATGCGCCTTTGCGCCATTGACTTTAACATGTTGAAAACGATTGAAATTTTATATCCTAATTTTGAAGAAATATAAATATTAAATATTGAACCTTTCTACAGTTTGACTACTTACGCAAAGACATAAGGGAACAGTAATTCATGGGAACAGGAAATCCTCATTTTCTTTGTAAAAATTGCCTCAAAATGTCCTCTTTACATTGCATATTCAAAATATTTCCCAATATGGGGGGGGGGGGGGGGGGGTACCCCCTCCCATACCCTCCCCATGTACCAAAAAAAACTATAATAAACTATGGTTCATACTTGAAAAAAAGTAAATATATATATTTTCATACACTTAAATATATCACGTATAGTAATAATAATAATAATAAATATATAAACATATATACACATATATATAACAGTTTTCATAGTACCCATACATTCATATTAGTGCCCCCCCCCCCCCATATTTTCGAAATTCTGGATCCGCCACTGATCATGGCCCCCTCCCCTCCCTCAATCCTGGCTACGCCCCTGTATAGGGTTGTATAAAGCCTTAACTTTGATTAAGTCAGTGTAATTTTTATTCAATCCCCCCCCCCGGCCGGGTAGATGGTGAGGCCTATCTGTTGATAGGTTTATTTATCTTAATATTTGGATATTTGTTTTCAGTGGACCTACCAATATGGCTGATGATATAGCTTTCAGAACTCTTTCCTGTTTTTCATTTGAAAGAAAAAAATGTTTAATATATATGTAGAACAATAAATATCGTTTGTATGGCCTAATGTTTCATGCGAAACTTTAAAGATTACGTAAGTTTCCTTTAACTATTTTCTTACATTAGCACACTCCTCAAATTATACAGATGACGATTTTCGGTACAGTATATATTAGTGCAACCAGAGACCAGTAACAAATTATGTTCAAATTACACATTTAAATTTACTACTGATATTTTTTTAGCTCAGCTGACTGAAAGTCATCTGAACTATAGGGTTTACTCTTTGTTCGATGTCCTTCCGCCCGGCTGTCCGGCCGTCCGGCCGTTTACAGAACACAAATCGTAATCACTGGACCTGGATTCCTCCAACTTGACATCCAGAGAGGTCCATCAAAAAATCTCCCTGGACACCTGAAATTAGATCACTGCAACCCATATATTTCCGAGCTATAGGACTTGCTAGCCCTCCCCCCTCCCCCCCGAATTATTAAGAAAATTGATACAAAATATTCTGTACCTCAATAATTAATGCATAAGTTGCCATAAATCTTCTTGATCATGACTAGTTTAATCAGTTCCTGAAGTCTGTTAGCGCCTCCGGTATTTTTTTTTCTTTTTTTACTTTTCAGGCATTTGACCTAACTTTTAGAAATGTCAAATTACAGCAATTTCTCATATGTGGTTTCATCTAGTTCCAATTTCCCTATTTAAATGAAATTTTACAACAAACGTCATGGTCCTTTAACAAAATTCTGCACTCACTTGCCGGAATAACCGGTCGGGTTATTATTATTTATTTCTGTTTCAAGGCCGAGATAGACTGCATCTCAACTCGTGTAAAGTCGTGCAGACCACCAACACACTATTACATTGAAATAACAAACGAAGCGAACTTCAGGACCAAAACGTGTAAATTTGATGATAAAGGTACGGAACGAAAATTGGAAAAGAAATGTTGAAATTGTTCTCTTTATCCCTTTTTCTCTATATGTCCGTTTCTATCCAGTTCTGCTCGGAACAGTACGGTTTCTGCAGATTAATCCAATTTGAAAACATTGAATCCATACCGAGACGGACAACGTCTTACACTAATAACCTGATATCTATGGCATCAGGATAATTTCAGTCTTGGCATACTATTAGGGACGTCAATCACGGAGACACTTCAAACACTATATCATATTGAAGTAGTTTATCATGTCAATTTCATGTAATGTGTTATATGCTTTAAAAAACTAAAGTCCTTTTTTTTCTCCCCTCAGGTGTTTTAGTTTGATAGAAAGAACATATACACAGTTATTAATCAAACATTTTTCCTTTTAAAACTTCTTGCAGGAAATATTTAAATAAATCAGACGTTGACATTCATAACAGCTTGGATTTGCAAAATAGGTATAGAGTTGAAATCAATTTGTTAATGGATTTCAACAAAAAAGTCGAAATATTGATGTAGGGTTATATATATCAACTGCCTCCTAGAACTATGTGATGTCCACTAAACATAGTGAAGTAGGAAGGGAACGTACAAATGTAAGATAATTTCTCTGCACGCCCGTCGCAGCGGAGGTAGATAACAGATGTCTATTCTGCCATCAGTAATTAAGTGATCTAGTCTGACGAAAAGCAGACGATTACTTTTTAAAAAGAAGAGACGTTTCGAGAACCGACATTTATTTTAATCTCCTTTGTGGAGCCGAGGTTTTATAATAAATGAAAATATCCACTTTTAAGCATTTATAAACTAGTATTTTTTTATTTTTAACAGTGCTGCCACTCAAGATTTAATCGGAAAAGTACAAAATCTTACAAGAAACAGTAAACATTCAATACCAAATAACGCAAAAGTTGTACAATTTTACAGCATGTGACAAGCTTCAGGCATTAAAGTATAAATGTAGTATAAATGTATTCCAGTATTTCATTTATCCTATGATTTTGTAAAACACTGACAAGATCGCAGAAAATATTGTCGCTGATAAAATGCTACTACGTATTATGAAATATTGACAGAGCATGTCTACTGGACTCATTTGGTTGAGTTAAACGGTATATAATCCCCACGTGAAGATGATGGATTAAACAAGTATAAAAATGTATTAACCCCTGGAAAAAATAGGTTATTTTTAAAAACTTATAAAGGGGCAGCACTGCTACAAGTATATTTCTAACCTGGCCATGTTTCAGAACAGATAACTAGAACAGTTAATGTTTGTTCGCGTCCAGTCGATCTGCTTTAATTAAACAGAACACTAATACGCTTTAGTTTTTTTGTGTGTGTATGAGTGAGAAGCATGATTAAGCCCCCTTTAATAAGCAGACTTGTTTTTTGTATCTCTGATTCGTTGCTGCAAGATTGTTGTCGACAGCTCAATCAGTATTTTTATTCTTAAATTGAGGAATCTGCAAAATTTTTTTTGCTGAAGTGCAGAACTCAGTGGCTTAAAACATCTGAATAATAACGTTTGCCATGCCGCTGCACTGGTTAATTGTTTAAGAGAATGTTGTACTCTCTCCTGAGCCATTTTGCATAGCTAACGTTTTCTCAAATTTGACATTTATGTCTGTAATATGTGAAGACTGAAATGGGACTTCGGTGATTTATGTAATATAAGCATGGTTTTTGTTTGTTTCATATCTGAATGAGTCTGAATCGAAACTAAGGACAATTCCTTTGTGTCTGCCGTTCTTCAGTCGGAAATTGTCGAATCATGAAAACGGACTAAATGTACCCCCAGTATCCCCAAAGATAAAAATCTGACTAAAATCTGACTCACACACACTTTTATATATATATATATATATATATATATATATATATATATATATGTCTTGGACGCTCAGGCCAGAATTCACATTGCAATATGGCGCGTCCCGATGGTCTGTGTCAAATTTGAAGGGTTATTGTATCTTTTTTTATTTTACTTCTTTTTCGTATCATTACCTGATAAGATATTGCGTTATCATATTATTATTTGACCAGAGTGAAATCTAAGGGTCAACTGTCAGCACCATGTTTACAGAACTGTTTTGTAGGTAGTCAGCAATGTTCAGTGACTTCAAAATGAGACACCTTTGATCCTCTTGGATCCAATGTCCAGAATTTTCGCGCGTCCGGTTGGACGCTTGGACCAACATAACCGAGCGTCCGAGTGAGATTTTGCGTATCACAGACGTTTACCCCCGCGTTCCTGAAAGCCCTGATATATATCGAAGCTCCTAAAGCTCACTTACCACGTGCTGCCTCCGACTCACCTGAATCTTGAAGGTCTTGGGAGGACTTGGTAGCACGTCGCAGGACACGTAGGGGTAGTGAGTGAACGTGAGTGGTCGCACGGAGTCCACTTATGCTTTGAAATGTTCAAAACGGACGGGACAGAATGTGGCCTCTGACACAGAAATGTGCACCTCGTGGCACCCCCGAAGGTTTGGCTTGTCAAACCATGAAAACTGGGCCACGATAAATCCCTTTGTCATCCCAGATCCATTGCTGTAGGATACCGTAGGAAAAACGTGACTGCACGTGGTTACCCTGACGCTGACGTGGCACTGCCGTATGAGAATAGATACAGTAGCAATACCGTTGAGAGAACGTAGCGAGTACTCGGAAGAAAGGGGCATAACTACGTTGCACTACGGCAAGCCACATTTTACCGTAGGAGAACGTTGTTTTTACGGTCACAATGCCGTAGCACCGTAGATGAAAGTGAAATATTGTGGGCAGAACGTGCCGCAAACGTCACGAGAATATTTCATCAAGTACATTCACGTTCTGGCTTACCGTAGCTGAACCGTGAGATAGAGTTGGTAAGCCGTAGAAAGACGTGGAAAGTGAGATCTATGCTTAATTTGCAAGCGCGATATTTGCAAGCTTATGTCAAATGTCTGTCCGATTTTGAACAGTGCCATTGTCGAACCCCTAAAAATATTATTCCTTAAAATTGCAGATATGAAACTCTTTAGCCGCAAACCAGTATTGTTAATTAAGTCAGGTCGATATGATCCGAAACTATGACAAGCGGGTTTACTTTACTAGTGAAAGCCAATCAGAGCCGATCGAATAATATATAATTATAGAACTTGTTTAATCTTGAGTAATTATCTTGATTTGTAGTCCATGTATAACCTCTGAAATAGTAATATCTCACTTATACTTTTATCTATATTTATTAATATCAGTTTTCTATGTCAGTGTTAATGTCCTATATATGTGAATAACCAGAAGAGATAAACTTGATATTTATGTTTCATAATGCTGCTCCCTATCCTCTGGCTTTATTTTAGCGTTAAGTCAATTTCCACTGTGTATCTATTTATTTATCTTTTCGTAAGATGGACAGTAACCAGATTTACTATGTAACATTGCCCTCTATCAAACAAAAATACCATCAATATCAGATATCCCAGGGGCGCCTCCAGGCCGATAATAGGTTTTAACTTTACTCCCCTGCATTCAGTTTTGAGTGATATATAGATCATAATCAGTGGAGCATTAAGAATTATTCTAGTAGTCTCGCATCCTCTTCGACTGAGAACAAGTTCGTCAAGATTAATTACTTTCTGTATTAAACCAAATCATCTGTCCAAAAAATATGAGAACAAGACCGCTCTTATTGCAAAAAAGGTAGCATTCGGGTTTTAATTAATCGAATAAATGACTATGAAACACTAATGAACTCGAATGACCAGGAGGATAATGATATTATATATATATATATATATATATATATATATATATATATATATATATATATATATAGTTGAGGATATCTCTTCCTAAAACGTTAACCTTCCCTGGAACATTTTGTCTTTTTTTTTATGAGGATAATGATATTATATATATATATATATATATATATATATATATATATATATATATATATATATATATAGTTGAGGATATCTCTTCCTAAAATGTTAACCTTCCCTGGAACATTTTGTCTTTTTTTATGTAAGCTCTATATTTTAAGGACAAAGATAGGAACGATACATACAACCATCGCCCTGTATTTTTTGTCATAGGTGGTACGTGTCTAAATTATCAGTACAAAATATATACAAAACAATCCTTCTATTAATCAGCTTATAATTAAGATAGACAAATTAACGTGGTACTAGTTACTACTACGCAAAAGCTGCGCTTCCCTAATGGCTCTCTGATCAGCGGAAAAGACAGACGTTAATGCATATAGCCATGAATTAAGATAAAGACGTTTCAGTAAATTAAAGAAATATACATAAATCTAAATATACATAAATTTTAATTTGAGTATACCTATTACCACTAGAAAGCCATTGAGACTAAATTATAAATTATCCTGCGTCGAAGCTGTCACAAGTGCCAGAACCCTGATCCGCCTGTAATAAAAGATAATATTTCTGATTACTTCGGGAGGTAATTATGAAAAATACAGTGCGTGCATGCCCCCAATAAACCCACAGAAGTTAATAAATTAAGCAGAATATAAGATATTTCGGGAAACAAACTGGTTTTCCTATTTTGTTGCTTGGTCATCACTCAATTGTTATTGCCAGGGGATACTTACAGATACGAAAGCAGGGATATTGCACGGAGAAATATATTTTTCTGTTATACTTGGTATTAAACACCATACCATCAACTTAAAGATCAGTGTATTGCTGAAGAGTAACAAATACAGAACGTCTCTAATCACATGGATGTACATCTGAACAAATGTCTCTAATTATAGCGTGAACTTGAACTAGAGAAGCAAGAGTGACCTTTGCAAGTCTCATAAATGATGATTATAATTATAATCAACACTTTGTATGGAATTACCTGTTAAACATGATGTCTATAGTAACAGTAGAGGGCAGGGTGCTAAATGGAGTAATTAGATGGTTGAGAGGTTAAACGCTCGATTTCCAGTGTGGCTATAAGAGTTGGTTGTAGTTGGTCGCCCAAGGTCGGTGGTTTTCTCCGGGTCCTCCGGTTTCCTCCACCCTTACCGACAAATATCTGAGCCATGCAGAGTGCCTCATATAAGTTATTGTAACTAGTTAACAATCCATGTAAAATATATAAAGTTTAAATGAAGTAACTGTTAGTTCTTTGAATTATTTATATAAACGTGCCTTGTGGTAGCCCAGCAGTATGTCTTCGTGGGTATTCACTCCGTGACCTTGAACAGCAGGTCAAGGTGACTCATCTACAAACCTGACCATATTTTCTTGGTACACATATGCCCTTGAGAAAAGAAGTACCGAGCTTTGCAAAGCGAATTTAAAAATGTTGATAAACATTATAGTGAAAATAAAGATGTTGTAGATAGTTCCACCAGACTAATGCAGCAGTTACGGATCATTAAGACCAGAAAAATCACTAAATATTAAAACAGGCCATCCTGGTGGTTCCTGGAATGGGCAAAAAATGTTTCTTTAATAGTATAAATAGATCTGAGAACGTGAAGTTTAGGTCAAAGTGACCCATCTTTAAAATTCGACAAAGATTTTGTTGGCATACATCTGCACTGAAGAAATGAGTTAGCTATATTTAATTCTTTTTTTTTTAATCCTCCTCATAAGGAAGAGCTTAACGACTACACTCTGGACGGACGTCCTCGTATTGCAACGGCTCTCTGTCAGTTTTACGCAAAAGAAATCCAGTTTATTATGCTCTTTCTTTTTCTTTAATCAGGTATATTTTCCTCTTTATTACTGTGAGCGTTTGTTTTGTTTGTGTTTTAAAAAGCTAATGTCCTCTATGATTCTCCGCTTCGCATCGTAAACCCCATTTGGATGAAGTCTTAATCATTTATTTTACTTAAAACCGGATGGAGATTCGTAAGACATATACAAAGTTTCAATTATCCGCGTCCCCTAACATCGTACCTCCACTGATACAAGATTTCCTAGATACCTAATTATACCTTTGCTGATAAAACTTTTATCTACATTTATCACCTACAATTTCAGGGTCAACCTTTGAAGTAAGCTTGAATAACAACTCATTAAGAACATTTTCATAAATCAGGTTGAAAAAAAATCTTACAATAACTGACAAAATTATTCCAGGAGATAGTCTTCGCTGATAAAAAAGGTGTTTCCCAATATATATGTGGCTAACTTTTTTCATTGCCTTCAGCTTTAATGTTGCTGCGCACGATGAAGTTTTGTTTGTTTCTTTAATATAAGCTACACAATAAACATTGCACTTTATACCAACTGAGCGTCTCAGGTTCACTTGGAATATGACATGATGTTAGCATATATTAAAATGAACTTAGGAAAAAGTCATGTATTTTAATTAAATTCATATTCTGTAACTGGTGCCTAACATGAACTAGGACTATTTACTATAGTACATTGGAGGAATAGCCTATGGACTTCAAGAGACTTTTTTAACTCAGTCTTAAGTTGTTGAATGTAACTCTCTGATCAGGGCTGATTGTTTCTATGTTATATTATAACTAGCGATGTACCAATGGTTTGGACATGCAACATTACACATTTGGGTTTTAGTGTGTACGGTTTAGATAAACTAGGAGAAACGAACCTTTCAGTGTATCAGCGATGTCTAGCGGGGAATCTTACCAAAGTTTCTTACCAAACCCAAATCCTCAAATTACGATATGATGAAGGCCGTCCATATTTTTTTCTTTTCAATCCAAAACAATTGCTTCGTTTGATTCTTAAAATTCATTGACATTGATATCTCACCAAATCGCAAGGTTAAGAGTAATTAAAACAGATGGTTATTGTTTATTTTTACCAGCACACACGTCACATGCACACACACACATAAACATTACAAAAGAGACGGGGCTTTCTTAAGCTTTTTGTCTTAAACCAGTTTAAAAATTATCACTGACATAAAATTAAGGACACATATTAAGTCTTTGCTTTTTGTGTCCGTATTATGTCCGCGAAATGTCGAAAGACAGTCAGATTTTTTTTCTTATTTAACTCTAAAATCCTCATTCATATTACAGAAGATATTCACTATCTTCTTGCTGGCTTCTCTGTTTTTCTGTTGTAAGGTTCTCAGTTTCGCTAAAATGATATGCTTTAATAAGATGCCATGGATACTCTAATGCCAGGCATCTGTAAATTTTTGTTTAACACTGATGGTTAATGGAATGAAAGCGTCCAACTGAACGATAACTAAGCTAAGGGTATGTTCAGGTGCATTTATTACATAAACAGGGAATTCCCTGTTCTCCGTTAAATTGTTTTGCTACTGTATATGGATTAGATATTTACGTATAATGATCATTTGGTCTGCCAACCCACACAACGATACAAACCCCCGGCAGCGATTATACACTGCAGTCGTTCTATATCCAGTTCGTTGTAGGCACTGCTTTGAGTAGCAAAATTCTCCGCGTTTCACCACTAGGGCTTCCACAGGGCAAAGAATTGTATCCAGGCCAATAAGAGCGTGGTATCGCATTGTGCATCCTACTCAAACCCTCGACGCCCCTTTCGCATTTTTTGAAGCGCAATGCGACACCACACTCTTATTGCGGTTACCTGGTGTTTTGGAGTGTAATACAAAGATCCTTGAGTCCTTTTTTTTTGTTAGATCTTAACTCATTTAATACATCTTTAAAGATAATAAACTTTACAATTGGTACTCCACTGAATAAAAAAAAATTAATTTTTAATAGAAGAAAATGCTTATACCAAACCCCAAATTAACAAACGTTAAAGATATATCTTTTTTTAGTACGTCATAGAACGATTTTCAAAACGTCTGCATATGCTAAAAGCGATTGGACAAATAGTAAAATTAATCAAAAGCAAGTCAATGCTTTAAATATCTAGACCTGCAACAGGTAGAGGAATAATTTTTTTCTCATTTTTTTATCATGTTTATCAATCTTCAGGGATCATTTTATAATTCATGTACTGGCTCCTTCTGTGGGGTGCAAATAGTTTACTTTCTTTCTCCAGGGGGCCCCACTATCACTTAGGGGTTGAGAATACATGAAAATCCTATAATTGAGCACACAGATGCCACCTGTAGTGATAATTGTAAATTACTTGAACTGACCATGGCAGCAAAAGGGTGGCTGGTCACAGGGTGAACAGTGTAATAGTATACGGGTTGCTTTTACTTGGTGTATATTTATGTAAAATTAGAATCTAACAAAATTTTAGGGACCTACGCAGGTCTATAAATATCCCAAGCTATTCATTTCCATTCCAGTCTCTATGTACAAGGTACAAACAAGAAATAAATAATAGAAACCACATTTGGTGTTTTGTTGCATAGCGCGTAGGCTAACATGGATCTCTGCGCCCTCGTTTGAAAAAGCGTTCTTTGTGGACAGAAGCTTTTGCTTTAAGCAACGAGGACATTCATGCAAAATATACCTGTGGAAATGTTTAATATATCACATGTAGTCTTCTGTGTAGCGAGGATACTGTTCTTTCTTTATTGGTAAGGTATAACCTATTCATGGGAGGCAGTATCCTTTGAGCCAGTAACATTTGACATTTAATTAAAGATTAATGGAACAAGAAATCCCGTAGGGGAGTTTGCTGCAGACACAAAGCTTTGTGGCATCAAACCGCAAACTTATATAACATATTAATTTTTAGCATGCTGCGTGTAAATATATCATTACTTAAACCAGGCTTTTGTATTCTGTTTATGATTTTTTACAACATAAGGTTGATACACCGAAATTAAATCTGCAACAACACAATTAGTTGACAACTTTAGTGTCATATTTCACAACTCAATCCAACGCTTTAACAGAAAATAACATTTCTGTTGATATGAATATTTTATATTGACGGAAGTACCAGGAATCTCTTTATCTCACTGTCTCATCCTTTGTTTTTTATGTAACATTTTCGGCATCTTGAATTATTTTTCTGTATATTGAATGGATTAAATGGATATAAAATGGATAATAAACAATTTTATTTACAAAATTCTATAAGGTACATTTATCATATCAAAACCGATTTATAAAGCGAGAAGAGCTGTTCAAAGGCTTTATTAAGATTTAGTAATTCCAGCATGAAAATGTCAAGGTGTAAAGTATATTCAAAAGCTATTATACATTCGCATAGCACGAGGAGTTAGGCGTTGGTTTAATCAAAGATTTTCAATGTGTTCAGTAGGTTAACATATGCAAAATTCACATGAAAGCGTCTATACGTTTTCAGTGTCAGGTTTTCTGCATTTATTATGCATTAACTTCTTATACTAGTTCTTTACACATAAACATATTTCTCACACATTTTATATACATTTTCACACACACAAAACTGAATTGAATTGAGGTAAGAAAATACATAAACAAAAGTCAAGCTTGGTTATGGATGATTGGGCATGTCAGTCATGCATTGAATTTTGCTAACACAATAGGGCGGGCTGGTGTGGGATGTCCCCGTAAAATTAGTGTTCATACAATGCCCAAGCTATAACTACTCCGATAGGAGAACTGCTTTGGATGCGTGTTCGTTACATGAACCAAGGTCCCTGACACAGTAACGCATAAACCTTTTATGTGAACTCCAAAAGGTTTCATCCTGTTTATAGCAATGTGATGTGCTTAATGAACATTATGATATATTCTCAAATTTTATGAGCTCAGTTCTCTGGGGTTTTTTTTCTATGATAAAAGCATTCAGTTCCCATTGACACTACACATAGGAGCAGACTTGTTAATACGTATGTGTTTTTTACGAAAATAAAAATAATTTCAAGGACATTTAAAAAAAATACAGATACATTGAACCTTTTATTCTTGCACTGTGCATGCTTACTTTCGTGGATATAACTGAGTATGGCATGTAATTTTTGCGAGCATTTAATAGTCTCGAATCAAGATAACCTCGCGAAATTCTTGAAAAATCGCATGCTATCGAAAATTTCCGGTTCTACAGTACATTTAAGCGGTCTTAAGTTTCTTAACAACCAAGAACAATAGTTATGGAATTTTAAATGAAACATTCAATTATGAACATTTATATTGTGTTAAGTGTAATGAAACGTAATGGAATTAATGTTCAGCCGTCTTTCAAACATGTAGAAATTGAAAAGGATTGAGCTTCTACGTAAACATGTTTTTTGTGCATCACTAAATTCTTGCATTTGAGCGCATTTGGGCTTTACAAGCCGTGCTCTCAAGGAATTCCTTCCAGTCCGTGTGTCCTTAAGAATTAAAAAAATATTGAATAGTTTTTGATTATTTTATCGCAAGATGTTTCCCAAATTCTAAGAATATCAATTAAAACATGAAACTATTACACATTTTTAAATGATTTTCAAAGTATATGGTATATTTTACTTGAGAAAAATACCATTAATTTTGCCACCCTCTTCAATTATATATTTTGTCAAATAAGGCGATTGTTCAGTTATTGAATATGAGTAAAATGTATATTTCATGAACGAGGAATTAATATCCATCGTGTCAGGTTCTATTGATATATGGTGTCATAAATAACCTTAATTGTTCCCCTGAAATTTCACTTTCTGGAAATTTTAATCACAACTGATTAATATTCTGTTCCAGTGTGTCAGGTTCAGTATGAAAGGAGTATATGTCTGGCCGTGCAAAGCACAATACAAATGGCCCACTAGCCAATTAATTTCTAATTTCCATGTTATTGTTTGACAAATAATATATTGGCTTTAATCAAACAGGCTTTTAACCTTGGTAACATGGACACCGTGGACCGTTTCTGTAATTCTTTTTATTAATGGCTTTCTATATCGGGACGACCCGGCTGCCGTAATATCTTTAGCGGATTCCTTCTCTGTCTCCGCACCCTGTGTGCCTTATCTAATGAGAGAGGTGTTTAGTAAGCAATATACCTGCAATGTTTAATGTATTGTTTATCATTATTCCAGTGAATACTATGTATGTCTGTCAATCGGGTCTCCATGACAAGGTTTTCTAATGCAGGGTTCGTTAGCCAACAATTTAACCCCTGTCAATTGGTTATAACTTATAAACTAAAACAGTCCTTTATTTATCAGTAGCAGCAGTAGAATATATATATATATATATATATATATATATATATATATATATATATATATAATACATATTAATCTTTATCTTATACGGGATCCTCATTGACCCATTTCCGTCACTGAATAAAGTTACCCATAATTTTGTTTTGTCTTTTTGTACATAATATTGTATCGACAGGGAGAGAACGTGAAGAAGGAACGTTGAAAAACATTAGATTGGAATGTAGGATCACTTTAGATCAGTGAATAAATAAACGTTAATTTAAATACAAACTTTCAAAAGTAGGTACAACCTAGGGTCCTGCATGAATTTAGGAGAAATGGTCCCATGACAGCCTGGTTAAAATGATATTAATGCAGATATGCACGGGGGAAACGTACATATATCATTAAATGATGAAAAACTAAATATAATTGTAAAAGCCATGTATAATAATGCTTTGGTACCCTTTTCTTGTACATTTGAAATGTGTATCCATATAAAAAGAGATAATATAAAAAAAGTGAATCGTTAGCAACAAAATTAACGAGACGTAAAGCGTAACAGTCGGAACCTTGGCAATCTGATATTTTAAAAAATAATCATGCTGGCTTTAAATTCTTTCACTACAAAGGGATAAAGGCCCGTCTGGCAGAAACTGCATTTTTGTTGTGACTGTATGTATACTTTTTAATCATTCAATATATATCCGCAGTCCTGTCGGTCGTAGTCATTGCGCTAATGGAAGTGTGCAGACATCAGTGACACGTGTTCCCGGGGTGTAATTCTATAAACATATTAAAGGTGACCCCATTCCTCACAGTCTCCTTACGCGTCAAATTTGTTACTTTTTTCCAAATGTCAATTTATGCTATTTTTCCCCATTATTGCTTTCTATTTTCGGTCATTATTTTCACATTATTATCACCACTGAACCTCCGCTGAGAATACTTAAAATGTTAGAAAAAACTTGCTTATTCGAAACACACCAATATCGGGTTGTACTGGACGAAGTTGCGCTCCAGAGGAGCCTATCGGGTAATGAAAAATCAGACTGACAAACGAGAACCGTAAATCAATGTCAACCTCCCAGTTCAGTTGTGGATGTTACTGTCACACATGCTGCAAGCCAGTAAGAACTGTAGCTGACCTGCTGCTCATAGTCTGTGAAGCCTTGAGCTCTAATGCTTGGCAGGATAAAGAAAGGTAAGACTGAATCTCAATAAAGCCACTCTTTATATTTGCGGTCGTTTATTTGCTGCGTTGTTTTCTTGATTGATTCGTCCGCTGGCAGTGTGGGTTTTATCCGTCACATTAATGCAATACCGATATCTGTCAAAATGTTTCCTTTTACAGCGTGAGGGTTTAAATGTGCTCCTGAGCTGAATGCTGTAATGAAAACCTGATAAGAAATTATGGTCTATAGTTGATGTCTAATTTATATCTGTATAAACACAGCTTCCACGAGATTCATAAACAGCTATAAATAATAGAAAAAATCTAAATGAAGTTGGATTTACGTTCATCGCCATGATGTGAGCTAATTGGACATACAAATTCTATTTCACCGATCTGTCTATGTACATTAAACAAGAGATCAGTCTAGTGAAACTAGAAAGAACTTCATATGGTGGGACAGTTTTGCTCAAAGACTGGATTAAGGAAGGAATATTTGAGAGTTGGTCATGTTATGTTTATTCAATGGAACCCTTAAGGAATCCTTATCATCAGGCGGCGAAATGGCTCTTGGGAAATAACACATAAAACATTTCACTTTAAAATGGCCTGTACCGTTACTGCGCATACTGCGTTTACCAACAGTTATAGATATAGAAGGTCATAAACACCCGTCACATAGGTGTCAAAAGAACCTTTCTCAGCAGATATTAAGGACAGTGCATTAGTATGTCAGCAGAGTACGCCAGAGATAACATAAATTGTGCAGTTATAAGGAAGATGATTTGTTGTTTTTTTTAATATGATACGCTCAGCATGAAAGCTCACTTGTAATCCAGATACTTTGGTACTTTTCAATAAGTTTTTTTTTAATTTTTTACCTTTGGAATTTTTTTTTAATTTTTTCGGTATTATTTTCAGTAAGTTTTTGTACTTTTGGGTTTCTTTATGTACTTTTTTTTCAGTAACCTTTTGTGGGATTCAGATGATTCAAGGTCTCATCAATTCAGCTTTGAAAATATATATTTAAATTGTAAAACATTTTTGCATGGGCCTATTAAGAAGTCCCTAAATTTATTTTAAAACTAGCTGCTCCCGTGCTTGGTTCGTTGCATTGTCTTTCAGCAATTAAATAAACGCAAAATGTAATATACAGATTTTGCTGAAAATTTGTAGAGGGGTAGAGTAAAACTGAATCCGTAATCCATTACATTTTTGGAGGTTATCGGAATCCCCTTAAAATTGAATTTCTTAAGTGCCATAATCACAATTCCACAAAGGAATAATTTTAAGGGGCTATTCCTTTGTCCCCGAGTAGAAGCCGCCCATTCGTATGCAGTTGTTCTGCCACTCGCCTGGTGAACCCATGTTTCTGAACCATGAAAATGTTTTACATGAAACATGCACGTATGAACGTATGACTGATTAGTATATTCTAGCGGGGGTTTCAAAGTCCCCAATAGATTGGGGATCCTTAGAAGTGTGTTCAACCCCCCCCCCCCCCCGGGTCTCCTTTTGAAAAAAAAACCTTTTTTCAAACAACCCATAAATCGGCCGAACTATTAAAACCATGGTTATCATGGAAAGATACTTCTGAATGTATAAAAATCAACATACCAGTAAATCGTATAAAAGGGTGATCGTGTAAAGGGTCTATAAGCTCTTTGTGTCCACTCAACGGAAAAGTGCTCCCTATTAAAGGATTCATGTGGACATGTGTTTGGCGCTTGAATTTAAAATCTTTACTTCCTTTTAACAGAGTAAAATTCCTTAACAGGCGATATAATGGAAATGGAAAAGTGTGACCGGCGAAAGATGTTTTGCTTAACATTTGTACAGGTTTAGGGTAAAGACATATCAATAGTCAATTTCATTTTGGAGGTAATAAGAATCACTATAATATATATTTTCTTATAAACCATTATGACAAAGGACCATTCCTTTGTCCCCGTGTGGAAGCCACCCATTTGTATTTATTTGTTCTGCCCCTCGCAAGGTGAACTCGTGTGACTGAAGCATGACAGTGTTCACACATGAAAAGCATACACGTGAACACATGACTGATATTAAAGGAGATTCTGGTGGAGGTCTGTACGCCCTGACTACAGATTCTAGTTTGTTATCAATTTAATGATGTAGTGGTGATATTTTTTTTCATGTTTCACTGTCCCTACAGACAACGAATCTTAACAAATATATGTGACCACCCCCAGACCCCACCCCCACCCAACCCGAATGATAATTAAGTTGTGGATCTTCTTTTTGAAAAAAAAAACTTCATAAAACACATGACTTGGCCGAACATTTGAAATCATGGTTATCATGAAAAGATATTTTTGAATGTATAAAAATCAATATACCTCTAACGCATAAGAAAATAGCCAAACGGTGGTCACATCACTGGACTCAGTGTCCAGTGTTGACCAAACTGAAAAGCCCTCGCATTTAAAGCGGAGTCATGTGGTCTTTGGATTAAAAACCTTCACTTTCTTTTGAGCGAGAAAATTCCTTAAGAGGCGTTATAATGGATATGGGGGCTCAATGGGGATTATAAAGGACCCGCATGACCGCGAGTTGCACGGAAATGCCTTTCGGGCAGGACATGCGCTCTGGCCACGGTCTTAACAGGCCAGTGAAAATCCCCGAGGCGCCTCCAGAAAAAGGGTCACAGGCGTGGAGGAACTTGCAGCACAAAAGAAATAGGGGCACCTAATAGGGAAATATTAAAATTATTAATTATTCAGCTTAATCGGGCATAATCCCGCAAAATAAAACAAACTTGTCCTAGAAGAGCACACCACCGATACGTCTGCCGAATTTGGAGAGTGAATTCAGAACGGAAGCAGGTAAACCGTGGTCTAGAAAAAAAACCCAACTCCGTATTAATTATATAGATCATTGTAATGAAACAGCCGTTGTCCCCTTATTCCCAGATCACGAAGAGGAACTAATGTGCCCACCTACATCAAATGTGAAACGTGCAAGGAATCTATCGCGGTATTTTAATTGGTAATCAGATCCTTGGTTGGATGTTAATCGAATTAATTACGGTGGACCAAGGGCAAAATTAACCATTTTTTAGTATTGTTATTGTGCAGTGTTTGTTTTTCAGTACCTGCAATTTTTCCCCGTGGTAGTAAATTATTGCTTGCTGTAGATACCAGACTGACCTTGTTTTTTTCCGATGTCATTGGCAGTTGTGCGTTTTCACGGTTGTTTTATGCCGGGTTAGCCGCCAGCCTGGCCAGTTTGGTATTTTATTTTTAGGTCCAACATGCAACATAGCTATTCACGATGATGTTTTTCTCAGCAGTAGTCTTGGGACTTTATTTTTTCCAATTTATTTTCTCAACTGATAGAATTACCTATTCATGACCTTTTATCACGCCGCACTTTCCGCGGGTGTGACCAGACTCCACTCTATTTATCGACACTGAACTTGTAAGCTATCCACGAAAATGTATTTCTCCTCGCCAGCCGGCATCCTCAGCGATTTGTACTATTAATATTTTCTGCACGGATGGTATGAAGTATTCATGAGAATGTATCACTCCGCGCCAGCTGTCTCATATAATAGTTTGTTTTTCTTATATTTTCAGCACTGGCAGTGTAAGCTGTTCATGACGGTATATTACTACGCGCTGGCTGCTAGCCTGACCTGGGTTTTCGTTGAGGGACTATATCTGCACACTTTACTATTTGTCACTGTTTTTACCGAGCGGAGTAGCGTCCACTGGTACATCGCTTTTGGATGGGGTAAATACATATCCGCACGCATTATTTGCACAAGCATCCTCACATAACCGCACCCTCCCGCCAGAGTTCGTTTCTGTTCAAACATATCTCCTTCAATTGGGCAGTCTGGGCCAGCCGGAACTATATATCTCAAAAGTCAAACTTTAAAATATATTCTTTTTACAATTAAAGGAAACACCTGCTGTTTCACCTTCATTTTACAGCCCCATGTTTACAAAATATTACTTATTCCGTGAAGTTCTTACCACAAAAAGAAACCATGCTTATGTAATTTGCTTTGAGACAATTTTTATCTAACAAATTTGAACGGACTATATTACCCTTTTGACTACCTTAATACCTGAGCCGGAAGTGTTTGTTTTAGAAGCCCCTGTGCATTGTGGGTGGCAGACTTTGACGCCCACAATTCCTAAACAGGAGACGTACTCTTGCGAGTAGGATTCTGCATACTGTAACAAAACCGTACAAAACTGGCAAAATGCACGCTACACCATAGTTTTATCATACACACACTCACAAGCAAGGCTAACACTTGTTAATGGTCCCTCCGCTTCCTCGGAACGGGGGGCATTGATTTGAGTTTGTCTGCCTGTCTGTCCGTCCGTTAGGTTTTCGTTTCCGTGCTATAACTTTTCTGAATTTTATCTGATTTCATTCAAATTTTGGTCAGTGATTGCTCTTATGCATACCTTGGTTTGGGATCGGTTTTAGAATGTCTGTCTGAAAAATTTTATATCACCAGCTCCAAAACAAAATTTTCCCTTTTCTTTCCAATTCTCATAAAAAAATATGACATGTGGAGACATTTTCAGGGTATTATGAAAATTAAAACACAGCCACTATGACATGTGGAAACATATTTAGGAGGAAATGAAAACGTAGCGGAGGACATGAATTCCACGAATTTGCTTGTTGTTGATTCGTCACCAACATGTGACAATCCATTTAATTCATTATTTTAATCTGACCATCGGGTGTATACGGTCTGCTGTGTGCATTTAGGAACAAAAGTTTAATACTTCATGTGTATCGTTCAGCCCTCATTTAGCATACTTTCATAAAAAAATCAATTTATGGGAAGAAAGCGCGTCTAAAATTAAATTGAACCACCGCTTATCCGACGTAGCACCTTTTACAAAGGGTACACCGAATACGTTGTGTTATACGCGACCGAGGAACATGTAGTTTACATCACCATGACTTACAGGAAGCAAATACACACATTGAATTTTATGAATATTTATTTTAATTCTACCTAATTCTGTTATATCTAACTGTAGTTATGTATTTAATGCTTACAATGATGATAGTGATGCTTAAAGATTGTTCATCTAATGTTGTGGATGGATGGACCGGTTAATGTTCATTGCAATCATTGTAATATCTATATAGAGCCTCTCGATTTTATGTAAATTTGTATTATACGAAGATTTGCTTGTTTATATATAAACATGCGAGTCATTTATAATAATAATGATATTAATAATTATATAAATAATAATAATAATAATAATAATAATAATAATGCGAAATGGACGACTAATGTAAAGTTTCATACTGTCAGCCACTTAATTTTCTTGAAGGTCACATGTAACTTTCTATCTTTTTTTCTATAATTTCCTCTTTTTTTCAGCCGCCCCTGTGTTTGTCGTCATACCATGGGCCTTAGTAAGAATATATTTTGAAGACACAATGTAAGTATGAGTGTCCTTATGCTGAATATGAGCGATAGTGAAAATCTTTAAACGAACTGTAATGGCACGGCAGTATTATGTCATACATGCGCACTTCCCTCAAACTTCTAACGTTAATCGTATTACTCTTGCTACAAGTTCGTGTATAATTCGATTAAATATGAACTGGATATATATGAAAACAAATATATATGGAGAGTTTCCTGTTACATTCCGTCTTGTGAAGCATTTATGTTTTGTTTTGCCGCTTAAAACTTGCGTCAAAAAAGAAAATGGCTAAAAGTGATGGGTATATACTATGTTTTTATGCGCAAAACATGTTGAAGGTTAGTAGTCTGCATTTTATAGTAGCATTCGGTCCAAAAGGCACTTGGGGGGGGGGGGGGGGGGATATAATAAGCGCTGGAGGACCCCTCTCCCTAACTGTAGTTTTAGCCTATCTTATCTTTTATAAAACTGGTTTTCCTACTTTGAGTGGCTATTTACCCAAAATATACCATTATCCGCTCAAAAACGCTTTAAATATTACTGTTTAATCATTCCGTAGTGCCCCGCTTCCACTGGTACCCATAAAAAAGAAAGGTATGAAAGCTGACATCTTAAAACAAAAGTTCACGCCAAAACTTCGTCTTGAATGTAAATTGATATTCAAATATTATAAACACTAGGCCCGGATAGGTGAAGATGTCTACAGAAACACAGGTATGTGTACGGTCTTGGCATAAGGAGGTTAACCAGTATTAGGATTACACTGGTTTATATTCAGAATACCTACGAACCGCTGCATTAGGCAGGTTATTCACACACATAAAAATATGCTCATATATTAATCAGCATCTTTTTATTTGGATTTGAAAATGAAATGTAAGTATCAATAACGCACTTTGCTCTGCTGGCTGCCTGATCACTTAGCGCCAACACCTATCGCCATCTGGTGGTCATATATAGAATAAGGTGGACTTCTGAATTATTTGTAGGTGCTGGAATATGAACGCCAACGATGGGTTTGTGTGGATCATCATGGGCCCGGTGTCTATTACACTCGCAGTAAGTACAGTTAACCCTCGCCTTCTTTGCTTTCAAGGTGAAATTTTAATTCTGCATGAAAGGAACCCCACTTCCATACAACTAATCCAATTATCTCATTTAAGTGGAGGCAATAATATTTTTAAACACCGAATACGCGTCATAGCTGACTCACATGGCGGTGTCGCGTGTTCTGTGACTGAAAGAAACGTGTTATACCGCTTTTAGACGACATTAAATTTTTGTATTTTTTAATTTAAAAATTTTATCAAAACTGGTTATAGTGACAGCCACAAGTTCAACTGCAAACAGTTCTGATAAATCATGTGTCAACAGAAGCGGATCCCCCCCCCCCCTTTTTCATCAGAAAGAACTTTTTTAAGGGCTTCAGACAAAATTTTGCGGCCTGGACCCCCCTTTTCCAGACCTGGGGACCTTTTTTAGGGTTTTCATTAGTCCTCCTGGGTTGGACCCCTCTTTTCCTAAATCCTGGATCCGCCCCTGGTTAAAATTTGAGAAGGTAACATAGGTATTTTCTTGGGATCCTCTCATACCACATAACCAAAAGTCATTTAGGCCATAAAAAAGTTCTACAAATTCGCCGCTCCCATTTTCCTGGATCTTTTTCTATCCAAATGAAGACTTTGTCCTCTGCAGTTTTGTTAATTTGTGGGATTGAATAGTTTTCCTAAAAGAATTCGTAAAGGTATCTACTAAATTTTGTGTTGATCATTTACACCGCATGAGTAATTTGAGCATTTTTTTGTATTTTTTTAACGCAAACTAACAATTTACAAGTATTGTATCTTAAACGGGTTAAAAGGAAAAACAGGAAATAATTTCGCCCACTTATTTTATTCTCAGTGTCCTAGAACAAAAAACAGTTTTTGGTGGTGTCCTTAAGTTATAAAACGTGTTGGGTTCATGTAAAACTTTCGTTTCCTTGACATGGTATTAAGAATGCCCCTTTTCTTCAGTTTTGAAAGGCCTCATGCTGAAAGTCACATGATTAGGCCACTATTAATGCACTATCATTTTACCTGAACACTTATCTTTTCTAAATCACATAACGTGGTACATATATTTTTCATTTTGTATTATTATGTCTATTCCAGATCAATTTTATATTTTTCCTAAACATCTTCCGAGTGTTGTTTACCAAACTGATGGCGTCAAACACGCGGCAGGAAAACTCAAGTAGACATCACCGGTTGAAGTAAGAATGCCACACACACAAACACACATAAACACACACAAATCATGGAATAACTCCAGCATATATCATGGGCACATGAGAAACACACATACAAACATATCACATCATGGGCATGAGAATTACACACACCCACCAGCATATATAATACTAAACAAGTAAGCAATGGCAAATATTGTATTTATGTTAACATTTATCGAAAGACACAATATTTTTTTGTAATATTGATATGTAATGCAGCGTTGGAACTCAGGATTCTGCTAGAAATGCAATTTGAAATACAATGAAAAAAAAAATGGAAAAGTATGAAATTGTCAAAAGGAAATAATTAACATTTGATTAATGCTCACAGCAGTCTGTTGATAAGGCATATTGAACGATGTTCCTTTTTTCAATTTTAATTTGGGGAAAAAAATTATAAATTGATACATGTACTTTAATTGTTAAAAGATTTATATTATATTTTATTTAATTATATTATATCATATTATATTATATTATAATTATTTTTTATATCTGACAGGAGACTGGCCAGGTCGGTTTTAGTACTGGTGCCTCTCTGTGGCGTCCATTTTCTCGCCATGGTGTTCATTCCGGAAAGCGACGATCCTAAAATAGCCATAGTTCAATTATACATCGAAATGTTCTTTAATTCTTTCCAGGTAAGAAACCCCATTGATACAAATTAATATAGTCTCTTTGAGAGTTATTATTAAAGAATTATGTGATTTTTCAAATTTTCAGCTACTTGAAGGGTTAAATGTCAACTAAATGATAAAATGTTGACATACTCTTAAAAATTGTTACATATGACAATGTTTGTAATTTTTTAGGAGTGATTCGTGATATATAAGAAAAATGTTTTTTGAATAATTAAATATTACCATTTCATTGTACGTAGAAACGTGTTTGTTTTCTTTCAAGGCTGGCACGCCAATTAAGTTATCATAAAATAAACATCGAATATATTTATATCTCTAGTGATATGGTACATTCATGATATAAATTATGTTGCCAAATTAATAAAAATATTGTAATATTATGATGAAAATATTCAGAACTGAATGTAATCTTTCCAATATACTCCAAAAAAATGCCCATAAATTTATATATCAAATGAATATGGAAGGTCTGGTCAATTACTTCATATATGCGTTGAACAACATTTATGTATGAAAAAATTATTTATATGATAATATGTTATTATTTTTGTTATTATAATAACAATTATTATTATTATTATTATTATTATTATTATTATTATTTTTTTTTATTATTATTACTTCAGGGTTTCTTGGTCTCAATGCTAGTTTGTTTTCTCAACGGTGAAGTAAGTATATTATAATTTTCGAGTATGGTTACATTTTTGCTAGCATTACTTGACATTCATACAAAACGGTTTTTTGTACACTTCGTAACTTCCATTCGTGCAATGCGTGGTTTTACATTTACACACTGCGTTATTGGTTTTTCACACACTGCGTAACCTACACGGGGTAATTTGGCATTCATTCACTGCGTAATTTGACATTCATACACTGCTTAACTTGATATTCATACACTGGGTAACCTGACATTTAAACACTGCGTTACTTGAAGTTCATACACTGCGTTACTTGACATTCATGCACTGCATTACTTGATATTCATACACTGCGTTACTTGGCATTCATATACTGCGTAAATTGACATTCATGCACTGCGTTACTTGACAGTCATACACTGCGTAACTTGACAGTCACACACTGCGTAACTTGATTTTCATACACTGCGTTACTCGGCATTCATATATTGCGTAACCTTACATTCATGCACTGTTTTACTTGATATTCATACACTGCGTAACTTGACATTCATACACTGCGTTACTTGACATCCGAAACACTGTGTAACTTGACATTCATACACTGCGTTACTTGGCATTCACACACGGCGTAACTTTACATTCGAGCACTGCGTAACATGACATTCATACCCTGCGTAACTTGACAGCTATACACTGCGTAACTTGACATTATTACACTGTGTAACTTGACATTCATACACTGCGTCACTTGGCATTCGTTCACTGCGTAACTTGGCATTCATACACTGCGTAACTTCAAAATCATACACTGCGTTACGTGACAGTCATACACTGCGTAACTTGACATTCATACACTACAGTACTTGGCATTCACACACGGCGTAACCTGACATTCAAGCACTGCGAAACTTGACATTCATACCCTGCGTAACTTGACAGTCATACACTGCGTAACTTGACATTCATACACTGTGTAAGTTGACATTCGTTGACTGCGTTACTTGGAATTCATACACTGCGTAACGAACATTCATACACTGCGTAACTTGACAGTCATACACTGCGTAACTTGACATTCATACACTGCGTTACTTAACATTCATACACTTTGTAACTTAGCATTCAACACTGCATTATTTGGCATTCCTATACTGCGTAACTTGACATACATGCACTGCGTTAATTTTACATTGTGTAACTTTAATCTTTAATTTATACTAGTTTGGACTGTTTTTTTAAAACATGTTTATTTAGGTGATATAAAGCTTTAAATATAATCATAATAGCATTCCTTAAAGTCTGCTCATTGCTATGTGTATACATAAAATATTAACAATAAAACATCGACAATAAACTATATTATATATACAACATCTCATCACTTGAAATATACAGAAATCTATATTATTGATACTTTTGCAGGTGCAAGGTGAATTACGAAAGAAAAAACAACGAATTTTGGCCAGCAGGAGGCGCAACAGTATATTCAACCGTGTGGCCTGGACAAGTATCTCAAGTTATTTAAGTCGCGCCCGTTACTCTCTACAGTCAATTCATTCCACGGAGCGAGCGGAAGTACCCAAAATAGCTAACGGAAAGCTGAACCACCCGAGACTCCACCATATGAGAAATAGCACGCTAGGTGGCGCTATCAGATATCACCTGCCAATCACAGAGGAGGAGGAACCGGAAACGGAGCCCATGGTTACCGGAACTGACCGGGTCCTCCCCGCTATAACGTGTACAGCTAATGATGCCAGCACGCGAGTTTAAAAGCAAGATTCTGCATGGACGTTTGATCGTTTTAGTTAGCATATGCTGATGGTATTGCTCACTTTCTGGCCACCAGATGTCGTAGCGGTCGTGAATTCTTCGATGGCAAGACAGCCGTAGGTATCATGTTCAGTGTGAGCAAGTTCTGCATTTGAAATGTCTACAGATTGTGGTCAATTTTACAGTCGCAAAGTTTCACTCAGAATCACGACGTTCAAGATAACACATAAGGCCACCCAGTGTTACGCCTAATAATTTCCGCGTGACGCCAACAACAAATGGATCAATTTAATATTGTTTATTGGTCACTTTAAGAGATGAAACTCTTTAAGTTTGTTCCCAGTGATCTAAGTCTCAGTGCTTTAAACCTGCCAGTGCTTAATTGATGTTTATAAGTGGAAATTATTTTGTGTTATCGGACCAAAGGTTGCCAAATTATATGTTGGAACGCAATGAGAGCATGCGCGTGGCGATACAATCATTGTTTGTGACGCGCATGCGCAAGGATTCTCTTGTTGAGAATTTGATTTTTGGATTTACCCTTGTTGTGCCGCTCATATACGCACAAACATAATTTGTTTATTAGGAAGAGAACATGGTTCTCTACGAGGACAATGAGAATTGACGTGCCTATGTGTCGGTACACAGTGTTTTTGTAAAATGTTAGAGTAACATGTGTTTGATGAAGAAAGCAGGGTATTTATTGCCAAATGAACAATGATATGCGTGAAAATTTGTTTTTGTAAAATATTAGAGTTACATGTGTTTGATGAAGAATGCAGGGTATTTATTGCCAAATGAACAATGATATGAGTGACAAATCAATACTTCATCAAACATGTGCATATTGTACTTATTGAACAATAGTTGAAACAATAAGTTATCAGCAGTCATCGCTGTAATTGGGAACAGTCTTCTCAGAAAACAAAAGGACACCGAAGTGCTACCAATGGGATGCATATGCTGTAATATCATTCAGCCAAAAAAGTCATTGGTTGTTTCTATATCTAACTCTAGATGTCGGTGTGAGCCGAAGTCACATGTCTGCCAGAAGGTGAAACAAATTTAGACTGGTACCCCGCTCTATTATGGCACCGCTGCTCCAGGCCTATCATATGCTTGGCTTGAGGGCCAAAATAGAGCAGGGTACCAGTCTAAAACAAATTGTGAATTGAGGGATCCCGGGTTCAATTTACCTTGGACGAACATACTTACATCCCAAACTCTACGAACACTACCATTTATCTCATTACATTGCCACACGCATTTATGTCATTGAATATACGATGTCAATAGTTTTGTTATTGGTGGGGATGGGTCAACAGAACGTGAACGCAGGTCCCGGTATCTTTACAATCTGATCCTCATACACAGCCATGTACACTCAGTTTTACCTATATACAATAATGATAATAACATTTCAATACAACGAATGCAATTAAAATGGACGTAGCTCATATAATAATTGTTGCGCATGCATGTCTGTAAGAGCACGCCCTCTTGTGGAGAGATTTGGAGTTAAAACTTATCAAATACTAGAGCCTCTTAACAAAACCATAAAATATCAGTGTAACGTAAGGCCAAAAAAATAAAAGGTATGGTTCTCAGGCACCGCCCGCCTCGATTTAACTCCCCCCCCCCCGTATCAAACAATTTGATTTTGATTTTCATAGTTCAAGAAGATAAAATAATACAATTTTGATAAGATTTCCTTTGTTTTATAGTGCTTTTACCTGTTTAGCAAAACAAATCTGTTATTTTCGCCCGTACTTGTTTCTGAATAAAGTGTCTGAAAACAAACCTTTTTTTTTTTTTGCCTAAGTCATGGGTTTTCAGGATGTGTACTTATGTAGTCCGCTCTGAGCAGAATGAACCTGTATTTAGAGTTTTCACTCTCTGAATATTTGTGATTATTTATCATTACATTTAAGAATATTTACATTTTTGCAGCAACGGAATGAGAAGTCCAATTTGATGTTAAATATATGTATAGTAACCGTCAGTTTGTTGGTAACTTGTGGACCATGTGATGAAGACAAATATGTTGTAACCAAAGAGAAAGGGAGGTGTGTGGAATCTTGGGACAGGATCTACCACTGGCGCCCCCGTCGGAGAAACTGTACACTACATATTGTAGTTCTGACTATTCTTGATATGTTTTTTTCGCATTAGTATATACATTTTAACTTATATCATTTGATAAAAAAAGTTTGTCTGAAGTTCGCTTTTTTGTGTGTTTTACATACCAGAGTAATAATTATTGGGTTGGTACAATACAGGTGAGTTATATTTGCAAAAGGCCAGGTCAATTGTACACGCGTTGTACGCTGTGTTAGAGCGAATCAATGTATGTTGTGAACATGTACTGCCAGTCCTCACATATTTTACCCAGGTATACTGATTTGGACCGCACGAGATAAAGTTCATGCCAAGCAAACCAACGGCCCCTTGTGGACGATGTATGAGGCAACTATTATAAACGGAACCATCTATTTGAATCCTAGTCGTAACCTGGCCAAATTTGATGATCAGCAACATGTCAAGCCCATATTAAACATTATAATGGCAAATCAACGTATTCTCTGTGAAAACCAGGTTCTTTTCTTTGACGAGACAATAGAACTAGCAACCCGGTGAATCTCCGGTGAAATATACCATAATTTATGGAGTATCATTGGTTTCTGATTGACAACGGTCGGACGAGGTGTTAAGAATGGAAAAAAATATAAAGAATGACCGGATACGGTACAATACGCGACACATAAACACACACACATATATATATATATATATATGCGCAATGGTATTGCTTCAGGGAACTGTGAGATGCGCACATAATTGTCAGCAAGTATTCATGTTCAGAATTTGTTTTGGGCAGTGGTCCAACACAATCAACAATAATCCTACTAAATGGTTCTTCCAAAGCAGGAATAGGCCTAAGTGGGGCTTTAGGAGGATTCTGATTCGGCTTGCCTACCATCTGGCATGTATGGTATGATGTACAATATTGTACAACATCAGTCCTGAGGTTAGGCCAATATAGAAGTGTGTACTAATTTTCTGATAAGGTTTATTTATACCTTAAAGGCCAGATAAAGGAGCCTCATTTGCCATGCTTATAATTTCATTTCGATAACTTTTAGGCACTACTATTTGATGTTTGATGGCCCACTCTGCCCTGTGATATCAAAACACAGTAAGTGGTCAAAAGACAGTAACTGAGATAAGCGTGGCTGCTGAATATTGAACATATTTTCCATCATTCTGATAGTTTTTGTTCATTAACTCGAAGTAGTTCCTGAGATATTCACTAGAGGGAGACACTAACTATATATTTGGGCAGTGGATTGAGTTAAAACACAGTATATGTTTGTGGATACTGTGTTATGAAATCAAAATGAGAAGTTACTGTGTTCTGAATTCAAAATGAGTAGTTACTGTGTTATGAGTTAGCTTGAGCATAGAATTGATCTGAAAGCTGTGTTTTGTTTCTTGGTTTTAGAAGATCAAGATACACATTTTTGTTTAATCGGGAACTTCAACATGTTGTGCAGCGGCAGAACCCTTTTGGAACTCTCACAGAAGAGGCAAGGTGTGTTCATTAGCTTATATAAGTCATGCTGTATCGGCAAAAAATAATTAATGGTTACAATGAGTGATAATAGGGGAAATAGCATTCGACTTCTAACAGTTAAATTTGGTGCCTCTATTCTGAAGGTCATAAGTTCCCCAACTGTACTGATAATTGTGATATTTATTAGGACAAGGCATGGAAGTAATATAAGTAGGTCTATTACTAGTTGTAGTTCTTGCCCTAGCATTGTGGTGTTCATAGGAAAGCAGCAGCAGCAGGCCATCGTAAAATACCAGTCCAACCAGTAAGTATATTTTCCTGTAAATAAGCAGAACCCTCCTGATGTTCTGGCAATATTTGAAACGGACCCTCAAATATTTCTACATGAAATTCAATCAATTTAGCCAGTATCTCTGCAATTATAAAGTAAATAATTTTCCTGCTGTGTGATTGCGCTATATACACGACATTGATTTGGGTTTGTCTGTCTGTCCATTTGTCCGTCTAGCTGTCGATCTGTCTGTCTCTCTGTCCGTCCGTCAGGGTTTTTCGTTTCCGTGCGATAACTTCCCTAAATATTATCCGATTTCATTCAAATTTGGGCCAGTGATTGCTCTCATGCATACCTTGGTTGGGATTGGTTTTGGGGTGTCTGGCTTCTCTCTGTCTGTCTGTCACTTTGCCTGTCAGGTTTTCGTTTCCGTGCTATAACATTCCTAAATATTATCCGATTTCATTGAGATTTTGGTCTTCGATTGCTCTCACGATACCTTGGTTAATTTGTTTGGAGTGTCTCTCTGAAAATTTATTCACAACAGCTCCAAAACAAAAATAATGAAATTTTGTTCCTATTTCACAACCAAAATTACGACATGTGGAGACATGTTAAGGGGACCATGAAAAATAAAAACTGTCACTATGGCATGTGTAGACTCTTCAGGCCAGAATAAAAACTAAAACATTGATAAGGCAAGCATGAATGACAACAAGAGGTGGAAGCGGAGGATATGAATTCCACGAATTTGCTTGTTATAATTACGATGTGGATGATGATTTTTTTAAGGATTTACGTGCGGGCGTTCAGTACAGTTATATTTTATTGTATATTAATTTTTAATTTGCAATGTTTAGCACACCTAAATAAATATTTCTGTGCCCAGTCCAGTTTCAGTTCGGAGATTTTTGGCCGAGTTACAGGAGGTTGAACTTAGTCATCTGTCCAAAAAAGCACACTAAAATTAAAATCTCAGAAACGGCTGGAGATATCATCACCAAATTTTATGCCAATGTTTGCCACATGAGTCTTATCTGAAATTGAGGTATTGGTGACGCCATCTACATTGATCTGTTTTTTTACAAGCAAAAATGTAATTTTAGACTCTTCTAGTTATAACTGTTTTATGATGAAACTGTTAAGCTGATACAGACCTGGCTCTGCCTGGTGTCTAGACAGTATGTCTAGACGTCTATCGTCTAGACGTCAAGACACATCGTCTAGACGCAGAATGCCCAGATTAGAACTTGTAGAACTCAACTCAACTATTTGATAAAACGTTGTTTGCTTTTTTAGCAAATCTGTGTGCTTAGTGGATGGTGTGGCGTTGTCCGATGTCCGTAGTCCGTCGTCCATTGTGCATCATAGCTATCTCAAAAAGGGAAGGAGCTAGCATCATCATTTTTTTTGCAAAATTTTAGTCATTTAATCCTATTTGATTTTGCTTATTTCTTGGCTAAATGCATTTTTTTAGATTTTCTAGGGAAAAAGCTAAAAAAACACTTTAAAATGTTCTTCTCCAAAACCATGCTGCCAAATTTTCCGTTCATCTGTCCCAATAATCCTCCCTGGCAAAAAGAACATATCCAAAATATCCTGACTGATACATCCTAGTTTTAAAATGTCCTGGTCCGAAATGTGCAGGTCCGAAACGTCCATTTTGCTGAAATCATAATGACGAATGTAGATATGCAGGACATAAGAGGATCAGTATTAAATTTTAAAAATAGACCTCCATTCATACTCCCAAACTTTGCACAGGTTCGCATAAGGCCTGTAGGCCTTGTTATTTAATTTTATGAATTCAAATAAAATGTGTACTTAACCTGGTATATATTTTATATTTTTTGAGTGAGAGTTGGAAAGAATTTAAAAAGTGTAATACACAGTGATTGTGATTGTGAAAGATTTCGCGTTAGTTACTGTCTTTTGTTCTCAAACATCTCCGCCGACATTTAAACACATTTGAAATCAAAAGACAGTAAGTATAAAAACAGCAAAAATTAACGCTTGTATTAACACTTTTCTCAACTGTTTCAATATCATCAGTTAAAACCTTTAATCCTAGGTATAAATAATCAATATATAGCCTAAGCACTCTGTTCACAGATTTAGCTCAATCGAAATAGAAAAAACGCGTTTTTCTCAGTTTCATCTGAAAGCAGATACTGTGTTTTGAAATCACAGGGCAGCACTCATCATCAGCGCATACTTCAGGTGGTCACCATTTACGCATAATCACTCCATTTTTAACAAAGAAACAAACTGG
Source organism: Sipunculus nudus (assembly GCA_026874595.1). Taxonomy (NCBI): domain Eukaryota; kingdom Metazoa; phylum Annelida; class Sipuncula; order Golfingiida; family Sipunculidae; genus Sipunculus; species Sipunculus nudus. The sequence continues at coordinate 36,041,612 of CM049318.1, forward strand.
GTTCTGTGACAGTTCATCTTTAGAAACTGTCCTGGGAAACGAACATGAAATATAAGGGTCCTTATGCTGTCCCGCGATAAGTTCTAACCTTGTAAATGCTGCATCCTGTACGGGCGAGTCGTTAGACGAGTCACTAGTGACTCCCAGAGTGTTAATATCTAGACCATTATCCTCATGTGTTTTTTTTTCTTGGCCATAGATCTAGTTACAGCACATGAAGGATACAAACCAGGAATTTCCTGATTTTCAGGATCAGTGTCCTGATCAAGTGACGGCTTTTCTGTCATTATTGTTACAGGCTGTACCTTGTCACCTGCAACATCATTGCCTAGTAGCAACTGAATTCCCTTAAAGGGTATAGTAGTTCTTATGCCCACAGTGATATTCCCAGATATCAAATCTGACTTTAAATGTATACTGGGAAGCGGAACTGAAGTGTGCTTGTCTGACAACACACCATTAGCAATGCATGTGAACCAGTAAAAGACCTATTAGAAAATGGCAAAGTGTTTGCTAACATGAGAGTTTGGCCTGAACTAATGTCCCTCAAAATTCTAATAGGGGTTGGATCTGAAAAACCACGTGAAAGTGATACAAAACCATCATGTATGAATGGCTCAAATAACTCCTTTTCAGAGTCAGGAGGGGAATCTACTACCTCAGTTTCATCAAACAAAGAACTAACACTGATAGTGTCGGTCCTAAACTCTTTCTCAGAGTCACAAAAGGAATCTACATCTTTATTACAATCAAACTCCTCATGGAAGTCTACAGAGGAATGTTCCTCAGCAGAAACAAACTTCTGTTTTTTATAAGAGGACCTGGCCTCATTTGAAATACTCTCGCAAGAGTCATAAAAGGACTTAGCCTTATTTTGTCGACCTGGCCTCATTTGAAATACTCTCGCAAGAGTCATAAAAGGACTTAGTCTTATTTTGTCGACCTGGGCTCATTTGAAATACTCTCGCAAGAGTATTTTGTGGATACTCCTCGCAGGATACATAAAAGGACCTAGCCTTATTAAATTCATCGCAGGAATCAAATGAGGTTTTTACCCCGCAAGCTACGGATTCTTCTTTGAAGTCGGAGAGCACGTTGGCCTCCGAAGCATCAATATCTTTTTTAGAGTCAATGAAGGATTTGTACCCCTTATTTACATGGGAAGAGCTTGGCTCTTGTACTGTGCTATGCATAGATTTTGAAACAAAACCAGAAGGTTTGCTCTTCGGTTTATTTGTAAGTTTCCAGCAGTCATCTATTAGATGACCTTCTTTTCTGCAGTAATCACAGATTTTCCTGGATTTTTGTAACTTTCAGGACTACTAGTACTGGGTATCTGCGCCTTAAACTTCTTTTGACCATACTGATTTACATTCTTGTTTGTTAATGACTGGTTTGATTTGCTAGTAAAGGATATTTTATGTGTTAAGGAATAATCAACAGCCAATTGAGCAGCAATGTAAAGAGTTTCCGGACTTTTCTCATCAAGAAATGTTAAAACATCTGCATTAATACAGCGCTTTAATTCTTCAAGCAAAATAAACTGTAAAAATTGTAATAATATTTCATTATAATTTTAGAAGTACACCTGCGATCAAACAACTGCTCTATTGTCCTAGCAAATTCAAATAGGTCTGTTCATTGCGCTTTTCCCAATATCTGAATTTCTGGCGGTAAGCCTCTGGAACTAACTCAAAATCTTTTAGGATTAATCAGGTCATAGCCAGCAGCAGCTTCTACTGAAAGCTCTGTATAAATTTCTATGGTTTTGCCAGTCAATACACTTTGTAATAGCATAGTCCAATTTTCCTTAGTCCATTTTTAATTTTCACCTTCCTTCTCAAAGTATAAGAAATATTTATCAACCTCTTTTTCTTGAAAAGGTGGGACAAGTCTAATGTATTTAGTAACATCAAAGCTGTGAGTTGGGGCAGCACGTAGACCATGTTCTAGTTTAAGTCTTTCTAACTCCAGTCGTTTTAACTCAATTTCTTTTTCTTTTTTCTAGTCTTTCTCTTTCTAACCTTTCATGTTCTTCCCTCTCTTTTCTTTGTTTTTCTAATTCTAACTGTTTTAACCTATCATGTTCTTCCCTCTCTAATTGTTTTAATGCTTACCCATATTGCATTTATATATTTTTTTTAATTCTAACTGCATAGCAATTAAGGCTGTTACTTTTGATGTTAACTTAGCAATGATATCAGGCTTTCTCAAATCTTTTTTTACACCTAGCCCTAAGTGATTTCCAAAGAAAACAACTGATCTTTTGTCAACTGTTCAAGTTGATCAGGGTCGGGATCTTCAACAAATGTCTCAATTTTGAAATCTGCCATGTTAAATGTTAAAACAATAACAGAAAACCACTGAGATAAATCCTGTAAACAATGTATTGTAAACAATATGTAATCTTGTAAACAATGTATTGTAAACAATATCTCTAGGTCAAGGCCTAATAAATTTTCAAAACTATTAAGCTTCCCGGACAAGCCCACAATTTTATGTTGCGGAACCTAATAACAACAGATCACGTAGTCGTGCCGAGCATAAATTTAGTTACTGAGATAAATAAAAATCAGATTCTGTAACACTAGTTAGCGTGAAATGTCTAGGGGAATGAATAAAGAAGTCAGTGGTTTTTGTTAACAAATAATTATAATTTATTCTTTAAACAACCCTAACATTACAATACACTAAATCAATACAATTACACAGTATAACAACAGTACAACAGCGAATCAATACAAATACACAGTATAATAAATAAAGTGTACAGTACCGAGTTTTTTCTGGATACCACCACTGTCACAGCTTAACAAGTCCTTTTAAACATTTAATCCAGATGAACAGTTCCCGTAAATCATCTCAGAAAATAATAGTCCAGTGTAATCCCGAAAACAATCTGTTGTAATCCAAGAGTCTAAGTTCTGGCAGTAGTCCCAAAGGCAAACTGAAGACTGTATTAAATCCGTTACAAATTTCGAAGAAGATCTATAACTGCTGCAATTATCGGAAAGGTCCACAAACTGACTCACACTCTTCCGTGTCAGCTGGAATATTTCTCTTTCTCTTCCTCCGGCTCTAAATACAGCCTCTATTTATAACTTTTTATCCGGAAATTCTAGAAATGAAAACCTCCATAGAATAGTACACACGTTAAAGGAAACATCTGGAACAAAGAACACTTTGTGTTTCTATACGCAAGGGTTCACTCGTGGGCCGGCCCTGCTCGCGCGTCTCCCATGGCAACGGATAATGCTATTGCTACACAGACACATGCAAGACTGCTGCACACAATAAACTAAGGACACCTGTAACAATATATATATATATATATATATATATATATATATATATATATATATATATATATATATATACATGTATATCTAAGTATAACCAACCACTGAAGCAGTATAGATGTGTATACATAAGATCGGTAAATACTTTAGGCTCGAAGACTGTGACACACTTATTTCGTTAAATTCACCCAACAATAACATAAAGACTGACACAGGTCTGTCAAAACTCGTTTATGCTCAAAACGAAACTCTTCCAGTTCGGCACTTTGGGACGGCAAAGAATACTTGTCTCAACTGTCAAACTTTAAAACCAAAATTTGTTACATTTCAGGGAAACACCTTCTTTTACATTTACATGCGTATGCTAATAAAATATTACTGATTCCGTGCAGTCATTACTAAAATACACCCAAGTTTAGGTAATTTGCCTCGAAACAATTCGAACCAAACATATCTGAACGGTCTACATTACCTTCTTGACTACATTATGACCTACGCCGCTCGTGTATTTAGAAGCTCGGTGCATTAAGGGTGGCAGATTTCAAGCCCTTAAACCCTACACAACAGTGTCGTACTCTTTTGAGTACGATTCTGCGCAGTGTGTAAAACTGACAGCAACCAAAACCGGTATTGGGGTCCGTTTCATTCTTTTCAGGTACAAAAGTCCGAAACTACCTAATTCATCATTATGCAGCAATAACTATGTATATGGTTTTTATTTTGCATTGAATATTGACCAAATGTTCAATGGATTTGGAATTCTCACCTGGATCTGTCCTCTTCTTCTTGCACTGCTTGCGGAGGAGCCAAATAGCCGCGTCACATAACGGTCAGAACACATGGGTCGGAGGGTACATAACAGGTCTTCATTCAGAGTAACAAACCGCCTTTGCCTTGATACAAATAAAAGTTGCCGACAGATGGCTCTGTGGTAGCCAACAAAGGAAAATGACGACTCCTATGACACACTTCCCAGCATACCCAACAGTTAAAGACCAAAAAAGTGCATATCCTAGGCTTTGCGACAAAGGATTTCTGTGACAAAAGCCCAGTGCGACTACCGTCAGTTTAATAATATATAATAATATATTGTAGATAATTTAGGGTATATGTTAACTTGCAGCTGACCTCTATATTTACGCAGTTCTTAATGCAAAATTTTAATTTTCACTAGCTATTCTGGGTTTGTGCTGTTCTAAATTTCACTGCTGGTCACAGACTGAAAAATCACCGACCCTTCCTTTAATATACAAAATCGACATCAACCGGAAATGGTTCAACCTTAAATTCAGAAGGCCTCTTTTGTCCGATGACCCGTGCATACACCTTGGCCTGAACTGTTTACAAATTGGCTAATTAGATATTATTTTATGCTGACGGGAAATGCTAAATGACAAATTTGTGCAGTTCAATCATTTCCTCAAAATACACGCTGAATTTATAAATTATAAAATGTTAATTCTCTTTATTTCTCTCCCTCTTTGTTTCTTTCTCGTGTGTGAATGTGTGTTCCATGAATTTTTTATACCTGAAGAGCTTAATTAAGATTATATATCAATTTTCCACAAAAGCAGTATTCATTGACGTCCATAGTTTATGATCGGCTTCAGCTGATCTGACCATCATATTCGTAGGGCTGCGCGATATAATCGATATATCTTTATATATATACTGATTCGCAAATTGCGTATCTAGATACAGTTTTCGAATATCGATATTTTTCGATATTTTGTTAAACGTGCCTAAAACTGATTTTTGGGTAGGAAAATTATGTTTTTGTTGCAAATTTAGACAACCCAGTGGGTCTGAATTAATGACAGGCTTAAAGTGAAACCCGCCATCATGTCTGTAGACGTTAAGTAGGAAATGTTCGAGTTAGGCATGATATACCACAGATCGCAGGGTCGTCCAAGGAAATATGCTTGTAATATTTCGTGTTTGAAATAAAATGATCTGCTTATACTTTAATTGGATTACAACATTTAACATGATAAAATTTGATTAATGACCGTTAAATAAATTTTATACATATATATGAACATACAAATTACATTTAAAACACTCATTTCCTATAAATGCATACAACAAAAATATCGCGATACGTATCGCAATCCGCTACCACATATCACATTATATTGCAATACGAAATTTGTAGCGATACCCAGCTATCGGGATGAACTGTATACATAAAACAAGCCGAAAGAGCCACACGTTGGGATATGAAATATCACCAAACCTCCCCTGAGAGATAAAGCCACTTGGCCGACATCTTTATCTCAAGTTTCCGGAGGTGCCAGTCCGATAACAACGGGCCAGTCGGTGAAATGCGCATGCCTTCTTGAAGGACTTTAAGGCGCAAAATGTAAACAAGAAAGCTGAGCGCGCGGGATTTTACCTAAGCTGTTCCAAAGTCTTTTGAGAGAACCCACGAGGTATGATCATTAATGTTCATGTAGTACTTTTGCTTTTTTGATTATATTCTTAGCAATCAGTTATATACATGCGTATATTGTGTGATGGATGGCAGATGATAGGACGCTTCCTCATGACTATGAGGCATCGTTGCATGGGTATATATATAGCATTGATTTCTGTGTTATCAGATAAAGGAAGCGATATGGTGATAAAACCCTGAGGGATGCCTCGTCCCTCTAGGCATATAACGTAACTTTGTCGAGTTTCTCACACCTGGCATTGCATCACTCAGTAAATATATATTATACTTAAGTAACAGTTGCGTCAATTTATCTTCAAGGCTGAGGGGGATGACTCACGGGCGTCGGCCGGGGGAGTTGGGGGGGATTAATCACAATTTAAACCATTTTAAAACATATGACTATTGAAATGTCACATTTATATATATATATATATATATATATATATATATATATATATATATATTAATAGTGTACATGTAAACCCTCGCAAATATCTATATATAAGGTTTTGAAAATAAGATGTTTCAGTATAAGGTAATTACAGACCTGGCTCAGATATATAACATTTTATAATCAACTCAAGCATATTGTTACGTTTGACATGGCGATGTTAATAGTTTGTTGTTAAATACCCACACAAAATTTAAATTAAGTTAGAAAAGATAGCTGAACCACAATAGCTCAAGTGACAAACTTATGATATAATGCATTTGTATACTCAGCATATATTTGATGCCCTCATTCTCACATTCATCTGATGCTATATTTGACCTAATGGTTATAATTTATTTATTTATTTATCCTTTTTTGGGTTGGTTTTTACAGAATATACTGATCTTTAACAAGGCCCTGATAGTAATTGAAATTTTAAACATGATCAAATAACATGACAGTACTAAAAAAGTAAACATATATGTGCTGAATGTTGTAACTGAATATAACATATATTGTTAGTTCCTGTACTAGTATGACCATTATTATGAGTTTATTAAAGAATATTATCCGGAAAATCATATTATTTAATAAACTCTTAATAGTAAGCACTCTCCTGGTAAAATTAGATATATCAGACAAAATATATATATATATTAATAGTGTACATGTAAACCCTCGCAAATATCTATATATAAGGTTTTGAAAATAAGATGTTTCAGTATAAGGTAATTACAGACCTGGCTCAGATATATAACATTTTATAATCAACTCAAGCATATTGTTACGTTTGACATGGCGATGTTAATAGTTTGTTGTTAAATACCCACACAAAATTTAAATTAAGTTAGAAAAGATAGCTGAACCACAATAGCTCAAGTGACAAACTTATGATATAATGCATTTGTATACTCAGCATATATTTGATGCCCTCATTCTCACATTCATCTGATGCTATATTTGACCTAATGGTTATAATTTATTTATTTATTTATCCTTTTTTGGGTTGGTTTTTACAGAATATACTGATCTTTAACAAGGCCCTGATAGTAATTGAAATTTTAAACATGATCAAATAACATGACAGTACTAAAAAAGTAAACATATATGTGCTGAATGTTGTAACTGAATATAACATATATTGTTAGTTCCTGTACTAGTATGACCATTATTATGAGTTTATTAAAGAATATTATCCGGAAAATCATATTATTTAATAAACTCTTAATAGTAAGCACTCTCCTGGTAAAATTAGATATATCAGACAAAATGGGGTGTATTTACTATTGACAATATTTTACAATATTGCAAAAAGGTGCAGATGTATACCCCCCCCCCCCTTCGATCTGTACCCTGCTAAGTTATAATGGGCAAACAGAACCAAACATTATCAAATGCGATGCTTGATATAATGTATAAACACTAAATCTGAAACCCAGAGGTCTTAGTTGATAAAAACAAATAAATCCTTTCATATAACTGACTTCTTCCTCAGTGCCACCAATAGGCCAATAGACCTATCCTTTAAAGAGACCTATACCGATATCTGGCGTCTATTAATTATAAACAGATATTTTCAACAAGGATATCTGATGACTAGTCAGACGAACCTGAGTTTTGCAAAAGGCGTTTTAAAACTGGTGACCTTTCAATTTTTTTCTTAATATGCAATCAATCACCGAAGTCATGTGTTTTCTGTTTGTAAACATTGGCGCATGTACCGTGTTTACTAACAACATGTTTTGAAAAACAAGCTCATACATCCGTCACAGAGGCGTTTTAAGGATCTTTAAAGTTTCTCAGCCGGAATTACCTATAGTTTGTTTAGATGTAAGTATTGAGTTAGACAGAAATCACATACATTCTACAAAACAAGGTAGGTTAATAGCCGACGTTAAAAAGACGAGTACCTAATATTATCCTTAGAATGTGATTATCTTCGCCCTCCTACAGTAAGCATGACCACCTTAAGGGTATGTGCAAATCCTTAATAGAAATATGTCGGCATAGACTTGGGATTTGCTTGTGAAATGTTTTCAATGTAGGTTATATCTGTACGTAGGTTAAAAGTAATTCATTCTAGTAGGACAACGGATTTTTATCTTACATTTCACGTGTATTTCAAGACATTTCAATATGTAAATAAATCAAACAATCCATCCATGTATTCTATATATATTCATGTGATACAACCCGCTGTTGTTGTAGAGTTTAAGAACTGCTACTTGGTGGCCCTCTGTTATCTCTCTATTATCTTATCTCACACCACAATAGACAGCCAATAGATAACGAGATATATTTGGATCTGTATATGTGGATCACTCATCTTCCAACAGAGGAGACCCCTTATAATTGATGGTGATTGCATGCATTGATGCATATACCAGATAGGTCATTATATTAGTATCTGTTTTTGGGTACAATAGATATTTCCACGTGCATGCGCACTGCGCATGTTTGAGCAGGGTTCTGGTCTGCAGGGTTTGGGTCAGCTGACCTCCGCATGTGAACAGACAGGCGAGCCGATGATCTTAAGTATTCAGGGGCCTAATGTTAATAAAAAGGCGGTAGAATGAAACTATATTATAGCTAGATATTTGAATGTGATATTTCAATAGTCATAATCATATAACTGACCAAAATATATGACCAAAAATTTTTTATATCAAATATTACCAGCACAAAATCGTATCAACATAATTAATGTCCCTTAATCGCAAACAATTGGAGAGTTCTGATATCATTTAAAACATCTTTTGGAACATACAAATTTATTTTATCGATAATGTCAACCATTTACTTTTCAACTTTGCCTTCGACGATGGGATTTCCATATTCACGAAAGTTTGATTTAGGCGATCGATGATTCCCCTTGCGCGAATATTGCGAATATGAAACCCTCGCGAATTAAGAGGCAAACACAGTATATGTTCAAAACATAGCTTTTCAAGGTTAACACTGTTTCTGTCAAGAACGCTCACGTTGTGATGCTGCAACACGGCCTAAATAAACGGCTTCCGTCGTTAACTGGCACACAGGTGTAGGCTATTCATCCCGAATCATGCATGTCAGATATCACCGATATAGGTATCGCTAGTTAAATGAACAAAGTCTATTATTTTACCATACCTGGGTTTGAGTCACTACGGGGATTGTTAATCTAATTAATGATTTAGGTGTGCACACCCATGAAATACATTATTCCCAAATAAAACATATTCATTCGGTGAAGCGGATAGTCCAGAAAACAGACTTTATTTGGTCTGCCTCATATGAAGGTGAGGCTTACAGGGGTTAATTAGTTTATTTCTATACCAAATTTGGGTCATAATTGTTGTAGTTATGCAACCGTAGGTTCACAGAGTGAAAAACGATCGATTACACTTTTGTTCTTTTCTCTGCCTCAGTATGCGCTAAATCTAAAAGAAATGGCACAATATTAGTCATAGAACACGGATTTGCTGTAGAATTTCAGCTAAGCGAGATATAGAACGACTACAGTGTTAAACCGCCGCGTGAGGAGCAGAACAGCCTTCCGGTCACGTACAAGCCAGCGCCCCCCTGCGGTCTCAACGCATCGTGTCTTGAAGCCATTTCTCCCCTTCAAGGTTACTGCCGAGAAAAGGTGTTAACTACTTCTGTACCGGTAATCACGTGAACGTGCATGAGCTGGCTTCTGTTCCTTATCTCCAAGACAACATCAAACTTCAAGGGGGTCCAGCCTGGACACAGTTATTTATCGAGAAAAGCGTGTCTATATTTATGATTGTGTTACTCAAAGATAACCGAATTATACCAGGGCCGCAAATCTGTAAGGAACCGAATAAGTGAGATGTATACAATAGACCAAAAATAGCAATTTACAGTTCATCATATATATTAAGAAGTATCCTGTTGTTTTCTATGTATGTAGTCTTTCCTTAAGTAGGAAAATCTGGAAAATATTCAGGCTGTTAACAACATACCACCTGGTTACTTCCAGACTCTATACAACCTTATAGACCATCTATAGGATGCTCAGATCTTGTTAACAGGATTCGCTCACTCTCCCATCCACCACTTTCACTCTATAGTGTAGACATGAGCATTCAGTCTGGCTGGTCCACTACTGTGGAACGAACTGCCAATTGACTTAAGATCTTAACCGTCTCTGACGGTTTTCATGATAAAATTTACCTTTTCATGCACTATTTTTCGAAAATGTTACTAAAGTAAGTCCGTAACACTGACTGCGCAGTGTGCTACTATTTGATTTTATATTGCATCATATATATTTTAAAAATGTTTTCATTTCATTATTATTATTTTTGTTGTTGTTAATATTGTCATTATTTTTATTATTATTATTGCTGTTATTATTATTATTATTATTATTATTATTATTATTATTATTATTATTATTATTATTATTAAAATACATGATTATTTAAGGCGAAAGTAAAGAGGAAAGAAAACGGTGCGAGACAAAATTTGGAAATGCTTTTCGGTATATTTGTCTTATTTGCCAATTTTTGTTAGGTCGAAAAAGACAGAACTTTCCCCCCAATCCCTCCGCACCCCCCCCCCCCCCCCCCCCCCCCCCCCCCCGCTCAATCCGAGCCTGATTCACAATTCCAAATATGGTTCCTATGTTCCTGATTCACTCACTCACTATTCCAAATATGGTTCCTATGTTTATCAGGGCCGTACATTTATAAGAAATGCAGAATATCCCGGGCGGTTCATTCACCTGACGTATTCCTATGGACACAAAACAGCTGAGAATTTCGATTTCGCTCATTCAGTCGTGCTCGGACCATTTTAATGGTCAACCATTTCAGCTACCCACTCGAGTTGCAGGGCTATAATTTGATGTCAGATATAAATAACGACACTGATACCAAGTTAATACCAAGAACTGGTAATAGGAGAACGAAACACTTCTCTAGCAAAGTCCCCGGTATCTTTTAGAAATCCTATTACGTGTGTTGGGACTGTAAAAAGCCATGAGAAGTAATAAATTACATTGATAAGTGTATTTCCGCTCATAATGACTGCCATTCTTCGTAAGAACGTGTGCATCCGCCCAGTTATTTATAACTAATGTTTGAAGAAATAGTGGAAAGTAGTTTAAGTGTGTTTGAGTCCTTGCTTTTAACTCTCCACCTGTTTGATGGATAGTATCAATGCGACGTCAGTCCAGATCTTCCAAAGCTCCCAGCGCGATTCGTGACAAGTGCTTTTGTCCGTCTGTGCATCTATTTTTCATGTTCCGGTTTTGCGACTGAGGTGAATAAATAAGCTGCATTTATCATGAAAGACGGGGTTATTACAAAGGTAAGCTGATATGACAATACAAATATAGTTAAAACAGGCTTTTTGGTTAAGTTTTTATCACAATATTTTAATTCAGGTATAATTTGTATATTCTTTTGTGTAGTAATTCTAATTTTCGCCGAAGATAACTTAAGTAACCAAAGGTATGACATTATGGTTTTCAGAAAGCATTTTAACCAGTAAATCCTTTTATGAATCACGGTTTAATATACATGTAGTTCTTAAAACATAATTAATTAAACGTCTCAAGTAATCTCTATAGGCTCTGTTTAAAATTCAAAATATGCCCTTGCCGCCTTTACGTTTTTGTGGGCTTTAAAAGAGGTACTGACTGCTCAGTTTCTATAAATTAAACTTTTCCGCAACTGATCTTAGCCCTCGTGACTCCTGTGTAGCTTGACCTAGCAGCTCACTTGGAAGATGACCCAGATCCCGGACAAATACGTCTGATGTCAGAGTAGCCCGATTTAATCGGTTTCAATATTATTAGGTCCTGCCATATATTGAGTCCGATAGTAATACAGTGAGAGTTTCTAAAATATGTCACGGCATGTGCAACGGATTCGCTGCATCTTCTTTAACTGCCTGTTTACTACCTATAACAACAAGACCCAGTAATACTCCGTTTTTGACACCAATAATTGTGTTTTAATGATTAGAATAGCAAATAAATTATACTTGAATCATCAGTTTTAATCATTTACTGACCTTTTTAAAAAAATAGCATATCAGCAAGCCTAGTAGTGACAGAGAAGAACAGTCGTATGGGCACTTGAATACCTCACTGGGAGCCTCGCTGACTCGAGGTACACAGACCCAGTACTTTTTTACATTTTGTTAAAAGGGCTCAATTTGAAGAATCCCGCGCTGGCACGGGGTAGCCTGTTGACACTGGTTATTGGGTGGTGTGTAGTCTTAGGCTTATATTGTAGAAACTCTCTCTGTATGGCTATCGAACTTAATAGTAATATAATTAATAATATTCAGTCTGATTAAATTGGGCTAATGTCAGTGTACGCTCCTGAGGCAGCGGAAATCTTGCGCTTACAAGAAGCAACTGATTTTCACGCTGCCTGCTTTGAATATTTATGATACATTTAGACGCCAGATGGCGGTTCGTTGTCCGCTGAAAAAAAACGTGCGTATAATCTGACAAGCAGCCAACCAGATGCCGATGAACAAACATTCGACAGGCATCCTGGCTCCGCCCATAGCTGCCCTTCAAGCGCCGCTTGATGACAGTTTATGGTCGAAATTTAATTGCTCCCTCTGCATTCTCGCATGCATCATCGACCGATTCGATTATGACATTATGACTGTGTTAGCGTAGCCATGTATCTGTTGTCTGCAGAACTGAAACCAGCCAGCGAGTTGTGCACGCAGCCTTTGTTGTTATGTTTCGTTTGAATTACAGCTCACCGGCAGGGCATCCTATGTGCCCAGGGCCCTAAGCAAACCACGTCTTGGGCAATTGTCTCTGAGCCTGTGGCCTGTTTAGATGGTTACCAGGGGGGTGAGCTGTCACTCAAAACGAAATGAACAACATTGGCTCCGTGTATTCCTCGCTTTGCTGAGTCTTCCAGCACAAGGTCTCATCTGATTGGACAAAAATACAGTGCTCCCCTCTGGTACATCAATTCAGGATACGAGGTCATAACAAATAGCGCTTACGATATCGGCAGTAGGCCTATAGGTAAAGCGCTGTGTAAAGAGCGTTATGTCAGTGCACCTATTTCCGCTTTTGGTTTCTCACTTATATCACAAGTAGTCGGTAATTAACAGACAATTTACGACAATGTCTTGGAGTAAGCCCGTGGTTCTGTTCGTCTGTTTGTCTTATATCTGCTGTATACCTGAAGACGATTCACATTCGTCATCATCGGTCACATGACACATTTATATATGAAAATATCAGAAATTTACCTTTCAGCGAACATGCATAAAGTTCGTGAAGCTAAATTTATGGTTGAATGGCCCCTGTTGAGACTTTAATATTAAATATATATATATATATATATATATATATATATATATACAAGTATATAATTAATATTAATCATATATTAGCAGAATAAAATAATGAGCATAATACGGAATTATCAATAATTAGGAAAAATTTATGTTTATATTATATTATATGAACAATGGTGTTTAAATGCATCATAAACGGTCAAAGCAGTCTGCGCGGAAATCTTTAGCTTCTTTAGAAGCGCAAGATTTCCGCTGCCACCGAGCGTAAGATTAATGTGGATGATAAAATTTATAAACGCTGGAGATGCCAAATATACTGCTGTGCTGAATTTGTATCTAAAGCAAATTGGTGGGGTAAAGAATATTACAACAAATCTGGATGTCAGACGTATTGGTAACGATATTCCTGTTTTCTCTAAAAAATGCTTGAACGTACGGTCATCATATATGTCAGATAAACCAAGTAACCCAGAAATGATGTTGTACCAAAGCGGGTGGAACAGTAAATTTATAAAGATAGGAGGTAATTCTGTATATGTGAAACAAGTTGATGCAAAAAGTGTGAAGTATGTACATGATCTTTATAATACCAGCGGGAATAACAAGAGTCCTCCAGACAGTAATGAATACATAATGTACTGTGTACACCGGTTGTCCCTGATACATGCTATCCCGCAGAAGTGGCATATTTGCATTCGTGCATTTGCAATGCAAGATGACTGTATCCAGTTTTCTGAAATATTAATTATGTTTCATTTAAAGATGTTATATTAAATACGAATAAAGTGTCTTTCAAAGATTTGAACAAAAGAATAATTCAGAGTGAAAAATTTGAGCCTTCACCCAAAGTAAAATTACAGTCCAGATTAGGATGTTTTGATTGGGAACAATCTGTTGCAAAGCTATGTTCTATTACACTGGATATGCGTTTTCGTGAATTTCAATTTGTTGCAAAAGGTTTTAGCAAAAAGGGATAAGCTATACCTGTGGAAAGTGACTGATGTAATTACTGTTTTGTTGAGGAGGAAACCGTGGAACACTTATTATGTCAGTGTCATATTTCAATAACATTTTATTTGCATGTAAAAACTTTGTTCAAGAAAGCTAAGAACCACATGCCAGATCTCAACAAAAAGGTTATATACATGGGTATGGGAAAATATGAACCAGTAATTATCGACATGTTATTATTAATTTATAAATATTTGGTATACAGAAATCGGATATTTTAGGTGACCCCGATCCTGGCACAGTTTGTGGATTGTGTGAAAAATACAGAATTGTTAGAAAGAAAGATTGCTGAAAAAATACACACTTTGAATGTACATGAGTAAAAATGAAAGGAGTGTCTTACCTTGTTAAGGTTTTAATAACTCCTGGACACAATAACTGGTAACTCACAAATGTTATATGTATTTTATGTACAGATTCACATACGTAGGTATATTTGTTATTTGTTAACTGTTATAGGGATAACTGCACCGTACTAGTTTTTGGAGATATTGTTTATGCTTATTTCTTACCACCATATTGTAATTAAACATATGTTTTAATTAAAGTATATAAATGGTGTCGATGATGAAAACAAGCAGAGGTTGAAAAATATGTAAATTATTGACTGAGACATAATTTAAGAATAAAAAAAATATTAATGTATGAGAAGAGCATTGATAACTAGACCCTATCAATGTAGGCATTGCAGGGCCTACAGTTAAATCTCGATGGTAGGACCAAACCTAGCTGAGAATGAGTCATATTTTTAAGGTGTGATTTCCATCTTGAAACCAGTTCAACAATCAAATCGGATTGCATCCATTTTATTCCTATACAGTAGGGCAGGGTACATACTGGTGTGGTGTGTAGGGATGGGTGGACGGCTATAACATCACGTTACGGCGTGGGAGCAAACGCGTGTGAATTTCGTCTTGTCTAACACATGTGATATATAATTAGACTCCTACATGCCAGATACCCTACTTAGGTATTATAAATATACTACATATACTAATTCAGGTAACATGAAGGTTTATTTAACTATCTTTAACTATGTACCTCAATACCTGTAAAGGATTGTCAAAAGTAAAATTTAGACGTCTTTTATTTATTATATATAGGATTGTAGGTATACGTTTATATCCGATGGCAAGTAAAAAACATTAACTGCGTGTTTCCTTATTATTTTAACAGTGATAAACTATTATCCATCAATCTCAATGATTCATGAAATGCCCCATATCGGTTCCGGATGAATTCATCCAATGAGTTAAACTTTAGAGCCTTATTTATATATCTGATTACTGAATGGGTTTAAAACCACCAGTTTTGCAGACGCATCACTTAAATATGTTCATCGTTAACAGGTATTTCTCTGTGACTGCAACTATCTTGGATATATGATTCCCCTACAAAAAATGCTATGTGAGCACCCATATCCTTATACTTTTTTGTAGGGGATAGTCAGCAGGAAAATGAAAAATAAACTAAACCAGTTGTATGCCATGACAAGTTATAAAGAAATTGGACACGGGTAGATCACATTTCACTTTGGTTGTGAATAAAACCATTTTGCTTAGGTGGAGGACTGCGCTCCCTGAGTTCCAATTTAGTTTTTCATGGATGAAACAAGAGCTTCAGCATTGGTTAGGTATAGCGTTCTATATATTACCTGACTGATGTCGCGTTGCTAACGCCGTCTGTTACAAGGATACAGACCATAAGTTACCCCATAGGTCAGCCATTCAAGGCCTTCGGCCCACAGCTTCACAAGTTACCCAAATGTAGCATATATTTATAAGTACACCTGCACCGGAAGTGTGTCGGCTGTGATTTATGATGTAATCTCCTAATCCTGCCAAAGTCCGAGATAAGATATATGATTACTTCAGCACAGACAAGTGAATATTGGTATTTTTCATACTTCAATGACATTAAGTCAACGTCTCGATAAAGAGGAGAAATAGCATCAACTACTAGGTGCAAAACAAGTGGCAATTAGAACAGCCCGGTACCGGTGGGGGGGGGGGGGGGGGGCATCGAAGTTGTTATTGCCACCATTAATAGCGACTATCATGTTTTCAATCCTAATTGTGTGTCTGTGCAAGGGTTTATGCGAAGGTGTCTTTACCCAGCATTTAAAATATTATTCTGTGACTCCCACATTCAGAAAGAATGCTGCACAAAGATAAATTTTACTCGGTGAAATGTTTCAGAAAATTTAAGTGATACAGTCTAATATATTATATAAAGTGGAAGCTTGAATGTGACCCGTTAAAGAGAAATTCTCATTCTAATAGGTGATATATATTTTATTTCCAATATATATATATATATATATATATATATATATACATATATATATATATATATATATATAACTCTTTGAATTGCAAGGGTTATTATGCCCCTTTCAAAAATCCAAATATATACCACCCATACCCCTACCATCAAACCCCAAACCACCCACCCTAACGCTGTACTGACGACTCTGCGCTTCTGTCATGATCTAGCATACTTACTTAAGAGCAAAGACATATGGAATAGCATTCATCCATCATGTTCTCGCCAAACCTTCCATCTCTGGAAACGGTTTGATGTAATCAACTTCCGGCGTGGAGGACAAGTGATTGAATAGCCGGAATGTGGTCTCCCGCCACTGTGACGTCAAGGGTTATTCTAGGAATTATCGTGGGAGATATATTTCCCGTAAAACGCCTAGTGGTCCGGTGATTTCAGATTACCTAAACTGACGTCTTGGGTGATAATGCCCGGTGTTACAGCAGTTAGCTACGGCAGCTGTTTGTCACTTGGTATACGCTGGTTAGGGCTTGGCTTTTACGAATGTCAATAAACGAAAATTCACTAACACGGATTGTTTATTTTCAGTCCAATAAAGAAATTAAAATGAGAGCAAAAGTAATCATGGCCATACCCTATATATGGCGCTGGATAAACAGTTTTGTATGTAATGATCTAAAAATAATGATACAAAAGGCATAATCTCTCCTTAAATCATTAAATCAAAATTTTCATTATTGTGCCTCAGTGGCATTTAATTGACCATGGAGCAGTTGTGGAGGACTCGAGTCGATACTTTAACTCTTGTCCGGACTTGAGTCCACTTGTTTAAGGACTCGGACTTGGACTCGACAAGTGAGGCCGATTCCATTTAGAGTCCAGCAGAAAGAAAGCGCTGTGGCATACCATATGAAATTATATTATATTCTTATGGGGTGACATAAAAGCGGACCGAACTGTCTCGCTAGTTAAGCTTGCTTTGCTACCGAAAGCGGTCGGTACGCCGGACTTGTGCGCCACCAACAAGGGTTCGAAACCGGGATCGGCCCAATGTTTTCCTCTGAGCAATTTGTCTTCGTAACAATATACGTGCCCAAACTACCAACCGAATATTACAAAAATCTGTATATTTATCAAGCTTTAGGTCTCTATCGAGAGATAAATATGATTAAAAATTAGGGTGAAAGACATGTGTAAACCGTCATAAAAATACTTTATTGTAATTACAAGTTTCTGTTTAACAAGATATTATTTATTGGACTAGGACTTGGACATGGGTTTGGACTTGGACCAAGGTTTCGGATGACTCGGACTCGAAGGAGATGGACTTGGACTCGAACCTCAAGGACTCGGACTTGGACACGGACTTGTTGGGCCTGGACACATAAGAACCTGGAGTGGACTACATCACAGACGGGAAGTTTCATTTTAATCGTCTTATTCATTGGGATCATATCACTCTCGCCTCTATTACATTAACAGGAGTCACGCCGGAGGTACATGTGTTTTGATTTATTTTCACCCAGAAATGAGACATGTAGTGTTTTGGTTTATCGAAAGTACACAATGTTTTTCAACAATCAGTGAGCTACAAGCCTGATAAGAAGGCACGACAGATTGATGCAAAATACGGTATCCTAAAATCAGAACACCTTATTCCTGTCCTAAGTCCTTAAACTGAAACAAAGATACAGGACATTGAGGTAAATTGCAAAAATCTGAATTATGGACTGGAAAAAATAAATAATGACTGGTACAAAATTTTGTAAAATAAAATCCTATAACATTAAGAAACCGTAAAAGAGAACAAGTGATGTTGATAAAATAATCACCACACCTTTAATCAAATCGAAGACGGGGACATTGGAAGAACCTGAATTCAGGGCTACAGCTTGCGTAAACGTATAATACCATTAGCTGAAGCATAAACGTTGACGTAAAAAAACTGAATCCTGCAGTCAAAAGGTAGACGAAAAGATAATATTACCTGAATAAAGTACACGAGACATTGTAAAATACGAAAAACACTCGAGAACGTGGCTTCATATAATAATTGCTAAATTAAGGTCTCTAGGTCAGATTGGATTTCCTTAGAACTCAAGACATTGCTTTAGGACGATAAGTTAAGGTCTTCTACGTATAATTCCGCATTGTTAAATTAGGACACGAAACATTGAGATGAAATCACCTAACCCGAACGGTATGCACTAAACTGACCGGAAATGGTACACATTTCTTTATCATAAAAGATAAATTTAGTCACATGCTCTAGGTAACTTTAAAATGCAACTTACGCCGTATGTGCTATTTTATGACATTTGAATCAACACGGAATGATAATAAAATATAAAATGCCTATCATCATAAAACTGTTATGAATCAAAGACAATATGTATGATGGTGTGCCAAATCATAACACGATCACGTTCATGATGTTATATTTTATTTTTTTCTGCTGCTGTGGAATTAAAGGCATTTTTAATTTCATTCACTGCAGTAAACTACATTTTACGTGACCAAGTGATTCACATATTATCACCTGATTTCTGCATATGTTATTCTATTTTTTACCCTTGCGTGTGTGACACTTCTCTTAAATTAAGTCTTCAATGCAGACACGTCTCTTATCGTATGTTATATTTCCCATACCCCAGACATATAGCCCTAAAGTCCAGACTGAATGTACCGCGCCCCCGCTTATGGTTTTATGGTTTATGCACATATTTCTTATCTCGTGGCATATTTTTCTCTATAAAAAATCAAGACACCGTCAGATGGCGTGTATCCCAGCTCTCTTTGATTCCATTTCTTGTGACGTCAGCGGCATGTGGAGTCTTATCATAGGCCTCTCCACTTGTATCCTTACTGGCGTGCAAGAGCAGCTTGCCAGACCAAGTATTGCCCAGTCGCGGCTTTGTAACATAAACACGTTACAGCTAGTACTCTACAGCTTGTCTGCTCTGAGGATTCTCAAACATAGATTGCTTAATGGTCGATTGATGAACACTTGCAGTGATTTCTACTTCGTGTTAAAAGGAAGCGTATTTGTTTCGTGGCTAGTCAAACGACTACAGGGGGCACCACATGTATCAGAAGGTACAGTGAGACTTTTTCGATATGCTTGTTTGCTAAAAAAAGCAAGGAATCGTGAGCCATTGTTCCTTAAATTATTGGTTCTTATTCTAAGATTATTACGGCCTTTTCATGATATAAGTCTTCATCTGTCGGCAACAATAGAAAAGTCCCACGGATTCGTTAATTTCAGTGAGTGAACCTTTGTCAGGGCCCCCTGTTGCCTCATTCCGATTAGAAAAATCATTACTTTTTATAAAATATAATTTTCATTCAAAGGGGTAACACTGAAAATAGATTGAACTTTTTTTATTTATAAGAACATATGATGCGTGATTTAAAGAACACGTTTGTTGATCTGGTATGAAAGAAGGCAAAATGTTTTGTCTCGACCAGTATTTTTATACTCCTGCCATATGACGGGATTATTCTGGTATACCCACAGTCCGTCCGTCTCTCAGTCCGTCCCTCCGTTACGTTAAGTGTCGCCGCGATAACTTACCGGGGCTTTGATGGATTTTAACCATTCTCACAATCACTACTTACCAAAAGATTATCTCGCCCGAGCTGGATCATATGCAAAAACACGCATATTTAATAAGGTCACAGGTCACTGGCTACTTTTGGCTGTCGCCCCGATACCTTACGAAAAATATAAAGGATTTTTACTATAACTCATCAGAAATGTTAATCCATACAATATCTCGCTCAAGTTCGATTTCCAGCAAAATCCACGCATATTTACTGAAGTCAGAGGTCACTGCACTTTGGAGAACTCATGAAACTGATTATACCTATTTACCAGTAGCGTTTCTCACCTCAATTTAATTCCTCAGCAGATTCCACGCATATTTAATGATGTCACAAAACATAAGACGGGCGAATTATGCACGTTTGCGGTGCTCATATTAACTAAAGAATTGCCCTCAGTCTGCATATATTGTTTCCGTTGAACAACTTATGCGTTTGCGTTTAACTTTTGTATATTGCATTAATACTTATAGAGACTAGTGTATGATTACTAAAACAATTATGTATTTAAAAAATAAAGCGACAATTAAAAAAAGAATGGTTATTAAAAGCATGCTTTCATATATGAATGAATTTCGCTAAATTAACTCTAAGAGTGAACATGTTAAAAGATGATAAAAGTATTATCAAATCACTGCAAGTTTTGTTTTCGAGCAACTGTTATAAAAGAAAATGTTTAGTTTTAATATCTTTGAAGTTTGGGCGTCAGGTGGTCCCGCTTTTTGCCTCCAGACAGTTGTGGCTGCATTCGACGTCAGTTAGAGAAAGAGAGCTCAGTCATGTAACCTTGTCAAGTGGACAGAAGGACCACAGTTTTGACACGAAACATGACTTATGGAAGTCAGGTTTTATATGCATAAGAACCATGAATAATCATATCCTACTGATATCATATCATAGCCGTTAAGACGAACCTTTGATGTTCAATAGAGATTACACCTT
The DNA here is from genome assembly GCA_026874595.1 of Sipunculus nudus. Taxonomy (NCBI): domain Eukaryota; kingdom Metazoa; phylum Annelida; class Sipuncula; order Golfingiida; family Sipunculidae; genus Sipunculus; species Sipunculus nudus. The sequence continues at coordinate 36,062,907 of CM049318.1, forward strand.
AATGACTTCAAGTCTCCGAACTAAGGACCTTTCCTTTCTTAAGTTCAACCACTTAATTAACGACCATAGGGTTCTTCCTACACTTGCGGTTGAGATTATACAAACAATGGAGATGCCTCTTGCATAATCTGGCTTTGTAGCACCGGTTGAATTCCTGCACCACCATCATGAATTATGTCTCCCCCTCCAGAGGAGACGTGTTGCTCTCAGTGTCATCGTCTGTCGTTGTCTGTAGTCGTTTGTCGTTGTCTGTCGCTGTCTGTAGGATATTTTGTGAACGCAATAACATAACATTTGGTCTCGGACGAATTCGACAATTGGTGACCTTGTCCTCGATATTCAAAGTTAGATAAGCAGAAATGTTATTTTTGTTGACCCCGTAACCTTTGTAGAATCTCTCATTTTGTCCTCAAATTTGATACCAAACTTGTTTTATCAGACAATCCTTGGCCAGGACCTTCAGATTTAATCCGCCGAAATGCAAAATTATTGTGAACCCCATAACTTATGCAATTTTGATAGTTCCCGTCAAATTTGAAACATATTTTTTTTCAGAGTTTGAATACTGATGACCTTGAACTTCATCTTCAAGGTCAAATCTGTGAAATTATTATGACCCATATAACTTTTTAAGTACGATATAAATTTTCTAAAATTTACACGCAATTTCTTTTACCTTGATCTGCGGGTATATGTGATTTCCGAAATGGCTGAACTTGAGAAAGTGTAATATCTTTTTCCCTTTAAATCTAGGGATATCTCATGGGAGAGAGACATATATCTGTTTATTCGACTTCATAAAGAAAGCCTTTCTAACTCCTCATTACCTTCACATAATATATATTCACAGCCATGACCATGACACATTATATTACATAAACTAGAAGGATCCCTGAATATGAAAGCTAGTGATATGTTATTATGCATTTTAGATTTCGGGTTGTTTTAAATTATCAAAGTCTGATAACCAACTGTTATTATGCTCAAAAGTGATCACAATAATGGATAAACTGTCTAACTACACCATGACAGTAACATGTAAATCAGGGACCACACCCGACTGAGACACCGAGACCATTGGGTCTGAGATCGACACCGAGCCGAGACCAAGACCAAGACCGACACCATACGTTCTAAGGCAAAGACCTAGAACATTATGTCTACCACCAAGTCCGAGAGCATAAGGTCAACGACAAAGACCGAGACCATAATGTCTGAGACCATGACCGAGACCTTTATGTCTGAGACCAAGACCGAGTCCATTATGTCTGAGACCAAGACCATTATGTCTGAAACCAAGACCATTATGTCTGAGACCAAGACCGAGACCATTTTGTCTGAGACCAAGACCGAGACCTTTATGTCTGAGACCAAGAACGAGACCATTATATCTGAGACCAAGACCGAGCCCATTTGGTGTTAGACCAAGACCGAGACCTGTATGTCTGAGACCAAGACCGAGTCCATTATGTCCGAGACCAAGACCAGACCATTTTGTCTGAGATCATGACCGAGACCTTATGCCTTAGACCAAGACCGAGTCCATTATGTCTGAGACCAAGACCATTATGTCTGAGACCAAGACCGAAACCATTTTGTCTGAGACCAAGAATGAGACCATTATATCTGAGACCAAGACCATTATATCTGAGACCAAGACCGAGACCATTTTGTCTGAGACCAAGACCGAGACCATTATATCTGAGACCAAGACCAAGACCATTATGTCTGAGACCAAGACCAAGACCATTTTGTCTGAGACCAAGACCAAGACCATTATGTCTGAGACCAAGACCGAGACCATTATGTCTGAGACCAAGACCAAGACCATTATGTCTGAGACCAAGACCAAGACCATTATATCTGAGACCAAGACCAAGACCATTATGTCTGAGACTAAGACCAAGACCATTATGTCTGAGACCAATCCGACACTCTTATGTCTGAGAGCAAGGCCGAGACTTTAAGGTACCGTACGAAATCAACAATCCTAGAACATATGCTTACTAAACTGTCATCGACTCGCTTAAACAAGTTTAAAATGCCCCAACATATCATGTTATTTTGCTAACTGAACATAAAACCAAGACTCAGGCCAGGATGTTAGAAAACCAAGACCAAGAAATAACGAAATTTGCATGGACAGACCGGGACAGGTCTACATCACGGGTCTATATTTCTCATTTAGTTCCGTATTCCAGTCCATTATGGGCGTGCCAAATCAATTTTTAAAAGAGGTACTCTTTTCTTAAGAATTACTATTATGTCTCTAATTACTGTTTTTTTTTTGTTTCTCTTTTTCTAACAACACTCTAGAGTCACCTCTTTTAATCTCTAAAAGAGTTCCGAGCCTTAATATCCCTGTAACTTTATACAGTGCAGTAGGAACAAGAATGGAGCCTTTTAAAGATTTTATGTTTGAAAGTGTTCAGCATGTTTACAACGTCCCTATCGTGTTGCAAAGGCATGTGGGTCACGAATATTTCTGCCATTTAGAGCTATATATGTGCAGGGTAGAATATGAAGAAAACTTTAATTAGTCTGTGATAAAAAAAAACGGGGACAGTTGATTGGAGATATGACGCTAGTTTCATTATTTTTTTTGCGTTATTTTATAAAAGCAGGTTGCTCTTTTTCCCTTAATCATCACTCTATCTTCGGTCTTTACCTTTGGCCTGCCTGTTTGAGTCGTTCCCATTGTATATATATTTTTTTCAGTAATTTATCTTAAGCGGGCTGTTTGAATTGTACTCATTTACCTGTTGGGGTACTGTTTGAGTCGTACACATTATTCTTTTTCTGCCATAAACCTTTAGGGTCATGTTTCAATCCTATGCATTATTTCTTTTATTTTAATTAATTTATTTTCAGACTGAAGTGCGTTTGGACTCCGCCAAGTCGCGGACAGCCATGAGCTCTGTTGGAAGTATTCGATGGAATTACTGGTTGACCGGTCTGTTGATCTTTCAGGTAATTGACGAGTGGTCATTAATACTCTGATAGGTTCCAGTACAAATCCTGAGCAGAAGACGTCTGTTGGAGAATTAATCTATATATAGCACTCTTCTTTTTAGTGATCATGTCTATATAAGTACATCATATAAATCAGTGTTTCTACAAAATTACACTCTGGCGTCATTAAATGTCTGAAAAAATTTCTTTTCTCGGTCAACTGAAAAAACGCAATAAACCCTAGTTTTTAATTCCTTTTCATTCAGAAACCTAACCACAAGGATATTAAACATAAAACGGGATGTTTTGTTAAAAATCATGTAAAAAATAACAGTTTTTTTGCAGGCTAAAATTAAATCGTTTGCTATATGGACCATAAGTTTTATTTGTTTTTGTTGACATTGATAGTCTAGATTATCAGTATTTAGCAGAAAATTCATTTGGCATTTTCAGTTGTTATTAAAACATGAATGCATTCAAATATCGCAGTACATGTTTCATTCTATCCAGATCCCAATAGTAATGACGTCAAACACAACATGCCGAGACAGCTGGTATCCCGAGATGCAACTCGAGGAGTTCCGGCACTGGACTTGTGGGAAATGCCTACTCCAAGTGTTCTTCATGCAACTTCCTCTAAATGTGACGTTCAAGCCGCCGTTTATCTTATACCATCTGTACAATCATAATATATCATATATCCCTGATCCTAGGAAGTCTAATTTATGTCGAGATTTGCTACGTCCAGAAGCGTGTGAGATATGGACGAAATGTTGTGACAGCGCCGTGAGTTGCTGTTTGTCAACTAAGAAGAAACGCTTGGATACTGGTAAATAATCAAACATTTTTACTAATATTTTAAATGGTGTATGTATATATATATATATATATATATATATATATATATATATATATATATATATAATGTCTGAACACACGATCATACACACACACACACACACACATATATATACATATGTTCACTCAAAGCTTGTGTTAATAGACAAGTGATCTTATCAGACAGGTGGTCTTTCAGACAGGTTCTACTGTATATACTGTATATACTGTATATATATATATATATATATATATATATATATATATATATATGTCCAACCTATATTTCTTAATATACATGTATTATGTATGTAGGTCAATTTTTATAGATTCTTTGTTTTGTGTGTTTTACTAATCCTTTGCAGAACTGAGTTGAAACCAACATTTAGGAAATATACCGGTAATCTGTCCCTATAGTATTCGACATCACGGTTAAATTAAGTTTTTATTAACATATTATACATGACTTTCATTTAATTTTCATATTATCAGCATTTTATTTCAGCCACAATATTTCTATCCTATATCCTTGATGTGAGACTTAATGTTACACAAATTACATTAAATCAGAACGTTTTACAAAAATTTACAATGTTTTGAATAAAAAATGTGAATGAATTGAGGGTTTACGTATAGCGTCTTTACGACCAACTCTCTCCACCAATCAGGTGCATCGTGCCCGGCCACGTGGGATGGTGTAGCCTGTTGGCCTGAGACGCCCGCAGGAGTGACTCGACATGGAGTCTGTCCAGAATACTACGTGGACAACCAAGTCAGCTGGACTCATCGTAAGTAGAAATAATATACAATCAAGTCAAATATACAATGTAGTCATAATTCATTCATCGAATGTCATCGCTTTCTCTTGCCTCTTCATTTAATCATGCCGAACAGGCACCGTTCAGCCAGAGATCGCTTCTACTCAAAGGAACCTCTTCCAGGTGGGCAGTGTGAGATCCGGAATGCCGGGACTACTTGTTTCATTTGTCAAACTTTTAAATCAAAATTTGTTACATATGCAGGAAGTATCTTCTGTTTACATATCACTCGTGCGTGCTTTAAAATATTACTTATTCCGTGAAACCCTTACCACAAAACCCATCGTATTTATGTTATTTGCTACGAAACAATTCTTGTCCAGTACATATACACTTCGGCTAGTTTTCTAACATTTAGGCCATATTATAAATCCCATTTAAAATGAATTTATTGCGGCTGGTTTCATATTCGCGAGGCCAATTTTCACTGTTTTAATATTTTTCGCGAGATTTCCATTTTCGCGAGCTTACCATGCACAGTGACTTACACGTCGTATATCTGTTATCATATTATTTGACGATGACCCAAGAGAACAAGTGAAAATTCTTGTCCCCTACCGGCAGATTATATGAAAGACCAGAAACTCAAAACTAAAAAAAATATATAAAATATATATATCCTTGATATACAGGTAACATAAAATATATACCATTGTTTATAATATAATCCTTTTTCTTTAGACTTTTAAACCTACAGATGTGAACACCCTGATCACATAAATAAAATGCCAACGAGTTAGATTATAAATAACTGTTTACTTGTATAGAAAATAACTGTTTACTTGTATAGAAGAGCTGTCTAATCCACAAAGGTTTAATTTTTTTCGCGCTAATTTCCCTTTTGCGAATTTCGCGAATTGGAATCCCTCGCAAACACAAACACAACCACATGATGCTGTTACAGGGGGACAGACTTATTATTCGTTAGGTTAACATTCCGCGACTTTTTCTTTTTCAAGGTTTTGCGTTTGTACCGTTTCCGCGATCTCACAATACAAAAGCCCTTCACACAGTTCATCACCATTATTATGGGAATAAATTATATCAAATATTATGTGCCCAATATCTGCTCAACAAACAATCTTGTTCGTTAATAGCAGACCATTGAGAAGATCTGATATCATTTAAAATGTCAATCTGTGACCATCCACGACTTATTTTTTATTCATAATGTTAAGATTTTACTTTTCAACTTTGCCTTCGCTTCTTATTCATGAACTTTTTATTTTCGCGATCCAAAAAAGACAACCGCAGAACCTCCTCTGTCGTACGATGCCCTTTCCTAGTTGTCCCATTAATCTCTTTAATCTACAAGATGATGTCAACAGCATTTTAGTAATCATTATACAAGCAGCACGCACCTGTACTCAAGTAGATGAGCATGTAGACGAGGTCTTAAGTATAGTTTTTATTAGTCTATCTAAATAAATCACCGGCTTAACACGCAGAATCTCCTCTTAAGATCAAATTAAGAGTTGCAATGAAAAAGAAACCCCTTATACTTGAAAGATAATGTATATTTGGATAGAGCGTATAACTCTTAATGTTATGGAATTAGTAGTTGGTATATCCGCTATCTGATGGATTTCTGCTTTGATAAGATGGGTTACATAGATAAGATAGGCCTTATGGCGTCATAAAGCTGAATCAGCTGTTTGGTATAAAGCTGGTATATGTGATATATGTTCGTGATATAAAAAGATTCAGGTTTAGTGTCTGGAACGAAGTATGTCGGTCTCTCTGTCTGCGTCTCATCCTTCCTGTCTCCCTTTTTTCTTTCCCTCCCGTTCCTCTCTCTCTCTCTCTCTCTCTCTCTCTCTCTCCCTAACAAGTAAGCCCTTTCTCATTCCAAAACTAAACTGTTAATCTTTGCGTCTCTGTCTCTCTGTCTCTCTGTATGTCTCTCTCTCTCTCTCTCTCTCTCTCTCTCTCTCTCACACACACACACACACATAACCAATGCTGTCTCTTATCCTCAAACTAACCTGTTTATTTTTGCCCTGTGTTTGTTTCTCTCTCTCTCTCTCTCTCTCTCTCTCTCTCTCTCTCTCTCTCTCTCTCTCTCTCTCTGACTCGGTTTTGTCTGTCTGTGTCTGTCTGTCTGTCTAGCTGTCTCTCTCTCTGTCTCTCTCTCTCTCTCAATAAGTTAGAAAGAAGAAGCTGAATCCATCAACATCAAGCCCCCCCCCCCCCTCTCTCTCTTTCTCGCTTTATTCTGGCCCCATCAACTTGTAAACCAACCAGTTAGGCAATTATACTAAAAACTTAAAGGCTGTCTTTCAAAATTGGCTCTAGGCTTTTTTAAGCGTTTCACGTCTTTTTACCAGTTACCAATTATGAATTGAAAAGTAAAAACCATCTGTATAATGAAAGTTTTTTGCATGTAATGTAAATAATACATATCTCCTGTGCCAAAAAATAGAAGTACCTGAATTCTTATTGCATATTTCATACCAGATTCTAGTGCTAAAAAAGTATTTACCCTTCGAGGAGAGCTGTAAATAGGATGATTGTTGGCAAACAGAGCAGGGGTAGCTATCTTATCTGAAAAGAGGTACACGTGTCGACATAGTTTCTTTTCAACAGTTAATCTCAGCAGATAACTCTTATCACGCCTCACGTGTTAGCTTTGCTTTGATCTACCGCATTTTCTTGTTTAAATAGCTCTGTAGACCCGTTTTCCTAAGTATATTCAGAAAAAAATTTATTGTTTTCTTTCATATCATTTATCAAAAATTATAAAATTGCGAAAATTACATTGTTTCTTCGATATTGTTATTTCATTATTAATATTTTATCATTATTGTAATCATAAATTTAAAATATTTTTAATACTAATATTATTATTTTAATTCAGTGTAAAGTATTGTGATATAATTTGACCGAGACTGTCGAGTTAAAGTAGAATGTTGAAAACCTAATGTTCGTTTAAAAGTTTCGCGCATGGGCAATTCGTTATTCTGGTCACTCGGTCTTGTTATAGTAAAACAGACACGCGGATTGTATTTACTATCACACAGAACCAAAACAATATGTAACACAGGTGAAAACAGAGATTGGGTCTGTAATGGTGTTGCTAGGAAACCTTTGTATTCAACTAAAATAAACAAATAACGGAATATACATGAATACGCTCCACATGCAGCGGTTACGATATGCTCATCCATTCGCTCCGCTGTAACTGGTGTCAGTGCGTGTGTAACGAGCACAGGCACTAGTTTGAGTGGACTCTGGGCCCACCCACGTGACTGGCTCACACGACCTGTTAATCCACATGAATTGAGGTCCCCCGAAGTTGATCTTTGATCTGTGCCCCCGTGGTTTGTCTTTAATCTATTCAGTGCATTACATACAAAAAGCGTATAATCTATGATGTTCTTGTGAAGCAAGTGATGTTAGTAACCAGTGACGTCATCTAACAAGTTTGAGTCGTTTCCATGGGGGTTTGTAGCTGACAACGCAATTATAAACGCAGGGGTTTATTGAAAGCGCATCATTATTCAAAATGTTCCGCAAGAGAAATAAGCGGTTGCTTCCTGGCTATGAACTTGGCCTCCGCCGCGAGTTTCTGACAGCCATAATCGTTCTAAGAACTGATTTGATATCGTTTAAAATTGCCCTTCGCCCCGAAATTTTGCATTTTCCGTAAGGCCTCTTCAATGGCCCGCTTGTATGCACGGTAGTCATTCGGTATTATTCGAAAGATGTGCCGTTTCGGGCTACGCAAAGGGTTTGAAAAGAACCAATGACATGACGTGTCGTCAATGTAACCGTGGTTACTAGTTCGGGTACATGTGAACTCCTATTTCTTCTGTCACCTAAACCACAGCTCGCGCACTGGTAGGAGTAAAAGCGACGGTTATATCAACGTTTGATTGTCATTCAACAAAAGGTTTAACTAGAATTTGACGGCAACACGTGCATGGTGATCATTTATTGGGGGGGGGGGGGGTAATTTTATTTTACAATGGCGGTAAATAATGAGAGCCTATTCACAAAAGCGATGTCAAATTCAATATCCTACAGCACGCCGATGTACATCTTATGTAAAAGGAACCCTGTATAATTATAAACCAAAGGCTAAGATTCTTGTTTATAAAAATAAAACCTTCCTTAAATTTTCAAAGAGAAGTCCACCTGAATACGTGATTGGATTCCGCGTCTTCAAATAATATTTTCTGATATATAGGTATTGCTGATTTACCGTAAAGCGGTAGACAGTGTGTATCATTGCCTTCGTGTAAATGGTCTGTCGTTCTTTAAAGATTAAAACAGAAATAAATCGAAACGGAGTCGTTTACACGTGTAAACGTGGCAGGCCTACTTTTATGTATACTAGTACATCCGTCATACATGTCACCAAGGTTTATGCAGTTCCTAAATTTTCAGAACTTGTCTAATGCGACCACCTGTCTTTTATGACCGCCTGTGCCTAGTCCTTTTGGTGGTCGCATTAGACAGGTTCGACTGTACATATTATTGCAAGTATTTATGAACCTTTACACGATTACCAAGCAAGCTGTCAGATGAAAGAAAAAATGCAGAATTTGATTCGTTATTGCTGTTGGTGTTATATTGTAAAGGTTAAATATTCGGGATTTTTACTGTTCCAATATTTGTCAAGATTTTCTATTTTACCTTGCAGTAACTTCTCAAAGTACATGTATATCCATTATAATATTGTTTGTCTATATACACACAAACTTGGCAATGTGACAAGGATCAAAAGGAACGTCATACACATGGATATCCTTCCTAATTACTCATAATATAATGATTTAAAGTGTAAATATAAATAAATTAAATCAATATGTTGCCTTTAGACATTATAAATCTTCCTGCACTACAATGAGGCTACGGCACACACACACACACACGTACCCACCATCACACACACACACATATATATACATATAAATGAATGAAACATGTTGCAGGTATTGATCTTGAACACTGGATGGGTTAAGTGACCCCTGTCCATACCGAGTACTCGCTATATATACACTCTATATATACACTTTACTGCTCGCAAGAAAGATGGTAAAGTCCCCCTTGTATGATATAATCTATGTGTATGGTATATTCTTTATGTATGGTATAATCTCTATTAAAGGTATAATCTCTATTTATGGTATAATCTCTATGAACTGTATGTGATAATGGACATAAATATAAACACATTGTAAAAAAAAAGCTTACTTATATTTGCATGAAACAAAACAGATTTGCAAACATAAGTAAAAGTACATGAATAATTGTCTAAACATCTGTAATTGCAAACCAACAATATTACTCGGCTCAAGTACTCGAGTATTCCTTTCTTTATCAGGGAAAACATCCCAGATCGGAACATGATGGTATCTGGTGCAGTGTAATAACAAACCTGACCGGAGCCTTTGAACAGTTGACCTCATTAGTTCAAATAATTGCGCATGCGCTAACTAATCATCAGGACATCCGGTCAAAACACAGGTTCCATCTAGAACCTCATTATGAGTTATGGTCATGGCACGAACCTCCAAGTGCCAGATGGAACCTCTTCACGGAGAAAAGAGTTCCAGAAAGAACTATGGTACTATCCAGAACTTTATATTATAGTGCATAAAGAAATCTTTTTAATTCTGTACAGCCTTTGATAGATATACAATTTTTAATGTGTTGAATCTCTTTATTTCAGCCACCGCTCATAGGACATGTACAAAAAATGCCACCTGGTTTGTTCATCCCACCTGGGGCAGAGAAACAACTGATTACACAAACTGCTTCAATATGAAGGTATTTAATTTTCAAAGTGAAGCTAGTATGTTGATTTCTGCTGGGCTCTAAGTATCGTTTATTATTTTTATATGGTGTAGTGTAACATAATATAATAATTATGGTTATATTATGTATAGTAAATTATATATTAAATTAAATGTATAATTTAGTGTATTAAATATAGATTAATTATATAATTATAATGAATTAGTAACGCATATATGCAACTTTCATTGACTGTGAATATTTTACATAAATATCAACGTCCATGTCTCCAATAAAATTAAAAGATATGAAAAAAAAAATGTTATTCAAAATTAAATAAACGTACCTCTTAAATATACTCATTACGTTGCTGTTATAAATGGAATTATACCACGGACAGTAAATGTAACTCTCGTTATCTTCTCTTTAACCTTGTACCAATAAAGCATCAATGGTTTTAGAAAGCCAAGAGAGTCGTTTGCATTAGTGATTAAATGCTAAGCTTAGTGATACTGTGATATTCACAACTGTTTGTGTCTTGTTGAACGTCTAGCCGTATCTTGACGTAATGATGGCCAGCGTGTACACGGATTACGTCGGTAACACTCTCAGCATCATAGCACTCGTCATCGCTATCATTATGTTTGTCACTACAAGGTGAGTTATTATCATTTATAATTACTTTATCTATCTAACCGTTACAAATTTCAGGTATCATGATGGTGAAATATTTAATATTATTAATGATTAATATTATATATCGTAATTTTCCTTTGTTAAGAGAAAACGCTTTACTGCTACGACTGCTTTAGTCTACACACTATGACAAAAAATTTCACATTTCAAAGGAGTCTAATCGCCTTTAAAGCATGTTGAATTAACACGAAAAAAAGCGTCTCCTCTTTGAAATAAATTGGTACCTGCCAAATTTTGCCCTGGAACAATGGATCCGGCGCAATCACAGGCGTCAATTACATAAACAACGCTTTTGGGACTCGTGCCTCGCCTAGGGCCACAACACCTGTCAATCAGGTGATAACCTGGCTGAATTGGCCCCAAAAATTTAATACATGTTCCCGCTGGCTAAAACATCGCCTGCTGTGGTTTCTCAGGCCTGGGACACGATACACGACCTGTGCTACCCGTGTGGTTTCCACTGAGGCCCCTGGGCCTATCGTACAATTCTGTCGCGAATGGTTCTTTTATGAATTTACAGTCGGCCCAAGGACCGTGATGTCCACCCAGCAGAGATCAGAGGACATGAAGGTCCATGAATGAACTAATTTGGACTACTCATTGTTTGGGATCTGCTGCGCATGCGCAAAATCGGAGCATCGGTCACGCGGCCTTGATATTGTAAACAGATACACGAGGATTGTGTTTACTAATAAGCAGACCAATAGCAAGGTGTTAAACAGCTCCAAGGGAGGAACTAAGACTGGCTGCTGGGATGGTTTTGCCTGGAAACTTTTGTATAAAGCAAAAGTGAACTGATATTGTGAAAAATAGTATTGCTCCTGATTATGTTCCTTAAATTCTGAATCTGCTGTTTTTTTTTTTGTTGTTTTTTGTTTTTATTATAATGCGTTTCTTGTTAAAAAACGAAATATGTGAACCATACCGTTTATTTTTTTTGCCTGTCTTCATTATTTGATCAATGAAATTTTTTTTTCTCCACATAGATTTCGCATTCAAGACCCAAGTCAGCGGGATAGCATAGTTCTCCACCTCAACTTCTTCACGTCCCTCCTGCTGATGGGCGCCTCAAATATCGCCTGGGCCTACATTGCACACGAGGGACTTACCAACAGTCAAGACCCAATCTTCAGACGTAACCCCGTAAGTAAATTTTATACTCTGTATAAGCCGAAAGTCACGATGGTATTGCAAAAGATATAATAATGTCTGTAATATCATCGGCATTGACTTATAGTGCAACATAGATTTAATGGTTGAAACCAACGTGGTTTACAGTTTTCTGGTAAAAATTAAGTCAGTGTCTTTGTCCTCAATTCTGTAATTATTCTTACCATTCACATTTGCAGTTCTCTCTTACCTGTGCATATTTGATATTTTACTCGGAACAAATTTGTGTTGTTGACGGTATACTGGACGCCAAATGCTAATTAGTGACGTTAATTTGTCATAAATGGGCGGTCTATATGACAAGTAAGGCGAGATTGAAATCTAGAGATATGCAGGGCAGCTAAACGACTTAAAACATATTTAATTGTATTGCAGTATATTTTAGTTTAAATATACAGTTTTAAATATGTGCACAAGCCTTGGTGGGTTTGATTTTCCAGTGGATCGAGAACCTGGATCGTATTTTTTTGTATTTTCTGTCCTATACGGCTTACGTTAATTCCCCTTGACATAAACATTTTAGTATCTTATCTTTAAATTCTACGTTTACGTCGTTGGGGAATATGTTCTCCGGTTTAAGAGCAGAAATAAGCCTACCCATTGATACATGTCAGATTCATTTTACCCTCTGCGCCGAATCGTTTGCAGAGAAGTACGACTCCGCTCCTTTTTTCGGATTGTGGGTGGAGACATCCTGGATGAAATCCATGGAAATATATTGGATAATGATTGTTTCAAGTAACACAGCATGTACAAGAATGTTTTTGACACAAGGAAATAAGTATATTTGTCAAGCGTGCGAATGTACTGAATGAAAACATAAGGACAAGTATTCTTAACAATCAATATCTGCAAGATGTTGGTTTTGACCTAAGGAATAAATATATTTGTCAAGCGTATGTATGTCCTGAATGAAAACAGAAGGACAGGAATTCTTAACAATCAATAACTGCAAGATGTTGGTTTTGGACTGTAAATTGTAATGTTGTGAATGAACACACAAGGGATAAAATATGGAGTTCATTACCTGGTTCTTTTATATCTGGTATATCGCCCATACTCAATATGTTTACGGTTTCTGAGCCATTTTAGTGCTGGAAACGATTGCCTGTGGAAAAACTTGACTGCCCAAAGCTGCCACTATAGGCCTACGGAGATACCAACTTCATTTCAAGAAGGTGCAGACCATGAGAGTTTCAATTGTACTTATGAAACACGGCTGCAAATCTAACGCAAGCAACTCATTTACAGGACAATTTTTTAAGCGCTTAACAGCTTCATGGAGAGGCAGCTTATACGTATGCTGAAATTTATGAACCTCTAGATAACAAAAGGGGGCCGTTTAAACAACCACCCAGGAACTGTTGACAATTGATTGATTTACAGGTAGCTTATTTTACCACTCCCGAGGGGATCTGCCCACCCTCAAAGACAAATCTTAAATGGTGGGTGTAACCTGGACTTAATATATTGTTTCCGGAGAGCACGGCGCCGGGATACAAGTGCTCCTATTAGTTCCGACAAATATCTTTCAAGACCATCTGTTTCAGCGCAAGCCTTCGATGCATTCCTGCTGGCCTGTTGGTATTAGCCATGGCCTACGTTTCTGGGTAACCCCTAAGTAGCTGAAGCAAGATGAAATTATTGTTTTCTTTCGAAAACAGTAAATTGCTTCCTGGCAGATTCTGTTAGAGACCATTTGTCTTTTTTGAACGATTTTTAACAGTGGTATTAATTTAAAGAACGTGTTATTAGTATAAGCATTATGCTTAGGGAATATTTCAACAGTAAAATAGGTAAGGTGGCCATTAGTGAAATTCCTTTCTTGACGTATTTACTTCGCTGAAATATTACTCGGGCACAATTTTTCTTCGTCAAACACATGTGAAACTCTGTATTTTAGAGTGAAATGTTTTACCTAAGGAAATAATGCGACCTGTACATTTTACATTCTGTTTGGGATAATTTGCTCTTTTCATGTTTTACTGCACAGCAATGCGTACATGCACATGCCCATCAGAGTTTCTGCTTGTCTGTACACATGGAGATTAGGTCGAATCAGGATCTTGACCATACAAATATCAGCTCTCTGGTGTAATTTCTAACGTTCAAATGAGGAAAAAGGCAATATTGCCTTCAAATGTGTAATCTGCGACTTTTATACTTTTCTTTCAATAATATACAAAGCGTTGCTAAAAAGACGGTGTCTTTGGCCGAACGGACACCCCGCTAACGGACAAATCGTCCGGTCCTGTGACTTTCCCCTATAGAAGGGTGTCACTGTACTATACGATACATTTAATTAGTGTTCAGATTCCAAATCAGTCTCTCTTCGAGTAAGTTGCCAAGCCCTTGCTGCCACTCTTTATTAATAATGAAACCTCGCGGGGGTTAGCCAATCAGATGCCGTATTGAGTGATTTCTGACTACACTTGGCCGCTAACTATTACTAAATACTGGAGGTCACTAGTTATATGTCAGACTTTCTGTTTGATGGTCATATAGGGATAAAATATCGAAACAGAGACTTCTTACAGTCCATAGCGTTAAAATATCAGACTTTGTATCGCGTTATATATGCAACGGAGAAATGTTACGACCCTTATGTGACTCTTGTTTATATTGTCTAGTAGGGCGCACTCATACAAATGTCTCTTTCTCAGTGTAGTCCCTAAAGATACATTCTACATGGCAATTTTGCGTTTTCTACGTTTTTCAATTGGTTTATTCATTATTCATGAAATAAACACCGGAGCGGGCCGCGGAATCAAGGTCTGTGAATGCGTGGTCATGTCACAGAACTTGATGCTTAAGGCCAAAAAAATAAAGGTTGGTTCTCAGGCACTTTTTTCTTTATTTTGTTTTGTATGTTTCGATAAAAAAATGTCAAATGATAAGGGAAAAGCATGATAATAACAAATTTATTTTGCTTAACGAGTAAAAGCACTACATAACAAAGGAAATTTTATCAAAATTGTATGATTTTATCTTCTTGAAAGAGATGTCCGAGCAGCTGTAGCTCAAAATTGGTAAGTTTCTATTGAAAAATCAAAATAAAAATTTTTTTTGCGGGGGTTTAAAATTGAGGCGATCGTTGCCTGAGAACCATACCTTTGATTTTTTTTTGTCTAAACTATCATTTCCTAATTTTACAAGTTCCTGCATGCTCACTATTTATTCTAGGTATGGTGCCGTGTTTTACATTGGTTGATGAAGTACTTCCGCAGCACAACGTACCTGTGTATGTTCAGTGAAGGTCTCTACCTTCACCGCCGTCTGTTCCGGGTCATGAGAGTAGGCAGTAGAGAATGTTTACCAATATACTTAATTATTAGCTGGGGTAAGTTTTGCATTACACCAAGTAGAGCAAATTTTCATGGATATTATTCTAACAAGATTTTTTAATTTATTATATTTAATATAATATATTTAAATAAAATGTATCTCCTACTTAATATGATATTTGATATTTAATTTAATATGTTATATTTAATATGATAAGTATTATATTAAATTAATTGTGTACATCATAAAAAAGAAACGTAATATTCAGCCAAGCCAAAGATAAGCAAATAGATAAACATAGGAATCTAACTCTCCTTCAGAATGCATTGTTTTACAGGAAGGCCATACGATAAAAATAATTATCCAGGTTTTTGGTCTGATACACTTGATATTATTATAACATCATATTAATCTTCCGTCATATAATATTTTTTTTTTCATTCAATTATTATATAAATAGCAGCCTTGGCACCGCTTCAGTTTATAAATTAAGTACATGTACCTTGTATTAAATCATGATATTTAGAATTATGTTTCTCATTCAAATGTAGTTCACCAGGACACAGTTCAGCTCGTAAGCTTAGCATCATGACCCATGGGTCACTTGTTAAAAAGCTTGTTTTTATACAACTTGATATTCAATTTTTTTCGTTTGTAGTATTTCCATTGATTATTCTCGGTCTGTATGCCGTGCTGCGAGTTGTTCTCAAGAGGGATGAAACGTAAGTATACTTAATTCTATTTATATTACATACATCAAAATATTTCAATGATTACAGTTCTGTTTTATTTTTAAATGTAAAAGATGCATGCATAGGAATATAAACAACAGAGCGTTACCTGATCACCTATCAAAATAATAAAACATTCCTAAGTAGGCATTTAATGATTAAGCAGTCGCCTTTGATTCCTAAACAGTGGTTTTCGAAAGTACCCGCAACGCATGCTTTCTAAGGATTGGTTATAACGATTATTTTAGTCTCATTTATCCTTTCAACAATTTATCTTATCTTTAGGTGTTGGATTGATCATGGACCCCTCGGCAACAACTTGGATTTTCTCTACATTGTACCGAATCTACTGAGTTTGTTGGTAAGTTGTATAAATGGGTCGATTCGAACCACGATCTCTTCTTACCTCCATCAGGCCTTACCCACGAGCATATGCAAAACTCGCAGCATCCGATCTCGTGCCGTATTAGGTTCAAATGAACCAGCGGCGCGGGTTTGGAAATAAAATAATATGCATTCTGACAGAACCTCGCCAACACGGGTGTAGGACATCGCAGCTACCTACCACATCTCTTTCACTATAAGTGAACTGACTCATAAACACCCCCATAATAAAGTAGGCTGTTCTAGGGATCACGGTAATCTCACTTGGTTTCTAGCGCCTGTATGAGATAGACGTGTGGCCTCTATCTAAACATTGGTGAAAGGGATAGTTACCTGGCGGATATGCCTGTTTTTCATAAAGCGGCTCTTATTCAAGTCACAACGACGTGCTAAGGAGCTAAACATTAATCGACATGAGGAAATCCTTTTGGTAGTGCCCGCCGCAATAGCATAACTAATTTGCCGGCAAGGTCTGATAAACCAATGTTTCTTTGGTGAAAAGAAGGAAGTTTGTTATCTATTTATTCTATTTTTTCAGTGCAACTTGGGTTTTCTCATCACCATACAGTGGACATTATGTACGCAGATGAACGCTAACGATTCAGACTCAAGAGTTCCAGTTCTTCGGTGAGTTATATTTCAACCATCACCTGTATCGCAGCAATGAATGTCCTGGAATAAATCACAGACGCAATGAACAGCTTGGGTTTATTTTGCTAGTTTACGTCTTGTATGGGTCAGATTAAGTTCTCATTCTTTTATTGTCAAACCCACTTATTTTAGAGTTATGGCGCAAAAGTTGTGTCTTTGTCATCTTCTTGTTTACATACTATAATAAAAAAAATTGCAGTCCACTTTTTCAAGGACTCGGACTCGGACTTAAACTTGAGGGTCCTGGACTGGGACTTGTACTCATACGAGCACGTAAGGACTCGAGAAAGCAGGCCGAGTCTCGAGTAAAGTAAAAGGAAAACACTGTCACATATTATATCAAGATTGTGCACATAGGTGAATTTATATGAAGAATATTAAAAAGAATAAGATACCAAGTTATAGCTCTGCATCAAAAGCTTTACGTAATTAAACGTTCAAGTAAAGGACATTTGATAACTAACATAAAATTTGCTTGATTATCTCAAATATCTCTTTTAAATTGCTTTTAATTAGAGGATTTTTATCGGACTCGGACTTATCCTCGAGTTCCAAATGACTCTAACTCGAAGAAGGTGGACTTGTACCCGAAATTCAAGGACTTTATAGGAATTTATACAAAATCTGTCTCTTGGTGACCTAACGTTCTCCACTGTCGTACCTAGGCGTGCAATGAGGGTGAGCTTGGTCCTTGTGCCCGTGTTTGGACTACAGTTCCTGTTCATTATCTACCGGCCCGGGAACTGGCCTCCGTACGAGATCATCTCTAACCTGTTCACAAGCACGCAGGGACTGTTTGTCGTGGTACTCTACTGTACCACAACAAAGGAGGTAAGCTAGAAATCAAGAATCCTGTAATGTTATATGAAAGAGGGCATGTAGTTGCACCAAACTATAGCGACATTTTATGAAGTTCCAATTATATAATTTTTTGGGAGAAGGGCCTGGTCATTTCCTAGAACGTTCCTCCGACTTTTTCTTCGAAAGTACGGGTATGATGGTCACCAGCCTTTCGTTGCTGATAGATTCTCACATTGAAACATTTCTTAAAGTGTTCTACTGTCGTAGTTTACTTATCAAATCGCTAAAAAAAATTTGAAACCTCTTGCGGGGGATGTCTTAAGCGTTCAAACTAAAACCCGGATGCCGCAAGTCACAGGTCGAAATCAAGGATACACCGCCAGTTATAAAAGTTAACAAACCTGTAATAGTGAGCTTTTTTATATTTGTGAGGTTTTTTTTTAAATTCATTTTACCTGTATCGGTGGCCGCAGGCACTGGTGCGCCAGTGTCGAAAAAATAGCGATGGATCTATCACTTACTAAATTTAAAGGAATAATAAGAGGAACAATGCAATTACTTAAAAAAAATTAATGTGTAATTCACCCGGCAGTTTTACATTATATCAGTGTGCAGGGTTTTACCACTGGGGACTTAGTATCATGCTAATATTAAGTCATTATTTAAGCCAGTCTGAAATATGTTTGATATATAATGTTTATTTCCCAACACCTTTTGATAGGAATGGTAAAATAATTGGTGAACAATAACAGAACTATTCTGAATTCTCTGAAAAATCGTTTTCTGATTTTAAAAACAAGGTGTTGATGTAACCTTGTATTCATTTTCCGAATATTTATTTCCTGAGTGATATAATTTATGCTTCCAAAAACTTTATCATATCCATACAGGTATTTGTATAGCAGTGTATATGCGGCGAAACCTCGATATTACGACCGCCAATGGGACCTCAATAAATTTGTCGTTTATATGAGGTGGTAGCTCCACAGGGATGGTCGTTAGGCGGGGTTTTATTGCATGATATAATGTGTGACCTTAACAGCTTAGTAGGCTCATACTAATTTTATCGTGTTATTTTATCTTGTCATTAGGTACGTCACAGATTTGAAAACTGCTGCCACGGAAAGTTTAGCCTTTATGACCGCAGGGGTAGCACATTGTCTTGGACACGTTCAACAAATGTGAGGTCAAGTTTCGATTCTACGTCCCATAGTCGGCGGGGATCAAAACATTCACAGGGGAGGCATTCTGCACTTGACCTACATGTGCACAATGCTGCATACAATCACGCTCAAAAGACGAATCATCCATTATTAGAAAACGGGACAGATGTACCACACACCAGAATCTCTTCAGAAACAGCACCGGGCCTCCACGGAAGGGACGGTGAGCGCATGCGCAATAACAACAACTCAAGTCACGTGACTAACGGACGAGTCCATTTCTTAATCGACCACTCGGATGAGCAAAGAGGTCTTCTGTCAGCTTCTGATGAAACGTACATTCACAGTTCTCCGGCTGGTGAAACTGGAAATGATAAACGTGCGGTCCATTGATATACATTCATAGTACACGACGATATCCATCTTGCATGGGTTGATATTATATTAATTCTCCATATTGATAACATCGTAATGTTATAACAGTTATCCTCGTATGGCGTACAGTCTATACTCATTTTCATTGTCTTTCTTTCCCTAAATGTATTATACTCTTTGTTTAACCAACAGTTAACCCATCAACTGTTACACTAGCCGTGAAAACACGGAATCTTGAGAGTTTAATAAGGAAATATAAGCACTTTTTCATGTTGGTGGCGGAAATCAGACGCTACAGTTACTCAAGGTTTCGTCTCAATCAAAACTAACCACAAGCACACACAGATTGAGAGAGAGAGAGAGAGAGAGAGAGAGAGAGAGAGAGAGAGAGAGAACAGACAGATAGAAAGACGGATACATTATGTATATTGCAGTGGCTGTAAACCTAGATCGAACAAGCTTGAACTTTAGACCAGTTACAGAACTTTCTGATGCTAGCAATATTGACTTTATAGAGTAGGTTGCTATATCATTCAGCGGTTGAATGTCCATAGTGCCATTATCTTGAGGGAACGCAATTCAGTAGACCCTCTCTTACTAAATATTTTGCATTTTATACATATTTTATCAGGATATGAATGATACCACCAGCTATACATGTGTGTTGCGTGTTGATATATGTATTAAACTGACTTGTATATATTTTATATGGATCATATGTATTATTTATGTATTATTTATAAAATTATATATAATTTATTATATATATTTAGATATACGTCAGAGCGGGGAAGTATACTAATATATGTATTATGATACATCACATTATGTACCCATGATATTAGCTTTTGAATAAGCATTTTTAGTTAATTTAAAGTTTATCTGTAAATAATGTGCAATCAAATGCTCTTGTATATAGTAGCTCTAGGACTTTTTTCTGCACAGGTATAGAAATGATATAGATGATATTTGCACCTAATAATGTGTTTGAGTTACCCAAATATATACTGGAGGACTCCATACCCCATAGAGTAGAACTGCATATGTGGGTATACATACACTCGGTAAAGTGGTTGCATTTGTGGGGTGGTCATCTAAGCGAGGTCTTATATAAAGAGCAAAAAAGAATCGGGACCCTTAAAAAGTTATGGTTGTTTTGAGGTAGTCGCTAAACCGTAAGGCGAGGTTCTACTATATATATATATATATATATATATATATATATATATGTGTGTGTGTGTGTGTGTGTGTGTAAAGGAAAGGAGATCACATTTTAATAGTTCAGAGTTTGTATACCAGATGGCGCCTTGAAGCAAAAGCAGTATAAATGTAAAAATCAGCCATCGTGTTCCAAGATACTCCATTGCACCGAAAATGAAACACTTGTATATAGACAAGTACACCGCCACAATAGTCGTTTTTGATCGGAATTTCGTTGTATTTTTGCAAATCTCCAATGTGATTGGTTTAGAGATGGAAGGTCCGGCTAACATAGCCAAGGTGATCTTTATATTTTTCTTCTTCCCACTCAATATGTGGTATAACCAGGAAGACGTCACATGCGTAGGATAATTTTCACAAACGGTGCCAGAATCCCACGTGTTCTGTGCTAGAACCGATGTAATCGGACCCACGAGAGCGGGTGTTGCATGTATAAAATATTGAGCGTGATGCTAGAACCAGAGAATCTTGCTAACCATAGCAGCGGTTATGACAAAGTAGATCTGGGACGATTGTAATGTTTATCCGCTGTGTGAGGAGAGTAGTTCTGACACAACAGTTCTTTCAAACAATAACGTGTGCTTAAAGCATTGCGGATTGGGGATTTTAGTATACGTGAGGGGGATACGAAGCAGTAAAGGATAAGCACCGAAGGGGGGGGGGGTATGGGATGAATAAAGGTCTCTTACTCCCATGATGTAAAAAATGTTTGAAATTTTCGACTGTAATGGTGAAGTCTGAAGTAATTCTTTAGTATTTTTTGTATTAAGTGTTTGGTATTGTATTTCTCAGATAAATAAGGTGGAAGAGGCGGGGGGGGGGGGGTTGTGTATCGTCCCCTAAATTCGCCCCTATACTTGTTTATAGACTCATAATCAACAGGCAAATCTGTCATATATCATGTATTAGAGAATTAGACCACATATAAAGGATATGTAGGGTTTGTGTTTCTTTATGAATTGAGCTATGTACATATTCATTTTAATCATATTGAACCGTGCGCTATTTCGTTAGCGTACAGTCTTGTAATGATATTTTGTCATGTATTTCTTATATATTTATATGTTTAGTCCTATTGCCCTGTGATGTATTTAGAAAGTATTGTTTGTCGCTGTGCAAGTGTGCTTCTGTACGTTCAGTTTTAAGTAATGTACATGTGCTGCCTATATTAAAACGTTTAAATGTTCATTTTGAATGTTTTCCGTGTTTTAATTTGTAAATTCGACCGATGTTTTACCTGAAACATGATAATTCATGTTTCATGATTGTTCTTTAATATTTTTATGATACCTCCGTAAGGAAGATGTGGTGTGTTCACCTTGGTACGATGGTTGGATGGTTAATTGTTTTACTTGTTTACAACTTGTCATATAAAAAATGTTTGACAGAATTTTATGAAAGTCTGTGAAAGGTTAGGGTTACACCCAAGGAACAATACATTAAAATTCCTAAAACTGGATCGCCATAATATATTTTTGATTCAAGAGATTTATACCATTATAGGACGACTCCTTTGTCCATTAAGTGATCGCTCCATTTACAAATGTTAGGGCCAACATTGGCTAAGTAACTGACCAAGTGAACCCTTGTTACTGAAGCCTGACATCCGGCATTAACACAGACAATGCTTGTTTCACTGGATTCTGGCAGGATATAACACGTGTATATGTACATATACGACTGAACACACATCTTTTTAAAAGTGAATCAATTTTAGTTATGAGTTTTTCAATTACATTTTAATACTAATAAGAGGCATTCATCTCACTGATCCTTTTGCCATTACGCTCAGGCAGAGCAGATGAATTTAGGGGCATATAGTTTGTCCATGTCTGAGCAATGCAAAAATGATATGAATGGGAAAAAAAGGAACAGGGATGGATCCCTGATTGTGAAAAATAAGAAGGTCATACTGCGCAGACTCGGACACACAAGAGGAGGAATCTGGTGTTTAGGGATTGTTGGAGTCAAAATCTGACCCCCCAAGGTACAACGGGGCTTATGACTTTAGCCGGCGGCGCAGGAATAAATGTAGTTAGGAGGACAATGAAGTCCGTTCAAGTGTGTTGGGTAAGAATTATTTCAAGGCAAAGTACATAAACATAGGTGTTTTTTTTTGTGTGGCCTTAACGGCATTAATTATATTTTGTAAGCATGTAAAATGTAACAAAAGGGGTTTCCTTGGAATGTAACAAATTTTGATTCTGAAGTGTGACAGTTGTGAAAAGTATAGTCCTGGCCGTTCCAAAGTGCACAAAAAGAAAAGATTCGTTTCAGAGAAAAAAGGACCTCTGGCGGAAGGTTGAAAGAAGGGTTCCAATCCATATAGTCGGATGAGAAAGTTATATAGGTACTGAGGTAAGGGGAATAGGGAGGGGGTGCCTAAGGAGCAAAAGTATGGTTTGAAATCATTTCTTTAAAAAGGTTGCGGCGACTGAAAAAGGGGGAGGCCAGGGGTCAAGATCCGCCTTCTATAAAAGGTTTTATTTTCGTGTAACCCTTTGTCATCCTAATCAATATTGCTTATAAGGGACATTTAGCAGCAATGCTAAACGCTGTGATTTGGCCATTCGTCTAAAAAAGAGAAGAGGCCTTTTTTGACTTTCTGCTGAATGATCGTAACACAAGTAGGATGGGCCGATGGCATAAACAAAATATTGATGCCTGTGAGCTGATTGCATGCACAAATATTGATACCTGTGACTCGATGCCGTACACAAAATATTGATGCCTGTGGGCCGATGGTGCAAAAATATAATGAAGCCTGTGAGCCGATGGTATAAACTAAATATTGATATATGTGGGGTGAAGGTATAAACAAAATATTGACGCCTTTGGACCGATAGTATGAACAAAATATTGATGCCTGTGGGTCGATGGCATAAACAAAATATTGAGGCCTGTGGGCCGATGGTATAAACTTAATATTGATGCCTCTTGGCCGATAGCATAACTTAATTTTGATGCCTCTGAGCTGATGGCATAAACAAAATATTGATGCTTGTGAGCCGATGATATAAACTAAATATTTATGCCTGTCAGCAGATGGTATAAACAAAATATTGATGCCTGTAAGCTGATGGTATGAACAAAACATTGATACCTGTGGGCCGATGGCATAAACAAAATATTTTTGGACTATTTAACCTTTTTATATATATTATATGCACGGAGCTGGAAAAAAAGTTACGAACTGTCGTTAAAGCATTATATAGGTTCTACCGAGATTTCACATTTCAACTTTCATGCTCTGGGGATATTTCTATCACGAGGCAAACACTATACGTCATTTTATTATGACACTGTTTACTAAATATGAACATATATAATGTATGCACTCGTGATCCCCACATAAGTATACATGTAAATTACGTGCACGTAAGTACAGAAACGTACCACTAGATATAACTACACATAACAACGCTCCAAGACACCTGATGGCACGGATGACGGGAGCCGAATCCAACCTTACCTACGGGCACTTTTATCCCGTTATTGTAACTCGAAAACCACCATAAATATGTCATGGTCTTATTATCAGGGCATACATACACAGCAAGATCCGATCAGACAAATGCGTGTTCAACCCTGCGTGACCGAACGGATGTCAACGCGTCGCATCGCTTATTACAAATATACTGAACTTTATATACACACGAGATGTAGGCAGGAGGATGTTATGTTAGTACAGGCAGGCTTAAATGATATATGCAGATTAACAGAAACAGCGACCTGTAATCGGTTAAACATTAGTGAACAAGGTCACGTGGACGGTTTTGGATTAAGTGCAGAGGTGACGGAATAAAAACTTGGGATGACCTTCACACCAATACCTATGGATTTCCAACAATCGATCCTGAAAACCGATTTCAACAATGAAAATGTTGTGAAACAACTTTTTTTCTGGAGAGAAAAATGCTTAAATTAAGATGCGTGCCTTAAGATCTACCGCAATATTAGAACTGTTCTGCTTTTCCATAATATTATGCCTAGTTGCGCCATCTAGCGGTGTAGGTGGTGAAGATGCGGCTGCTATTACAGGGGAAGCATTCACACAAAATGACGTCACAGACGAGGTGTATTCATCGGGAGGACGAAGTCACGTGAGCAGTTACGTTGACGTGATGACGCATGGGGAATACAGGTAACTATTTGAGAAAACATCATGGCACTAAAATAAGTTATATTATATATATCAGAGCTAAACAATATTGGATATATATTTATACTATGGTTGGCGGTTTCTTCGTGACGGTTTTTCAAATTCGCGATATTCGCGATATATGGGAAATTATCACGAAAATAAAACCCCCGTGAATAAAACGTCTAACCTTCATAAGTGAGCATTCATATTGTATATTTTCATTAATTGGCATCTGGTGTAGGTGATTTACGCCTGCACTGTCGAACAGCTGAATACTGATGTTTAAATGATAACATCTTTTATGTTACCTGTAAGTCAAATTAACTTTCGTTCTTTTATCTACCAATTATGAACTGGAATTTCCACTGGTTCGATGCTTTCCTTAAGCTCGTCGTCAAATACCATTATTGGTATACACCTTTTTGTAGGTTCCTGTGTCGTAAAATCATTAAAATGGAACCCTCATGAAACAATGAATAAGAACTTCGCGAAAAACTTATCTCAAGAATGTAAAGCCAACAACAGTAGGTAACAAATGTTGCTGATGAAAAAAACTAAGATCGCTCGTTTTAACGTTCGCCTGAGTTCTCCTCTCTGGATTGTCTGGGTACTTGTCGCTGAGATCGGTGCCGGTCTTGTGTCCTGCCTTGGGCATTGTGGCTGTGAATGCGGTAGCGTTCTCCGGTCACCGGTACGGTAAAAATAATGTTGGCCTCTCGCGGTGTCCTGCTTGGCTTGTCTGGCATCTCGTCTATTGGCTCTATCAAAATTTCGCTTAAGGAGCACACAGGGCTGAAATCCCAGATTATAGCAACCTGTTGTACGCTCCATATGCAGCGGTTACGCTACGCTCAACTATTCGCTACACTACCCGCTGCATTAAACCGCGGTAGCGGTCAGGTTTGGCCACCAGGCGGTGCTGAATGTGTGGAAATCCCCCTGCTTAATATTTTTACGAGACACATTGCAGGTATCACCATGCACAATCGGATGTTCTTCGAGATACCGATCAATTTACACTGCTGTGGAAAGCGCTTGGTAGCACAGACTTTTTCCACCCCGATTTGATTACACACAATACAATCGTCAACTTTCAATACAGTCACTATACTGATTTGCCTGAGGTCAGTTATCCTCCCAGTCTGCATATTTCCTGTATTGCCGTGCAACACAAGCTTGCCATCGGCATAGCTATGTTTGTTTAAACGCTCAGCCAATCAGATTTCTTTTACCAGTTCTGCAGATTAGTTTAAACAAAGGCCAATCAGATTTTACCTTATCCAGCGCAAACTGACTACGTTTTGCCAAACCTGAAAAATCCTGCCATTTCTCACAACGTGTGAGTGGAAGATGGGCCAGGAGGTCACGCGCTGTGTTCAGAGCGTAAGCAACCTGTAGCTGCAAGATAAAGCTAAAACATCTTCAGTCAGACGTAACTAATGTACTGAATACTGAAGGTCCTTTGTTTTTCAATAATTCAGGTTTGAATTACTGAATGACTGAATCTCACACATACATAAGTAAACAAGAGCACCGCAAACGTGAATAATACGCCCGTCGTGTATCTGGTGACGTCTGATCTCATTTAATATGCGTGAATATTGATAAGAAGGTAATTCATTTGAGAAACTCTGTTAGTGAATATGTATAATGAGTTTCATGAAAATCCATCGAATTTTTGGTAAGTTACCAAGGTGCCTCCAATGTGCGGTGAACTCTGACCACATTAAATATACATAGATATTGCTTGAAAGCGAACTTAGTGGAGAAATTTTATTGTATATCATATTTTTAGGAGTTTTATCAAAATCCTCTATATTCTTAATAAGTTATCGCGGCGACACCACAAAGTAGCCTAGTGACACGTGACCTTATTAAATTGCGTGGATGTTGCCCATATTCGAACTCGGGTGAGATAACCTGATGATAAGTAGTTATGGTCCCGGTAAGTTATTGCGGCGACACTTAAAATCGGACAGACGGACGTCATATGACGGGCCTATCAAAAGTAAAAACGATAAACGAAAGAAAACGAGGATTCGTCTCAATGAGAGTCGACAGGTGGCGCTGATATGTAATTACGATATTTTTTATAATTCTAACTTAGCACCATATGGAAGAATAACATTTGCAAGTAACTATGTTTATTTTTTTTTTATTTTGCCATATTCTGTGTGTCTTCTCACCCTGAATGAAGGTGGAAGTGCATGATGACAGCTATTTAAGCCAACACAGGTTACCCGTATTGGTTTTGAATTGTTGATTGAAGCTTTGATATCCTGATAGAAAATCCTGAGATGCCTTTCATCGACAGAAACGTTTAAAATTACTGAAAATAAATTGTTTTCTTAAAATACAATGTATTGTTGTAATGGGAAAAATTAATAATGCATGACAGTTATATAAATAATCATGAAAAATGCATGCTAATATTAAAATGAACGGTTATCATTCATTTTTTTTACAGACCGAGAACTCGTGTTAAGCCGATATACAAGGTATGTTTTGTTTATAAAATTAGCTGTCCTAAACTTATGCAGAGACTGAAAGGATTACGCCAGACAAGATGTTTCAAGTTGTAAGTCTAAGTAAAGAGATTACCCAGTTAAAGACAGGCAATGTCATTTATCATAGGGGTAATTTTGGGTGGAGTTTAGCATAATAAAAGGCTCTTTCAAAATCACGTAGAGATGGAATGAAGTTGGCCGTATTCATGGTTTTTATGAATGGATAAGTGGAGAGCAATTGTAATTTACGATGTGACTCTCCTAATATCACACATACAGCAATGTTCGATAACTGGGCCACCGATCGAGCTGCTGGAATTTGCTGTGGCGTTTTTGCTTACTGATATATTGAAGAACGACGAATGAGCCATCAGCCTGTGTGACTGAAAGTTTGTTTGTACAAATCCTCGTTGATTTTGAGTTTACCAGCTGACACGATCCATCGAATGTATTGATCGCGTGTTGTGTTGCAAATAGAACATTCCATTACTTTTCATATATATTTCTTCGGAGGTCGGAACAGTTGAATTTGCGCAGAGTTGTTTTAGTAGTCACAGTATATTACATACATAAGCTTTACATTTATATACAAATGTTTTTATTTCAGACAAAACAAAGCACAGAACATACTGACCTTACCAATGAAGGTAAGTAAATACTGAACAAATAATATTTAAAAATAAATGGTCTAGTCGGATTCAAACATTCGGATATGAATAATATTCGCAAAAAAGTAATAAGATACTATAATAACAAACCATGCAAATTTAATAAACCCTCTGGAATTGAAATCTATAACATCAATTTCTACATTTACTCACTGATCATTTATTATAGGGATTTCCACCAACAGGCGCATTGGTTGTTGGCAATAATTATGGCATGCTGATATTTCTTTTCATTATGTTAAAATGACCGGAAATTATGTGCATACAATAGAGAATTTGAACTGAATTTGTAAATAAATACCGACAAAAATGATGGTCACCGCTTGGTTGGACAGACGGTAGTCTTGAAATTTCATTCTAATATTATAACTAAAAGTAGTCAAGTTTGCTGATGGTATGCGTCATTCCTTCCAGACTCGGGGAAACAAACGTCGCGAAAGCTGTTACAACTTGTGAGCGCGGAAGGTATGTATTGAATAAATGTTACGTACATGATTAAAAAAAAACCTTTTCCACCACACTAACGACATCTGTTGATGAAAAGCAACACGAACAGTTCGGGTCAATTATATACATGTATGTAAGGAAAGTGACTATTTGCCAGATGTCAAATGATGTAAAGTAAAAGAATCCTGTCCTATCATTAGAGGTGGGGTTGGTGTCTGTTCAGCGGCATGTATATGTACTTTAATTTAACAAGACCCGAACCTATCAAACAACTGTTACCTGTAGTGCGCATGCCCGTGGAAAGGTCTATTAAACGTTTGTCAGTATATTTAAGCACAACTGTGTCAAACATAAGCTTATTATTTATCTCTATATCTAACCAAAAGATAAAAAAATAAACTACCACATATTGAATTAAAAGGACGCTCTGTCTGGTGCTTTACTTAAAATATATATGGAATGACATCGCCATTAAAAATGCAATTTACCATTAAGATAGACTTGCTATGACTTGCAAAATTTCCTCATGTTTTTAATATAATAATATTAATACATGTATATAATAACTAGAATATTTCCGTTGTTTTAAAATACTAATATATGTCTATTCAGATTGAACGGATATATGTGATGCTGCTAACCATGAGAAGATGTACATAAAAACCCATACACATATACATATATATAATATGGCTGAACGCATGAGCATACTAAACATACAATCATAAAAATAATTGGTATGATAAGACCAAACACTCTCTCTCTCAGTCTCATTCTCTTTCTCTCTCTCTCTCTCTCTCTGTTTATTAAAATTTGATAATTTTCACATTTCAGAAGGAAGCGGAGAGGAAGACCCATATCAACAACAGGGTAATAAAGGCATACATTTACCAGAAACATGTCTGGGGATATGTTCCGAAAGAGATATACATTGCAACTATCGATATATTTTGAATATTTGCATTAAAAGAGATTTTGAAAAATTTGTTTAAACAGCCGTATAAATTTCAAATGGATGTGAATTTCAAAATTTTACAATCCACAATATCTTAACGGACTTTACCCATATTTATTAAAATTTCTCGGTGCAATACTGATTCAAAGTAAACAAAACTTTTTTTGTCTGTGTTTATGACGATTTTTAAAAAAATACAATAATTCTGTTACTGATTTGTGAGGTAAATTATACACTATCATTTTACAAAATGTTGTTATGATTTGCATTGAAAATTAAATAATAAATAGCTGGGGCCAGGTACTAGTAACAGGTGATATTGTAAGGCCTGGAATCTTAGATAGTAACTGAGAAAGTACTTGGGTGTAAGTACAGAAAGTTTTAGTTGAATACTAAGATATTGGACTAATATAGTATTTGTATACTTTTCATGCAAATCAAAATGTCCATTCCCAGTATTATACATATACCTGGGGTACATTATACCATGTACAGATACTTTAATCCAGGGTATAGGTACTAGGAACTTCAAAAACCAGTGCCGTCAATTTATTTTCTAGGTTGGCGTTAATGACTTTTTATGACCCATTTCAATTATTTACTTACAGCTAAGTATAAGTTTTTTTAAAGATAAGGTTTAATGTTGTCGAAAAAATAATTATATTACTTATCAGACTCGGACATACAAAATTTTATAGTAAACTCAAAAATTGAGAAATCGAACCAATGTCTATCGTTCTAACAATTAATATATTTCCAATATCCCCCGTTGCAACAAAAAAATGGGGGGGGGGGATGTATACCTGTCCCCAACCCTGACCAGCTGGTATTGTTACACTTCATTTTTATTTGTAGTGGTTTACCATTGCACACTGGAGACGTCCGAGTGTCTGTTTAACAGCGGTATACCAGGCATAACCATAGATTTTATTAGAACTAGTGGCCGCCAAGGCATACGTGGAGGACGAACGTTTCAGCCCCAAACTGACCACACCACGCACGGACCGGAAGGTAACAGAACAATTTACTAAGTATACTGTTAAAACTATATATGAAGGCTGAGCCTAAGTGTAAACCCCCGCCGTGATCCTGGTTAAACGTGTCTGTGTTCTACACAGAATAGGCTTATATAGAACACTGAATCCATCATCATTAAATCTTGATCAGATCGACAGAACCTGACAGATGACAAAGGGAGAAACTCTGCTCTGTCTACAAGTACTGAATATCAAGGAAGATTAATTCGATTATCTAAAGAATATTAAAGGTCTTCAGTGTGTAATTAGATCAAAACTTTAAAGCAAAGAACTGCTAAAATCACGAAATACAACATTTTCCATTTACAACTGCACAGACAGAGGCCAACTGCAAGTTAGAATATACCTTGACCACGGGAGCTGTTGGCAAGTATCTTTATACACTGTAAGACCCCACTGCACCTCAAGTCTCCATGTATATCGTTTTGATGCAAGTGCCTCCCAGGTTTCATACTTAACGGCTAGAGCTTTTAAGTCACGCTTACAAGTGTCCTTGAAGCACAGTTGGGGTATTAAAATGGACCATTCATCTTAGAATATGTTCTTAGGGATATCCTTAATTTTCATGATTGATATTCCCTAGGTAGGTATATGTACGCGGACGTGACAGGCAAGGAGCCTGGCGTTAACAGCGGGGTACTGATAACTCCGCTGATCAAGAGCTTCCACGGGCGGGGCGAGTACTGCGTCTCTTATTGGTACTACATGAGCGGCCGCCATCTTGGATTCATGACGACACTCGCCAGTAACGTCTCCAGACCTTACCGCACCAAACAGCTCGCTTCTCATGAGGGTACTTCTTCTTGTATACGTTATCACTTACAAATGATGTTGCAGGATTAACATCATTCTGTGAATGCAGAAAATTACTTAGGCTATAAAAGTAATGGTGTTGTCTTTATGAGTGTATTTAGGGCATATATGTCACAGAATTAGACCTTCTGTTTAGACCTTTAGAAGTCTGTTACTCGAGGTTACTTTTTAACGTTTATAACGCTCGACGAATGGTTTTATTTTAAAGCCATAGATTTACCTGCCCTCCTTGTAGAATTTATGTGGTTTCTGGCTTTCACTGTGTGCAAATTAATGAACTGCAGGTAATTCCTGTTTCTAAAAGTTCTCGCCTCTGTGACGAATGTATGTGCTTGTTTATCCATAAGCTCTTAGTAAACACAGTACATAAGTCAATGTTGACAAACAAAGAAAACACATAACGTAGGTGATTGTTGCATGTGTGCAAGTTGAAAAGTCACTAGGTGCAAAATGTCCTTCACAAAACTCTAGCTGGTCTGATTTGCAGCTAAATGTCCTTGTTGGATTTGTTTGGCGGACCCCGCAAAATGTTATTAATACGTGGATATAAACAAAACGAACAGCCGTGTGTGACATTTGTGTTTTCTGTCCTATTTGAATGAAAGGTTCAGGGAATTAGTTAAAGGATCTCAGATATCGGTATAGGCCAGTTTAAGAAGTCACAAGTGGGAAATAAATCGTTCTTAGGCTTCCTTTTATGTGAGTTATGTCAATGGCAGGAAATCAGTCAAACTTAAAATCATACTTAAAAAAAGACTTTCTTAGATGGTTCCAAATTAAAGCACTCACGAATAATTCTGAATTCACAGTTATCTGTGTCCCTTTTATTATTCACACCATTAAATTTAAACGCATGTTATAACATGTAGGCCTACCACTTTTATAGTCATAAACTACAACCTAATAATGAATAGCAGGATCTTCTGCAGCATATAATTAGTTTTCTATTACAAACATAATATACCAGCATTTGATTTCCAATACCTGTAAGAAAGTTTTCACATTTTCACATTTAAAATATATTTTTTTTTTGGAGAACAGGACTTCAGTAATCCTAACTTATTTTATATAAAATAAAATCATTACTATCGTTGCACCAATTATACAAACTAAACTCTCGGTTTTGTTTATCTGCCCGATACACCAATAGGACCGGATGTAAAACAGTAGGATATTTAAGGTTATTTTCATAGTTACGGCCGCTTTTAACATAATTGAGTATTTTTCTTTATATTACTTTAACCAATGCACAAACGTTTTTCAATGGAGGTCACTTTGCAAGGGTAAAGGTAGTAATTTTAATTTAATTATGTTTACTTCGGCAGGTGGCACCAAAGGTCAATGGGAACACGTGGACACTAACGTTTACGTTGACGTCAACGACGCTTTCATGGTTCTGTTTACCGTCTCTCAACAGCTGACGGCGGCCATTGGCGGATTTGCCGTCGATGACGTCAGTGTGACATCAGGCCCTTGTGGGAAAGGTTTGTACGTCCATTCCAATTAGAATGTTTTATTCCCTCCTTTTATACGCGGCTATTTAGACTGAGTTCTTTGAAATAAGTTATCAGCGTATGAATTACCACAGCAATAATTATACCACTAACAAATAAAAATTTTAAATGGAAATGTATTTTTTAGCAATTAATTTTTTTACTGGAGAATAAAAAAGAAGAGTTAATTGTCCCAACACCTTTAATGTATATGTAGTAAAATACTTCATTTGTACATAACTGGATCACAGATTGGTACCTGTGCAATACTGAAGCGTCTTGCGGAGTAACATGGCAGACATCGTTAAATATACGTGGAAGTCCTGGAAAACATTCGCACAAGAAACATTTTCTTTTTCAAATAATATGTTAAAAAAGCGGTAAAACTTGAAACAGAAATATATTTAGAGAAATCTTTAAGGCATACAGACCAAGCAATGTTAACAACAAGATGACTGAGATCCCCTTTTTCTATCTATGACTGCTGTTTTAACACGTGACAGGGTCGTTCACGCCGTGGGGTGAGTGGGGCCTGTGCTCTACAACGTGCGGCCATGGCATCATCAGACAGACTAGGTCGTGCCGAAGGGAACCGTGCAAGGGACCTACCTCAAGAACTCGCTCCTGTGACAATGGACCCTGCCAAGGTTGTATATCAAATACGATTTTTTTCGGAAAAAAAGGCAAACACATATTCTTATCTGAAAAAATAAAATATTCTCTAAAATCTCTTAAGAAATTGCTCGTCACTGTGGTGATTCGTATCCGTCTATCAGTAGGCCCCTTTTATGAAGTTTCATTATGAACAAATGGACATAAATCGAGTTATGTCTAAAAGAAATACTGAAAACAAACATCTATATTATTCCAGTTTGTAAGATCTTTCCGCTTCCTAGCTCCCCATAGCATTCTTCTGTGACCTATGATATGACAAAATTAAACTTGATAGTAAAAACATATTTAATATTTTTATCATTTATATCATTTTTTTTCTTTGTGTGCAGGGGTATTAACTGAATGGGGTCCGTGGCTCGCTTGCTCTGTTTCCTGCGGAAACGGTACCAGTCACAGGTCACGTAGTTGTCATGGCGGCCGTTGTGATGAGCCTCTAAAAGAGACACGAAAATGCCAAATGCTTCCATGTGAAGGTAAACCTGATAGACACTCACTAAGGAAAGCATTTCTACTTCCACTTTTACTTTCATTATCACTTACTTATGGTATTATCAAAGTTATTCATGTACTAACAAAGCTAATCAACCCGCACGTAATTTTAGCTTTATTCAGGAAATCATGAAATGACCGAGGCCTTCAATCAAATATTAACAAAATTTCGGGAAAGGATAGGTTATATAGCATTCGCATAATACTGTTAACAATCAAACTTATTAAACATAAATTAAACTAGAAATCTGCATCCTAAGGAATGCAAGCCTCCGCCATGTGGGATGCTCCAAAAATCGCGTTTGCATTCACTTATTTGGTGCATATTTGTGCATGAGTAATTCGAGATTTTTAAATATTATTTATAATCCGTGTTCCTGAATCCGGGTAGTGTACCGGATATACACCGAAATCTGATCGTTTCTTCATCGGCACATATCCAAAAGCCCTGAAAATTTCATGAGATTCCATTCATGATTGCGTGAGTTATGTTGTAAACAAACACACACATATATACACACACAAACACACATGAACGGGAGTGTATGCATACATACCCTCTTGGCTTGGCGGAGGCAATAAAAGGGGGTAAAATCGTAAAATCGTAATTATATTGCTTAAGTAAAATATCAACTAACAGAAAAGTATCGCTTAAAATCAAGATAATAAAATTGAATTTAAACCAAAATTTAGTTGCAGTCGGACATGGTGTATGTCACAAATCCCTATAAATAATATTTAATCGAACTGTTAAAAATGGTCTGTATACAGGCACGTGGTCCCCATGGACTGAATGGACGCTGTGTTCGGTCACGTGTGGTCTTGGGACACGTCAACAAACACGCAGATGTGAGGTAGCCCCGTGTACCGGACGTGACGTCAAAACGGAGCTCTGCCAGGAATACCCATGTCAAGGTCAGTAATACGCATGTCAAGGTCGGTGCGAAGTTTTATAATGAAAGTGACATCCTTGTCCCTACACAACCTTCATATAAAATTATCAAATCAGTTAGTTTTTATTTAAAAATTATATGCAGGCACAGATATCATCTTGGATCAAACTATTTCACTGGAAAAAAATGTGCAAATAAGAAAATACACAGTCGTCCAAAACAAAATCACCCTGAAATGTATAATTAGCAATTTTGTTTTACTTTCAGATCCAAAAGTAGAACCGAAAATAGGTAAGTTCTTTCTTTAAAATTTGCTGATTGATGTCAAACTTCTTTTACTATTTAAAACTAAATAGTAAAACTTAAGAAATATACCAAGTGTGACCAAGCTGCATTGGCTGAGGAGACAAGACATTAATTAGAAATAACGGTTTAAATATTTACCGTCGCACATCACAAGCGGTCATACGGATCTGATCATAGCTAAATTAATGAGTTTTTTTTCAGAAACCCGTGGTTTGGAGTGTCCGTTTGAGCGTAACTGTCCGTTCTTGGTTAATACACTGTAAGATGATGTTTCAGAGATCGTGGTTATGGAGTATTCGTTTGAGTGTCACCGTCTATTCTTGGTTTATATAGGGAATTGTGATGTTAAAGAGACCGTGGTTATGGAGTGTTCGTTTCAGTGTGACTGTCCGTTCTAGGTTAATATACTGGATAATAATGTTTCAGTGACCGCGGTTATGGAGTGTTCGTTTTAGCACGACTGTCCGTTCTTGGTTAATATTCTTGATGATAATGTTTCAGAGAGCGTGGTTATGGAGTGTTCGTTTGAGCATGACTGTCCGTTCCTGGTAAACAATCTGGGTGATGACCGCGATTGGCAATATCTGAGTGGACCGACACCTAGCGGCGACACCGGGCCCACCACAGACCACACACTTGGCAACAGACACGGTAGGCTCATGTTTTGATATCTAAAGATTGTAAATATTATTTACATTTTTAATATCAAGGTAGGTGTCTGTAGATAATGGTTATTTCATTGTCTGTTTTGTTAGAAAGATATATAGGTATTTGCCTTAATTACTGGATTCCCTATGGTACGCTCATAATACCGGGCTGAACTATATTATGTCGACCTACTACGGATTTTACTCTTAATCGTCCCCTGGAGTTGAATATTTTGATAACACGCCATGCATTTTATGTAACTTTCTGACCAAATGACACTTGGTGTATACATGCATAACAGGGAGAGAGAGCTGGATAGATAGAGAGAGAGAGAGAGAGAGAGAGAGAGAGAGAGAAGAGAGAGAGAGAGAGAGAGAGATAATAAACCTCCATATATGTGTGTGTATTATACCTAACATTTCCCTGTAACTTTATTGCTGACCGTGTCTGCATGTAAATCTTCGTTCCATTAACATTTCTTCAACGAAACAAGAGGGAGGATCGAGTCAGAAAACAGACAAACAAACAGGCAGACAAACAGAGAGACAGACAATTATGCGTCGATAAATATCCCCTCTCTGTCTCTCCATTGCTCTCCTTGCAGATGAGTTATCCTTTACTGATTTTTCAACGTTGTTCGAGTCATAATATACTTTATACGAGAGAGAGAGAGAGAGAGAGAGAGAGAGAGAGAGAGAGAGCGATAGAAGAAAGAGCGATAGAGGAAAGAGCGATAGAGAAAGAGGTCCAGAGAGCGAGAGAGAAAGAGAGAGAGAGAGCGAGAGAGAGAGAGAGAAAGAAAGATAGAAAGAAGGGCGAGCCGAGAGAGAGAGAGAGAGAGAGAGAGAGAGGGCGAGAGAGAGAGAGAGAGAGAGAGAGCAGAGAGAGAGAGAGAAGAAAGAAAGATAGAAAGAGAGCGAGCGAGAGAGAGAGAGAGAGAGAGAGAGAAAGAAAGAAAGATAGAAAGAGAGCGAGCGAGAGAGAGAGAGAGAGAGAGAGAGAGAGAGAGAGAGAGAGAGAGAGAGAGAGAGAGAAAGAGAGAAAGAGAGAGAAAGAAAGATACAGAGAGAGAGAGAGGAGAGAGAGAGAGAGAGAGAGAGAGAGAGAGAGAGAGAGAGAGAGAGAGAGAGAGAGAGCAAGAGAGAGAGAGAGAGAGAGAGAGGAGAGAGAGAGAGAGAGAGAGAGAGGGGAGAGAGAGAGAAAGAAAGATACAGAGAGAGAGAGAGGAGAGAGAGAGAGCAAGAGAGAGAAAGAAAGATACAGAGAGAGAGAGAGGAGAGAGAGAGAGAGAGAGAGAGAGCAAGAGAGAGAGAGAGAGAGAGAGAGAGAGAGAGAGAGAGAGAGTGAGAGAGAGAGCAAGAGAGAGAGAGAGAGAGAGAGAGAGAGAGAGAGAGAGAGAGATCACCTCTTTCCTAATATTAACAACTGAACCTTCTGGGTAATACCAATGACCTAATCACTACCTTCAGGTCGTTACATCTACTACGAGACGTCCGTCCCTGTCCGCGAGTTCTATAAAGCCACCCTGATGGGGAGCGTACCTAACCTGAACCGTGTCCACCAAGGATGTCTCCGGTTCTGGTTCCACATGTACGGATTAGACATGGGGACGCTGAGTGTCCTATTGAATCAACGCCAGATCTGGTCACGAACAGGTACAGATTATCGAGGAGGTTGTATGAGATGGAGTGTTCACTTCATAGGGTCCCGTCGGTCCTCAATTATTAACTGTTATTATTTTATTTAATTAATTTTTAAAGAAAAACAGCAAGGTTTTGGATAATATTTTTTGTACATCTGCCTTTGCTATGAATAAAAATACATATTGAAATCACCCTGATTAACATATAGGTTTGTCAAATATGAACTACTCTCTTCCCCAGGTAACCAAGGTGACAGGTGGCTAGAGGCTTTGATTGATCTCGTACTAGAAGGGGACCCCTCTCCGACCATAACTTTTGTGGCCGTGGCTGGGCGGGACTACAGGAGTGACGTAGCACTTGATGACGTCACAATCACCGTCGGGAAGAAATGTAAGTTAATTTAATATCTGATGTAAGAACGCATCTGGTTTATATTTTTACACATATTTACCATTTCTTTTAATCGTCATTATTCTTGCGCCATTTCGAAGATAATTCTGAATATTTAACAACCTCTTGAATGATTAATTGAAATATATTTTATTTACACACAAACATTTCATGGACTGATCGGGAGGGGGGGGGGTCCAACAGCTCTCTAACCCTTTATCATCTTTAAAAAATCTAGGAAATTGGAAACCGTAATTCCTTGATCAGACACGGGGCATTAAATAGTCGCCCGCATTATTTCGAAGACGCGTCAAAACAATATTTTAGAAATATAAACAACGGCATTAAATCAGGGTACCAGAGTATTTTTCATTTTGCCACCAGATGTCCTTTCCAGCAGCTATCATGATTTGTGCATTTGTGGGTCAAATCCATCGGGGATTGTGTGCAAAGTCATGTGTGCAAATTTCATGAGCCTCCCTTTATTTTTAAAATAAACTGTAAACCAAAAAAACTAAGTGTCATAGGTTTAGTTGTTTTCATGCTGGTCTACATATATCATTTACTGACTTTGACTATTGTACAGGCAATAGAACAGGGTGGGTGACACCACCACCACTGCAAATCCCAGAGTCTCAACCGGTTACACCTCCACCATATGGTACGTAGTAATATTTTATTTATCTACAAAAAAATCGTTCTGAACTAATTATGATAACATTATAACAAAAAAATGTAGTGGACGAATATCTTTTTTTGTCGAGTGAAATAAAGTAAATCCACGTGTTAAAGAAATGGTAAATTTACTGCATATAACGAAAATATAATGAAATATGACCCACTTGTTGATATGACAGACTCGAGCACTCAGTCACAAGCTTGGTCTGTTTTTATCATTATTATCATTATTATTATAACATGCATATTATTATTTTTATTATTATTTGTATTATTAGTATATGTATTTTTTACCACATTATTATCGTTTCTACAATTTTTGCAATTTCAGAAGTGTGGGGCCCTTGGTCGAAATGGTCGGAATGTTCAACTACTTGCGGTGAAGGACTGGAGACTCGGTATAAGGAATGCCGGGAAGAGTCATGTGATACAGTCAGTCAAACGAGGCAGTGTTCCAGTACTGCCTGCAAAGGTAACTTTTCAAATAATTGGTTCGTGTCAGCGGGCGATGTTTATATAAAATATGATCTCTCGCCGAGTTAACCGTTGTCTTCATGAATTTTCTATAACTAGTATCAATTTGTCCTCAAAACCATGCAAAAGCACAGAACCTGATTCCATTCATTAACACTTGACCTTAACGTGATAATTGGAATTAATGTAAGCCCTATAAATTTGATCGTCTTGTCGTAGCCCACTTTATGTCAAAAGTTAATCTATTAACAAATGCAATTTAAGTTAAGAAATTATTATTATTATTATTATTATTATTATTATTATTATTATTTCGGAGTAGATGATTGGTATGATTGGACGAGCTGGACCACGTGTTCGACGTCATGTGACACAGGTACCCAGCGACGTAACAGAGCGTGCAAGAAGAGACGCTGTCTAGGGAAATACACGGAAGCCAGGCTGTGTGGGGAGACCCAGTGTGTTGGTAAGCACATTGAAGTGAAGGCTTTTTGTAATTTTGTCGTTTTAACTTTTGGAGATGAACTAAGAAAACAGGAGTTTCTAAGTTTAGAGCATATATAATCTTACTTTGTTTTTGTTGCAGGTTCATGGGGCGCTTGGAGTCTTTGGGGGCCTTGCTCAGTGACGTGTGGACCCGGATCTAAAACGAGACAGCGTTCGTGCAGCCCGGCAAATTGTGCAGGGGACAGTCTAGAGATACAAGCCTGTGAACTGAAACCGTGTTAACACCAGTTGATAGACACTCGTGTGCCAGATTTAGTTCTTAATAGCCTGCATAGTAAGAGTCTCGTGTTTCGTGTCAAGACAAAACATTTAGAATTACAGTACAGGAGGAGTAATGAGAGTTAAATATTTCAATTGACTTAATTGTGATGTATTATGAGTTGGACATTCAGGGTACCGGGATGACAGATGTGTCTTGAAAATAATTTTTCTTCGTCCTTTACATGAGCATTTACGGTATATGTACCAATACACAGTTTATACCCATATGCATATTAGTTTAATGTTTTCCTATGTAAATGGTCTTGATTAAAATATAAACAATATTTGATGCTTCTTTACTTCCACTATAGAATCTACTATTAACATTACTTTTTTAAAGTATAAATCTATGTTTAATTTCTCAAATATGATAAGACGACGGTTATGTCCATGATAAACTGCATGTTACCCTTCTTACATGAGAGAGTCTGCCGAGATATCTTAGTAACGTGACTTTGTTTGTCCAAAACCCACAAAAAATGCCGACATCGAAACACATATTTTTACTTATTATTGAAAAAGCTTCAAATCCTCTACTAATTTTAAAAGAAATTCAAAAGAAAGCAAACCAACCGTTAACGATTAAGCAATTTCTTATTACAACAACTGTATGGGAAAAAATATTATTTATTAATTCAGAATATTGGTCACTTTTGGTGCATCCTTGTGGAATTACTGAAGGCATAAATAAACCCTTAAGGGTCATGTGAATGACATCCACGTCGTGCGAGGCTCAGGAGAGACGACTATTACCATTTTAATTGTTTGCACTTTGGTGTTTACATTAACAAGTATTATTCTGTGTTAATCACGTCGGATGATAAGATTGCCGCGATTTTGAGGGACATTGTTGCAAATTAATAGATGACCATCAAAGTGCAGTTTCCGTATGACTGGGGTCACGAATCACAGTAGGCCATACCTTTGCAATATTAATTCCTACCGAATCTTGGGATATCCGAGGTATTTAAAGCTTTGGTTCATGAGTCCTTGATTTTTCATATCTTGTGACTCAACTTTGAGAGCACTGCAATTACCTTTTAAAACATCTTGAAATCTGCCGCTTGAACACGGCATAACCGTTACAAAAGCCAAATGCTCTTCAAGTTTTTCATGAATTACATACATGTGTGCAATAATGTTATCTTAAAATATTGGACTGAAGAATGCACGTATTAGGTCTGCTTGAATATAAACTGAGGGGTGTGTTGAAAAACAGCGCTTCTGTAGCTCAATTTATAAATTGCAAAAATACGGCCAAAATTTAAAAAAGGTATGGTTCTCAGGCACTTTTTTCATCAATCAATGCGGGCGGGCGGGCGCTTTTTTTATTTCTTTTTGGTATGTTTCTATAAAAGTGTCAATTGATAAGGGAAAAGCATGATAATAACAGATTTATTTTGCTAAACAAGTAAAAGTACTACATAACAAAGGAAATTGTATGAATTCATCTCCTTGAAAGAAATGTCCGAGCGGCTGCAGCTCAAAATTGGTGAGTTCCTATTGAAAAACAAAATAAAAATTTTTGATACGGGGGTTTTAAATTTATGCGGGCGGTGCCTGAGTACCTACCTTTTATTTTTTTTTTTGTCTGACCAAAATATCCAAAAACTCAACAAGGACCGCACGTCAGACGTATCAGCCTCCGCTGATCTTTCAGCTTTATGTACATATTCAAATACCCCTATTACATATCACGTCACATCAAAGATGGAGCAAAATTCGACATATTATTAATATGCAACCAACCATCTTGTGCCATCTTTATACTTAATTATCTGGCTACATCAGAGTAAGAATAAAATGATCAATATTCAATCACAGATTAAAAGACATAATACCAGTTTTTATTGATAAGTCATATATTTTCATATAAGACCTGGATCAAAATGAGAAATCCTTTGTAATAACCTTAACATATCATTCTGTCGGAATATTTTCAACAAATCTTTTTTTTTCGGAGTATATTTTTTTTCAATTTACAATTAAATATTAAGTAACAGAATTTACATTTAATTTTGGCGGATGACTCTGACTGGCGGCGGGCACCGGCATTATTGCCTGCCAGAAGGGTATATACGTTCATTCTAGTTCGTGTGTGTGTGTGTGTGTGTTCACAACATAACGCAATCATCAATCTAATGAAATTTCCAGGGCATTTCGGGAATGGGCCACGGGAGAATTGATTAGATATCGTTGTAAATCTGGCACATGATCCGGATCCCTCAACGTCACCAAAATGTTCACAAATGTTTAGTCACTTATGCATGGCTGTGAAATGGAAATATGGACCGAATCAGTGAACTGTGCAGGCTTACATTCATACTAATGTAGATTTCTAATTGGTAACATACTTGGTGTAAAGGTTTCAGTCTCACGAGGGCTCCTATTCGCTTTTATATTGAAACTGTAATTAATCGTTGCATATAGCACCACGCTAAACACCACCTTTCATTACCAAACCAATAAACTAGCACAATAAAAAATACAAATATTTTAATCAAATAAGAAATTTTAAATCGATTGTTTTGTTCACATTAATACTTCACGGCCATTAGGCTCAAATGTTTGGTTTCTCAGGCACCATGAGCTTAAGTTTGAACTCGACTGATTTTCAAAAGAAATTTACCGATTCTGAGCTCAAGCCGCTGTTTTTTCATGAAACTAAAATATCTTTTTTTATGAGCTTTGACCTGTTGAGCAATACAATTCTTTTATAATCATGTTGTCCCATGCTCATATGATTTTTTTTTCGGAAAAGTTGAAAAATAGCCCTCCCATTCTAATTTCTGGAATGGTGCTTGAAACTCCCATTTTTTTTTTTGCTTTTGCCTATCGGGATTGGATCGATAAGGATATGTGGAAATTACCTGCCAACCCGTTTATTATAATTTTATTCAGGTAATTATATTTATATTTAAAATATGTAAAAAAGTACATAATCACAGTAAGACAGCCTCGCTTAGTTAGGCGAAGATAGGTGGCGTTAACTGCGGCATCATTGTCCAGTATACCAGTCGGTATGCCTTCAGCCGTGTATTGGTAAGCTGAATTATATAGTTTTCTCTCATCTAGCGACAACAGTTAACTATATACCTAATTAAATAGTTGAGAAGTGTTTATTAAAATCACCAATAAACCAGTCTAGTCTGAGGTACAACTAAATGAGCTATACGGAACAGATCGAATGACAAATATTGTCCATGCAAATGTGATAATCTGTACGACGTTGAACTTTGTACACACCACAGAATGTATGTCTATATCAATATATAACGCCAGGGCTTTAGTATTTAAGTTTGCTACTAAAATGCGTAAAATTAAATGCAATTCAATGTACCGATAGAAGTGACTCAGTCCCAGATCTGATTA
Organism: Sipunculus nudus; assembly: GCA_026874595.1. NCBI lineage: Eukaryota > Metazoa > Annelida > Sipuncula > Golfingiida > Sipunculidae > Sipunculus > Sipunculus nudus. The sequence goes on from CM049318.1 coordinate 36,106,133, forward strand.
ATATATAGTCGGCCAGAGAGCCATAAAATGGTCAATATTTCCCGCGAGATGGCATAACCTTTTCTAAGACTTACGAAACAGCATGAGCAAGTTTGATGGCTCTCTCAGCGGGAGAAATAATGTCTTAAACATTGCATCGACCGGGCCAGTCTAATATCAATAGATCTTTTCTTAAGACTAATGACACCAATTGGCGAGGCATGACTGACTTACTTCTCGAGTACTTTATAAAGATCATTCATACATACGATAGAAATAATATTTTTTTTATCCAGAATGATGAGACAACATCCGAGGTGGTTTCACGTGACTAGATCACACCAGACGACCATTACATACACTTCGCATGCCCGTGAACAGGGTGTACTGATGATAACATGGTGCACGTGTTTTCATGTCATCGTTAAATAATGTTAATGCTGGTCACTGCTCTCCGTAAGCGGTCTTCTTTATAAACCTAGATACCGCCCCGTAGGCCTCGGCACAGTTGTCCTTGCACAAACCTAGAATATATGGAAAACCCATTTAAAGTAAATATACCATAATTCATAATATATATATATATATATATATATATATATATATATATATATATATATATATTCTTCTGATAGATTTTCGTTTGAAATGCTTTTATTTCAACAGCATCACTATTTTTATTAACCAATTCCTGGCTGTAATACGAACGTACCGGTATGTATTTGTGTACAGCATGTATATATAAAAGAATTCCAAAATATTCCTCATATCATATTTGCCACTTTGCTTGAAACTTGGTTCTTTTATATCAAGAAACTGGCAGCTTTTTAAAGGGTATAATTTGTTTTCCAATCAATGGCTTTATTTCTATATATCATCTCTATTTAAGTATTTTCTTAATCATTATTTTTTATTTCGTTATATGCGTAATGCATCTTTCGTTCCTTCACTATATGTACAACACGGATATTTGAAAGAAAAATTTAACAAGTCTAGGTGATAATGATATAAAGGCTATAATAATACGAAATACCTAAATACAATACGCTCCTCACCAGCCGTTATACACTGCAGTCGTCCCAGATAATTGTATAGCAAGATTCTCTGGGTTTAACCGCCAGGGCCGGCACAGAGCAAAGACTTGTAATCAGACCAATGAAAGCGTGGTATCGCATTGTGTATCCAGCTTCATTATTATTAAAACGCCACACCCCTTTCGTTAATCTGATTCTTGGCCTTGTGTCAGAACCGATGTAATTCTCATTTTGTGCAAGCCCTGGTGGTGGAACCCAGAGGATCTCGCTATAAAAAGCAGCGAATAAAACAGGAGATCTGGCACGATTTAGTATATAACCGCCGTGTTAGGAGAGTATTAAAGTTATTGTACTGACAAAATATAGTTTCTCACCTGGGATACTGAAGAAGCCGTGGACTGCACCTTTTATCAAAAGAAGTTCGCTCTGAACGCCTGCTTCTTTCAATTTATCGTGATATGCTGCAAGAACAATGAAAAAGTGGGTGTGTGATATATATTGGACTAATTAAAATACACGTCAATTTTACGTTAAACTGCATGTACTTATTACTAGATGAAAGAAATCATCTAATATAAATATTTAAGTACCAGTAATATGAGAATTGTTATTGGAGTCAGGTGATTATAAGAATTATGTCAATCAACATATATCATAAACTGCGTTGACGGTAAAGTGAGCTCTGCCCCCCCCCCCCCCGGATCCGCCACTGTGAGTGTCATTTGACCCAATCTCTGATAAAAGTTTACCGTAACTGTCGTCTCTGAGTGGATCACACTCCGCGACGATAAAAAGGGCAGGCGGCAAATGATCAAAACGAGGCTGCTGCAGAGCGCTGTACCGGGGATTGTGAATATCTTCTTCTATATTTGTTAGTCGGCTTTCCTTAAACCTGACAAATACAAAAACACTGTATATGAGCGACAAGAAATGGAAAAGATGTTTTATATTTTGTAAAAAATATTTAATATCATATAGTATATGTAATACATGCACTGTATGCCTTGGTATTTAAGAGGCCGTAATAAAAAATAGTTGTATACACGGCAAAGGTTTTCAGAAATATGGAATCCACCTCAATCAGGATTTTAAAAACTAAAATTGGACAAATTCATGAATATTAATATTGATGTATCATATTGACATCAAGTTGAGAAATATATGGTCTGTTACATTTTCAGCGCCACCTGCAGGTCATATCCCTATACTTAATGAAGCATAGGGGCCTAATAAGTGAATTCCCCCAATAATGGTTTTTGAAATAGACAACAAAGAGTTGTTTGCAAAAATGAGATAATTGGATTACCAGAAGGATTCATCTCCGATCTGAAGAAGTTGACTCCAGATATCCAAAATAAGTGCACGAGCGCTGGGAAATTAACGACAATTAACGAGTTCATTGCCCTAATCTCCAGCCGAATTCTAAAGAGTGAGGATGTTTCTTGCTTATAGAGATTCAAATTAGTTATAATGTGCTAGTGTGTCAAGAATTCATTCCTGCTGTTGAATAAATGTTCCGGGTTCATTCTGACAAACACCACAATTCAGATGTCTGGACAGCTCAAGACTAATAGAACCGATTTTTGCTAAACCAATTCATTATATACATATTTTAGGATCTACAGATTCAGAGCGTGTTAATGTCTTAAAATGTTAAGACTCGGATGTTCCTTAATTGTGCAGCGCAGACACACCCGGATATCATTCATATATACCGGATACAATTCGTTGAGTTTAACCCTCACTCTCTGTAAGACGGTTTACTTAAACCCCAGCGTACAATGACATCAAGGTACTCACCATCGGACGAGGTCCTTGGTCAGCACCGGGCCGTCTATGAATTCCTGGTGTGAGGGGAGGTTGGCTCGCTCATCTGTGCGGGCATACACCAAAACCTGAAAACCCCAGACATATGCAATCACTGCTGTGATATGGTGATACTTCATACAAGGGCAGGCTTTACAGTATGTACCGTTTGACCACAGTTGGCAGGAATAGCGCTACAGGGTACTTCACTGCAGTTTTATCCACAGATCGGCATGGGGCATTGACATGCAATTCTAGCGCCTGTTGTGGGACTGAAAGTCATTCCATTAATCGTATATAGAAAATAAACTTCCTGTGTGTCAGGCTGCATCAATATATCGCGTAAATGAGCGTCTTTATAAGTGTACTGACTCATCTTTATGCCCCGGAGTGCAGGTTTTTGTTGTTACAATGGGAAGGTACCAAAACGCAGTGGAGAAGCAGTGGTACTCTCTAATTTTCTTCACAGTAAGTGCCAATACTTTCAGACATACTGATCATTCAGCAGTTATTTCGGTGCCATGGAGTCTAACCATCTGTATTTATGATAATATATAGGGGTATATGGCCTCTTTTTCTACACGAGGAATATGATATGTCCAACGATACACTCTCAATGGAGTACCCTGTGGAGAGAAATCCGTACCAACTATTTTCATGCGGTGCACACTGTAGCTAGCCTATGGCCTGTTGTTAAACAGAGGAAAACAGCATTGGATTGCGTGCAGATGACCGAGGGCCGTCAACTTAGGGTGGGTGGGTCGGGGTATATACCCCCCCCCCCTCCCCAATTTCTTTGGCAAGGGGGGAATGGTGAATGTAATTGCCCCCCCCCCCACAACTATTCTGAGAATAATATTCATATATTGCAAATGAAATATATTTATGAATAGAATAACAGACCTTTGTTCCATTTATGAGTTTACTATGAAATATTTTTTCTTAACCTGACTTAGAATTAACTTATACTGGAAACATAATACCTTATTTTCTAATACCTTATACTTAATTGTAATATATTTAAATGCGACTAAGCATATATATATATTTGAATTGTGCCATACATATGCTAAAAAGGTGTATATACCGGTACATATGTGTATGTGTGTCTGCGAGTCATCTCCTACACTCTGGAAGATAATTTGATAAATTGATAAATAAACTACCTCAGGAAAATGGTATAACAGGTTATTATCTTTGGTACTTAATCCCCGCCCCCCCCCCCCCTTCTAGTGGTCTAGAGTAAATCTCAGTACTCTTTAGCCTTGGGGTAGAGCATAGCACAAAGGTTGTGAGTTCAAATCTCACCCTCAGCAGAGGTAAGAGTTTTACGGTTGGTCCCCATCCAGGCTGAACGCTCGGCAGACGTTGAGGAGACCAAAACCCGTGTATCACTCACAAATGAGTGCGTCTTTGGGTGTTTCTCGGTCTTACGAACCACCAATGGGCTGATTACACACACAGGACCCGCAGGCACAGTAGACACCGAGAAGATGTATATACTTAGATTAAGAATTATATAAGACAGCATAAAAAAAGAGGCGGTTCCCTGCACCAAAAAAAAAATTCTGTCTGTTCATAAACCCTTATATGAAATCAATGTCACCAAGTGTCTGTACCTTTTTTGCCAAAATATGCTATTATTCAACTTGGTGGTCGTTTGACTGTCATTTTTTCTTTAAAGGACAACCTCTGTTGTTTACAATGGCGTAAATTACCAATTTATGTGCCAAAAAAACACTCAAGTGCGAGTCATGCACACCAAATTTTCATTTCCTACAAAATATGCATTCTTTATATGTTACGGCGGCCATTTTGGACGCCATTTTGTCTTAAAAAATCAAAGATTTTTTTTAGTCGTTCACAGTATTGCACATAATTGATCTCCTTACCAAATTAATTGGAAATTAACCCTTTGCAGTACATATATACACCATATAATTGCAAATATATGATGATTTCATATTTGGCAGCCATCTTGGCGGCCATCTTGAATATCTCAAAACCCTCAAGGATGCAAGAGTGGCATCATCCAGATTTAAAATTCAGCACCATCAAAATAGGGTATAAACATAAAAAAAACATTGGGCAGACCATAAAACAAGGTCAGGTCCGAAAACCCAGGTATATATAAGGAAACGCATGCGGAAAATTATGCAGAAACACGCACAGTGGACACATGTTGCAGCTTACTCAATCACATGCATACGTATCCTCACCGCATCTGTACAAATGGACACGTAAATTAAGTGTCTAACCGGGCTGACATATGATTAAAACGTTCCTGCAAATCATGATTACTTAAATAAACTGGCTAACCGATTTAGTGTACAAATTATTAATTAGTTCCCTTATCTTAATACCCATCTATACACTAGTTACAAACAGAATTCTAGAAAGAAACTTTTGAAAATATTTTACACAGAGATGACTAAACAAGCAAAAAACAGACATTAAGCACAGCATAGCCGCCACACAGCTCATTTCGTATATATAAACGTTTATATATGTGTATCTGACCTGGAAGCCGAGCCCTCTGACGTAATGGGGTGTGAGTGACGCCACCTGTCCCCCTGCACTGTCTCCTGCCACTCCAACTATGCTCTTCTCTGTTCCACCTTCAAATGCATCGGATAAATACAGTGAAGAGCCGTTAATCCGAACATGTCGGATACACGGCTTTGGTCGGATAAACGGGCGGGCGTAAACAACGATCACAGCACAGATGTCATTAACCTGATAGAACTGGTGGTAAGCCTAGGTACAACGCTACATGGACTTGAAGGTGAACTTTCAAATACCACAGTAAATAAAAAGGGATCAGAATGGAATGATCTTTAATAAATATTTGTTTATTCATAAAATTACTTTATAACTACAGTGTAAATATTATAAACGTGTATAAAAAATAATAACATCAATTAGTATGAACATTTTACCATATGACTAGGTATAATTGTTTTTCTTCTCTAATGTCTTTTCTTTATTCCAGATAAATTAAAATAAAGAGACAGTACTGTAGTCTTGCACTGAATGATATGTCTTCTGTTCTATAATTAAGACGAAGTGAATGTTCCTACGACATGCAGTGATTCTACGTTTAGCGTCACGGGGAGGTAATTTCAACAAGTCATCTTTGTAAGCAGACCCTGAATCGCTATGCGGGCCATTTTACGATATAAAGTATACTGTGTATAAGTTAATTACTGACCTACTTTGGTTTTGTTGTCAAGGACCCACTGCGTAGCAACATCTGCGTCATCAAGACCTGCTGGGAATTTGTTTTCAGGGGCCAGTCGGTACTCAACACTGACTATGATACATTCACACAGTCTGGAAAATGTACGTGCAATTGTCAGTAAACACTCTTTAGAAAAAAAAAAAAAAAAAGTTACAGTTACAACTGTTTAAGATTGGTACGGGTTTACACAAATATTGCAAAAGCTCTCCCATTCTGGAAGCTTTGAATATTGTAGGATACAAACAACAGTTCAATTGAACGGTTTTGATTTAACTCCCGCCATCTTTTATTAATAATTCTCCCACCAGGTCTTTTTATAGATATTTACTTGATATGCCTGTTTGCGGAAAACTGAGAGACCATATCGATCTCATTGTTAGATCCAAAGTTATGTGTACGAAATATGGTATTAGTTTTCTTGTATATATTTTTGACAAAGGTTAAAAAAGTAAAAAGCTGTTAAATCATGATGTTAATGACACTGACGACATTTATCAGTCAGTCAAGACCCTTATTATAAATATGTCTCGAATATGCTAATGACACCGTTTTAATAAATTGATTTTATGTATAATATAAAGTTTATTTGTGGTGTTTTATTATTTTTATTACCAAATTTCATTTTTATTTGTTTTATGTACTCTTCTTCTGAAGACTGATTAATCTATTATTAATAAAGCTAAGATTTAATATGTACAAAATGCGTATCTGGCATGAGCAAAAAATCGCTATTGAATTATTAAAAAGGTGAGATGTGGAATACACATGTGGAATGTGTATCCAGCAAAACGAATCGCTACATGTAGCGATTTTTGCCGGTTCTGCATGGTAGCCCGGAGAGACATATAGTTTTGTATTCCGCCTTTCGCATGCCGCATCCCGTACATGACGAATCTTAGCTTTAGACATTATTGTTTCAATACATGTTGGTCTATCAAACTTACCATCTTACAAAGGATACGTACGGCCCTAGGATGGCCTTTAAGTCTTAATATCGCCAAACTACCTTCTTTCAGTTTAGCTTTAACATTTATATTGAAATAACGTTAATTCATGATGACATATACATATTTTGAATCCTTAGAGTATCTGCTACGTATGAATAATTTTTTTTGTCGTTGATCTGCAGATTTTAAAACTGAAATCCAATTTTTTATTTTTACAAAAAAGTGATATATCTCATATTTGGCAGTAAATATGCATTGAACAATAACATCATCTTAAAATATACATTAATATCTCCAGGCGTTTTTAATAGCATATATCATCTATCCTACTACTTAAACTTTTAATAATAAAATTCCTGAACAAACTAACAACTGATACTTTATTCTAAATGGGTTGATTAAGGGTTAATAAACAGGGCCCATCTTATCAAGATAAGCAGTGCTCGAAAGACTGCTACTCCAGGTCATGATCGCAGGTGTCAATCAAGCCATAGCTCCATTTGCCAGCCAATTAGTGATTGAAGGGTGAGTTGGTTCTCGCAGGATATACATGTGATTCTGTTTACATCCTACAGGGAGTTGACAGGTCAGTTAAATGCTACTTTTTTCTGAATGATGAACTAAATTGTCAATAAAACATTTTTTTTTGTTACAAGGTGGGTATAAAAATGACCTAGCAGTCAACACATTTACTAGACATTTCTTCTATGATTTTTGACGATATTAAGACCTTAAGCTGAAACTTACTTGTTTCAGCGTCAGTCATCGACCAGTAATATCTCAGATCACATTACAAGCCGACGTAACAATACTGTGGACCCTTGTTTATTCGGACAGCCAGGAGGACGTTTATATTTTTATGTAGTTATGACTATTGCTTTTTCGGATACAAGGAGCCATATTCTATTTTAAATATGTATATATATAAATAATAAAATAATGGGGTTTACTCTGTTGAATTTATTTGGATTTCACTCACGTGGATAGCATTTTACAGCAGACGTCATGTGTTTCGATGCTCCCGATCACGTGACCTCCTCCGTGGAAGTACACCATGATGGCCGGGTCAGGACGGATATGGTTTGGCCGGTACACCCGGATTGGTATCCCATCTGTAATTAATCACACAAATTTAAACATTAATTATCCTGAAGTAACAATGTACACCAGGAGAAAGAAAAGAAACGAATAAACGCTTTGCAGGCTGAATGTGAAGGCTCTATCCCACGGCCGTGTTTCACTCACACACAAACGAGTGGGCCTTTCGGGGTTTCTTTGGTGGTACGACCCAGCAGTGGGGACGATTACACACCCTATGCCTGCAGGTGCAGTAGTCATCGGGCCTGGTTAACACCAGGATATAAAAGGATAGTAAGCCTGTGCTACTTCCAAGTCACCTTGTCCGAAAACAGAATGGTATTGTGCATGCAGATGTACGTACTTAGTTATGCCAGTAATAAACTAGGGATTGCATCTACAATCTTATTAAAGAAAAGGATCCTGTGACCCTGACCTTTAAACTTATGAACCCAAAATCAATAAAGGCTCTTGTGTTAGTGGTGGTGCATATATAAGTCAAATTTGAAACCCAAACAGGAGTTATCATACGGAAATAAATTTTACTGCCGTACGGAAAGACTGCATGACGAACAGGATTATTGCTATATGGTACCCGCTTATTCAAGCAGACCCTATAATAAACATACAAGGTTTCAGAACACTGGATGCAACCACAGTTGAGAATCTGACAGTATCAATATAATTTGGCAGTCTAAAAATAAAGGAAAAAAATGCATGTACAATAGAAAAAAAAACAGTGGGCGCCACCAGTCTTCAGAAAGTGAAGAAGTTTGTTATAACCAATATACACATCAGGTTTCAGTACACCAGATGAAACCACAGCTGAGAAACTGACATGACTGCTGTCATTTGACGGTCTCAAAAATATTTTAAAAATGTAAGAAACTAGAGTGGGCGCCCCCAGTTTTTTTTTTTTTTTTTTTTGAACTGACAAACTAGTCATGGTTAATATTCAAGGCAGGATGCATGGCAATCAATGTATTAATTATCAAGATACTGGAGGTTTTGTATCGAATTTTTAATTATTCTTGGGGGTACTTACAAGCCATATAGCTAGGAGGATAAAAGCCGTAGTGACTTAATTCCAGGTATCAAATTAGATTTTTACTGACCTCCCAGGATATTCACTCAGAAAAGGTCAGCGGTTACGTTTGTGACCTGCTAACGGACCGCCAGAAGGCCGGACCCTTGGACGGACAGAGCGCCATTCTTATACCTCAGTTGACTGTCAGTCAGTTAAGCTATAAATGGAAGTGGTTACCTCAACAAAAAATATTTAAAATCATAAAAAAAGAAAGAATGGAATAAGAGAACTCTTACTTATTTGGCCAGAATAATTGATAACACAGATTTAAGCCTTGATGATAATAAATTATTTGAGGGATATAGTAAACCATCCCCATGGAACGCAAGGGATGATGAGCTGAAGCGCACAATATATGATATAAACGTAGAACGTAGACTTGGCATGTATTAAACGAACTTTGCCTATATGCTATTAGCTAAACACACTGTTCAAACACATCCTTGTTTCAGAAATAACACACCTTTTAATTGATAAAATGTGGATGTGTGCAATTTTTATCCCAATTTTATAATGGTTTTAACAAATAATAAAATATCGAATGAGTTATATCCATCCGGTTTTCTTTTGTTTCCAGTTTTGTATTGGGGTGGAGATATAGATGTGATTGTTTTGACAGTTACATATTTGAGAATAATCTTGACTATAAACAACCAATCAACTTTAAATGTAGTCCTGTATGTCCAGTAAAAGAAAGTGGCTGAGTTTAACCTACACGTTGCTCTGAGCACGTGAAATATACATCCGTGACGTCACAAGAATATTTAAATTAGGACGAGCCGCACGTGGAAACTTACCTGGAACCTCGGCAGACGACACTTTATGGTCTGTTGTGTCACCTGTAAACTGGTAATTCCCGCCATGGCGTTTGTGCACGACAAGTTTAGCCTCTCTCGCCCGAACCGGACCAATTTTATAATACGGAGGCGTTCCTGCCTCCTTTGCCAGTTGAAGACGTCGTATACTTTCGGAGTTAAGCGGAACCCCATTCCCTGCTGTCGTTTGAGCCATGGTTGTTGTGTGTATATTGCTCTATGCACTGAGAGTTTGGTCACATGGATTTGATTAAATGTGTACTCTGACCTTATTGTAGTTTGTTATTTCCTTAATCACAAGAGCGAAATGCTAATCCGCGATCAATACTTGTAAACTAACCCGCTGAGAGCAACTACAACTAGAATACGGGTAGTCGACAAGCGACTACGTGTATCCGCCGAAATCAGTGGGACGGTTAAAGTGAGGCATGGATTGAGTGGCAAAGGGGAATAGAGTGAGGTGTGTTGCATATTAGCATTGATGTCTGGAGCCGAAATGTGTATGTAGGTTACGCCACCTACCATAAAATCCAGAAAACTTTCAAAGTTGTAAACATATGTAAAAAGTCAAACCACTGCCGAGATATGAGTGATTTTATCCCACAGCAGACAAACAGACGGACGCTGTGCAAAAATGGTTGCAGGTGCACCTCAAGTTTGAGTATGATACAGAGCTATGTGAGATCTATACACATGCAAAATTTTGGCCCGATCGGTCAAAGGTTCCTGAGATATAAGCCTGGATGTCTGCAGCGTAAACATTAAAGTAGGTGGCGCCACCTGCCACAAAATCCAGAAAGCTATCCAAGCTGTATAAACCTGCAAAATTTTAGGCAGGTAAGTCAAACCACTGCAAAGATAAGAGGGACTTTATCAAACGGCAGACAAACAGACGGACGCTGTGCGAAAATGGTTGCAGGCGGTGCCACCAGTTTTGCGTATGATAAAGAGCTGTGTGAGATCTATACATATGCAAAATTTTGGCCCGATCGGTCAAAGGTTCCTGAGATATAAGCCTGGATGTCTGCAGCGTAAACATTAAAGTAGGTGGCGCCACCTGCCACAAAATCCAGAAAGCTATCCAAGCTATATAAACCTGCAAAATTTTAGGCAGGTAAGTCAAACCACTGCAAAGATATGAGGGACTTATCAAACGGCAGACAAACAGACGGACGCTGTGCGAAAATGGTTGCAGGTGGTCCCACCAGTTTTGCCTATGATAAAGATCTATGTGAGATCTATACACTGGTCTTTTATCACGGTACTCGTCTGTGGCCATGCTTCGGATATGCAAGTGTTTGGTCTGGAACTCTCGAAGTGTTCACAAGGGGGGGGGGGGGGTTATTTTCCTTATTTCACCATTAATCCAATGATAATTGAAAATCATATTTCAAGGGGCTGTTGCAGCGCCATCTGTCGGCAATTACGATTGTGTATCAGGACATAAAGCAGTTTGGTACCCTGAACCATGGCTTCAGGCCTTTTTTTTATAATTTTACATTTATATAGAATCATAGCGTCCAACATTACGAAATGTTCAGTTGTGCCAGTGCCAACAATAAACACAATTGGTTCTATTAATACAGTGTGTGGTAAGTAGGGCTGGGAATATACTTTTGTCTATCAGAAAAGTCAAATAAAGAAAACATTATAATACAATGAAGAGACAACCGAAATATTGATTTAATTATACAAAGACAGCCCATAAAGTCCCTTCGGCCATAACTAAATATTGCCTCTTATTTCTGAAGACAGATGAGAAAATATTGAGACATAGCTTTACGTGACAGGTGTCACCATCGTCTTTTTATTTGGAACGGCTGTTGGCGATGCAGTTCCTATGCGAATTAGCTCAACTTCGGCGTAAAACCGTACAGCGTGCTGTGTTGACTTTGAGCTACAGAGTATAATTTTGACCGGACTTACTGAAGATTTAAGAGCCCTCCGAGCGCTCCAGGTTGTAGGATCTGAGATCCTTCCCCTCTGCGCTCCCTAGGCGTGAAGTTAGATCGAGCCTTTTAGAAGAAGATGCCTTCCAGTCAAACATTTTAGCAGGGGGTTGGTACATCCACCAGCATGCCCCGGAGATTTTGAGGAGTCGTTGGAGGCGTCCAGATCACTACATCCCCACACCCACATCATCAGCAAGTAACTTTGTCCATGCTTAGCTAACTCCTAAATGTGGAGAATTGGTCACTGAATTTTAAAGGGGCCTGTTCATATGCTAAGAATGATAAATAAACACGAAACATGGTGTTTTCTCCTTTTAAAAAAATCTTATGGCATCAGCCAGTATTTCGTTTGTTTACTCCTGTACACTTGAAAATAAAATGCACCGGGTGCGATCAGCGGTGACAAATATAAAAACAGAGCGCACGCCATCTGGTTGCCGCACTGCGTGACTTTGAAATTCAATTTTTTTTCAAGCTTCGAAACGGTGTTTCTTCTGTTTTATTTCTCCTTGGTTGGAAGTTGTCGGGCATGCGTAAGATTGGACCTCTGGTCATGTACACTTCTTGTGGTAGACAGACAAACATTGACTGTGTTTATTAACATTGCAGGCATAACAAAAAGTGAATTGGAGGTAGTAAGTCCGAGTGCCAACGGCCTCTGTGGCACATGGGTAGAGTAAAAGACTCAAAGCCGGGAGATCGTGAGTTAAAATCTCAATCGAGGCGGTGAGATTTTTCATGGTCAGCTCCCACCAAGGCAGAGCGCTCTGCAGGCGCAATGGGAAAGCCATGCCCAACGGCCGTGTTTCACACACAAACGAGTGCGCCAGATCGGAGGTTCTTCGACGGTATGATATAGCAATGTTAACTATTACACAACCAGGGTCTGCAGGTGCAGTAGTCACCAGGCCTGTTTGACACAAGGATATAAAATGAGAGGAATCCTGTGATACTGCCCTGTCATGTAGTCCCAAACTGGATTGGAATTCTGTAGATGTACCTCTACTTAGAGTTAAGCCAGCATGCATATAAAGAATGGAAGCGGTTACGTTACCTCAAACAAAAAAAAAAGGTCGGGTAAGGTTTCCTAGGAAATGTTTGTATTCAGGTAGAATGAACTTAAAGCGTGAGATAATACACATATTAAAGCAAATGTTTATGTACCTTTAACTTGAGAAGACGACACATGCATTTCCTCTGTGGCTCCCGTAAAATCGTAATTTCCCGCCATTCTGACGTAAGACGCATTGCTAACAACCCGCGCTCTGACCGGACCTAGCTTCCAATATGGCTCAGACTGTCCCGTTTCCCTCAGTCTCTTAATGCTCTCAGCATTTAAAGGTATTCCATGTCCTGCAGTTGTCTGTGGCGCCTTTCTATATATTTGTCCCACGAAGAGTCGAATTCGCTGAGCCCATGCACGCATTTTGTAATACTAACACATTTGCCTACCAGTCTGCAAACCGTATACAACTGCGGTACTGCATAAATGGGACGGGGTCATGGTGCACGAGTAGTGTTATCAGTGTTTTTTTTTTATTTTTTTGTCCCACGTTGAGTCGAATGCACTGAGCCCTTGCACGCATTGTGTAATACTGACACATATAGGTGTATAACTATCTCCAGACCAGACTCATCTGCGGGAATGTTTATAGGACGGGGTCAAAGTGCACAAGTACATGTAGCACAATCAATGTGTGCGTATATATGCACTAATTATCATTATAATAAACGTGCGCGCCAGTCGTGACGAAAATCGTTTGGCAAGGTACCAGAGACCCAGTCCGTTTGCGCTAGAAAAGCTAAATTAAATCTGATTGGCTCAGCGTGTAAACAAAGATGAAAAAATGGTAAAAGAAATCTGGTTCGTTCAGCGTGAAAACATACATGGCTGCGTCAATACAGCACTGCAAGAGAGGAAATATGCAAACAGTTGGGGATAACTGGTCCAAGGCCACACAGGCAAGTTAGTATAGAGACTGTCTTGAAAGGTGACGACTGCATCGAGTGTATTCCAACGGGGGTGGAAAAAAATCTGTGCTGCCAAGCACATTCTTCCGCAGTACAACTCGACCGTCTCCTCGAACAACATACGATTGTGCAGGTCATGCCTGCAATGTGATTGGTGAAATATTACGAAGGGGGAATTCCACAGAGACAGCATCGCCTAGTGGCCAAACTTGACTGGCAACCGCGGTGTTTTTGCAGCGGTTAGTGTAACGAATAGTTGAGCAAAGCGTTAAGCTAGCGTTAAAAAAATGGAGGCAGTTACCTGCAGCCAAAAAATATATATATAAAAAAGTCGGGATAGGTTTGCTTGGAAATATTTGTATTCAGGCAGAATGAACTAATAGCGTGAGATAATACACATATTATAGAAAATGTTAATGTACCTTTAACCTGAGCAGACGTCACTCGCATTTCCTCTGTGGCTCCAGTAAAGTTGTAAGGTCCCGCCATAACGGCGTGAGACGCTTTGCTCACAACCCGCGCTCTGACCGGACCCAGCTTCCAATATGGCTCAGACTGTCCCGTTTCACTCAGCATTTTAATGCTGTCAGCATTTAAAGGTATTCCACGTCCTACCGTTGGCTGTTGCATCGTTTATGTTTTATTTGTCCCACGAAGAATCGAATTTACTGAGCTTATGTAACACTAACGCGTATACCTATCTCCAAAGCACACTCACTTGCGGGACTGCGTATATGGGACGGGGTCGTAGTGCACAAGTAGTACTAGCAATGATATTGTATATCGTTATGATATACGAGATTGCCAATCGTGACGATAATCAGAGTATAGCTTGGGAACTCGTACAAATATTAGAGTGCCTAGGATAGGGATAAGGTTATTTAGTCCAATTTATTGAAAATGAACACCACTGTAGGTTAAATTAAGTAAAGGACAGATTGAACAGATTCATGTTTACATTTCTGATGAAGTACAGCTAGTACCGTGAAGGATATGAGGTGTCTGTAGCACAGTGCCCCAGTCCAGTGTACTATATTTGTTGACAGTGCATTTGTGGGTTTCTTGAAAATTTGCGGTAGTCAATATCTTTGCACTCTTATAAATCAGAAAACATTCATATAAACATGATTCTAAAGTTTATTCTCTCATTTGTAACACTTCTAAATATTATAATAATAAAATTAGGTTAATTATCAAACATTGTGAGTAACATGTGGTTTAAAACATATTTATACACAGATTCTTTTAAAATATTCATTTTGTTATCAAGTCGTATATCAGGCATATTTATTTTTACAGTGTAAATTGTCTGTAAATTGTTCAATTCGAGTGGAATATTCCCATGAAATAGTATATTTTTTTAACTTTGATGGGAATAAGAAACACATAAATCAGGAACTGACCAGATCAGCTCAGCAAGCCTCGCTCAGCAACTGACCAGCGACAGCCCAGCTGTGCACTGATTGGCTGATCAGCGGCTAAAAGGGGTAAGTTTAGGCTGTTTGAAACAGTCCTGCACAGTTTCCCCAACCATCATTAAAAAATATTGTAAACCAAGCAAGGAATAAACAGCATTACTACAAAAGAACTGGATTGATTTATTTGTTAACAAGCAGGACACAGAAATAGGAATTACTACAAGTACTACACTTATATGGGGCCTGCATGGACAATCTTGTGGTAAAACGCTCGGTTCTCTCCGCTGGAGACCTGTGTTCGATCCCCGACGTAGCTATATATGAGAGTGGGTTGTTGTTTCTCCGGGTCAACCGTCCGAACCATGCATGGAGACTGCTTAGCATTAGTTATTATAACTAGATATACCATCTATGTAAAATAAATAAAGTTTACAAAGAACCCCCCCCCCCACACACACACACACACGGACATAGAGGCCGGGACATGGGAGTCATGAAGTATATTTATAAATGCCGTACAGTCGTCATGTAAACTGCGCTTTGTAAAATAAGCAGGAATGCGCCCCACTGATCCAAGATATTTCCATTGTAATGCCAAGGGTTTTTAATTAAAAAGACTTCTGTTGAAATAGCAAGGTCTTATTGCCTTACATCAGGAATTAAGAAACTAATAAAATATAATATGTATCTGCACGGTGTGTCAATTGTATTAATTTTGTCATTATGTTTATTTTTCACGCGTTAATACTTGAACAATATTTCCCTAATTTCGTCACATCTTTATATAGAGAAGACCACTAACACTTTTCAAAAAGAAACAAACCATCAATATAGAAATTATGTCACTGTCATTGAAATATTTGTAAACTATTGGTGTAAAAATGCATGTACTGATTACATTCATAACGGAACATTGATTCATATTAACCCCGTTTCATCAGTTTATAAATGAACAATTTAAATTGGATAAAATAGCTGCATTGTTTACTGATGAGGATTTAAACAAGTGACTCATGGGTCATGACGCTCAGCTGCCAAGCATGGACTGCAATTCACAGCTTCTAGTAACAGAACCTATATGCCAATTTTGTTTAAACTTTCTACATTGCCATAAATTCTTATCATATATGTCTGGTTAAAACATAGTGAATGATAGTCTGAGGCAAAATGTATGGTTGTTGAGCTATCAGGAACTAACCCCACAGCTTGCTCGATACCTGTCAGTCTCAAAAGGAATACCACACAGGCCACATATAAGATCAAAATATAACAAAAGATCAAGGAAATCCATGCAAGAATTATTGTGAAACGGGTGCTTCCATATTAATTTTTATTCAATACAAGCCAACTGTACTGAGCTTTCATAAATGATGGTCATATTTATTAAGAAATCTTTGACCCAATGCAAGATTACATTAATATACATCCCACTGCATTCACTTTAATAGTTCTTGAGATAATATGTTCTAAAGGAATTTAAAGATGGCGTCCTGGTGGCCATATTGGATTTCTGACAGGTCGGAAATTGAACAACAAACATCCTCTGAAAGGGACCAAACATCATAAAAAAATCACAGAAACTGTCCTGGCAAAAGGATTTCTAAAATGGCTACCTGGCAGACATAATGGTTTTCTGACAAGTCACACATCCTCCAATAAGACACTAAACTTGTAGCAATTGCTTCAAAGAATGTAACAGTTATGAATGTCCAAAACAATTCAAAAGGCATGATCAGGTTGGAGAGCTCTCATATCAGATTTATGAACATGCAAATGTAAAAAGTGCAAGTCCAATTTATTTTAATTATCAGCTTGCTATTCAATGGGGTCAGCAGGGTATGTAAACTGCAAAACCTAAAAGAAAAGAAATGCAGAAAGCATCACTAAGAGTCTTGTAATCAAATAAAGCCATCCTAAATCCAGGTACAGACCCACATATTATCAGAACAAACACTTGCTGGTATATCTGATGACTTGTATAATAACATTCAGATATCTAGAAAACAAAGTTTATTGCTATGATTGCATGATATAAACTGAAAAATGTTCCCATCATTTTATAAGTCAGTAGCTAAACTTAACACTTAACTCTCATAGTCTTAATGCCTGGCCAAAGCATTCCGGCAACAGTGTTTTTGTTATGCACTAATGATATATTCTTATCACTCCATGAGCTGATACAAAAGGGAGTCATATATCACAAGTGTCACTGACAATTATGGGCACATAGTGAGATGTACCAGTTGTGAGTGTCATATGGTTATATATACAAGAAAACAAGAAAAATAGAGATGGTCTACAAAATAAGTTATTGTGAACATCCCTGACCTATGACCTTGGCCTTTTGCCCACATATCAACTGGATTCTTTCTAAATGATGGGTAACTACTAACCACTCACATCTGGCCGGGTGTAATTACTTGGCAACCAATGAGTGAATAACTTAGACCTGCAACCTTTAACCTCCTGACCAGCTGACCTCAAAATCAATTAGTTATTTCTTCATGCAAAAAGACCCATAAATATGAAGTTTGAATCAAATTCAGTGATGCATAGATATGGCATATGTGAAAGACTGAAGGTTTGGGTTGAACAGTTTCACTTGAAATATGTTCACAAGCATTTAGAACAATATTGTGACCTTGACCTTTGACCTTTTAAACTCAACATCAATAGGCTTCTTCTCCTATTGGTAGGTAAGCCATATATGACAGATGGAAAGTATAGATTGAAAAGTTTGCTGAAAATGACTCCACGCAAGAAGAGGGTGCTGTGAACTTGACCTTTGACTTCAAAATCAACAGGTCTTTTCCCCTGTTGGCAGAGAAGCGATATCAGTGCTGGTTTGGAATGAAAGCGATATCAGTGCAGGTTTGGAATGAAAGGTCTAGCTTGAAATGTGTCCACAACCTTTTAAAAAAAGTGGATCCTGTGACCCTGACCTTTGACCTTGTGACCTCAACACCTATAGGATTCTTCTCCCACTTAGTAGGTGAGCTACATGTGAAAGATCAAAGAATTGGGATGAAAGGTTTGGCTTAAAATGCATCCTGAGGCTTTTCAAAGAAGTTTGTTCCGTGACCTTGACCTTTGACCTTGTGACCTCAAAATAATTATGGTTCTTCCCCTGTTGGTAGGTGAGCTGTATGTGAAAGATGGAAGGTTTGGGATGAAAATTTTGGCTAAAAGAATTGTTTCTGGGGGGTGCAAACACACCCCATAACTTCGAGAATATAGGTCGCAGTGACCTAATTTCAGGTATGCAAGGAGATCTTTTTAGAACCTCTAAGACTGCATAGGGTTCATGGCCCTAGCCCCTATGGTTACGATTTGTGCCCTGCTAACGGCCGGACGGCCGGCCGGACGGCCGGCCGGACGGACAGACGGAAGGACGCCGGACAAAGACCCATCGCTATAGCCCAGCATGACTTAAAGTCAGCTGACCTAAAAAACAAGAGCCCTTGGATTTTTTTATACGCCCGTCTATGAAGAGACGTATTATGGTATATACCCGTGTCTGTCCGTCCTTTAATGTAAAGTGTCGCCGCGATAAATAACCCGGGCTTATCACAAAACTCACCATAACTACATACCAATAGATAATCTTGTCAGAGTTCAATTGTGTGCAAAATCCACGCATATAGAAGGTCAGAGGTCACAAGGCTACTTTGTGGTGTCGCCGCGATAACTTATCAGGTATATGATGGATTTTGATTGAAATCAACAGGTTTATTAATCAATATTATAATATCTCGCTAAGTTCGATTCCTGGCAAAATACATGCATATCTAATGAGATCAGAGGTCTACAGACTTTGATGGAACCGTGATGACTTACCAAAAATCTGATAGATATATTCATGAAATTCCTTTAGAATATTAACCAATAAAGTTTCTCACCTGAATTTAGTTCTCGGCAAAATTCACGCATACTTAATGAGGTCAGAGGTCATAAGACATAAGACGGGCGTATTATGTTTGTTTGCGGTGCTCGTGCTATTATGTTGGCCTACATTTCTACTAAAGATCATTAATGCATGGACAGGCTAAAAATCAATGTTTATGTAATATTATAATGTGTGCAGAATTTCAGTCTTGTGGGTCCCGTTCCTTGAGGTCTCAGGTTTTCCTTAATATTTTACAAACTACTGTTCTTGAACCCCTTGGAATGAATATTCATGATTATGAATATTCAAATAGTTGAGAATCTGCACTGTACTTGTTGGTGTGTGGAAAGTTGAGGGTTTTCTGATATTTACTAAAAAATCGTTTATTCCAGCATTCGTGTAACGCCTATCATGCCTTATGTTCAAGTAAAAGTAAAAAAGGCCTTTTTTTTCATTTATGATGTTAACTCTAAAAAAATTATGATTTTATCTATGGGGCATTTAAGTTTTAAATCTGCACAAATAACTTTCACTTATAAAAAGGTTTCCCAATAAAGAAAATCAAAAAATAAAAATACCCATTTTAAAGAACAAGTTTATAACTCCATTAGTGACAACCGAATGTGTTGCACCATAATGGCTGAGAAATATTGTTTAGAAATAAAATATATATAACTAGTAAGTTAGTAACATTTTTCTAAAATGTTCAAAAGTTCAACAAGGTACGGGCAATCCAAAGAAACATAAGATATTGTAGGGAATATTTTTAGCTTTCAGAATATGTACATGACAAGTGATCACAGAGCAACAGGAAAAAATGGGAACAATGTGTGACCGACTCCTTAGAAGTTCTGAGATCGACTTAAAGGGGCCCAATCACCTATCTGACGTTTATAAACTAAAGGTAATCCCCAGGAGTTTTTTTAATAGGCCAGAAACTGTGGATTTCCCCACACACAGGCTGCTTGTTTTGTGTATATTAACATGTTTACAATGTGGGGCCCCGCCAAAATAATCAAAACAAATTCAACAAGGACACTAGGTAGCTAGTCAGATAAGCCAGAGCTTTGCAAATGGCGTTTTGCAACAAGTAACCTTTCTACCTCAGCACATATATGCAACCTACCACCTTATAAGGTGACTTTTTTCCGTTCGTCAACATTGCTGTGTTTACAAACACGTTGTTAATAAACAAGTTCATACATCCTTCATGAAGCCGTTATTAGATTTTTTTCACAACCAAAATTACCCTTAGATCATAAATATAAACACAGAGTAAGTAAAAAATCACATTATATTTTTTTTTTGTTCAAAAGGGAGGTGAATGTGCACCTTTAAAACACACAATGTTAAGGTAGAGTAAATCTTAGGACATGTGAAATCACAAAATCGTGCAATATCTATATGCAAATAAAAGATCGAGTGTATGCACATGCAACAATTAAAGACTTTGACATGCCTGTGCGTGACATACACACGTAACAGAGACATTATAGTCGCCTTGATCCAGATCCGCTCAAAATATTAGCAGTAAAAACAGCCACCATAATAAACAATAATTATAACGCAGCTGTATGGTAATATAGCATAACCTCACGACCCTATCTGCATATATATATAGGCCTATAAGCGAGGGGAGAGTCGTGTGTTTACATGTGGGATTTATCTGGTGCGAGTGTGACCTTACCTTGAACTTCGGAAGACGGGACCCTAAGGTCACGGGTTGTGCCGTTGAAGTTGTACGTGCCAGCTATTAAATCTATACCTCTCGCCGCGACTTTACGGGCCTTTCCTACGCTCATAGACGGCAAGTCTGTCCTGCTTAACTTCACTAACTGAATCCTTTTAATACTCTCCTCGTTTAGAGGTACATCGTAACCGGCAGTTTGTACAGAATCGTCAAATTTTGAGACACACACTAATACTGGCAGTATTACGGCATCTATACACGCCTTACACAAATGTCGTTTTATCGTGCGGCATCTGCTGGTTGCCATGGCGACCACGTCTGATGGTTTTACGAAAAATGTCAAAATAACTGGAACTGCTATTGCAGTGGTTAGTAATATCAATAAAATTTGCTCAGTAGTATCCAGATGTCGGCCCATACGCGTACCCATGCAGTCTTATTACTTAGTTATGAGTTGTCAACCGCAAGACATTTGTCCCCGGGGTTGAAACACGAACTTGATATCATTGACAAAGGCCTACCGGCGTATAATATACACACAGATTTGTTCATGATATATCTGCTAAGCTGTCAGCCAAGGCTTAGGCGCATTCAATCAAACGGATGACAGTGTAACGTTACGGTTGACAGCCGCAGAACTAGCTGCATTAAATGCGGCGGTATCCAGGACGTAGCGTAGTAAGAGAGGACGGGTGCTAGGGCTACCGCAGAACCACAGGCACTCGTTTCCAGCACTACAATTGCCTAGAAACCGAAAACACATTGAGTATGGGCGTTATATCCATTATAAAAGATGGGTATATCGCCCATACTCAATGTGTTTTCGGTTTCTAGGCCATTGTAGTGCTGGAAACGAGTGCCTGTGCGCAGAACCTACTCGGAAAGGCGTGAGTCGGCGGGGTGGGGGTGGTGCGGGCCTGCGTGTCTACTTGTTCTCTTATTAATTAATATAGAATTTTGCTCCCTCTGCGTTCTATATATATATATATATATTTGTGTGTATGTATATTCACAGGCAGCCAGAAACACATGTGCCCACAAATACTGACCTTTGACCTCTGCAGATGGTACTCGGAGATCTGTGCTGACCCCAACAAATTCATAGGTTCCCGCTTGATGTCGCTCCTGTTCATTACTGATTTTCCGAGCCACTGGGATATCTAGTTTTAGCAATTTTTTTGTGCTATCCGGGTCGTACAGCTCCATTAACTTAATACTGTCATGATTTAAAGGTAGGGTATTATAACCTGCCGTCGTTTTAGCCATGGTGTATAAAATTAAATAGTCTCTGGTAAAATGTTGGCCTACTATTCGATGACCTGATCGTACCTATATATATTATAAGACCAAGCCAATGACAACTGTACTTTGATACGAAACAAAGCAGGCCGTGTTTGCATTAGGCGAAGTTATGTTTTGTTCAGTGTATACCTGATTTATTTTGAGACGGGCTATTTATCTATTAAATTGCTTGGTGAATGGTTCGGAATGTTTGTCGAGCTCGCACCATTTTGACTTCCAAAGAAGATTGATGGCGCCACTAGCAGTTTAAATTAAGACTAATTTTATTGGTATTTTTGAGGATAACAGTTTGCAGCCATCATAACCATAGTGCTTTGGAAGTTCAAACTTTACATACTGACAGGCCCATGTGGATCCTCTATGGCAACCGAAAAGTAGGTTACTGTGGCCTACATTCCTTTGTCAAGGAGCGAAACAGAATTCAGCATCTAAGGAGCTGAGACTCCAGTCAGTGAGAGTTCATACAAAAGATCTGATTTCTCGGCTGGATTGATTGTCATGAAATTCAGATTAATCATACTGATCTTGTGGAACCTGAAATTTTTTAGAAGCCTGGGGGCGCCACCTCCACCTTTCGGGGAGCAAAAACACGTACTTTCAGAAGCGCAAATTCAAGCCTGTAAAAATAAGTCTTTGTATTCGGAAAATCTGACTTATTTTTCATGGAAGTTGATAAGCCGATTGGTCTTTTGAAATATTAGCTGCGGCAGAAGAATGCCACCCGTAGTTTGTCCCTCCTTTAACATTTGAATTGCATTTTAGAGGATGTCAGATTACAGACATGGATTCTCACTACAGCAGTTCATAAACCATATAAACTTGTTCAGTATGTCCAAAATTTAAAAGCTAAGAGATTTTTACAGGTCCTTCATATGTGAACATTGAAAGGTTAATCCCTGTAACGTATATTCTTTGAGTTATATCGCAAATACTTGGCCGCTAATAATACATGTTAGGGGTATATTTCTTTATAATTGCCATGCCCATTATCTTGCAAGTTGGTATACTAACTTGCCTTTTGGAACTTCTGGAATTGTTTTGTAACTATTTCTACTCAACAGTCATCGGTCCATTCTTAAGAAGGACATACATAAGTCAAAGCTGTTATTTAACGATTGGTTCTAATAGGATTTTAGACGAGACTTAACTGTTTCCTTTAAGTTATGGAACGAACACAGGTTTCGGTACCTAGTAAACTCTGGCCCTTATGAGGCACACATTCTGGGCATAAGGCATGAAAAGTCAAAACTTGCGATATGGTACATTTTCTAGAAAACTTAAAATTAGGTCAGTGTGACATATATTTATTTTCTATAGCTTTTAATGTTAAGGGTCATGGGACACTAATTGCAATTGAGTAACCAGTGGATACAAATACTGACCTTTTATATCAGCGGACGGCACCTGGAGATCTGTGCTGGTGCCAGCAAAATCGAATGTCCCCGCCAGATGTCGCTCCTGTTCGTCACAGGTTTCCCGAGCCACTGGAATATCCATCTGTAACAGTTTTTCTGTTCTGTCATTTGTGTACCTCTCCACCATCTTGATACCGTCATGGTTTAGAGGAATAACATGCCCGGTGGCTGTTTTTGCCATGTTAAATTTTATATAGGTGATCTCCAGTGAAAATGTTATATTCTTATCGTATACTGTCAACTTGCAGTCATCCGGATGGTAGCTTGATCTGCAATTGTGATGGGTGTACTTTGAAACGAACAAAAAGGTCACGTTTGTATTAATTAAATTCGTTC
The DNA here is from genome assembly GCA_026874595.1 of Sipunculus nudus. NCBI lineage: Eukaryota > Metazoa > Annelida > Sipuncula > Golfingiida > Sipunculidae > Sipunculus > Sipunculus nudus. The sequence continues at coordinate 36,130,089 of CM049318.1, forward strand.
GGTCTAGTATTTACCTGACTGAGACGGAAAATGCATCTGTTTTCTGAATACATCATCATACCCACTATAACAGAAGAGGAATGTATAAAACACATAAATTCAATATTTATTAAGGTAATCTTTTAATTATTTCCGTTACTGAGAGAGGACGGTTTACCCTATTTCATCGTCTGTCCTTCTGTTAGTTTCCATTTCTGTTATACAATACTATTTTGAAATAGACGGGGCGCAGTACCTCAGCGTGGTGGTGGGGGGGGGGGGGGGTGTGACACTTTTAGACATCTTTCCCACAACCAATATATATAGTGAAGGTAAAAAAATTAAAATTAATAAATTCATATTTTGAGAGTTAACACAACAAATAAAAAAAATAATGTTTTTATCTATACTTGAATATAGGTATCAGATATATTGTTGCTGTTACAGGTTTGTTGGAATAAACGATTTATAGTCAAATATCTAAAATTCATTATATATTTAAAAATCTGCATCAGAAAACCAAACTTTTTATGTATCAACATGAAGAGCACATGTAATATGCTTATGTAATATGTACATGTAAAGGGGTTCCCAGAAAAGATTTTTTGTAAGATATTAATTAAGAAAAAAGTGAAACATTGCTTATATAGGGTCAACGTACAGACAATTCTGAGTCTCTACCAAACCGGCAAAATTGTGTTACCTTTGATTGTCGGTGATATCGAGTACTCGTCAAGTATAAGATAATAGCATGGTTATAGATTTAAATTATGATTTTTTTGTGTGTATTTATATTCAGCGTGCTCTTATAGGCCACATTCACAGAGGTTAATAAACCCGTTTACATAGGCTATGTATCTGAGAAGGAAAAATGAGATTTAATATGCCAGCTTGAATGTTTCCCTTTAATTGTCAGTGCCAGAAATGAATAAAAAATTGTAAATGAACTAGAAATCTGCATTATAAGGAATGCAAGTCTCCGCCATGGTGGGGGTGGGGTGGAGGGCGGGGGGGGGGGGGGGGTAGGTTTTTTTTCCTATTGTTATAATTGGATGCTCCCAAAACCATGTTTGTATTTACTTATTCGGGCCATATTCCCAGGTTCATTCCTGCATAAATGACCTTACATTTGTGAATATTACTTGATGAGGTTCCTGATAGCCGGTCATGCATGCCCCTGATACATACGAAAATCTAATCGATTATTCAATTGCCAATTTCCGAGTGGAGTGAACAAACACACACGCAAACACACACACGAACGGGAATGAAAGCATACCCTTCTGAGGCAATAACTTTTTTTTTTTTCATGAAAAATGTGTAAAGTAATAGGCTGATCATACGTCCTTCTATGGTGCCAATGTTGCATTGAAAATAACTGGTTAAGGCCTACAAAAATAAAAGATATGGTTCTCAGGCACCGCGCGCGTTAATTTATAACCCCACGAATATAATTCTTTTTTTTTATTATTATTTTTTTATTTTCAATAGAAACTAACCAATTTTGAGCTCCAGCCACTCGGACATTTCTTTCAAGACGATAAAATAATACAATTTTGATAAGATTTCCTTTTTTATGTAGTGTTTTTACCTGTTTAGCAAAACAATTCTGTAATTATCATGCTTTTCCGTGAGTACATGACTTTTTATTGAGAAATACACCAAAAAAAAGGGGGGGGGGGGAATGCCCTCGTCAACTGATACCTGAGAAAAGTGCTAGAGAACCCAACTTTTTTTTGGCCCAATCCCTCATTTTTTTTTAAAATCAAGAGTGTTATTCAGATTTCATTGATAGAAAATTGATTTTTTTCCCTCTTAACACTATTTTTGTGAATCCAGAGCATAGACTAAAAAGGCGTGTTGAACACTATCGAACGCATAAAATTGCATAAAATTTCTCAATTTTTCTTTGGTAATAAGTGTGCAGTGGCGGATCCAAGGGGGGGGGGGAGGGGGGCAGCCGCCCCCCCCTCCCTATTTTGCACAGATACTCAGAGAGAAGGACCCTTCATTGAATTAGCCAGCATAAGACCATACATCACTATTGATATTTGATATTGTGGACTCTGTGGGATACATGCACTATACTATGTCAATTAGAAAAGCTGGGAGGGTTCCAGTGGTCCCTTCACTGTCCAACACTTAGTATCTAAATCTCTTTCATGGGAATACATTAATTAATCAGCTTGTCACTGGTCAGGCCAGGACCTTCCAAGTTGTAGCCAGTGATGCTGAGGCCAGCTGCCATGGGTCTTGAAACTCTTGACACTCCTTAATGTGACAATACACGGATCTTTTAGTAGGCCTATCTTTGTTATTCATGAACTGGCTTTCTGGCAGTTGCAGTCACATCAGCAAAAAGCAAAAGATTTCCCATTTCTTGCCAAATCTTATGATTCAGCCGGTGACACAGCAAGGTAAAATCACTGGCATAGTGTTCCTTATAGTCTCTATTTAGATAAACCTTTAAGTTAATTTCATTTTATGATTTTTAGCTCAGCTGACTGATGGTCATCTGAGGTTCAGCGATGACCCTTATACATCCGGCCTCTGTGTATTCAGATGTTCGTTATGAGGCAGTACCAGAGTAAAGCAAATGGAGACCATATTAAGGCTTATAAATTATTTCACACAATTGTCGCTCCACAGCGCAAGCTGAAAATATTTTGCTGTACAGGTTTAATGTAAATTCCACACTGTTAACATGGCACAAATCACAAAACTGTGAAAGCAAAGTTTTTTAATTTCAAATTTGACATGCCTTTTGGTGTATACAAGTTTTCACCTATTACCTGAAACTCATTTCTTCTTAATTATCACTTTAAATCCACTTCAGCCTTTTCTTCAAAATTTACATACCTATTTTCACAAATAATATTTATAGTTTTAAGTGTATGCATCAGCCACTGTAAGATTTTTTAAATTATTATTAAAGAAGGTACTAGTTAAATTAAAACGTGACAAAATAAATTCCAGGACAATTTGTTAATGCCGGGGGGAGGCAAGGAGGTATGATTCGTCTGGGGGCTCCGCTACTGATGGGGTAGCCCAGCAGGGCCGGCTTTGTGCTACCTGTCTTTTAAGTCTACTGACCACAGTTGCTACATACCAATAAACCGCTTCCATTCCCTAAATTGCTTCTGTCTAATATAAGGCAGATAAATTAAGAATTTTTGTATGCAGAAAAGTATATGAATGTTCGCACAGCCTTGTAAAATGTCTTAACTTTTTATAATGTTTAGTTTTTATTTGTTACTAGCTGATAAACCCGGTATACCGGGCTTTTTACCGGGGATTGGGATATTTAAATGATATGTGAAATGTTGTCTGATTTATTTATTCCAAAAGTTAAAAGAAAATATAGGTTATATTTGGGATATATATGGGATACTCTCTCAATAAGATATGTATAAATATTATTACATTAATTTTTTGGCGCTGTGCTCGTGGCAAGAAATTCATAACCCGGTATGTTTACCTTGAAGACCTCGTCAGTGATGATGGTTACATTGCGAACCGGAATGAGACGCGGGGGCATTCAGGTTATCCATGATATTTGACTGGATTCTATAATTGGACGTATAAAGATTAGGTTGATGTGAGCAACGCATGAAAGATTAATTAAATGTACGTTGCAAGGAAATTGTTCCTGAAGAAAGCAGAAGCAGACCCAACGGGACTCTATGCAGAGGGTCCGTTTCCCATTTTCAGCCGCCGCAATTTTTTTATCATATCAGACACATTTTAAGGCCTGAAACCCTCGCAACCACCCCAACCAACCCTAGTTCCTGAAACTGGCACCTTGAATTAATTTTTGTCATTAAACCTTCCTGGGTTGAACCCTCCATTTCATGAAGCGAGAAACCTGTGTTTTTCACTTTAAATGACCACGCACGTGGGTGAGAGCCTGGGTCAACGGCCAGACATGCTCAAATCCCTCACTGAAAGCAAGCGTTATTCATATGAACAATACTGCCCTAATTAGGCAAAAGGCAGTAAGTGCTCTAAAGATAATTTTGAGGAATTGCCCTTTAAAGTGTTTTTAAGTGTCCAATTAAGACCAATATCAGCAGGTACCGAACTTTATATTTTATATGTACGATATTTTGGCAGTATTTAACTGGTTACTGGAGGAAGCGTTCCAGCCATTAGTTTTTTAAATATTGCGAGAACTGTCTTTTCCCTCATTACTGCAGAAGCGATTATATATTACCTACCAAAGACAAAAAGCAGTAACTGCACGGTCGATGATTCTGAATTTGAATAATTACCCTTTCCAAGTGATTCAAGTATCACATCACATCATAAACACTTACATTTTCCAGACTGACGTAAACATCACATTGGCCACAACCTCACAAAATGCAATTTCAAGCCAAAACTTGGGTAATATTTTGCGATAACTTGTAAACAAAATAAGGCATAATAAAAATTAACCACAGATGCGCATCTGCATTGAGATTTCGACTAATACAAGTAGATGTCTTTTCCTGTAGGTATTTTGTTTAAAATATTCTATAATATTTTCTCTATATTGGTGGATTTATTTTTATTTTTGTCCCCCGCTCCGCGGATGCGGGGGATCGAGCGGGGGGCATTGTTTTGGGTTCGTCTGTCTGTCTGTCCTTCTGTCTGTCTGTCTCTCTGTCCGTCCGTCAGGTTTCGTTTCCGTGCGATAACTTTCCTAATTATTATCCGATTTCATCCAAATTTGGATCAGTGCTTGCTCTCATGCATACCTTGGTTGGGATTGGTTTTGGAGTGTCTGGCTTCTTTCTGTCTGTCTGTCTGTCACTTTGTCTGTCTGTCAGGTTTTCGTTTCCGTGCGATAACTTTCCTAAATAATATCCGTTTCCATTCAAATTTTGGTAAGTGATTGTTCTCATGCTTACCTTGGTTTGGATTGGTTTTGGAGTGTCTTGCATCTGTCTGTCTGCCTGTCTGACACCCTGTTTGACAGTCCGTCAGATTTTCATTTCCGTGCGATAACTTTCCTAAATATTATCTGATTTTATTCAAATTTTGGTCAGACATTGCTCTCATGCAAACCTTGGTTGGGATTAGTTTTGGAGTGTCTGGCTTTTCTCTGTCTGTCTGTCACTCTGTCTGTCCGTCTCTCAGGTATTTTTTCCCCTGCTATAACTTTCCTAAATATTATCGGATGTCATTCAAATTTTGGTCAGTGATTGCTCTCATGCTTACCTTTGTTTGGATTTTTTTAAGTGTCTGGCTTATGTCCGCCGGTCTCTCTGTCACCCTGTCAGGTTTTTGCTTCTGTGGGATAACTTTCCTAAATATTATCTGATTTCATCCAAATTTTGGTCAGTGATTGCTCTCATGGATACCCTGGTGGGATTTGTTTTGGAGTGTCTTGCTTCTATCTGTCTGTCACTCTGTCTGTCCTTTATCAAGCATGAAAAACAACAAGATCCCAAAGCGGGGGACATTAATACCACGAACTTGCTTGTTGTAATTGTACCATCTCTTACATGATCATCAACCAGAACTTGAAAAATGAAGTTAGGCTATGTTTTAATAATGACACAAATGTCTATTAATGTTTCCACTCAGACCATTATTTTAATATATTTATGGCACTGAAATCGACCAGAACAGTCAACAATTCGTTGAGCAGATAATAACATTGTTTCAAGAAGGAAGATAATATTGATAATAAACATTAGGACATGGTTATAGAAATTTGAACCTAAGACTGTATTCAGCTACAGGCAAAGTTTGTTTAGATATTTTAATAAAGGTTAACTATCATGCCCCTTTGATGTCTGAAATCTGCTTAACCTGACATCATACTAAGTTTAGTTTCCTCCACGAGATTGTTAAACGTAAAGATCTTTTAACAAATATTTAAAAATTACTTTATTTGGGATATGCCGGGAAAAAAATACCACAGCCTGACTGAATGTATAAAGTTTCAACTTTTCTGGGCTGATGGTCTAACTTTATGCTCGGGAAAGTATCCATTTTCTGAGCTTCTGAAGTATTACAACTTGTGTCTTTGCTTTTAATAGCAAAAATGTAGGTCAGCTATTTACGGTCAGGTATGCTGAAATTTAGTGAAAAGTCGAATATTTCTTTCTGTGAAGCGTGATCTTTGCGTCTCTGTTGGGGATAAATGTCATTTTCAAAAATACAAGAAAAAATGATTAAATATGAAAACATTAAAGTGGTGGTACCAGTCTTCAGCAGCATTTCAAGATTTTCAGGGATCATTTTTTAGATAATTTTCCATAAAAATATACATAGCCCTTCCCGAAAAGTCTAATCCTGTATAAATTTACTAAATTTTACTTAAATATACTGAAGTATTCCCCCCGTAACTGTAAGAGTACATGATAGTTATTTCTTATCCCCTTACCTAAGACAATCTAGTACATTTAAAGTTTGGATATGCAACGTGCTGCCGATCCCATTTTGCCTCTTCCTCTCAGTGGAAGGATAAACCCATGGCTGAAATATGTGATTCTCAAAATTACAAGTAAAGCCTGTACTTTCGTCCAAGATGACCTGTTAGGACGCTGTTTGTCAAGCTGGAACTTCAAAAGTACTAAGGATGTTATTTGAACCCTTCTGAATATAGAGCGAGATCTGTAATATATCAATGACAATCAGCATTCTGAATTCCATAACAATCAATCTGACTTATATTAAATGTGGTCTTTTGTTTGATGTTTTACTGAATGGATTCTTCACTTCCTAGAAGCGTTTCTGTACCCAGAGAATACAAGTTAATTAACCTAATCCTGGATTTTCCACAGATGACTAACCAGGACTGTCAGCAAGTTGACTTTCTAGCTTAATAGTTTCAATATCCCTTAGATAACCTTAAATGCCTCTCTCTCTCTCTCTCTCTCTCTCTCTCTCTATATATATATATATATATATATATATATAAATATATATAATATATTGTTGTGTCCGTATTTCACCAAAGTGTCAAGTTTTTCCTGCTATATAGTTTCTAATAATCTATTCTGTTATGTTTTAATTTGTTATACATTTTTTCTGCAGAGCCATTGTTCATCTGCATGTCGGAGAAAGATTCATCCATCTTCTTTTTTCAAAAAGAAGTTTGTTTAACTATCACGAATAAATAGCAATATCTTCGATGTCAGTTTACGGGATATATGCTCATCCTTAGGTAAAGAGCAGTAAGTGTTCTTACTGCTATTTACCTTAGGATTTCCAAATGCTTCCTGTACGAAAAAGGCAGTAAGTGAAGATACGGCTTTTTACTTCAGTATTGTGGTGTGAAAACGCAAATATGGTAATGTTACTGCCCTCATATCTCGAGATTCCCTAGGGCTAGGACTAAGCAACACATATATCTGACAGCACACATACTGCTATTGAAGATTTGAGCGTTAACTCAATTTTGCCCAAACATAGAGTTACTGCCTTTTGCCTTAGCACGGCAGAATAGTCCTTAATGGTGTTTTTGAGGTTGAGTGACCACGATGCATGCTTTCCGGTCAATGCCGAAGGCAGTTCGGCTGTGTTCGGTCTAACCTCACTGCAAGTCAGTAAAAACTGAAAAATCACTCAAAATTATAAGTACATTAAAATTCATTTATTCTTATATCACCTATGTCACTGCGGGAATAATAACCTTTAAAATGAGGTATGGCACAGTGTCATACGCAACGCGGTTTCAGAGAACATTGCGAACAAAGGTGGACCGAATTCCTTTTATAAGTATTAGATGACAGTTGATTCAGTTTTGGATTATTTTTAAAATAAAACTACTTTATTTCTGATAAAAGTCATGAATAAGAATGATCAGGCAGAAGACATATACTACAGCATGAGCCATCAGGAGCTATAGAGATTAAAATTAGGATTTTATACAGAGAAATAATTTCAGTCGTCAAAATGTCATTACGACACCATTTTTGATGTGCAGAATCAAATGAAGGTTCTGACAGGTGTATTTTGGTTAAAGTAGTATATTTTAATTAAATTATACAAGACCCATAAAAGCAATCGTTTAAGTCTGTGGTTTCTCTTTTTTCCTGGTGCTAACATCTGAAATGGAATGAAAACCCTGAAATGAGTCAGTAAATGCAAATTTCAGTATAACTGAATAATAGTATAGAAAGAATCTAGTTTTCCTATATGAGCTTTCCGCTCTCTGTTAGTCATATAATTTAAAGAGTAATATCCCTTTGTTTCTCTTTTTATTGTATATATATATATATATATATATATATATATATATAAATAAATACATGTTATATACCTCATACCTACATTCAGAACTGCCCCCCCCCCCTTTAAAAAATCCTGGATCCGCCCCTGGTGTGTACAAATAATAAATAATCCTATTTACTTTAACTTGATCTGCCTTGCTCTTCTATAAATTTGAGAGAATTTCTTATTCAAGAAATTAGTCTTTCTGTTGTGAACTGATCATTAGTGAGCTGACTGTGTCGTGCTTGTAGATTTTTCTTTTTCGTTTCTTCTCTTTGCAAATAATATGTTGATTTGTCTGAGGATCAAAGCATAAGTAAGGGTATAAGAGCGAATTGTGTTTTCTCCTCGACACAATAATCACCACAATTTAATCCTCAGAAACGGAAAGTCTGCTCCGTCCTCAAGAGTTCGAGCCATCTCACCCAGAAACAGCCAAACGATTGCTTCACTTCCACAAAACTTTGTAGGGGTGATAAAACCTGAAAGGGGGACTAATATCGAAATTATGAAACTCACAACTATCGTAAACTATATCACAACTGACGTGTTTGACTTTATTGCTAAGGCTTAAACCTGTACTGCCGCCATACATGTACAGATGCTCACCACCTTATAAGAGAAACCTGAAAATGAGGTACAATATACTAGTATTCTCACGTAATCTTGTTACTATACCAGGCGCCAGAAGGATATCGAAAATAATAATGCATATATGCAAGCTTTAAAGCCACTAAGTAAAAAATGTAACTTTCAGGCTATAGATACAGAACAAAACAGCAAATACTTCATTCTAGATGCCTTCGTTAAAAGACTTTACATTCTTATTCCATCCACCAAAGGCCTCTAGAGAATACAACCCTTACACTATGCAGACTGCTTTCGATCAAGCCAGTTCATTTGAAAGTGCTCGGGAACAAAGAGAAAATTATCTCTTCTATAGGGGCGTCAATATATAGGGGGGATGGGGGCATACATCTCCCGCATTTTAGCAAGGAGGGATGGTCAGTGTAATCACCCCCCCCCCTTTAAGAGAATATTTTCATATTGAACATAAAAAATATTAATAATAAGAATTAAAAAACTTTGGTTCCATTTCTGAGTTTACTATGAATATGAATAACATGAAATATAAACATGGTTCAGAATTAACCTATACTTAAAACATATAGGCCTAATACCTAATTTTTTAAAACCTTGTACTAAATTGTATTACATTTTCAATGTGTCACATTCACAATATAAGGTATATATTTTTTAAAACCTTATAAATTTGTTTGTGAACAACCAGTTGTTCAATGTACAACCCCTCCAATCATACCGTTCTGAAGAGTGCCGTACAACGGTACGAAACTAATTAGTAAACACGATGCTTACAATCGTTTGATTCCTTACACATGATATATATATATATATATATATATATATATATATATATATATATATTTACATATATATATGTGTGTGTGTGTGCATGTGTGCATATAATGAAAGAAAAATTTTCTAACTTTGATTAGCCCCCCCCCCCCCGTTGATATATATTGATATCTGTTGATAAATACTGATCAGTATATATACTCATGTTTTCCTTCAGCCTACCAATGCCAGAATGTTGATGCTGACTCTGTTCATCAATGTTTTACATCTCTCCTAGCACCTTAAGTAACTCGGATTGGAAAATAATTCCAAACAGAAGGACATTCTAGTTTTTTTCATTTCCTGCGGTAACACGAATATTGTTCCTTGAGACCAACCGACGGCGCTTCGTTTCTTCGATCAGATGGGGGTAGAAGTACGGACCAGACGGAACCTCCCATGCAGGTGATCCGGTCCATCACCTATATAAGCGGTCCGGTCCTGGTCTGGTCCACCTGTGGGCAGTCCGGTCAAGTAATTGGACCGGTCCAAACGGTCCGGTCTTTTGTTAAAATGTCATTGATAATAAATTAAAATTGTAGATTTATTATTCTGCCTTTATTCTACGTATTTTTTTTATTTCATTTATTTGTTCGAATTATTTACCTAACTGAATATTACATACACAGCAAACCGTGCAATAAATGTTATATTAAAATCTATTCGTTAATCACAAGATCTGGGTTTCATTTTATAAAGACAACAGTGGAATATTTTGTGTTACTTTGCGGGGCATGATGGTTAGATTATAAACCAAATTGTACAGGATGAGGGGAGCTGATTCAAAGAATTTTCTAGACGGGGATGGCTGCGGATTGACATTTGCTGAATAGCAATGTAATGGTTTAAAAACAGAAAACTTATTAATCTTATGTTAATCTAAAGTAATGTCAGTTGTTTAATCTAATGTCAATGATTTGATATAGAAGGCATATATATATATATATATATATATATGCCTATATGTATTTAATTAAAGCAGTTGTATAATTTGATACACAGTGATACAAAGGATAAGCAACAGCATTGTATGCAAATCAGCAGATGAAAAAGATTAAAATGCTGACCATGTCACATCAATCATAATTAAGTTAATAACATAAATATACCCTTTTCAGAGAACCAAAATATAAAACAATACACGTATATAATTATACTATTGCAGTTGCCATTGGCTGCTTTTAATAGGCCTTCATTTTACCCAGCTAAAATGTCCTTTTTTATAATTTAACTAAACCTTATTGATAACAAGATTTATAGATTAAAACTAAATCCATGAAGTCATATGTGTTCAACTGAAACATTTAAAGGTCATAGCCTACATCTATAGGCTAACCTTAATTCCTCATAAATCTTCTTTATCACATTTTTTCTATTTATATCTTATTTTAAAAATTCAAATAGAAAACCCAAAGCACAGATAAATCTAGATGGAAAATTAGTCCAAGTGGGCTAAATGATGAAATTACTTCGCTTGTTCTTGGGTGAGACTTTGATAGCCAGTGAATTGTTCCATTTGATACAACCAGGGGTCGCCACGGGTAGGAGTAGAATTTGTAAACAAGAAGGGTTGCAATGGCGTCTGCAGTCGGGGTAAGGGCTTGAAATCTGATACGAAAAACATATGTATTTTTATGTTTTCACTTCTAATATAGGTCCCAGAAGTCTCTATAACCTAGTGGGACAATTATTAAGTGAAATGTAACTATAATCACACAAATTAATTTATTTGGCACAAGTTTCTTCTTTTATCGCTCATCCAGCTGTCAACTTGTAAATGTAATCATAATGATTTTTTGTTTCCTGTTCACTGGGAGTCATTGCTAAGCAAAGCAGCATTAATCAGATTTTTAAACTGTCATAATTGCCCTTGGACATTATAACTATGCCAAATGTATACATATAATGTAAACCATATAAAAGAATCAATAACAAAACTCTTTTCCTTTTTGGACTTTGGCCCAAGGTCCAGGAAAGTAAAGGGGGTTTTTTTTTGGGGGGGGGGGGGGGGAGTGACCTCTATTCATATCTCTAACTGTATGGTGTGACCACAGTTCAATAAAATTTTTTGTAGGATGAATTTGACGTTCAGGTGATTTGAATGATATAATATCTAATTATATTTACTTATAAGTTATTTTGCTTTGAGGTGTTCCAACATGGTCTAAAACACTACTGTCCTGGTAGACAATGTATTTTATGTATAGCAATCAGTGCCCCACTAATTTCACTGACAACCAGAACACTGCCAACCAGAACACTATATATATCTTATGTATATTAATTTTTGCCCCACTAATTGGACAGCCCATGGGCACTTTACTGGCCACACCTGTTAATCTCGTAATGGTGTAGTTTAGGGGTTTTTTATAAAAGGCTTATATTACCAGTTGTTAATGCATTTTTTCCAAATCTGTGTGGTTCTATAATAAGAAGAAAGGTACAATTATAACCAATAAATAACCAATATATTATAAAAAATGACATAAATTTGCTCAAATAAAGCTCGTTGTCCTGGCAATGTCATGCATAATGTCGTGGCGGAAGATCAAAATTTGAGCCAATAAAGTCAACATTTGACACAATGACTCTCAAACAAGACAACCTTTCTTTATGTAACCTTTATTTTTCTAAAACTATACATCTCTCAATTATAGAATATTACTTACCTTTATAAGTTACTTTAAATATCATAATATAGGCCTTTTATAACAAAAACCTAAACTACACCATTACCGTTAATCCCTTTAGTGAGTCAGATGGCTGTATATAAACCAATTAAAGGGGGAGTGTTTTGCTGCCTATTCACTCAGACATGGTTCTTAGATAGTACTAAACAGTGCAACAGTACAATAAAAGTACAATAAATAGCATCAACAAGCTTGATAAATAATTTATTATAATTACATAAATTAAAAATACCAAATATCCCAAAAGTAAATCATAACTGTATATCCCACTTGCAATCTCTAGAATAGTGACAAATTTATATTTACAACCAGTAACATATATAAAACATTGTGGTGTAATACATCAGCAACAAAAGTCCCAAAAATAAATCATAGGATCACAACCTGTGATAGAAAAGTAACATATTTACAACTTGTAGCCTGTATACCAAAACAATTGATTATTTATGAAGATCATTTATTTTTATTGTGTAATTTCTGATTATTTATTAAAAAAATTAAACAATTCAGTAAATTATTTAACAGTAGAAAATTAATAAAGGATCTAATACTGTTTTATAAATATAGGATATATGGTATTAATTACTGTAATTAATAACTTCAATTTAAGGCTATTTGTATCAAATATATCAAATTTATAATTAAACACAAGGGTTGGCCGGTAAGAGCCTGCCCTGGCTTTAACCGCTGGCTAAATCCAGCTTTAGTCCACTTGGTCAATACTTCAAAAGTGGCTAATACTGGCTATTACTGGCTAAAACTCCTCATTTGTATAAAAATATGCCCAAAACCTAATAAACAAAAGCAGTATTACTTTTAAAATGTTATTATTTTAATACAAGCTTGTTCATTGTAGATTGTGCCAGGAAATACTTAAGTAAATGATTTAAAATGACACAAAATCAAGGTTTTTGACACAAATAAGACAAATATACCAGTTTAGCAAAGTAGTAATGATACTATGGGGGAACCAAGGTTAACTTAGAGCAGAAATATACATGCTTTGAACTGTACAGATTTTCAGTTGGTACAGATGTAGACTTATCAAATGATTAAGTTAATGATAAATGTCACAAATAAGGTGCTTCACTGTGCCAGTCTCATAAGAATCTCTCTGTACCTGATAGCAGACCACCAACTTGGCCTCCTATCACTACATGTCACAGTTCATGTCCCCCACCAAGGCCCAATATCAAAGCTTTATACCGGAAAGTCTTTGGTAATCAAAAGTTAAGATCAAACATACAGTTATAATAAGCTAACATGGAGTTTAAGTCAAGGCAAGACTGAAATTGACTCAAAACTGACTCAACTTGCTCACTTAATTCATCTCTATCCCCATAGCCTCTGGGTTACAACTAATCATCCTTTAATGATGCAAGTCAGTTTTTTTTAAAACAAACAATGATTATGGGAGCCATACAGTGGATTCAGTTTTCTGCTTAGGATAATATGAAGACTAATTAAGTTTGGTCCCATAACTGTCTCCTTTCCACCTGTCCATCTAGTAACCACATGGTTCACTGCACTAGTTAGTCCACAGTTAGGCTTTATGTCGCTTAACTTATATTACAGCCACTACTTAAAAGCCAAATTAAAAAAGTGTACATTATGAATGGTTTTTCAGATTACCAGTATATTACTGAAACTACTTAAAAGTAATAAAGAATATTTGAATAAATGATTTGTCAGATGACCAGAACATTAACTGGTATTGACCGGTAACAGCCGGCTATAGCCAGGGGCCCGGACAATATGTGTAAAAGCCCCCTTTTGGCCAACCCTGATAAGCACTATTAACAACTAATAGCTTTTAATAGAAGAACACTGATTAATTAAATTGGTTTATAAATACAGCCATGTGACTCACTGAAGGGATTAATGGGTGTTGCCAGCGATTAATGGGTGTTGCCAGCCAAATGTCCAGGGGCTGACCAATTAGGCCCTAATTGCTATACATGAAATACTTATAGTGTTCTTGTTGGCAGCGCTGGCAACCAAGATTTATGTTTTAGACTCTTATCTAGTGTAAAAAAAACAGAACTTATAAAATTGCGATGTTGATGCCCTGTCAAAGATGTCATGGCACTAAGACCTGGGTAGCAGTAAATACATATGTGAGCCAGGTTATACAGGAAGTCAAAATAAAATAAAAAAATAAGGTGCATATATAATTCATACATTTATATAGACAATTATAAACATGTACCTCAAAGTACCCACATTTACATTAATTTTATCCAAGGTGACAGCATGCCACAAAAACTTAAACAACTGTCGAGTGGGAGTGTATTTGACTGACAAAGGGAACTTTTATTCTCTTCAGCTGCGTCTCTATGTATGTCTCACTTTAAGCTCAGCTGACTATAAGTCATCTGAGCTATAGTTATGGTCCTTTGTCCGTCGTCTGTCCGTCCAGCTGCCCCTCCGGCCGTTAACAGGGCACATTTTAAAACCATTGGACCTACGAATCCAAAACTTTGCATACCATTAGATGTCCCAAAAATCTCCTACCATGCCGAAAATTGGGTCATTAGGACTTGGTTCCTTTGAGATATTAAGGAAAAACCTCCGTTTTTCATTAAAAAAGCCATTGTTACACTTCAAGGCTGCCTAATATCAAAACCACTGATCATTTTTTGATCATATTTAGTATTCATTTGCTTCCATACATTTTCAATGAATATACAAAAAAATTAGGTCAGTATTGTGTATTATTTTAAAGTTATGGGCCCAAATATAATGCAATTTTTAAAAAATCAGGAAATATATTTACTCACCTAACATGAGAATTGCTGAAGCTGGAGACATTTTTTCAGGAATATAACTTCATTTAATCAAGATTCAATTGTTTACCCAAAATTCGATCTGAATTTTGCAAATTTGTCAAGTTATTAGCATAAATAAAAAATCAATACCTTAAATTTTGTCCAACTTTGGCAATGGCACATTTTTACCCTGTAAGCACTGTTGATTCAATTTTCACAACATACATATACAAGTTTTTAATTGTTTAAAACTGAAATTTCAAAGTTGTTGATTGAAAAGAGCAGCTTTTATTCAAGTTTCCATTCACCATGTCAAGTGTTGTTTACATCTAGCCCACCTGGTAGTACAGCCTTCACTTGCATTATGTAACCGACTCAAGGCAGCTTGCCTTGGCTCAGCTTGGCCACTACTAGCAGGCTTCCCCTCTGCCCTGCACTTTACTATAACCAAGTAGGAGGGCCCCTTTCCACTCAGCTTCTCATATGCTTATATAAATGAAAAACATTACATTAGAATATTTTTGTATTTTTGCATTTGGTAAAAATTTCAAACTTCAGCTGAGCACCGTGACCCATGGGTCCCTTGTTTAAATAAATCAACACATTGTAAAGAACATGGTTAAGTTTAATTGGCACGATCAAAAATACATTTTAGACAGGATGTAGGTTTTATTAGCTCAGCAGACTGTAAGTCATCTGAGCTTTAGTCGTGGACCATTGTCCGTTGTCCGTCAGTCTGTCGGGCCGTCCGTCCGCCCGTCCGTCTGTTCAGATGTCGGTCTGTAAGACTGGCACGTTTCGACACCGTTGGACCTACGACTCTGAAATTCAGCATACAGTTAGATGTCCCCAAAATCTCCTACCATGCCGAAAATTGGGTCAATAGGATTTCGTTCCTTTGAGATATTAAGGAAAAACCTCAAATTTTTATTAGAAATCTATTTTTACACTTCAGGACTGCCTAATATCAAAACCACTCATCTGGTTTTCTTCATATTTACCATAAATATTCCTCTTTATAGTTCCTATGTACATGCCAGAAATTAAGTCAGTATTATTTAATTTAAAAAAGTTATGGGCCCAAACATAATGGACTTTGTAAAAATATCAGGAAGATATTTTGTCACTTAAGACCAAAAGTGTTAAAGGTAGGGACTTTTTTCAGTAATACAACTTTAATTAATCAAAATTTAATAGTTTACCAAAAATTAGATCAAAATCTGTTAAATTTGTTTAATTATTGGCAAAAATATAAAATTGGTACCTTAAATTTTGCCCAACTTTGGCCACGGCACGTTTTTTTCCTGTAAGTACTGTGGATTTAATTTCACAGCATGTACACAAAAGGATTTAATCTGTTAAAATCTAAAATTTGAAAATAAAAACTGCAAAATTAGGCTAGTTATTGAATTTTTGGAGGCTCTTGTTGTATTCCCTTACATTGTCAAGCAGTACACTTTGATGACTGTAGGTCATTCAGTGCACATCTCTATGCTCCCCAGGCTGTTGGCATGATTTTAGATGTCCCCAAAATCTCCTACCATACCAAAAATTGGGTCAATAGGACTTCATTCCTTCGAGATATTAAGGAAAAACCTCTGTTTTCCATAAAAAAAAGCCATTGTTACACTTCAAGGCTGCCTAATATCAAAACCACTGATCTGTTTTTGATCATATTTAGTATTCACATTCTTTCATACTTTTTATGAACATACCAAAAATTAGGTCAGTATTCAATATTATTTGAAGTTATGGGCCAAAATATAATGCAGTTTTTTTAAAAATCAGGAAATATATTTACTCACCTAACATGAGAATTGCTGAACCTAGAGACTTTTTTTTCAGGAATTATCTTTATTTAATCAAGATTCAATTGTTTACCCAAAATTTCATCTGAATTTTGCAAATTTTTCAAGTTATTAGCATAAATAAAAAATCAGTACCTTAAATTTTGTCCAACTTTGGCACTGTTGATTTAATTTTCACAGCATATATACATAAGGATTTAATCTTTGAAAAATCTGAAATTTCAAAGAAATTGATTGGAAAGAATAGCTTTTATTCACGTTTTCATACACCATGTCAAGTGTTGTTTACATCTAGCCCACCTAGTAGTACAGCCTTCACTTGCATTATGTAACCCACCCCAGGCAGCTTGCCATGGCTCAGCTTGGCCACTACCAGCAGGCTTCCCCTCTGCTCTGCACTCCCCCCCCCCTCCCCACCCCAGATGGTGCATAAACTAGATGAATGTTATTATTTTCTGTATTTGATTCATTCTTATTCTAGGCTATGCTACATTTTAGATTTTGTATTGTACAACCAGGGTTACAATGATTAAAGTGTACATTTAATTGTGTCCACAAAGTGGTGTATTCCTGTGAATGTGTGGATGTTCATCAGATAAGTAATTCCTTACTTCAGAAGAGTAAAAACTTTAGGTGTGAAATTAAAATATTATTAAAAACTATTAAAACTGGGATAGTTATTAGCACAATGATATTGTTTGTCCCTCATTCAACCAACAGTGTGTATACTTAATTTGAAAAGATGTTTTATTTTATCAAATTTACTGAATCTTTTATTTTATTTTGGTGAATAAAATTAAGCATGTACTGAAAACTCCAATGTGCAAAACTTTGTAATAGTGATTCAAGGAATATTCTTGTAGATGCCATGTTGTGGCATTATTTTCTTTTAAATTCAGTTTAAACATTTATGATTTAATAATAATAAAATATATGTGTATGCATAATATGAGCTACACTCTGGATACATGATGATTGCACCTTTTGCAACAATTCTAATATTTTTACATATAGTTTCAGTTTTTTACTCTGTATATATAATGATTGCAACTTTTGCAACAATTCTTATATTTTAACTTATATTTTAAGTTTTTTTTAAATGTATAAAACCTGTAAATAAAAAAATGATTCAGATAAAAAAATTCTTAATGGAAAAAGTGGATATGCTTAAAAAAAATAGGCTTATATATAAACTTAAATGTATTATTCCCTTGAAAGTGAAATAAAGGTATAAGTCCATTCTGTCCACTTGCCTGTTTATCTGTAAATTTTCATATGCATCACAGTATCTCAAAACTTTTACTGTTTTTCTTCAACACAGTCTTGTCAGAGTATTAGTTTGCAATCATATATTTAGAACTTTACTATAAACAAGTAGGAGGGCCCCTTTCCTCTTATCTTTTCATATTCTTATATGAATAAAAACCTTTACAATAGAATATTTCTACATCAACCTTCGTGCTGCCCTCACTTTTCCCTTCTCTGAACCCCATCCCAAAGTCAGCCTCAGTAAGCAAGAACAAGATGAATCAGATATATTCTTACTTTAATATTTTGTAAAACTATTTGTCCATAGGTACCTATGTACATGCCAGAAAGTATGTCAATATTGTGTAATATGTAGACATAGTGGGCATCACAATAATGTACCTTGTCAAGACTAAAAAGATGTTGTGTCATACAGTCACAAATTCATAAATCACTTCATCAGCATAGTTAATCATAACATCATACCTGTCAAATTGAAAGCTTGCAGACTACCATTCACTTTAGATCCTTCAACAAACAGCCTTATCACCATTCTACTACTGCTTATTACTGCTGTCATTGCATTCATATTTGCTCAAATATATCACAATTTTCAACCCCTCCTAAATAAATAAAAAACTAGATGACCTGAGGTCACGCGCTTGCCGGAAATGATGTAAAGTTAGTCAGATGAATGAGCAGTATCAAAGTGAAAAAATAATCCATAGTTTGTGAAGAAAGAACCAATATTAACAAAGTTCTAAATAAAATAAGATTTTCATATATTTTGATCACCTTGACCTTGACCTTTGAATAATAAATAAAGGACTTCCAGATATCATCACGATATATGACAAGTGTAATTTACAAAACGATTCCTGCAAAACTGTGGCCAGTAGAATGCTACATGTGAGACGCAAGAACCAGGAAGCAGGCGAAATTGAGGACAACTGACAAACAGACAAACATTCTGACAAACTGACCCAAGATTGAGAACAGATGACTTAATCATATTATGTAGAAACCTCAGAGGAAGATAATAAGCTATAGTTTATGTAAATGAGGTTAATAGTTTTGGAGATATGGCCAAAAAATGATATGTTGCGCAAGTTTGAGTGCACCGCCCCCTAGCGGCCAATTCTGGAAAATGAAAAATCGGTTTCGAGATATTAGTGTAAGACATAAGATGTAATAGTTTTAAAAAGATTCTTTCAAAACTGTGGCCTGTAGAATGCTATATGTGAGACGCAAGAACCGGCAAGCAAGCGGTTTGAGGACAACTGAGAAACAGACGGACACACAGACAAAGTCACACAAGATTGAGACCAGATGACTAAACGAGTTCATGAAGAAGACTTAGAGGAAAAAAATAAACTATAGTTTTTGTAATTGAGGCTTATAATTTTGGCGATATTGCCAAAACATGATATGTTGGAGAGGTTTGCACCCAGCGCCCCCTAGCGGCCGAATTCAAAAAATGAAAAATTGATTTCGAGATAATAGTGTAGGACTTACGATATGTCAGTTTCAAAAAGATTCCTGCAAAACTGTGGCCTCCAGGGCAAGATTACTGAAATCTCGAAATATCTCGTTTGACGAGATATTATACGAGATATTGCGAGACTCTTAATAGAATCTTGTAGTATTAGGTGAATGCTACCTGAAGCAAAAAACTAGACCTGTGTAGCTTTAAAACTGACAAATTTAGAAAAAAATCAGCACTTTTCCCGAAAAATGCGTTACCATTGTTACCGCAAATTGAGTCAGCTACACACCAGAAGACAGGCCTTGGAATGACAATTAAATTGAGCTACTGTTGAAGTAGATACGACCAATATTAACACAGATATGAACAAAAAACTGTTTTGTATACTTTTGATGACCTTGACCTTGACATTTGACCTATAATGCCCAAAAACAATAGGCCTCCAGGACTTTTGCTTGTCTACCAGCTATATAAGTTTGAAAGCAATTGCTGGAAAATTGTGGCCTGTAGAGAGTACACAGACAGACAGACAAACAAACAGACATCCGCGACTGACCAACCTGCTTGCCGAAATCAAAGATTTCGGCAAGCAATAAACCACTATATTTTACTCTATTAATCCATCAGTCAGGTAATTTCATTTATCATTTACTCACATATTACATTACATTCCTTTATAATAGCCCAACATGTCCATGATATTCATAAGCTTTATCGACTCGATATAGTATCACAGTGGAGAAACATTTATAGTTCAATCACGGTCAGCTGAGCGCCATGACCCATGGGTCCCTTGTTTTTCAATTGTTCCCTATGAGACAACTCTCTTTCACAATGGTCAGACTTAAAAATTTTTATTATCAGGACAAACACCGGACTACATTTGTTTTTTAGTACTCCCCGTGTCAGATATCATGACTCATTTATATGTAGGTAAACTGATAGAAAAGGGGGTTAAGTTGTATGACACAGCGGGACCACATCTAAAAATATAAATACATCAGAATATGCCTTATTTTTTATTATCATTAGTTTCACATGCGTCCCCTAAAAGTTTAAATAATGCGACCCTTAAACCAACGTAGTTATATGAAAGATTTGTGGGAATCCTCCGGTAGGAATCTCTGATAAAACCATATATGCGGGATTACATGATACACACACTGTGACACTGATTGAATGGTAACACCATCGATGTCGCCTCAGGGTTGGTCCATACACAAGGGGTTGCAGATACACTGAAGAGATCAATGTTCTTGTGTTCGGAATAAATTGGCAAGCGAGCGTCCAGTGCTCGATCGGATGTTGTTTAGTCTACATAATCTCACATTAAGTTACATTTTAATCATCTATAAATTAATATAGAATTTTATAAATTGTAGTTTCTAACGTATTATAAATTATATTTTAAATGTAATGTGGGGAGACTGCTTTTTAGCTCAGCTGACTATAAGTCATCTGAGCTATAGTCATGGTCCATTGTCCGTCGTCCATCCGTCTGTATGTCCGTCCGTCCGTCTGTCTGTCTGTCCGTCTGGATGTCTGTCCGTAAGACTGGCACGTTTCGACACCGTTGGACCTACGAATCTGAATTTCGGCATGTAGTTAGATGTCCCCATAATCTCCTACCATGCCAAAAATTGGGTCAATAGGACTTCGTTCCTTTGAGATATTAAGGAAAAACCTCAATTTTTTATTAGAAATCTATTTTCACACTTCAGGAGTGCCTAATGTCAAAACCACTCATCTGGTTTTCTTCATATTTACCATAAATATTCCTCTTTATAGTTCCTATGTACATGCCAGATATTAAGTCAGTATTATATAATTGTTTCCGCCAAAACAGAGTTTTGCAGATACTATGTTTTCAGCTGCACGCTGCCGCCGCCGCGTAGGTGTCCGGAGAACTCCTCTGTAACCGCTGGGTGGAATTTTACGAAACCGGGGATTATGTTCGGGTCACATGGGAACTGCTGCGCCCCGATTTTGTTTTGACCTCTGACCTTTCCTCTGCACTCTGCGTCTGTTTGTGCGTCTGTTTCCACACATAAACCCACATATCTCGGGAACCGTTTGACCGATCAGGAAAATTTTTTTGCACAAATGTAGCCCTTGGAGAGCTTTATAACATACACAAAAAATGGTGGCGCCACCTGCAACCATGTTTGCACAGTGTCCATCTGTTCGTCTGCCTTGGGTTAAAATCACTCATATCTCTGCAGTGACTAATTCACCTGAAATTTGGCATGCGTATACATCCTGGATAGCTTCTCTGATTTTATGACAGGTGGCGCCACCTACATTCACATTTACGCTGCAGACATCCAAGCTCATATCTCGGGAACCGTTTTACCGATCAGGAAAATTTTTTTGCACAAATGTAGCCCTTGGAGAGCTTTATAACATACACAAAAAATGGTGGCGCCACCTGCAACCATGTTTGCACAGTGTCCATCTGTTTGTCTGCCTTGGGTTAAAATCACTCATATCTCTGCAGTGACTTGACTAATTCACTTGAAATTCGGCATGCGTATACATTCTGGATAGCTTTTCTGATTTAATGACAGGTGGCGCCACCTACATTCACGTTTACGCGTCAGACATCCAAGCTCATATCTCGGGAACCATTTGACCTATCAGGAAAATTTTTTTGCACAAATGTAGCCCTTGGAGAGCTTTATAACATACACAAAAAATGGTGGCGCCCCCTGCAACCATTTTTGCACAGTGTCCATCTGTTCGTCTGCCTTGGGTTAAAAACACTCATATCTCTGCAGTGGTTTGACTAATTCACCTGAAATTCGGTATGCTTATACATCTTGGATAGCTTTTCTGATTTTATGACAGGTGGCGCCACCTACAATCAAGTTTACGCTGCAGACATCCAAGCTCATATCTCGGGAACCGTTTGACCGATTGGGCCAAAGTTTTGCATGTGTATAGTTCTCACATAGCTCTTTATCATGCGCTAAACTGGTGGCGCCACCTGCAACCCTTTTTTGCACAGCGTCCATCAGTTTGTCTGTCAAGGGCAAAAATCACTCATATACATGTAGTGGTTTGACTTATCTGCCTTAAATTTTGCATATGTATACAACTTGGACGGCTTTCTGGATTTTGTGGTAGGTGGCTCAACCTACATACACAATTTGGCTGCAGACATCCATGCTAATATGCAACACTTCACTCTATTTCCCCTTGCCACTCAATCCATGCCTCACTTCACCCGTTCCACTCTGATTTAGGCGGATACAAGTAGTCGCTTGTCGACTACAGGTATTCTAGTTTAAAAAAGTTATGGGCCCAAACATAATGGACTTTGTAAAAAAATCAGGAAGATATTTGGTCACTTAAGACCAAAAATGTTAAAGGTAGGGACTTTTTTCCAGTAATACAACTTTAATTAATCAAAATTTAATTGTATACCAAAAATTAGATAAAAATTTGTTTAATTTTTTTAAATATTGGCAAAAATATAAAATTTGTACCTTAAATTTTGCCCAACTTTGGCCATGGCACATTTTTTCTGTAAGTACTGTGGATTTAATTTTCACACCATGTATACATAAGGATTTTATCTGTTAAAATCTGAAATTTGAAATAAAAGCTGCAAAATTAGGCTAGTTATTGAATTTTTTTGGAGGCTCTTGTTGTATTCCCTTACATTGTCAAGCAGTACACTTTGATGACTTTAGGTCATTCAGTGCACATCTCTATGCTCCCCAGGCTGTTGACATATTTTTAGATGTCCCAAAAATCTCCTACCATACCAAAAATTGGGTCATTAGGACTTTGTTCCTTCGAGATATTAAGGAAAAAAAAAACTCTGTTTTCCATAAAAAAAGCCATTGTTACACTTCAAGGCTGCCTAATATCAAAACCACTATTCTGTTTTTGATCGTATTTAGTATTCACATTCTTTTATACATTTTCTATGAACATACCAAAAATTAGGTCAGTATTGGGTATTATTTTGAAGTTATGGGCCAAAACAATGCAATTTTTTTAAAAATCAGGAAATATATTTACTCACCTAACATGAGAATTGCTGAACCTAGAGACTTTTTTTCAGGAATATAACTTTATTTAATCAAGATTCAATTGTTTACCAAAAACTAGATCTGAATTTTGCAAATTTGTCAAGTTATTAGCATAAATAAAAAATCAATACCTTAAATTTTGTCCAACTTTGGCACTGTTGATTTAATATTCCCAGCATATATGCATAAGGATTTAATCTTTTAAAATCTGAACTTTCAAAAGAAATTGATTGGAATGAATAGCTTTTATTCATGTTTTCATACAACATGTCAAGTGTTGTTTACATCTAGCCCACCTAGTAGTAAAGCCTTCACTTGCATTATGTAACCCACCCCAGGCAGCTTACCTTCGCCCAGCTTGGCCACTACAAGCAGGCTTCCCCTCTGCCCTGCACTCACCCCCCCCCCAGCTGGTGCATAAACTAGATGAATGTTATAATTTTTCTGTATTTTATTTTATTCTTGGACATGCTACATTTTAGAGTTTGTATTGAACCACCAGGGTTACAATGATTAAAGTGTACATTTAATTGTGTCCACAAATTGGTGTATTGCTGTGAAAGTGTAGATGTTCATGAGATAAGTAATTCCTTATTTCAGAAGAGTAAAAACTTCACCAGGTGTGAAATTGACTATTAATTCCAGTAATTAATTAAAACTGGGATAGTTATTAGCACAATGATATTGTTTGTCCCTCATTCAACCAACAGTGTGTATACTTTATTTGAAAAGATGTTTTATTTTATCAAATTTACTTTTATTTTATTTTGGTGAATAAAATTAAGCATGTCCTGAAAACTCCAATGTGCAAAACTTTTTAATAGTGATTCAAGTAATATTCTTGTAGATGCCATGTTGTGGCATTATTTTCTTTTAAAATCAGTTTAAACATTTATGATTTAAAAATAATAAAATATATGTGTATGCATAATATGACCCAATGTTTTTTACTCTGTATATATAATGATTGCAACTTTTGCAACAATTCTAATATTTTAACTTATATTTTCAGGTTTTTTAATTAGAAATTTATAAACCTGTAAATAAAAAAATGATTCAGATAAAAACTTCTTAATGGAAAAAGTGGATCTGCTTAAAAAAATAGGATTATATATAAACTTACATGCATTATTCTCTTGAAAGTGAAATAAAGGTATGAGTTCATTCTGTCCACTTGCCTGTCCATCTGTAAATTTTCGTATGCAACACAGTATCTCAAAACTTTTACTGTTTTTCTTCATGACAGTCTTGTCAGAGTATTAGTTTGCAATCATATATTTAGAACTTTACTATAAACAAGTAGGAGGGCCCCTTTCCTCTTAGCTTTTCATATTCTTATATAAATGAAAAACATTACAATAGAATATTTCTACATCCACCTTCGTGCTGCCCTCACTTTTCCCTTCTCCGAACCCCATCCCAAAGTCAGCCTCAGTAAGCAAGAACAAGATGAATCAGATATATTCATACTTTAATATTTTGTATAACTATTCGTCCATAGGTACCCATGTACTTGCCAGAAATTATGTCAATATTGTGTAATATGTAGACATAGTGGGCATCACAATAATGTACCTTGTCAAGACTAAAGAGATATTGTGTCATACAGTCTCATATTCATAAATCACTTCATCAGCATAGTTAATCATAACATCATATCTGTCAAATTGAACGCTTGCAGACTACTATACACTTTAGATCCTTCAACAAATAGCCTTATCATCATTCTACTACTGCTTATTACTGCTGTCATTGCATTCATATTTGCTCAAAAATATATCAATTTTCAACCCCTCCTAAATAAATAAAAAATGAACCACTTTATTTGACTCTATTAATCCATCAGTCAGGTAATTTCATTTATCATTTACTCACATATTACATTACATTCCTTTATAATAGCCCAACATGTACATGATATTCATAAGCTTTATCGACTCGATATAGTATCACAGTGGAGAAACATTTATAGTCCAATCACGATCAGCTGAGCGCCGTGACCAATGGGTCCCTTGTTTTAAATGGCATTAATATTGAAAATTAATATGATCTTAAATGAATCATGTACTTTGTCAATTATTTGAAAGGAAACCAATACCTTGCAGGAATTTGTCAATTTGAGTATCACAGAACCACTTGGTACGTCTTCAGTCTGAACCCACAGACTAGAGTAGGTCCTTACAAAAAGGCTGTGTACGAATCCGAATATATTTATATCCCAATAAATTGACATGCATGTAACTAATCAAACATGCTCTTAAATTTATTATATTGAATGGTTTTAATCTACTTTACCAGTGCTGAAGTGGAAATTCCCGAGAATTACCAGCCGGGAATTTCCACCCTGGGAATTCCCAGACAACTCTGTATTATCAAGAGCCTGATGAAATCAAGGTAAAGCATGCTTTTTTTTATGTTTTTCAGAGTATAGATGAACTGATATCTGTCCTAGTGTCTATGGGATTTGCGTTCGAAGATGCTCAGCTTGCGGCACAGTTCGGGAAGTTGTCTGTTGAAGAAGCTGTTGCCTGGTGAGTATAGGCAGGGTTTGTAATTTGTTTTAAAAGTCACAGGCCACCAGAGCCCAGGGTTTCTATGATTCACAGGCCTGTCTGGTAAGTTAGAACCCTATCTGTTAATCATATTATGTACCACATACTTTAACTAACGGATGCGAAGCTGATCAAGCAATCTGATTTTTTAGTCTAAAAAAATGAAATCATTATCAGTGTAAGCATGTATGCAAATGTCTAACAAGGCAATATTCCTCAACTTGTTAGTGTTGCCAACCTTCTTGCCATATGATGGATTTTCATGAACATGTAAAGAATATATATCATCAGAATGTCTTGCACAGAAAGTCCATATAATCCATCATTGTGACATTGTGAAACCCTGTGTGCTTTCAGGATTGTGCAGGGCAAACCAGGTGCAACTGCAAGAGACCAGCCCTCAGGAGCAGCCCCCAGCCTCAGACTAACAAGAGTAAGTATGCGTGATATACCAGCTTACGTGGACTAGGGGTAGAGCACAGGGCTAAAAGCCGGGAGATAGTGAAGTCAAATTTCAGCCAAAGCAGGGAGATTTTTCACAGTCAGGGCCACCACAGAGGGGGAGTGCTCTGCAGGCTTAATGGGGAGCCTGTTCCCAACAGTTGTGCTTCACTCTGTTGTTGAATGCGCCTTTTGGGGGTTCCTTGGTGTTATGACCAAGCAGTGGGGTTGACACACCCAGGAATCACAGGAGTGGGGCATCATGCCTGGTTGATAGGATAACCATGTGTTAGCCCCTGTCATGATGTTCAAAACCAGAATGGAATTCTGCAGATGTATAATGTCTTTAGTAAAGACAGCATAGAAAAATGGAGGTTACCTCCAACAAAAAAATCTATAAAAAAAAGTATACATGTAATATACCATTTAAATTACTGGCAAGTTTTCAGGTTGAAAAATGATTACCGTAAATCTTGTTTTTATGGCCGCACATTTATTTATAGCCACACCCTGAGTTTGCAAGGTCTCTTAACGGAGCTCCCACTAAGGTCCAAATACCCAAAAACCCCCCTTAAAGGCCACAATCTGTCTTTGGCCTGAGAGTAAGATAATCAGCTGCACGTAGCAAAATAAATCACGACATAGCTGCTTTAATGAAGACTAGAATAAAAAGTATTAATTACAGTGGTTAAATATATTGCCACATTACGTATATTAAATATATTTTTTACGCTCGAGATAGGGACAAAATATCTGTATTTTACAAAAGACTTTTGCACATGGATGGGCAGGCATATATCAGAAAAAAAATATTCCCGAACAATCGTTTCGTTTGAATGGTGGTTACGCAAAACGATTCTTGTATGCCTCAAAACGCTTCTTTGCATGTACGTGCAATTGTCAAAGACCATAGTATGAACAATGAATTGAGGTTTATATGTAAATTTATTGAAGCAAAAAGCCTGAATATTATCCACTATTACGCACCATCACGCAGAAGCGTTCAGGGGGCGACATGATGGCTAAGACTGCTGAAACTGTCAGATTTTCAACCTGCAGGAACTTAATCACGGCTTCTGGTATACATATAAAAATTTAAATGTAGAACCTTGTATATCTTTCATGCGATATATAACTTGTTATAAAAATCTTGGTAATTGTCACCAAATAATACGTTTAAAACACCCCTGCTGTAACACAGCGGCCCATTTCATTTGGCATGGTCAAGCAACATTGAAATAAATGCCTACTTTAAACTCATTTGTAGCATTATTTAGCAACGATTATTTGTTTAGAAAGTAAAATGAATAAAAAGCTGACATCGTAAAGAGTCGCACAATGGCTGACGACCGTTTAAAATCAAGTTTGAGTGCCGCCATGTGCTGAAACGCCCTGGTGTTCTGCTAAGAATATTTTGAATGGCTGTACGCGGTGGGTGGTAAACAGAACAGCCACCTATTCCGTCCCAGCGTACCTTGCGCGAACGCTACCTTGACAAGATGGCTCCCCACACGGAAACTTTCTTAAGGAAAAAAAACTTGCTTACCTCAACCGGCCATTTTAATTTCACTTTAAAACACTCGTTTTCACGCGTCATGTTTGCTATACGTGCGTATCTCGATAAGGTAACTTCAGTTATTTTGATACTTAGTTTAGCTGACCAGCGATGTTTTCTAACGCACTAGCAAATTGTGACATGGAGCGATGTCAATGTGAGATATGACGATGATAATACCGGTATGAAAATGATTCAAATCTTCCGAGTAATTCAAGAAATGGAATTTTCATCATAGATTAAGATTTCAAAATTTTACACTTAGAATTAAAATATACAGTGAATTTAAATGGATCAGCAAAATATTTCTATCCAAAACATCGGAAAATCGGTAGCAAACAAGAATATGGCACGGCTCTTGAAATCTATATTCACCAAATTCAATCGGCCATGGTGACATGTTCTACCATTCATATCTACAAGTGGGTTTCCCTTCTAACAGTATTTCCATTCATACAATATATCCGTGATTGTATAAAAAAAAACCAGATTAAACAGAAGTAAATGACCGGGCTATATTATACGCATTCAAGGATGAAGGTTTTCCAGAAACATGACGTGGGGGCGAGAAGATGAGTGTTGTTATTGTCCAATGTTTAACATTTTAAAGAGACAGTTTGATTGCAAATAATTATTATATTTTATATGAACATTTAGACTATACAATTTTATACAATAATTCTGTGACTACAAAGAGTATTTCCTCTGTGGTGTGCTTGATCTCCTATTATCGCCCAAAGGAGCGCCATGTCCAGGAGAGAGTTCTACTCACAGTTCATTTCTGATAAACCATCTATTTATGGCCGCATCCCAAGTTCAGAAAAAAAAGTCGAGATTTTCGATTTTGAGTTTGTTTTTAAGGACGCGCTGATAAAAACAAGATTTACGGTATTATTATGTTTCCCAAGATAAAGGAAAGAGAAACTTAGCATTAAATTGATGTATACAGTGTAACTCCACCATTACAACCACCTTGGGTTCTAAAGTGAGGGTGGTCATATTTGTGAAAGTCCATATTACATGGGTCATATATTTGGGAACAAGACAAGTGGTTGTAATTGTTAGGTGGTAGCAAAGTGGGGTTTCACAGTATATTATTTACAAAGCAGAACAGTAAAGAGACATCTGCTGTTTTTCTTTGTTGGATTAATCCTTGAATTTATAATAATATATATTCCTGTACACATAAACTTAAAGATTCTAGAGCTCTTTCTTTTCATTAAAAAAAGTTTGCAGGCAAAATTCTTTTCTTTTGTACTCCTCTGGTCTTATGCATAACAATGTGGTCAGTCTGAATCTGAACAACTTTTATCCCTACCGTGACACAAGGAATATGAGTATTTCAACAGGATTGAATAATTTTGTACAAGACTGGCTGGGTCATAACAACAGAGGAATCCCCCAATGACCATTGGTTTGTGAGAAATACATGGCTGTAGGGCACATCCTTCCCATTAAGCCTGCAGAGAGCTCACACCAGGTGGAGGCTTGCCATTAAAATTCTCTCCGCTCCTCAACTGAGAATTGAACTCATGATATCCCAGTTTTGAGACCAGCACTCTACTCCTAGACTACAGAAGCCAGTTTCCAAAGTGCTATTGCAATATTGCTACAATATAGAGAAATAGGTCTTTGTAGTGCTGCAGACCATAAGCAGGTGATTTTGTCTGTACATGCATATTAGTTGATACTTTCATTTGATAATTTTTACTATGAATTTACTTTGAGTGATTCTTAAATTAAGTCACTCAGAAAATGAATTTGATGTTATAGGAGCAGTCTGGAGATGTGGTGGGTTCAAACCCATTTACAAACCCACAGCCAGTCACTCAGGCTTCAGACAGCTGTCAATCAGGAGAAACCGGCCAATCAGAGCAGGAGATGGGAGTGACCAGCAGGCTGGCTATGAAGGAAGAACAGAGGATCATCAAAAATAGGTTTGAAGAAAAGCAGAGAGAAGAGGCACGGAAAAAAGCAAAGCTAGAGAAGGCTGCTCAGAAAAAGGTAAATATGTCATTGATGGTGTATAAGTGGTGTGCCAATCAATCGAACATATCCATGATTGGTTGTTTTAATTCATAATTGATTTAACAGATTTTATTTTTGCATAATTGATCAGAAACAAGTGTGTATGCACATCCAAAGAACTCATATTATCCTAATATATTCCTATTCTGTCAGAGATATAAAAAAGACGGGCCATAAAACAATGAACAGCATTAAAGTTCAATCTTGTGCAACAAATAAGTATCAACAACCCAGTCATTAACTTGACTTTTAATGTAAAGTACAAGTTAAGACTTGGTCAATATTTTAGGTATTATTCCTCACAGCACATTTCACGGTAATATAGATCAGATGGTTCATAAAATAATTGACTAATAATAAATCATCAGTTGTTTGTCCTCTTTCAATCATCGGATATGATTTTACAACAGATTCTTACCCCTATTCTCTAGTGTTATCCACTAAGAACCACATATTCCATGATGGCTGATTTGGTATATTGTTATCCTGAGAATTGCTAAGGGATCTTTCGATCAATTTGATTATCAAATATTGCCCTTTAGATTCACTTTTTGATTTGATTATTGTATAAGTTAAAATGTTCCATTAGAGACTGATACTTTTACCAAAGTTTTTCTTCCCAAATCATGCTGATATGGACAATATAATTTACCTAAGATTATAAATACATATTCCAAGTAATATTTAAATCTTTACATCAATTACTGAACTTATATCAACGCAAGGAAATAAAATGACTTTCTGATAGATATAACAGTGATTATAGCATCATGTATAATGATCATAGTCATCATATTGATTCTTTTCATAGCCATCAATAATCATATTGATTCTTGTCAGAGCCTTCAGTAATCATTGATTCTTGTCACAGTCATGAGCAACTGTATTGATTCTTGTCAGAGCCATCAAAAATCATTTTGATTCTTGTCAGAGCCATCAGTAATATTGATCCTTGTCTGAGCCATCATTAATCATATTGAATCTTGCCTGAGCCATCAATCATGTCTTGATCCTTGTCTGAGCCATCAGTGATCATATTGGTTCTTGTCTGAGCCTT
Source organism: Sipunculus nudus (assembly GCA_026874595.1). Lineage (NCBI taxonomy): Eukaryota > Metazoa > Annelida > Sipuncula > Golfingiida > Sipunculidae > Sipunculus > Sipunculus nudus. The sequence continues at coordinate 36,161,365 of CM049318.1, forward strand.
TAATAATAATGTCTTGATCCTGTTCAGAGCCATCAATAATCGAACTGACTCTTTTTAGAGTCATTGATGATCATATTTATTGTTGCCATAGCCATCAGTAATCATTTATTCATCTCTTGGACATCAGTAATTAAGTATTGATTCTTGTCAGAGCCAACAATAATCATATTGATTCTTGTCAGAACCATCAGTTATCAAATTCGTCCTATTGCATCTGTAACATGTCAAAACATAATGCTAATCCTATGACTCGATGCTTTGCAGGCAAAAGCACAAGTATTGAAGGAAATCCAGGAGGACAGGGAGAGACAGAAGATGAGGAGGGGGATGCAAGGTGAAACCAGCAGCAGTAGCTCTACTGTACCAGTACCCAGTCAGCAGGACAGCCCTACAAAAACAGCACCTACCACAGAAACACCCAAGACAACTTCTGATAAAGCCACATTACAGGTATTGACTGGTAGTATCTGGTCAATGAGGGTGGTGTAGGATGCTAGAGCTCCCTTTCTTTCTACCTACAAAATCTAGGAAATAGAATAATAAGTATATTTAAAAGGCCTACCAAACACTGATGCTAGAAATTTTGTCTTTCACCTAAGTAAAAAAATACTACTAGCTCTGCCTGCACACTTGTTTATCTTTGTCAGGATGCTATGCCCCCCCCCCTTTCCCCTCACTTTCTGAAGGGACTGTATTGTTCCTTGCTGGTAGTACTTGGAACATTTAGATTTGATTATACTTCTACCAGAAGGTGTTAATTATACATCCTGCAGGTGGTAAGGTATTCTATTTTCACCATTATGCAAGATGTATCAAACAGATTTTGATGAATTTTATTTTAATAAATTTTTTGTTGGAGGTAACTGCTTCCATTATTTAATGTTAGCTTAACGAAGTATATATACACATATATAATTTTAATTTCCTGGTTTTGCTGCACCTGCAAGCCCTGGGTGTGTACTTGTCCCCATTGCTGGGTCAGAACAACCGAGGAACCTCAGAAAGGCACACTCGTTAATGAGTGAAACATTGCCTGTGGGGTACCATCTTCCCATTAAGCCTGCATTAAGTTTTGATGAAATTTAGTGAAGCTAGCATAACCTCCAAGGAACAATCTGAGGTAATGAGTATCACTATGATAGTCTTAATTCAAATTATTATGATAAATTATTGTATAAAGTTGTGTGTCCACTTATGCAGTATGGATGCGGATGCGAACCCATCTGAAATCTCGCATATGGAAAAAAAAGAAGGGCTGTGTCCATTTATGTTGTGTTGAGTGCCGTGCAGATAAGGATACAGATCATGCATATTTTTGCCAACTGGACCATGTAGCCGCGGGTACGGAAATGCATATGGAAATGTGCCATTTTGTAGAGGTGAAAGAGAGTGAAAGACCTAAAAAGGCACTGACAAAGGTATCCAATGGACACACTCACACAGTATATCCCCCATATGTGTCCGCACACACACCGCATCTGTAGAAGTAGACACTCAGCTTTATGCCATTCCTTTGTCCTTTGGTAGAGGCCAGCCCACCAGGTGAAACCTTGTGTCACTGAAACATGACAGGAAAGTTTGATCAGGGGATCCTGGCAAACTACACACACACAGTTTTATATAAAAATTATGTGGAATCTTGTAATTTTTGCATAGTCAAGCAGTTTACTTGTACTTTCAGTATTGCTAGTATACTGTGGTTGGTTTCATATTAATGAGGCTAATTTTTTACGATTTTCATTTTTTCTTTGATTCATAAGGATTCCTTTTTCGCAATCTTACCATGTGGTATCCCACTCAAAGTTCCATGATCACATCTGTTATTCAATATGGGCATAATCAAAACAATTTTACTAGGACCCACTTGGCTATAAGCAGATATATGAAAGATCTGATATTATTTGCATTATCTTTCTTTGATTTACAGGCAACACAAACTATGTTATTATTCATAATATCTATCTTTTGAATTTTGGTTGCATGGATAACATACATTAAATGCCAATGAGGCTATATCATAAATTACGCTTTACCTGTGCAGGTGAGGAATCTTATTCACAAAGGTTTCATTATCATGATAATACCCCTTTCATCACAAATATTAAACATTCGTGAACAAAAATTTAATCACAGTATTTAAATTGAGAACATAATGCTAGTTACCTTGAGTTATGTTTCCTTAATTGATGATCCTGGTTACTTACAGGTGCGTCTCCCAGATGGACAGGTGTATCGTCATCAGTTCCAGGCATCAACATTGTTCAAAGAAGTTATGGAACAGATCAGAAGAGACTTGCATTTTCAGAACTTCTCACTGCTTCAGGTACAATGAAAGAACTTTTTAAGTATTTTTAGGTGTTTAAGATTAGAAAAAAGGACTAAAAAGTTAGATATCTATGATAGTTAATTTAGTCAACACCCCAAGTATGCACTTAGGTGAGATCAAAATTTTAATATGATCTGTACTTGTGAAAGTTTATTTTCACATGGTTCAGTTTTGATAAACAAATGCACATAAATTCTTAGTTCAATTACATGTATATCCCTTAAATTAAGAAAAAGTATACAAAGCCATGTTATTTTCCAGTGATGTAGGACTTGAGTCCGGAATTTGACTTGAGTCTGGACTAGAGTTCCATTTCAGCTCAGCTGACTATAAGTCATCTGAGCTATAGTCGTGGTCCTTTGTCCGTCGTCCGTCCGTTCGGCCGTCCGGCCGTCCGTCCGTTAACAGGGCACGTTTGAAAACTGTTAAACCTACGAATCCAAAATTCTGCATACCATTAGATGTCCCCAAAATCTCCTACTATACCGAAAATTGGGTCATTAGAACTTCGTTCCTACAAGATATTAAGGAAAAACCTCCGTTTTCCATAAAAAAGCCATTGTTACACTTCAAGGCTGCCTAATATCAAAACCACTGATCTGTTTTTGATCAGATTTAGTATTCATATTCTTCCATACATTTTCTGTGCACATACCAAAAATTAGGTCAGTATTGGGTATTATTTTGAAGTTATAGGCCCAAATATAATGCAATATTTTAAAAATCAGGAAATATATCTGCTCACTTAACATGAGAATTACTGAAGCTGGAGACTTTTTTTCCAGGAATATAACATTATTTAATCAAGATTCAATTGTTTATCCAAAATTAGATCTGAATTTTGCAAATTGTTCAAGTTATTAGCATAAATAAAAAATCAATACCTTAAATTTTGTCCAAATTTGGCAGTGGCACATTTTTTCCCTGTAAGTACTGTTGATTTTATTTTCACAGCATATATACATAAGGATTTTATCTTTTAAAATCTGAAATTTCAAAGAAATTGTTTGAAAAGAGTAGCTTTTATTCAAGTTTTCATACACCATGTCAAGTGTTGTTTACATCTGGCCCACCTATTAGTACAGCCTTCACTTGCATTATTTAACCCACCCCAGGCAGCTTGCCTTGGCCCAGCTTGGCCACTACTAACGGGCTTCCCCTCTGCCCTGCACTCACCCCCCCCCCCAGCTGGTGCATAAACTAGATGAATGTTATAATTTTCTGTATCATATTTTATTCTTGGACATGCTACATTTTAGATTTTGTATTGTACCACCAGGGTTACAATGATTAAAGTGCACATTTAATTGTGTCCACAAAGTGATGTATGTGCTATGAAAGTGTGGATGTTCATCAGATAAGTAATGCTTTACTTCAGAAGAGTAAAACTTCACCAGGTGTGAAATTGACTATTGATTCCAGTAATTAATTGTATCCGCCAAAACGAAGTTTTGCGGATACTATGTTTTTGACCGGGTTCCGCCGCCGCCGCCGCCGCCGCCGCGTTCGTTTCCGGAGAACTCCTCTGAGACTACTGGACAGATTTTTCTGAAACTTACACAAATTATCGGGTCACATGTGAACTGGTGCCTAACCAAGTGACCTTGACCTCTGACCTTTCGTCTCTGCCCAGCGTCCGTTTGTGCGTCTGTTTCCACACATAAACCCATATATCTCGGGAACCGTTTGACCGATCCGGAAAAAAATTTTACACAAATGTAGCCCTGGGAAAGCTTTATAACATTCACAACAAAAGGTGGCGCCACCAGCAACCATGTTTGCACAGTGTCCATCTGTTCATCTGCCTGGGGTTAAAATCACTCATATCTCTGCAGTGATTTGACTAATTCACCTAAAATTCGGCATGCATATACATCCTAGATAGCTTTCTCGATTTTGTGACAGGTGGCGCCACCTACATTCACGTTAACGCTCCACACATAATCCCATATATCTCGGGAACCGTTTGACCGATCCGGAAAAAAATTTTACACAAATGTAGCCCTGGGATAGCTTTATAACATACACAACAAAAGGTGGCGCCACCTGCAACCATGTTTGCACAGTGTCCATCTGTTCATCTGCCTGGGGTTAAAATCACTCATATCTCTGCAGTGATTTGACTAATTCACCTAAAATTCGGCATGCATATACATCCTAGATAGCTTTATCGATTTTGTGACAGGTGGCGCCACCTACATTCACGTTAACGATCCACACATAATCCCATATATCTCGGGAACCGTTTGACCGATCCGGAAAAAAATTTTACACAAATGTAGCCCTGGGATAGCTTTATAACATACACAACAAAAGGTGGCGCCACCTGCAACCATGTTTGCACAGTGTCCATCTGTTCATCTGCCTGGGGTTAAAATCACTCATATCTCTGCAGTGGTTTGACTAATTCACCTAAAATTCGGCATGCATATACATCCTAGATAGCTTTCTCGATTTTGTGACAGGTGGCGCCACCTACATTCACGTTAACGCTCCACACATAATCCCATATATCTCGGGAACCCTTTGACCGATCCGGAAAAAAATTTTACACAAATGTAGCCCTGGGATAGCTTTATAACATACACAACAAAAGGTGGCGCCACCTGCAACCATGTTTGCACAGTGTCCATCTGTTCATCTGCCTGGGGTTAAAATCACTCATATCTCTGCAGTGGTTTGACTTTTCCACATGAAATTTTGCATGTGTGTATATCTTGGATAGTTTCTCGTTCAAATAACAGGTGGCGCCACCTACAATCATGTTTATGTGGCAGAGATCCATTCTAATATTTAACACATGTAACTCTATATCCCCTTGCCACTCAATCAATGCCTCACTTTACCCGTCCTTCTCTGATTTTGGCGGATACACGTAGTCGCTTGTCGACTACCCGTATTCTAGTTATAGCTGAGATGTAATTAGCATAATGATATTGTTTGTCCCTCATTCAACCAACAGTGTGTATACTTTATTTGAAAAGATGTTTTTATTTTATCAAATGTACTGAATCTTTTATTTTATTTCAGTGAATAAAATTAAGCATGTACTGAAAACTCCAATTTGCAAAACTTTTTAATAGGGATTCAAGGAATAATTTTGTAGATGCCATGTTGTTATATATAAACTTAAATGCATTATTCCCTTGAAAGTGAAATGAAGGTATTAGTCCATTCTGTCCACTTGCCTGTCCATCTGCAAATTTTTCATATGCATCACAGTATCTCAAAACTTTTACTGTTTTTCTTCATGACAGTCTTGTCAGAGTATTAGTTTGCAATCATATATTGAGAACTTTACTATAACCAAGTAGGAGTGCCCTTTCCTCTTAGCTTCTCATATGCTTTTAAAAATAAAAAAACATTACAATAGAATATTTTTCATATTTTGCATTTGCAAACTTAAGCTGGTTGTTGTGACCCATGGGTCCTTTGATTATATTCTGGATTCTCAACATCATTGTTTGGCTAAAACTGAATAAATACCAGACATTGTGCGAATACTTGGCAAATTTATATGAATATGAATATAAATATGTACTCCATTATAAAATTTCTTGCATAAGAATGGGAATTCAGGTAAAAATGAAAGTATTTGAATACCAGTGCAAATACTTTCAAAATGCATTCATGAATATATTCTATGATATTATTTTAATAATCATTTCAGTTATATTTTATTAAAAAAAATCATATGATTCTCTTATTATTTTTAATAAAAATTATATTTTGCACAATATTTGTTATTAAATTTTAATATATAGTTAAACTCTTTATCTTTTATGTGCTGCTTATCAGTTATATGGCCAAGTCAAAATCTGTATGACAGTGGCACTCCATTTGTTAATATAATAAATGAAATCAATCTCTTCCCTGTCTCCAAAGAAACTATCAAAATCATAATCAGCTAAACACTAACAACTCATAATACAGCTTATATTTATTTCCACACAAAACCAGCATGTGCCTCATTTCAAAATCATATTTTTTATCTTATATAACAGCTGAGCGCCGTGACCCATGGGTCCCTTGTTTAGGGACTTGGATTCAGACTTGGACTCGAGAATCATGGACTCAGACTTGTACTCAGACTCAGAGGTTAGGACACGAGAAATCAGTCCAAGTCCATTTTGAGTCCTGTAGAATAAAGTCACATACTGTAAAGACATACATGTGCAAACTACTATCAGAATATTACAAAAAAGACTATCTACCATGTTGTAGCCCTTCATCTGGTGCTAAATGGTATTAAACATTTAAGCAAAAAAACAGGTATAAATTAACAACTAATAACATACATGCTAATCTCAAATTTCTTATAATAAGGATATTTGCATTGGACTCTGACTTTGACTTGGGTATCAAATGACTCAGACTGAAGAGGGTGATCTTGGACTCCAGGACTCGGGCTTGCACTTGGACAAGAGTGGCATGGACTCGGACTTACACTCCAACTCAGTGAACTGTACTGCACCACTGTTGTTTTAACTGCTAATGTCATGGTGTCTGCAAGCCTAGGTCTTAACGGGCCAAAGTTCACAATAACAGAAACCATCCATCCTAATGCATTTATATCATGGTAAATAGCCAATAATCTATAACATTAGGCTACGAATGATGATTAACATGAAAGAATACATGTGAACTCACAAACCAAACTGAAAATCAATCTCTATTGTAATGAGTTATTCCCTGTATCGCGTACAAGTTGTTATCCAATAATCCATATGAGCCATGCTTGTATGCCTGCTGTCAGAAATTCAACAAAAATGCATTGCCATTTACCAAATCTGCTCAGCTGAATTTTTTTTTTCTCATACATTGTAGTTATTGTTAGAAAGTATACTAAAAATGCTAACAATTGGTATGGATTTTGTCATGTGACAGCGTACTTTTAGGCCATGAGGTATTGTCAAAAATTACTTATTTGCAGCCTCATAGAGAATTACAGTGTGGTCCTTGACACAAGATGTAGGGGTATTCTGACTTTAATACTCTGGTCGCAGACTTACTAGTGTCAGAGGGCTGAAATGGTGCTATTTTAAAGCTAGGTCCCTCAAAACTACTCAAGACTGATACAATTATTTTCATACTACAGTTGTGTGGTACCAGTGATAACTTATTACTGTTATCCATGTGACATGTATCAGATGCCTTTTTGTCATTAATTGAGGAAATTTAAAATATGGTATATTAAATGATGTATATAGAGACATGTTTTTATTGTTTCAATTCTGCCAGCATTATTTGATCACACATGGTTTTATGCAACAACTTTAATCATCAAGGGCAGTGCCAAAATATTCTAGATTTATTCAACTTTCCTTATCAATTCACAGTTTCTTTGGAACTTAAAAATTGGCTCTGTTTTTGCAGAGTAATACATATGCCCTTTGATTAAACAGCATAAAAATAACAGAAAGATTTTTTTCATCATTAATAGGCTTTCCCGAGAAGGGACTTTACAACAGAGGATGTTATGAACTGCAGCTTACTGGACTTGAAACTTGTTCCATCTGGGTCTCTGTTACTCAGGCAAGACAAGCCCAAGGACACCAATGTCACAACAGTACAAGGTATACGCTAAATCCATGCAAATCACTTTATAACATCTGTCCTTGTATTTTAAAGGATAGTTACATGGCCTATTGGTTGCATAGTTTGTTGTTAAGGATGAGGCTATAATAACCATATGATGAGGTTTATATATTAGTATTAAGCCTTGGTGATTTCAGGTTTTATTTGCATCGGGCTTGAAAATATCTAGAAGTTATAACCTGTAGTTCAGAAATTTGTGTGAATATGTTGAGATTTCACTTTTTTCTTGCATATTACACATCATACGGATGTTCTTATTAATTTAATGGTACAGTGACTCGCTAATCATTCCTGTCATTCCCCTTGTCTTTTTTAGCCCTCAGCCCTTAGGCTGATGGGCTAATGTCATCACCCAAGCTGTCCGTCAGTCCGTCCGGCGTCCGTTAACTTTTACCTTGTGAGCGGGATATCTCAAAAAGCATTCACCGTCAGAATTTTATTTCCTCGGTAAAGATGTATATCGACAAAATCTCGGTCAAGTTCGAAGATGGGTGACCTTGACCTGTTTTTCTACATTTCAGAGCTGATTATAGAAAAACACTTAGACACTTATTACTCAGGAACTATTTGGTGGATTTTTACAAAACTTACTGTGATTATTCGGACTGATAGTCTGTACCTGCTACACAAGTTTGGTGGCGCCATTTACAGTTTCTGATTTTAAATGAATTTTTATCGGATTTTTCAACTTTTGGCTTGTGAGCGGGATATCTCTAAAAGGATTCACCGTAGGAATTTTATTTCTTCGGTGAAGATGGATATTGACAAAATCTCGGTCAAGTTCAAAGATGGGTGACCTTGACCTATTTTTCTATGTTTAAGAGCCGATTATAGAAAAACACTTAGAAGCTTATATCTAAGGAACCATTGGGTCGATTTTTACAAATTTTACTATGGTCATTTGGACTGAAAGTCTGTACCTGCTCCACAGGTTTGGTGGCGCAACCTACAATTTCTGATTTTTACGAATTTTTATGGGATTATTATTATTTGGCATTGTGAGCAGGATATCTCTAAAAGGATTCACCACAGGAATTTTCATTTATTTGGTGATGAGGTATATAGACAAAATCTTGGTCAAGTTCAAACATGGGTGACCTTGACCTAATTTTCGACATTTTAGAGCTGATTACAGACAAAGACTTAGAAGCTAATTTCTCAGGAACCATTGAATCTTACTGTGATCATTGGGACTGATGGTCTGTACCTGCTGCACAAGTTTAGGGGCACCACCTACTGTTTCTGATTTTTAATGAATTTTTATCAGATTTTAACTTTTGGCCTTTTGTGTGGGATTTCTCCAAAGGTATTCAACACAGGAACTTCATTTTTTTCAGTGCTATTGCATATTTACAGTATTTTGGTAAAATTTAAAGATGGGTGTTCTTGACTGACTTATCGAGGTCACAGAGCTTAGAATAGAAAATAACTTAGGAGCTTATTTCTTAGGAAGCATTTGGTGGATTGTTATGAAACATGATATATACCTCTCCAATTTAAATTTATAACATGTACAGATATACATCCACATGACAACAAATATTTCGTACTTGTTACTGTAACCACCTATAAACACTGTTATTTTGGCTGAGGGCTTTTATCAGCTTTTGCTGATATTCTAGTTTATGAGTGATCTTTCACTTCACATTGCTTCGATTGGATTTAGAAACTATCTTTTAATGTTAGACATCACCTTCTCTCAGATGATCCAATATTGTCAGTGTATAACTAGAAAAATTTCTACCAAAACACATACAGCATTTAATTTTGTATAGTATCATTAGTCATATATAAATATATATATATATATATAGTTAGATCTGCAATGATGTTTAGTATGACTGTGAAACCTCAAAATTATGACCACCAATGGGACGTCAGTAAAAACGTTTGTAAAAAGCAAAAAGGAATGGTGACCATGAAAAAATGTATTATTTATAATATGTTGAGGTGGTCACTAACAGTGGTGGTCATAAAGTGAGGTTTTACTGTAATTATTTCTACAGAGATCAAAATAATAGCACCTCTATAATGTTCTGTCTTCCCAGGAAGCTTACCAGATATGACGTCTTCACAGCAGTCATCAGTTGCTGTATCACCAGATGTTCTACTAAACCTACCACCAGGTCAGACCAACTGTCATACACCACAATTTTACCAATATTTATTCAGTTTAAGTCACCCTGGTCACAGGCCCTTGAAATCATATAATTATTGATAATACCACTGTGTCAGAAGGCCCTCCGTGATCAGAAGTGTAAACTGTTTATTCATAACCTAACAACATTACACAAACTAACCTCCCTCATGCGCTGGCCTGAGTGATTCTGACTGACACAAAAATCAACTCGCTTTTCAGTCTCATACCACATATATTCAGCAGTAACATGGGCAGAGCGGCGCTTTTCCAATTTAAATCCCTTAAACCTGTTATAAGAAGGCCAGAAAACAGCGATCCCACTGCACACAGGCTATTTGTTTTGTTTATTTCCATGAGTTTATAACATCTCCTGTATATTACAGTATATTATTTTTGTTTATAATTGGCATTAAAGATTGTAAAATAGGCCATTGAAAAAAAATCCTATAAAGTACACAATTATCTTTCACCTTTTAACAACATGGCTATGTTTACTAACAGCTTGTAGATTCATGAAATCACGCATCCATCACAGAGGTGTAATAAACACTTTCTTTAACAAGAAATACTAGAGTTAATTAATATGGATGCAGAGTAAGCCATAAATTATATATATTCTATCGAAAAGATAAGTGAATGGCTTGCTTTAATCCTGGTTTATGGTCCCAAGCTTCCTTGGAATGGGGAACATTGATTTGGGTTTGTATGTCAGTCCGTCTGTCTGTCTGTCTGTCAGGTTTTCATTTCTATGCGATAACTCTCCTAAATATTATCCAACACCAAATTTGGATCAATGATTGCTCTCCTGCATACCTTTGTTTGGATTGGTTGAAGAATGACTTTGAAAATTTATGATATCCAGCTAAAAAACAAAAACAAAAAAAATTCCCCTTTGGTTTTCAATTCACAACCAAAAATTATGACATGTGGAGACATCTTCAGGGGGCAATGAAAACTAAAACACAGCCACTATGATGGTTGGAGACATCTTCAGGGAACAATAAAAACTAAAACATTTTGATAGGGCAAGCCGGTGATTACAAGAGGCATATTTTTTTTGGGGGGGGGGGGGCTATAAATTTCATGAATATGCTTGTTCTTTAGTCATTGCACAACCACTAGCATGCAAAATGACACTATTTATATTTTTCAGAAGAAGAACAGATGTCCCCAGATGAGGAGAGTGAGGGAGAGGACCAGCCAGGAGGAGGAATGCCACTGGGCGGAGCTATGGGCGGGGCTATGGGAGGAATGGGCGGAGCTATCGGAGGAATAGGCGGGGCTATGGGAGGAATGGGCGGACCTTTGGGAGGAATGGGCGGTGCTCTACCTGTAGCTTTTGGTGGATTGGATAACGCAGGTGAGGACAGTGATAGTGTGGTATATACTCTATTCATTATTGAAGAATACTGTTAGCTTTATATGTAACAGTACTTATACTCTGTTCCATCACCCTTGTCCACCTAAATTTTTGCAATATTACTTTGGAATCTTTTGTTTGATGGTGATTTAAATATGCATGACAAAATATTTTTACTTTATGACACTGGGATGATGTTGAACTGTCTATTAAGAGCTGCTAAAATGATGGCTTCAGTTCATCTGGCCATATCTGTTTATCCATGTGATGTAGGAGGAACGAATGTGTGATGTAACAAACATGTGATGTACAGATACCATTGTGACGTGATCACTACTAATCGTCAAGTGGATGTAGTTTTAGTCCACCATCTTACGTTGTCCCTGACATGTCCCAAGACCCTACATCTGTTCAGTCATATTTCTTTATAAATTAATCATATAGAATCCATACATAGAGTATGATTTTGCTGTTAGATAATTGCCACATTTGTGTGATGTACCCCAGGGGTAAATAAAGGTGAGTTTTAGTGCATTGTATTAAAAATATCACCAAAAAAATCAGCTGGACAGGGATGGTGGAGTGGAGTATAATTAACATACTACGGGTAAGTTGAAAATTTCATTGTCTTAACTGGCCTGATTGGTCAGTTAATAAAGTCACTCTCAGATCCTTAGAACTTGCTGTCTAGTTTGTTTATATAATGTAACTGACAATTTACACTATATTTATTATTTAGTTTTGATATTTACTAACTGATATCTATCATGTGATTTTTGTGTCTGATGACTCTCTTAATTTTTCTCTTAAATGGGTCATTTGTTAGGTTTTGTGTCTCAGATTGAAATAAAGACCATGTAATTAATTACCAGAATGTTTCATGGGGAAAATTATAGACTTTGGCATATTAAATGTCATAGTTAGGTTACTATGTCAATGTTATATTTTATGACAAATATAAATAATTTATAAGATTCAGTGTTGGAGGTCTCTAGATGGGTCTAGACCTCAGAAGGCTCGGACTCGGACTATGACTTTAACTAAGCCTGAACAGGTCTTACGCTTTTAGTGATAAAGTTGTGCTGTATATGTTTTTCACTGCAAAATTTCATCTTCATATGATATATGTTTGATATGAGATTCAAGTGCTGCCATCTACTGACACTTTAAGTAACTACAAATAATTATTATATGAATTTTATCTATATATCTTTCTTGGTATGTTTATTGTTAAAGTGCATGTATTATTTCAGGTCATATATGGGGAGAAGGTCAGAGGTTAACAGGTCAGCCTTGGGATGCTGCCCCCAATTCAATGCCTCATCATGAGCGTTCAGCAGCCCAGATGGCAGGTAAATAAGATACAGTGCTATCATTCCTTTTTCACATAAATCCAACCATGCATGCCTCATAGAAAGAACAGATTTTTCTGTAAAGCAAGGTAGCCCCCCCCCCCCCCCCCCCCCACACACACACACACCACATCAGCTTCTGTGCCTAAGAGTTAAAGCACAGGATCTCAGCAGAGGCGATAAGATTTTTCACGGTTGGCCGTCAACCAGGGTGAGGGCTCAGCAGGCTTAATGAGAAGGTTGTGACCAATGGCCATGCTTCACTCACAAATGAGTGCACCTTTTGGGGTTCCTGGGTGGTATGACCCAGCAATGGGACTGGTCACACAAATATGTCCCTCAGGTGTAGTAGTCACCAGGCCTGGTTAACACCAGGGTGTAAATGAGCAATATGAAACCCTCACAAAAAAACAAGATAGGTTTATTTAGTAAAATAAGAAGATATTCTTCTGCCAACAGTTTAACAGTCAGGGTTTGTATTCAACCTGAAAACATTGAATATTCATTGTATATAATAAATGACCTTTCTGGTCCCGTAAAACCTGGAAAAATGTTTTTTTTCAGTATACACCTGGAATATTCCTTAAATTTTTTGCCAAGGTCCATGTTGGCTGCTGCAGATATTGTTTCACAGGTTCAGTACAAGAGGTAAATAGCATTAGCACAACCTGTTAGGGAAACTAGCGGCAGGTGCAAAAAATTACCAATTTGTCTTGCCAGCATCTCCATGAGACCCTGTCGCATATTCATATATTATAATGATTCATTTCTCCTTGCCAATCAAACAGTCTCACCCACATCATTTGCATTCTGTATCATAAACCAATTTAGATCTCAAGTGAAACTATGTACTGCACATTTGTGAATGTCTAAAGTCCGGCTTCCGCTCATATTTGATCAAATTACTTGGTGTTGTTATTAATTGGTGACCAGGAAAAACCTCTATAAGACCTGGAGAAATCTTGGAAAACTACTGGACTTTTCTTCTAACAGGTGAGAAGAAACCCGGTTAACAGTGATTTAATGCTTGGTCTCTTCAGCTCAAATGGCCCAGCGCAGACAGCAGGATGTTCAGGTGATGGATACAGCTGAATCCACTCCCAGTTTCCATCAGCATCAGGTGCCGCAGCTGGCATCTCTGCTGGTCCAGCACCTGTCCACGCGGCTGTCAGACCCTGCCCAGTCTATGTTCAGCTTGTCTGGGTTACCCAACAATGTCGCTGTTCTCATCCTAGAACATTTGAAGAAGAAAGGATTACTGAGACCCAAAACCCTCCAGCTGTTTGTGCCATGGTATGTCTCATTTGGTTTGCAATCTTAATATGATTGATGCTAGAAACATGCATTCTCAGGAATGCAGGCCTCCGCCATGTGGGTGGTCCTTATTGTGGGAAGCTCCCTGAAATATGTTTGCATTCTCTTATCCAGCCCATATTCTTAGGTTAAATCGTGCATTTGTGACTCTACATTTGTAAATATTTCTTGGTGATGTTCCTGAATCTGGATCATGTGCCAGATCCACACCAAAATCTAATCTATTCTTCATTGGCCCGATTCCCCAAATCCCTGAAAATTTCATGAGATCCTGTTCATGATTGTGTGAGTTATGTTGAGATCAAACACACACACAAACAGGGTTGAATGGCTACCCTCATGTTGGAGGCAATGAGAGATATATTGACAAACTTCCTCTATCAAAACATCTGTATTGTTACTAAAGTGGATAAGTGGATAATAGATGTGAGATTTATACCTTTGAATATTATGCAGATTACAGTACACTCAAGGAGCACAGGAAAAATAGATTATATCTGTGGAATAACATGTAACAGAAACACATAGAGATAAATACACTCCTCATGAAGTGGTTATACTCTGAAGTCATCCCAGATCTCCTTTGTTTAAACCGCTGTTTTGTTTAGCAAGGTTCTCTGGGTTCCACCACCAGGGCTGGCACAGAGCAAAGAATTTGAATCAGACCAATGAGAGTGTGGTACCGCATTGTGCATCCAGCTCCAAATTTTAAACGGGACACATGGTCTCATTGGTCTGATTACACAGGTTCTGCCACAAGGCCAGGAATCTTGCTAGACAAAACAGCAGTTTTAATAAAGGAGAGCTGAGATGAGTGTAGTATATAACCACTTAGTTAGGAGTGTAAGACTTATTGTTAATAACAGCTGATAATTTTTTACCAGGATATGTGTATGAATGTTTAATATAAAGCCATCAGATTGATTAGATGCAGACCTACAAGGTTCTGTTGTGTGGATTATCATAAAAATAATGAGGAAATACAAGTAAATTAGGGTTCATATATATATATACATATATAGTCTCGGCTTTTCAAACCACGCCGTTAGCTTCATTCTAACCACATTCACCTGATGATCGGGTCACACCCCGTGAAAGGGACTGTTGTGAATTAAGTGTTGTTTTTCTCCAGAGTTATATATATATATATATATATATATATATATATATATATATATATATATATATATATATATATATATATATATATATATATATATATATATATATATATATATATATATATAAATGGTCATCAGTAAAGGTTCACAAATACACAGCTATTCAGAAGTCCTGACACCTATGCTACTCCCATTTTCATTCACTCCACTGTGATTGTGTTGAAATTTATAATTTATAAATAGTTTCAAAATGTTGACTTGTAGCCACCTGTCTAGGATAAACTTGGACTTTTACAAGTACACGACTAATGAATTACTGATGGCGCTGCGACTCCACCGTGATCTCACCCACATGAGTTTGGCATCATGTCCTCTTATCACAGACAAGGGCCTAGAACCACTCAAAGGTAGTGTATATTTACAAGTCTAGCCTGATTTAACAAGACTCAGTATTATTAGGCCCTGTCATATACTGAGCCCAATTTTCATACATTGAGAGTTTCTACATATACGTCTCACACTACACACCACTCAATGTCATTGTAACCAGTGTTACCCTATGCCTGTGTGTCACTCTTCAAAGATGGCCTGTTTAAACAAAATGTAACAAAATCCTGGCTCTCAGTACCTAAAGTAAGACAGGCTGCAAGTGAGGTATTTAAGTGCCTATTCAACTGTGTTCTTCACTGACCCTACCAAATTTGTTGATATGCCTCTGGTTTAAAGGTCAGTAAATATTTAAAAATGATGATCCAAGTTTTATTTTAGTTGCTATTGAAACCATGCAACATATATTAATGTCAAAATGGTGTGATTTTGTGTCTTATTGTTATTCAGGAAATCGACGGTCAGAGAAGATGCATCGGATCAGTTGCATATACCATGGCTTATATTGTAGAAACTCTCACTGTATGGATATCGGACTTAATATATGGCAGGGGCTAATAATATTGAGTCTTATTAAATCTTGCTACCATGCCACATGCAAGAACTTAAAACTTAATTAAAATATATATTAAATATAGAAGGGTAATAAAATGTGAGGTCATCAGGCTACTTTTTTGTGCTGCTGTGATAACTTACCATTAAAATGATGGATTTTGATGAGACTAATAAGAAATTTTTTACAAGTATAAAATTTCACCTAAGTTCAAATCCTGATAACTATGCATATTTAATGAGGTTAGAGGTCACCAGAGATTGTTTGTGCCTTGAAGATTTACCGAAAATCTTATGGATTCTCATGAAACACAATATAAATATTAATTTTACCAATAGAGTACGCTCTTTACACAGCGCTTTACCTATAGGGCTACTTCCTATATCGTAAGGCGCTGTTTGTTATGACCTCATATCCTGCTTTGCAACACCAGAGGGGAGCACTGTATTTTTGTCCAATCAGATGAAACTTTGTGCTGGAAGACAAAGCCAAGCGAGGAATACACGGAGCCAATCATATTCATTTCTTTTTGAGTGACAGCTCATCCCCCAGCGTAACCGTCTAAACAGGCCACAGGCTCAGAGAGAATTGCCCCTGACGTGGTTTGCTTAGGGCCTTGGGCACATAGGATGCTCGGCCGGTGAGCTGTAATTCAAACGAAACGTAACAACAAAGGCTGCGTGCACACCTCGCTGGCTGGTTTCAGTTCTGCAGACAACTGATACATGGCTACGCTAACACAGTTATAATGTCATAATCGAATCGGTCGATGATGCGAGAATGCAGAGGGAGCAATTTAAATTCGACTGGAAACTCATCAAACGGCGCTTGAAGCGCGGCAATGGGCGGAGCCAGGATGCCTGTCGAGTGTTTGTTTATTGGCATCTGATTGGCTGCTTGTCACATCGTACGCACGTTTATTTCAAACCCCCATCTGGTGTCTAAATATATCTAAAATGGTCAAAGCTGGCAGCGTGAAAATCAGTTGCTTCTTTAGAAGCGCAAGATTTCTGCTGCCTCGGGAGCGTACCAATAGAGTTACTCACATGAATTAAATTCTAGCTAAAAACCCATACATACTTAATGAGATAGAGGTCACAAGACATGATGGGCATATAATGCACCCTTGCTGGTCTCTTGTTGTCTTTGGTCCATAATTATAGCAAACATAATTTTGATAGATGGAATATCTACTAAATGCATCTTAATAGTAACCATGATTTAATTGGAGTGTATTTTATTTATAGCTTTGAAGAGGTTGAGAGTGTTAAACCTAAGCTCTTGTCAGCAGATCACAGACCTTGCCATACCCACTATTAGTTGTAAGTACATACTGCTATAACTGTCTTAAAGTCATATCGATTAAGATGGTGTATACAGATATGATTATATCAATAGTGAGTTGTAGAACCTCTCTGGATTATCAGTGACACTGACAAAAATCAGTTATGGATCATCTGCTCAAATTGCTTGATAAATTATAGATATTTTTATGACATGACCTTGTCAAATTTAATTGGCTATGCCAGGTAGCAAACAGGCATATTTAAGCTATAATTTAAGAAGAACAATATTGTTTTCATGAAGTGAGGAAGCAGGCTTTATGCTACTAATTTGTTTTTAACTATCTTGATAGAAACTCATTCTTGGTTATAATTATTTTCCCAGGCAATGCTGATTCAAAATGTTTGTGTACCATTTTTTTTAAACATTTTATTTTTAATATTGATTCTTCTCAGAATCAGAATAGATAATCGAATTGATTCTTGACAGAGCAAACAGAAATTGTAACGGTCAACTTGCATTGATTAATGTATTGATATAAAATTTTAGGGCTAATTAGTATTATTGTCTTTACTGTACTTTTATTAAATAATATGTCATAACACTTCCACTTAGTTCCCGCTTCATGGACCTATTATGCCATTAAGACTTTTTTGTTATAACTATGTTGGCCTTGCCAGCAAATCAGATACCACCCAGCAAGGGCTGATAGCCAATTTTATTACATTTCCTTACATTACCCACTGTCACACAGGTCTCTGCACGCAGAATGGTGGGTCAGTTTGCTGTCACACTAAAAAAAAAATTGTAACAACATAGGCTCTTAGGCAGCCCTCACTGGGTGGTATCGGTCACTGTTGACATGAACAAGGCTATACTAAAATAGTCTTTTGTCATAGTATGACGTATTATTCAATTAAAGTATCTGTACTGGTAAGAAGTTTCCACCTTATCTGTATGTATCCTCTGGAAAGCTGGTTAAGCCTTACATTGGTATTGTTATGTGAAATAAAAAACTTCTTCTGATGTACTGTTAACTGTGCACTGCTTCTCTTTATTGTAGGTCTTAACAGCCTGGTTACGTTGTTGTTAGAGGATACCAAAGTTACTGATATGGGTATCAAGCAGCTATCAGCCGCTGAGTTGAACCAGCTGCAGAGTCTAAATTTGAGTCGAACAGCAGTCACGCAGCAAATATTTGTTTACCTAACAGGTACACTAGTGCCCCCTGATTGGTGTAATAAATACATATTTAGCCAAATGAGTCTGGCCCAGGTGGTTACAAACAGCAGTCTTTCAAGATCTCCTTCATTTTAACTGCTGCTTTGTATAGCAAGATTCTCCATGTCTCACCAACAGGGCTGGACAATGACACCCTGTACTCATCGGTCTGATTCTTTGTCCTTCACTAGCCCTGGTGTCAAGACCCTGACACCTCATAAACAAAGCAGCGTTTTAAACAAAGGAGATCTGGAATGACTGTAGTGTATAACAGTGTAGATAATGGAAAGTTATGGGAAAGATCAGGATCAAGTGATCAAGTCTGAGGATATTTTTATGCCCCCGCCACAAAGTGGCCGGGGCATATAGTTTTACCCATGTCCGTCCTTCCGTCATTCCGTCATTCCGAAATCAAACAGTTGTATGGACTTTTTTTTCACAATGCCTGCAGATATTGGCCTGACTTATGGTGTGTGGGCAGATAGTGACCAGTTACAGATCGAGTTCGCGTTTCATCCCGGTTGACCTACCTTTGACCGTTTTAGGGCTCCTAAACTTAGAAAATTTCATGAAAAATAGAAATTTTCATGACAAATACATATGTACGGACTTTTTTTCGCAATGCCTGCAGATATTGGCCTGATTTTTTGTGTGTGGGCAGATAATGACCAGTTACAGATCGAGTTCGCACTTCGTCCAGGTTGACTTACTTTTGACCATTTAATGGCTCCTAAACTTAGAAAATTTCATGAAAAAAAGAAATTTTCATGACAAATACACATGTACTGACTTTTTTTCGCTATGCCTGCAGATATTGGCCTGATTTTTGGTCTGTGGGCAGATAATGACCAGTTTCAGATCGAGTTCACGTTTCGTCCAGGAAGACCTACTTTTGACCGTTTTACGGCTACTAAACTTAGAAAATTTCATGAAAAATAGAAATTTTCATGACAAATACATATGTACAGACTTTTTTTCGCAATGCCTGCAGATATTGGCCTGATTTTTGGTGTGTGGGCAGATAATGACCAGTTACAGATCGCGTTCGCATTCCGTCCAGGTTGACTTACTTTTGACCGTTTAATGGCTCCTAAACTTAGAAAATTTCATGAAAAAAAGAAATTTTCATGACAAATACACATGTACGGACTTTTTTTCGCTATGCCTGCAGATATTGGCCTGATTTTTGGTCTGTGGGCAGATAATGACCAGTTTCAGATCGAGTTCACATTTCATCCAGGAAGACCTACTTTTGACCGTTTTACGGCTCCTAAACTTAGAAAATTTCATGAAAAATAGAAATTTTCATGACAAATACATATGTACAGACTTTTTTTCGCAATGCCTGCAGATATTGGCCTGATTTTTGGTGTGTGGGCAGATAATGACCAGTTACAGATCGAGTTAGTGTTTTGTCCCAGTTGACCTACTACTTTTGACCGTTTAATGGCTCCTAAACTTTAAAAATTTCATGAAAACTAGAAATTTAATGACAAATACACATGTACGGACTTTTTTTCGCAATGCCTGCAGATATTGGTCTGATTTTTGGTGTCTGGGTAGATAATGACCAGTTACAGGTCAAGTTCGCGTTTCATCCCAGTTGACCTACTTTTGACTGTTTTACTGCACCTTAACTTAGAAAATTTCATGAAAAATAGAAATTTTCATGACAAATACACATGTACAGACTTTTTTTCGCAATGCCTGCAGA
Organism: Sipunculus nudus; assembly: GCA_026874595.1. Taxonomy (NCBI): domain Eukaryota; kingdom Metazoa; phylum Annelida; class Sipuncula; order Golfingiida; family Sipunculidae; genus Sipunculus; species Sipunculus nudus. The sequence goes on from CM049318.1 coordinate 36,181,735, forward strand.
TATTGCCCTGATTTTTGGTATGTGGGCAGATATAGACCAGTTACAGATCGAGTTCGCGTTTCCTCCCAGTTGACCTACTTTTGATTTTTTTTACGTCTCCTAAACATAGAAAATTTCAAGAAAAATATAAATTTTCATGACAAATGTACATGTACAGCCGTTTTAGCCCTCAGCTCATAGGCTGATGGGCTATTGTCGTCACCCAAGCTGTCCATCTGTCCGTCCGTCTGTCTGTCCATCCGGAGTCTGTCCATCCTGCGTCTGTTAACTTTTACCTTGTGAGCGGGATATATATATCTCTAAAAGGATTCACCGTTGCAATTTTATTTCATCAGTGAATATGTATATCGATAAAATCTCAGTCAAGTTCGAAGATGGGTGATCTTGACCCATTTTTCTACATTTTAGAGCTGATTATACAAAAACACTCAAAAGCTTATATCTCAGGAACCATATGGTGGATTGTTATGAAACATGGTACATACCTCTCCAATTTAAATTTATAACTGATTATCAGCTTTTGCTAATATCCTAGTTTCGCAATGCAGTGCTTACAGATACTGGCCTAATGTTTGGTCTGTGGGCGCATAATGACCATACAGATCAAATTCGCGTTTCGTCCCAGTTGACCTATTTTTGACCATATGACAGATCCTGAACATAGAAAATTTCATGAAAGACAGAAATTTTTATGAAAAATGCACATGTATGGACTTTTTTTTACAATGCCTGCAGATACTGGCCTGATTTTAGGTGTGTTGCTTGATAATGACCCGTTACAGATCGTGATTGCATTTTGCCCTTGTAGACCTACTTTTGACCATACGACACCTCCTGAACTTAAAAAATTTTACAAAATTTAACAAATGTTTCTAATTAGCCCCAGGTGGGGGCATTCGTGTCGTTCTGACACATCTAGTTTTTTATTAGCTCAGCTGACTGAAAGTCATCTGAGCTATAGCGATCACTCTTTGTCGGTCGTCCGTCTGTCCGTCTGTCCGTCCGTTAACCAGGCACAAATCGTAACCGCTGGACCTAGAACCTTGTAACTTGGGATTCTGAGAGGTCCATAAAAAATCTCCTTGGAAACCAGAAATTAACTCAATATCTCATTAACTACTTGACTGATGGTCATGATTTTTGGCATACATATTGATCATGAGATGTTACATCACTTCCTGCAGACTGATGGCGCCACCTGTATTTTTCGATTTTTTACGAATTTTTTTCTCTATTTTTGAGACCTTTAAAAATGTGAACATCTGTTAACAAGGCACAAATCATAAAGACTGGACTTAGAATCTTAATTCTTGACACACTGAGAGGTCCATGAAGAATCTCCTTGGAAACCAGAAATTAGGTCTCTGTTACCCATATCCTTTGAGCTATTGGGCCCCAAAGTACCCCCCAGAATAGTAAAAAATTTCATACAAAAACTTCAATATCTCAATAACTACATCACTGATGGTCTTCATTTTTGGCATACATATTGATCATGAGATGTTCGATCAGTTCCTGCAGACTGGTGGCGCCACCTGTACTGTTTGATTTTTTACGATTTTTTCCTCTATTTTTGAGACCTTTGAGGATGCTGTCACCTGTTAGCGTGGCACAAATCGTAACGACTGGACCTAGAATCTTCATTTTCGACACACTGAGAGACCTATGAAAAGTCTCCATGGAAACCAGAATTTAGGTCTCTGTTACCCATATCCTTCGAGCTACGGGGCCCAAAATTACCCCCCAGAATAGTCAAAAATTTCATACAAAAACTTCAATATCTCATTAACTACATCACTGATGGTCATGATTTTCGACATACATATTGATCATGAGATGTTTCATCAGTTTGTGCAGACTGGTGGCGCCACCTGTATTTTTCAATGTTCACGAATTGTTTTCTCTATTTTTGAGACCTTTAAGGATGTAGTTATCTGTCAACAGGGTACAAACCGTAACGACTGGACCTAGAATCTTCGTTCTTGACACACAGGGAGACCCATGATAAGTCTCCATGGAAACCTGAAATTTGGTCTCTGTTACCCATATCCTTTGAGCTATGGCACTCCAAAGTACAGCTCAGAATAATGGAAAATTTGATACAAAAGCTAAAGTATCTGAACAACTAATGCAGAGATAACCATAATTGTTTGCATGGATATTGATCATGGAGTTTTTCATAAGTTTCTGCAGACTGGTGGCACCACCTGTATTTGTTCGTTTTTTTTTACGAAATTTTTCTGTATTTTTGAGACCTTTAAAGATATGAACATCTGTTAACAGGGCACAAATCATAAAAACTGGACCAAGAATCTTCATTCTTGACACACAGGGAGACCCATGAAAAGTCTCCATGGAAACTTGAAATTAGGTCTCTGTTACCCATATTCTTTAAGCTGTATGGGTCCAAAATACCCCCCCCCCCCATGAATAATGGAAAATTTGATACAAAAACTGCAGTATTTCAATAACTACAACACTGATGGTCATGATTTTCGGCATACATATTGATTATGAGCTGTTTCATCAGTTTCTGCAGACTGGGTGTGCCACCTCTATTTTTTTTTCAAATTTTTACGAATTTTTTTCTTTTTTTTGAGACCTTTAAAGATGTGATTATCTGTCAACAGGGTACAAATCGCAACAACTGGACCTAGAATCTTCATTCTTGTCATGCAAGGAGGTCCATGAAAGGTGCCTGTGGAAACTTGAAATTAGGTCTCTGTTACCCATATCCATCAAGCTATAGGACTCCGAAGTATCCCTCAGAATAATGGACAATTTGATACAAAAACTGAAGTATCTGAACAACTAATGCAGAGATCACCATGATTTTTTGCATGGATATTGACCATTAAGTGTTTTTATTAGTTTCTGCATACTGGTGGAGCCACCTGTATTTTTGTATCCGCCAAAACGAAGTTTTGCGGAAACTATGTTTTTGACCGAGTTCCTCCGCCGTGGCAGCGTTCGTTTCCAGAGAGCTCCTCGGAGACTAATGGACCGATTTTTCCCAAACTTACACCTATTATCGGGTCACATGTGAACTGGTGCCTAACCAATTTGCATTGACCTCTGACCTTTCCTCTCTATCCAGTGTCCATTTGTGGGTCTGTTTCCACTCATAAACCCTCATATCTCGGGAACCGTTTGACCGATCAGGAAATAAAATTGATACAAATGTAGCCCTTGGATTGCTTTATAACATACACAAAAAATGGTGGCGCCACCTGTAACCATGTTTGCACAGTGTCCATCTGTTCATCTGCCTTGGGTTAAAATCACTCATATCTCTGCAGTGAATTGACTAATTCACCTGAAATTCGTCATGTGTATACATCCAGGATAGCTTTCTTGATTTTATGACAGGTGGCGCCACCTATGTTCACGTTCACGCTGATGACATCCAAGCTTATATCTCGGGAACCGTTTGACCAATCAGGAAATAAAATTTATACAAATGTAGCCCTTTGATAGCTCTGTAACATACACAAAAAATGGTGGCGCCACCTGTAACAATGTTTGCACAGCGTCTGTCTGTTAGTCTGCCGTGGCCTAAAATTACTCATTTCTCTGTAGTGGTTCGACATAACTGCCTAAAATTTTGCAGGTTTATACATCGTGGACAGCTTTCTTGATTTAATGACAGGTGGCGCCACCTACATTCTAGTTAACGCTGGACACATCCAAGCTCATATCTCAGGAACCATTTGAACGATTGGGCCAAAATTGTGCATGTGTTTAGATCTCACATAGGTCTTTATCATACACAAAACTGGAGGGGTTACCTGCAAAGATTTTTGCACAGTGTTTGTCTGTTTGTCTGCCATGGGCAAAAATCGCTCATATACATGTAGTGGTTTGACTTTTCTGCCTAAAATTTTGCAGGTGTATACAACTTGGACAGATTTCTGGATTTGTAGTAGGTGGCACAACCTACATACACATTTAGGCTGCAGACATCCATGCTAATATGCAACATACCTCACTCTATTTCCCCTTGCCACTCAATCCATGCCTCACTATCCGATTTTGGCAGATACATGTAGTCACTTGTCGGTTACCCGTATTCTAGTTTTAAAAGTTTACACATTTTTCTCTATTTTTGAGATATATAAATACAGACTAAATCTTGGCCTGTTGGTTAATCTGTTTGATGCTTCAGTTGAATGGGTATATACTACCATTCTGGTGATAAAATTTTCTTTTGCGAATCTCTTCCCAGTCAGCTGAGCGTCATGACCCATGGGTCACTTGTTTTTTTCAAAATTGTGTGATATTTTATCATATCTGAATATTTGTACAGACAAATTATTTCAGATGCATTTAAATTTATGATTTATTGATTTAATAATTTCATATAATGGTAATAATTTGTTCTGCTTTACTTAAATCTTTGGGAAGCTAATCCTGTTTTTTAATCTTTACCAATTTACCTCAGAAGCATTCAGGTTTATATTAATCTTTATAATAATTGAAATTAGCAATACAATTTAATTTTCTTTTTTTTTCAGGTCTTCCGAGTCTTCGGGTTTTAAATCTGGAGCAAACTCAGGTAAGATGAATTTAAATCTGGCAATTTTTTTAAAACAGAATTCTGATACCTTTAAAGGGCCTGTTCTCATATACCTGACATCTGTTAACTAAAGATAATCCATTAAACCTTTCATAAAAATAGGCCAGAAAATTGAGGTATTTGTGGTGCCACCTGCATCAAACTTTTTTGTACAGGGGTCATTGGTCATCAATACATAAACCCATAATTTCTCTGGAATAGCAAGAGCTAGCATCCCCAAATTTTATGCAAAAATCTGTCACATATCAAATGTTGTGGGATTGAGCTTTTTGTGGCGCCATCTGCATCAACTTACATTTTACAGGGAAAAAGCTTGAAAATCTTTGGAAATCTTCTTCTCTGAAATCATTCAGCCAAATTGCTCAATATTTAATAGATATGATCCAAGAGACATGCTCTTCCAAGTTTGTTCAAATGGTGTGGGTTTGTTGAATTTTGGCCAAGTTACAGCAATTTTAACATAGTCATTGAGCCAAGTAAGCATATACTAACATAACAACTCAGAAATGACAGGAGCTGATTTCGCTTTCAATAGGCATCTGTTATTATTCCAAACATTCTGATAAAATAATCTTATGATAATGTCAGCATGAAAAATGCATTGTACCTAAAGTCTTAAAGTATGTGTAAACAGATTAACCAACAGGCCAAGATTGTGTCCATGTCTATAAATATCTTGGCAGACTGCCAACTATTTCAAATTTGGAAACAGGCCAAGTTTTACTCTGTATCTATTTATAGCTTTGGCAGACTGCCAACTGTGTCAGATTAAGCAACAGGTCAAGAGTTCAGTCAGTACAGCCAAGTGCAGGTTAAGAGTTCACTCAGTGCAGTTGCTGCAGCTGGCAGTTTGTTGCAGTTTACTCGGGGCAACTGCCTGCCTCAGTGCACCTGACTCAAGAAAAGTTTAATGTATTGGTCTGAAATTGTTACTTGTCCATGCAGCTTTGATGGCTTTCTTGTATGCAAGACAAGTGTCACCACCTATAATGGTTTTTGCATAGTGTATGTCCCTGCTTATTTCTCAGGAAGGATATATTACATCATCCTGAAATTTGGCATATTAATTTATCTCGGATAGCTTTGTCATATAAAAGACTTTTGGCACCACCTACAGTTGTTTTGGGTTTCATACGTCTGTGCACATAGTTCACATAGTGCAAGAGTGGTTTGAAGTATCTGCCTGAAATTTTACATTTCGATACATCTTCATTGACCTGCTCGTACAAAAGACAGGTGAGACTACGTACAATCATTTTGTATTGTGTACATCCATGACAGCATTTTTAGGAGTAATTTTTGTGTAATTGGTGCTTGTACTTGAGTTTAAAATGTTTAGTAATTGCATTGTACATGTGCATGTCACACATGTTCTTGAAAATTAATCAAGTATTTTTCAAATAATGGTCAAGCATGTTATCATGGAAGCCTTATACCTGATGTATGTCCCATTGCACAGGTTTGCATTAGGCCTGTAGGCCTTGTTTTTGTTTATATGTGCATGCTTATAACATGGAGGCTTGTCAAAATAATCCAAATGATTCTTTCAACTTCTGCACATGTGCATCTACACACCTTTATTTTACCTGTTCTTTTCTGATTGCCAAAATATGTTATGTATACTACCAGCTTGTAGATAAACAAGCTCATACACCCATGACAGAGGCATAATAAGAACTTTTTTAGCAGGAATTACTTAGAGTTCATTGATATTTAGAAAAATAAGGCAGAAATCACCTGAATTCTATAGAAAATTAGAGGTATAGCTGGCTTTAAACCTTATATAAGACAAGGAATTTGTGTTTATTATTGAATACAGTGTATCCTCACTTATTTGCCACCCATTCATTTGCCAAATTCATAACTCATCCAAAATAATATCAAAGTTTCCTTTTTTTTTTAATTAATTTATTACCTGGATGATGTGCCACTTCTCTGCCTGAAAAGAATCCTGTGGTATGTTAAGATGTCATTTTCCAATTCATCATACCGTTCCCCTGTTTGAAAGAGATATCTTCACCTTTTTCTCATTGAATGTATATTAAGCCACAATTTGTATGTAATAAATAATGTTTATTTTCAGGTCAGCAGTTTATCAGGGGTTGAATCACTCAGTCACTTAGAGTCCCTCAACTTATGTGCCACCAATATTGTGACAGAGTCGTTAATGTGTTTGTCCAGTCTGTCAACGCTGAGGAACCTGAACATAGGAAACATATCTAATGTCCAAGGTGATATGGCGCTCAGTTATATTAAAGGTAAGTTGTGAGTACTGCTGTAGTTTTTTTATTTTATTATTATTGAAGTATAGGAATTGCACTTTGTCAGTTGTCTGTCCAGCCCTCCGGGAGCTAGGTACAAAACGTAACAGCTGACCTTAGTAGCTTCTGCATGAATATGCATGGAGGTCAATAAAAAATCTGCTTGGAATCTGATGTGAGACCACTGTGACCTATATCCTCTGAGCTATTGGACTTGTAAGTACCCCCCAGAATAATTAAAAATATGATACAAAACCCCCAGTATCTTGATTATTAATTAATGCATGGATTGCCATGATTCTTGCCTTGAATGTTGACCATGACAAGTTTTGTCTGGTTGTGCACCTGTATTTTTATAATTATTTTTCCATTTTTCATTACCGTCAAATGACAGCAATCTTGTCAGTTTCTTAGCTGTGGTTTCATCTTGTGTCCTGAAACCTGGTGTGATTATCTATCACAGGTGGGTGCCCTATAATAATTACCCTATCTGTCTGTGGGTTGTTCATAGTGTGTGTCTGTCCACAGTTTCATTTTCTGGATGAAAACTTCATTTTTGATTGACATATGGATTACAAACTTGACTTATGTATGGCCCACTTATAAAGCAAGAACCCTTTTAAACAAGACTTTTCATCCGGACCTTCAGTCTTCCTAATATTTCTCACCTGCCAATAGTGGCAGAACCCTGGATTTTGGGGGTCACAAGGTCAACTCACAGCACCCATATTTTGAAAAAAAAAAAAACTCATGAAAATATTCTTACAGACGAATTCAGCTGGTTGTCCAGACCCATGGGTCCCTAGTTCATGTAAATTATTTGTATTATGTAAATAATTGAACAGTAATTATGAGAAGTTACCTCTGCTATTCTTTTATTCATGAGGCCAGAAATTATAAAAACATTCAGAGGGATTACCAATTTGCTGAGTTAAAACAAAATGGTGCTACCACCTTAATACCCTCTTATTGTTAAAGGGGACTATTCAAGTTTCTAACATCCACTATCTTTAGATAATCCCTTGATTTTTTTATAAGGATAGGCCTGAAAAACTGATCATACACTGCACTGGTTGTTTGTTTGGTTATATCCTTGTGTTTATAAAGTGTAAATAATCCAAACACATACAGTAAATAAAAATGGCAAGAAGTCAGGGAACCAGAGTTTTACAGAGGGCCGATTGGAACTAGCAACCTTTCAACCAGCACATCTGCAAACAACACCTAAGGTTGCATGTTTTTAGCTCAGATGACTGTAAGTCAACTGAGGTATAGGAATGGCGCTTTGTCCATCGTCTGTCGGGCCATCCGGCCATCCATTAGCAGGGCACAAATCGTAACTGCTGGCCCTAGAAACTTTTAAGTAAACATCCAAGGAGGTTAATTAAAATCTCCTTGGAAACCTGAAATTAGGTCACTGTGACCTATATCCTCGGAGCTATGGGGCTTGAAAGTACCCCCCAGAATAACCAAAAACATAATACAAAACCTCCAATATCTTGATAATTAATGCATGGATTGTCATGAATCTTGCCTTGAATATTGACCATAACTAGTGTGGTCAGTTCCCGAAAAGTGGTGGCGCCACCTGAATTTTTTGTCATTTTAACGAATATTTTCTATTTTTTTACCATAAAATGACAACAATCATGTCAGTTTCTCAGCTGTAATTACATCTAGTGTCCCAAAACCTGGTGTGTTTATTGATCATAAGTGGATGCCATATAGTAATAACCTTGTCTGTCTGTCTGTTCGTCTGTCTGTCTGTCAATACGTCCATCCACACAGATTTGTTTCCAGATGATAACTCCAGGTTGTATTGACACATGGATTTCAAACTTGACTTACATATGGCCTACTACTAAAGCAGGAAACTATATGATTTTGGGGTCACAAGGTCAAAGGTCAAGGTCACAAGACTCACCACTTTAGAAAGATTGTGGATGCATTTTAAGCCAAACTTTTCATCTCAATCCTTCCATCATCAAGATGTGGTGCACCTGCAGATAGGGGAAGTTTCCTTTTGATATTTGGGTCACAATTATTTAAAAAGATTATGGCTGCATTTTAAGCCAAGCTTTTCATCCCAAACTTTCCATTTTGCGCATTTAGCTGACTTGCCAGTATGGGGAGAGCATAAATGAATTTGGGGTCACATGGTCAAAGGTCAAGGTCACAGGGGCCATCTGTTCACAAATTTGTTTCCAGATGATAACTCCAGTTTAGTTTGACATATTGGTTTCAAATGTAACTTATATATGACTCGCCACTAAAGTAAGAACTGTTGATTCTGGGGTCATGAGATCAAAGGTCAAGGTCTCAGGACCCACCACTTTAGAAAGATTGTGGATGCATTTTAAGCCAAACTTTTCATCTAAATCCTTCCATCATCAAGATGTGGTGCACCTGCAGATAGGGGAAGTTTCCTTTTGATATTTGGGTCACAAGGTCAAAGGTTAAGGTCACAGGGCCCATCTATTCACAAATTAGTTTATGGATGATAACTCCAGTTTGGGTAGACATGTTGGCTTCAAACTGATCACAGGACAAATATTTTGGAAAACATTTATCCTTTTAGACAAATGCAGCTGAGCGTCGAGACCCATGGGTCCCTAGTTTTTAGCTCAGCTGACTTTCAGCCATGCTGTGCTATAGCAATGGGTCTTTATCTGTTGTCCTTTTGCTGTCCGTCAGGCCAGACATTAGGAGGGCACAAATCATTACCCTAAGGGCTATTATTGTGAACTGTATGCAGCCTTAGAGGTTCTAAAATAATTTCCTAGCAAACCTGAAATTAGGTCACTGTGACCTATATTCTCCAAGTTACAAGGTGTTTTTGAACCCCTAAGAATTAATTCTTATAGCCAAATTTTCATGTCAAACCTTCAAAAGTCAAAGGTCAAGGTCACAGGACCCACTTCTTTGATATTGTTGTTATGTGTTATATGTTATATATGTATATATTTTCAGATATAAAACTCCACTATCTCCAGTTGCCAATAAGACACACAACAACAGATGCAGGAATAAGTCATATACAAGGTAGTTACTAATAGGATGTTACGTAGCACAGTCTCTCCTAAAATACACTTCTCAAAGCATTTTTTAAATCACATTAAAATTAAAGAAATTCCTTATAAAAATTTGATAAAACTGTAAAGTGTTTTATGATAACTGTTTAAGCAAGGTTTGGTGATTGCAGACCTGTGCCTTACACCGAGTATGGTTGATGCAGTATAATTGAGAGTAACATCCTGTCAGTTAAACTGAAACAGGAATGGAATTATGCAGATGTGCATATTACTTTGTTAAGCCAGTAACAGTAAGCCTTTTATCTCCACAAAACACAAATCAAATATTTATTTAAAAAAAAAAAGAAATATATAATTAAATTTAATCACATTCTTTCAGGTATGCCTCTACAGGTGTTAGACCTCACAAACTATGTTAATGTTGGAGATGCTGCTATGTCCATTATCGGTAGAATGATGACCTTGAAACAGATAATGCTGAGCAACACCAAGGTCACTGATGAGGGTTTACAGTTACTCGCTGGTAAGTTTTATTCTTGATTTTTTAATTAATGGCATGTTTGAATCTGAATTTATTAAAAAAAATAAAGCATATGTTGCTCATTGTATTTAAAGTTACTTTCCTTCTACGTCTTGCATTTTCATTGTCACACATTGCTAATAATTTAACGACATTGTGATAGAAAGAATTGGCTGTAAACACAAGGATGCTTCCCTTTGTGACATCAATTAAAGGAATTACCATGTGACATGAATGCCATGTGATGAGCCTCTGAATTGCTACCAGGAGTGATTCGGAAATTCTTGCTCATTTTTGTGCTCATGTATATGGAAATGCTCCAGTGATATTACTACAAAAGTGGTTTTATTGGGCTCATTCTAGAGTTCACACTTATAGAAACACAGTTTAAAACTTAAAAGGATAGTATTATAAATAAGAAGAATGATAACTGGGGAGCCAGCAGAACTTCGTATATGAATTTTTTTTACATGAGAATGTAGATAAATGTCGCTAGGTCACCAGATATGATATAGATCCAATAAAATAATTCAACTTTTAAATTAATGTTTTATTGTTGTTGATTTGGAAACTTGGTTGTATATAGTTATAGTTGGTTATTCATTTGATATAATAAAATATCTTGCCACTGAGAGCTTTATTAAGGAATGTTTGGGTGCCCAATGACTCCATAAGGATAATCTCCAGATATATAAATGTGTATTTGTTTTAAGTTTATATTTATATAAGATCCTGATTTCTTTATCATATTTTAATTGTGTGAATGATTAATTTTGTCAGGACTTTCCAACCTTGAAGTATTATACCTGGACAGGACAAGAATTACTGATGATGGCGCTGCTGTGATAGGAGGTTAGTTAGTAGAATTGATTTAACCAGCTCATTAACAAATACCTTGAATAACATTCCGTGGGATAAACCATATTCATTATTGTGTGTTATTGAAAACATATATAAGAGCTCAGGCATCATAGGTGCTAGCTTGTCTTTATTGGTATTTTGTAATTGAAAACTTGTTCAAGCACATTTTGCTCCCATATCATCTGTTAAAGATCATATTTTCATGATTATGTTGTATTGAAAACTTATTAATTTAAGAAAATTACCTTGAACCGTTTACTGTTTAGAGTAAAGTGCACTCGCTAAAGCACATTGAACATTGGCATTTTGAACCCCCACATATGTCTGGATTTTTCCTGGTCAAACATGTTTCAAATTGATCTTCTTGTCCCAAAGATTCCCAATTACCTTAAGCAAACCCTCTCAGTAAGAAATATTAAATATTTGGTAATGATACATCAACAGCTGAAAAGTTCTTGCTTGTAATGAAAATAGTGTCCAAAATCTAAAATAAATGTAAACAGGAAAGGGTTAAGCACTGTCTATGCTATATTATATTTATAATTTATCTTGCATTTAAAAATTACATAGCTCGAGCATCATCTGCTCTTGAGCCTTTTTATCTTTGTGTTGTATTTAAAATTGAAACAGCCTTAGCACAATTTTCAGTTGATCATATGCATCATTGTGATTTATCATATCATAAGATATAGTTGTAGCATCATCTGTATCATCATGAAGAATTGTCATTATCATGTAGTAATGAGTTAACATTGTCTTCTCTTGTTACAGGATTTGAAATGCTTTTGGAGCTCAGCTTGTCAGAAACATTGTAAGTTATCAATACCCCCTTTTGTTTCTATCAGAGAGAGTGATTAAAAGAACTATTTTAAAATCACTGTTCAGTCTTACATTCATGACTCAAGGTGTAATATTATATTTATCAGTTGACTAACCACTAGATCAGTGAATTTGAGTAAAGGGGCTTCAACAGGAGTCTGATGTTTATTAACTAAAGATAATCCCTTGTACCTGATAAAAATAGGCCAGAAAACACTAATCTCTCCACTCACAGGGTGTTTGTTTTGTATATATTCACCTGCTTATAACATGGTGGGGCCACCCTAAAATCTGCCCTGCGCCAAATAGTGCACTGCTGTTAAGCGCTGTGCAGCACTGCACATCACTGTGCAGCCCTGCAAATCCCATAATTAATAAATGGCTGGGCAGTTTTGCAGCGTTGCAAAGCAGAGAAGTATTACCATAAATATATAAACACCCTCATATATATATATATATATATATAATATATATATAGCTAATTGAGCATCCTGGTATATATCTTTGTATTAAATATAAAATTTAAAACACTAAATAACTTCCTTGCCCTGCCCTGTTATGTTCCAGTATCTCACGTGTACCAATCCTATTTTGCACCCGAGGACAATAGGATCAGTGTCAGTCTTTCACATGCCCCCCCCCCCCCCCCCCGCCCCGAATTGCACAAAGCAAAATCTTGTAATCTCTTAAAGTCTCGGCTTTTCAAACCACGCAGTTAGCTTCATTCTAACCTCATTCACCTGATGATCGGGTCGCATCCCGTGAAACAGACTGTTGTGAAATAACAGTGTTGTTTTTCTTCAGAGTTTTATATATATATATATATATATATATATATATTATATTGTCACAAAGATCAGATGAAGTGGAATATTTATAAATATTCTATGATATATATATATATATATATATATATATATATATATATATAATATGTATATAAAATACTTATAAATAATTTGCTTTCAGGATTAGCAATAAGTTTTTGAAGACCAAAGTTCTGAACCGATGTTTGATGCTTACAAAGCTCAGCCTCAGTAGGACACAAGTATCTGGCTCTGGTATATATATATATACTGTCTTAATACTTTGATTAAGTTGTATAACGAATGGAAGATTCAGTGTCGTTTCTGTATTAAAGGATGGGTTTACGTTTAGTCAACCTTTTACTATTTACATTTAGTCAAATTTTTACTATTTACATTTAGTCAAACTTTTACTAATTTGACTGTGTTGAATGTCAATTGCATTTATATTTATTTATTTAAATGCCATCTCAGATTTTACGTTTTGTTTTTCCTTCAAATAACTTTTATTCTGCAACTTTTTGCTTCTCAGATTTTGTAATTTTTATTTCCTCAAAATTCAACTACTACTAACTCGTACATACATAATTTGATATATTTTATAATAATTAAAGCTTTTACATGTGTAATGTTGAGATACCTTATAATAATTATAGCTTATACACGTATAATGATAATATACCTTTAATAATTATTTCTTATACTTGTATAATCCTGATATACTTTATTATAATATAGCTTTTACCTGTGTAATCTTGAGATACCTTATAATGATTATAGCTTATACATGTATAATGTTGATATACCATAAAATAATTCTAGCTTATTCACGTAAAATGCTGATAGCTTATACACACATAATACCTGATACTTATTACAGCTTATACATGTATAATATTATAGGTTTGCGACACTTGAGGCTTCCACATCTAGCACTGCTGAACATGGACGGCACCAGGTTAAGAAAGCACAAAGATGTTGATTTATCAGGATGTCCTAAACTTACCACCATCAGTAAGAAAAATCTACAGGACCGGCAAGATTCCAGCAGTGATAATGATATGTGAAACCATGGCAACCAGCCATGCTCATGATCTCCAGATTACAGATTACTGCCCTGCATCATTGTTTAATTAAACTCTAAAAATTGACTGACTAGCTGATAAGTTAGGATTAAGTTATCTCTGATATTGTTCCTTTGTTATGTACACTGATCGTTCCCATATATGTTTATAATATAAAGTGGAACGGGTCTGACAGCCCCTAGCCCATAAAAATGGATTCCTTAATTGCTTTTTTCTCAGTGACTGACGCTATGTAGAGTCCATAGATTGCCCCTGCATTTAACAATGATTATAACAATCCATACACATTTGTGATTTAACATATTTCCATTGATTACTGTTCAGTATGTCTTATGTGTATTGAATATTTGACCAGTGAAAAACATTACTGTCTTGTTCACAGCGCTATTTTGCACCCAGGAAGTGAACAATGTGCATAGAATAGTACACAAACCTGACCCATTGCACAGGACTTCCGCCAAATGCAAGACGGCTACTGGGCTGTTTATGTTTCAGTTCTCTCTGGACAAATAAGTCAATATTTGATATACAGGTGCTTCATGCTTTCCAGAAAGGTTATGTTTTATTACTGGACTTTTAACATACAACATAATGTTAAAATTGGTATGTAACAACCTTAGGCAATATTTTTGTTTAGTTTCCTTTCTAAGAGTAACATATGGTTTCGTGTTGCGTCACCCTCGGCGGTTAATAAGCTCAATGTCTATTAAGACCACCCTTGAGTGAACCAAATGCATACACATTGGTCACAACTGATTGTCATGCAGTGAATTAACACCACTTTTAGCTTGTCCCACAGGTGGTCATATTACACAGGTGTCACTGTACTTGACTGTCAACTTTGTCAATTGTTTCAGGAACTTTCAGGCGGTTTTAACTGACCAGTTTGTCGTTTGCATTTGTGTTATTGATTGGAAGAATGTGAAGTCAATGTGTAATCTTCTAGGTTTGCAGCATTGATAAATTGTGTTAAACAAACAAAATAAAAAACTGAGCCTCCATTTTGTGCCACCTCTCCAATTGAACACTTTATATAAAAAGAATGCACTATGAACATTTCACTTTATGACCACTATTGAAGCGAAGTGTTTTCACCGTTGTTTTTTTTATTAATTTGTTTGTTAGCAATGAAGCTGAAATGTTGTTGATGGTGACGTTGAAATTACTAACCATAATAAATAATGATATGCAGTAGAGTGTCGTTTATCGGAAAAGCTTTACCAGAGCACCAGTCTATACCAGATACTGACAGTTACGAATTTATGAAGCTCGTCCAACATAAACCTTGGCAACAGCACTTTTGTTAGTTTTTTTCATCCATTTAATCAGTTCATCATGTAAAATAATTTGAAATAAATACCTAATTGCCCTTAAAAATCAGAATTCATTTCATTGTTAATATTTTTGTCATTTTTTTAACAGATAAATGGTAAAAATGTTGGTTCTCAGTTTTTAGAATCAGATAAATAATTTTCCAGAAAAATGGTGTTCGGATTAATGGCCTCTACTATAATTTAGTGTAGATCCTCGTCAGTGCATTTAGGTTTTTCCATCAAGTGACATACAATGATTATTGTGAAAATAAAACCACCATGAACAGGACGCCTTAATAACACAGGTGAAATATGTTTATACCGCAGCGTCGTTGGCATCGCATTATTCATCATTGTACTGTTTCAAGGCAAAACAACATTAACAGATCTTTTATATAAGTCAACGATTGGTATAAGCAATGAGAATTTTTTTTAAATATCTGCCTGTAATGAACAAGAATTGTCATTCGTTTAAATGGTTTGATGTTCCTGGGGAATTTCAACACATTTTGTTTTTTTCGCGCCCATATCAATCATTCGTACAGTGAAAGATACAATATGTGAATTTTAACCCCGCGAATATGAAGCCAACCACTGCATATGATAAACAAGAACCGGCTGGAACAATATTATATAATAGATATGTCATTCCAAAAGGCTTTTTTGAGATTTGTGATTGGGAAAGATGCACAAAGCAGTCAGGTATTTGACTTTATCCAAGAAACTCTGATCTGTGAAATAATGTGTTTGCTTATATGCCTTTTATGGAGAGGATATATGTATATATCAGCCGAACACATCAAAAACTGTATATGCAAAATACGTAATTCATGGTAAAATGGCACTGCAATATCTGTAAGCAAACCTGTGCAAAAGTTAAGATTGTTTCAAATGAACGGAAATCATTATTATTCAAACTGCAGTCATTAATATGCTCTGAAATACATATGTTAATTTCAAAATGAATCGGGGTCATTTTTATTCTATTGAACGTAGAATTTAAAATAAACCATATTTCTTACTATATTCTTTAATGCACAAATGTAATTAAACCAGAATCATTACTATTCTCTGAAGTTATACTTTTCTGTGGAATTCGCTCACGCTGGCTTTTAGTACTAGAAGAGTTTGCTTTAAGAGAGAAGATATGGATAGCTGTATAAAGCATTAGATTCAAGGGCTTGATGCAGTTGCTGTATGAGAAACAGATAGAACCCTCCGTGGTTGGTGATCAAAACTCGGTTAACGTTTCGGGTATCTGCAGTTGGACAGGGTTTCCTTGATTTAGCTTTATGCTTTCTAATTCTAACTCTCGTCCCCAATCCCACCTCCAATCGTATTTAATCAAATCAACTACATGATAAACAACGAAATTTCGATGGAACATCTGTATACTTCTGTATTGTATAAAGTAGATTTCAAACTTCCATTTCCAATTGGCTTGATTTAAAACTGGCATGCTTTCACGAATACTACCTATTAAGACTGACCTGCAGGAATTCCTATTTGAACATAAATTCTAACCGGAGTAATTATTTCCACTTTGAACATGGTATCTAACTGAATATTATGAATTTACAAAGGCGCAGTTTGTGACAAATGATTTCAGTTAATTTGAATTTATACATGCATGTGATGAACATGTCGGGCTCATTATATACTATAGCATGCAATGTTTGTGGGAACTTGTTGCGTTTGAAATGGTCATTTTTTCATTGACCCTACAGTATGCAGCAATACTGATATTTTAGTATATCTAGAAATCAGAATCAGAATGTTGTTAACAAATTAGATAAAAAGGTTTGAAAGTTCATTCCAAAAGGAAATAGTAATGTGCATACGTTGGGTTTTTATGAAACGAGAAAGTACAGTTTGATAATCTATTTTTATTCTAATTAGGTATCAATTCCCTCCATCTTTTGTTAAATGAACAGTGATTTCCGGATTGAAACTTGTTACCAACTTTAAACAGACCGTAAAGAAAATAATTTTATTTTCATGAAATAAAGCACAAAGTTTTGTATCATAATTGTCAGTTTTGTAAATACATAGCTTGTACAAAAATAGATATTATGAAGGTAATTGTAAATTCAGGGCAACTGTATTTCTTTTTTTAATACTCCACCTTCTCTTTGTCAATATTTTTTTCAGGGAAATTCCTTGTTAAAAAATGGGAGAAAATCAACATTAGCAGTTGTACAGATTCCCGCTCCCGTTTTTCGTGGATATTTTTGCAAATTGAAACCAGGTCCTTTGTAATGTTACTGATTTGTGCTTTTCATCGGAAACTTCCCGCTAGATAAATATCCAAAATGGCAGGTGAACAGGGGAAGATGGGAAAAAAAGGGTATTTGTATTGCAACAGTCTCTTAAAGTACATGGATTTCACGGTGGTTCGAACCGACCCGTGCTATCCACGCATCTGTTATAGGCTGTTTATGTATTGCTGTATGAGTAATTTATACATCTCGGTGGATGTGTGGAAAAGTCGATAAGACTTATTGAACGTTCGATAAGAATTATGTTAATTATATGTTACCTGCGCATGGCACGTTGGGTCTGTATAGTTCATCGACTCACAAAATAAACTGATTATTCAGACCTGTATTTTCTTGTGTGTGTGTGTGTGTGTGTGTGATATTGTAGATTGTCAAGAAGTGTATTAATTATGTTTTATTCAACAAGTTACTAATCAATCGTATTGATGTCAAGAAGTGTATTAATTCAAAAATTAAACGAAACTTACCAAGTTGAAGTTTGATTGGAATTCTGTCGATCCTTGAGTTTGCATTAATTATGTTTTATTCAACAAGTTACTAGTCAGTCATATTGTGATGGTATCTATAAGACAGTTCTTATCATGCCATTATTTGGGCGCCACCCGTATGTCCGCACCTCTGTTAACCCTACCAACCATATCTAATGAATCTTCATTATACTGACTCTGGTACTTAACCAAACCATCTTGCCTGAGTTTTTAGCTCAGCTGACTTTCAGTCATGCTGGGCTATAGCGATGGGTCTTTGTCCGTCGTCCTTTCGTCTGTCCGGCCGTTAGCAGGGCACAAATCGTAACCGTAGGGGCTAGGGCCATGAAACCTTTGCAGTCTTAGAGGTTCTAAAAAGATCTCCTTGCAAACCTGTGTTTGCACCCCCCAGAAATAATTTTTTTAGCCAAAATTTTCATCCCAAACCTTCCATCTTTGACATACAGCTCACCTACCAACAGGGGAAGAACCATAATTATTTTGAGGTCACATGGTCAAAGGTTAAGGTCACAGAACCAACTTCTTTGAAAAGCCTGTGGATGCATTTTAAGCCAAACCTTTCATCCCAATTCTTTGATCTTTCACATATAGCTCACTACTAATTGGGAGAAGAATCCTATAGATGTTGAGGTCACAAGGTCAAAGGTCAGGGTCACAGGATCCACTTCTTTGAAAAGGTTGTGGACAGCACCCTCTTCTTGCGTGGAGTTATTTTCAGGCAAACTTTTCAATCTATACTTTCCATCTGTCATATATGGCTTACCTACCAGTAGGGGAAGGCCTATTGATGTTGAGTTCAAAAAGTCAAAGGTCAAAGTCACAATATTGTTCTAAATGCTTGTGAACATATTTCAAGTGAAACTGTTCAACCCAAACCTTCAGTCTTTCACATATGCCACATCTATGCATCACTCAGTGTGATTCAAACTTCATATTTATGGGTCTTTTTGCATGAAGAAATAACTAATTGATTTTGAGGTCAGCTGGTCAGGAGGTTAAAGGTTGCAGGTCTAAGTTATTCACTCATTGGTTGCCAAGTAATTACACCCAGCCAGATGTAATTGGTTAGTAGTTACCCATCATTTAGAAAGAATCCAGTTGATATGTGGGCAAAAGGCCAAGGTCATAGGTCAGGTCAACTTATTTTGTAGACCATCTCTATTTTTCTTGTATATATAAGCTTGCACTCCAGCTGGTACATCTCACCGTGTGGCTGTAATTGTGAGTGACACTGGTGACATATGACTCCCTTTTGTATCAGGCTATTAAGTGATAAGGCTGAGTGATAAGTACCTCTTACTGCATAACAAAACACTGTTGTTGGAATACTTCAGCCAGGAATTAACACTATGAGAGTATAGTATTAAGGTTTAGCTACTGATTTATAAGATGATGGGAACATTTTGCAGTTTATTTTATGGAATCATAGCAATAAACTTAGTTTCCTAGATATCTGAATATTTTTATATAAATCACCACATATAAAAGCAAGTGTTTGTTCTCATAATATGTGGATGTGTACTTGATTTAGGATGGCTTTATTTTATTACAAGACTCTTAGTCATGCTTTCTGCATTTCTTTTCTTTCAGGTTTTGCAGTTTACCAACCCTGCTGACACCATTGAAAAGCAGAGTGATAATAAAAAATATTGGACCTACACTTTTACATTTGCATATCTATAAATCTGACATGAGCGCCTGAACATGCCTTTTGAATTGTTTTGGACATTCATTACTGTAACATCATTTGGAGAATTTGCCCCAAGTTTGGTCTCTTATTGGAGGATGTGTGATATCAAATGTCAGACTTGTCAGAAATCCATTATGTCTGCCAGTTAGCCACCTTAGAAATCCTTTTTTCAGTGCAGTTTCAGTAATTTTCCTTCAATTTTTGGTCCGATTTAGAGAATGGTTGTTGTCTGATTTCAGACCTGTCAGAAGTCCAAAATGGCCACCAGGCAACCATCTTTAAATTCCTTTTGATCATATTATCTCAAGAACTGTTAAAGTGAAGGCAGATGGACGTATATTAATGTAATCTTGCAAAGGATTGGGTCAAATATTTCTTAATAAATATTATCATCATATATGAAAGTGCAGTACGGTTGGCTTGTATTGAATAAAAATTCATACAGAAGCACCTGTTTCTCAATAATTCTTGCATGGATTTCCTTGATTTTTTGCTATATATTTTGATCTTATATTTGCCCTTTGTGGGTGTTCCTTTTGAGACTGACAGGTATCAAGTAAGCTATGGGAATAGTTCTGGATACCTTAACAATCATACATTTTCCTCAGACCATCAATTCACTGTGTTTTAACCAGACATAGGTGATATATATTTCTGTTGTCGTAGAAAATGTCAACAAATTGGCAAATTGGTTCTTCAAAATTTGACTGGAAGTTGTGAATCTCAGCCCATGATGTCGCAGGTCATGCTTGGCAGCTGAGCGTCATGACCCATGGGTCACTTGTTATATAATGAGGTCGGAGATCATTTACCTCATTCTGATGATGCAGCGCTAGGTTACATAGACTTAACATGGATTTCACAAGTTCTGTTTGACTGTTGTCACTTTACCATCTCCCCCGGGAGTTCGATACTTGGCAAAACCTGTTTATATATTTAATGATGAATAAGTCATCAGACTTTGATTTTTGGGGGGTTTCATTCAAAAATGGCCAAGTACATGTATGTATTAAAATGTACCATTCGGTGTCGCTATGACAACTTAAAAGAATCGAATTGATTCATTAAATGGAACTTGCCGTCTATATTTATCATTAAAGTATCTTCTCTTAATTAGACATTCAACACGTAGGACAAACGGAATGCTCGATTCAGCTAATTAAAATTATATATTTCCTCGATCTGCTCGTATTAAACGCCAAATTTATCTCTCTCGTAAATTTGTAATCCTAAAATTTGGACAGACTGTGCAAACGAATCAGCGTGTGTCCGGTGTATGGTAATCCTAAACCTGATTTATATATATAATATTTCATGGTAAACTGAGAAATGGAACCGATAATTTAAAAGTATCTCTTTCTTATTATTAATATATTTCATTTCAAATATATAATTATATAAATATTTGAATATCAGGGAGATGATTACATGGACCCAGAAGCGGATTCAGAAGGGGGGGGGAGCAGTTATCCGGACCCCCCTTTTTCAGCCACCATAACCTTTTTTTAAGGGTTTCCAGTGGCGGATCATTAAATTCGAGAATAGGGGGGGGAGAGTTTTAAGATATATATATATATATATATATATATATATATATATATATATATATATATATATATATATATATCAAGGTTGGGTCCTATTACAGGGGTTCTATGACTATTAATTTTCTTATTAATCCATCTGTCACTATTACTATTACAACATTATTTAATCTATTACTTTTCCTATTACTATTACTTGGCTTCTGTTACTATAACTTTACTATAAAAAAATGATATTAGGATATTCTGACCTTGCCCTTAACATATTACCCAACCTATTCCTTGGAGGTGAAGCTTTCGCATGTTTGTATATTTAAATTGTAATTCTTGTGACTTTTGTCCTTAGTCAAAATTAAAGGTGACTAGGTTTACAAAGTGTAAACAAAATGATGTTTCTCTAGCAATTAATACGCACAATTTTGCCAAATTCTGGATCATTTCCAGCTGGTCCATGATCAGCACATTATAGACTCAGCTCCTGTTAATTCCCATTTGACATAAATAAAGACCCTATCTTTTATACTGAATTATACATTTCACACACTGTTTAATCGTTGTCCTTAATTAAAAATTAAAACTAGAAGGATTAAAAAATTCTATAGTATAAATGACAACTTCAAAAGTCACAGCGTTCACAAATAATTTCTATTCTGGTTGATTTGACATTGATCGTCCAGGTCAAGGTCACCAGTGTTCGAGCTCCTGAAAATCAATTAATGTTTTAAATCTGAGGAAAAAATATATTGATACCAAGATAAGTTTGGGATTATTTCCAGCCAGTTCATGATCAGTACAAAATAGACGCAGCTCCTGTAAATTCCTATTCACCATAAATAAAGACACTATCTTTTATATTGAATTATATATTTCACACACTGTTTAATTGATTAAAGGTTTCTGTCGCAAATAACACAAACACTTTGGCTAAGTTCAGCATTATTTCCAGCTAGTTCATGATCAGTAAGGGTGTAGGACAAAAGAACCCCGACCAGTGCGACATATACCCAGGTCTTCTTGGTTCATATTCACCATAGTTAAAAGACACTATCTTTTACATTTTTATTATACATTGCACAACATTTTCAACAGAAAATTAAATAAACATGTTCAAGTAAAGCACGGTTTTATAAGAAAAAATGTAAGGTTGGAACAATCCTGAAACATAAAATATTAAAGGAATGTTTGGTACAATGAAGTGTAGTCCTAATTAAATAGGATCAGTTCCTGTTCAACACGATATTAATGAAGTAATATGTATGTATATCTGTATATCATTTAATTATAGAACACGATGTGCACAAAGTCCTTTTTGCTTGTAACATTCACATAAATCTATTCATGTTTATAAGAACGTGAATATTGAAAATATTGTTTATTGAAAATATTGTGTCTACCACAGTTTTATAACATCTCGTTAGATTCGTCAATTTTTATTAATCTTGAGCAGGTGTTAATTACACATAAAAAACAGATTTTCATGCACACTACTGCATGGATAGTACAGACAGAGCCTCATTCACTCTCTGTGACACCTATAGTTAATTCATCACAGGTATGGCGATCAGACTGTGACATAGTGTCTATGCTTCTGGGGCACTCAGGCATCAGCAGAACTGCTGCAGCAATCTCTAACCTCAACTGATAATAGCTTGTGTTACGACCCATAATGTAATAACCGGCCCATAATGTAATAACGGCCCATATTGTAATAAAAACGACCCATAATGTAATAAACATACCCTGCCCATATTGTAATAAAACTGGCCTATACTGTAATAACGGCCCATAATGTAATAATAAACGGCCCGTAATGTAATAAAGGCCCATATTGTAATAAAAACGACCCATATTGTAATAATCATACCCTACCCATAGTGTAATAATATGGTAAGTGGGAAAAACGGCCCATATTGTTATAACACATCTTTAAGCTCAAGAATAGTCCCAAATCTAACAGGCGAAATTTCGTTTGAGAATACCTTCTAAAATGACAGCCATTTTGGTTTCTCATTAGTATAAGTGCAGTCATAATGGAAATCCAGTGAATCAGTCAACATTTATGTTGTCTACGTAAATTTGACATGAATTTAATCATAATCTTCTAAACTTCATTTTTTTACAATATCTTTCCTTTCTGCACCTTTTAGCCCCGACCATGCTGATTTCAGTAAAGGTGAGGTAAAGTTAGTACAATGTTACTCATTTTTTATCACGGTATTGGCCATTATTATAATATTGGCCGTTTTTACAACAAAATAGGCCATTTCTACTACAATTATGACTATTGTTACGATATGGGACGGTTATGGTTATTACAATATGAGTCTGAATAACGATCGTAATAATAACCGTCCCATATTGTAATAACGGCTAATATATATATATATATATATATATATATATATATATATATATAGAGAGAGAGAGAGAGAGAGAGAGAGAGAGAGAGAGAGAATACTAAACCCCTAACAACAGTCCAACGGAATGGGGTGAGGCATATGGTTCAGATTCATTTCGTAAATAGCGACATTTCTGTATTTCTTTGAGGCCACGACATTTACATAATGATATGAATTGTAATTAGCAAAAATAGTAAATAGCAATTTAGCGCATGACTGACAAAAGTAACTGGGAAGCAAACTTTACTCCTTTCCCACGCATTTACTAATACCGATCATTTGCGGGTAACCGGGGGGGGGGGGGGGGCTGGTGTTAGACCGTGAGGAGTGGGGTTGGGGCTGGGGTAGCGGGTAGGGTGGATCGAGAAGGCTGAGGGAGGCTTCACTTGCGATCGCTCGGCGATTGTAAACATCTGGTTTTACATGATTTGTACAAGTAATTGTTATAATTACTGGCAGGCACTCTCCATGGCTCAGCTGGTGGCGTTCGGTAGTCTTTAGGCCTATAGGTCTTTATAATTGTTCGTCGATCCTTTAGGTAGACAAAATAACTGTCAGTCTTATAGTGCTTCAGTATAACATATCAAGATAGGTCTTGAAAAAGTTTTGTTTTGTTTTTATACTACACTACTGAGTTAAACCTTATCTGTAGAACGTTTCTGAGTTTGAAGGAATATGGTATATATTTTGTTGTGGATGCAACCGCTTCTTTAACTAATCTTAACCTGTTTCCATATCTGTATAAATCTATTTCGGTTTGGAATTCGTGACAGGGCGATAGCACACGCTTCCTGTCATTTATATTATTTCCTGGAGTCAAATAACTATTTGGTGACAGGTAACTACCGCACCTGCGGGTCCTGAGTGTGTAATCACCCCAATTACTGGGTCAAAACATGGAGGAACTCGCCAAATTTTGCACGCGTTTGTGAGTGATACACGGGCACAGCCGTCCCATTATGCAGATCGCTCACCTTGGATGGTGGCCGAACATGACAAATCTCACCGCTCCTCGCCTGATATTTGAACACCCAATCTCCCCGCTGTGCCCTGTGCTCTACCTCTAGAAAAGAGAAACCGGTATTTTCATGTTTTGTTGTTTGGGCGTTTGATTAAATTGTATCAGTGTCACTCTTGAAGCGCATCCAGGTTTTAACTTCAAATACGTGTATTGAAAGCTCTTAATCTATACGACGTGTTATACATATTGACCTAAGACTTCATAACCTATGCATATATGTGCACAAAAAAACTTTTATTCTTGACTGATTTTTTCTTATCATAGAATATAAGAAAATATGATCTCTCGATTTCTAATCGATGGCAGTCAGTCCGTGGGTAGACACAGGACAAATTGCAGCAGTACATACTTTTATACTTTCTAGATCTAGGGAGGTTTCGAGAGATCATATGAAATATTCTCTATGATACATCGGGCAAAACGCACTGAAATTTAAATTTTCTTTTTATAGTTTTAACAAGAATTAAAATAAAATGTATACAAAATTAGAGTTTTGAAGGTTTATCTGATAAAATTGTCAAAATATTTACATTTTTGGGATTTATATATATATATATATATATATATATATATATATATATATATATATATATACAAGTATATTAGCTTTAATGGACTCCTAAATCATAGAAATGTACCCAGGAGAAGGTGTTTTCAGCAAACCAAAATTACATTCAATACCTGTTTTTGTTGGGTTTTATACAGACGCCAACAAAATACTACAACCGTATATATATATATATATATATATATATATATATATATATATATTCATTTTAAAAATTATCCTGTAAATACTTTATCATCACATTTAGACACTGATTCAATAAAAGGATAAACGTGAATCATTGCCATATTTCGCTGATATAAGCTTGGTCACAGTTTTAAACAGTTAGTAATTATGTATATCCAGTGATTTTTCATACTTGTATGTTCACTTACACATTCGTGTCACTAGAAGTCAATGTTTGAATTGCCTAAGTTAATTTGCATGAAATTTTAATTTTAAAATTAATTGCCGTTTTATCCACCTGCGATTTTATTACAATATGGGCAGGGTATGGTTATTACAATATGGGCCGTTTTTATTACATTATGGGCCGTTATTACATTATGGGTCGTTTTTATTACAATATGGGCCGTTATTACATTTTGGGCCGGTTATTACATTATGGGTCGTAACAGCTTGCCCCAAATAATGTGTAACCTGGCAAAGAACTACTGCCACGTTTGCTGACCAAGCCTAATTAATGAATCTACAAACAAGCCAAGGGTTTATTTAATTGTTTATCATCTCAAATCAGTGCCGGAGGCCCGTGCCCACTGGACCATGACAGCAACTAATCACACTACAACTTTAGCCTTTACATGTGTTTCAAAATAATCAAACATACGCTCCACCCCTAACATATTTTAGTCAAGGGTTGTAATAGTTAAAGTGATAACTATTATTCTATTACTTTGGGTTCTATCTATTACATATAGGATAAGTTGACACTACTGTATTTGTGCACCTCCCCCATCAAGTGACCAGCCTTTATTTATCATATTTCTAAAGACTTTTATAAACTTCCCGCAGGCCGAAAACAAACGCCTCTAGTATCTGTTTTCCTAACTAATGACTAGTTACCGGCAAGACTTGTTTATTGCCGTCTTCAGAACTATATATATATATATCACAATGATTATAAATTATATTATATATTAAATATAAACACCCATACCCATGAGTGAATATTATATTATTATATATACCGGCGTATATAGGCATCCGTCTGTATTTAAGCTTGCATTGGAAATGTGTCTGTTGTCTTTAAAAATAAGTATGTCATCACATCTTTTCAACACCATCGATATTCGTCTAAGTCCACCTGCAGCAATCATTCAACGGATTGTGATAAAAAAGTTTCTTCCGGGAAGCTGTGATGAATATATTTTTAAAATAAATAGCATTATGTACAATAGTCCCTATCATGCACAGATACGATTCATTACAAGCTTCAATTGGGCATTTCCCAACGAGATTAGACACATGGTGC
The DNA here is from genome assembly GCA_026874595.1 of Sipunculus nudus. NCBI lineage: Eukaryota > Metazoa > Annelida > Sipuncula > Golfingiida > Sipunculidae > Sipunculus > Sipunculus nudus. The sequence continues at coordinate 36,208,468 of CM049318.1, forward strand.
GTTTTTCTCACACAGTACACCTTTTCTGGAATGTTTGCTACCAATATCGAACCATTTGAAGCTTATTGTCGATAAAGCAAGGTTATCTTCATGGAAATAAAGGACACTCGGTTCTCCTGGTTCCCAGCCGTTGTACGTAATCGCCTGACATGTTGCATTCCATATCCAGTCACCTTCTTTCACCTCATCGGTCCCGGACGTCCAGTAAGCTCCACCATGATAGAAAACACCTACAAGCAACATACGACTTTGAAACGCTTAAAATAATGTAGGAAACGCTGATTGATAGTGCCCAACTCATTATACGATAATGGTTTCATGTTCATGGAAACGTTTGCAACTAAAAGCACATGGACGCGATCCTGATTCTCAATACGAAACATTATATATTAAACTGTGTGGTTTTACTGGGTACAGCCAAGCTTGCATTGTTCTGTATGATCCGTTGTATGTGCTGCATCTCGTCCTTTGTTTCAATGCTGATGGGAGCAGCTTCATTTTCTGAACACATCTGCAGCGCTCCAGCATAATAGCAAAGTTCTGTTGGTCGGAAGTCATAGCAGGTGTTTCCATGATATGCATCATGTGTGAAGAGATAGCCGAAAGGGGACTTGCAACGAGGCCCTTTTGGAAATATAAGGACAGATATACTTAGCAGTAAGCTCTTCATAAACGTTTTTGCATTAAAGATGTATTTCTCTGTAAATTTATCATACGAATATAATTAAACCTTGAACTACAAGACACTAAATACTAAGGCCTTGTGTTACCATGTACTCTTTCAAAATTGGTTATCACTAAATAAGGTCAGAAACTTCTAAAATAATAAGATCTTATGCTGTATTGTTTCTATTATAATGCGGTCTGAATAAAGACGCGCGGGCATTAAATTGCATTAACCATAAATGTATATCTGCCTTACTTTATGTTACCTATACTCACTGCATTCATTTTGTCTTTGAGTCATTTTAAGGAGAGCAATCAGATCCAAGATTGATCCAACATCGTTTTGTACTCCTCCGCACACTGAGAGATTTGGTTTTCATCGAAGCTCACGTTTATTTTCTCGACCTACTGAGCTGCATGATACTTCAGCAGTTGCTACAAAATTCATTTTTAAATATCAAATTGTAAATTCTATAAATATTGTCTGTTTATATGTATATTTTTGAAAAGTAAACCTGGTTTCAAGTACTGACAAATAACATACATAATTCGTGACATGATAGTGGTGTAAAAGGTGTTTTATTTATTTAATAGATACAATATTTCCAAGTGTAGCCAAGATAATATACACAACTACGTATAATTCGTATCATTGGTGCCGTTGAAGAATTGGATTTTGTTTTCAGCCAAATCTGTCTGACACATATTACATGTACAGTTAAAATAGGTCTCACATGCTTCCTGTACAGCATAATTATATGACAAATTGTGTTACACGTTTTGTTCACAGCCAAGCAGCCGGACACATGATATATACGCTGTCTGACATGTTACGTGCACATTAAATATTCTGACTTTCAATTATTGTACCTGGTCATTATTAAACTCTGGCGAATTCATTAGTTTTCTTATAGTGGCATTGTATAAGATTGATTTAATTTACCTGTTAATAAAAGGAAGAGACAGATGATTTTCATGATCTTTCCTTCACTTATGTATTTCCGAATGATACTGCGCTGACGTCTACAAAAATAACCACTGAGATGTCTGCAAAGGATGTGCAATCATCCAGCTCCTGTAACTTGACATACGATTTAAATAAAATGTATAGAGCTTTATTTTACATTACACGGTGTATATATATTTACATGTTAAGTGATTGTTAACTATAGGGCAAGGTTCCACAGGCAGCCTGCAGATGGAAAAAAAATCTGCAAATGAGCACTGTAAGTGACTGAGAAATAATTTACGACCCATAATAGGCTTTTATTTGACACCTTGAAGGTTGCATTAAATAGCCATCATCACTTATTCTCCTAAGTGAAATTGCGATAACACAATATGTCAGATGCGGGAATCGAATTGGCTTTTATAATAGGGCACATCTACCTCGCAGCATAAAGAGCATTTAGAGTGAAAAAAACATAAAATCTAAGCAACAAGTAAACAATAAAGAATGCTGTGAAATAAACCTGGTATCAGCGTTATTGTTCAATATCACTCGGATGCATGCCCTATAAGACCTTTTAGATAAATATGATAGAGCTGTAAAACGATTGCATGCTGCAAATAGATGCATTGTCATGCTCATAAAACTAGATATTATAAAGGGAACCCATTAGGTATATTTTTATATTTGAGTTGTAAACAAAATGTGAAAAACAGGTTGAACCGTCATTGGCCATTTATTATAATTTTCATTCGGAAGCTTCAAGGTTAAATAAAAAATATAAAATTAAATATCCACCTTATAAAGTTGGGACGTGATTCTCTGCAGAAGCTCAGACAATTGCCTCACATCTATTAAAAGCCTCTTTATTTAATACACGCCAGATATACGAATAGGTATTTTTAAGTTAGTTAAATTTAAAAAAAAAATGCATATGTATATATGTTTGGTTTTTCATGAAAGACTGCCCCCGTTTCCAGCATCGTGTTGTAAGCCTGTTTGGCTTTTCAGGAACAATTGAGAGACCAGGGTTTAGTCATGAACACAAGATTCCAAGATTTGTTAATTGCCGTTGGAGCGTCACAACCCCGAAAGAAACGTACGGTTTGTTTAGTATAATATAGTTCAGAGTTTATAAACGATATTTCTGAATAAATTGTCCTTTGATTAAACAAGCATGATATAACTGTTAAATAGGGCCTCGCTTGGAAAATGTTCCTATGTACCCCATGGATCAAAATGATAGTGAATGTGCGATATGTTTTCCTTTCTTCCTAATGGATAAACTGAATATTTACCGGTCTAGCAGCAATATGTAGACTTTTCCAAAGTTGCAGGAACAATATGTAATAATTAAGTTGTACTTACGGCGCATTTGAACATGTGAAACGTTTAGCTACCACCTAATTACATTACTAAGCGCTCAGCCTAACCCTGTCGGACTTGTGACCAACAGCCATATGACAATTCAAACTGCGCGTAACGTTGGCTTCAGGTGTCCCCTATGCCATAATAGGTATCAGTATAATAGATTTTGTCATACCGCAAATCGCACTGAAAGTTTTCGACAACGGTATATGGTCTACAAGCTGTACATTAATTCTACCAGAACAACTATTAAATGATCTGCAGGGTCTTCAATACCTTCAAGTGCCTGCGAGTCATCGGCTATAGCCTTGAAGATAAATTGACGCCACTAAATTTGTGCACCTCTTCCATCAAGTGACCAGCCTTTATTAATTATGTTTCAAAAGACTTTATTTATAAACTTCACGCAGGCCGGAAACAAACGCCTTTCCAGTAGCGGTTTTCCTAACTGATGACTAGTTACCGACAAGACACGTTTATTACCGTCTACAGAACTATATATATCACAAAGATGATAAATTATATATTATTATATGTAAACACCGATAAACATGAGTGTATGTAATATCATTAAATATACTGGCGGATATAGGCATCCGTCTGTATTTAAGCTTGCATTGGAAATGTGTTTGTTGTCTTTATAAATGTGTATTTGGATTTCAGTTTTTCGCATGGCAAAAATAAAACATTATTCATAATGAGCTCTTTCGAGAAAAGTTTAAGATTGCACTATTTATGTTAATGCCGCAGTATTCCCATGGTATGTCATCACATCCTTTCAATGCCATCGATATTCGTTTAAGTCCACCTGTAGCGATCATGCAGGGTACTGTGAAAATAAAAGTTTATTCAGGGAAGCTGGATTGAATATTTTTTTAAACACCTAGCATTTTGTATAATAGTCCAAACCTTGCACAGACATGTTTCATTCCAAGCTACAATTGGGCAATAACTACGAGATTAGACACAAGGTGCTTTTTTTCACATAGTACACCTTTTTTGGAACTCTGGCCACTTATAGAGAACCATTTGTAACTCGTCGAAAAAGCGAGGTTATCTTCATGGACGTAGATTATATCCGGTTTTCCTGGTTGTACCCCAGCCGTTGTACATAATCTTCTGACATGTTGCATTCCATATCCAGACATTTTCTTTTACCTTATCGCTCCCGGACGTCCAGTAAGCTCCACGATGATAGAAAACACCTACAAACAACTTTCGACTTTGAAACGCTTAACAATGCTATAGTAAATTCTCATCGCTAGTGCCCAACTGATTATGCGATAATATTGGCAGACATGTTTGCTGATGAAATTAAAAATAAACGTTGAGTAAATAATGTAAAAATACAACACAACCTTCAGTTTATTTTTTCCAATGCAGTTCGAGATATGAGGTCTTTATGTGTATTCCAGTTATTTAAGTGATAGAACACATTTTATCCTCATGAAATTTAAAAATATATTATCTGCCAGCTAACTAGTATGTAAATGGACATCCAGGATTCCTAACTCACCAACGCAGGTCAAACGTTTTTATCAATACAATCGGTCCCGTTTAATTGAATACCATATTTGTCAACGGAAAATATTCACTTAAGCAAGCTGTTCAAATAAACGGGGTGTTAATCTTTAAGGTTGTAGCCACATTATTTTCTTACAAACACCGAAATGAGCATAAGCTGTATACAATAATGTCCTTTGATGTACCTCCCGAAAGCTCTAAGCTTAAAAATCATCTCTGCTAAATTTTTTAGAATTAAGATATCTGTTAGAATTTAGAAGCTTCAATATAAAATACATGGATAGAATAAGCTGCAGGGAGTTTTTCAGGTCTGTGGACTCATATTGTTTAGTTAATTTGTTCTGTCCTCCTTCAAGTACTCCCCGTCAAGTAGTCTGACAGACTTTAGGATTTAGATCAGCATCCATCCTTCCGAAAAATGTGTGTTTCTATTCGGAAACCGACCTCCTCCTTATAAGGGCTGTGGGTAACCAGTGACTACTTGTCTGTGCAGGGAAGTTTTAAATTCGAAGCATGTCGAAATTCTGAAAAGGACCTTCGGTTCACATTGCACATGCACATGCTTGCGAAATATCGCATTTTGTTAAGTTCCTAACGCAACAAAATTCATTTTCATGTATTATGACACGAAAAAATCCAATCCAGCATATTTTAATAAACAATATCTTCTCCTACATTGCATTTTTTGCCTACGCAGCTATTATGTTCAGAAGGTCTTGTGAAATTTCTGGGAAAGGATGTGTTTCCCCATAATCCCTAACCAGAAGGGCTGTTAGTGAGTACGATTTTGAGCAGTGTGCAGGTCAGTCGTTACACGTGAAGCCTTTGAACCTTAGCCGCTGCGCCAGGAATCTTGTATGTTACTTGTCTGTCGGAAAAGCCTGCATTTGCCGTACGCTTAGCAAGATTACTGTTAACCTGTCGGAATTCAGATAAACCTGTATCTTAAATTCACATGGTTTCATATTCATGGAAACGTTTGCAAGTAAAAGTACGCGATCCTGATTCTCAATACGAAACATTATGTATTACCCTGTGTGTGTTTACGGGGTACAACTAAGCTGGCATTGTTCTGTATGATCCATTGTATGTGCTGCAACTCGTCCTTTGTTTCAATGCTGATGGGAGCGGCTTCATTTTCCGAACACATCTGCAGGGCTCCCGCATAATAGCGAAGTACTGTTGGTCGGAAGTCATGGCAGGTGTTTCCATGATGTGCATCATGTGTGAAGAGGTAGCCGAAAGGAGACTTGCAATGAGGCCCTTTTATGAAATGTAAGGATATATAAACATAGCAGTAACCTTTTCATAAACATCATTGCATAATAGATGTATTTTTCTGTAACTTTATCATACGAATATTATTAATCCTTGGACTATAAGACACAATAGTGAGGCCTTGTGTTATTTTTTACTCTTTCAACATTTGTTGTCACTTAATTCGGTCATAAGCCACTAAAATAATAAAATCTTATGTTGTATAGTTTTCTATTACAATGTGGTCTGAGGGGAGACGCGTGTGTATTAAATTGCATTTACTATTAATGTATATCTGCCCCACTTTATGTAACCTATACTCACTGCATTCATTTTGTTCTTTAGTCAATTTAAGGAGAGCAATCAGATCCAAATTGATCCAATATCGTTTTGTACTCCTAGGCACACTGGGAGATTTGGTTTCCATTTAATCTCACGTTGATTTTCTCGACCTTTGGAGCTGAATCCTACTTCAGCAGTTGCTACAGAATTTATTATTAAATTTTAAAATGTAAATTCTATAAATGTTGCCTGTTTTTGGTGTTTTAAAAAGTAAACATGGTTTAAAGTAATGACAAATGTAACATATAATTCGTGACGTGATTAATTTTGTGAAAGGTGTTTTGTTATTTATTTAATAGATACAATATTTCCCAGTGTAGCCAAGACAATATACACAACTACGTATAATTCGTACCATTAGAGCCGTTGAAGAATGTGATTATGTTTTCAGCATAATTATTTGACAAATTGTGTTACACGTTTTGTTCACAGCCAAGCAGCCGGACACATGGTATATACGCTGTCTGACATGTTACGTGCACATTAAATATTCTGCCTTTCAATAATTGTACCTGGTCATTATTAAACTCTGGCGAATTCATTAGTTTTCATATAGTGGCATTGTATAAGATTGATTTCATGATCTTTTCATGATCTTTCTCTCACAAATGTATTTCCGAATGATACTGCGCTGACGTCTACAAAAATAACCACTGAGATGTCATCCAGCTCCTGTAACTTGACATACGATTTATATAAAATGTATAGAGCTTTTGTTTACATTACACGGTGTATATGTATTTACATGTTAAGTGATTGTTAACTATAGGGCGAGGTTTCACAGGCAGCCTGCCGATGAAAAAAAGAAAAATCTGCAAATTAGCACTGTAAGTGACTGAGAAGTAATATACGACCCATAATAGGTTTTTATTTGACACCTTGAAGGCTGCACTAAGTGGCCCGACATCATCACTTATTCTCCTAAGTGAAATTGTAAAAAAAAAAAAAACCCAGTGTGTCAGATGCGGGAATCGAATTGGCTTTTATAAAAGGGCACATATACCTCACAGCATATAGAAGATTTAGAGCGTAAATACATTATTCCTAAGCGACAAGTAAACAATAAAAAATGGTGCGAGATAAAGCTTGTATCAGCTTTTATGTAAAATACCATGCCCTATAAGACCTTTTAAATAAATATGGTAGAGGTGTAAAAAGATGAATGCAACAAAAAGATGCACTGTCATGCTCATAAAACTAGATATTATAAAGGGAACTCAATAGGCCTTTTTAAATTTGAGTTGTAATCAAAATGTGAAAAAAGGTTAAACCGTCATTAGCCATTTATTATATCTTTATTCGGAATCTTCAAGGTTATATAAAAAATATAACATTAAATATCCACCTTTAAAAGTTAGGATCCGAATCTCAGCAGAAGCTTAGACAGTTGCCTCACATCTTTTAAAACTTTTTAAACTTTTAGATCATTGTTTGCAAAAGCGCTTTGCGAGTTCCACAGCTAACAGAAAAGAAAAATTCTACAAAGGAAATTTAAAACAGAATTTGCTTATCTTTTTAACGGTTTATGAGCCTCACTTTACTGACATTCACCTTAAATAATTTGAATAATCCAGAGCAAAATTTCCTTGGTGAATTGGGGCTCTTCAAAAAATTATCGTGCACACACGAATATATATATATATATATATATATATATATATATAAGGTTCGCTGTTGTATATTTAGCTCAGCCAACTGCAAGTCATCTGAGCTAAAGCGAACACTTTTTGTCCGTCGCACGTATGTCTGTCCGTCTATCTGTCCGTTAACAAGGCATACATCATAACCGCTGGACCTAACTGAAAACCCATGGAGGGCTCTTTGGAAACCTGAAATTAGGGCACTGTAACCTATATACTCCGTGCTATTGGGTTTGAAAGTAACCCCAAGGGTAATTAAAAATTGGATACAAAGCTCCAGTATCTGAAAATCGATTGCATTGATTGCCATGATTCTTTCCATGTATACTGTTCATGGAGTGTTTCATCAATTCCTAGAGACTGGTGGTGACACCTGTAATTGTACTAATTTTCACGCATTTTTTTTCTGTTTTAAGACCTTCAGATAAAGAAGTCCGTCAATTAACAGGGGACAATCTAACTCTACATCAAGGGAGGTCCTAGGCAAATCTGCATTGAAACCTGAAATTATGTCATGGTGACCATGTTTTGTAAACTACAGACTAAAAACATAATCTGAAGACCCAGTCAGTCAGACGGGGCACAAATTGTATCCGCTAGGCCTTGAATTTTCTAACATTACATTAAGTCTGGTGCGGGGTATATATGCATGGAAACTTAAAATAAGGTCATGGTGATCTATATTCTGTGAAATATGGGGAAAAAAAGATTTTTAGCAACCTGAAAAGCAGATTGGCAGAAAATTGTGTCTGCTAGCCCTAGAATGTTCATCTGTAATATACAGGGCAGTCTTGGGCAATCTCCATGGAAACCTTAAATTAGATCATGGTGACATATATTACTGATCAAAGACATTTAAGCAGCCAGACAGTCAGAAAGCTTCAAAACTTTACCGTTGAACTTAGAATCCTCTGTCTTGTGCATGTTCATATGTAACTGAGTTGACTGCATACAAAAAGGATAGATTTCATTAGAATGGCTGGGCATATTATCATGAATTTATTTCTCCTTGTTGATTTTGAAAAACTTCAATTGCCACAGTTGAATGGGGATACCATCTACAAAAATTGTCATTCCGATAATAAAATTCCTTTTGTGAATGTCTTCCTAGTCAGCTGAGCATCATGGCCCATGGGTTAATTTAGAAATAAGCTACATTAAGGGTATTTATGAGACGAATATTATTCAGCCTTTAATCAAAAACAGTTTTCTAATTGATAAACTGGAAGAGTAATTGATTAATCATTCAATTAAACGCACAACCATATTCCTGAAGAGGACCAGAATCAAACACCGAAGGGTTTATCTGTATATTCCTGTAAGGTATACATGTTTGGTGTTGCATATAAAGAAAACCTTTTTAGGCTGCTATTTTACATGAAAAATAATCAACACTAGATTTACTTTAAGAATTAGTTACAGGTAAATCATTTGCTAAGGTATCAGCTGTTGAAAAACGTTCTCCTCTCTCTCTCTCTCTCTCTCTCGCTCTCTCTCTCTCTCTCTCTCTCTCTCTATATATATATATATATATATATATATATAATGTCATTACATGTAGATATTGATAGGTACAACTGCATTTGCTTGTATTTTATTACATTATTTTAATTTATTCTGAAAGTTGTTTGCAAATGCTTTTGATAAATCTTTCATTTAAACCTGTTTCTGTATATCAAATAAACCCTTTTCATGATAAAACCTGTTTATTTTTTTAATTTAACCTGCTTTCATATATCCCACTATTATTTGAACTATAAGACCTTTGCGTTATTTGATAAATATTATTGTTCGCTCAGTATTATACAGGGTCTTGACCATACCAAGGGATAGGGAAATAAACAAAGCTCCTTGGATGGTGTTGTGTAAAAAAAGGTTTTACTATAAAATACAAACAGCTCCTGCACAATGCCCATCGCCAAAAGTATATCCTCTCCTCTGCTAAACTAAGTTGACATTGCACTTTTATGGTCCTATTTGTGACATAATCTCAAAACGTTCTGTTTGCATTTAATATAATGTTGGATGTATTTGTTTTGTATGTGTTTGCTAAGGTTTACATATGGGACCTTCTGCAGATACTTCAAAACCAAAAAGAATACCGAGGAAATGTTGTATAATTCAAAGATCTATAAGGCTAGATATTGCGGCTTTGCTTGGTACGGATCTCATTATACGAGAGGATGTTTCATGAAAAGATATGATCATTTTTCTTCAATTTTCCAGTTTGCCCAGACCACCAACTATTCAGTCATATCTGATTATTGCAAAGACTGTAATTTTTCTCATGTCTCATGTTGTACAGATTTGTTTTCTTGTAACTAAGTTTCATGAATTAAAAACAACCAAAGTACCTTGGTGCTGCGCACATCCGCCGTGCCTGAATGGAATATATAAAAAATATATACAGTTTAACCTAACAGTAATAAAAATTACGTTTAATGAAAAGTATTTTGCTAATTTAACCTGATACCTGATTTTGCTGACAAATTTATATGCCATGGCTTAAGGGGAGTGTTTAAAAATTGTACAAGGTGAGGATAAGTTGATCACTGTAAATTGTTATAGAATATGTGTCCATATACCAGTCTCTTAAAGGCCACATTAATACTTTACTTCAGTTTTTAAGGCCGGGTTTACATATTTGTCATACTAGTCTTCGGGTTGTCTTAAGTTTATATTTTTAAGACATTGCGTTCCGTTGAAATAGTTTCGTTTTTCCTTCTCTTGGAAGAAAATTGTGTACAATATGTCACACTGACTGCAAGTGATATAAGGATCGAATTCCCTTAAAACAAGGGCACCGCAAAGCGGAGCATCCCCTCGCATGGGAGCATAATGATATGGGGTGTATTATGAAGGTGTTAAAATGAGGAGGGGAGTTGTGTGAGCTTTAGCTTTGACGTCAAACTCAATAAGTTGTACGTGTATCGGTGGGTGAGGTATATGTGCGAGATGAAAGGTTTTGGTCAAATGGTTTGGCTTGAAATGGAACCACAAGCTTTTTCAAGAAGTGGGTGCTGTGGCCATGACCTTTGACCCCCATGACCTCAAAATGGATAGGTTTCTTCAACAATGGGTGGGTAAGCCATATGTGCAAGATGAAAGGTTTACGTCAAAAGGTTGTACTTAAAATGGGTCCACAAGCTTTTTCAAGAAGTGGGTGCTGTGGCCGTGACCTTTGACCCAGTGACCTGAAAATCAATAGGTTTCTTCATCTATGGTTGGGTGAGCCATATGTGCGAGATAAAATGTTTAGGTTAAACGGTTTTGCTTAAAGTAGGTCGACAAGCTTTTTCCAGAAGTGGGTGCTGTGGCCGAGACCTTTGACCCCGTGATCTCAAAATGGATAGGTTACTTCTTCCATGGGTAGGTAAGCCATATGTGCCAGATGAAAGGTTTAGATCAAACGGTTTTGCTTAAAATGGGTCCACAAGCTTTTCAAGAAGTGGGTGCTGTGGCCGTGACCTTTGACCCCGTGATCTCAAAATCAATAGGTTTCTTCATCTATGGGTGGGTGAGCCATATGTGCGGGATGCAAGGTTTAGGTCAAACGGTTTGGCTTGAAATCGATCCACAAGCTTTTTCAAGAAGTGGGTGCTGTGGCCGTGACCTTTGACCCCTTGACCTCAAAATTGATAGGTTTCTTCATCCATGGTTAGGTAAGCCATATGTGCGAGATGTAAGGTTTAGGTCAAACGGTTTGGCTTGAAATTGATCCACAAAGCATTTTCGGACGGACAGACGGACGGACGGACAGACGGACGGACGCTATATCCCTTTCGCAACTTCGTTGCGAGGGGAACATAAATGTTATTATGTCCTGTAAATATATTTTTAGTAATAAAGTGAAACTTGATAATTCAAATCTAGACCATTTCAAAGAACATATCGGACACAATATTGATATGTATGATGAAAAGGATTAGAACTAGCTACGCATAACCTAGGGTATTATGGAAACATCGACTCGCTTTTACGGTTAAGAGTAAAAGCATACACGACTGCCTGTAATAGTAGCTGGGCAATGTGCTTCAATTTTTAGGTAATTTTGCTGGCTACTTATTTGCTCAGCAATTTGTATAGTGTCTTGTATCTCCGCTGGCTTTGAAAAGGGCACAGCTTATGACAAGAAGTAGTTATATTCTATTCGTGATCATTGAACGGCTGTGCACCACCATAGACAATTTTCCACTGCATACAAATATATATTTGTCCATAAGACTAGTAGGCCAGAGGGTGGTGCAACGAACAATATTTCTATAAATTCCTTCAAATGTGAGAAAAATAAAAGCAGGTTTACTCTCATTTTATTGTTTTCTCTAGGAGGAACAGGACAAGGCGGCACAGTTTCTCACCGCAGCCTTAGTTTTCAGGGTTGCATAAGTGTTTAGCTGAGTCAAATAGATATTTAGAAGTCTGTAAGGGACAATGAACAAACAACCTCTCAAGACCTGCCTGACACCAGTCTTTGGTGTGATGGCTCTATGTGTTTAATATAATATCGGTATCACAAACGAATGATCGGCAATCATCGTTGATCAATAGCCATATAAAAAGTTACAGAAGTACAACAGATTGAATATTGACCTAGCGACTGAAGGGGATTTTGTCAAGCACACAGTAACAGTCACAGCATTTATGTCGATACATTTAATCAGTTAAATCAATCCATTGAATCAATCGATGGAATCAATTGATCGGCATAACATCAGTGTGCACGAGTATGATTCAGTTGGAGATACAATATGATGATCTCCAAGGAAACTAGACACAGAGTGCTTCTTTCTCACATAGTACTGCTATTTTGTAACCTTCACCTTTAAGGTCAAACCATTGAAATTCCTTGTAGACAGCGCAATATTATCTTCATGGAGGTAGCCTCTGCACAGTTCTCCAAGTGCCCGCCGATTGTACATTATTTCTTGACCTGTGGCCTCCCATTCCCAGTGACCCTCCTCAGCCCTATTGGTTCCAGATGTCCAGTAACCTTTACCTTGCCGGATATCCTCTGAAAAGCACTATAATCTTTCAATTCAAAGAAAAAAAATCATTGGTGGCATCATTTGATATCATCATCGATACTTCCAAAAAGCACTTTAATCTATCAGTTCCAAGAAAAAAAACATTGGTAGCATCATTTGATATCATCATCGATACTTCCATGCATTTTAATATAATGTAAAATATTCCATATACTGCTGACTCACACCAACAGCCTGTATTTCATGCCTCCCTCTCATATACATATAGGTATACGCCACGCTTTAGCTCTTCAGTCCTCAATGTGTTTTAAGGGATTCAATACCAATCCAAAAGGACTATTTGGAATTTCTGTCAGTTTTATATTTATGCAATTGTAATCCAGAGACGCAAGAGGAAGCTGCTTAACCCACCTTGATAGCATATTCTACAGCGATCATCTTGACTTAACTACGTTTACTGGCAGGTAACAAGGAGATGGCATCAGAATTTTCTTTGAATCCATAATAATATTATAAAAATACTTTTCCATCTTTAAATAATATCTCAATTGGGACTGCATTTAAATTAATTCAAAAATCTTATATGTTAATTTAAATATATAGGCGGCTGGAGTATGACTAGGGGATTATCATTTTCCAAATGAATCACTCTTCTCACCAAAGCACGGGTACGTCTGAATTATATACAGTGTAAGTATCTATTTACTATAAACGACCAAACTGACATTGTTCTGTATGATCTGTTGTATATGTTGAATCTCTTCCTTTGTTTCAAGGCTTATTGGAGCGGCCTCATTTTCTGAACACATCTCCTGTGCCCCAATATAATAACAGCGTTTTGTTGGTCGGAAATTATTGCAGGTGTTCCTATGGTATACATCCTTTGTGAACAGGTATCCAAACGGAAACTTGCAATGAAGTCATTTGGGGAATGCAATTGTCGCACAATGTAATATGGCCATGGCAATGTAAAACATATTATAAATATTCTTATATATAATTTATTAACTTTTACATAAAAAAATATATGTTTAACATTTTTTTCTGTGAATTTACCTTTCGAAATTACTGAATCTTCAATTACAAGAAACTAAATACAGTGGCTTTTTATTGTTTTATACTATTTTAAAACTTTTATATGAATGAGTCATATGTCCTATGCACTCACTGCATGCCCTGTGTTCTGTAGACCATTTCATGAGACTGATCAGACCTATGATTTGTTCAATATTATCCCGGACTACCTGACACGCAGGGATCTTTAAGTAAAATGTATTCTCACCATTTTCCTCCAAGCTGACGGATACTCTTGCAATGGCTATAGACAAAGCCACTGTAACATAAGTATATATGTATTTTTTATTGTAATGATCAACTCGATAGGCGAAAATGCTGATTGTTTACAAAATACGTCTCAAGGATAAGCTGCAGTAAGGATATAAATGCAATACTCATAATCAATAAGTAATATAAGGTAGCTGCTGTTATTCTTTATCATACGGAAACACCATTTTAGAAAGAATGTATGCCCTGAAACATTTTAACCAATAATGGGAGAGCCGGGTAAACTTTTCCTTAGATTCATGTAAAATCCTGTTATTAGCAGTGTGGAGAATTATTTCTCTTAATGAAATGTTTCAATTGTGTACATAAATAAAGGTATATAAAGGGACACAAATAAATATACCCTGTAATATTAATAAAAATTCACCCATTCCTGAGGAATCTCGCAATTTGTGTGTTTTTTTGCATTATTTCTGGGGTCTCCAAACATGCCGCATAATTTAAAAAATATGAGTTATAGACACCTTTAATTTCAAGTTTGCAAGGAGACTTGTTATGGAACTCCCTGGATGTCGAATCAGAATATTCTAGGTCCAATGGTTATGATTTGTGCACTGATTTTGTTTAAAACTTTAAATTGTTTTGAGGGCACTTTGGGGCGTCAAGTTGAAAGATTCTAGGTCTAGTCAATATGATGTGTGCCCTGTTCACAGATGACCTCATATCCTTGATCAATATCAATACAAAGAATCATGGTGATCAATGCATTTGTTGTTCAGATACTTGAGCTTTTGTTTCCATTTTTCCATTAGTCTGGGGGTATTTCAGAGGTTTTGGGTAATAAAGACCTAATTTTAGGTTGCCTTAGAGACGTTTCATGGGTCTCCTGCTTTCATCTCCCTAGCCATAGTTAGGCTTGTTTAAAATGCCTTTATTTTTAATGGACTATGCCATTTTTAATTGACCTCTCTGCATGTTAAGTAAGAAGATTCTAGATCCACCGGTTACAATTAGTGCCCTGCTACCTGATGACCACATCTTTAAAGGTCTCAAAAATTGAGTAAAAAAAAATCATCAAATAAAAATAATACAGGTGGCGCCACCTGTCTGCAGAAACTGATGAAACACTCCATGATCAATATCCATGCAAAGAATCCTTGTGATCAATGCATTAGTTGTTCAGATACTTGAGTTTTTTTTATGAAATTTGCCATTATTCTTGGGGGTACTTCGGGGCCAAATAGCTGGAAGAAAATGGGTAACAGAGACTTAATTTGAGGTTTCCAATGAGATTTTTCATTGATCTCACTGGATGTCAAGTAAGAAGATTCTAGGTCCAGAAGTTACGATTTGTGCCCTGTTAACAGATGACCACATCTGTAAAGGTCTCAAATATAGAGAAAAAAAATCGTAAAAAATCGAAAAATTACAGGTGGCGCCACAAATCTGCAGAAGCTGATGAAATACTCTATGATCAATATCCATGCAAAGAATCATGGTGATATAATGCATTAGATGTTCAGATACTTGAGCTTTTGTATAAAATTTTCCATTATTCTGGGGGGGTACTTTGGAGCCTCATAGTTGGGTGAATATGGGTAACAGAGACTTAATTTGAGGTTTTCCACGAGATTTTTTATACACCTCACAGGATGTCAAGTAAGAAGATTCTAGGTCCAGCAGTTACGATTTGTGCCCTGTTAACAGATGACAGCATCCTTTAAGGTCTCAAAAATAAAGACAAAAAAATTGTAAAAATTCAAAAAAATTCAGTAGGCGCCACCAGTCTGCAGAAACTGATGAAACACTCCATGATCTAATCTATATCCATGCAAAGAATCATGGTGATCAATGCATTAGTTGTTCAGATACCTGAACTTTTGTATGAATTTACCATTATTCTGGGGGGTACTTCGGAGCCTCATAGCTGGGTGAATATGGGTAACAGAGACCTAATTTCAGGTTTCCAAGGAGATTTTTTCATAGACCTCTCTGGATTTAAAGTAAGAAGATTCTAGGTCCAGCGGTTACGATTTGTGCGCTGTTAACGGACAGACGCCAGGACGATCGGGACGGCCGGACGGACGACGGACAAAGAGTGATTGCTTAAGCTCAGATGACTTACAGTCGGCTGAGCTAAAAATCCGCTCAAATACACAATTAAATGCCCCGCTAAAATGCACAGTTACCGGTATCTTATTACTTTAATAAAACTGTATCCAGACGTTAATATAGTTTTTATGATGAAAAAAATATCGAAGCCCGATGTTGATTGACAGCGTTCCCGAACAAGATCTGAACTGGCTTTTATGTATTAATATTATACAGCGCTTGCGCAAGGTAGCTGTTAGCCATCAAGCAGCACGTAATATGAACATTCTGAACGATTGTGTAATATATGAACGATTTCGGTGAATGTCGATGCTATTAGCTGGCTTTAACAGAGATATAGACGGAGACACGCAAGCTTACAAGACAACAAGTAGAGCGTAATAATTATGAATAGCGGCGAGTGACATGCAATGCAATGTTTTATCGGTTTGTAGTATTGAGCTACGTCATGAAACGAACACATTTTTAAAACCAGCTTTTGAATTACATAGACATATTTAATATTTAGCATAGAATAAGAAAAGCTAATAACATGGAAGAAATAGTTATAAGCCCTAGCAAGGTATTGATAACTGAAATAACAAGCGACAATTTCATATTTCATGACATACTCTTGATACCACGACCTTTACCCGTATAGGATGGCACTGACGTTATTTGAATCAGTGAAACAGGCCTAAACAAACCTCCACAATCTACATAAAAGTTCAGGGGTAAGAGTTCAGGAGGAAGTGTTTGCAGTAATTAGTGTCAATTATTAAGTGCCGGTAATAAAGATAAGCACAGCCCCGGCAGACTGACCAGCGGTCTCGGCACGTCTGTCAATCAACGGTGTGCCGCGCCCGCAAGTAAATAGTTAACCAATAAGCAATTGAATACCCTGCTGGTTCTCGCCGAGCTGACGGTGGTCCAGTTTACACCCCACGTGGATTTTACATCTCAATTAAAATGCTAATTTTTTTCAACTGATATAATTTAACTCCAGGAAAGTGTTTTTGTGACACGAAAAATATAACATACAACTATGAGGTCACAGTTTTTTTCACAAAAATGTCAGTTTTACGATTTTTGACGATAATTAGATCTTAATGGGTGCTTCGAAATGAATGTCTTGATCTGAGCCATACTTGAATCATCATTTAACGTCCGTTGTGTTGGTTAAAGTATTAACCTTTTTATATTGTAATTATTGTGTTGGAAATGAAATTTGACACGGAACTAAAAGCTTTGATTGATAAAATGTTTTTGCTTTGACTCCAGAAAGGTTAATCATGACGCCATTCCTATTATATCCTTCATTTTTTTTCAAGAGACCATACGATAACTATGACATGAACGCAATTAGGTGGGAAAATATATTGATAGCATTGCAGTGAGACCCTGATCCTTAAGTTTTCTTTTGTTGTCATATCCTCATGAAAAATTCTATTGTTGTACTCAGTTGTTGCACAAATGCATATAAAGTCAGTCGGGCTCATGATAGACGTATTGGAGATTTACGCGATTGGTCGTTTTTAGGTTGTTGACCTCACCTACGTTTCAGGATGATTGCTAGAAATGACATGTCGGGGTCACTTGTAACCGCGTATTCTGAGAACAAATCCACAAGTATATTGAGCATTTCTCGAGGAACCGCGTTGATTCAGAAGTCATTGGCAGATCCAAGTCATCGTCAGATATTCATAAGACTTTCCTAAGGTTTTCCACTGGATGTTCAGTGGCACGATATATTCAATTCACAAACCCGAAGAAATCATTCGTGCAGTGACCTGTATAAATTTTATACGCCTTGGCGTACCCATGACCTTGTTTCAAAATAAACTTGATCCCCTTTTTCTGCAGTTGTAAATATTATTCATAAATATACAGCTGAGCGACTTTACATGACCGAATACAAGACTTCTGTTTTGCTATTAATCCTAGTGATTGTTGGGTAATTTTTTGGATGTGGAAGGCTGTTCGTCATGGTCAGGATGTATGGATGGTAAAATCACCTCAGAACTAAAAGCACCTATTCCAAAAATGTTCTACGAACACACTGGACACCGTAATTCCGAGGTGCTGCCCGATTGACCCTGGCCACACTGCCCGGTGCATGAGCGTATATATACCTTGTATGCAACTCGAGAGAAGTTTAACCCCCCCCCCCCCCACCCCCCTTTGACACTTGGTCTTAAACACAATTCCCTAAAATCTACAAGGTAAAATAACCCAAGAAGTGGCATTTTTGTAAACCTCAAGAAAATTGATATTATCCATCTTCGATATATTTGTCGTCGACAAGACAAGTAGCGTCACCTACTGTCACGTTTTCGTTGAATACAATGGTGCCCTTTTGTCAGGAGTGGAATGGAGTATCGGCCTGAGCTTTTGCATGTTCAGCCATCTTGGCCAGACTACTCGTACACGAGACTGGTGGTGCTACCTATAGTCGATTTCTTTCTTACAGAGATTTTCCATTTAACATCAGAATGCAGTGAAAATGCAGAAGAAGAGTTTGCAATGACTGCAAAAATCTGCCGAGGTATGGGAAATATGCATGTATTGTAATTCCGAAAACTTTCTTTAATGACATTGTGGAAAGTCATGGATTGTGAAATAATTTCGCGCAGGAATTCCAGTTTTTTGGTGGAATAACGGTTGAAAGTATTTTTGTGGAAAGGAAGAAAATATGATGAAACAACAGAGTATTCTAGAGCCTCTGTACACTTTTTTTGTGAATAGCCCTGAACTGGGAAATCGAGTTTTTGCGTTCGAGCATGTCTGATTGTTTTTTTAACGGTTTTGATATGGGTAACTGTTAACGGGTCAGATCTCTGACCTTTTATCCGTGCCTCTTGAATAGCACATATGACTGCACAGTGCAGTTACATATGCGCACATTATGGTCTAGGTATTTTGTAGGCTTTCTTCTATTTTTTTTCTAAATACATAAAGAATATTTACACCTATCTCGCATTAGAAACTGCTTCTTATTTGTAAATGCACCTGTAAGGGTCTAAAGCCTCTCTTTTTATCTTTATTCTGTTCAAACTTTGTCAATTTAATTTCACTTCTAATTATGTTAATGACAACCTTTTAACTCTTATGTGGATTTTCTTTTCTTTCCTCTTTAAAATTTAAGTTCTAGTCCTTACTATAAGATTGGAAATTATGCTACATACCTCACTGCCTCCACATAACATTCGGTTCCTCAAAGACGCTCTCTGCTATATAATGCAACATCCAGTTTCAATAAGTTTCATTTAATATATAATAAATCACAGTTCTTGTATTCGAATTTTATTTTCACATGGCACAATAATGTGTAAAAAAATATTTAAATAATTGACAAAATATCCGGAAAAGATTATTGAAATCATACAGCCTAATTTTAGATGTCGACAAGTCAAATATGGAGGAATATATATATATATATATATATATATGGTTTTCATTAAATGCATGAATTTGTCACTAAGTGTAAACGAATATATCGCATAAGCATGTGCATGTACTATAATAATATATTACAGAAGATATATTGTAGTATCAAAACTCGAATAATGACAAAAAAAGTTTCTTTTTACTGATCCGAGGACTACAACTTAAACTAACACCTATGAATCTTCTTTATCCCTCATTTGCAAGATACAATATAGTTCAGTGTATAAACAAGCTTTCCTTATTTGTCATAGGTAGGCAAAGATGGATCATTATAAAAAAAAAGAATGGAGAAAACAAAGATTCCTTCCGTTATTGACTCATCTTTTATTTATTCATTTATTTTATTTTAGTAAGCTCTTAACATTCTCCCAGGGCGAGAAAATACTGAATACTATTCACTGATTAAATTAAATTATTGGTTGATAATTCCATTATCAATTACAAAAGTAATACAGTTTTATTTAAATTAATCAGAAAATTTAAACTTCACATTTGAACTGATTTTCAAAAGGATTTCGTATAATTTGATGCACCGGTAATGAACCGCGTACTGAATTGCACCAGTACTGATCGGTATTTCAACAAATTTTCAATAAACCTTACCAGTTCTAGTACAATGTAAGGTCAATGGAAAAATCACTCGTTACTAATCAAAGGTATCCACTGATATAAAAATCATTACAACTTAAGTTTCATGTTGGTCATAAAGTAAAGTGGACTCAAATAGTAACATAGAGCTGTTAATACATTAAACTATAACAGTTAATGTTCAATACCATCCAAGAAAGAACGACATACAAGCAGACGGACTTTCTAAACTGTCTCACGACATTGTATCGGTATTTCAATGAAGGTCTCAAGCGGTAAGTTGATAGTAAATTATATTCGACATATTCAAGAAGACGTAGAGCACAGGGCTTAAAGCCGTGAGATCATGAATTCGAATCTCAGTCAAGGGGATGAGATGTTTCAGTCCAAAAACAGGTAATGTGCTCTGCTAACTCAATGGAAAAGCCTTGCCCAACGGCCGTGGTTCACTTACAAACAAGTGCGTCTCTTTAGGGTTACTCGATGGAAGGACCCGGCAAAGGTCACCGGGAATGGTCAACTAAAGGATATAAATTACCCTGTCATGTAGTTCGAATCTGAAATGAACAATATATGAGGCAAGGGCACTTTTGGACAAATAATTTAGTAAATTAGTAGTGTATGTTATTAAAAGACACAGTAAGAAACTTTTTAGAGTATAAAATATTGCACGATTACAGCGGCTTATAATTTAAGAATTCAGTTCCAGATAGGGTTTGGTGATTTCCCATGGGATACGACGCAGGGTGCCTCTTTCTCACATAGCACTGCCATTTTGTAATGCGTGCCATCAAGGTCAAACCATCTGAAGTCCGAAGTTGCAAATCCCATATTATCTTCATGCAGATATAATCTATCTGGTTCCCCAAGTCCCCACCGTGCGTACGTTATATCATAACCTGTAGCTTTCCATATCCAATGGCCTTCAACCTTTCTGTCTGAACCAGACGTCCAGTAACCGTCACCACTAAAGAATTTACCTGCAAAAGATATTCAGCCTTCATTAGCGAAATTCAAACACAGGAATTGCTAACAATATGGTTCGGGAAACACTGAAAAGGAATATAAAAGGGGGGGGGGGGGGTAACTCAACTTTGTTCCGTAAGATGTTCATTCAAGAGACTGCATAATGAATGGTTATTCAGAGAATGTGTCATCATGATATCTTAATATTAGGAAAAATGTAAATTGATTAATGAATATTGTTAGGTATATAGGTTGATCTAGAGGAGTGCATAGGACCTTACCACCTTTTAGCGTTCGTTTTATTATTAATTTATTTTAATATATTTTGGTGTCTTGCATACCTCATACGGACTTTCATCTTATATCTCAAGATGATCCCCTTCCTTATTTTCTCACAACGCCCCTTTCTCACAATACCCCTTCTGACTGGAACGTCCCTTGATCAATGGATGGTCAGACCTTAAGCTGAATTACCCCATACCTTTCCGAATGGAAGTGCTCCCTCCCAATACTATCGATAACTACTGCGTGTACATAAATGTCTACACATTTAAAGTAATCAATACACCACGCATTCATTACAGTGTTCTTGAACTACAAATGTATTGCATGTTTATTTTAAAATTCCTACTTAAAAGGGAAAAGTCTTTTGGCGAATCTCTAGCCCATTTTTTATAGTTAATGAATTGATTGAAAATATGAACATGTGAGTTTTTTTGTTGTAAGACAGATTTGCAATGAAGAAAAGTTTGCTAAGAAGAAAACTTGTCAGCAAAGTGTCAGCATCGTCATACCCTCAAGTCTGTGGTATCCGTGAATAACTCAGCTGCCACAGACCTCGTATTGTGAAGATGAATTTCAGCATCTCTTAGCAGTGTGTTGAATAAGTACAAGTTTAAAAAAATAAAATGTTTAACAAATGATAATGATACAATTTTTATATATATAAAAAAACTCTGGTCCCAGTAAATTATAGGTTCGGATGCAGTGGAAAAATAATTTTCTGCGGTTTAAAAATAAGGGACGATAATGAAAAAAACTGGTTTGTGAAGTAATCATTGAATATTTTGTCAACAAACGAAATGTTGTTAAACAATGTTTCAAATCACTTAAGTGTTGAGTCATCCTATTGTCCAATCTCCATGTTCTTTATTTTATACAACAACAACTAACCCTGCCAATTTGCTCCGAGGATATAGAAGTGTTTAAACGTTTAAATTATATTTGTCGAATGTATAAAGGTTTAGTAACTGTGACTCTGATTTAATTTTATTCTGAAAAGTATTCTGAATTCACTTTTTTTCAGATTTTAAATCTATTTTAAAATTAAAATGCCCATTTATCGGATTGTTTTCACAAATTTCACTAATTATGGTCACAAAGGAGACTGCACATATGGCAATGTTATTTTACAAAACATACGACGTTGCTTTTTAACGGAGACGCAGATAGAAGTACAGAAAAATGTGTGGGCAGTCCTGTCCTCTCAATGGCAAAACCCTGAATCCGCCACTGAATAAGATGTGTGTAGGTTCTTTAAATTTAGAATCCTTTGGCTATCCTATTTATGTCGCAGAATAGACCTGCCGGGTATTTATGTAATATAAACTGTAATATAAAAAGTTATTCCATGCCTTAATTGAGATAAGTAAGTAACGTCTTCACTGTTTCTTCATTCCAAGAGCCTGTCCACGGAGCAGGGTGAATCAATGAAATGTCAATAGAAGTGCATCAGAATTATGCTTTGCTTATGAGTACATCATTTGCTTATGAGTACATCAGGTTTTTGCACAATAAAAGTTGCAACGTAGTCAATGCGGGCCTTCTGTACAATTATTCGCCTGTTTAATTTTAGGAGATTCACGATACTTTGCACACGTCATTGATAAACAAGATCGGGATATGTGGAACTGGCAAGTTGAGTGAGCTTCAGTTTACCTGTTTCTAATGGACCATGGTCCCCTGACTATAGCGTTATTAAAATACTTTCACTCTAGACGGGAAAAACGGATTGACGCAGTCTAAGGTATTGCGAATTATAAGGATTGTAAAGCATGAAAATATATACTATATACTGTGGTTGCCTTTTTGTTCGCGAGGGTTATAATTTCGCGATATTCGCGAATGGGAAATAATCGCGAAAATTAAACCCTCGGGAATAGTTGGCCAATTGAGTATGCCCTTCTTATTTAATGTAGCCAATACTTGTATGGGAATAGATTAGAACAATAAGAAATTTTATAATAAGTTACAGCTATGCAGGTATAGAGGAAAACGTTCCCTTAAATTTGAACTCAACTACCTTTGCTGTGTGTACGGGCCCATCGTTATATGAAAAGAATATCACAAACTCATGACTTATTCTCATTTTATAATACACACAGGAATGGCTTTACCAAAGATTTTGTTATTGGTTCTGGTTAGAACGCGAAAATGAAACCCTCGCAAAACATTAAAAATGGAGAAATCGCGAAATTTCAGCCTCGCGAATATGAAGCCAACCACAGTATGCTTACGATGAATCACTAAGCTGACATTGTTCCTTATGATCTTTTGTATATGCTGCATTTCTTCATCTGTTTCGATGCTGATGAGTGAGGCACCTTTTTCTAAACACATCCGCTGCGCGCCAGGATAATTATGGCGTGTTGATGGTCGGAATTCGTAACAGGAGTTACCTTTATATACATCTTGTGTATAGAGGTACCCAAACGGTGGCTGACAACAAGGTCCTATTTAAAACGTAATTATCCATTATATTTATGTTAACATTAGCCCCATACAACAATAAAGTGCTTAGTTTAAGGAGGGAACTGTTATATATAGTTAAGGGCTTAACATACTATGTGTTTAGAATATAGTTTCATAAAGGCGTCTTGTTCTGAAAGAAAAAAAAAACTGTGGAGTGGACCAGATGGTAGTTCTGTTGCATTCTGAACCGAGCGTATGTGCAGTTACTCAATAGATTGGTTTCTTTTATTTTACGTATAAAAACTGCTTTTACATTTTAAAGAACGTTTCTTTCAAGAAGAGATAAGAGATCTTACTTGATGTGGAGTATGCTTTCAATATACAAATTGTACAGTAAGCGTTGAAATCATTGGCTCGTTTTCGTTTGATTTATCTTATTCATCGATAAATATAAATAACAGTAATTCGCACAAAACATATATATGCAGAAATATCACCTCCCAGGAGAAGGCAATTTCTAAACCAGTAGCATGATATTCAAGGGCTAGTACTATGGCCTTAATATTTGAAACCCTTTTTAGCTTCATAAATGAAGACAAACGAGCACTATTACTGTTAGTGAACACATCTGGAGACATGTTTAAAAGTTAGAATAATTAATAAAAACAGCCATGTTTTTATCTAATGAGTCAGGTGTCATGTACTCACTGCACGCTGTGCGTTCTTTATTTCCTTGCAGGAGGGTGAGCAGATCTAAGATTGGTTCAACATTATTCTTGAGCCCTTGACACAACCCGAACTTTGATCTATGTGTCTCTCTCCTCTGTCGGGTATCTAAACTGAAGGACCCTGGAACACTTGCTATGAAGATTAAACATTGTTACCGGTATAACATGTGCCAATACGTATTTGTTAGTATCGGTATCTTAAATTGCTGTTTTGCAAACGCAGATAGTACATGTGTATATAAAATATAATATTTGACTAGATATTTGCAATCACAAATCGATCACTGGAAGCCTCAGTTGACGCTTGCAAACAGAATCGACATTAAGGATTCGGCATTGGAGTGCACGGGCTGGGAAATTAGGTAAAGGTCCAAAATAAATATAAGTTGCAAATTTGACACTAAAAACACAAAAAAAAGACACAAAAAAATGTTGTTCATAGGACAATGCTTGGAAATCGGCCATAAATCAGATATATTTAAATCTCATAACACCTGATTGTTGGCTTATATGATAATGATACCTGTTTTGAAAACGAATAACTTCATATCAGAATTTAAAGGAAATGATGGTTTGACGTGATTTTCATAAACAACAAGGACTCTATGAACATTCATATTCAAGGGAAGGTATTAATCGTAGCACAAGCACAAATGCATAGGCTGGATATACCAAGGCCCCTCCTATCACTGGTACTAACGTAGACATTTGCCAGACAGAAGAATAAAAATTGCAATTGATGATTTTGATCTCCCAGGGCCTAAGAAACTCCATCCACAAAATCTTTTCTACCAAAACATTATTGTAGGAAATATTCGCATAAACGCTTGAGGCCTCCCCCCCCCCCCCCCCACACACACACACATTTGAAGAAGGCTTGCGTTGTTGAATATAAAGTTACAACACTGTGTGAAATATATTTTTCCTTCACATTTAATATGTCTGACAACTCTATTTAACAACATATTTGCCCTGTACACGTCGCGTGCACAGCATAGTGATCAGAGGTGTGTACCTGTTTATTCACATATACTTATTTGACACACTATATGCCGTCGTTGAGCTATGTTGGAAAACGGAAAATGCGACTCGTTTTATGCATGACCAGCTTTTTAACACTTTTTATAGATTTAAATTTTGTAAACAGCTTTTAATAATATATATTTAAAGAGCAAAAATAGTTCTTAATATGACACAAACGGTAATATGTAACCTTTATAAAGTTTACCTGTTAATGGTAATAAGAGACAGAATAGCTCCATGACCTGTCTTGCCGGTTTGTCTCCAAATGGTACTGCGATATACTTTTATATTATACTACTCTCCGAAGTCTTCCATTATGGCCGCTGAGATGTCGGTAAAGGATTCTGTACAAAAAGGGTATTAGTCACCTCAGTGAACTTCATACAACATTTATGTACAAACGAACTTGTAAATTGAAATGTTATGGATTAGTACACAAACGCCTGTCA
The DNA here is from genome assembly GCA_026874595.1 of Sipunculus nudus. Classification (NCBI taxonomy): domain Eukaryota; kingdom Metazoa; phylum Annelida; class Sipuncula; order Golfingiida; family Sipunculidae; genus Sipunculus; species Sipunculus nudus. Next base: position 36,234,466 of record CM049318.1, read on the forward strand.
AAGGACAAACAAATCAATTAAGATGAAATGAACTGGCTAACGTTTTCATGTGAAAGACATCCTACAGATGAATCATGATACCCAGCCAGTGTCTTTTAATCTGTGTTAGATGAGGAATCCAGGTTGTTTTTATTCACTTTATTGACAGCTCCATGAAATTAAATGCATATTGACAATGATTATTGTTCATAAACACGACTTTCATCAAGACTCATCTTATGTACTCAAATGTTCTCCATTATCGATCACAGAATATTTATTGAGGTATATAATAACCAGTAAAGGCTGCTGCAAATAGGATTAAATGGCTGGAACCAGTCTCATTTTATTTATATTTAGTAAAATTGACAGAACCATTAGCGAAAATATAACCTAAACCTAACAAAGGAGAACTTTTAAAATTAAGTTTCATTAGGCCGAACTCACGATAAACCAGAAAAAAAAATGAAACAGCTTTATAAAACGATATTGTTTTAAGTTTACAATTGTTTCCAAATTGTTTCCATTTTTAGCTCAGCTGACTGAAAGTCATCTGAGCTATAGCGATCACTCTTTGTCCGTCGTCCGTCTGTATGTCCATCTGTCTGTCTGTCTGTCCGTCTGTCCGTTAACCAGGCACATATCGTAACCGCTGGACCTAGAACCTTGTAACTTGGGATTCTGAGAGGTCCATGAAAAATCTCCTTGGAAACCAGAAATTAGGTCTTTGTTACCCATATCCTTCGAGCTATGGGGCCCCAAAGTACCCCCCCAGAAAAGTAAAAAAATTCATACAAAACTTCAATATCTCATTAACTACTTGACTGATGGTCATGATTTTTGGCATACATATTGACCATGAGATGTGTCATCACTTCCTGCAGACTGGTGGCGCCACCTGAATTTTTCGATTTTTTACGAATTTTTTTCTCTATTTTTGATACCTTTAAAAATGTGAACATTTGTTAACAAGGCACAAATCGTAAAGACTGGACCTAGAATCTTCATTCTCGACATACTGAGAGACCTATGAAAAAGTCTCCATGGAAACCAGAAATTAGGTCTCTGTTACCCATATCCTTTGAGCTATGGGGCCCCAAAGTACCCCCAGAAAAGTAAAAAAATTCATACAAAACTTCAATATCTCATTAACTACTTGACTGATGGTCATGATTTTTGGCATACATATTGACCATGAGATGTGTCATCACTTCCTGCAGACTGGTGGCGCCACCTGTATTTTTCGATTTTTTACGAATTTTTTTCTCTATTTTTGATACCTTTAAAAATGTGAACATTTGTTAACAAGGCACAAATCGTAAAGACTGGACCTAGAATCTTCATTCTCGACATACTGAGAGACCTATGAAAAAGTCTCCATGGAAACCAGAAATTAGGTCTCTGTTACCCATATCCTTTGAGCTATGGGGCCCCAAAGTACCCCCCAGAAAAGTCAAAAATTTCATACAAAAGCTTCAATATCTCATTAAATACTTGACTGATGGTCATGATTTTTGACATATATTGATTATGAGATGTTCCGTCACTTCCTGCAGACTGGTGGCGCCACCTGTATCATTCAGTTTTTTACGAATTTTTTCTCTATTTTTGAGACCTTTCAAAATGTGAACATCTGTTAACAAGGCACAAATCGTAAAGACTGGACCTAGAATCCTAATTCTTGACACACTGAGAGGTCCATGAAAAAAAAAACCTTGGAAACCAGAAATTAGGTCTCTGTTAACCATATCCTTCGAGCTATGGGGCCCCAAAGTACACTCCAGAGTAGTCAAAAATTTCATACAAAAAACTTCAATATCTCAATAACTACATCACTGATGGTCATGATTTTTGGCATACATATTGATTATGAGATGTTCCATTAGTTCCTGCAGACTGGTGGCGCCACCTGTATTGTTCGATTTTTTATGATTTTTTTTCTCTATTTTTGAGCCCTTTCAAAATGTGAACATCTGTTAACAAGGCACAAATCGTAAAGACTGGACCTAGAATCTTCATTCTCAACACACTGAGAGACCTATAAAAAAGTCTCCATGGAAACCAGAAATTAGGTCTCTGTGACCCATATCCTTCGAGCTATGGGGCCCCAAAGTACCCCCCAGAGTAGTCAAAAATTTCATACAAAAACTTCAATATCTCATTAAATACTTGACTGATGGTCATGATTTTTGGCATACATATTGATTATGAGATGTTCCGTCACTTCCTGCAGACTTGTGGCGCCACCTGTATCATTTAGTTTTTTACGAATTTTTTCTCTATTTTTGAGACCTTTCAAAATGTGAACATCTGTTAACAAGGCACAAATCGTAAAGACTGGACCTAGAATCCTAATTCTTGACACACTGAGAGGTCCATGAAAAAAAAACCTTGGAAACCAGAAATTAGGTCTCTGTTAACCATATCCTTCGAGCTATGGGGCCCCAAAGTACCCCCCAGAGTAGTCAAAAATTTCATACAAAAAACTTCAATATCTCAATAACTACATCACTGATGGTCATGATTTTTGGCATACATATTGATTATGAGATGTTCCATCAGTTCCTGCAGACTGGTGGCGCCACCTGTATTGTTCGATTTTTTATGATTTTTTTTCTCTATTTTTGAGCCCTTTCAAAATGTGAACATCTGTTAACAAGGCACAAATCGTAAAGACTGGACCTAGAATCTTAAATCTTGACACACTGAGAGGTCCATGAAAAATCTCCTTGGAAACCAGAAATTAGGTCTCTGTTAACCATATCCTTCGAGCTATGGGGCCCAAAGTACCCCCCAGAGTAGTCAAAAATTTCATACAAAAACTTCAATATCTCAATATCTACATCACTGATGGTCATGATTTTTGGCATACATATTGATTATGAGATGTTCCATTAGTTCCTGCAGACTGGTGGTGCCACCTGTATTGTTTGATTTTTTATGAATTTTTTTCTCTATTTTTGAGCCCTTTCAAAATGTGAACATTTGTTAACAAGGCACAAATCGTAAAGACTAGACCTAGAATCTGAAATCTTGACACACTGAGAGGTCCATGAAAATCTCCTTGGAAACCAGAAATTAGGTCTCTGTTACCCATATCCTTCGAGCTATGGGGCCCCAAAGTACCCCCCAGAGTAGTCAAAAATTTCATACAAAAACTTCAATATCTCAATAACTACATCACTGATGGTCATGATTTGTGGCATAACTATTGATCATGAGATGTGTCATCACTTCCTGCAGACTTGTGGCGCCACCTGTATCATTCGATTATATATGAATTTTTTTTCTCTATTTTTGAGACCTTTAAAGATATGAACATCTGTTAACAGGGCACAAATCATAAAAACTGGACCTAGAATCTTCATTCTTGACACACAGGGAAACCCATGAAAATTCTCCATGGAAACCTGAAATTAGGTCTCTGTTACCCATATTCTTTAGGCTGTATGGCTCCAAAATACCCCCCAGAATAATGGAAAATTTGATACAAAAAGTGCAGTATCTCAATAACTACAACACTGATGGTCATGTTTTCGGCATACATATTGATCATGAGCTGTTCCATCAGTTTCTGCAGACTGGGTGCGCCACCTCTATTTTTTTCAAATTTTTACGAATTTTTTTCTCTTTTTTTTTTGAGACCTTTAAAGATGTGGTTGTCTGTCAACAGGGTACAAATTGCAAAAACTGGACCTAGAAACTTCATTCTTGTCATGCAAGGAGGCCCATGAAGAGTGACTGTGGAAACTTGAAATTAGGTCTCTGTTAGTGGTACCCATATCCTTCAAGCTATAGGACTCTGAAGTATCCCTAAGAATAATGGACAATTTGATACAAAAGCTGAAGTATCTGAACAACTAATGCGGAGATCATCATGATTCTTTGCATGAATATTGACCATTAAGTGTTTTTATTAGTTTCTGCAGACTGGTGGAGCCACCTGTATTTTTGTATCCTCCAAAACGAAGTTTTGCAGATACTATGTTTTTGACCGAGTTCCTCCGCCGCCGCCACGTTTGTTTCCAGGGGCTCCTCTGAGAAAAATGGACCGATTTTTCGAAACTTACACCAATTATTGAGTCACATGTGAACTAGTGCCTAACCAATTTGTGTTGACCTCTGACCTTTCCCCTGTATCCAGCGTCCATTTGTGCGTCCGTTTCCACACATAAACCCTCATATCTCGGGAACCGATTGACAAATCAGGAAATAAAATTTATACAAATGTAGCCCTTGGATTGCTTTATAACCTACACAAAAATGGTGGCGCCACCTGTAACCATATTTGCACAGTGTCCATCTGTTCATCTGCCTTGGGTTAAAATCACTCATATCTCTGCAGTGAATTGACAAATTCACCTGAAGTTCGGCATGCATATACATCCAGGATAGCTTTCTTGATTTCATGACAGATGGCGCCACCTACATTCACGTTCACGCTGATCACTTCCAAGCTCATATCTCGGGAACCGTTTAACCGATTGGGCCAAAATTTTGCATGTGTATAGATCTCACATAGCTCTTTATCATACGCAAAACTGGTGGCGCCACCTGCAACCATTTATGCACAGCGTCTGTCTGTTTTCTGCCGTGGGATAATGTCACTTATATATGGGCAGTGGTTTGACATATCTGCCTTAAATTTTGCAGTTTTATACATCCTGGATAGCTTTCTTGATTTTATGACAGGTGGCGCCACCTATATTCTAGTTTATGCTGCAGACATCCGAGCTCATATCTCGGGAACCGTTTGAACGATTGGGCCAAAATTTTGCATGTGTATAGATCTCACATAGGTCTTTATCAGACACAAAACTGGAAGGGCCACTTGCAACCATTTTTGCACAGCGTCTGTCTGTTGGTCTGCCGTCGGCTAAAATCACTCATATACATGTAGTGGTTTGACTTTTCTGCCTAAAATTGTGCATATGTATACAACTTGGACAGCTTTCAGGATTTGTGGTAGGTGGCACAACCTACATACACATTTAGGCTGCAGACATGCATGCTAATATGCAACATACCTCACTCTATTTCCCCTGCAACTCAATCCATGCCTCACTTCAACCGTTCCACTCTGATTTTGGCGGATACACGTAGTCACTTGTCGGCTACCCGTATTCTAGATTTTAAAGTTTACACATTTTTTCTCTATTTTTGAGATATATAAATACAGACTAAATCTTGGCCTGTTGGTTAATCTGTTTGATGCTTCAGTTGAATGGGTATATACTACCATTCTGATGATAAAATTTCCTTTTGCGAATCTCTCCTAGTCAGCTGAGCGTCATGACCCATGGGTCACTTGTTTTTTCTTCTGTCTGGCCAATGTCTTCGTTAGAACCAGTGATAGGAGGGGCCTTGGTATGTCCAGTCTATGCATTTGTGCTTGTGCTACGATTTATTCCTGTCGGGTAAATTTTATATTAAATTTATTTTAAAAATTTCCGCGTATTAAGGATCGATCCGATTATACAATATTTTACAACGACTATTAATGACTCTGCATTAATTACTATATAAAGAAACCTTTCAAACCTGTGCTACGTGTTCATAATTGTACTTTGATTCTCGCAAGGTGTAAATAAGAACTGCGCTTAAGGTCAAACTACCTTGGTTTAATTAATATATACTAATATATATATTAATATATTACAATGATTTAACAACAATGATATATACATATTTTTAATCCTTTGACTTTTCTCCTTTAGATTATATATATATATACATATATATATATATATATATATATATATATATATATATACATATATATATATATATATATTAATTTTATATTAATTTTGCTTTGAAGATTTTAAACGCTAAATATTACACATTATGCAATTGGCCAGCATGTAAAAGTAGTAGTGAAAGTTAATACAAATTTTTCCTAGCTTTTTTTGATAATTTATTTCAGTCTTTTTCCTATCAAATTTGAAATTCTTTTTAATATTCGGTGATACAAAAAAAAACGCAAATTTATCTTAAATGGCGTATAACTGTTAAACAAAAATAAATATTGGAAAAATTTTAAAAAAATGTCATTTAAGCTTACATATCCACAGACGCATATGGGAAATCTGAAATTTCAATTTTTGTTTTTTTTTTTTAAATATCGCCCTGAAATCCGTGCAATCTGTTAAATTGTCATTTTCAAAAATGGCCAAAAACTGTCTGGGAAGAGTAATTTCTTGTGCAACGGGAAACAAGAATATTTGCGCAAGGGACAGTCATATATTTTCATTATATATTCTGATCTGAATTGGTTTCGAAATACAAAATTAAAAATGAACTAATTTGTCATAGCATAAGTAAAAATTTTAACGCGAAATGAAAACTCGAGAACTGTCAAACAGAAGCAGACGGAGCTTACTGCTCGGAAATTCTGGTCATCGGAATTTAGAACATAGGCCACTCCGCCGGAAGACACAAAAGGTGTGAAAAGACTGATAATGATGATAATTCATACCTACGCTGGGAATTTCTTAAATACAAAATCAGAAAAGAAACTTAAGGTATGCAGAATTTAAATAAAGGGAGAAATGAGAGAGAGTCTGTCTGATCGGGGAAATACAAGAGAGAGTATATAAAGTTGTGGAAATAGAAAAATTCAAACAACTTAAAAAATGAATAACAGGAATTATATGATACAAAAACTGAAGGAATAATTGTAAGGGTAAAAATAAGATGGATTGAACAAGGAGAAAAAAGTACAACGAATTTTTATAATTAAAAAAAAATGAAAATACGAGAGGATGGACACATTATAATAGGAATAAAGAATATCTTAGAGGAAGTAAAAGATTCTTTCAAATCTGTATGCTTCAAAACAATGTCCAACGTTTTTTAAGAATAATAACATTCCAAACCTTTCACAGAACAGGAAATGTGTGAGGGATATTTGCCTTTGGGTAAGAATGTTTTAAAACATAAAAATACTTTAAAAAGAATAAATCTCATGGAAACGATGGTTTGTCAGCAGAATCATTTTTTAAGGAAAACTCGGACCTAATAATTGCTTTAATTATTCTTTGGACACTGGTAGTTTGACATCCCCAAAGAAACAAGCGGTTATGACTCTGTTTGAAAAAGAAAAACGTGTGCAAAGATGGAACTAAAATTAAAACCTGGCGTCCCTTTTTCTACTAGATATCGATAATCAGAATGTGACAAAAGCTGTATCATTTAGAATGATTCATGAAAATCAGCATGGCTTTATGAAAAATACTTCAATAACAGAGGCAGTTAGAACTTTTTTAGAACTGCTGTTTATTATACAAATCAAAGAAATTTGGATGGTATACTTCCCACAATAGACCTAAAAGAAACTTTCGACACATCGGATTGGAAATAAACTTTATCCGCAGTTGACCGATTTTATTTTGGTGTCAGCTTCATTAAATTGCTGAAAGTTTATTACAGTTATATGGAGGCTTATATATAAATATACTTTCACCATACCTTTCTATTTTGTTCTTGGAGATATTAGCTGTATCAATCCGAAGTAATCCTGATAAAAGTGGCATACAAATTAAAAACAATGAATTGAAACTAGTGCTTTATGCAGATCATATTACTGTTATAGTTGTAGATACATATTCAGTGAAAATGTATTAGACTTACTTGAAAAGAAATGCAAAATACTCTGGTTTAAATATAAACAGAGTAGAAACAGAAACTATGTGTTTCGGAAAATTTAAGAATAGAAGAAATAAACCATAGGGGCTTAGATGGCAAAACAAAGGTAAAAGTGTTAGGTTCCTGTGTAACAAATAACCTTGCCAAAAGTTACAAACATGATTTTGAAAAAATTATTTGAAAATATATGAAATAACAAATATATTAAGAAAGCGGAATTTAAGTTTATATGGTAGGATACTAATTGTAAAACCCTGTGTACAAATCCTGAACAAACATTCCATTAACAAAAGTGTATAAGGATTGATTTAATAAAATAATATGGACATATATATATATATATATATATATATATATATATATATATATATATATATGGAAAGGGAAGAAAAAGGGTAAAGTGAGAAAAGAAATAATGATAAAGCCATTATCAGTTTGTGGTATGAATGTGTTAGATATTGAGAGTTTCAATGAGACTCAACAAGTTATGTGGCTGATGAATTGAAATTATTCTTTGATTTTTTTTGTTATAATTTTGCAACCATAGAGTTATAATTGAAAAGTGAACATGATGCTAAATTATTTTAAAAAATTACCAGAAATATATATCACTGCTCTAAAAGCATGGAAACAAATCTGTTATAAAACCTTGTCTAGCCCCATTTTCTGGTATCATATAAATATAACAGCAGCAGGTAAAGCTTTATTTTGTAAATAATTTTATGAAGCAGGGCTTTTGTATCGGACCAGATGTACAGAGAAAATAGAGATGTTGTAATATTTAGTCATTTGACTAACCAAGAGACGAAGAAAGTTGATTACCTTGTGTATATAACAATAAATATACATAAAGAGAGCAAGGTCTGAGAGACAAACATGTTTTGAGGGAGACTATCATCACCATTGTTGTAACATCGAACAAGGGAACGTAATGATTAGCAGTATAAAATCCAAGGAAACATGTGACTATTTTGTGAGTCCGATAATTATTGATAAACATATTAGTAAAGAAAAATACAGTTGAAAGTATGATATTGAAGAAAATGACTGAAATGTCATTTACAGCATTGGGTATGTAATATGTAGAGAGAAAGATAATAGAATTCAAATACAAAATATTCCAAGGATATTTATTTTTAGATATAAATGTAGCATTGTTTGAGATCGATACTGTAGATATTGCCAAATAGACGTGGAAAATAATGTACATTTGTTGGTATATATATATATATATATATATATATATATATATATTTCATCCAAGAAGGTTAATTCATGACTTACTTCAAATTAACACATAAAACATCTAATTAAAAATAGTATAACTAAACTATACTCGTTGCAGCCCTATATCCTGCAAAATGCTTTTAAAAGAATAATTTTGTTATGGTGTTATGCTCTGGGAGTAGACAAGTTGTTAATATCTGCATGATGTTCAAATATCATTACGACCATTCACATTGAATATATCAGCTTTTCGCATTCACTGAACACTGAAAGGTATTCTCATTAAAGAACTCATGAGTACATTTGGAGTACTCGTTACTCGTACTCGAGAATATCCATTGTACTCGGACTCAACGATGCTATCCTGAAATGCAGTCGAATAAAAAGTAGAGACATTTAACTCCTCCTTTCAAGTATTTCATGTTGTGTAATAACAGTTGAAATAATTGAAAGATCCTTACTTTCACAATCCAAGCAAATCGATTGAATTTATTGAAATTTATTGAATGATCCTATATTTTCCTATTAGACAGAAATTCTTCAAAATCCTTGTGAAATACAGAAATGTTGGGTTATAATTTCAGGGGAAAATATTTGGAAAATTTCAATTTCAATGGCCACCAAGGAACATTACTGTGGGCACTCCGGCTAAGTTATTACTTCGCATGCCCTATGAGGCTCCCCTACCTGCTCTATCACGAGTATACTCCGTTGTAATGAAGCAATTATTTCTCGATATATGTAGACAAAATTCTAGCCTTCTAAATTTGCTTTTTATTGAAAAAATGTAATTTATTCATAGAATATCCTACGAAGTATTACAGTTACTAATGTTGTTTTTGCTATCCCATATGCGGTCCTCTGCAAAATAAATGTTGCTTTATTCCGAAAATGGCAAACATTTCTTCCTCGTTAGACTTGATAATGGGCAACTGTAACCATTTTGTTCATTACTAAACAATTTGTAAGTTATAAGCAACATATTAAGGGACAGTTAATTTCAAACCCTACTTCCAACATCAGTTTATTTCGAATCCTAAATACAGCTTATGTTAGCAATGTTATAAAATTATGTTTGTTGAAGCTGTCTGAAAAACTAAACATTTTTTAATGATGGACTCTGTAAGGAGCTCAGGAGCTGATTCAAAGTAACAAACTACTCTCTCGTCGTTACAGTCAGGTGGAAATGCAATCGCACCTTGAAATATTCAGTTAAATATCTAAGGTTTCAGGTGAAAATATGAGCAATTATTCTCTTAAGACACAATTTTCATCATTCAAGATAGTTCAAGACCAAAAACATGCATACCTGTAGAGTAGCCAGGGTAGACATGCGTGCCAAAGTCTCGTGTGACCACCGTCAATTGTAATATAGATTAGTCATAACATAAAATACCCTATTTTTGCAACTATATGGTTATATTTAAATTTCTAACAAATAAGCCGGGGAAAATAACAGATCTTTTGAAACTTTTATTCCTTATAAAGATGGATTGCCTATTAGTAAAGACAGCGTTAAATGCTCCAATTCAGCTACTGTTATGAGTAATTTCCTTGATATAAAGGGATATAGCAACCACTCTTTGTAGGAATACATACGCGCCACCTACTCCGAGCCAAAACTTGCCTTAGATACAAGAGGAAAACTCTACATGCCGGTCCTGTTTGTAAAGCCTTTCAATCTATCAATAATGAACATAAATAACATAAATACAAAAGCAATGCGCGGAATGTTAGCACTGAAGTTCATACATATACTTTCAATACTAATATTCCTTTTCAGTTTATATTTAACCCTTTTATCAGTAAACATAATTGAATACATTTATGTATGGACTACAACACTGTATCAATATTAGACGCATTCGAAAAAAGGCACACAATTGTTTTGAATATTTTGTAAAAGTTTAAGAATATACAAAATGAACAGCCCATTGGTGGTTTCAGACGATTAACAGTAAATTGATTTTACTCTTCACCATAGTTACATATTTAATTTGTTTACAAAGAAAGTTGAAGGTAAGGGCCCTCTGACACAATTTGTTAAATTCACTAGACAGGCTGTCTGTGATCTCATTCCTGGCTCATTCTTTACCAATTAATCATTATACCAAAATCATTATGTTCACAAAAACTCTATGCTATATGATTATAATAATTTATTTATTTAGCCCGAGCTTCATATAGCGTTATTATATCAAATAATCAGAGGACGTATGGTTATGAGGTACCAGAAGAGTCACAAATCGGTCAGCTCGACGAGTGCACAATAAAAAAATGGATTGCTGTTGTTTATTGTTTTTATTAACGTCAAGTTAAACCAGTGAACATCAGGTCCAGATGGCGTTAAAGGAAGCCCTATCAGGTTAAATATATTAACCTATTTATTTGTCTTTGCATCATGTATTAATTCTAGTATTTTCATTACAATCCTTCTGTTCCCTGAAACGTGATTATTAAACCGCAAACTTAAACCAGTGACTGGAATATTAAACAACCGATTATATAAGTTAGTTCCTTGAAAATATTAATATATATTCATTACTAATATATATATATATATATATATATATATATATATATATATATGTATAGTTCAAGACTTTAACCTACATGGGTTTTACAACGTTGTTTCGTAAAGGCCTCACTGTCTCATCAGTAATATAGTATACCAGGCTACTGTAACACGCAAGGACAACCTGAGACCAGAAACATATATTGGACTGACAGTAAATATTTTTAAAACGCGGTACAATGCCCAAGTCTCGAGCTTCAGGAATGTAAACAAACGTAACAGTACAACACTCAGCGAATACATGTGGAGACTGAAAGGCAACCATGTGCAATACTCAATACAGTGGAAGATTATAAGCAAAGCAAAACCATACTCCACGATCAACAAATCCTGTAATCTCTGCCTGGAAGAGAAATTCTTCATAATATACAGACTCCTATTGTCAACACTAAACAAAAGAAACGAACTCGCGAGCACATGCAGACACAGGGCGAAACACCTCCTGGCTAACTACGCATGCGCCAGATCAAACATTCAAAAATCTTAATACCTGGCACACTTCATGATGGGTTTCCGAAGAGTGAGGACCTACGGCCCTTACGAAACGTTGTAAAACCCATGTAGGTTAAAGTCTTGAACTATACATATATTACAGCTCCTGTCAGTCGAGCACTTTATCGTTGTGCAGTTCAACACACACCTGACTATATATACATATATATATATTTTTAAATTGACTTTTTTTGAATATCAGAACTAGCAAAGCCATCCATGCAGTTTAGAGAATGAGGGACTTACAGAAGACATAATGCGCCCACTACAAGACTTCATATGCGTATATATTTAAAACGAACTTCCAGATTTAAGATACACGTCGTATCTCATTGTGAATTTATGCGATAAACAACTTATATCTTGATTACACAACTTTTTTCTTGTTTCTATATCTCTGCAATGCCTTTCACTAGAATATTCGGTTGCTTTAATGCATTTGAGATGTAGTTCGTAAAATGGTCCTATGTAAGAAATTGACCCTGGGGAGTTTGAGGTTTAATTTTAATAAAAACGAAGGAGTAACCTTTAGTACAGTTATAAGCTTTAAATTTACTTTACCGAGTTAATGAGAGGGAGATTTTTCATAACTTTTTTTTTTGACAGTAGAGGAAACTCCAGTGACCTTATTCGTATCCCCATGAAGTCTACAAACCTAACAGGTATATTAGCAAAGCAAACGATGAAAGCTGCCAATACACGTCTATTAGAATATAAAGGCCGTTTACAACTCCAGTGTGCAGCCACTGGTATAATTAGCAATCTATTAATATTTTTAAATATCAATAACAAAGCGATTTTAATTAAACAATGCTAATTATGCTCCATAGGTCTTTCGAATGACAGGCTACACAAATATTTTTTACATATAAAATAATTTTTTTTTCAAGTAAACGACATTTATCATTTATTTTTAAATGCAAGTTATTGTAGGTTGTCCGCCAAGATGTGTCCAATTAACTCAGTCGACGGCCGGCAACCTGACAACAGGCATATTCGACAACTTCATATTGGTAGGAAAAATACATATTTTATATAAATAATCAGGATAACACGGTATTTTGAAAGGAGTCTCATATTGCTATTTCTTTATAATAGTGTCATAACTTGCATTACTAAGCAAAATCTCACATTTGAGATTGAAAGATTATATATATATATATATATATACATATATATATACATATATATATATATATATACATACATAAAGAACAAATGATAAAATTCTTGTTTTGATTGTATTAAACCAGGAAAGCCTAGTGCAGAAGACATATGATGAAGTTCCTAGTTCTTGTTTGCGCATTAACAGGTATAATGAATAATTATTTTTGTATAATCATTTCTGCCATATCACTTAAACTCATAAATTGTACTTGTTAAACAGATGAGTTGTAATCATTACATATAACTATACTCTCCCGAGGCAGCGGAAATCTTTCGCTTCTTAAGAAGCTACTGATTATCCAACCGCCTGCTTTGACCGTTTATGATACATTTAGACACTGTTGGTGGGTCTTAGTCTGGCAGCCAACCAAATGCCAGTTAAAAAAAAACTCGACAGGCATCATGGCTCCGCCCATAGCAGCTTTTCAAGTGCGCTTTAAGTGCACTCAAGTGGTTACACTTAGTAATAATAGTCAAATTTTTATTGTTCCCTCTACGTTCTCGCATCATCGACCGATTCAATTATGACATCACGACTATGTTAGCGTATCCATGTATCCCTTTGCCAGAAAAACGGAAACCACCCAGCAAGGTGTGCACGGAACCTACGTTGTTTCACTTCGTGTGAATTTCAGCTCACTGGCCGGGCATCCTATGTACACAAGGACCTGTGAAAACCACGTGTGAACCATTCTCTCTGAGCCAGTGGTCTGTTCAAACGGTTGCAAGGGCGATGAGCTGTCACTCAAAACGATATGATCAATATTGGCTCCGTGTATTCCACGCTTGGCTGGTAAACCGTTTTGTCTTCGAGCACAAGGTCTCATCTGATTGACCGGCAGTAATTGATATCTGAGATATGTCATGCATTGTACTCCTTTTTTTCGAATTGGAGGGATACATAAAAATCAAGAATACATTTCCAGTGAGATTTTCTTTTTCATAAAGAGCTGTTCGTGTTTACTAAGGTAAAGTGAACATGGTCAGCCATGTAAGATTGTTGAATACTTATAATATATGGCATATAGAAAACGAGTACTCAATATATGGAGAACGTCTTCGAAAGAAAGAATCATACTAATCACTGTCCTTCCCATATAATTAGATATAATTAAACTGTTATATAAGGACGAGCAACATGTTATACAATTATATAATTTAATAATGTCACAAATAAGAACAAATAGAGATATACGCACAAAGAAACTATAAAATACATTTCACACACAGTGGATATCAATATGCCATCTTATTCAATTTGTTTCATCAAAAAATATGTATAATGTAACTTGATTGAAATCAGTTAGTAGGAACGTTTGCATATCTGTTATATCTCAGACGACTGAATTATTTTTTATTTGTGTTTTCACCAGATTGGTGTTTATGTTTTTCTAATTTGCAGGTCTAAACTATCAACAATTTATCCCAATAAAGATCTAAGGATTTCAAAGTTTATGATCTATTACTATTTTATGGAGAACATACATCGACTGGAATATCAATTCGTAACCAAGTTTAAAAAAATAGCAGAAATGATAAAAGGTAAACTCACGTGTCCCAAACATTGAATGATCAAATCGATGAAAAGTCATTCAGTGATAAATCAAGCACGTTTTAAGCTTTTTAATTAAACTTTCCATGTGATCCAATGAACTGTCCAGTCAACGTTTGATAGTGTGAAGGTTTGTGTTTTTACTAAGGAAAGATATGGATTATTTGGGGTAATAAATGCTTTCTCTCGTAATGCAAGAGCGTGTGTATTTCGAAATGAAAAGTGTCCTTATTATTTTCAAAATGAAAAGTTCTGTATAGATTCCTTATCCGAACCTTGATGAATGTTACACGCTTTCATAAGATTAAACTTTGTGTTTATGTCCCAGTGGCTAACACCTCCATAAGCCTTTAGGTATCATATTTTTAACATATTGGTCGCGGAAGCATTCATGTTCAAAGAATAGTTCTAATGCCTAATGATGAATTAGTGGAGGTCCCAACCAGTCTTACCAGATACCGTATTGTATGACTGTCATGCAAAGTTGCATGGTACTAATTTTGTCATTTTGTAGATCGTAGATCTTTCCTATGACATTTCTATCCAAGTTCTTTCAATATGCTGAATATGTATTAACGTAGGTTTTATTCTGCAAATAATAATTCCATTGACGTATGAACTTTAAAAAAGGGACGGTAGAGAGCGTCATTATACTATGAACGTAATACAGGGACAGTAGAAAGCTTTATAATATGAATTTAATACAAGAAACTTGCAGAGAAACAGTGAAGAGAAACACGTTCTGTGAATAAAGCAACTCTGATAAATTAACAAATTACTTTTTATATTGTTATATTTGGAAGTACATGTATTTGCATTTTGATTTCGTTCAACTGAAAATATTTTAGTTTATATTTTAGTTTCCTTATTTATCTAGTGGGACCGTGTTCTCTATCATATAGGCAGTCACAGACCTGTTTACATATGCAGGTACTTCATCAATGGATAAACATGATCACACTTGTTTGCCCCACATATTGCACTATCGGCACAATTTTGTAATATATGCAGTTTGTATAATATATTTTGATCTTCCATGCATAACCTGTTGCAGTCATCAAATATGAGCTAAAAACAGAGCGAACGATTGCTTCGATTGTTGATCTATCTAAATACTATCTTGTCTATTTTGTAACTGATAATACTATTGTTAATATATTTGTCTAACATAATCCAACATCCCATAAACAGTCCAGATTCTTAACTCTATCAGCGGATACAGCATCCCATCCCCGGCCTTAACTTCATCAATACAACCACTGCAACTTTTTTGTTTTACCAGTTGTTAATTTCTCCGTAATAAACGTGCATTTTCTTGTCATTCATTCTTTGTCAGTGGGCCGAATTCCATGGTGGCACATCCGAAATACAGTTTACAAGATGCGATATGACATTCATCTCAAAACCCTTAGCAGCTGGATTGTACTCCACGTACATCAAGGGAACACCGATGTATCCACCTATGAGTCCCGATTGTTTCTCCATCATATCGTAGAGGGAACATAGGTAGCTGAGAAAAATGACAGGCCCAGCACAACTTCAATGCAGAACTCCGTACCTTAATGCATCCTAAACTGCATTATTTGATGTAAAATTTCTGATCCGATTATAAAAATCTGTTTTATTTAGCTCCTATTTTTTGTGTGCTTCTTTAAAACGCTTAAAGACTATTAAGCCGACGGTGTCAAAAAATGGATTTATAGTAAAGCATGGTAACTTAAATCAACAGTGTTTCCGTAGATTTTTTTTTTTTGTATACTGGATTTTTCTTTGCAAACAGGTCAATGCGTTCTAAATGATCCACATACTGTGAAAGCGCAGTATTCTCTATAATCGCTCAGGCGAAAGATGAATTGCTGACCGGAATGTAATTTTTACTAATAGGTTCAATAACATTTTTTCCAAACAGTGGTTTTAAACTGCATTTTTATGTGGCAGACAGAGTAATGTTATTATTTTCCTAATTATGAATGTTGGGCTGTTTTGTCAAGTTTCAATTAATTATTTACTTTATCAGTGTTTTTATTGTGAATTTTCTGCTCTATATGTTTCACTGCCTCGACAATCTTCTCAGCAATCTTCTTGACAAATAAATTCACATTAAAAGTTAACCTATCACAGTTATCGGTAATAATAAATATTGTGGAATAAGCTACCCAAGCTGATTGCCATTACTGACATGTACGAAATTGAACCTGGTAAATTAACGGTACATTAAAATACACATACCGTTCCTAGCTAGTAACAGTTTCTTAAGAAAATCCATGCTACAATGTCTGCATAAAGACTAATCTTTTTTCAGACCTATAGCATTCCCACGACTATGCAATCACAAATCCACTTGACCAATTTAAAAATAAAATCAAATATTTGGAACTTGGAGCATCACTACGAATACAAGCTATGCATATTATAATCTGTATTAATGACATAGTACACAATAAGCTCGCGTATGAAAACTCAACTATGGCCCCTGCTGGTCAACATGAATTCTTAAAAAAATTACTCATTTTGATGCCTTCCGCTTTATATCTACCTTCCTGCTTTAAACTGATAAGAGACACATCGATGAGACGATTGTCGGTAATTGAGAATAAACAGGTGACACAGCTTTTGACGTTTAAAACGCAATGAAAATATACATCAGCAGATATTGTTGTAAAAGCTCCCATTATAAGGTCATTAAACATGCATTGTTTCATAAAAATGAAATCTGAATAAACCCTGTATAACCCAGGATCTTACTAGAACGCAGAGGATATTATGAAACTCTAAAGGCAATATGCAGTAAAATAATATTTAAGTTCGTGGCTTATTTTAGGATATCATATCCTAAAGAGTAAGACTGCTGAATTCTGAAACCATTTAATCAGTATGTAAGCTGATATGTAGAAATTGGTGTCTGAGTTACTATTCAGCTTAGAAATTGTCCAAATGGATTCAGCTTATATTTGGAGGTACTTGTTTTTTACATGAGGAGGGGCTCTGGGTCCTATCTTGTACCGATTTTTTACGGCGGTAGCTCTAACCCTAAATATGTATAGATATCTAAATGTATACCAAACGGCCGATTAGTTATGCAAAGAAACGATAGGTGGCGCTTTATTAATAGCTTCAAATTAAAGAGAAGAACCCTAGGTCGTCGGTAACCAAAATTTTTTTGCGCTGTATATATCTGAACATCAAAGGTGACTACCTCTTTAAAGTAAGAAAATAAAAGTATAATGGGCGATATCCGCGTATTGCCTATCACAGTACAGTTATCAAATATCGATATTTTTTTACATACCTAATACCGATTTTATTTCAGCGAAATAATGTTCCCTTTGTTAATATAGACATCTAAATGGGCTGGAATTGTTAAGCATCCACCTTGTCTTTAGAGGTTTAATAAGAAAAGTTCTTATTGGCCTGATATAGCTAGGTCCATCAGGGGGATTACATATCTGTTCAATGACTTATTGTATATGAGAAATATTTCCATAGAACATAGAGAAAAAGGGTTTAACATGGTCTTAGCAATTCACCATTCATTAATGTTCTTCCCTCACATGACAAACGCATTAACATCAAGTGTCAAGTTAATATTGTTAACGAACGTCAGCCAGCTGTTCTTGTGCACACCACCTTTCTGTAATACATCACATTTAAGAATATTCTATTATCTAAGTTATTTGTACATGTAAGGCCTAATAAAAACTTTGATACTTGAGTTATGTGAACAAAAGTACATGAGTACGTATTATTGCTATATTTCTTGTTTGCATAAACTGATCTGCATAAACTTATATTATTTCATATTTGGCATTAATGGGGATTATTATTATTAAGACTAATAATATGAATAGTTCATATACATAAAATATAGAAAACATTCACATTTAATAAAATATAGCAATACGTATCGCAAAACGCCACCACATATCGCAAGATATTGCAATGTGAAGGAATGCAGAAAAGAGCTCCCATTTACAGCTATAAAACGTCAATTGCTTGATTTATATGAACACCGTTCAGAAACCATGTGTATGGTAAACTGTTATGATGTATGTGTTAAAAATATGCCACTGTCTGTTTGTTACGATCTATAACACGGATATGTTTAAATGCTATTCTCCACAAATAATTTTACAGTTATATGATAACGACACAGAATAATTGAAGATCAATCAGAAATCGTGACCAGAATATTTCATTTTAATGTTTAATTTCCGATTCATATTAAGCTCCTGTAATTGGTGACTTTAAAATACCTACATTAATTGGTGACATACATACATGTACGTCAAACCTTAGACGCGGGTCATTAATGTTCCTGTTTTAAATCAAAGAAACCATCTTAATTAAAGTACTAATTATACTGTCAAAATAAATCCATTGCTAAGCGTGAATAATACACTACTATGATATGGGCATATAAACAAATTCAATATTTCTAAATCGACAGGATTATTAATTAGAACCGTTATCATTTGAGAATAGACACATTTTTTCCATATTTTGCGGCATCGATCAGACAATTGGAAGACATTCTTAACTGACAATGTACATGAAATTAAACTGCCATTCATTTTCTATTTACTCGTAAAGAAGTCTTTAATTAATTTTGCCTCGCCAGGCGGACGTCAATACTCCGAAACGAAGGTTTCTGATATTAGTTTGCATTTCACGTATAGTACTGGCCGGTTTCACAGGTAAATCATAAAACGTTATTTTTTTGCTATGATAAACCGACATATGTGTGTGTTCAATTCATGTAAAAGGTTGAGGGAAAGAAATCGTTTTTAAATAATTTCGCTATAAAAATATAATGGATACTGTGTGCAAAGTTTTATAGTGACCGGGTCTTAGAATCAAGTGCAAGACATATTAAATCACCTCAAAATACATAACTAAACTCCCTGAAATTTTAAAGAAAAACAATTGGCCAATGGCTAATGTTATGATCTTGGGGAAATATTAAAGGAACCTTGATTGAACAATTGATCAAATGACTTTCAGAGTGCTCAAAACTAGGTGTTTTGTCCATAGACCTTAGAAAATAGGTAACGGCGGCCTTATTTAGGGTTAAAAATGATTTTACCAAGAACTCCCCAGGTGCCAAGGTCGTTTTCATACTGCTAAGATGTGTATTCATCTAACTAATCTAGAGCTAAATGCTGACAAATATGGGACAAAGTAACCTTATTCAGAGATTCTAAGAAGATTTTACTAGGCTCTTATAGGGCCCTCATCGGATCCTAATCAAATTAGAAATTTCTTGGCCCAACTGCTACCATCTGTACCGGAATGACAAATAAGGTACTAAATAATGTTCATATTACAGAAAATAATCACAGTAACCTTATTTTGGTTTCCAAGGATACATTTTAATAATATTTCTCGATCAAACATTTAAGATTATGGTCACGTCGGACCTTCTTGGAGCTCAAAATTTGACTTTCCTCTCGTACCTCAAAGAAAATAGGTTCCGACCATTATCATTTGAGCCTATCACACTGCTTACATCATGTTTTTTTTTCTATAGCTCACAGAATATGTCACAGTGACCTAGTTTCAATAATCAATGGAAACATGACTGTGTGACTGTCTGGGTGCTCAGTATCATGTTGTTTCACAGAAGCTCATAAAATATAGGTCACCATGACCTAATTTCAAGTTTCCAAGGAGATATCCCCAAGACTTCACAGGATGATATGTTACAAATTTCGAGATAAATATTTGGAATTTGTACTCCGTGTTTGACACTGAGATAAGGGTGACGTCTTGCAGAGAGGAAGACAAACATCTGTCCAAACCCTTGCAGCACCGGTGAATCCATGATCAATGTTTACCGTTTTATCAATATTGGTCCTACGCGCAGTATCTTGACAGTTAAGGATAACATAGATTGATATTGAAATTAAATCTTCCAGTCCAGTGTTTAAACTGATACTATACAGTGCACTTATTAAGCAGAGCGAAATGCTCTCAGTCATTGGAATACACAATCAGACCTTCCTTCACAGTGTGCTTCAAGGACACGCACTGAATGGGCTATTATCTAAAACTGTATTATTGCTAAAAGAATAAACAGTTAATCGGATGAGTACTATCATTTTAGCTATCAGGTCACTTAGGTAAAGCCTAAATATTGAGGAAAGATGAAGATAGTGGAGTTCCTCCTTCTCGTGTATGCGGGGTCAGGTAAGCTGCATTAACTATTCATCCCAACATGAATAATAGATCAGGTAGTTTTGTGGCACATGTATGTTAGAAAGAGCATTTGTGTCGAAATGTTTATATTTACAGGTTCATTTAATTTTTTTTCTTTTTAAGTAATGTTAAATACAATTCAATATTGTATTACATTTATTTCACATATTCTTCTTTTGAGGAGTGACCCAAACCATCACGATTTTAAGATTGTCGATAATGTGATCAATCCTATTTCGTTCTTCGTTTGAAAATCAAGAAAATGTGGTAACAACGCTTCTGCCGGAGCAACCTGGAAGTAAAGTTGAAAAGATAAGAAAATCATTTCAACCCCAATGCAAAGGACTGAGAGCTTGTGATTATGTAAACTCAATCTTGAAACTAATCACTCACCAGAACTGGAGTCCAAAAAAGACAGGATGCAGTAAGTTTAAACAGACAACCAAATGTGACAATTTATGCTAAGATGACGTCAGATTTGTATAGTTGAATAGCTCCTCATATTACATTACAACGTTTTACTCAGGTCTAGGAAAACATACATTCGATAACACGCATACATTAGCAGACCACACATATGAACATATATATATATATATATAAATATATATATATATAAATATATATATATATATATACAATATATGTACACAGTCTGATTTAACAATACTATTACATTATTTGAAGGGCTTGTTTGTCAACCAGATTTTGGCTACTTGTTCACAAAAGACCTGTACTTTGGAAACTCACCAGAACTGGAGTCCGAAAAAGACAGGATGCAGTAAGTTTGAACAGACAACCAAATGTGACAATTTATGCTAAGATGACGTCAGATTTGTATAGTTGAATAGCTCCTCATATTACATTACAACGTTTTACTCAGGTCTAGGAAAACATACATTCGATAACACGCATACATTAGCAGACCACACATATGAACATATATATATATATATATATATATATATATATATAAATATATATATAAATATATATACAATATATGTACATAGTCTGATTTAACAATACTATTACATTATTTGAAGGGCTTGTTTGTCAACCAGATTTTGGCTACTTGTTCACAAAAGACCTGTACTTTGGAAACTCCTGTTATCAGTTTCAATCAAACCAGCGGTATTTATATTGGGAAGCTGAGATGATTTGTAAGATCCAACAAGCCAGCCCGATCAGCGTTGAAACAAACGAAGAGATGCAACACATACAGCAGATGATAATAAAAAACAACTTGGCCATGCCTTGTAAATATATGATATTCAACATTTAATGTACAGAATCAACAAAATATATAGAAGTCATGTGTTCCTAATCATTCCAAGTTGAATCGGCAGAAGATTAAAATAATTTTAACGAAATTAAACTTTTGTTTATTTCCCTTTCATATTTTGAATGTTTTAAGTAAATTCAAAATAACTATTTGTCACTAATATCTATCGGACGTTTCAGTAAACCAGAAAACCAGCCTGTTGGTTATTAATGTCCATTGCCTTACTGATACTGAAACTTAGGGGGGATGTCTTTTAGTTGACGAAAAGCACGGAGAAGGTTACTGGACATCTGGGTCAGATGAAGAAAGCAAAGGACGTTGGATATGAAAAACCACAGGACAGGAGATTGAATACGCGAATTGGGGGCCGGGTTAACCAAACAGGTGGTTACTTCATGAAGATAATATAGCAGTTTCATCTACTAAATATTGGTGGTATGATTCAGATGGAAACAGGATTAAGAAGGGGGTACTATGTGAAAAGAAGGCGTTATGCATCTGAACAGGAGACAGGTCATCAACCGAACATACCTACCGATTATTGGTGGTATTGTTGTTCATATTAGCCTAAGTAAGCTTGTGTTTTGACAGACTTAATAAAAAAAATTCAGGACAAGTTGATAATAATACACCCTACGCCTGAACTACTCATTTAAAGCCGCCTAAGACCTTACGAATATTGTGCCTCAAAATATGCCAATGGCATGCATTGTGTGTGAAATTTTAATCCTATGTATTAAATTCAAATTTTCTGTTATGTACTTAATGGCCCTGTATATCTCTCATGAAATAATTCTCTCCTGATATATCGTCAGCTTAGCCGCGAGTGCACGACCAACTAGGCACATATTGGGCTGGTAAGCCTAACCTCGGTCGTGATGCAAGCCATACTGAGGAATGCTCTGCAGTGGTTTTTCACCATGTTGTATTCATATCGTGGTAAACAGCCCATAATCTTAACATTAGGCCACGTGTGATAAATCAAACTAAAGGATATATGTGACCTCACAGCCTTAGCTGAAAGTCCTTCTCTATCGTAACGAATCATTTGCTGTATCGCTTTCAAGATGGCTGCCGTCCAACCCCTACGGCCATGGTTGCATTAAAAAATGCCGTCAGAAATTCAAAAAACAACAACTTTAGATGTTGAGTAAAAACAGATTTTTTTTTCTCGTTCGTGGTAGATGTTGTTAGAATGTATACTTAAATGTTACCGATTCGTCTAGTTTATGTCACGAGACAACCTACTTGTAAGCCATGAGGCGTTGTTAAATGACAGAAATATACATATATAAGTAATGGCTACATTTTATCTGTGCAGTTCCCTGTTGTAATGCTGTCCTGTTCGGCGCCGTCTGCTTCAGGAATGTCTCATCAGTAATTCTAAGAGATAGAGTCTTCTTTTTTTATTCGCTTTTATTATGCTTTGAGAAAATAATAAAAGTGCAATAAGAAATGACATTTTTTCCGATTTTACTAGCCGTGAAACAATGGATTTGAATACTTGTATGTATATTGTGTCGGATATGTTTATTTGGGTAATTTATGTGTTTCTGCATACTTTATATGAATATATAGGGTATAAACTGCTTAACGGACAAGTGAGAAGAAAAAGGCCGGAATGTGGCACGGGTAGGGGGAAATCCACAAAACTGAGTGCATCAGATTCCTTCGTAGTATAACCAAATTACGGAACCACTTCTCAGAAAATATATATATTTGGTAAACATTTCATTGACCTAATCAAATTTATATTAAGCGTTTTCGTAAGATCAAAGTTAATACTAGATCAATTATCATTTATTGTAAAGTTAACATGTAAAATTAAGACATATGGTTGACGAAGTGGTCTTATTTATGAATGCAACATAGAATCAATGTGTACAGTGAACAATGCGGCCAACAAGATACAATATATGTCATGCCTATTTTTAATTATTCACCTATTGTTCTTCTCTTTTAAACATTAAAAAGGAGAGTATAAGAAAACAAATAAAAAACATACATGAATAATGTTTGACTTATACATCAGAGAATAGGTAGGCTTAATTGATCTAAATAAAATGAAGCATTTCTTGTGCCATCGAACAACCCACACTCTTCTAGCTGTACACAGCATTAGTGCGTTCTCTGGGGAGCGTTCGTGATAATCTTTTTCTTTAAAAAGGTTTATCTATTTTGCAGGAAGGATATTAATGATTGATTTTCATTCCAGGATGTATCTATACACTGTGTTTATTTGCTCAGATCAAGCTTTCGCATGTATAGTACAGTATGTGGCAGGGATAATTTGTTTACAAGAATCGTAATGCTGACAATAGTTTTGATAAGCTAACATGTGGGCTATTATTTGATATGTAAGAGATTATAAAACATTCTTATGCAGGACAGTTGAATAAAACATCTAACCCTTCAATATAATATTTGTCCGGGAACGTGTTGTAACCTCCGCCAAGCCCAGCAGCGGGGTTATGTTTTTGGCTGCATATGTTTGTTTGTTTATCTGTAAATATGTTGGTCTGTTAGCACGATAAAACACATAAAGTACTCAACGAAGTTTGATGAAATTTTAAGGAAAGCTCGGCAATGAAATCAGGAACAATTGTTTATTTTTTCGGAGGGGGGATCCATGTGTAAATTATCCCGGAATGAGTTATAGTGTTTCATAGGGGGGGGGGGGGTCCATGGCATATTTGTTTACGCAGGTGATGATATGGACATATTTGGGGTGCGAGTCTTGACGTCACAGAGGACAACAACGTCACTTCACATGTACGTGCCGTTTCCTTGAAAGGCGTCGGTAAATCAACGTACATCAGCGAGGGCCACGGTTGTTAAATTTTGTTTGTTGTTTTATAGTCCTTGGCTCCGTTGCAATAAGAACGTAAATGGCTAAAGGTCACCTCTATATAAACGGGGGGGGGGGGGGGGGCAGAGAATATGTATACACGACGACCGGGGACGTTTGGCGACTGCTGTAGACACTCGGATCGACCATTGATATATAAGAGGAAATAATAGGTTGAGATTTATAAAACGTTTCAGTATCATGTATGATTAAAATTTTGATGTCACTTATTGGATCTAGATGCTCAGGCCAGGGTTTGTGTCATTTGATGTTTTCTTTGCACTATATTTTTTTATTTGAACGTGAATCGAAATGGCGCAGGTGTCATGTACACAAGTCTATATTAGCGTTGGTTTGCTGCACGGATTCGAACCCACGGGCTGCTCTCAATTTTTACTTCATTTTAAAAATTTGTATTTTTTACTGCACAAAAATACATTATCGCCTTTCATAACGAACAAATCGATTTATTCTAAAATTGGTATTATTTAATATTACACATTAGTAATGTCTATACATAGTCGTACTCGTTGACTGTTTATTTCGGCCTACCGAGCCGACAGCATGATTCAATGGACCTTGTCATAGTCTCCGTTAAACGAAGCGGGAAATCATACGAATAATAAAAGAGAGAGAGAGAGTATAGGCTATTACTGTAACCTCATATGATCGATTCTACGGTTTAAGAGTAAGAGTTATCTGGAATTCCTTATTAGTGATGGCTTGCGATAGCCATAGTCTATATGGGGAATTCCAAAGTGCGGTTTGGATTGTGTCAGCCGTTGTATACATGTTCCCGCAAGATATTCGCTTTCAGAATTTTACAATTTAGATGCACTTCTTGGCGAAGGTTTCTTAAGCGTGTATATTACTGTCTATAAATATATAATATTTAAGCCGTCATTAAAACGGAATGAAACGTGTACCTTTCGCAATGGTAACAATTCTTTGCAATTCAGGGTTAACGTAAACCGGCATGTTTTTCTGTACAAGGCTCACGGTACGGGCTTTACAATGTTATGACGTCACAAACGTAATATGCATCACAAAGGCTGAACACGTGCTCAAATTGTTATGAAAATAATAACATTGTGACGCTGAGTGACCAACAGATCCTTCTATTTAATTATAATATATATATATATATATATATATATATATGTATATATATATTTAAGGAAAATTATACTGAACGCAGTGATTGAATTTTTGTAAATTGTATAACTTATGCTTGATTAAGTTAAATACTACAACTTTGCAACATTTAGCATGATTTAACAAAAGTACACGCATGATTATATATTATCTCGGTTTAGAAATTATACCTCGTCTAATGAACTACATTTCTTGAATAAAGAATGTCCTTGTATTGCAGCAGCGCATAGATTTTTTTATAATTTTTACAAAACTTTCTGCAGCATTGTGAAGGAAATGTATTTGCCACATAGCAAAGATGAAGTCTCGTATACTAAATAAGGTTTAAATACTAAGAGTCGCAGTTGCTGTTTGGCTCTTTGATAAAGCGTGTCAGCGTACCATGAGTATTGCAAAATGATGAGCACAAGTCCAGCTGTGTAGCCATCGCCATCTACCCGGAACTGGACTTCTCTACAACATATTCATTTATTTATTATTCTCATAAAAAAGGGTATTACTTTAAACCAAGTGTATGTCAATCCTACTGTAATTTTAACAGATAAATGTAAAATATTTACCTCACTGCTCTGCAACATCGAATTGAACATTGTTGGAGCATTAAATTATGAAACTCTTAACCTTAATTTGAAAAGAAATAACGAAGGTCGTGCCGTTTAATTGTCAGGATAAGGGATGAGCCATATTGGTGAAGAGACACTTCTGGAATTGCTGGCTGTTTATCGGAAACAAAAATGAATCTCAAGTTGCATTATATGTCCTTTGCATTATATGTCCTTTGGGGGACTGGGGATTATTTCACAACCAGAAGCCTAAGATGCGTACACAAATCCTAATCATGGCAGGCCAGTTTGTTTCACTGGCCTGTCAGGTAGTCAGTTCAAAAATAGAATTATTTCAGCAAACGTTAAAACAACTTGAAAAATTGATACAGTTATCTCCACACTAGACTTAGTACGAACCATCGTCAAAGGTAAGGTTACCTGCAGTCTAAGTGTTAAAAAAAGTAATTCTGATCCTTAAATTACTTCTCTAAACATTATAAGTAATAACCTAATCGCGTCCAAATGTAACATGACACAATAACTTGTGGACAAAATGATATTGAATGACTGAACTTACCTACAGCCCTGTAGGACAAGGAAAACCCCTTCGCTGTCAAATATCCGTCCATCGAAAATGTCAGATACATATACATCCCTGTGCTGCGGTATGTATGCAAACGTGGAGATACATACCCATACAGTATGGCTAATTGATGCAAACCATAATATCTGTGGTTATAAACAACAAGAACATCCTTTTGGCCGATTGAATTGAATGTCTTCACAGTAAGGGTGATTATCATCTGAAACAAATGAGACAATCAGGTTTTATATACAAGTGGAGACTAACGCCATTATATACTAGACACCAAAAAAAAAACTCGTAAGAATATATCAAGTTATCGCTTGAATGAGAACAGAAAGGAAAAAGCGGTAATATAACCATAAATGAAACAGATGAGCGTTCATCATATCGACATTGATGAAAGACATTCATTTTTAATTTATCTTTACGAAAGCATGCCTTACAATTATGTCGCGACTGGGCGAAGGGGAGAACAGGAGATCCGAGAAAGTCTCATAATACAAACAATACCTTATTATTGGCAACGGCATGAACCTCGTCAGTCCAAGCATTTTCCCCTTACCTGTGTATTGTACTCGATATTATTAAGATAACTCTCCTTTATTGAAGTATTATCTTATTCCTTTGTTTACAACCACCATTGATTGTGGGGGATCCACTCACGTTATTTTCTGGAGCAGTGATTCTCCATCTACATAATAAGTCGTTGTAGTAGTCACGGCTTTCCCGGTATCCTGGGGACGTTATAGTGCCGGACGAGTTCAACAACATCAGTACAGATGGGTGCTCAAAACAGGAAACGCATAAATAGTGGGCAAAATTATACCTGTCTGTTAATATTTGACCGAATTATTATAATTGGAATTTGTTGTGTAGACACATATAACCAGGAACGTGAGGAGGAATGAAATAGTGCTGGATAACACGCTTATACAATGTTATAAGAAAAAATCAACAAGTGAAAGTGTTTTGGACCCATCATAAGAATAAAATGTGAGGTTAAATGATACATTATTAAATTCATACCGACGGTCTGATAAGTCATTGAAAATGCCCGCGCAGTCGTCATTCTATCTGTTGTAAACCTAAATCTCATAAATGATCCCTTTCCACGCATTTGCCAACCAGGCGACAACCTACCGTCTACAGAGCGTTGTGCACTAAACTGTAACCGACATTTTTCGCCGAAGCACACTGCCAGGGGGTCCTTGTACTCTGTCGCAAATGACCGTAACGTTATGAGAAAGGATCCCTGAAAAACAATTAATCTGTTCGTATTGATAAAATAGGTGCATTTAATGTCTATAGATTTCTTAGACAAGACCATACATCATTAGGAATACCTCGGTATCATGCATTTTTTTCTACAATAAATACGTCGAACTTGCATTTTGCACAGAAGCTTAACCAGACCACTATTGCATGTTCACGGGTATTATATTTCCCATACGAAAAAAAATACATAAAATATTATATACATATATATTTAATATGATAATCATCAGCTAAAATGTACATGTTTTTGAAATCAGTATTCTGATTCTTATTATTCTTAACATAATCTTTTCATCAAACAAATGTTCCTGGTACAATACGTTTATTTCCACATTGCTTTAGGGTCATTTATTATTGTGATCTTTTATCATTTGAATATCAATATATTATATCAATATATTAACACATTTCTAGTCAAGTTCAGAGTCAGTCACTGTTACATATAGAAATTCACTCTTTAGATCTTCGGACCCTTCACTATGAAAGGATACCCTCTCGTTTGCTTTGAAAAAAAAAAAACTTTCACGGCCTTACACAGGCATATACTAATATTTTGTAGATCCATCTGAAGTTTTATAATGTTTGTTGTAGGTATATTTAACGTAATGTACACATTTTACATATTGTAATGTTTACCAAATGTTGATATTGTCGGTTGAATTCAGTATAAATTCATCTGAATTAAAACACCTTACACTACTTTTTGCGATATCGATCGTCCATTCGCACTGGATGTCATTATAATAATTACACCCCTCACGGAAGCCAGGAGACGTAATGTTGCAGTTGGGCTAGTGAAGGAAATAGGATTTCGTGGGCAAACGGGTTCTGTTGAGGAGAAAAAAAATCTCTGTATTCCTTTAAACAGCTTTTAATTGTCTTCACTTGAATGCACGTTCAAAGCCTCGACGGGTAAAGATATGCATTAGCAACAATATGCCAGTTGTCTTATTTAGAGCATGACGTTTGCTAACATGATGATTAAATATCACAACCATCATTTTTATCAATTGATCATAGAAAATGTCCTTTTTTTCGCAGGTTATTCAGTTTTACCTAAGTCATTCTATTGTCCTTTTAAGTATTACTTACCAAATTGTTACCGGTTAGTAGTGTTTCCTAATTAAGGTTTCCGAAATTGGTTATAAATAAGACTTTTCTTTGGCAGGCATGCCTGAGAGGAACATTTAATAATTACAATGTATCATCAAACTTGGATTCTTTTATAATTTTTTAGGGGGGCGGGGAGGGAGGGTTCCTCGTAGTTATCAGAGGGCAAGTTAAAGAGAACTTTAAGATAGCATAGCTTTATTAAAAACGTTGACCTAGCATTCAACTTCATTTCTTAATTTTCTCATTCAACAAGGGGTATTTTTTTTTTTGCTCTTCCCTCGGGGTGTGTCTAAGAGCATCATTTATTTTATACATCTCATTTCATCATCGACATCGCCCGAGAAAAAAGTTTAATATTAACATAGTCGAACAATGTACAAACAAGGGGTATTGTGTAGTATTAAACCTGGACTTCAACATTTGATTCCACCAAAAGAGTTCATACCTACTGTTTGGTAGACAAGAAGGAATCA
Source organism: Sipunculus nudus (assembly GCA_026874595.1). NCBI lineage: Eukaryota > Metazoa > Annelida > Sipuncula > Golfingiida > Sipunculidae > Sipunculus > Sipunculus nudus. The sequence goes on from CM049318.1 coordinate 36,264,580, forward strand.
CCTCATCGTTTTAATTCCATTCGACGAGAAGCGAAGAAATAATTTTTTTCCGAAGCTGCGACACTGCCACCAAGGTTTAACTTGTCCATATAAAATATCTATTACTCGAACATCACAACTTTTGCCATCACAAATGGTCAGCCTGTCATCATAGTCTGTCCAAAATGATCTAACCGTAAGAAGGATGTGCATCTGAAACAGGACCACGTTTAATCAATTGAAATAACTCCATAAACTGGAGCATTATAATTTCCCTGCCATTTCTTAAAACATGCTTGCTTTAAAAATTGTGCTTATTTAGATACTTTAGGTAAAATGTATAGGAGTGTGATAAAAGATTGAATGATATTTGCAGTGAGGCAGCCGCAGTAACTCAAAGGATAAAAATCTGTATACAAACAGTAGATTATCAAATGTTATGTTAAATGGAAAATACTAGATATTATAATTACTTTTCCTTAATTTTTGTATTTAAAGGACATATATATATATATATATTTATATATATATTTTGTATACGTACCGTCTTTTGTTCCGTATGTATGGTCTGCGTCCGGTATGTAACGTTTCCCTGTTTTAGTTGAGTTCCATGATATCAATTCCCAAGAGAAATTTCTATTCAGATCAGTGAAACAGGTGTTCATGTCCATGTCGCAGTTCAGGATTTCTAGAATATATATATATATATATATATATATATATATATATATAATACATAATCTTATGGATATGTTCGTAGATGTGTCTCTGTTAGTTAAAATAACAATTCTACAGTCCATACAAATGGATAAAGTGTACAGGTTAGACCAGTGTAGTGATATCGTACAAATGTTTCATCCAGTGATATCATATTTAAATAATGTACTTATTGTTTGTGGTGAACAATACTGTATGACCATTTAAAAGTTAATAGAACTGCAGTTGTTGCTTTTCGGTAAAGGGACAGTACCTTAACCTAGCTTAATCCTTATCTTACCTTTGGATGATTGAGGGGCCGATAGGTCATCCTGAAAACTATCTGCAATAAAAAGAATAATTGAGAAAACAGGTATGCTATTTCATAGGACTTTATATAATACTGGTCAATTTTCTGTCAATAAAACAATTTTATTTCTAAATGATGTCTTTTATGTCATTAATGGTCTCCCCTGTTATTCATGTGCAACTATCAACATAACTGTCCTTTAAGTAATTCTGTAGTTGGTTATCTGTTATAATGAAACCTGATGCCCAGACATATTCAATGGAGAACTCATGGTTTTAGAAACTAAATTTCATTTAATTAGTTATATATTATTAAATGGTTTACTTCTTTTATTATAGTTATTGAACCATTTTATTATGGTACATTTGTATTAAAAGTGGAAATGAAATGATGTTGGGTAATAGTATTTTTTTATCATGGCTAAGGCTTAGCTCACTTGTTTCCATCAGTTTATCCATTTCCCTTCGTAGGTGTTTTGATTTCCAGAATTCTTCTGGAACAAACAATTAAGCTTTATAATTTTCGCCTGGTATTGATCTACCGTCAATATTATGCATGTGAGATTACTTCTTATTTTAATCATTTTAGCTCACATCTTTTCCTCTTTTAGATATATATTCGCATATCAGAATATCAGGAAAGATTATGGCTTTGTGTCTTTACTGATGCTTATGTTATTCCACTTACCGACATGCCTTTTGTTTTCTTCTTGGATTTTATCAAAATATGGCGACTTCTGCTAAGAAACGTGTAGAATAAAATCAATAAACTGACAATTTTTAACCCTCAAGGAATTCTACTAGGATCCAGAATAAGTTGTAATTTATTTAATATAGAAAAAAAAGGAAAATCTTATTTAAAGAACAGTCTCTGAAAACCGAGACCAGTAAAAACATGGATGAATGAAGTATATCCTAGTTTAATTATATATAAATACCGTTTCTTGGTAGGAATGTCCAACTAATACCCCCATTCAATAATCATTTTCATCCCAAAGGATAAAGGCCAGGATCAATGGAATCCCATTGACTTTGGCCCGTAGGCCGGTCCCACAAGAAAAACAGATAATTTGCTATTTAAGTACAACAAACTGACTTGGAAATTACTGATCGAGTCACAGCAAGAAATAAAATACGGAGAATGTATTTTTATAATGAAAAATTATTAATGCTCCATGATATGCAATGCCCCTGTGATTCATGACAAGCATAGACTGTCATAAATAATCTATGTTTTGAGTTATGACATTTTTTTCATACACGAACTAAGTGTTCAGCGGTTTTTCAGAATGATTTGCTGTTACATGATATCAGCTGATTTTATTCTTTGCATCTGTGTCGAGAAGAAAGGAAACTAGAATGGCTGATTTCCTTCATGACCCTGAGATTATTGGCCGAATAAGAAAACACAAACACGTTTGGTGAGCATCACTTAATGGCGTAGGCCTGCATCCCTGAAAATGCATATTTATATTTATTTTTAAATGACGTCATATATTAGCCATCCCATCTGATGCCTGGTGGGCAAGGCTTTGCAAAAATTCATTGTTTTTCTGTCTCATTTATTATAATTTATTTGTATATTTGTATGCATATCAGTCAGACTCTCGTGGCCCTTTTCAGGAATATGCAGTTTACATGCAGGACAAAATTATGTTACTTACGTTGTATGAGCAGTGTACCCGCTGAGCGTGTTTGGCGTTGTCGCTTGTGCAGGATCTGCAGTCAGTGCCTTAACCAGTAAAAGAAGACGCAGGAGAAGCCAAGCTCCTGTTACAGTACACCCCATGTTGTCTGCTGACGATAGAGTGTTCACTGACACATTGAATTTGAACGTGATGCCTCCGTCATTATAAACGACCTTGGTAGAGCTACATAATATACTTGACATTGATAACAACTATATATATAATATCCTGTTATAAACATGTCATACAGTGAAAGTCGTTCTTTTTACGCCCTAAATCATCCGTCTATATATCACGTTCGCATCTTTCATTAATTATACAAATATTTTTTGTGTGTAGCGTGTCATTATGTCAACACGTGCATGGAAGAGGAGCCTAAATTACATTTACACCCATGACCACAAAATAGACCTTGTCACGTTTACGACACCAATAATAACGAGAATGTTTGTTCAAGTTGATAATTTAGTGGTACGCCAAAGAAAGTTTCATGCCATTCCAAGAAAGAGCACCCACGAAAGTTCATGGAAAACCTGAATAAAACGCGTCAACAGATGGCATCGATGAAAACATAAATGAAATGAATATCAACTCTGAGCTTCTATGAGAAAGACCTGTAGTAAGTCAGATGTGCAGTTTTTGTGCCACAACAAATTTGTACCTGTTTGCAAAAGCACACCTGGATATGAGGAGTTCTGCTATAAAGTATCTGAACATTGTCGGTTTAAATGAACTAAAAAATAATCGTTTCATGGTTTGATAAAAAAGGTAAAGAGTACGTCAACTTCAACAACTCCATTTAAATGATCAAAAGACAACACATATGTGTTGTCATATGGAGTGTCTTAAGTTATACGTGTGTATATTAAACGCTGATTCACTCGCGCGGTCTGCCCTAATTTTAGGATTGCAAATTTATGGCAGACCTAAGTTTGACGTTTACCATAATTGCTGAACCATAATTCCGTTAGTCCACGTCTAGAATATAGAATTTGAAAATTCAAATAGCCAGGGACAATAAAATATGAATATCACATGACAAACCTGTCTAAACAAGGAATACAGACACAAGGATAAACTGTGTAACAAAGTGTCTCCTATTAACACGAACGGATTGTGATGAATATCATATTTGGCTAAGATAATTTTTGTGGTAAACATCAACAGCAATCTTCATTAAAAGAATAAATTTTTTCTTGTATTTTGTCATAACGACACCGAATAGTACATTTTAATACATACTTGGCCATTTGGAATGAAAAGAAAATCAAACTGATGACCTCATTAAATATGCACAGATTTTGCCGAGTATCGAATTCACGGGGGGGGGGGGGGGGAGATATTTTGATGGTCAATATTCATATAAAACTTTTTGGGTCATTATTATACCCTTACTGCAGCATTTGAGAGCACAGTGAAAGACTGCAGAAACCACAATGCTGTATGGGGCACAGGCATGACTCACTGATAAATGTCAAAGTTCACTGCGAACGGCCGTAGTCAGATACACCGCCAACCCTTCCATCATGCAAAGAACTAAAGAAATAAATTATCTTGGCCGGACAACGATCTTCCACGATCACGGTCCAGAGGGCCTTCCTCCCTAAAAAATCTTAGGTCGTTGTGATATATAAATACACCGTATATTATTTTCTTCATTTCTCCTAAACTCTCTGTGGAAGACCATCGTGTCCGATATTGCGCACATGGTTCGAATCAGATGTCAAGGTAATTAGAGTCAGTAGTGGGGTGAGTGAGGGGTTCGTGATAACGCGACCTGGGCTCTCCTCTGCTATCAACAGTAAAATGATGCCTTGCTGGATGTGTCAGCGGTGCCGCTTCTTTTAATTCCTTTACAGATGGACATGCGCGCATGTTTAACCTTTGGAGGAATGTCACAAACGAGTGGACATAATGTGTTGACGGAATATGGTTTGTTATACATTACCCCCAGACCTATCTACCGGAATATTTAATGGCCTCTGTTTCCTATGTTATACATTATTATGCAAGGACTAACTGTATCAGTATCCGCTTTAATTACCAAATGATGTCTGAAAGTGTTAATCCTGTTTATGAGTCGATAAAATGTCCATTACAATTATAGACTTTATGTTTATCAGGCCCCATAATTAGAGAAAGGTACTTTTACCATGTATATCAGACAAGCCTCTGAAAAGTTCTTTTTGGACTGCCCTCTTTTTACAGTACTGAAATATTCACTAGGTGAGTTTGGCGAAATGCATTTAGTCCAGTCGCTGGTTTTGTTCATTAAAGTTCTCTGTGAAATAAATTAATCGAAAGTATATCAGATCAACTACGTTTATATTGTACTGATACTAGCAATTCTTGATACCCATGCATGATTGACAAAACAGTATATCAGATCAACTACGTTTAGATTGTACTGATACTAGCAGTTCTTAATACCCATACATGATTGACAAAACAGGCTGGAAATGGAATAGGAAACCTTCGCTCCAAGAGTTGTGTTCCTTATATCACTCAACGTATGTATGTAGTGAGCTAATTCCTTTGCCAACAGCCATTAATCAACAAGTAAAATAACACTGAAGAATAACTTACGAATAACTCTGTAACCAAATCTTTAACCAAAGGAGTCTGTAAAAATTACACGTCTATTCCTTTATGTATTGCAACCCTACTTTTATTACCAGAAGGATACTTGGTATACATTGTATCTATCACTTGGAAAAACGCAAAAAAAATGTACGTGATATACTTTGATACTATGTGTCCAGTCAGTTAAATGAAATACACTCTATTTATTTTTGTGTACTCCTTTATTTTCTTGAGTAGAAGAGTGATTGCGGTTCATGCTGTTTTAATGATTTATAATATTATATATAATTACATGCTATATTATAAAAAAATAAATATTTTTCTTAGGCCCGGCGGATCAACGGAACAAGTGACTAGTTTCTCCAGATTGTTCATGACTACCCCTACCAGTTTCATTATTCTAAATTATCCAGCTGAGTAAATGCTTATCTTTTCATATATGTTTATGATTCTTCTATAAAGGGGTAAGTTTTTTTCACGTATAGTAATAGTCATTAATAATTGAAGGGATATATTAAGGATATCTGAAAGGGTCTGAAGGAACAATATACGACGCATAGCTTTACTTAAAAGTATAGAGCAATCCAAAAAAATTAACATTCCTAATAAATTTGAAATAAGAGAAAAGTGGTCCAATCATGTAAACATTTTAAAACAAACTACTACCAGTACTATAAGAAATACAAAACTCCTAAATATGCTTTAAATCCCAGTAACTTACGTTCATGTGAAAATATGGTAGTAAGTGATTTGTAGTAAAACTGAAAATTCCAAGAATTCACTAAGAATTAAATGGCGACTGAAAGAATAAAGATGGATGCAAAAGTTTTATTGAAAAAAGGTCTAGACCACAGATATTAAATACCATTACAAGTTATTTAGGGTGTTTATTATGTGCTTTATACACAAGAATAGTATCTGTCCAATGAAAATACTATTTTCAGTTCTGCCTGTGATTGTTTGCCATTTCGGATAAAAGACGCACTCAACATATGCGTATGCAGTACGTATGCGTATATACGTATGTATATGCAGCACCTTACAATACCTCGATGGAAGCGATTGAAGAAGTAACGGACGGGAAACATTCCAAACTTTGACTTCATGACTCTATTTGTGCACCTCTTAACTATAGGCCTCAATTTGCTGCATTCGAACGGCATACTCATAAGTATTAATGGAATGAAAGACATCCGTTTTCTAGCTGTATTACGCATACGTTCCACATACGCTTACAAGAAATGCTTGCTTAAGTTGTTATATAAAATGACAAGCTGTAAACAGAAATCTTTGTTTATTTACATGTGCATACCATTCTGTCTCCATTGTCAGAAGCTATGAGCATAAAGTGTTCTTAACGAGAGTAATTATAATTCAGTCTCCTCTCTCGCAATGCGCTTTTGGTTCCAATCACGGCGATAAGTACAAGTGTCTTTTACGGGTTATTTTTACTAGTTGACGGACACGCTTAGAGATTCGGTTCTAAATTGCTACGACTCACTGGGATTATAGACTTTCAAAATAAATATTAATGCCACTGTTTCTAAAAGCACTGCCTCAACAAACAACGTGGCCGATAATGCTAGATATCAAGGCCTGGCCAGCTGTACTTCTCACAGTAATGGTTAAGCGTATACTTCACTTCAGCTTACCCTGCCATGCAAGATTCACGGCATACAAGGCCTTATGCTTTTTCTGATGGAATGAAGTGACAGAAAGATATGATAAGGATGCAGAACTGGACCAGCTTTTGGATCCAGGTACTCAAGACACAGAGGTCAGTAATGATTTTCTAGATCAAATTGCGGCTTCTCTTCTCAAGCAGGAACAACTTGGCCCAGAAGTCACGCCTTAGCTTGCGGACTTGATAAACAATATGCTGGTATTAAGATCGTCAGAGCAGGTTGAGGACAAGCTAGATTCCATTCTCAACTCTGCTAATCTCAAACTACATATATAGAAAACAAAGACAGTTGGATAAGAATTAATCAGAAAAATCCATCATTAGAGGAGAACTTTGCTCATTGCTTGACAAAGGAGTGATTACAGAAACTGAGTTTAAAACGGGGGCTATCCTGAAAAAAAAACCATCTTCATTAGGGCCAAAAAAGATGGGTCTTACAGAGTAATATTCACCTAAAAGTGGCTCAGTCAAAACACTGAGTGCTACAACTTCCACTTGAAAAATCCCATCCAAATTGACCTTGTATCTCCGAACTGGTTTTTGTATTTTTTCTTGGCCTCAGAGGATCTCAAGGATGCTTAATATAACATTCCCTTTTATGAAGATTTCCAGAAATTCCTCATAACACGGCAGGGGAAGTTTGAAAAATTCATTCATGCCCAATGGTTTATCTTCTGGACTTAGAATGTTCACAAATTGCTTAACCCTGTGTACGCATTGTTAAGACAACAAGGCCATATATCAATGTGACTACATAGATGACTCCTTGCTCATTGGAGACAATCTCACTGAATGTTACCGGAACAAAGCAGACACAATACACCAGTTAAAAAAGATTGGCTTTGTAATACACTGGTAACAGTCTGTTTTAAAACCCTGTAAACAAATTCTAGATTTAGATTACATATGCCTTTTTCATTCCCTAGTTACAAGGCAGATAACATTGTTCAACAGTGCACTTTACTGAAAATCTGTTCGCAACCAACAATTATGAAGATATTAGAGGTCTTGGTATACTCAGTTTCAAGCTGTCCAGACGTAGGCATTGGGTCCCTTATGTATAGGTGCTAGAATCAGAAAGGGCACAGGCTTTTAAAGACAGTAAAGAAAAGTTTGACGCCACTATGACCATATCAAATTCAGCTAAATCTGATCTGGGCTGGTGGGTTGACAATACTCACATTTTGGACAAGATCATAACATAAACCAGATTTCAGTTTAGACACATATGCCAGTAAAACTGGTTAGGGTGTTGTTCTAGGAGATGGGAAAACTGCTGGGATATGATCCAGCAGTGAAACAAATCAACACATTCACTTGCTAGAAGCTTAGCAGTTTTTTTTGGACTTCAGGCCTTATGTGTTGTCCCCTCGAAGGTGTACATGTTAGGCTTTGGTGGACAACATCACAATGGTATCTTACAATAATAAACAGGGGGGGGGATCCTACCCTTTACAAAGTGACTAGATTAATTTGGGAATGGTGTCGTCATAAAACATTTAGATAACAGCAGCGCATGTACCAGGCAAAGATGATGTGCAAGCAGACCTACTTTATATGCAGGTTAATTTAGATGCTGACTCAAGTGTTGAAAAAGACCAGGCTGGAAAAAATGCAATGGGAGTGGTAGTGTTGCCGTGATGGACATAACAGCCATGGTCCCCAGTAGCCATGCACATGCTGCCAGAGAAGCCGCTGATACTGCCGCACAGTCAACAAATACTCTAGTTACCACAGAGCAAGAACATGTCGCAAAGACTTAAAAAAATGACTCTCGCGGCAGTCCTTGAGATTCATTCAGTTTCGGACTGAGCTTCGCAAATTTTTCAACAGTCATGGGAACTTGGATCCGGCTTAATCAGGCTTTGGACTTTCTCGTACACGTATATGCTCAGACACGGCAAGATCGGCATTTGATGATGAAGATTTTACCATTTGATGGTGTTCAGTTCGGAAGTCACTCATTGGTGACCAGATTTTTAAAGGAGATTCCAGTCCAAAAATCACAGGTAACTTGGGACACATATATTGTGCTCAACCACCTTAAAAAGCTTTCTTCAGTTAAGTCGCTTGCACTCAAGGATATATCACTAAAATACTTTTCTTAGTTGCATTTTTAACCGGGAAGATGGGGCAATACCCACGTTTGCTCCATGTGAACAGCATCGCAGTGTCATCTTGGTCAGTCAAACTACACATGGGAGATCTGTTCAAGCAATCATCAACAAACAAACACCAGTCGGAGATTACTTTGAAGGTGTTTCTCCCTGACAGAAGATTATGCATAGTGACTGTTATGACGGAGTTTCTGGACAGGACTAAACCCCTTGGCAAAATGAATGCAAACTATTCATAAAGCTTAACAAATCTTCCACAGCTTTTTAAAGTGACACCACCTCCGTGTGGGTAAAATCAACTGTGCAGCAAGCTGGAATTGTTATGAGTATCTTTAACCCTCACAGCAAGATACCTCCATAGCTGTAACCTCCATTCTCAAGACAGCTGGGTGGTCTCCTGAAATTACTTTTACGAAATATTAAATGAAACCAGTAACTTCTCCAGACAATCTTACTTAGCACATGCTCTCTACAATTCTCAAATGATCTCATAAGACTAGAGAACAGAATTCTGTCGACCCTCGAGTGGATAGAGATAACTTGCCCTCCTTGGCCTTGACATCTTGATTTATTCCACCCAATTTTTAGCATGTGTTTCACTTATATTTGCCTGATTGAAACTGTGGCCTGGCACTCTCTGTTACATGATCTTTATCGAATAGAGAATCGAGAGAATTCTCAACAAACTTCAACTTACAGGTAAGTCTCGTTTAATTTTGGAATTATAACGTTTGTCCTGTATCAACCTTCCGGGGCAATTTTGCTCCTTGTTGCTATGGATGTTACTGAGATTGTTTGGTCACTGTTTTTTAAATTACTCATTATCCTAATGTACTCATTATTCTTTCTTAAAACTGATATCGCTGATAACTCTCACAAAATGAGTTTTTCAAAATGAGACATACAACTGATGCCCCAGCTTGTTCTTTTACCTTTAAATAAACAAATACCAAGGATATTAAGCGATTAGAAATTTATTGAAGTAGAAAGTGCACAATGGATAAGGCAGATGACAAAGTAAACTGCACAACATGTCAACACAAACCTTTCATTAAATTATGTCAAACAAATGCAACTATTTAAGTGTGTTCATACAAAAGCATATATAGATATATCCTTGACTTTAATGATCAGAGCTTGTGTCTAAAGACAACAATGACACATATTTTCTGTTATTATCCGCATTGCGATCAGACGCATTCAGCCTCCCTCTCACAGAGGACGCCCTGTTTATAAGTATTCCCAGGACTGTCGTACCATAGGTAGTCTCTCGAAGAAACAGCCTGATTGTCCTCATGTTGGTAGCCCTTAGTCGGTTCCTCCGGTGCCCAATTAGAGAACACAATATTAGCTTGTGTTCCTTCCCATATCCAGATACCCTCCTCTGCTTCATCGGTTCCAGAAGTCCAGTAACCATCCCCAAGCAAGTCTCCTTCAAGCACAAAATATACTGAAACATGGCAAAATATAAAACGATAATAAAAAGCGTGACTACTTTCACATACATAAACAGCTTTAAGCAAATTATCTCTTAGATTCAGATGTTATCTGACAATGTTTCAATAAATATTAAATATCCAAACATAAATCGAGATGAACTTAACTTTGCCTATATTGTGTAATACCTCAATTACACACACGAACACACCTGGCGCATGCAAATGCAAAGGCTTCAAATTAATCAAATGCAAATGCTAATGCGATTAAAAATTTTCAATGCAAATGTAAAAGCAATGATATACATAAAATTCAAATGCAAATGCAAGTGCTTTCAAATGCAAGTGCAAAGAACTTGCATTTGAACTCTTTTTGGTTACAAAACATTCAAATGGAATCGGCATTCCTTAAATATAATGATATACTCTCTCACTATAAGTGAGCTATAAGAACTGCAAGTTCCGCAACATTTCCAGTAAGATCATCATGAGTAAAATTATAAATCCATTAATATATCTTATATATATAATATATATGTATATGCTACACATCAATTAAAGTGTGCCTTTTATTGACACTAGAGAGCATTTTATAAATTGCATTACCACTTGCATTTGAAGATCAGTTGCTTTATATATTGCTTTTAAATGCAAATACAAATGCGAGATTTTCAAATGCTAATGCACATGAATTTGCATTTGAAACCTGCCCTGCCACACACACACACACACACACATGTATATAGAAATATTAATAAATATCCCTAAAGCGACCAATTGGGGTTATTTATGACCCCAACCATGTTTTTTATATACCGTTTGGTTAGTTTTAACCCAAAAAAAAAATTTAAATTACTCTTCCTATAACTTTTCATCATTTTTTTGTAGAAATTGGGCTATTAGTGTTGAAATATTCAGAAAAGTTAATAGAACACTTCTGATCGCCAAAGGCAATGTCTTTCCTTCAACATTATAGATTCTGATTTTGTCACTTTCCATTCATTATCCACATATTGCCATGTTTTCCGTTTACTTAGCAGAAATCAATGCTTCAATGTCTAAAGACTAAGATATTGGGAAATCATCAGGAATTCCTCGAGAGAACCCCAATAAACATGATGTGACAACTTCCAGTCAGTGTTTCGAATGTGTATTACAACAGCCACGTTTGACTTAATTGATTCAGTTGATTTGTGGTTTTATAACACTAGCAAACAGTAAAACTTATTCAGTCAAACATGCTTAAACCTATATTTTTCTAGGATCTTATTTCAACTAAGACAATCAGGTTTTCAGGAAAAAGGAAATGATAGTTTTAATAAATGAAATTGTGTTTCTACACTACACAATTCGTACAATTGTGTTTGTGTCTTTTTTTACTCCTTTTTGCATAAAAAATGGACGAAAAGAATAATTAATTGTCATAAGAATACCTTCAAATGTCTTTTATAAAGAATCGAAGAAGCCAAGGTGGGATCATCACCTAATAGAACCGTTAAAATATTTTGTAATAGGGTCTTATATTTTTTGCATTTTTTGCATAAAAAATGGACGAAAAGAATAATTAATTGTCATAAGAATACCTTCAAATGTCTTTTATAAAGAATCGAAGAAGCCAAGGTGGGATCATCACCTAATAGAACCGTTAAAATATTTTGTAATAGGGTCTTATATTTTAGTCTCTAAAATAGCTTGGCCGCTTGTGTGTTTGTGAGAGAGAAGTTGTAAGTGTGTGAGTTTGTCAGATTATATAATGTTTCTTTCTGTATCCAAACAAAGTAAATTATGAATTAGAAATGGATAAATGCGTCCTCCCTTGATAAGTCATTTTGTTGTTTCTATGTTTGTTATTTTGTGCAAGTATTATTAAACATATACTTTTTAGTAGATTTCAGGGATAGACGAAGACTCTTTGGGTGAAGAATTAGTACATATATACATAATAATGTTAAACTTAGGTAGACCTTTGAAGAATATCTTGTGAATAGACGGATAAAACTACGGTCTATGAAGAAGCATTTTTACCGATAGAACTTGACGGTATGTTATATTTTTTTTTATAATATTTACATATGCTCATATTTTTTATTTTAGATTAAGGAAAAACGTTTCTCAGCAAAACAATCGCGACATATGTTTGTACTCTCTTCATTTCACCTGTTTAATACTCTAATTTAAGATTCTGTATATGCGTAAACAGCCCATGCGGTCATTTTTACCATGAGAAGATTCCATGGCTAGAGGTCCGTCCCTGCACCTTCGAAACATCGCCCAATTAACGAGAAGAAAAAAGAAAGACGAAACCGGCATGAAGCACCGGTTTGAAGCTTGACCAATCTTGGTATGTGGATTTGCGCGATATTTCCAACAGGCCTGCGTGTTTTGTTTATGGGTTGCCCCACAGGTTGCACCCTGTATACTTATTTACATTTGTGTAAAAAAAAGAGAGCAAAACTCATAGAACGAACTATTTGCAGAAACCAATATATTCTAATTAGAAAATACTATATTTCATCTATATTTAACAAGCGTGGTATGTGATTAGGTCCTTTAAGTCCAGGTCTGTATGCAGAGTTATGCATTTGGTTCATTAAAAAAAATTACCATAGCCACGCATGACCAGGCTGCGGTTGTTTTGAAAGACATGTGCTAGGTGTTCCATCTCATCCTTCGTCTCAATGCTGATTGGAGTGGCTCCATGTGTCAAACACATCTCCCACACCTGCGGGTAATGAAGCTGTAGGTTTGGTCGAAAATGATAGCAGGAATTCCCGTGATAGGCATCTTTGGTGAACAAGTAGCCGAAAGGTGCTTGACAAATAGGCCCTAGGTAAATGTACCATAGTAAAGTATACAATCAAATATAAAATCAGTATCCAATACAAATATAAACGGTTGAGGGGAAGGGTATTTATACATTTTTTTGTAAATGGGTAGTTCATGTTTTGTAGGACTTTCTCTACACTCTAGGTGTTGTAACCAATATATATACTCTATATTGGATTAGAGATGTATGCACATATAAAAATAAGAGTTATAAATTGAATTAATACTACAGCTTGTGTGCTAGTATGCATTGTTAGGCGCAAACTATAATTGTCGACGAATTGTCTTTACTTTGTGAACAGTGTCTGAGACGGTATATAATATTTTTTTATAATATTTACATATGCTCATACTTCATTTTAGACGAATGAAAACGTTTCTCAGAAAAACCATCTCGACATATGTTTTTACTCTCTCCAAATTTCATGGTATGTTTCCGTATGATTTTCATCTAAACTTATAATTATTATACTTATCAATATGATTGCCTTTATTGTTTTAGCTAAAATCTGCTATAAAAGATCATATATTCATTATACATTATTTATGTTAACAGACTCTTAGGAAGCATGACACAGGATTCACAAAATGGAGGAGACATTAAACCATATAAAATTATTTTCATAAAAATATAAATATTTAACACGAGCTACATCACAGGTTTTTTTTTTTATTTTTACAATCACTGATGTACGTATCCTTTATTATACACACTGCATCCTCTGCCTTCTGGAGTCCAGTTCAGGTGAGCGATCAACTTAAAGATTGATCGGACATCATTATCAGCGCTGACTCCTTCACAGACAAGGGAATCAGACATCGTTTTCTCTCTTCTTTCGTCAGCTTGAACCTCTGAACCAGATGCTGTCACACATACTGAAAATATATCGAAGTTAATTTATTTTATTATTATCTATGTTGTACCTATTGTTTAACTGTTTTTTTTTTATTTATATAAACAGTTGGAAGAACTATATATCACAAGTGTTGTAATAAACTACATTGAAATTATTCAAAACATTTTCGGGACTGAGAAGTGTATAGATCTATGAATATTTGTCCAACTGTTGTTTAAAACGCTATTTATACACCATCACTTATTCCTCATTTCCCTATACAGAAAGGAAATGATACTTTTAAAAACACGTTCAAGTGATTTTAGTTTTAGTTTTAATCTTTTCTATACCTTTTTCACGCAACTATTAAAAACCAGAAAAAAAGTTAAACCAGCATTTGTCATAAACTGAAGAAAACGAGTGTCCACTCAATACCAAGAAAAAAAAGTACTTGTCAAATATTAGCCTTATAAGGAAAATGCTTGTGTCACCATAGATGATTTATATTGATGTCTAAGATGTCTAATATATATTACCTGTCACTGAATAGATGAGAAAGGAAAGCCTCATGGTTAAATGTCTGGCCCTGATCTTTCCTAAAATCGCCAGAAATGATAACTCAGATAAAACGATACTGGCCTACAGTATACCTTTAGTAATAATAATAATAATAATAAAAATAATAATAATAATAATAATTATAATAAGAATATGAAAAATAAAATTAATAACAGTAATAATAATTATAATAATGATCTCTCTTTCATTATTATTATTATTATTATTAATTATTATTATTAAGTACTGTACATACCAAAAAGATCATATATACATATATATATATATATATATATATATATATATATATATATTATTTATATTCCAGTCTTAAGTACGAGACGGAGGTATCCAGTTTCTATGGACATGCACAGTTTCAGCCCAATACATTTAACCATTCATTGGGTATGGGGCATTGTCACTAAATATACGCCTAGGTGTACACGACACGACAAGGATTTAATTTTGCGATAACAAACTTTGTTAAGCACTCAATAATATTTCACCCGGGTTTAAGACAGAATGATCAAGGGGTCTCAGACAGGTTCTGCGGAATGAACGCTATAATAATTAACTAAGAGTATGTTTTTCTTCAGCAACACCGTCATTTTCACTGTACGTAACATATTCACTGCCAGGAATTAATGCAGGCATGTACAGTGCTTGGACGTTAAAATAGCAGCATCAAGTTCCTTTAGAGGGGGTTCCGTTATATAATTCTAATGGACTTCTGATTGATTTTTTTGTGTGCCAGTTCCTTTAAAAATAATAATAATAATAATTAAAAGTTTAAACATTTATTTCATTGCACAGGTTCGGATAAATAGAGTGTAAGCTGAAACATAGATAATTTTTTAAATCCTGTGAACTAACTCAGCTGAATAAAAGAAACGGCTGTGAGAAAGGTGAAAAAAAATCGGCTTTTGCCTTAATAAAAAATAGAATATTTACTTTTATGTTATCCCTATAAAACTGGTCCACCTAAATTATTCGAAATGTGGGACTGATTAAACATTCCAATCCCTCAACGGACATAAAGTAGTTTGGTGACTTGCATTGGGGTTCGAACCGGGGTTTAGTTATGGTGCAAAACAGTAAACGTTTGTCAATTGGATAGCTTAATTCTTTTCTTATCACGTTAAACCGTTTTCTGAATTTCAACGCCTTCTTCAGTTCATTATTGGGATTATTCTGTTGTATTTATGATACAATTGCAAACGGGAATCAAATTTCAAATTGCTAAATTAAATGTTAATTATTTCTGCAATTATTACCTAAATGTACAAATGAGTCATATTTGAGCTAGTGTTTTAAATTCATAGGTGAGTTTCGTTAACTCACTCGTGCAAAAAAGGAAGTGTATAATATTCCCGACCCTAATAGTGTCACCGTATGGAGCAAGCAGGAATAGATTATACTTTACCTGCAACAGAACTGTAAGGTTAATTTGTTTTTGGTAGATCTGGGTTTCTCTGACCGCTAGTCGAGACAACTGAATCACGTCTGTTAGGGGAGCTAAAATGAAAATCTCTTGGAATAGACGCCTTGTCTATGATTCCATAGGAACGAGTGGAATTTGAATTCAATGATCAATGATATATTTATTCTCCGATGAACAGCGCCAGCCACAAGATGTTTTTGATGTGATTTAAGGTAGTTCACCTCGGCTGCCGTGAAGATGTTTCTTTGTGTCATCGGCCTTAGATTAAGCTCTGTCTGTGAAGTATTGTGGAGATGTCATGGTTGAATGTAAACATAGAGAAAGGTTGCTACCAAATGAAAGGTAACATTAGTGTGTATGCACAGATTGCTGTATGAATACTTTCCTAATTCGATTACATATCTGTTAATGGTTTGGTAAACAGAGTGGTTGTGGTCTGAATGTGTTTCTATGTAGATAGTATTTCATTTCAGATATAGAAACGTCCGCTTAGAAAATGATAGACGCTCATGTGAAAGAGTTTATCCTGGTTAAGCGGTATTTGATTATCCCTGTCTTAATAATCCTGATTTAACAAAATATTGATGCTAAAAGCCGATGCATGAAACTGCAATTTTAAGTTTGTAAATTCAGATTAAGAAATGTATGTGCTTTATGCAGTTATTTAATTAAAATAAGCCATGACGCCTCTCCGTTTAAAAAAACCTCATGAAAATATTAAAGGCTCCGCTCTATGATAAAATCATTCATCGGTTCAACATAAAATATAAAAGGTTGATATCTTTCTATAGTAAGCTATAACGGAGTTATGGAACAGTAACACAACACATGCCGTGAATCACTTTGATCAAGATATTTAACAACACACGTCTGTACCAAAGTCATGAAAATGTAGGTTAGACAGAAGTGAGTCGCCGTTGACAAGAAAGATCTTACTAACAGGGCACGGATACACAACGTGCTTCATTTGTCACTAGTTCCCTGGGAAAACCGCGGACAATTTGAAGTTTCATATTTCAACTTTCACAGCATTAATAAATTCGATTGAACATAAAGTGTGATTTAATACACTTGATTCTGCTCAAAGTCCCCATTCCTTTTCATAACAATTCAGGGAGGTTAATGTATTGTATTGTGTTAAAACAATTGGATAAATAAGAAAAATTGTACACCGTGTACCCCTTCCTTAATATATACATATGTATGTTCATATTTACCTCTACCTGAATATATATATATATATATCAAGATTGTTGCAAAACCATGGGGTTTTAAAATGCTCAGCTCGTAGGGGCCTTTACGAAACAGAGCTGTCGAACACAAGTAAGTGTGTTTAATATATATATATATATATATATATATATATATATATATATATATATATTAATTACTGAAATGGTTTGGCCGTCGTTAAATGATCAAGGTGTTCGTTACATGAAAGCAGTGAGTTATAAAAAACTGCAAGTTCATTAAATACATAAATGCATTATTGTCACTACCCGCAGGTTTCGGGCACACTACATTGCACGTTTAAGTTTTTGGTTGGTTTGTGTTTGTCCAAGTATAATAGCAAGGTGCCTGTGTGATCCTTAAGATTCTGATTATACATCTGGCGTAAATGTATTAAAACAATATGTTATTAGTTGATTAGAGACGTTGCAGTAGTCGGAATTTATTCTTCATCTCCAAATATTGAATAAGTGACGTCACTCTAGTAAAATATAAAAAAAAAATGTTTAGGATTAGCATTACATTACGTATTCCTAAGCACAATTCTAACTTATATCGCATATGGAAAAATGTAAATATAAGGTGTGAGCCTGGATTGCATTCCAAGTAAATGCACGCCACTATTGATTGGGCTCATGTTATACTGTATGAGAATATCTAATAACGCCTTTTCTATTCATCCGCCGTGCTTCATTCGTGTATAAATTAAAGATCAATTTATATTTTAAACAAAATTTTATACCCAGGTTTGTATGAGAATGAAGAATGGTAGAGATAATAAAAAAAGAACTTCTCTGGAGAGTTAAATATACTTTACCAATCTTCCCAAAAATTGTACAGTTTTATTCGTATATTTTTAATGAAAAAGTAATATCAAATGGCAATATATCAAATATATGACATTAGAGAAAATTGTGCTTGGTTTAAACTGATATATCACGTATGTGGTATATCCACTGATGCTTTAAAGTGCCACTTACAGGAAGTTTAATTGCAAAGGCACTACTAAATGTACATGCTTAATTTGATTAACTTAAGTAACATACAAGAAAATTGATTAACAATGCCCTTCAAATCAGGTATACACATTGTTGGTTGGATAAGGGACAAATAACATCATTATGCTTAATATTATATCAACTATAATTTTATACCCAATTTCACAAATGTTAAAAAAAGAAAGCACATAAATTTAAACTCTTCTGAACCAAGGAGGTCCTCTTAACACGCACATCCACACTTTTTATAGCAAAATCTAGCACTGATAATCCACTGAGCACTCATGATAGCCCCTGGGAATACAAAACAAAATGTAGCAAATGTCTGGAAACAAATTAATAAAACAGGGAAAATTATCAAATTAATATTGTTTATGCATCCTCTCCTTGAGGGGTGTGGGGACGGGAGCGGAAGGCTAGATCTGTCGTTTAAATGGAGCTAGCTGCGTGTTTGATAGAAACAAGTTAAATAATAGGTGTCTAGGTAAGGGCTCCTGCTTTCACTGCACACCACCGTGCTGGGTTGACTTGATGTAAATAATATTTTACATAGTGTCTGAAAAACAATTTTAATGACCCATAGGTCACAACGCTTGATATTAGCTTTAGTGTGATATTAGACGCATTTATGTTTTTGGTACTTGTTGTCCTAAGGGCATTATACAAAAGCCAGAATTTATCCGAATGAAGTCATGGTGACCTAATTACCCATGTTGAGGTAGATTATTTGTAGGGGTTACTAGGTGCAAAATTATCAAGATTCAGCACAAGTGATGATGCTGCAAGTCATGATCTAATGATACGATTTGTGCAATGTTAACAGACAACCTCTTCATTTGAAGGTGTCAAAAATTGAGGGAAAATGCGTAAAAATTCGAAAATATACCGGTGGCGCCACCAGTCTAATGGAACTGAGGAGACACTCCATGATCAATATGCATGCAACGAATTATAGCCATCAATACAGATAACACATTATTTCTGAGGATTTCCTTTCACGTCATCGTGTGTTCGACGTTTGGGGCAGGTTTGCCTGAAAAGAGCACAAAATGAAAAGGAACCCTGAACAATGGGTAATATGACCCCCAAACTGCTCAAACTCATACATTTTGCCAATTGCCTTAGATATTGGTTACAGTGAACTTATTCTACACTCAGCTGCTACCATTTATGACCATCTGACTAACTGCTCGTTAAAATCATGTTCTTTCACACGGCTCGCAGAATATAGGTCACAGTGAAATTATTTCTGGATTGCAAGGAGATTTTCTCGGACATCCCTGGATTTCAATGAAGAAGATTCTAGGTCAAGCGGTTACGAGTTATGCTGTGTTAAAGGACAACCGCTTCTTCGAAGGTCTCAAAAATAGGGCATTACTGTGTAAACTGGAGAAAATACAGGTGGCGCCACCAGTCTGCAGGAAATGATGAAACCCAGTTTGATCAATGCGCAAGCAAAGATTCATGATGATCAATACATGAGTCATCAGGGATATTCGGTATATATGGTAACATAAAATATCAATCATAGCATGCATTCAGATACTATAGTTTTTGTTTCAAATTGTTAATTATTCTAGGGGGTACTTACCAGCCGCATAGCTCAGTGGATATTGGTAACAGAGACCTAATTTCAGGTTTCCGAGAAGATATTTCATGGTCCTCCCAGGATGAAGAGTAAGAAGTTTATAGCTCTAACGGTTACGATTTGTGCCCTGTTAACAGACGGACAGCCAGACGACCGGACGGACGACGGACAAAGAGTGATCGCCAAAGCTAATCATGACTTAATGGCAGCTTTGCTAAATAAGCTACTTTTTTTACCAATTCCTTTCGAATTTCAGATTTGATGTGTATATGCTGTGAAAAAAAAAATGATCAGTGCTTACAGGGGAGAGATGTGCCATGGTTAAGGTTAAGCAAAATATAAAGTATTGTTTTTACATTTATGCTAATAACTTTAAAAATTACAAAATTCTGGTATAATTTCTTGCAAACGAAAAATGTCTCTAGCGTTAACAGTTACTTTGTTAAGTGAGAATATATATTTCCGGTTAATTTGACAAGATTTATAATGGCGTAAATAATATTTTTATTGCAAACAAGCAATGAAGATAAGAAAACAGGGTACCCTATATAAATTCTTCTCCTCTAGTGAAATGTACACAGCTATATGGAATGTACATAGGAAATATATAGACGATCTGTGCCAATTATAAACAAAACGTTAGTGATTTTAATATAAACACTCTTGAATTGTAACAACAGGCTTTTACTGAAAAAGGAGGTTTTTACATAATTTTCCCAGGGAACGAAGTAGCACTGACCTAGTTTTGAGTTTGGTAGGAGAACTAAAGGACATAACTGTATGTTGAATGTTTGATTCGTAGGTCCAACAGTTTCAAACAGTTTTCCTGTTTAGAGACGGCCGCCCAGTAACGGGTGACGGACAAATGACCATCGCTATTGCTCAGTTGACTTATAGTCAGCTGAGCTTCAAATATATTTGCAGGATCGAAGAAAAAATAA
Organism: Sipunculus nudus; assembly: GCA_026874595.1. Taxonomy (NCBI): domain Eukaryota; kingdom Metazoa; phylum Annelida; class Sipuncula; order Golfingiida; family Sipunculidae; genus Sipunculus; species Sipunculus nudus. The sequence goes on from CM049318.1 coordinate 36,285,490, forward strand.
GAAAATGTTGGCCTAGAAATAACTTTGCGGATACTAGTGGCATGATTTTTTAATTGTATTTTAGAAAATTTAATCATTATTAGACAGAATGAAATTCTGGGAGGTGGGGAGTACTGGATGCCATGGGGAAGGACCACCCCTACGCCACCATTCCACCCCCCACCCACTATGGGTATGCCCCTGTCTCTCGAGTTGTGAAAAATCCAGGTCTCTCACTTCATACATTTCCAACTCGTCAGCATAAATTTCTGCTAAAAGCATATGGATCTTCAGTTATTAAAAGTTATTAAAGATATTTTTTTTATATTTTTATTTTAAAATGTCATTATCACTCATGTAATCATTAAGTAATAAGTCGATATCTGTGTGTTGCTTGCAAGTGTTATTGTTTTCCAAACAATTTTAAAATAATATGTTAAAAACAAATAAGTTCAAGCATGTTGTAATTGAGATATTGCACGTGAAATAAAATCACTTATCGTTCTGTGGTGGGTAATTGGAATTCCGACAGTGTGGAATTCGACAGTTCTGTAGCCCTTATAGTTTCGAATCATCCCTGTGAATTTGAGCAAGATCAAGCATGTTGTTGTTGAGATATCGCGCGTGAAACAAAATCACCGGTTGTCCTGTGACGCCCACATTTTAATTCCGGCAAGTCTGTAATTCGATAGGTATAGAACCCCCATAGATCCCAATCATCCCTGTGAATTTGAGAAAGATCAAGCATGTTCTTGTCGAGATATCGTGCGCAAAACATAATCACCGATTGTGCTGTGACGGCAAATTGGAATTCCGTAAGCTCTGTTATTCGACAGGTCTGGAGCCCTTTTAGTTAGTAATGGTTTCTGTAAATAAGAGAAAGATCAAGCGTGTTCTTGTAGAGATATCACGCGCAAAAGAAAATCACCGATTGTGCTGTGGCTGCCATATTAGAATTCCGACAGATCTTAATTTTATAGGTCTGAAGCCCTCGCAGGTAATAATCATCTCTGTTAATTTTAGAAAGATCAAGCATGTTGTTGTTGTGATATCGTGAGCGAAAGAAAATAACCGACTGTGCTGTGACGGCCATACTGGAATTCCGATCGCTCTGTAATTCAAAAGGTCTGGAGCTCTTATAGGTACAAATCATCCCTGTGAATTTCAGAAAGCTTAAGCTTGTGGTTGTTTTGATATTTGATATCGAAATAAGCGTTACTGAAGACAGGAGTGACACGGTGTTCACTATAGGGCACTGTTTGTCAAGTGGGGCCCTAATTATATTTATTGGCATGGAAACAGAGGAACTTATATTTATTGGGCAGGGCTACCGGGAAACATATTTATGGGAAAAGGCTACAGGGGAACTAGTATTAATGGGACATGCCTACCAGGGCACTTTTATATATGGGACAAAGAAACAAGTAAAGTAATGTTTATGGGACATGGTTATGGAACATATATTAATTGGGCATGGAAATAGGGTTATTTATATTTATATGGCATGGAAACAAACTTATATTCATGGTACATGGTTAGGTAACAGTTATGGGGAAAAATACTAAGTAGTATGATACATGACAAGAGGGGAACTACCGGTAAAAGTTATATGACAGGAACTTATATTTATTAGATGTGGCTAGAGGGGAATTCCATCATATAACTTTGAGCTGCAGGTGATGCAACTTGTGTTTACTTAATATTTGCAAGTTAACATTTACTTCAAAGGGAGCTCATCATTTATTAACATTTCAGCTTAAATATATTAGTAAACAAACTCGAAGAAGAAGGATACTTACATGTTTCTGAACCGAGTTAAATTATTTTAAAAATTCTGTCTACACGGGAATTCTAATTTGTCTATTTTATGCAACGTCTTCAGCTATATCTTCAGATATCGCTGCACCTATTTGCTTTTGCAGCAACAAATGTTGTCCAATGCTGAAATGGCCCAGTTTTTTTACATATTGACTGTTTAATTATTAACCGCATACTGTAATATAAAATAAAGTGAAATCTCGCCTGATGTCCACCCCGCTGTGACGGCCACCCCTGCTAGGACGACCACTTTGGCTGGTACCGCATGTGGTCATATTTGCGAGATTTCATTGTATGTCTTAGAGTCAAAATCAGACTTCTGGGTCTCTCTTATTTCTTTCCTCTTAAAAATGTATTTTCTTCATGCGCAAAATCCGGAAAACAGGAGACAACGATATGTCGTAGGTATAATTTGGTCGCATCAATCACGACAGAAGTTTGGTCTTAAACATTGTAACTTCCAACCTTTCTTCTTTCACTAATCAATGGAAGTCCACCTGCCAGTCAGGTGACCACTTGGTGCCTGCCAATCACATTGCAGTATGTGACTCCGCCCTTTTTAGTGCAAGACTGTTGAGCTTCCTCTTGAAACCGTGTTTTGTAGCAGTGTGGGAGACTTGCTTAGGTAGATATGCCTGCCACCTCCACAAACAATAAACATCAATTTTACATAGGAATGTGAGTTTTAATTTCACGATTTATCCGAAATAATGCCGTTTCATGATATGAGAGTCTAGAGTTGAATTAACTTTCAACTTAACAATGTTGTTATATTTCTTTAGATTATATAAGTTTATAGTTTATTGAAGTTAATAGTTTATTAAATTTATAAAGCTCCACAATAAAACATTAAAAGCATGTGTAATACTCAGTTACGCTGTACAGACTAAAATTAAAATAATACATTCGCTATGAGATTAACAGTAAATAATATTAAATTAATACACAATATAATAAGATCATGACCTGATTAAAAGAATGACTAAAGAGATTAAAACTAAATTGCAAATAAAATAATAGCGTTAACCTTTCGTTTGACCGGTGTATATTTTAATTATGATAGGCAGTTCTGAATAAATGTGTTTTTAATAAGACTTTAAATGTATTAATACTGTCTTGGTATTTGATGTCACCTGGGAGTTTATTCCAAACGGCCGGTGCAACAATGGTGAAGGCCCTAGACCCCAATGCTTTTGTCCTTGTCTTTGGAACCATAAGCAAATTACGTTGACCGGACCTTAGAGCACGGCTGTGATTATGCTTCTCAAGACAAATACTTAGGTGCCTGGCCATGCAGGCACTTGAATACCAGAAGAGCTATTTTATATTCAGTTCGTGAGGAAACCGGTTACATGATCAAATCCCTGGGCTTCACATACCACTCTGACTGCACAGTTCTGTAACTTTTGCAATTTATTAATCATATACTTTGGGCAACCATTCAATAGAGAATTACAATAGTCCATATTTGAGCTAACAAAAGAGTGAATAAGTGATTCAACTGTCGATTTGTCCAGATACTTATTTATCTGTCTAATTATAGTCAACTGATAGTAACCTATCTTGCACACATGGTTAAGATGATCCAACATTAACATGTTTGAATCAAAGATACGCCGAAATTCCTTATTTATTATATGGCCTTATCCCTGCATTCCCTACTTTTATCTTACCGACGTTTACTTTTTTCAGTTGTTTTTTTTTCCAAATAACGGAAATTCAGTTTTGATGTCGTTAATTTTTAGTCGATTGGTGAGCATCCATGCTCTGACATCTGAAATACATTTCTCAAGGTTTTTCTAATGGCATCCATTTCCGTTCTTTTACATCCTGGTTGGTACGCTAAGTTAAGTTGGTGATCATCAGCATATCCCGCTTTGAGTGGCCAGTGTTTCTATATCATGTCATAGAGGGAGCTAATAAAGCTAAGAAATATCACAGGTCCGGAGCAGCTTCCTTGCGGAACACCATATTTCAAATAATGCTTATCAGAGATAGAGTCATTTACCGTCACTATTTGATCATGATTACTCATGTATGACTGAAACCAACTCGATACAGATCCCCTAATGCTTTATTGGTTCCGAAACATCTTTGCTAGGATATCCACGCTGACCGTGTCAAAAGCTAAACTTAAATCAAGGATTACAAGAAGGGTTACCTATTGATCTTCCATGCTGTTCATCAGGTAAGAATGAACTTTTAAAACCAGTGTTTCAGTGCTATTATATATTTTGTATGCTGCGTTTTTATCTGCAAACATATTGATTCTTTCCAGGTGACCTACATACTGTGAAAGGGCAGCCTTTTCTATGATTTTCGAGACAAATGATAGGTTGCAGACCGGTCTATAATTTTTATAATTAAGTTCAGCTCCCGATTTTGCGAGGAAAAGATCCTTCAACTAAAGAACTGTTCACAATTTGTGTTATTTTTTTCAACAGGACATCAATGCACTGTTTTAATAGGTCGGATAGATATTTTCCAATCCAAACTATCTTAGGTAATGAACTTATATTTTTTTATTAAGCTTATTTTCTAGTGTTATATCCAGTTTTATAAAAGACATAAAAATACGTTGTTATGTCATATTTTCAATTTCTCTTGTAAGCATACACACGCTTATATATAGTACGATTCAGGTACTTTAACATATTTTATTCCACTAAAATTCCCTTTATGTTGTCAAGGTCAGTAACTATGATGAAAATGTAGCATACCATTAAAATTAATCAAGTATTATACATAACCGAGACATTTAAATCAGAGTGAAAATAATATATAAATATATATATATATATATATATATATATATATATATATATATATATATATATATATTGTTATTACATTTTGCTCTAACGTTGAAGTCCTATTCAAACGAAAATAGAGAGATGTTTGAGATAATATGGCAACCTTGATGACGTCATAATTATATCCACATCAGAATAATTTTTCCACGAGTATGTCCGTAATGATCGTCTGCCTTGGTCAGGCTAGCAAAAGCTGTTTTCCCATGTGATCAATTAAGATGGAGTCTTGAATAGGAAATTCGTTATTTTAGCGTTATGTTTCCTTTCACTTAAACCATGACTTAAAGAAAAGCATAAATATGTATGCTTGTCGCCGGCAGGTGGCGCCAGTGAAGGAAATGTCTATTTGAAATATCTACGATGCTAGGCTAATATAATGGTTCTGAGATGTCTTCCTATTGCATCCCTTTTTTCGTGATTTGGTAAGAGTAGATTGCGGGATAAAAAAATATACAGATTTTGGAAGTTGGAACACGTGGATTTCTTCTTTATTCTAGCTGTGATATATCTTCGTCACTTTGAGGAAAATGAAAGAGATAAAATAATAAAACTGCCTATAACAGAAGATCCTATTTTATTGCTCATAAGCTTTCTTTTTAACACATTACAGTTTGCAAATATTTAGCGCAGCTGAATTCCAGTCAGCTTAGCTATAGCGATCACTCTGGGTCCGTCCTCCGTCGATCTGTCTGTCCGTGAAAAAGGCACAGATTGTAATCACTCGACCTGAGAATTTCTAACTGAAAATCAATGTAGGTCAATATCTCCTTGAAAATCTCCTTGGACATTTTAATTTAGGTTTTAATTTTTACGCATTTATCTCTAATTTTGAGATCTTCGTATAAAGCTGTTTAAACGTTAACATGGCATAAACCGAAAGGGAATTTCCATGTGCGCATATGCGAACAGCGTGAAAAATCGTTCATACGATTTTGTAATGTGTAATTGCATATGTGTGTACAAAGGGAGTGATTTTCAAGCAAAAGGACTGCGTGAACTCTAGGATTCGATATTTTAATGACGTCCATGATGCATGGGCTACAAACTTAAAAGTCTCTGAGTTGTTGTATAAAATTCATTTTACAACTTCACAGCAGAGGGGCTGCCAAGCCCATGCTAAGGGCTTGGTCCTCAGTTTCTAAAGGACTCTCAACTCATGCATATCTAGTAGCAAGAATCGTACACAATGAGTTAAACAATCAGAGATTTACTTGAAGTATCAAGAGTGAATGAAAGTGCGATTAAACTGAATAGAGTTGCCAGGTTATTAAGGCTAAACAATTCCAGTCATTATGTAAGTACCTGGCAACTCAGCTAAGGTCAGTTCTGACACTTGAATACACTTGAGTCCCAATTAATATCAACAACTACCCCTAACGGATTACGTAATCAGGATGAAATATACAGAGAATGAGAACTGTAATAACATGGCTGGCCCTTAGTACCCTACAGCATGCTGAACTTTATTAACCGAAAATTTACACACTGACAGCTTTGTATTTTAAAAGAAATCCTCTTCCCGCCTGGTATTCATTTGTTACGAACCGCAGAAACATGCTTCGTCCTGAGCTATAGAAGGCTTCTCCTTTTGCGCTAGATCCAGACAATGAATCCATCATTGAAGAATCACGGTTTCTCCCATCATAAATTTCTAGCTCGTCTTCCAAAAATTCTGTCAGAAACTTTTTGGCCGTCAGTTTGATTATCATCTGCAAAAAAGATCATGTTTTTAGTTGCATTGGCCTTTGCTGTTGTTGCTCAAAGTTGAAATAATGATACTAAAAAACACTACATGCTTGACCATGCTCTTTTTTTATCAACCAAATATGTTTAGGACATACATACTGTACTTTGAATATATAGAAGACGTACAATAAAATACATCTAGGACATGCACTAACAATTACAATGTGCGAGACAGTAAATGCAGTTGTTCAAACTGTCTGGTACATAACTACCTCTTATAAGTTCATGCATTTCATTTCTTTTTTTATCACTCATCCCCACATCATGCAGCTCTGTGTAATACACTGACTTTGGATTTATTTGTGTGCATTTGTCATTCCACAGATATTGAAACAGAACATCATCTGGATTATCTGGACTAACAGACACGTAACAGGTCCAGTCCTTAAAAACAATTTTGACAATATAGCAGGTAGCACAGTAACATCAAAGTTATTCTAAATTCATCTAAATCCTCCTGTTTTCCTCAGTATGTACTCTTAGCAGCTGAAATAGCAACTGATATTTTATTATACTTCCGCCAGGTGGCGTGGTATTATATTTTCCTCTTGGCTACTTTGTCTGCTACCAACGTTTAGCAAAACGTTCTGAACAGATTTGTTGAAATTTTGTGTAACATTAGGGTATTTCCCAAAAAAAGGATCCAAATAAATGTACAGGTTATCTGATAATATTTTTTTAATTCAAATGCTTAAATGCCTTTGTGCCACATGTTGTTTTTAGCAGAGGAAGACCGCATGATTCATGGGTATCAGAGCCACCAAATGACTGCAGTGACCGAGTCACTAAAGCGTGGCATTGTGCCATGGGTTCACCATGATAATATTTTTTAATTCAAATGCTTAAATGCCTTCGTGACACAGGTTGTTTTTTAGCAGAAGAAGACCGCATGATTCATGGGTATCAGAGCCACCAGATGACTGCAGTGACCGTGTCACAAAAGCGTGGCATTGTGCACCGCACTCAAAATCTTGATTAAATGGATCTAGGCAGGGGCATCTGTTTATTTATGCAATGTTTTGAAAAATCATATGCATGTATATCATTTTAGAATACAGTGATACCCCGGACAACCCTTTGCGGACACCCAACTGGCGCGGACACGCCGTGTAACGGACAGTCTCCGGGACGACCAAACGTAGAACAACTCTAGGGCGGGTACCCCGTTATTTAAGACAACGAACATTTTTTGTTCGCCCAACAGTTAAAATTACCGCCCGCTAACGGACACCTAAAGGTCTTGATTTTCTACTTCCGGTACGTTTCTCACAATTTTTAAATAATCTCATTTTAAGACAATAGCAATGGAACAAAATAAAAGACATTATCGCTCCATTTGCCTTCCAGCTTGTTATCTGCGAATTTCAATTTGTTTAATATTCTTTATTATTCAAACCGTTGCCTATAAAGTGAGTTGTTCCGGAGTTTCTCACATGTCGACATTTCACTAAGGTGACATTACCATTCTGATTTTGGGTCACATTTATCTTTTATAGGGCCGGAACCGAGGATACTAAAGGAATCACTTTCCCAGGTGTTTAAACATATGAACGGTCACGGTCGCCGTAACCGTAGACTCGCTTGGGCTTTAGATAAAAGCCAATCAAAAACGTTAACTGATGACATATATGGCGCCTGATACGGTCAGTCATAGGTGAGAATGATGAACTGAAATATTGATGTGTCAGTTCCCTCAAATATCTTTTTTTTTTCCTGTTCAGATGAAAACGTTACCAATGATGATCCTGAACTGAACCTCTCCTCGATCGAATAACAGTTGGACTCGTGTGACCCGGACCAATCAAAAGGGGCGTATTACACGTGTATTCGCCATTATTTATTCGCCTTTTATTACAACTATGAATGAGAACTTAACAAAAAAACATTTTACCTCCGTTATGACAAGGAAAAGAGTGAGCAGGTACGAATTTTGACAGACATAGGAAATACGTCAAGACAGCATACGACGTCTCTACGAGTAAGTCTTACTGCTGTTAGTCAATATTGGAAAATTCCATTCTTTCTTCAACAGATATTGAGATTTACGACCGAAACAAAATTCAGGTAATAGTCTCATTAATAAGGAAAAAACGAGTGGTTATAAAATTAATTCCCACAGATTATTAACGTTGACCATTTGAATACTTGAAAAATAAAAATCATGGACGACCCGACCTCTCTGGGGCGGACACCCCGGTATAACGGATAAATCGTCCGGTCCCATAACTGTTCGCTGCAGAGGGGATTCACTGTATAATGATTTATTGAATAAAAAAATGTGCATATGTGTTTTGAAATATTTCAGTCATTTGCTGTGAGTTGCCCACTTACATGTAAGAAAGAATATATAAATGTTTAAAAAAATCGGAATTTAAAATGGAGGACGGAGAGGTGCAAACAGAAATGACCTTAATTAATCAATCAGTCAGTCAATCATAATTCATATGGTTTCTGTGTAAAAAATATTTACGAAAAACCGTTAGAGCATATATGAATATTGGATCACTTTCTGCCTATTTTTAGTTTCCCCGATCTAACACTACAGACTTTAAGTGAAACACGGTTGGGACAACTCTGTTGCAATAAAAAATGGAAGGTAGAAAAACGAACCTCTGCTGTTAATTGGAATAAAAACGTAGAAGACGCATATGGGTTGGAAATTTAAATGGGAAAATACCGGAGATTCCTATTGGAAACTGGAATGAGAATGTACCGGCGACATCTTTTGGAAATATTGAATTGAGAAAGTACCGAAATGATTTACATGAAACTTGAGTGGTAAAGTGCCTGAGTGGTCTGTTGGATATTGAAGTGGGAGAGTATCGGAAAAAATCTACGAGAAACTTGAGTCGGAGCGTACCAGGGAGATCTACTGGCTCCTGGAGTTGGAGAGGACCGGCGAGATTCATCAGAAATTGGGAAGGTTTTGGAAAGATCTGTTGGAAGTTGGAGTGGGAACCAAACAGTTTGGCATAATTTGGTGAATATTGGAGGAGCCATGGGAAAAGCTTACAGAGACGATGAATCCCAACTGGAAACTGCTATGGCAGCATACTTAAGTGTCTTACCGTAGAAATGGAATAGAATGAAAGCTGTCTAAGGATGGAATTCGTACTTGCTGGAGGAGTGGACCCCATTTAGAATTTGCAAGTAGGTATACAAAGTAGGCAGCCTGATATGGAAAAATTGTGAATGTGGACGCTTTGAGGCCATACTTCTTGTAAATAATGTTTTTGAGAATGCAGCGGAGATAATCCTTTCGGCCATTTCCTAATCCTAAGATTAGGAAAGGGTTAGAAAAAAATGGTTGTACATACCCCAGGTGGGGCGGTGATCCGCCATCGGCAGACTATTGAATTAGGGTATCTGCCTTTATCAAACCCCGGTGATGTAATGGTTCCAGATGGCTCCGTAATGGTAACAACTGTGGTCGGGCATACGGGATCTGTCAGAGAAATAAACGCATAAACATGTAAAGGTATATATATATATATATATATATATATATATATATATATATATATATACATGTATATATATTCCATATCTAGATTCTGAAAAGTATTATGTATATTGGTAAATTTGCGGTAAGATGTCGAAAATAAATATAATGAAAAAAATATTTCTCTTTAAAACCGCACTATATCAATATGAATAGTTCTCAATATATCATTATCAATTTATTACATCTCAACTCACATATGATGTGATTCAACTAGATATGTGTAAAATCATAAACGGGAAAATTGCATATATCTCCATGTCTAGGAGGTCATATTTTTAGCTGATTTAAAAATAAAAAATAATCATATCTTATAATAGTTTATAGAATCATTTTATTATATGAGAACGACAAGTTGTTATTCATGACAGTCATTTATGATTTGAAAATAGAGGGTATACCTAAAAATTATGATTACCATCAGAACGGACGCTATGTATCAGGTTTAAAATAATGTCAACTTTTTGAATATGACATATCAATTTAAAAACATTTAAGTACAGCGGAGAGGCACCAGAATCGCTCAAATTTTGGAGAAAGCATGACACTTTGCACAAGGGTAGCTCTGCCCCTAGGCATCTTAAAAATAGACACTAAAAATATAAGTTTTAAATGTGGTTGCCACATTATGCATTTCACCAAATCTCTGAAACTATTATTTAATTATCCATTCCCAGAAACCGTGCTTTGTCCGCACAAAAAGAGGGAAAATTGCTGCCAAGATTGTTATGTTGTTAATTAAGGTTTTGGTCTCTAAATTGGACAAATAATGGATTAAAGTTTTCTCATTTAGTATTATTTGCATGTCTTGAGCTCAACTAATGCAAATGCACCAAGTCCTGCAGAGGGAACTGCAAAACCACACGTCAAATTCCTACATTAAAGCCTATTGGCATAGCATTGTGGACTTAGGGTGGTACCTGTTATGACTGCAAAAGTCTTCACGGGAAACATGAAGTATCTGATTCTTCAGTCAAATTAAACAGAAACATAAAAACCAAAGGTGGCATGCAAGTAATGCTTCTGTCAATCTGGGAAAAAATCGGTTTTTATTTCATCTCTGCGGTCCTCATTATTAAAATAATCAAGGTATTGTCTCGAGCGATAGGTTATTAAAATGATCTAGGCATGGTCTGGATCAAGTTGGTATTAAAATGACCGGACATTGTCTGATGCGAATGGGTACTTCTATGACGTGGGTATGGTCCGAAACGATGGGGTACTAAAATGACCTTGGTATGTATTCAAGCGATTGGTTACTTCTATTACGCAAAATAATCTTCCATGCCTACAAAATATTGAAATATCCGGATTTTAACAATTCATTATAGGTAACATTATACACTTTATATACGTATAATATACTTAATATATTATGTACGATATGCATGTTATATTATATCTACACATAACAATAGTTGGATGTGGATTATCTATGTGTCAGGAAATGGGAAACAGTTGTGAGATAAAACCCAAATTAACTGTTGACGAATGTGCAGCGTAGAACTATTAAAATGCAGGTCTAGATAATTGATACTGCATTAGAATTTCATGCATATTCATCAGGGTCAAAATATTCAATATGCACAAAAGGTATTAATTTTCTTCATTTATGTGCTTATTGGCCGGAATAAACTCTGCGCTGAGAGAAACAAAATAATAAAAAAACAGATAATTTAAACATATATTTGAAAAAAATTGTGGTTCGTTGACCATATGGATTTACATTTAGATGAGAGTATGCAAATAATGTTTCGCCAAATACTTATGCACGTAATAAACTCCTTTTCTTTCGCTACCTATTGTTGTTTATTCAATTGTTTATGTAAATGTATGACAGAGATACAGCCTTTATTTAAATATCAATAATACAGACAAAATTAATCAATGGTTCTAGAATCTGGGAAATAAAAAGTAAGTACTAAGAAAGAGGGAAGTGCATAATTTGGAGCCGTAATGAACATCAAGACGGCGGCTAATAGGAGGGCACGAATGTTTGTGTTCTTTTTTTAGGATGACTGGGCCCAATTTCATTGTGTCAAGTTTCTTTTTTTTTCGAAAAATTTGAGCAATTCTTGCAAAATCCGGCCTTAACCGCTCAACTTATATGATGTACGCACCAACAGCTTCGTAAGTCAAACGAAACCCGGGAGCGCTTCTTGCATTGTTAGACTCGAATTCTAGATACATGTGATGTCCGGTACTCCGAAACTGCATCCCAGCAGCTACATCCCCAGACAAGTAATCAATGATATCGCCTTGCCAAGTTTTCCCGTCGTATATGTATAACTCATCTATATCAAATTCTGTGCTAAATGACACCACCGTCAGCAGAATCTGCTTCTAAAATATAAGATGTGTTTCATTCTTATTACAGTGAAACCACGCCTTGTGACAACCCCAAAGTTGCGACCATCCCACAATTACGACCTCTTTTCTCCGTCCCGAATATATGATCCTGGTACATAGAATTTTCACCACCTCCAAAAATCGACCGTCCTGGTCAATCCCAAAGGTGGTGATGATAGTGGGGTTCCACTGTACAAGTGTATTACTATTTCTAAGAAGCTGAGATCCTTTCAATTCAAACTCATATATTTTACTCGCATATCATTTTACCTTTGTGTACATTTTGAAAAGAAAAAAAATCAACATACATTTAGTACTGCAAAATGACATACACCTTGATATATACTTTTTAAAATGGGTTTGAGACATAGGCTTTTTTATACATAAGCAACTTTACGGAATCATTACTTATAATGATTGCCTCTAACCACACCCTTCTGTATATTCTAATATTTAGTTTTAAACACTTCATATACATTTTAAAATGTATTGAGAAAATATTTACATTGTTTATAAATATGACAGTGATGTCGAACTCGAGGGTCCTGGACCAAAAGAAAAAAAAAACTCTCGCACATTATATAAAGATTGGGCACAGGGGTGCATGACCTACTAATAGAAAAATATACACAATAAGACTATACTTACCTAATTTTAGCTCTGCACCAAGGGTTAAATATAATTAAACATTCAAGGAAAGGGTCCTTGTAAACAAACATAAGATATGCAGGATTATCTCAATTATTCTTTGTAGATTTCAATTCAGAGGATGATTTGTGTCAGACTCGGACTTGGACTCGAGTTCCAAATGACTCGGACTTGGACTCGAATCCCAAGGACTCAGACTTAAACTTTCAAGACATTTCTTTCAAGAAGATAAAACCATACAATTTTCTTTTTTTTGTGTAGTGCTTTTACTTATTTAGCAAAATAAAACTGATGTTTTCATGCTTTTCACTTATCATTTGACATTTTTATCAAAACATACCAAAAATTTAAAATAATAAAAGTTCCCGCCCGCATTGATTTCTGTGAAAAAGTGCCTGAGAACCATACTTTTTTTTTTATTTTGGCCTTTCAGTTCACTTTTAACATATCGTTGATATCATAAGCGGTATGATGCCAAATAAATAGTCTGGACCTAGAATGAAATGAATACTTCAGGTTTGAAACAAGCAGTCATTTTCTGGTGCAAAATATGTGTCTCACAAAATAAATTTGCACGACGTAAATGTGTGCATGAAAACGTGCAAGGGGGTGAAATGATACATCATTGCCCTTCCATCATTTCTCTTCCTAGTTCAAAAAATTATACTTGACTTTATATCGGAAACTGTTAACAGTCTTATTTTACAGCCCAGAATGGGCTTCTTTAATCCTAATTCTTCTGTTCCTGCTTCTCTCAGCAAGCCGTTTTCCTATTGAAAGTGGTTCACAACAAGTTGTTTCATTTGAATTGATATAATAACAATAACATTACTTTTTTTCGAACAGCCCGTATGTTTACCAGATAATAAAGTAAAACAAAGGTCAGATCTTACCATTTATATAATAATAAATACTTTTTATAGCCCACTAAGCAGTTCATTGAAAACTGTCCATTAAGATAAAACAAAATATGGAAAATGTAAAAAAAATCTGGAGCAATGTTTTATTAAAGTTAATTATATTGACACACCCCGTCCCATATGGGGAAAATTTTTAAAATATGCCATGTATAGAGGTATATTGTGGCACCTTTAACACGAGACTTCCAATATCTCCAGTACTATTCTCATACATAATTTTCCATCATGTATTAAAACTTAAGGGGGTTGGGTTTAACGTGTGGCCGGCTTTAATATTAATATTTCTGTAAAATGAGGATATAAACTTGAAAGTCAAAACGGTTCGTAATACAGGTTACCTGTTTAAATATGTTAAAATAAATACATATTTATCAGGAGGACACAGGCGAGGTATCATGAGTATTCTGTCTAATGTAGAGTTTATAATTATATACTTACTGTTTTTGATGGGGCTGAGATGCGCCATTTGCACTCCTGACGGTTTGGATATTTCAGCCCACGACTAAACCCAGGTGTCTCGATTGTTCCTGAGTGCCGGGACAGTGTTACCGTCCTAGACGGACATGTTGGACATTCTGTAGGACAATATAGACAAAATTCAAACTGTCGTCCCACACAAAAGTAAGTGCATGTACATTATGAATTCCAATCATGAGCAACAAACAAAATGAATTACTCTCGCTGGAGCGGATTTGAATTTAGCTCGGGGAAATAAATAAATAAATTCATTTTGACATGAGGCAGATTGAAATCTCCACTTTTAAGCTGCGTGTCCACTTATGCGGTACGGATACGGATGCGGATGCGGATGCGGATGCGGACGCGTTTTAAATCGCGCATATGGAATAAAGAAGGAGTGTGTCCACTTATGCGGTGCGGAGTGCGTGCGTCGTGCGGAAACGGATACGTTTTTTGAAAACCGGACCATGTAGCCGCGGTACGGAAACGCATGCGGAAAAGCATGCGGAAAGTGCCATTTTGTAGAGGTGAAAGAGGGTGAAAGACCTAAAAACGCACTAAAAAACTTATATAATGGACACACACACACAAAATATCCGCATACGTATCCGCATCGCACACGTACCGCATCCGTACAAGTGGACACGCGGCTTTATTCTGCAAATTGTTTGGCATAATCATGTCGACATGAAGTTTACACTACTTCCGTTTCACTGAAAATGTATTTGCCTTCAAATCCACGTTCTGTTTACACTACATCCGCAATTATTCGTATTTCGATCTGCGTTTTTGAACCCACATTGGAGGCAGTTTAAATACCGAATTCATTATTACGATGAACACGCCTTAAACGTATGCGTGTCAAATACCGCTCCCATAATCCATACATAATTGTAAGAATATTTATGCGGATGCGCTTCTATTACAAACAGATTGTGTATCAAGAATTGAACCGAATACTTCAATCGAATATGGTTCCAAATACGGTTTCTGGTACAGCATGAATAAGAAAAGTACCGAATATCGTAAACTGAATTCGATACTATATATATTTATATATATATGAATGATGAAATGGCTTTTTTTAGGAATTCTGCTGCCTACTGTAAGCATATGGACCTTGCTTGCTAAGGACGTGTCAGGGGAACAATTTAATAGAAACCCCATTCCGGAAATAAGTTCACTAGCTTAAACACTCGAACCATCTCGACTGAATCTATTGGCTTATAACCCCTCATGTACATGGGCAGCTGATGTTTCCGGTGGACCAAGGCTTGTCCACAGCCAGCTCGACATCACCAGGATTTATAAGCACAAATGCAGAAGTGCCACAACGCTTTATCTTCAACGGTGAGTTTCATTAGCTGTCAAACTTTATCCTCGTGTTTCTGTTACGAGAGTTTCTCATTTTTTCAGTTATTGACAACCGATTACTTTCCACATACAGCCGGTCATTCAAGCGTAAGTTTGAAATGGACGGGTGGGGTTAGTGTGTGTGTGTTTATGTGGGGTGGGGGGGGGGTCTGAGAAGTGGCCTGTATCCGAACGTTATCGTTACTGTCACCGGGTACCCCGTTTAATAAGACCTATCGCCCATGTGAAAAACTCTTGATATCAAACAAACACAAGACAGGGGGTACATTCAGCCCACCAAGCAGCTCAGTGGAACAGGCGCTTGCAACAGTGTTGACAGTGGACCCAGTTTGGCTCTGCACATATTACAGAGTAACAACCTGCCAACTGCATCGGACTTTTGTTTATATTGTACCAGTTAGAATTCAGCCCTTGGCTTGGCTTTGCCATTATGAATTTGCGATGCATTGAACCTGGAAGGATTTTATTCTCTCATGTGGGAACAGTAATGTATAACACGTGCCTATATATGATTATTAATTTATGAATATTACGTCAAATTTTTTTTATCCAATTTTGTTTTCTGATTTATACATTTTTTATTAATAGTACTCCATTCATGTATAATGATGTGTGTAATAAATAAATAAACTAGTGTAGGGAAAATTGTATGTGGGATGTTATTGTAGGTGATATTACTTTTTTTAATTAATTTTCTTGTTAAATCAGAATAGGAAACCCTATGAATTTAAATCCCTAAACCTATATACATATTTCAGTATCACTTTCATTCAACTGGGAAGACTATAAATGTTGAGTTTTTTTAGTGTCTTAGAACTTTGATTTAAAAAAATTAAATTATAGTTAACAAATAATTGTGATAATGAACAATTTGGTTACTATTTGAACACTGCTTTATTAGGTAGACATGAGTAACAACAGTCAACAACAACACCACTTTGTTGCATGATTACATCCATGGCAAACCACATGTGAACGGTTGGTGACAAAATGATTGTGGTGATAAATGAACTAGCAATAGTAGCATTAAATCAATTTCATTCATGTTGCCAACTGCAAGTCATGTCAGTGATTTCACTGGTTCATTAATGGTTTGACTGTGTGAAGGCAAAGTACTGATTTAAAATGAATTTCGCATAGAAAATAGGGGTACTGAATATTTGAATGTAAAATATTGTGTAGTAATTTGAGTAATTAAAATATAAATATATATAATAGAAAAAAATAATATATGGACAGTGCCCGTTCTACACTCTGCAGACATGGTCTGGGGGCAAGTGGACATGTACCACAACATTTAGAGTGGAATAGTGCTATGTGATAACCCCCCCCCCCCCCCCCCAAGGACATCATAGTACTAGTAGAATTACATATTGACAAATGTAGGCCTATATGAATCTACAATTATGAGACTCTATGCTAAACTTGATGTCATGTTATTAGAATTTTCAACCAGTTCATACCTGTAGTTGACCCTTTCTCCATATGTCTTTCCTCTATATATAGTTTAGTTATGGAAATATAAAGTTGATTGTCCTTATTTTTTCCCTTGTTTTACAGACAGCTTCATTTGCCACTATATCTGCATTAAACAACAGAGAATGGTCACAGCAAATGGGACAAGTTCCGAACTCTCCACAACTTAAAGGACAGCACCGAGTCCACAATCTATCTGCACCACAGGCTTAATTGATTGTCATATTTTTGACAAGATGGGGACATTTAATTTCTACAAAAGGAAAGTTAGATGCTGGAAGTCTGAATGTCTAGAGAATCTCCATAGTTAGGATGCATACTGGTCTCTATTTTAAAATTCGAGATTGTAACAAACTTGAAAATACACCCAAGATTCAAAGGTTTATTGAAGAGAAAGACTTACAACAAACACAGTAACTTATTCTGAAACAGCAGTTAATACACAGAGAAACAAACACAGTAACAACTTATTCTGAAATAGCAGTTAATACACAGAGAAAAACAAACCTCATAATTTGTATTCTACTTTCATAAGTCTGTGTACGCCAATACACTTATACATCAACATTTATATGACATTGTATCACTGGTGTTTTCAAAATAAAAATATCACATATGTTTGGTCTTGAGTATTATTTGAATATCATTAGGAATTGGCATTTATGTTGCAGATCTTCTGGCTGTATGTCAAAGTAATCCTGGTTCGAATGCTGGGTACTGTGACAGGAGAGGCATGGGGCAAGTTCAGATTCCTACATCCTTTCCTTTCTGGATTTGGTTTTGCTTGTTGCAGCTGCACGTATTTGGTCTACAACCAGATATTTCAGTTTTATAACAATAAAATTGAAGGACTAGCATCATGCATGGTAATACATATGGTTATATCTGATTTTTACATTACATATTTTCATCATCATAATGATAGAATGAATTTCTGGTAAATGCCATACAGTAAATTAAGAGCAAGGAAAACGAAATGAATATGCACTGACATCAACTATGTCAACCTAGTTTCTGTGAGCCAGAAAATGTTTTACCCATTACTTGGTAATCAAGCAATTTAGTATTTGTGTTTAGGATATACAGTGTGCGTCACGGAATATTATATAAAAACATCTGATATAGCCATTAGAGGTCATCAGTCCAGTTACTAATAAGTTACTAAATTTAAAACCAGTGTCTTTTTTTTTCTCTCTATTATTTGGCACAGTAATATATCAGCAAGTGATAGGGAATTAAATTTAAATGTACAGAATGTTTGCAAACATGCATCAGGTTTTTTTTTTTTTTTTTTATATAAACCATGTTAGTGTAAGAGTGGGGCGATAAGTTAAAGATAATTTATACTTACTCACGGTGGTGTCCATTTTGCAGACCACTGGTTTTCTTTTCCTGGACTCTGTTGATCCGGCTACCACAAGATTGTTTATCAGTGCGGGCACATTCCACTTCTGAGGTGTGCTCGTGCTGCTGAGCTCAGCAGGAATGCTAATGAATTTCAGCCCGTGGAAGAATTTAATTAGGCCCAAAGAATGGGAGCGGTGCCCATATGATCTAAAAGGATACAAATATTTATATTTAGAGAATATGTATACAATTCCTCAGGATACACACTCGGCCCTTTTGATGATAAAAGGACCTTTATTTTAATTAGTGTTATAAATAATGTGTAACATAGTCAGTCAAAAATATAGATTTAATCTAGAGTTAAAATTCACTTTAGTAGCTATAGAGCTATAGAGCAGGAAAAAATCGTTTAATTAATAATTATATGCCCATCTTATATTATAATAAGATTTAAAGGCAAAAGCAGCACATGAGACCCATACCTTTTTCGTTTAACGGGCAATGTTTTAACGTTGGGCCGCAAGTTACATGGCATCGCTTTGTTTATAAACAACCGCGAGGTCTGTCATATTACCGCCTCATACCGGTATGAGTTCCCATGCCGAACTATGAGTATTACTCACCGTCATCATAGACAAATGAATATTATATTTGAAAGAAAATGTGAATAAAGTAAGTACATCTTACCCTTTTCTACAGGTGATATATGACTCAGTTAATATGTCGTCCTCTAGCTCGAACTAAAAGATTCAGGCGTCCAAGAATTCCGTTCAGAGCGCCATGCAACACGCACACGGCATCGCTCCTGATGTTTTTCACATTTAATATCATCTGATCATGCACGTATCTCTGATTTTCTCTTTGACAAGATGACTTGTCCTGGCAAAACTAATATGATATGTTCTCAGGGATTTGTATGTGCAAGCGAGTCGCGGGATGCCGCCATGCCATGTTCTCGTGTACCAAGTACATGCGCCCGCTTGGACAAATGTGGGACTTAGCAACCGTCGTTAAGGGGGGGCGGGGCTTAGGGCCAGCAATCGGAAAGGTCCATTGGTAGGACGTGGCCTGTACCGTATAGGATACCGTGGGGACGTGAATGAACGTGAATGGTCGTGCAGGGTATACGTTCTCTTTGAAATTTTCAATACGAACGTGACAGAAAGTGGCTCCTGAGACAGAAAAGTACACCCCATGAAACCCTGGATGGAACTGATTTGGCGTGTCAAAGTGTGGGATCTTGACCACGGTAATTCCTCTTGTCGTCCCAAAACGAAGTCCGTTGCCGTACAAGATACCGTGGGGAAACGGGAAAAGTTGTTAACAGTAGCAGTACCGTTGCAGGACGTGGCGGGAACCGTTCTACTACGGCAAGCCACGAACATTTTATCGCAGGAGAACGTGGTTATAACCGTCACAATGCCGTAGCAGCACCGAAGATGGACGTGAAATACCGTGGGGAGAACGTGCCGCAAACGTCACGAGAACGCGGTCTTAAATTTCTTCAAATTCATTCTAGTTCTATCTTTGCCGTAGCTGAATCGTGAGACACCGTAGAAAGACGTTGTATTGAGACCTAGGCTTGAGGACAAACATACATATTATTATTTTACTGACTCTGGGAACACAACTATAGTGCGAGACACAAGACGCTGAAGTTTGCGAGCATGTACCAAACATATATTTTTTTTATTATTGTAAGGGTGTAAATAATCAACACAACATGTATATGATCA
This sequence comes from Sipunculus nudus, assembly GCA_026874595.1. Classification (NCBI taxonomy): domain Eukaryota; kingdom Metazoa; phylum Annelida; class Sipuncula; order Golfingiida; family Sipunculidae; genus Sipunculus; species Sipunculus nudus. The sequence continues at coordinate 36,305,657 of CM049318.1, forward strand.
TTAAAATTCTAATCGGTTCTTTATTGTCCCATTTTCGAAATGCAATGAACATTTCATGAGATATCGTTCATGACCATGTTATGAACAAACACACACTCACGAACTGGGATGCACGCATACCTTACACACACAGGCAATAAGAAAACGAATTCATTTTACATACTTGGCTTCTTATGTTCTGTACCCGTCGGACTTCTTGCTGATCCGGAACTTCTTGCTGTAATACAAAGAGTCATAAGTTTGATATTCCGTCATGCATAATGTCTCCTGAAAAAAATAACACTTAGGCCCAAAAAAAGTATCGTTGTTAGGCACTTTTTTTCAGAAATCAGTGAGGGCGGGTGATTTATTTGTTTTTGTTTTTTTTTTGTATGTTTCGATAAAAAAAATGTCAAATGATCAAGGATAAGAACGGTGGGTGATTGAGGACACAGAAAAAAATATTTATCTCGAAATAACATCTCGAGATCTCTCCTGAAAAAAATAACACTTAGGCCCAAAAAAAAGTATTGTTGTTAGGCACTTTTTTTCAGAAATCAGTGAGGGCGGGTGATTTATTTGGTTTTTTTTTTTTGGTATGTTTCGATACAAAAATGTCAAATGATCAAGGATAAGAACGGTGGGTGATTTAGGACACAGAAAAAAATATTTATCTCGAAATAACATCTCGAGATCTCGACGTAAAATTTCACAAAATAAATATTTTGGTGCAGAAAAAAAATTATCTCGAGATCTCGAGATGTTATTTCAAGATCTCGAGATGTTAAGTCACGAACGTGCTCATGTCCGCGCCCGATGCAAACTTATTTCCACGAACTATTTGCAAATACTTTTTAAAGGGGCATTTCACTGTATTTGCGACACAAAATTAGACGAACCAGTTTGTTAGAATCATTAAAAAAATTGATCTAACTGAACAATAAGCTCTTATATTTCAGCACGGTACACATTTTAAGACATTTATTTTAGTATGTCATTATTTTTTTACCAAACCTTTTAAAAAAAATTGAAATTTCTGGTCAGGGACGGGACACACTAAAAACTGCATTAATTATCTAGGCAAAACTTTTAATTATCTTAGCATCATACTGAAAAAATTACTCAAGGTACTTAAATATTTTCGCACTATATGTTTGGTTTACGCTCTTGTACGCGAACGATGCAAGATTATTTGAACTCATGAACAGGAGAAGGCAAACGGCTTGAGAACGAATATAAGCAAATACTCTAAAATATAAACACAATATGTATTTAATATATTGGTATGTAAATAGGTGCCAGCAACATTTTCGAGGATCCGTGAAATATACAGTGTGATGGGAAAGTAGGCCTACGTTAAACAATTGAAGATGTTACACTTAAAAAATAGGATAGATAGGACCAAGAGGGTTTTGCATACAAGGTAAGAGTACTCGGGATTCAAAGCTTCCTTGGCAGACTGCCCCCCCCCCCCCCCCCCCCACCGAACTTTATTGCCCTAGCTAATTGTTCTGATTGTTGCTGACTATTGTACTCGGCTGTCCCTCTTATCCTGACCCCTTTTTAATCCCCGTCCGGAAAATTGCCTGGATCGATGTGGCACGCCCGTGAGAGTACACTCTCACATACCCGGTAAAATTTTAAGAATTATTAGAACCATCAAAAGTGAATATTCTTTAAATGCTAACATACCAATGCCAGTAACCATACTGTCAGAGTTATATGACTGGTGTATGATTGGTAACGGAGATACATGCACGCGCGAGGCCACATGTAAAAGTATTGTCTACATAAGTTTAATTTTAATTGTCAGCCACATACTTATCCCAAAATATTCTTTCAATATACTTTTTTCTTCCTTTAGGTATTGTCGTTATGATGCGATTTCCGTTTGAATGGGATGGACTCTCTTTGTTTTTATAAAAACAGTCCTGCGAGTTGTAGAAAAGGGGATGTTACTGCTACCCTGAATATCATTTATCAACTATACGTCAACTTAACGCCTAGATTTACCAAGGGCTTCAATTCAGGGGGGATGGGGGGTATATATCCCTCATCATCCACCTGCTATTCAAAGAAACATATTTATATATGAATTTTTTTTAATTATGGACTTTGTTTCATTGCTGGCCCTCCCCCGCCACCCTTATAGGCTTTTATCACAAGGTGGCCTCGGACCAGAACTCCTTTGGCCGCCAGAAGTAGGGTCCTTATATATACTATAAGTATATCATATCAAATAGTACATCTTTCGTCAAGAAGGTGGCGCCAAGTGCCAGCAAAAAACAACCTGTGCAGATGGTCATTGTGATATTGTGGCCAGCTCTTTTTAATATTGGGTTCACAACACAACCGCCACAGTCTTTTGTTTTCTTTCTTTGTTCTTTTGTGAATAAAAAAAGCTGGAGCTTCGTACTGTAGTTAAATTATTCGGTTGTCACGGCCAATCCCCCTGCAGTTTTCAGGGCAAGGTTTTCACTTATTGTTAGTTTCGGAGGCAAGAATATTCCCTGTAATTTGACACCATGTTTCTTCAAATCCTATTCATATTTGAGATAGCAGAGTTTGCAAAAAAACCCTATATCTAAAATTTATCCACATGTGTTTTTAATGATGGTATACATATTAATTTGTTATTCATTGTCACAGGAGACTTTGAAATTGTTTTTAATTTTAAAAAGGTACGCAATTTTAAACACCTAATAATAACAAGTCAATTATTAGTGAACTAATTTTAAACAAACATCTTTTTTTCTCTTTCATTTTTTATATCTACCTTAAAACTTGAATTTTTAAAAATTGATTAAATAAAATCAACAGGCCTCTCCCCCGCTCAAACCTTACAAACCAAAATGGTATCAACATGCAATAATTTAAATCATCATGGTCAATGTATGGTTGATGGTATTGTGTGTAAACCTTATGGCCACTGGTGTTTATGTAGTTACCGTACGACTTATAGTATTTATGTGCATAGATACTGTATGACCATTGGTGTTTATATAGTTACCGTAATACTTAGGTATTAACAGGTCACCGTATGGCTTATGGTAGGACCCTACTTTTTTCCATACAGTGGTCTGTGATTTTCCTAGTGATAACAACACGGCTGATGTATCAATATTGGTATTTTCCTATGAAATAATACCCTATGCATACTTTTTCCCCATCAATGTAAACCTAGTTATTCATAATAATAAATATGACAATAATACTAATAATATAGTTGACCAAAGCCAGTATGAAACTAGCGTAGTTATACACAATCTGATTGGCTTCTTGAAAGAAAGCTTTGAAATAAGCTTTTATATATTTTAATACAAAACCGTCCTAAAAATTACATATTGCGATTCCTAGATGACCCATTAAATGTGTTATGGTCAAGGCCAACCAACCACTTGTTGGGGGTACTGCAGTGGTGAGTGGAGAGCAGTAATGAGCCCAGCGATATGCGCCGCTGCTTTTTTCCCCCGCTGCATAAACTACCTTTGACCTGCATTGCATATTTACTAACTCACTAACCAAAATGCCTGTTCCATCAAAGGACTCTACATAAACCAATGAAGGCCTATACATGAAAATATTGCGGCCCCCACGTCTCAGCGTGCCGCGCCCTGAGAAATTTTAATGCAATTAGATATACAGGTTTCCTAAGCTTGCTTCGTAACTTAAAATGTAAATTTTAATGTATATCACTTACCTTTTTATAGCTGAAAGGAAAACAGTGACCTCTATATCAAATGTATAATTGTCAAATATATTTGACTTACCTGTAGAGTTCCCATTTTCTTCCGGGATTTCTTCAATGGGAGGCCAGTCCTAATAATAATTGTAAATGGGTAAATATAAATATTGGTAACTAGTAACTGTCGTATTCATTTACTACGTATCATGACTGTTTTGTCCCCTGTGAAATAAAATATTGAAAAAGTAAGGTGCAGTAAATTTAATTAGAAATGTAAGAAATTAAATGTTTTTCTGTCATTTAAAGCTCCATTTATTTTAATATCTGAGAAAATTGTGTTTCAGCTAATTTAACACTGATTTTGATGTTTTTCCCTTTAACACTCGATCATTAAACCAACCCCGAGATACCTGTCTACCAATGGAATGAGTATAACTAAAATATTTGTTGAAAGGGTTGTGAAAACAATAAAATATATTATTGCTCGTGGAAAAACAAATGCACAAGGGTTGAGGAAACATAATTAGAGTATAGTTATACTTCTGTATATATGAATATATTATTGAGGTCCCGCTTTTGGTAGTTTCATTGTATATACATATATATATATATATATATATATATATATATATATATATATATATATATATATATATATATATATATATATATATATATATATAATTGTCACTCACCGGGGTCTCCTCCGAAGGAAATCTGAAATGAATTAATTGAATTAATAATTAATTAAAAAAATAAAAACCCAGAAACACCAAAATTACCAAGTATACTCAGAATATACATCGGCATCTCAGCTATATCGCATTTATTGTGTATATGTAGAGTTTTATCGCTGTAAAATGTTGCTGAAGTATGTTGTCAAAAGGAAAACCTAGGAAGATCTCCAGATGACAATATGAATTAAAGAACATAAGACCATGCATGGAATAACTATCTACGTTAATAAGAATTGCTTAGATCACACATAAACACGTTTACACACATATACATATGAAACAATGTTCTCTTTCTATTTATCTATCACAATATATTTCAACGGGATAGCTCATTCAGCTAGCGCCACTTTTCAGTGAGATCCTCCTACAATTTGAAACATTCGAAACAATGGACATTGAGACATAAGTACAATATAGAATTAGATAACATGTATGACATAGAGTACATCAATAATCGAACAGTCAAAGATTACTGATAACCACATAGGCTATAAACATCGAAAAAAACGCAACATTGGAGAAAAGTACCTTTATATGAGAACGTACACTAAAATAAATATTTGATGTAAAACCGTATCCGGAATATAAAGGTTTAAACCGTAAAAGCATTTACTGGCGTGCTCATTCCGACATTCCACTGGACGAAGGAAGAGATGTCCCAAGTTTGAGTAGCGATTCTTTGATAAAAGTTTGTAAAGTTCTGGGGGTTTGGGTTTTGGAAGTACGAACTTATCACTACAGATGTCTCTCGTTATACATCAATGACCATATTTGGTCAAACCAGAGAGATGATTATGGAGGGACGAGCTTCTCCATTAAAACATGTTAATACGAGCAGTAACAGTGAATGACGGCAACGTGTATCCACTGTCACCCACTTAAACTGTTTTATTATATCAAAAGAAGAAATCTCCTTTTCTAATTTTTTTGTTAACGTGTCTTGCCCCGCGTTTTTGATTGTTTTATTATCATTAGTTACATAATCATATATTATACCAGTAAGAAATAGTATTATTTATGTATATATTTAATAAAGATCAAGTCCAGAACCTGTTAATAAAGAGGCAGCGGAAATCTTGCGCTACTAAAGAAGCTACTGATTTTCCTGCTGCCTGCTTTGACCGTTTATGATACACTTAAACACCAAGTGGTGCACATGGGCCTGTCTGCTGAAAAATAACTGCTGATGTGACGAGCAGCGAATATATAAAGCGCTGTGTAAAATGCGTATCCTAGAAATATTGTCTCTATATTGTGACATATCTAATACGTATATAGAGGTAAACTCAAAGGAGGGCTCATTATATAACCTAATCAGCATATTCTCCTGCACAAAGAGATTTTCTTTAGATTTCACCTCTTCAGATTAAGAAAAATCTAAAGTCTTATAGGTTCAAATACAATTTGCAATTTGATGTGTTTTATGTTACGTTATTAGCTCATTTTGTTGAATACAAAAGTTTGCCAGCAAAACCATCTAGTTTACTATAAAAAGACTGTGATCAGAGGTCCGACCCTGCGCAAGTGCGACAATTCCCAAAGAAAATATTCATGAAAGAAAACATAGAAGAAACACCGATTTGAAGTTTGACAATTCTGTTTTTTTTAACTGCGCCATACGGCCACCAGGTGACGTGCGCACTATGTTTGTTTTTAGCCACTGATCACGCAAGGTGCAAGCGTTTTTCTGCTTGTGTACAGGGGTTAGCAAACGGTTTTAGGACGAAATATGGACTTGTACTGTAATATTGTAACGGTAGTCTACTTTATGTCATGTATACTTTATATATCAAGCATTGGAATTGGTCCCTTTTAACTGATTTTGAAAATGAACGCTCTTGTTTCATAAATGTTTCCCGTTTGATCTGGGACAGACATTTTCAAGTTGGAGCCCACCTTTACTTACGTAGGCAATCCTCGTGGATCGGAGATGACGCCACCAATAGGATTTTCGGCCGGCGCTGCCTTGAGTGTTTTGGCCAATAAAACAAGAACTAGCAACATCAATGACCTATACCCAGCCATTACTGACCATTCAAGTTGACTGGTTTAGGACTTCTACCCGTTAAGTATATGTGTACTCAAGGGGCCCCCTACGGGTGAGTGGTACGTCACATCCAGGGCATGGAGGGGTCAGGCAATCGTTCCGCAAGGTCTGGCGCAAACTATTTGACATTAGCAAGGGGTGAAACAAGCCCCATACTCATTTACATGCGATTCATTCTTTTGTTAATTAATTTTTTATTAATCAAATAACAAATCAGGAAACATGAGGGCTGAGGTAAAAAAAAAAATGTTGGGTTCTCGTACTTTTGTCCAGAAAAAAAAGTATTGCTAGGTGAATTATTTTACATTTTCAAGATAAATTTTCGATCATAAATTTCATATGATCAGTTTACACCATGATAATAAAAACAGAATTGTTTTGCAAATCAGAAAAAAGTGTATCATATATTTTATCGAAGTGTTATGCTTATTATTTTATTTGTGTTGCGGCGGCACGAGCTCAAAATTGGTGAGTTTCTGCTGAAAATAAAAAAAACTTTTTATGTGCGGGCGGGGGGAGGGGTTGAGGTGAGGTTAAAAAAAATGTCCTCTTGAATTAATATCTACCATTTCTTAAAACGCGTTGCCATCTGCGGGCCATAGGATTGTTTTTTTATCAAGATTTAAGTTTAACACTCTTTGTAACGTTACTTATTCGCTGAACAGAACTGCACTTTGCATTTGACTAACATGTTGTATTTTTATATTCTATTACCATTTTCTAACTAATTCCAACCAAAGACACATGTTTCTTATATTCGAAATAAAGGACAGAGTATATTAGCTAGTGAAACCAAAATCAAATTAAGTGTCTGTGTGTGCTGTCTCACAAATGCATAATGTTCGAATGTTAAGGTAATTTAACATGAACTACAAATCGACATCCGAGATTTTTTTCCTCGAAAACGTAATTCCCGGTTAAACTTAAAAGAAAGACAAAATTGAATATAATAAATACGCAAACATTTTACATAAACAATTACGCAGACATATTCTAACACGCCGATATATCCATTTATACGATATGGGCACAACATTTTACGTTTTACATTATATATATATATATATATATATATATATATATATATATATATATATATATATATATATATATATACATTAACATGCATGCGGGTGATTGTGCGTGTCCTTGGTGCCCTATTTTAAGGACCGCACTGGTAATACTTCATTATGCACAAGCCCCATTAACTCCTGACGAGACTTCTACAAAGAAAACAAAGTTCAGCCTGTAAACGACAAGGGTCAATTGTGCCCTGACATATCTAAATGGCAGAATATGCCCCTAAGGAAGGTTGATGAGGCTAGCTCCGTGTAAAGAAATGTACAATGGACTGAAGTACCTCAAGGCCAAACGGTAAAACTAACAATCTCAACTGTCAGGGAACCATTGATGTAGTAGGGTCCTCACCACCCGCGTCCGAGTGCAAAAACCTTGACGATCGAGTTTAAGTTCACCTTCTTCAAGTCCCAGTCTCTTGGAACCCGATTCCAAGTCCGAATCCAATACAAATATCCTTAAAACCAATTTAAAATGGACATGTAGTTAGTTTTCACATGTTTTTACAGTAAATAGTTCATTACAGCCTCCTTTACAGAGCTAAAGCTTGTGACGTGTTGTGTTTTTATTTTGTAATATTCCATTAATAGTTCATATATGTTTAGAAAAAAAGTCTTTCAAGAAAATGACAGACGATTTTGTTTTGGACTCTGGATGGTCTCGGGCAAATTTCTCGAGTTCTTTATTACCGAGTACACGTCCTAGTCAAAATAGTGTTTGCAAACATATGTTATATCAGCAACAGTGTTTTCTTACTAATTAATATCTATGAACAGGGATTCAAAATAAGCCAATAACACCTACAAAGGACAAAGAATAATAATAAAAATAATAATAAATAGACTTCTGTAACTCTCATTGGACAGTCACGGATATCCACCTACTACCCCCCCCCCCCCCGTACATTCACATATTTTTTTTGCCTATATTCCCAGGTTTTATGTGCACCTGTACATTTGTGAATGCATCTTGATGACGCTCCAGAATCCGGAGAAGATACTGAATCAACACCCACACTCCCTTGGCCTATTTCCAAAAATGCCCTAAAATTTAATTAATCGATTATATCGTTGAATGATCGTTTTCTTTCATAATCGATTACATCTATCACATTTTTGTATAATTGAACAAAAACTATTTTGTAAGCACATCCAAAAAAGACATATTATCCCGATAAAATATTCTTATTCTGTCAGACAGATAAGAAAGACGGGGCACAAAACAGCTAACAGCATTAAAAATTGAACTTGTGCAACAAATAGGTGTCAACAAATCGTCCATTACCTTGATCTTCAGCCTGATGTACAGGTTATACTGAATATACTCGGTCAATATTTTAGGTGTAATTCCATCCAGCATATTTCACAGTAATGTAGATCGTACATATAAAATTATCGATTAATGTTTGATCATCAGTCGTTTTTTACCTTCAGTTATCGAATATGACCGATTCATACTACTAAAAATGTTGCTACATATTGTGCTGTCACTCGGAAGTTCACAAGAAAGATCTAAACTATAGATCCATTTTCTCCTGATTAACAATACTTTACTTGCAAAGCACATACATGCAATCGATGGACCAACTGAAGGGAACCCCCCCCCCCCCCCAGCGTTCCCACAAGAGAGAAATAATAGAGAATAGAGGATTTTCCTTTTTAAGTTGGCCGTTAAAAAAAACCAGTGACTATTATTCTGAAATATGAGTTGTATCTTCCTTGCATCATCGCAAAACCTGATAATTCATGTGCATACTTTAGCTTTGGCATATTTCTCTTTTCATACAATGACTAACCATTCTTCTTAACAATATCTACATGTATACTGTGATTGGTTTCTTATTTGCGGTTCTAAATTTAGCGATTGTTTTAGTTTTATTATTTCACGATGATTTTATTTTCGCGATCTCACTAAGCAGTATACTTCACTAAGTGTATGTTGTATTGTGCAAACAATTAAAAGGGGCACAACATCTTAACAGTTCTACGAGGATCCAAGTGTAACATCGGGCAGTTGAAAATATTGAATAGTATCTATATACGAGAACGTACCCTTTAATAAATATTTAAAATTATATCGTATCCGGGATATAAAGGTTTTAAACCGTAAAAGCATTTACTGGAGTGCTCATTCGAAAGTTCCACTGTAGAAGGACGAGATGTGGCTTCCAAATTTTGAGTAGCGATTATATCCCAGTGAAAGTTCAAGAGTAAAATAATGATGTTTTGTAAAGTTCGGGGGGGGGGGGTGTTCGGAGGTTCGAAATTACCCCTACAGACGTCTCTCGTTACATATCTATGAATATATTTGTTAAATCCTCAGAGCTGATTATAGAGGGACGAGCTATTATGCATGCCTACGGTTGATTGTGCGTGTCCTAAGTGCCCTATATCAAGGACCGCACTGGTATTACTTCATTAAGCACGAACCCCGTAAACGCTTGACGAGACTTCTTCAAAGAACACAATGTTCAACCTGTACACGACAAGGGTCACTGATGCCTTGACATCTATCAATGGCAGAATATGACATAAAAGGAGGTTGATGAGTCTAGCTCCGTGCAAAGACGTACAATGGACTGAAGTACCTCAAGGACAAACGGTAAAACTTACAATATCAACTGTCAGGGAACCAGTGATTTAGTGAGTCAACTCCACCCGTATTCCTTGTGTGTCTGGAGTACCACAGGGCTCAGTCCTCGGCCCCCTCATGTTTCTTCTTTACATTAATGATTTACCACTTCATCTTACTCATTGTCAAATGGAAATGTATGCAGATGACACAACATTATATGTATCTGATAAATATGTATCTAGTATTGAAGGAACTCTGAATTCGAATTTATCAAAAGTTTACACATGGTGCACAACTAACCGATTTGTCATCAATACTAAAAAAACACATGCAATGCTAATATGTTCATCTCAACGTAAGATACAGATTGAGACAGGCACTCTAAATGTACATATAAATGGTGTGATGATACCAAATGTGAATCAAATCAAACTTCTAGGTGTTTATATTGATAGCTCATTGTCTCGGCGTACTCATACCACGCATGTAAATAACCGATGTAGTAAGCTATTAGGCCTTTTGTGAAGATCTCAACAGTACCTGAACCGTAGATGTAAAGTATTATTCTACAATTCTTACATATTACCTTCCATCTGTTATTGTATAAACATATGGGGACAGGCATGTATCTCATACATAAACAGCCTCTCCCGTATCCAAAAACGGGCTGCGCGTATTATTCTAGGTCTTCCCATAGAGACCAGTTGTGATGCTATGTTTTATGAATTAAAATGGCTCAATTTTGAGAATGTCGTCCGATATAACACATGTACTCTAATGTTTAAGGTTTTTAACTGTCTCACTCCTCAGTATATGCTTAGTCTTTTTCCTTTCGAGCCAGAGAACTTTCGATATTCCTTAAGGTCAAATTCTCAGACAAGACTGGCTCTGCCTTTTGCTCGCACGGAGACCATGCGGCGGTCCTTCAGATACACGGGTGCCAGTATGTGGAATAACCTTCCAGAATCAGTAAAAGCTTCAGGGGAACTACAATCCTTTAAACGGGCACTTAAGCAATATTTATTTCAGATACAGACTGACCACAGAGTGTCATCTTATAATATCTTATGTTTCAGCTACCATGCCATGTATTTTAGTTATCTTGATATATGCTCAATTTTATCGTATAATGTATAATCGTCGACTTTATCATTCCATGTTCTTAGACAGTCGATCATCATTATGTATTTCTGTTTGAATCAGTTTCTGATTTACATATTGAGATTTTATATGTATTTACCTATGTATGTAGAAAAATGTTATTTGTAATACTTCTCGAGGGCCCCAAGTGAGATTAGTGCCTTGGCACTGATTGGGTTTGTATGATACCCTCGTAAAATAATGTATATAAATAAATAAATAAATAAATCCGAGTGCAAATCAAAGTCCTTAAGGCTAGAGTCTAAGTCCACCTTTTTAAAGACCGAGTCTCTTGGAACCCGATTCCGAGTCCTAGTCGAATACAAATACACGTTGAAAGCAATATAAAACGGAAGTTTAGTTAGTTTTCACATGCTTTTACAGTAATGGTTCATTACATTTAGCTCCAGATGTAGAGCTAAAGCTTGAGACATATTGTGTTTATATTTTGTAATACTACGTTAGTAGTTCGTACATGTATACAAGTCTTTAAAGAAAATGACAGACAATTTTCTTTTGGACTCTGGATAGTTTCGGGCAAATTTCTCGAGTCCTTAATTACTGACCTGATGAGTGGGAGTATAATTCGTTTATAGTCACGACCGTGCACCCGCCGTCTAAACTATAGTTCTCGTTAACTTTCAGTCCGTGTGCTTGTTGCGCAACCTCCCGTTTCCTATATCCTGCACACTGTACACTGCGGGTTGACAGGTATTTCTTGAGCTGATTAACGGTCTGAGCGTTAAAATCGCTTGCATGTATCGGCATGTAGGTAGCTTTGCTCCTGTCGGTCTGTGTTTTAGCTCTACCAGTTGCTGCACCAGCAGGACCTTTCTTTCCTCCACTACAGGAGATCATCGATATCCGGAGCTTGGTGTTGCGGGGTTACATCAGCATTTTGGCCAAGCAAATTCCTTGTAATTCATAATTCAGGGTTAATCGCAATTATAAGTCTGTTATCATTGAAATAATTTCGACAAATAATCAGGACCTAAAAAAGTAGTCCAAAATGTGAGGTGGTCGTAAAGCGGGACTTCACTCCATTTACAACAATAAAATGGCTTTATTTTCCGTTTCTATGATTCATTTATAGGGTCGGGTAAGAGTCTCAAATTTGAATTTGGACCAGTCCTAAAGGATGCAGACATCATCCAGATACACATTTGATAAAAATGCTTTACCGAATGTAACGAGGTATGCGGGCAGTTCATATGAATAGGTATGACTAATCTATACAACCGCATCCATGCATGCCTATGTAATGAATCCTTCTCCAAACATAAGATGAATGCATGGTTTTATTAGTTTTTCATTTTCTACACAAACATCCAAATGATTAATATTTATTCACTGACCTATGTAAACCCATCCTATACATTTTTCATCATGATCAAGGTGACCTAAGAAAAGTATTTAAATCTACGTGTTTTCTGACAGGTTTATGTATGTTGAGAATGCCGAGTCCTTCAAAACATGGGTAAAAACGCACATATCGATTAAAAGGTACCAAGTCTTCGCGAAATATATAACAAAGTAAACCAAAGGCAGGGCGGATCCAGGATTTCGGAAAAGGAGGGGTCTAACCCTGGTGGAACAAAGACAAAACGTAAAAAAAAAGTCTACATGTCCGGAAATAGGGTGGTCCAGGCCGAAACAATTGGTCTGACACCCTTAAAAGGGTTGTGAACCCCTCTCCTGGATCAGCTTGTGGAACGGCCGAACTTGAAACAGCCATTAAGATGAAGTACCTTTTTTTTGAAAATTGTACTCAGTTGTTGTTTGTAACAGTTTAATATAATTTTATTTAATCTACATTGCTAAAATACAGTGAGTGACTGAAAATGGCACAAACCTATGTAAAATGAGTTATAATATAACGTGTGTGTTCAAGATTATGCAAGAAATCATTTAATTTACTTGTGAAACATAAGCCTTAGAAAGGGCAGCACAAAGCGAAGCATCATTAATTTATTACCATGGGTGAAGTTATCTGTAAGCCTAGGTATTGAGAAATATAGAACGAAAGTGTTGCGACCATGATCTTTGGTCAGGTGACCCCGAACGCAAGCGTCTTCCATAGGTAAGCGATCAAAATGGGAATGACGTACGGTGTCGGATATTTTGCAAATATTCATCCACAAACAGTTTGAAGAAGTGGGTCTCGTTGCATTGATCTTTGAGCTTATGACTTCAAACTCCTCTATTTGTAGGTGTACCATACGTTAAAGGTTTTGATGCGTCTGTAAGCTTTTCCAGAAGTGGGCCATGTTACCTTCGATTATGAACTTGTGTCTCATGATAAAACGGTTCTCCTCCTATTGGTAGGTGAGCTCTATATTAAGGATGGAAGATTTTTGTCCAAAGATGGAAGGCTTTGATCCAATAGGCTGGTTTAGATGCGTTCAAACGAACAGAAAACTTTAAAAAGATTCACTATGACATGTGGAGACATCTGCAGGCGACCATAAAAACTAAAACAGATTGAGAAATAGGACCAAATGCGCTTTAGCATATGGAGACATCTGCAGGAGAACATGAAAACTAAAACACATTGAGAAATTTGAGCAAAATTTGATAATTTTATTTTTGAGTCCAGAGAATTATTTACACTCCATTTACAATTCAGATATACACTCCAAAACGAATCCCAACCAAGGTATGCATGAGATCAATCCCTGATCAAAATTTGAAAGAATTCGTATAAAATTTAGACGGACAGACAGAAAACCTGACGGACGGACAGACAGATAGACAGAGGGACAGACAGAAAAACCGCTGATGCGGGGGACAATAAGGAATACGGTCGGACGGGAAGACGAAGGGTTTCTTTTTTTTTGGGGGGGGGGCATTCCTTTTTTTTTCACTCCTGTAACTTCGTTTTTGAGAGCATAATAAATAAAAACACGGTCATAAGTAACAAGAAGAATCTACCATGCAGTGACTTTCAAATGAATTTTTAAAGACTTCCGAGAAAAAACACCAACCCATGGATTCCTTGTGTTCGTTTCTCTGTTCTTCGGATGCGCGGCTCTTTAAGTATTTATGTATTAGAATAATTCTGTTGAGTATCACCTTTCGATGTTAAGCACTTAACCAAAAATTATAAATATAATACACAAAAAGGATTTTGAATCTTATTGAGATAAGCTGGAATATTAAAGATATATAACTCAATGCATTTACAGTATTAATTTTATGTAAATTTTTAAATGTTATAAAACCGATTATTTAAGAAAGTAAATTATACAAGTTTTCCATTTAGATGCCTTAGATTTTTTACAACAATTTTTATATGAAACACTCACATGGAACATCCCGTATACGCCTGGACTTAAGTTCTATAAGTACAAACAATCTTGTGATGCCATTTATATATTAGAGTATGGACTATGTTAAGTGACTATAGAGAATATAAGTATACACAATGAATTTTAAGGGAATGTAAACCATGTTTGCCTTCACGTATTAAACCCATATTCCCAGGTTCGTTCGTGCGTGAGCGAATACTCCTTAATAAAATTCCTGATTTCAGATCATGTGCCGGATCTACAACTAAAGCTAGTCTGATCTATTACCCCAAACCCGAAAGTGAGTAAGGTATGAACAACACTAACAACAGAGAAACGCATACAATTACACACATGAATGTGGAAGAAGAAAGTAACTACTGGGGAGGCAATAAAACATTAATGCTAAGGTTACACTAGTCAGATCTGTTTTACCCCTGTAGTTGTTGACCTGATGCTGGTCGTCTGAGTTGTTTGTCCATGCACCAAAACCCAGAACAACCGGCTAAGTTAGGAATACCCATGCCGCTCGCGGGCTCATGGTTGTTGTTTTATACAGCCAAGATAGACACAGGGCGTCACCGACATTGCCGCCTGAAGTAACCGGGGGGGGGGGGGGGGAGAGATTATTTTCATCTAAATTTAGTGCCATCATTTATTTGACATGAAATCGTCGAACCGTTGCATCTTACATCATGTGATCCTCACCTCATTGTGACATGTTATGTCGTACGATATATATTATCTTATTCTCAGCGTGTACACCCAATACACCACTCTTTGCGAAAAAACTGGTCAAAACATTATCCAACATCATAATAATGAAAAGGGTATCATACTGTCATTAAAATATAATCATACAAATGTTAGTATCCGTCAGTTTTAATAAGTCTACGTTACAGAAACTACTGTGCTACACTGCTAATAGTAATATCTCAGTATACAGAAAATATAACACATTCCCGGAAAAACGCAATATAACACTTAGACTGACTCCCTGCCATGTGATGTTGGTTAATCATTTTGGCAGCAAGACAAGACATATGGTATTATTAATGGTGATTTGAATAAGAATATTGAGTACAGTTCGGGAGGCAACTGCAATTATGTTTGACAATGCATATATAAAAAAGTACAAATATCTAGTTACTTAGGAATAATTAAATTTCAGATATAAATATAAATTTTGTTAATTAAGAAGTCAAAGTTGACGCATCCAAGGTAACAGCAGTTTTAAGCGCGTTTGACTTTATCGCCCCTCTATCAGAATCAAACACAACGCCTACAGCTCAACCTAAACCGCTAATGCATCAGCTTGGACCAACATTACAATTGATATTAATCGTAAAGCGTGACACTAACGCTACAGAAATAAACCCGTCGTGACAACCTATCACATGCACTGTAATAGTGAGCTGGAGCTGTAAAGTTATCAACTATATTCCGTTCCTAACCCCCTGTCCACCTGATTTTTCGCGATTATCTGTACATAAGACAAACCTCCCAAACAAAATTTGCACCATTGGCATAAAGAGGCCAAAGCGTTATTTTCGGTACCTTGCATACTCACGATATTTATATTACCGGGTATTTACTTTATGGCCTGGTTGACATGTCTCATATATATCTGTGGTTCATGGCGTCTTAAATAAGTAGCCATTGTTTATTCTCCTTGGATATGGATATAAAGTAAATGTGACGTAACAGTGAAGTGCCTGAACGCTAGGAATACAAGTCTCGCTGTAAACAGGGACCGGCAATGTTGGTGGCTCTTTAGTACGTCACCTCCATTATGACGTCATCACTATTCCTTGATATGCCGCTTTCACCGATTAGTGGCCAGATGTCGCTACAGAATAGACTACTTACTCATAAAATGGTTTTAAATTGTTTACAGGAAAATGACATAAGGTAGGCTATTATTTCCATAATAGTTAATTACGCTTTTTCCTTTTTCTGCCTAAGGTAAAAATTTCCGGCGTTCTTTCATTCGCAAAACAAATAATCGCGAAAAAAAAAACAGGTGGACATGGGTGCCGGAACGGACTAAATTATTATCCGGCCCGTGCAGGCCGTTCAACACGAGTCGGTTGTTGTAAGTGCTGAGAGTTTCTCCCAGGCTTTTTGTTGCGGTTTTCCCAGAGCTCTTTGAGGTTTCTCTATTCCGTTTCCCGAATATTCTTGGAAGTGAGCATGCCGGCATTCTCTACACAACAAATCCCCTTGGCGGAGTTTGACCTCTGCTCCTTTCTTGTGATCTGGGCAGTCGCCAGTTCCTTGTCGCCCCTCAGCGCATCGTGGGTTCTACACTGACTCGACTACTGAAGCATGACGACTTACTTGGTATCTGTTGCCTTGAGGTAACTCGGCTGGTGGCGCCGTCGCCATTTTGCATCGCCACCAGCCGAGTTAAGATCAAGCCGAGCCGAATTTTGCAGAAGGCGTGCTATATTGTGCTTGCGATAGACCTTACAAACGGACCAAATTGCAGCTTCAATACACACACGTATACATCTTATTATAATTATTATTTTCATAAATCAAATGTATGTCCAGTATACGTTCGATATTATGTTACTTCTTATGGTAGCCTTCAAAAGTTGTTTTCTGCTCTGCCATTGGACTCCTATGCACACGTATACATGTTAATATTATTATAATTATTAGTTTCATAAATCAAATTGACCGTAATGTGTGTCCAATATACGTTAGATATTATGTTAGTTACTTCTTAATGAAGCCTTCAAAAGTTGTTTTCTGCTCTGCCATTGGACTCCTATGCATAAATCCAAATAATGTATTTACATATCTAATAGATGTTGCCGTTACACATACAGCTTTTAATAGTATAGTTTAGTAAAAAATAATAATTATGCAAAATACTTAGCTGCAAATAAAGAGAACGATCTTAGAGAAAGAAAATGGACCGCTCTATTTGTTAACGAAACAAACAATTTGAACCGTTTTAAGAATTTGTTACATCCTGCACATAATGAATTAAACAATGCTTAAATTTAGAAGATAGGCTATGGAAGAAATTATGGAATGTACAGTTAACACGGATAAAACGACATACAGAAATACGTTTATTGAGTAATTTCCAACAGGATTAAAACGGAAAAATTAGATTACTATAGAAAAAAAATCTACTCAAATCATTTGGCTTTTTTAACAGAGAACAAGAACTGTGAAATTAAATAATACTGATGAATATAAATGTAATGAGAATTAAGAAAAAAAGATATATTTGAAAGAACTCCTTGGTTTTATTTGATGAAAATTACAATATTACACCTTTTGAATATTTGGTAAAACTTTTTCAGCGGTATTCGTTTATGTATATTCAAAATATATATATTTCAAAAACCATATTTTTTCAGTATTAATTTAAGAAAAATATTTAGTTTACAATTATATACTGCCTAGAAAAAATGGAAATATTAAAATATAGCAATTGCAGATTGTGTAAGACTGCTGTCTAAGAAATGTGATTTAATAAAAGAAGTTTGATCACAAATAAAAAAAAAACATTATGTCAGAAAAGACTGAAGGTTAATGATTTAAATTGGCTGATAATAGGAATTTTTAACAATGTTAAACAGATAATGGTTGATACATTATTGTATTTATTACTGATAAAAGGTATATTTATACAAGTTGGTGTGACAACATTGGTAAAATGATAAGAGGATTTGAACAATATTTAAGGAGTTAAATTTAAACAGACTATGGCAAAATATAGAGTTCTGAAATGCTTTTTAAAATGTACGACATTTTGTATTTTTAATGTTGAATAAAGACTGAAAACAAAAATACCTGTATGTTCGGAACCGATCCTAACTGTAAAATAGGTGTAATTTACTTGTTAGAAAAGTAACATGGGGATTTGTACTTTGTGGGGCATTCAACACTTGTGTTAAGTCATATGTCAAAATCTCAGTTTAGTCTTGTGTTGTTCACCAACAATGCAACTGGAAAGCCTTTTTGTGTACGGTTTCATTTACAACCCCCCCCCCCCCCCCGTAACATTTTGTCCCTAGAACGTGGGAATCCATCCCGGGGAAGGCACAAGTGAACTGAGTTGGGCATTAAGCCACGACACCAACTCCCCACCTCCCACTGCTGTCAGCATTTTTAATGGCTTAAAATAGAAACAGGACCGACTGGGATTCGGACCCATAGTCCGTGACACACTAGTCAGATGTTCTACCGCTGAACTAATAAAGCAAGCTTCACCAGCACACTTTCGTGTATACAGTTACACATATAAACAAATGCCCTCCAACTCCAAGTGAGCTGAGCCAAAATGTAATTTAGATAAGGCTAAAAATATCTTTCGATTGCTTTATGCTTTTGTTGTGATCTTTACTTTCCTTAACTTAACTGTACAACAAATCATTCAAACTAACGGAGGGATTTTGGAAATTCTGGGTGAAGTTCAGCAAAATATGCAGCATTACAGCAAGTGTGCTTGGCTACATAGTCGCTGCTGTATCCGCCAGAATGATATATTATGTGGGGAGCTTTTCCCGCAGAATGTGAAACTCAGTTCCCTTCAGGATAATGTGATTTTATCCATTCCTTCATTGCAAGCTTTTTATTTTGATTTCTCTTCAATGTTTAATTTGGAAGATAAGTTAAAATTACCAACTCTAGATATACGTGAAACGATGGCATTTTTTCTCTTCGGTCGATTCGGTTGTTTCATTACGTTTTCATAAAAAGTGTTATTACTCAAATTAACTTTGGGATGTGAAATCATAAATCAATTAGATAAAATATGTTTTGCCTAATAAGTGTTGCTGTCTATCATCAGATTCTTTGTCCAGATCAATTGGTGATCTGAGCTCCAGCCATTTTGAATAATGTTTTACAGTATCGGATGATGTTTTATCTGCTACAAGTATATAAACTCTAGCATCATCTATGACAACAGAGAGGTGTAATTTCTATATATTAATGTATGCCCTAATCAACAGTATTGCCGAGTTAGTGTTTAGTTTGCGTGTAGGTTAAGCGAAATACAGCCAATCGGCGTTATCTTTCTATCCCATTGATCTTTTTTGTAATTGCCATGGGACTGTTTGTCTTGCCCTGCAGTCTTAATTGTTATTTGCAGTGTCACAGTTATGGCTCAATCGACCAAATACTTCATGTAACTTTATTATTATTTCTCAAACAATTTTATCTTCAGAAACAGCTTTTAACTACACCTAAAAGCCAGGAACGGTCGCCTATGGTTTAAGTATTTATATTCGTACTGAAAAAAAAATTAAATATTATTTCTGAAATGGGGGAAAAAGTAACATCTGCTCTGTTGTTCTGTGAACTGCAATTGTATTATCATTGGTGCTGTTGTATTGTGGCCAAAATTAGTAAATGTACAGAACTTACACAAAATTGTCAAATATATTCATTACCACCGTTCTATTATTCGAAGAAATGTCATGACAATTAACGTTCGAAACTTTCTCTTTCCCTTTCTCAATCAATAAATATAAAATAAACAATAATATTACATTTTTATTTTGCATGATTCTCTTGTTTATATACATCATTCTTGTACCTCACATTTTCGATTAATGTAATGTTATGAATAAGAAAAACCTTCCTTGGTCACCTGTACAAATGTTTCCAGGTCTAGTTTGAGGCATGTTTACAATTTTTTCCCTACGTCTACAATTGGAAACATCAGAAAAAAAGTCAGGGCATTTTACGAATTACCCCATGTCCTGGTCAGTCAAGATTATATACAAAATTAAATTATGTAACTGATATTTAAAGCAGTTTCCATTTTCTTGTAACCTCACTCGCTCTATCAATGGTACTACCAGTAAAAAGAAGCATAATTGATAAAAATGTTTGGAATTCTAGATAATGTGTCAGTGTGAAGCAACAGTTAAGCATTTTTGAATAAAATGGACCTTAAATGAAGTTTAACTTATTAAGCTATGTCCTTTTTCTGAATATTTTGTTTACTAAGAAATGCCATGTACGCCTGTTTAACAAAAACCTGGAGTAAACAAGTTGATTGAAAGTCTCTCAATCAGACCCAAAAGCATCTTTATTACTATACGTCGGAGCTTCGGTACGAATGGACTTTTTCTTGTAAATCCTTGAGAGATCGAAATGGTTATCATCTTCTCTGGAGGAGTCTTCTCTACAATGGAATTGTTTCGTAATTATCAGTAGCAATAACTCACTCAACCTTCAACCTCCTATATTGAACAATATCAACAAACCCCATGGAAATAAACAACTTTTCGTCAAATAAAATTCAGGAATCATATAATATTATGTGTGTAACATATTGTTAATTTGTTATATAATAAAATTTATTCAAGAGGTACTGAGGCTTTTGTCTTCGTCAATGAATGGTGTACGTACAGACAAACTCGTAGGTCAAGGAAAATCCCTTGTCCGTCCTATGCCCATCAGCCTTGAACAGCAAATACAGATTTTGGCCGGAACTGCGGTATTGTGATCCTGATGATACTTCACCATGCAGCCGAGCTAGTCTTGGGTATAAACAGCTGTCCCCGTCACAGATGGTCAGGTAATCTTGCCAAGCAACTGTCTTGAATGATTTCACCGTCAGCAGAATTTTCATCTAAATAAGAATATTAAGTTATACTTTTCTTATATTTTATCTTCCCTTCATGTGTACCTAAAAGATGTTTTAGGAACATGCAAATGATTAATTTATCTAAACAAATAAAGGCTCGAAGTAGAATATAGACCCAAGCCGGTCTTCTTAAATGACTCATGACAATAAAACGGTGTTTAAAATATTCCATTTATATCATATCTCTCCTTTAATTATATATAACAACATTCTCTTCGGGATAAAATGTGATAAAAAGATTGATAAAATGTGGTGGCATTTTGATGTATTAAACATGTTTGGTGTATTCATACATATATGATAGAATATATTTCTGTTCTAATAACTAATATCAGCCCTTTCTAACGTACATTGCTTGATGCAGCAGTGATTTTCCACTGGCATGAAACAGCATTTTCGTAGTTGTTTCCACCCACATATCCAGGAGATGAAATGCTACCAGATGAGCTTGTCATGACAACCGGATCATCAGAGCATACAGGCTCTATCAATGGAAACATTTCAACATAACGTGTCGTATCACTAATTGCTGCGACATATTAACTATGAATTAAGTATGTAATAGTATGTATCATACGCAGCTATATAATGGTACCGGACATAGCGAAAGAGTGACTATGTTTTAAGCCTGTTTGACTCTAACATTTTTGGTTTGGTGGAATTTTGATGATAATAAAGTAAACCAAATATAAGTGTAAAATTAGAATGAAATGCTTGATCGGGCATTGTACTTTTAAGTACTTATTATGTTCCAAAATGAAATGTTAGCTTGGGCGTGGGTTATTGGGGAAATAGCCTTAATTAAAAATAGGATAACTAGTCTTGAACTGTGCAGATATGGTCTCACCAACAGCTTGATAAGAAACAGAAAATCCTTTGTCTGTCCTATGGTTGTCTGAAGTAAACTTAAGATAGACGTTTTTCCCGGAGCTCCTACATTGCCAGCCTGTGACCACCTGACCATGTAGTTTAGCCAGTGTTGCATATGAACAACTATCGCCATCACAAATCGTCAAGTAGTCCTGCCATGCGATTGTTCTAAATGCTTCCACAGTAAGGAGAATTTTCATCTAAAAAGTAGTTTCAACTTGTTTGATTTTCATCGCATCAAGTCCATTCTATCAGTAATACTAAAATGCAGGTGTGATCAATTTGTTTCCAGCTTCTGTACGAGCTACATCCGTTGTTTACCACTTAGTTAAAAAGAGTCATCAGAATAAATTAATGGTATGAAAATACGTTGAATATATTCTCATGCTTATAGAAGATTCTAAAATCTACCAAGGATTCAAGTTTGATATAATGAAGCAAATTATGCAAACATGAAAGTTACATTATAAAATATGACATCAATAATTATTACTGCTCCCATAATATCCATCCGTTTACAAAATTATGGTTTTATAACAAAAGGTTCTTGTGGGTACATGTAAGATACACGTGAGTATGATATAAGTAGCTGCTTTTTTGGAACAAATGGGTGTTCCTTTCTAACCGTGACAAATTTGGCCTTCACAAATATTAATTCTCCCAGGTTTGCCTTATTTTCGAAAGAAAATGGAAATGTGTATATAAAGGCGACATACATTGTTTTCTGGAATGGTGATTTTCCATTGACAAGCAATAGCGTTTTGGTAGTTATGGCCCTCAAGATATCCGGGGGATGTAAGAATTCCAGATGAGCCGGTGAGAGAGACGGCATCCTCAGGACACACGGGGGCTACGATTGATAAAAAGACACTGTCTGTTTCATTATGACATGCATATCGATTAAATAGTGTGTACTTTTAAAATTAGTTAATTTTTGCATAAACGAACTTCCTCCACTTGAAAACATATCATCAAACGATACGTGTTTAGATGATTTTATATATATTAAAAATTATATATGTGTGTGTCTTCCAATCATGTGTTGTTCCTACCAACGGCTTCGTAAGTCAAAGAAAATCCCTGGTCGGTCTCATGTGGGTCTGTAGTAAATTGCAGAAACACATTTTGTCCTGAAGTTCGGCATTGCCAGCCTGATGTGACGTAACCATGCAGCCTAGCCAACTTTGGATATGTACAACTGTCCCCGTCACATATGGTTAGATAGTCTTGCCAAGCTTTCGTTCTAAACAACTTCAACGTTATGAGAATGTTATTCTGAAATGATGTGCGGTAACATTAACAATTATGTAGAGGAGCAACCCACTGCTTCTTAAAACTGGGAACAACTTTTGATCCAATCTGATGTACCGATGTGCTTATGTTGAAAATGAGTGAGGTTACCTTTAACTCAGAGAATGGTGCAGAGAATTCTATATATTTACATTTCTTCCCAAAAAGGCAAAAACACACTCATATATTACTTTGACAGACTTCGCAGTAACATTGTACATTTTCCTTGCCATTTCTGCAACGTCCGTCCTTCAACATTCGCTTATCATTTGCATTATTTGTAGAAGGATAATATCAGAAAATTAAACAAACCAGAAATCATTTTATATATTTTAATTCAGTATTCTTGTTTTTTTTTTAAATCGCGAAAGGTAAGATGGTTGCATACCTTTTTTTCCGGAATGGAGATTTTCCATTGGCAAGCAATGGCATTTTGGTAGTTATGGCCCTCAAGAAATCCGGGGGATGTAATATTTCCAGATGTGTCAGTGAAAGAGACGGCATCCTCAGGACACACGGGAGCTGCAATATATGCAAGTAGTACACTGTCTGTTACATTATGGCACAAGTGTAGGTTAATTAATGAACATAAATACTTATTAAATAATTATTACTTTTAAAATAAGTTCCTTTAGCATAAATTAATTTCCTCAACTTGAGAGCATAACGTAGGTGTTAAGATGACTTTGCATGTAAGAGATAAATAAAGAATACATATTTATATATATATATATATGTGTGTGTGTGTGTGTATATATAATAATTTAAATTATCGTCCATACCAACGGCTTGGTAAGTCAAGGAAAATCCCTTGTCCGTCCTATGTCCGTCTGAAGTAAATTGCAGAAACACATTTTGTCCTGAAGTACGACATTGCCAGCCTGATGTCACGTGACCATGTAGCCTAGCCAACCTTGGATAAGCACAGCTGTCCCCGTCACAGATGGTAAGATAGTCTTGCCAAGCTATCGTTTTAAACAACGTCAACGTTATGAGAATTTTTTTCTAAAATAAAATATATATAAAAATTAAGTACATCAGCAGCTCTTTGGTTCTGGGTAACAAGAAGTACTGGTTTTGTGGTTAAACCAGTCATACGGGTTTTTACTACTTTAATATCGTGGGAATTGTAACATATATATAAATATATAAGAAGATCGTTAAGAAGTTCTAGATAAACAGAGTTCCTTAGAAACACATCAAATGTACATAATCACATTAAAATGTGTAAAGCAATTGTTCTGTTAAATTGCGGAGTGTAACATATTTTGGATGGTAAGAAGTAAGGAATTAATGATCCTCACTGATATAACGCACGATTTGTCATGATCTGAGAAAGACCAATGGAACGAAAACTAACAAGCTGAATACTCTTCACTGCAAATCTACAAAACAGGAGGATTTGCCGATTGATCAAACGGTTCCGGGTTGGACAGAGGGAAGGACCCACTTGCAGTCTTGTTATTTCCTCTACGCAGTTTGGATGTTTACCAAGGTCCGACCTATTGCTGTCTTTCAAAAATAAGAGTGTCTCAGCTATTGACCTATCCACAACAGCCCATATGCTCTGCCCGTTTAACCTAGTCATTATAATGAGTCCATAAACGTTCTTCACGTGAAGATCTCCCATGTCTATTGTTGCAACAGCTGTTTATTTGCAATATTGACGTCACAAAGGTCGACGCATGACGTCGCATTGACTGACGTCATCAACTGGAATCGCTATTCTCCATTGTTGAAATATATCGCAGTCATTGGGAAGTGTCTTGTCATATTTTGGATTATTTGTCTCTTAAGAATTACGTGACAGGTAAGACATTATTACTCACACGGTAATCAGAGGAAACATGCCAACATGGGTACTGGTAGAGACTACCTTTTTTAAGTTTGGCACACCTCTGCCGAATTATGCAAATTTTGGGCTTGTCAGATGATTGGCGGTTTACAATGCGAACGGTCACCTGATTGGTTGCTACTAAGTCCTGTGCTTATGATTATTCATTGAATGAATATGCTAATAAGGTCACATAAAGTTCATGGATAAGTCAATTGAGCAGTTATCAATGGGTCAACTTCAGCACACTTACCAACTTATTGCAACACATGTAACTCACCAACTCCTTATTGCAATACATGTAACTCACCGACTCCTTATTGCAATACAGATAACTCCCCGACTCCTAATTGCAAAACATAAAACTCACCAACTCCTCATTGAAGTACATATAACTCCCCGACCTCTAATTGCAATATATGACTGCTTAGCTATCAGGACTTCAGGATCTCTGGGCACGTGAGTAATTGTTATTTAGATGTTATAACACAAAAGACATAATTGGCAGGATTGCCCTTTTTTGTAACATCATTACAAGGCTTTATACTGCAAACGGTTCAGATACAAGGCATTAGCCTTCTTTTATACTTTAACTGCATGATTTTTAGAAAGAAAATATTTTCGCAATAAAAAACCCTGAACTTTCGTACTTCTTAGCTATTCTGGAACAAATATTTTCCTACATTTGTGAATTATTTCCTAGCGCTCGTGTGCTATTTGGAACTTTGGAATGACCAAACCCTCTTTAATATAAAAGAGACTGATTCAGTCTAGAAAAGTTTGATTTTCTCTGAAAATTATATAGACGGATCTGACTTACGTTACTTTCTGGAATTGTGACTTTCCACTGACAAAGGATGGCATTTTTATAGTCAACGCTCTTGTCATACCCCGGGGATGCAATGATTCCAGAAGAGTTACCCAGGGAAGCAACCTTGTCTGGACATACAGGATCTACCATTGAAAAATAATGGATAAGAAAATAAGCGTTTATAAATTCGTATACTTACATGTGTTAAAGATCTCTGGTTCGCTAGTAGGCTCAAAATCAAATACCCCTGAGTAATTATAGCCCATTTGTAGGTGAAATCGACCGATAAATTTTGATTCTAACCCCTAAAGAAAATAAACCTTTTTCCATATCAAGTAAGATCCAGAATTCTACAATGATCCTTTACCCATCGTGCTTACCGACAGCTTGGTAGGTGAGGGAAAATCCTTTGTCCGTTCTTTGTCCATCTGAGGTGAAAAGTATAAAAACATCTGGTCCGGAACTCCGGCACTGCCAGCCTGACACCACGTGACCATGTAAACTGGCTAGCCTTGGATAAGAACAACTATCCCCGTCACAGATAGTCAAATAATCCTGCCATGCTACTGTTCTAAATGAGTTCACCGTTATGAGGATTTTTTTCTAAAACATAAGAAAATGTGCTCTTCGTTGGTTGGCGTAAGTTCTCATAAACGAATAAACTTACTAAGGGCAAAGAAACAAAAAAACATTCGGAATTGAGATATTAGACGTTATTTTTAGTCAAGACATTTTCACATATGGAAAAAAATCGGCCAGGTCAGCTGAAATAAATTTAAATGTTATACAATTATTTATATGTATATATATATATATATATATATATATATATATATATATATATGTATATATATATTTATATATATATATATATATATATATATATATATATATATATATCAATTTCTTATGACATGACCCTTGCAAATTTAATAGTAATATTATAATGAGCAAGGTGTTATATAGGACGTCGTACAGAGGTGAGTGTAAAGAGAAGGAAGGATCTGTTTATAATAATTTATTCATACGATACAACGAGGTTTTAGACATAAATTAACAATTTTCTTTTAAAGCATAACTTCTTCTTTAGTTTTTCTTATTTTATATAGATATAGATACTATTTCGGGGCAAAAATAAATCCAATTTATAATATTTAACTAATATTTCTAAATCCTAGACCGCAGATATGTATTTGAAATATGCATACATCCTGAGACTGGATTTTTATTTTCCACTGACATTTAATATTGTTTGGATAGTTCTGCCCAATCAGGTATCCGGGGGAGCTGATGTTCCCAACGGACTGGTGCAGCTGAACAGGATCGGCTGAGCATGTGGAGCCATCTACCACGGATAACAGGGAGTTAGACAAGAAAAAACACAATCGCCAAAAGGATTTACCTGTTAACTGTTTACTTTTTCTGCATTTATGTAAACAGCTGCATTGGTGGTATGATAAACATTGATTTCTGTGGGTAACTGTATTAAATAGTCTTATTTTTTAACGATACTCTGACATCTGACATCCTGCTTCAACTAACCCCTGTGTTTAATTAGCTTTTTCGCTCAGATCCTTAAAAATATATTTTACAAGCAGTAATGAAAGTTCAGTAAAACCTCGAAATCACGAACAACAATGCGGCCTGGATAAAGAAGTCGCATTTTTGAGGTGGTCGTCTAAGCGACGTCTTATATACGGAGCAAAAAAAATTAGGAATCGGGGACCGTGACCACGCGGTCATTAGTTTAAGTTGGTCCCTACAGTAAAAGGTGATCGTCTAACTCTAAGCGACGTCTTTTATAATGAGCAGAAAGGGATCGGGTTCCGTGAACAAGTGACAATTATGCTGAGGTGATCACTACAGAGAGAGGTGGTCGATAGGCGAGGTTTTACTGTATTTCTTATTTCTTAATATTGCAGGCATATTAATCCTGTTAAGTTTACTTAGAAGTACTCAGCTATTACCTGTAGGGCATTTAGGCTGCACACAATTTTCAGTCTCGTCTGATGTACCGACACAACCATTGCTTGAGCAACTTCGCAATCTCATCCTGATTCCCTCTCCGCAGGTGAGTGAACAAGAGCCCCAGGGCTGCCATGACAACCAAAACGGACATGCCTGGATATTACACTCTTCATTCTGGACACTGCTCGGACAGCGTTCTCTATTCCGGGTTTTATCTCCTGATCCACATGTTGTGGAACACGCCGACCAACTTGTCCAGGACCCACACGTGCCTTGTCCACAAGGTCTCTCAGTGCAAATTCCTGTTTGTATTCGGCGTCTGCCAGCACAGGTAGGTCCAGAGCAGTCACGGAATCGAACCCGAAATCCAGGTCCACATGTGTCCGAACAATATGACCAGGGTTCCCACATCAGACCAGGGGGAGGATTAGTAGAAGGACCTGGTGATTAAGATATTCAAGGTCTAGGTATTGTTAAACTTCCTAGGTTCAACTTAGCCCGAACATTCAGCGTCCATTCAGGAATAAAGTCCTAACATCTGGTTGGGGGGGGGGGGGGATTTCACCTTGATTCGACACAACTCTTAATGGATAGCTCATGCAAATTAAAACGGGGATTTATGCAAATTAACTAAAAATACCCAAATTTGGTGGTTCTCTCATAGGTACCCATGACGGTTTAAAAGGATAGACCCGCCTTCGTTTTCCAAACATGCCTTGCCAGACTGTGGAGGTAACATTTATCTAGTTTTCTGGAGAGTAATTCCCAATATTTCCATAAAATTTTAATTTATATCTCAACACAGTCGACACAACTGTATAAGGCGTAAGATGTAGGGGTTGTTGCATGAACGGACGCTCAGATCTGACCAAACATTACAAGGTAAACATTATCCACCTCAGGGGCTGCAACGCAAACAAGAAAGAACAGTCTATTATATATATATTTGTTTGCTTTACAGCCCTGTAGCTAGGTTCAACTAGAGACATGTTACAAATATATGTGCAAAATTTGAAAGCTTCATTTCTATTGGTTTGTGAGAAATACCCCTCTAAAGATGCTGTAACTGACAAGTCAAGTAAACTGTGACTTGTTCCTAATGATGAAACATTTTGTCAATAAACCATTTCTGTGACAAGGTTGAAATAAAATTGACATATTAGTTCACATATTCCCTACAAAAATGACATTTATGATTTATTTTAGATCATAATAGACCTTAAATAAGATGCTGCAATTTTCATCAAGCATCCAGGCTAAGAGCCTCTCATCTGAGGATGTTGTGAACAGTTAAGTATGTACTCCGAATAATGGGAGTATCTAAAAGTTTATTTCAGTTTTCATATTTCATATAATTTGTCACTATAACCTGTATCCCCCATTGCATTTTCTTGATTTTATATGAAGAAAAAACCTCCGGAATCTAATTATAAGAGATTACAATGACGGGTTTCAATATATTTACAGGATAAAAACGTTATTCATCATTTTTGTGCACCAGTTCTTACCAGGGTCTCTCACACATACACCTTTGTGAAGTCTAAAATCATCGATAGCCAGCCCTCCCTGTCCATTGGAGTTATCCTGGATGATTGTAATCCCGAAAAGAAGAGTGTCTTGTGTTATATTGAAACTTAGATCCCTCGTAATCCAGGAATTACCTTTGCTACCTGCAATGCAGAAAACATGTCTAAAAAATGTAATAAAACATTATCTGCAGACTATAATATTATTTCTTTATATTTAAGTTGATTAATTTAGTATATCTAAATTCATGATTTCAGAGTTTCTTTCCAATGGAATATGGTATTTACCATTGTCTTCCCAAAGAGTTCTTATTTTTCCACCTTGTGAGAGCACAAGACCATACTTTCCGATCGAAACTCCGTATGATCTGTACGAAAATTCCGCGCAAATTTGGTTCACTCCAAGGGGAGGTGAGAGCAGCTTTGCCATGGCAGCACCAGAACCATTTCTTTGGTTTTTAACATCAGCATACCAATATTTGCCTGGAAAAAATAAAATATTTAGTAGGATACATGATTTCGTATACACAAACGTACACAGTCTGCAGTCAAAATAAGAATGATGGTACACACGCACAAGAAGTAACATTGTTAGAAACATTTTAAAAGTACTTAGGCTATGCCTTGGAAGCTGAACACCGACTTATTTAAAATAGCTTGGTTTCTCGTATTATCATCAATATGTATTCTTTATTTTTTTTTTATTTCTTGGGTATATCATTTAGAAAACCTCCTCCTGATATTCCATATGTATTGGTCAGATTACCTGCAGATGTTCCATACGTATGGTCTCTTTCCGGTTTGTATATGTTATCTCTACCAGAGCTTCCCGATGTTACATACCAGTTGAAAGTTCTGTTCAGGTCTTCAAAACAGGCGTTATTGTCGATGTCGCAAGTTAGGAAATCTGCCGTTTATAATTTTATTGTGAAAAGAAAATCTTCTTTGTTAGACCTGGATCATGCAATAATACTAAAAATCCCATCGCTAGACAACAGATTCTTATCATATTGAAAAATTAATCTGTTTGTCGCTTTATCTTTCAAATATGTAACGTGACGGCATATGTGTGTTTTATTTGTTTTTTTTTATAAACCTTTGCCTGGTTATCAAAATTGAAATCAGATCATGTTTCAACTTTCGGATAGTCTGAAATGTATATTTTGAATGGATCAAAGCGAAGTACGCAATAATTTCGTTTGACAATCATGCAAAATGACTTACGATCTTGTACCTGCAGGGACAGTGGATCTGGCGTGTCATTCTCTACAGAAGGGAAAGGTAAGTATTAACAATCGTCTGAATCTATATCTTGGTTTATGTGAGGGTTCCATATTATATATATCACAGAGAAACTTTTTTTTCTACAAAGTTCACTTATGTGGGCCTATTTTGCAGGATATGTCAGAAATTTGCATATCGGAGGTTTCCTATGAGTCAAACTCAGCCCCCCAAAACTGGCTTACGCACACATTCTCCCACTTCAAATCATTTCTGAGAAGGGGTCAATAACTATACATAATGTGGTAAGTGGTACTTTCACTTCTAGCGCTAATGATTAGAAAATGCACATAAAATGCTACTTCCACCGATGTTGATTTTATATAATCAAATGTTTACATGTTTGAAATTTTTTTTGTTAGTTATACATTGCAAAACTTACTGAGAATCTTCATTTGGAAGATAGCCTTTTGCAACTCTTTAGATTTCCATATTTCCTCTGGAAAAAAAAATTGTTACATCGTGATAATACTAGCACTTGAGAAACAGGTATTTTCGATTGTAATGATATTTGTTTAAATGTGTATTATATCGTTACCCCACAGAGGTCCAATCTTTGAGGATTTGTATCGTATTCTATACACACGTTGAGAGTAGCTAGGTGTAACAAAATACAAAACACTCTCCGATATGTGGATATGCTTTTTGTCATACCCATTTTGCTTGTGATAATCTTGGTAATTCTACAATCCTGAAATGCACTGAGACTCTGTGAGCTCCTGCATGCACACAAATAAATCAATGTAACTTAAAATACAAAACAACACAGATGCAGTACAATTTAATTATCGTTTTGCTTTGTCAGATGGAATGCACTACGTATTTATATGCATGATCGTTAAATGACAGAGTAGTTTGCCAATTATGAAGGTTAATTACTATAACAATTATTATGTAACATTAAACATTTCCAAAGAATACGGAACACACATGCATGCCAGATTTGTTGTTAAATATGTTACATTTTCACACACACATCTCCACACCCCATGTTTTTATACATGATCGTCACATGACAAAGCAGTTTGCGAATTATGAAGGTTATTTACCATAAAAATCACTTGAGGAGCATTGAAATCCAAAGTATACGGAACACACGTGCAAGCAAGATTAATTAAATTTTTACACCCACACATCAAAACCCCCCACCCATCCATATATATATATATATATATATATATACATAGATTCAAATTTGGCACAATGTGCCAACAGTATAGAATTGGAGTGCCCGATTTATGGGGAAGAAAAATTCATTTATTTTCAGTGGGAGCTTGTACATTGTTAAAAATTTCCTTTGAGCTATTCGGCGCCATTTCGGTCCTCTAATATGAGAGAGTCTTCGGAAGCGTATTCAACGTTAGACTGCTTTTACATCCTTCCACGAGGGTTCCATTGTACGGCCCTTTGAAGATGCAAATATTTTTGTCATTTTGACAACGCTTCATGGTCTACAAATAAGCTGTAACTTGACATGAAACAGACCAATAGTAAGCTCTTTTAGTATACTTTCTGAGAAAAACTACCATGAGCGAGAACAATTCGGTGTGACTCATCATATTGGTAAACCCCTCTGCATACTTGTTGAATTTCTAAATGACCGGGGGATGTAATTGAAAGCAGCAAAATTGTACTCAGTACAGGATATGACTCGTTACCATAGAGCCTTTTTTTCATATTCAGTGTTCGAGTTCACACGTATTTTTTGTGTTTAATCATAATTTTTAGGTTGTTGATAAGATTATTGGCTGTTTACAACGATATCAATGCAACAGGCTAGGTAGGCACTGCAAAACAATCCCTCATATGGCATGTATCACCACTCAGATAAGGCTTTCTACTACATGTAAAATGCCTAATGTTTTTACGGCTATGTAGATACATAAAAGAGGTGAACTAAAACGTCACGGATGATGACTTTCCTATCGTTACTTTATTATATGTGATTCTATATTTAGGTTTATAATGACTTTGCGTTCAGGGTCCATGAATGTTGACTGATTCAGCCATACAGTGTTTTCAGGTACATTAAGTATAAGGGAGAAAAACACACAATACCACTGCACATCTTGATGGATTAATTATGACCCATATTGAGACACTCACAGCTTGGGTGTAATTAAAAGCAAATAAACTGAGCAAAGCCGTGCCAGGCTTCCTTGTTGTTTTCTTACTAACTTGACACAATGTGCCAGTGATTCTACGAGGACGAAAGAACACGATGAATCATAAGTAACTTCACTACAGGCGGGGGCAGTAAAAAGTAACATGTTCAACAGAAATAACACTAACGTAGATTCACCCTTTCTTTAAGTCGGTCTCCTTAAGTGTGTTTAGTGCATTCGATCCTTTCGTGTCGACTTGTTTTTGTTATAAATTGTTGCTTGCCGGAAATCTTCGATTTCGGCAAGTATGTTTGTCAGTCGCGTATGTCTGTTTGTGGGTGTGTTTGTTTATTCGTCAAGACTTTCCTGGCCACAATTTGGCAGTATTCGATCTGAAACTTACAGAATTGATTGAAAGTGAAAAGTAATAGAAGCCCTTTATTCGTGGTCATCATAGGTCAACGGTCAAGGTCAAGGTCATCGAAAAACGTTGAAACTTTTTTTTCATCCTTACTTTGTCAATATTGGTCCTATATTCACAAACTTAGGCTCATATTCTTACTCATCTTATCTGTACTTTTTGTCGCTTTGTCAGTATGCCTGTCTGTTGTCATCAGTTTCGCCTTCTTGCTTGTTCTTGTGACTTACATATAGCATTCTACAGGCAACAGTTTTACAGAAACCCTTTTGAAACTGGTACATCTTATGTCATACACAAATATCTCAAAGGTAATTTTTCATTTTTGGGATATGGCTGCTAGGCGACGCTGCACTCCAAACACTACAACATATCATATTTGTGGCTATACCTCCTAAACTATAAATCTTAATTCCATAAATTATAGCTTGTTTTCTTCACCTGGATCTTCTTCATAACTTTATCAATTCATCTGCTCTCAACTTTGTGTCACTTTGTCATTATTTCTGCCACTTCAAAATGTTATTTTCGTCATAACTTTGTCACCTCTGGTCCTGTCGCCACAAACTGTGGCTATTTTTTTTTTCACCTTCGTCTTCGGCGTAACTAACTCTAGTTAACTTTTCCAAATGTCAATTTTGTGTCACTTTGTCAATATGTCCGCCTATTTGTCAGTCGTTCTCAATTTTCCCTTCTTGCTGGTTCTTGCCTCTGTAATATAGCATTATTCTAGGCCACATTTTACAAGAGGTCATTTGTAACTTTCACCTATCGTTTATCGAAGCTGTATGTGTATTTTTTAAATAGGTCAAAGTTCAGAGTCAAGGTCATGAAATTACGTCAAATTATTGTTTCCAAGGGAACTTTGTCAATATTGGTCCAATCTTTACAAAGTATGACTCATTACTTTCTTCTCTTTCTTCTTTATGACATGTTCTGGTTATCTGTCTCCCAATCTGGGTCAGCGTTTTTTTTTTCCGGCAAGCGCGTGACCTCTGGTCGTCTTGATTTATTAGTTACACTTCAAGGGGAATTATGGTAACGAAAAGTAAGAGTTTAAAGTGCATAATTTTCAATATGGTAAATATATATCTATCTTGCACCCTATTTAAGAAACAAAATTATCTTAAAATATGAGAATCAGTGTGTGTATAGTTTACAACATACCAACCCCCGTTCTGGCAGTCAAGGACATTAGACACATGCAAAAACACCCACATTTGACAGCTGCTGATTAGATGATGTCATGTAAACACTCCAAAAATATAACAAGCCAAAAAAAGAGATGGCTTCTCATGCAGGGACATGCCTGATCTGTCAAATCATTATAAAGAGTCCAAGACGTTTTAAAACATAAACTGGAGATTTAATATTATATTCAAAATTACCCTTAGGTCATTAATATATACACAGAGGAAGCCAGGAATCACATAAATTCTTGTTCAAAAGGTTGGCGAATGGGCACCTTTAATGTTGCTTTTGCAAGTAAAAGATCCTTTTTTTCTGACAAATTTCCTGATGTCCTCGTAAACAGATTAACAGGTTTTTGCTTATATATAGATAATTTATCTACATAAACGACACATTAGGTCAAGCGGATCTAATATGTGTCTAAATAGGTTGTTTTTTTATTTTTATCCAATTCAGTATAAGTTGTTAATTAGATGAAAGTGTTTACACTGTTAGCATTCAGCATTTTAAAAACTAACTATGTGTCAATTACGTAATTAAAAATTGCCCCCTTACCTTCCTTATTCGTTTTGAGCCTTTCTTTACCTCTCACAAGTGTGTTAAGTTTCATTATCATGTTTTGATTTGAGTGTTGAAACGTTTAAGCCGTTAATTTCAGATTAAAACATAATACATTTTCTTGAATCATTTAAGTACAAATTTATTAAGAGTTAATTCCGTTAATATTTTTGGGAGGAGATATAAAAAATGCTTGCCTATGACATGTGAATGCTGAATATTATCTTCAGTCGGCGGCAAGGTCTGCAAATTAGAAGCAAAAAGGAAATACAGTAAAAGAATTATGCTTTATCTATGTCACTTTGTAGATTTTTTTTTCATTGGCGCAATTGGTGGGGGCAGGGGACCATGTCCACCTTTTTCTTAACATAAACATTCAAGGGTACTTGTAAACTAACATTAATTCTGCATGATTATTTCAAACATCTATTTAAATTCCTTTAAATAAGAAGATTTGTATTGGACTTGGACTCGGACGTGGACTCGAGTTCAAAATGACTCGGACTCGAGAAGGTGGACGTGGATTTGAATCTCAAGAACTCAGACTTCGACTTGGCCTCGAGTGGCCTGGACTCGGACTTTCATGAAGACTCGGATGGTTTGGATTTGACTACATCACAAATCACAGTATTATAATTACAGAATATTGTGAAAAAATGTTGGTTGGAGGGTCATATGGTATACTCCATTACAAGGGCAGATGTATAGGTACGGGGGGGGGGGGGGGTCGAAGTCCCTGATTTTATTTGTATAAATAAATTCATAAAAAATGATCGACATGGAAAAAGGGTAACTTACCATCAGTTCCTCTTCAGATCCCCTGTAAGAAAGAAATAGGAAGAATAAAATGCACAGGACAACGATGTTACTTTCCATAAAAATGCATGGGTTCCATGTCTGTTTACCAAGAAAAAACTTGCAAAAAAAACATGCGGTAAATATTAAAATATAAAGTATCACTGACCATATAACAGGTTTAACACGCATGCGCAAATAAATAAAGATTTATATACCTTATGGCAATTTACAAAACTGGTATTGAAGAAATTATGTTTGCATAAAGATGTTTACTCACGGCCGGGCTGTGGTTATCGCGCCAGTGACGTCGGCTTGGGTGGTTTTCCCATGTGTACCGCCCAACGTCTTGATCATTAGGCCCATGAACACAAACGCCATATATCTTTTCATTGCCGCGAGAACAGTCGGTCGTAGGACCATCAGCTGGTGTGCAGTTTGGACCAGGATGAATTAATGCAACGGGAACTGCTTCTTGATCTATATTCAGATTATGAGGTATGGTGGAGGTGGCACCACAGACTGATAGCCAATTAACAACCGTATCGCTTTTATGCTTTTCTTTATTCAAGATGTTCTTTTAAGCGGAACGCACTCGGAGACTTGGCAAGCATTTTTATAGGGTGACCAATGTCTGATTATTGTGTACGCAATATTCTATGTCGTCAGCTCACCGTCGAAAAAACCATAAATGCGGGACGATAGTTAATATGCTATCTATCTGTGGGTCATCGTACCATCGTACCTAATAATATGAATTTAGATCAAGAAACAGTTCCCGTTGCATTAATTCATCCTGGTTCTTATTGTACACCAACTGATGGCCTAACGACTGTCTGTTTTCGCGGCAATGAGAAGATATATGGCGTTTGTGTCCATCGGCCTAGTGGTCAAGACGTTGGGCGGTACACATAGGAAAACCACCCAAGCAGACGTCACCAGTTCGATAACCACATCCCGGCCGTGAGTAAATATCTTTATCTATATTTGTCATAAGGTATATGAATCTTTATTTGTTTGCGCATGCGTGTAAAGCCTGTTATATGGCCATTAAATTGATACTTTATCTTTTTATATTTACCGCATATCTTGAGGTGCGAGGTTTTTGCCTGGTAAACACATATGCAACCCATCAATTATATTGTAAAGTTCCAAGTTTGTCCCTTGCATTTTATTCCTCCTTCTACTTTCTTCAAAGATATCTGAAAAGGAACCTAGCGTAAGTTACTCTGTTTTCTTTGTTGATAATTTTTTATCAATTCATTTTTACAAATGAAATCAGGGACTTCGACCCCACCCTCGTATCCCTACGTTGGCCCTTGTAAGTCAAATGTGGCTGTTTTTGCATGTGACCAATGACCTTGACTGCCATTAATGGGCTGATATGTTGTAAATTGTAGACTGATTCTCATATTATAGAATAAGTATGTATCATAAATAAGGTGCAAGATACCTTTATGGTACCTTTAATACCATTATTTCCCTTGAAGTGTAACTAATTAAACAATTTACAGCAAAAAACAGGTTGACACGAAGGGATCGAATGCACTAAACACACTTAATGAGACCGACTTAAAGACAGGGAGAACCTACGTTAGTGTTATTTCTGTTGAACAATTTACTTTTCTTGCCCCCGCCTGTAGTGAAGTGTATCGTGATTCATCATGTTCACTCGTCCTCGTAGAAACACTGGCACATTGTGTCAAGTTAGTAAGAAAACAACAAGGAAGCCTGGCACGGCTTTGCTCGGTTTATTGCTTTTAATTACACCCAGACTGTGAGTGTCTCTAAATGGGTCATAATAAATCTATCAAGATGTGCAACGGTATTGTGTGGTTTTCTCCCGTATACTTAATGTACCTGAAAACACTCTATGACTGCATAAGTAAACTTTCACGGTCCATGAACGCAAGGGTCATTATAAACCTAAATATAGAATTCCACATAAAAATAAATGGGAGGAAAGTCATCATCCGTGATGTTTTAATTCACCTTATTTCAAGTGTCCACATAGCCGTGAATACACGACTCATTGGGCTTGTAAGTCTCACTGCAGTCGTGATACAAACCATATGAGGGATTGTGTTGCAGTGCTCACCTAGCCTGTTGCATTGATATCGTGTTAAACAGCCGATAATCTTTACAATAACCTAAGAATGATGATTTAACACAAAAGAATACGTGTAAACTCGCACACTGAAAATGAAAATCCCTCTATGGTAACGAGTCATTTCCTGTATTGCCAAACGTGCAGAGAACAGAGGGATTTACAAATATGCTAAGTTTAGACAGAATGTTTGTCGCACAATGTAGATGTTATTATAAACTATAATAAAAAGCTAACGACTGGTCTGCTTTTTATGCAAATTATATCAAGTGATAGCGTAATTGTAGGCCATGAGGCTTAAAAATATTATGAAATATTTACATCCTCATAGCGCCTTACAATGGGGCCCTCGTTGAAGGATGTAAATTACCCTCTTCTTGAACTCTCTAATGTTAGAGGGCCGAAAGAGCGCTAGTAACCACATGGCTCAAAGTAAACGTTCACAAGATAATAGATCCTCCTGAATACAATTGATTTTTCTTAGCGGCACATCTTTATTAAATCGGGCACCTCTGTACAATTACTAATTCTGATCCTTATATGTGTGTGTGTGAGTGTGTGTGTGTGTGTGTGTGTGGCTGTGTGTGTGCAAGTTATTAAGCCAGAAAAAAAGTGTTTGTTTTTATTTCAATGAAGAGACAATGCAAGAGCAAAGAAATTGTAGTATTTATGTGAATGAAAAATGTGATATGTTAACTTATTTTGCATATAAAAATATTATACAATATCTCCTGTTATGATTAGTAGCTATCCAATACAAGACAATCCGTTTGTTGACAGAAATAAAATTAAGTCCAACTGAAGTTGAATGTCCACAATGCTGAAATACAAGCAAAGCCGCGTTCGTTTCAAGAACGAGATCTGACCTCTTGGTAAAGGAGACGCGACCTTTCATTCCTAGAAAGGTCAGTTGGCCTGAAGGTATCCTTTAAGCCTGTTGAGGGCTTAAATTAGGGCCGTCTTAAAGAAACAAGGCGGCCGGTCGGCCTGCGCCTGGGAATTTTAAAATTCCAAGAGGTCCTGCCTATCACGGATTAACTGTAATGTCCCCTTATTGTATCTGTAATGTTAATGAGATATTTGAAATATGTTAAAAATTCGAAAAAGAAAGAAAAGGAAAGCCCGGCATTTTATGGAGTCTGACGTGATAAGTTAACCGCCAAAAAAATCTGAGGCCTTAGTTCCGTGGTGGGTGAAAACTTGATATAAAATAAAAATATTTATTTTCTTGGTGTATAATGGGGTGCTGTCATTTTTTCCCGCCTGCCGCACGTTTGTGAATGTGACGGTGCACTTTGACACGGGCGCGATGGGTATTTAAGAGGAAACGTGCTAATCCCAAGCCGTAGTGGAATTTTTTGGGCCTCAAAGAAATCAATCCTAGTTTGAATCGGCATGGGACAGGCTGTTTTTATACCCGGAACGCTGGAAGAGGCTGGAGAATGAATGAATGATAGGGCCATTTAAGTTCGAAATATCTGGGAAATTGCATTTAAAAAAAAGGACCTTATTAACTCGTTCCACCTCAGAGTATTGGTTAGCAGATGGTGATAGTTTTTTTTATTTATCATCAAATGTTAGCTAAAATACAATTCATTTATGAAATTATATATTTCCTTAAGAACCTGTAAATTTTATATACCTATATGGTTTTTGCATATACCTGTAGTTGTCTATGTGCACTATAGTTGTCTAAGAGCAGTTGTCTATGTGCACTTGTTGTCTAATGGAAGTTGTCTATGTGCAATTGTTGTCTAAGAGCAGTTGTCTGTGTGCACATGTTGTCTAATGAAAATTGTCTATGTGCAACTGTTGTGTAATGGCAGTTGGAACTGTTGTTCAATTTACGTTGTCAATGCGCACTAGTTGTCTAAAAGCAGCTGTCTATGTGACCTTTCGTTTAATGGAAGTTGTCTATGTGCAGCTGTTGTCTAAGAGCAGTTGTCTATGTGCACAAGTTGTCTACGAGGAGTTGTCTATGTGCACAAGTTGTCTAACAGCAGTTGCTTATGTGCAATTGTTGTCTAAGAGCAGTTGTCTTTTAGCATTTGTAATCTAATGGCAGTTGTCTATGTGCAAGTGTTGTCCAATGGAAGTTGCTATGTGCAATTGTAGTCTACGAGCAGTTGTGTATGTGCACAAGTTGTCAAAGAGCAGTTGTCTATGTGCACTTAGTTAAATGGGCCGGCCCAAAACGGGAGTAGCAAAACGCCCTGTAGCAGAGCATATGTTACAGGTGGTTCAGAGCAATGTGCTCTGCCTGGATGGTCTGTCAGAGCAGCAGGGTCCAGACTGCTCCGAAACGGCCGTTTTCTAGTTAAATAGGCCGCCGGCCTGAAACGGGAGTTTCAGAGGCTCTGTAATAGAGCCGGGTGCTCTGTCACAGAGCATCTGTGTAACAGATCCTCCTGCTCGCACACAGATGCTCTGTAGCAGAGCATCTGTTACAGGTGGTTCAGGGCACACTGCTATGGATGAAAAATCAGGAATGAACAGTGTGGAAAAGTTGTGTCCAGGAAAGCCATTTTGATGTGTACAATAGATAAAAGACCGGTGAAGCATGTTGTGGGTGGTTGAAATCCTGTGTTTGTTGGAGCAGATGGCTTGTTTGTCCTGAATATTGATGTAAATCCTGACTTAATGACAGCAAAATCATTGGTGTGTGAGCATTAGTACAGCTGTGAGGTGGAAAAAGCAGATGTCTGAAAATCACCAGATTCCAGTCTGAGCCCTTCTTTTTAAATATCAAAGTGGTGTTAGACTTTTTCCTGAAGAAGTTTGGCCCTGTGGTTTGCATTGCCAGCTGGTTGGTGCCATGCTACAAAATCCAGGTGTACTGGTTGAAAATTTTGGAAATGTTGGGCCCAGAGAGGCCAATTTGCCATGCGTTAAATATGCCGCTCTCCGACAAAACTCCTGGAGGTCCCAAATCTCTGCGGATCGGGCAGGATAAAAAGGTGGTTGTCGGTTCATGTTGCATGTGATTGTAATAATGTAGCGGGTAAACACAGCCCGTGTGTTGATATTTGTGTGAATTATCATGAAAAAACAATATTCTGAATATAAGTTTATGTAATAATAAAGACATGACTCTTGTTTATTGAATGAAATATTTATTTTAAACGAATGTTTATTATTAAAACGTATGTTTTTCTTTTGTGCTTTCGGTTAATAAACCGTACCATTAAAACCTATGCAGTATCCAGATGTGTCAATATGTCAAATAAGAAAATATTTTAAAGAAGGGGGGGGGGGTTGTTGTTTGCCCTAACTTTCAGGCTTCCACCGGTATCCCGATCTCCATGCAGGGTACAATGGACGCCAGACCTTTTTAATAAAGATATTTTAAGCTGTGATCGTCTGAAAGCGTACGTGTCAATTTTTTTTGTCAGTCGAGTCCAAAAAATGGCTTGGTTCAATACTTGGTCAAACGAGGTCATCCTTCCCAGGAATTCGAAAGAGCGTGTCCTAGCTGCGCCGATACCGGCCAGGATTGGTTTCCTATGGGGCCAAATAATTAAACCACGCCGGGGTTTAGCATATCTCGCCATGAAATTATATCCCAGGACAGTCAAACACGCCGACATTATTTACTTACGTGCGGCACTTTGTGGACATGACACATAGACTATATAATATCATTCAATTCATCCCGCTGAAAAAACGCTTTAAAAATGTGCTTAAAAATGTCGTCCTGATTTTTTATAAAATATCTGAAAATGGCACTCCTCTTGACATGTCAATTTTTTTCACCTCCAATTTATCAGCCCCCCAAAAAATTTCCCGACCGTCACTAAAAAAAATTATTTATTATATATCAATATATTTTAATACGCATAAATATATAATGGCCGCAAAAGTCCACCAAACATTCTTTTTTACGCTTGCACACACCTGTCCTCACGCATGCATTTTTTTTTTAATTTAAAAAAACAAACACAATAATGTAGGCAAAATAAATATATTTATTTTTGTTTCAAAAATTCCCTCTTCCTTCTGGATTGCCTTCCTCCCTCCTTCATTCGTCCCATTCCCACGCCCGCAACCACGCAAATCTCTCAAATACAACTCGTCTTATGTCATGTCACATTTTATTGTCCTTCCGCAACTGTCGTTAACCAGAAATCACCAGCTGCCAGTCAAAGGAATTCCCGCCACTCTCCTGCGCCGGAGGGGGCTTCGGCCTCCCCCGGCCAAGAAACTTAACAGCGCGCGCTTCCAGGACTTGTATACAAATCCGGCTTCTTGCCAGCACCTCAAAAAATACGCACCGCAGCCCAAGCGACCAAATCAACAGGCCAGAACAGCTGGCCCGCCCTTCAGGTGTGCTCTTCGTGTGTGTGTGTGTGAGGG
Organism: Sipunculus nudus; assembly: GCA_026874595.1. Taxonomy (NCBI): domain Eukaryota; kingdom Metazoa; phylum Annelida; class Sipuncula; order Golfingiida; family Sipunculidae; genus Sipunculus; species Sipunculus nudus. The sequence continues at coordinate 36,347,915 of CM049318.1, forward strand.
TGTGATGGTGTGTGTGTATGAGTGTGGGAAACTTAGGTTATATTTAGCAGCAACTAAGGCTAGCATATATATTCCGTACACTTTGGACAATGTTACTATTTTACAGTTATTTAGTTAATTTCTTATATAACCTTCATATTGTGTAAACTGCTTGGACAATGTTTCTGTTATTTAATTAATTTATTATGATAACCTTCATATTTTGTAACCTGTGACTCCCATCCATAAATAAACTGTGTGGCATTGGATATAAACAACATAAATAATGCCTTTACACGCAATAAATGTTAATAGTGTATTAAATAATGCATAGTATAATAACTAATGCATACAAAAAAAAATATATGTAAATAATGACTGTAAAGATTTATCCAAAAACTAATAAGTAATGCTGTTAACAGTTTTCACATATAACCTTAAAGGGACATAATCAGGAGCTAAATTATGGCTAATTCTTTCACACTGTCAGTTCAGTTTTGGTTTATACAAATGTTTCCCAGCAAAACCATCCCAGCATATGGTCTCATTTCCTGGCATACGGCTGTTTAACACCATGTCATGGCTCTGCGTGTTGGTAAACACAGTCTGTGTACCATAACAAGGCCATGTGACCGGAAGTCCGATTAAGAGGGGCAACTAGCTGTGTTTCAGCCAGCAGAAACATATATTACATTTTTTTGGGCCAAGTCAGACCTGGCATCTCCTGATAGACACGTGTTTTGGCTCAGCGGTGCACACGGCCCCACGCGCTGTGTTTATGTTGACACCTTTCATCGCGCTCGGTCCACTGTTTTAACATTTGTTTACAGGAGAAAGCAAACGGTTTTAGGGCAATATTTTGGCAGGCACATATTTATTTTAAAGGGAAGAAGCTATTTTACGTGTTAACTCAACATGCTTTATAAGTGATTGGGCCCTTTTAATAGTTTAATTAAAATTACACCCCACACAAAGAAAACCGAACATTTATATTTAAACTCATTGCTTTATGCGTATGCATGCAAGAATCGACAGTGTCTTATGGCATCTCAGAATAGTACGATAATTACCTAGATGGTCATTTGCAAAAGGGGTGTGAGAACAAAGGATTTCCACATGTTAGAGATTTTACTGTATAACTGAATCTAATTACATTCAATACATGTACAGCATAACATGCAAATCCTGCTCAGATGGTGAGTCTCTGTGGGGTAACGAAACGATGCACATTTTAATAAATATCATTACGATCCAATATACCTGTTTCTCAAAATGCTAGTATTTTCTCAATGTAAATTTTTTCCAGAAGAAATATGGAAATCCAAAGAGCTGCAAACGGCTATGTTCCAAATGAAGATTCTCAGTAAGTATTGTAATGTATAACTAATTAAAAATAATTTGAAATTTGTCATATTTCATTATTTAAAAATCAAATGGATGAGTCATTCTGTTATATCAGCCACATCAGACCCAGATATAGATCTCTATATAAAGAATCTAAAGGAAAGGGATCTAAATCAAGTATCAATGTAAGTTACATTTTTTGTGCATTTGGTAATCGTTAAAGCTAGCAGTGTAAGCACCCTTTAGTCATTTAACTACCAAACTAGTTATTTTCCTCTGTGCATTATCGGTTTGTAGATTCATGGAATAATTCCGATATGCAAATTCCTGACACACAATAACTGCAAAATTGACGCACATATATGAACCTTGTAGAATGATGTTTCTCCGTGATATATATCTACGATGGACCTCTCTCATTTCCATGAAATAAAACCAGAAGATTGCTAATATTATAATTTCCCTTCTGTAGAAAATGACACGCAAGATCCACTGTCCCTGCAGGTAAAAGATCGTATGTCAGTTTTCATGATTGTCCAACGAAATAATCGCGATGAAAATAACTCCCTTTGGGATTTCTAGTAATATTGCATGATCCAGGTATAACAAAGAACTTTTCCTTTCACAATAAAATTGTGAACTGCAGATTTCCGAACCTGCGACACCGACAATAACATCTGCTTTGAAGACCTGAACAGAACCTTTGCCTGGTATGTAACATCTGGAAGCTGTGGTAGAGGTAACATATACAAGCCGGAAAGAGACCATACGTATGGAACATCTGAAGGTAATTTGTCTGATACATATGGAATATTTTGAGGTAGTTTTTAAAGAAAAATCCCAGAAATAAATAAAAAAAACCTGAAAATTCTATATTGATGGTAACACGAGAAATCAATCTCTTTAATGACCAGATATTTTTAATAAGCACAGAGATCAGCTTCAGATGCATACCCCTGATACTTTTAAAATGTTTCTAAAGATGTTATTTTCTGCTTGGGTATACCATTATTTTAATTTTGACTATACACTATGTACTTTCGGGTACAAAATCATGTATTAACTCAAACATATTTTTTCCAGGCAATTATTGGTATGCTGATGTTACAAACCAAAGAAATGGTTTTGGTGCTGTCATGGTAATGCTGCCCTCACCTCCCTCTGGAGTGCACCAAATTTGCGCGGAATTTTTGTACAGACCATACGGGGTTTCAATCGGAAAGTATGGCTTGTGTTCTCTCAAGGTGGAAAAATAAGAATTCTTTGGAAAGACAATGGCATATACCATATTAGACTGGTAGGAATAATCCTTATATACTCCTGTAACGCAAAAGGAAACATGAATATAGATATGTTAAATGATTCAAATAAAATATGAAGAATAATGTGATATTTATACAGTCTACGAATCTTGTTTTATTTCATTTTTTTGTAATTTTTTTCTGCGCTTTAGGTAGCAATGGTGTTTCCTAGAATACAAGGAATGTAGATTTCAATATAACACAAGAAACTCTTCTTTTTGGGATTACAATCATCCAGGATAACTACAATGGTCAGGGAGGCCTGGCTCTCGATGATTTTTAGGCTTTACAACAGTGTCTGTGTAAGAAACCCTGGTAAGAACTGGTCAGCAGAAAGTATCAATTAAAACTGATTCATGTTACTATATTGGAACCAGTCAGGGTAATCCTCTCATATTAAATTCCGCATATTTTATTAATATAAATCAAGAGAAAGCAATCGATATTAAGTTAATGATGGTTTAATTATTGATTGTCATCAGCCCCAGATACAAGCCTTAACCAAGCAGGCTTTATGGATATTGATAAGGTGTAATTTCAATGTAGCATTTGCAACATTTACTTTTGGTCTAAGTACAGTCTGAAAGTCATAACAAATAGGAATTTGTTTAGAAAAACTAGTGTGGCATTGTAATACCAACATTGTCATAAAAAATGTGGTTTTGGCAGATAGTTCATAGTCGGAAAATGTAGCCTTTCACTTGAATTTAACTTATCGGGGGGTGAACACAAACCCACGTGTATGTCCATAGAGAAACACCACGTGCTTCAATTGCGCATCGGCTAGCAAATGGACTAAAAGTTTTATTGAAATCCATGACTGTGACCTTCAATAGCATTTCTTAACTTATCCTGATAAGTTGACCCTTAATTAGTTCATGAACAGGCAAGTGTAGCCAGGTGCCTTAATCACCAGTGGACCTTTTTATTATATTACAGTATTATGATCATAGGCTTCGCTCCTTCATAATTCATCTGGAGGTGACTAGATCAGATAATGACGTGGATTCATGTAAATCAATATAGTTTTCCATTAACATTAATTTTAGCCGACTTGGACAAAGTTTCTCATTCCAAACATTTTGACCATTTTTTCTTCAGTGCTTCAGTCAGAGACACCATCAGCCTGGACATTTTTATTGACCCTTAGTACAGGCCAGTGTAGCTAGGTGACCTAAATACTAATGGACTTGCTTATTATAATTTAGTGCTGTTATCATAAGGCCTCCCCATCAGAGTTCAAAGTAGACAGAAATAATCAAGTGATAATATGGTTGCCTGTAATATAACTGTTAGTTCCATTCTCGTTTCAGCCAACTAGAACAGAATTACTCTTTCTAAACTAGTCTGGACCATTTTTTTCAAAGCAGTATTCCAGTCTACTACACCATCTTTAGAGGGGTATTTCTCACAAACCAATAGCAATGAAGCTTTATAATTACTCTCCAGAAAACCAAAAATTGTTACCTCTGTTTTTGTTTACAGCCTTGCAAAGCATGCTGGGAAAACGTATAAGGGTCTTTTCTCTGACAACGTCATGGGGATCTATGAGAGACCCACCATCTATATGGTATTTTTATTTAATTTGCATAGATCTCGTTTCAATTTGCATGCGTTACCCATTTAGGGTTCTGTCGAATCAGAGGAAAACTTTCCAACATAGGTGTAAGGACTTCATTTCTGAATGAAGGCTGGATGTTCAGGCTAAGTTGGACCTAGCTAGTTTAACAATACTAAGACCTTAAGTATTTTAATCACAAGTTCCTCCCCCTACGCTGAAGTGGGAACCCTGGTCGTATTGTTCAGACACATGTGGACTTGGATATCGGGTTCGATTCCGCGACTGCTCTGGACCTACCTGTGCTGGCAGACGCCGAATACAAACAGGAATTTGCACTGAGAGACCTTGTCGACAAGGCACATGTGGCTCCTGGACAAGTTGGTCGGCGTGTTCCGCAACATGTGGATCAGGAGATAAAACCCGGATTAGAGAACGCTATCCGAGCAGTGTCCAGAATGAAGAGTGCAATATCCAGGCATGTCCGGTTTGGTTGTCATGGCAGCCCTGGGGCTCTTGTTCACTCTCCTGCGGAGAGGGAATCAGGATGAGATTGCGAAGTTGCTCAAGCAATGGTTGTGTCGTTACATCAGACGAGACTGAAAATTGTGTGCAGCCTTAATGCCCTACAGGTATAGCTGAGTACTTCTAAATAAACTTAACAGGATTAATATCCCTGCAATATTCAAAAAATAAGAAATACGGTAAAGCCTCGCCTAACCACCACATCTCTCTGTAGTGATCACCTCAGCATAATAATCACTTATTCACGGATCCCCATCCCTTTTTGCTCCTTATATAAGACCTCGCTTAGAGTTAGACGACCACCTTTCACCACCTTTTGTAGGGACCGACTTAAAATAATGACCGCGTGGTCACGGTCCCCGATTCTTTTTTTTTTTTTTTGCTCCTCATATAAGACGTCGCTTAGACGACCACCTCAAAAATGCGACTTCTTTATCCAGATCGCATTGTTGTTCGTGATTAACTTACATTACTGCTTGTAAAAGATATTTTTAAAGATCCAAACGGAAAAGCTAATTAAACACAGGGGTTAGTTGAAGCAGGATGTCAGATGTCAGAGTATCGTTAAAAAATAAGACTATTTAATACAGTTAGCCACAGAAATCGATGTTTATCATACCACCAATGCAGCTGTTTACATACATGGCAGAAAAAAGTAAACAGTTAACAGGAAAAACCTTTTGGCGATTGTGTTTTTTTTTGTCTAACTCCCTGTTATCCTTGGTAGATGGCATAACATGCTCACCCGATCCTGTTCAACTGCACCAGTCCGTTGGGAACATCAGCTCCCCCGGATACCCTATTGGGCAAAACTATCCAGACAATATTAAATGTCAGTGGAAAATTACAGTCAAGTCTAGGGATGTATGTATATTTCAAATACATTGCTGCGATCTAGGATTGGGAAATATTTGTTAAATATTACAAATTGGATTTTAAATTTTACGCTCTTCATTTGTCCGCACATCCCCAAAATAGTATCTATATGTATATATATATATATATTTAATAATTCTAAAGAAGCTATGCGTGAAAAGGAACCGATAATTCTTTTATAAAGCCTCGTGGTATCGTAAGAATAAATTATTATTAACAGATCCCCTTCTCTTTCAGTCGACTCTGTGAGACCTCCCTTACAACACCCTCTCATTCTAATATGACAATTAAATTTGCATATATATATATATATATATATATATATATATATATATATATATATATATATATATATACAATCGTTAAACATTTCGAATTGCTTCGGCTAAGAAGCCATATGTGAAAATGTCTAGGCTAAAAATGACGTCTTATATCTATATTCCGAATGTTTTTGGCTTCTTTGCTCTAAGTACGTTGACTCGTTATTAAAAAAATTAACGAAGAGCACGTTTCTTTTTTTAAGAAAAAATCCTCATAAAGGTGTAGTTATTTAGAACAGTAGCAAGGCAGGATTATTTAACTATCTGAGACCGGGATAGTTTTTTTATAGGTGGTAGGCTGGCAGTGTCGTAGTTCCGGACCAAATGTATTTATAATTTTCACTTCAGATGGACAAACAACGGACAAAGGATTTCCCCTAACCTACCAAGCTGACGGTAAGCACAAAGGGTAAATGATCATTGTGGAAATGTGGATCTTACATAAGAAGGCAAAAGGTTCATTTACTTAAGGGGATGGAATTTAAATAAACGGTCCGTTTATCCTATAAACGGATTATAATTGCTCAGGGGTATTTGATTTTGAGTCTATTAGCGTAACCATAGATATCTCCCTCATGAAAGTACATACGACTTTATAAACGTTTAATCTCTTATCCATTTATTTTCTATGGTAGATCCTGTATGTCCAGACGAAGTTGTTTCCCTGGATAACTCATCTGGAAGTATTGCATATCCTGCGTATTACAAGAGCGTCGACTTTAAAAATGCCATCCTTTGTCAGTGGAAAGTAAAAATTCGAGAAAGTAATGTGAGTCAGAACATTCCATAATATATTCACAGAAAATAAATCTTTCCTAAACTGCATCAGACTCTTTATCATAAAGAAGAATTGGTCACTCCAAAATTCCAAATAGCACACAAGCACGACGAATAAGTACACTAAATGTTGGATCTCAGATATGGTTCATGAATATATTTGTTTCAGAATAGGTTAGAAGGTCAAATGTTAATATCTTTTCCAAAATCATGCAGTTAAAGTAGTAAAGAAGGGCCATGGCTTGTACCTAACCCTTTACAGTATAAGGCCTTGTAATAATTTAAAAAGAACAACAAGCAATCCTTCCGTGATATTATTTCTGTTTTAACATCTGAATTACATTTACTAACGTGCCCAGAGATCCTGTAACCCAGATGGCTAAACAGTCATGTATTGCGATGAGGAGTCGGTTATTTATATGCATTGCAATAAGAAGTCGGTGAGTTATATTTATTGCAATAAGAATTTTGTGGGAGTTATATGAATTGCAATAAGGAGTTGGTGAGTTACATGTATTGCAATAAGGAGTCGGCGAGTTATCTGATTGCAATAAGGAGTCGGTGAGTTATGTGTACTGCAATGAGGAGTTGGTGAGTTATATGTATTGCAAAAAGAAGGTGGTAAGTTACATGTTTTGCAAGATGACTTTTCTATGTTATGGTTCTGGAGTGTGCTGAAGTTGACCTATTGATAACTGCTCATTTGACCTATTTATGAACTCTATGTCACCTTAATCACATATTGATTCAATGAATTACCATAAGCATTAGACCTACGAGCAACCAATCAGGTGACGGTTGGCATTGTAAACGTCAATCATCTGACAAACACAGAATTTCATAATTTGGTAGAGCTCTGCCAAACAGAACACTGGTAGACTCTTCCAGTACCCATTACGGCATGTTATAGGGATTTTTTATTATTTTTTTTATTTGCAAAGGAGACAGAATAAAAAGTTCTAGGCGAACGGTTGCAGGAGCCGTTACTTCGACTACATAGAGAATAATTACGTCTTACCTGGCAGGTAATTCGTACGAGACAAATAATCCAAAGTATGAAATAACAGTTTACAATGTCTGCGATTTATTCAACAATGGAGAACAGCGACTCCAGTTTGAGATTCCAGTTGATAATGTCAGTTAATGCGACGCAATGCGTCGACCTTTCTGACGTCACTATTGTCATATAAACAGCTGTTCCAACCATGGGCATGGAAGATATTCTGTGAAGGAGCGTTTAAGGGGCTCATTATAATAACCAGGTTAAACGGGCGGAGCATACAGGCTGTTGTGGATAGGTCAATTGTGGAGGCACTCTAATCTCCTGAGACAACAAAAGGTCAAATATAGCTCAAAACTGCCTAGAGCAAAAACAAGTCTTCAAGTGGCTCCTCCGTTCGGTCGTACCAGGAAACCGTTAGATCAGTCGGCAAATCCTCCTGTTCTCTTGATTTGCAACAAAGAGTATTCAGATTGTTAAAATTTGTTCCATTGGTCTTCCTGAGTTCATTGAAAAATCGTTGTTTATATCATAGAGAAACATTAATTCCTTGCTTCTTACCATAAAATAATATGTTACACTCTGCATTTGAACAGAACAGTTGCTTTACTCTGGAGAATTCAGTGTGATAATTTTATGTGTTTCTAGGGAACTCTGTTATTATAGAACTTCTTCATATTCTTCTTTATGTTCTGGCAATTTATTTAACACATTGATATATACATCTGTGTGTGTGTGTGTGTTAGAATTCATATGATATTAAAGTTGGTAAAAACGTCTGACTAGTTTAAACCCACAACCAGTTTTTCAGAGTATCCAGAATCAAAGCATTGCTGATGTACCTAATTTTTCTATTTAAACATAACTTTCATTTCAGAAGAAAAATTCTCATAACGTTGACGTTGTTTAAAACGATAGCTAGACAGGACTATCTAACCATCTGTGCCGGGGACAGCTGTGCTTTTCCAATGTTGGCTAGTCTACATGATCACATCATATCAGGCTGGCAATGTCGTACTTCAGGACAAACTGTGTTTCTGCAATTTCATTCAGACGGACAGGGGACGGACAGGGGATTTTCCTTGACTTACCAAGCCGTTGGTAGGACGCAACACACGATCGGAAAACACACACACATACATATATATATATATTCTTTAAATATCTCATACATGTAAAATCATCTTAACACGCATCTTCTAATGCTATAATGTCAAGTGGAGGAAATTCGTTTATGTTAAAAATATATAATTTTAAAAGTACACACTATTTAATCGATATGCATGCCATAATGAAACAGACAGTGTGTTTTTATCAATCGTAGCCCCCGTGTGTCCTGAGGATGCCGTCTCTTTCACCGACTCATCTGGAAATATATCATCCCCCGGATTTCTCGAGGGCCATGACTACCAAAATTTTATTGCTTGCTAATGGAAAATCTTTCCGGAAAACAAAGTATGCAACCCTCTTATCTTTTGCAGTTTTCAAAAATCAAGAAAATTGAACTAAACTATATAATTTTTTTTTCTCTAACACTGCCCTCCTTCAAATAATGCAATTTATAACCGAATATTGTAGGATGGACAATGCAGAGACGGCAGAAAAATGCACATTGTAACGTAAAAGTCTGTCAAAGTAATATATGAGTGTGTTTTGATTTTTTAAATCTTTCTTTGCAAATGCATGAAACTATCAGTTTCTAACTTGAACATGGATCATTTATTCGAACGATCAAAGAAAAGTGATCCGTTAGTCTGAACATGAACACGGAAGATACTTTACTCAGCACAACTTAAATGGAAAAAGACCTTTTTCCAACACACTAGTGACATCAGCTGGCCAAAATGACACAGCAGTCCAACGTTGCGTGCAGTATGCATGCCCATGGAAAAAGTCTATTGTGAACATGCTTATTGAAGAAATGTAAATATCTAGAATTATCTGTACCGTTCTCAGAGGTAAAGATAACCTCATCATTTTCAACATTAATACATAACGATTCTTATAGGATTAATTGGTAAAAATAGGTAAACATGATTGGACCATAGGTATTTCCCAGTTTCAAGAAGCTGGGGATCTCTTCTTCACTTTATTGTTATTGTTTCGTCACATTTATTTCACAGGAAAATTCTCATAATGTTGAAGTCGTTTAGAACGAAAGCTAAGCAAGTCTATTACACTATATGTGACGGTGATAGCTGTGCTGATCGAAATTTGGCTAGTCTACATGGTCACGTGACATCTGGCTGGCAATACCGAATTTCAGGACAAAATGTGTTTCCGAAATTTCCTACAGACCAACAAGGGACCGATAAGGGACTTTCTTTAACTTACCAAGCCGTTGGTAGAACAACACATGATCGGAATATATATATAAAGTCATGTAAAACCCTTTCGTTAATGCAACGTCCTCATGTGAAGGAAGTTTGTTTATGGAAAATTAACTGATTTTAAAAATACATATTTAATCGACTTGGTGTCATAATTTATCATTTTTGTAACATTTTTATCAATCGCAGCCCCCGTGTGTCCTGAGGATGCCATTTCTCTCATCGGCTCATCTGGGAATATTACATTCCCGGACATATTGAGGGCCATAACTTCCAAAATGCCATCGCTTGTAAATGGAAAATCTCCATTCCGGAAAACAAAAGTAAGATGTGGGGCTCCTGTGTCTGTGGCATATACCTGCTTCCATTTAACAAAAAAACCGCCATTCGAACTCAGCAGTCCAACATTGCACATATGCACGCCCACGGGAAAGGTCTACATTTAAATTACTGCTGGAGGCATTGATGGACCAAGTAAGTATACAAGAAAATGGAAATAGCTGCTTTAAATATCAGTTGCACACTTCAATTTTGTATATAATCATGACTCTCCATGACATGGGGGGTAATTTGAAAAACGTCCTGGCGCTCTTTTTAATGTTATCACTTGTAGGCTTATGGAATAAAGAGAAAAAAACTTAAATACGTGCCATAATTCCAACCCTGGAACATTTGTCGATAGTTGACCTAGGAAGGCTTTACATATTCATAAAGTTATATTAATCAAGAATGTGAAGTACAAGAATGACCTATATAAACAAAAGATGCATGCAACATGTAATATTATTGTTTTTATATTTATTGAATCAAAAGGAGAGAGAAAAAGTTTAGTACGTTCATTGTCATAACATTTCTACGAATAATAGAACATTGGTTATGTAAACAGTTGAAATTATTGTGTACATTCTGTACATTTGCTAAATTTGGCCACATTAAATTTAAACAACACCACCAATTATAATACAATGGCAGTTCACAGAACAAAAGAGCAGATATTACCTCTATTTCCCTTTTAGAAATAACATTAAGAATGTCCTTAGTACGAATATAGCATACTTAAACCATAGCCGACTGTTCCTTGCCATAGGATCTAGGTAAAAGCTGTTTCCGATGACAATATCATTTGAGAATAATAATCTAGTTGTTCGACGTATTTGGTCGATTAAGCCTAAACTGTGACATTGATTTTAACAATTTAGACTGGAAGACAAGACAAATAGTCACATTCCAATAACAAGAAAAGAACAATGGGACAGAAAGTTAGCGCTGGTTCAGTTTTGTATGCTGAAACTTCGCACACAGTTGATATGCACAAACACACACCTATATAAACATACCTTTATTGATAACTAACCTATTGATTGATATTTATAAAAACAATATTGTCGATCTGTCGCTTTACCATTACTTTAACTACAGACTAACGCGGCAATACCGTTGATTATGGTATAAATTTATATATAAAAATTTAAACCTTGCTGTTGTCATAGATGCAGCTAGAGTTTATATACTTGTATCAGAGCTGGCCATCATTCGATACTGTAAAATAATATCCAAAGTGCCTGGAGCTCAGAGCAACAATTAATTAAGACGACGAATCTGATGAAGGACAGCAACACTTATTAGGCAACAAATATTTTATCTAATTTATTTATGATTTTACATCCCCTGGTTTATTTAAGTGATATAACGTATTTTATGAAAACGTACTGAAGACAACGAAAAGTAAAATGCCACCGTTACACGTATATCGCAAGACATGTAACATTGAAGAGCATTCAAAATGAAAACTTGCAATGCAGGAATGAAAAGAGAATCATATTTTTCTTAAGGGAACTGAGTTTAACATCCTGCAGAAATAACTTCCCAGATAGTTTGTCATTCTTGGGGCTACAGCAGCGACTATGCATCCAAGCATACTAGCTGTGTTGCTGCATATGTTGCTGAAATTAATCCATGGCCTTCACCCAGAATTCCCAAAATCCCTCCTTTAGTTTGATGGATTGTCGTACATTATTGTTGAGGAAAGGAAAGACCACTAAAAGGGAAAAAAAAGCAATCGGCAGTTCTTTTAGCTTGATCTAAAATATTTTAGCACTGTTCACTGGCTGTTTGAGAGCATTGTTTATATATGTAATCTAACACACGAAAGTGTGATAGTGAAGCGGTAGGACATCTGACTTGTGTGTCACGGGTTTCGGGTTCGTATCCACATTCGGCGCTGTTTCTATTTTAATCCATTATAAATCCTGGCAGGAATGGGTGCGGGGGGGGGGGGGAGTTGGTGTAGTGGTATAATACCCAACTCAGTTCACTTGTGCGTTCCCCGGGATGGATTCCCACATTCTGAGGATCAAATGTTCCCGGAGAGGGGGTAAATGTTACCGTACACGCAAAAGCGTCCCTTTTGCCTTGCTTGAGAAGTTTGTTTTATTAGCGAGGCGGTAGAACGTTACCCTTCGAAATATCATTGACATCTCCTCAGGTTACATAGTGGTTTAGTTGGCTATATTTCAATATAATTGGGTATTTCCTTAATTATACAATATGCTTTTACTAAACAAGTAATGAACACATTAGTGCAAATTATAAATTACAATGGATATGTTCGACAAATTCTCTGTGTTCTAAGCCGGTTTGATTATCGGTTGTGCGTCTATAACCAAGGAATGTGGTCAAGCTGGGAACAAAACCTATGATCTAACAACTCAAGACTACAATGAGATGCTGACGTATTACTTGACAAATTATTGTGTTGAATACCTCAAAAACTCAGAATTTAAGTGCCCCCCCCCCCCCTTAAATCCATCCCTGGAGGTCAAACTCTGTCAAGGGGACTTGATGTTGTTTAGAGAATGTGAGCATGCTCACTTCAAAGAATATTCGAGAATAAGAATAGAGAAACGGCAACAAAAGGAGTCGACATCAGTCTGGAAAAACGGAACAAAAATACCTGGGAGAAACTCTCAACACTAACAACAACCGACGCGGGTTAATCTGCCTGAGCCCAATAATACTAGTTGATAACTTGCCAAGCTCCTGCGCAATTATTTGATCACTCGAGAACGAACTATAGAGTTTTGTGTTGATTAAAATTCAAATTATGCCATATGATATTCTTATGATACTTTGTATTGATTTTTGCACCGATGAATATGTTGAAGTGGGAATGAGCATGCGACTTAAAACTGCCTTTATGTCAGCGAATAAACAGGGTCACAGTAAAAAAAAAAGTAAAGAAACTGACAAACGCCAGCGTGACGTACAGTACATTGCTTTTGCTTGCCTGTAGATTTCTAAATAACACATCCAATGTATGTAACCAGAGGCCTGTCCAACTGCCACCTCTAGGCATAAACAGCTTTGACCTATAGAGTTATAAAGGACACTGAATCGTTAAAAATGCAGATTCCGGTTAATGCTGATGCTTAGCAAACTACACTCGCAGTCTGTACTACTATGGGCGCTGCAGCAGTGGAACAAAGCTCTGAGCGAATCTGAGGAGACCACGGACGTCTCACCTTCTGGGCAGAACAATACTTATGTGTCGAGTGAAGTATGAGGCAGCAAAACAAATGTGTCAGGCAACAACACTGAAGTGTCAAGCAACAACACAGACATATCATTCAACAACACTGAAGTGTCATTCAACAACACTGAAGTGTCAGGCAATAACACTGAAGTGTCATGCAACAACAGTAAAATGTCAGGCGACAACACTGCCGTGTCAGGCAATAACACTGGAGTGTCGGCAACAACACTGACATGTCAGGCAACAACACTGAAGTGTCAGGCAATAACACTGAAGTGTAAAGCAACAACACAGGTGTATCATTCAGCAATACTGAATTGTCATTCAACAACACTGAAGTGTAAGGCAATAACACTGAAGTGTCAAGCAACAACACAGACGTATCATTCAACAACACTGAATTGTCATTCAACAACACTGAAATGTCAGGCAACAACATTGAAGTGTCAGGCAATAACACTGAAGTGTCGGGCAACAATACTTTAATGTTAGGCAACAACATTGAAGTGTTAGGCAACAACACTGAAGTGTCGGGAAACAACACTGAAATGTCAGGCAACAATATTAAAGTGTCAGGCAATAACACTGAAGTGTCAGGCAACAACACTGAAATGTCAGGCAACAACATTGAAGTGTCAGGCAATAACACTGAAGTGTCAGGCAACAACACTGAAATGTCAGGCAACAACATTGAAGTGTCAGGCAATAACACTGACGTGTCAGGCAACAACACTGAAATGTCAGGCAACAACATTGAAGTGTCAGACAATAACACTGAAGTGCCAGGCAACAATACTGAAATGTCAGGCAACAACATTGAAGTGTCAGGCAATAACACTGAAGTGACAGGCAACAACACAAACATGTCAGGTAACAACACTAAATTTCAGGCAACAACAGAGACGTGTCAGGCTCGAAATCAGATACGTGCCGGGACTTCGAAATGCTAGATGACGTAGATAATGATGACGACCTCCTCCCATTCGCGGCCGTACAACTTCTCAAGATTCAGAACTGTGTCTTATATCTGCTATGGACTGAAAACTATCAAACCTGATGTTTAAATGTCTGTAAAGATCTTTCTTCAGTAGTTGTGGCTTAATAATGATGAGTTGTGTTTGTTACGTACTATACACCCAGATATTGATACAATGGGGCTTATTGGTATTGATGACACCTCCGGTATTTTAAGTGGTCGTCCATATTGCGGGATTGGAAATAACGTTAGGAAAACGTTACTACCGTTTACTTATTTTTTACCCCTCAGCCCACGGGATGATGGGCTATTGACGTCACCCAAGCCGTCTATTCATCCGTCCGGCGTCCGTTAAATATATGAATGACAGGGTGCACTAATTATTACGGTAAATGTAACTGGTTGAGGTTTGATGTAGTCACTACTACGATGCATATGATACCTTGTCACAACGGATGTAATTATGTAGTGTTAAAGGTTGGGAAAAACATACTTTGTAAAAGTACTGTATTACTCTTTGACATATTATACTCATGTATTAGTCTCGCTGTACGGTTTAAATCAATTGTAATAATGGTCCAAGCTGATGCATTAGTTCCTTAGGTTGAGCTATATGTGTTGTGTTTGATTCGGGTAGGGGACGGTAAATTCAAACGCGCTTAACACCTTCTGTTACCTTAGATGCTTCAACGTTGACTTCGTTATTAACTAAATTAATATTTTTATCTGAATTTAAATTATTCCTAAGTAACTAGATATTTGGTTTATATTTTGCAATGTCTAAACATAACTTTAGTTTTCTCCCGAACTGTACTCTTTATTCTAATTTAAATAACCATTATTAATACCATGTGTCTTGTCTTGCTTCCAAAAGGATTAACCAATGTCAGATGGCACAGAGGCAGTCTTAGTGTTATATACTGCGTTTTTTCCAGGTATGTGTTATACTTTCTGTACATTGAGATAGTACTAGTAACAGTGTGACGCAGTTATTTCTGTAACGTAGATTTATTAAAGTTGACGGATAATAACATTTGTATGATAATATTTTAATAACAGTAAGCTACCCTATTCTTCATTATTATGTTGGATAATGTTTTGACCGACTTTTTCGCAATGAGTGGTGTATTGAGTATATACGTTGAGAATTAGATAATAAAACCACAATTGTTAATGGTATAATGGTCGACAACTGATATTCATGCTGAGTTATGGTACTTGTTGTATATATCATATGTAAATAATATTCTGTGACTTGGCAGTGAGTCAGTTTAGGTGTTATGTTGTCGCAATATAGGCAGTTCTACCACCGTGTTGTTGTAGTGTATCCCTACACTCAATAACACCGCCGCAAGTATATAAACCGTATGACCGGGATGTTACATATATATATATATATATATATATATAGAGAGAGAGAGAGAGAGAGAGAGAGAGAGAGAGAGAGAGAGAGAGCCTACGACATAAAATTATTAGTGCAATGAAGTGAGAATCATATGATGTGAGTAAGACGCAGCGGTTCGGCGACGCCGTTTCTTATAAGTGATGTCTCTAAATTTAGATGACGACAGTCATCTGTCCTTCGGTTTCTTCAGGTGGCATTATCAGTGAAGCCCTGTGTCTATGTCGGCTGTATAATCCCGCAACCATGAGCCCGCGAGCGGTATGGGTGATCCTTAATCTTGGCCTCTTGTTCTGGGTTTTGGTGCACGGACAAACAACCCAAACGACCAAAATCAGGTCGACAACTACAGAGGTAACACAGATCAGACTAGTGTAAACTTAGTATCAATGATTTATTGTCTCCGCTAGGAATTTATAAGTTCTTTCCCATGCATGCGTATGTTTGTACGTGTTTCTCTGTTGTTAGTGTTTGTTCACAACATAACTTTTTTATTTCGGGTATGGATCAATTAGATAATCTTTAGTTGTAGATCCGGCACATGATCCAAAATCAGTAATGTTACTAAAGAGTATGCACGAATGAATCTGGGAAAATGTGTTGCGTAAGTGAATGCAAACGAGGATTACATTCCTTAAAATTCATTGTGTATACTTAAAGTCTATATAGTTTCCAGTTTTTACATAATCCATACTCAAATATAAAAATGACATCACCAGATTATTTGTATTAATAGAACTTAAGTCCAGGCGTATACAGGATGCTCCATGTAAATGTTTCATATGAAAATTATTGTCCAAGACATCTAAGACCTATCTATGTGAAAATTTGTATATTTAGCTTTCTTAAATAATCGGTATCATAACATTTTAAAATTGACATCAAATTAATACTGTACATGCACTGCGTTACTTATCTATACTAACCCTGCTAATCTCAATAAGATTAATCATCATTCTTATATATTATATTTATTATACTTCGTTAAGTGCTTATAATCGAAAGGCGATACTCAAAAGAATTTTTCTAACTACTTACAGAGCCGCTCACCCCGTGAACAGAGAAACAAACATACGGAATTCATGGGTAGGTGGTTTTTACTCGCCAAGTCTTTAAAAATTTATTTGAAGGTCTCTGCACGGTATATTCGTCTTGTTACATAGGTACAGGAGTGGATGTGGTACACCCCCTTGTGTACGCCCGACCATCCTTCGTCTGACCGTCCTTCCATCTTCCGTATTATCAGTTGGTTTGAACGCATTTAAACCAGCCTATTAGAACAAAGCTAACCAATGTTTGGACTAAAACTTTCCATCTTTTATATAGATCTCGCCTACCAATAGAAGGAAAACCATTTTATCCTGAGACACAAATTCATAATTAAAGGTAACATGACCCACTTCTAGAAAAGCTTACGGGTGCATCCAAACCTTTAACGTAAGGAAAATTTGCCAATAGAGCAGTTTGAGGTCATGATGTCAAAGGTGAATGCAACGAAACCAACATTTTGAAACTGCTTTTAGATGAAATTTTGGAAGAAAGCTTTTGGATGAAATTTTGGAAGAAAGCTTGTGTTCGGGGTCACCTGACCAAAAAGCATGGTCGCAACACTGTCTTTCTGTAATTTCTTGACACCTAGGCCTATACAGATTACTTCATCCACGGTAATTATTTATTATGCCCCTTTGTAGATGGAATGCTTCGCTTTGTGCTACCCTTTCTAAGGTTTATGGTTCACAAGTAAATCAAATATTTTCTTACATAATCTTGAAAACTCACGTAAAAGTATAACTCATTATAACTGCGGTGTATACCATTTTTAGTCACGGTGTTTGAGCGATGTTGATTAAACTTTTACAAAAAAAAGAACTGAGTACAATTTCCAGTATAGAAAGGTATTTTTTCTCAATGGCTGTTTAAAGTTCTTCTATTCAAAATGTGGATTCACGGGAGGGGTCTACAACCTTATTTAGGGTTTCAGACCAATTGTTGGGACCTGGACTACCTTTTTTTCCGGACTTGCGGAACTTTTTTTGTCTTTGGTCCACTAAGGTCAGACCACTCCTTTCCCTAAATCCTCGATCTGCCCCTGCGTTCGGTCAACTTGGTAATTTATTTCGCGAAGACTTAATTGGTACCGTTTCAACGACGAGTGCGTTTTTACCAATCTTATGAATGACCGACATTCTGAACATATATAAACCTGTCAAAACACCCAGATTTAATTACTTTTCTCCAGTCACCTTGAGTATGATAAAATATGTACAGGATGGGTTAACAAAGGTCAGTGAATAAATATTAATTATTTGGATGTTTGAGTAGAAAATAAAAGAAAAATAAAACCATGCATTCGTCTTATGCCTGGAAAAGGATTTATTACAGAGACATGCATGGAAGCGATCGTATAGATAAGTCATACCAGTTCATATGAAGTGCCTGCGTACCTCGTTACATTCGGTAAAGCACTTTTATCAGATATGTTCCTGGATGATGCCTGCATCATTTAAGACTGGTCAAAATTGAGACTCTTGTCCCATTCTGTAAACGATGGAGATGCTAAATGAATCATAGAGACGGAAAACAAAGCCATTTTGTTGTAAAAGGAGTGAAATCCTGCCTTACGACCACCTCATATTTGTGACAACCTGTCTATTTGTCGGTATTATTTCAATGATGACAGACTTTAAAATTGCGATTGACCCTGAATTATGAATTACAAGGAAATCGCTTGCCCTAAATGCTGATGTAGAACCGCAATACGCTGCTCCGGAAATCGTTGATCTCCTATAATGGAGGAGAGAAAGTCCTGTTTGTGCAGTCACTGGTAGAGTAAAACACAGACCGTCAAAAACAAAGCGGCCGACATGCCGATACAAGCAAGTGATTTTAACGCTCAGACCGTAAATCAGCTCAAGAAATACCTGTCAACCCGCGGTGTACAATGTGCAGGATATAGGAAACAGGAGGTTGAGCAACAAGCAACGGACTGAAAGTAAACCAGAACTAGGAGAGTTTAGACGGCGAGTGCACGGTCGTGACAATACAGAAATTATACTCCCACTTATCAGCTCAGTAATTAACCGGAGAGGAAATCTATCAGGTATCAGGACAATTGAAATGACAGACGTCTTTGTATGTCAAAGACTTGGGAGCGGAGCGACAAACAGGGCGGCGGTTGTGCGCCGACAACCATTGTCCCATGAGGATTGTGACTTGTTTATTTTATTATTTTGGTATTGCACATTCAAGTAAGGATAGTATAACAAATTGATTGTTTCTATTATTTGTTGTATCATGTATTAATGTTAGTGTGGGAAAATGGAACCCAGGTGTTTAATTAGATGTTGGTTAAAATACAGACTAAATTCCGTGAAAATTGGTTCTTGACGGTCTTAATCTAGACATTTTCCTATGATGACATTGAAGACTTCAAGGGCAACGCAGCTGCATTCTTGATTTGTCCACACTTGAGTTTCTTGAGCGTGTCCATTTTAGTAGTCATGCATTGAACGTGGCTTTTGGTGAAACTGGATGGCTGAGTCGAATAGTGGGACTGCGATTGCCTGCTGGGTAAGTTTGGTTTCAACTGAATTATTTACTATTACACCAAACAATTATATTATTGTAGAGATGCAAGTAACGCGAATATAGTTTAAAAGATTCATAATAACACATACACATGTAAAGATTATTTAGAATTTATTTACTATCACCCTACCGTTATTTGCTGTTCGAAGCCATTTTGTGAACGGGTAGCAGGAATGAGAAAACAATTATTGTAGACATGCAACTAACACGAATACATTTGTAGACATGAGGATTAACAGATACACATGTATAAAAACACAGGAGAGGGGTTTATCAGAATAATGATCAAATAAATAAAGCAGTAAAAACAAATTATACAGAACTATGTATAAAATGCCTTATAATTATCTTTATTAAAGTCATTTATCACATTTGTTTCTTCTTTTTTGTCATTACATGGATGGGGGTACCTGTGAGCACGTAGCTGCCCTACCCTTTGTACGAAGTTGCAGATTTGTGACAGGTATCATCAGGATAGGCATACCGAAGTAGGAACATATGTTCCCTGTACATGAGATAGGGCCACGAAGACCTCCGCTGCGAGATTGATTACTGATATAGATACACGTGCACAAATACATACACGAGCAGTACCGATTTGTGTGGTGTATGACCCTCTCTACACTCCAACAAAAGGCCGTTGCTAATGAGGTATTGACGCTGTGTTTGCAGATTGCTCCAGATGCTGTTCTGCTTCAGACCTTGGACCCACCAGCAGGGGTACATAATGGCAGCCATCCTCCGTATATTAAACAGCTGGTTACATCAAACATGAAAGAAAAACGATTTTATGGCGTCATTCATAAAGAAGACCTCACACAAATGATATTTAACACAATTCAAATAATCATTAACGAACAGCAGAGGAGTTCTCACATAGGTGTGGCAGAATAACTGCTTCTGTCTTTCATACAGTATTCAAAATGAGAAAGCCATACAAGCCAGGCCACAGTGTTATTAAGAAAATAATAAACAATGACCTTGGTGAACTTACGTCTGCCGCAACAGCATCACACGGAAAGACTAAAGAACCTGTTGCAAAAAGTTTTATATATATATATATATATATATATATATATATATATATATAAAGACAACAATAGGAAACATCATCACCTCAAGGTTACCCTACCTGGACTTGTATTTAGAATTCCCACACCAGGGTTCTTCACCAGATGGACAGGTGACTTGTAAATTATGTGGCACAGGAGCAATGGAAATCAAGATTAGTTACAAATATAGGTATAATTCTCCAACAGAAATAGCCAATAATGGTGTTTATCATATACCAATGGCTTTTGGTGAAAAACTTTAGCTTGACAAGTTTGATAGTTTTGCTTATCAAACAAAAGGGCAATTAGTAGTGATAAATGTTATTATGGTGTGATTTCATTCTTCTTACATAAATTGGTTTGTATCAGGAAGGGGTACACTTTGACGAAACCCTGTTGCATGGTATTAAGGAAACATGTATAAGAAAGTGTATTATTATACAAGAATTATTCAGATGATTATATCATAAAGCCCACATTGCAAAATGTTCAGGATATGGTTCAATGGTATTACAATTATTTATTCACAAATGGTGGTAAAAATACAAAGAGCCACTGCAACTTTAAGAATTTGGTTTGCAATAAGTCTTAAACTTAATGGCATGATTTGGTTTAATAAACTAAAGAAGACTTTCCTCCAAATAGCACATTCAACGTGATTTCCAGATTTTGCAATTTTACGCGTTTTGAGAAGTATATTTAAATTTAATCTGGATTTTTTTTTCTCGATGTACATTTTTGGTGAAGGGAGGCATGTTGAGTGTGGCTTGGCCTTTCAGCAAGAGCTCTCAGATAGTGAATCCTCTATCTCGCCACATTGTAATCCCCTAGTTCAATTAGATTCACCATGCCATTCTCCTTTATGATGTAATGATCAGAAACAATGCCCCTCACCACAAATAACCTACAAAAAACGCCAAAAAAATCCCAAATCTGACCCTAACCAGTGTCAAAAGGCATTCCTTGTCCCTTGTGGTTTCCTTTGGGGTCCTTGTTTCCTTGTGTAACAATGTTTCTGTTATCGCTTGGAATATCTACTCTTACATCATGTCCAGTATTGAAACTTGGGTTCTATTTTACTGGCAACGTTGGAAAGGTCAGCAGGCAAGCGTAGCTTTATGTTAAAAACCTGTCTACTGTCTCACAGAAACATCACCAGACCATGTGAACCCTTCTCAATCCCGTTCTGTCATTTTTCAGCTGAATTGTAACTGTCTGTAAGTTTATTTTAAATTTATGCTGGTTTGCACATCCATATCACGAGTAGTTTATATAGCTGTAAAATCTTGCCCTGTTGCATATTCATGGTGTATACTGGGTACTTCAACTGAAACCATTGCTGAAAAAAAAATTAAGACAATATCATACATTTTGTAATTATGAAAACTATGTCATTATTTTGCCATTAATATTTTTCAACTCTAGTAAAGTCATACAACATTTAAATTGATATCCATTACCTGTATATATATATATATGTGTGTGTGTGTTCATTCATATTGTTTATGAGTTTACAATTCAGCATCAGGTAATGGTAATAGCCATATACTGGCCAATATATATTCATATTTAATGACCTTTTATGTAACTGATTAAATTATGATAAAAAGTACTTTGCTGCACCACCACTTCCGCACTCACGTATGGATGTTTCCTCTTGATGTGCAGTTTCATCAGCAACATGTTCATTACAGCCTTCGTATTGTGGTTTAACTTTCCGGTGAATATAATGTGGCGATGGGCGTGGCAGTTCCCTTAAGAGAGGCAGGGGACCGCTGCATGGTAGACAGTTTGTAATTATTATACCCAAACAGAGTAGGGACTGGATGCTGCTCCGTTGGCTCGGCATTCCCAGCAAAGTGCACAGAGAATATTCTTGTGAATTTATTCGGCACCCATGATGCTTTTGGCCATTTTAATCCATTGGCTACTCAGAAGTCGATCTTTCCTTTCTGTCGGAAACGGTTTTTAGGTCACATAATTCATGCGAGGATCCTTGGTCAGTTTCGTTTTTCGGCTTTTGTTCGTGCAACCAAATGGCACAACAATTGTCAAAAGGCATTTCTTAATTATTTATGATGATCAAAATAAGTAAAATTTGAGGGCATTAATTTAAAATTAAAAAAAGACTTTGTCGAAATCTCCTCTGGCAGGTATCTTAAACGCCCTCAATTTTGGAATTTTGCCCTACCAAACTAACCGACAATGGCGCACCTATCGGCAGCCCTACGCAAGATCTATCAGTTTTCACCTTTCACACATAAGATCAGGGTATCTCCGGAATCCCATATTGTGAACTGAGAGTACTTTAATAACATCTGCCATGATATCATTGCTGCGACGTGCTTCTAGAAGAGGACAACCCTTTTTTCCCCAATCCTAGTATATATATCTAGTCCCTCAAACGCGATTATAGGGTACAAATATATGCATTTGAGCCCTGTGTCAGTGTCATCGCTCGTAAACGATAGACCAAAACGATAGTGAACTGGTTCCTAACAAGCATTTGGGGGGGGGGGCTTAAATCCTTTTCGCGTAGTTTCCATCTGTGCGTCTTTTTATTGATAATTGCCCATATCTCAGTAGAGGTTCAAAATAATTGGCTAAAATAGTGCATGTCCATATGTCTGTGCATGTCTATATATCGTATATACCTCCATCTCGTAATCAAGATAGATGGCGCAATCTCCATTCGTGTTTGCGATATCAGAATCAAAATAGAAAAGCAGCCTCTCGCCAACCAGAGAAGCAGCATTGACTCCAGACGTAGCACTGCTTCATAGACCGGTAATCCAAAAGGAGGCGATGCTGTGTATATGCATGTAATCGAAGAGGTCCTTGATGTCACCCTAATCTGTTGAGTCACATCAAAGCTTGTTAGAATAAGCTTTTGTCAGTGTTTATCTTTGGTGGCTTAATTGACATATTATGCTCTACAAACATCCGATGAATACATATATGAAATGTTCATGAAAAAAATAACTAAAAACTTTTCAGTATTTTGTACAATTTAACGCAATATACACTTCAACGATTTACACGATATACAGTGACTGCACACATTTGCAGTTTATTGGGTTCATATTTCCTCATGCCCAGAGACCGTAATAGACCCTTATACGACCGGAGAACGTACACATCTATTTTAGCTGACCTCTCATTGGCTGCTCTCTGCATGAGCGGATGCCGATCATATGTTACGATTGTCCATACAGGCTTACACGGACACGAGTTGTGTACAATTGCCCAGTTGCCGAGAGTGTTAAAGACTCAACAACAAGCTGGTTACCACAAGCACCGGAGACTCTTCCCTTTTCATATGTACAGTTGGTTTCCCGTCATCAACACTGTGAAAAGATTATATAAACGGGTGGGTGCTCGATAGCATACCCCGGATTTCATTGTACGGGCGATTTCAGTAGGTTGGTAGCAGTGGTTGACAGAAAATGTAGCATCCTACTTACTCTTCACCTGAATTTAAGACAGGCTGTCTGGACTACATTGGAACCGATTAACTCGTAAAGCGGAGACTCGCTTGTTTGTTTTTAACTGTGAAACCTAAAATACTTCTGCCTTTGTCTTTAAATGAACTTTAAACCATACAAGAATAACATCACTAGATAAACACCACATTTCTCTTCCACTGTGTACATAGAAAGATATAATCCTGAAGATATATAGAAAACAATAAGCTTTCATACGGTAACAACAATGTATAATAAAAGAGTGTTTGTCATATATAATTTTGCATGGTTTCTGTGCGCCTGACGTGACAATTACCTTTTTATTTTTTGACCTTTTTACTATTATCCCAGAGTTTAAGATTTTACAATCTACTTACCATATTAACGGCATCTTATGGACAAACTTGACCAGGCTGATCGATATTCATACCTATGATGAACAAGTAATAATTAGCTGATACAACGTATGGATTATTATTTATTTGTAATTGATGCTACAGTAGCCTCCTTGCCGGGTAATCTTTGTCACATAAATAACTGACAAAATGTGGTATTACTATCGATTCATTTGTCAAATGTAAAAATTAATATGACGTGACAGACCAAATGCCTGGACCATTTCCTTTTTTTCGGACACTTAAAGGGAGAACACATTTCTTTCAGAAAACATGTGGAGATCAAAGAAGTTTGAGATGGAGTCCAGTAACTTTAAGATTCCAAGTAAGTGCACCCAGTGTATGTGTGTGTGTGTGTGATGTATAGCGTATATACATTTTAAAAATACCTTTTTAGTAGTTATGGAAAGATATAAACTGACTCAGGTTTTCATTGGTCAGTTGAACCAGTCATTTCATAACAAGCTCAATTATTCCTTTTCCAGACAATTATCCATCAGATCCATTAGCTAACCAGATGGGCTATCGTAAGTATATTTTATTTATATATTTTATTTATAAATGTTTTAAAAATATACGATTAAGATTGTTGAAGCCACTACTTAGAAGCTTTGCAGTTATAGGTATTTAAAAACAATTAATGAATTCCCCAGAATATCAAAATAAAACCCAGATCCATTTCACAGTATTGGTAGATACGATTTAATTGTTAAATTAGAAAAGATATGATTAAAAAACAATCCATTTTACATTTGCTTTCTTATCCTCTCTTTAATGTTTCGTTATTTGCTATAAACCAAACTGTTTGTTTCACATTAAGGCGTTTATCTGGTTTCATAATGAACATTAGGATAATTATTTTTTCTAGAATTCCTGAACTGTGACATCGACAATTTGGTTGGTTTCACTGACTTGAAAAGAGACTTTTCTTGGAAAGTAACATCTGGGAATTCTGTCAGCAGAAATATCTACCAGCCAAGTAGTGACCATACATATGGAACTCCTGCGGGTAATCTAAAACCTGAAATTAAATAGAGAGATAATTTTAAATCATGTCTTTAACTTGAGTACACAAATTTTCGTTGTCATGATGCGTTAGAACCAGTAAATGTCTGCAAATTTTAAGCGTTTCATTCATGCGAACGCAGATACTCATTGCATTGAGATTGGTTAATGAACACGATAATAAGTTAGATGAACAGATATATAATGGAAAATATTTACAACGGCAATTGTGATTCCGCTTTCTTGGCTCCTTTTCCCCAAATTTTTGTGAGAATTATTACATTACATGCATGCTTGTAGGTAAATATCTCTATGCGGATGTGACCGGCAGGGGGAACGGTTCGGGTGCTGCAATGGCATTAGCTTTGTCACCGCCTTCAGGCGAGACTCACATATGCGCTGAATTTTCGTATATTTCATATGGCATTTCTATCGGAAGCTACGGTCTTTTAATTTCACAAGGTGGAAACGTAAGAAGCCTTTGGGTGGATAACGGTAATTTACAAATTTATCCTAAAGGTGTTTGATATACAAATTCAACTTAAAATGATTCAATACAACAATATAATCAGTAGTAGATAGCGTTTGATTTTAAATTCAGCTCTTATGACTATATAAAGCTTGGAAAAAAAGACCTCATTCACTCGATTTTAACGAAAAATCATTTACATGGGTACAAACATACGTGTAAGTTGGTATGGAAAATTAACGTTTTGTTTCATTTTCTGTCTGCAGGTAGCAAAGGAAGTGTCTGGATAACTAGGACCATAACTATAAAAATAAATATGACACAGTCTTTTCTTCTGGGCTTTTCGATCATTCAGCTTTCTTCTGATGGAGACGGGGGCCTTGCAGTTGATGATTTTAAGCTGCAGACAGGTGCTTGTGGCGTTCCTGGTAATAACACTTTCATTGCATTTTCAAGCCGAAAAAAATAAACTAATATAAACAACCATAGAATTCATGAAATATGCAGATGAAGGTCACGAAAGTTCAATCAAAGTTTAAAAAAGGGAAATCAATATTCAAATGTGAAATTAGTAATAATATTAGAATTCAAAATAACATTTGTTAAATTACCACTATAGACAGTTTTTTTAGTTCATCTGACGTTAAGTCAACAGAGGTAGAGAAATGACGCTTTGTCAGTCATTCGCCCAGCCATCCGTTAGCAGAGCACAAATCGTAATCGCTCACCTTACAAACCTGTAACTGAATATCCAGGGTGGTCAGTAAAAATCTCTTTGATAACCTGAAATTATGTCACTGTAATGTTTATATCCTCCGAGTTATGGGGCGGTTTGCCCCCCCCCCCTCGAATAATTAAAAGAGTTGATATGAATCTTGGTTTGAATATTGATCATGGCTGGTTTTGTCAGTTCCAGAAACCTGGTGGCGTCATGTCTATAATTTCTAATTTTCATGACTTTGTTTCTATTTTTGAGACCGTCAAGCAACAGCCATCATGTTAATTTCTCAGCTGTAGTATCATCCAGTGTCCCAAAACCGTATGTGTCCGCAATAATCATGACTAGTTTCTACTATTCCGGAAGACTGTGAGAGCCACCGGTACTTTATTCTATTTTCATGCATTTTTTCCTTTGTTTATATAGTGCCATATTACATTTGTACCATAATATTCTCAACTGTGATTTCATCTAGTGTCCTGAAACCTTGTGTGTTTATTTTGTATCCCACTAAGGTTTTTAAGTCACAGGGTCAAGGGTAAAGGTCACATGACTCACATTAAAAAAAATCATAAAATATCCATATATAGACAAATTCAGCTGAGCGTCGAGACCCATAAATCCCCAGTTATGATCATTGTGGTCTCCTGTAAGGTCACCTTTAAGTTTATAACATAACAATCAAACACCGTATACTGATCATGAAAGATTTTGTATGAAATTGTGGATAAAGCATGGATATTGCGGCCGTTTTATATCCGACTTTGTATTGCTGTGAACAATTGTAATAGAACATACCAATATGTATAAACGTCTACCTTAATACAGTTAGTAAAATAGATGACTGTGTAGTCAGAGGGAAGTATTTTTCAACGTTTCAATTGATAACCTTATCAGCAGGCATTTCTTCCACTGCTCCACCTACCTTAACGTGGGAACCTTGGTCATATTGTTCTGACACTTGTGGGCCTGGATTCCGTATCAGACTACGCAACTGCACAGGATCCGGGTTCGCTTGGAGACAAAGAATACAAACAGGAGCATGTACAGAGAGACCATGTGGTCCAGGTTCATGTGGGTCTTGGACAAGTTGGTCAGCGTGTTCGACGACATGCGGGTCCGGTAGTAAATCCAGGGCTAGAAAAAGATGCCCGAGGATAAGCAACACAGAACTGTGCAATACCCAGTCCTGTCCCTTCTGGCTGGCATGGCAGTCTTGGAGCTCATGTTCTGTCACATGTGGTGAGGGCGTTGTGACAAGATCCCGAAGTTGTCGGGGGATCGGATGCGAGGGCCATACCAATGAAAAAGAGAGTTGTGTTCGGCGTCACTGCAATGAAGGCAATAGATTTTTTTTATTTATTGTTAGAAGGAATAGTTGTTCCATGGTCTATTTTTTCTAACATGCGAAAATAGACCAATAACAGTCTAAATTCATTATTACGTGACCTCTACCATAAATTTCTATTAAATTTAAAGTGTGAACAAAACCGTTTCATGATACATTTTATATTGTCATTGTTTAATTTATATTTTCTATTGACAGCTGCTTGCACGTCAGGGTTACTTTCATTAAACAAGGCTTCCGGAAACATCAGCTCGCCTGGATATTTGATTGGAGAGAATTATCCAAATGGTGCCAGCTGCCAATGGCGAATAACAGCTCCAACGAGTGATGTGTGTATGCTTCTTATACTTGACAATCACAATGAGGGCAAAAGGTGGTATTTCCTGTATAAACAAAGGTTTTCGGAAACCTTTT
This sequence comes from Sipunculus nudus, assembly GCA_026874595.1. Lineage (NCBI taxonomy): Eukaryota > Metazoa > Annelida > Sipuncula > Golfingiida > Sipunculidae > Sipunculus > Sipunculus nudus. Next base: position 36,376,288 of record CM049318.1, read on the forward strand.
AGTTACTGTTTTTTTTTTTATTTGTCTCCTTGGTAACTAAGTTTCAATGACGCACACAGCAACGTTCTCGAGTCCCCCGTTTCACCAATAATTATTATTCTATTTAAGTGTGTACCGTTTACACGTGTTTCTGTCTACATTACCAGTATCTGTATAACGAACCATAAGTTTCATCGTCATTTTGTAGAATAAATCATACTTGTTAAATTGCTGTACATTCCCGTCTCTTTGCTCCAACTTCAAAGCCACTTTAAGAACACTGTTGAGAAAGTTAGGGTTCCTTACGAACCAAGGCTACCTTTCCAAGGTAACTCACAATAGGATATGATTCTCCTTGGGCTGGCTCGGGGTATCGGTTTATCCACGTTAATGCAGGTATCATGAATAAGCTCCTGATGATTTGTTTCTAATGGAGAGCGTTGTGGCGTAATGGCTAATGGGCCGGACTTCTGCTCGCAATGTTGCTCCGCGGCCCGATCAGACCGCACACTTCCGTTTAAATCTGCTTTTCCGCAAAGATCCATGTGTTCCCATTAAGGAGATGAAGGGTAATAGTCAAGTGTAGCAGGCAAATGTAAATGAGTAGCCATCTAGCGCCTATTACGACTGTTTAGTTTCTATAACTCCAGGAGACCGACTACAATTGCAGGAAAATACAGACTCGAAAAATCAGGAAGGCTTACTGTAAAATTAGGTGAGACTGATATCGTCAGTGATATCGGACTATAACCAAAAGGTCCCCTTTTTTATTGTTAGAACCTACCGAGGTTTAACTTATCTAATCTGTACATGCCTGCTTCAAAACAATTAGTCAGTGGCAATGTTAGCAGGTTAACTGAAATATTAGAGAATAGGTAGCCTTCTTCGAACAATGTGACTTTGATTTCTAATAAGCAGGTGCCCGTATTGTTCATGTAAAGTGTCAACTGCTATTAACAATGGTTATTAAACGTGAAAAAAAAAACACTCTCATAGGTCTTATAGAACTCATTTCGGCGTGGGACCTGAAATAAAAACCGAGGGCGGGTGTCGCGTGTTTAAATTTGGGCTGCAGGCTGGATCTCATTTGTCTGATTACACGAAAGGATGTCTGAAATGATTGCAGTGTTTTACCAACCGCTGCGTGAGGAGCGCAACATTCACTTGGTCACTGGACTGTGCAAATAACAAAATAGATGAAACACTGCCTCGGACTTAAATAGGTGTCGTTTCTCCTACATCGGTTTATAAAGTCAATTCTACATAAGATTACCAACGTGATATAAACTTTGTATGTCTGTTTTCAGGACACTATACTACTCACCGTCATTGCATTCAAAACGCACTCTCCTAAGGACACCTTTAGAATTATGAACGGGAATACCGCCAACACTGAAGCAATAATAACTGATCTAAATGGCGAAGTATTACCAGGGAGACAATACCGCAGTTCTAAACCTTCAATGTTCCTTCAATTCTGGTCAGACACGCATGGTACAGACACAGGATTTTTATTCACTTACGAGGCGTCGGGTACGAACACATTTAAAGAGTGGAAGGCATTGAACATAACAAATATTATTATAGCCTAACAACAATGCATGATTTCGAGATATGTCGCCGATAATGTTATTTAACTGAAAAGGTAATATTGCGTAGGGAATACGTCCTTTATTTAAATAGACTTTGAATAGATTAACTACTAAATATATCAGATACAAGTAAAATATGAGGCAGTTGGTGATGTTATATATTAAAGTTTGTGATATACAGTTCCTCCATGCCCAGTCGATATTGTCACTTTGACAAGCTCCTCAGGAAATATAACGTCTCCTGGTTATCGTGAAGGTCGCAATTACCCTAATGCCCTCTACTGTAGATGGAGGATCATCGCTCAAAACATTCAGGTAACTTAGTGCTCCTAATTTGAAAGATAGAAATTACCCCAGTGCACTCTACTGTAAATGAAGAATCCTTGTTTATGACAGTCGGCTAACTGGTTCATTGTGCCATAACGATGCGAATGCAGTTTTTCAAAACCAATTTACATCAATATGGGTTGATAGATGAGTAACGCTTTCTTGTATATGCAGTTTTTGATCAACAAACTGACACAATGTATAATGTACTTTGATATCAACCAGTATTTTACTTTTCTATAAAGCTATGTGCGAGTATACTGCATTAATTGTTTGTTAGCACATATAATAGAAAATAATGCTAACACGTCAAGAGGCGCCAGATCTGGTGCGTATTTTATTAGCTTTATTTAATTTGAAATCTTTGGATTTCAGATGCTTATTCTCGTGACGATCACGTCTTTAAAAACAGAACCCCCACTGGACAAACTTCGACTTATGAACGGAAATTCTATCAACCATCACAAAACAATTAAAGATCTAAGTAGCGAAGTAATACCAGGCACACAATACCGCAGTTCCGAACCAGCCATGTTCCTTGAATTCTGGACTGATTCATATGGGACAGAAAGAGGGTTTTCAATAAATTACGAGGCGTTTGGTAAAAACAACTTAATATCGTAGTAGTTGAAGACATTTCCTCTTGATAATATATCATTACTGGATATGTAAGTGATAGATCATTAATTTTGTTATATGTCACATTGTACGTAAAACTCAATATTTTTGTGTAGTTTTTATTTGGTGGAGGTATAACATCCTCCCCTTTTTATGCTCTCTCATATAATTCCTTATCTAAGTATGTACATCAGCAGGGTTCAAATTCGATTTGGAACTACTTGACAAGGCGGTAGCACTCGCTTCCTGGCATATTATTTTTTTTTGTATCCTGGTGTCACCAGGCCCGGTGTCTACCGCACCTACAGATCCTGGGTGAGTAACTATCCCAATTGCTGGGTCGTAACACCTAGGAACCCCCTCCCCCAAAGACGCCTCTTTTGTGATCTATACACGGCTGTTGGGCACAGCCTTCCAATAAGCCTCCCCGCTTTCAGTCCTGTGCTCTATCCCTGAGCCACAGAAGCCGGTAAAAAAATAGATTGTTATGGACCATTTCTATCACGTTAGCCAATGTGGTTTATTCATAACCGTTGTTATGTACAGTTCCCCCATGCCCGTTCGCTGTTGTTACTCTGACCAACTCCTCAGGGAATATTACATCTCCTGGATATCTGGAACGTCGCAATTACCCCAATGCCCTTAACTGTAAATGGAGGATCATGGCACAAAACAGTCAGGTAACTGGTTGCTTTTTATTTATTTATTTTTTTTTTATTTTTTTTTACCGTTAGCGATGTTAGAGTGCAACTTCTAAATCTCAATGAAATAAAGATGGGTTGATGGATTAGTTCACGTCCTGGTGTATATACTGTTTCTGTTCAAGGAACGCCATAATATTTCCTGGACTTGTATATCAACCAGTTATTTACATTGGTATCCAGCCATTTGCAAATGCAATGTATATTCCTACATTCCTTTATTAACACACTTAATAGGATTTTAATTATAGACACCTCAAGGACCAATTGCATATTCGTGTATGAAAGGTTATCGCCGATGTCACAGTACGATGGGAATAACAGACAACTGTTTTTAATTTCTAACAAGACAAATGGTTTTATTGATATTACAGATGACTATCCTCGTGACGATCATGTCCTTCAAAACAGGACCCTCTTTGGACAAACTTCGACTTATGAACGGGAATGCTATCAACTATCAGAAAATAATTACAGATCTAAATGGCGAAGTAATACCAGGCACACAATACCGCAGTTCCGAACCAGCCATGTTCCTTGAATTCTATACTGATTCATATGGGACAGATAGAGGGTTTTCAATAAATTACGAGGCGTTTGGTAAGAATAACTTAATATTGAAGTAGCTGAAGACTTTTCCTCTTGATAATATATCATGACTGGATATGCACCTCCAGTTTTTATGCCCTCTAATATATTTCCTAATCTAAGTATGTACATTCGCAGAGTTCAAATTTGATTTGGAACTACTTGAAATGTCGGTAGCACTCGCTTCCTGTCATATTATTTTTTTTTATCCTGGTGTAACCCAGGGCCAGTGTCTACCGCACCTATAGGTCCTGGGTGTGTACCTTTCCCATTTGCTGGTTCATAACACCGAGGAACCCCCCCCCCCCAGACACACTCTTTTGTCATTGATACACGGCTTTTAGACACAGCCTTCCCATAAGCCTGCCTGTTTTAAGTCCTGTGCTCTACCCCTGAGCCACAGAAGCCGGTAAAATACAATAGTTTGTTATAGACCATTTCTATCACGTTGGCCAATGTTTTTTATTCATTACCGTTTTATATACAGTATCTCCGTGCCCGTTCGCTGTTGTTACTCTGACCAACTCCTCAGGGAATATTACATCTCCTGGTTATCTGGAACGTCGCAATTACCCCAATGCCCTTAACTGTAAATGGAGGATCATGGCACAAAACAGTCAGGTAACTGGTTGCTTTTTATTTATTTATTTTATTTCTTTTTACCGTTAGCGATGTCAGAGTGCAACTTCTAAATCTCAATGTTTTAAAGATGGGTTGATAGATTAGTTCACGTCCTGGTGTATACACTGTTTCTGTTCAAGGAACACCATAATATTTCCTGGACTTGTATATCAACCAGTTATTTACATTGGTATCCAGCCATGTGCAAATGCAATGTATATTCCTACATTCCTTTATTAACACACTTAATAGGATTTTAATTATAGACACCTCAAGGACCAATTGTATATTCGTGTATGAAAGGTTATCGCCGATGTCACAGTACGATGGGAATAACAGACAACTGTTATAATTTCTAACAAGACCAATGGTTTATTGATATTACAGATGACTATCCTCGTGACGATCATGTCCTTCAAAACAGGACCCTCTTTGGACAAACTTCGACTTATGAACGGGAATGCTATCAACTATCAGAAAATAATTACAGATCTAAATGGCGAAGTAATACCAGGCACACAATACCGCAGTTCCGAACCAGCCATGTTCCTTGAATTCTATACTGATTCATATGGGACAGATAGAGGGTTTTCAATAAATTACGAGGCGTTTGGTAAGAATAACTTAATATTGAAGTAGCTGAAGACTTTTCCTCTTGATAATATATCATGACTGGATATGCACCTCCAGTTTTTATGCCCTCTAATATATTTCCTAATCTAAGTATGTACATTCGCAGAGTTCAAATTTGATTTGGAACTACTTGAAATGTCGGTAGCACTCGCTTCCTGTCATATTATTTTTTTTTATCCTGGTGTAACCCAGGGCCAGTGTCTACCGCACCTATAGGTCCTGGGTGTGTACCTTTCCCATTTGCTGGTTCATAACACCGAGGACCCCCCCCCCCAAGACACACTCTTTTGTCATTGATACACTGCTTTGAGACACAGCCTTCCCATAAGCCTGCCTGTTTTAAGTCCTGTGCTCTACCCCTGAGCCACAGAAGCCGGTAAAATACAATAGTTTGTTATAGACCATTTCTATCACGTTGGCCAATGTTTTTTATTCATTACCGTTTTATATACAGTATCTCCGTGCCCGTTCGCTGTTGTTACTCTGACCAACTCCTCAGGGAATATTACATCTCCTGGTTATCTGGAACGTCGCAATTACCCCAATGCCCTTAACTGTAAATGGAGGATCATGGCACAAAACAGTCAGGTAACTGGTTGCTTTTTATTTATTTATTTTATTTCTTTTTACCGTTAGCGATGTCAGAGTGCAACTTCTAAATCTCAATGTTTTAAAGATGGGTTGATAGATTAGTTCACGTCCTGGTGTATACACTGTTTCTGTTCAAGGAACACCATAATATTTCCTGGACTTGTATATCAACCAGTTATTTACATTGGTATCCAGCCATGTGCAAATGCAATGTATATTCCTACATTCCTTTATTAACACACTTAATAGGATTTTAATTATAGACACCTCAAGGACCAATTGTATATTCGTGTATGAAAGGTTATCGCCGATGTCACAGTACGATGGGAATAACAGACAACTGTTATAATTTCTAACAAGACCAATGGTTTATTGATATTACAGATGACTATCCTCGTGACGATCATGTCCTTCAAAACAGGACCCTCTTTGGACAAACTTCGACTTATGAACGGGAATGCTATCAACTATCAGAAAATAATTACAGATCTAAATGGCGAAGTAATACCAGGCACACAATACCGCAGTTCCGAACCAGCCATGTTCCTTGAATTCTATACTGATTCATATGGGACAGATAGAGGGTTTTCAATAAATTACGAGGCGTTTGGTAAGAATAACTTAATATTGAAGTAGCTGAAGACTTTTCCTCTTGATAATATATCATGACTGGATATGCACCTCCAGTTTTTATGCCCTCTCATATATTTCCTAATATAAGTATGTACATTCGCAGAGTTCAAATTTGATTTGGAACTACTTGACATGTCGGTAGCACTCGCTTCCTGTCATATTATGTTTTTGTATCCTGGTGTAACCCAGGCCCAGTATCTACCGCACCTATAGGTCCTGGGTGTGTACCTTTCCCATTTGCTGGTTCATAACACCGAGGACCCCCCCCCCCCCCCAGACACACTCTTTTGTCATTGATACACTGCTTTGAGACACAGCCTTCCCGTAAGCCTGCCTGTTTTAAGTCCTGTGCTCTACCCCTGAGCCACAGAAGCCGGTAAAATACAATAGCTTGTTATAGACCATTTCTATCACGTTGGCCAATGTTTTTTATTCATTACCGTTTTATATACAGTTTCTCCGTGCCCGTTCGCTGTTGTTACTCTGACCAACTCCTCAGGGAATATTACATCTCCTGGTTATCTGGAACGTCGCAATTACCCCAATGCTCTTCACTGTAAATGGAGGATCATGGCTCAAAACATTCAGGTAACTGGTTGGTTTTTATTTTTTTATTTTATTTATTTTTTTACCGTTAGCGATGTAAGTGTGCAACCTCTCAATCTCAATGTAATAAAGAAGGTTGATAGAATAGTTCAGGTCCTGGTGTATACACTGTTTCTGTTCAAGGAAGGTCATAATATTTCCTGGACTTGTATATCAACCAGTTATTAACATTGGTATCCAGCCATGTGCAAATATATTGCAACATTCCTTTATTAACACACTTATTAGAATTTTAATAACAGACACGTCAAGGAACAATTGTATATTCGAGAGTGAAAAGTTATCGCCAATGTCACAGTACAATGGGAATAACAGAAAACTGTTTCAATTTTTTAACATGACAAATGGTTTTATTGATATTACAGATGACTATCCTTGTGACGATCATGTCCTTCAAAACAGGACCCTCTTTGGACAAACTTCGACTTATGAACGGGAATGCCATCAACTATCAAAAAATAATTACAGATCTAAATGGCGAAGTAATACCAGGGACACAATACCGCAGTTCCGAACCAGCCATGTTCCTTGAATTCTATACTGATTCATATTGGACAGATAGAGGGTTTTCAATAAATTACCAGGCGTTTGGTAAGAACAACATAATATCGAAGTAGCTGAAGAATTTTTCTCTTGATAATATATCATTACTGGATATGCTCCTACTGTTTTTTATGCTCTCTCATATAAGTCCTAATCTAAGTATGTACATCCGTAGAGTTCAAATTCGATTTTGAACTTCTTGACAGGGCGGTAGCACTCGCTTCCTGTAATATTATATTTTTTTGTATCTTGGTGTCACCCAGGCCCGTTGTCTACCACACCTTTTAGATCCTTGGTGTGTAACTATCCCCTTTGCTGGTTCATAACACCGATGAACCCCCCACCACCACCCCCCAAGGACGCACTCTTTTGTGATCTATACACGGCTGTTGGGCACAGCCTTCCAATAAGCCTCCCTGCTTTGAGTCCTGTGCTCTACCCTTGAGCCATAGAAGCCGGTAAAAAAATAGTTTGTTATGGCCAAATGATATTACGTTGGCCAATGCTATTAATTCATTCCCGTTTTTATATACAGTTCCCCAATGCTCGATCGCTGTTGTTACTCTTACCAACTCCACAGGGAATATTACATCTCCTGGTTATCTGGAAGGTCGCAATTACCCCAATGCCCTTCACTGTAAATGGAGGATCATGGCTCAAAACAGTCAGGTAACTGGTTGTTTTTTTTTTTTCTTTATTTTTTTATTTTTTTTTTTTTATCATTAGCAATGTCAGAGTGCAACTTCTAAGCCTTATTGTAATAAAGATGGGTTGATAGATTAGTTCACGTCCTGGTGTATACACTGTTTCTGTTCAAGGAACGCCATAATATTTCCTGGACTTGTATATCAACCAGTTATTTACATTGGTATCCAGCCATGTGCGAATACAATGTATATTCCAACATTCCTTTATTAACACACTTAACAGGATTTTAATAATAGACACCTCAAGGACCAATTGTATATTCGAGTATGAAAAGTTATTGCCAATGTCACAGTAAGATGGGAATAACAGAAAACTGTTTCAATTTCTAACATGACAAATGGTTTTATTGTTATTACAGATGACTATCCTCGTGACGATCATGTCCTTCAAAACAGGACCCTCTTTGGACAAACTTCGACTTATGAACGGGAATGCTATCAACTATCAGAAAATAATTACAGATCTAAATGGAGAAGTAATACCAGGGACACAATACCGCAGTTCCGAACCAGCCATGTTCCTTGAATTCCATACTGATTCATATGGGACAGATAGAGGGTTTTCAATAAATTACAAGGCGTTTGGTAAGAATTACTTAATATCGAAGTAGCTGAAGACTTTTCCTCTTGATAATATATCATGACTGGATATGCGCCTCCAGGTTTTTATGCCCTCTCATAAAATTCCTTAGTTCAAATTTGATTTGGAACTACTGGACAGGTCGGTGGCACTCGCTTCCTGTCATATTATTTATTTTTTGTATCATGGTGTCACCCAGGCCCAGTGTCTACCGCTCCTAAAGGTCCTGGGTGTGCACCTTTCCCATTTGCTGGTTCATAACACCGAGGACCCCCCCCCCCCCAAAAAAAACGCACCCTTTTGTTTATGATACTGCTTTGGGACACAGCCTTCCCATAAGCCTCCCCGCTTTGAGTCCTGCGCTCTACCCCTGAGCCACAGAAGCCGGTAGAATACATTATTTACACAAAAAATAAAAAAATATTTATATACAATACACACATGAACACATAGTAATGACACTGACATAAGTCAAACACAATGAATAAATAATGGTTATAATTAAACAGGTAAAGAGAAAAAAATTATACTGATTACAAACTTATACACACATAGATCAACCTGATCTCAATAAATTCTTATAAGTCTCTTAAGCTTTGGTGATTATTCAATAGCTGTTTACATTTAATTGAGTTTCCTCCGTAATATGGTAAATACAAATTTATTTGGTTAATAAATCAGCACATTTTTTCCATTTAATATTATGGGACTCCAGTTTACCTTTTGACTTTGCTACTTTTCTTTCTATAAGAATGTTTTGTTTAAAAATTCTATAAAAACTTTGAGGACTGGCTTATTCGCATTACATCTGCAGACATTGATAAATCTTTTAAGTAATTATACAATAACATTTAATGTTGAATCCTGGTATATTCCCAACATTACTTCAGAGTAAGTCAAATTGTCAGAAGTATTTAAAATTTTAAACTTATTCATCATTTTTGATAATTATGACCATATGTGTTTCACAAAAATACAATCCCAAAATAAAGGTTCACAGTCTCATCCTCTTTCTTGCAAAAATTACAATATTTATCAGATCTTATACCAATCTTGCACAAAAAAAGGGTTCATTGTTAAACATTTATGTAACAAACAGTATTGAAAATATCTTAATTTAGTGGAAATTGTGTTCTTGTATATATTTTTAAACCCTCTTGAAATAAAATCATCATTTTCTATATTCAGTTCATCTTTCCTTTTCCTCATGGCATTAATAGGTTTTATTTGTTTTTTCTTAATCAAGCAAATGTACATATAATTTGATACTTTGCTCTGTTTTATCACAGTGTTTATTTTGTATTCCTCATTTGTTTCTTCGTCTGCATGTGTAATTTTATTTAATAATAACTTCCATTCTTTAGGTATTGCATCTAATAAACTCATATAATGTAAATGATTGCATTTGTTGCGAAATTTTTCCTCTAGTTCTTTATGTGTTAAGATTCTTAATCCAACGGTTAGCTTTTTTATTATGTTTCTTATAAACTTAGTTTTTTTCTTTTAATGCTTTGTAAAAAAAACATTTTATAATTAATCTTTATGTACGAGTTGAACCATAGTGATTGATTTATAACATTTGTTTCATTTACCTCTTCAAAATTAAAATTGCACCATCCCTGGATTACATTTAACCAAAAGGGTGACACAAGTTTGAAAACTTTATGAGCATCATCAGATTTTAAGTTACAATGAAAAAGGAGAGAATCTTATTTTAAGATTTCAGTTAATATTACTTTAATTTTATTCAAATGTGTTTCATCTTTTATTCGTTTTTCCAGTCTATCTTTAATGCTTCGTCTTGTAGAGCGGTATCGGTCATTTCAAAACCACCATCTTCTTTTAACCCAATTAATGTGTCTCTTTTTATTTTTCTCCGTCCCTTTGACCATATAAAGTCTCTAATTAATTTGTTTAAAGTACTGTGGAAATGCTGAGCAGGGGATGGAAGAACAGAAATTAAATATATAAGTTGTGATAATATTTGGGATTTCAATATAGCGATCTTACCAAAAGGAGTCAATAGTCTTTTAGACAAGAGATTCAGAGATTGTATGATTTTGTCTAATTTTTCATTATAATTTAATTTAACCATTTCATTAACATTTCTTGTTATTTTTACACCAAGGATTGTAAGTGGACCATTGGTGATAATTAATCCAAGTTTTTTTTAGTTCTGGTGAATCTGTAGAGCCATTCCCCATTGGCATAATACTACTTTTATCAACATTTACTTTTAAGCCTGACAATTTTTCAAACTGTGATAATACTTTTAAAGTTAATTTGACACTCTCAATATTTTCTAAAGTAAAGGTAGTATCATCTGCGTACTGTGATATGATAAAATTAGTTTCATTGATTGAAATGCCTTTAATATACTGTTGGTGTCGAATGTAATTTGCCAAAACTTCTACACTAACAATAAATAAATAAGGAGATAAAGGGCACCCTTGTCTCACACCTCTAGTGATATTGAAGAATGGAGACATCCATCCATTATTCAGAATGCTACTAGAAATGTTTTATATAAAATTCTAATCCATCTAATTATATTATCTCCAAAATTAAAATATCTGAGTGATTTTTGAATGAAAGACCATTCTAAACTGTTAAACGCCTTTTCATAGTCTACCGATAAAAGATATGAATTTTTATGTCTACATCTACAAATATCCATTAATGACAGAATTTTTATTATATTTTCTCCTATAAACCTATTTTTTTCAGAAATCCAGTTTGGTCTTCATTTATTATTTCATTTAATGTTGGTTTCATTCTATTAGCAATAGCTTTTGACAAAATTTTGTAGTCTATATTGAGGAGTGATATAGGTCTCCAATTTTTAAGTAATAATGGATCTTTACCAGCTTTAGGAATTAATGATATTATTGCTTGCCTTATTATTTGTAATTTACTCATTTTTTTGCAGAGTTTCGTTTTTCTAAATTAAGAAAGTATTTGGTTGGCATTACTCCTTCATCTAGCCATTTTGCTTTACAACGTAAAATAGCACCTTCAGTTTTTTCTTCTATAAATTTTTCTAATTGTTTCTTTGCTTCTATATATGTTGGTTCACTTGAATGATTTTTAACTGATTTTTTATTTGTTGCTCTAATTCATAAATTTTCTTTTGTTTGTTTTTATTTTTTCTTTTACAATATGCAATTGTCTCTCTTCTAATGGACATCTTCAGGACATCCTTAAACAGCGCGGGTTCTGTTTTTATATTTTTTTTGTAAGTTGAGGCTATTGTATCTATTATAAGAGCCTCATACTCAGAATCCTCCAATAGTTTACAGTTGAATTTCCAGTACCCTGGTCCTTTTTTACCATCCATTATATTAACTGTTATATCTATACTGCAATGGTCAGTATATTAAGCTTCATTAATATCTGATGATTGGATAATACCAAATAGAGAAGTTGATCCTAGAAAATAATCTATTCTACTACCTATGAAGGAAGGGTTATTGCGGGACCAGGTGTAGAATTTCTTATCTGGATGTTGCATTCTCCATATATCTAGGAGTTCAAAGACAGACATATAAGAATGTATAACATTTCTAGATTTTTCATTAGCTGATGCACTTCCACCCTGTTTATCAACTCTAGAATTTAAAAACACGTTCCAGTCACCCCCGAGTAATATATACTCATTAGAACATGAATCTATTTGTACGAATATATTATGGAAGAAAGTAGGACAGTCCTCATTTGGTCCATATATATTAACAAGCGTTAATTGAATATGAGCAATTATTAAATCAATTACTAAAAAACGCCCATTTTCATCGGCTATGATGTTTTTAATTTCATGGTTGAAATTGTTTTTTATTAATATTGCTACCCCTCTTCCACTACTAATACCATGGCTGTATTTAATTGTTTGACCCCACTCTGCTCTCCAAATATTTTCAACCTTTTTTGTGCTATGTGTCTCCTGCAATAAAATTATGTTATGAGGCATCTCATGCAGTCAGTGAAAAATCTGTCTCCTCTTTTTAAAGTTACCCAAGCCCCTGATATTCACTGATAATATTTCATTTTGTTTTTATCCATCATTATATCTAAAATTCAAAAAAGTAGTTTATTCATTTCTAATATTCTACTGTTAATAAGAAGTGCCCACAAAGATAACCTTACCACACGGTCTCCACTTAATAGTTTAGCAATATAAATATCCCAGTAAATCATTAGTTTCACCATAATACTGAACGTTTGCAAATTATATAAACATGAAGTATAAACAATGAAAACATGTACACAAAGATACCTACTATCAGAAGTAGTACAGATTGACAAAAAAAAAGAAAAAAAAGATTGCCAATGAAATCAATTGCCGAAAAACAAATTCTCCGGTTATTGTGACAGTAACATATATACTTTCCTATCAAGGCACAGCCCCTGTTTACTTGAGTAACTAGCATTGCAAAATTATATATCAGATATAATTTTCCAAATGCACATCCAATTTATAATGGAACTATTTGGTCAATCAATTATGCCTGCAGTCTGCAAACAGCGCAAAACAAATGTGTTACTGGTCTATGGTCTATACGCTCAAGTGTTATCATTATACAACAAATGAGCTCTTACTTACGTCTGTGCTCCAAACACATCAAAAAGCATATCTGCTAATATATGTCAGATAAAAGTGCTTTCTTAATTTATTTTTTTGGTGTAAAGTCAATAAATTATAGCGTGAGTCCAAAACTTGCGTCCAAGCGATAATAAAGGTTATGCATCAGTTTGTGTTTCGTTTACCTATACTCGGCATTTGACTGGTTCTTTTCCACATGGAGGACTAGTAAGCGAGTGCCAGACTGCTGTACCACGCGCCCTCTGTCGCGAGAGAATGAAAACCTTCATACTTGGTTGCGTTCGGCGGGAAGAAGGTTCTGAATAGAACTCATAATATTACTGCAATTTCTCCGTAATTTCTATCCGCTTTCCATCGATGAACAACTGGCCATGCTAGAACCGGGTTTTCAGTTTATCTTTATGCGCTTTCATCATTTGGTGACTGGCTTTCTTTTTCAAAAGATAATCGCTCACTGTCAAGTCTTCGTAGAGACTCGGACCACCATGTGACCCTTTATTATTCAAATTTTCTTTTGCAGATCTCACCACGTGGTTGCGAAAGGTTCTATTATGGAAACGGGCTATTATATGCCTTGGTCCTCTGTTGTTTTTCCACACCTGTGCGCAAATTCAATACAATCCAGGATTTCAGGCATGGATTTTTCAGCTGCCAGGTGGTTTTGTTCCATAATCTGGGCTACGACCTGTTTACATGATTCGCCCCTTTGTTCTTTAACTCCAACAAGTCTACTGTTGAATTCTCTTATGTAACGTTCAAGTTTGTCTAGTTTGTCCATGCATGCGGTTTCTAAATAAAGTATTTTTTGCTTTTCTCATCGTTTTCAGTCCTTAACTTCTCTATTTCTGTTCTCAGCTCCCTGTTTTCACCTTTTATCCGTTCTATTTTCTGCACAGTGTCGTCAATCTGACCCTGCGTATATTCAACACTGGTTTTTTAATTCAGACACGTCATCCACGCATCCCTTTACGTCATGTTTTATTTTCTGTACATCATTAAGCAATTTTGTTATGTCTTTGCTGAGTGATTCTTTAAGCTCACTCAAAGATTTTTTAAATTTCATCATGAAAACTACAAAATTTAGAGTCAAGCAAAGTTTGAATGTTTTGGCTAACCTCTCCAGTGGCTTCTTGTGTCTCGCTGCCATGTTTGTCCCCAGTGTCTCTCCTGGGAGTAGCCGGTGAGTCATTCCCTCCTATAAATGAGCTCAGACTTGTTTGACTGTCCGGGTTTTTCGACTTCGGCTGTCTTGGCATATTTCCCCGTTATAATACACCTAAAGATATCATATATTCACTGACAGAAGTCTTTTCTGAAACGTTTGTTTGGAGCTCTGTCAGAAGACGTCTATCTGTTAGCCGTCATGACACCGGAACCCCGAGAATACAATAGTTTGTTATGGACCATTTCTATCACGTTGGCCAATGTTTTTTATTCATTACCGTTTTATATACAGTTCCCCCGTGCCCGTTCGCTGTTGTTACTCTGACCAACTCCTCAGGGAATATTACATCTCCTGGTTATCTGGAACGTCGCAATTATCCCAATGCTCTACACTGTAAATGGAGGATCATGGCACAAAACAGTCAGGTAACTGGTAGGATTTAATTTTTTTTATTTTATTTATTTATTTTTTTTACCGTTGCAGAGTGCAACTTCTAAATCTCAATGTAATAAAGATGGGTTGATAGATTAGTTCACGTCCTGGTGTATACACTGTTTTTGTTCAAGGAACGCCATAATATTTCCTGGACTTGTATATCAACCAGTTATTTACATTGGTATCCAGCCATGTGCGAATATAATGTATATTGCTACATTCCTTTATTAACACACTTAACAGGATTTTAATTATAGACACCTCAAGGACCAATTGTATATTTCATGTATGAAAAGTTATCGCCAATGTCACAGTACGATCGGAATAACAGAAAACTGTTTCAATTTCTAACATGACAAATGGTTTTATTGATATTACAGTTGACTATCCTCGTGACGATCATGTCCTTCAAAACAGGACCATCTTTGGACAAACTTCGACTTATGAACGGGAATGCTATCAACTATCAGAAAATAATTACAGATCTAAATGGCGAAGTAATACCAGGGACACAATACCGCAGTTCCGAACCAGCCATGTTCCTTGAATTCTATACTGATTCATATTGGACAGATAGAGGGTTTTCAATAAATTACGAGGCGTTTGGTAAGAACAACTTAATTTCGAAGTAGCTGAAGACTTTTCCTCTTGATAATATATCATTACTGAATAATCTTGTGATATTTCATTTATTTTGTTAAATGTCACATGGTACGTAAAACGCAGTAGTTTTTTATAGTTTTTTTGTGGAGGTATAACCGCCTCCAATTTTTTATGCTCTCTCATATAATTCCTATTCTAAGTATGTACATCTGCAGAGTTCAAATTCGATTTGGAACTTCTTGACAGGACGGTATCACTCGCTTCCTGTCATATTTTTGTTGTATCCTGGTGTCACCCAGGCCCAGTGTCTACCGCACCTACAGGTCCTAGGTGTGTAACTATCCCCATTGCTGGGTCATAACACCGAGGAACCCCCCCCCCCCCAAGACGCACTCTTTTGTGATTAAGACACGGCTGTTGGGCACAGCCTTTCAATTATCCTCCCTGCTTTGGGTCCTGTGCTCTACCCCTGAGCCACGGAAGCCGGTGATAAAACAATAGTTTGTTATGGACCATTTCTATCACGTTGGCCAATGTTTTTTATTCATTACCGTTTTATATACAGTTCCCCCGTGCCCGTTCGCTGTTGTTACTCTGACCAACTCCTCAGGGAATATCACATCTCCTGGTTATCTGGAAGGTCGCAATTATCCCAATGCCCTTCACTGTAAATGGAGGATTATGGCTCAAAACAGTCAGGTAACTGGTTGTTTTTTATTTATTTATTTTTATTTATTTTTTTTTTTACCGTTAGCGTTGCAGAGTGCAACTTCTAAATCTCAATGTAATAAAGATGGGTTGATAGATTAGTTCACGTCCTGGTGTATACACTGTTTCTGTTCAAGGAACGCCATAATATTTCCTGGACTTGTATATAAACCAGTTATCTACATTGGTATTCAGCCATGTGCGAATATATTGCGACATTTCTTTATTAACACACTTAACAGAATTTTAATTACAGACACGTCGAGGACCAATTGTATATTCTTGTATGAAAAGTTATTGCCAATGTCACAGTACGATAGGAATAACAGAAAGCTGTTTCAATTTCTAACATGACAAATGGTTTTATTGACATTTCAGATGACTATCCTCGTGACGATCATGTCCTTCAAAACGGGACCCTCTTTGGACAAACTTCGACTAATGAACGGGAATGCTATCAACTATCACAAAATAATTAAAGATCTAAATGGAGAAGTACTACCAGGGACACAATACCGCAGTTCCGAACCAGCCATGTTCCTTGAATTCTATACTGATTCATATGGGACAGGTAGAGGGTTTTCATTAAATTACGAGGCGTTTGGTAGGAAAAATAAAATGCAATAATAGATGAAGATACGAATAACTTTTAAATAGTAGAAACCCTTAATTTTAACATAACATTTAATTCTCAGTTTTCATTATGATGTTTGTAATATAGTGTTGTTAATTTAATGTACAATAAATGTCTTTAAAAAAGACTTAGCTAAATTGTATAGGATATGATCGATTGCAATGTAAAACCTTTGGTATAGATAAGTTCAGTGGGTTGACCGTGTCTCACACAAAACAACGTCATGATGCTACATGCACGTTGCTGAGTTTTTTTTTTTCAATATTGGTGGGTTCTTTTCTGTGATTTGGCAAGTTTTATGGAAGCTAATTAAATTATTATTGGGCATTGGATACAATGTCCTAGAGTAAGAGTGACGCCTTTTAGAAAGATTAATATATTATGACAGTCTAAAAGGCGTCACTTGTACTCATCACCTACACTTTGACTACAGACTAACACGGCAATACCCTTTAATTATATGTATATATATATATATATATATATATATATATATATATATATATATATGTATACATATATATACACACACACACACATATATATATATATATATGTATATATATCATTTTGATAAATTAAATGATAAAACCAATATGTTTTACAGAGAGTTCGTCAATGTAAGACGCAAGATTACGTATCGTCCTGCAGGATCAGTGATGAGGACCGACTCGCAACACGAACATTAGGCTCGGCTTTGACAGTTAAAATATGAGCTGAAAGGTATAAATGGCTTGAGAGACGGACTGATCATCAGGCATCGAGGACTATGATAAACGAAAATCTTTTTGCACTTACTTTTTATTTATCCAAGCAAATATTTATAGTTACCCAGCATACAGATCATCCTTATATAAACGTAAAATCTTCTTTTCTAACTGCATTGTAACCAGAAATGCCAGAAATGATATATATTTGTATGATAAAGAAATAAGGGTGTATGACTGTGTTAAATCTGTCCTTGACCTTCTCCACTCTGAAGACGAGGGAACACATAATATTATATCATATGTATAGCTACGCCTGCCTAAGGTTCATTGATATGCTTGTTATTAAGATTCCGTATACGCTGAATACTGTATATTGAAAAAAAACTGTTGTTTGAATAAACAAATTATTCATTGGGAAAAATGCAGATAAATATTCCTGTATTCTGTGAATTTATTAATGCCAAACACATGATTCGGATTATGAAGGAAGTTCTTCAAATATGACCATTCCGTCAAGCAATAACACGATGAATTATACATACAAATGTTAGTTAAAAGAACGACTACTTTAAAATCAAATGTAGAACCCAGTAGGTCTACTTCGATAGAAAAAAAAAGAACAGACCAAACAGTACTTTAGATCTTTTTTTTATAATGGATAGAAATCGGTTCTTTTCATACCAGACGATATTTATAGCTTCTTTTAGTGGTTAATGTCAATATGTGTGGTAAATTATTGTAAATAGATCATGTTCACATGTACGTACTTTAGTCAAAATGCGTCAGTGATTTTTTTCGGGCCGTCTATGTTTTAACGACTTAAGCTCGACTTGTTCATTTGCAACACTTGAGAGCTAAAGCTATGGAAACGTGCTCATACCTGTAATTTACTAAACTTCTTACGCAGTAAAATTGGTTTAATGTCTCCATTTTGCTAAACCCTCGCTTTTTTTAGCGGGTTTTGCTAGATTTCACCTAAAGGTGGCTGTTAGAGGGGTACATGAATGAAAGAATGTTATAAGACTAATGATAGCGAGTGTCGCAGATTTCTAACTTTGGATTCAAAATCCGATACCCGATCTCTCTGGTCTCAATACATTCTTGGCCCAGCTAGTGGCCTATTTAAGAAACTAAAAAAATACTGTAAAAGCAGGCAGTGGTTTAGCGAAAGGAAAATGCTGCGTACAACCACTGCATAATACCTTACACGGTTTTTACGTAGTGTTGGGGGATTATTTCATTATATATATATATATATATATATATATATATATATATATATACATATATATATATATATAGGCAATGTTTATATAGATCGTCGGCGAAACTACGAAGATGAACAACTGAACATATAACAAAGTAAGAACAAGTTAACCAGTGTATTATGAATAAGGTATAAAATACGTTTAAACATCGCCAAATTCACGCCATCTATAAGGAATTTCAACTGTTCCGCCTTTTATCCATTTCAATTCGAGCTACGAAATTCTATTTATAAATATATAAAGTTCCTTCACAAGAAATTTGAAAACCAGAGCAAATGTTTTTGAGCGATAAATAACTTATTTCAATTGTCCTGAATGCAGAAGTCTGTTAAAAGCTAAAATTTCTTATATACGCCATGCGGCATGCGGAAAGCGGATCCGGCAAAATGAATCGCTACATGTAGCGATTTCCGAAGGTTCCACATGGTATACCGGACCGGGGATTCCGTAAACTGACGTCAGTCCATGGGTATTCCCCAACACAAATGTGCCACGTTCCACGTTTTCGATAGCCACACAAGAAACTGTGGTGGAACTGGTTAGACAAACCAAGTTCTGTATGACCCATGAGCAGTGAGTCATGCAGATAATGACATCTGTATCAATTTATGGAGCAGTATCGCCAGGAAGATGGGTGTTCAGGAGATGAACGGTAAGTATACTAGGCTACACCAAATATAAATGTTATGTGTCCATAAGCCGGGAGCGCGAGAAAAAGAAAATATTCAGTGTGTATGCTTCATAAAACATCTCAGAAGTTCACGCATGGCGCATGCCGCATTTCGTACAAAAGGAATCTTAGCTTTCCGCATGCCGCATGCCGTACATAAGAAATCTAAGCTTAAGCAGTCTTTCCATTCCGTGCTTTATTCTCTTTTCAAAAAGATATGCTTAGATTCCTTATGTACGGAATGCGGAATGCAAGATGCGGAATGCGGACAAAATCGCTATAGACTAAATAAAAATGGTGCGATTCCTTTTCGCGGATCCGGCATGCGGAATACGTATCCGACAAAATAAATCGCTACAAGTAGCTTTTTTTTTTGCAGGTACAGCATGGAATCCAGGGGCAACAAATAGAAAACATGCATGCCACCGTGCCGGTACATATAAAGTTTCACAACATGCATTTCGCATTCCGCATACCGGATTCCGCATCATGCATTCCGAAAACCTTACAAAAGGAATCTCAGCTTTATACCGGATACACTGTCCTGTCCACTTTTTTGTGATATTGTATCGTAATTATACTAAAGCTTACCTAAATTTATCTAAGAGACCGCTCAGACGAATGTGGTCATTATCTGACGGCAAAATATATCTCTTCCATGTGTGAATTCCAGATATTTTGTAATGTAACATAACATTGACCTCCTAGGATCGTTTGCTACATGTATTTGATGATTCGTAGAGATTACGTCACAGTATCTGTACGGCACACTTTTGTTACGTCACACAAACGTCCTCCTTCATCATATGGATAAAGGTATACGGCCACCCCTTCGTTTGTGCAGCTCCTTCTGGACAGGTCAACATCGTCCAGGCGTCGCAATGTAAAAATATTGATTTCATACCTATTTAAATTATAATTAATCGTTACATTACTTCCACTCAAAACAACTGCTTTATAGCGGCTAAGAAATAAATTGAAAAACAAAATGCCGCAAAAAGACAGGTGTAGTGGAGTTTGTTTTATACACGAAGCAACTTGCCAAAGGTAAATAAGCGGATAAAGCGTCAGAGCTTCAGAGAAAGCTAATCTTGCTTATATAGGAAGACGGGAGAAGGGGGACAATCTTTGACAGTGTCTCTATTTGAATAACAGACTTAAAAGGAGATAAGATGCACATATTAAACACACACACACACACACACATACACACACATATAGTATATTAGGGAAACGCACACTGAAAACGTAGGGGAGTCGAATCACCCAATTATGACCCCCCAACGGGGAGTCGGAGGGTGAAAATGGCTATGGTTGTCATAACACAGCACTGAACTGCCCCAGGGGACTGCATGCTGACCCTCCGTGAAGTGTCAGGCCTTGAGCAGCTCCCCATGAGCCATGTGCATGTGTACAAGTCTCGGGTGTACACAACATTTACAACATGTGTGTTTACAACATTTTTGCCCAGAGGGTACTGATACTAGCAGAGTCGGTGTTACAGCATGTGATAGTATAAGTAAGTATGGATCGTTTTGCAGTCTTCACAACAATCATCGTCGTCATCCCTGCCCAAGCGATTGCAGTCCATCGTATACGAAGTACTGTCGAGTGATAGCCAGTCAAGTCGGCCGGTGAGTGGGTGAATTGTATTAATTGCTGTTTCTGAAAAGTGAGTAATTTGTTAAGAACAGCCACTAATTTTAATTAGTTAGCTGTGTCAAAATTGCTTAACAATGAACCACATAGTGTATGTCTTCTGAGTGACAGTCAAGTTCGGTAAGTTAAATTTTGTATATTAGGTAGGGGCCATGTATTATGATATACCTGTATATAAACTATATTATAGATGGCTAATTTTGAAAGTGGCTACACGAGGTTCAATTAACTTCAAATAATGTAACCAAGTACCCATAAAAATACACCTATTAGTAAAGCGAAATTTATGTTCATTAAAAAACTATCAAAATTTGGTGTAATGTGTACTCCTGAGTCTTTACAATGTGATTGTAACATAATACAGCAGGTTCAGTACACACACACACATATAAATATAATGTGTAAGGTTTAATTTTCATATATAATAATTACCTTCCCAATTGTCATGGTCATCTGTGTAGTAAATATTTTTCAAATATATTGTAGAGTCTATTCCTTGACCAATGAGCCTGGAGAAGGAGAATACAGTTAGCTGACATTGGAGAATAGCCCAACCTGCCAGGTAACTGTTAATTAATTTTGCTGAACATGTTGTGTGATACACTCTAAATCCCCGTGTGTTAAAAATAACACAAACTTGTGTTCCTCAAACAGAAGTGCTTGTGTCTTATATGAACAGCGTCTGCTTATGTTAAAACAACACAAGAACTTGTGTCAAACCCAGTTTGACACAAGCTTGGGTTCAATATAACACAAGTCTCTTGTGTTAAATGTAACATATTCTTGTGTTAAATTAACACAAGATACTTGTGTTAAAGGTAACACATATTTGTGTTAGATGTATATACGTTTGTGTTAAATTAACACAAGATATTTTGTTATTGGTAAACCATTCTTGTGTTATATTTAACACAAGTAACTTGTGTCGTTTTGTTTTGACAAGAGGTTTAATTTAATATAGGACACATTTGGTATCTACCATATATAACCATACACCATGTGCATCAGCATCATACAATTGAAAATAAAACATGTTGTTATCAAATGAGTTTATTGTATTAAGAAGTACAACAGATATGTTACAGACCTTAATTGATTCCCTGAAACAAATATCAATAGAGAAATTTTGGAATTTGGGATTACCATTTATGAAATATATTGACACACTGAACGAATCACAGTTTTGACAATGGGTAATTTAGTGTGTGTGTATGTATATATATATATATATATATATATATATATATATATATATATAAACAGGACATTTCATCACGCAATTGTCTACAGGTGCATGTCGCATTTGTCAAGTTGCTGATATGTTGAGTAAACAAACAAAAGAAACAGTGGCTGAATGGTAACCTCTAAAAATTATAGCATGGAAGAAAACCAGTTACAGTTTGATATTTTAGTATTTGTTTGCAAATGAAAATGTAAATGAAAGTACTACTTGTTGGTCTAATGCAAATTACGCTGCTATTTATGAGTCTCGAGTTTACCATTAAATCTGCAGTAAAAAGAAAATAAAAGAAATAATGTATCTCATTAAATGGATAAATATACCCACATGCCTTTTACTGGAAACTATGTATTAATCAATAAGTATGAATAGGTATGAATGTCCAACCAGAATGGATCGAACTGAAATTTCACAATGTCAGCTACATCATTAAATAACTTGTTTCCTGTTGTTTACAGTTTTTGGTTTGTGTGTTTCTGTGTGTACACTCTGCAATCTGCACCCCATCCATGGTGATGCTGACATTTTCAGCCTTGTGAATATCACCTTCATACTTGATGCACACGTCAGTCTCCTCTGCACCCTCCTCCTAAACCATAAACGAATGAAAGTAAATTTATATATCAATATGTTTTGTGTTCATGATTATTCTAAATAATAATAATAATAATAATAATAATAATAATAATGTCATTATATGTATGTATAATGAAGTATCAGTTAAAGAATTACAGTGACAGATATTATGTGTAAATGTTTTAGAGGGTGTTTAAATAAAAATATTGATTAGCCAATATATAACAATGAGACAAAAACTGATCTGTAAATAAATATATACTGTTATGGCTATCATCATTCAGATGTATTTCTTCTGTTGATCATGTATCACCTCGAAATTAAGAAGTGCTAGGTAAATTTCATTGATGTCTGCCTATATATACTTAATATAAAAATCTAGGTATTATAGTCTGTACACCTGATGACTTACCTTCTTAAATGTAGAGTCATTTTTTTTTTCTCCAAGAAGATGCTGTGTTGCTAGCAGATCGAACGGCACAAGCTCTGGCATCTGTAAAGAAATCTGCTAATTATAATTCAAAGTTTTAGTAATGGTTTCGGGGAACATTGAAATAATTTTATACGTATTAAAAATACGTCTTTAGTGCATAATATACATCGTATGTGCCATCTGAGCGATATTGAGAGGACATGGGCACGTAAGACTAACATTATGTTGCTCAATTAGATATTTATTTTACAATTTAGAAGGAAAACATTTAAACTAAGGCAATGGTATCCACAATGACATATGATATACTCACAAATTCAGGAGAACAAAGCTTGATTTCAGTTTCCAAAGGGGATTTGTTATCCTTTCTGAAGCAGGGCTGTGACAGTAAACATCGCGTGGCTGGACAGCACAGTGGGTGGTAGTCCAGACAAAGAAAGTTGGCGCGCTTCAGTGGCGACCCGAGCGCAAAGGTCAAATTAGCCCCACCGACTAACTCCGCTCGTCCAGTAGACCGAGTTCGTCACACCTATACCTCTGATGGCGAACAACTGAGTCGACCGTGATTTTGACTAACCGCTTGACGAACCTGTTTTTTAGTGTTATAATATTGATACGGATTAATCGGGTTAGGCCCGAACGGGTCTGTTGTGACCACGCAATTAACACAAGGCCTTGTGTCATGCACTCAATGACCAATCATTAATACAAGTTTGTGTTAACACAACACAAGCTTGTGTTATATGTCTTTAACACAAGATCTTGTGTTACCCTATAACACAAGGGGATTTACAGTGTATAAATATATACATTTATATAAATACACACACATATATATATATATATATATATATATATATATAAAGTATATAAAACATTTAAGGATTATACAAGTATATAAAAAAATAAACTTAATGTAAATTCAATGAAAACCTAATATTTCATATGTTGTAAATGTTTGGTATAGTACTAATATTATTGTCACCCTGGCTAATTGCTCTAAGTCGCCAGTGGTCCTATATTTATCGAAAATTGCAATTATGTGCCCAACACATGGATTTACTTTAAGCCACTGATTGATAAATGACTTCAGTTTTCTACTAGACCTAAACACAGTATAACAAATTTGCGCCCACCCCGCAATTGCGACCACCCCCACAAATACAACCACTTTTCCTGGTCCCAAATATAAGATCCAGGTAATTAAGAGTCTCACAAATACGACCACCCCAAAATTACGACCACTTTGGTCAGTCCCCAAGGTGGTCGTATTTGTGGGGTTTCACTGTATATGTGTGTGTGTGTGTGCGTGTGAACATGATCATACAAGTTGTCAATACATCCTTTTACTCCTGCAGCTACCCTACACCTGACAACTAGTACACAGACGTACCTCAGGCCCGGGTGAGCCATGTGAATGGATTGTTTGCAAATGAGCATATAGGAAGTGGCTCTATAACAATGAATCCCATTTATAAATACGTGTATAATGAACATTTTCAGATTACATTTCACATGAAACTGTTTCTTGCTTAAGTTTTTTATTTTGCAATATTGAAGGCACACATTTAGGGAGATGAATGGGAGGAGGACTACTTAATCTAAGGAACTAACTCTCCAATATGAATATTAGATAAAGTTCACCTCCAATGGAGCAATTAAAATATAAATTATCAGGATGACATAGTCAGTCATATAAGCTGTGATTCAATGTATATAAAATCCTGCACACAACTCTGTCATATAAAATGTGTTTTTCATGGAATTTTACATTTTATTTTGTATTTCAGACCCTCTGACTCTGGAGAAAACATCTTCCTTACAGATGAGTAAATCAGAGTAGAAGGAGGGACCAGGGCAAGTCTATTGTTCAAGTACAGAGGCAGAAAATGAAGAGAGAGCTATAAGCTCGTCACGCGGGTAGGCGTGAACCCAACTTTGGGGTGGTAAACTACTTGCTAGAGAGGAAGCCGAGGTGGATGACGATATAATAAAGCTACAGAAAATGCTGTTGTAGAAATATGGTCTTACGTCTCTCCGCGCTGTCCTGTAGCAGAACGGTTGACATTAGCTGAACGTTTCTTGCCATTCTCTGCATTTGCTGTACTCTGTTCCATCAACCCGTGTCAATGTGGTTTTTTTTGTGACAATTTTTGTAAAACATTATATTACTCAATTATTTCCTGGAAAGCAGCATTTGAAAACCAAAATACGGGTATTCATATATCCGCCATATCACGGAGCCATGGGTTAAGTAAGGCATGGTATGTTCCAGACATGAGATGACTCCAAATTAGTGGCATCAGTGATGCCATTTAAACTCCACATATATGTATAATTTTCACCATAACCAGAATTACAGATGGATACACTGTGAAAAATTTCAGGCTGAGACACCAATCCACTATTGGGAAAAAGTGTATCAATGTATTCGATAAAAGCAAAACAGCAGGTGACGCCACCTCTCTGGGCAACAATAAAGCAATCAAAGGCTAAAACATTCATCCTCTCCTGAGATAGAAGTGAATTTTACCCAAAGCAAACAGACGGATGTGCGCCACCCGAAAATAATTGCAGATGGAACCACCAGTCTTGAATACGACATGGTATCAAATATCTATGGGCATATTCGGGCTAATATGGCAAAATCAATCATGAGAATTTATTTATTCTATGAACACGGGAAAGTAGGTGGCGGCACTGTCTGGTTTACAAGAAAACCCTCAACATGGATAGACAAACAAAAATCTCAGACCAATACATTAAACCATTCCTGATATATGAGTAATTTTCACCTAAAGTAAAACATACGGATTGACGCCACACAAAACGGTCGTAGGTGGCGCCACCAGTCTTGAAGACGAGATGGAAGTATCCAAAAACTATAGACATGCACAATTTCAGCCCAATACAATGTATAATCACTAATAAGTACAAATGGCAAAGGCATGGTTGGAGGAAAGCGAAAATCATTGTAGCACGGCGTCAAAACAGAGTTACCGCAAAACTTTGTTTTGGATGATATAATGACAGCCTAATATAGCAATTGAGAATTTTACAATAAATCTCCAGTTTATGTTTTACAACTTTCTGGACCCTTTTCCAAAGATCTAGCAAATCAGATGTGTCCCTGCAAAAGTAGCCATAATTGTTATAGCTGTTTATATTTTTAGGTGTTATATGACATCATCTGTCAGCAGCTGTCGACGTTGTTTTTGCATGTGACTAATGACTTAAATTGCCTTGAGTTGGGTTGATATGCTGTGAAATGAAGACTGATTTTTAATTTTTCAATAAATCTGTTTCTTAAATAAGGTGTAAGGTAGGTATTTTTACCTTATTGAAAATTAGGCCCTTAATCTTCAACCCCACATTGCCATTTGTGTACGGAAATGTAAATAATAATAATTTTATAGAAAAAAAAATCAAGTGGATATGAGAGAATGAAATGTTATGGACTATACAAGATTAATTCGAGTCCTGCGTAACGTCTCCCCCATACACACGACAGACTTCTCTTGGTCACCAAACTTGGTATTGGTTTTGTCGACTTTCTGTCGTGCCACAGTAATCCAAACCCATTGTGTAAGTAATTACACCTCGTTACCTTGTTTCTGTCTTAAACACAGTTTAATTATCCTTTGGTCAGTATAAGGTCCTCGATCTGACCCTCGTCACAATTTATAATTCAGGATATTGGTTTTAATAAAACAGAGAACTGCTGAAGATTGCTGTTCAGTAATTGATGGTGTCTGTAATCCATTGTTTATAGTGGTAAACATTAAGATATATATCTGGATTTTCTTCCGTCGGGCTGTAATGGGAGAAGACACCAGCCACGTAGAATCTACCGCCATCGTCACACATCAGGGGTGTCCCAAGGTCCTCCTGCAGATGAAAAAAAAAATAAATACTGGAGATTGATATCCAAATTTCTGTCACTTTTCTGTCTCCTATTTGTGAAAAAGTCATGATATATTTAAAAATACAATGGAAAATGTTGTCACCACCATGATGTTTCACTCCTATAATCCCAATATGTAACATGTGACACAACACAAAATTGTTTCCACTTAAAACGATTTACATGAGGATTGAACGACAAAAATATTTTTGGTTGTATTTGTCTGAATGCTTTTTACTTTTCCGTGAGATAATTCAAAATCATGTTCCGCAACATATTACATTTACGTTAATACTGCTTCAATTGCATTTATTATTATTTATGGATTCATCTTTAGTTAACTTGTTGCACTTAATCAAATAGAAAAGTCTTAGGTTTAGAGGGGGGCAGCATAGACTATTTTTTACACTTTCAAGCATACAATGACATTCTGATAAACAATTAGACTAAGCAAACAATAATATTCTGATAGCAGTCTATCATTTGTTTTAAACAAAACTTCGCATATTTGGCGAAATTAAATAAACTTGCAAGTATGCGGGCACGAACCTTAATTTTCTTATGAAGAGCTTTCTCCTTAAAATAATGTTGCATGACCTAGCTAATTGACATAACCATTAACTATAATATAAATGACCTTAATAGCGATTCTCTCAAAATCAAAAGTAACATCTATAGTTTTGTATCAGGTACCCATGTTATCAGGGCTAATTTTTTATATAAATGTAAGGTTTGCCAACTGACCCTGGCAAAGAATTCTTAAGAGGCAATTCACAATGACTGCAATATGTTCATTGGCAGAGAACAGAGATTGAAATATACACAAGCAATTGGACTAACCATGAGCTCTTTGTTTATAAAAGAGCAGAGCAGTACCAAGCTTTTGTTGATTTAAAAAAACCATCTGACAAGCGCGACATTTGCATAATTTGGATTACTCTCCGAAATGCAACACATATAGTCTGTAACAGTACTCTCGTCCTCATGTTTGTCTGGGAGTTTTGTTTATACAAAGGAGATTAAAGTTCTAGCCCAAAGGTTGCAGGAGTTATTCCACCGATTGCCAAGTAAAAAATAATGTCTTATCAAGCACCGAATTTCTTTGAGACATGTGTTATAAAATATGGCACTTTACAATCATATATTACAGAGGAATGATAACTCCAGCTGACGCGACCAACATTTGTGACATCTTTGTCTTATAAACAGTCCTTGCAATCATACATATGGACCGCCTTCTGAATAGGGACATTTTGGGCTCATTTGCATAATTAGGTCACAGAGGCGGGGCAAAAGGGCTGTGGCTGTTTTTGCTAAATATATATCTCACAGATGTATGATGATATTAGTCAATATCACAATGTTGCAATACGGAGAGAAGAATAAAGGTATCATAGATGAGACTGTTACACCTACTTCTGAAGAGCTACGGTTTGTCGGGTTTCCGCTCACACAGAAGTAGGAAGGACGCAGAGGAAGTCTGTATCGTTTCTCACACTTTCTGACACCGACTATTTCACGTGGAATTTCTAGTAAAACATCACTTGACCTTTCTGAAAAAAAAATATTGTACAGTTTTGCCATGTCTGTTCTGAGATCTAAATAACGATATATTTAATCCTTCATAGTAAAGTAGCATTACACACCCTTTTGTACTTCTGTAATTCTCCAGCCAGCAGCATAGCATTGAGATCCGTCAAGAGGTTGTCCAGGGGGCATACAAATCGGGGCGACCTTACCGGTCAAGTTCAGCTCCTCACGGAGCACCAGGATAGCTACGTTGTTTTCGTAAGGGAAATGTTTTCTGCTGAAAAAGGGATGGAGCATGAAAGAGGACACACGGCGCTCCCTTCCATCCAAAAGAACATGGTCTCCGATACTCACATACATCAGGGATGCTCGTAACCTGGAAATAAAAGCAATAAGTTTTGGGTTTTATCCTAATCGTGAAGGCGTTTGACGGTATCGGGCTGGTCCCAACCTGCGCTCCATGGGAAGACAAACTAGAAACTACAACTACGACAGAGAAAGCTTATAGTACTAGGGCTATTCCTAACATGATGCGCAGAACATCTTAAACCCATCCATATGATTTAAAGAAAATAAACATTTTTATCATAAAATTTGCTTGGTGTAATTTTAAGATAAAGCAGAGATTACCAGTCTGTTTTGATAACATTATAAGACAACAATTAACTTAACAGCACATGCAAGTATTCTAACTTACGTTCGAGCCCGTTTGATAATGCATGTTGCTGGTACCATGACATGTCTTCCTGTCAAGATAATACCTAGACAGGCCAGCCTGTCCTCAAAACCGACTTCTTCCAAGACAGGTATAAGCCACGGCCAGCTGTGAGGAGTAGCTTCGTATCCAACGGAGACACTGTACGAATTCGTTTTGCCAAGATAACGTTGACCGCAGTGTGGGGGAAGTCTGGGCCGAGGAGTGGTTTCCAAAAGAGTGGATTGATTCGTACTTGGCTGAAGAGAACTTTGAATTGTTATGCTTGGGTCAAGAGAGCTTTGGGAAGTAGGATTTGGCCGAGGAGTGCTTCCAAGCTCCCCAACTGTAAGAGAAACAGAAGCAATCTGGTTTATACGAATTCGGCCAATTGTCATGTTTTACGTTATATGACGTCTAAGGAAATCTATTCTGTCCTGCCGAAACTGAGCTTACCTTTTTGTCTATGGTATAAACCAGGAAAGGTTCTATTCGGTGCAGCTAAATATCACCTATCGCTTAGATTATGGTTTTCAAAAACGAACACACTAAATCAACTTTCAATAATTCTTTTCTGTAAAGGCCAAAGAAAAGACCGATGTCTGCAAGAACGAAAGCACTCAATTAACATGAACAAATGTTGGGTTATATGTGTTGGTCTGTTGAAGCAGAAACTGTAATTGGTTAACTGAGAACATTTTTAATGTTAAATATCAAAACCTTCG
Source organism: Sipunculus nudus (assembly GCA_026874595.1). Lineage (NCBI taxonomy): Eukaryota > Metazoa > Annelida > Sipuncula > Golfingiida > Sipunculidae > Sipunculus > Sipunculus nudus. The sequence goes on from CM049318.1 coordinate 36,406,561, forward strand.
ATAGGCAGACATACCCACGAAGTGGTATGACAAAGAAAATCCCCTTCCCGTGGAAAACCCATTTGATGAAAATCTCAAGAACATGGCTGGTCCCGAGCTGGTGTAGGTTTGCTGCCCAACAGAGCCAGAGAGAGAGGTAAGGAGTAGGGAACGAGGACTGCTCCCGTCGTATATATACAGGAAGTCTGAAGATCGCTCCGTGGAAAATGACGTCACTTCAAGACTGATTTTTGTCTGTAGTAATATATAAGCACGCTTAAAATTGATGCTATATTTTCAATAATAACGCTCTGTAATCTTTATTGGTTTATTTAATAAAGCAGAGACAATCTTTATCTTCTAAAGAAAGTTTTAAAAAAAATGCCCACTTCTGTTTACTCGGATTAAGAAGTTGTTGAGCGATTAACAGGGTACCTCTTTATTATTATTATCACTATTATTATTACTGGACCCTTTCACGTTTTTTAGGTGTTTTGGCTTCACAATGAAATAAACAGCTAAGGGGTCCCATGCATTCAAGGACTAGACGAAACCAACGTTAATTCCATTTAACTTTAAAGTAAATTAACCTTTGGGATGGTGACATTATACATCGGTGTGCGCACTATGTAACACTTTTGCCTCTTGTTGTCTTCCATACACACCTGATCAATATATTTAAGTTTTTATGTTTGCCTGAAAATGTCGCCACATGTCATAGTGGCTGAGTTTAGTTTTCATGGAGCCCTGAAGGTGTCTCCACATGTCTTAATTTTGGTTGTGAGGAACAAAATTAATTATATTTGTTTTGGAGCTGGAGAGAATTAATTTCAGAAAGACACTCCAAAACCAATCCAAAACAAGGTATGCAGAAAACCAATCACTAACCTAAATCTGAATAGAATCGAATAATATTTTGGAAAGTTTTCTCACGGAAACGAAAACCTGACAGACGGACAGACAGGGGGGCAGGGGGACAGGCAGACAGACAGAAAAACGCAAATCAATGTCCCTCGTTCCGGGAAGCGGGGGACAAAAAGTTGTTATCTCTCATATTCCTAAGGAGGGGCGTGGTGGTCAAATATTTTTTGTTCCGTTAACTTACAAAAGTACCTTTGATTATGCATTACAGCTAATTCAAAAGTCTATTCATGGATCAGCAAAATTGTTCATTTCGGCACATCCAAACATGGTTTTGACGACAAATGCCAGAGGAGGATTCCGTTTACATTCAAACATTATGGCCCAATAAAATAGCATTAATACAATCCATTCATAAATAATGACTTAAATGTAATGTGCTTGAACCTCTATCAAACTTACGTTAGGAGTGGGCGCAGTAATCCTCCACTGACAGAGTGCATTATTGGGATAGTTGAGTCCATTCGTGAATCCAGGGGAGAAAATGTTTCCGGAGGACTGATTTAAGGAGACAACACCAGAGGAACATTTTGGCAGATCTGTAATAAATAAAGTAGTGTATAAATTATATGCACAATTAGTTGAGTCATCTTATTTACAAGAGTGGGGGAGGACTCGCAGGCGTGGGAGGGTAAGTTGGGAGAACTTTTTTAATACACCCACAGACGCTTGTGAGCACAGTACAATTCACGGTTTGAAAACCACATTCTAAATGGGTTTAATGAAGTGAAATGAGATAGGTTCACTCCAAGGATTAACTGAAGGAATTGTCGATTTGAAATGGAAATGTATAAAACCATGGTTTTCATAAAAAATGTACAGCGAAACGAAATTATTATGATAACTTTACTTTATGTGTTAAAGTCATTCACAAAAAAAACCAACATGAGAACTTAAGCAGAATGATAGTGCTCCCTTTCTGTTTGGATGTATAGATGATGATGACAATTTCTTTGTAATATTTTGTCTTTTACTTAAGTTTGTGTAGCTCAAAGCAGATTCGTTTGTTGGATACAAGCTTTGTAACCAAGTATGTTTTTGTAATCTAGCATGAGGCAAAATGTGTTAAAATACATGAAATTACAAACAAGTACTCTACATAAAATCAATATATTTATATACAGACAGGCGCTATGCTTTTGTTCAATGTCATAGAGACCGGCTCATTATCAAGTGAAAACACAGCCTGGAATTGTTCTCTCATTCCTTTTGTTCATTTCTTCTTTTATTCAGGTCGTTGTAATATTTTGTTCAGTTGAATATATCAGTCTCGGTAGTAGTAACCTAAGGGTTTCCAATGCAATTTTGTTTTCATATGTTATTCATGGGTGTTCATGAAAAAGCACAACAAATCCTATAACAAATATTAAACGTGTCCTGGTAAAAATACTAACGTGAAATTAACAACAAACACAACATAACATGTAACTGTAAGTGTTCTCCTTTTGTATGTGTTTCTATGTTTCACTTCAAGGGGACTATACCAGTATTATTATTAATAATAATAAATAATAATAATAATTTATTTCGTAAAGCATAAAATCCATGATGATTCATGCTTTACGTATTGGTTATAGCCAAATGAAATGAAAAGCAAGCCGTGGGAATTGCTTGGCTTGTGTAAATCATGGTAGGCTCGCCTAAACGGCTCGCCTGCCATTTCACACAAAATAAATTATTATTATTATTTATTATTAACATCAAACTAGAAATCTGCTTGCTTACGAATGCAAGCCTGTGCCATGTGGCGAGTCCCTTTTATAGGTTCGTCAAAAACCGTGTTTACATATACATATTTGGCCCATATTTCTAGGTTCATTCATGCACAAGTGACTGTACATTTGTAAATATTCCTTGATTACGTACCTGAATCCGGAACATGTGCGGACCGACACCTAAATCTAATCGATTCTTAATTGGCAAACTCCCAAAAATGCCTTGAAATTATCATGGGATGGTGTTCATGATTGCATGTGAACAAACGAGGGTGAACACATAACCTCCTTATGGGGGCAATAAGACAAGACAAGACAAGGGGGAACAGCTGGCTGAAATATTATTTATATTCTTACCTACAACTGTGTACGACAATAAGAACCCTGCTCTGGAGGAAGATTCATCTGAAGTGAAATGTAAAAATAGTTCTGGTCCGGAGCTCGTGACCCTCCTGGGGGTCACCCTCCCAGACAAGGAGGCCAAGACGCGGGAAAAACTGTCACTCCCGTCGTAAATGTGGAGGTAATCCTTGAAACGTTCTGTATAAAATGACGTCACTTCCAGGCTGATAATCATCTAAAATACAAAAAAGTGTAAGTAAAATTAGGAAAGTTGCTCAAATATTTCATTAGAAAGCACCCAGAGATCGCATACCTTCGCCAATATGTTAAATAACAAGATCTGGAACATAACGAGGATCTTGACCAAACGTGTATTGTGTGTGTAAGCGCAAAAAATTATTAACCGAAACTGAAAACAATTTTGCGTAACGATTTATCAGCTCCTCGGTTGTTCTTCAGGATAGCAGGTTTCAGTAAGATAACCCGTGCATGCTTCATTTCACCCTGTGGGGAAATTAAATCCTTATGTTTTCCTAATACTAATGACTGACGCCGGTCTTGCACTCAACTGTGCAAGAACTGCCCTGTTTCATAACTGTTAAGAATCCATTGAACAAAATATACTTTGTTGATCAATATAACCTCGAGGTTTTTAATGTTTTTTTTTTCTGGATGTTAATTTACTTAACCCTCCAAAAAATGCCTACATATAAATCCGTCCATAAAAGGTAATATATATAAATCCGTCCATAAAAGTTTGAATAAAGTTTAAATTGATTCTGGTGTGAGAATCCTCGAGATTGTTCCATGGAAATTATTCCATACGTTATGGTCGAATGTATATCGCATTGAATATTGAAAAAAAAGATTACTTCTGTTACAATATTTCCTCATTTACTATGTTTCAACCAAATACGTTTTAAACAATATTTTAGGAACTCGTAGGTTTTGTTACAGATCTAAGTGGCGCTGGGGTTGACCTAGAACGACCTGCTTTTTATTCTGAGAACAATATTCTTTATAGAACACTTATTTAAATATTTACTTAATTTTCAGATATCTTCTTTTTGAGGGAACCGAAATTGTTGCTACATGTAAAAAATAAATAAAATAATTGCATTAACAGAGACGTGTGAGTACAACCTTAAACCAAACCTGATAAAATACTCAAAATCTTTTACAATAGGCACGTTTTAACAAAAACTAATTAACTAGTACCTAGGAGGATGGTCGCGAACCAAAAACAAGATGTTGCGACACGGATGTCGGAATTTAGCTATAACCCTGATATAGTTGTTAATACATACGTTTCCAGATGGCGCAACAAGTCTCCACCGACACGTCGCATTGGTCGGATAGTCTAGTCCATTCATATAACCCGGGGACGAAATATTTCCTGATGTATTGTTCAGTGAAATGATAACTGGCGGACATCTCGGGGGAACTGATAGATGAATAGATATTGTACATATACAATGTGATGCCAAACAAACAAAGATTGTTATAATTCAGCAATAAAAACGCAAGAAATACCCGACTCCAGTGTTACCGACCCGACTACATATCACTACTACGGTTGTTTAGGAGAATTTTTTTATCATATCTTTTGAGGCACATGTCGTTATTCGATAGAAAATACAAAAATAAAATTCTTAATAGTTGGTCGATTTATTTCAAATGGCGGGCGGGGGAGGGGTACATATATCCTGTGATAAAACGTGATATTTCTATAAAGATATCTCAGACATAAAATATCTTACATCGGACACAATGAACTGTTTGCCACCGTTGGGCATTGCTTTTTTATAAACATAAACCATTATCAAAATGAGGAAATGAGAGTGAATGAAAGGAGCGCATACCTCCGCCAACAGCCAAGAATTTTTATTTATAATCCAAACGCATTGATCATTGTCAACATGTGACTTATTCTTTCTTAAACATATATACATAGTATTGTGATTAAATAAAGGAATGACAACATAACATCCAATGTACTGTAGCATATTCCACAATAAGAAGCATGTACGTACGTATTACCATGTACTCTATGTAAAACCCTCTGTACATATAGGAGTCATCCGAGGTAAAGTGTAGGAACAAGCTCGGTCCGGAGCTGGATAACACTGATCCCGTCCTCTCACCCGACAGGTGCGCCATGCGGCGGGAGTTTTTGGAACTACCGTCGTAAATGTCGAGGAAGTCGGAGCCTGATTCTGTTGAAAATTCTTTCAGCGCCAGCTTAATTACCATCTGGGATAAACAATACAGAAGATAACCGAGTGCTGTTCTTCAGAGTACCATTCCTGTAAAAATCTGTCATTTAAATCAATTCAAAAGTTGTTGTAAACTAAAATTAAACGCCACAGTGTGATCGATTTATATATGCTTCAGTGTTCTTTTAAAGATACATGTACTCGTGAAAATTTCAAACTTTTTTTATATGATATTTTAACATTTTTTTAGAATTTACATTTACACCAAGAAAAAATAGAGCCTGTTATATTAAATTACAACATCTGCAAAACTTTTTTTTTTTTTTTTTTTGGCTACCATGTTTCTTATTTCTAATAATAATTTTGTGAAAAGAAACGAATATAACAAAAATGAGAATATTTTGGGTACTGTTTGGGGTTATTAAAATGTAACGGAGAATCATCTTCATACCACCAAGTCTATGGCTATGCTTTCACAAACCTTGATTCAGCGACCCGCTATGGCGTCTTTTTCATGAAAAAAAAAAAACCTGTATGAGTTCGGCCGAAGTCACAACTACCAATCAGGTCAGGCGAGTACAATTGAAACAATAATCTGTTCACACGCTGTCTGAAGAAGGTCACAGAAACGGGACAGGCGGATAATCCTAAAAGTTTGATCAAAACATCGCACCAAGCGTGCGCGTAAAAGTGACTGGTTCGACTGCCATTTTTCATTACACATGAGACAGATACTTGAAAGGGTGTCGGAATCAAGGTCTGTGAAAGCAAAGCCACACACTTGGTGGTATGAAGATGCAATTAATGCACATTACAATTAACAGTCACAACTTCTTACGCAACTTCAACGTCAACTCGCGCTTAGGATAATCAACAAATGTCTCAATCACCTGTTCCTCTTCAGCTTGAATGTGCCACTCGCATGAAGCGTTCTCTGGGTACCCTAATAAGTCTCCAGGTGTCGCCACGTGTCCGCGGGATTCGTTCAATAACACAACATCATGTGGACAAGACCCACGATCTGTTGGACACACCAATAATAAGCATTGACAAAATTTATAAATATATCAGATTTGAAACAAAACCACCATGCATCCCATAACATTGACGACATCGGTATGCGAATTCGGACACCAGAGGGGACCAGGAAAGAACGTATTCGCTGCCTCGACAAGCTGGGTGTACGCGTTCATTCAGTACGCGTATGTGTCTATTCACAACAACTCTCACGCAGTCATGAACGGAAGCTCTTTTAAAGTTGTGGATATTTTGGGAATGGGCCAAGAAAAGTTTAGATCAGGCTCATAATCCGGCTTCAGGAACGTATTGAATTTTCACAAATGTAAAGTCACTCGAGCACGAATGAACCTGGAATTAATGGCCGAATAAGTCAACGCAAGCACGGCTTTGGGAGCTTCCCGAACAGGGACCCTCCCAGATGACGGCGGCTTGCATTCCTTAGAATGCAGATTTTTGTAAATTTTATCCCAAATAATACAACAAAAGATCTTATCTTTAATGGCAAGGTTCCTGCTGGGACTGCTGACATGTACAAGAGTACGACTCTGCTGGTTACGGTTTGTGTGCGTCAAAATATGCCATCCAAAATGCACCAGGCTTCCAAATACACCAGTGGCATAGGTATAAATGTAATAAAGAGACTAAAGTAGTCCGTTTATATAGGGTGGACAAGAGTTGTTCAAAGCAAATTACATAAACATGGGTAATTTAGTGGTAATGACGATTATAAGTAATATTTTGTAAGCATGAACGAGTGAAATTTAAACAGGTGTTTCCTTGAAATGCAACAAATTCTGATTTTAAAGTTTGACAGTAGAGACAAATAGTCTCGGCCGTCCCAAAATGCCTAACTGGAAGAGGTCCGTGTTGTTGTTAAATGTATACAAAGTGCCCAATGTGACGCCGAATAATTTATAGATGATACACGATCACATAAACAACTTTCGAAACAGGCCAGATTTCGTAGTTTTATTAGTAAAAATTCAAAGCGAAACAATCCATTTACACATTTTGGTTGGAAACTTGTCAAGAAGAATCGCTTTCTGAAACAGGGTTTATGTGTGCAATATATAAGAAGGCGGCCAGTCGGGCCACGTGACCAGTACCTGCTTCCACTGCTGTATACGTCAGATGAAATCCCGGGAATGACCTTGATGCCCCGGATGTGAAACGCAGGTACATGGAATGGCCGGTGTTGGTGATTACCTGACCAGTGATGTTGCCCGACAGACGAGCGAGGGGAACCGTCATGTCATCACTGTCAAACACCTCGAGAAAATCTACAAAATCCTCCGTGATGAAGGTCTTCAAAACCAGGGCAATGTTCAGCTAAATCAGAGCAGATAATTGATAGTGATGTTTTAAAACACTTCTGAAATATAAGCAGCACTAATAAGAGTTTAGGCAATTTTATTACGGTACAAGATTTTAATGAGGATTTTGTTCCAATCCGTCTATGTATATATGATGCCTATAATAAAAGGATGCTTCAAAGAGCAGGAAAACATCCGTTCCTTTGGAGAAAAAATAATGAATCTTAAAGCTGTTGTTTTCATATTTTTCGTCCAGACGTATTTGAATGCAGCACCGTTCAGTTAAGGGTAGGATCAAATAATTTCATCAAACTTCATGAAATGTCCTTTTTTACCAAAAAAAAAACTCGTTCATTTGTCTCTCGTACATTTAAGATCAGGCAAGCCAAGGAGGAATATATTCTTCCGGGGTTCCTGGGAACACTTACTTAATGTTCAGTAACGTAGGCATAAATATATAAAGGTATATAGACTAATTTGTACCGTTTTATTCGCAGTGTTTATTATCCACTGACAGCTGGCGTTGTTAGGATAGTTGGTGTTATCCTGGAAACCGGGAGTGAAGATGTTTCCTGACGAGTTTGTTTCCATGGCAACATCAGGTGAACACGATGGCCCGTGTGCTGAAGTGTAAAAATGGTTTTATGTAAATTGATTGAATCTGAATCGCCTTTTTATAGGCACAAAGTCTGTTGGATTTTTGTGCACTCGCTTCCTATAGTGCCCATCCATCTTTAAGGGACCTATTCACATTCTGGTATGATAAATATATATGAAATATAATTTTTCCCCTAAACTTTTATGGCACCTGCAATATACGGCATTAAGACTTTTTGCTTTCTCCTCCATAGAAGTGGAAATAACCTTGCACTTGGCACGATCATTGGCGCGAACCAAACATGGCGTGCAAGCTACCTGGTGTCCGCACAGCTCAAGTTCTGCCCTTTTTTATATTTTATCTCCTTTTTTGGATTTGTCGAGCATGCGCAAGATCCGACCTCTGGCCACACAGTGTGAAAATAGTCATAGAAAAATTGAAAGACAAAACGGCAGTGTGAAAATCTCGCTTTCTCTCTCTTTCAAAATATTCATGATATTGCATATAAAGAATTTAATTAATAGAATACTAGACCATAGAGGCTATGATCATTCGCCGGCTTCGACGCAGGTTACTATTACTTACATACTGTAGAGTATGCCAGGAAGAATCCAGTAGAAGTAATGGACCCATCTGAAGTGAATCTCAAATACATGGTAGGTCCTGTACTTATCACTGCCTGCCTGTCTGGATAGGTGCCCGTCCAATACGCCAGAACCGGAAAGCCGTCTGAACCTCCATCGTAGACGCGCAGAATATCCATATTAATTTCTGTGGCGAACTGTTTTCTCTCTAACCTCACTTTCAACTGGAATTGACAGAATATATGGAATTTATTATGTTAACACTAAGCAACTTTTATGGAATTAAATCATTTGTCTCTAGACTCAACGATGCTCTAACATTGGAGATCAGTTTTCATCTGATTACTTTGAGCACACTTAAATCATTTTCTCTGTTTATTTTGATATTGAGCCAGATTTTACATAAGACATGACGAAAGAAGATAACAAATTTAATATTATTTTTGTCTCAATAAAGAATCTTGATTTATCATGAATTCCTGCTACAATTACGTCCAGTGAAGAAGAAACTGGATCAAATATGAAGTATGAAACTGCCTCAATTGTAGTGGCGTCAATTTTTCTTCCAGGGTGGTGGGATGACTTGCACACACACACACACATATACCTTTTCAGCGTCTGTATGACACATTTCGATTATATACTTAATCACATTTCTAATATATTACAATTTAAAAAAACATTTTTGAGAGAAAGATATGTTATCAGTATAAGTTTATTTTTTAATCAGGTTTAGATATTATATTTCATAGTAAACTCATAAACGGAACCAGAGTCTATAATTCTAGTTATTAATATATATCATTAGCAATGTATAAATATTATTCTCTGAACGGGGGGAGGGGGGTGATTACATTTACCATACCCCCTTGACAAAAAATGGGGGAATATATACCCCCCCCCCCCCCATTCCCCCCTATATTGACGCCCCTGCCAAATTGATGCATAATATGTTATCAGGTTAACGACAAGGTGTCGGTTTGCATGTCTTGCTTACCGTGTCATTAGGTGAGACAATTAGCCAGTGTACTTTCGCGTTATTTGGATAATGAGATCCTAGATTCGAGCGGGGAGATTCAATGGTTCCTTCAGGTGTGTCGAAACGGATGGGGCCTGTTGGTTCTGAAATGACAATCACAAGATAAATATATGATATACAGCATATATATTTAATACAGTGGAACCTCCCATTTGCGGACACTGACGGAGCTTAAGTTTTTGTCCGTATTATAGAAGTGTCCGCATTATGAAGGTTGGAGGTTTATCCGCAATGTAAAGGTAAAATGTACAGGAAGTTACCCTATATATTTATCCAATTATATGCACTGGCATATTATCCGTTCCAAATTTTACATTTGCACTTAAAGACCATTTTAGTTTCTTTCAAAATACGACAGATGGCGTTGAAGGTGCGCCCAGTTGATACGCATCGTTGTTTCTGTTGGATGGTCATGCGATAGCTGCTTTGATTTGTTTATATTTTCTCAGACTTAACTCGGAAATATGGAAAATAGCCCTCTAAGAACACATTTTACATCATCCCCGACAGTTCATATTCAGAAACGTGCATATCCGATACGTAGCTACCGAGGAGTCCTGTGACAATTTTAACGTAGATTGTAATATAGTAATAATCATTTAAGCTAACTTGATATTAAATGACTTTCCATTTCACATGAAAGTCTAGATTTATTTCGCACATGAAAGTATATGTTTTCAGTTCGGCAATTAAGACCAACTGATAGTTTTGGATTGCTATATTACATCACTTAACATACTACACCTAAAAATATACATTCCTCCGCCATGTCGCCTTCCTTAATGTGGTACTCCGCGACCTATGTTTGCATTATTTGGTCCATATTCCCAGGTTCAATTGGACATATGTAACTGCAAATTTGTGAATATTCCTAGACGTCTCTCCTGGGTCCGGATCATGAGCCGGACCCACACCAAAATTTCTGTTATTCCGTTAATTTTTTAGGAGGTTATGTTGTGAACATACACACAAAAAACACACGAACGAACGGAAATGCACACATACCCTCCTGGCGGAGGCAAAACACGTACCAACCGTGCTGTACTGCAGTTCAAACCCAGCACTCTGAACGCTGCCGTCCGATGTGAATTGTAAGTACAGATGTGGACCGGAACTGGTAATGACTTGCTCTTTGATGATACCTGAAGCACGGAAGAGCCGCTGAGAGGAGTTGTTCTCCCCGTCAAATATACTAAGATGATCAGCTGCCGACTCTGTCAGGAAGGAAATGAACTCCAGGCGGATGACGTCCTAAAAGAGAGTATGAACTGATATCAAATATTATGACTAAATGGTTGCGTTAAAAAAAGAATATTTCATTCACAGCTTACAGTGTAGCTATCTCATATTATATTATAAATTGCTCTTTGAAAAGCAATCACCTATATGATTATTGTACATATTATACATACTGTATAAATATGAGATAAATTAAGACAGGATATGGCCAATCTTACCGGTCTAAATGCACTACAAGTAAACTCACATAAAGAAAAATGTACGACCAATTCAACAGCTTAATCTAGGACCGAACCAAAATTTTGAATGTTATTATAAGTTAGGTTGTATATCTTATGATATGTATATTACTTAATAATGAACTCTTCACCTCTACTTATATAATAACTTACTTATCTTACCCGTTTATTATTTTGAACCTGAGGACCAATCTAGTTTCATCCCAAATATGACAGAAGGGTGCTTTAATATAATAAAGAATATAAATATAACATGCCTAAATACACTTTCTTTTAATTAATAAGCACTAGATAAGAATAACGTTATTTCTAACCCTCCTTAATATATATATATATATATATATATATATATATATATATATATATCATTAGTATAATCAAATTTTGTCTGTTGATCATTTAGGAGCCAATGAATATTTTATAATGTCTTTCTCCATGGGTCGCAAAAAATGTGTAGAGGTCCCGTTTCAGAGTAATTAACTGCCTTGACACGAAGTTCCAGCGACGGAAGGCCCTTTGAAAAATATTTATAGAGAATTTAAAAAAATAATGGCCCCTTCATGACATACTTTTGATCATTCCCGACAGGTAAAGACCAAGAACCTGCATGTCCGAGACGTGGTCACAGAGAAGTTCCGTGACAAAAGTCTATGCTGAAGTAATATTTCTGTAATTGTCTTACTGTTATATTAGGTGATGTGATGAGCCAACTGCAGCTTGCTCTGTTTGGGTAATCATGGTTAGGGTACCCAGGAGAAACAATGCTGCCACTAGCGGCTGTCACACGAACTATCCATGGAGGACATGCCAGTGGATCTACAACTACACAATATAAAGAAGATTGTGAACATCAAATATTTCGTTCTTGAATATCCAGTGACCAGTTCCTCTAATAATTGGGAACCTTTAAAATTATGATAATTATGATCATTTGCCTTTACGACAAAATCTCAGTAGACTTGTAGCCTTTTGACTGGTCAGCTTTCAGTCGTTCTGAGGTAGATCGACTCCCGCCCCCTTTTTCTTAAGGGTTCCGGACAATATTTTACGGCCTGGGCCCCCCTTTTCCGGACATGGGGACCTTTTAATAGGTTAATCAGTCCTCCTGAATCCTGGATCCGCCCCTGATTATCATAAAATATTCCCCAATAACTTATATGGTGAGAAAAACATCATACGGTTGCTATATAACAAGACCGCTTGAGCGGACTACAAGGTACGTCCGCTATGTTTATGTTTTGAGCCTCTGTTCGCGCCCGATGCAGCTTTATACCCATTGTGTACAGGGGTAAGCAAACGGTTACACGACAAAATTTGACACATATCATAATGATTAAAGAGAAAAAAAAATTAATTGTTTATTTAACATGATGAGATCCATTTATTTAAAAAAAAAGGAAATTAGGCCTTAACGGCATAATGTCGTCTCCACAATGACACTAGATGGCGCTAATTAACAATTGCAGTGCGCCGGCAACAATATGGAAATTGTAACTATAAAATCTATTTTCAAAGAAGTATAGTAAATTGTCACTTGAAGCGCTGGACGGTTAAATATTTCGAATGAAGTAAAAATAAAATATAATGACATGACCGTGATGAATTACCAAAAAAAATCATATATCTGAAAATACTTTTATGTGACGGACCCGCACTGATTAATAAGCACTCGCATCATTTAACACAAAGTTTTCCATATCATATGTATGGTTCTTCGTTTGATGACAATGTGACCTGTGATATAACAGCTCTGACAAGAGATAACAAGAAGAGCCAAAGGTATAAGTCAAGAACTTTGGTTATTTTTATATCAACCAAATATTAGGGCATTTGTCATAAATGTATGACACGGTCATCTAATGACGACTATTATATGATGTCGAAGTTATGTAAACGATATTTAACACGATCTTGTTTTCTCCCGTCGATTGAATATGTTCTCTTCCTATAGGAAGCTAACCTTAAAAAATGATATTTTACTCTAATCGATTGATATCTCGTAAGCGGTAACAACAGTTCTTCTGGTATTTCTGGATTTTCTTTCCGGCCATGTTTTTCCAGAAGTAAATTTCTCATCCTGATTTCGGGCCACGATTTGTTATCAGGGGCCCCTAACTGGTTATGAGAACATCACACTGCGTATACTCGCAAGAGTGAGACTCTGCTGGCTAGGGTTTGTGGGCGTCAAAATCTCTCACCCACAATGCACCTGGGCTTCTTAATACATTAGCGGCGTAGGTAAAAATGAAATGTAGAGGGTAATGCAGTCCTTCCGTTCAAAATGCTGAACAAGAATTCTTGAGAGTCAAATTACATGAACATGAGTGTTTTTGTGGTGAGGACACCACAAAATAAGTAATATTTTGTAAACATATGTATGTGAAATGTAAACAGAAGGTGTTTCCTTGAAATGTAACAATTTTTTTTATTTCAAGCATGACATTTGAGACAAGTAGTCCCTGTCGTCCCACACTGTCTAAGCTAGTATAGTTTCGTTTCGAATAGAAGCGACCTCTGACGGTAAGGTGATGAGAACCTATTTGCAGAAGAATGGGTATATGCGCTGACACCGGAGCTGACTGTGTTGCAAATTTCATGTAGTTTTTGGATAGCTTACCTAAGGTTTGGTACTGCAAAGAAAAGCCTCGTTCTGAGGTAGATCGGTCTGTAGTGAACCGTAGGTACATCTGTGGGCCTGGGCTGTACACGACCTCCCCCGTCCTGTCCCCGGACAGCCCAGCCAACAGGGACGAGTTACTGCTCTCCCCGTCATACACGTCAAGACGATCAGACAGTCTCTCAGTTTTAAAGTAGATCAGCTGGAGACTGATGGAACTCTGCGGGAAAATATCGACAAAGTCAGAGATGATGTACACTTCTTTGATACAGCAGATATCTTTCTCAACTAATGTGTAACAGAGACTGTCATGGTATGCCAGAGTGTGATTACTCAGTCACTCCATAATGTGCTCAGAGGGTGATTGAGAAAACGATATCTCCAGAGACAGAAGGGTGGCTAATTCCTCAGCAGATGTGGTTTTTTTTTTCAGTAAAAGAATTAAAACTCAGGGAATTACATTTAAACATAATCATCTGTTTTAAGAAAGTACCGCTATTCATTGAAATTATAAGAATCATTATGATATTCAAGAAATAAGGGAAAAATTAGTCAGTTAAGTACTTTACAATGACGGGGTGAAGTCCGCTTTATTATACATGAATTTAACTAAATGCATATTTCTTTATATATGATATACATGTATATAAGTGGTATAGCCGTGTTAGTCTGTAGTTGAAGCGAGAGTTAAGATAAACAGTGACGCCTTTTAGATAGACTAACTAGTTTATTAACACACGAGCTTTCGAAGTACAAAGACTTCTTCGTCAGATGGTCAATAATTATTTTGTTAGATTTTTAGAATAAACTTACCGATACATCCGGAACACTGATTAACCAGCGACACGTGAGGTTGCTAGGATACCCTACGCCGGAGATAAACCCAGGGGAGAGAATGCTTCCCTGGTTTTCCGTCTTGACAACTACATTCGGCGGACAAATACCTGTAAGCATGAGCAATACAAATATTAACAATACCTTAAGGACTCCATTGAGCACTAGGAATGCAGTGGTCGGCATTATCGTTTTCATAGTAGGACTTCAGGGGAACTATATAGCAGAAACTTAATTCTCCACCTTCCATACTTCCCCGCGGAATGTCCAATGAACCGAATGTTTTGACTGATATATGTGCACATTCATGTAATTGTCCACATATAACACCAAAAAAGGTTCGTTTTCCAGGCTGTTTAATGTAGAAAACAGTTCGGAAAGGCGACTTTTTTTTAGCTTTTATCAAATATTTTCCATATACTTATCATAATGTCACAAGAGAATTGTTTTGCTAAACAGGTTAAAGCACATTATTCCAATACCAAAATTTGTCATTAAAATTTTATATTTTTTCTTTATGTTCTTGAAAAAAATGTCTCAGCGACTGCAGCGCACAATCAGTTAGTTTCTCTTGAAACCTAAAAACACCTTTTTATGCGGGTGGTAAAAATTGACTCGCTTGATGCCTTAGAAACCAAACTGTATTTTTCCCTTCCTTTTTGCATTCATATTACTTATAAACTTGCCTGCTGATCCCGTGCAAATGCCCGATGTGACAGTGATGTCATCAATTGCTACGCCTCCGATACCACTGGATACAACCTTTATTTAATAAGTGATATAACATTTTTATAAATAGACCGACAAATTTTAAAGAAATAAATAATCTTAAAAACTTAGATAATGAAAACGTTCACCTTAAATTCTCATAAATATTTTGTTTGTGCCCTTTGTAAAATGTTCAGATAAGATCTTTAAACGGTTCTTTGTATTTGCTCTTAATATTGCACATGAATGAAAATAAATGTTTTATACAACATCAGAATCAGATAAATTATGTTTTTTTTTCCCTGATGGAATACTAGCAAAATATCATTCCAGCGAACGGAATGTTAGAAATGCACAAACCATTAAGCAAATGCCATGCCTGAATTTTAAATTTAAATTTATCATTTTCTAAAACAATACTAAATAAATTTCAAATACAAACAAGACGAAGAAAACAAATTTAATTAAATTTTAACAATGGCTCACTCAGAAGTATAAAGTATGAAATCTTTAAATTTTGATTAACACCTGGTGGCAAAATTCCGTATTAATAGGAAGGTACAATCAAAGAACTATCACCATATTTTGAACGTGACCCATACATTTGGTTTATAAATTGAAAACATCTTTACTGGTAGGCGCTCTGGAACACTGTATAGTTTGTACAAGTAGTTAAACAACACAGGATACAACCTGCGCGACTGTGAATCCTATTCTTGCCCCGGGGTATTTTCGAAGGTCCACAGACACCTTTGCGTTGTGCCAGTCTCCGCCCTTGCCTCCTGTTCACAAATGTTTGGGTGTAATATTTAAACAAAATAGCGATTGGCTACTTTTAATTGCGAAAGTTGCAAGCAACAATTAAACATTTATTTGCCAATAAAGTTATCAACAGTAACATCTGAAAAGTAAACATCAGACAGTCACAGGACAGTCAGAGGCTACAGACCCTGGTATGTTATTTTCTGAAAATGAAGAATGAACTACAATATCAACTCTTTCTAATTTGGTAACTGTGAATTCCAGAATTCTGGATGCGGACCATCTTCGAAAAGGAGAGTGATATACCTTGTGCACAATCACTAAGTAGAAATATGCTGTAGTTTTTGAGTAACGGATCGGAACAGACTTATAAACATACACAAAAATTATACAGAGAGAAAAGATCGCAATACCGTTGTCCCGAAAAGGCGGAAGGTAAAAGCATCAAATCATATTAAGATTATATTTATTTATCAAAGTTACGTTTCAGCTGATCCTTAACCACAAAGTATTAGATAATAACCAGATATTACAAACGTAGAAAGTTCAAATTACTCTGTAAACTAAATCCTCCTTTGTTTTAAGGTGGGGGGGGGGGAGGTTATTCCCGTTCTCTTAACATCTCTTGTTGTATTTTTTATGCCCCCGCCACAAAGTGGCCGGGGCATATAGTTTTACCCATGTCCGTCATTCCGTCATTCCGTCATTCCGAAGTGAAACAGTTGTACGGACTTTTTTTCGCAATGCCTGCAGATGTTGGCCTGATTTTTGGTGTGTGGGCAGAAATAGACCAGTTACAGATCGAGTTTGCGTTTCGTCCCGGTTGACCTACTTTTGACCGTTTTACGGCTCCTAAACTTAGAAAATTTCATGAAAAATAGAAATATTCATGACAGATACACATGTACGGACTTTTTTTCGCAATGCCTGCAGATATTGGCCTGATTTTTGGTGTGTGAGCAGATATAGACCAGTTACAGATCGAGTTTGCGTTTGGTCCTGGTTGACCTACTTTTGATTGTTTTACGGCTCCTGAACATAGAAAATTTCATGAAAAATATGAAATTTCATGACAAATACACATGTACGGACTTTTTTTCGCAGTGCCTGCGGATATTGGCCTTTTTTTTTTGTGTGTGTGGACAGATATAGACCAGTTACAGATCGAGTTCGCATTTCGTCCCGGTTGACCTACTTTTGACCGTTTTATGGCTCCTAAACTTAAAAATTTTCATGACAAATAGAAATATTCATGACAGATACACATGTACGGACTTTTTTTCGCAATGCCTGCAGATATTAGCCTGATTTTTGGTGTGTGAGCAGATATAGACCAGTTACAGATCGAGTTCGCGTTTCGTCCTGGTTGACCTACTTTTGACCGTTTTACGGCTCCTGAACATAGAAAATTTCATGAAAAATATGAAATTTCATGACAAATACACATGTACGGACTTTTTTTTCGCAGTGCCTGCAGATATTGGCCTGATTTTTGGTGTGTGGACAGATATAGACCAGTTACAGATCGAGTTCGCGTTTCGTCCCAGTTGACCTACTTTTGACTGTTTTACGGCTCCTGAACATAGACAATTTCATTTAAAATATATATTTTCATGACAAATACACTTGTACAGACTTTTCTTCACAATACCTGCAGATATTGGCCTGATTTTTGGTGTGTGGGCAGATATAGACCAGTTACAGATCGAGTTTGCGTTTCATCCCGGTTGACCTACTTTTGATTGTTTTACGGATCCTAAACATAGAAAATTTCATGAAAGACAGAAATTTTTATGGAAAATGCACATGTATGGACTTTATTTCTCAATGCTTGCATATACTGGCATGATTTTTGGTGTGTTGCTTGATAATGACCCGTTACAGATCAAGTTTGCATTTTGCCCTTGTTGACCTACCTTTGACCATACGACACCTCCTGAACTTAAAAAATTTTCCAAATTTTACAAATGTTTCTAATTTGCCCAAGGCGGGGGCATTCGTGTCGTTCCGACACATCTAGTTTTTATTTGTTCTTATTGAGTATACTTTCCAGTCAATAATTATAAAATCTCAATGAGTTACTAATAATTTAAAGCATACGAATTATTATTATCCTTATTAGAAAGTGCAGCCAGCAGCCTCCCCACCCAGTTCTTCCAGACCTCCTTCGTTTTAACCGCTGCTTTGCTTAGCAAGTTCATTTTTCTCGACACATGGGCTGGCACAAGGCCAAGAATCAGACCAAGTAGAACGGGATGACGTGGATTTAAAATTTTAGCTGACTGCACATTCCTATTGGTCCGGTTACAATATGTTTTTGTCCTGTGCAAGCCCTAGTGGTGAGACTCGGAAAATCCTGTTATATAAATTCAAAGCAATGGTTAAAACAACGGAGATCTGGAACGACCTTAGTGTATAACCATTGCTTTATCACCTCACCTTTATCACTCCAAGGTATTTCGACAACAGCGTCGTCGTGGACCACGACCAAGGCATATGTACCGACGTTCAGACCATCAGCGTAATACCAGAACGAGGCACAGACAGGAGACGGGGCTGGAGGGATCGGTTTCAGCGTTGCCATAGTGGCCATACTGCCTGCCGGCTCCAACGTCACATCGGCGTACATGTATAACCCTGCGACACATCACTTGATTTCATATTCAAATTATGTAAGTGTGAATAAAATGATTAACTATGTATATGTCTAATAATTATCAAAATCAATGTCATAAACCATCATATGTTATTGACGTCATAGCATTAAAAAAGATTTGTGGTTATTTTTTATAACAACAAATTTCGAATTTCAATATATGGAAAACTCTTCCTTTTTCTAACTTGAAATATAATATCTTGAAAATTTCAGACACTGTTATGTACAACAAAGCAAAACAATACTTTCAGGTGACTTAATAACAAATCTGTTGAGGTTCCATATGGAAACTTATGACCTATTTCGCGTTTGAAATAAAATATCATTGACCTTTCATTTTACTAAATTTTCCTAATATCCGACTTAATTTACATATTACTGATAATTTATCGGATGATAATTATATGTCATGTGATACGAGAAACACTGTTATATCGTAGATATTAGTATGCTGTTTATATAATTAATATATCAATGGAACCATTGATCTATGTTTTCTGCCAGACCTGTTCCTCTGTTTATTGTCTCTAATACTTAATTATATGACACTGAATGGAAAACAATATAATATGATTTATAATCATGTATGAAAAAAATGCCTATTTTTATTATGCGAAACTACAGTTTAAGATTTATTCAGTCTAGTGTTACCAGACAACATAAACTTGAATGTATTTTACTTTAAACATTTGTGGCTTTAATGTCCCTAGAGGGGTCAAGGGCGGCTCCAGGATTTAGGAAAAGGAGTGGTGCAACGTAAGAGGATTTATGATAAAACTTAAAAAAAAGTCCCCATGTCCAGAAGGGGGGGGGCGGAGAGGTCGTAGAGACTTTTAGCGTCACGGTTTCATAATTGATTAAAACAATTATGTATGTACATCCAAGGAAATTGTATTATTCTCATCCTGCCAAAAAACATCGAAAAGCATTAAAACCTGCCCTTGAGCATTGATGAAGTGCCAACAACCCGGCCTATATTGACCTTTCAGCTTGATGTACAAGTAGGGCTGAATTTAATCGGTCAATAGTTCAGGTAAAACACGATAAACCATATTTCACGGTTATTTAGATTGTACATAAAATAATCGATTAATAATCGATCTTCGTTTTTTTTTTTTATTTCTAAGTCATCGAATATGGTTTTACAACCAATTCCTACCACTAGTATTTGTGATAACATATTTATATTGAACTGAGACTGCCACGACCGGCTTTTGCGGCCCAGGGAGAGAGCGCAGAACTCAAATCCGGGAGATCCTGAGTTCGAATCTGGGCCGAGGCGGTGAGATTTTCACGGTCGGCCCCAAACCCAGGCCTAATGGGGAGACTGTGCCCATCAGTCGTGTTTCACTCACAAACGAGTGCGCGTTTCGCGGGTTCCTCGGTTTTATGACCTATTACTAATGACACACACCCAGGGCCCGCAGGAGTGGTATACCGAACCTGGTTGACACCAGGAAAAATCTGATATAAGCCCCTGACATGTAGTCCGAAACCTGAATGGAACTCTGCAGATGTACACATACTTAATTAGGCAAAAAAATGGAGGCGTTTACCTCCACCAAAAAAAAAACCACTCTTACTGCCGACTGCTCCGTACGTGTGATCCTCATGGGGCTTGTACCAGTTCGGTCCACGGTCTCGCCCCTGTGTTCTCTCCCAAGTAAAGTTCCCACCGAGGTCTTGGAGGCAGTCATTGTAGTCGATATCACAGGCAAAAAGTGCTGGAAAACAAGGGTTCGTTAAAAAGTTTATTGGATCACAGCAGTTATTTTATTATGTTTATTTCTAATAAAAGACAACTTTAGTTATGTTTGATGATTTGACGTAAAACATGAACCGGAAGAGCACTCTTATTCAAATTAAATAATATTAGTATTCTGTTCAACCGCCAGATGTCCTTAGTATTAGTCACAAATGTCTCCGTTGTAAATCTGAAAAATCTTATCTTTTAACTTTACTTTTAAAGTAAAATATTGTTATTTAATTGCAACGATAACAGTGGGTGGACTATCAAACCCGAGTAGACTTTAATACGCATTATATTAAGCAAATGGGGTTCAGAGTACAACTGTGTAAACCTGCGTCAACTGAAATTATATAAGGTATACTACTAGAAGTCCTATTTCTCACGGTTCCCTGGAACAAAAGCTCATGATCCAAGAACATGGAAAACCAATTTTTCTGTACCAATTTACCTTGCAGCATGACAAATCATTAATTTGCATTCACGGCATTCCCAAATGACAGCAACTAATTTGTGCAAGTAATACTATATAATTGCAAATTGGCACCTTCCACTGGTAAAACATGCAATATAATTCGTCACACCGATGCCTTTGAATTAAAGTTTCATAAAACGTGAGTGATGAGTTTACATTAACTTCATGTCAGCCTATATCACGTGATTTCGATTTACGAGACCACCGTCCTTTTTGTTTTGGTCCCATAAATCACAGCAGAGAAAGGTCAGAGGTCAAGCCGTGCCTGGCGGAACTGCAGGTGTATACAGACACGGAACGCTGAACCGGCAAAGAGGCCGTGAAGTGAAATGACCCGTACGAGTCCGGTACTGCACAGTATATGGTCGTTACCTTTACTGTGGTGTGCTTCAAACGCCCCCCCCCCCCCCCCCATAGTTTTGGGTGAAACAGGGCATATGTTATATAATTTAGGCACGACAACCTCTTCTATTAATTAATTCAATTAACTAGCTGATACAAACTAATTTTATTAACTTTTGTGAATAATACTATCATGAACATCCCCTCTTAAACCTATGATCTTTGAATAACCACACCCCTCTTTGCATACGCGGATCCTCCCCTACACTTGGCAACACTGCTCGAGTGCGAAGGCCTTCACTTTCCTTGTATAACTACTTGTGCAGACCAAGAGAGTCGCATGACCGAACCCTGCCGAGCACTTCTGGATGCGCATATCTCCTCCAAGATCAGATATTGTCCGAAGATTCGTGACCAAGAAATAACTATGCTCCTCACACTGCAGCTATACACTGCAGTCGTCCCAGGTTTCCTTGGCTTTTACCGCTGCATTTTGCAGTAAGATTCTACAGGTCCCACCACCAGGTCCAACCAGCTGTTATACATTGCAGTCGTTATAAATCTTCGTTTTTTTTTTATAACCGCTGCTTTTCGCAGCAAGTTTCTCTGGGTTACAACAGGGTTGGCATAGAGAAAAGAATTGTAATCAGACCAATCGAAGCGTGGTAGCGCATTGTGCATCCAGCACCCAATTTTAAACATGCGAAACCCGCTCTCGTTGGTCTGATTAAACCGAGACCCCCGCTCTCGTTGGTCTGATTAAACCGAGACACCCGCTCTCGTTGGTCTGATTACACCGAGACACCCGCTCTCGTTGGTCTGATTTCACCGAGACACCCGCTCTCGTTTGTCTGATTAAACCGAGACACCCGCTCTCGTTGGTCTGATTACACCGAGAAACCCGCTCTCGTTGGTCTGATTTCACCGAGACGCCCGCTCTCGTTGGTCTGATTAAACCGAGACACCCGCTCTCGTTGGTCTGATTAAACTGAGACATCCGCTCTCGTTGGTCTGATTACACCGAGAAACCCGCTCTCGTTGGTCTGATTTCACCGAGACACCCGCTCTCGTTTGTCTGATTCCACCAAGACGCCCGCTCTCGTTGGTCTGATTACACCGAGAAACCCGCTCTCGTTGGTCTGATTACACCGAGACACCCGCTCTCGTTGGTCTGATTACACCGAGACGCCCGCTCTCGTTGGTCTGATTACACCGAGAAATCCGCTGTCGTTGGTCTGATTACACCGAGACACCCGCTCTCGTTTGTCTGATTCCACCAAGACGCCCGCTCTCGTTGGTCTGATTACATCGAGATGCCCGCTCTCATTGGTCTGATTAAACCGAGACACCCGCTCTCCTTGGTCTGATTACACCGAGACACCCGCTCTCGTTGGTCTGATTCCACCGAGACGCCCGCTCTCGTTGGTCTGATTACATCGAGGCGCCCGCTCTCGTTGGTCTGATTACACCGAGACACCCGCTCTCGTTGGTCTGATTACACCAAGACACCAAATCTCGGTGGTCTGATAACACCGAGACACCCGCTCTCATTGGTCTGATTACATCGAGACACCCGCTCCCGTTGGGCTGATTACACCGAGACCCAGCTCTCGTTGGTCTGATTAAACAAAGACACCAGCTCTCGTTGGTCTGATTACACCGAGACACCCGCTCTCGTTGGTCTCATTAAACCGAGACCCCCGCTCTCGTTGGTCTGATTTCACCGAGACACCCGCTCTCGTTGGTCTGATTACACCGAGACACCCGATTTCATGAGGCTGATTACACCGAGACACCCGCTCTCGTTTGTCTGATTAAAAATTATATAAATATACCTTTATATATATAGTGACTAACAAAAATGATCTTGTTAGCAGGGTTTTCATATAAGTTTGTATGATGATTAACATTAATCCGGGACCGAAAAAGGGGTCATCTTATCGAGATTGTCTTGATAGCGGGCTGGTCCTCATATATATATATATATATATATATATATATATATATATATATATATATATATATATATATATATATATATATTAAAAGACTGCTTTCTAAAACATGACTGCATGCAATCACCTGTTCGTGTCTTCACATCCTGATCTTTTTGTTCTGGTTGTGTCTGTGTTCATGAAAATAAACATACCTTTAAGTTAATTATTAATTTACTATCATACCAAATCACAGACAATATAATATGATAATGTAAAAGAATGTTTTACAAAATAATATCATAAATATTAATTCGATATCTCATATAATGAAACAAAAAATTTGAAATAATACAAAATTATATCAAATGATATAAAAAATATAATATATTATAACTGCTATATACAGTAATCTAATATAACATAGTATAATATAATACATTTCCGGAGTTCGTTTGAGTCACAGATAAAGCGATATATGAGAAAGAGTAGGAAAATATAATATAGTATAAAGTAATGTTTTATATTTTATGTTTATTTTATGACTACTAACCCACTATTAAAATGTCCTTTTCCCAGTTAAAATGTATATATATGTATGTGTGTGTGTGTGTGTCGACGCTTCTGTACACACCACAAAGCTCCACCATGTATACAGACTTAATACATAAACGTTTTTGCACATTTTTCTTCGGTATAATAAAAATGCTTACTGTTGGAACAAACGATCTGGTTCTGCAACGGAAAAAAATACATGAATGTTTCCACGTTCTGATTACATCATGCTTCATATTGTTTTACTCATTGTAAAAACTAGTTGCCTCGGTAATGAGTGTATGCGTCCATACCCGTCCGTGTGTGTGTGTGTTTGTGTGTGCGTTCACAACATAACACAACATAACAGATCTCTTGATCTGTCCAGGGCATTTCGGGGATTGGCCAATGAAATACTACTTAGATTTTGGTGTAGATCCGGCACATGTTCGAAATTCAGGAACATTATCAAGGAATATTCCCAAATGTACAGTCACTTATGCACGAATAAACCTAACTGGCAAAGTGAATGCAAACACATGTTTTCGGAGCATACCATATTAGGGACCCCCCACCCCCACGCAATTACACAAACACGCACGCACATGGCGGAATCTGTTGGATTCCTTAGAATGCAGATTTCTAGCTGCATTTCTATTGTGTAAAACTTAATTCCACACTTCATATTATGCAATAAGACCCTTAACGATCGAAATGGAGGCCCATTAAAATCGGTCATATCCACAAGTCCGTTCCACAGCTGGTGAGAGTGTAGTGTATTTTAAGGTATATTACCAGGGGGAATTTCTTTTAGGAAAATGAATATTGC
Organism: Sipunculus nudus; assembly: GCA_026874595.1. Lineage (NCBI taxonomy): Eukaryota > Metazoa > Annelida > Sipuncula > Golfingiida > Sipunculidae > Sipunculus > Sipunculus nudus. Next base: position 36,431,204 of record CM049318.1, read on the forward strand.
TAGGGAAATCTGAGGGATGAGATGTGTTTGTTCACAACATAACTCACGCAATCATAAACGAAATCCCATGACATTTTCAGGGTATTTCGGAAATGGGCAAATGAAGAATCGAATTGAGTTTGGTTTAGATCCGGCACATGATCGAAATGTCCTCTTTTCATTGCGTAATCAAAAAAAATTTCCAATATGGGAAGGGGATACCCCCTCCCATACCCTCACTAGGTACCTGTTACTAACCTTAATGGTTCATATTTGAAAATGAACATAAATATATTTTCATACACTAACATATATAACGTATATTAATAATATTAATAATAATAAAATATATATATATATATATATATAAACGTATGTATATAAAAGTTTTCATAGTAAGCGCCCCTACCCCCCCCCCCCCCCCGTTTTTTAATTTCAGGATTCACCGGCCCCCTCCCCTTCTTCAATCCTGGCTACGCCCCTGGAAGCGGTTGGTACGCCGGACTTGTGCGCCACCCACGTGGGTTCGAATCCCGGACGAGCCCCTATTTTGTTACGAAGGCAAATTTTTCAGGGGAAAACACTGGGCCGATCCGGAATTCGAACCCATATGGTCAGCGCACGAGTCCGGCGTACCAACCGCTTCGCTAGCAAAGCAGTTCGGTCCGCTTTTATGTCACCCCGTAACACTAAACAAAGATGGCTTATAATGTAAGGATATATCTGATCTGTCATATCATTGGAAAGAGTCATTTGTTGTAAAATTTAAACTTGGGATTAATTTCAAATTCCTTATTGCAATATCAGTCACCTACTTTGTATATAGTTCTTGAATAGTTTTCTGCAAAATCAATAAAAACATGTATGTATTTTTAATAAATCATCTACAATAAAAAAAAAACATTAGTAGATCTGCTGTTAAACGAACCTTTGTACAATCTGAACTATTGTCCATTAATAAGTATTTTTTTTATTGTGCAGTCTTTCTTAATATTAGTATAATCAAGGAAGTATCGTAGTGAAGGCATCTTCCCACGATTTATACTTTGATACCAAATAATAAAAATAAAACTTACATTTGAGCGTCGCTGGGTGTCGTAGCCTGTGTCGTGGAAATATCGCCTTCTGTTGCAGCTCGAGCCCAAAAAAGGAGGAGAACAAGACTAGTGGCCACTTCCGCTCTCATGGTGAAACACAGGACGCGCTACCAGCTGTAATAAACAACGCACGTGTACAGCAGACGACACAGAACCAAACCGCTAGAATTTCTTTCAAGTAGACTTAGACCTCAGCTCATCAAGCGTCACAGAAACTGGTTAATTAACATTCATAGAAGGCAAAGGTAGATAATTATATGTTTTTGAACTCTTATGAAATATGTTTATATACCTCGGTAAACAAACGTCTTCAAGCTGTGTTTTAATCAATAATAACAAATCTACATTAAGAAATTCCTTAGCCTTTGCCCAGTATATAAAAGAATCTTGATCAGCTCTTCTTCTCGTGTTAGTACTGAATTTCCCCTCCACATATTAGCAATACTGTGAATATCGCATGGGTAAAAAGGAAGTAAAATTCACTCTGTGTCAACACATTGATGCAAATTGGGTTATCCAATTTATTCAAGTTATTCAATTTATATTAAAACTGCAGCATAAAACGATGCTAAATTTACAGAATTCCATTTATAATTAATAATGCAACAAAATGTTTTCTTTGTATCTAAAATTTCCCTGTATGAATTTGATATTGGTTGATATCAGTTTCAGTAAAATCTGTAAAATAGTTGCTCCCTGACTAGTTGAAGGGGGGGGGGGGGGTTGGTGCGGGCACCACAGCTTATGCAGCCTGTAGGTCTTCTATCAATATCCATAAATATTATTACTGTTTTTTTTTACCTTTAATCATTTTCTCATATACAGACCATCCAATAGTTTTAAGGACAGATAAACACTGTCAATCATATATCAAAATGCCATAACACAAGAGCAAACGAAAAACGAAGATTAGGGATGACGATGGTTTCACAGCGTCCCCTCTATGAGCCACATCAAATTGACAACCAAATTGGTTTGTATACGCTAAATGTTAAATTATTTAATCATTCAGTTACTATCAAGTCACTCACTTACCTTAACGAAAACAATTGTCAAAGCAGCCTACTAAATAAGCCAGCTAACTTTAAACTTGTGCTTGCATCCACCTCAAAATTGCCAGGTTTGTACACAACAGCAATGTGACCTTTTTTATTTGTTTAAGCATTTGGTGCAGAACTCATTCTTGACTCTGGGTATTTTTTACTCAGTTGACGGGACTACAGAGGTATCCATTACGACAGAGACCTGTTATAAATTATTTACCACTATGGGATGTCTCACGTACGCATAAAAGCTTGACATTAATGATCTCGGCTTTTGATCTTTATACATTTATCTTGTCCCCTTAATGTTTCAAAACGGGAGACATTTCTGCAATGAAAATTAGGCTATCCTTTATAATATTTTATTTCCATTTTTTTTAACATTTAACTCCGCGATCTGTGATATTTTTTTAACCAAGGACAGTTTCGACTGTCACACTTAAGATATACACTTACCCGTGCAGACACAATAAATTCTATTTTTACGTCACTTGTGTGGTTACATTCACCACTAAATTACCAGACATCATCAACTCTTTTATGTCTGTACTTTTTAAGTGAGTGTGTGTTCAGGCGTAAAATTGAAAAGCAAATAAATTTCACATAATACTACATAATTATATAAATTTGTGAGGCAGATATAAAAATCCTTTTTAAACCAAGCTGTACACGTCTTCACATTTTCGATTGGATACACCAATCAAAGTCCAGTTCCAAACTAGGCACCACCCAAAAAGCACAATTTCCTGGACTTTGTATTTTTGTTACAGGCGGTACATCCATAATTTCGACATGTTACCTGTGACATGCTAGGTTTAGTTGGTACACAAAAGGGCAACCCCTTGAGCGGTTTCAAGAAACCGGGGAAATAAACCTGCCAGGGTTCGACAATGGTACGGGGATACACAAATGTATCCCGAGGACAGCGCTCAGGCTTAGAGAGTAAAGTGACAAGTAGACGTGTATCGTTAAAGTTAGACCAGGATAACGTTTTTAGTCGGACCACGCCCAAATCCTCATAGCATGATTCCTTTTTTTTACCTTCCAAATGCCAAAAAAGTAATCCTACCGCAAGATGGCATCATGAACAGGGGTTCTTTCTACATGGGTCGGAGGCAAGTGAACAAACGATCAACAGTTGTCCTTTCTCCATATCTAGACATACTCTAACAAGCTAAATCCAGCCATTTTTATTCAAAGGCTCTTCTCACCACGGGATTTCATTAAAATCGTTCAGTGACAGTATTATATTTTTATAATCAAACAGACAGACAAACATGGTTCACAATATGACGTAAACATGTCAGTCTGATTGTCTTTAATGCATCCATCATGCAAACCTATTTACGTTTGTAAATACATGTACTTGATTTATACAAGTTTGTGGATAAAATATCCCTCTTGGCGAGGGAGGGAATACTGTTACGTGTGCGAGGAAATAGAAAACTTCAGAATTTATCTGAGACACGGTCTAAAAAGACTTAAACCACATAGGAGACACACTATTCATGGACTCAATACAGAAAGGACATAGTCAAGGCACGTGTGACTAAGAGACAGGACAGAAACGTCAGACTATCGGAAGAATATGAGGAAAATGTCGGACTATCTAAGGGAAACTGCAAAAACATCCGACTATTTAAGAGACAAAACAGAAAATAGGACTATATGGGAGACAACTTAGGAACGTCTTACTATTTTACAAACAAGCAGAAATGCAAGACGATCTAAGATACCGAGGACATACTGCAGAATTATAAGACTATTTAACAGACAATAGAAAATTTGACTATTTTTGAGACTGTGCAGAAACATCGAACTATCTAAGACACATCAGACTATATCTACGTACGCGAGAGAACGTCAAAGTAATAGTATCTAAACGGCACTGATAAAATGACAGAATGTCTAACGAACACAGCAGAAACATCCGAATATTTAAGAGACATGGAAATTTCAGACTATCCAAGAGTCCCAACAGTAAAGTCAGACTAACCCAAAGTGCTTAGAAACTTCAGATTATCCAAGAGTCCCAACAGTAACGTCAGACTAACCCAAAGTGCTTAGAAACTTCAGACTATCCAAGAGTCCCAACAGTAACGTCAGACTAACCCAAAGTGCTTAGAAACTTCAGACTATCCAAGAGCAAGTGCAGAAACTTCAGACCATATAAAGATACATATATTTTTGCTTTAATATGTTTATTTTCTGATGCTTTTAGTTCATTTTGACTGAACACAAACGTTTTCTAGCAAAACCACCCCAGCGCAGGAACCCCTCCTTTTCCTATGTCTCCTTTTCCAATATGTAAGACTATCTAATTGCACTAAAGAAACGTCAGAATGTTTAAAAGACAGCACAGAAACGTCTGACTTTCTAAAAGGCACGAAAGACGCGTCAGCCTTTACATGAAAGGATAATGCAAAAATGTCAGACTATCTAAGAGATCTTGAAGAAACGTCAGAATGAATACGAGACAGCTTGAAAACACCAGCCATTCTCGGAGTTCGGGATAAATAACAGTCTGTCAAACCGGACGTGAAAACAATGCCAGACCATAAAAAACAGGAAGCAGGGGGTGTAAAAATATCAGACTATCAAACAATTCCATATATTTCCGTCCCTGTTTAAAAATTCATCTTTTTTTCACTAACATTTATATTTTTCCATCACTTTGAAAATATCATTTTTTCCATTACATTTATATATTTCCATCACTTTTATTTTTTCAGGCACATTTTTATATTTCCGTCATCGACATCTCGTACATGGATCTTTTTTACAACAGGTCGTTGCTGATTTTATGTCAGAGCAGGAATTTCCCGCACTTATTAAACACTCATATAGTACAAACACAATAAAATACTTTATTTATCAATTTATTCCGTTATAAGTTTCAATGCTGATAAAAATCTTTTAAACTACTCCAGAAAATACAAACAACTTAAACGCTCTTTTTGTAACATTACAACGATCCACTTAAATTTAAAAATTCTGTAAAATTTTGTCAATTACACTAAGGGTGTCATCATTATAGAAACCGGGTAATCCGCTCCTTCATTATGTAAGCTTCCCCGTTCATCCGACCGCCTCGTGGTAATAGAGACAGTTACTTCTTTATTTCATCTTCAATCCACTTTTTATAATGGAAAATATTTACAAATCCATTCGGTCCATCATAGTTTTCACCCTGAAAACTAAATGTCCCAGTTATGTGAAACCTTCCGTCGTATTCACACATCAGCGGAGCAGCGTTGTCTCCCTAAAACAAAGAATGACGTATATTATTATTATTATAGTTAATTGATGTATCAATAATCAGCATTCTGAGAACAAAGCAATCAGAAGAGTGTACAGTGAGGTAGTCGAGTCGACATCATCTGATCCTTAGTTCAAGTCCGAGTCAAAGCCACTCGAGTCCGAGTCCGAGTTTTTCAGGTTCGAATCGGAGTCCACCGTCTTCGAGTACGAGTCACTGGGAACCCGAGTCCAAGTCCGGGTCAGAGTCCAATGCAACAATCCATGCAAAAAGAATTTTGAGATTATCGTGTGTATTTTAATGTTAGTTTACACGTGCTTTTTACTCGAATGCTTGATTATGTGTAGCTCCTGATACAGAGCTAATGCTTATATATCTTTGGTATATATCTTTGGTATATAAGTCGTTAATTGTTCGGTCAGTAGTTTGCACATGTGTATAAGTCTCTATAGAATGTGACAGATTTTTTTTTTCTTTTCTACTTGACTCGTGATGGACTTGGTCTGCGAGGAACCTCCTGTAGATGTCCGAGTCCCTGAAAAAGTGGTCTCGAGTCCAAGTCCGGACTCGAGACCTACGTCACTGGTATATACTGTGGTTGGGTTTATTTTTCGCGAGGCTGAAAGTTCTTCATTTATGAACTTTCGCGAGGGTTTCATTTTCGCGATTGCACCAAAATCTGTTAAATCTATGTATATCAGGATCTGTATTGAATTTAAGTTTAGAAAAAAATCCTACAATACCTCACTAATTTTTGATTCAGCATTAAATATGGACTTGTATCATGGTCGATATATATCCGAATCTGTCTACGGCCAGATTTAGAAACCAGGAACGAATTAGGTTGTTGATGAGATTGTTTTCATAGGTCGTCTTAGTTGATGGGGCATCTTATTCCCGAGGTTTCAATTTTCACGATTATTTCACATTCGTGAATTTCGCGAAATTAAAACCCTCGTGTATAAAAAGTCAAGCACAGTATGTAAGCACATATCACAGAGCTATCACAGAAACAGAACAGAATGTCCATAGACTTATATCAGAGCCTTTTACAGTGGAACCCCGCATTGCGACCACCCCGCAATTGCGACCACCGCCACAATTACGACCACTTTTCTTGGTCCCGCATAGACGATTCACGTAACTTACAGTTTCACAAATACGACCACCTCCAAATTACGACCAGTTTGGTCAGTCCCCAAGGTGGTCGTAATTGTGGGGTTCCACTGTATATGATGTACGGTTTTGTTACGAGTGGTCGATAAAATTCAATTATATACTCATGGGTATGAAGGTGTTGTGAGCAGTATAAGATGTCCTACCACCTCACAGGAAAGTTTTGAGATTTAAAACCTTGTGTGCAATAAATACGTTAGTAAATTTAAAAGGCGTTTTTTTTTAAACCCTTTTTTTCGTTTACCTACACATCTACATTTTCCGATGCTAAGAGGGTTTTTGTAGGTATTTTTTCTGTTTAGATTGTTGAAATTAAAAACAGTAATTAAGAAATTAAGATAACAGCATTTAGACATTCCATAAGCTCATTACAGAAGTATATGTGACAGGTTAATGAGCAATCAACAAATAATTCATGACAAGAACAAAATTTTAATGATAAATTGTACGAACACTTTAACTAGACTTTATATCAGACTCTCTGATAATACACTTAGTGTTCTCAAAGCTTATGGAAAAGCCTCATGGAACAAAGAGATTCTTTTCTCCCACATTTTGTCCCACATTCCTTTGTACCACTTTTTGTCCCACATTCTAATTATTTTGTCTTACTTTTTGTCCCACAATCCCATTCTTTTTATCCATTTTTGTTCCGCATTCCCATTCTTTTGTCCAACATTCCCACATTCCCACATTCACTTTCTACTCACGTAAGAAGCGCTCCTGTCTCTAGGATTTTTCCCTGCACATATGAAGTATGGTTTGAGTTTAATACGGTATGTGTCCTCACAGTTACTGGTGCCCAGGACCTCAAGCTGAACCTCGCGCAACATCCTGCTGAGCGATCCTGCAATGGATATGGTTGTGTCAAGTAAGGAGTTCCAATGGTCTATGGACGAGCCCACGTGTGGTACCTAAAACTAGGCTGCACAGAGAGGGCTCGGAATGAATGATGCATGTATATTCTACATTAAACTCTTTATTATTATTATTATTATACAAACAGATCATGTTCCAGTGATGTAGAATCGAGAGGTCGTGACCTGGAAATTTTCTTTCTTTTATATGAAGATATGGCCGTTTATGAACCGACAGATTGAACTATGCATATATTATTATTTTACAAAGATTCCTTGGTCTCTCTCTCTCTCTCTCTCTCTCTCTCTCTCTCTCTCTCTCATAGATAACGGGAGAGCAAGTTTACCTCTAGACCCATTTTTGGTTCGGTGTAACTTTCATTAAGTCAATATATAAAACACACTGAGACTCCAGTCAGGTCTAGATTATCCCCAAACACTCAGTCAAAGCTGTAATATAAGGTCAACAAATAAAAATGGTTTCCTAGGCTCCGTGCGGATCAGTTTTGACCCCCGTATAAATTTTTTTTTATTATTATTTTGAATTGCATCTCCAGCCTTTCGGACATTTCTATCAAGAAAATAATTTCGATAACATTTCTTTGTTTTTTATGTGTTTTACCTGGTTAGGGAAATACTTGTTATTATCATGTTGATAAGCGTTTTAGATAATACTGTTTCATCCTTAACTTACCACCACTGTGTACTGTTCGTCCCCATCCCGCCACGGAACACTTGGTCCCCGAATCTTCCTGTCTCGTCGGAAGGCAGAGCGGGGCCACGCGCTCCGAGAACGTCAGATCTTGATCAAGACTAAGTATGGCGACGTCGTGATAACTAGGGGTCGCACTGGTGTTGTACTGAGGGTGTACCACGTATGACTTTCCATAGTACGTGGATCCACCGACAAGGTCGTTTGAACCAACGTTAACCATCATATCTTCAGCACGACGCCTGGGAAATATAAAAATAAATAATCTTTATAATTTAAATACACTTTGTTTCCAGAGGAATGTGCATTGCCTCCAATTTTCCTGTTTGTCGATTAAAACATTTAACATGCCGTAGGCTTTGACATGAACCTTTAGGTTAATATTGTTTTTATTTCAGTTTTACCTTTAAAAATATTATCCATATTGTCAATAATATGGACCCGAAAAAAAAATCAGCTTCATTGGTCGCTTTCAGGTGACGTTACTGTGGTGAGGTTATTCTATTTCAAAAATATATATCGGTGTAACTACGTGTACAGCTTTCAATCAAATATAATAAGGAAATTAACTATGAGAAGGAACATCGAAACTACTCTAACCTATTTAACCTTTAAAAACAATAAATTCAAAAGTATGGTTTTCTAGCTTAAAAAAAATAACTTTTCTTGGGAAGCGTATAAGTAACGCTTGTCACGCTTGTTACAAAGTCTTATTTGTAATTGAGGTGTAAAGGGATGACACAAATAGGTAGATAGGATAATATGTAAACACCCAGTTTATGTATAATTCAAATAAGTTATAAATCGATAATTACACAGTATCTGATTGGACGACACAGGTTGCGGAGATGAGCACGTGACGCTTAGTTAATATGATGCCGGTACACCGCATATACTGTCCAAAGGTTCTGTCCTCAATGACCGGAACAACCCAAGGCCAAGTGCCAGCGGGCTGGCCGCCCACGATGTTATAGTCGCCGGAGGAGATACCCTTTCGGTCGCCACACTGAAGGGTGGTAGGGTTGCCTGATTTTTCTGCAATATAAAGTGACAATCATGACAAAACAAATAAAACTGAACTTGCGAAACTGTTATTTGTCTACCATGTCAATCACAATTTAACAATTCATTTTTAAATTAGAATGAAACATGATCAGGGAAAACGGTTTTGTGACAGTGTCATGTGGTTTGATATTATACCATTAAAAATGCTGTTAGCTGTCACTGGTCCTTTAAAATTGTGTACCATTTACAATTTATGAATTGTCATAACTGTTAAAATTTCATATGAAAATGAAAATGACCTTTATAAACTCATTCATCATTAAAAAGATTTTCGTGTCAGGTTTAAAATCATATGTACCTTATGGGGTCTAACATGCATGTGTATGAGCTTTTAGATTGATTTGAAATCTAAGGGTTCTTCTGTCAGGGATGCCACGTTTACCGCTTGGTATAACTTCATAAGCATACTAAAAATGTAATTATCTCTTCTCGAGCGGGCAACTCGTGGAGGAAGCTATAAAAATGGCTAAAAGATAGAGAAAAATCCGGAAAATAAAACTGTTGGTTCTTGTTTTTACCTTTTTTCCCATTTTGAACCGCCCACATACATATATACCAGATTGTATCCAGATTGTGGAAACAGTTTCTTGAAAACAAGGCATCATGCGCATCCCATAATTAAGCAAAACAACTGATTGGTTGACTACCTTGTTCACAAAATAACTACTAATTCACATAACAATGTAATTCTTTGAAGCAACTAAAGCCACAGAACATTCACTGGACACCTTTGATGTTGCCGTGATTTATTATTCAAGAAGAATAAAAACTAAATCATATAAAAAAGTAGGAGAACTAACCTTCCGATTTGTATTGTAGATAAAACCCCTTGTCATTAGTCAGGAAATCTGACTTGAATTCTAGGTACATTTGATGGCCAGTACTTTTGATCTCCTGTTCCTCTTCTCTGCCAGACATATGAGCCACTTTCCTGAAGCTAGAGTCCGGTCCGTCAAATATATCCAAATAATCAAACATTGTTTCTGTAGCGAACGATTTTACCGTTAGCCGGATGGTCTAAAATAAAGAAAATTTACTTGATAACTGTTTTCAAGACATTGAGCTATCATTTTTTATAACAACGATATTTGTCAAGTTTGTTTTGGCAAAATATTGGGTAATCAGTAAGCAATTATATGAATCATTCCTTATTGATTTTGATTTTTTTTTGTGATTTTATTTATGGCTGCATGGGCTATTTCCTTGTTGATGAACCCGGCCCGAAAACTTAGTATCAGTCTTCCCCGACAGGTGTCGCTCCTGGTTCCTCTTATACCAAAGATCTTTAAGGTGACTGATAAAAATAAAATACATTCGTGTTACTTTTTTTCACATATTTAAATGACTTTTGATATATTCTTAATAAATAAGAACTCACGTGCTCTTTTTCTACGGTTATCAGCCACCTGCAGTGGGAGTCACGTGGGTAGTCATTTCCGGCTTGATACCCGGGTGAGTAGATATCTCCACTTTGTTCCTTTTTGTCCATCACTCGATCCGGACATCCGGCCGGACACGCCCCTTCGTTGCATTTCTCTTCCTCCTTTGAACTTCCGCTACAATCGGAGCCAGAGCAATCCCTAAATCTTGTCCGGACGCCCTCATCACAAGTACGAGAACATCCACTCCATTGTTGCCAAGGCGACCAAGAGGGGCATCTTTCAGAATTATAGCACGTCTGCGTCTGGCTCTCATCCGGGCAGTCTCTTTTGTCTCGCCGTCTGTTTCCGTTACCGCACGTTGCGGAACATGGCGACCATTCCAGCCACGACCCACATGAACTTTGGCAGCTTCTCTCTTGGCATGACGCAGTTTCGATACGGTTTCTTCCAGCACAGTGGGCTCCCGTGCAGTTTCGAAACCGGATTCGGAAGCCAGAGCCGCATGTCACTGAGCAGAAGGACCACGCTTCCCACGTCGGACTACCTGAGGGTACATCAGGACCTGTTGATGGTAGTTAATAAAACATTATGACAATATGTAATTAATATGTTGAACGGAAGAGAGAGAAATGTGAGAAGCACAAGTGGTAGTTTTCTTTTAAGTAATAAAACGCCACTTCGACTGCTGTTGCTATTTTTTAAGCTTTATTCATGCATAATGTTCATGACTGGATACATGCGGTTTTTTTTTTTCATTTTTATCTTTAGATCACATGCCATAGTGTACACCATGACATAAATAACTAAAAGAAATATTTATTTCATCCTGTATGCAAAACATACAATTTCTATACAATAAAACTAAAATATATAAAATATACAAAACACATGATAAATATAAAATATATATGATTAATATACAATAGAAATGCATTCATGCTAATTCCATGAATAAACCAACCTAACAGCTTTCTTAATTTTACTCAATCCGTTCAAGATACCAAAAACTACCCTGTAGTGATCTTAAGAATATTCTTAAGTGAACTCCTTAAATTAGACCTTATAATTGAAAAGAAGACTATAAATGACCACTAACCTTTCGGTTTATCACATGACCCTGCTGATATACTGAGATCATCTATTGCGACACCACCAGATCCATAAGACGAAGATTGTACCACGGAGAACCCGATGAACAGGGGGATATCTTGTGTAATGTTGAGCGTAAGGTTCACCTTTTGCCACGCGTTTCCCTTACTGCCTATTTGATATATAAGAAAACTAGATTATTTTTTAATAACAACTTCCTTTTTGGAGGATTAATAGCGAGTATATCAATAGATGTGTCTCATCATTTGCAAAATTTATGTTATTATATATATATCAGGGCTTTGAATAGGAAGAAAAAGAGTCATGGACGCTCAGGCCCAAAGTTTGGTGCATCACATTGCAATATGGCGCGTCAGAGGGAGACAGAGAGAGAGAGAGAATGAGAGAGAGAGAATGAGAGAGAGAGTGACTTCCCTATAACGCGGGTTCTTATTAATAACAGTCACCCAAGTTTGTCCAGTAACAAGTAGACTGAGAATGGCGTGACCTCCATAGTGCGGGCACCCTCTGGTACGGGCAAAACCCAGGTAACTTCAATGTCCGTAAATGTGGTACGGGCAAAACCCAGGTAACATCAATGTCCGGAACTGTGGTACGGGCAAAACCCAGGTAACATCTATGTCCATAACTGTGGTACGGGCAAAACCAAGGTAACATCAATGTCCGTAACTGGGATACAAAAACTTATATTAATCATTTGTTTTCTGTTTAGAATAATGCTTTCTGTTTTAAAAACACATTAACATCTCTTTCTCGTTATTTATTTTTTTTTTTTGGGGTGGGGGGGGGGGGGGTTCCGAAGTCCACTATTTTGTTAATATTTACAATTTACTTAATCACAGACTTCATTTGCGTATATCTGGCGTGTTGACTAAACCCAAGTCGAAATATAGCGAATACTTGGAACGGCATGAATTATTCTACCCTGTTCAATATAGAATGCTTTTAAAGATCAGGTTTAACAATTAAGCCTACAATTGGCGTAAGAGCTCCAAAAAGTATTACAAATGATAATGTTTACTGACAATAGTAAATGAGAAATATGCATGGTTCTGTCAAAATACATGTATTTCTGGGTGACTTTTTTTTATAACGGCTCCAGTATAGCTAATCAAATGTCTATCTATTTTAATTCCTGTTTTAACTTTCCTTTGCTTGTCACAAGTTTTCTACAAGTTTCGAGGGGTGTATAAAACTCCCATCCTCATATCAATTATTTTAAGAGCTACAACTAAGGACATTATATATTGAATAATATCGTCAAAAATTAATATTATAGTAACTGTATCAAATATTTTACCCAAACAGTAAATCATACCTCAAAATAGTCATTGAAAACCTCCATGGAATTACCCAAAAAAATGAATAATTTCCTTTTTTTGTAATATTATCAAGATACCTTAATAAATTATGTATACAGGAATCAATTTTTGTTTGTTTTTAGTTTATTTTCTTACCATGTCCGACCCACGGCACTTTGACCTCGTTCTGGGCATACGCGAGTCCGTAACTGCCAAGGCTTACACCGTATGCCATGTACCAGAACTCCGCGCACACTTGTGTTTCACCGGAAGGAGGTGAGACCCTGGTTGTCATGGCAGCACCCGATCCCATCTGCTGACTCGTGACATCAGCATACATGTACTTACCTGTGATAAAGTAAACTTTGACATGAACGTCTGCCATTATGGCGTTACCATGGAATATGGTTAAGCACCTCCACCAATAAAGATTTATTCTAAATAAACAGGCTTTTGACAGGGATCCTATCTTAAATATTACACTACTCACTTATAGTCACACTGACACTGATTACAAGGGCATTGGATGGTGTGTAGTCTGAGGCTTCTATTGTAGAAACTCTCACTGTATAGCTATCGGACTCAATATATTACAGGGCCTAACGTTGAAACAAAATATAACAACATTTAAGCTGTCAATCAGCGAGGCTATCAGTGAGGTCATCAAGTGCACCTGTTCGACTTTCTTCTCTGTCGCTACTAAAATTGCTGACATGCCTCTGGTAAAAAGGTCAGTAAATGTTTAAAAATGGTAATCCAAGTTTAATTTTAGTTTCTATCGAAACCATGAAACACATTCTTATTGGTTTTAAAATGGTATAATCTTGTGTCTTGTTGTTTGGCAGTAAACATGCAGTCAAAGAGATGCAACGGATCCGTTGCATCTCCCGTGGCTTATATTCTAGAAACTATAACTGTATGGCTATCGCACTCAATATATGGTCCGATTAAATCGGGCTGCTGCTGACACTGATTACAAGGGCATTGGATGGTGTGTAGTCTTAGTCTTATATTGTAGAAACAATCACTGTATAGCTATCGGACTCAATATATGGCAGGGCCTAATAATATTGAGTCTGATAAAATCGGGCTATGATTGACTGAGATTAGCAAGGGCGTGATCGACCATTTCGTATATTAAATTTTGCGTGTCTTACCAGAAGAAGAGCCCCTCGTGTGGTCCCTGCCGGGTTTGAAGACATTTTTGACAGAGGTTCCATGTGTCCTCTCCCAAGAGAAGTTTCTACCGAGATCCGAGAAACATGGGTTTGTGTCGATATCACATTGAAAAAATACTGAAAATAACCTTTGTTTCTAATATTTGTATATAACATGATTATATGTAATACATATTATAGATAGCCTTGTAATACATCTTTACATATAATTCAAATGTGCGTGTGTATAAATATATGTGTAATTATGTACATTTGAGTAATTGTTACGTAAAGTTGCATCCATTTAAAATATATATATATATATATATATATATATATATATATATATTAGATTGTTTGCTATACTTTTATCACAATCTTATAACTACGCATTATTTTATCATAATCATTGCATAAAAAATAAGTTTACGGAATTATGGAACCTTATGAAAATAAGAACCAAAATCTTCTGGTTCATTTTCTCGATACAACAATCACATACCGGTAGTACATTTAAATGTTTTGCATGCATATACACAACACATTTTAGGCAGGTTCTGTTTGAGTATATATGACTGATTCGACTTACCGCCTGTGCCACTCGTTAAAGGACCGGATCCGATTGTTTCTGAATTTTACAAAAAAATTATATATATATATATATAGCCATGAACGTGATATGCTGTGACAGAAACATCTGGCTAATTTCAAGGGATAATATTGAATTGTATCCTACTATAATTTTAAAATTTGGGCGTGGTCAGAAAATTGGTTATTCCCCTTTAAAATTTGGCGATACACGCCCCCTTGTCACCTTGCAACCCTCTCCGCAGATAAATTATCGCAAGTCCTTTTCATGAGCATTTCTGTACCACATCCCCATCAAATATCCGATAGATTTAATTATAAATATGTATCCAATAATATCAGTTTTCCCATATCTCATCTAAATATTATATTGTCATTTTATTTAAATATTTAAAACATGCATAAATTAAATATTTTACAATTTTTTTTATAATATTAAATATTTTTTTTTATTTTGAATCATTCAATAATTTTTTATTTAATTTAATTTGATATTTGATTAAATATCAATTTAAATTAAAAAAAAAATAAAATATTAGTATTAATAAAAACAGTATTAAATGAATTATTTTAATATCGCAAATTAAAACGCCATTTAATAATTGCACTGTTTATTGCAGAATATTAGTAAACACGTGATTCCCTCTTGATCAATAAATCAAGTATAAAGTCAGTTTGGATGTGAGCCACTCAGCAACCTATGAGTCATATGTGCAGTGTCACCTACATTTTGCGCATCACTGAATGTTCTTTTACAGTGAACGTCTCAGTTAAAGTACATAGTCATCCTGGTCTTGTATACAGTGAATCAGCAGGCCAAACTAAAAAGTGTTTAATCGTTTATATATTCATTTCATACTGGATGTGTGTCCTCAGTGTGTGCGGCCACTCCGGCCACTACGCTCTGATTGGCCTTAAGTGTTAAATGTTTACTGAGAGTCGTGATATAACGCCCAGGTCATCTGACCATCCTCATCTAAAAGACCCCATATCTGTACATGAACCCTGGTTAAAAACACAAAAATGAACTACATGAACTCAGCAGTAGTGTTTTGTAACAACACTTTGACCCCCCCCCCCCCCCCTTTCACTTTTCCTTTTTGTCATGAAAGTTCAGTGTTAAGAGGTATTAGATAATTAATGCACGAACTTAATAAACATCAAACTCTTTAAAAACAGCAAAACACGGTTTTCTCCCAATTTATTGAGAATTATAGAGGATATTTATTAAAAAAAATAAAATGTAGACAAAAAATCTTTTGTTCAAAATCCCATTTTTTATGCCATGCAAAACTGTTCCCAAAACTTCCTGTTTATATTTTTTAATAAATTATCAACTTTACCCAAAAACTCAGTAAATGAGTGTGCAGGAGATAACCGATAATAATGCAGGAGCGATAATTTGTAGATGAGTTTGGTCTTAAATTGAAGAATTGTATATTGGATAAAAAAAGGACACATTATATAAATTATATTAAAAGAGAAGTATATGAGTTGAATTTTTAGACACGAAATAGAATAATAAAAAAGAAGACAGTTATGAAGCAGAATTATATGGCTCCGGATTCTGTGATACAGTATTCTCTAAAAGTAGAATTATATGATGTAGATTTATATAAAAGTATAAAAAAATATGAAGCAGCATTACATAAAAGAAGAATTGAAAAAAAATATCCTTAACGAAAAAAATAACTTTCCTCATTCTGAACATGAACCTAGGTTTCAGAGTGGATCTGTTAAATCCCTTAAATTAAAGTTACTGTCGCTAAAAAGTAACAATATCGGTAGCAAAATACTTGCTTTGAATATCTGACTACTGAAAAACAATAAGGTCAGGGTTTCCGGCTTGTATATATGCAAACAAGTACTGACGTAATGAAATAGAAGTCATATAATTATTGACGTCCTTGAGAGCCGTCTGCTCATGTGTAACGGACTATAAATGCTCCCCGTAAATTACTTGGAATTTACTTACCGATGCTGTTGAAAAATTGCTGCTGGTTGACGTCGGGCAGTGTTCCCTCCTAAAAGAAATGTTTTGCATGGATATTCACATATCTGTCTTGAAAAATTATTATACTTTAGTTAATCAAATATGTTTATATCCTGATAAGGTATCATCATTTTTACTATAAAATCATCATTCTTCAATCTTCGCCTTTTCAAACCATTGAGTTATTAAAAGGATTAGCCTTTCAAGAAGAAAATATTTTCTTGTTATTCTGTCTATAAATATGTATGTTTCACAGAGGTTGTACGGTGCATTGTTTCGGTAACTCACAGTGTATGTCTTCTCTTCCGCCCTGGAATCAATATAAAACAAACTTATATAACTGAACAAACATAAAATATGAATAATAGATATAAACAAGAATTCTATCTTATAATTAATGTATATATACATATACAAATACAAAATATGCATAACATATGCCATATCATATATGATAATATATTATTTGATAAAATAGATGTTATATGGTATGATATTATATCATATTATGATATCATGTTTACCATTATATTTAAGAGACCACGTATACAGGCATTCATATTGAAATTATCTATAGGAAAATTAAAAAAAAAACTTCTTACTTATAATATATAGGTATATTATGATATATTGTATTGTATTATAACATATCTCACATTTTATATTATATTTGTATTACTGTACAATATATTTATTTATAAAATTGCTATATTACCTTAATTTTCATTTTGTTATAAAATAATAAACACAAAACAAATTTCGTTGTATATATGGTGTATATGGATATACATATACTTAGGTATTGTCTATAAACATAAAATAAACATATAAGCGCCTAAAGGACTCGCGTCACTGGTTCAAGCAGTCTATGACTGCATATTTACCTAGGCGCTTCGGTCACCGGACTGGTGATAGGAATCTCACTGGTTTGGCTGGCAGATGCTGTGACCGTTTTAATGATCAGCAGGCAGACCAGAGCAGACCATCTTCTGCTATTACCCATGATGGCAATGCGTCGCTGATCGTCAAGGGAGGACACTGAGACCCCGCAAAGTCTCGCCACGCATCATGTGACGCCACTGTTAACGCGATATTTCCGTCTATTACAAATGACTTTTGTACCAACCAGTGAACTTTCGTAATGATGCGTATCCCCATTTATATTGTACCCAGATCGTGATGTAAACATTCATTTTCTGCAACGAAATTATTATAAACCATTAGGTTTCCGCATTCATCTGTACTTACAAAATATGTTATGTATTCTTTACCGGCTGAACTTGTATGAAGTTTACTATACATAAATGCAAAGACCTATTATGCACTTGTTGCTGAAGTATTATTTAACGTTAAATAACTTAATGCGCATTGTCAGGTGATCTTCTACGCGCAAGGTTTTGCCCGAGGCTTCCTGGAGAAATACACATGGGTGAACATGTGTTGGTGTGACATTTTTAAGAAAGTATATGGATGGCTGGTCGGGCGATCATATGTGTATATACATGGAAATAAATAGAAAATGGGTTTACTAAGTATAAGTATATGTGGCACACGGTTTACGCAAGCACTCGGAGAGTTGACAATGACGTATGAGCTGATACTGGATTTACTGCATTTTTTCGACAAAAAAAAGTCCGTGAATAAATTATATGTACGGCTTATAGTGTAAAGCAGCGCCGATATTTTAGTCTTGGGCCGTTTCCCTCTTATACCTCTGTATGCGAGGGTTATTAATCATAAAGTCTGCTCGTTCTCCCGACACACCTAATTTCCTGTGCAAGGGTGTCGGTCGAGGAGACCTGTACGGGAGAGGGTGTTACGCTCGCATTAAACTTTTAATGTTCAAAATTTAAGTAAATTTTGAGAAATTTGGGTATAACACACTGTAAATCTCTTTGTGTTACAGGGTAACACAAGATCTTGTGTTAAAGACATATAACACAAGTTTGTGTTGTGTTAACACAAACTTGTATTAATTATAGGTCATTGAGTGCATGACACAAGGTCTTGTGTTGTTTAAGCACAAGGCCTTGTGTAAATTGCGTAGTCATAATAGACCCGGTCGGGCCTTACCCGATTCATCCGTATCAATATTATTAACTGAAACGATTCCGTCAAGCGGTTAGTCAAAATCACGGTCGACTAAGTTATTCGCCATTAGAGGTAGGAATGACGAACTCGACTACTGGACGAGCGGAGGGGCTAATTTGACCTTAGCCGCACACGGGTCGCCACTGAAGCGCGCCAACTTTCTTTGTCTGGACTACCACCCACTGTGCTGTCCAGGCACGCGATGTTTACTGTCACAGCCCTGCTTCAGAAAGGATTTAAAATCTGTTTTGCAAGCTGAAATCAAGCTTTGTTCTTCTGATTTTGTGAGTATATTATATGTCATTGTGGATACAATTGCATGAGTTTAAAGATTTTTCTTCTAAATAGTAAAAATTATCTAATTGAGCAACATAATTTTAGTCTTACGTGCCGATATCCTCTCAATATCGCACAGATGGCACACAAGATGTATATTATGCAGTAGACGTACGTATATTTTATACGTATAAAATTATTTCAATGTTCCCCGAAACCATTCCTAAAAATTTGAATTATAATTAGCAGATTTTTTTACAGATGCCAGAGCTTATGCCGTTCGATCTGCTAGGAACACAGCATCTTCTTGGAGAAAAAAAACTGACTCTATATTTACGAAGGCAAGTCATCAGGTATGAAGACTATAATATCACTAGATTTTTTTATAACTATATGTATAAGCAAACATCAATGAGATTAACCTAGCATTTCTTGATTTCGAGGTGATATATGATCAACAGAAAAAAGACATCTGAATGATGATAGCCATAACAGTACATATTTACTTACAGATCGATTTTATCTCATTGTTTTATACATTGGATAATTAATATTGTTATTTAAACGCCCTCTAAAACATTTACACATAGTATCTGTCACTGTAATTCATTAACTGATACTTCATTATACATACATATAAAGATATTATTATTATTATTATTATTATTATTATTATTCACAATAATCATGAAAACAAAACATATTAATATAGAAATTTCCTTTCTTTCGTTTATGGTTTAGGAAGAGGGTGCAGAGGAGACTGAAGTGTGCATCAAGTAAGAAGGTGATATTCACAAGGCTGAAAATGTCAGCATCATCATGGATGGGATGCGGGTTGCAGAGTGTGCAGACAGAAACATACAAGCCAAGAACTGTAAACAACAGGAAACAAGTTATTTAATGATGACACTGTAAAATTTCACTTCAATCCATTCTGGGTGGACATTCATACCTAAATCTTATTGATAAATACCTATAGTTTCTGGTGAAAAGCATGTTGATATACATGTATTTATCCATTTAATGAGATCGATAATTTGTTTTATTTTCTTTGTACTGCAGATTAAATGGTTACCTAGACACTGATAAATAGCAGCGTAATTTTCATTAGAACAACAAGTAGTACTTTCACTTACATTTTCATTTGCAAACAAACCCCAAAATACCCAACTGAAACTGGTTTTCTTCCATGCTATAACTTTAGAAGTTACCATTCAGCCACCGATTTTATTTTGTTTACTGAACATATCAGCAACAGGACATATTGGTACATGCACCTGTAGACAATTACGTGACCTAATGTCTTGTTTATATATATATATATATATATATATATATATATATATATATATATATATACACACTAAATTACTCATGGTCAAAACCCAGATTTGTTCAGTGTCTCACTATATATTTCATAAACGGTAATCCCAAATTCCAAAATGTCTCTTTTGATATTTGTTTCAGGAAATCAAGGTCTGTAACATATGTGTTGTACTTAATTCTTAATACAATAAACTCATTTGATAACAACATTTTCTATTTTATATTGCATGATGCTGATGCACATGGTGTATGGTTATGTATGGTAGATGCCAATTGTGTCCTATATTAAAGTAAACCTTTTGTCAAAACAACACAAGTTACTTGTGTAAAATATAACACAAGATTGTGTTACGAATAACAAAATATCTTGTGTTAATTTAACACAAAAATTTGTAATGTCTAACACAAATTTGTTTTACCTTTAACAATAGTATATTGTGTTAATTTAATACAAGATTGTTTTACTTTTAACACAACTAGATTGTGTCATTATAACACAAGTTTGTGTTACCTTTAACACAAGTATATTGTGTTAATTTAACACAAGAATATGTTACATTTAACACAAGAGAGTTGTGTTATATTTAACCCAATCTTTTGTCAAACTGGGTTTGACACAAGTTCTTGTGTTGTTTTAACACAAGTTGACGCTGTTCATATAAGACACAAGCACTTGTGTTTGAGGAACACAAGTTTGTGTTATTTTTAACACAAGGGGATTTAGAGTGCATAACGAAATAGTTTCTCTTGCCGACACAACTTGCATGGACCCCTTATAGCTGTCAATTATTATTTCGCAATAAAACTTAATTTCTGATTTTTATCTGAAAATAGCCTGTGCCCTTTTTATGAGGTGTTATGGAATAAGGTTTTTGTTTTCTCTAGATGAAGACACGATTTATAAATAATTTAATCTACTCAATATTGAGTTTCTTGACGTCTACTTGGGCAATTACTGTCCTGTCAACTCTGAACCTGTGTGTAATGTAAACCTTTTGCTTATTTCATCTGAATTTGTTTTTAACATTTTGATTTTTGTCTTTTAACTTGCAGATTTCGTAATGCTTGGATGAGTTCTCCACCATAAGGAAAAAAAAGATCAATCATTCAAACAGCAATCCCCCACAACATCGCGCCAATACTAACATGTAACAAACATGCCTTTATTCGTTCGGACCGTTCGTATTTTGTCGTTAACCATGCGTATCATTTCCATTAAAAAAGGCATAAATATAAATGAACACCTCTTAGACACACCCAAATATCCTGAATGCAGGCGGGCAGCCAGGATATACGGAAGGGAGTGTGTCCGGGGGGGGGGGGGGGGGCTCGAGCGGGGTTAGGCAAGGGGGATACAGCATATCCGCTACCAAAGGATTGCATATATATATAAATAAATATATATATATATATATATATATATATATATATATAGTTTTCCTCCATTTTATATCCTAAGTCGGAGGGAGGAGGGAGGGGGGCCATGACCCCTGTGGCACCCCCTACATACGCCCCTGTGAATGTTTGCTATATTGCATGCGGACGTGATACGGACGGGTATCGCCCCGCTCAAATGAACTTATATTTCACCGCAAAAGCTTTATATTGAGTCAATCATCAAAGCATGGCCCCTGCGGCACGTGCAGACTAAAATGCTAAGTAGTTGCTATATCACAAAAGGAAAAACTGACCAGGTTAAAATTTACCATGGAGGACTAAATCTGTAAAGTTGATGCTTCTTTAAATGTATATGTCGTAAGATGTGATTTAAAAGTTGTGTGGCACATTTGGCCTTTGATTGAACGTGGTATAGAGTTCCACAGGAATCGGGCCGCGACTGCATAAGCTCTCTGTCCATACCCATATTGGTATCTTGGTATACGATAAGTTGGTTTGGATGGGTTGATCGTAGCTCCCTTGGTGAAAACAGTGACACAATAACTCCGTGATGTATGTGGAACGAATGAAGATCTTCCAGTGTTTCAGATATATTGGCATCTCTAGATGTTTTAGTTGAGAATCCTTGCTGCTGCGTTTTGAAGTCTCTGTTATATATTTAGTAGTTCAAAAAGTAAGGAGTTGTAGTTGTCTTATCTGGAGCTAATGAAAGCATGTATGATTTTCCAAGTGGCATCCCTGGTAAGAAAGCTATTGATGGGACTGATATTCCTGAGATGGAAATAGCACATCGAGCAGATGTTTCTGACATAACATTCCATATTAACACATTCTTAATACATATAAAGCGATTACATTTATAGATATATGACCAACAATGTGTAAGTCCAATTAGATGGAATTATCCAAACGAGGTAGTCATGTCATAAATGGTTTTCACATAAGAAATGAAGAACCGTTTTAAACTCAACAGATGGAAATGATTTCAAATCTCGGAAACCATCTCTCGAACTCTGCGCAAGTAATGTACTTCAAAATACACGAGTTGCAGCCAGTGGCGTCCATTTGTGTTCCAGAGGGGGGGGGGGGGGGGAGGGGGAGGGGGGTGACATGCAGGCGAATGGTGAGGAAACGTTTTTATAGACTCTTACAAATATTGAAATATTACATTGTTCAAATTATATTTACATATAATGAATGTCTGAAGCTTAATATATATTGAATATTACAACAAAGTAAGTATAATATTTTTTTAAATTAAAGTTTTCGGTATATGTTAATACTAACCCAGACTCATATTACATATTTTAGACTACTGGGTCACACCAACTGCAGGTAGTTGTTTCTATTGGCTGGGGTGATAACTCCCCTCGTAAAACTTGTGTGCACAATAAAAAAGTATGGATGAGGTCATTGAAAATAATTTATAACTCATCTGTCAATGCTGATCCACCAAGCAGATAGGCGAAGTGTATCATTCTCATTAATTGAAATATTTTATTAGAAGTGTAAAATTTTACTCTCTGAATAACAGTTGGACGATTATATTGATCATTCCCACTTGCTGAAAAGTGGGGATATATATTTACATTTTATGACTTTGCGCTTGGCTTGTTGTGGCATCTACAGATATCTTCACAAAATTCGCTTCTATAGTTTTCTTTACGAATTATCGGAGGCCAAATACCTGGATTTTTTTTTCGTTGGTAAGGGAGCCGATGCGGGCCCTAACTGCATGGCTGAGGTAAACCTGGCCGGCTGGAGCCACTATACTCAATTTTTTCGTTTATCAATACAACAACTAAAGTTATGCGTAGACTCATCTATTACAACACTATTAACTGTACAAAAGTATCCAATCCATATAAAATGACATACTTTGTTAACCTTATATGCATTTATGTATCACCTAAATTATTTTTAAATCTTGAATTTAAACTGGACAATTTAAATATCTTTAAATAATATACAGATTCTGATAATGAACCGAATGTAGGATTTTCAATAAATTTGTAATTGGGCTCTTTAATTCAAAATGTATCAAATACATTATAAAATTTAAATAACCCTGAGATATCTCCTTTCTTGAAGTGATCTGCAAGGGAATTTAGATCACTATCTATATTCGAATGTGTTTAAACTGAAATTTCATTGTTTTCGCTGCAGAGGTAAATTTACAGCCAGTTATTCACTTACTTTTTTATAGACATTATATGATTTTTGGCTTGCTCTGACATATTAGTGAATTTTAGGTAATTCCTGTTAAGAAAAGTTCTCCGTGAACCTCTGTTATGCCTCTGTGACCGATGTATATATAAGCTTGTTAATCAACAGGCTTTTAGTAAACACAGAAGATACGCCAATGTTGATAAACACAAAAAATATAAGGAAGTTGAAAGGCCACCAGTTGCAAAACGCACTTTGCAAAATTCTAGTTCGTCTGACTTGTCACCAGATGTCCTTTGTGCATGTGTTTGCCCCCCCCCCACATGTCCTAAACACGTGGATATAAACAAATATGAAAGAATACTTTAACAGATGTCAAAGAAGGAATAAAATGATACATCTGCAGTCTTACAAACAAATATTCCAAACAAATGTATTTTCAATATGTTATTTTGGTAAACGAAATATCAAAATCAAATCAATGCTCCACATGAAGTAACCGACTCCATTTCATATTTACATTGATTTCTTTGTAAACAATTATTCTTGCAACATAGGAACTCTGTAAAACCACCAGTAATAAAGGTAAAAAAATGAATAATATATATATATATATATATATATATATATATAAAGGGCATATAAATGAAAAGTAGGTGTAATCAAGACTTCGTCAAATATGATTGGAATAAGACCTTAAAATATAATATGTTATATGTTATTTATATATTTTATTATCTAATATATTATATAATAAAGCATACAGTTGTAAACGTTCACAATCCACAAAGTAAAATATGTGGTCTGCTTTGATGCATAAACATGTACCGGTATATGATACATAGTCACAGACCATGACCACCGGTATATGATACATAGTCACAGACCATGACCACCGGTATATGATACATAGTCACAGACCATGACCATGTGCCTTCACGTACTATACACGGTACCCTCACACATGCACAGGGCGTAAACACGGCCTGCATGTTCCGGACGCCTGCACCCAGTGACCTTCACTAGTTAATCATTGACTGACTGGAATGCTTGAATTCACGGGTCAGCCTTCATCGAACGCAAGGAACTGTACCCGTGTGTAGCCCAATCTGCAGACACAGCCATGGATCTGAGCTTGCTGGCATCCTTCTGGGCTGTGCACGCGCTGCTGTACCTGGTGACGTTGGTGTATCACTCCGCCACCGGTCAGTGCTTGGACAAGGTCGCTGGGGAGCGAAGCCCGGATGAGAAAATCCCGTTTTACCACGTCAGGCGAAGGTGGGAGGGGTTTATATTACCTGAACCCGCTGTTATGCTGTTCCCCGTGTGCAACTATCTCTGTCTTTGTTGTACATGATAACTAATGATTTAACATGTTTGGTTTAATTTGTAGGCTTTTATGAGAGAGTTTGCCAAAATGATGCACAAGGGTTTTATTTTTCATCCATCCATTCAGTCTGTCAGTTTGTATGTCTTTGTGAAAGATGCATGTCTTTTTTTTTTTTGCAAGCCAGTTGAAATTCTTAGAAGACGGGAAGTTTATTTCATCTATCAGCGCAGATATGTATATGTGCATATACGTGTATATGTTAGCGTGATGGCACATGTTAATCGTGCATATGTTTATATACTGAGGGAGTCAAATTTCACACACACACAGTCACATATATATATATTATATTTAAGTTTGTTAAGTTAGAGTCTCGGGTTGTTACATATATACCACCACTGAATGTTTACATATTGTTTACATATATACGGGTATTATATTCCATAATTTTAAAATACTATTATATTTAGTTATACAACAACGAAACGAATTTCAATAACATTTTCTTTATAATATATGAAAGGATACACCTTCATACGGCAGTATATATTTATATATTTATTGAGATACACTGGTAAAATGGAATGTACAATGGCACACTTGAGTTATATGTAAAGAGTTGCATACATACCCGTGAAACACCTTAAGCTTCTGTTTATTAAATCATCAAAGAGCAATTTATATAACATTTCTATATATTGACGTGGGAATTTGGAACAATGAATCCTCCACACACATCTGTTTATTTCTCTCCAATTATTAAATGTATAAACTATACCTACAGTTATATAATGTTGGTTTATTCTTTTACATACAACATACCATATGACAACAACCCCCCCCCCCCCCTCCCATCGGTCTTAAACCCTCCCTCTCCGGTTATCCGCAAGTGAGCAGTAATACTCAGAGCAGAATGACTCATATAGGCTATAAAGCCTGAATATTGAGTAAATCTATTACCTGACTATTACCTGACTATCTATTATTATGACTGTTATGGCTGGCTAGTAATAGGGATGGGGTACAAGTATAAAGTTGATTAAGGTTTAGATCAGTGATCTAGAACTAATAGTGTGCCCTGAATTTCGGCTTTTGAAAAATCAGCTATATTGGAAATCTTGAGATAACAGAAAATATCTAGTTAATATTACTAGGTAAAGCACGCATGCTCTACGAGTCGGTCCTTTTTGTCACATGTAAAGTTATATAAAAATGAACTGTCTAAAGCGTAATGTATATATTCTTGTAACAATGGATGAAAAACAACTTGAAATTGGAATATTGTGTGGAATGTGTTTTCATTCGCGCACACACACACACACACACACACCTCACACACACACACACACACACACACACACACACACACACACATATATATATATATATTCCCAGGTTCATTCGTGCATAAGTGAATGAAAATTTGTGAATACACCCTGATGGCATTCCTGAAACCGGTGCCATTTCCGGATCCACACCAAAACCTAATCGATTCTCCCTTGACCCATTATCCAAATACCCTGAAAATTTCATGAGATTCCTTTCAAGATTGCGTGAGTATTTCTTACAAACGCACGCACACACACATACAAACACCCACACGCACAATGAAACGAACGGGGATAAATGCATATCCTGCTAGCGGAGGCAAAAATGACAAGCAGCTTGTATACTAAGTACGCCGTGCTCATATTGAAATTGTACACGATTATTAGCATGTGTGTGTTAATTTTGACAACCCGGCCCAGAACACACATCTTGACCCGATTCGATGATTCCCTAAATTTATTTATCTATCTATTTATTTTTTATTTTGTTTATTTATTTATTTATTTTTTTACTTAAGGGACCATCACTTTTACTTCCCTGGGTTCATCTTCCTGGTGTCGCTTATATGGACATCTGTGGCGGCCTATTGTTTCGGATCGCCACCAGGGGGCTACACCAAGCAGGCTCTGGACGCATTCACCCAACCTGACCATGAGTCAACCGGTAAGAGATGACGAGGCATGGAGCCCACTTATACATCTTTGTAAATACATTACCAAAATCAAATTAAATTAAATATTCTGCAAAACTAGAATTTGAAAACGAAAACGGATAACAAAAAAAATTGTAACAAAAGTTGTTTAACATTTTGTTTTGAAGCACGGGGTTAAAAAATGGAAAATACCTTCAAATTTGCTTTCCATAAGAAGCGTCTAATGTCATATTCAAACGATATAACAGGGTGTCCTGTGGCAGATATTCTTGAATGAAATTGTTTGTCTATTTATCTAAACACTTTAGCAGTTTTACCAGTAGAAAGTGAATAAAAAGTTATCAAATGTAGACCCCTGTTTTAAAGTTTCGCTTGATTTCAGACCTTTCAGTTCAATTTGGGGCAATTTTCAAATTGCATCCGTATAGGCCCAATCTGCTTCAGCAACCTATATCCACATGTTTATTTGAATGTTTTTTTTTTGTTTTTGTTTTTTTTTTATTAGGGGAGGGGGCAATAGTTTGGAAAAGCTACAAACGACAATGACTAATATGATATCATAGAATATTGGATAACCAATGAACAGTACAATTTGCTACATTTTGGACTCACTCCCTGATCTTACAGATTAGATGTGTTACTCGATTAGAAGATGCCTTTACATTGCAAGTCGACTTTGTTTTATAGTTTTTACATGAAACTGTCCAAGCAGGAACTGTTTTTGTACGTAACCAGTTACCGTGACCTATAGGTCTGAAATGTTGTGCTGCATAGACTTTCTTTTGATATTTTTTAAATTATTTTGGTTTAATAAACACTTTTTAAGAAAGGTATTTTGTATCCTTGTGTTCAAATAGATTTGTTCCCCAGATTGCTATTGAAACTTTTGTTTAAATAATACTTTTTTACCAGTTGATAAAACAAGTTGTGGGTTTATATATCTGATATAGGAGGTTATTTGTTCTACATTTGCCTGCCGCCCTTGACTAGTACCTATTCACTCATGGCTTCAGCGAACGCACCTTTGTGGCAAAGACTTTGGCTAAGAGTCTTGGGGCAGAAGGCGGTCAGGACGGGACGTGAACCCACAACCTTGCGGTCACAAGTCCAGCGCGCTAACTTTAACAACTACACAGTTTGACATAGACTGGTGGAACAGAGCATGGCCTCTTTCGAACTTAGCAATCAGGGAAACAAAATAATACACGCGTCTCTCTCTCTCTCTCTCTCTCTCTCTCTCTCTCTCTCTCTCTCTCTCTCCCTTCTGTATGTTAGAGTCATGTATAATGTTACCCTTCCGCCAGATGGCGTTTTGACTCAAAACGGTCCTCTTCCTGTTAGGCACGGTGGGACGGCTGGGACTACTTGTCTCAACTATCTACCTTTGAATTAAAAAAATTGTAACATTTCGAGGAAACACCTTCCGTTTACTATTCACATGCGTATGTGTATAATATATTACTTATTCCGTGAAAACCTTCCTTGCCCCCAAAAAACACCCATGTTTATGTAACTTGCCTTGAAACAATTTTTATCCAACCTGAACGAACCAAATTACCCTCTTCACTACACGTATACCTACACCGCTATAGTGTATTTAGAAGTCCCGGTGCATTGTGGGTGGCAGATATTGACGCCAACAAATCCTTAACAGAAGAGTTGTACTCTTGTGAGTCGGATTCTGGCATTGTGGTATAAAGTATATTATATATATATATATATATATATATATATATATATATAAATATGCACACCCACACATTTGTTTACGTGTGTCATCGTGTTGAGCCTGTCCGCCACTGCAGGATATAGCAGGAAATATTATGACAGCATACTCTTTAAATCGGTGCGTCAAAAGGATAGAATAAAAATATGAAAAAAAGGACTAGACACTGGGCATAAATATCTGTACTCAATTCTGTTTCAGATTCGCTCTCACTGCTGCTTGGCCAGCTCGCATTCCTTGCCTACCTGTGTCGCCGCCTGTATGAAATGTCGTCCATCAGCATATACTCCCGCCGTCAGTCGCTAAGCATTCTGGGATGGCTGTGGTCGTTTGCTATCACCTTCTTTACCGTACTGACTCTAGGAACTGGTGGGCCAAGTCTCACTAAGGGTGAAGGTATTTGTTTAATATATTATTATATAATATCTTAAAGATCAGTTTAACCGACCGAAACGTGTCAACTGGACTTTCAATGTCACTGAAAGAAACATCAAAGGAAAAGATTACGGTAATGTTTTATCAAGCTATATAACACCTAAAATATAATTGTACAGGAGCGGATCCAGTGAGGGTCCAGAGGGTCCCGGTATTTCAACATATTACTGAGAGTTGTCTGTTCTAGTAGTCATGTATATACATTTTTGTGTTCATAATTTATAAATGAATAAAAAGAAATATACGCACTACCGAAAAAAAACATGCATGTGCACGTCTAAAGTTTATGAATTTTATGAATATATGTACGATTTACCTATATCTTTTGGTTTCAGAAAGAGCGTTAAAAGCCCTAAATGTATGTGAATCAAGTAAAATGTCCTCTTTGTAGCCTGCTTCAGTGTATGGGATCTAAATTGGTACCACGTGGTCGGAGCAGCGATCTATATTATTGCGTCCAAAATACAAAATGATGCCTTCGTCAAGCTTGCGAAACTGAGAAAAAACCGAGCAGGTACGGAGATGTGCTAAACATACCTAAACACAGCTAAACATACATAAACACAGCTAAACGTACCTAAACACAGCTTAAAATACATAAACACAGCTAACAATACATAAACACAGCTAAACGTACTTAAAATACCTAAACACAACTAAACATACCTAAACATAGCTAAACGTACCTAAACACAGCTAAACGTACATAAACACAGCTTAAAATACCTAAACACAGCTAACCATACCTAAACACAGCTAAAAATACCTAAACACAGCTAAACATACCGAAACACAGCTAAACATACCTAAACACTGCTAAACATATAAAAACACAGCTTAACGTACCTAAACACAGCTTAAAATACCTAACCACAGCTAAACATACCTTAACATACCTTAACATACCTAAACACAGATAAAATACCTTAACATACATTAACATACCTAAACACAGATAAAATACCTAAACACAGCTAAACGTACCTTGACACAGCTAAAATACCTAAACACTGCTAAACATACCTAAACACTGCTAAACATTCATAAACACAGCAAAACGTACCTTAACACAGCTTAAAATACCTAAACACTGCTAAACATACCTAAACATTCTAAACATATCTAAACACAGCTTAACGTACCTAAACACAGCTAAACATACCTAAACATGCCTAAACCTACCTTAACATGCCGAAACATACCTAAACACAGCTAAATATACCTTATCACAGCTAGAAATACCTATACACAGCTTAAAATACCTAAACACAGCTAAACATATATTAACACAGCTAAACATACCTTAACACAACTAAAAATACCTGAACACAGCTAAACATAGCTTTACACAAGTAAACATACCTAAACAAAGCTCAATATACATAAACACAGCTAAACAGATGTTAACACAACTAAACATACCTTAACACAGCTAAACATACCTTAACACAAGTAAACATACCTAAACACGGCTTAACATACCTAAATACATGTAAACATACCTAAACACAGCTAAACATATCTAAACACAGCTTAACATACCTTAACACAGCTAACCATTTTTAAACACAGCTAAACGTACCTAAACACAGCTAAACATACCTTAACACGGCTAAACACACCTTTACACAGCTTAACTTACCTAAACACAGCTAAACATACCTTAACACAGCTAAACATACCTAAACACAGCTAAACATACCTGAACACAACTTAACATACCAAAATACAGCTTAATATACCTAAACACAGCTAAACATCCATAAACACAGCTTAAAATACCTAAACACTGCTAAACATACCTAAACACAGCTTAACTTATTTAAACAGGCCTTACCTACCTAAACACAGCTAAACATATATTAACACAGCTAAACATACCTTAACACAGCTAAAAATACCTGAACACAGCTAAACATACCTTTACACAAGTAAACATACCTAAACACAGCTAAACATACCTAAACAAAGCTCAATATACATAAACACAGCTAAACATATGTTAACACAATTAAACATACCTTAACACAGCTAAACATACCTTAACACAATTAAACATACCTAAACACGGCTTAACATACCTAAATACATGTAAACATACCTAAACACAGCTAAACATATCTAAACACCGCTTAACATACCTTAACACAGCTAACCATATTTAAACACAGCTAAACGTACCTAAACACAGCTAAACATACCTTAACACGGCTAAACACACCTTTACACAGCCTAACTTACCTTAACACAGCTAAACATACCTTAACACAGCTAAACATACCTATCACAGCTAAACATACCTAAACACAACTAAACATACCAAAATACAGCTTAATATACCTAAACACAGCTAAACATCCATAAGCACAGCTTAACATACCTAAACACAGCTTAACTTATTTAAACAGGCCTAACCTACCTGAACACAGCTAACATACCTTAACATACCTTAACGTACCTGGACAAAATTAAACACTGCTAAACATACCTAAACACAGCTTAACTTATTTAAACAGGCCTTACCTACCTAAACACAGCTAAACATATATTAACACAGCTAAACATACCTTAACACAGCTAAACATACCTTTACACAAGTAAACATACCTAAACAAAGCTCAATATACATAAACACAGCTAAACAGATGTTAACACAACTAAACATACCTTAACACAGCTAAACATACCTTAACACAAGTAAACATACCTAAACACGGCTTAACATACCTAAATACATGTAAACATACCTAAACACAGCTAAACATATCTAAACACAGCTTAACATACCTTAACACAGCTAACCATTTTTAAACACAGCTAAACGTACCTAAACACAGCTAAACATACCTTAACACGGCTAAACACACCTTTACACAGCTTAACTTACCTAAACACAGCTAAACATACCTTAACACAGCTAAACATACCTAAACACAGCTAAACATACCTAAACACAACTTAACATACCAAAATACAGCTTAATATACCTAAACACAGCTAAACATCCATAAACACAGCTTAAAATACCTAAACACTGCTAAACATGCCTAAACACAGCTTAACTTATTTAAACAGGCCTTACCTACCTAAACACAGCTAAACATATATTAACACAGCTAAACATACCTAACACAGCTAAAAATACCTGAACACAGCTAAACATACCTTTACACAAGTAAACATACCTAAACACAGCTAAACATACCTAAACAAAGCTCAATATACATAAACACAGCTAAACATATGTTAACACAATTAAACATACCTTAACACAGCTAAACATACCTTAACACAAGTAAACATACCTAAACACGGCTTAACATACCTAAATACATGTAAACAAACCTAAACACAGTTAAAAATATCTAAACACCGCTTAACATACCTTACCACAGCTAACCATATTTAAACACAGCTAAACGTACCTAAACACAGCTAAACATACCTTAACACG
Source organism: Sipunculus nudus (assembly GCA_026874595.1). Lineage (NCBI taxonomy): Eukaryota > Metazoa > Annelida > Sipuncula > Golfingiida > Sipunculidae > Sipunculus > Sipunculus nudus. The sequence continues at coordinate 36,464,106 of CM049318.1, forward strand.
GCTAAACACACCTTTACACAGCTTAACTTACCTAAACACAGCTAAACATACCTTAACACAGCTAAACATACCTAACACAGCTAAACATACCTAAACACAACTAAACATACCAAAATACAGCTTTATATACCTAAACACAGCTAAACATCCATAAGCACAGCTTAACATACCTAAACACAGCTTAACATACCTAAACACAGCTTAACTTATTTAAACAGGCCTAACCTACCTGAACACAGCTAACACATAACGTACCTGGACAAAATTAAACTCGGCTAAACGTACCTAAACACAGCTTAACATACCTAAACATACTTTAAAACACCTAAGCATACCCAAACCTACTGAAAATACCTAAACACACCTTTGCATAACTCAACACACCTTAACACACCATAACACACCTAAATCTACATAAACACAACTAAGCTTACCTCAACATACCTAAACACACCTTAGCATACCTAAACACACCTTTACACATCTAAACCTACATTAACACACCTTAGAACCTGATCTTACCTCAAATCGCCTAAAGCTGGATTCACACTACACCGATTCTACTTACGTTTGCCGATGTTTCGGCAAACGTCTAGCTCCGCTAATAAAAGTTCTTGTTTATTGGCGAACGGTGGCGTACGTCATGGAGGTGGAAATTTTTAACCTGCTGAAAATGTGCGGACGTTTGGAAATAAACTTAGGTGAAAGTTGTGCTCCGTTTGTAAACGTTTCTGAGTGCTGGGTTTAGTTGTGCAGAACTTGCCTCAAATGTGCTCCGTTTGCGAACGTCGAACGAGACACTGGAAGTGGTGAGCATACACTCCAACAGCTCCAGAATGCAAGGAAGCGTCCACAGACGCTCAGCATTTTAGACGTGCGTGGCCTGACGCTGACCTCATCTGACCTACGCTTGGTATTCGTTTGCCTAAGTTCTTCTAAGTCGGCGACCTCTGCACATACGCTTGGTCTAAGTTCGCCAACGCTAATAAACAATAATGTAATGCCAGCAAACGATGCCAGCATCTAGCAAACGTTCGTTAAAGTGAATATATCCACTGGACCCAAACGTTCGTAGTGTAAAAAAAATAATTCTTCTCGCGAACGTAATTTAGATAATTTTTAATAAATTTTGAGTTGACCCACACTAATCCAGTACCACCTCGGTAATTACGTAAGTTTAATAAATGCTTCAGATGTTTGTCATAATCTTTTATTTTTTTGCTTGTTTTCTTTATTTTAACGGTAACATATTTGTTTTGTCCACCTAAAAGCCGTACTCACAACCGATATTTCTGATCAAGTACGATTAAATGTTAAATATTTTTAACAACTTTGAAAGCAAAGAGTAACCGATTTATGTAGCTCATAACTGTGTTTATTTTATTTAGCTCAAGGAATATCTAGGACCCTGTGATATAGTTCATAATTTTCACGGAGATCTCCTCATAGACTGTATTATTTACTTAGTTAAGCCAGCATTAAAAATGGAATCGGTTACGTCCATCGAAAAATGTATATTTCTGAATGACTTTTGGAAATTAATTAGTCATCTATGGACAGTCTTTAGTAAACAACGCACGTAAACTGGGCACGAAAAGAGTAACTGTTTTTTTTTAATAAACCAGCGAAATACTTCATTCTTAGACAGAAATGTGTAGAATTGTTTATTAAAGTCATTTGTTTCATTGAATATAAGTTGGTGGAATGAAAGATGAAAAAAAAGTAATTCTCATGATTTAAGCTAAGAGAAGAAATATTTTGAAACGTGGCAAGATTTCGTTCTACACATTCAAAAGCATTACGGTGATGGGACAACCGATATTTCATTTCATTTTTTTCTTTCAACAGGGCATGTTGTGACTTCCGGATACAGGGCGCCAAAAGGAGGAATGTTCGATATGGTCTCCTGTCCTCACTACTTCGCGGATATCCTGATCTACGTCAGCATCGCGTTTTATCTCGGGCTAGGTCACATGAACTGGTGGCTATGCACTGCTTATGTCATCATGCATAGACTGGTCTTAGCCCACAGTACACAAAAATTCTACCAAAACAAGTTCGACGATTATCCCAGGGATAGGAAAATGATAGTGCCATATCTCTTGTAACTTTAGTTTATGATAGATGCCTTTTTGCTTATTTTTTTCCCAAGGAACTTGGCAGTATTTTTTTAAGCTTAAGTTCCATGCTCACTTTCCCTCCTTTGCATTATAGTACATGTACAAGCAAACCTGCAGTGCTCCAACCCAAATTCTGTTACAGAATGGGCCGCCTATTGGAATTTGTTAATCTTTCTAAAACTCACAGATCAGATCAAGAAAGTAAGGTAAAATGGAGGAATTAGGCATAGACCTGATTAACTGGAATGAAACTAATTCCATACCTTGTAAAATATTTACGTAATTGATAAATAAAATATAAATATCGCAGCCAAACTAATGAGGCTGAGGTCACTGGTCACATGCTCCAACAACTACATTTTAAAGCTGCTGATTGGTTGCTGAGTGTCATAAATATTCTAAAATAAAATTGTCAAAGTGAGGCTGCTAAGCCATGACAGGCTATATTTCTTGCCAAAAATTTAAGAAGAAACAGAAGAATTCAAAATATAAATATTGTTTACAAAACTCATATAAACGATTGGTGTACTCTGTTAACGTTTCATTATATTGGTATTTTAGTGAGCTTAGATTGGCGCGACAGAGTGAGAGGACACCTGAAATACTGAATATCCATGAGCTGTAAATCCTAAATAACTGCAAATATCAAATCTTGTCTAAAGGCAACACATATGGTTCAACTGTGCGAAATATCCCACACTTTGGCAATGATTCGTATTTTTTCTTTCTTTTTTTCAGACAAGTCTATGGGTTTTTTTCTGCAAGATCTTGTACTTTTTTGTATAGTCAAGAGTGGCAGCACTGAACTAGTCTAACCAATGATTAACACCTTATTAACACATCATAAGTGTCTAACCATGGAGCGCCACCATGTGTTTATATAAATATTTAAAACAGTTTACTGCAGTAATCTAAACTTACCGACAGTGGCGCCATCTAACAATTTGACGCAGTTTATTTCATACTTATGTAGTGTCTTCTGCAACCACACGGTGGCACTGCACATGTGTAAAGTTGTACAGTCAAAATTGTTTTTTGGTCCTACAGTGACGTACCATTATATTTTCCCCGTAGATTGCTGAAGTTAAAATTGTCATATAATTTGCTCACCCCAGCTAATGGAGAAGAAACTGCCCATCTTCAAAAACGTCAGAAAAAATCTTTTTTTTTTGGTCGGTGCACAATCATGCACCCTGTGGAACGTCCGTGCTCTTTTGTTACATTTCAGCTGCTAAAAACAAAGGTGTTATAGATTTTACAACACATTCCCATCATTTTTCTGCTCAAACTACCCTTTATTCATAAAAGAAATATAAAAATGAAGTGTTGAATAAAATCTCTGAATAAAATCTAGATTCATTTGTTATGTTCAAGCTATTAACCATAATATGCTGGTGTTATATGATATAGAGATAAATAATGAATCGTGGTTATTAAGACTAGATAATTTTAGCACATATTTGTTACATTAATAAATCCATGACATTTTAATTTGTGTTGTACTTTTTTGAGACAGAGAGAAAGAGAAAGCGAGAGAAAGATATATATATATATATATATATATATTTATATATATATATATATTTATATATATATATGTTTGTGCATTTGTGGGTGTGTGTTTGATTGTGTGGGTATAAGTGTGTGTTTCTTGTGTTTTCAGACCTTCCATCTTGTATGATAACATCATGTGACAGTAATTATATCTGGTGACATTAATTAAAATTAAAAATTGCATAATTTTTATTTCATTGGTCAGTAACGGAGGGCAAGATCCACTTGCCAAACAGCCAACCGATTTTGATGACGTACGAGTCCTGCACTAGTTTTCAAGTGTCAACCGGGGCAGTAGAACTCAGCATCGCGCCGTATAAAAAAAATGCCGAGTTAAGAAAACCGCGCCTTACTTATCGAACTCATGCGAGCTCCCTGTGGCTAAATCGAATATTTTTGTTTGATTTCTAAAACGCCGATAGAGGATTCGATCATAGATCTGAGTATGAGTTTGATATAATATTAATGTATAATGTATAATAAAATTTTTCCACTGGTCAAGAGTTGTATATTTTTTTAGCTTTTTAAAGGTAAGTATTTTCAGTAACCAGATTGTACAAAATGAAAAAAGATTACCTCAGACTGTTATGCCTGTTTTTCATCTATGAAATGCTCACAACGTCACAACTGATTATTAATCCCCTTTCACACATTCACGGATAGCAACATGGATCATCCCGGAATTAAATCAGTGGTGTTCAGTGGACAGCAGGGCGATTTCATAAATGGGGCTTTCACACAGTCAGGAATAGCAGCACGGATCACCCCGGATCATCGTTCCAGGATCATCCGTTTTATCTCCGGCATCCCTGTGTAAACACCGCGCAGGCGTCCGGTGTGATCCTTGGTGCACCGGCGTAATAAGAGAAAAATAAAAGCCTGCACCAGGAAGATGCCGATCTCAATACGGAGCTCACGGTGGCTACACGGAGATGCACGGTGCCTACCCGGAGTGACACGGATCATTTTTCATCCGTGTACTCCGGGACGAAAAATTGCGCAGGTTTTATTTTTCTCCGAATATGCCGGGGCACCAAGGATCACATCTGATGCAGCCCGGTGTAAACACGGTGGTGCCTGGTGTTTACACGGTGATACCGAATATAACACGGATGATCTCGTACCAATGATGATCCGGGAATTTTACGGGATGATCCGTGTTGCTATCCGTTAGTGTTTGAAAGGTTCTAGATTCCGCGTTAGAGGCACACTGCGCAGCATCGAACTCACAAGAGTACGACTCGGATGGTTAGGCCTTATTGGGCGCTACCCATAATACACTGGGGCTTCTAAAAACACTAAAAACGTAGGTATAAATGTAGTGAACAGGGCAAGGTAGTCCGTTCAAATATGTTGAATAAGAATTGTTTCATGGCAATTTACGTGAACTTCACGGAAAAATTAATATTTTGTAAGCATACGCACGTAAAAGTTAACGTAAATTTTCCATGAAATGTAACTAATTTTGATTTTAATGTTGACAGTTGAGAAAAGTAGTCCCGGCCGTCCCACGGTGCGTAACTGGAAGAGATGCTGCGTAGGAAACGACATGTGACGGAAAGGCGTGGCAGAGGATCTTTCCGAGGCGTTCATCGATCAAAACTTTTTTTAGTTTTTTTATGTGTAGCCATATCTTTTTTTGTGGCTTGGTTAATTTTAAAATGCACAATGCGTTAACTATCATTGCTATCCTTGGTTCAACATCTTCCAACCTGGAAATTTTCAAAAACAACTGGACAGATGTTATCTGTTATTACCCAAGGTATCACCATAGGACCATTTAACGTAATTTCTAATATATATGAATGTTCCTTAATCTGTGCATATGGAAACATGACTTTTTTTCAAATTTGGTTTATTTGATTTTTTAATAAATATATTTACTTTACATGGATATATTTATTTGCTGGCCAATAAGAAGCCAGAACATTACGTTTCAATCATATTATATCAACAAAAATGCTGTAAAAAAATGTTGTTAGAAATGGAAACATGGAAACATTTATTGAATAAATCTCCACAGTGGATCTGGACTTTCAGTGGATCTGCCAAACTGTTTAATTTTTTCACGCGTGTGTTACGCCTACGTGTTGGCATTTCACGGCCAGTAGTAGCACATCTGAATGGATCTGACATTTTACATTAGCTATAACATAAGTCAAAAAAGGATATTAACTCAATGCTTTTATGTTTAATGATGGCAAAGTGTACAAAAAGCAAAGAGATGCCATGATTTGATTCATATTCGCGTGATTAGAATTTCGTGATTTTCATTTTCCTTATTTCGCGAGTATTTTTTTAAAGATCCCACCATAAAATAACCAACGTAGAGTATATAATCATTATCATATGGATTAATTATATTAAATTATATATGAGTAAATTCGTAATAACTAGAATTTGACCGTAGTTAATACCGAGCGAGCAGAAATTAATGTTAATTATACTGGCAGCTAATTGAAAGATAGGATGTCATTTATAACAGCAATCATTGCTTTACGGGTAACATATCAGATCTGTTATCATTTATAATATTATTGGTTTGCCTTTTGACTTTCCTTCGATGACGGAGCTTCTTGTTCGCGAAGGTTTTATTTTCCCTAATTATAATTTTCCTTTCGCGAATATCGCGAATTTGAAACCTTCGCGAAAAAGACAATCACACTGTCTTCCGAATTAAATGTCAAGCTGCTTCGACACCAGCCTTTCACTGACACTGGAAAATATGCAGCGGTATATTGTATAATTTTACGTAAACTACATATGATATATTCAATATTTTAATTATAGAAGCTAGGTGGGGAGGTATTAAGTTTTTGTCCTTGTTATTAATTTGGTTTCATTGTTTACAACTTAATTTACACAGACAGGTTGTGAACTTATTAAAGGGAAGCTTTAGTTGGTTCATTGGAACAACCAAGGAACAATCCATTCACCTGATGACTTCGTTTTCTAGGTGATCCAGGTCACCAGAACACAAATTGAATTCAAACGATATCTCAACCATTTTGCTTTGTCCTATCAGAGGGCCATAGTCATTTATTAGGGCCCGCGTTCGTTTTAGAACACACCTCTGGAGTTGGTGAAGCGTGACACATTTTTATCTATAAAGCATCCTGCCTAATTTTATTTGGATAATGGCAGAACCTGTACTCACTGACTATTTTCTATTTTTTTTTTTTTTTTGCATTTAATTATACATTTATTCAAAGTTGAAATTAAAAATATATATATAATAAATACAACATCTTTGTAGCAGCAATGCATATTATGTAATATTCCTTTATCATTAAAACACGAAGCGCTATCAACCCAACGCAATACATGAAGTCTGTGACAATGATCAAAACTTGAAAATGAGATTATATGAGGATCGGGACTGCCATCAGGTTAACCAATCTCCACACATAAGAAATATCTATGAGCATATATTTTGCTTCAATGGATCTTCCCCTGTCTTGAGTTTACAGGTTACCATCAACCCCACGACAGGTGCAAGCACCGACCTTTTTCCGAGAACGTTAATTAACAAAGCCCAATTCAATGTGTGCTAATGGTAGTATTCACACTAAAGTCTTCCCTTAAACTAAAGAATCATGTTGTTGCTGCAGAAAGACATTTAACGTAAACAGAACTCTGAGGAAACTTTATAGGTTTAACTATGAACCCTTTTTCACCCACAATACAATCATCAGTGCTGACCATTCACCACCGCACACTTTAATATAATCATCAACATACTGCATAATCAAATACATCCATTTTTATTCAACACGTGATTTAAATGTGACATAATTCAGGATACAGTGATGCTTGGCACGCCAATGAAATAAAGACCATGATTATAAAATACATATGGGTTTAATTTAACATAGTGACATAATTCAGGATATAGTGATGCCTGGAACGCCAATGAAATAAAGACCATGGTTATAAAATACATATGGGTTTAATTTGACAAAGTGACATAATTCAGGATACTTTGATGCCTGACACGCCAATAAAATACAGGCCATGGTTATAAATAGACATAAGTTTAATTTAACACAGTGACATAATTCAGGTTACTTTGATGCCTGGCACGCAAATTAAATACAGGCCATGATTATACAATAATATAGGTTTAATTTAACAAAGTGACATAATTCTTAATACTTTGATGCCTGGCACTAAAGTGAAATACAGGCCATGATTATACATTACATATAGGTTTAATTTAACAAAGTGACAATATTCAGGATAAAGTGATGCGGATCACGACAATGAAATTCAGACCATGTTTACGATGATAGAACACATATAGGTCTAATTTGTAAAAGTGGAGTAACTCAGGATACAGTGATACCTGTCACATGAAACAAAAGGATGATTTCACAAATGAATACATATGAAATAAATCGTTTATCAAGAAATATTTATATATTAGTAATTAGCTAACCCCCCCCCCCCCCAATTATAAAAAAGGGGTTTAGCTCCATCTTAGTAAACTTTTTTTTTATTTATTTTAGATCTTACAACGGGAAACAAATATTCAGAAAAACATGATGCTTCAGAAGCATTGTTCAACCTTTCCAAATGTACTAACATGTGCATATGTAAAATCATACTTTTAAAAACACAACAAAAATTATAAATGAAAACTATACATGGACATGTATACACATGTATATAGTGTAAGGTAATATAAATATACATATATACATATATACAGTCCCTGTTGAGTACAGTACGTCATAACACGTTATAAGAGACGTGTAGACATAATAAAAACTCTTAAACAGAGAAAAAGCCAACACTGAGAAGTCAATAGAACTGAAGCATAAAGGCATTACGAAAACAACCTGCAGGCATTCTCTGACCTCATTATACACAGAACTGGCTATCTGATCCAAAATTATACCCAGAGAACAAAGGAAACACGCTTGAGACAATAATCGCTAATATATAATTTATCAAAATTTTGTCATGGGTAAATTATTATTGAATTTTGACGTGAATCGGTTTCATTTTATTGTGGATCTCGGTGTTTACCCCATCTTCCAGTAAATCCGCGCTCTTTATTAGTGCTTTCGTTGAGTGCTCTCATACTGTAAATTGTAAATATATATATATATATTTATATCAGGGGCAAATCCAGGGGGATTCCTTACTGCGTGATATAACTTGTTTTCAAAAACTGTTAAGGTTAAGTTTAACCCCCTTTCTTAGAAAAGTGATCTTTTTAAAGGACATACGAACATATATATATATATATATATATATTGTTTTATGGTGGAGGTAACCGCCTCCATTTTTTTAATGCTTACTTAACTACATATATGTACATCTGCAGAATTCCATTTCGGTTTCGGACTACGTTACAGGGCAGTATCACGCTTCCTCTCATTTTATATTCTGGCGTCAACCAGACCCGGTGACTACTACACCTGCGCGCCCTGGATGCGTAATCGTCCCCATTGCTGGGTCATACCACCGAGGAACACCCGAAAGGTGCACTCGTTTGTGAGTGAAACACGGCCGTTGATCAAGGCCTTCCCATTTAGCCTGCAGAGCGCTCACCCTGGGTGGGGGCCCGACCGTGAAAAATCTCACGGCCTAGGCTGAGATTCGAACTCACGATCTCCCGGCTTTGAGTCCCGCGCTCTAACCCTGAACCACAGAAGCCGGTTTATATTGTTACGAAGCCAAATAATTCAGGGGAAAATACTGGGCCGATCCGGGATTCGAACCCATGTCGGTGGCGCACAAGTCCGGCGTACCAACCACTTCACTAGCAAAGCATGCTTCACTAGCGAGGCAGTTCTGTCCGCTTTTATGTCACCCCGTAACACACCCCCTCTTAAGAGCATTCTGCTATCAGAACAAGACTAATTATCCCAGGAGTCAAATTTGGTGAGCTTATTTCCTGGGCCATAAGTTTTACCGTACGTCACTTTGGACGAGCCCTCTTTTTGTTACGAAGACAAATTGTTCAGAGGAAAATACTGGGCCGATCCGGATTCGAACCCATGTCGGTAGCGCACACGTCCGGCGTACCAACCGCGTCGCTAGCAAAGTAAGCTTCACTAGCGAGGCAGTTCGGTCCGCTTTTATGTCACCCCGTAACAAGATATATATATATATATATATATATATATATATATATATATATATATATATATATATATATATATATATATATCCCGGTTTGTGAAATACAAAATTGTTTCTGGACAAGGCCGTCATATAATCTTCCCATTAGCATGGCTCTGGAGAGAGCGCAGCTACCAGTTGTTTCAAATTTAATCACTGTAAATTCATTTTTCTTAATGTCTCTTGACAAGTGTGAAATAAAGTATATTGTGCATTTCACTTTAGTCCTAGCAGTTGTTACCGTTTTCCTTACTCAGTGGACATTTGAATGGCACGATTGCTCTAAGCTCTTTTCTCATCTCTTTATTAGTACATATATATACGAAGAAAGGGCAAATTTTATTCAGGTAACGAAACAACCCGGTCACACGGCCTATCAGTGAACGTGGAGTTCCAGCGATTGTATCGATCAAGAAAGTGACGAATAATGGTAAAATACAAATAATATAAAGTACACTCAAAGTAAAAGTCATCTTGGCAAATTTGGTTATTGCGGTCTGTAAGTGATTAACATTATTAGAGATATGCTCTTTTTGACGCTTAGCTTGGATCAGGTGGTAGATCGTCACGACATTGACTATCATCAGTATCACCATTGTTATCACGTCCTGTACCATTGAGGTTATGGGGATGTAATATAAACTATTAATGTCACACTTAGGGCTGGTGTAGTCCGGGAGGATTAGCAAAGGCGAATTTATCAGGCCAAACAATATTATCAGAATGAGTAAACCAACGCCGACCTTTTTTCGCGTGCACCAAACGGAAACCTTGAATGGGAAAGCCACTGCCACCATTTGCATCACCGCAATGCCAACCATGGCGCAACATGAGGTAGAGTGGCACATCGCCACAACAAAGCTTGTAAAGGGGCACACAAACCCTGGCGTATCTTGTACTTTTCCTAACGATACTTCAATTACAAATATTATTCCTACGTAGCCAGCATTAACGACGCACAGTGAACACAAGTACAAAGTGATCGGTTGGCTTCGCATAGCCCTCCTTAATAACAAAGCGATGGCAAACACGTTTATGATGAGACCGATGCATCCTATTACTTTTCCTGCATGCTGAATGTAAAGACTTTCCGTAGCGAATAGCTCCTTGTGTGCAGTTGATTCCGAGTTCCCCCAGTCTGTAAAAAGTCGTGTACTTGTTATCATCGTTGGCCAAGTAGAGGAGTTATTCCGGATGTAGTTCTGTTGGTTGTAATTATGCGGGGTCTCAACCTCTGTCGTGCCCAGGAATAAACCTCGTCGTGATCTGCAGGTAAACATTAATGATACTAGCTTATTACCTCTTTTTTTATTATTGTACACATGCAGCCATGAATACGCGATCAAGTAGGCAATACACGATCCACTATGGCAATGTGGCGAACAAGTTGGCTATCGTCTAGTAAACCCAGGCGAATATCACAAATTATCAAACATGCAGGAGGATTTACTAATATGTTGAGTTAAAACGTTTTCAGAAAGCACACAAAAAAATCTAACGATTCGTCTGGTTTATTTTAGTGAGGGCGTACTTTAAGGATAGTAGGCGTTGTAAAAAAAATTGAAAATATTTTCGTTCGCATAATAATATCTTCAGTGTGGCACAGTGGCGTAGCATAGCCTTATTGCCGCTCGGGACAATCATGGCAATTGCTACCCCTCTAACAAAACATCATAAAACTGGACAACATATCATGTCAAATATCCTTGTTATAGGTTTATAGTTTAAAACAACGCATTTATTTGGATAAATTCTTTTGCAGGGAATTCATTTTCGCCATACATAAAAGAGCAGTCACCTCTTTGCTTATGTATATCAAAAGATTGCTCTAATTCCAAACAAGTATATTTCCTTTTGAAACTCAGAGAAAAGAATAAATTGTAATTTGAAAAAAATACACTGCAGAATACGCATATAATGTGGCAACTGAATTTTTCAACTTATGATTTATGGTAAGCTTAAATTCAACATGGAAAGATATTTCATTTGGTGTTATTCAATTCTCATCGCATATAAATACCATGTCACTTCTTCTATAAGTACCCATCTTGTTATCGCATATGCTGCAGCTACAAATACTATAGCGGTGTGATATACATGGTACTGCAGCAAGCATGACACTTATACATTAGTCTTTAATAAAAATGCAATTTTATAAGTAATATGCAAAAAGGGCATGTTTATTTTTTTCAGAAAAAAAATCAAATATTTTGATAAGCTGTGACTTTTTTGTTCAATTATTATATCCTCATCGATAGGGATCGTTCGCAAATAATTTATTTGGTTCCACTACCCAGTTTATAATTCCTGAAATACTTGAAATTGGACACAGACAAAAACACCAAACGTTTAAATTTCTCACAAATCTTGAAAAAAGGACCAAATTTGTACTTTTAGTAATCGGTACGCTACTGGTGCAGCCCTCCATACGCAACGTAAAGACACACCAACGTTGGTCGAAGTTTGGTAGAGGGCCTAAATAGTCCAGTCAACGAATGACTTAGGTTGGACAAAATTGTTATCAAAGGTTTCTCACCTGAAATAGATTCAGTGATGGTGTCTTGGTGTACAAATAAAACCCCACCCGATTCCACCCATGGCAGAGTGCCTAGTCACACTAAGATGGCCGCCATTATAAGGGGTGAAATATTTAAATGCCCATAATTTCATAACTGACACAAAAACACATTTAAGGTGTCATTTCCATCTAACATTAGGATGCCCTTCATTTGGTGATACTTCTGAGGTCATAAATAGTATACTTCCGGTATTAGGTCAAGGTCAATGTCTAATTTCTCAGAAAAAAGGCCAAAAAATCGCCATAATATGGCATTTTTTCACCAAATGTTATAAAAAATAATATTTCCATTAGATTAGGCTGCACCTTCATTTGGTCATACCTCAGAGGTCATAAAAGGTACATTTTATGCATTAAGGTCAAGGTCAATGTCAGACTTCCAAGAGATAAAGCAACAATCGCCATGATATAACATGTTTTGCAGGAAGTGGCATAGAAATGCATTAAAGTTGTCATCTCTAACTTACTTAAGAATGCCCATGCATTTGGTGGCACTTCTGAGGTCTTAAAATGCATATACCATGCATCAAGGTCATGGTCAAAGTCAAATTTGGAAGCAAAAAGCAACACTCGTAATGGTATGGTACTTTTTACAACGTGTTACAGAAACATATTTTAAGTGTCATTTCCACTTGACTTTAGGATGCTGAGGTTGCCCATTCATTTGTTAAGACTATAAGGTCACAAAAGGTTCCTGTCGAGCAATACGGTCAAGGTCAAAGCCAAACTTGGATGAGAAATAGAAACAATCGCCATTATATATAGCATGTTCTTGTAGTTGCAGGAAATTGACATAGAAACACATACAAAGAGTCCTTTTCATCTCTTATTTCAACGCTCATATTCATTAGGTGATAGTTTTGAGGCCAGGAAAGGTTCATATCATACATTAAGGTCAAGGTCAAGATCAAAGGAAAACTGCAAACTGTCCATGATATGGCATGTTTTTGCAAGAAAGTGACCTAGAAAACATTCTCAGTGTCATTTCTGTCTAACTTCAGAATGGACTTTCATGTGATGATAGGTCTGAGGCCAGAAAATTATAAGTTCCTATCATGCATTAGGTTCAAATTTAAGGTTTTAGGATAACAGGCAAACTGTCTATGATATGACATTTTTTGCAAGGTAATGACACAGAAACATTGAAAGTGTTTCCATCTAAATTTAGAATAGACTTTCATGTGGTAATAGTTCTGAGGCCAGGGAAGTTTCATATCATCCATTAAGGGTAAGGTCAAGTTCTTAGGAGAACTGCTGACTGTCGATGATGTGGCATGTTTTTACAAGAAAATGACATAGAGAAACATTATGGGCATCATTTCCAGCTAACAAAAGAATTCCCACTTATTTGGTGATAATGCTTAGGTCATAATTGGAACATATAATGCATTATGTTCCAGGTTAATTTCAAATTAGGTAGGGGATATAAGCCAAACTTGCTATGATATGATGCATTCTGGACAAATATGACAGTAATGAGATGTAGGTAGATCTATTAACTTGTCACTCTGTCTATTTTGATTATGCCCACTCATCGAAAACAAATTCCACCTGCGCATGTTATAATACGTTTTAAAGACAAGATTAATTTGAATGTATCTTACCATATATATTCATAGTTCATGTACATTCAGCATTATCTTCTTCAAGCGTATCCTTACTCTTAATTTGTGTAACATTCGTGCAAGCATTTTTTTGGCATTAGCCACATACCGTTTTACACAGAAGTTTATCAGGTAAATGCTTATGAGATCAGGTTCCCCCTACAGTTGCACTTAACTATTTTGATATGTTTAGGTGCTGGTGCATGGTTGTGTAACCCTGAGAGGCAAAGGAGGAATGGGAGATAATTTCAAACCCCACACCTCCGGGGGATTTTATTGCCACACAGTGCTTATTTGATATTTGTTAGGAGATCCTGGAGAAGGATCTAATAGACATCTGTCAGGATGAGGACACTGGAAATCCATCTGAATTCTTACCCCTGATGGTTTCTTGCCACGGTTAAAAAATCATTGTCAATGGCAGATTCTGATAGGTATCAGTGATATGCTTTGCAGAAGGAGGGTCAGAGTAAACATTTCTGATGAGAATGCAGAAGGAAATGCAGAATGCCAAATCTGCACGACAGCGTACATAACCTTTATTTCTGCAACTTAACAGCCAATCTGTTGTTGCTGAGGTTGCTGATGCATTTATGTCACACAGACACTATGCTGATACCACAGGTAAGACGATGTAGTTTAAACCTGTTTATGATAACATAAAAACGGACCATTTGTGTGACTACATGGAAGAGTAGCCAGATTTTGACCACATGAAATGACTTTGCATTCTTTAGGTAGATGCGATACCACCTGAAGCCCATGTAGTATTGACAAAGTTCAGTCTTCCACAGACATCGCATGTATCATCAGGCCTAAGCATCGTGATGCACATTTTGTTTTGGTGGAAGTTGAAGAACTTAACCTGAAAAAGTTGACACTCTGGGTTTTGTGTTGGTGGCAGTGGAAGAACATACCCTGTAGAAGTTGAGACTCCGGGTTGAAATTTAACAACTCTAGTAGTTAAGGAGTTGGGGGGGGGGGTCTTATATCATAAGTAGAGCTTTCTTGATAGACATGTTTGCCATTCTAACATTTTAGGTAATTTGGAGACATGGAGTTAGCAGCTGGCTTTTTTTGTGTGCTGCATACTGTGTGTCCTTGAGCGGGTATCACATCCACTTACAAACACAGAAATTAGATATTTTGTGGAGGCTTCTTTAGTGTAGTTATACAAACCGACTGTTTTGCTGTTACCATGAATAGGTTGAAATTATTACCTGTGATGTCAACATGGGGTCTGTGTAACGTAAATACATCAGAACAAGCTGCAAAAATTTCTTGGAACTTTAGTCAAGAAATATGCCGTCCTACAGATTTAGCAGTCGGCATCTCCTTCTACATGCTCAACAGAGATATTTGCTTTGACCATCTCTTCTGCAAAGGATCTCACTCAACCTGTCAGAAACAGCCGCTTATATAGACGCTAAGGTTTAAGCTTATCATGTATGCTTTAGGGGAACGGTTTCCATCTTCACATTGTTCTATGTCTCTCAGGGTTACAAAACAATCAGCACCTGAATATTTCAAAATAATTAAGTGCAACTGTAGAGGTTATGTGATAAAATAAAAATGTACCTGCAAAACACATGCTATATCATGACGATTATTATTTTTCTTCTAAGTTTGACCTTGACCTTGACCTTCATGCATGGTTTGTACCTTTCCTGACCTCAGAAGTACCGTGCCATCACATGCATGGGCAATCAACAATTAGTTAGAATTGACAACTTAATCTGCATTATTATGTAATTGTCATGCAAAAACATGCCATCCAATGGCGGTTGCTGCCTTTTATCCTCCAAGTTTGACCTTGACCTCACAGCAAGATCATTTTGACCTCAGACGTATCACCAAATGAATGGGCAGCCCAATCTCGAATTGAAATAACACTTGAGATATGTTTTTATAAAATTTGGTTTAAACAAATGCCATATCATAGCAATTTTGGGCTTTTTATTTGCAAAATTTTACATTGACCTTGTCCTAACACCGAAAATGTACCATTTATTTCACCAAATGAACGGGCATCCTAATATTAGATAGAAATGACACCTTAAATGTGTTTCAATGTCATTTAGCTATGGAATTATGGCTATTTAAATATTTCACTCCTTATAATGGCGGCCATCTTGGATTTGGTGTGAAAATGACACTTTGCCATGGGTGGAATCGGGTGGGGTTTTATTTGTGCGTTAAGACATCATCAATGAATCCATTTCAGGTGAGAAACTTTTGATAAAATTTTTTTCCAACCTTTATTGATAAAAATCGTTGATTGACTAGACTAAAAGCGCGCTGATGCACTTGAAGGACAGTTTAGGTGAATTCCAAATACGACATACGACGCTGTGAGAATTTCTTATAGATGGCACTGTGATAGCCATTTTACAAATATTGTTAAATTTTATCGATATTTTTCGGAAAATAAGGAATAAAACCATTCCCCTTGAACAAAATTTGCGACACCCCTGACAATTCAAGCCACATAATGAGCATTTCCAAGGCGCATCCACAGAGGAATTAGAAGACTAAAGCAGAGTTTGACCGCTATCAGTTGTAATGTAGATTGATTATAGGCGCCAGACGGACTTGACCAGCAAGGGCCATATTTTCATGCATACACACTACGTCATGATAGAGGTGAAAACTGATCTCTTAAAAAGCCGGCTGCTCACTACACGCTTTCACTGACTGATTCTCAGATCATAGTGAATACAAAATTGTGTGGTATGACAACCCGAGTGACCCGATATCGTCAAAGTATATGAAACCGCTGTCGCTAAAACCGGCCGCTCACCACACGATTTCTTCAACTGATACCCAGACTCGGGCGACTATGTACCCGCCTTGGTACAAAACAGTGCAGCACAAACCCAAAGCGACTCGATTTTGTCTGTGTCTATGCATAACGTAGTCCATGGCTGTAATGTAACTTAACTAATAAGAAACAAAGGTATTTCACAGAATATTTTTTTTCAGTAGCAAAACAACAAATCGATAATTGAAAATGAAGGGAAATTTTCGACACAAAATCAGTTTATGCATTTAACAGAACCATGGCAGTCAAAGCGAGTGAGATGTCTTAGTTGATCACATCGCGAAGGTTTAGATCGGATGAACCGTTACACTATATTTGTTGATTCTAGAGATATCCATCATGTGCGCAAAATATCAACAGAATTTGTCTCATGTTATAAAACTGTGTCTGTTTAAATAGTCCATTAGCCAGACCCTGAAAATTTGGTCACCGATACCATCTGAGGGGAATAATAGTGATTTTTGGCAAGGTATACAACCCTGGAGTTAAGTTAGAAAATGTGTGATATCATTGTATCGGTGGTAGCTTTCTGTGCGTATCAGCCCGTTTATATGCCTACCATTAAACCCATTCAGTGCACCACTTGTGTAAGACATATATCTCCCTGACATAAAATGTGATATATGCCACGATGCAACAATTATACACTAATAATCTAAAATGACCACCGAAATGACTGTCATTTCTCGAAATAACGTAGAATTTAAAATCAACAAAATCTTGTCATGGTTCACATAAGAAAGCTAGGATACTATGGCTGAGTTATCCATTCTTATTATTTCAATTATCGTTTATTTTGTATCTGATTTTGTATTTCCAACAAATAATTTTATTCATCAGTATAGAAGTTTTTATAGGAAAATAATGGTTTGATGTGTTTTGATAAAAGGGATCCATTTTTATTCAGTGCTTCGTCTGATCCAGTAGCTGGACTTTTGGTTAAATTATGTTACCCATAGAAAATATGTTTGGAGGGTTGAGTGAAAATAAAGAAAATATATTATTTTACATCAAACTAAGTTTCTTCTGTTTGCTATTGATCAGCTGTGTAGGACTCGAGTCCGGACTTGGACTCGAGTTTCCTGGACTCGGATTTTTACTCGGAATCGGAGGTCAGACTCGAGATGTCTAGCCGAGTCAATCTGGAGTAAAAGGAAAAAAAGCTGTAGCCTGCGATGTTCAGATGAGGAACTCCTGATATATAGTGAATTTAGACTGTATATACGAAGCTTTTTTGCCGACATCGGGAGCTGAATGTGGTTAAACATCAAAACAAAGGCATGTGTAAACTGTAACAGAAAGATGTCATTATAATCTCCTATGTCCAATTTAGTGTATTTTAAATATAGATATTTTAGTGGCCTCAGACTTGCACTCGAGCTTTAAAAGTCTCACATATGGTGAACTTTGACTCGAACCTAAAGAACTCGGACTTAGGTACCTAGGACTCGGACTTTCACTTGGACTCGGTTGGTGTAGACTCGATTACAACACTGCTTTTGATACCAAAGAGAGAGTTTTGGTAAGAAGTTCCAATTGTGATTTTTAGTTGTGAAAAGTAAACACCTTGATTATTTTGAATCTGTGGAGGTTTAGGTCTCTTCTGGCCCGTTTTATGGTGCACAAGGAAACGGTAAGGCTCACTTGGTTTTAAACTGTTTGCTAATTTTTTTTGTTTTTGTTTCTCAGTTTAAAGGCGTTGTTGATTTGTGAATTCAATCCTCACTTATTGCAACAGAGAGAGTTTAAGGATGGTATAACTTATGTATGAGGCTTTTTGCGGGCTTCCCTGAAGCTTTTTATCTGGAAATATTGGTAAGTGAATAGTCATCAATCAAGCCTCTGATTTCATCAATCGTCCAGCGTAAAATATTTATTCTGGGGTTTATAAAAGTTAATTTAAAAATATCTCACGGTGGACTAATTTTTTTACAACTGTATGTTTTATTATTGATTTATTTGTATTTAAAATTCATAATAGTAAGAGTTTGTGAGAATGTATAGCCTTGTATATTTTTTTAAAGCAGCTATATTTACTGGCTTTCAATCATTAACCGAAATGATTTCTTGAAAGTGGTTAAACCAAGGATCGAATTCATACAGTAACTATAACGTAGGATTGCTTCAGATATTCCGTAAGTATCGTTTCAGTGTGGTATGCATTTCTTAAGCGTATTGGGAGGAGCTCTGAAGCAGTTTATTCTGCTTTCTATAAATGAATTTCTTTTAAGCCTTTAATTACATTAATGCATTAAGGTGAAGAATACTCATAAACAACATTTTATAAAAAAAACCCTAAGAGCATATTTTTCATAAGGGTTTTATTCGTTTTATTAATCAATTCAATTTTCATAAACTGCAATGCGAAATATTTAGAAATTGCAAATATGCTGTTGGCGAGAATTCAGGTCTGCTGCACGTAACAGGCCTGCTGTTTTCTGTACCTTCTTTACTGCTTTCAGAAATTAATTAATCAACATGTTTTCAGAACAGTAGCTAAAATCACTGAAAAAATACACCAGGTTTTCCTGTTTAGATACGCTGAAAATTACAAAGATTTGACTATGAGTACACTTTTCTTCAATCAACGTTTATAAAAATTGCCCAAGGGTGCTAGCTTTGCACCCGGCGTATTTAGAATCACAATCGTCTGGAGAACAAAATTAAATCATGAACAATATTTTCTACCAAAGAGCGAGGCTTGGGGGTTTTTTTTGGGTCTGGCAACCCTACTTCAGATAATCATGCCGAAAAAAATAGAAAACGGTTGATTTTGCACACAAAAATACATTGGTGTCTCCCCGCCATATTGCGTTCAACATCATTAGGGAGAAAATCTAAAAGTGGATATATACAATTAGAATCCTTATTTTAATCATTTAGTTTGTTTAAGCATGGACCATTACAACTGCGGGAATCAGATAAGACCCATTAAAACAAAAGTTTTCAGGTTCAGAAAAAAATGGTGACAAGATGACACAAGGATCATATATATAATGATGTTCCTTTTTACTGACTGGGATAAAGTTAACTGTAGAAATGCTGGGTCAATAAAATTTTTCATTAAAATCATCTCTGAAAAAAATATTCTATCATTAACTGGAAGAAATGAACAATTTGACTGGCCCAGTTAACACAAACAGAGTACTGAAGACAAGACAACAAGCTTATGACCATAAAAACATGACTCATTTACTTTTCCAGTGAATTGATGGTAATATATAGGAGTCATGACTTTAGTCATAGGTGAATGCCTTTCATTTCAAACAGTTTGCTTTTCGGCACTTTTTCAATTTAATATACAATAGTTGTGTTTTACTTGTTCCAAAAATTGCTTTGAAACTGAGAAAGACGGTTTCGAAAATATCTCTTTTTGCCGCAGAGCTGTTTACAAGTATATAGTGTATTCCTGCATGTTATCAAATTTGCACTTTTTGACCCCCCCCCCCCCGACATTAAAAAAGTCATGGTCATAATATTTAGTGTCTTTTTAAAAAGTAAATCAAATAAACTTGCCAGAAAAAAAGGTCTTTTGTATTTTTATTCAAAGTATCACAAATGTTACAACCAAAAATGTTAAACTTATACCCCAACTTTGCTCTTCAAATGACCATTGCACAGGATCGTCACCAGGACATTTACTACCCCGTGTCAACAGGTACAAGTGCACACCAATTCATTTCCCAGATCCCATTCTTTCCTTTGGAATAATACAAACTGCCATATTTCTTTTACCTTACTTGATATAGAAAACTTTATGCAAATAAAAAGTGTTTCAGCAATGAGATTTAAATATTTTTCATACTTGCACTTGTTGACCCTTCCATGACCTTAAAAAATGTATAAATGTCATCATGTTTGACACCATTTATAAGCAAAATTAATATAATTTTTAATGGTATGTCTTTTATAGTTCTACTCCCAGTATCACAAAAGGTATATACAAAAGAGTTACTCCTACCCCCATATATTTTACCCGGTTGGTGCAATACATTTGTGTGAGGATGTGCATATAAAGAGGGTGATACACACAAAAAGCTACCACCGATGCAATGCTATATCACATCTTTTCAGACTCTGGGGGTGTATACCTTGCCAAATATCACAATGAGAATTATTCCCCTCGGATAGTACCGACCTACCCGTCTGGCTCATGGACTAAAATGACGGGGAAGCGGTCCAGGGGGTATTACACTCAGTCCAGTTTCTCACGCGCTGTGATTTCTTACGGGAATCAAAATATTTTTCGGCTCCTTGAACATCCCCTTTCAAAGCCCGAGGAAGCCCCCCCCCCCCCCCCCCCCCCCGCGTGCAATCCTGGATCCAACCGGAATTTCCTGAATATCGCAGCTCCGGCAATGTGTCTATGACTGTTTGGAGCAGTTACAGGAAGCTGTATGTTGGAAAAGTTGATGGTCGACAGAAAATCATTCCCTATAGAGAATTGAATGCAGTGAACGCAACAACGATCCCGCCCCCCCTCCCAAACCCCCTCCCTCCACCTCATACATACACGGACATCAAATATACCCTGGCCCTGTAGGATAATAGCCATGTCCGATACTCATCATATAACCCTGTACAATGAAAGTGAACTTTATTGTTAGAATAATTTTTAAAGCAACACTGACAATTAATTATAATTGTTTTACGGAACAAATTTATAGTGCAAGCGGGCGCCTTCTTTAATATTGTTATTTACCGGCCGAAACACGATACGTAAAATTGCGATAGACAACAATGCGCTTCAGTTGTTGAAATGTTGCATATCAACTACACACTATTAAGTCTATTTCCAATACCCATTTTAATCCCCATTGTAAAACCCTAATACATAAAATGTGAATGAAGCATTTTTGAGCTTTCATACCAGTTTTTTTTTGTCTATCATCCCTCCACCGGGAAGGCATTTTGATTTTCCCTTGGTTTGTTAATTGGTTCACTTGTCCGTAATACAACATGATTTGGTTAACAAGGTTTACAAGGTTTTGGACAGATTCTGAACACATTTTGTGCAGGGTAATGGTAACATCAACGGATCAATCCATTAAATTTTAGGGCCACGCGATATTATCGATATATCGAAATATATCTAATTGTTCACGTAATTTAAGTTATAGTAAATGTATCTATGGACTCGCCCCTTCCGATCTTATTAAGAATTTTACTTTTACTAGTGATGTTCATCAGTATAACACTCGTTCATCAGTCAGCTCCTACGTTAATCATCCGAACCGCACACAGAAATCCTAAAATCCTCTTCCTTTTATGCCGGTGGTGTTCTATTCTTTCAAATAATCTAAAGGGCTTTAAAAGGCTAGCGTGCTCATATTTTTCTTTCATATAAAACCAATGTAGAATAAATTCCTTTTATTTTTATCCTATATAGCGAAATAAAACGAATATTTGAGCGTCATTTATTTTTTTTTTCTTTTCATTACCGTACTTATGCACATTTATCTTGACTTTTATCTACAAATCTTATTTCAGCTGTACACTATAGTGCTTGATCTGTCATTAAAGTTCTATACTCGCATCTTATCATAAGCGCATGAATATCACGTGACAACAATATTATTGTTGTTTGAGAACGGCAGCCTCGAATGTGGTACACGGCTATGACTGTGCACAACATCTGTCCCTCTCTTAACCACTTTTTATAATTCTCAAATAGCAAAGTCATTCGCACATGTAAGGCCTAAAGAAATTCTTGAATTTATATATAGTCAGGGAGCACGGACCAGGCAAAAGGGTCGTCGTTCAACCAATCACACATCCAAGGTCTGACTTGATATTATGGTGACCTGGTACCTCTAGAGCAATGCTAAGGTGTAGTACGGTCAAATTGTGGTATCAGTTTTGTGCTACCGGCCGTTTTGTGCCGCCGCTTGACCGTTCGAGCTGGAAAATGAAAAGGGACGGGGTAACTTAAATGTAAATATCTTGGCTTCTATTTAACCAATCTTTATAATGAAGATATCACTGGGAAGGTCTTCTACGGGTCTATCGATATATGTAAAAACCAAGCACAATAAATAAACTTTTAAATTGTCGTTTAAACTATAAACCTTTACGCCAAATTATACATACTGATCAACAAAAGTATATTCTTCACCTAGTTATACTGTATATAATCACTTATTAAGCCTTATATAACTATAATGATTTAAAAAGTGCTTCGCGGTATTTTGGCATGTAGGCAGTTTTCTTGTGTATATCGTTGGAATTGCTGGAGAATACTTTAATATATGTATATACTAAATACATTGTATAAATGGAAAAAAAGCGTTCTGATGATAGCATGCCTAAACCTTGGATACCTAAATAAATTGAAAAAAAAATTAATTACTACGGAGCCCGGGAAACGACATGATGAAAAATATTTATTAATTCGTGCGCACAAATTACTAATCCGTGCGCACGAATTACTAATCCGTGCGCACGAATTACTAATTCGTGGCCACGATTACTAATTCGTGCGCACGAATTACTAATCCGTGGCCACGAATTACTAATTCGTGCGCACGAATTACTAATTCGTGGCCACGAATTAGTGACCAATGAGAACAGCTCTCTTATGTTGCTGGCTCAATGCTCATTGGCTACTAATTCGTGCACACGAGTTATTAATTCGTGCGCTCGAATTACTAGCCAATGAGAAGCAAGCACACATCGACTCAATCTAGGCACAGGCTGGCAGTTTCAGCGGGCACACACGGTTGTCAAAATGAAGCCCAGCACCTTCCGACAGTTCCGTGACTTCCTACCTTGGAAGATTCGGAACTCTGTATATTGAAAATAGAAAGGGCTTTAAGCGATACTTAAAGAATATAAATATAAAACTCACAGATCCAGTTGCCGTGCATAGTGGAAAATTTCATCGTTCGGTTATAATGGGAACATTATTATAGACAAAGCCGATCAGGCTGAAATTTTTAACAGTTATTTTGCTTCACAAAGTAACTCCAGTTACAGTTCTCAATCGCCATTTGACAGTGATGCTAAATTGCAAATTACGCATAAACTAGGTGAAATGAACTTCACAGAACTTCTCATGTCATATTTGGGATTCGCTTTCCTGACAGGAACACATAAACATGATATGTTTGAAAGCCAATAAGCGTTTGGAAATTTTGAAAAAAATATAAATTCCAATTCTCTATGAAAGTTTTAGGTCGTATGTATAAATCATTAATACATCTAGTACTGGAGTATGGTGTTTTTTATATTAAACAATTATTCTGTCAGACAGTCATACCAACTTGAGAGTATACAACGGAAAGCATGTTTAACATGTACTGGAGCGCTTTCGACTTCCAGCACTGGAGCTATGGCAAAAGAGCTATAATGGTCAAGTATAAAAAATAAGAAGAGAGTTGGCTATACAATCCACATTTTATGAAATGATTAACGGACTAGCACCAGATTATCTGCTTATATATTAACTCAAACTCTGTCTCATGCTTCGCCCTATACAGTCCGCGCATAACGCATTTGCTAAAGATACTGAGGTTCAAACGGAAAGACTGTCGCTTTTCTTTCCTTCCTATTTTCCTTTCTTTCCTTTCAATAGCCTGCAAACTTTGGAACAGTGTCATATATTTAAGTCTACTTCAATCGATTCCTTTAGGGAAAATGTTCGTGACTGTTTAAACCCTGCCTCTCGAGAAATATACAGTTATTATTGCGACAATCATCGACAACATGAAATTATCAAAACTCGGTTACAACTAGGTGCCAGTTACTTAAATCAATACCTATTTTCAATAGATGATGTTTTTAATCTAAGTGATATGCTCGATATGGACTGAGACGTACGCCTACCAGTAATAATATATGTATAAGTATCAGTTAATGTGGAATGTCAATCTGTATTAACGTACATTAAGTATATATATATATATATATATATATATATATATATATATATATATATATATATATATATATATATATATATATATCTTATCGTGTGTGAATATATGTGCACTTTTCCAATCTGATCATTTAAATATACATATATGCATTCATGTTAATTTTTCACTTTCTTTTAATTTATATATGAAGGAGAGCTGTTACGACCCATAATGTAATAACTGGCCCATAATGTAATAACGGCCAATATTGTAATAAAAACGACCCATAATGTAATAATAGCCCATAATGTAATAAAAAACGGCCCATATTGTAATAACTATACCCTGCCCATATTGTAATAAAATCGGAAGTGGGTAAAACGGCCCATATTGTAATAAAATCGAAGGTGGGTAAAACGGCCAATCATTTTATAAATCAAAGTTCATGCAAATTAATTTAGACAATTCAAATATTGACTTCTCGTGACACGAATGTGTAAGTGAACATACAAGTATGAAAAACCACTGGATTACATAATGACTATTTGTTTAAAACGGTGACCAAGCTAATATGAGCGAAATATGGCCATGATTCATGATTATCCTTTTGTTGAATCAGTGTTTAAATAGGGTGATAAAGTATTTAAACAAGATAATATATATATATATATATATATATATATCGCCAAAATGTAAATATTTTGTCAATTTTAACAGATAAAATATACAAAACTCTCATTATCGATACATTTTAATGTATTTTAATTCTTTTTTTAAAATATAAATGAAAGTTTAAATTTCAGTGCGTTTTGCTCAATGAATCATAGAGAATATTTTATATGATTTCTCGAAACCTCCCGAGATTTGGAAATTATAAATGGAGGTACTGCTGCAAATTTGTGGTGTCTATGTATGTACTGGTCAAGATGTCTTAGGTTAACATGTATAACACGTCGTATAGATTAAGAGCTTTCAACGCACGTATTTGAAATTAAAACCTGGATGCGTCATTCGTGCGATTAAAGAGTTTACAATTTAATTTTTAAAAATAATTAGCCCGAACAACAAAACAACAATTTGAAAATGCCGGTTTCTGTGTATTAGAGGTAGAGCATAGGGCGCAGAGCGGGGAGATTCAGGGGCGTAACCAGGTTTGAGGGAGGGCAGGGTCATGATTAGTGGCGGATCTAGAAATTCGAAAGTTGTAGGGGGGGGGGCGCTAATATGCATGACAACTGTTATATATACGTGTATATATATATATATATATATATATATATATATATATATATATATATATTATTATTATTATTAAAATAATAATAATAATAATAATTATTATTATTATTATTATTATTATTATTATTATTATTATTATTATTATACGTTATATTTTAGTGTATGAAAATATGATTTTTTTATTCAATTGTGAACCATGGTTTCATTAAGGTTAGTAACAGGTTCATGGAGAGGGTATGGGAGGGGGCAGGATATTATGTAAATGACACTGTCATTCTTGCCCTGTCATTCTTGAGCTTAAACATATGTTATTACAATATAAATATGTTATTACAATATGGGTCGTTTTCCCACTTCCCGTTTTATTACAATATGGGTAGGGTATGATTATTACAATATGGGTCGTTTTTATTACAATATGGGCCGTTATTACAATATGGGCCGTTTTTTATTACATTATGGGCCGTTATTACAGTATGGGCCAGTTTTATTACAATATGGGCAGGGTATGATTATTACATTATGGGTCGTTTTTATTACAATATGGGCCGTTATTACATTATGGGCCGGTTATTACATTATGGGTTGTAACAAGAGCAGTTGCATTAGCGTAAACGGCTACTTTGTTATCCCATTGAAATAAATATTTTTCCACCTTGGAAATATATTTTTCACACCTAGTAATTCGTGCGCACGGATTAGTTATTCGTGGCCACGAATTAGTAATTCGTGCGCACGGATTAGTAATTCGTGCGCACGAATTAATAAATATTTTTTCCACCTTGGAAATTTATGTTTTCACACCGAGTAATTCGTGCGCACGAATTAGTAATTCGTGCGCACGGATTAGTAATTCGTGCGCACGAATTAATAAATATTTTTCACCATGTCGTCTCCCGGGCTCCGTAAATTACAACACAATTTTAGAAAATAAAAATGTCAACTCCAAAAAAAAATCTCATTTTTATTATGCTGCGCATTAAACCTTTTAAATGGTCGCTCACTTTCAAACTATCCTAAAACTGTACATGCTGATGGAAAAATAAATATAATCTTGACCTTATTCAACCATAAATCACAGTTTTGACATAGTTTTACCTAACCCGCGTACTGTTTAAAATAAAGGCTTTTTTTACAGGTGGACAGGTTATTTTGTTTATTGCAATTATTGTCATTGCATAATGATAAGACTTAATCTCTCTGGTCCTCATCTTATCCCTAAGCTTGATGTTTGGATTATCGCATTCTCCAGCTGCCATGTCGGCCAGCTAATGGTTTAATCTTGAACCCGGGTATATAATAACGACTTTTTAATTACCCGATTTAACACAATTGTTTCAACATATGTCCAAATTTTACTTTCGAATCGGTCAGTGAAAAATAATATTAATGATATATATATATATATATATATATATATATATATATATATATATATATATATATATATATATGATATTATTCGGACTTTAACATCTTAACACCGATGTCCTTTTGAGTCAAACAAGAAGCGCTGTGTGTCAAATGATATTAAATAAATCATCAATAAAAAGGAAAAAGAAACGTTATGAATGCTTTTATAGCACGCAAAATTTAATTCTAGTAAAACTGTCGCAATAACTTTTTCTTCTCGTGTAGGTAAACACATCATCGAACCTTGTACCTGAATAGCGAACCTTTATCTGAGACACAAAGCCACAAACATTTGGGTACAACTTTATCTTCTGATCTATCATAGTCCGAACATATTTCTAATATATGTATTAAAGCCAATAAAAATAATGATTGCTAAGACGCCTAAAATATAACATGAGGCGAAATACACTGGACCACTAATACAAATCACATGTTCCTTCAATTCTCGGGTATATGGAAATGTAATATTTGATAATATGAGCATTTCAAACTGTAAAAAAATTCGAAAATATCCAATACAAGGCTGCAAAGCTGGTCACAGGTGCACTTCCAACGACCGGTTATGATAAACTTTTATCTGAACTTGGCTGGAATACGTTAGAAAGTAGACGAACAAAGCTATGTTTATTCTATAAGTTATATCATGGTCTGTGTCCAGTGTCAATGTGACGATTAATATGCGCGTCAGTCTCAGATGTTACGCCACGGAACCTAAGAAACTCTAGTGACTTACGCCCACCACGTGCAAAAACAGAAAAATATAAATCATCATTCATACCATCTTGCACAGTCCCATGGAATTAATTAGACGCGTCTTTAAAACATGCTGTGTCATTAAATTGTTTTAAATCTTCTCTAAAGAGATACCTTGGCTTAGCGTACGACACCTTATTATATTATAGTTATGGAAAAATCACTACACTTGCCTGACGCAACAGGTGGGAGATGTGATCGTTATAGATACGCCTGACCGATTACAGGCTCTTGGCCTCGTTGATCGCCGTGTCGGCGTTTGATGTGATATTAACTTCGAACTGGTATCAGTGCCGAGGGTTCCAAGCATGACAATAAACGGAATTATGACAATATTCCATGATATTAAACAGTTAGATTTACGGTTGTTTATATTGGAAATGGTTTGGGATTTTAGATTTGTGACAATATACGGGATTTTCTATTAACAGATATGACACAAAGTGGGCTCGACTGTATAATATTTATAATACAGAAACACTTATTTTCTTTAAATTCAAAATAATGAATATATCGCGATACGTATCGCAATACGCTTCCATAAATCGCAACATATGGCAATACGACATTTGAAGGCGATACCATACCCTATTGAATTTAGTCATTTGAGTCGCCATTATATATTTTTTATTTAAAGGGTGATATACCATTGTGACACAAGGTGATTCCTATTTGTGTTAAATAAATTTAAATTTGATTATGCTTACTTGAAAAAGTCGGCTGGTGTTATGAATCTACAGTAAAAGTATAATATACAATTGTGACACAATGTGATTCCATTGTTGTGTTAAATTTATTCAAATATTAATATTAAAAACCCTTACTTGAAAAGTCGGCTGGTGTTATCAATGGACATCGTTTCTTGGGTGATCGTGTGCCAAGTGGTTATCTTCTTTTTGTCGGGCTGCGCTGTGGCGTTTTCACTGGTAACGTCTGGATCTCTTGACGCGTGCATGGTCGTTGGTAGCTCTTGTAACCTGGTCTACAGCTTCTCGATCTCTGAATGGGTGGTGCAAACAGGTGGTGTCTATACTTCTCATTTTATATATTCTGCGTATGGCCGATTACCTCTTTTTTGATTGGTTGTCTCAAGAACGACTCACATTAGCTCCTCCCTTATCACACATTCCTTGTATTGATTCACATTCCTTTAAACTTTAACAGAGGTGGTTCCTAGTGGACCTAAGGGTCCAGACCTCCCACCCCACTCCTCACATGACAAGGGGTGTCACTCTTGATTTTAGGAGGAAAAGGCAAGCCTCTTAACCTAACTCACCTACCCAGGCGCCCTCGTGTTACGTTGTTTAGAACCTCCCACCCCTTCCAAAATTATGGATCCGTCCCTGTTTATTATAACTGTCAAAACATATCTTTCATATCATTTCTTCCCAAAGATATTAGTTTCATTTATCTATTTCGATGGGTATTTCTTTTTTTTTTCTTGATGAAACTCCCGGGGTAATTACTTTATTGATTTGTACCAGTGATAATAACAAGATCTGTAAGGTTACTACCTTGGCCTTTTCCTTTGCCTTTCAACACTGCGGTACTCAGCTTTTGCTGAAGCATGTGCGGGAGACCTTGCAAGGCTGGAGTCTATAGAGCAGGTAACGTCAACTTAATGTGAAAATGGAAGTTACCTGATCTCAGAATCAATGAGATAACTTTAGGTAAATGACTCAAGTCTTTTTCACTCAAAGGAACATAATTCAAAATTGCTTAAACAAAATGCATGTTTGTTTTCAGGAAATGGCTTATCACTTAGTGATGGGAACAAGAGTTATGGCAAACAAGTATGGGTACTATATTATATCATTGCAATGATGAGCATATAAAGCCAATGAAGCACGGGAGAAACTACCTATGGCAAGAATAAAGGTTAATAATTAAGTTAACAGGGTTGGCGGTATGATGTTATTTTAATATGATAAGGCAGGGTCATTGTTTGCAGTAATAGGTTACAGTTATACACACCGAGCATGTGTTAATGGTGGCCTAGTAAAAGTGAATACCGAAGAAAAGTGAATGCACTGTACACTTGATCGAGAGAGCACTATCACGTGAAAAGGCACCGGAATGCCTTGCAAATTAAAAGTAACGAAATTGAAAAACCTGGTTTCGGGCAAATTAGGCAGAGCCGAAAGTAATTTGAATGCATGGGAGTAATCCTAGGGTCTATAGAACATTTACCCCAAGAGATCAGGTTATAAGAGCAAATATTTTGGTAAAAATCGTCTCTTTAAATAGAGACTGAACTTTAAGCCAAGATAAAGCCTACTCTCTCCAATCCGTCAACTTTTCGACAAAAATTTTATCTTCGTCGCCAAATGTAAACATTTTACATAACGTCCATATGAGTAAGGTAACCGTTCCCTCACCTGTGGGTGGTCGATGACAGCAAAGACACGAGAATTAGAGCGACTTTTATAACGTATCATCAACTTCGAGACACGTGGTCCTTTGCTTTCCATAACCTAGGTCTTCTGCACATGTGCGCAGAGGTCGGCCTCGAAGACCGGTCTAATCCTGCCAAATCCTACTACATGCTGTCTCAAACGGTTTGCCATGTTCACGTCTGTTTACATACCTATTTACTATTATCTTCATTTTTATAATTAGAATTATTATGATTTTTATTTATCTTGTTATTATCATTTATCTGGTTATTATTAGTATTCTTTTTATTACCTTGTGCCAACAAAGGATATAAACATGTTACGTGAACACATTATTATTAGAAGTGATAGTAGTAGTAGTAGTAGTTGTTACGAAGACAAATAAATGAGGGGGAAATCCTGGGCCGATCCGGGAGTCGTACCCAGGTCGGTGGCGCACAAGTCCGGCGCACCAACCGCTTCGCTAGCAAAGCAAGCTTCAACAGCGAGACAGTTCGGTCCGCTTTTATGTCACCCCGTAACACACCCCCTCTTAAGAGCGTTCTGCTATCAGAACAAGACTAATTATCCCAGGAGTCACACTTTGGTGAGCTCATTCCCTGGGCCACAAAGTTAAACGTCACGTTGGACAAGCCCCCATTTTATGTTACGGAGGCAAATTGTTGAGGGGGAAATCTTGGGCCGATCCGGGAGTAGAACCCAGGTCGGTGGCGCACAAGTCCGGCGTCCCAACCGCTTCGCTAGCAAAGCAAGCTTCACTAGCAAGACAGTTCGGTCCGCTTTTATGTCAATCCGTAACATAGTAGTATGATTTCAATTATTTTTAAAATGAAACTAGGAGGATAGGAATAGAATGTAGCATTTGATTCTTTGTCCCGCCGATAGCACATTGTGCACTAGAGACGGCTAAGGATACTGAACTTTGAATGAACATCTTGTCGCGTAAGAGCTACACGCCCTGTCCGTCACAGCTCAGCAGATCATGTTCAGGCTGTCTTTGCTCCGTCAGGTACCCATGGGATCAGGAATCTGATTTGCATTCCCAACTTTATATAGACGGGTATGATTTCAAAGCTTCACTATGATTTGATGTTTCTAGTCGTTATCTATATCGTGTACGGTGCACATGTAATGAGAAACAAAAGTGTCCATAGGAGAGTATGGGTGCAGTTCGGTTAGACTCTTGTTAGTCTTGCAATACAATCAGTGGATGCTTTATATTCGCGAGGTAAATATTTCGTGAGGTTCAATTTTCGCGATTTTATTTAATTTTTACTGTTTCTCTGGGGTTCTCACCATCAAGAAACCTTAACGAATGATTTCATCGCCAGCAGGACTAGGGTTTGACATTTATTATTCACAGTTACTGGGAAACATCTGTTACAATATAAAAATTAAAAATATCAGACTTTGATTTGCAGAGAACACAAAATTTGTGTTATTCTTTATAGGTCTGTTATCCACCTCTTTCCTCTCAACTTGTTCAACGTTCGATGCTTTACGCTTGGATAAGGTATAAATGTGACGCCAATGAGACTACTATATAAGGAATCTAAACCTGTTTTGATGGAGCGGCTTTTCCAGGAAGGTTTAATTTTCGCGATAAATTCACTTTCACGAATAGCGAGAATTAAAAACCCATGCAAACACAAAGCCAATAACAGGGCGGTGACAGTAGTGGTAGGAGGATTTTCATTTGACGATTATGCTATTTAAAGGTGGGTGGGGGTCGCGTATGTGAAGGTGTAGTTGTGTGTGTGGGGGGGGGGGGGGGTTCACACAGATGGATAATCTGTGTGAATGTGGTTCGGGAGGAGGGGGGATTCATGCATATGGTAAGTGTGTGTGTGGGGGGGGGATCATACAGTCATTTTTTGGCGAGAGATAATTATGTTATTTACAAAACAAATGACATAATGAGGTAGAAGAAACATCCACCTTATTATCTATCATATATATATATATATATATATATATATATATATATAACTGTACCTTGCATGCTGTTGTCACAACTTAGTTTTTTCTTGGATGTGTTAACCAGTCCACAAGTTTTTGCGACAGTTTCTCCAAGTGACGCTTGAACACAAGGGGTCAAGGAAGATGGCCTCGAATGGCTGGAAAGGTCCATTTTACCAGAAGGGGTGAAATTGTTTAATGTTCTTCCTACGTTGTGGTGACATTTGTAACGTGTGTTGTTGACTGTGGTGAACGTAATTTAGAATATCATTATGATATTATTCAAACTTGTGATGTAAATGTATTTAAAAGATGTGTAAATTTATTGTTGACAAGGGAAGAGAGGGCATTTCATAAATATAGTTATTAAATGTTTGATTTTTTTACGGGCCATGTTCACTGGAACAAGCATTTATATGCCAAACCTTCCTCCTCTCTCCTGGCTTAGATCCGACAGGGTAACCATGAGATACGGTTTTAAAAAAACAGAACAGAACCTCATGTTAAAGGAAACAAGAATACAAAGCACCAAACCGAGGTACAGTTCAGTCATCCCTCTGTAATAATAATAATAATATAATAACAATATACGATATATAGTCTTATATTTATATAGTATTCGGCAACGTTTATAAAATTAATATAGATGAAAATGATACAATTTTATGTAACTAAACTGCATGGGCCTTTTTTATAATAATGAATTCCGAACGACTTTTATATAGGCCTAATTAAGCAATGTCCATTAATATATATGAATTTGTGTAGCAAAATTTAATTTTAGGCCTGATAAATATGTCATAGAAACAGAATTTTAATTTTAAAAAAATAGTAAACCATCACCTGTACATGAGGGCATTCCAAGAGCCACCTCGCTGTACATCCTATATTCTACATAACTCACAGCGCCATGGGTTGTATGGCTTAGGGGTAGAGTACAGGACTCAAAGCCGGAAGATCGTGAGTTCGAATCTCAGCCGAGGCGGTGAGATTTTCCACGGTCGGCCCCCACCCACGGTGAGCGCTCTGCAGGCTTAATGGGAAAACCGTGCCCAACGGCCGTGTTTCATTCACAAACGAGTGCGCCTTTCGGGGGTTCCTCGTTTTTATGACCCATCAATGGGAACGATTACGCACCCAGGGCCAGCAGGTGCAGCAGTCACCGGGCCTGGTTGAAGCCAGGATATAAAATGAGAGGAAGTGTGTGATACTGCCCTGTCACCTAGTCCGAAACCGGAAGGGATTTCTGCAAATGTACATATACGTGGTTAAGTTGGCATTAAAAAATGGAGGCAGTTACCTCCACAAAAATATTTGGAAAAAAAAAAAAAAACTCCCAGCGCCACTGCAGGGAGTCTTTAATGGACGCCATGGCATCACGGAGGTCATTGCTGAAATGGATGTTTGTGGTTTGTGTATTTACACATATGTTATCATCCAGAATAAAAATCTCGCACAGATCCAAATATATGATGACAATAATAATAATAACAATAATATTATTAACAATTATAATAAAAATTTGAATAAATATAAATTTTAAATAAGAAACAAAGATTATTGGGAAAACCTTTCAAAATAAAAGTTAACAAATAAAGAAATGCTGGGCGGCAGTATGAATTTAATACATGGTTGAATTTAGTTTTACCTTTTAAGACATTTTCGGTGGAACCAAATGTCGCACGTGTCGCAGCCTTTCGACGTGTTTAACTCAAGCCTCTGTGGCACTGTGCTCGTAGTTTATCTTGAAATGTGTTTTGTTGTAACATAAATAAAAAATTTAAAGGACACCTTTTTAGTTTATTTCATGTATTTTCAGAGGAATTGGTTTTCTTAAAAAAAAACGTATTTGTTTGCAATTTGCGAGACAGCCTTTTAACGGAGGACACACCTTGTGATATAACTGTGATTCACTCAGACCATGTTACGGTAGGCCTATGCATACACGTCACCATGGGTGACGAAGGAGACAGAAAAAGGAATGCCAGTCTGTCACCAGACACCAGTAGCACCAGACCAGTGAAAAAAAATCAGTAAACGGTTCTTCCACTGGGTCGTCTCCGTCATCTACCTCCCTATCTTCACCCGTAGCCACCACAAGATGAAATGTAGGGGTTACATCCAGGAACTCTGTCAGAAGTGAACTTCCACTTTCAGTATCCAGTCAGCTCATATGATCGATATTCGTGTATATATAATGATGTCCATATTTTGACTTTCATATATGAAAGTGAAGTCAGGGCGGTAGCATGAGCAAAGTCTAAGGTGGGGGGGGGGGCAGTAAATGCTTTGTCAAAGCGTAGCCCCCGAGGGGGAGTGTGTGGGAAGGGGAATCCCCCTCCCATGCATGGTGTGGAATATTTTTAATATGCATGCTATAAATTCTGTAATCACAAAACATAATTGCTTCCTTTCATTAACGTAGCTTCAGGGTAACTGAGTGATAATCACCATTCTAATTGAACTTTCTTGCAAATACTGATAATTTTTTGTTTGTTTGCCTAAGAATACTCATATCCGGTACTGGGATTAAATAATAACCTCTTTCGCGCAACCTTTCTTGCACATCGGCCATCCTGGCTGGAACACGACTCCCCGGAGTTAGGACCGTGTGATAGACCGCATTGTCAGTGACAATAACCAAAAGGGGCGGCACGTTTGAGAGATGCTGTCCCTGTGGTATATAATATTTTAATTAAATGTATTAAACATAAAAACCACAACTCTGTTCACAAAAGCATCACATTTGTATATAACCTTGTGTGCAATATTTAGTTTTCATGTGTTTTATCATAATTGTGTTACAAATCAGTCATTTATATTTATTACAATTTGAAAACACCATATATTTTAACACTGATTACGCTGAAGCGTGTTAGATTTCTTTGTTCTCCGTTACTTATTTTTTTTTATATAAAATACAACATGCATATTTAAATTACAAATATTGTTGTATAAATTTTATCATTTTTAAGTCTTTAGCATAAGATCATGCTAGAAGATGTTCACACGTGTGGTAATATTTGGTTGAGGCTTTTATGTTTAGATTTTCTAAATAATAAATATAAAATGTTACATATAATTTGTGGTGGGTACCCTGGTGGCGAGATCTGAATTGAAAGTAGGTTCGGCTACCGCAGTTTCCGCTGTCAAGCCGTCATGACGGACGGAGAGACAAACCTTCCCAGAAAAACCACCCTCGTTATTAATAACTGTTGCATGATCACATGTAATTCAGTCGTGAATGTAATATTTATTATTTTTCCCAACAGAATAACGTCACTTTTTGTGTTACATCTGGAAAATGACAGTTCAACAAGCAGATGAAAATGAAAAAGTATAGTTAGGAAGGGTGTATACTAGAATTTATCATATGTCTTGTACTGCCACCTTAAATACTTCAGTTAATTAAAAATCAACGTTTGGATGGTAGAATACAATAGCGAGAGAGAACCTAGTGTTTAGATGATCATACTGCCGAAGTTGGTAGGCTTCGGCCTCCGGTTTTCCTTCAGTCACAAAGGCCGGCATGTGACGTTTCAAGGTAGCTACTCATCAATTTGCACTGAAGATGGTTCGGTCCGCTTAGTGCCTTTTTTCAACTTTTTTTCAAGGGACAATTGTGATTTTCGTCGTTTCGTTTGTTATATACGTAATACCTAGTTTCTGTGATGTTAACAGAATGAATAACAATGACTCTATAGTTTATGGTCGGGACATCAGGTATCTTACTGGAGAATACCTGCGTATGTATCGTTTGTCTGTGGATGTATATATAAAGAAATAATATGTGGCATTTAAATTCATGAGTTTCCATTGTAATAAACACGTCAACGGCAGGAAAGGAGAGCGATATTATATCACTATTACATAAAGAGATCTTTCACAAAGACATCTGCGTTTGAACACTAATAAGCTTGAGACGTGGTTGCTCTTCAACGCGTATCAGTTGCCTGATCAGGTAATTGGACTGGGCTTCCACGCCCCGACAGTCAACTCTGTGCACGAATAAAGTTATCACTTGCACCTTGTTATTTCCCGACGGACCCAGGTGTGAAAAGACTTGAGAGGCCTGTGGTTATGCTGAAGCTACATATAATCTGTCACCCGTGAAGAAGTTTACGGAATGAAAATCACCATTTTCCATAACAAATACAACTGGCGACCCAAACTGCTCCTTTGCATGAGATGTAGCTTGTGTTCACTTATAGTATAGCTATATCTAGCACTAAAGTAAAGCTTTTATCGCAAAAACACACCTTTTTTTTTAAAGAATTTAGCCAGGCATTAAACCAAAACTGCATTGACTTGAACTGAATTGCATTTATCATACATGCGTACATACAAACATATATATATATATATATATATATATATATATATATATATATATATATGTTTAAATAAATATATGTATAGTGAATAAAATCAATCAATCCCAGCTTAATAATATACAGCTGTGGTGTCAATCAACACATCGCACGGGAAGCACGCATTGGGGAAATTAGTCTTTTTGATAAGAGATATCGGTAGATTTTTTTTATCATGCATATCCAAAAGTATCCCTGGGCAAAAGGAAACCTATCTGCAACAGTGTTACTTCTTTGATAATTACTGGTCGTTGAGCCTGTTTTTCTATAATTTCAGAATAAATTTAGAATGAATCTATTCATTTATCTATATAATCTTAACTCTTTGTTCGACACAATTATATTAGAATCAGACAAATTGTTAAACAAATCAGCAAAATCAACTACATGGAATTTTTTTTTTTGGGGGGGGGGGAGGGTCGATCTGGCCAAGGACCACTGCTTTAAAAGATCATCCGCGACTTGTGAGAATTAAACATACTTATCAAATGTTTCTTATTTTATTAATCTCCGCTAGAAAACCATGTATCTGACATATTTGTCTATTTCGTCATTTTAATACTAGGTTAGTATGTGGTTGGGAAAACAATAACAAGTCGTGTAGGACAAAACAGGCACTTTAAACCACGCATTAAGCTACGCGATACCTTTTACGCGGTTACGGTTGCGGCCGCGGTATGCGGTCGCAGTATCCGGACAAGCGGACCGAAATTTCTCGCTTGTGAAGCTTGCTTTTCTAGCAAATCGGTTGGAACGCCGGACTTGTGCGCCACCGACAATGGTTCGAATCCCGGATCGGCCCAGAATTTTCCCCTGAATAATTTGTCTTCCTAAAAAAATGGGGGCTCTTCCAACGTGAAGGTACACTTTGTGGCCCAGGGAATTAGCTCACCAAAGTGTGACTCCTGGGATAAATAGTCTTGTTCTGATAGCAGAGCGCTCATAAGAGGGGATGTGTAAAGGATGACATACAAGCGGACCGAACTTTCTCGCTAGTGAAGCTTGCTTTTCTAGCGAGCCGGTTGGAAGGCCGGGATCGACATTGGTTCGAATCCCGGATCGGTCCAATGTTTTCCCCCTGAACAATTTGTCTTCGTAACAAAATGGGGGCTCGTCCAACGTGACGGTAAATTTTGTGACCCAGGGAATAAGCTCGCCAAAATGTGACTCATGGGATAAATAGTCTTGTTCTTATAGCAGAACGCTCTTAAGAGAGAAGGTGTTACGAGGTGACATAAAAGCGGACCAAACTGTCTCGCTAGTGAAGCTTGCTTTTCTAGTGAAGCAGTTGAAACGCCGGACATGTGCGCCAAAGACATGGGTTCGACTCTCGGATCGGCCCAGAATTTTCCTCTGAGCAATTTGTCTTCGTAACAATTTATATATATATATATATATATATATATATATATATATATATATATATATATATATATACCTGCATTGTGAAAGTGGTAGTAAAAGTTAGGAAACCAGCTGCTTGAATCGAAATAGATACATGTATTGGGCAGACCACTCACCAGTGAATGACAGACAAATGCTCCCCATATTCACAATGATTTAAATCGATGCTTTCAGGCGGAAAACGTAAACGTTTTTCCTCGTGGCATATTCTGAAAAACACGCTAATATCCCGGGGAAACTGCTATGTGACATATGATTCAGTAGGATTCCTTGTCCGACCCCATCAACTTTTTTTGTCGGATCGGTCGCTACAAGATTCGACAAATATTTTGTCGGATGACAGGTCGGATAAGTACCGCGACCCCGCCCGCAACCGCGTAGAAGGAATCGTAGCTTAAAAGGAATCGTAGCTTTATTCGGGCGGTTTACAACTTTCATACGATTAGGACAGGTAGATACGATATCCCCATGGATCTTTCAAGTGTCGTGAGTGCAGAACACTAGGCTATATTCGTGTCGCGGGTACAAAGCTCTTGATGGAGATTCTTTAAGGGGGCGGGGTGAAAGAATAGGGGAGGTAATAACATAATATAATAATAATAATAATGTACATTTATATAGTGCCATACCAAAACATCCAATTACTCATGGCGCTTTAAAATAAAATCAAGGAAAACCTTGAAAATCTTAATAAAACAGTGCCAGTAAATACATGAACGCGTGTACAACATCATATCCATATCTGGGAAACTAAATCATTCCTAAAAATATTGCTAATATACGTATCAGCTTTATGTATAAGACTTATAAATGACTATAAAACTACACAAGTCATATTAGAGTACATAAGCTCTCTTAAACAGAAAGTTCTTCAGCATTCTCTTAATAACATTTAAATCTGTTTAAGATCTCAAATTTGAAGGCAATCTGTTCCATAATACAGGTGCACTGTGACTAAAAGCTCTATCGCCATAGGACATCAGCCTGGTTTTCGATATTATTGGGTTTTACCATGTGGGACGTGTGGGGAAAAAATCTGTGTGGCGCGGAGCCACGACACATGTCAATCCGGAGATGTCTTGACTGACTAGGCCAAAAAAAACTTTCTCCGCTGGCTGAAACATCTCGTACTGCCCCTCTTAATCATACCTCCGGTAACGTTGGTTTGTTATGGTACACAGACACGCGGTGACTGTGTCTTAACCAACACGCACACAAAATTTAAAAAAAAACCGTATGCAAGGAAATGAGACTGTATGCAGGGATGATCCTGCTGGAAAACTTGTGTATAAAGCCATACTGAACTGATAGTGTGAAAGAATAGGCATAATATTGATCCGGATTATGTCCCTTTAAACCCACCTGCATTATTTGTATAAAATCTGTGATTATTGGTTTACGCTGAGAACATATTAATTAATTATGGTTGATTTCTGCAAAGATAGTTTTTTATAACGCTTCCGTGACGGATGTTTGATCTTTTTTATCAACCGGCTGTTAGTTAAAACTGTTTACATGCCCTATGTAACCGGAGATTTCAAACTCCACGCAGCGGCAAGATGTATTGAAGCAAATGTTGGACTTTGATTGATAGATTTCCTGTGAGAAGAATGCACCTGCAAGGGCGCGATCAACTACTTCCGCATTATCCGCATAGAAGATTTATCTATGAATGCTATCATTTGCTTCAACAATTCCTGTCCCTGTATGGAGGTTGTAGCTGATGTTGGCAAGTGCCAACCTCCAAGCAGAGAAAGGATGAAAGCATGTGAAACAAGCATACGAATATCAAATATCACTCATATAATGCGAATATCGAATATCACCAAAATTAGGGATATTCGATTTTCGCATGTGAATATCGAATATCACTTAATTCAGGGATATTCGATATTAGCATGCGAATATCACAAATCGCATTAATTAGTGATATTCGATATTCGCATGTGGATAGCACCAAACATCATATAAATTAGTGACATCAGACTCATTGTGGACATCTTCTCTTGTCACGTTCCTGGGCTCTACAGGCACATCGCACTTCACAAATATAACCCCGACAAACCAGTTTGTTCCTTTGTTTAACCCTCTGCATGTACTCACAACTAAGCCGTTCGGCAGGTATTTCGACATTTAAATTTCGCTTATAAACCTCACACCAATGAGCTACATTCGATATTCGCATTAAAATATCAATTACTACACAATCAGAGAGATTCGATATTCACCAGCGAAATTCGGGAAAACAATTTGCTCTCAGATTGTTCGACAACCTGTCAACCTGGCGACATTGTTCATATATATTTTACTGCAATAATGCGCGATTACCATAATTATTTGCACGCCGGTAAAATACAGACAAGCGACATTCACATGCAAATATCGAATATCACACAAATCAGCGACATTCGATTTTCACCAGTGAATATAACAAAATTCTATTTAAA
Organism: Sipunculus nudus; assembly: GCA_026874595.1. Lineage (NCBI taxonomy): Eukaryota > Metazoa > Annelida > Sipuncula > Golfingiida > Sipunculidae > Sipunculus > Sipunculus nudus. The sequence goes on from CM049318.1 coordinate 36,504,755, forward strand.
TTCGATATTCGCATGCAGCATTTGGGCAAAACTGTCTGTACTCGGTTCAACAACCTGATCAATTTGCAGTGATGGGCAATAACCATAGATATCCGAACGCCAATACGACTCCGACATTCGATATTCGCATGATATGAGTGATATCAATATTCGCATGCGAATATCGAATATCCCTGATTTGAGTGAATTAATTTCTAATATTAGTCCAACTTCAGTCCCGTTCGAGATTTCTGCAATTTCTAATCATATTCTTTCAGATTGGTTGCCCCGATGGCGAGAACTAAAGTTTCAAGTAGTTAAGACAACAGCAGTTTCAGCTGTCAGGCCTTCATGGCGGACAGAAGACAAACTTTCCGAGTAAAACCAGCCTCGTTATTATTGAATGCTGCATGAATACAAGTAAGCCAACCCTAAATGTAATATTATCACCAACAGAATAATGTCTTTATGTCTTACCTTTGGAAAATGACAGTTCGACAAGCAGATGAAAATGTAAAAGTACCGTTAAAATGGCTTATAAAAGAATTGATCCTAACCCCATATCTTGCACTGTCACCTCAATGTCCTCAGTTAATTAATAATCGACGTTGGGCTGGCAGACTGCAACTACCTGGGCCGACGAACCCATAGGACCTTACGATCATATTAAATCTCTATTAGCCAACACCCAAGAAACAAATTCCGCATCAACAAGCACTTAATTCGATTATATATAGAAGATTCCAAGTCTTAGCCGCGCCCCTTTGAGTCCTTCTGATGAAAGCTTTATATATATACGCAAGTTAACATTAAAGCCAAAAGAGATTTTCTCATTTCAAAGTATTGTCTGACGTTCTTTACATAAGAAACTCATTATAGTCCCTTTTGGATCACTCCCTATTAGAAACTCTATAATTACGCTTCACATAAGACGTAACCTTATCATTTTCAAGGATTTTCTTGTACCTTATTGGATTTCCTATGCTAAAATAAAACTAAATTTGATTTCTACATTTTCAAACATTTTATACTGCAGTATGTAATTCCTGGTCGGTCTTGGGTCCCCTTGGCCCCTTCGGGTGTACCGACTGATCCCCCTCTCACAGGGTCTACCCCTTCATTTACAACATCGAGAGACAACAGAGCGTTCAGATGATCACACTGCCGAAGCTGGAAAGTTTCGGCCTCCGATTTTCCTTCATTCACAATGGCCTGCATGTGACGTTTCATCGTAGCTACCCATCAATTTCTGCATTTAAGATGGTTCGGCCCACTTGTTGCCTTTATTCAAATTTTGCAGTTTATCAAGGAACAATTGAGATTTGCGTCGTTTGTTGTTATATACGCAATAGTTAGTTTTTGTGATGTTGACGGTATGAATACCAATGGCTTAGTCAGGTATTATGGTCGTTTATGGTCGGGTATCAGGTATCTTACTGGAGAATAATCGCGTATGTATCAATTGTCCGAAAATATATACATATATAGAAATGATATGTTACCATATAGTACATGTAGTCCCATATAGACGTCAAAGGCCACAAAGGCCAGCGATCATATATTACTATGACATTAATACATCTGTCACAAGGATATCTGCGTTTGATCACTAATTAACTTGAGATGGGGTTGCTCTTTAACACGTATCAGTTGCGTACTAAGGTAATTAGACTGGGCTTTCACGCTTCGACTGTCAACTCTTAGTAATTAAAATTCAGTAATCACTTGCACCTCGTTATTTAACGACGGACCCAGGTGTAGGCTTGTAAGGGAGAAATTAAAAGGCCTGTGGTAAAACCGTCAGCCGTGGAGAAGTTTACTGAATGAAAAAGGGTCCATGTCACCTGGACGCTGTTCAGATGGACGCTATAAAAATGGACGCCGACAGCTGGACGCTATGAACATGGACGCTGATCAGCTGGACGCTATCCATTTAGACGCTATCCCAACACTTTGAGAATCATACAGGGATATCATACAAAATAAAGCAACATTAAATATACAAACTCAACCCATTGTTGTTAGTTCTTAATATTATGCACTTTTGTCAAATTTGGAACCATATGTATCGGCCCATATCGACCGTTTGTGATAACGTACCATTAATGGGCGACCGAATAGGAAAATGAAATTGAACTGTCTCAGTAAAGATTTTTTCTGTATATGTGTTTTGTGTATTTTTTACCCAATAAACGTGCATCACGCAATGATTTATAATATCCAAGGGCGATTGGTCTGAACTGCATACACATAGGCAACCAGTCCGATCAATGATCCGTACCGCATTTTCAAACTTGATATTTATGACAATAAGAACAATTTCGTAGGAGATAGAACTACTTAATAAAGGTAACTATCATTGCTTGTTTCATCGTTACAACAATCTTAATGCTTAGTAGAAATAGGTCTACGAAGCTTTCCAGCGGCATGACGTTGTATAGAGGTTCAAGGTATAGGGAAACACGATATGACGAGAATAAACACACTTGTGTATATACATTGTATATTGTTATGTGATTTTACCAAGATACGAGGCCGGGGTACAATGTCAGTTAGAGATTGGTCACCCGATTTATCAATTAGGTAACGGGAGAGATTACGGTCTTAATGAGCGGGGTCTGAATGGGCGTGCTGCTTTTGAGCGTGGTTCTAATGCGCGCGGTCTGGATGGGCGCGTGACCTAATTAGGTCTTGATGGGCGTGGGCCGTCTGGCCGTGTTGTAGCGACAGCCTGTCACCCCAAACGTCGATTTTAGATGAACTGAAGAACGATGGGGTGACAGTACAAGCTATTGGGTTCGCATCAATTCTAGTATGTGCAGATGTGCACGCCATTTCTGACACTACTTTTTAATTTTCATCTACTTCTAGAACTGTCATTTTCCTGAGTTAAGACAAAAAGTGACGTTATTCTGTTGGGGAAAATAATAATTATTACTTCCACGGTTGACTTACGTGTATTCGTGCAGCAGTTTGTAATACCGAGGCTGGTTTCACTCGAAAACACTCGTCTACACGGCTTCAGCGGGAGAATCATAACATCCGGTAGGGGATTCCCAGACGGCTATGTGTAAAACTCGGAAGTCCGAAGTCGGAAGCAAGGATTTTTTTAAATAAAGCAATGATCGAAGCATAATTAAAATGCTACTACATCAATGGAAAGTTCCATTTTGTTTTTATTGATAGAATAAGGTCTATTCTATCATTATGTAAAAATCAAGGTTATCCATCCGAAGTAATAAACTATTTTTTGCTCGGAAATGCTCGGTTATAGTCCAAATGTGTAAAACTCGGAAGCCAGTAATGGCTAATGCAGTGGTTATCATATCGTCAGCAACGTGTCAAGCATTTTCAATTTCTTCAATATGACATATTTTTCATGATCTCAATCTGTTTTGTAACATTTATGATGCTGTTTTTTATAATATATTGTATTGATATTTTATTTCATTTTGTAAAACAAGATTATATTAACTCGTCAATATTTTACGCTGTTACCGTATTTAATGATGGTGGAAACATGAAAAAATTAAAGGTTTTGATAATATTTTATTCACATTACAAACGTGTCCATATAAACATTACCCTGATAATATCATAGGGACATAAACAGAAAATTTGACAGAAGGTCAAACCGTCCAGTAAATATTTATACAAGGTTGTTTTGAATAAAATATTTATTTTCCTCTTCCATTGACCAAAATATTTCATCAAGATAATGAATCTCTGAAGCTCTTATCTATAATATAATACTTTTTATGCCAATTTATATTTTACATTTCATGGTCAGGTTGCACACATTGATTTATATATATATATATATATCAAAATGTGATATTTTCCCCTATATGTTCCTGCTGTAAATGGAACCTGTTTCAATTATGTTTTGAAATTTTGCCAAAATAACATAATATACATGAGGCTTTACAATAATTTGTTTGATAATGATTTCATCAGACGTATCCTGCAAATTTAAAAAGAAAACAAACATTAACAATACTTTGACAGAGAGAAATACACATGTGCATGTGTAAATAGATATGATGCCGATTGTAAATTTTTTGGATAATATAAAAACAATAGTTTCTGTTTTTGCAGGACGATTCAATATTTAATCGATATTTTTTATGCTGTTAGGGACAATATTCATCAAATTAATGTTTTGAAAATTTGTAAAACCGCAGGGCACAAACATCAATACTTTTTATAGATATATTGTAAAATACGTCAATTGAAAAAAAAAACCAACAACAAATCAATAAAACATTTGGCATAGCCAGAAAAGTTCAGTAATTGTTTAAAAATAAATGAGCAAAGAATAAATGTTAAAGATATAAAAAAAATTCCGTTTAATAATAGAAACTGATACCAGCAACTATTAAGTCCGAAGGGAAGGAGGTCCGAAAGCGCATGGTACTACTGTATCGAGAATTCCGACTATAGACCGGTGATTACCAGGCCTAAGAAAAAGCATCCTGTCTGTTAATTTTGTTTCTGAGGATTAAAGTATAAGAATCAAATAAAAATAATGAGTATGCACGGAATATTCAGATGGATTATATAAAGATAAAAAATGACTATACAGCAAAAGTAGAATAGGAATAATTTATATTTGTAATTGATATATTTATCTTAGCGGTAAATATCTTACTTTATTTATCAAAACGGTTTGGTTCCATTATTGCTCATTCGCACGCACTATGCACAAACACACAATATAATCTAAAACATAACATGGTTATTATTAAATTGGGTCTCCTTTTTATGGGAACATTTAATAAAAAATGAGAAATTTTTCATGACTTGTCATTAGGCGTCTTTCTGAAGGATGGGTGCAGACGGTGGTTACGATGGCGTCTATAATATGACGGTCTCTAAGACATTTTTGTTTACGTTCATTTTCAATCACACGATATACACATTTCAAGGAAATATATAAAATATATAAATGTGGCTATATGGCTTGTATTAAGGCGTCATAATGAAGGGTATATGAGCTTATAATACGGAGGCGTCTATATGAACAGCGTCCATTTTCATGACGTCCAAATGAACAGCATCCAGGTGATACAATGGCGTCTATCTGAACAGCGTCCATCTGAGATGATCCCATGAAAAACACCTTTGTCCACAAAATGAAACTGGAGACCCAAAAAGTGCTCTTTTGAATAGATGTAGCCAATATTCAACTGACAGTATTGCTTTTATCGTAAAACCATTTTTTCAAATATTTAACAAGTCATGGCACCAAAACTGAATTGACTTGAACTGAATTGCATTAATCATACATGCATACACACACTTATATATATATATATATATATATATATATATATATATATATATATATATATATATATATATATATATATGGCATCTGTTCAGGTGGTTGCTCTCCCACTGCTGGCTCGTGGAGTCCATTGGATGATAGGAAAGTTCTACTTTATCCTGGTCTAAGGGGCTTTACGACCTTCAGCTGGGAGACCTGCACCACTTGGTATAAGTATAGTACATTTGCCTTTTATATTCCTTTTTATATTGTAAATTTGCCTTTTGAATTGTATATTTTCGTAGTATATGTGAATTGTATATTTATATCATATGTGGATACTACTGAAATGTTACTGTACCCAGGACCCTACTAAATATCAGATTACTTGCTAATAGGTTTCCTGATAAATATCTTTGTATTAATTATAAACATTAAAACCACGATAAACCTCTTTGCCCTGTTATGTTCCAGTATCGCACGTGTACCCCGCCCAATAGGATCAGTGTCAGTCATTCAATGTTCCCCCCAATACCCACAAAGCATAATCTCGTAATCTCGTAAAGTCTCGGCTTTTCAAACTACGCCGTTAGCTTCATTCTAACAACATTCACCTGATGATCGGGTCGCATCCCGTGAAACAGACTGTAGTGAATTTACAGTGTTTTTGTTTTTCTTCAGAGTTATATATATATATATATATATATATATATATATATATATATATATATATTGAATAAAAATAATCAGGGAAAGGATGAAAGGATCCTTGAATTCATGATATTATTATTTCTTTTATGTATCATATTTACATACACAGCAGATTATATATAAACACGGGGGACAAAATCTAGCTGTGAACCCCGGCACACGCGTGCCTCGTAGATGGTAATGACATGGGGATTCCCCAAAGAAATGCATTATGGTCATGCGTTGTTAAAACAAGATTTGAGATGGATTAAAACAGAAAAACAATAGCAATTTCCTTAAATCCTATATAATCTTTATCGATATTTCTTATATATAACTTAAATGCAAAAGAAGTATCTAAAAATATTCGTTTAAAAAATCTCTTGCGATGGGGCTTAATGGTAGCAATGTTTATTCACGCCGAACGGTCACGAAGCCACACTGTGCACATTCCGACTCACAATAGTTGAAACGACATCTGGCGGAAGGTTGTCATGAACCATTAAAAAAGTGAAAATACACAAATAATTTTTCTCGGTGGGACGAAATTTTACATTTTATTTCTACCCCACATAGATTAGAATAATTTCATATGTTTATTTAACGAATAGTATAGGCTTTTTGGAAACCTCGAGCGTGTTGACCATTAGATAGCTATAAAAACTGGCGCCGCGTAGCGGCCGTTAAAGAAGACATTTCACGTGGCATGCTTGCAAAAATTATAATAATATAAACGATGTAAAGGTCCTATTGGTCAAAATTTTGAAAAGAATTATCTATGAACTGAAGTATATTCATTGATAAAAATGGTCAATACGGAGGGAAATTGACCGATGCGTGAGTCAAAGGTATTTTCTTTGGTAGCGATCAAGCACGTTACCAGTTACCACGTGACCCTTGGGCAATTAGATTGGACGCAGAGGGTTTTAAATGACGCAGGCGGTGCCTAAAACATATAATTAATTTGTGTTGGTCTAATAACGATATTTTCTGTTAGGCTTTGTCACAAGTTGACATGAGTAGGTATTTTTTGTTTTGATTTTTACTTGTTTCCCCCAGTTTGCACTCGATTCCAAGGACATTTGTACTTGTTTCTTTGTCCTTGTTCCTCGCCATTCATTAGCCTTTGTGACTGCTTTTAATTGTGTTCTGGGCAAATGTTCCCAGCAGTGGTCCCTCAGCTGTAGTTAGTGATCAAGATCACGATCAGTGAACCATAGAGAGCTACTTTAAAAGGAGTCCTTCTAGAAGTTATTCTTTTTTTCTTAAAAAGAATATTCAAAATTTAGAGGAACAGGCTACAAAAGTCTCCTTCCCATGTTACCTTTGAGAGCCAGAGAGAGGCATTATGGGCCATGAGGAGTTCAGTCAGTTTGCAGCAGACCCTTGAGGGGGCAACATACAGTTGACCATTGGTCTGGGCCTGAGAGCCGTTACTGAAGAACAGCACAGGGCGAAATTATTCCCAGAATTTAGCCACGTCAGACTAGTAATAGACTGTTGTGCTGTTTCTGAGCCTAAAACAAAATCTAAAGGACAATACATAGGGCCATAGAGCCGGGTTTATTAGTCCCATGATTTAGTCAACTATGAAGACTGAACTAATTTTGTTTTTATTAGGACCCCGCTTGACAAGCGGTGCCTCATAGTGATCACCGTGTCAGTCCGGCCTTCCGTCAGTGACACTTTCTTTCGTGCGTGATAACTCAACGACAACCTAATGCAGCTTTCCCAAATTCACAGGGATGTTGGTACATATGAGGGCTCCAGACCTATTGAATTACAGACCTGTCGGAATTCCAATATGGCCGCCACAGCCCGATTGCTGATTTTCTTTCGAGCGCGATAATTCAACAAGAACACACTACAGCTTTCCAAATTCACAGGAATGATTGGTACCTAGGGCTCTAGACCTTTGAATTACGGACCTGTCGGAATTCCAACATGGTGCCTCAGCCTGATCGCTGATTTTCTTTTGCGCGCGATAACTCAACAAGAACACACTGCAGCTTTCCCAAATTCACAGGAATGATTGGTACCTATGAGGGCTCTAAACCTTTGAATTACGGACCTGTCGGAATTCCAATATGGCCGCCACAGCCTGATCCCTGATTTTCTTTTTCGCGCGATAACTCAACAACACACTGCAGCTTTCCCAAATTGACAGGGATGATTGGTACCTATGAGGGCTCCAGACCTGTTAAATTACAGACATGTTGGAATTCCAATATGGCCGCCACAGCCCGATCCTTGATTTTCTTTTGCGCGCGATAACTTAACAACACACTGCAGCCCAAATTGACAGGGATGATTGGTACCTATGAGGGCTCCAGACCTGTTGAATTACAGACATGTTGGAATTCCAATATGGCCGCCACAGCCCGATCCTTGATTTTCTTTCGCGCACGATAACTCAACAAGAACACACTGCAGCTTTCCCAAATTCACGGGAATTATTGGTACCTATAAGGGCTCTAGACCTTAGAATAACAGACTTGTCGGAATTCCAATATGGCCGCCACAGCCTGATCCCTGATTTTCTTTTGCGCGCGATAACTCAACAACAACCTACTGCAGCTTTCCCAAATTCACAGGGATGATTGGTACCTATGAGGGCTCCAGACCTATCGAATAACAGACTTGTCGGAATTCCAATATAGCTGCCACAGCCTGATCCCTATTTTCTTTTGCGCGTGATAACTCAACAACAACCTACTGCAGCTTTCCCAATTTCAAAGGGATCGTTTGGTGACTGCGAGGGCCCAAGACCTATTGAATTACAGACTTGCTCAAAATCAAATATTGCCAACAGACTACATTCGGTGATTTTTTATTGCACACATTATTTCAGACATATCTTCTTTAATATCAATTGATCCAGTAGGATTTTTTCCCTCATGCATATGAATAAAAACCTGTTTTTATTTGTTATATTTTTCAAATTCAGCTTAATTTTTCACCCACATGTAAACTAGTCCAGCACTACCAGAAATGCGGGGCCCTCTGATGATCATTGTCCGACCACTTCTAGTTTATATTGCCTTGGGATCCGTTTTTGAGCTCATGGGCCACAACTACTAGGTTATCACTCATATGGGCAACAACTACCAGGTTATCACTCACATGGACCACAATTACCCGGTTTTGACTATAACTAGTTCAGCAGGGACCACAACCAACCACTACAACCAGTCCAGCATGGTCCACTACCAACCATAACACTCAGGATCAAGTATGGGCCAACCGGAGTCGTAAACAGTACCAGGCACCCGATTGTAAGTCCTTTTTCTGTATCTCCCTTGGGTCATGGATGAGAATGTTTTGTAGCCTCCTGAATTAACCCTGACCACCGTTGTAAAGGGAAAAATTTGTCCTATGGAACACTTGAGTCATTCTGTTGGATAATATGTCCTGTCTCTCTTGTAGAGAAAAATGAAGACTATTTCATAAATTTGAGCATTATTATTGTATTTTCTATTAATGTGTTTACTGTAAATCAACAATTAGACGGCCTCAGACTGTTGCATTTTCCATAGTAACTGTATAATGCTCAGTCAGTTAATTTGTTTTTGTCACAAGCAGATTGATTCAGGTATTTTTTTATTATTCTACATTTTTAGAGTCTTATGCGAATCTTGTGGGGTGTCGTACCAACTGCAAGGTCACCTGTAGGCCGACGTAGATATTAGCCAACTGGAGAATGAAATACAGAGGGGACCCAATTTGAATAATTCCATTGCACTTCTTTAAGTCACTGATGTATATAGTTAATAATTAAATATTATCATAAATTTGTCTGTCTTGTGTTTTCACTTGTGTGCATCTGAGAATAAATCTGTCCATTCTGATGAATCTTGGGCAAGGTACCCATGATCTGGGGTGTTTTTTTGGGTATGACCTTGACAGGCCTAATGTTACTTTTTTTAATTTTTTTAAAGACAGTGCTATTATATTAGAAGTCTCAGTTCCCCGACGAGCTGAATGTAGACTTATGAATTACAAAAATGTCTGAGGCATTACTAAATTAAATTCACTGCATGGTACCTTATTCAATATTTCATTTTGTTTCTTTTAATCAGGACATGTATTTACCACCGGATGCAAGGCGCCATAAGGAGACGGTTTGATCTGGTCTCCTGTCCTCACTACTTCGCGGATATCCTGTTCTACGTCAGCATCGCGTTTTATCTCGGACTAGGTCACATGACATGGGGGCTGTGCACTACCCACATCATCATGCATAGACTGGTCTTAGCTCACAGCACACAAAAATTCTTCCAAATCAAGTGCGACGATTACTCCCAGGACCGAAAAATGGTAATGCCATTTCTCCTGTAACTTTTGTTTTAATATAAGTCTATCTGATAATTTTTGTTTCACTCGAACTGGGCAGTAAACTTATTTTGACGCTTAATTTGCCCACTTTTTTTTGCCTTTTCATTTTAGTACAAGGGAACTAGCAGTATTATATTTTACAGAAAAAGACTTAATTTTTATACTTTCATATATAACTTTTTTTCAGAAAGATTTGTTTCGAACTTTTTTGGGTAATAATACTTTTTTTATACTTTTTTTCTCAATTAGTTATCTTCCGGTTGATTATTTCCTAATCTATATTCATATTTTAGAACTTAACAATTCGATAGATATGCACTGTCAATGTTTCAAAAGAAAAATATTTTACTGAGCAAAGATTGCCTCGATAGAGCGATCGGATATATGAAATACTCGGGATTAATGTGTTATATGTCCTTAATAACTGCAAATATCAAACTTGTTGCGTCTAAAAGCACACATATAGTACTACTGTGCAAACATCCTACACTTTGGCAATGATTTAAATTTTGTCATTTTTTTCAGACAATTCTTCAACTTGTTCAGGCAAGATCTAAATTAATTATAATTGTTTTCATAGAGTCCAGGGTGGCAGCACTGAACTAGTCTTACAAATGCTTAACATTTCATTAACACATTATGTGTCTAACAACGGAGCTCCACCGTGCGTTAATATACATACTAGCTGCACCCATGGAAAATCCACGGCTCTGCCTGATGCATATTTTTTAATTAGCAGATAGGAACTAAACGACGCATACTTTAATCCATAAGGTTTTTGCAGGATCTTTTGTCATGTGTTCACTTATATGATGTAAAGATTACTTCTGCAAGAATTCTCCATGAACAGCCTCCCCCAAAATATCAACATAGAAAGAAAGACTATTCTATTCCAGAAATCACACCCAAAAAAAAATAAATTTGGAAAGAGACGAGAGGCATATACAGGGTTACGAATATGTAAGTGAGAAGTTTTTTTCCCCGATAAACAACATAGACCCCACAACTTCATTGCTTGGGGATTATCGTAGATATAACGATTGTATGAAGAAGCATTCAACCGTGAACTTATATGAAAGATGCTTTGTATTAGTTGCAGCTCAGACGACATCGTGAAACACGATGTTTATTTAGTGTAGTCAATTGAAGGTATAGTCTAAGGCATGTTAACAGACACATGCGTTATTTATATACACATGCATTTGTCGTTGCGGTCTCTTGTACGCGAAACGTATAGCTGCCAATGTGAAAAAAGATTGGCCCAGAAAATGATATTCCAACAGTATTAAATTTTGGGTTTAAATTGTCATGGAATAAGCAGGTATGATGCAAAATTGACAACTCTCCCAGATAAAAAGAACGTAGGTTGATATATTTTGATGAAAGCATTGAGCAAAGAAACCACTTCAACGTTGGTTCGTTGCATTGTCTTTCAGCAAATTAACGCAAAAAGTAATATACAGATTGTGCTGAAAATTTGTAAAGGGGTAGAGTAAAACTGCATCCGTAATCCATTACATTTTTGGAGGTAATCGTAATCACCATAACATTTTATAATATATGTCATAATTACAATTCCACAAAGGAATTATTATTAGGGGCTATTCCTTTGTTCCCGAGCAGAAGCAGGCCATTCGTATTCAGTTGTTCTGCCATTTGCCTGGTGACTCCGTGTTTCTGAACCATGACTGATAAGCAGATTCTGGCGGGGGTTCCAGATTCCCCAAGAGATTGAGGACCCATAGAAGTTATGGTTATACCATGGAAAGATACTTCTGAATGTATAAAAATCAACATACCTGTAAACCTACAAAACGGTGATCGTGTAAAGGGTTTCAGCTCTTTGTGTCAACTCAACAGAAAAGTGCTACCTATTAAAAGATTCATGTGGACATGTGTTCCGCGCTTAAATTTAAAACCTTTTACTTCCTTTCGACAGATTAAACAGTTCCTTAACTGGCGATATAATGGAAATGGGGTTCAGCCTGGATTACAGGTCGCCCCCTGAAAAAAGCATGACAGACAAATAATGTTTTGCTGAACATTTGTAGAGGGTAAGGGTAAAGCCATATCAATAGCCAAGTTCATTTTGGAAGAAATCAGAATCACCACAATATATATTTTCTTATAAACAATTATGACAAAGGACCATTCCTTTTTTCCCGTGTGGAAGCCACCTATTCGTATTTATTAGTTCTGCCACTCGCAAGGTGAACTCGTGTTACTGAAGCATGACAGTGTTCACACATGAAACGCATACACGTTAAAAACACATGAATAATATTAATGGAGATTCAGGTGGATGTCTGTACGCCCTGACTACAGATTCTAATTTGTTATCAATTTAAAAGTGTAATGGCGATATTTTTTATCATGTTTCACCGTCCCTACAGACAACGGATCTTAACAAATATATGTGAACACCCCCCCCCCCCGAATCCCACCCCACCCAACCCGAATGATAATTAAGTTGTGGGGCTCTTTTTGAAAAAAAATCATAAAACACATTACTTGGCCGAACATTGTTATCATGAATAGATATTTTTGAATGTATAAAAATCAACATACCTGTAACCCCTAAAAAATTTGTCAAATGGTGGTCACATTACCAGACTCAGTGCAAAGTGTTGACCAAACTGAAAAGCCCTCGCATTGAAAGCGGAGTCATGTGGTCTTTGGATTAAAAACCTTTACTTCCTTTGAGAGAGAAAATTTCTTTACAGGCGTTACAAAGGATATTGGAGATCAATGGGGATTATATTGAACCCGCGTGACCGCGTAATGCACGGAAATGCCTTTTGTTCAGGACATGCGCGCTGGCCACGGTCTCAACAGGCCAGTGAAAATCCCCGAGGCGCCACCTGAAAAAGCGTCACAGGCGTGGAGGACCTTGCAGCACAAACGAAATAGGGGCACCTAATGGGGAAATATTAAAATTATTGATTATTCAGCTTAATAGGGCATAATCCCGCAAAATAAAACAAACTTGTCCTAGAAGAGCTCATCACTAATTCGTCTGCCGCATTTGGAGAGTTAATTCAAGCGGATGGAGGTAAACCGTGGTCTAGAAAAAAACTAACTCCGTATTAATTATATTGATTTATTGATTTTACACAACTCATTGCAATGACCTGAACTTTCCGACAAAGGCGCCATCTAAAAATTTGATACAATATTAAACTCAATGTATCAGTAGTGTCTTTTTCTATCACACGCTGGCGCTGCAGATTGGTAAAGTTTGCTTGAGGCAAAATTCTGTTGTGGTCGCACGTACAGTGTCGTGCCATTTCAAATGCTCCTGCTGATATTTTTTAAATTTAATTTATTTCCTTTATTTTTTTTTGTTGGAGGTAATCGCCTCCATTTATGTTCTATAATCTAATTCTTAATCTAAGAATGTACATCTGCAGAGTTCCATTTCGGTTTGGGACTACGTGACAGGGAGGTGGCACTCCCTTATTATCATATAATTTTTTCAATTCTGGTGTCACCAAGGCCCGGTGTCTGCGGCACCTGCGGGTCCTGGGTGTGTATTCAACCCCATTACTGGGTCATAACACCGTTGAACCCCCCCCCCCCCCCTTCCCCAAAGACGCACTCGTTTGTGAGTGATACACGGCTGCAGGGTGCAGCCTTCCCATTAAGTATGCAGAGCGCTCGCTCTTGTTGGGGTAAAAATCTCACCACCTCGGATGAAATTTGAACTAATGACCTCCCGGCTTTGAGTGGTGGGATCTACCCTTGAGCCTCAGAAGGCGGTAGCCTCTGCTAATTTTGCCCGTTCATTGTTTAAATTAAAAGTGCCAAATAATTTGCTTACCCCAGCTAATGGAGAAGAAGTAACATTTGCTCATCCTAACTGCCCATCTCCTAAAACGCCAAAATAAACCCTTTTTTCCGTTGGTACACAATAACGCACCATGTCGAATGCCTGTGCTTATTTTTGCATTTTAGCTGTGGAAAACAAAAGTTTTATCCATTTGCTTATCATTTTCTGATAAAAAAAATTACCTGTTAGCCATTAATAAAATAAATAGATCAAGGGTTTCTCTCTTACTAAAATCTAGATGTCGTCGCTAATATCATACTGAAACCCATAATAACCCAGTGTTATAGAATATAGAGAATAATAATGAACCTACCAGAATAAATTAGTATATTAAATTTTAATATATTAATGTAATCTGGACAGATCATTCTTTTGTCCTAAACTTGTTATTCTGAATATTAAATCGTAGCTATTTAAACTAGATTTTTTAGCACATATTTGTTGAATAAAAATCCATAACATTTAATTTATGTGTTGTACTTTTGTGAGACAGACAGAGAGAGAAAGCGTGAGAGATAGAAATATATACATGTATTTGTGTGTGCTCGTGCTTGATTGTTTGGGTATGTGTCTGTTTCCTTTGTATTCCGACCTATTATCTTGTATTATAACATCGGGTGACTTTAATTATATCATGTGACATTAATGAAAATTAAAAATAAAAACTGCATAATTTGCATTTCATTGGTCAGTAACTGAGGGCAAGATCCACTGGCCACACGGCCGACCGATTTTGATGACGTTCGAGTGCGCACTAACTCTCAAATGTCAACCGCGGCAGTGGAACTAGGCTAAAAAGAGATTTATTTTGAGAAGTAACAACATCTGGTTGAAAGGCGTGACAGAGGATACTTCTGAGACGCCAACCCATGCGTACATCGATCAAAACCTTTTGATTTAATCGAGTCTGCTTTAAATGGGGAAATTATGTTTGGGATGAACTTGATCATGTGTCTTGATTTTAATGAATTGTAAATTAAATAGCATGATTGCGTAAGTCTCACCCCCCCCCCCCAAAAAAACACTGTATACTGCCCGCCGTCAATTTTACTATTCCGTCTGGTGGATTCTCGTTGAGGAGGCGATTTATATGACACTTTGCTGTTGCGGTAAATGAAATTTGATATGTAGCCATATCTTTTTTATAGTTTGGTAAGTTTTAAAATTTATTATATTAATTATGCCGCCGCAAGGTGGGGAGGTATTATTTTTTTCATCCTTGCTAGTTTTTTTGTCAGCAAAGCAATTTACACAAAAGGGTTATAAGCAGATTCTGGTGAATTTTATTGGATTCATTGGAACAACCAAGGAACAATCCATTCACCTGATGGCTTTGTTTTCTAGGTGATCGGGTTACTAGAACACGATTTTAATTCAAAAGATATCTTAACCATTGTGAGATAGGCCAAATGCTTTGTCCTATCAGAGGGCCATAGTCATTTATTGGTATGAAGGCCCGCCTTCGTCCTAGACCACACCACTGGAGTTGGTGAAGCGTAACACATTTTTATCTATAAAGCAGGCTGCCTAATTTTATTTGGATATTGGCAGAAACTGTACTCTTTGACTTTTTTCTATATGTTTTGTTTGCATTCAATTATACATTTATTCAAAGTTAAATATATATATATATATATATATATATATATATATATATATATATATATATATATATATAATAAATACATCATCCTTTTTCATTATAACATTAATTCCATTGATCCTCCGTGACACATGGAGGCGGTGAAGATGATCAATGCTTGAAAATGATATTTCATGAGGATTGAGACTGCCATCAGGTTACCCAATCTCCACACTTAAGATCAATCTATGAGCTTATATTTTGCATTAATTGATCTTGTTCCTGTGAGGTTGTTACAGGTACCATCACCGCCACGATAGGTGTGAGTACCGCGATCGGCTAAGTTATCCGAGAACGCTTATTAATTAAGCCATTTTCATCGGGTACTAGGGGCAGTTTACAGACTAATCGTTTTAGCGCGTTAGTTATTCCAAGGTGTCCGCTTAAACAGTGTAACCTAGTGACCACCACCTATTGAGTCTTTTTCAATTGGTCCGCACCCGCGAGGTGATTATTTAAAAGACAAGGCCCAGCGGTGAGTGAAACGGATTCAGTTAACATCTCCGGAATCCCCTACCTTAGGGTAAATTATCCTGAAACTGCATAACGTTACTACCAGAATTTATTTAATTTCAAAGAAACACTTCCTGAAACACTTACATTTTACATGCGCATGCCCACTCTAACAACTTATTCCAAGAAGATCTTACCACATAAATTAAATCCATCTTTATGTAATTTGCCTCGAGCCCTCTTATGAGTCCGATTCTGTGCAGTGTGAGGACTGTTACAATTGGCCCTCAGGCAGAAAAAGTCAGTTTTCTTTTTCCTTTTATACAAAAGAACAGCAGGTATATCACAACTTGTACTCAAACACCTCAGTCGTGTCCAATTAACATTGGCTTCACGTTACGCAAGGCAAAGAATGAACATATTTGATGGTATGATAAGCACAATTACGTTTCCTTTACAGACGAGACATGATATTGATCAAGTTCGTACTTTCTCAGTCCCACTGCGTGAAGCGATAACATATCGCAGATTTTTTTCGTGTAATTTATTTTTCAATTTCCGCAACGATGACGATCAAAACATCTCATTCTCGCTTTATGCTATTTTTATACTGAGCTGTTTTATAGAACACTCATTGAAGTTATAAAGTAATTCAATTCCCAGTGCTAAAGCCATGAGCATCATGTATCAGTGGAACGACATCAATCCTTTTAGCTATTATTGTACCGTTTGAATGTTCCTTTCTTCAATTTAACTGATTTTGAGGTATCAATATCTCATCCGCGGGGTAAGGATTTGTATGAGACTAGTTGAAAAGTGGCGTTATGAAAATTATAAGCGCCAACTTGAAGCCGACCTAAAATGTACCTATTTTTCGAGCCGGTCGAGTTTATTTTACAGCCGGAAAAATCTGCATATAACGTTGAAGTCTTGCAGACCGACGCATTATCTGAACGTAACGTTTAAAACTTGCCGACCAAAGCAGTCCTGCATACCTATATCGATATAGGATTTAACGTGCATGCATGTCACCAGATTTTCCCAGCCATTTTGGTACCTGTTGTTAAGCCTTCAAATTTCCTACGTCGTTTAAATTGTGAAAGAAAGGAAGGAATGAATGGTATTCTAAAGGCAGATCTTGATGATCTATGACCAATAATAAAAAAATAATTATTATTAATTAAGCTAGGAGAGGAAATATTTTGAAACGCGGCACAGTTTGGTCCTCCACGTTCAAAAGCAATACGGTGATGTAGCAACCGATATTTCATTGTGCGTTTTTTTTTCTTTTTAATCAGGGCATGTTCTGACTACCGGATACAGGGTGCCAAAAGGAGGAAGGTTTGTCCTGGTCTCATAATCACACAACTTCGCGGAAATCCTGACCAAGGTCAGCATCGCGTTTTATCTCGGACTAGGTCACATTAACAGTTGGCTATGCACTGCCTACGTCATCATGCGTAGACTGGTCTTAGTACTGTGTACACAAAAATTCTTCCAAAACAAGTTCGACGATGATCCCAGGGATAGTAAAATTATAGTGCCATATCTCTTGTAACGTAAGTTTATAATAGAAGCCTATTTGCGAACACTTGACAGTATGTTTTTTTATGCTGAAATTCCCTTCTCACTTTCTCTCCTTGTCATTATAGTACACGAGAACTAAAGGTATCGTTACTCTTTCCTGTTCCACACTGTAAAAAAACTAAAAAGGGTAAACACGTCTTACTGAAAAATACCTAAGTGTAACAGCTAGAAAACATATCTAGTGTTTATAAATTAAGACGCGTCTAGTGTTTATAGGAAAGACGCCGGTGTTTTTAAGGGTAGACACTGGAATAAACACGGGGGTTTTTAGGATAGACGCGTCTAGTGTTTATAGGGAAGACGCCGGTGTTTTCCCACCTCGATATCGGCATGAATTACTTTTAACGTCACCCATCCACGTCTTGTGAACATGCTTGTCTATTTGCAAATAAAGAACTTTGAAGAATACATTGCAGAAGCATATATGTACCTTGCATAAACGAGAAAAGAAACATTGGTTGCATTTGAATAATATTTTTATTTATTTCTGTGCGAAAGAATGTAGTGATGATAAAGTTCAGTCCTGATTTGAAATTTCATATATTTTCTCCTGTAGCTCTGATTGAAATTCGCTTCACCCCTTAGTGCTAAATGCTGAACTAAACCAACCGGCAGTAAATAAATCCAATGTGAAACTGAATTGCGCACACATATAAAGTACAGCATCAACAATTTATTAGGTCTGGTAAACACTCTTCTTTGTGGTCAAGACTTTTGTCATATCAGCCACCATGGAATCCTATAGGATGGAACTCAAGGATGTCTTCCACGTCAGACTTTTACAAAACCGGACGATGAGGTTGTCTTTTGTATAGGACCCCTTCTATCCACATAAAAGTCCACTTCCGTCTCTGTTGTTCTCTAAAATAAGAAAATCAAAGAATTTGTTTTATGATCATGGAATAAGCTATGAAGTTTGTATATTAGCTCCCATTATAAATCTGTAGAAATAAATAAACCTGTAATATAGTTCCTGTGGAGTTGTAACAACAGTTCATGTATTATATAGTTACAAACTTAAAGATCATTTGCTCAGCTCATTTTAATAATGCTTCGAGAATGAATGAGTGAATGAGAATGATGAACACTACAGTTTTGTTTACTTGAAGAAAAGTAGCAAAACTGAATCCTTAATTAAGGGTCTTGTTTAATAACGGGAAACAAAAACGAACACATAGATGACTAATCAACCATATTGTTAAATAAAAAATTATCTTTTTGATGGTGCTCATACATACCTCCATGATTATCAACCTCAAAACCATCATCTTTTTGATGGTGCTCATACATACCTCCATGTTTATAAACCTCAAAACCATCATCTTTTTGATGGTGCTCATACATACCTCCATGTTTATAAACCTCAAAACCATCATCTTTTTGATGGTGCTCATACATACCTCCATGTTTATAAACCTCAAAACCATCATCTTTTTGA
Organism: Sipunculus nudus; assembly: GCA_026874595.1. Taxonomy (NCBI): domain Eukaryota; kingdom Metazoa; phylum Annelida; class Sipuncula; order Golfingiida; family Sipunculidae; genus Sipunculus; species Sipunculus nudus. The sequence goes on from CM049318.1 coordinate 36,523,977, forward strand.
TGGTGCTCATACATACCTCCATGTTTATAAACCTCAAAACGGCCTACGTTTTACTGCATTTGCCCATGTCAGATGATTAAGACTTCATGTAGCAAATTACGACTTGTTATGGCCCTCAGATGCCTGTAAAAAGAAATTATAGTTATATTATATTTTTTAATCGTCAGATATGAGATTTTGATCAGGGTTAAACAACATTTTTAAATGATTCTGCAGTATAAAACAATTAAGCCTATATCAGTTTATATGATAAATGAAAAGTTGTGAATTATTGTAAGAATAAAAAAAATACATGTATATTTTGGTCGTTGTTATATATTTAAAAAGTTAAAGTTCAATACGTTCAATAACGTAACGGTATATGTAAAGCTATATGTATGTTGGCAAGTCTAGTACTGGAGTAAAGATAAATCTATACACATATTTATTCGTTAAATCAAGAGGTATTCACCGAAAAAGCAGACTCTCTGAAGAACAGGCATTATGTTCTCACTTCAGATGTAAAAAAAAAACTATATTTACCACTAGGTTAATTCTTGTTGACTGGAGACATGGCACTGGTAATGCCTTCTGATGACAGACTGTTGTGTCTTATTTGTCCTCAGTTTGTCCTCATGATGAGGAGTGGCAGTGATTGAGCTGAAAGATTAATTTACAGATCATGCATAAGATATACGCATATATATCAAATATATAATATAATATATAAATAACTATAGTCTATAACATAACGTAACATATCACGAGCACACACATATACATATATATAAAGAGAAAGAGTGTGTGTATCATATATATATATATATATAGAGAGAGAGAGAGAGAGAGAGAGAGACAGACAGACAGACAGACAGACAGACAGAGAGAGTATATATAGGCGAAAACAAGCTCTACTGTTTTTGAGTATGGCACTGCCCCCCCCCCCCCTTCTTCTTAGGGCGGGGTGCAGATGGAGTTGCCCTCTCCAGGCTGACCACCTAAAACAAGACCCCATAGTCGAGTCGAACGTCTCTCCCTCTGTTACAGCTCGAGCACTCTAAAGATTATCTTCACACATTCACATATATGTATATAAATATATATATAAATATATATATATATATATATATTTATATATGTAAACAATTACTCAACCATAACTTCTACCACACCTCAGTTTATGAGTTAACAAAACAAGGCTGAAATCAACATGGCCGCCATTTTTACATTTACATTGTAACAATGTCTATCATATTGGACTGAGAAAGTAACCAATAAGAGTAATTTTATATAGTTGCATGTTTTATTGTTATAGATTATATGATAAATATAATAACTGTTAAGATAAATAAAGACGTACCTGTTTTCACATGGTGGTCTTCAGGATGACACTGGATAAAAATCGCTGAATGTTTAGTTGTCTATACATGTGCAGCCACAGATGTAGGTCATTTCAAGTCAACCGCGCATTATCAGCAGCTGGCCGAACAGCATCACATGGTCTCATTAAGCACTGGACCTTAATCAACCATAAAAACACTCGCGTTTTCCTAGGTGTTTATATCGTGTCGCTTATAAACACCCTGGTGTTTATACTGCTCTTGTTATAGGGCCTGACAAATTAATGAATAAAGGGATAGGCATTATAGGACCTCTTAAACCTTCAATCCACCATAAATTATTTTACTGAAAATATGTATATATAAAAAATACTGACCCCAGACAATAATGCCTGAAATACGCGTTTATATAGTATATATTATTAAAAAAAAGTCTTTTTACAAACATTTGATAATGTAACAATGTAATTAGCATTTTGAAGGAAAATGTGGTGCAACTTGCTCACTCATGCATATGCACACAGACTTCAGTGTATCAAGAAATTCATATTTTTGTCAGAATTATACCAATTTAAAAGAACTTATAAACATGTCAGTAAAAACACGTCTAGTGTCTATCAGAAGACACCAGTGATTTCGGCAAAAACACTGACGTTTTATCGTAGCACTTAAAAACACACGGGTATTCAAATAAAACACTGGCGTTTTGTACAAAAACACTAGACGTGTCTCCATTTTTTACAGTGCACATTGTACCGCCCAATAGAATGTGTTAATCAAGTAAGTAAGTTGAAATGAAGGTATGAGGGACAGCCACCATACCGTGTAAAATATTTGTGCAATGCATATGAAAGATAAATATCTGGGGGAAAATCTGTTTTTACAAAATCGCAGCCAAACTAGTGAGTATAAGGTCACTACCTCAGATGCTCCAACAACTACATTTAAAAGCTGCTGATTGGTTGCCGAGTGTCATTAAATATTCTTAAATGTACTTGTCAAAGTGAGGCTGATAAGGCATGGCAGAGTTCATTTTACTTACGCAAAAGATTAGGAAGAAATGGAAGGGTGCGAACTATAAATATATATATATATATTATATATATATATATATATATATATATATATATATATATATATATATATATATATTGTGATGTAGTTTTACATCTTTCCACCATCATTAGCTTTAGTGTCAAATTGTGTGAAAACATTTAAGATAATAATCGCCAAATTTCAAATGGCTCCTTCTAGTGGAACAGACTGTTTATCAAAAGGATTTTTTGTTAAACTATTTCATACATTTTTTTAGGTATTGAAACTTTTTTTCTCGAATTTTTACCTACACGATAATTATTTTACAATCTATACTCATATATTTCAGAACTTATAGAAGCGATAGGTATACTCTGTTAACGTTTCATCATATTGACATTTTAGTGAGCGAAGATTGGCTCGATATAGTGAGAGGATACTAGTATATGAAATAAGGAGGATTTATGTGTTATGTCCTAAATAACCAAAAAATATCAAACCTGTTGCTTGTCTTAAGGCAACACATATAGGACAACTGTGCGAAAATCCCACACTTTGGCAATGATTTAAATATTTTCTTACTTTTTTTCATTCAAGATCTTCTAATTTTTTTGTATAGTCTAGAGTGGCAACACTGAAATTGTCTAACCAATGGTTAACACCAGAGGCGTATTCATAGGGGGGTGCAAAGGGGCGCGCGCCCCACCTAAAACTCTGATACCAGTCAACTCCTGGCAAGTGTTATGTTTGTTAATTCAAATTTATTTTATGTTATTTTAATTCAGTATGCATACACATAGATATAAAATATGGCGTTTTAAGTAAAAAAATATTTTCATGTTTCTCTGTGCGCGGTTATGGTAATGTTATTCCCATACGGAAAAGAAAGAAGAAAAACAAGAAAGATCTTGTCGGAAATGTAAATATAGATATATATATATCTTATATAATAATGTATATTTATTATCAGTTCTAAAGGTTCCTATTGACCTAAAGCGAAGCTAGTTTTGTTGTATTTGTTGAAATTTTGTGATGAAAGAACAAAAGCTTAGCAAGATATTATTCGTAATGTAAATGTAAAGAGTGTCAGACTTTGAAAATTTCTAAATAAAATCTAAACAGTAAAGGAATTATATACTTACACATTTCTCTTATTTTTTTACAATCTCTCTTTTCTATTTTGTTTGTGTGCAGAAGTTAAGTCTCCAAACCCTGTGTTTGTTCTGTAACATGATGGTGGATGGCCAAAAACCGTTAAACAATCCATGCAAGCTATTTGTACTTTCACTAGACGCTTGCTGTGCCTCATTTTTTTTTAAAATTTACCCTGGAACACACTAAGAAACTATATGAAAGCTTCCGGTTTCTTGATTCTGGGGTAATTAAAATCACCTCTAAATACCCAGCTACTGTCACTGGAGCTAGATGGCCAGGCTATATGTCAAAAAGCTGCATTATCAATAATAATATAAACCTGAAAATGGTATGCAAATAACAGTCAATGAGTATTTTTCACTTCTAATATTTCTTATGTTTATGTACTTTAATTACCTCAGGTCAGACTATCTTTATTTCTTTTTAACTCCAACTGGCTATAGTTCGAACTTAATTTCTGCAAAAATAATTTATCTACGAAAACCTATTTTATGAAATTCATTATCAGAAGCTTTACAAGAAAAATAGATGTGGTATCCTTTGACAGATTCAGTGACATATAATAGTTAATCCATTTAAGTTCTTTTACATTTGTGCTGACCATCTTCTACCGAAAAGTTACAATTAAGTAACAACACTACACTTATTGATGCATGTATTTTTCTGTTGTTCAAATAATCGTTATATATATATATATATATATATATGTATATATATATATATATATATATATATATATATCAACGTGTTCAAACAAGTTTAAATATGCTTGCTTCCTACTAAGGGCTTTGTTGAATATCAATATAATTAAAAAAATAGATTTATTAATATATATATATATATATATATATATATATATATATATATATATATATATATATATATATGTGACATGTCTAAAAGACGCAGAACAGCCCCCTTTCCCGACTTTAGGGCTGCGCCCTCTCTATTTGCAACGCCTGGATACGCCACTGAACACCTTATAAGTACATTATAAGTGTCTGACTATTAAGCGCCACCATGCGTTAATACAAATAATTAACAAAGATCATTGCAATGATCTAAACTTTTCGACTAAGGCGTCAACTAACAAGCTGATAAAGTGTTAAACTCAGTGTATTAGTAGTACATTTTTCAAACACACGGTGGCGCTACACATCGGTAAATTTTGCTCTGGTCAAAATTCTTTTGTGGTCGGTCCCACAGTGCCGTGCCTTGTCAAATGCCATCTAATTTTACCAATACATTAAAGAAATGAAAACGTGCCATAAAGTTTGCTTACGTCGGCTAATTGAGAAGAAATACAAATTTTCCCTCCATCTGCCCAGCTTCCAAAACGGTAGAAAAAAATTTTCGTCGGTACACAATAACGCACCATGTCGAACGTCCGTACCCCTTTTTTACATTTCATCTGCTGAAAACAAAATTGTTATAGCTTTTAACAACACTTTTTGTCATTATCTGCTGAAAACTAACCTTTACTCATAAATGAAATATATAGATGAAGCTTTCAACAAGGATTTCTCTCTGAATAAAATCTAGATGCAGTTGTTAATATTATGCTGTTACCTTTAATATTCTGGTGTTATATGATATAGATATTTATAATGAACTAACCAATCTTTTGTGCGAAGCTTATAATTCTTAATATTAAATCGTGGGTATTAAGATTAGATTCTTTTGTCAAATATTTGTTCAATAAAAATCCATGACATTTTAATGTATGTGCTGTACTTTTTTGAGACAGACGGACAGAGAGAAAGCAATATATATGTGTGTGTGTTTGATGGGTGGGTATGTATGTGTGTTTCTTGTATATTTCGAGCTATCAGATTGTATGATAGCATCACGTGCCAGTGATTATATGATGTGACATTAATTAAATAAAAATTAAAAATTGCCTCATTTTCGTTTCATAGGTCAGTAACGGATGGCAAGATCCACTGGCCAAACGCCCGACCGGTTTTGATGACGTACGAGTGACGCACTAGTTCTCCACGTGCAACCGTACGCTCCCGAGGCAGCGGAAATCTTGCGCTTCTAAAGAAGCAACTGATTTTCACGCTGCCAGCTTTGACCGTTTATGATATATTTAGACACCAGATGGCGGTTCGTTGTCCGCAGAAAAAAAAACGTGCGTATTATGTGACAAAGGGCCAACCAGATGCCAATAAACTAACACTCGACAGGCATCCTGGCTCCGACCATAGCTGCGCTTCAAGCGCCGCTTGATGAGTTTACGGTCGAATTTTAATTGCTCTCTCTGCATTCTCGCATCATCGACCGATTCGATTATGACATTATGACTGTGTAAGCGGTGCCGTGTATCTGTTGTCTGAAGAACTGAAATCAGCCAGCGAGGTGTGCACGCAGCCTTTGTTGTTACGTTTCGTTTGAATTACAACTCACCGGCCGGGCCGGGCATCCTATGCGCCCTAAGGAAACCACGTCTGGGGCAATTCTCTCTGAGCCTGTGGCCTGTTCAGACGGTTACCAAGGCGATGAGCTGTCAATCAAAACGAAATGAACATGATTAGCTCAGTGTATTCCTCGCTTAGCAGTGTCTTCCAGCACAAGGTCTCACCTGATTGGACAAAAATACAGTGCTCCCCTCTGGTGTAGCAATTCAGGATACGAGGTCATAACAAACAGCGCTTACGATATAGGTACTCAGCCATAAGTTAAAGCGCTGTGTAAAGAGCGTAGTGCAACCGCGGTAGTAGAACTCAGCGCCGCGCCGTATAAAAAAATGCCGATTTCAGACAACCGCGCCTTACATATCAAACTCATGCGTGCTCAATGTGGCCAAATTAAATATATATATATTTTTTTTTATTTCCAAAACGCCGCTAGACAATTCGATCATAGATTTAAGTCTGACTAATATATAATATTGAGTGGTCCAATTATGTAGTCTTAATATGAGTTTTAATGCAGAAATTTCACACTACATGCATATACTAGTAAAGGATTTCTACACTATATACCAGATTTATCCGGTTTTTATGTACAATATATAACTCCACTGGTCAAGAAATTGTAAATTTTTTGCTTTTTAAAGAAAGTGTTTTTCAGTAACCTGCTTGTACACAGTGAAAATAGATATGGCTAAGACTGATATGCCTGTCTTTTAACTATGAAATGGCAGTTAGGGTCGCCTCACAGCCTGCCGATATTAGGCAACGTGCGATACTCATAACTGATTATCAGACATCGAATAGATTCCGCGCTAGAGGCACACTCACAATGCACAGAATCGGACTCACAAGAGTACGACTCTGATGGCTTTATTAGATGCCACCCACAATACACCGGGCTTTTAATTACACCAAAGACGTGGGTATAAGTGTAGTGAACAGGTTAAGGGAGTCCGTTCAAATATGTTGAATAAGAATTGTTTCAGGGCAATTAACGTGGACTTCACGGAAAAAAAAAATTAATATTTCGTAAGGATGCGCATGTGAAAGTTTACAGGCTTCCTTGAATTTTAACAAATATTGATTATAATGGTGACAGTTGAGACAAGTAGTCATGGCCGTCCCACGGTGCCTAACTGGAAGAAATTCATTTTGCGTAGAAACGACATCAGGCGGAAAGGCGTGACAGAGGATCTCATGCGTATATCGATCAATTTTTTTTTTATTTAATCAATTTTGAACATATGAGTCTACTTATAATGAGGAAAATATGTGCAGGATGGACTTTTGCAAATCAAGTGTCGTGTTTTTAAAAGACTTAACGAATTATAAACAATTATTCTGTAAATTTACCCTAATAAACACAGTAAACCGTCCGCCGTAGATTTTTACTGTTCCGTCTGGTGGATTCTAGTTCGGAGGTGGTCCATAACACGCTTTGCAAATCATCGGTGAATAACATTTGATCTTAGGCTACATCTTTTTTTTTTGTGGCTCGGTAAATTATAAAATGCACAATGCGTTAACTATCATTGCTGTTTTTGGTTCAATCTTCCAACCTGGATAATAACAAAAACAACTTGACAGATGTGTTTTTCTTATTACCCAAACTACTGTCCCGGGACCATTTAACGTAATTCCTAAATTATATGAATGTTGCCTGCTCTCTGGTATATGGAAACATATGATTTTATTCAAAATTTGGTTGATTTGATTTTTCTATAAATATTTATGTTATAACTTTACATGAATATAAGTATATGCCAATAAGCTGCCATAACATTACATTTTATATATATATATAAATGTGCTGACAACACTTTATGTTAGAAATCTTCTCGTATATTGAGTAGAACATTTATTGATTAATAACTCCACATAAGATATGGATTTACAGTGGATCTGCCACTCTGGTAAAGTTTACACGGGTGTGTTACGAGTACGGGTTTGCATTTCACGGCCATTTCAATGGATCTGACCCTTTAGATTTGCTATAACTTATGTTAAAAAGGATATTTGCTCAATGCTTTTATGTTTTATGATGGCAAAATGTATAAAAAGCATAGGGGATTGCCGTGATTTGATTTATATGCGCGTGGTGAGAATTTCGTGTTTTTCATTTTTCAGTGTTTTGCGAGGGGTTTTATTTTTGATCTTCCATAAAATAACCAACGTAGTGTATATAAACATTATCATATGGATTAATCATATTAAATCATATGTGAGCAAATTCGTTCCAGCTGTACTGGGACTGTAGTTAATACCAGACGAGCAGAATTGAATATTAATTATATTAATATCGCGAATTTGAAACTCTCACGAAAAAAATGACAGTCACATAATCCTCCGAAATGAATGTCAAGCTGCTTTGAAACCGACCTATCACTGACACTGGAAAAATCGTAGCAGTATATGTTATAATTTTTCGTAAACTACATATATATTCAGTATATTAATTATTACGCCGATAGCTGGGTAGGTATTTTGTTTTAATCTTTGTTAGTTATTTGGTTTATTTGTTTACAACTTGATTTACACAAACAGGTTATGAACTGATTAAGTGAAGCTTTATAGGGTTTATTGAAACAACCAAGGAACAACTATTTTCCTGATGACTTCGTTTTTTGGGTGATCGTGGTCACTATAACACGATTTTTATTTAAACGATATCTTAACCTTTGTGAGATATGCCAAATGAAATATATATCTATACATATATATACATATATAATAACTGCAACATCTTTGAAGTAGCAATGCCAATTATGTGATATTCCTTTATCATTAAACGCTATTGATCCTCCGCGATACATGGGGTCGGTGAAAATAATCAATGCTTGACAATGAGATTACATGTGGATCAAGACTGCTATCGGGTTCTCCGCAGAAAATCTATTTATAATCTTTTTTTTTTTTTTTTTTTGCTTCGATAGATCATGCCCCTGTGTGGAGGTTACCATGACAAGTGCGAGCATCGAATTATCCGTCAACGCCAATTATACTGCTTACATTTTACATGCGCACGCTTACTCTAACAACTTACTGCATGAAGATCTAACCACGTAATCTAACACCCATCTTTATGTAATTTGCTTCTAGCCTCTTTTGAGTCCGATTCAGTGCAGTTTGAGGACTGTTACAATTGGCCCTCAGGCAGATAAAGTCAGTTTAGTATTCTTATTATTATTTTCATTTTATACAAAAGAACAAAACACCTACTACAGCTTTTACTAAAACACCTAAGTCGAGTCAAATTAACATTGGCTTCACGTTTTGCAAGGCAAAGAATGAACAATAATTGATGACAAGATAAGCACTATTTCTTTTCCTTTACAGACGAGACATGATATTGATCAACCTTGTACTTTGTCAGTCCCACTGCGTGAAGCGATAGCGAATCGCGGAATTTTTTTCCCTGTAATTTATTTTTCAATATCCGCACTAATGACGATCAAACTATCTCATTCACGCTTTATGCTATTTTTATATTGTGCTGTTTTTAGTGCACACATGAAGTTATAAATTAATTCCCCCCTAGTGCTAAAGCCATGAGCATCATGTATTATTTGAACATTACCCAAGAAGTTAAAGGGCATCAATTCTTTAAGGTATTTGTTGTACCGTTGGAATGTTCCTTTCTGTAATTTAACTGATTTTAAGTTATCAGTATCTCATCAGCGGGGTAAGGATTTGTATGAGACTTATACGAGACTAGTTAAAAAGCGGCGTTATAAAAATAACGCTAACTTGATGGGGACCTAAAAATTACCTTTTTTTACCAGCCGGTCGAATTTTTTTTATGGCCGAAAAATATCTTTATTAACGTTGAAGCTTTGCGGACCGACGCATTATCTGCACGTAACGTTGAAATCTTGCCGACCAAAGTAGACCGCACATCTATATTGATTTAACGTGCATGCATGTCTCCCAATTTTCCCGGGCCGTTTTGGTTACCTGTTGTCTAGTCTCCTAAATTGCTATTGTCGTTTAAATTGTAAAAGAAGGGAAGGAATGAGACCTGGACAAATCAGCCGAATGTTAGGTTAAGTCATCACTACTTACAATAAAAACAGATCTGAAAATTCTTGACAGTGTAAAACATTTTGCAGCCGATTTTTTCTTTTAGAAAATTAAATATATCGGGCCTTTCGACTCCCTCCTGCCCCACCTATTTTTTGTTTATTGAGATAGAATCTGCCAAAAAAAAACGGAATATGGAGAGCCGGCATTAGTATTCTCCTAAACTAAAGAATCATGATGGTGCTGCAGAAAGAAACGTGCATTTGAGTTTCATGCAGTCAACGTAAAAGGGAAACTTCATGAGTTTTACTAGGAATCTTTTTTTCACCCACGATACAATAATCAGTGCTTACCATTCACCAACGCAGCCTTTAAAATCCTCATCAACAGGCATACTGCATAATCAAATACATCAATGCTTTTCAAAGCACATATGGTTTAATTGAACAAAGTGACATAATTCAGGAAACAGTGATACCTCTCACGCCAGTGAAATACAGGCCATGTTTTTTAACACTTATAGGTTAATTTAGTCAAAGTGACATAATTCAGGAAACAATGATGCCTTCATGCCAATGAAATACAGACCACGTTTTCTTAAAACACATGGGTTTAATTTGAACAAAGTGACATAATTCAGGATACAGTGATGCCTTCACGCCAATGAAATACAGACCATGTTTTTCAAAACAAATATGTTTAAGTTAACAGAGTAACATAATTCAAGAAACAGTGATACCTCTCACGCCAGTGAAACACAGGCCATGTTTTTTAAACGCTTATAGGTTAATTTGAACAAAGTGACATAGTTAAGGATAAAGAGATGCCTGACACGACAGTGAAATACAGGCCATGTTTATAAAACACATATAGGTTTAATTTAACACAATGACATAACTCAGGATACAATTATACCCCTTACGCCAATGAAATAAAATTTATAAAATACATATAGGTTTGTTTGAACAAAGTGACATAATTCAGGATACCTGATATGCCTGTTATGCAAATGAAATACAGGCTAAGTTTAGTATGATAGAACACATATAGGTTTAATTTGTGAAAGTTATGTAATTCAGGATACAATGATACCTGTCACGTCAAATGCGTTATAAATAGATGTAATCACAATTTCACAAATGAATACATATTATATATATATATATATATATATATATATCGTTAATCAAGAAATATTTATATATATATGGAATGAGCTATCACCCCCCCCCCCCCCCACCCAAAAATAAAAAAGGTTAAGCTCCATCATACTGAACGTTTTTTCATATATTTTAGATCTTATTCAATAAAAAAAAATCAGAGAAACAGATACTTCAGTACAGTTATTCAACTAAACATACCTATAAATACAGAATAAAAATTATAAATAAAATACATACATGTATATACAAGGGTAAGGCAATAAATAAATATATATACATATATATATATATAATATAATAACTTATATGTACTCATAACACGTCATAATACGTCATAACACGTCATAACAGACGTGAAGACATAATGGAAGTATTTAAACAGAAAAACGCCAACACTGTGAAGTGATTAGAACTGAAGCGTATAAAGGCATTACGAAAGGCATTCAATGCCTCAGTATTCACAAAACCGGCCATATAATCCAAAATTATACCCAGAGAAAAAGGCAAACACACTTGAAACAATAATCGCTAGACAAATTATAACAAAACCAGTCTCAAAATAGCTTCATTTTGTGAGTACAAACAAAAAAGATTTAATTAATGAAAATTTAATCGAAGGTGTTTTGGGTAAATGTTTGATTGAATTTTTTTAACGTGTATCGGTTTCATTTTAAATTTAGATCTCGGTGTTTACCCCATCTGCCAGTGGATGTGTGCTCTTTATGTGTGCTTTCGTTGAATGTTCTCTTACTATAAATTGTATATATATATATATATATATATATATATATATATATATATATATATATATATAAAATTATATATAAATTATATTTCTGCGTGATATAACTTGTTTACAGTGTTTTTTTCCAAAACTGCTAGGTTAAGTTTAATCCCCTTTTTTTGAGAAGTGACCCTCTTACAGGGCATACGTTCATAAATACATATGGAGCGTGGTGGCGTAATGGTTAGGGCGCAGGACCTGTGACCAAAGGGTTGTGGGTTCGCGTGCTATTCAGATCGCCGTCTTCGCTAAGACTCCTGGCCAAAGTCTTTACCACAAGGTGCAGTCTCTAGACCCAGGAGTGAATGGGTACCGGTCATGGTTGGCAGGCAAATTTAGCATGAATAACCTTCTAGCGCCTGTAATGGCTACTTGGGTTGTCCGCTGAGACTCTGACTACAGCGGTAATAGAAGATTTTAAACCCCGAACCTTTACCTTTCTTTACCTTACATGTATATATATATATATATATATATATATATATATATCACTTTTTGAAAATACCAATTTGGTTATCGACATGGCCGTCATATCGTCTTCCAATTAGCATGGCTCTGGAGAGAAATACACTTTTCTTAATGTCTTTTTACAACTATAAAATAAAGTTTATGTGTCTAGCCTTCCACATAAGTTCTATCAGTTGTTACCGTGCCTCTTAGTCAGTGGAAATTTGAATGATACGATTGCTCTAAGCTCTTTTCTCATATCTTTATTAGTACAAATATATACGAAGAAAGGGCAAATTTTATTCAGGAATCGAAACATTCCGGTCACACGGCCTACCAATGAACTTGGAGTTCCAGCAATTGTATCGGTCAAGAAAGTGACGAATAACGGTAAAATACAAACAATATAAAGTACACTCAGAGTAAAAGACATCTTGGCAAATTTGAACATCGCGGTCTGTATGTGATTTACATTTATAGAGATATGCTGCTTTTGACGCTTAGCTTGGACGAGGTTATAGATCGTCACGGCATTAACTATCATCAATATCACCATTATGATCCCGTTCTGTATCATTGAGGCAATGGGGCCGTAATATATGTTAATAAAGTCACACGTAGGGCGGGTATAGTCCGGGAGGATTAGAAAAGGCGAATTTATCAGGCCAAACATTATTATCTGAATGAGAAACCCAACGCTGATCTTTTTTCGCGTGCACCAAACGGAAACCTTAAACGGGAAAGCCACTGCCACCATCTGCATTAGAGCGATGCCAACCATGGCGCAACATGACGTAGACTCGCACATCAAAACAACAAAATTGATCAAGGGGCAAATAAAACCTGGCGAATTTTGTACTTCACCCAACGTAAAAGTAATTACAAATAATAACCCTACGTGGACAGCATTAGCGACAGACAGTGGACCCAGGTACAAAGCGATCGGTTGGCTACGGATAGCCTTCCTCAATAACAAAGCGATGGCGAACACGTTGAAGAAGAAACCGATGCATCCTATTACTTTTCCTGCATGCTGGGTAATAAGTCCTTCCAAAGCGAATGGCTCCTGATGTGCAGTTGATTCCGAGTTGTCCCGGTCTGTGGAAAGTCGTGCACTAGTTATCATCGTTGGCCAAGTAGTAGAGGTATCGAGGATCGAGTTCTCTTGGTTGTAAATATGCGGGACCTCAACCTCTGTCGTGCCCAGGGTTAAACCTCGTAGTGATCTGAAGGTAAACATTTATGAAACAGCCTTATTACCTCCTTTTTCTTAGTGTGCACAATCAGTCATGAATACACGATCCTCTATATCAAAAGTCAGTTGCTATGTTGAGAACAAGTTGGCTATCGTCCAGTTATCCCGTCCGGAACAAAGAAATTCAACAAACATGCAGGATGATGTACAAATATTCTGAGATAAAACTGAATGTTTTCATCACATGCTAGGTGTTTATAGAAAGTACTCAACCAAATCTAACGATTCATGTGGTTCATTTCAGTGACGGCGTACTTGAAGGCTATGAGGTGTTGTCAAAAATAATGAAAATATTTGCATTCGCATAATAATGGCCTAAGTGCGGCCCTCCATGCGCGACGTAATGGTACTCCGACGCTGGTCGAAAACTCCGTTGTCAGAGGTCCGAAATGGCGCTTATGCATTTAAAGAACAGCTCAGATCCATTTCAAATACGACATGTACGAATTTCTTGTAGATGGCACTCTGATAGCCACTTTACAAATACTGTAAAACATCTCGTTAATAATCGGAAAATAAGGAATAAAACTCACCCCTTTTAACACAATTAGCATCACCCCTGACAATTTAAGCCAAAGAAAGATCATTCCCAAGGCGTGTCAACAGAGGAGTTAGAAGACAAAGATGCAGTTTGACCACTGTCAGTTATAACGTAGATTGATTATAGGTGGGAGCCGGACTTGACCGGCAGGGGCCATATTTTCATGCACAAACACGGCGTCATGATAGAAGTGAAAATTGATCTCTTAAAAAGCCGGCTGCTCACTACACGAATTCATTGATTCAGAGATCAGAGTGGATACAAGATTGCGTGGTATGACATCCCACGTGACCCGATTTTTTTTCAGAATATATAAAATCGCTGTCGCTGAAACCGGCCGCTCGTCACACGATTTCATCAGCCAGTTCCCAGTGTCGGGTGATTATGTACCTGCCTTGATACAAAAGGAAGTAGTACGAGACCCAAAGCGACTCAATTTTGTCTGATGCATAATGTAGTTTATGGTTGTAATGTACGTAATTTAACAATTAAGACATATATAGATTTCACAGAATAGTTTTCTTTTCAGCAGCAACACAACAAGTTGATAATTGAAATACAGTGAATTAAAACTACGACATATAATCATTTAAATGTATTTAACAGACCGTAGCAGCCAAAGAGATTATAATGTCTTAGTTGCGACATCCCGATGGTTTAGAGCTTACCAACCGTCGTACTTATTTATATCTAGAGATATCCATCATGTGCGCAAAATGTCAACAGACCAGGTCTCATATTATAAAAATGTATTTGATTACAATCAAGTCAAAGAGACAGGGAAGCGGGCCAGGGGATGTAAAACTCCGTCCAGTTTCTCACGCGCTGTGATTTCTTAAGGGATTCAAATTATTTTTTGCTTCCTTGACAAACCGCTTTTTCCAGCCTGGGGAACTTTTTTAGGGAATGTCATTATTTTTCCTGGGCACAATCCCCCCTCCACCCCCTCCCGTGTGCATATTCCTGCATCCGACTTGGATATCCTGGATTTCATTGCGCCCGCAATGTTTCTATGACTGTTTGGGAGAAAATATAGGAAGCTGTATAGGAAACTTGATGGTGGACATCATATTATGCCATATACAAAAATAAAAGCAGTGCACGCAAAAATAACCCCCCCCCCCACACACACACACACGTCAAAATTCATCCTGGTCCTGTAGAAAAATAGCCATGTCCAAATCTCTTCATATAACCCTGTACCATGAAAGTGGACAATTTATTGTTAGAATAATTTATTTAAAGCAACACAAAAAATTACAATTTTTGTACGGAACAAAATTATAGTGCCAGCGGACGCCTTTTTTTAATTTTTTTATTTACCGATCGAAACACGATATATTAAATTTCGATAGACAAAAATGCGCTTTAGTTGTTGAAATGGTGCATGTTAACAACACAATATTTAGTCTTTTTTCGATACCTTCCAGAACTGCTTGGTGATATTAAGCAACGTTATCGAAGACATTTTGCAAAACAAAAAAAAAATACACTTAAAACGGGATAGAAAATAAGTAGAATTTTAGAACTAATAATTTCGTTTCAGTGGCCTAATGGATGCGAGTCCCTTATCTGTGAGACTTTCTCTCCCGGTGAATTGCGAAACCCTAATCATCTTTTCCCATGATCCTTGTACACAGTCTGATATTTCCATAAACCCGAATTTCCGCATTTTTATCAATTTTTTGAGCCTAAGGAACATCAGCTTGCACGAGCAATTATAATAAGTGTGGTTCCCCTTATTTTAAAATATATTACACTATGTTAGGAAGATCCTGGCCGGCAATGATTTTAATTAGCTAATGCAAAAAATATATCTTTTACCATTGGTTACCCCTCCCGTATAATACCTGCAATTCTATGTCTCAGCTAATGAGAAAATATATTTGAACCAAAAATGTGCCTATGGTTTAAGTAAATTTATAGTGGTCAAGACGTCTTATTAAGATGTAGAAGCTGAAAACACGCAAGCATCCCTAATGCAGAAGGGTTGGTACAAACCCGTCGGGTCCAGAACCAGCTATAGACGGTCTGCTTGTGTTTTGTGGTCTGGTCAAGTTTATTGCTCGAATTCCGGATAATTTTCTGAAATAGAATAGAAGAAGGACCAAGATAAACCACCTATTCTGATTAAATGCTTATCCCCGTATCTTTATTATCCCCGTATAAGGTCCGCGCGCGATATTATCGATATATCTGTGTGTGTGTGCTCGTTCTTTTCGTTTTCCCATTCAGAGGATTCGAGGTCGAGCAGCCAGAATAATCGGGGGCATTTATGATCACTCGCATAGCAGCTTGGCAATTTTCCATGACAACGATACATGCACTTTTAATTCATATTTACATATAAATGTGTCCATTGACTGACCCCTTCTTATCTTATTGAGAACATTACTTTTACCAGTGATATTCATCGGTATAACACTGGTCCATCAGTAAACTCTCACGAAGCATTTTTGAGCTTTCATACTAGTGCTTTATCTATCATCCCTCCGCCGGGAAGGCATTTTGTTTTTCCCTTGTTTTGTTAATTGGTTCGCATGTCCGTTTACAAGAAGTTTATACAGCTTTTGATTACATTTGGTGCAGCGGAAGGGTAACTTCCGAATAAAATAACAAAAACAATCTAAAGATCTTTTAAAGGCTAGCGCGCTCATATTTTTCTTGCAAGAAAACCAAAGGAAAATACATTCCTTTTATTTTTTACTTGTATAGCGGAGTAAAAGGAATATTTAAGGGTCTTCTATTTTTTTTTTCATTACCGTACTTATGAACATTTTATCTAGACTTTCATCTACAGATCTTATTTCAGTTGTACACTAAAGAGCATTTTTTTTTCACCATTTCTCGTTTTATGTATTTAGTAACTCTGTTGCATACCTTTCACAACATACCTCTACCAAACATATTTGTACTTCGCCTTTAGCTTTGCTTACGTCACCACGTTCTACCTAAATATCCTGTGATTGTATCATGTCATTTTAGTTTGATAGACCTATTTAAATTTGTATTTTATTGTTATGTCTCTAATGTATTACAGGGCCCTTCTGTAAACAGATTTTTTTTCTGAATAAGGCTATCCTGGAAAATGTTGTCATAAATAAATAAATATCGTGATCCGGATATTTTTTTATATTTTGTAAACGTGCCTAATACGGTTTTTTTTTGTAGTAAAAAGAATCTTTGTGTGAAAAATTTAAGTTAGAGGAGATTAATGACAGGCTTAAAGTGAAAGCCGCTATTGTGTCTTTAAACGTAAATAAGGAAATGTTCATGTAGAAATTTTCATAGATCAAAGGTCCGTCCCAAAAAAATTTGTATGTCTGCTTTATGAAATACCAGATATGGCGAACATTGTCATAATAATTAATAATTCATTAAAATTCTATCTCTCGAAAAGTCCCTCACGGGTCTATCGATATATGTAAAAACCATATTTATATAATTTAAAGCACATTTCTGGGAAATATGAATGTCTAGTCCAAGAAATAATCTTTTAAATGGTCGCTTAAACTTTTAACTTTTACCGCAAAATTATACATGCTGATAAACAAAAGTATATCCTTGACCTATTTATACTGTATATAATCAATGATTAGGCTTTATATTATTATAATGATTTAAAATGGGCTTCGTGGTATTTTGGCATGTAGGCAGTTTTCTTGTGTTGATCGGTGGGAAAATTATGGAGAATAATTTAAAATATTAAATACATTGTTTAAATTGAAAAAAAGGTTCTGGTGATAGCGTGCCTTAACCTGCGATACCCAAAAATAATTAAAACACAAATTTTAGGAAATAAAAATGTCAAGGTCAATAAAAAAAAGTCTCATTTTTATTTTGCTGTCACATTAAATTTTTATTTGGTCGCTCAAACTTAAACCTTAAATTGTACATGCTGATAAAAAAAATGAAATCTGGTCCTTAAGGTATGTTTCCATGTACGCGTATATGCGTATGTGCGTATATGCGTTATAAAATATAGGTGTGTTTCCATGTGCGCGTATTAAATGCGAAACACCCCTTTATTCAACCATACATAATCACTCTTTTGGCCTAGTTTTACCTAACCCGCGTAACCGTTTAAAAAAGAGGCGGTATATTTTTGGACAGGTGGACAGATTATCATGTTTACGGCAATTATTGTCACTGCAGGTGATGATAAGACGATAAGACAGATTCTCTCTAGTCTTCAACCTCATCTTATCCCTAAGCATTATGTTTGAATAATCGCATTCTTCATCTGCCATGTAAATTGGCTAGCTAGTGGGCTAATCCTGTACCAGGGTATGTATGAATTTTTTATTACCCGGCTTTACACAATTGTTACAACATATGTTCAAATTATATTTTCGAATCGGTAAGTGTAAAATAATATTAATGATATACATAAAAAATATAAAATAATAAAATATAATATGATACAGAAACACACTTATTTCCTTTAAATTCAATAAAACGAAAATATCACGAAACGTATCGCAATACGCCACCACGTATCGTAATATATTGCAATATGACATTTGAAGGCGATACCCAGCCCTATTTAATTAAGTAATTTGAGTCACCATAATATATATCTATTTTTTTTATTTAAAGGGTCATATACAAATTTGATTCCTATGTTTGTTCAATATATTTAACAACTGAAAATGCTTACTTGAAAAATTTGGCTTACGTTATGAATCTACATTTTAAGTATTACTAGGAATTACCTGTGCTACGCACGGTTTAGGGCCAACACGACAATCCGTACGGTGGTATCGGAAATCCACCAGAAATCCGGAGATTCGGAAAATAAAACAAATCGCGTTACGCTTTAAATATATAGATCCATAATTATATGTATGGTGTTATGGATAAAAATCTTTTGGAGCAGCGTTCGGAACATGTTTTGAAACAGCGTACATTCGCATACGGTCGCTCAAAGCTAGTGCCTTACATGTGGTCGAGTTCTTTGACAAATAGTCACCTACACATGAACCATTTCACAGATCAACAATATCACATATACATACAAAATAAACCGTCGATGGAATAGACCTAAGAAAAAAATGCAACAATACCAGTTTTATTTCTTAAAATAGTATCAATGATGGCCATGACTTATACGCAACAAGCATACATACTGAATGAAAGAATATAAAGTCTTTAAAAACAAAGCGTATCACATAAACATTTTTGAAAATAAAGCATATGCATGTTCAGAAATTTTACGTAAATTCAGTAATGAGTAAAAAAATCTCGATTTTCCAAACATTTTAAGTCAATATTATGGCTTTAAAACTTTGGTGGTGCAGCTCCACACGTGTACGCATCACATTGCACCAACCACGACGTGAATTTGGTTAACATTTTTATTTCATCTGTTAAATAGTAGGCCTACATGTGCATATGTTAATGAATATTTGTCAAGCACCTCAATCGCATGCAAAGCCTTGGACTTTGTGCGACTGTTTGCGTTGTTTAACCATCACGGATTCCTGCGATCTAGTTGATGTGCACTCAAGCATATCAGGTCATGTTAGGGGGGGTCAAAGGAAGGATCGAGTCCTCCTCGTGCGACCCCCTGTCGCAGGAAGGCCTGCATACAATTCTTTCAAAGCTCCCCCTTTCAGAAAGGATTGCCGGTGGGAATTTTTTTCGGGCCTGTAACCGCAAATTGTACGAAAACCCAAGATAGGGCCCCCGGAGAAAAACTCTGTCCTGCCATCACACAATCTATGGCCATTGTGATGCCGGGCCCGAAGACACAAAGAAAAGAGGCGCCCGCAAATATTAAAATTATTAATTATGCAATTAATACGCAAATTTTGCAAATAAAAGTTGGTGGAATCTCTTAAGACAAACCCGGAGCATATGTATCTAAAAATCACGGCATTCCCTACAGTGGTATCAGAGGAGATACGGAAAATATAGATATACAATTGTGACACAAGGTGATTCCATTGTTGTATTAAATTATTCAAATATTAAAATTAAAAACACTTACTTGAAAAGTCGGCTGGTGTTATCAATGGACATCGTTTCCCTGGAGATCATGTGCCAATTGGTTATCTTGTGTTTGTCGGGCTGTGCGGTGGTATTTTCACTTGTAACCTCTGAATCTCTGGACGCGTGCATGGTCGTCTATATCTCTCGTAGCCTGGCCTATAGCTTCTAGATCTCTGAACGGGCGGTGCAATCAGGTGGGAGCTACAGTCTATATACTTGGCTACTTGACACCTAATATATTTTGCGTATGGCTGATAACATTTTTTGATTAGTTGTCTCAATAACAGACTCTCATTTGCTCCTCCCTGATCATACATTCCTTGTATTGATTCGCATTCCTTAATGCTTAGAGAAAGAGGCGGGTCCTAGGGGAGCTGAGTTTCCGGACCTCAAACCCCGTGACAAGCGCATCAGTGGTGTCACTCTGGATTTTAAGGGGGAAAGGCCAGCCCCTTAACCAAACCCACCTCACCAGGCGCCCTCGTTTTACCTTGTTTTGAACCACCCTACCCTTCCAAGATCATGGATCCGTCTCTGTTTATTATTACTATCAGAACATATCTTTCATGTCATTTCTTTCCAAAGATATAGGTTTCATTTATCTATTTCGGTAGCTATTTCTTATTTCCTAGATGAAACTCCCGGGGAATTACTTTATTGATTTGTACCAGTGAAACTCACAAGATCTGTACAGTTACTGCCATGGCCTTTCCTTTTCCTTTCAAACACTGCGATACTCAACTTTGGGTGACGCATTGGCGGGAGACCTTGCCAAGGCTGAAGGCTTTTCTTTAAGTAACCCTATTCCATGTGCGTTTGTAGTTTGAATGGAGGATTTCATCAAGATCCCAGACTTTGCCCTGATTTGATTGGCTGGTACACATGTGACATCATGGACTGAATTTTATTAACAACTCAGAACTAGTAATGCATGTTGTTTTTATTCTCTGATAAAAAGTTGGGACTGACAGCGGCAGAAATCATGTGCTTTTACTGAGATCTAGAAATTTTAGTCACAGGGGATTTCCCAGTTTGTGACGTCACTGCCGCGTTGATATACAAATATAGATATACAATTAAGACACAAGGTGATTCCATTGTTGTATTAAATTATTCAAATATTAAAATTAAAAATACTTACTTGAAAAGTCGGCTGGTGTTATCAATGGACATCGTTTCCCTGGTGATCATGTGCCAAATGGTTATCTTGTGTTTGTCGGGCTGCGCGGTGGTATTTTCACTTGTAACCTCTGAATCTCTGGACGCGTGCATGGTCGTCTATATCTCTCATAGCCTGGCCTATAGCTTCTAGATCTCTGAACGGGTGGTGCAATCAGGTGGGAGCTACAGTCTATATACATGGCTACTTCACACCTAATATATTTTGCGTATGGCTGATAACATTTTTTGATTATTTGTCTCAATAACAGACTCTCATTAGCTCCTCCCTGATCATACATTCCTTGTATTGATTCGCATTCCTTAATGCTTAGAGAAAGAGGCGGGTCCTAGGGGAGCTGAGGTTCCGGACCTCAAACCCCGTGACAAGTGCATCAGTGGTGTCACTATGGATTTTAAGGGGAAAAGGCCAGCCCCTTAACCAAACCCACCTCACCAGGCACCCTCGTTTTACCTTGTTTTGAACCACCCTACCCTTCCAAGATCATGGATCCGTCTCTGTTTATTATTACTATCAGAACATATCTTTCATGTCATTTCTTTCCAAAGATATAGGTTTCATTTACCTTTAAGTAACCCTATTCCACGTGCGTTTGTAGTTTGAATGGAGGATTTCATCAAGATCCCAGACTTTGCCCTGATTTGATTGGCTGGTACACATGTGACATCATGGACTGAATTTTATTAACAACTCAGAACTAGTAATGCATGTTGTTTTTCTTCTCTGATAAAAAGTTGGGACTGACAGCGGCAGAAATCATGTGCTTTTACTGAGATCTAGAATTTTTAGTCACAGAGGATTTCCCAGTGTGTGACGTCACTGCCGAGTTGTCAGTGCTTATAGATGTGCCAATAGTTTTTGAACAAATCACACAACCTCATGTTTTAAGTGGAAAAATATATAGAAAACATGTTTTTTCTCCAGGAATTGGGCTCATTTTATGTAAAATCTATTTGAATATTTATTTCATAATCGATTATGTTATGTGATTAAATAATGAGATTTGGAATATGTTTGCTTGACCTTCAGAGCAGGTAACGTCAACTGAATGTGAAAATGGAAGTTACCATGATCCCGTGATCAATGAGATAACTTTAGGTAAATGACTCTGAAATATGTTGGGTTAGGTAAGCCAAGTGATCACGCTGCAAGAAAGAACTCTTAGTGAATTAAGCGACTCACTAAGCGACTGAACGGTTAAGTTAACCTGACTCTGAAGTCAACCGAGTGACTTTATCGCCGAACTTTAGACGGAAAGACTCTGAGTGAACTGGCTTACTGAATCGGAAGTGTCCGCAGATAATAAAATAAGTGACCCTTATTGGATGGGTAATTTAAAGGAAATTACCTCTAGGTAAAGTGAAAGGGCTCGCCAAGCAGACCATCTGTGAGACAAAATTACTAAGGTAATTACTTAAGTTAGTGTCTCTCAGGGAAATAAAATATCTAACAAAGTGTACCACTGAAAGGAAGCCGATTTAAACTAATATTGCTTAAACAGAATGCATGTTTGTCATCAGGTTGTGGATTATAACTTAGTGAAGGGAACAAGAGTTATGGGTATAAAATTATATCAATGCAATGATGAGCATGAAAAGCCTATAAAGCACGGGAAAAATTACTTATGGCAAGAATAAAGGTTAATAATTAAAGTAAAACCGGGTTGGCGAAATAATATCACTACAATATGATAAGGCACTTTCATTGGTTGCAGAAATAGGTTTCATTTATACACACCGAACGAGTGTTAATAATGGCCTAGTAAAAGTGAATCCCAGGGAAAAGGGAATGCACTGTACACGTGATCAAGGTAGCCGTATCACATGAAAAAGCACCGGAATGCGTTACACATTTGAAGTAACGAAGTTCTAAAACCTGGTATCGGGCAAATTAAGCAGAGCAGAAAGTTATTTTAATGCATAAGATGAATCCTCGATTCTAATCAGGTAATAATAACAAATTAAATGGTAAATATCGTCTCTTCAAATAGAGACGAAACTTTAAGACAAGATGAAGCCAACTCTCTCCAATTCGTCAACTTTTTGACGAAAATTTTATCGTCTGTCCCAAATGTAAATATTTTACATAACGCCCATATGAGTGAGGTATTCGTTTGCTCACCTGTAGGTGGTCTATGACAGCAAAGACACGAGAATTAAGAGCGCTTTTAATAACGTATCATCAACTTCGAGACATGGGTTCTTCTGCTGTCCATAACCTAGGTCTTCTGCCCTGGGTCCAGGTGCTTTAAACGATATGTAACGTTCGAGTCTGTTTACTATTATTATTATTATTATTATTATTATTATCATTATTATCAATATTATTGTATATCTTGTTATTATAAGTATTCTTATATATTAGTTAATGCAAACAAAGGATATAAACATATTATTATTATTATTATTATTATTATTATTATATTAAATGACACTCGGAGGCTAGGAAAGAGAATGCAGCAAGGAAGATGGCCTCAATTGGCTGGAAGGGTCCATTTTACCAGAATGGATGAAATGGTTTAATGTTATTCCTGTGTTGTGGTGACATTTGTAGCGTCAGTTGTTTACTGTGGTGAATGTAATTTAGAATATCTTCATGATATTATTCAAACTTATGATGTAAATTTATTTAGATGATTTGTAACTTTATTGTTGACAAGAGAAGAGAGGGCAGTTCATAAATATGATTAATGTTTGGTTATACCCAACCTTCCCCCTTTCTCCGGGCATAGGACCGACAGGGTAACCATGAGATACAGTTTTCCAGGCGGAGTTTAAAAAAAAACAGAACAGAACCTCATGTTAAAGGAAACAAGAATACAAAACACAAGTTCAGTCATCCCACTGTATGAATTATAACATTTTTAATAATAATAATAATAAATATATAATAATAATAATAATATAAAATATATACATTGTAATCGGCATGGTTCATATAATTGATTTAGACGAAAATGATACATTTGTAATGTAGTTAAACTGTATGGGTCTATATTTTTATAATAATGAAAAACAACTTTTATGTATAGGCCTCTTTAAGCTATTTCTATTAATATATGAATAAGTGAAGCAAAATTTAACTTTAGGTCTGATAAAATAGAAACGGAATTTAAATAAAATAAAATAGTTAATCATCACCTGTACATGAGGGCATCCCAAGAACCACCTCGCTGTACATCCTCTGTTCTACATGATTCACAGGCCACTGGAGGGGGTCTGTGATGGACGCCATGGCATTACGCGGATGATTGTGGTTTGTGTTTTTAAACATATTTTATCATCCAGAATAAAAACATTCGCGCAGATACAAATATATGATGATGATAAAAATAATATAAACAACACGAATATTGATAATGATAAAAATTGGAATAAATATAAAATTTAAATAAGAAACAAGCTTTATTTGAAAAACCTTTTAAAACAAACGTTAACAAATAAAGAAATGCTGCCTGCTTTTCTAGCGAAGCGGTTGGAACGCCGGGCTTGTGCGCCATCGACATTGGTTCGAATCCCAGATCGGCCCAGAATTTTCCTCTGAGCAATTTGTCTTCGTAACAATATATATATATATATATATATATATATATATATATTGTTATATATATATATATATGTATATATATATATATATATTTATATCTAATACTTAAAAAAGTAATTCGGTTCACGTTTGTTTGCAATGTTCTCTAAAACCGCGTTGTGTACAATATTGTGCCATACATCTTTTGAAATGTTATTATCCCCGCAGTGACATAGGTGATATGAATATAAATAATTTTTAATGAACATATAATTTTAAGTGATTTTTCCGGTTTTTTACCGAGCACAGCCGAACTGCCTTCGGCAATTACCGGAATGCGTGCATCGTGGTTACTTAACCTCTAACACTCCAACACATACTGGGATTTAACCCATGTGCGTGGTCAGTAAAAGAAAAAAACACACGTTTCTTGCTTTATGAAATGGAGAGTTCAACCCAGGAGGATTAATGAAAAAACCTTATTAAAGGTCCCAATTTCAGGAACAGGGCTGGGGCGGGGTGGGGTTGGGTTGTGGCAGGGGTTTCAGGCCTAAAAATGTGTCTGATACGATGAACAGACGGTTGTGGTGGTTGAAAATGGCATACGGACCCACTGCATGGAGTCCCGCTGGGTCCGCTTCTGCTTCTTACGATGTATGCATATTTTTGTTTCCTTCTTAAGGAACAGTTTTCTTACAACGTACATTAAATTAATCTTTGATGTGTTCCTCACATCAACCTATTCTTTAAACGTCCAACGATAGAAACCAGTCAAATATCAACGAAACACTGTATGCCTCCGCGTCTTATTCTGGTTCGCAATGTAAACCATCACTGACCAGGTCTTCAAAGTAAACATACCGTGGAATGTTATGCCATGAGCACAGCGCCACAAAATAACAGTAAAAAATATTTGTACATATCGTATTCAGAGATTATCCCACTAAAAATCTATATTTTCTTTTAACTGTTATAATAAAAAAATAAGCCAACATTCAATATCTCAGTAAATATATCTCCCAAACCCCGGTAAAAAGCCCTGTATACCGGGTTTATCAGCTAGTATATATATATATATATATATATATATATATATATATATATATATATATTACTGCATTGTGAAAGTGGTAGTGAAACATAGGAAACCAGCTGCTTGAATCGAAATAAATACTTGTATTTTGCACACCACTCACCTGTGAATGACAGACAAAGTTTCCCATATTCACAATAATTTAAAGCGATGTTTTCAGGCGGAAAACGTAAAAGTTTTCCTCGTGGCATATACTGATAAATACTATAATCTTGGGGAAACCCCTATGTGACGTATATAATTCAGTGGGATTCCTTGTCCGACCCAATCCGTTTAAATTTTTTTGTCGGATCGGTCGCTACATTATTCGATAAAAATTATGTCGGATGACAGGTCGGATAAGTACCTCGACCCCACCCGCAACCGCATAAAAGGAATTAGTCCTTCAGAGTATCATATGTACGACTCTATCCGCAACCGCGACCGTACCGCGGCCGCATCCGCGTTAAAGGAATCGTAGCTTAAAGGAATCGTAGCTTTATTCGGGCGGTTTACAACTTAATACAATTAGGACATGTAGATATGATATCCCCATGGATCTTTCAAGTGTCATGAGTGCAGAACACTAGGTTATATTCATGTTGCGAGTGCAAAGCCCTTGATAGAGCCTCTTTAATTGGGCGGGGTGAAAGAATAGGGGAAGTAATAACATAATATAATAATAATAATGTGCATTTATATAGTGCCATACAAAAATGTCCAATTACTCATGGCGCTTTACAATAAAAATCAAGTAAAACCTTGAAATTCTTAATAAAATAGGGCCAGTAAATACATGCACTCGTATATAACATCATGTCCATATCTGGGAAACTAAAACATTTCCTAAAATATTGCTAATATACATATCAACTTTATGTATAAGACTTATTAATGACTATAAAATAACAAAAGTCATATTACAGTAAATCAGCTCTCTTAAAAAGAAAGGTCTTTAGCATTCTCTTAAAAACATTTAAATCTGTTTGAGATCTCAAATTTGAAGGCAATCTATTCCGTAATACAGGTGCACTGTGCCTAAAAGCTCTATCGCCATAGTACATTAACCTGGTTTTCGGAATTATTGGGTTTTACCATGTGGGACATGTGGGAGGAAAAATCTGGGTGGCAAACATTTACACTTTACCCTCGCTTTCTCTGTCAACAAATTTACACAAAAAGTCCTAAACTTTAATGGATGATTACGAAAACATCCCCGACGGACAATTAATAAAACATTTTTGAGTAATCGTATTCCCCTTAACATTGCAACTTCAAATGATATTATTGTGACTGAGGAATATTTCAATAGAAAAGAGCGGGTGTGAGTGTCACTCGGTGATTTATTCTGGTTATTGGTTACCAATAGTTACACATGAAAGCCTGTTGTATTCTTTGAATACATTCAGGCATTTATCGCAGCAGTGGTCTGACGTATCGGCCTAATCTTTTGCGTGTCCATAGATTGTTAATGCTATTATCTCTTATGCGATATGGTTGGCGCTACCTACAACTGAATGTGCATCATGTCCATCTGTGTGTCTATAATTTGTGAAGCTCACACATATCTCATGGATATTTTGCATATCCAACGATTTTTTATATCTTCCTCGTAAAGGGGACAACCCCCCCCCCCACCATGTAGTTGGGGGGATGGTAAATGTAATCACCCTCCCCCCCCCCTATTATTTCAGAAAATAATATTAATATATTGGAAATGAAATACATTAATAATTAGAATAAAAGACTTTGATACCATTTCTCGGTTGACAATGACATGTAATATATCAAAACCTGGTTTAAAAAATAATATGTTCTAGTAATATAATACCTTATTTTTTAAACGTTAAGATATTTAAATTTTGTGACAGAAACAATAAAAGGTATATGTATATATATATATATATATATATATATATATAAAGTCGTCTCAAATTTTATTAATCTCCCACGCGACACCACTGCATGCACACATATCTTGGGAGTGTTTGTTTATTTTAGTCCATCTGGGCGTCTCGGGATACTTTAGTACCTGTGATGCCACATTTCTGGAGGGATGTCACATCAAAGAGATATTATATGTCTCACTTTATCCATGCACATGTGATTATGGTGCCTTTCCATGAGCGGGACGCGTTTGTCGCGGGACGTTGTACGCGTGTTGCAGAAATCGCTACATGTGCGATCTTCGCCGCGCGACATTTCTTCTCTTTAAAATAATTCTGTACCTGCCAAATTATTGCCTTGAAACCGTTTGCTTACTCCTGTAAACGAGTGTCAAAAACGGGGACGTGCGCGATCGCAGGTGTCAATATAAACACAGTGCGTGCGGCCGTGTGCAGCGCGGAGCCATGACACATGTCAATCCGGAGATGTCTTGACTGACTAGGCTAAACAAAAAACAAAAACTTTCCCCGCTTGCTGAAACACCTCGTATTGGTTGATTTCTGCAAAGATAGTTCCTGATAACACTTCTGCAACGGATGGATGAACTTTTTTTATCAACGAGCTGTTAGTAAATACGGTTTACTTCCCCTATGTAACCGGAGATTTCAAACTCCACACACGACAAGATCTATTGAAGCAAATGTTGGGCTTTGGTTGATAGATCTCCTGTGCGGAAAATATACCTGCCAGGGCGCGATCAACCACTTCCGCATCCTCAACATAGAAGTTTTATCTATTAATGTCTATCATTTGCTTCAATAGTTCTTGTCCCTTGCGTGGAGGTTATAGCTGATGTTGGCGAGAGCCAACCTCCAAGTAGAGAAAGGGTGAAAGCATGAGAAACAAGCAGCGTCATCTTCTGACAGTTGGCATTTGCAAACCTATGGTTATTCTGATTTGCCGGTACATGTCCTTGTAGTCCTTTATGACTTGTGACTATAAAAGAGATTTTCCATATTTAAAATACACGTCAACTTTCGGCAGTGGTCCCTTTAAAAGTAGTCAAATGCAAATGCAATGGTAGGTATGCGCCGTTAAATATAATGTATTTTTTTTAACTTTATTTTGTTTAAATAAGTCTAAATGTCATCTTTCTTCTTTATCGAGTGTCTATTTATAAAAGTATAAAAGTGTTATTTATACACTAAACTATAAAAGTGTCTATTTATAGTTAAATTTGCAATGCCGCGCAATTGATATTATTAGGAAGCTATTTACATATCACGTAAGTAAAAATATATATGAAATATAGCTTTTTTTCTCCTTCAAACATAATAGTATCAACCAATATTATTTTCTTAAAACGTGCTTTTTTTTCTTATGTTAAAAGGCAGGGAGCAAAAGCTAGTTTGTTCGCCAACTCCTGAAAGAGTGCCGGGGGCATTTCCCCACTCCATCTAAACAAGGCCCATTACAAGCGGCTTTATAAATTTTGTTACATCACACATTAGTCAAACACGATACGTTTTCAAAACGTACTTGTTGTATTAAATAACTTTCACTTTATCCCTGTCAGCGCGGCCTCTGTCATTTCCACGCCATAGTATCCAACGATCCCTTGAGGTTTGCCGTAGGGTAATCATATTGATGAATCAAGTCTCTCCGCTCATACAGGAAACAGCCAAACGATCTTTTCTGTGCAGTTCCGTCATCAGATTTCTCCTTTTAACGACAGTTAGGTGTTGCTGATACTGACAGCCCTTGAGATCCAGATTACTGTGCGGCAGGCATTCACAACGGCATAGACATGAGACTCAAAGCATAATTGTAATCTAGTCGGTTTTCAAGTTGATTTCTTTTCTCAGCAGCAACATATTCTGTGTATCTAAAGAGAACTGTGACATTAAATCTGTCAGATTTGACAGCAAGGGTGACGATTAATATAAAGATTCTCAAATTACTGCAGTTATTTTCAGGGTCTTTCTACATATTCAAAATGCCTATTTGCCATTTCCGTTGTCATTTCCACAATCAGACGGATCACTAAGATATAATGTCAGCGGGCATTACCATCGGAAGTTCATATACTGTACTCTGACATCGGTCTCACCGTGTGTTGATTACCAGATTACATTAACTTGCGCTCAGTTGGGGACTGCAACCAGAGAGAGAATCGAACTGTCATGTAATTTGTTTAGAAGTATGCACAGGTACTATAATATTAATTAAGCTTATCTGCGTATTATCCGACAGATCCTTGAGACTCCGGCCGGGTTCGTTTGGTGTAGGTACCCGAAAGGTCAAATGCAAAAATAAATTTCCAAACCCATGTTTATCTGCACATATTCACAAGGTGTAGGAGAAAAACCGGATTTTACCGTTTA
Source organism: Sipunculus nudus (assembly GCA_026874595.1). NCBI lineage: Eukaryota > Metazoa > Annelida > Sipuncula > Golfingiida > Sipunculidae > Sipunculus > Sipunculus nudus. The sequence goes on from CM049318.1 coordinate 36,554,155, forward strand.
CTATGACATATGATGAACGTAAGATAAAATTACATAATATCACATTGCTTAGCTAAAATGGGATTTTGTCGCGCATGGTAAATAATGTTGTTAGAAAGTATAATTGAAAAAACTCACGATTGGTCTGGTTTATGTCAAGTGACAGCGTATATTTGTAGGCTATGAGGTAAAAAAAATCGCATCCTCATAGAGCGTTACAGCACGGTCATGGGCGGATCCACAAGAGACACCTGTCACTTACACCCCCTTCATGTTTCCTTATTTTTCTTATGCTACATTGTATAAACCTATACGTGATATGACCCTTTCGGCTACCGCAGTTTTCGCTATCATGCCGTTATGGCGGACAAAGGACCAACTCTCCTAGTAAAACAAGTCCCGTTATTAATAACTGCTGCATAAATACAAGTAAGTCAACCCTGAATGTAATATTTTTTTTCCAACTGAATAACGTCACTTTATATCTAATTTCTGTAAAATGACAGTTCGACAAGCAGATGAAAATGAAAAAGTACTGTTAAAAATGGCTTATACTAGAATTGATCCTAACCCTATATCTTGCACTGCCACCTCAATGTCCTGAGTTAATTAATAATCGACGTTGGGCTGGCAGACTGCCACTACCTGGGCCGACGAACCCATAGGACCTTACGATCATATTAAATCTCTATACGTCTACACCCAAGAAAAATGTTCCGCATCAACAACCATTTAATTGGGTCGTATATAGAAGATTTCCTATATAGAAGAGCCCTAGCCGGAACCCTTTGAGTCCTTATGATGAAAGCTTTATATATATATATATATATATATATATATATATACATATATATATATGCAAGTTAACATAAAGGCCAATAGAGATTTTCTCATTTCAAGTATTTTCTGATGTTCTTTACATAACAAACTCATGATAGCCCCTTGGATCACTCCCATTTAGAAACTCTAAATTTACGCTTCACATGAGACCTAACCTAATCATTTTCATGACTTTTTCTTGTGCCTTATTGGATTTCCTATGCTAAAATTAAACTAAATGAGATTTCTATATTTTCAATTTGTTTTCTTCAGTAGGGGTTTTTCTTGATCGGTATGGGGTCCCAGTGACCCCTTCGGGTACTGGAACGATGTACCGGCTGACCCCCCTCTGATAGGGCCTGCCTCTTCACATACAACATCCAGGGAGCGTTCAGATGATCTTACTGCCAAAGTCGGTAGGTTTAGGCCTCCGGTTTTCCTTCAGTCACCATGGCCGGCATGTGACGTTTCATCGTAGCTACCCATCAATTTTTGCACTGAAGATGGTTAGGCCCGCTTGTTGCCTTTTTTCAACTTTTGCAGTTTATCAAGGGACAATTGAGATTTGCGTCGTTTCGTTTGTTATATAAGCAATATTTAGTTTTTGTGATGTTGACGGTACGAATACCAATGACTTTATTTTTTCATCCTTCTTAGTTATTTTTTTTTTTTGTTCGCAAAGCAATTTACACAAAAGGGTCATGAGCAGATTCTGGTGAAATTTTATTGGGTTTCGTGGGAACAACCAAGGAACAATCCATTCACCTGATGGCTTTGTTTTCTAGCTGATTGGGTCACTAGAACACGATTTTAATTCAAACGATATCTTAACCATTTTGAGATAGACCAAATGCTTTGTCATATCAGAGGGCCATAGTCATTTATTGGTATTAGGGCCCGCCTTCGTCCTGGAACACACCTCTGGAGTTGGTGAAGCGTGACACATTTTTAGCTATAAAGCATGCCGCCTAATTTTATTTGGATATTAGCGGAAACTGTACTCTCTGACTATCTTCTATATGTTTTTTTTTTGCATTTAATTATACATTTATTCAAAGTTAAATATATATATATATATATATTATATATATATATATATATATATAATAAATACAACATCTTTGTGGCAGCAATGCACATTATGATGACCTTTATCATTATAACATTAAACACTATCGATCCTCCGCGACACATTTTGGCGGTGAAGATGATCAATGCCTTAAAATGAGATTTTTATGAGGATTGAGACTGCCATCAGGTTACCCAATCTCCACACATAAGATTAATCTATTAGCGTAGATTTTGCACCAAATGATCTTGCCTCCTGTGTGGAGGTTACAGGTCACCATCTACGCCACGATAGGTGGCGCACCGCGATCGGCTAAGTTATCCGAGAATGCTTATTAATAAAGCCAATTTCATCGGGTTCTAGGGGCAGCATACAGACTAACCGGTTGAGCGCGTAAGTTATTCCCAGGTTTCAGCTTAAACAGTGTCAGCTAGTGATCACCAACTATTAAAGTGTCTTTTTCAATTGGTCCGCACCCACGAGGTGATTTTTCTTAAGACAAGGCACAGCAGTGAGTGAAAAGGATTCAGTTAACATCTCCGGAATCCCCCTGCCTTATGGAAAATTATCCTGAAACTGCATAACGTTACTATCAGAATTTATTACATTTCAAGGAAACACTTCCTGCTAACATTTTGCATGCGCATGCTCACTCTAACAACTTATTCCAAGAAGATCTTACCACATAAATTAACACCCATCTTTATGTAATTTGGTACGAGCCCTCTTATGAGTGCGATTCTGTGCAGTGCGAGGACTGTTACAATTGGTTCTCGGGCAGATAAAGTCGGTTTTCTTTTTCGTTTATACAAAAGAACAGCACATATACTAAAGCTTGTACTAAAACACCTCAGTCGTATCAAAATAACATTAGCTTCACGTTGAGCATGGAAACTAATGACCAAATTTGATGACAAGATAAGCACTATGACGTTTCCTTTACAGACGAGACATGATATTGATCAACCTCGTAATTTGTCAGTCCCACTGCGTGAAGCGATTAAGAATCACGGATTCCCCCCCCCCCCCCCCCCGCTGTAATTTATTTTTAAATATCCGCACTGATGACGATCAAAATCACGCTTTAGGCTATTTTTATGCTGTTTTATTGTTACACTCATTGAAGTTATAAACTATTTCTATTCCGAGTGCAAAAGCCATGAGTATCATGTATCATTACCCAAGAAGCTGAATGACATCAATCCTTTAAGGTATTTGTTGTTTCTTTCTTTAATTTAACTGATTTTAAGTTATCAATATCTCATCCGCGGGTTAAGGATTTATATGAGAATTACACAAGAATAGTTGAAAAGTGACGTTATCAAAATTAAAGACGCTGACTTGAAGCCGACCTAAAATTAACCTTTTTCCAACAGGTTAAGTTTAATTTAGGGCTGGGAAATCTGCATATAACTCTTGCAGACCAACGCATTATCTGCACGTAACGTTGAAATCTTGCCGACCGATGCATTCCTGCACACCTATATCGATTTAGGATTTACGTGCATGCATGTCACCAGATTTTCCCGGCCCTTCTTGGTTACCTGTTGTTAAGTCTCCTAAATTTCTAATGTCATTTAAATTGTGACAGAAGGGAAGGAATGAGGACTGAACAAATCAACCGACAGTTAGGTTCAGTCATTACTACCTACAATAAAAAACAGGCTGGAAAATGCTTGACATTGTGAAAGATTTTGCAGCCGATTTTTTTCCAACGGATAATTAAAATTACCTTACCTGCAGCTCCTCCCATATACTGGCCCACCGATTTTTCGTTTATTGAGATCTGTTTATTAGAATCTGCCGGAAAAAAGGTAGATGGAGAGCCGGCATTAGTCTTCCCTTACACTAAAGAATCATGTTGGTGCTGCAGAAAGAAACGTGCTTTAAGGTTCTTGCAGTCAACGTAAAAAGCTCTGAGGAAACTTAATGGGTTTTACTAAAAAACCTTTTTTTCACCCTCAATACAAAAATCTTTGCTGACCATTCACCAACGCACCCTTTGACATCATCATCAACAGGCATACTGCATAATCAAATACATCCATGCTTTTGAAAACACATATGGTTTAATTGAACAAAGTGACATAATTCAGGATACAGTGATGCCAGTAAGATTTTTTTTTAAATACAGGCCATGTTTATTCAACACATATAGGTGTAAACGTCAAACGCATTACAAAGGGATGTAACCAGATTTCACGAATGAATACATATTAAATTAATCGTTTATTAAGAACTATTTATGTATTAGTTAATAGCTACCCCACCCCCTCCCAAAATTTTAAAAAAAGGTTAGGCTCCATCATACTGAACTTTTTTATATATTTTAGATCTAAACGGGGAAAAATATTCAGAGAAACATGATACTTCAGTAGTTTATTCAACTAAACTCTTTCAGAATGGACTAACATGTATATATATATATATATATATATATATATATATATATATAAACAAACCTAGAAAACAAATTTTATATGAAATATATACATGCATATACCATTGTAAGGTAATATAAATATACATACATACATATACATATATACAGTGGCTGTTGAGTACAGCACGTCAAAACACGTCATAACAGACGAGTAGACATAAAGAAAGCATTTAAACAGAGAAACGTCAACACTGTAAAGCCATTAGAACTGAAGCATATAAAGGCATTACGAAAGGCATTCCCTGCCCTCAGTATGCTGAGAACAGGCCATCTACTCCCAAATTATACCCAGAGAACAAGAAAACACACTTGAAACAATAATCGCTACCTAAAATGGACAACTTATTAGCAGACCTGTCTCAAAATAGTCTCATTTTTTCAGTTAACACACACAAAAAAAGAGTTAATTATTCAAAACTTAATCTTGGGTGTTTTGGATAAATTCTTTATTGAATTTTGACGTGGATTGGTTTCATTTTATTGTGGATCTTGGTGATGACCCCATCTTCCAGTGGACTCGTGCTCTATGTCGGTGATTTCGTTGAGTGCTCTCTTACTGTCAATTGTATATATATATATATTGTGATTAGCCTTTCACATTAGTCCTGACAGTTGTTACCATGCTCCTTAGTCAGCGGAAATCTGAATGAAACGATTGCTCTTAGCTCTTTTCTGATATCCTTATTAGTACAAATATATACGAAGAAAGGGTAGATTTTATACAGGAATAGAAACAACCCGGTCACACGGCCTGCCATTGAACGTGAAGTTCCAGCGAATGTTTCGACCAAGAACGTGACGAATATCGGTATAATACAAATAATGTAAAGTACACTCAGCGTAAAAGACATTTTGGCAAATTTGGATATCGCGGTCTGTATGTGATTTACATTTCTAGAGAGATTCTGTTTTTGACGCTTAGCTTGGATCAGGTGATAGATTGTCACGGCATTAACTATCATCAATATCACCATTGTTATCCCCTCCTCTATCATCCCGGCTATGGGACCGTAATATAAATTAATAAAGTCACACGTAGGGCGGGCATGGTCCGGGAGGATTAGCAAAGGCGAAGTTATCAGGCCAAATAATATTATCTGAATGAGAAAACCAACGCCGACTTTTTTTCGCGTGCACCAAACAGAAACCTTAAATGGGAACGCCACTGCCACCATTTGCATCAGAGCGATGCCAACCATTGCGCAACATGACGTAGAGGTACACATCAAAAAAACAAAAATGACCCAGGGGCAAACAAAACCTGGCGAATTTTGTATTTTTCCCAAGGTTAAATTAATTACAAATAATATCCCTACGTGGACAGCATTAGCGAAACAGAGTGAACCCAAGTACAAAGCAATCGGTTGTCTTCGGATAGCCTTCCTCAATAACAAAGCGATGGCCAACACGTTAAAGAAGAGACTGATGCATCCCATTACTTTTCCTGCATTCTCGGTGTTAAGTTCATCCGAAGCGAATGGCTCCTGATGTGAAGTCGATTCCGAGTTGCCCCAGTCTGTGGAAAGTCGCGCCCTTGTTATCATCGTTGGCCAAGTAGAGGAGTTTGCCGGGATCCAGTTCTGTTGGTTATCATTATGCGGGGTCTCCACCTGTGTCGTGCCCAGGGTTAAACCTCGTAGTGATCTGCAGGTAAACATTAATAATACCACGTTACTACCTCTTTTTAGTTATTGTGCACAATAAGTCATGAAACACGATCCAGTAGGCAATACACGATCCTCTATGGCAAACAGTCAGATGCTAAGTGGAAAACAAGTTGGCCACCGTCCGGTAAACCCAGCCGGAGTTCAGAAATTCATCAAACATGCAGGATGATTTACAAATATGCTGAGTTAAAACTGAATCTTGACACTCATGTTAGGTGTTTTTAAAAAGTACACAACAAAATCTAACGTTTCTTGTGGTTTATTTTCAGTGACGGCGTACTTGAAGGCTGTAAGGCGTTGTCAAAAGTAATGAAAATATTTGCATTCGCATAATAATGGATTAAGTGCGGGCCTCTATACACGACGTCAAGGCTCTCCGACGCTGGCCGAAGACTCCGTTGTCAGAAGGCCGAAATGGCGCTGATGCATTTAAAGGACAGCTTAGGTGAATTCCAAATACGATATATACGACGCTGTCAGATTTTTTTGTAGATGACACTGTGATAGCCATTTTACAAATACTGTTAAACATCTCCTTTTTTACCGGAAAATAAGGAATAGACCCATCCCCTTTAACACAATGGGCATCATCCCTAACAATTCAAGCCAAGAAAAATGAACATTCCAAAGGCATGTCAAGAGAGGAGTTAGGAGACAAAGGTTGAGTTTGACCACTATCAGTTATAATGTAGAGCGATTATAGGTGCGAGCCGGACTTGACCAACAGGAGCCATATTTTCATGCATACACACTGCGTCATAATAGAAGTGAAAATTGATCTCATAAAAAGCCGGCTGCTCACTACAAGAAGTCATCAACCGATTCCCAGATCGGAGAGGAAACAAAATTGTGTTGTATGACACCCCAAGTGACCCGATTTCGTCAAGTGTGGGGGCATATGTCACCGAGTAATTTTTCCCTGTAAAAAGTGGACACCCTACAATTTGTGATCCTTAGACCTTAAACTTTACAAAAGAATATGGTGCAAATTTTTCTATATTGGTTTTGTCATTTTTTTCAGGTCAAACTTGAATTTAGAGCAAAAATTGAGGACCATTATATATAAATATTTCATACAGAGAGATATTTAGCAACAAAACACCTCAAAATGGTTAGTAAGATATATTACATCACAATAACTTAAACTAGACACTCAAAGACTGCGTTAAGACGTTTACTACAATATTAGAGAGCAACAGTACAGCGCAAACCTCCGCCAACACATGGATCCGCATCAAGATCCGTCAGACTAATCATGAAAATTAATCAGCTGTTGTTTGTCCACTAGTATATTGTTCTACAAAATTTCATTGATGAATTCATTAAAAAAATTCATATAGAGACAACAAGGTATCCTTGGGTAGTTTGTGCAATGTACATATGGCGGACCACTTGCTGATTTCAGGCAACCTGTATCGTATACAGTATGGCTCGTCTTTCCTTGGTTTTAACCAGTGACTAAATATTTGCTTTATTTATACATAACATATGAAAATGGCCATGTTATTCTTCCATATGATATGATTTTGTTATTGCGTCATCCTATTGTTCGATTATTACATCACCAACATCACTATCCGCTCGCTGATAGAGAAGGTATAGAAACCCGTCTCTTACGATTAGTTTATCCAAAGTGTATCTAAAGGTTTCTACGGAATTCTATGGAGTATTTTTATGTTTTGGTCATAATCCAAAAATTAATTTGTAAAATTTAAAGGCGGATGACTAATTTTTTTCACATATTTTGTGAAGAATAAACAAAAGGAAAAATGACAACTTTGACTAACTAACCCAACCCAAAGTTTTAGGAAATTCTACCTAGTCCTCAATTCACAGTGAAATGGAGTACATATTAAGAAGCAAAATATTAATAAAAATAATAATAATAATAATAACATTGTTCATATAACCTCAGCTTTGTGCGGGCAATAGCATATCATTTGGGATCAATTATACCTTCTGTGGAGTAGCTATTTTCATCAGTTATTTCCAGACATTTATTTACAGACATTTACAGTAGAATGAGACATGTAAAGGACAGATAATCAACATTGAATGAAATGCATGTTTTGCTGCAGAATTCATTAAGGAGAGTGTTTTGAAAAACAAAACAAAGGGACCTTAAAAATTTAGAATTTTAGAAAAGTCCTGTTGAAGGAAACATATAGATTTCATAGAATAGTTTTTTTCTGTAGCGAAACAACAAATCAATAATTGAAATTGAAGTGAAATAAAAACTTTTACTTTGACACATAATTAGTTTTATGTATTTAACAGAACCTCGGCAGCCAAAGCGAGTGCAATGTCTTAGTTCATCATATCGCGAAGGTTTAGACCGGATCATCCATTATACTATTTTTGTTTATTCTAGAGATATTCATCATGTGCGTTTAATATCAACAGAACTTGTCTCATATAATAAAACTGTGGTTTGTTACATGACGGGGAAGCAGTCGGGGGGGGGGGGGGGTATTAGGCTCAGTCCAGTTTCTTACGAGCTATGTTTTCTTAAGGGGTTCAAAATATTATTCGCCTCCTTGACCATCCGCTTTTTCCAGTGCGAGGAACTTTTTGGTTACATTTGGTGCATCGTAAGGGTAACACTAAGGGATCAAACCATTACATTTTAGGGCCATGCGATATTATTGATATATCGAAATATATATAATAGTTCACGTACTTTTCGTTTTAGTAAATGTATTAATGGAATCACCCCTTCTGACCATTTTAAGAATTTTACTTTTACTGGGGATGTTCATCAGTATAACACACGTTCAATTCTAAACTTCTACGTTAATCATCCGGAACCGCAAACAGGATTTCTCAAAACCTCATCCTTTTAAGCGGGTAGTGTTTTATTGAATAGCTTTCCGATAAAACTAAAATATGCAAACAATCTAAATAGCTTCCATGAGCTAGCACGCCCAAATTTCTCTGGCATATAAAACCAATGCAGAATAAATTCCGTTTACATTCTTCTTGAATTCCGAAAGAAAACGAATATTTAGGCGTCATTTTAATTTTTCATGACCGTAATTATGCGCATTTTATCTTGACTTTTATTTACAGATCTTATCTCAGTTGTACATTATATTGCTTTATTTGTGTTTTAACCAGTTCTCGTTTTATGTATTTAGTAACTCTGTTACATACCTTTCACAACATACCTCTACTAAATATATTTGTACCTCACCTTTAGCTGTGCTTACGTCACTACGTTTTCGCTTAATATTCAGTGATTGTATCATGTCATTTTAGCTTAATTTACCTAATTAAAATTGTATTATATTGTTATGTCACTATGTATTACAGGGCCCTTCTGTAAAGAGAATTTTATTCTGATTAAGGATATACTTGAAAATGTTGTAATAAATAAATAAATATGACGATACGGTGATTCTCATATTGCAGATGGCGATACAGTTTTTTATATTGTGTAAACGTGTCTAAAACTGTTTTTAGTAAAAGAATGTTTGTGTGAAAAAATTAAATTGGAGGGGATTGATGACAGTCTAAAAGTGAAAGCCTCTATAGTGTATTTAAACGTGAAATAGGACATTTTCTAGTAGACTTTTTTGATAGATGAAAGGTCCGTCAAACAAAATTTGCATGTTTGCTTTATAAAATACAGGATATGCTTAACATTGTCATAATATTTAATCATTCATTAAAATTCTATCCTCATATCTTATAATAAGTTCATGAATATCACGTTTAAACAGTATTATTGTTTTAGAACGGCAGCCTTGTGATGTAGTACACGGCTGTGACTGTGCAGAACATCTGTCCCTCTCTAAACCACGTTTCAGAATTTTCTTAAAGCAAAGTTATTCGTACATGCAAGGCCTAAAAAATCTTTGAATGTCTATATAGACAGGGAGCACGGACCTAGCAAAAGGGTCGTCGTACAATCCATCTCACAGCCAAGGTCTGACTTTATATTATGGTAGCCAGGCACCTGTAGAACAGTGCTGGGGGGTATGCTATAAAATTGTGGTATCAGTATTTTACTACTGACCATTTCGTAGCCGACGCTTGACCGTTCGAGCTGGAAAATGGTAAGAGGCAGGGGAAACTTAAATGAAAATATCTTTGCTTCTTATCAACTAATCTTTATAATGAGCATATATCTGGATAGATCTTTCACGGGCCTATCGATATATGTAAAAACCATGTTTATATAATTTAAAGCACATTTCTAGGAAATAAAATTGTCAAGTCCAATTTATAAACTTTTAAATGGTCGCTTAAACTTTTTACCTTTACCCCAAAATGATACGTGCTGATAAACAAAATTATATTCTTGACCAATTTATACTGAATAAAAACACTGATTAAGCCTTATATTGATTTAAAATGGACTTCGCGGTATTTTGGCATGTAGGCAGTTTTCTGACATGTGTTTGTCGGTGGAATTGCTGGGGAATACTTTTATATAATAAATACAATGTATAAATAGGAAAACGAAGGTTCTGGTGATAGCATGCCTAAACCTGGGATACCTAGATCAATTTTAAAAAAATAATAAAAACAAAAAAGTCAAATTTCATTTTTATTATGCTGTCGCATTAAACTTTTAAATGGTCGCTCAAAATTTATACTAAATTTTTTTTTATAACGAATAGGTTATTCTAAAATAGGTTTTATAATAACGATTTTTTTAATAACCTGATTTATACCAATTGTTACAACATATGTTTAAATTATCCTTTCGAATCGGTTTGCGTAAAATAATATTAATGATATACATATATAAATATTATATATATATATATAATATATATATATATATTTATATGTATATAATACAGAAACACGCTTATTTCTTTTAAATTCATTATAATGAAAATATCGCAATACTCCACTACATGTCACAATTTATATCGTATACGACATTTGAAAGCGATATCAATCCATATTAAATCTAGTTATTGGAGTCACCATTATATATTTTTTTATTTAAAGAGTGATATATTGTGTTAAATGTATTTAACAATTGAAAGTGTTACTGAAAAAAATGAATCTATAGTCAAAGAATTATATACAAGATAACATAGTATATTAAATTATATACAACTGGGACACATGGTGATTCACATGGTGATTTAAATTTATTCAAATATCAAAATTAAAAACACTTACTTGAAAAGTCGGCCGGTGTTTTCAATAGACATCGTTTCCCGAGAGATCGTGTGCCAAATGGTTATCTTCTCATTGTCGGGCTGCGCTGTGGCGTTTTCAATTGTAACGCCTGGATCTCTGGACGCGTGCATGGTCCTGTGTATATATCTCGATGGTTTCTGAATCTCTGAACGCGTTGTGCAAACAGATGATATCTGTAGCCTATATACGTGGCTTTCTCTCATTTTATATATTCTGCCTTTGCCTGATTACTTCTTTTTTAATTGGTTGTCTCAGTAACAGACTCACATTAACTCCTCCCTTATCACACATTCCTTGTATTGATTCTCATTCCTTTATGCTGTAAGAGAGGCGGGTCCAAGGGGACCTGAGGATCCGGACCTCCCACACGACCCAACTCCACCCGTAACAAGGAAATAAGTGTTGTCACTTAAGGGGTAAAAGGCCAGCCCCTTAACCAAACCAACCTCCCAGGCGCCCTCGTAATACCTTGTTTTGAACCACCCATCCCCTTCCAAGATTATGTATCCGCCCCTGTTTATTATTATCATCAGAACATATCTTTCATGCCATTTCTTTCCAGAGATATTTGTTTCATTTATCCTTTTCGGTGGCTATTTCTAATTTTCTTGATGAAACTCCCGGGGAATTACTTTATTGATTTATACCGGTGATAATAACAAGATTTGTACAATAACTGCCTTGGCCTTTTTCTTTGCCTTTCAAACACAGCGATAATCAGCTTTCGGTGAAGAAAGGGCGGGAGACCTATGGATCTTTGAATGAATAGCCTACGTTTGGTCCTAAAAAGCCAAATCGCAGGATTCAGCCGCATATTCTCTGCTAAAAATTTGGAACTGACAGTGGCAGAAATCATGTGCTTTTACTGAGATCTATAATTTTTAGTCACAGGGGATATCCCAGTAGGTGACGTCACTGCCGAGTTGACAATGCTCATAGATGTGCCACTAGTTTTTGAATAAATCACACAACCTCATGTTTTAGGGGGGAAATATATAGAAATTTTTTTTCTCGAAGGAATTGGGCTCATTTTATGTAAAATCTATATGAATATTAATTTCATAACCAATTATGTTATATGATAAAATAATGATATTTGGAATACGTTTGCTTGACGTCAACTGAATGTGAAAATGAAAGTTACCTGATCCGAGAATCAATGAGATAACTTTAGGTAAATGACTCTGAAATATGTTGGGTTAGGTAAACCGAGTGATCACGCTGCAAGAAAGAACTCTTAGTGAAGTAAGTGACTCTAACTGAACGGGTAAGTTAACCTGACTCTGAAGTAAACCGAGTGACTTTATAGCCGAACTTTAGTCGGAATGACTCTGAGTGAACTGACTTACTGAATCGAAGGGTTACATTCGACGTGCCTGCGGAAAATAAACTAAGTGGCCCTTGCTGGATGGGTAATTTAAAGGAAATTAACTCTAGGTATAGTGAAAGGGCTCACCAAGCAGACCACTGCGATACTGCGAAGTGGCTCCCAGTGAAACAAAATCACTCTCACTGAGCGTAAAAGAATTATCTGTGAGACAAAATTACTAAGGGTGATCACTTAAAAATATGGAACAAAGTATGCCACTGAAAGGAAGCTGATTTAAACTAATATTACTTAAACAAAGTGCATGTTTGTCATCAGGTTATGGATTATTACTAAGTGATGGGAACAAGAATTATGGCAAACAGAAATGGGTACGATATTATATCAATGCAATGATCATGGCAAGAATAAGGTTTGATAATTAAATTAACTGGGTTGGCGAAATGATATCACCTCAATATGATAAGGCACTTTCATTGGTTGCAAAAATAGGTTTCATTTATACACACTGAACGTATGATAATAATGGCCTAGAAAAAGTGAATCACAAGGAAAAGTGAATGCACTGTACACGTGATTGAGAGAGCCTTATCACATTAAAAAGCACCGGTATGCGTTGCACATATGAAGTAAAGATGTTCTAAACTTGGTATCGGGCAAATTAAGCAGAGCAGAAAGTTATTTTAATGCATAGGAGTAATCCTCGATTCTAATCAGGTTATTATAACAAATTAAATGGTAAACATCGTCTCTTCAAATAGAGACGAAACTTTAAGACAAGATGAAGCCAACTCTCTCCAATTCGTCAACTTTTGACGAAAATTTTATCGTCGTCCCAAAATGTAAATATTTTACATAACGTCCCTATGAATGAGGTATTCCTTTGCTCACCTGTAGGTGGTCGATAACAGCAAAGACACAAGAATTAGAGCGCTTTTAATAACGTATCATCAACTTCGAGACATGTGGTCTTTTGCCTTCTATAACCTAGGTCTTCTGCCTTGTGTCCAGGTGTCGTCAGATGAGTTTTCAAAAGTGCAGAGGTCGGCCTCGAAGACAGGTGGAATCCTGTCATATCATACTACATGCTGCTTTAAACGATATGTAACGTTCGAGTCTGTTTACACACCTATTTATTATTATTATTATTGTTTATATTAATATTATTTATCTTGTTATTATAAGTATTCTTAATATTGACTTGTGCAAACAAAAAGATATAAACATATTATTATTATTATTATTATTATTATTATTATTAATAATAATAATAATAATAATAATTATTATTATTATTATTATTATTATTATTATTATTATTAAATGACACCTGGAGGCTAGGAAAGAGAATGCAGCATTTTATTTTTTTATTCCTTCATATAGCACCTTGTGCACTAGAGACGGCTAAGGATACTGAACTTTGAATGAACATCTTGTCGCGTAAGAGCTACACGCCCTGTCCGTCACAGCCCAGCAGATCATGTTCAGGCTGTCTTTGCTCCGTCACGTACCCCAGGGTCTTGAATCTGATCTGCATTACCAACTTTATATAGACGGGTATGATTTCAAAGCTTCGCCATGATTTGATGTTTCAAGTCGTTATCTGTATCGTGTACGGTGCACATGTAACTAGAAACCATAAGTGTCCTGGGAGACCATGGGTGCAGTTGGGTTTGGACTCTTGTTTATACACTCAATGGATGCCTTATATTCGCGAGGTTAATATTTCGTGAGGTTCACTTTTCGCGATTTTATTTAATTTTTACTGTTTCTCTGGGGTTTTATTTTTGCGAACTCACCATCAAGAAACCTTAACGAATGATTTCATCGCCAGCAGGACTAGGGTTTGACAGTCATTATTCACAGTTACTGGGAAACATCTGTTACAATTAAAAATATCAGACTTTGATTTGCAGAGAACACAAAATTTGTGTTATTCTTAATAGGCCTGTTATCCACCTCTTTCCTCTCAACTTGTTCAACGTTTGATGCTTTACGCTTGGATAAAGTATACATGTGACGCGAAGGAGACTATACTATATAAGGAATCTAAACCTGTTTTGATGGAGCGGCTTCTCCAGGAAGGTTTAATTTTCGCGATAAATTCACTTTCACGAATAGCGAGAATTTAAACCCATGCAAACATAAAGCCAATAACAGGGTGGTGATAGGAATGGAAGGAGCAATATCATTTGACGATTATGCTATTTGAACGCAATATTTAAAGGGGGGGGGGGGGGATCGCGTATGTTAAGGTGTAGTTGTGTGTGTGGGGGGGGGGGGGTTCACACAGATGGTTAATCTGTGTGAATAAGGTTCGGGAGGAGGGGGGATTCATGCATATGGTGAGTGTGTGTGTGGGGGGGGGGTCATACAATCATTTTTTTGCGAGAGATAAAATAATTATGTTATGTTTACAAAACAAATGACATAATGAGGTAGAAGAAACATCCACCTTATTATCTATCATATATATATATATATATATATATATATATATATATATATATATTAAACTGTACCTTGCATGCTATTGTCACAACTAAGTTTTTTCTTGGATGTGTTAACCAGTCCACAAGTTTTTGCGACAGTTTCTCCAAGTGACGCTTGAAAACAAGGGGTCAAGGAAGATGGCCTCGAAATGCTGGAAGGGTCCATTTTACCAGAAGGGGTGAAATTGTTTAATGTTCTTCCTACGTTGTGGTGACATTTGTAACGTGTGTTGTTGACTGTGGTGAACGTAATTTAGAATATCATTATGATATTATTCAAACTTGTGATGTAAATGTATTTAAAAGATGTGTAAATTTATTGTTGACAAGAGAAGAGAGGGCAGTTCATAAATATAGGTAATGTTTGATTTTTTTTACGGGCCATGTTCACTGGAACAAGCATTTATATGCCAAACCTTCCTCCTTTCTCCGGGCTTAGGTCCGACAGGGTAACCATGAGATACGGTTTTAAAAAAAACAGAACAGACCCTCATGTTAAAGGAAACAAGAATACAAAGCACCAAACCGAGGTACAGTTCAGTCATCCCTCTGTAATAATAATAATAATATAATAACAATATACTATATATAGTCTTATATTTATATGGTATTCGGCAAGGTTTATAAAATTAATATAGATGAAAATGATACAATTTTATGTAACTAAACTGCATGGACCTTTTTTTATAATAATGAATTCCGAACGACTTTTATATAGGCCTAATTAAGCAATGTCCATTAATATAGGAATTAGTGTAGCAAAATTTAATTTTAGGCCTGATAAATATGTCATAGAAACAATTTTATTTAAAAAAATAGTTAATCATCACCTGTACATGAGGGCATTCCAAGAGCCACCTCGCTGTACATCCTATATTCTACATAACTCACAGCGCCACGGGTTGTATGGCTTAGGGGTAGAGTACAGGACTCAAAGCCGGAAGATCGTGAGTTCGAATCTCAGCCGAGGCCCCCACCCACGTTGAGCGCTCTGCGGGCTTAATGGGAAGGCCGTGCCCAACGGCCGTGTTTCACTCACAAACGAGTGCGCCTTCGGGGGTTTCTCGTTTTTATGACCCATCAATGGGAACGATTACGCACCCAGGGCCAGCAGGTGCAGCAGTCACCGGGCCTGGTTGAATCCAGGAAAAAAAATGAGAGGAAGTGTGTGATACTGCCATGTCTACTAGTCCGAAACCGGAACGGATTTCTGCAGATGTACATATACGTGGTTAAGTTAGCATTAAAAAATGGAGGCAGTTACCTCCACAAAAATATATTTGAAAAAAAAAACCTCACAGCGCCACTGCAGGGAGTCTTTAATGGACGCCATGGCATCACGGAGGTCATTGCTGAAATGGATGTTTGTGGTTTGTGTATTTACACATATGTTATCATCCAGAATAAAAATCTCGCACAGATACAAATATATGATGACAATTATAATAATAACAATAATAATATTATAATATAATAATAAATATAAAATTTAAATAAGAAACAAAGATTATTAGGAAAACTTTTCAAAACAAACGTTAACAAATAAAGAAATGCTGGGCGGCAGTATGAATTAAATACATGGTTTAATTTAGTTTTACCTTTTAAGACATTTTCGGTGGAACCAAATGTCGCACGTGTCGCAGCCTTTCGATATATTTAACTCAAGCCTCTGTGGCACTGTTGCTCGTAGTTTATCTTGAAATGTGTTTTGTTGTAACATGAATAAAAAATTTAAAGAAACACCTTTTTAGTTTATTTCATGTATTTTCAGAGGAATTGGTTTTCTTTAAAAAAAAAACGTATTTGTCTGCAATTTGCGAGACAGCCTTTTAACGGAGGACACACCTTGTGATATAACTGTGATTCACTCAGACCATGTTACGGTAGGCCTATGCATACACGTCACCATGGGTGACGATGGAGACAGAAAAAGGAATGCCAGTCTGTCACCAGACACCAGTAGCACCAGACCAGTGAAAAAAAAAATCAGTAGAAGGTTCTTCCACTGGGTAGTCTCCCTCATCTACCTCCCTATCTTCATCCGTAGCCACCACAAGATGAAATGTAGGGGTTACATCCAGGAACTCTGTCAGAAGTGATCTTCCGCTTTTAGTATCCAGTCAGCCCATATGATCTATATTCGTATATATATAATGATGTCCATATTTTGACTTTCATATGAAAGTGAAGTCAGGGCGGTAGCATGAGCAAAGTCTAAGGTGTGTGTGTGTGGGGGGGGGGGGCTTTGACAAAGCGTAGCCCCCGAGGGGGAGTGTGTGGGAAGGGGAATCCCCCTCCCATGCATGGTGTGGAATATTTTTAATATGCATGCTATAAATTCTGTAATCGCAAAACATAATTGCTTCCTTTCATTAACGTAGCTTCAGGGTAACTGAGTGATAATCACCATTCTAATTGAACTTTCTTGCAAATACTTATATTTTTTTTGTTTGCCCTAGAATACTCATATCCGGTACTGGGATTAAATAATAACCTCTCTCGCGCAACCTTTCTTGCACATCGGCCATCCTGGCTGGAACACGACTCCCCTGAGTTAGGACCGTGTGATAGGCCGCATTGTCAGTGACAATAACCAAAAGGTTTGAGAGATGCTGTCCCTGTGGTATATAATATTTTAATTAAACGTATTAAACATAAAAACCACAACTCTGTTCACAAGAGCATCACATTTGTATATAACCGTGTGTGCAATATTCATGTGTTTTATCATAATTGTGTTACAAATCAGTCATTTATATTTATTACAATTTGAAAACACCATATATTTTAACACTGATTACGCTGAAGCGTGTCAGATTTCTTTTGTTCTTTTAACACTGATTACGCTGAAGCGTGTTAGATTTCTTTTGTTCTCCGTTACTTATTTTTTATATAAAATACAACATGCATATTTAAATTACAAATATTGTTGTATAAATTTTATAATTTTTAAGTCTATAGCATAAGATCATGCTAGAAGATGTTCACACGTGTGGTAATATTTGGTTGAGGCTTTTATGTTTATATTTGCTAAATAATAAATATAAAATGTTACATATAATTTGTGGTGGGTACCCTGGTGGCGAGATCTGAATTGAAAGTAGGTTCGGCTACCGCAGTTTCCGCTGTCAAGCCGTCATGACGGACGGAGAGACAAACCTTCCCAGTAAAACCACCCTCGTTATTTATAACTGTTGCATGATTACATGTAATTCAGTCGTGAATGTAATATTTATTATATTTCCCAACAGAATAACGTCACTTTTTGTGTTACATCTGGAAAATAACAGTTCAACAAGCAGATGAAAATGAAAAAGTATAGTTAGGAAGGGTGTATACTAGAATTTATCCTATGTCTTGTTCTGCCACCTAAAAGTCTTCAGTTAATTAAAAAACAACGTTTGGCTGGTAGACTACACTAGCGAGAGAGAACCGAGCGTTTAGATGATCATACTGCCGAAGTTGGTAGGCTTCGGCCTCCGGTTTTCCTTCAGTCACAAAGGCCGGCATGTGGCGTTTCAAGGTAGCTACTCATCAATTTGCACTGAAGATGGTTCGGTCCGCTTGGTGCCTTTTCAACTTTTTTTTTTTTCAAGGGACAATTGTGATTTTCGTCGTTTCGTTTGTTATATACGTAATATCTAGTTTCTGTGATGTTAACAGAATGAATAACAATGACTTTATAGTTTATGGTCGGGACATCAGGTATCTTACTGGAGAATACCTGCGTATGTATCGTTTGTCTGTGGATGTATATATAAAGAAATAATATGTGGCATTTATATTCATGAGTTTCTATTGTAATAAACACGTCAACGGCAGGAAAGGAGAGCGATATTATATCACTATTACATAAAGAGATCTTTCACAAAGACATCTGCGTTTGAACACTAATAAGCTTGGGACGTGGTTGCTCTTCAACGCCTATCAGTTGCCTGCTCAGGTAATTGGACTGGGCTTCCACGACCCGACAGTCAACTCTGTGCACGAATAAAGTTATCACTTGCACCTTGTTATTTCCCGACGAACCCAGGTGTGAAATAACTTGAGAGGCCTGTGGTTATGCTGAAGCTACATATAATCTGTCACCCATGAAGAAGTTTACGGAATGTAAATCACCATTTTCCATAAGAAATACAACTGGCGACCCAAAGTGCTCCTTTGCATGAGATGTAGCTTATGTTCACTTATAGTATAGCTATATCTAGCACTAAAGTAAAGCTTTTACCGCAAAAACACACTTTTCTAAAGAAATTAGCCAGGCATTAAACCAAAACTGCATTGACTTGAACTGAATTGCATTTATCATACATGCGTACATACAAACGTATATATATATATATATATATATATATATATATATATATTTAAATATATATATGTATAGTGAATAAAATCAATTAATCCAAGCTTAATAATATACAGCTGTGGTGTCTATCAACACATCGCACGGTCGCAAGGACAGAATGACATGCTTCCATAGGGAAGCACGCATTGGGGAAACTAGTCTTTTTGATAAGAGATATCGGTAGATTTTTTTATCATGCATATCCAAAAGTATCCCTGGGCAAAGGGAAATCTATCTGCAACAGTTTTACTTCTTTGATAATTACTGGTCGTTGAGCCTGTTTTTCTATTATTTCAAAATAAATTTATAATGAATCTATTCATATATCTATATTATCTTAACTCTTTGTTCGACACAATTATATTATAGTCAGAAAAATCGTGAAACAAATCAGCAAAATCAACCACATGGAGATTTTTTTTCGGGGGGGGGGGGGGGGTTATACAATATTTGGAAATGTATACACGTATTATGACTGACTGATTTTTTTTTAACACGTCTAAATCAAATTACATGTACTTTAGTTTTACCGATTCTCTACCATCAACATTGTCTGAGTGAATTTGGCCAAGGACCACTGCTTTAAAAGATCATCCGCGACT
The DNA here is from genome assembly GCA_026874595.1 of Sipunculus nudus. Classification (NCBI taxonomy): domain Eukaryota; kingdom Metazoa; phylum Annelida; class Sipuncula; order Golfingiida; family Sipunculidae; genus Sipunculus; species Sipunculus nudus. The sequence goes on from CM049318.1 coordinate 36,574,064, forward strand.
TGTTGTGAGAATTAAACATACTTATCAAATGTTTCTTATTTTATTAATCTTCTCTAGAAAACCATGTATCTGACATATTTGTCTATTTCGTCATTTTAATACTAGGTTAGTATGTGGTTGGGAAAACAATAAAAAGTCGTGTAGGACAAAACAGGCATTTTAAACCACGCATTAAGCTACGATACCTTTTACGCGGTTGCGGTTGCAGCCGCGGTATGCGGTCGCGGTATCCGGACAAGCGGACCGAACTGTCTCGCTTGTGAAGCTTGCTTTTCTAGCAAATCGGTTGGAACGCCGAACTTGTGCGCGATCGACATGAGTTCGAATCCCGGATCGGTCCAATGTTTTCCCCTGAACAATTTGTCTTCGTAACAAAATGGGGGCTCGTCCAACGTGACGGTAAACTTTGTGACCCAGGTAATAAGCTCGCCAAAATGTGACTCATGGGATAAGTAGTCTTGTTCTTATAGCAGAACGCTCTTAAGAGAGAAGGTGTTACGAGGTGACATAAAAGCGGACCGAACTGTCTCGCTAGTGAAGCTTGCTTTTCTGGTGAAGCAGTTGAAACGCCGGACATGTGCGCCAAAGACATGGGTTCGACTCTCGGATCGGCCCAGAATTTTCCTCTGAGCAATTTGTCTTCATAACAATTGAGAGAGAACACGCTAATATCCCGGGGAAACCCCTATGTGACATATAATTCAGTAGGATTCCTTGTTCGACCCCGTCAACTTAAAATTTTTTTGTCGGATCGGTCGCTACAAGATCCGACAAATATTTTGACGGATGACAGGTCGGATAAGTACGGCGACCCCGCCCGCAACCGCGTAAAAGGGATCGTAGCTTAAAAGGAATCGTAGCTTTATTCGGGCGGTTTACAACTTTCATACGATTAGGACAGGTAGATACGATATCCCCATGGATCTTTCAAGTGTCGTGAGTGCAGAACACTAGGCTATATTCGTGTCGCGAGTACAAAGCTCTTGATGGAGATTCTTTAAGGGGGCGGGGTGAAAGAATAGGGGAGGTAATAACATAATATAATATTAAATAATAATGTACATTTATATAGTGCCATACCAAAACATCCAATTACTCATGGCGCTTTACAATAAAATCAAGTAAAACCTTAAAATCTTAATAAAACAGTGCCAGTAAATACATGAACGCGTGTACAACATCATATCCATATCTGGGAAACTAAATCATTCCTTAAAATATTGCTAATATACGTATCAGCTTTATGTATAAGACTTATAATTGACTATAAAACTACACAAGTCATATTACAGTACATAAGCTCCCTTAAACAGAAAGGTCTTCAGCATTCTCTTAAAAACATTTAAATCTGTTTAAGATCTCAAATTTGAAGGCAATCTGTTCCATAATACAGGTGCACTGTGATTAAAAGCTCTATCGCCATAAGACATCAGCCTGGTTTTCGATATTATTGGGTTTTACCATGTGGGACGTGTGGGGAAAAAATCTGTGTGGCAAACGTTGTATACTTTTCCCTCGCTTTGTCTGTTAACATATTTACACAAAAAGTCCTGAACTTTAATGGAAGATTACGAAAAAAAAACCGACGGACAATTAATTAAAATTTTTGAGTAATCGTATTCCCCTTAACATTGCAACTTCAAAGGATATTATCCCATTGTGACTAATGAATATTTCATTAGAAAAGAGCGGTTGATAGGTGTTACTCGGTGATTTATTCTGGTTATTTGTTCTCGTTACACAAGACAGTTGTATTGATAAAATACATTCATGCATTTATCTCAGCAGTGGTCTGACGTATCGGCCTAAACTTTTGCGTTTACATAGATTTTTAACGCAATTATCTCTTATGCGATAAGGTTGGCGCAACCTACAACTGATTGTGCATCATGTCCATCTGTGTGTCTATATTTGGTAAAGCTTACACATATCTCATGGATATTTTTCATATCCAATGATTTTGGATAACTTCCTCGTATAAGGGAAAACCCCCCTACTGTATAGTTGGGGGGGGGGGGGGTGGATGGTCAATGTAATCACCCCATCCCACCCCCTATTATTTAGAGAATAATATTTATATATCGGAAATGAAATACATTAATAATTAGAACAAGGGACCTATGGGTCACGAAGCTCAGCTGTTATATATGATAAAAAATATTATTTAGAAATGAGGCACATGCTGGTTTTGTGTGGTAATAAATATAAGCTGTATTATGAGTTGTTGTTGTTTAGCTTATGTATGATTTTGATAGTACCTTTGGAGACAGGGAAGAGGATTGATTTCATTTATTTTATTAACAAATGGAGTACTATTGTCACACAGATTTTGACTTGGCCATATAACTTATAAGCAGAACATATAATATAAGAGTTTAACTATTTATTAAAAAAATTACAAATAATGAGAAAAATTAATTTTTATTAAAAATCATAAGAGAATCATATGATTTTTTAAAATGAAATATAACTGATATGATTATTAAAATAATATTAAAGAATATATTCATGAATGCATTCATGAATACATTTTGAAAGTATTTGCACGAGTATTCATATACTTTCATTTTTACCTGAATTCCCATTCTTTATGCAAGAAATTTTATAATGGAGTACATAATCATATTCGTATTTAAATACAATTACAAAGTATTTGCACCATGTCTGGTATTTATTCAGTTTTCACCAAACAATGATTTTGAGAATCCAGAATATACAAAATTCACACATTTAAATAATGATCATAAGTACCTGGTATTATGGCTTTTATTTATATTAAAAAATAACTGTAAAAAATTCATTTTGGACTAATTTCACATCAATGTACACACTAGACACAGTAGGAATCTAGATTAATATTATCAACTGCATCTTTGTCTATCATTAATTTCCTTCATATAATCCCTAATGATTAGTAATGAATAATATGATTTACTTCTTTATCATTAAAAATGAACTGAAAAATGCCATAGGTGACTGCATGGTGTTATTTGGAATATGTGACATTCTACCCATCGAAACAAGATTCTTATATCATCAGTAACTGCAAGTTAATTTCCTGTTATTATTAACTAACAAATTTCTTTTCTATTTTTCTTTAATTTGTTATTAAAAACCAAGAAAAATTTATTAATTTATTGTTTATTGTTATGTTGTTGGTTAAAACTACTAGATGAGTTGGGTTGGACACCTGGATCAACTGTGGCTGGCCATAAGCTGCCTGGATTCTCGCCTCAAGCGTGCATAATTTGATGAAAGGTCAACGAGGTCAACATACAGGTGACTCAAGAGGGGCTGGAGAGAGCCAAAGACTGACAGGGTCTCATAAAAAACATTAATAAAAGCTACAATATTTGGCCAATTTCTTTCAGCTTTCTAAATTAAAAGCTGAAATCCTTATGTGTGCATGATATGAAAATTATATCAACAGTGCTCTCAGGAAACAAACGTGCCATGGTCACAGTTGGGCAAAATTTAAGGTACTAATTTTATATTTATACTAATAACTTATAAAATTTGAAAAATTCATAACTAATTTTGGGTATTCAATTGAATCTTGATTAAATAATGTTACATCCCTGACAATAAAATCTCTAGCTTCAGCAATGCCCTTGTTAAGGGAGTAAATAAATTTCTTGATTTTTTACAAAGTGCATTATGTTTGGGCCCATAACTTAAAAAATACACAATACTGACATCATTTCTGGCATGTGCATAGCGAATGTATAGAAAAATATGTATATTATATATGATCAAAGTCAGATCAGTGGTTTTGATATTAGGCAGTCTTAAAGAGTAAAAATAAGTTTTTAATGGAAAAATGAAGTTTTTCATTGATATCTCGAAGGAATTAAGTCCTAGTGACCAAATTCTTGGCATGGTAGGGGATTTTGGAGAAATCTAACTGTATGCCAAATTTAAGGAACTTAGAGCTGTAGCTCAGGAGTTGAGCTCTAGCAAACTGCATAACACTAGCAATATGTGACATGGTGCTTGAAAACTTGAATAAAATCTACAGTTTTTGATCAACTGGTTTCAAATTTTTGGTGTTAACAGTTGAAATGCTGACAAAAACATGCTGTGAAAATTAAATCCACAGCAGTTACAGCAAAAAACGTGCCATGGTCAAAGTTGGGCAAAATTTAAGGTACCAATTTTTTATTTTTGCTAATATTTTAAAAAATTTAAAAGATTTTGATCTAATTTTGGGTATACAATTTAATTTTGATTAATAAAAGTAATATTACTGATAAAAAAAGTGCTTAGCTTTAACAAGTTTTGTGTTAAGTGATAAAATTTCTTTCCTGATTATTTACAAAATGCATTATGGTTGGGCCCATAACTTTTTTAAATTATATAATACAGACCTAATTTCTGGCATGTACATAGGAATTATATTGAGGATTATTTGTAGGAAATATGAGGAAAAACAGATGAGTAGTTTTGATATTAGGCAGTCCTGAAGTGTGAAAATAGGTTTTTAATAAAAAATTGAGGTTTTTCCTTAATTTCTCAAAGGAATGAAGTCGCAAAGACCCAGTTTTCGGCTTGGTAGGAGATCTTGGGGACATCTAACATTATGCTGAATTTTGGATTCCTAGGTCTTACGGTTTCAAAACGTGCCTCATCTACGGACGGACGGACGGACAGACGGACGGACGACGGACAATGGACCACGACTATAGCTCAGATGACTGATAGTCAGCTGAGCTAATAAAAAACTTTGATACCATTTCTAGGTTTACAATGTCATGATGTTATATATCAAAACCTGGTTGAGAATTAATATATTCTGGTAACATAAAACCTTATTTTTAAAACCTTGTTAATATATTTGATATATATATATATATATATATATATATATATATATATATATTAAGGCGTCTCAAATTTTATTAATCTTCCACGCGACGCAATTGCACACATATCTTGGGAGTGTTTCACGTATCAACCGGTTGCATGTCCTAAACTGTTTGATAACACCATTTTATACACAATACTGTATTGGTGCCATATACAATAACATTGTTTATTTTAGTCCGTCTGTGCCTCTTGGGATACTTTTTTACCTGTGATGCCATATTTTTGGAGGGTTGTCACATCATGAGATATTCCATGTCTCACTTTATACAAGCACCTGTGGTTTAATGCCTTTCCATGAGCGCGACGCGTTTGCCGCGGGGCAGAAATCGCTACATGCGCGATCTTCACCGCGCGACATTTCTTCTCTTTAAAATAATTCTGTATCAGCCAAAATATTGCCTTGAAACCGTTTGCTTACTCCTGTAAACGAATGTTAAAAACAGTGGACCGGGCGCGATCGCAGGTGTCAATATAAACACAGTGCGTGCGGTCGTGTGTAGCGCGGAGCCACGACACATGTCAATCCGGAGATGTCTTGACTGACTAGGCCAAAAAAAAAAAACTTTCCCCGCTGGCTGAAACATCTCGTACTGCCCCTCTTAGTCGTACCTCCGGTCACGTGGGTTTGTTATGGTACACAGACACGCGGTGACTGTGTCTTAACCAACACGCACACAAAATTTTAAAAAAAGCCGTATGCAAGGAAATAAGACTGTATGCAGGGATGATCCTGCTGGGAAACTTGTGTATAAAGCCATACTGAACTGATAGTGTGAAAGAATAGGCATAATATTGATCCTAATTATGTCCCTTTAAACCCATCTGCATTATTTGTATAAAATCTGTGATTATTGGTTTACGCTGAGAACATATTAATTAATTATGGTTGATTTCTGCAAAGATATAAGATTTTTATAACGCTTCCGTAACGGATGTTTGATCTTTTTTATCAACGGGCTGTTAGTTAATACGGTTTACGTGCCCTATGTAACCGGAGATTTCAAACTCCACGCAGCGGCAAGATCTATTGAAGCAAATGTTGGACTTTGATTGATAGATTTCCTGTGAGGAGAATGCACCTGCAAGGGCGCGATCAACTACTTCCGCATTCTCCGCAAGATTAATCTATGAATGCTATCATTTGCTTCAACAACTCCTGTCCCTGTATGGAGGTTGTAGCTGATGTTGGCAAGTGCCAACCTCCAAGTAGAGAAAGGATGAAAGCATTTGAAACAAGCATACGAATATCAAATATCACTCATATAATGCGAATATCGAATATCACTAAAATCAGGGATATTCGATTTTCGCATGTGAATATCGAATATCACTTAATTCAGGGATATTCGATATTCGCATGCGAATATCACAAATCGCATTAATTAGTGATATTCGATATTCGCATGTGCATAGCACCAAAAATCATATAAATTAGTGACATCAGACTCATTGTGGACATCTTCTCTTGTCACGTGCCTGGGCTCTACAGGCACATCGCACTACACAAACATAACCCCGACAAACCAGCTTTTGTTTCTTTGTTTAACCCTCTGCATGTACTCACAACTAAGCCGTTCGGCAGGTATTTCGACATTTAAATTTCGCTCATTAACCCCACACCAATGAGCTACATTCGATATTCGCATTAAAATATCAATTACTACACAATCAGCGAGATTCGATATTCACCAGCGAAATTGGGGAAAACAATTGGCTCTCAGATTGTTCGACAACCTGTCAATCTGGCGACATTGTTCATAAATATTTTACTGCAATAATGCGCGATTACCATAATTATTTGCACGCCGGTAAAATACAGACAAGCGACATTCACATGCAAATATCGAATATCACACAAATCAGCGACATTCGATTTTCACCAGTGAATATAACAAAGTTCTATTTAAATTCAATATTCGCATGCAGCATTTGGGCAAAACTGTCTGTACTCGGTTCAACAACCTGATCAATGGGCAGTGATGGGCAATAACCATAGATATCCGAACGCCAATACTACTCAGACATTCGATATTCGCATGCTAATATCTTTAAAAAAATCACATAAATTAGCGACATTCGAAATTCACCTGCGGAATACGGGAAATCTATCAGTGCTTGGCCATCTGCATGCATATATCGAATATCCCTGATTTGTGTGATATTCGATATTCGCATGCGAAGGTCGCTTGTCTGCGTGATATTGGCGTTCAAATATCTAAAGTCATATCCTAAGATCGAATATCGAATATTCCTGATTTGAGCTATGTTCGATATTCGCATATCGAATATCGAATATCCCTGATTTGAGTGATATTCGATATTCGCATGATATGAGTGATATCAATATTCGCATGCGAATATCGAATATCCCTAATTTGAATGATTTAATTTCTAATATTAGTCCAACTTCAGTCCCGTTCGAGATTTCTGCAATTTCTGATCATATTCTTTCAGATTGGTTGTCCCGATGGCGAGAGCCAAAGTTTCAAGTAGTTACGGCAACAGCAGTTTCAGCTGTCAAGCCTTCATGGCGGACAGAAGACAAACTTTCCGAGTAAAACCAGCCTCGTTATTATTGAATGCTGCATGAATACAAGTAAGCCAACCCTAAATGTAATATTTTTCCAACAGAATAAGGTCTTTAAGTCTTACCTTTGGAAAATGACAGTTCAACAAGCAGATGAAAATGTAAAAGTACCGTTAAAATGGCTAATAATAGATTGATCCTAACCCCATATCTTGCACTGTCACCTCAATGTCCTCAGTTAATTAATAATCGACGTTGGGCTGGCAGACGGCAACTACCTGGGCCGACGAACCCATTGGACCTTACGATCATATTTGATCTCTATTAGCCAACACCCAAGAAACTTATTCCGCATCAACAAGCACGTAATTCGATTATATATAGAAGATTCCAATTCTTAGCAGCGCCCCTTTGAGTCCTTCTGATGAAAGCTTTACATATATACGCAAGTTAACATTAAAGCCAAAAGAGATTTTCTCATTTCAAAGTATTGTCTGACGTTCTTTACATAAGAAACTTGTTATAGTCCCTTTTGGATCACTCCCTATTAGAAACTCTATAATTACGCTTCACATAAGACGTAACCTTATCATTTTCAAGGATTTTCTTGTACCTTATTGGATTTCCTATGCTAAAATAAAACTAAATTTGATTTCTACATTTTCAAACATTTTATACTGCAGTATGTAATTCCTAGTCGGTCTAGGGTCCCCTTGGCCCCTTTGGGTGTACCGACTGATCCTCCTCTCACAGGGTCTACCCTTTCACATACAACATCGAGAGACAACAGAGCGTTCAGATGATCACACTGCCGAAGTTAGTAGGTTTCGGCCTCTGATTTTCCTTCATACACAATGGCCTGCATGTGACGTTTCATCGTAGCTACCCATCAATTTCTGCACTTAAGATGGTTCGGCCCGCTTGTTGCCTTTATTCAAATTTTACAGTTTATCAAGGAACAATTGAGATTTGCGTCGTTTCCTTTGTTATATACGCAATATTTAGTTTTTGTGACGTTGACGGTATGAATACCAATGACTTGGTCAGGTATTATGGTCGTTTATGGTCGGGTTTCAGGTATCTTACTGGAGAATAATCGCGTATGTGTCGATAGTCCGAAAATATATACATATACAGAAATGATATGTTGCCATATAGTACATGTAGTCCCATACAGACGTCAAAGGCCACATAGGCCAGCGATCATATATTACTTTGACATTAATACATCTGTCACAAGGATATCTGCGTTTGATCACTAATTAACTTGAGATGGGGTTGCTCTTTAACACGTATCAGTTGCGTACTAAGGTAATTAGACTGGGCTTTCACGCTTCGACGGTCAACTCTTAGTAATTAAAATTCAGTAATCACTTGCACCTCGTTATTTAACGACGGACCCAGGTGTAGGCTTGTAAGGGAGAAATTAAAAGGCCTGTGGTAAAACCGTCAGCCGTGGAGAAGTTTACTGAATGAAAAAGGGTCCATGTCACCTGGACGCTGTTCAGATGGACGCTATAAAAATGGACGCCGACAGCTGGACGCTATGAACATGGACGCTGATCAGCTGGACGCTATCCATTTAGACGCTATCCCAACACTATGAGAATCATACAGGGATATCATACAAAATAAAGCAACATTAATCTACCAACTCAACCCATTGTTGTTAGTTCGTAATATTATGCACTATTGTCAAATTTGGAACCATATGTATCGGCCCATATCGACCGTTTGTGATGACGTACAATTAATGGGCGACCGAATAGGAAAATGAAATTGAACTGTCTCAGTAAAGATTTTTTCTGTATATGTGTGTTTTGTGTATTTTTTTACCCAAGAAACGTGCATCACGCAATGATTTATAATTTCCAAGGGCGATTGGTCTGAACTGCATACACATAGGCAACCAGTCCGATCAATGATCCGTACCGCATTTTCAAGCTTAATATTTATGAAAATAAGAACAATTTCGTAGGAGATAGAACTACTTAATATAGGTAACTATCATTGCTTGTTTCATCGTTACAACAATCTTAATGCTTGGTAGAAATAGGTCTACGAAGCTTTCCAGCGGCATGACGTTGTATAGAGGTTTAAGGTATAGGGAAACACGATATGACGAGAATAAACACACTTGTGTATATACATTGTATATTGTTATGTGATTTTATCAAGATACGAGTCCGGGGTACAATGTCAGTTAGAGATTGGTCACCCGATTTATCAATTAGGTAACGGGAGAGATTACGGTCTTAATGAGCGGGGTCTGAATGGGTTGCTTTTGAGCGTGGTTCTAATGCGCGCGGTCTGGATGGCGCGTGACCTAATTAGGTCTTGATGGGCGTGGGCCGTCTGGCCGTGTTGCACTATGTGAATGGAGAGGAACGCTAGTATCTTTGATATTCCTTCACTTATATCAATAAACATTTCTGAAAATAACAAAGGAGTATGATTGTTCGTGTACGACCATGTAAATAGAGATTAGCGTCGGTATTTTTTACGAACCGTCGGTGATATCGTTTAACAATCATGGGAAACAACAAAGCAGTACCGGTCGTCGTGCCTGTCCATGTGAATTTAGAAAAGCGTCGGTATTTTTAAAAAAACTTGTAGTCATATCTTTACCAAATCGTGAAAAAAACAAAACAGTAGTTTTTAAGGTGCTACGTACTTAACACTGGATACGATCGGCCATTGACTTACGGCCAACCGCTTGGCATGACCCGCATGACGGGTGACCTACTTTCCATCAAAAGGAATGCCCGGGAAGATTGCCGCAAAATCATATTATTTTAAATAATGCCCCCCGCCCCTTCAGATATTAAGGAACCCTGTATATTTTCCTCATTCTGTCATTTGCCTTTACCGTCAACTTCACTGTGCACTGAACCGTTAATGTTATTACAGCACTAATCACATAAACGGGTTTACAAAGATGACAAGGGTCCTTTGATCACAAACCATGAGAGCCGCAAACGTTTCTCTATTTTTAGGTATTATGTTATTGTATCAAAGATTATACATATAATATAATATTTATATATATATATAATATAATATAATATATATATATATATATATATATATACAGTCATACTCCTTTGTTATTTTCAGAAATGTTTATTGATATAAGTGAATATTGTATTGCTTTTATCGTAAAACCATTTTTCAAATATTTAACAAGTCATGGCACCAAAACTGAATTGACTTGAACTCAATTGCATTAATCATACATGCATACACACACTTATATATATATATATATATATATATATATATTTATATATATATATATATATATATATATATATATATATATATATATATATGGCATCTGTTCAGGTGGTTGCTCTCCCACTGCTGGCTCGTGGAGTCCATTGGATGATAGGAAAGTTCTACTTTATCCTGGTCTAATGGGCTTTACGACCTTCAGCTGGGAGACCTGCACCACTTGGTATAAGTATAGTACATTTGCCTTTTATATTCCTTTTTATATTGTAAATTTGCCTTTTGAATTGTATATTACATAGTATATGTGTATTGTATATTTATATCATATGTGTATACTACTGAAATGTTACTGTACCCAGGACCCTACTAAATATCAGATTACTTGCTAATAGGTTTCCTGATAAATATCTTTGTATTAATTATAAACATTAAAACCACGATAAACCTCTGTGCCCTGTTATGTTCCAGTATCGCACGTGTACCCCGCCCAATAGGATCAGTGTCAGTCATTCAATGTTCCCCCCAATACCCACAAAGCATAATCTCGTAAAGTCTCGGCTTTTCAAACTACGCCGTTAGCTTCATTCGAACAACATTCACCTGATGATCGGGTCGCATCCCGTGAAACAGACTGTAGTGAATTTACAGTGTTGTTGTTTTTCTTCAGAGTTATATATATATATATATATATATATATATATATATATATATATATATATATATATATATTGAATAAAAATAATCAGGGAAAGGATGAAAGGATCCTTGAATTCATGATATTATTATTTCTTTTATGTATCATATTTACATACACAGCAGATTATATATAAACACGGGGGACAAAATCTAGCTGTGAACCCCGGCACACGCGTGCCTCGTAGATGGTAATGACATGGGGATTCCCCAAAGAAATGCATTATGGTCATGCGTTGTTAAAACAAGATTTAAGATGGATTAAAACAGAAAAACAATAGCAATTTCCTTAAATCCTATATAATCTTTATCGATATTTCTTATATATAACTTAAATGCAAAAGAAGTATCTAAAAATATTCGTTTAAAAAAACTCTTGCGATGGGGCTCAATGGTAGCAATGTTTATTCACGCCGAACGGTCACTAAGCCACACTGTGCACATTCCGACTCACAATAGTTGAAACGACATCTGGCGGAAGGTTGTCATGAACCATTAAAAAAGTGAAAATACACAAATAATTTTTCTCGGTGGGACGAAATTTTACATTTTATTTCTACCCCACATAGATTAGAATAATTTCATATGTTTATTTAACGAATAGTATAGGCTTTTTGGAAACTTCGAGCGTGTTTACCATTAGATAGCTATAAAGACTGGCGCCGCGTAGCGGCCGTTAAAGAAGACATTTCACGTGGCATGCTTGCAAAAATTATAATAATATAAACGATGTAAAGGTCCTATTGGTCAAAATTTTGAAAAGAATTATCTATGAACTGAAGTATATTCATTGATAAAAATGGTCAATACGGAGGGAAATTGACCGATGCGTGAGTCAAAGGTATTTTCTTTGGTAGCGATCAAGCACGTTACCAGTTACCACGTGACACTTGGGCAATTAAATTGGACGCAGAGGGTTTTAAATGACGCAGGCGGTGCCTAAAACATATAATTAATTTGTGTTGGTCTAATAACGATATTTTCTGTAAGGCCTTGTCACAAGTTGACATGAGTAGGTATTTTTTGTTTTGATTTTTCTTTGTTTCCCCCAGTTTGCACTCGGATTCCAAGGACATTTGTACTTGTTTCTTTGTTCTTGTTCCTCGCCATTCATTAGCCTTTGTGACTGCTTTTAATAGTGTTCTGGGCAAATGTTCCCAGCAGTGGTCCCTCAGCTGTAGTTAGTGATCAAGATCACGATCAGTGAACCATAGAGAGCTACTTTAAAAGGAGTCCTTCTAGAAGTTGTTCTTTTTTTTTTCTTAAAAAGAATTTTCAAACTTTAGAGGAACAGGCTACAAAAGTTTCCTTCCCATGTTATCTTTAAGAGCCAGAGAGAGGTATTATGGGCCATGAGGAGTTCAGTCAGTTGGCAGCAGACCCTTGAGGGGGCAACATACAGTTGACCATTGGTCTGGGCCTGAGAGCCGTTACTGAAGAACAGCACAGGGCGAAATTATTCCCAGAATTTAGCCACGTCAGACTAGTAATAGACTGTTGTGCTGTTTCTGAGCCTAAAACAAAATCTAAAGGACAATACATAAGGCCATAGAGCCGGGTTTATTAGTCCCATGATTTAGTCAACTATGAAGACTGAACTAATTTTGTTTTTATTAGGACCCCGCTTGACAAGCGGTGCCTTATAGTGATCACCGTGTCAGTCCGTCCTTCCGTCAGTGACACTTTCTTTCGTGCGCGAAAACTCAACGACAACCTAATGCAGCTTTCCCAAATTCACAGGGATGTTGGATCATATGAGGGCTCCAGACCTATTGAATAACAGACCTGTCGGAATTCCAATATGGCCGCCACAGCCCGATCGCTGATTTTCTTTCGCGCGCGATAATTCAACAAGAACACACTGCAGCTTTCCAAATTCACAGGAATGATTGGTACCTAGGGCTCTAGACCTTTGAATTACGGACCTATCGGAATTCCAATATGGCCGCCACAGCCTGATCGCTGATTTTCTTTTGCGCGCGATAACTCAACAAGAACACACTGCAGCTTTCCCAAATTCACAGGAATGATTGATATCTGTGAGGGCTCTAGACCTTTGAATTACGGACCTGTCGGAATTCCAATATGGCCGCCACAGCCTGATCCCTGATTTTCTTTTGCGCGCGAAAACTCAACAACACACTTCAGCTTTCCCAAATTGACAGGGATGGTTGGTACCTATGAGGGCCCCAGACCTGTTAAATTATAGACATGTTGGAATTCCAATATGGCCGCCACAGCCCGATCCTTGATTTTCTTTCGCGCACGATAACTCAACAAGAACACACTGCAGCTTTCCCAAATTCACAGGGATGATTGGTACCTATGAGGGCTCCAGACCTATCGAATAACAGACCTGTCGGAATTCCAATATAGCTGCCACAGCCTGATCCCTATTTTCTTTTGCGCGTGATAACTCAACAACAACCTACTGCATCTTTCCCAATTTCAAAGGGATCGTTTGGTGACTGTGAGGGCCCAAGACCTATTGAATTACAGACTTGCTCAAAATCAAATATTGCCAACAGACTACATTCGGTGATTTTTTATTGCACACATTATTTCAGACATATCTTCTTTAATATCAATTGATCCAGTAGGATTTTTTCCCTCATGCATATGGATAAAAACCTGTTTTTATTTGTTATATTTTTCAAATTCAGCTTAATTTTTCACCCACATGTAAACTAGTCCAACACTACCAGAAATGCGGGGCCCTCTGATGATCATTGTCCGACCACATCTAGTTTATATTGCCTTGGGATCCGTTTATGAGCTCATGGGCCACAACTACTAGGTTATCACTCATATGGGCAACAACTACCAGGTTATCACTCACATGGACCACAATTACCCGGTTTTGACTATAACTAGTTCAGCAGGGACCACAACCAACCACTACAACCAGTCCAGCATGGTCCACTACCAACCAGAACACTCAGGATCAAGTATGGGCCAACCGGAGTTGTAAACAGTACCAGGCACCTGATTGTAAGTCCTTTTTCTGTGTCTCCCTTGGGTCATTGATGAGAATGTTTTGTAGCCTCCTGAATTAACCCTGACCACCGTTGTAATGAGTAAAAATTAGTCCTATGGAACACTTGAGTCATTCTGTTGGATAATATGTCCTGTCTCTCTTGTAGAGAAAAATGAAGACTATTTCATAAATTTGAGCATTATTATTGTATTTTCTATTAATGTGTTTACTGTAAATCAACAATTAGACGGCCTCAGACTGTTGCATTCTTTATGCATTCATTTTAATGAAAGGAATTTTCCATAGTGACTGTATAATGCTCAGTCAGTTAATTTTTTTTGTCACAAGCAGATTGATTCAGGTATTTTTTTATTATTCTACATTTTTAGAGTCTTATGCGAATCTTGTGGGGTGTCGTACCAACTGCAAGGTCACCTGTAGGCCGACGTAGATATTAGCCAACTGGAGAATGAAATACAGAGGGGACCCAATTTGAATAATTCCATTGCACTTCTTTAAGTCACTGATGTATATAGTTAATAATTAAATATTATCATAAATTTGTCTGTCTTGTGTTTTCACTTGTGTGCATCTGAGAATAAATCTGTCCATTCTGACGAATCTTGGGCAAGGTACCCATGATCTGGGGTGTTTTTTTGGGTATGACCTTGACAGGCCTAATGTTACTTTTTTATATTTTTTTTAAAGACAGTGCTATTATATCAGAAGTCTCACTTCCCCGACGAGCTGAATGTAGACTTCTGAATTACAAAAATGTCTGAGGCATTACTAAATTAAATTCACTGCATGGTACCTTATTCAATATTTCATTTTGTTTCTTTTAATCAGGACATGTATTTACCACCGGATGCAAGGCGCCATAAGGAGACGGTTTGATCTGGTCTCCTGTCCTCACTACTTCGCGGATATCCTGTTCTACGTCAGCATCGCGTTTTATCTCGGACTAGGTCACATGACATGGTGGCTGTGCACTACCCACATCATCATGCATAGACTGGTCTTAGCTCACAGCACACGAAAATTCTTCAAAATCAAGTGCGACGATTACTCCCAGGACCGAAAAATGGTAATGCCATTTCTCCTGTAACTTTTGTTTTAATATAAGTCTATCTGATAATTTTTGTTTCATTCGAACTGGGCAGTAAACTTATTTTGACGCTTAAGTTGCCCACTTTTTTTTGCCTTTTCATTTTAGTGCAAGGGAACTAGCAGTATTATATTTTACAGAAAAAGACTTAATTTTTATACTTTCATATATAACTTTTTTTCAGAAAGATTTGTTTCGAACTTTTTCTCGGGTAATAATACTTTTTTATACTTTTTTTCTCAATTAGTTATCTTTCGGTTGATTATTTCCTAATCTATATTCATATTTTATAACTTAACAATTCGATAGATATGCGCTGTCAATCTTTCAAAAGAAAAATATTTTACTGAGCAAAGATTGCCTCGATAGAGCGATCGGATATATGAAATACTCGGGATTAATGTGTTATATGTCCTTAATAAATGCAAATATCAAACTTGTTGCGTCTAAAAGCACACATATAGTACAACTGTGCAAACATCCTACACTTTGGCAATGATTTAAATTTTGTCATTTTTTCAGACAATTCTTCAACTTGTTCAGGCAAGATCTAAATTAATTATAATTGTTTTTCATAGAGTCCAGGGTGGCAGCACTGAACTAGTCTTACAAATGCTTAACATTTCATTAACACATTATGTGTCTAACAACGGAGCTCCACCGTGCGTTAATATACATACTAGCTGCACCCATGGAAAATCCACGGCTCTGCCTGATGCATATTTTTTAATTAGCAGATAGGAACTAAACGACGCATACTTTAATCCTTAAGGTTTTTGCAGGATCTTTTGTCATGTGTTCACTTATATGATGTAAAGATTACTTCTGCAAGAATTCTCCATGAACAGCCTCCCCCAAAATATCAACATAGAAAGAAAAATTATTCTATTCCAGAAATCACACCAAAAAAAAATAAATTTTGGAAAGAGACGAGAGGCATATACAGGGTTACGAATATGTAAGTGAGAAGTTTTTTTCCCCGATAAACAACATAGATCCCACAACTTCATTGCTTGGGGATTATCGTAGATATAACGATTGTATGAAGAAGCATTCAACCGTGAACTTATATGAAAGATGCTTTGTATTAGTTGCAGAAACACGATGTTTATTTAGTGTAGTTAATTGAAGGTATAGTCTAAGGCATGTTAACAGACACATGCGTTATTTATATACACATGCATATGTCGTTGCAGTCTCTTGTACGCGAAACGTATAGCTGCCAATGTGAAAAAGATTGGCCAAGAAATAGATATTCCAACTTATTAAATTTGGGTTTAAATTGACATGGAATAAGAAGGTATGATGCAAAATTGACAACTCTCCCAGATAAAAAGAACGTAGGTTGATATATTTTGATGAAAGCATTTAGCAAAGAAACCACTTCAACCTTGGTTCGTTGCATTGTCTTTCAGCAAATTAACGCAAAAAGTAATATACAGATTTTCCTGAAAATTTGTAGAGTAAAACTGCATCCGTAATCCATTATATATTTGGAGGTAATCGGAATTACCATAACATTTTTAAAAATATGTCATAATTACAATTCCACAAAGGAATAATTATAAGGGGCTATTCCTTTGTTCCCGAGCAGAAGCAGGCCATTCGTATTCAGTTGTTCTGCCATTTGCCTGGTGACTCCGTGTTTCTGAACCATGACTGATAAGCAGATTCTGGCGGGGGTTCCAGATTCCCCAAGAGATTGAGGACCCATAGAAGTGTGTGCAATCCCCCGCCTCCAATGACTTCCTTTTGAAAAAAAAATTGCAAACAACTTGTATATCGGTCGAACTATTAAAACCATGGTTATACCATGGAAAGATACTTCTGAATGTATAAAAATCAACATACCTGTAAACCTACAAAACGGTGATCGTGTAAAGGGTTTCAGCTCTTTGTGTCAACTCAACAGAAAAGTGCTCCCTATTAAAAGATTCATGGGGACTAGTGTTCCGTGCTTAAATTTAAAACCTTTTACTTCCTTTCGACAGATTAAACAGTTCCTTAACTGGCGATATAATGGAAATGGGGTTCAGCCTGGATTACAGGTCGCCCCCTGAAAAAAGCATGACAGACAAAAAATGTTTTGCTGAACATTTGTAGAGGGTAAGGGTAAAGCCATATCAATAGCCAAGTTCATATTGGAAGAAATCAGAATCACCACAATATATATTTTTTATAAACCATTATGACAAAGGACCATTCCTTTGTTCCCGTGTGGAAACCACCTATTCGTATTTATTAGTTCTGCCACTCGCAAGGTGAACTCGTGTTACTGAAGCATGACAGTGTCTACACATGAAACGCATACACATTAAAAACACATGAATAATATTAATGGAGATTCAGGTGGATGTCTGTACACCCTGACTACAGATTCTAATTTGTTATAAATTTAAAAGTGTAATGGTGATATTTTTTATCATGTTTCACCATCCCTACAGACAACGGATCCTAACAAATATATGTGAACACCCTCCCCCCCCCCCCCCCCCCGAATCCCACTCCCACCAAACCCAAATGATAATTAAGTTGTGGGGCTCTTTTTGAAAAAAAAAATCATAAAACACATGACTTGGCCGATTTTTTGAAACCATGGTTATCATGGATAGATATTTTTGAATGTATAAAAATCAACATACCTGTAACCCCTAAAAAAATTGTCAAATGGTGGTCACATTACTAGACTTAGTGCAAAGTGTTGACCAAACCGAAAAGCCCTCGCATTGAGAGCGGAGTCCTGTGGTCTTTGGATTAAAAACCTTAACTTCCTTTGAGAGAGAAAATTTCTTTAGAGGCGTTACAAAGGATATTGGAGATCAATGGGGATTATAGTGAACCCGCGTGACCGCGTAATGCACGGAAATGCCTTTTGTTCAGGACATGCGCGCTGGCCACGGTCTCAACAGGCCAGTGAAAATCCCCGAGGCGCCACCTGAAAAAGCGTCACAGGCGTGGAGGACCTTGCAGCACAAACGAAATAGGGGCACCTAATGGTGAAATATTAAATATATTGATTATTCAGCTTAATATGGCATAATCCCGCAAAATAAAACAAACTTGTCCTAGAAGAGCTCACCACTAATTCGTCTGCCGCATTTGGAGAGTTAATTCAAGCGGAAGCAGGTAAACCGTGGTCTAGAAAAAAACTAACTCCGTATTAATTATATTGATATATTGATTTTACACAACTCATTGCAATGACCTGAACTTTCCGACAAAGGCGCCATCTAAAAATTTGATACAGTATTAAACTCAATGTATCAGTAGTGTCTTTTTCTATCACACGCTGGCGCTGCAGATTGGTAAAGTTTGCTTGAGACAAATTCTGTTGTGGTCGCACGTACAGTGTCGTGCCATTTCAAATGCTCCTGCTGATATTTTTCAAATTTAATTTATATCCTTTATTTTTTTTTTTTTTGAGGTAATCGCCTCCATTTATGCTCTATAATCTAATTCTTAATTTAAAGAATGTACATCTGCAAAGTTCCATTTCGGTTTGGGACTACGTGACAGGGAGGTGGCACTCCCTTATTATCACATAATTTTTTCAATCCCGGTGTCACCAAGGCCCAGTGTCTGCGGCACCTGCGGGTCCTGGGTGTGTATTCAACCCCATTACTGGGTCATAACACCGTTGAACCCCCCCCCCCCTTCCCCAAAGACGCACTCGTTTGTGAGTGATACATGGCTGCAGGGCGCAGCCTTCCCATTAAGCACGCAGAGCGCTCGCTCTTGTTGGGGTAAAAATCTCACCACCTCGGATGAAATTTGAACTAATGACCTCCCGGCTTTGAGTGGTGGGATCTACCCTTGAGGCTCAGAAGCCGGTAGCCTCTGCTAATTTTGCCCGTTTATTGTTTAAATTAAAAAGTGTCAAATAATTTGCTTACCTCAGCTAATGGAGAAGAAGTAACATTTGCTCATCCTAACTGCCCATCTCCTAAAACGCCAAAAAAATAAAAACTTTTTTTTCCGTTGGTACACAATAACGCACCATGTCGATAGCCTGTTGCATTTTAGCTGTGGAAAACAAAAGTTTTATCCATTTGCTTATCAGTTTCTGATAAAAAAAAAAATTACCCATTAGCCATTAATAAAATAAATAGATGAAGGGTTTCTCTCTTACTAAAATCTAGATGTCGTCGCTAATATCATACTGAAACCCATAATAACCCAGTGTTATAGAATATAGAGAATAATAATGAACCTACCAGAATGAATTACTATATTGAATTTTAATAAATTAATGTAATCTGGACAGATCATTCTTTTGTCCTAAACTTGTTATTCTGAATATTAAATCGTAGCTATTTACACTAGATTTTTTAGCACATATTTGTTGAATAAAAATCCATAACATTTAATTTATGTGTTGTACTTTTGTGAGACAGACAGAGAGAGAAAGCGAGAGAGATAGAAATATATACATGTATTTGTGTGTGCTCGTGCATGATTGTTTGGGTATGTGTTTGTTTCCTTTGTATTCCGACCTATTATCTTGTATTATAACATCGGGTGACTTTAATTATATCAAGTGACATTAATTGAAAATTAAACATAAAAACTGCATAATTTGCATTTCATTGGTCAGTAACTGAGGGCAAGATCCACTGGCCACACGGCCGACCGATTTTGATGACGTTCGAGTGCGCACTAACTCTCAAGTGTCAACCGCGGCATTGGAACTAGGCTAAAAAGAGATTTATTTTGAGAAGTAACAACATCTGGTTGAAAGGCGTGACAGAGGATAGTTCTGAGACGCCAACCCATGCGTACATCGATCAAAACCTTTTGATTTAATCGAGTCTGCTTTAAATGGGGAAATTATGTTTGGGATGAACTTGATCATGTGTCCTGATTTTAATGAATTGTAAATTAAATAGCATTATTGCGTAATAATCCCCCCCCCCAAAAAAAAAAAAACACTGTATACCGCCCGCCGTCAATTTTACTATTCCGTCTGGTGGATTCTAGTTGAGGAGGCGATTTATATGACACTTTGCTGTTGCGGTAAATGAAATTTGATATGTAGCTATATCTTTTTTATAGTTTGGTAAGTTTTAAAATTTATTATTTTAATTATGCCGCCGCAAGGTGGGGAGGTATTATTTTTTTCATCCTTGCTAGTTTTTTGTTAGCAAAGCAATTTACACAAAAGGGTTATAAGCAGATTCTGGTGAATTTTTATTGGATTTATGGGAACAACCAAGGAACAATCCATTCACCTGATGGCTTTGTTTTCTAGGTGATCGGGTTACTAGAACACGATTTTAATTCAAAAGATATCTTAACCATTGTGAGATAGGCCAAATGCTTTGTCCTATCAGAGGGCAATAGTTATTTATTGGTATGAGGGCCCGCCTTCGTCCTAGACCACACCACTGGAGTTGGTGAAACGTAACACATTATTATCTATAAAGCAGGCTGCCTAATTTTATTTGGATAATGGCAGAACCTGTACTCTCTGACTATTTTCGATATTTTTTTTTTGCATTCAATTATACATTTATTCAAAGTTATATATATATATATATATATATATATATATATATATATATATATATATAATAAATACAACATCCTTTTTCATTATAACATTAATTCCATCGATCCTCCGCGACACATGGAGGCGGTGAAGATGATCAATGCTTGAAAATGATATTTCATGAGGATTGAGACTGCCATCAGGTTACCCAATCTCCACACTTAAGATCAATCTATGAGCTTATATTTTGCATCAATTGATCTTGTTCCTGTGAGGTAGTTACAGGTACCATCACCGCCACGATAGGTGCGAGTACCGCGATCGGCTAAGTTATCCGAGAACGCTTATTAATTAAGCCATTTTCATCGGGTACTAGGGGCAGTATACAGACTAATCGTTTGAGCGCGTTAGTTATTCCAAGGTGTCCGCTTAAACAGTGTAACCTAGTGACCACCACCTATTGAGTCTTTTTCAATTGGTCCGCACCCATGAGGTGATAATTTAAAAGACAAGGCCCAGCGGTGAGTGAAACGATTTCAGTTAACATCTCCGGAATCCCCTACCTTAGGGTAAATTATCCTAAAACTGCATAACGTTACTACCAGAATTTATTTTATTACAAGGAAACACTTCCTTAAACACTTACATTTTACACGCGCATGCCCACTCTAACAACTTATTCCAAGAAGATCTTACCACATAAATTAAATCCATCTTTATGTAATTTGCCTCGAGCCCTCTTATGAGTCCGATTCTGTGCAGTGTGAGGACTGTTACAATTGGCCCTCAGGCAGAAAAAGTCAGTTTTCTTTTTCCTTTTATACAAAAGAACAGCACATATACTACAACTTGTACTCAAACACCTCAGTCGTGTCCAATTAACATTGGCTTCACGTTACGCAAGGCAAAGAATGAACATATTTGATGGTATGATAAGCACAATTACGTTTCCTTTACAGACGAGACATGATATTGATCAAGTTCGTACTTTCTCAGTCCCACTGCGTGAAGCGAAAACGAATCGCAGATTTGTTTCGTGTAATTTATTTTTCAATTTCCGAAACGATGACGATCAAAACATCTCATTCACGCTTTATGCTATTTTTATACTGAGCTGTTTTATAGAACACTCATTGAAGTTATAAAGTATTTCAATTCCCAGTGCTAAAGCCATGAGCATCATGTATCAGTGGAACATTATCCAAGGCGTTCAACGACATCAATCCTTTTAGCTATTGTTGTACCGTTTGAATTTTCCTTTCTTTATTTAACTGATTTTGAGGTATCAATATCTCATCCCCGGGGTAAGGATTTGTATGAGACTAGCTGACAAGTGGCGTTATGAAAATTATAAGCGCCAACTTGAAGCCGACCTAAAATGTACCTATTTTTCGAGCCGGTCGAGTTTATTTTACAGCCGGAAAAATCTGCATATAACGTTGAAGTCTAACAGATCGACGCATTATCTGAACGTAACGTTGAAATCTTGCCGACCAAAGCAGTCCTGCATACCTATATCGATATAGGATTTAACGTGCATGCATGTCACCAGATTTCCCCAGCCATTTTGGTACCTGTTGTTAAGCCTTCAAATTTCCTACGTCGTTTAAATTGTGAAAGAAGGGAAGGAATGAAGACTGGTATCCTAAAGGCAGATCTTGATGATCTATGATCAATAATAAAAAAATAATGATCATTAATTAAGCTAGGAGAGGAAATATTTTGAAACGCGGCACAGTTTGGTCCTCATTGTTTAAAAGCAATACGGTGATGTAGCAACCGATATTTCATTGTGCGTTTTTTTCTTTTAAATCAGGGCATGTTCTGACTACCGGATACAGGGTGCCAAAAGTAGGAAGGTTTGACCTGGTTTCATAATCACACAACTTCGCGGATATCCTGATCAAGGTCAGCATCGCGTTTTATCTCGGACTAGGTCACATTAACAGTTGGCTATGCACTGCTTACGTCATCATGCGTAGACTGGTCTTAGTACTGTGTACACAAAAGTTCTACCAAAACAAGTTCGACGATGATCCCAGGGATAGTAAAATTGTAGTGCCATATCTCTTGTAACGTAAGTTTATGATAGAAGCCCATTTGCGAACCCTTGACAGTATGTTGTTTTATGCTGAAATTCCCTTCTCACTTTCTCTCCTTGTCATTATAGTACACGAGAACTAAATGTATCGTTACTCTTTCCTGTTCCACATTGTATCGCCCAATAGAATGTGTTAATCAAATAAGTAAGTTGAAATGAAGGAATGAGGCTAGGCCACCATACCGTGTAAAATATTTGTGCAATGCATAAGAAAGATAAATATCTGGGGGGGGGGATTTATTTTTACAAAATCGCAGCCAAACTAATGAGTATAAGGTCACTACCTCAGATGCTCCAACAACTACATTTAAAAGCTGCTGATTGGTTGCTGAGTGTCATTAAATATTCTTAAATGTACTTGCCAAAGTGAGGCTGATAAGGCATGGCAGAGTTCATTTTACTTACGCAAAAGATTAGGAAGAAACGGAAGGGTGCGAACTATATATATATATATATATATATATATATATATATATTGTGATGTAGTTTTACATCTTTTCACCATCATTAGCTTTAGTGTCAAATTGTGTGAAAACATTTAAGATAATAATCACCAAATTTCAAAGGGCTCCTTCTAGTGGAACAGACTGTTTATCAAAAAGGATTTTTTGTTAAACTATTTCATACATTTTTTTAGGTATTGAAACTTTTTTCTCGAATTTTTACCTACACGATAATTATTTTACAACCTATACTCATATATTTCAGAACTTATAGAAACGATAGGTATACTCTGTTAACATTTCATCATACTGACATTTTAGTGAGCGAAGATTGGCTCGATATAGTGAGAGGATACTAGTATATGAAATAAGGAGGATTTATGTGTTATGTCCTAAATAACCAAAAAATATCAAACCTGTTGCTTGTCTAAAGGCAACACATATAGGACAACTGTGCGAAAAATCCCACACTTTGGCAATGATTTAAATATTTTCTTACCTTTTTTTTCATTCAAGATCTTCTAACATTTTTGTATAGTCTAGAGTGGCAACACTGAAATTGTCTAACCAATGGTTAACACCAGAGGCGTATTCATAGGGGGGTGCAAAGGGGCGCGTGCCCCACCTAAAACTCTGATACCAGTCAACTCCTGGCAAGTGTTATGTTTGTTATTGTTGTTTATGTTATTTTAATTCAGTATGCATACACATATATTTAAAATATGGCGTTTTAAGTAAAAAAAAATTTCATGTTTCTCTATGCGCGGTTATGGTCATGTTATTCCCATACGGAAAAGAAAGATGAAAAACATTAAAGATCTTTGATTAAATGTAAATATATATATATATATATATATATATATATATATATATATCTTATATAATAATGTATATTTATTATCAGTTCTTAAGGTTCCTATTGACCTAAAGCGAAACTAGTTTTGTTGTATTTGTTGAAATTTTTTTGATGAAAGAGCAAAAGCTTGGCAAGATATTATTCGTAATGTAAATGTAAAGAGTGTCAGACTTTCAAAATTTCTAAATAAAATCTAAACATTAAAGGGATTATATACTTACACATTTCTCTTATGTTTTTTACTATCTCTCTTTTCTATTTTATTTGTGTGCAGAAGTTAAGTCTCCAAACCCTGTGTTTGTTCTGTAACGTGATGGTGGATGGCCAAAAACTGTTAAATAATCCATGCAAGCTATTGGTACTTTCACTAGACGCTTGCTGTGCCTCATTTTTTTTAAAATTTACCCTGGAATACACCAAGAGACTGTATGAAAGCTTCCGGTTTCTTGATTCTGGGGTAATTAAAATCACCTCTAAATACCCAGCTACTGTCAATGGAGCTAGATGGCCAGGCTTTATGTCAAAAAGCTGCATTATCAATAATAATATAAACCTGAAAATGGTATGCAAATAACAGTCAATGAGTATTTTTTACTTCTAATATGTCTTCTGTTTATGTACTTTAATTACCTCAGGTCAGACTATCTTTATTTCTTTTTAACTCCAACTGGCTATAGTTCGAACTAAATTTCTGCAAAAAATAATTTATCTACGAAAACCTATATTATGGATTTCATTATCAGAAGCTTTACAAGAAAAATAGATGTAGTATTCTTTGACAGATTCAGTGACTGAATAGTTAATCCATTTAAGTTCTTCTGACCATCTTCTACTGAAAAGTTACAATTAAGTTACAACACTACACTTATTGATGCATGTATTTTTCTGTTGTTCAAATTATCGTTTTATATATATATATATATATATATATATATATATATATATATATATATATATATATATATATATATATATATATATGAGGGTCCCAGAGTTAACAAAATAAACATCTTGAACTAGATACCTTACAAAATTACATATAATAATCCTAATAATTATGCACGAACTAACAATATTTGATTTGTTTAGTAGGAGACAATTTAACAGCCAAGCAATGTGTTCAAACAAGTTTAAATATGCTTGCTTCCTACTAAGGGCTTTGTTGAATATCAATATAATAAAAAAAAAAGATTTATTAATATATATATATATAAATATATATATATATATATATATATATATATATATATATATATGACATGTCTAAAAGACGCAGAACAGCCCCCTTTCCCGACTTTAGGGCTGCGCCCCCTCTATTTTCAAATCCTGGATACGCCACTGAACACCTTATAAGTACATTATAAGTGTCTGAACATTAAGCGCGACCATGCATTAATATAAATAATTAACAAAGATCATTGCAATGATCTAAACTTTTCGACTAAGGCGTCAACTAACAAGTTGATAAAGTGTTAAACTCAGTGTATTAGTAGTACATTTTTCAACACACGGTGGCGCTGCACATCGGTAAACTTTGCTCTGGTCGAAATTCTTTTGTGGTCGGTCCAACAGTGCCGTGCCATGTCAAGTGCCATCTAATTTTACCAATACATTAAAGAAATGAAAACGTGCGATATATTTTGCTTACGTCGGCTAATTGAGAAGAAATACAAATTTCCCCTCCATCTGCCCAGCTTCCAAAACGGCAGAAAAAAATGTTCGTCGGTTCACAATAACGCACCCTGTCGAACGTCCGTACCCCTTTTTTTACATTTCATCTGCTGAAAACAAAATTGTTATAGTTTTAACAACAATTTCTTGTCATTTTCTGCTGAAAACTAACCTTTATTCATAAATGAAATATATAGATGAAGCTTTCAACAAGGATTTCTCTCTGAATAAAATCTAGATGCAGTTGTTAATATTATGCTGTTACCTTTAATATTCTGGTGTTATATGATATAGAGATTTATAATGAACTGACTAGAATAAATAAGTCTATTGAATGTTTATATATTAATGTAATCTAGCCAGACCAATCTTTTGTGCGAAGCTTATAATTCTTAATATTAAATCGTGGGTATTAAGATTAGATTCTTTTGTCAAATATTTGTTCACTAAAAATCCATGACATTTTAATGTATGTGCTGTACTTTTTTGAGACAGACGGACAGAGAGAAAGCGAGATATATATATGTGTGTGTGTGTGTGTTTGATGGGTGGGTATGTATGCGTGTTTCTTGTATATTTCGAGCTATCAGATTGTATGATAGCATCAGGTGCCAGTGATTATATGATGTGACATTAATTAAATAAAAATTAAAAATTGCCTCATTTTCGTTTCATAGGTCAGTAACGGATGGCAAGATCCACTGGCCAAACGCCCGACCGATTTTGATGACGTACGAGTGACGCACTAGTTCTCCACGTGCAACCGTACGCTCCCGAGGCAGCGGAAATCTTGCGCTTCTAAAGAAGCAACTGATTTTTACGCTGCCAGCTTTGACCGTTTATGATATATTTAGACACCAGATGGCGGTTCGTTGTCCGCAGAAAAAAAAGTGCGTATTATGTGACAAGGGGCCAATCAGATGCCAATAAACAAACACTCGACAGGCCTCCTGGCTCCGCCCAAGCGCCGCTTGATGAGTTTACGGTCGAATTTTAATTGCTCCCTCTGCATTCTCGGAACCTTCGACCGATTCGATTATGACATTATAACTGTGTTAGCGGTGCCATGTATCTGTTGTCTGCAGAACTGAAATCAGCCAGCGAGGTGCGCACGCAGCCTTTGTTGTTACGTTTCGTTTGAATTACAACTCACCGGCCGGGCATCCTATGCGCCCAAGGCCCTAAGCAAACCGCATCTTGGGCAATTCTCTCTGAGCCTGTGGCCTGTTCAGACGGTTACCAAGGCGATGAGCTGTCAATCAAAACGAAATGAACATGATTGGCTCAGTGTATTCCTCGCTTAGCAGTGTCTTCCAGCACAAGTTCTCACCTGATTGGACAAAAATACAGTGCTCCCCTCTGGTGTAGCAATTCAGGATACGAGGTCATAACAAACAGCGCTTACGATATAGGTACTCAGCCGTTAAAGCGCTGTGTAAAGAGCGTAGTGCAACCGCGGTAGTAGAACTCAGCGCCGCGCCGTATAAAAAATGCCGATTTCAGACAACCGCGCCTTACATATTAAACTCATGCGTGCTCAATGTGGCTAAATTAAATATATTTTTTTTTATTTCTAAAACGCCGCTAGACAATTCGATCATAGATTTTAGTCTGACTAATATATTATATTGAGTGGTCCAATTATGTAGTCTAAATATGAATTTTAATGCAGAAATTTCACACGACATGCATATACTAGTAAAGGATTTCTAATTTTCACACTATATACCAGATTTATCCGTTTTTATGTACAATATATAACTCCACTGGTCAAGAAATTGTAAATTTTTAGCTTTTTAAAGAAAGTGTTTTTCAGTAACCTGCTTGTACACAGTGAAAATAGATATGGCTAAGACTGTTATGCCTGTCTTTTAACTATGAAATGGCCGTTAGGGTCGCCTCACAGCCTGCCGATATTAGGCAACGTGCGATACTTATAACTGATTATCAGACATCGAATAGATTCCGCGCTAGAGGCACACTCACAATGCACAGAATCGGACTCACAAGAGTACGACTCTGATGGCTTTATTAGATGCCACCCACAATACACCGGGCTTTTAATTACACCAAAGACGTGGGTATAAGTGTAAACAGGTTAAGGGAGTCCGTTCAAATATGTTGAATAAGAATTGTTTCAGGGCAATTAACGTGGACTTCACGGAAAAAAATTAATATTTCGTAAGGATGCGCATGTGAAAGTTTACAGGTTTCCTTGAATTTTAACAAATATTGATTATAATGGTGACAGTTGAGACAAGTAGTCCTGGCCGTCCCACGGTGCCTAACTGGAAGAAATTCATTTTGCGTAAAAACGACATCAGGCGGAAAGGCGTGACAGAGGATCTCATGCGTACAACGATCTATTTTTTTTTTATTTAATCAATTTTGAACATATGAGTCTACTTATAATAAGGAAAATATGTGCAGGATGGACTTTTGCAAATCAAATGTCGTGTTTTTAAAGACTTAACGAATTATAAACAATTATTCTGTAAATTTACCCTAATAAACACAGTAAACCGTCCGCCGTAGATTTTTACTGTTCCGTCTGGTGGATTCTAGTTCGGAGGTGGTCCATAACACGCTTTGCCAATCATCGGTGAATAACATTTGATCTTAGGCTACATCTTTTTTTTTGTGGCTCGGTAAATTATAAAATGCACAATGCGTTAACTATCATTGCTGTTTTTGGTTCAATCTTCCAACCTGGATAATAACAAAAACAACTTGACAGATGTGTTTTTCTTATTACCCAAACTACTGTCCCGGGACCATTTATCGTAATTCCTAAATTATATGAATGTTGCCTGCTCTCTGGTATATGGAAACATATGATTTTATTCAAAATTTTGTTGATTTGATTTTTCTATAAATATTTATGTTATACATTTTTATGAATATAAGTATATGCCAATAAGCTGCCATAACATTACATTTTATATATATTTAAATGTGCTGAAAACACTTTATGTTAGAAATCTTCGCGTATATTTAGTAGAACATTTATTGATTAATAATTCCACATAAGATATGGATTTACAGTGGATCTGCCATTCTGGTAAAGTTTACACGGGTGTGTTACGAGTACTGGTTTGCATTTCACGGCCGGGCGTAGCACATCTCAATGGATCTGACCCTTTAGATTTGCTATAATTTATGTTAAAAAGGATTTTTGCTCAATGCTTTTGTTTTATAATGGCAAAATGTAAAAAAAAAAACATACGGGATTGCCGTGATTTGATTCATATGCGCGTGGTTAGAATTTCGTGTTTTTAATTTTTCAGTGTTTTGCGAGGGGTTTTATTTTTGATCTTCCATAAAATAACCAACGTAGTGTATATAAACATTATCATATGGATTAATTATATTAAATCATATGTGAGCAAATTCGTTCCAGCTGTACTGGGACTGTAGTTAATACCAGACGAGCAGAATTGAATATTAATTATCGCGAATTTGAAACTCTCACGAAAAAA
The DNA here is from genome assembly GCA_026874595.1 of Sipunculus nudus. NCBI lineage: Eukaryota > Metazoa > Annelida > Sipuncula > Golfingiida > Sipunculidae > Sipunculus > Sipunculus nudus. Next base: position 36,603,507 of record CM049318.1, read on the forward strand.
TGACAGTCACATAATCCTCCGAAATGAATGTCAAGCTGCTTCGAAACCGACCTATCACTGACACTGGAAAAATCGTAGCAGTATATGTTATAATTTTTCGTAAACTACATATATATTCAGTATATTAATTATTACGCCGATAGCTGGGTAGGTATTTTATTTTAATCTTTGTTAGTTATTTGGTTTATTTGTTTACAACTTGATTTACACAAACAGGTTATGAACTGATTAAGTGAAGCTTTATAGGGTTTATTGAAACAACCAAGGAATAACCATTCTCCTGATGACTTTTTTTGGGTGATCGTGGTCACTATAACACGATTTTTATTTAAACGATACCTTTATCTTTGTGAGATATGCCAAATGAAATATATATCTATACATATATATACATATATAATTACTGCAAAATCTTTGTAGTAGCAATGCCAATTATGTGATATTCCTTTATCATTAAACGCTATGGATCCTCCGCGATACATGGGGTAGGTGAAAATAATCAATGCTTGACAATGAGATTACATGTGGATCAAGACTGCTATCGGGTTCTCCGCAGAAAATCTATTTATAATCTTTTTTTTTTTTTTTGCTTCGATAGATCATGCCTCTGTGTGGAGGTTACCATCAACGCCATGACAAGTGCGAGCATCGAATTATCCGAGAACGCTAATTATACTGCTTACATTTTACATGCGCACGCCTACTCTAACAACTTACTGCATGAAGATCTAACCACGTAATCTAACACCCATCTTTATGTAATTTGCTTCTAGCCTCTTTTGAGTCCGATTCTGTGCAGTTTGAGGACTGTTACAATTGGCCCTCAGGCAGATAAAGTCAGTTTAGTATTCTTATTATTATTTTCATTTTATGCAAAAGAACAAAACACCTACTACAGCTTTTACTAAAACACCTCAGTCGAGTCAAATTCACATTGGCTTCACGTTTTGCAAGGCAAAGAATGAACAATAATTGATGACAAGATAAGCACTATTACGTTTCCTTTACAGACGAGACATGATATTGATCAACCTTTTTATTTTTCAATATCCGCACTAATGACGATCAAACTATCTCATTCACGCTTTATGCTATTTTTATACTGTGCTGTTTTTAGTGCACACATGAAGTTATAAATTAATTCCCCCCTAATGCTAAAGCCATGAGCATCTTGTATTATTTGAACATTACCCAAGAGGTTAAACGACATCAATCCTTTAAGGTATTTGTTGTACCGTTGGAATGTTCCTTTCTTTTATGTAACCGATTTTAAGTTATCGGTATCTCATCAGCGGGGTAAGGATTTGTATGAGACTTATACGAGACTAGTTAAAAAGCGGCGTTATAAAAATAACGCTAACTTGATGCCGACTTAAAAATTACCTCTTTTTCCCAGCCGGTCAAATTTATTTTATGTCCGGAAAATATCTGCATTAACGTTGAACCTTTGCGGACCGACGCATTATCTGCACGTAACGTTGAAAATCTTGCCGACCAAAGTAGTCCTGCACATCTATATTGATTTAACGTGCATGCATGTCTCCCAATTTTCCCGGGCCATTTTGGTTACCTGTTGTCTAGTCTCCTAAATTGCTATTGTCGTTTAAATTGTGAAAGAAGAGAAGGAATTAGATCTGGACAAATCAACCGAACGTTAGGAGTAGTCATCAATACTTACAATAAAATACAGGCCTGAAAATGCTTGACAGTGTAAAAGATTTTGCAGCCGATTTTTTTCTTATAGAAAATTAAATATATCGGGCCTGCAACTCCCTTCCATGTACTGGCCCACCTATTTTTTTTTTATTGAGATAGAATCTGCCAAAATGAAAACGGAATATGGAGAGCCAGCATTAGTATCCTCTAAAACTAAAGACTCATGATGGTGCTGCAGAAAAAAACGTGCATTTGAGTTTCATGCAGTCAACATAAAAGGGAAACTTAATGGGTTTTACTAGGAATATTTTTTTCACCCGCAATACAATAATCAGTGCTGACCAGTCATCAACGCATCCTTTCACATCATCATCAACAGGCATACTGCATAATCAAATACATCAATGCTTTTCAAATCACATATGGTGTAACTGAACAAAGTGACATAATACAATGATACCTCTCACGCCAGTGAAATGCAGGCTATGTTTTTTAACACTTATAGGTTAATTTGAACAAAGTGACATAATTCAGGATACAGTGATGCCTTCACGCCAATGAAATACAGACCATGTCTTTTAAACACATAGGTAAACTTAACAAAGTGACATAATTCAGGTAACAGTGATACCGCTCACGCCAGTGAAATAAAGGCCAAGTTTTTTTTAAACACATAGGTTAATTTGAACAAAGTGACATAATTCAGGATAAACTGATGCCTGGCACGCCAGTGAAATATAGGTCATGTTTATAAAACACAATTAGGTTTTATTTAACAAAGTGACATAACTCAGGATACAATGATACCTCTTACGCCAATGAAATACAGTTTATAAAATACATATAGGTTTGTTTGAACAAAGTGACATAATTCAGAATACCAGTTATGCCTGTTATGCAAATGAAATACAGGCCATGTTTACTATGATAGAACACATATAGGTTTAATCTGTAAAAGTGACTTAATTCAGAATACAGTGATACCTGTCACGTCAAATGCGTTATAAATGGATGTAATCACAATTTCACAAATGAATACATATTAACCTTATGAGCAAACATTATAAATAAAAATACATACATCTATATATAAGGGTAAGGCAATATATATATATATATATATATATATATATATATATATATATATATATAATATAATATAATATAATATGCACTCGTTACAAGTCATAATGCGTCATTACGCGTCATAACAGACATGAAGACATAATGAAAGTATTTAAACAGAAAAACGCCAACACTGTGAAGTCATTAGAACTGAAGCATATAAAGGCATTACGAAAGCCATTCCCTGTCGCGAGTATTCACAAAACGGGCCATATAATCAAAAATTAAACTCAGAGAAAAAGGGAAACATACTTGACACAATAATCGCTAGCTAAAATGGACAAATTATAAGCAAACCTGTGTCAAAATAGTATCATTTTGTCAGTAAACACACAAAAAAAATTAAATCAATCAAAATTAAGACGAGGGTGTTTTGGGTAAATTGTTAATTGAAATTTTGACGTGGATCGGTTTCATTTTATTGTTGATCTCGGTGTATACCCAATCTTCAAGTGGATGTGTGCTCTTTGTGTGTGCTTTTGATGAGTGCTCTCTTACATTAAATTATATATATATATATATATATATATATATATATATATATAAATTATATTTCTGCGTGCTGTAACTTGTTTTCAGTGTTTTATTTCTAAACTATTAGGCTAAGTTTAACACTTTTTTATAGAATATATATATATATATATATATATATATATGTGTGTGTGTGTGTGTCAGTTTTTGAAAATACCAATTTGGATTTGGTTATCGACAAGGCCGTTATATCATCTTCCAATTAGCATGGCTCTTGAGAGGAATACACTTTTCTTAATTTCTTTTTATAACTATGAAATTAAGATTATCGTGTTTAGCCTTTTACATAAGTTCTAGCAGTTGTTAATGTGTCTCTTAGTCAGTGGAAATTTAAATGATACGATTGCTCTTAGCTCTTTTCTCATTTCTTTATTAGTACAAATATATACGAAGAAAGGGCAAATTTTATTCAGGAATCGAAACATTCCGGTCACCCGGCCTACCAATGAACTTGGTGTTCCAGCAATTGTATCGGTTAAGAAACTAACGAATAACGGTAAAATACAAACAATATAAAGTACACTCAGAGTAAAAGACATCTTGGCAAATTTGGATATCGCGGTCTGTATGTGATTTACATTTCTAGAGATATGCTGTTTTTGACGCTTAGCTTGGATCAGGTGGTAGATAGTTACAGCATTAACTATTATCAATATCACCATTGTGATCCCGTTCTGTATCATTGAGACTATGGGGCCGTAATATAAATTAATAAAGTCACACTTGGGGCGGGTATAGTCCGGGAGGATTAGCAAAGGCGAATTTATCAGGCCAAACATTATTATCTGAATGAGAAAACCAACGCCGACCTTTTTTCGCGTGCACCAAACAGAAACCTTAAATGGGAACGCCACTGCCACCATTTGCATCAGAGCGATGCCAACCATGGCGCAACATGACGTAGACTCGCACATCAAAAAAACAAAGTTGACCCAGGGACAAACAAACCCTGGCGAATTTTGTATTTCTCCCAAGGTTAAAATAATTACAAATATTACCCCTACGTGGATAGCATGAGCGACACACTGTGAACCCAAGTACAAAGCAATCGGTTGGCTTCGGATAGCCTTCCTCAATAACAAAGCAATGACTAACACGTTAAAGAACAGACCGATGCATCCCATTACTTTTCCGGCATGATGGGTAATAAGTCCTTCCAAAGCAAATGGCTCCTGATGTGCAGTTGATTCCGAGTTGTCCCGGTCTGTGGAAAGTCGCGCACTAGTTATCATCGTTGGCCAAGTATTAGAGGTATCGAGAATCGAGTTCTCTTGGTTGTAAATATGCGGGACCTCAACCTCTGTCGTGCCCAGGGTTAAACCTCGTAGTGATCTGAAGGTAAAGATTTAATCATTAATAATACCGCCTTATTACCTCATTTTTCTTAGTTTGCACATTCAGTCATAATCACACGATCCTCTATGTTCAAATGTCAGTTGCTATGTGGCGAACAAGCTTGCTATCGTCCAGTAATCCCGTCCGGAAGTTAGAAATTCAATAAACATGTAGGATGATTTACAAATATTCCGATTTTAAACTGAATTTTTTCCTCACATGCTAGGTGTTTTCAGAAAGTACCCAAACGATTCGTGTAGTTTATTTTCAGTGACGGCGTACTTGAAGGTTATGCAAGAGGCGTTGTAAAAAATAATGAAAAAAGTTGAATTCGCATAATTATGGCTTAAGTGCGGCCCTCCATACACTATTTAATTGCACTCCGACGCTGGTCGAAGACTCCGTTGTCAGAGGGCCGAAAGGGCGCTGATGCATTTAAAGAACAACTCAGATCCATTCCAAATACGACATATCCTGTTAAACATCGCGTTATATATCGGAAAATAAGGAATAAAACTCACCCCTTTTGACAAAATTAGCATCACCCCTGATAATTTAAGCCATAAAAGAGCATTCCCAAAGCGTGTCAACAGAGGAGTTGGAAGACAATTATGGAGTTTGACCACTCTCAGTTATATTGTAGATTGATTATAGGTGCGAGCCAGACGTGACCGGCAAGGGCTATTTTTGTATCCGCCAAAACAGAGTTTTGCGGATACTATGATTTCAGCTGCACGCCGCCGCCGCCGCCGCCGCCGCCGCGTAGGTGTCCGGAGAACTCCTCTGTAACCGCTGGGCGGAATTTTCCGAAACCCGGGATTATGTTCGGGTCACATGTGAACTGCTGCGCCCCGATTTTGTTTTGACCTCAGACCTTTCCTCTGCGCTCTGCGTCCGTTTGTGCGTCTGTTTCCACACATAAACCCACATATCTCGGGAACCGTTTGACCGATCAGGAAATTTTTTTTTGCACAAATGTAGCCCTCGGAGAGCTTTATAACATACACCAAAAATGGTGGCGCCACCTGCAACCATGTTTGCACAGTGTCCATCTGTTCGTCTGCCTTGGGTTAAAATGACTCATATCTCTGCAGTGACTTGACTAATTCACCTGAAATTTGGCATGCGTATACATCCTGGATAGCTATTCTGATTTTATGACAGGTGGCGCCACCTACATTCACGTTTACGCTGCAGACATCCAAGCTCATATCTCGGGAACCGTTTGACCGATCAGGAAAATTCTTTTGCACAAATGTAGCTCTTGGAGAGCTTTATAACATACACCAAAAATGGTGGCGCCACCTGCAACCATGTTTGCACAGTGTCCATCTGTTCGTCTGCCTTGGGTTAAAATCACTCATATCTCTGCAGTGACTTGACTAATTTACCTGAAATTTGGCATGCGTATACATCCTGGATAGCTTTTCTGATTTTATGACAGGTGGCGCCACCTACATTCACGTTTACGCTGCAGACATCCAAGCTCATATCTCAGGAACCGTTTGACCGATCAGGAAATTTTTTTTTGCACAAATGTAGCCCTTGGAGAGCTTTATAACATACACAAAAAATGGTGGCGCCACCTGCAACCATGTTTGCACAGTGTCCATCTGTTCGTCTGCCATGGGTTAAAATCACTCATATCTCTGCAGTGGTTTGACTAATTCACCTGAAATTCGGCATGCTTATACATCCTGGATAGCTTTTCTGATTTTATGAGAGGTGGCGCCACCTACAATCAAGTTTACGCTGCAGACATCCAAGCTCATATCTAGGGAACCGTTTGACCGATTGGGCCAAAATTTTGCATGTGTAAAAACTCATATAGCTCTTTATCATACGCAAAACTGGTGGCACCGCCTGCAGCCATGTTTGCACAGCTCCCGTCTGTTTGTCTGCCATGGGATAAAATCACTCATATCTCGGCAGTGGTTTGACATATCTGCCTAAAATTTTGCAAGTTTATACATCCCCGACAGCTCTCTTGATTTTATGACAGGTGGCGCCACCTGCATTCTAGTTTATGCAGCAGATATCCAAGCTCATATCTTTGGAACCGTTTGACCGATTGGGCCAAAGTTTTTTTTTTCATGTGTATAGTTCTCACAAAGCTCTTTATCATACGCTAAACTGGTGGCGCCACCTGCAACCCTTTTTTGCACAGCGTCCATCTGTTTGTCTGCCAAGGGCAAAAATCACTCATATACAATATAGTGGTTTGACTTATCTGCCTTAAATTTTGCATATGTATACAACTTGGACGGCTTTCTGGATTTTTTGGTAGGTAGCGCAACCTACATACACAATTTGGCTGCAGACATCCATGCTTATATGCAACACTTCACCCGTTCCACTCTGATATAGGCGGATACAAGTAGCCGCTTGTCGACAACCCGTATTCTAGTTTTTCATGCACAAACACGGCGTCATGATAGAAATGAAAATTGATCTCTAAAAAAGCCGGCTGCTCACTACACGAATTCATTGATTCCCAGATCAGAGTGGAAACAAAATTGTGCTATGACATCCCAAGTGACCCGATTTCGTCAGAATATATAAAACTGCTTTCGCTTAAACCGGCCGCTCGTCACACGATTTCATCAGCTTCCAGAGTCGGGCGATTATGTACTTGCCTTGATACAAAAGCCTGTAGTACGAGACCCCAAGCGACAACTTTTTCTGATGTATAATGTTAGTCTATGCTTGTTATGTAACTTACCTATTAAGAAACATATAGACTTCATAGAATATGTTTTTTTTCAGTAGCGACAATACAAATTGATAATTGATATAAAGTGAATTAAAACTTTAACCCCGACACATAATCAGTTAAATGTATTTAACATAACTGTGGCAGCCAAAGGGGTTACAATTACTTACTTGTGACATCGCAATGGTTAAGACCTTACCAACCGTTACACTTGTTTTATTTCTAGAGATATCCATCATGTGCGCAAAATGTCAACAGACCAGGTCTCATATTTTAAGACTGTATTTAATTAAGAGACAGGGAAGCGGTCCAGGGGGTATTGAACTCAGCCTATTTTTCACGCGCTGTGATTTCTTTTGGGATTCAAATTATTTTTTGCCTCTTTGACCATCCACTTATTCCAGCCTGAGGGACCTTTTTTAGGGAATGTCATTATTTTTCCTGGGCACAATCGCCCCTCCCCCCCCCCCCCCCCCCCCCCCCGCTCCCGCGTGCAAAATCCTGCATCCGACCTGGTTATCCTGGATATCACAGCACCGGCAATATGTCTATGACTATTTGGGAGAAAATATAGGAAGCTGCATGCGGGAAAACTTGATGGTGGACATCATATTATGCCATATACGAAATTAAAAGCAGTGCACGCAACAATAATCCCCCCCCCACAAACACACACACGTCAAAATATATCCTGGTCCTGTAGCATAATAGTCACGTCTAAATCTCTTTATATAACCCTGTACAATGAAAGGGAACAATTTGTTGTTAGAAAAATTTATTTAAAGCAACTCAATTAATTATAATTGTTGTACGGAATAAAATTATAGTGCCAGTGGACACCTTTTTTAATATTTTTATTTACCGATCGAAAAACGATATATTAAATTTCGATAGACAAAAATGCGCTTTGGTTGTTGAAATGGTGCATGTTAACAACACAATATTTAGTCTATGTTCCATACCTTTCAGAACTGTTTGGTGATATTTAGCAATGTTATCGAGGACCTTGGCCTAATTTTGCAAAAAAAAAAAAAAAAAACATTAAAAACAGGATAGAAACTAAGTAGAATTTCAGAACTTCTAATTTCGTTTCAGTGGCCTAATGGGTGCGACTCCCTTATCTGTGAGACTTTCTCGCCCGGGGAAATGCGGAACCATTAACATCTTTTTCCTATGATCCTTGTACACAGTCTTTTATTTCCATCAATCCGGATTTCCACATATTTTTTACAATTTTTTTAGGCTATAGAAAACTGATAATGGAGTCTTCAGCATTCCCATGGAGTTTATCCGCAGCTAAGGAAACATGATATATATGTATATATAAATATAGCCAGAAAAGTCTCGGGGATTTATGATCACTGGCATAGAAGCTTGACAATCATCCATGACAACGATACATGTACTTTTTATTTATATTCACATATAAATTTATCCATTGAGTCACCCCTTCTTATCTTATTAAGAATTTTACTTTTACTAGTGATGTTTATCGGTATAGCACTGGTTCATCAGTAAACTCTCACGCAATTGTGTCTTTAAACGTGAATTGGGAAATGTTCAAGTAGAAATTTTCATAGCTCAAAGGTCCGTCCCACAAAAATTTGTATGTCTGCTTTATGAAATACGAGATATACCGAACATTGTCTTAATAATTCATTAAAATTCTATCTCTCGAAAAGCCTTTCACGGGTCTATCGATATATGTAAAAACCATACTTATATAATTTGAAGCACATTTCTGGGAAATATAAATGTCAAGTCCAAGAAATAAACATTTAAATGGTCGCTTAAACTTTTAACCTTTACCGCAAAATTATACATGCTGATAAACAAAAGTATATCCTTGACCTATTTATACTGTATATAATCAATGATTAGGCCTTATATTATTATAATGATTTAAAATGGGCTTCGTGGTATTTTGGCATGTAGGCAGTTTTCTTGTGCTGATCGGTGGAAAAATTCTGGAGAATAATTTAATATATTAAATACATTGTTTAAATTGAAAAAAGGTTCTGGTGATAGCGTGCCTAAACCTGCGATACCTAAAAAAATAATTAAAACACAAATTTTAGGATATAAAAATGTCAAGGTCAATAAAAAAGGTCTCATTTTTATTTTGCTGTCACATTAAATTTTTAATTGGTCGCTCAAACTTAAACTTAAAATTGTACATGTTGATAAAAAAAAAATGAAATCTGGTCCTTAAGGTATGTTTCCATGTACGCGTATATGCGTATGTGCGTATATGCGTAATTAAATATAGGTGTGTTTCCATGTGCGGGTATTAAATGCGAAACACCCCTTTATTCAACCATATATAATCACTCTTTTGGCCTAGTTTTACCTAACCCGCGTAACCGTTTAAAAAAGAGGCGGTATTTTTGGACAGGTGGACAGGTTATCATGTTTACGGCAATTATTGTCACTGCAGGTGATGATAAGACAGATTCTCTCTAGTCCCCAACCACATCTTATCCCTAAGCATTATGTTTGAATAATCGCATTCTTCATCTGCCATGTAAATTGGCCAGGTAGTGGGCTAATCCTGTACCAGGGTATGTATGAATTTTTTATTACCCGGTTTTACAAAATTGTTACAACATATGTTCAAATTATATTTTCGAATCGGTAAGTGTAATTTAATATTAATGATATACATATATATATATATATAAAATAATAAAATATAATATGACACTGAAACACACTTATTTCCTTTAAATTCAATAAAACGAAAATATCACGATACGTGTCGCAATACGCCACCACGTATCGTAATATATTGCAATACGACATTTGAAGGCGATACCCAGCTCTATTTAATTAAGTAATTTGAGTCACCATAATATATATCTATTTTTTTAATTAAAGGGTCATATACAAATTTGACTCCTATGTTTGTTCAATATATTTAACAACTGAAAATGCTTACTTGAAAAATTTGGCTTACGTTATGAATCTACATTTTAGGTATTACTAGCAATTACCCGTGCTACGCACGGTTTTGGGCCAACACGACAATCCGTACAGGGTTATCGGAAATCCACCAGAAATCCGGAGATACGCAAAATAAAACAAATCGCGTTACGCTTTAAATATATAGATCCATAATTATATGTATGGTGTTATGGATAAAATCTTTTGGAACAGCGTTCGGAACATGTTTTGAAACAGCGTACATTCGCACACGGTCGCTCAAAGCTAGTGCCTTACATGTGGTCGAGGTCTTTGACAAATGGTCACCTACACATGTACCATTTCACAGATCAACAATATCACATATACATACAAAATAAACGTCGATGGAATAGACCTAAGAAAAAATGCAAAAATACCAGTTTTATTTCTTAAAATAGTTTCAATGATGGCCATGACTTATACGCAACAAGCATACATATTGAATGAAAGAATATAAAGACTTTAAAAAAAAGGGTATTAATACATAAACATTATTGAAAATAAAGCATATGCATGTTCAGAAATTTTACGTAAATTCAGTAATGAGTAAAAAAACCACGACGTGAATTTGGTTAACATATTTATTTCATCTGTTACATAGTATGCCTACATGTGCATATGTTAATGAATATTTGTCAAGCACCTCAATCGCATGCAAAGCCTTGGACTTTGTGCGACTGTGTGCGTTGTTTAACCATCACGGATTCCTGCGATCTGGTTGATGTGCACTCAAGCATATCAGGTCATGTTAGGGGGGTCAAAGGTAGGATCGAGTCCTCCTCGTGCGACCCCCTGTCGCAGGAAGGCCTGCAAACAATTCTTTCAAAGCTCCCCCTTTCAGAAAGGAATGCCGGTGGGGATTTTTTCGGGCCTGTAACCGCAAATTGTACGAAAACCCAAGATAGGGCCCCCGGAGTAAAACTCTGTCCTGCCATCATACAATCTATGGCCATTGTGATACCGGGCCCGAAGACACAAAGAAAAGAGGCGCCCGCAAATATTAAAATTATTAATTATGCAATTAATACGCAAATATTGCAAATAAAAGTTGGTGGAATCTCTTTAGACAAACCTGGAGCATATGTATCTAAAAAATCACGGCATTCCGTACGGTGGTATCAGAGGAGATACGGAAAATATAGATATACAATTGTGACACAAGGTGATTCCTTTGTTGTGTTAAAATTATTCAAATATTAAAATTAAAAACACTTACTTGAAAAGTCGGCTGGTGTTATCAATGGACATCATTTCCCTGGTGATCATGTGCCAAATGGTTATCTTGTGTTTGTCGAGCTGTGCGGTGTTATTTTCACTTGTAACCTCTGAATCTCTGGACGCGTGCATGGTCGTCTATATCTCTCGTAGCCTGGCCTATAGCTTCTAGATCTCTAAACGGGTGGTGCAATCAGGTGGGAGCTACAGTCTATATACATGGCTACTTCACACCTAATATATTTTGCGTATGGCTGATAACAGTTTTTGATTAGTTGTCTCAATAACAGACTCTCATTAGCTCCTCCCTGATCATACATTTCTTGTATTGATTCACATTTTCTAATGCTTAGAGAAAGAGGCGGGTCCTAGGGGAGCTGAGGTTCCGGACCTCACACCCCACGCCACTTCACACGTGACAAGCACATCAGTGGTGTCACTCTGGATTTTAAGGGGAAAAGGTCAGCCACTCAACCAAACCCACCTCTCCAGGCGCCCTCGTTTTACCTTATTTTGAACCACCCTACCCTTTCAGGATTATGGATCCGTCTTTGTTTATTATTACTATCAGAACATATCTTTCATGTCATTTCTTTCCAAAGATATTGGTTTCATTTATCTATTTTGGTGGCTATTTCTTATTTCCTTGATGAAACTCCCGGGGAATAACTTATTGATTTGTACTAGTGATACTCACAAGATCTGTACAGTTACTGCCATGGCCTTTCCTTTTCCTTTCAAACTTTGCCATATTCAACATTTGGTGACTCATAGACGGGAAACCTTGCAAAGGCTGGAGGCTTTACTTTAAGTAAACCTATTCCACGTGCGTTTGTTGTTTTAATGGAGGATTTCATCCAGATCCCAGACTTTGCCCTGAATTGATTGGCTGATACACATGTGACATCATGGACTGATTTTTATTAACAACTCAGATCTAGTAATGCATGTTGAGCATGATAAGGTGACGTCAGATCATAGGTTCAAAAGTGCAGAGGTCGGCCTCGAAGACCAGTGGAATCTTGCCATATCATACTACATGCTGCTTTAAATGATTTGTAATGTTCGAGTCTGTTTATTCACCTATTTATTATTATTATTATTATTATTATTATTATTATTATTATTAATATTATTTATTTATTTATGTTGTTATTATAAGTATTCTTAACATTAACTTGTGCAAACATAGGACATAAACATTTTATTATTATTATTATTAAATGACACTTGGAGGCTAGGAAAGAGAATGCATCATTTTTGTTTCTTCATATAGCACCTTGTGCACTAGACACGGCTAAGGATATTGAAATCTGAATGAACATCTTGTCGCGTAAGAGCTACACGCCCTGTCCGTCACAGCTCAGCAGATCATGTTCAGGCTGTCTTTGCTCCGTCAGGTGCCCCAGGGTCATGAATCTGATCTGCATTACCAACTTTATATAGACGGATATGATTTCAAAGCTTCGCCATGATTTGATGTTTCAAGTCGTTTTCTGTATCGTGTACGGTGCACTTGTAATGAGAAACAAAAGTGTCCATAGGAGAGTATGGGTGCAGTTGGGTTAGACTCTTGTATATACAATCAGTGGATGCTTTATATTCGCGAGGTTAATCCCCTTTCACACATTCACGGATAGCAACAGGGATCACCCCGGACCTTAATCCGGAAAGTGCCGGTCTCAATACAGAGCTCCCGGTGGCCACACGGTGATTCCCAAATGTATACGGTGGCTACACGGAGGTGCACGGTGCCTACAAGGAGTGATAGGGATGATTTTTCATCCGTGTACTCCTGGACGAAAAATTGTGCAGGTTTAATTTTTCCTCCGAACATGCCGGTGCACCATTGATCACTATGGATGCAACACGGTGTTAACACGGTGATGCCCGGAGTTTACACGGTGATGACGGAGTTAACACGGATGAAGCCGGAACGATGATCCGGGATGATCCGTAATGCTATCCATGATTGTGTGAAAGGGGCAGTTTAACCGGAGATTGCAAACTCCATGCAGCGGCAAGATCTATTGAAACAAATGTTGGACTTTGATTGATAGATTTCCTGTGAGGAGAATGCACCTGCAAGGGCGCGATCAACCACTTCCGCATTCTCCGCATAGAAGATTTATCTATGAATGCTATCATTTGCTTCAACAATTCCTGTCCCTGTATGAAGGCTGTAGCTGATGTTGGCAAGTGCCAACCTCCAAGCAGAGAAAGGGTGAAAGCATGTGAAACAAACATACGAATATCTAATATCATTTATAAAATGCGAATATCAAATATCACTAATATCAGGGATATTCGATTTTCGCATGTGAATATCGAATATCACTTAATTCAGGAATATTCGATATTCGCATTCGAATATCACAAATCGCATTAATTAGTGATATTCGATATTCGCATGTGCATAGCACCAAAAATCATATAAATTAGTGACATCAGACTCATTGTGGACATCTTCCCTTGTCACGTACCCGGCCTCTACAGGCACATCGCACTACACAAACATAACCCCGGCAAACCAGCTTTTGTTTCTGTGTTTAACCCCCTGCATGTACTAACAACTAAGCCGTTCGGCAGGTATTTCGACATTTAAATTTCGTTTATTAACCCTACACCAATGAGCTACATTCGATATTCGCATTAAAATATCAATTGCCACACAATCAGAGAGATTAGATATTCACCAGCGAAATTCGGGAAAACAATTGGCTCAAATTGTTCGACAACCTGTCAACCTGGCGACATTGTTCATATATATTTTACTGCAATAATGCGCGATTACCATAATTATTTGCACGCCGGTAACATACAGACAAGCGACATTCACATGCAAATATCGAATATCACACAAATCAGCGACATTCGATTTTCACCAGTGAATATAACAAAATTCTATTTAAATTCGATATTCGCATGCAGCATTTGGGCAAAACTGTCTGTACTCGGTTCAACAACCTGATCAATGGGCAGTGATGGGCAATAACCATAGATATCCGAACGCCAATACCACTCAGACATTCTATATTCGCATGCTAATATCTAAAAAAAAAAATCACATAAATTAGCGACATTCGAAATTCACCAGCGGAATACGGGAAATTTATCAGTGCTTGGCCATCTGCATGCATATATCGAATATCCCTGATTTGTGTGATATTCGATATTCGCATGCGAAGGTCGCTTGTCTGCGTGATATTGGCGTTCAAATATCTAAGGTCATATCCTAAGATCGAATATCGAATATCCCTGATTTGAGTGATTTAATTTCTAATATTAGTCCACCTTCAGTCCCGTTCGAGATTTCTGCAATTTCTAATCATATTCTTTCTGATTGGTTGCCCCAATGGCGAGAACTAAAGTTTCAAGTAGTTACGACAACAGCAGTTTCAGCTGTCAAGCCTTCATGGCGGACAGAAGACAGACTTTCCGAGTAAAACCACCCTCGTTATTATTGAATGCTGCATGAATACAAGTAAGCCAACCCTAAATGTAATATTATCACCAACAGAATAATGTCTTTATGTCTTACCTTTGGAAAATAACAGTTCGACAAGCAGATGAAAATGAAAAAGTACTGTTAAAAATGGCTTATAATAGAATTCATCTTAACCCCATATCTTGCACTCTCACCGCAATGTCCTCAGTTAATTTATAATCGACGTTGGGCTGGCAGACTGCAACTACCTGGGCCGACGAACCCATTGGACCTTACGATCATATTTTCATATTTAATCTCTATAAGTCTACACCCAAGAAAAAATCAACAAGCATTTAATAGGATCGTATATAGAAGATTTCAAGCCTTAGCCGCGCCCCTTTGAGTCCTTCTGATGAAAGCTTTATATATATATATATATATATATATATATATATATATATATGCAAGTTAACATTAAAGCCAAAAGAGATTATCTCATTTTCAAGTATTTTCTTATGTTCTTTACATAAGAAACTCATTATAGTCCCTTTGGATCACTCCCTATTAGAAAATCTAAAATTACGCTTCACATAAGACGTAACCTTATCATTTTCAAGGATTTTCTTGTACATATGCACGTGAAAGGCCATAAAAGGCCAGCGATCATATATTACTATGACATTAATACATCTGTCACAAGGATATCTACGTTTGAACACTAATTAGCTTTAGATTGGGCTGCTCTTCAACTCGTATCAGTTGCCTCCTATGGTAATTAGACTGGGCTTTCACGCTTTGCTTTCACATTCAACTCTTAGTAATTAAAATTCAGTAATCACTTGCACCTCGTTATATAACGACGGACCCAGGTGTAGGCTGGTAAGGGAGAAATTGAAAGGCCTGTCGTAAACCCGTCAGTTTACTGAATGAAAATCACCAATGTTCACAAAATGAAACTGGAGACCGAAAAAGTGCCTTTTGGAATTAGATGTAGCCAATATTCAACTGACAGTATTGCTTTTATCGTAAAACCAATTTTTCAAGAATATAACAAGTTCTGGCACCAAAACTGAATTGACTTGAACTGAATTGCATTAAGCATACATGCATACACACACACTTATATATATATATATATATATATATATATATATATATATATATATATATATATATATATATATAATAAAAATAATCAATCCTAGCTTAATAACATACGGTTTTGGCGTCAATCAACGTCGCGCGGTTACAAAAACAGATACGACATGCTGCCATGGGGAAGCATGGATTGGGAAAACTTTTTTATAAGAGATATTGGTGCTTGAAAATGCATATTTTTATCGTACAGTATTAAAACATTGAGTGTCATAATTGTTATGCACTGTTATAGAAATGACAACAAATGATTAAAATATGAAAAACGATGAAAGGATCCTTGAATTCATGATATTATTATTTCTTTTAAGTATCATATTTACATACACAGCAGATTATATATAAACACGGGTGACAAAATCTAGCTGTGAACCCCGGCACACGCGAGCCTCGTAGATAGTAATGACATGGGGGATTCCTAGCCCTAGCACCCGTCCTCTCTTACTACGCTACGCTGTGCGAGAGCCCTAGAAGATGATTTGAGAAAACTGGAGACATTCCACATGACAATTAAATTCTTATATTTCGTCTGAAAATGTCGTATTCGTTTAGAAATAAAGATATTCTTATCAAATACTCATATAACGTACCACTTAGACAGTGTTTGTCCATTTTAAATATTGATTAGAAGAATATGTATTATCCTAATAAACGGTGATACACGGGGAACGATGTCTGCTCTGGGTTTTTCCCCCAGCCACGGCTGGCCGGCAGCCGCCTGTGTAACCAGTGGTAAAGGGCCGTTATGGCTCAGCGAGCAAAGGTCACGCAGTTCATTGTTTCAGATTCTGAGACAGTTTCAAGCGCAAGGGTTGCAAAATTTTAAAAGTGAGTCTTGTTTACATACTAAAACATAATATTTAGCTGAATTTCTTGGTCATTCGAATAAAGTACTATATCTCCCTTAGATTACTTAAAGTTTCCTTGTCATAAACGCACTATTTGAT
The DNA here is from genome assembly GCA_026874595.1 of Sipunculus nudus. NCBI lineage: Eukaryota > Metazoa > Annelida > Sipuncula > Golfingiida > Sipunculidae > Sipunculus > Sipunculus nudus. The sequence continues at coordinate 36,620,578 of CM049318.1, forward strand.
TTTACACGATATTTTTTCCGACAAGGGTTTGAAGTTCTCGAGTTTACTTTGAAGCTTTATATGCGGCGGTAACTGCATTTAATGCAGTTAGGGGATTCCCCAAAGAAATGCATTATGGTCATGCGTTGTTAAAACAAGATTTGAGATGGAATAAAAATAAAAAACAATAGCAATTTCCTTAAATCCTATATAATCGTTGTCGATATTTCTTATATATAACTTAAATTCAAAAGAAGTATCATAAATATTCGTTTAAAAAAAACTCTTGCGATGGGGCTTAATGGTAGCCATGTTTATTCACGCCGAACGGTCACAAAGCCACACTGCGCACATTCCGACTCACAAGAGTAGAAACGACATCTGGCGGAAGGTTGTCATGAACCATGAAAATAGTGAAAATACACTAATAAGTTTTCTCAGTGGGACGAAATTTTACATTTTATTTCTACCCCACATAGATTAGAATATTTTCAAATGTTTATATAACGAATAGTATAGGCTTTTTTGGAAACCTCGAGCCTGTTGACCTAAAGAGAGTTATAAAAACTGGCGCCGCGTAGCGGCCGTTAAAGAAGATATTTCTTCTGAACCATGACAATGTTTTACATGAAACGTAAACCTATGAACGAACGACTGATTAGCAGATTCTGGAGGGGGTTCCAGAGTCCCCAAGAGCTTGAGGACCCTTAGATCCCCCACCTCCATTGGCTTCCTTCTGAAAAAAAACTTTTTGCAAACAACTTGTAAATCGGCCGAACTATTAAAACAGTTGTTATCATGGAAAGATACTTCTGAATGTTTAAAAATCAACATACAGCAGAGCGCCGTATTTCCCAATGCCAAATTTCCAAAAATTCGTTTTTCCGAAAAATAAATGGAGAACCGAAAATTTATTCATATTTCCGAAATATATTTCAAGTATGTAAAAACCTTAAATGAGTATTGTAATTACGAGTCACAGGGCCTGCAGTCATATGTTAGACCCTAATTAATTAGTTCTGGGCCGATGTAGTCGCCGGGGCAAAGATGTGAAAACTACAGCCAGCCCCGCAATCTCGGCCCCCTGTACCCCTAGCAAGCGACTGAGCAGTTTATCCAAGAGCACATTGTGTTATCAACCACATCAGTTGTTATCATGGAAAGATACTTCTGAATGTTTAAAAATCAACATACCTGTAAACCTGTAAAACGGTGATCGTGTAAAGGGTTTCAGCTCTTTGTGTCAACTCAACAGAAAAGTGCTCCCTATTAAAAGATTCATGTGGACTTTTGTTCCGCGCTTGAATTTTAAAACCTTTTAATTCCTCTCGACAGATTAAAAAGTTCCTTAACAGGCGATACAATGGAAATGGGGTTCAGCCTGGATTACAGGTCGCCCCCTGAAAAAGCGTGACGGGCAAAAATGTTTTGCTGAACATTTGAAGAGGGTTAGGGTAAAAACATATCAATAGTCTATTTCATTTTGGAGGTAATTAGAATCACCAGAATATATATTTTCTTATAAACCATTATGACAAAGGATCATTCCTTTGTTCCCGTGTGGAAGCCACCCATTTACATTTATTAGTTCTGCCACTGGCAAGGTGAACTCGTGTTACTGAAGCATTACAGTGTTAACACATGAAACGCATACACGTGAACACATGACTAATATTTAAGCAGATTCAGTTGGATATCTGTACGTCCTGACCACAGATTCTAGTTAATTGTTAGCAATTTAAAAATGTAATGGTGATTTTTTTTTCATGTTTCACCCTCCCTAAAGACAACGGATCTTAACAAATATATGTGGACCCCCCCCCCCCTAATCCCACCCCCATCCAACCCGAATGATAATTAAGTTGTAGGGCTCTTTTTGAAAAAAAAATTAATAAAACACATATGACCTTGCCGAACTTTTGAAACCATGGTTATTATGGAAATATCTTTTTAAATGTAAAAAAAAAACATACCTGTAACCCCTAAAAAAATTGTCAAACGGTGGTCATATCACTGGACTCAGTGCAAAGTGTTGGCCAAACTGAAAAGCCCTCGCACTGAAAGCGGAGTCATGTGGTCTTTGGATTAAAAACCTTTACTTCCTTTGAGAGAGAAAATTTCTTTAGAGGCGTTACAATGTAGATTCGGGATCAATGGGGATTATAGTGAACCCGCGTGACCGCGTAATGCACGGAAAGGCCTTTTTGGCAGGACATGCACTCTGGCCACGGTCTTAACAGGCCAGTGATAATCACCGAGGCGCCTCCTGAAAAAGCGTCACAGGCGTGTAGAACCTTGCAGCACAAACGAAATAAGGGCACCTAATGCGGGAATATTAAAATTATTAATTATTCAGCTTAATAGGGCATAATCCCGCAAAATAAAACGAAAATGTCCTAGAAGAGCACATCACTGATACGTCTGCCGAATTTGGAGAGTTAAATCAGAACGGAAGCAGGTAAACCGTGGTCTAGAAAAAAAACCCAACTCCGTATTAATGATATTGATTTTACACAACTCATTGCAATGACCTGAACTTTCCGACAAAGGCGCCATCTAACAATTTGATACAGTATTAAACTTAATGTATCAGTAGTGTCTTTTGCTAACACACGCTGGCGCTGGAGATTGGTAAAGTTTGCTTGAGGCAAAATTCTTTTGTGGTCGCACGTACAGTGACGTGCCATTTTAAATGCTCATAATTTTTTTCAAATTTAATTTATATCCTTTATTTTTCTATGGAGGAGGTAATCGCCTCCATATATGTTCTATCATCTAATTCTTAATCTAAGTATGTACATCTGCAGAGTTCCATTTCGGTTTGGGACTACGTGACAGGGAGGTGGCACTCCCTTATCATCATATTATTTTTTCAATCCCGGTGTCACCAAGGCCCGGTGTCTGCGGCCCCTGCGGGTCCTGGGTGTGTATTCAACCCCATTACTGAGTCATAACACCGTTGAACCCCCCCCCCCCCCCCAAGACGCACTCGTTTATGAAAGATACACGGCTGCAGGGTGCAGCCTTCCCATTAAGCATACAGAGCGCTCGCCCTGGGTGGGGTGAAATTCTCACCACCCTCGGATGAGTTTTGAACTAATGACCTCCCGGCTTTGAGTGGTGGTAGCCTCTGCTAATTTTGCCCGTTCATTGTTCAAATTAAAAAGTGCCATATAATTTGCTTACCTCAGCTAATGGAGAAGAAGTAACATTTGCTCTTCCAAACTGCCAATTTCCAAAAACGTTCGAAGAAAACGGTTTATCCGTTGGTACACAATAACGCACCATGTCGAACGCCTGTGATTATTTTTGCATTTTCGCTGCTGGAAATAAAAGTTTTATCCATTTGCTTATAATTTTCTGCTAAAACAACTACCCATTACCACTAAATAAAATATATAGATGAAGGGTTTCTCTCTTACTTAAATCTAGATGCCGTTGTTAATATCATGCTGTAACGCATTATAACCTGGTGTTATATAATATAGAGATATATAATGAACTGACCAGAATATATTAGTATATTTAATTTTGATATATTAATGTAATCTGGAGAGACTATGAGTTGTACTTTTGTGAGACAGAGAGAGAGAGAGAGAAAGTGAGAGAGATATGTGTATATATGTTTGATTTTGTGGGTATGTGTGTTTGTTTCTTCTGTATTCCGACTTATTATCTTGTATGATAACATAAGGTGACTTCAATTATATCAGTTATGAAAATTAAAAAAAAACTGCATAATTTTTATTTCATTGGTCAGTAACTGAGGGCAAGATCCATTTGCCACGCGGCCGACCGATTTTGATGACGTTCGAGTGCGCACTAATTCACTCGTGTCAACCGCGGCATTGGAACTCGGCGAAGAGATTCATTCTGAGAAGTAACAACATCTGGTGGAAGGGCGTGAAAGAGGATCTTTCCGAGACGCCAACCCATGCGTACATCGATCAAAACTTTTTGATTTAATCGATTTTGAATATGTGAGTCTGCTTTAAATGGGGAAATTATGTGTGGGATGGACTTGATCATGTGTCTTGATTTTAATGAATTGTAAATTATAAACCAAGATTGTGTAAGTCTACCCTCCTAAAACACTGTATACCGTCCGCCGTCGATTTTTACTAATTCCGTCTGGTATATTCTAGTTGGGAAGGCGGTCTTTATGACACTTTGCCATCGTCGGTGAATAAAATTTGATCTGTACCCATATCTTTTTTATGGTTTGGTAAATTTTAAAACATACGATATTAGTTATAACTCCGCGAGGTGGGGAGGTTTTATTTTTTCATCCTTGTTAGTTATTTGGTTTTGTATGTTCGCAAAGTAATTTACACAAAAGGCTTATGAGCAGAATCTGGTAAGATTTTTTTGGGTTCATGGGAACAACCAAGGAACAATACATTCCCCTGATGACTTCGTTTCTATAACACGATTTTTATTTAAGCGATACCTTAACCATTGTGAGATAGGCCAAATGCTTTGTCCTATCAGAGGGCCATAGTCATTTATTGGTATTAGGGTTCGCTTTCATTCTACAGTCGACCTGTGGGGTTGATGAAGCGTGGCACTTTTTTTTGTATGGCATTCTGCCAAATCAGATTGCGATCATGGCGGAAACTGTAGTCTCTGAGTATTTTCTATTTGGTTTTGCATTTAATTATATATTTATCCATGGTTGAAATTGTTAAGAATATATATAACATGGAGCGCTATCAATCCTCCACGATACAGGGGGTCCGTGAAGAAGATCAATGCTTAAAAAAAACAGATTACATGAGGAAAGAGACTGCCATCAGGTTACCCATTCTCCACACTTAGTATCTACCTATAAATGTTTCATTTGCTTCAAAAGATCTTGCCCCTGTGTAGAGGTTACAGGTTGCCATTAACACAACGAAAAGTATGAGCACCGCGAATTATCCAAAAATGCTTATTAACATAGCCTAATTTATCGGGCGTTGAGTCAGTATCGTTAGATACTCGCCGAAACTCGTCTTTATTAAGAGCGCTAATTGGTCCTCGCCTACAAGGTGATTCTTCTAAATACAAACCTTTTCAAAGCACCGCGGAGAGTGAAACATATGCAATAAACATATGCCTAAACATCGTTGGACTCACTTCCTTCATGGAAAATTATCCTGAAACGCATGCAATAACAGCAGCCGTTTAGGAAAAGTCACCATTCCGCCAGAATTCATTTCTATTCAAAACGAACCCCTTCCTGGGACTGCATTGAGTTAATCATTAAACCCAAATCTTTTCCATTTCAATTAAACACTTTCTTTTTTAATTTTACATGCGCATGTCTACTCTCATTACACATTCCGTGAAGTCCTTGCGACAAAACACCCATCTTTAATTAATTTAGCTTAAAACAACTCTTATCAAATATATTTGAACGGTCTACATTACTCCTCACAACATTTATACCTAGGCCATCTGTGTATATGGACGCCCACAAACCCTAAACACCAGAGTCATACTTCTCGAGTCCGATTCTGCAAACTGCTAGGAAAAGGGACGGAAAGAAGTTCAACGGCCATCCGGCAGATAAAGTCGGTTATATTTTGGCGTTTTAAACAAAAACAGCACATATGCTACAGCTTTAATAAAAACACCTCCGCCGAGACAAAGTGACATTGGCTTCACGTTGCGCAAGGCAAAGAGCGAGCATATATGATGGCAAAATAAGGATCATTACTTTTCCATTACACCATTACATACAAGACAGGGGATTGATAAACCTCGTACGTTTTCAATCCCACTTCTTGACCCGATAACGAAACACGAATTTTTTCATGTGACTTATTCTTCAATATCCGCATTGATGCCGTAAATAATTATTCTCTTTGTTATACAATACTGTTCTATAGTACACACATTGAAGTTATAAACTAATCCATTTACTAGTGCTAGAACCATGAGCACCATGCGTTAGTCGTAAATTTCCCAGGAAAGTCCAAAGTTCTTTAAATTAACTGACTTTACGTTATCAATATCCAATCTGCAGCGCAAGGATAATTGGTACGAGACCTGTATGAGTTTTAACGTCTACTTGAAGCCTGCCTCACGTCTACTTATTTTCCGAGCTGGTAGTTTTTGTAACGATGGGAAAAATCAGCAATCGGCTTTGAAGTCTCACCGGCTGATGCATTCTGGCATATCACCAGAATTTCCAGGCCGTTTTGGTTACTTGTGAGTTCGTCTTCTAAACTGCTATTGTCGTTTAAATTATGAAATAAGGGAAGGAATGAGGACAAAGCAACCGAATTTTTTATTTTACATTGATTGTACAACTAATTGGAGGCTTTCTCCAAGGCTCAGATGGTGCCGTTCGACAGTCTGTTGGGGTGGAGAGCCAGAAGACCTGGAGAAAACAAGAGGCCTTGGACTGGCTTCAACAACCTACGCTCATAGCATCGCCGGAAGAGAGCCGAGCGTTCTACTACTCGACCACCACAGGTCACAAATAATCATCTTGGTGCTGCCGAAGTAAACATGCATTTGACGTAAAAAGGTTCCCAGCTCTAAAGAAACTTTACGGGTTTTACTTAGAACCTTTTTCCATCCACAATACAAGTATCATTACTAACCATTCAACAACACAACGTTTAACATCGCCATTAACATGCACACTGCCTTTATAAAATACATACCATGTTTCTAAAACACGTATAGGTTTAATTTATCAAAGTAACATAATTCAGGATACAGTGATACCTGTCACGTCAATTAATACAGGTCATATGTATAAAACACATATAGGTTTTGTTTAACAATGTGACATAATTCAGGATATAGTGATGCCTGTCACGGCAAAACATTGCAAATGGATGTAATAACAATTTCACAAATAGATACATATTAAATAAATAGATTACAACGAAATGTTTTTATGTTAATAATGAGTTCAAACTTCAACCCGCCAACCCCAATGACGTGTAAACATAATGAAAGCGTCATGTTTAAACAGCAAAAACGTCAAATCTGTTACGTTATCATAACGGAAGTATAAAATCATTGCGAAAGAATTCTGAGGCATTTTCTGCAAATCTTATCAAGATCAAGATAAAGAGAACACAGAAAAGCATTCAAGACAATACTGACTATCTGAAATTGACAAAGGATTATACAACCTTGCTCAATTCATCGTTATTTTTGTCAATGTATGCACACCGATTATAAGTGAACTTAATGCAATTTTTTTCCGAGGATGGTTGGGCTTAAGTTACAGTTGATTGAATTTTAACGTTGATCGGTTAAAAATATGGGTGTGCGCAAGACGTGTTTTCTTTGCTCTTACTGCAAATTGTTTAATATATATATATATAGAAGGGGCGAATCATTACTGTTTATTTTATGTTCCAAACTAATCATATTACTTGTTTGGATTCTTTCCCCCAAATTACTAACGCTAAGTTTAACCCCCATGCTCTATCAGAGAGCTGTTGACGGCCACCGAAAATGTTATTATTGTAAGCCGGTCCCGATAGTCATAGAGGTTGACGGCCCGGTCTCTTCATTGTTACCAGGTCTCTTAGTCAGCGGGAATTTAAAGGACACCATTGCTCTTAGCTCTTTTCTCACCTCCTTGTTAGTACATATATATACAAAGAAAGGGCAGACTTTTTTCAGGCATCGAAATATGTTGGCCACACGGTCCATCAGCGAACGTGGAGTTCAAGCGATTCTTTCGATCAAGAAATTGACGAGTAACGGTAAATTACAAATGATATAATGTACACTCTATGTAAAAGACATCTTTGCAAATTTGGATATCGCGGTCTGTATGTTATTTACATTTTTTAACATATGCTGTTTTTGACGCTTAGCTTGAATCAGGTGGTAGATCGTCACGGCATTGGCCATCATCAATATCACCACTGTGATCCCGTCCTGTATCATTGAGGCTATGGGGCCGAAATATAAATTAATAAAATCACACCTGGGGCGGGTATAGTTCCAGAGAATTAGCAAACGGAAACCTTTAATGGGAAAGCCACTGCCACCATTTGCATCACCGCAATGCCAACCATTGCGCAACATGACCTAGAGTGACACATTGCCACAGCAAAGCTTATAAAGGGGCACACAAACCTGGCATATCATGTATGTTTCCCAGCTTTAAAATAATTACAAATAATACCCCTACGTGGACAGCATTAGCGACACACAGTGAAATCAAGTACACAGTAATCGGTTGGCCTCGGATAGTATTCCTTAATAACAAAGTGATGGCGAAAAAGTTAAAGAAGAGACCGATTGATGCAATTACTTTTCTTGCATCCCGAAACGTTCGATCTTCCGAAGCGAATGGCTCCTGATGTTCAGTTGATTCCAAGTTCCCCCAGTCTGTCGAAAGATGCGCACTTGTTATCGTCGCTGGCCAAGTATTAGAGATATACGGGATGTGATTCTGATGGTTGTCATTATGCGGGTTCTCGACCTCTGACGTTCCCTGGGTAAAACCTCGTAGTGATCTGCAGGTAAACATAAATGATACCAGCTTATTTCCTCTTGTTTTATAATTAAACACTTGTAGCCGTGCATACACGACTCAGAATGCTGGTAAACCATAAATAATCGACGATGAGTTAACACAAAAGAATAGATATGTGCTAACAAATCAAAGTGCAAAGCCATCTCTTTGGCTCTCACATAATTTTATGGCTAAACAACTAAAAGCACAAAATAAAAAAGGAAATCTTATCATAATTGTATTATTTTATCTTCTAGAAAGATGTTAAAATAATGTTTGTTTATGCGCGGGGTTTAAGTTGACGCGGGCGATGCTTCAGCACCATACCTTTTATAATAATGTTCGGAACATTCTATTTTCAACATTGCAGTTATGAACATACTCCAAAATACAGTTTATTCATTAGTGGTTTTTTTTTAGAATTATTTTTGACACGTTTTTACAGACAGTATGTAAAAGCACATTTGATACAAGGGATGTATATATCTCCCGTTTTGCAGATATATATATATATATATATATATATATATATATATATATATATATATATATATAAATATATATTCGAAGTATGTTGCGCGGATTCCGAATAATTTTCTGAACTTAAATAGAATTAGGAAACAGATAAACTACCTTTTCTAAATAAGATACATTTCCCCGTATCTGTATAATCCCCATTATAAAACCCTAATACATAAATGTTAATGCAGCATTATGAGCTCTCATACCAATATTTTTATTCTATTATCCCTCCCCGGAAGGTATTCTGTTTTTCCCGTGGTTAGTTAATTGGTTCATTTGTCTGCTAACAAAAAATTTTGGACAGATTTTGATAACATTTTTAGCAGGGTTAGGATAACACCAACAGAGCAATCGATTTAATGTAGTTATACGAGTCACCATTATATATATATATATTTTTATTTATAGGGTGATATACCACTGAACACAAGGTAATACCTATTTGTGTTTGATAAATTTAAAATTTGAAAATGCTTACCAGAAAAAGTCGTCTGGTTTTATAAATCAACAATCAAAGTATTAAATACAATTGTGACACAGGGTGATTCCATTGTTGTGTTAAATTTATCCGAATATTAAAATTAAAAACACTTACTTGAAAAGTCGGCTGGTGTTATCAATGGACATCGTTTCCCGAACGATAGTGTGCCAACTGGTTATCTTGTTTTGTTGGGCTGCGCTGTGGCGTTTTCACTTGTAACGTCTGGATCTCTGAACGCGTGCATGGTCGTCTAGATTTCTTGTAGCCTGGTCTACAGCTTCTCGATCTCTGAACGGGTGATGCAACAGGTAGTATCTATAGACTATATAGCTGGCTACCTCTCATCTTATATATTCTGGCTGATTACCTCTTCTTTGATTGGTTGCTCAATTGACGGACTCGCTTTAGCTCCTCCGTAATCACACATCCCTTCTATTGATCTACATGTCGTTACTTTAACAGAGGCTGGTCTTAGGGGACCTGAGGGTCTGGAATCCCCCCCCCACCCCACAAGCACATCATTGGTGTCACTTTTGGTTTTAGAAGGAAAAGTATGAATAGGTATTCATCATTAGTTGACTGTACAACCTTTAATAATGTTTTACAACGTGCAATGCTTCTAATTAAGTATCTTTAAGTTTTATTCAGTTTTATTATTTGCAATTATATAGGATGATATAAAGGTGAGTAATATCTTGAAGGTGAAGGGTTTGTGATGAAAAGTTTGGTTTGAAATGCCAAAACATTCCTTTTTAAGGAATGGGTCATGTGACCTTGACCTTTGACCTTTGGACGCCAAATCGACAGGGTTCTTACTTTAGTGGTGAGCCATATATAATTTAAGTTTGAAACCAATATGTCAAACTAAACTGGAGTTATCATCTAAAAAACTAATTTGTGAACGGATGGCCCCTGTGACCTTGACCTCTAACCTTTTGACCCCAAATTCATTTAAGCTCTCCCCATACGGGCAAGTCAACTAAATGTGCAAGATGGAATGTTTGGAATGAAAAGATTGGCTTAAAATCAACCGATAATGTAACAAAATTTGCTAACCGATAACGTCATACGAAATTACCCGATAGTGTAACAAAGTTCCCTTACCGTTAAGGTAAAACAAAATTAACCGGTAATGTATTAACGCTTTATCGAACCTGACAAGTCCAAAGAAGCTATTTTAAATCCAATGATAACCCAATGTGTGAGACCTTCCGCATATTTTATAGACCTAGCAGTCCATTACCTGCATTATGTTAACTCAGTTGACCATAGTTAGTATTTACCCCTTGTCCGCCCGAGCACAAACCGTTCCCTTTGCGTCGCACTTTTCATATCGTGTATTATGATTCTATGACTCACCATAGGACTTCAGAACATTTCATAAAGGTCTAGACCAACTGAGATATCTTATCTGAAGTATGAATTTTATTCATCAACAACCCAAATTTTTTTTTCTGGGGGGGGGGGGGGATAAATGCAAGCCAAGAACATTGATATAAGTATATTTATAAGTGCTAAGTCCACACACAAATATGCGATATTCATAGAATATAGGTCTCAGTGACCTGACTTCTTGAATGCATGCAAGAATATTTATTAATGACCTACTTTGATATTAAGAAATACATTTTTATGGTTTAACGTTTACGATCTGTGCCTTGTAGACAAATGACCAGTTGTAATTTCTGAGTACAAACAATGCAGCTAAAAATGCGTAAAAATTATGCAAAAATAGATGGCATCTCGAGCCTTCAACACATGAAACTATCCAGGATTTATAAACGTATCAAATTTCAAAACATAACATGCAACAATTACTGAGACATCTTTGTTTAAGTATGAATATCAGGTAAAATTAGCTGCCACATAAGTATTACGCTCCCGAGGCAGCGGAAATCTTGCGCTTCTAAAGAAGCAACTGACCGTTTATGATATATTTAGACACCAGATGGCGGTTCGTTGTCCGCTGAAAAAAACGTGCTTATGATGTGACAAGCAGCCAACCAGATGCCAACAAACAAACACTCGACAGGCATCCTGGCTCTGCCCATAGCTGCGCTTCAAGCGCCGCATAATGGCAGTTTACGGTCGAATTTTAATTGCTTCCTCTGTATTCTCGCATCATCGACCGATTCGATTATGACATTATGAATGTGTTAGCGTAGCCATGTATATGTTGTCTGCAGAACTGAAACCAGCCAGCGAGGTGTGCACGCAGCCTTTGTTGTTACGTTTCGTTTGAATTACAACTCACCGACCGGGCATCCTGTGTGACCAACGCCCTAAGCAAACCACGTCTGGGGCAATTCTCTCTGAGCCTGTGGCCTGTTCTGACGGTTCCCGGGGCGATGAGCTGTCTCTCAAAACGAAATGAACATGATTGGCTCCGTGTATTCCTCGCTTGGCTGTGTCTTCCAGCACAAGGTGTCATCTGATTGGACAGGAATACAGTGCTCCCCTCTGGTGTAGCAATTCAGGATACGAGGTCATAACAAACAGCGCTTACGATATAGGGAGTAGGCCTATAGTTAATGCGCTGTGTAAAGAGCATACATAAATATTTTTGTAAATTTGTCTACAGCAGCTGTTAAAGAATTGATTGGACAGATTTTCCTTTAAAATTTCCAAGGTGAAAGATACATTGTGTAAATAAGGTACGTACATCAATAGCCGGAAATTTTAAAATTTCGTATTTTTTTGTCAACAGTGTTGAAGGACTGGCTGCTCAAATTTTCTTCATTTTTAGCTCAGCTGACCGAAGTCAACGAGTTATTGATATGGTGCTTTGTCCGTCGTCCGTCCGTTAGCAAGGCACAGATCGTAACCGCTGGCTCTAGAAGCTTCTAAGTGAACATCCATAGAGGTCAATTTAAAATCTTCTTGGAAACTTGAAATTAGACTAATCCCCCAGACTAATCAAAAATGGATACAAAACTTCCAATATCTTTATAATTAATACATGGATTGTCATGAATCTTGCCTTGAATAGTGACAATGACTAGATTTTTCAGTTCCCGAGAACTGGTGGTGCCACCTGTTTTCCCCAAAAATTTATTTTTTTATTTCTAATTTTAGACTAAAATGACTGCAATCATTTTTTTCAGCATGGTTTCATCTAGTGTCCCGGAACCTGGTGTGATTATTGATCATAAGCGGGTGCTCTACAGTAATCACCCTGTCCGTCCTTCTATTCGTCTGTCTGTCTGTCCATCCACAAATTCGTTTCAAAATGATAATTCCAGTTTGGATTGACATATGGATGCTGGCATGGCGGTATATATTGTGTCTCCGTCTAATTGACAAATTCCCTTTAGTAAAGCATTAGTTGATCCATGAAACAAACTTATGTGTGTGCCTGAAGAGCTGATGTGTAGCGTGGTGGCGAACGGGCGTGGTGAGGGCGCTATACATGTGACCGAAAGGTGATGGGTTTGCGTCCCGTTCGGACCGCAGTCCGCGCTAAAACTCCTGGCCGGTACGTCTTTTTCACGGAGGTTTCATTTTCGCGAATAGTTTCCTTTTGCAAATATCGCGAATTTTAAACCCTCGTGAATATATATATATATATATATATATATATATATATATATATATCACTGGGTTTATGTTGTGTTGAACAGGAACTGATCATATTTCATTACACTAAATTGCACTAAACGTTAATTCATTATTTTTGTATTTCATTTTCTTTTATATCTATGCTTAACATGAAGTTGGTTATTTGATTTTTAGTCAAACATTGTCTGAAATGTATATTTAAATGATAAGAACACTCTCTTAAACTGTGGTGAATATGAACCTACCGGGACAGGATTTATCTTTTACAAATCATGAACTTGCTTGAAATAATTAATGCTGAGCTTAGCCGCATTGTATGAATTGCAAGAGAGGCAGCTAATTAAGAATAAAGGATTTCAATTTATTTAGTTTCATTAACAATTTAGAGCAAAACTGAAGTTACAATTTAAATATACAAACACGTTAAATTTCCAATTACATGGGATGTTGATGGGGTAATTTAGCGGGCAAGATGCATATGCTTATCCAGATATTTGATAGTAGTAACAGTAACAGTAATAGTAATAGTTATGGTAACAATAATAGTAATAGTAATAGTAATAGTAACAGTAATAGTAATTGTAATAGTAATAGTAATATAGATGAAAAAATGTTGTAATATTAAAAGTAATAGATTGATAAAGAAGTTATAGTAATAGAACCCTGATATATATAATTATATATATATATATATATATATATATATATATCATATACATATAAAAATATATATAAAAATATATATATAGATTAATATATTTATATATATATATTTAATTATATCAGTATTTATATTAATAATATATATGTATATAATATATATATTAAGATATATATATATATATATATATATATATATATATATAAACTAATAAGGTAACAATATCTCCACCTTCTGACTGCACACCTTGAAAAGCCATCTGTTCTAGGCATAACAGCGCCTACAGAAGGGTTATCTGTCCTGCTTTCACATCAAATCCATAAGATATCTGTTTATGACGACACACCCAAGGCAAAGATTAATACCAAGATAATCAAATACTTTCCGCAACAAATTCTCCTGCAGGGGCTGTCTATAAAATCGATATGTACATTTGCAATTTTCTTTGTCATTATCACATATATATATATATATATATATATATATATATAATTGTATTACACACACGCCCACGCATAGTTAAAGCAACACTTGGGCAAGGTGCAAGGGGACAGATCTGTAATATATCATTATAAATCTTCAATACATTATACAGTAATTTTAGCTATATGAATTTCCAAATTTAAAATTTCATGAGAAGTGATTCGATTATATAACACATCCTTCATACTGGAATTAAACAGTCGTAGGGATCTAATTAGGGCCAAATTAGGCCTGGTTCGAGCGATTAAAGCCTACGTCACTTTGAAATACGGGAAGCGCACTCCACGTAACGACGCGAGGCGCTGTTCACACCACCCTTTCATGAAATCATCATGTCCCATGTGACGGATACGGGTTATTTTTAGCACCAGCGGCGCTATTATGTTTAATACCCACAGTACCCTGCGGTCTATCATGTGACATACGACTAAAAAGTCCATAGCTTTTCAAACCGCGTGCATTAGTTTACAAACCGTTATATAACAACCACAGCATGAGTGTAGGCCTATATATAAGAAGCTAGCCAGCGTATCAAAAATTGAAGTCGTTTGAAGGGATTTTTTTTTTCCTGTGAAGGAATGAAGAAGCAGTGAACATACTTAAAGAATTATAAATACATAACAGGAAAGACCAAACAGTTAACCCGAAACTGCTTTTGAAGAAAGTACTGAATGAAACGAGTTCCACTCTGTCTGAAATGAATCAGTGATTACAAATCGACGCAACTGTTTACTGGAAAGACAAGAACCGGCGTTTACGTATTTACTCACCGGATATTTAATTAGAAGGTTATTGACAACAGTGTCCAGGGGAGTATACATTAATTCATGAAACTATTTTGAAATTTCTTTAAGATTTTGATTGCTGAATATTAAGGAATGTTATATCATAAACATTAGGACCGTTTATTCAATGAATTTAAAGGTGTTTATAAAACAGTTGTGAACAAGAACATGGAGAAGATTCTATACTGTGTCGCTGTTGCTTTAGTTTCTGTGTCTACCGTAACGCCGCTGAATTCAATGGTCTGTGACCAGCTGAATATAAAAAGAACATGTTCATTGCCAAAATGCTACTGTCACGCCAACCAGATCCCAGGGGGCCTGGCACCGGAAGTGACGCCACGCATGGTGCTCATCGCTTATTCCGGTCATGTGGACAATTCAATTCGAAAGAAACTTATCAGCATCGTGCCTGCCAGTTATAAAAACCACAATAACTGTCCAGTGAGTATTACAATTTTTCCTACCAATGTCTCAACCGACTATTGTGCAGTTCATAAACTTTACCTACGGGGCCACGAGATTGGAACAAACAGTTTGAACGGCACGAGCCCCAATGGTGCCGCTAATGTAGACTGGAGAGAAAAATTTTCAGTTCACAAGGAGCTCTTGGCGGCGAAAGGTCATCTTCCGGAAGACCACGTGACTGGTGCCAGAGCGCCAGGATTTAACCTGGGCGGAGATGACCAATTTGCTGCTATTTATGACGGGAAATTTTCTTACGATGCTTCCATACAAATTGACCCCACAAATAAAGAATATCTATGGCCGTTCACCCTAGATGTACCTGTTGAGGATTTATTAGGTGGTTGTCACCAATTAAAATGCCCCAGGAATACTTCTCACGGTTTATGGGAAATACCCACCGTGCCGTTACGTCGAGGGCAGCAGCCATGTTATACACTAGACGAATGTGTCCACACCAAATCCGGGGAAAATCGAATTGCCGATCTTCTAAGCTATAATCTGATGGCGAGGAATAATAGAGCTCCGATGGTCATAAACCTTAATGTTAAAGGTTTAAACAAAGATGCCGCTTTGGAAGGTCTGAGGATATTCATAGAACGCCACCTACGGGAGAAAGATGTATGGTTCGTCACAATGTCAGAGTTGCTGGCTTGGGTAAGGAACCCGGTTCCGCTGAAGGATCTTCCACAGTTTGCTCCTTGGGACTGCGAGGAGCGGCTATACTTCATGGGGTGTGATTTGAAATGCAGAAACAACAACGATGATACAGAATCGGAGAAAAACAAGAAAATCAGTCTCAAGGCAGCGGCTTTCCTGCCAGAGGAGTTGTGGAAATATGAAGTGGCATTGCTTGTGATTAGTTACATAATTATACTCTACATGGACAGAAGACAGTCATAATTTAATCTCTCTCTCTCTCTCTCTCTCTCTCTCTCTCTCTCTCTCTCTCTCTCTCTCTCTCTCTGAGTCCGGTGATAATCTCTTTTTCTGAGTCCGACTTATCATATCACATTAAGCAGGATATTCTTCAGATGACTTCAGGAATAAACTGGATATTCCCAATTAGAACTGTATAATGTAAGAACATTATTAATTGGAATATGAAATAGGAACCTTGACACATATAGGATCAATATACAAACACATTTCAGTAAAATTTAGAGACCGAGACGCATTACCAAATATCATTTGATTCCGGCAGCTTATCGCGATCTCTCTCTCTCTCTCTCTCTCTCTCTCTCTCTCTCTCTCTCTCTCTGTTTGTACTTTACAAATGTACCTTACATAGCTCTTTCCGGAAATAAATGGGTACACATGCATAGAATTACGGTTATTTTCGTTCTAACGAGGTAGTATATCTTATTAAGATAGGTAAATTTAATCAAACAAGCCGTTTACATGGAGAATATATAGGCGATTGAATATCCACACAACTTCAAAACGCGTAGTAATACATCATACATGCACATAAATACAGTAATATAGAAAGTTATTAGGATGAATATTTACCATTTAGTATAAAATCAGAAGATGTTAGTCATTGATGTTATAATTATTATTATTATTATCATTTTCATAATTATTATCATTAGAATTATGATTATTATGATTATGATGATAATGATGATGATGATGATGATGATTATTACCAGAAGAAGAAGTCCTGTTAGTACTTTTATTGTTGTGTAAATTTATTAAACATTTGGGAAAGGAGGCTTTTTGATACATTCATTGTATCTATCAACAAGTATACTAGCATAGAAGAGATGTTACATTTATTTATTTATTTTTTTTTTTGCGAAAAAGGAAAGGTGCTATGAAAATGGATAAAAATTTAAACACAGTGAGCTATTGCTGAGTTCTACATATTAATTATTTATATTGTTGTTAAGCTAATAAAACTAATGAAAATCAGAGATCTTCTGTTTACATTATTTCTAATATTTTGTGATTTACAATGACAATTTAATGTTACCTGTATGTAGGATTTTATTCGCCAGAAAAAGAGTGAACAGGGGTTCGCTTTGCTCGCAAAAAAGTTATAAACCATGCATTACTATTAACTGCACCTGGTTTGATTGTTAAGCCGACTTCCTTATATTATTTCATACAGTGACATCATATATATTAAAGTTTGTTTGTTCTGTTTATTTTATTAGCTTTAAATCGGGCTTGTTTGCGAGGCTAGAACGTATATGCTCCACCTTTTCTTCCAGGATTATTCAAAAGCTTGCAGAGTTACGAAGTTCATAATGTACATAGGCCTGACCTACATTCTATTAACACGTCCATACACACAAGAGCGCCTAAATAGGAAGTATCAGTGTCTGTTAATACGAACGCACGTAATATAGGAGACCTGAATAGAATGATCCAATATCTGCCAACACGTTCAGGATGTGAGCTTATAATATTTGCTTTCTAAACACAATATTCAATGGATATTTAACAAGCATTCTTCCATTTCAGGCCATGTATACTGTCAGAACCCCGAAGCATAAAAAGACGGCTTTATGTCACATGTAGGCCATAAGGTGACATCCTATAACCATTACATGGAACGCTCAGCGATTACTCCTCTGTTGTACCCATGTGGCAACTTATAAAACCAGGGCGCGCCTTCAATGACGGCTGCGAGGCAATCATTTTTTTTTCTTTCCTTCCCCATTCCTTACATTAATGCTTTGACATGCTTATATTTGCACAAGGAGGTGCTTTTTTCAACTTCTGGAACTTTTTACGTACGGCGTTTGGGTTCACGGGGTTCGGTGTGCCATATACGCTGCAGTTGTTACAATACCAGTCCCAATTCTAATGAACGAGTACTAGTACACAAGTAAAAGTCTGGATATTTCAGTCGTAAAATACTAGCTCACATCAGCCACGAAGAGTAGCGTGCCTGTTACGATTATTATCACTTTAATATAAAATACACATTAAATTTTATCATTTGGACCCCGCCTATAGCCCTTTAAACCGAGCCTTCCTCCCGCCTGTCACGGCGGTTCAAAGTTAAACATTTTTATTTGCAATAATATGTGTATAACATCACGTTTTGGCTCATTTTGGTTGTATACAAAGGTTTGACAGCAAAATCATCACATCACACGTGCTTAACATCTCTAGTTCACCTGTTTTATATGTTCTATGGCTCTGGGTGTAAGAAAAACAGTCCACGTGTGTCTGTTTATACCATAACAAGACCCCATGACCAGAATCTTACCTCGGGCACGCGCGACAATTCTCAAACTAGGAGAAGAAATTTGAAAGAAGTAACACGGAGGAAACACCGGTTTAAAGCTTAACAAATCTTGATTTATGAAGTTGCGCGGTGGGCCACAAGGTGGCGTCTGCCCTGTTTATATGTTGCGTCACTGACGGATTGTGACGCAACATATAACGGAAGGAGAATATATTTCAATAAACCTTGCATGTTGACAGGTCCCAGTAGGGGAACATGGCTTTCAGTGCTGTCAGAAATATATTAATTATTATTATTTTATCGTTTAGTGGACATGCGCTACTGAATTTCAGGCCCGTCATGATCAAGTACGTCCGTACCGATGTCATTTATGATTTGCTTCTGTATTAAGCCCTTATTGGGGATTTCATGGCAAGAGCCATTTCTATTTCCTTTCCGTAGCCCCACAGTGCGGTTAAGAGTTTAACGTTTATTGAACTAATGCAAGTTAAATTATATTAATTAATTATAATAGTGACCTAAAGATTATCTTATTATCATTTTCTCCTGGATAAAATTGACAAAATGGGTTAGTTCAATACACCGGTAGGCCTAACATATAGGCCTACTGGATGCACTGGTATTAAACCTTTTGGCGTAAGTTAATTGGGATACAGGCACTGTGACAATCTACTCTTTTCAGTTAATTAATTCAACTCATATTTTTTTATTCTGCTTTATCCTATGTTGTGAACAAATGATAGAACCATAATCCGCCAATGTACAGCAGGCGTCGATTTCAACTGGAGCTATAGCAGACTTTAATGTCGTCAATAAGGGCATCATTTTGTTTCCTCAGTACGTACACCAACCCCTGCGTTATATAGTCCATCCCAGTACCCGTGTCCGCATGTTTTTCCGGGATAAATAAAGCAGTGTAAACCTTTCTAGTCCAAAGGTTGCAGGAGCTATTCCGCCGACTACCTGCGAAAAAGTAATGCCTTGCCTTGCTTTAATTTTGTATGAGACGAATAATCCAAAATTTGACAAAACAAGATACAGCGTTTACGACTTATCGCGAAAAACATGCGGACACGGGTTTTGGGACGGACTATAGATATTCGAAGTTTCTGTTTACTGAGATTCCGTAAAGATAAACAAGACTTTTATCTGGCAGTGGTACCTGTCTGAAAAACCCATGAGCTGTCCTCTCATCTAACGTTTATTATGGTCGATTTTTCATTAAATGTGAGGTTGCTGTAGACGGGATTTTATAGATCGGTAGATGTGTTGACGAAACTGAAAAACGGCTTATTTACAACTTACCAACTGGAGACGAAATCAGATGTAACCAAATGACCGGAAAAATCTGTTGGAAAAATCGGTACGTGTGCGGAGACTCAGTTACAAAAGAGACTGGTTATAAAATAATCGACCGGCAAATTAAATCGATATATGGGAGGCCGGCATTAATAAGACCACCTGTCTATTACGACCACCCTTAAGTGAACCTAAGACATTCACATTTCTTATAACTGACCTGTCTAATAAGGCCACATGTGATTTATAACCATTTTTGGTCAGTCCCGTGGGTGGTCTTATTACACAGGCTTCACTGTACACGGGCATAGTACAGGGGTGCCGCAGGGGGCCATCTCCCCCCCCCCCCTCCAACTCCAACTTTCAATGTTATATTGCTGAATAACTTTCCAGATTCTACAAATAGCTCCTAGGAAGATTATAGTATAAAAATTATAAAAAAAACGATTTAGCATAACGTTATAGAAAGCGATCTATCCTGGGGACCTTTTTTCTCAAATGATGGATAAGTGATTTTTTTTCTTCTTTTGAGTCTTTAAAAGTTATAAGGATATTGTAGTTCTCTGCTTCTTCTTAATAAGTAAATATATATATATATATATATATATATATATATATATATATATATATATATATATATATATATATATATATATATATATTTACTCTTGGTCAGCGGGTTTGCTGCAACCCCGTCCGAGCCGCGCTTGCTGGCTCCGCGCCTGCTGGATATGTAGTTGAGGAACCCTTTTAATACCCGGGGTCACAATACCTACTTCATTTGGTCCAGCTCGTCACCAGTAATCATAAAGCTGTGTTTCCAGTTGCCCGGACACGGGTACGGTTAGAATTAAAATATATCAGAGCTCTCCCTGCACGATTCCCCATCCGGTGCCGTATACGGGTATTCCCACTGTGCCGAACTTTATATTGCCATAAATGACTACCAATATATTTTATATATATATATATATATATATATATATATATATATATATATATATGACTAATATATGACCTACAATCACACCAGTCTACAAAGTCTTACTTTAAACGGATTTCGATTCAAGTAAATGCAGTGAAACGTACGGCAAACGTATAAGTGAGACACACTAAACGTACATCCGTGTCCCATATCCTTCAGTTACCCATATCCGTGTCCTGGAAAGCATGCACCAATGCCAAGTTAGACCAGGCGGAGAGAAACACCTCAAGAATAAACTTGGGTTTTAAAGGTTTAAGTTACTGTACCATATATAACCTGGTCTGATATTTTATTGTTGCAAAGACCTCTTCCTTTATTATTCTAACCGTTTGTTCAGGTGTTATACAAGCTAATTTATCAGGCCATGCAATATTAATAAGGAGTTCAAATATCTATCCCCATAATTGGCAAATGCGGCGGCTGGTTTTGACTATATTCCATTTCTTTCTTTCTTTTTCGATGGTGCTTGATTTTAGGTTTAGGTTCTTGAGATATTACTCTTGCAAGGTTCTCATGTTGGTAATCAGAGGCGGATTTAGAGAGGGTGTGCGTTCACGCTTTTTTGCTTAATAACATTTGGGAAATAGAATAA
The DNA here is from genome assembly GCA_026874595.1 of Sipunculus nudus. NCBI lineage: Eukaryota > Metazoa > Annelida > Sipuncula > Golfingiida > Sipunculidae > Sipunculus > Sipunculus nudus. The sequence continues at coordinate 36,642,069 of CM049318.1, forward strand.
TATATACGCTGAACGCCGAAAAGCAGCTCTGGATTTTGCTTCTGGTGCCATTTTTCAGTGGCGTCAATTTATCTTCGGGGATGGGGGTGACTCGCAGGCGTTGGAGGGTAATCAAAACTCGGAATAAACACACACACCTATGTATACACACACCCCTTTTATTGCCTGTGTGAGTGTGTGAGAGCTACGTTACTAGTTACTTTTTAACTGTACCAAGACGTTACCCCCCCCCCCCCCCCCCCCGTCTAAGATTCTGTATCCTCCCCTGTTCATGTTTTCGAGCCCATATGTTGGTCGTGGCAGCGGTAAGAAGATCGAACACGTGCGTATTTTGTAAATCCATGACCTTAACTACTATTTAATCCTTAGAGACCACATTTAAGATGTTGCAAATCTAAAGCTGGTACTGAACTTCCAACAGGTCTCATTAGCAAATAAATTGGGGTATACTTGATATTGGGGTATACTTGACGGCCGCTTTGTGATTACGCGCCACGACGTCACCATATACAGAAATACTCTACAAACATTGCTGCATTTCGGTCGGTACTGCCGAAGGGCCAACCTTGCAAACCTTTTCGCAGAACATGCCATTCATATCTTGAGTGTTAAAGGTAATCATTTACAGTTTTTCTTCCTCATTCCATCCATTCACGGTAATATTTGTAGCCCTACAATTGCTTAGTGTTCGTTATGGGGATAAGTAAATACACATGAATTTATCATTTATATATATATATATATATATATATATATATATATATATATATATATATATATATATATTCTAAAAACCGTTACAGTCCTGCGTTCTTTTCACGGAAGCTAATCCAAGGTGGGGGGGGGGGGGGGGGGTACAGTGTGTACAGTTTGAGGCAACCTGTGGGCCAGGCTCTATACACTGTAGCTCGGGGACCGGAATAAGGTTTTCCAGGGAATCCGGTGCCCGCTGGCTGTAGAAATGCAAAAGTCTCTTTTTCGGTACATTTCCGAAATATGTCCACAATTGACAGTGCAAGGAAACCAATTAACGAAAGGATGTTGCACATTATTTTACAAAAAAAGGTCGGCCCTATTCTGCACTATTTTATAACAGTTCTCTTCAGGTCACCATTGTGTCCTGCTGTAGGCCTACAAAGTGAACTCAGGGCTTATTTAGTCCAGGATGCAAATCAGTTCATATCCGCCCTTGCCAATGTAATCTAGTGAGAATGTAGTATATATATTTGCTTGTTAGACCATAATTAAGCCGTCTGTCATTTGTTATAAAATAGATTTTACTATAGCAAGCTTGCGCACTATTGGTAACGGTCATCTGCGGAGTTCAGGTCCAGTTCAACTGGTCGTAGGCATTGTGGGAATTTTGTACATGAAACAATATATCTGAGTGACAGTGCCACGGGAACCTAACCTTTAACATTTTTTTAAAAACTTTTATCATCTTAAACATCTTCTTTTTTGTCGGTATAATTGACCCAAACACGTAGTGAAAGTCATTGGCAACAGATGTCACTAGTTTGAAGGAAAAGGTCTTGGTGACACAACGCCTCACTCGAGTTCTTTAATGGTTTAATGCGAGATCTCGGCAGGGATTTTGGTCAGGCAGTGTGTACAATAAATATGGTTAAATGTGCTGGACATCAACATATTACCATACCCCACCCCTGGGGCACGACACATTTTAAAACAATTCCAAATGGGATAACAAGACTTGGATCCCATTTGGCTAACTGGGCAAATAGAATCCACATAAAAACTTACCATATATTTTGAATGAAAAATTACAAGATATCTTCAATTATCCTAAGTAACAGATATAATGAACAAACTTAAATAAGTTAATTGTTATACATGCAACACATTTAAGGCTGTTTTGTTAGGCAAGTTAGATTTATGACTTGCCTGACAAGCCAATATAAGCACATTCAAAAGGTAATACCAGGCTCTGTTTGACATGTCAACTTTTCCTAAACTCAGATTCTTACAAAGTCCTTAAATCTTCAACAAGGTTCGACCAACTATGAGAAATAAACCTGTTTGGGTTGGATGAGGGTGTCGTAATGCCACACGAGAGTAACCAGAGGACAGCGTCCAGACAAGAATCTGTCTGTGGAGTGCTTTTGGTGGCCAGATAACATGATTGGCAAAGTTTAGAGCAAAATAACATTTTTTTTTAACCATGCCCAAATCCTCAGATAATAGGATTATTCTTTTTATAATTATTATTAATATTATTATCATTTTTAAAATGGTTGATATTGATATTTCTATAACTCACACATGAACAAGAAATTATATTTATGCACCACTGATCTTTATTCAACACAATACAAGAATGATTCAATGAAGTATCATCTCAATGTTTTCAGTTTCAGTCACACTTTGAAATGCTTTGTATGTTTAAAAACACATACTATGACATACAATCTAGCATATAACTTAGCAGGTACTTTAAGTTGATTAATTTTTAATGTAACACATTATGAAGTATAGGAATATATCTGCTTGCACATTAGATTATTCACACATTCACTGAAACAAACATTAATGTACCACCACATTATTAAGTGAACATAGAATGTGATGTTAATGTTATGAACGTGACTAAGTAATTTTATTAAAGGCCTATTCTTATTAAATGCCCTGATCACACAGGCTCTGGATAAAATATGGGACCCAAAGGCACACTTTTCTTTACATCTATATAATAAATGAGGGTGGTGGCATGAAATCGTTGTTACTCAACTCCTCTCTGACAACACCTTTGAAATGTTAATATTTGGTCATGAAGTGACTGGCATGATGCCAAGGGTGTCATATTGGGGTTATTTTCCATATTTTCCCATAAATCATGAGAAATTTGACATTATTTTGTTAAGGGTCTATCAGAAACTGTATATATCCATGAAGGTGACCTCATCTCATGACCCCCCCCCTAAATGAAGACATGCAGTCTTGTCCCAATGCCAGAACTTGTACTATGCTAGCTAGTTTTAGATAAAAATTTAATGTTAAGTGGTGCCACCTAGGTCCATATACATGTTTGTATGAATATACTGCATCATCATGGCAATACATTCAATAAATAACATTAGATGCTTCCTTGAATCTCTGTCAAATATGTATGAGAATAAATGTCAGGAGCAGATTTAGCTGCTCTCCCCCCCCCCTAATTTTATTTTAAAAATCTTGGAAATAAAACAAAAATTGCTTAATACTGAAAATCATCATAATGCTTAACATAAATTAAATCATGCTTTTCAACCCTCCCCTTATTGTGCCATTACAGCCTAAATTTTAACTATGGGAAGGGGATTATTATGGGAGGGGGATCACTATGGGAGGGGGATACCCCTTCAATACCCTCCCCTCATGTCCCAAACATATCTTATATGCCTCTATATAAAACATGTTCATCGTATAAATTCTTACAAGCAACACAATACATTGGTTACAAAGTATGTAAGTAAAAACTTTGGTTACCCTAAGCTACTTTTTAATAAATATTGTAATGTTAACTGAATTCCATGGCAAAATGCAATACAGGAGGATGAAATCTTCCCTGTGCCAAGATGCTGAATCTTACATTTCATATTGATAAGAAAACACTAAATATTAGAACATAAATGTGAATGCAATATTCTGAAATAAACTCATTTTGATGAATTAAAATAATTTTTTCAGGAGTAAAAAATCTAAAATGCAATAATTAGCAGACTAGTATTATACATTTAAGCTAAAATGAAACAAATGACAAAATATGATGGTATCATCTCATATCTTATTCCCCTGCCCCACAATTGAACCCCTGGCCCTCACTGTGGTGAACAGTTTCAGTGTGGAGACAGTGATTGTGTTTATGATTGTGAATTGAATACATCTAAGGTTCTGACTTTCCTGGTGTTTGTTTATGCAAAATGTAAAATATTCCGATGCTGGTCAGTGCACTGATGAGGAAAATGACGTCAAACCACCGGTGGTAAAAGTTGAACTGTAAGTCTCCTAAAACTTCTGTGATAATAGACCTGAAATACAAAAACATAGTAATGCAGTTGTTGGCTTGATATTTCACATGTGCAGTTGAATGAATGACGCTATAATACTGGTACTACTTCACCATGCAGAGTCTAGCAAATACTGAGCATGACTGTCATTCTACCTGGTGTAGAATATTATATTTACCTCCGCCAAGCCAAGCAGTGGGGGTTACGTTTTTGGCAGCATTTGTTTGTCTGTTTGCAGGATTACTCAAAACGTTCTCAATCGGGTGATCCATGTGTAAATAACCCCGGAATGAGCTCTAGTGTATGATGAGGTTTAATAGCACATTTGTTTACGGGGGGAGTTCATTGGAGTGGGAGTTATGACATCACAGAGGACAATGACATCAATCCGCATGTACGAGCCATTTCACTGAAAGGTGTCAGTAAATCAATGTACAGCATGGAAGCCTTCATTTTTATAAGGAAAAATGTTGCATTTCTGACAATGCCATGTCGGGGTAGGACTAATGAGCTGCCTTGGCGGAGGTCTGCGCTCTCTGAGCACATTTCTAGTTGTTAATATTACTGATTCAGGATACACTATTGGCCTGGAATCTGTGCATACAGTTGATGTGGGTGTAGTTGTGTAGAAAGGCTATTTGGATTAAATGCATTTAATTCTGTTGCTGCCATTGTTTATGAGTAACATAAGTTTTGTAGAAATTATATTCATGATTAAATCCTATTAAGATGAAACCACAAAAATATGCATCTTACTTTACATTGCCATGGAGTTTGCTTCCAAGTTATACATTGGAGAGATGTTTGAAGGAGTCTACCTATACAATACTTCCCTTACAACAAAGGTTTTTTTTTGTGAAACCTTGAGATATCTTTATATGTTAAATCCAGTCTGGCTATGTTTTAATGAACTTTTTTTCACTATGGAAGAGCAACACACTAAGAGAGTACACATGCAATGTCATTTGTAAAGCCTGGTGATAATAGATGAAATATATATTTGTTATGAAACATGTTAACTAAATGCTGTTCACAGTAAATCAATTTATACTAGAAGATAACCTTTAAATTCTTAGCAGGGCTCACTTAATTATAATTATTTTGCTCAGTTTATAATTTGTCTTTATGTTCAATGACCTCATGGCAGTGACTGCCCAAGTGGTCTCAGTCAGACTATTCCTGACCAGATGCGGATCATGCTCTTTGCACTCAAATGTATTGTATAATATCATTTAATACAATAACATACTTTATTCTGGTAAATTTATATGAACAGTAAGATTCAACTGGTAACTGGTGTGTTGTTTATGAACATAAATGGTCAAGTAAGTTCCATGGCACTTAATCAACTTTCGCTCCATAATTCTGCATCAACAAAATACACAGTACACTTAATGCATAATAATGCACCCAATATGAAGGAATTCAGGTACCTACCTATACTCTGATGGCATGTTCATTCTCATTAGTAACACTGATGATACAAAGTACATCCCCTGAAAAAAGACAGTTGGTATATATACATATACAGTGAAAACTGGTCTAACGGACACCTCACTTAGGCTGACAACTGGCTTCAAAATTCCCTATTGTTATGTATAAACGGAACCTCTATAAAGCGGACATCTCACGACTGCGGATAACTGACAGAGGATTTCAACTCAAACTAACATTCTAAGAGTGAATGACCCTGTCAAATACGGACACGATACGCCATCTCCGGCTGACTTTGATCACTCGGCCCGGACAACATCAAAGGCCACCGTTACTGTTGTTCCCGGGACTTGAACACAAAGGATTTAGCAATCTCCAGTTGTTACCTTAATGCATGTAGGTGTTCATGTCACGGTGTGATGTGCTCATAGTATAAACACAGCATGGGTGAAGCGGAAAACTTCCTGTCACTTTATTTCACGGTTGATCATTCACACGTTGCGAAGCTGCATATTATTCGTTCGACCGTGGAGTCATTAAAATGATTAAACGGCTGCCGATTACCCGTACATCCCTGATTTCACCACGCAATATCTAACTGTAAACTAGCAATTTTGTTGTAGAAGGCTGTTTGATATAAATTAATTAGTCCTGCTCAATATATCTCAAACTGATCTGCTCAGTGTAAACCATGTGCTCGCTCCGTAGTTCAGCATATCGTGCCGACATGCACAAGCTCCTTGGGGTTCGTTTAATCTCGGGTGCAATCAACATCAAGCAAATCAAACCAAACAACCACCATCAAAGAAAGTTTATTTTAGGCTAAAGCTACATTCACCTATAAAAAAGGAATGTTCCCAGGTTCGTAGCCATTACAATCTTTGCATTATCAACTATCTGAAAAAGTCGAGCTTATTGGACTGAGTGAATCTGCGAAAAGAGCATACGTGCACTTGCAGAAGAATTTATAAATGTTGTTTTTACAGATGATTTCATAGATCTTTCTCCTCATATTGTTTACTACTTGAGATAAGTAAAAATAATCACAGTTTGTATATAACGATTGAATGCATGATGTGTGCATGAATATGTTGTACATGTACATGACACCTGATATAATACAATAAACACGTTCTTGCAGCTGTTCGTTGTCTTTATTTATAATCCATCAGTTATCAATCAAGGTCAACCTGCCTAATAAGGACACCTCACTATTAAGGACAAAATGATTGAGTCCCTTGACTGTCTGCTTTAGACAGGTTTCACTATATATATATATATATATTCACTATATATATATATATATATATATATATATATATATATATATATATATATATATATATATATATATATATATAAATATATATATATATATATATATATAATATAATATAATATAATACAATGATTCATTATCATACATACTGTGACCCATAATATGATACACAATATGATAGAAATAAGTAGTGTCAGAATTTAGATTCCAAGTCCCAGTCCATCTTTTTTATTATTCAGCATGTTGAATAATGAAGTAACCCCTTCTTTTTGTTTGATCAATCAGCAAGTAGCCAATCAGATGCTAAATATCTGATTCCCAGCCAATGATGTTTTGCCTTACATGTACTGTGTAAATGCCAGAGGTTGCAAGTTTAATGTTTGATTTCCATTTAGATGGTCATATATCAAGTATAATGTAACACACAGACAAACACACACACACACACACACACATATATATATATATATATATATATATATATATATATATATATATATATATATATTCAGAATGAGGATGACAGTGACAATACAGCTTGAATGATATATCATTATTTAGCCCTCTGGCATTCAGTTTTTTTACAGGGTCAGGAATAATCCAGAAGTCATGACCTGTCATTAAGACATAAGTGGATCTCCTAGGTTCCTAGGAAAAAAAATTTTCCATTTCAATGATACTCAGTATGGATTCAGTAAATAACTACATGTATTTCTGTCTGGTTCAGACAGAAGTTGTTTTGACATTGTTCATTTTATATGTGCATGTGTGTGTATTTGTGCATTAGTTAACTGAACTTTAAGTCAGCAGTCAGGTATGATACAAGTTAATGATTTTTTTTTTTTTTGGAAAGACACCAAGGATAAACTCCAAAACAACACAGAAAACCTCAGCTGAAGTACATCTAGGTCACATGGTTAAATTTGTTTACATGACCTGGGGTCATGGGGTCACAAAGCCCTGAAGGAGAGTAGTGAATGGTTTTGCCTGCTCTGGTTGATTCTAGCCATTGTGGCAAATGCCCTTAAAAGAAACCTATCGTTTGATTTTTGGGTATGTTAAGCAATATCTCACACAATATTTTTGGTATCAGTCAAATATTTTTAAATATGTGGCCAAGCAAAGACATATTGTCCAAATGGTTGTATGGGACTGCTTGGAGTGGCAATTTTGGCTTCACTGCATTCAGACCAGAATGGTAAGAAAATGAAATACACAAGCCTTGTTTGACTGTAGAAACAACAAATTTTCAAGAATTTATTTTGAAAATTATTTAAAAGAGGCCCAAACTTCAGGTGTTTTGTAGATTTTATATAGGAAAAATAGATACAGCCACATGTCCTATATACATGTACACACTGTCATCTGGTGGTAAATATGAGATTACAAAGGTCAGCAAAATCAGTTACTCACCATGATCTGGGCCATGGCCAGGACAATAATATTTGATGATTTGCTACTTGCTATGGCATAGAAAAACTGAAATAAAGAGAAGAAATACAGTATCTAAACCCTTGTTTCATATAAAGCCAGATATGATAAATCCCTGAAAAAACTGTAAATAATTGCATTTTAATTTAAAGGCCAAGGAGAAGTTTAATTTCTCACGCACTTTTTTCAGAAATCTCAGCAGGTTTTTTTTTTAATAAAGAATTTTGTATGAGCAGGGGACAACAAGATAATGACACAATTTTTTTGCTAAACAGGTAAAAGCACAACAAAAGAAAATAAAATTTTATCAATACGTATTATTTTATTTTCTTGAAAGATATGCCCAAGCAGTTAATTCAAAATTGGTAAATTTCTACTGAAAAATAAAAATAAACATTATTTTATGGGGGGGGGGTTCAAAACTGATGCACAAAGTGCCTGAGATATCAACTTTATTTGGGTCTTAACAATATCAAAATAAACCAATACATTAAAATTGATAAATACAACAATGAAAAAAAGGTTACTTATTACTTGGCTCTCTGGGTTAAAGTGTGACTGTATATTAAGAATTTCAATCACTGGAAATTAGAGTTAGTGCCTGGCTGTTGAAATATCATCAATTTTGCCATGATAGTTTAAACAGTTTGATCTGTACACCTTCTTTACCTATATGCCATGTCCTTCCCAACGTACCTTTGTTAGTGTGATGAGGAGACCTCTGATGGAGGTGATGGCGATGATGCCCACCACAAGGAACGAGATCTGCTGTGACCAGAACTTTACCTGAAATAACAATAACAGAATGTATACCCTGTATTTAAATGAGATGAAGCCAATATAACACTGTTTCACATAGGAAGTTCTAATTTACATATTATTCACCACTGCACTGTTTTGATAAGGTAAATAGGAAAATTATATGATCAGTTTGGCGTTACATAAGATATTGAAAAGTTAAACTATTTAAGGAAAGACTCAGCTGCAAATTGTTAAATATTATAAAATAAATGTGGGCATGAGCATGTTGGTCATGAATTTATTGATTATAAAACTTTAATACACTGAAAACACAGTATGCTATGGTGTTCTCTCCAAAATATAAGTGGTGACATTACTTTTTTTCAAATCATCATATAGTAGAGTCTGGGTAACTGAAAAGGTAACAGAAAAGCTGCACAAAAGCAGAGCAGATATAACCCAAATCATACAGAATTCATGCTATTGACTGTTGTGGATCGTCAGTGTAGGGCACATGACCATTAGCTGCATAAAAAGGCTCTCTTTGTAATAAGCATTAAGAGAACAACCTGGACTTTCCAGCCATGTCATCCAACGGCATTAATACAGTCTACATGAGAGGCTCCCCAGTAGTGTGTGCAGAGTCTAGAGTGCAAAGAGCATGCCCAGAGCTAAAAAGAGTGTCACACAGTGTTGACAGTGTGGACCCTCAAACGGATATGCACACATGAGATTTATTATAACTTTCACTTGTATTTTCTTGTCAATCTACTGTTACTATTCTTTTGTTATATTTTGGTATTTGTTTTATAAGTGCCTGAGATACAAGCTTTTTTGGGTCTTAATAATATCAAATTAACCAATACATTAAAATTATAATTATAGTCATACAACAATGAAAGAAATGTTGTCACTAAGCTCTCTGGGTTAAAGCGTGACTGTATATTAGGAAGCTCAATCCCCAGAAATAAAGAGCTTTTAAAGCATTCACTATGAGGCGTGTCACTCACATCAAACTGAATACCAAAGTAGTCTACAGCAATCATGATGCCTCTTGTGATGGGGTCAACCTTCCCTACTCTGTCAAACACTATGTTGATTGTTGCCTGAAAGAAAAATACAAATCCATGCATTAATAATCAAGATATTGGAAGTTTTGTATCAAATTTTTTAATTATTCTGGGGGGGAATTTACAAGTCCCATAGGTCGGAGGATATAGACCGCAGTGAACTAATTTCAGGTTTCAGAGGAGAAGTTTTTTCAGCTGACAGCTGAGCTAAAAACAAAACAGGAACACCTTACTGGTTTCAGTCATAAGACACATTTTTGTTTCACTTTTTTTTAAGGATATGTCACCCTTTTGTCTACAGAGGCACTGCAGGGACTGATTTAAGGATCCATGGTACAAAAGGTTACAGATCTGCCCACACTCTGTTACATCAGCAAAGCATTTCGTTTTTACAGACCAGTCTAATCTACCATTCCTAGTACAAATCTATGTGTGCTCCTGTATGTCAAGAGCATGCATATATCAATTTTGCTCTCTGATTCAAAAATATATGCTGAAGCACAGATACCAAATGCTGTCACATCACCAACTGATTTGAATTGTCTCTTTAATTTTGAACCCTGCTGATTAACACACTGAAGACTGACGTGAATTGTACATAAAAAAAATTACTGGTACAAAACTATAAATCTGCATTCTAAGGAATGCAAGCCTCCACCATGTGTTTGCATTCACTTACTCAGCCCATATTAACAGTTTCATTTATGCATAAGAGACTGTGCAGTTGTGAATATTTCTTGATGACGTCCTTTTCTTCCTTTAGCCCATTCCCTAAATACCTTGAAAATTTCATGAGATTCTATACAAGAACAAACACACACACACACAATTGGGGATGCACACATACACACCTGATGGAGGCAATATATAACAGCACCAGCTCTTATGTCATTTTAAACTATCATTATGAAGAGTTATTTTCAGAGTACATCAACTGCGATGCAATCAGTGTTCATATTCATATGAAAAAATATAGACTTACCATAAAAATTTTCCACACACAATATATTGAGAAGAAATGACCTAAGATGTTGAAGTATTTTCCCTTGAAAGTTTTTAAATAGTACTTCCTTTCCTGAAAATTGATAAAATTTAATATTATGATCAATATTTCAACCACATACTGTTTCTCTGTTCTTTTCCAAAAAAAAATAATTAGTTACACCTAGTATATGAACATTCTAACAGATCACCTGTTCATCAATTTAAAATATCCTGAATGCATGAACAGATGAATAACAAACTTGTGACTAATAATATAATTTAAGCAGCTAACATGAAGAGTAAGTAACAAATATGCTTGTGCACAACAAATCCAATACTGATCATCCCTTTGTGGTTTGTTTCAGTGCTGCCACCTATGGCCATCTGACACACTAAAGCCACCAAAGACCGGTCTTTTTACTGTCATACAGCTCCAAATTTATCACATAATTATCCTGTAATTTTTATAGGAATTTCATCTACATTATTGAAAATATAGGATAATGAAACATGGTGATCTACAAACAGTAAACATCCTGATTTCCAAATAATTATGGATTTAAAGCAAATAATAAGAATTCCCCCCCCCCCCCTGCAGGATAGGTTGGCCATATATGAATATCTAAAAGATACTATTACTGATTCTACTCTCTGTTCAATATCTGCTTTTTATTTAACATAAACTCGGTAGAGTACAGAATGACAAAAGGTACTGTTTTGTTTGTTGTTACAAACAAAACAGCATAAAGTCTCTCACCTTTTCTGTATGAAGATCCACAGACTCAAGGAACAACTGTTTACTCAGCTCTTCTAGTGCCCTTGTCTCCTGCTTTAGACCATTAATATCTGCATAAAGGTCAAGGGTCATTCTTCATTCTTTGCCTTATTCTCTACTTAACTACAGCTCTTTCAACTGATTTAATTGGAATGGTTTGAGATGAACTAATGTGTTTTCTAAGTCAAGGTAAATTGCTAATCTATATTAAACTGAAAAGAAAAATCTGAAGTGTAGCAGTGTCAGAGCTCTCAAAGTATAGTCTGGGCAATGATATTATGTATTTTTAATCACTAGACATTTCCTTCCTTAATTTAAAAGAATATATATAAAGATGGTCTGGCAAGCACCATCTGTATATATGTGGACTACTCTGGAACTTTCTTGTGACAACATCCTAGGGTATAAATAGAGACAACATGAGAGGTTCCATACTAATGTGACTGTTATGCGTTTGCTCTGTTGTCAATAATAGAATGTACCAATTAAGTCATGACTGCATGACTTCTCAGCTACAAAAACACACCAAAATATGGCACACATTTGCCATAAAAAATGAACAAATTCCTAGTGTAAGTGTCTGACCAAAATCAACTGCAGGTAAATTATGTACAAGCTAATCACAAGGATACTCTCTGAAGGGTTGGGTGCAGTAACACTTTGAAACATGCCCCATATGATTCCACGATTCTCGTTCTGTCTCGCTCGGTTTTGACCTTCCCTTTCTGCTAAAGCAATCCTGTAAGAATTTATGTAATAAAACACTGGATTTTTTACTGTGAAGCAGCCCCAATCCATCCTCCCCTGCCAGAGATAAAATAGATTAGACAATAAATTAGATATATAGGGGGTCATCTTCAGAAAAATATTCACCACAACTGCTTGAATGGTTCTTGAGATAATTCATGAGATGGATCATGGCAGACATGGAAAATCTAATTACTATAATTACTAAAGGATGCTTGCCTAGGCTGAGCCCTAATTAGGTTTACATCAAAATGCAGGATCTATGGTAAATCAGTTTAGACACACAAATCAATCTTGTAATGACCTAACTGAACTTCTATGAAAGAAATATGAGGAGCAAGTGATGATGAGTCTGATAATATAAGGCAGCATTACCTCTTCTTCTTCATCAGTATCATGTCCATCGTCTGCATCAGTCGTCTCTCCAGGGCCTGTATATCCTCATCTGTAACTGGTCTGAGGGATGACATCATGAGACATGTATAATCTGAGCAATGTGTAGAAATCACTCAGACAATGCATTAACTCACAAAGAAATGGTTTGATTTATAAGATATATAAATGCATCTTGAAACATAAACCCTGCAAGTTATCAAGTTCCTATCCTGGATAACACACACACAGAAATCAACATCCATCATTATACTGTTAAGAAATCAACATCCATTATTATACTGTTAAAAAATCAACATCCATTATTATACTGTTAAGAAATCAACATCCATTATTATACTGTTAAGAAATCAACATCAGTCATTATACTGTATGCTAACGGACCCATAGCTACCTTTCACTGATCATGGCCCGTGGCATCATCACTGACTTTACACCATAAGTTGCTATTCTTAGATTGATGTATGATATTATAACCCCTAGAGGTACGTAACTTTACAAAATCCTTTAAATCCCCATCCTGTGGATATATGTGTTGGGACTTGCACCAAAACTCAATCAGTTTGAGATGTCACCTATATCACATATCTTTAAAATTCATTAAACCTTTGTACAAGTATCTTGTAAATGCACATACAAACACAGAGAAATAAACTGAAATGTATAACCCTCCATCCACACAGGGACAATGATCCACTGAGTTATGTGAACTCACCTGACAAAGTATGACATTGACACATAAGGGTAGTTGACAGCACCAAACCCTGAGAGGAAGGCCATGAGGGTCACCCCAACAACACCAACTCTGCCAATACACTGCTCCATAGACAGGATACCTGTAAAGATATCACGTATATGTAAATGTTACTGATATTTTATATTGTTTGGATCCTGTTATGAAAGTGGCACTACCTAATAAAAGTAAATGAATATATCCACATCATACTGTATCAAACTGCTTTTTGGTGAAAATTAAAGGGGTCTATTCAGATATCTGATGTTTATCCAATGAAGATAATCCCTTGAACTTTCAATTAAAATACATGTTTATCAGTGAACAGTGATCTCATGGTGCAAAGGCAGTTCATTTTGTTTACATCCACTTGTTCCAACATGTGGGGTGCCTGCAAAAATTTTCCAAAACACATTCAACAAGGACATCTGGTGGCAAGTCAGATGAACCAGAGTTATGCAAATGGCATTTTACAACTACTGGTCTTTCAACTTCTATACATGTGCAACCTTTCTTCTGTTTGTCAACATGAGCACATATACCTAGTTTACTGATAGCTTATAGATAAACAAGATCGTACACCCATCACATATGTGTTAAACCTTTGTAAACAGGAATTAATTAATACCTACAGTTTATTAATAAACATGCAGAGTAATCCAGAAATCACATATATTATTTAGATAAGGCAGGTGAATAGCCACCTTTAATGTTTTCTGGCAATATTTCTGGCAAATTTCTGTCTATTTGATAATTGTCAAAATCATGCAACTACAATCAAAATGTTCTGTCCAAGTTAGTGATTGTATCTGCTCTGAATGATAGATTTTGACATTAAGTAGTGCAAAAACTTGCTCAAAGCTTATAAATTAGGTACAATTAAAATCATATAAAAAAGAAAATCTTAAAAATTAAGTAATTTTCCTTTCCAACCTTTTTTCCCACAACATATTATTTTATTATATACCCTAATTGTCATATTATTATGTTATAATACATAATATGCTTTCTATACACAGATAAAGAATGCATGAATGTTAACCCTGATACACAAATTTTCACTGTGGTTATGCATTAATAATCATACTGATGTTAACTTTAACCCCTCCCCCCACCCACCCACTTTACAACCCACTCCTTATAATTTTAACAAATTATTACATTAATTTTTCTTGGCAGTTGCTAATATCAGACTTTATTTAACATGAGCACTGCAAAAGTGCATAATACGCCCATAGTGTATCTGATGACCCCTGACCTCACTAAGTATGCATGAATTTTGATGAGAATGTAATTCAGATGAGAAACTCTATTGGTATATATGTATAATGAATTTCATGTTAATCCATAGGATTTTTGTAAGTCACCAAGGTACCTCCAAAGTGCGGTGACCACTGACCTCATTAAATATGTCTGAAATTTTATGAGAATGTTAATCAGGTGATAAAGTCTATTGATCAATATATATGAGTTTCATGAATATCAATATGATTTTTGTTAAGTCATCAAGGTGCCTCCAAAGTGTGGCGACCCCTGACCTCATTAATATGCATGGATTTGGCTGGAATTCGAACTTGGGCGAGATATTTTATTGATTAACATTTCTGATGAGTTTCATCAATATCCTTCATGTTCTTCCTAAATTATTGCGGTGAAACCACAAAGTAGCCGAGTGACCAGTGACCTTATAAAAATGTGGACGTTACCAATAATTGAACTTGGGCGAGATGATCTGTTGGTTAATACTTGTAGTGAGTTTCGCGAAAAATCAATCAAAGCCCTGCTAAGTTATAGCAGGGACACAAGAGATTAATGGACGGACAGATCTTTGACCTCATTAAATATGCTAGGATTTGGCTGGAATTTGAACTTGATGAGTTTTGCAAAAATCAATCAAAGCCCTGGTAAGTTGTCACAGCGACACTTAAAGTTAACAGACTGATGGATGGAGGGACATACGGTGGGTATACCATTATACTCCTGTCATAAGACGGATGTTTAAAAATGCAATTATTGCAGCTAGTTTAAGTGTTTTTTGTACATGGGTAATATCACTCATAGTCAGTGCTAAGTCTGCCTCTGTTTCCTCAGCGTTCAAACATTTATTACTCATACAATGGGACCCAAAACATATAACTAGAATATGGGTAATCGACAAGCGACTACGTGTATCCGCCTAAATCAGAGTGAAACGGGTATAGTGAGGTGTGGATTGAGTGGCAAGGGGAAATAGAGTGAGGTGTGTTGCATTATTAGCATGGATGTCTGCAGCTGAAATGTGTGTAGGTTGCGCCACCTACTACAAATCAAGAAAGCTGTCCAATTTGTAAACTTATGCAAAATTTTAGGCAGAAAAGTCAAACTACTACATGTATATGAGTGATTTTATCCCACAGCAGACAAACAGAAGGACTTGTACAAAAATGGTGGCAGGTGGCGCCACCAATTTTGTGTATGATTACGAGTTATGTGAGATCTATACACATGCAAAATTTCAGGACGATATGTCCAACCAGTCCTGAGATATAAGCCTGAATGTCTGCAGAGTTAACATAAATGTAGGTGCGCCACCTGCCAAAAAAATCGAGAAAGCTATCCAAGATGTATAAACACGCAAAATCTTTTGGCAGATAAGTCAAACCACTGCCGAGATATGAGTAATTTTATCCCACGGCAGACAAACAAAAGGACGCTGTGCAAAAATGGTTGCAGGTGGCGCCACCAGTTTTTCGTATGATAAAGAGCTATGTGAGATCTACACACATGCAAAATTTTGGCCCAATCTGTCAAACGGTTCCAGAGATATGAGCTTGGATGTCTGCAGTGTAAACTAGAATGTAGGTGGCGCCACCTGTCATAAAATCAAGAAAGCTGTCCAGGATGTATAACCTGCAAAATGTTAGGGAGATATGTCAAACCACTGCCGAGATAGCAGTGATTTTATCCCACAGCAGACAAACAAAAGGATACTGTGCAAAAATGGTTACAGGTGGCACCACCAGTTTTTCATATGTGTAGAGCTATGTGAGATCTACACACATGCAAAATTTTGGCCCAATTGGTCAAACAGTTCCCGAGATATGAGCTTTGATGTCTGCAGCTTGAATGTGAATGTAGGTGGCGCCACCTGTCATAAAATCAAGAAAGCTATCCAGGATGTATACACATGCCAAATTTCAGGTGAATTAGTCAAACCACTGCAGAGATATGAGTGAATTTAACCCAAGGCAGATGAACAGATGGACACTGTGCAAACATGGTTGCAGATGGCGCCACCATTTTTTGTGCATGTTATAAAGCTATCCAAGGGCTACATTTGTACAAATTTTTTTTCCTGATCCGTCAAACGGTTCCCGAGATATGTGGGTTTATGTATGTAAACAGACGCACAAATGGACGCTGGGAAGAGAGGAAAGGTCAGAGGTCAAAACAAAATCGGGGCACAGCATTTGACATGTGACCCGAACATAATCTCAGGTTTCGTAAAAAAATACCACCCAGTGGTTACGGAGAAGTTATCCGGACACCTACGTGGCGGCGGTCGGCTGAAAACGTAGTATCCGCAAAACTCTGTTTTGGCGGATACAATTAACAAATGAGATAATCCATGGGCCTGTATTAAAAGTGCAACAAATAATTATCATTTCATTTGTGCTCATTTTCTAAACTGAGAACTTTTTTCAATCAAGATTCCTATTTTGTAGGACAACAGATAATGTTGCTGGTGCATTAGCATTTGCAGCATGATAAATATATATATATATATATATATATATATATATATATATATATATATATATATATTTATATATATATTCTCCAATGAAACAAAGACTAAATCCTTAGTGGAAGCTTTTCCAATACAAATAATACTAACAATCATAGATGTCAGTGGATAATTTGTGACCTACTGGCAAATCAATATTCAGGTTAATAAATTGATAAAAAGAAACATCAGTATGTGACATAAGGCCAACCACGGCCCAGCACCATCTGATAATAAAACTCGCTGGTACTTGTTCTAGTAGTAGTGTGATATCAGTTATTAATAATTCTCTATACCCTTATCTGCTTCCTACGCTTTCAGTTCCAAAGTGTAAGACCAGTGAGATCCCCTGGGGCAGCATGGTACCGTATCAGGGGTCATATCCGAAAGACTAAAGACAGTTAAAAATGTTTGTCTTGCATTAAATACCAAATGTCAACTGGTAAAAACTAGAAATCTGCATTCTCCAGAACGCAAGCCTCTGCCATGTAGGGGTTCACTGTTGTGGGATGATCCCAAAACTGTGTTTGCATTCACTTATTCAGCTTATATTCCAAGGTTCATTCATGCATAAGTGGCTGGGCATTTGTGAACATTCCCTGATGATGCTCCTGAATGCGGATCCACACCAAAATCTAATAATTTCTTCAATGGGCCATTCTGGAAATGCCCTGAAAATTTCATGAGATTCTGTTCATGACTGTATAAGTTATGTTGTGAACAATACACAAACATACACACAAAAGTATGGGGGTGAATGCCTACTTCCTGGCAAAGGCAAAAATGTATAAATAACTAAACATAAACTTTAGGGGATAATATTTAAATAACAGACTTTGTCAGCTGTTGATCAGTGATGTGCACTATAAGAACCATAACTATTACATAGTGGTCTCATTATGTTCCTTCAAATAATCAAGTTCATTCAACCACTGCTTGCAAGAAGAGCATATTTTGCATACCTCAACCAGGGAAGCCATGTATATGTTTGTGCCATCTTTGAAAGCTAAGACCGAAATGGTTCTGCCAATGAGAGTGGGGCATTCCCAAGTTATGTTTATTCCCAAAATATTGCCAGGACAACAATTATCATTATCATCATTGTCTCCTCCACTAACATCATAAACCTCATCAGTGGATCATTATCAATCTGTTATCATCATCATCATTATCATAAAAAAAAATATCAAACAACAACTTCTCTCTTATCATCATCATCATCCCTGTGGCTTACCCTATTCATCATCATCTATGCATCATCACCACCATCATCTGCATTATCATAATCATCTGCATCAGTATCATTTACATTTCTCTTTAATAATCTGTGACACAAGTAACATAATCAGTCAAGTTTGTGAACCCAAACTCTCCAGCTCACACACATGTTGTATTAAGACAAACATAAACCATCAATATAACCGGCCTCCCTTTTGAGATGGCCCCTTTCTTATCATGATCACTTGACCTCCCACATTTTCCATGTATGTTCATATTGTGGGTCACTGATACAGCTGTGTGTGTGATTACGATAAGCAGTTAATATCACACATATCTGCAGCCCGCCCAAATAACTGTCTCCACACCCCTCATTCTGACTGGAATCTCTGCCCTGCTTTCACCTCAACACGGTCACTACTTCACCTGAGCCGATCTTACCTGAGATATATACCTTGTGTAAGGGATTACCACTTCACAGAATCCTTAACAAGATACCTGGATCATTAAATAGACAATCTACTTGGCTTTGCAGCTCAAGCTGTCAACAAAGCAATTATAAACTTTCAGGTGAGTTAAATCCCACTCTCATGTCATTTGATTCAGTCCTCTCTGGTGGCTTGTGTTCAAAGATGCTGTAAACATCAGCATTATCAGGTAAGCCATATCAGGTTCACCAAAGGAGTATGTGCTACTCGTAGTTACAAGGAAACATCTCCCCCTGCCCCCTTCATACTGATTGGTAAAATATATATATGAACTCATGTTATCTGTGGTTGTATCAAGCACGTGTATAGTTATTATTCATCTACTGGTGATTGTTTTTATAATGGTAGGTGAGTACTAAGAAAATATCATGCATAAACGATGATCATTGAAGCTATATAGATGCTACATATAACATTTTGATTGATATTTGGTTCCTAAAATGATGGACCCAGAAATAGAAAGTGGAGGGAGAAACATTGCTAGAAGGCCAGCTATGAGGTAGCCCGATTTAATCAGACTCAAAATTATTAGGCACTGCCATATCTATTTAGTATTATAACAAGTGCAAATCTGTTATTTGAATACCTTTTAAAAAACTTTATACACTGTCACCTTTAAGAAATTATGTCATGACAAGAAAGCATTATATTTACTCCTCTGAACAGTTTTAAAATGACTACTTTACTCTGCTTATAGTGGCCTGTGTTAGAAACATGTGCTTGTTTGTTGTCATATTATAAGAACTTTGATTAGGTAAGTGTGTTATGGGTTTAACAACTAGATGGCAGCATCCATACAGAGGATTTCAGACAGGTCCTGAGTCCTGAACATAGGTTTAGTATGACACAGTGACAAGGCCAAAACAGCATCACTTGTCTTTGTACAGCTGCATTAAGTGTTTCAAATAAATATAAAAGAACATATTACTGAATATCTCTTAATAAGTCCTTTGATATAAACAGACCAATGTTGGACTTTTGTGTCATGCTCTAATATGTAAAGGAAAATGTAAAGAATTTACAAAAAAATTTGTCTGTTTCCTTCAGCTGTCACATGGTATACTAATATGCATGTTTCAGTGATTCTCCATTTTCATATAGCAGGTCACTGAAAAGATGTCTATCAAGGTTAAATTAAATCAATTTACAATTTGTACATAAAAAGTCTTATAGATAACGGAAGAATCTGTGATTTGTCCATATCACTAATAATGCAAATATATGTCTGTGTCAGACAGGGTACAGACCCCTGACTCTACTTTTATTGGGACCATCTGAAGTGTCAATACCCAGGAGGTGTATGTTATAGAAAGGTGCCTGTTATGAGAGTTCTTTTTTTTTTATTAAGAGGGGAAAATCATGAATTCTCTGCTAAGTCCATACTTGGGGAAGAAAAATCAAGCCTTGAACATGGACTGATAATTGAGCTGTTCACAACAGCAGGAAAGATTATGTTTGCTTGACCTGAAGTAAACTGGTATAACCTTGTTCTCACCCTGACCACGAAATATAAGACCACACTTATTAAGGACATGTTTACAAGGGCAGTACCCCAAACTATCCACTAGGTATGACCTGAAGTCCTCCAAACCACACGCTTTGTTTGATAACCACTTGTCTGTCATGTGGCCAGGTTATTTGTTCATATCGCATACTGCCCTGAGCTGGCATTCTGATCCGTAAGATATACATGATCTCTGTTATCTGTGGTTGTATCGAGCATGTGTATAGCTATTATTCATCTACTGGTGATGGTTTTTATGATGGTAGGTGAATACTAAGATAATATCATGCATAAATTTAGGTCAATGTAGCTATATTATATATAGACAATATAAAATTTTGATTGATATTTGGCTCCGAAAATGACAGAACCAGAAGTAGACAGGGTAATAGGGGGAACACTGCTGGCAAACAAGCTATGAGGCTTCTATGAAGAACTATTAAATGACACTTTGGGAAACATTTCCACACTTTATACATGGGGCCCCATTCACAAAAATGATCTGATCAAAATGTCTAAATCAGTTTCATAGGACTGGATCAGGTAGTATCTGATGCTAACAGACTGTACAAATTGAGATTCATATCAACCCTCCTCATCTGGTGTAGTTCTAATTGAAACAACATGAGGTACATTGCCACATGTGAACTGTACAACATATCATGTTTTATTTTGTATGTTGTTAAAGGATTTGCAGCTACACACCCTAATACACACACACATGCACATATATATATTAATCATCAAAGAGGGGAAGAGACTGATAAAACCCTAGAGTAGGTATATTTATATGATTAATGAGTTCTGTCATAATCCCTCGACAGTGTGAGCATCTGACCCATCAAGAAGAGCATCAAGATGGCCTTGTTTTACGCTGCGGAGGCCGTGGTGGAGGGAGTAAGTGAGATGAAACTGGAGGAGATGTCACTGGACCTGCCAGCACACACCATCAGTTTCTACCTAATGAGCTATGTCAGCTTCGGCCTCGCTGGAATCCTCATCATGGACCAGTACTTTGGTAAATTTATGCACAATAATTATTTTTTAAAGCTCACTAAAATGATTATTCAATGTACCATGTCATAGTTCATACCACAACTGTTTATTTTTTTTCTTTTAATTTTTGGATCACTTACTAATACAATGACATTATTTGATAATTATACATGTACTGAGCAAATTTGCCATCTAAAAAGAAATCTTTTATTTCTATACGTACCATGCTAAATTGCCCTCACCATGTAAAATGTAATTACTAAGAGTATTCTTTTGTGTTTGCATTTTGCATATTTACTATCTAAAACATTCTTTGTTTTTTACTATGCAAATTTACAACTAGTAACTGAAATGAAATATTTTACTTCTTTAGTGTGCAATTATACTTTCATGAACAAAATCTGTATTTCTGTACCTTGGTAATTTAGTGAGAGAATATAAATATATGTTCTGTAGTTTGACAATTTCCTGTAAAAATAATCTGTGTTTCTGATAATAACCTGACCAAAAAAAAATATTTTTTTTATTATATGTGTTCAAGATAACTAACTGCCATTTCATTGCCAGGTCGCAGAATGCACTGCTTCACACCACAACTTTATAAAGAAGCTCCGACGACTATAGCGGAACACTGCTGGGAACACGGCTACTTCCAGCGTAACGACACGGCGGGGTATTACCTACCCCCTGTTAAAGCCAACTGGCTTTTGAGTTCATATGTATATTTCTGTATACGAGGCTTCATATTTTTACTGCCCCATATCTTGTGGACTCTTCAGTTCAAGCCAGGCTTGGGGGCCTGTGTGCGTGAGGTTGATGCCTTGCTTAAAGAAGTGGAACGTATGTGGTTCCGTTTTTCAGAGAAAGCACAGGACGCCTACAGAGCAGCCAAGGGCGAGCAAAACAAAGACAAGTCGGATGTTTTTGTATCAATGGATGTCGTTAAGGCTGCTACCAGAGATATAGTGGTCATAAATCAACGTTTAGTGAAACATTATACTGGTATGGCCACCTTCATGCAAATCCGTTTGGCATTTGATATGCTGGCACTTCCAGCTTTCACTCTCATTGATGTTGCGTTTTTTCTCACCAATAACTTTTACTCAGCATCAGATTACTACTGCACACTGCCAAATGATGAAGAAATTCGCTGTATTGTGCCTGTGTTACAGTTCCAATGGCATGCCCTCGCTCTGTCGATGCTTTGCGCTGGCTTTGTGACCCTAGTGATGTTAGCAAACTCAATATGGCTCATTGTATTGTTTATAAGCAGAAATACGGAGCGGTGTTTTCTCGAACGTTTGCCATTGGCTAAGGAAGTCTGCCATATTGCTTGGCCTAAAGCATCAGTTCGTAAAGCCTACAAGTTAATGTCAGTGTTTCTGCTGCAGCATGTGTCAATCATACAAGTTATAACATTCCTTGAGAGTTTTTACAACCATCTGAGAGCTGATGGTTACCTCAATGACAGCCTGAAACAAGCTGACCTACGGATGGCGCCCCTTGCAGTAGGTGAAGTGGAAAATGCAAATGAGGCCGACCCCATTTGGGTCAGCGGTCACAGGAAAAAACCAGGCAGAAGAGCTTAAGAACACCAGCCAACAGAACTGACATTACAGAGGAGACATTCTGATATAATTTATAATCCCATATTGGTCCATGTTGTTATATTTTTGCAATGCACTAATGGACAAGAACACACAGGACTAAGGCCATACCAATAGAATTGTTCTTCCCACTTGGGGAACAAAAAAGGTGCCAGCAGTCAAATTTTATTTCTTTTATTCACCAGTTAAGGCCGCTGCATGGGATTTTGCAAACTGTAAGAAAATTAATAAAAAACACACTTCATTTATTGAAAATGGTGCATATAATCCATACAAAATTAGTAGTTTTTTCATAGCTTCAATTTTTTAAGGAATCGAGGCAGATGCACATATAAGCAAACATTATCAAACCTCTTGTCTTAATTTGCATAAACATATTGACAAATGAAAAACAAAAGAATAAAACCGTAGAATAATTAAATATTTTTGTATGGCCTAGGATGCATGCATGCCTCAGTGGTAAGATTTGGATATAATCCTGGGATATAGGGAAGGGGATTGATGTCATTTATATTAATTACATTTGGAAATGGAGTGCTAATTTGTCAGACAAGTTTTGACTTGGCCTGATGCTGCACATATACATTGCTTTGTCAGTTGTATCATGAAAATTTTATCTCATGAGTAAATATTTAGTTTCAGTAAAAAAACTGATTGAGAATCCAGGATATACAAGTTTCACAAATTTAAATAAAGATCATAAATACCTGTTTTTATGGCTTTAATTTAAAATTTAAAAATAAAACTATTATATTCTCTTTTGAATACTTTCACATCAATCTACACATTAACATAGCAAGTCTTATAACAATTATTAACATTAAAGACATCATAATGAGCACTTGTGTAGGATCTGATTTTTTATCACATTTGAAGTTTTTTTTTTTTTCAATACATGTAATCTCTGCTATGAAACTAATATATGTGTATAAAATAACCCAGTAAATTATACAAGGAGCACATTGAAAATGGACATGTTTAATTTTTAGCTGAAATAAAGGAATCAGTAATATAAATAGTATCATGTGACAGCTGATACAGCCTGAGGTCTTAATGTCAAAAGTAAAACATACTGACATTTTTAATGAGTATTTGTCTCATTGACATTAAACCTTTTGACATATTTTATTTTTTTTTCAATAAATTTTGTTAGGGGGAGACATAAAAGTGGACTGAACTGTCTTGTAGTGAAACTTGCTTTTCTAGCGAAGCGGTTGGTACGCGGGACTTGTGCTCCACCGACATGGGTTCTTTATCCCGGATCGGCCCAGTATTTTCCCCTGAGCAATTTGTCTTCATAACAATTTAAATTAACAAACTGAAACACTTGGAAAAGACCTGGAGATTAATTTAATATAATCAATGACATCCTTGTCTATCATTAATTTCCCTTCATATAATCCCTAATTAAAAAAACAATTAAATAAAATTGTTCTGAACAATTATATTTAATTATTTTTTTGTCATTATTAAAATTGAAATAAAAAATACCCGAAGATGAATACACGGTGTCATTTAGAAAACATCTTGGGCCATCTATATATGGTCAACACAGCATCAGTAATTGCAAGGTAATTCCCTGTTACTCATTAACTATCTAATTCCTTTTCCATTAATTTTCAAGTAATTATAAACCAATAAAAATTTATTCAATAAATGTTTATTGTTATATTTTTGGCCATAAAAACTATTAAAGGAGGGGGGTTTGAAACCTTGAGCCAGTTGTAACCAGCCATGAGCTGGCTGCCTGCCCAGTATGCCTTACTCCAAGTGGCATAACTATAGCCTTAAAGGTCAACAAGGGTTACATACACCTGATTGAAGAGAGGTTTAGTATAGCCTAGATGTGACATGGTCTTATATAAACTTTAATAAAAGTTATTGGATAATAAAAGTTTGGATAATTCCTTTCATATTTTAGAATTTAGAAGCTGAAATCCTTATGTGAGCAAGATATGAAAATTTTAATCAACAGTGCTTACAGGAAAAAAAATGTGCCCTGGCCAAAGTTAGGCAAAATTTAAGGTACTGATTTTATATTTATGCTAATAACTCATTAAATTTGCAAATTCAGATGTAATTTTTGGTATACAATTGAAATTTTGATTAAATTAAGTTATATCCCTGAAAAAAAGTCTCTAGCTTCAAAATTTCTCATGTTAAGTGAGTATATATATTTCCTGATTTTTTACAAAGTGCATTATGTGAGGGCCCATAACTTCAAGAAATTACATAATACTGTCCTTATTTCAGATATGTTCATAGGAAATATAATATATAGAGGAATACTTATATTAAATATTATCAAAAAACAGATAAGTGGTTTTGATATTAAGCAGTCTTGAAGTGGGAAAATGGGTTTTAAAAAGAAAATTGATGTTTTTCCATAATATCTCGAAGGAGTGAAGTTGTAATTGACCCAATTTTCAGTACAGTAGGTGTAACTGTATGCAGGATTTATTATTCATAGGTCCAACGGTTTCAAAACATGCCAGTTAATGGACAGACGGACAGACAGACAGGCGACAGACAAAGAACCATCACTTTAGTTCACTTGACTTCTAGTCAGCTTAGATAAAAATGCAATTACGTTAGTTTAACATTGTCTTTTGTACATGGGTAATATCACTCATAGTCAGTTCTAAGTCTACCTCTGTTTCCTCTAGGTTCAAACATTTGTTACTCATACAATGGCACCTAACACATTTGCAGCATGACATATAAATATATATTCTCTAATGAAACCAAGACTAAATCCATAGCGGAAGCTTTTCAAATGCAGATAATACTAGCAATCATAGCTGTCATGTCAGCAAATAAATTCTGACCTATTAGCAAATGTTTATACGGGTTAATAAATCGTTAAAAAGAAACATCAGGATGTGACATGCGGACGACCACGGCCCAGCACCAACTGATAATAAGACTCGCTGGTACTTGCTTCAAGTACCATATCAGTTATTAATGATTTTCTATACGCTTATCTGCTGCCTACGCTTTCAGTTCCAAAGAACAAGACCCATAAGATCCCCCCAGGGCAGCATGGCACGGAATGAGGGGTCAGTTCCAAAACACCAAAGACAGTGAACACTGTTTGTCACTAGTATTTAATACTGAATGCCACCTGGAAATCTAGAAACCGCATTCAAAGGAATGCAAACCTCCACCATGTGGAGGCTCCCTATTTTGGGATGCTCCAAAAACTGTGTTTGCATTCACTTATTGAGCTTATATTCCCATGTTCATTCAAGCATAAGTAGCTGTACATTTGTGAATTTTCCTTGATGTTCCTGGATCCAGGACATGTGCCGGATCAACACCAAATTCTAATTGTTTATCAAATGGATCATTCTGGATATGCACTGAAAATTTCATGAGTTTTTATTCATGATTTGTATGAGGTATGTTGTGAACAACACACAAACACACACATTGATGGAGATACGTGCATACCTTCCTGGTGGAAGCAATATTGTATAAAGGGGTAACCCCATGTGCTCGTATATGTATGAAAAATCACTCATATGATTTTGTAAATTCCCAAGCAGGAATCTAAAATGCTACAGCAACCATCAGTGAACTTTTGTCTATATTTTTTTTACATATTTACACACATACACACACATGGAAACATGCCTTAAATAACTAAACATAAACTCAGGCCTCACTTTGACATAGGCTCACTAATGGCCATAAGACCAACTTCAGCTTACTATGACTGAGCTAAAAATCAAGGATCCCAATCTATTCTCATACAATTGAAAGAACCTTACCCTAGGATAATTCTTGTGAAAAATTTAATGATTCAGCTTGACAGTTTTATCTTAAACATTTTTAGCTGAAAGAGGCTAAAATTATGAGGTTTTGTCTGTAAAAAACAGGTTGATGTAGGTGGTGCCGCAAAAAAAAATTTCAATTTCACATATGAGTCATGAAACTAACATTTGCACAAAACCTGGTCATGCTAGCTCCTGTCGATCCTGAGATTGTTATGTCAGTTTGCTTACTTGGCCAAATGACTAAGTTCAAATTCCTGTAACTCGTCCAAAATCATCAAACCCTAACCATTTGAACAAACTTGAGATAGCTTATCTCTGGGATCATTTCAATGAAATATTGAACAATCTGGCTGAATGATTTCAGAGAAAAAGATTTTCAAAGGTTTCATTGCTTTTCCCCCATAAAATGTAAGTTAATGCAGGTGCCACCACAAAAACTCAATCCCACAACATTTGATATGTGAAAGATTTTTGCATAAAATTTGGGGATGCTAGCTCCTGCTATTCCTGAGAAATTATGGGTTAATGTCCTGATAACCCTCATAAAAAGAAGTTGATGCAGGTGGCGACACCAATACCTTAATTTCTTTTTTAAGTCATGTGACCAATATTTGAATTAAATTTGGCCATGATAGCTCCAGCCTTTTCTGAAATTGTAATTTTAGTATCCTTGTTTGGCCAAATGACTAAGTTCAGCTTTCTGTAACTTGGCCAAAATTCACCGAACCATAAGAACGAACTTGCGAGAGATTGTTTCAGAGATTATTCCTGTGAAATATTGAACAATTTGGCTGGACAGTTTTGGAACAAATAATAAGCAAAATCTGATAGTTTTTTAAATGACTGTTTTTTTGCATAAAATTCAGTGATGCTAGTTTCTGCCATTTTGAGATAGTATGGGTTAACATACAGACAACAGATAACATCGGATGGCAAACAGACATTGCTGTGCAATTGTATGAGCTCATGCACAGGTTCACTAAAAGGCATCTTCCCTCTTATCATTATCAATATCATCACTGTTACTGAATTACTCTATTTATCATCATCTATACAAAATCACCACCATCATCTGCATTATCATAATAATCTTCATCAGACATCAGTATCATTTACATTTTCTCTTTAATAATCTTTGACACGGGAAACATAATCAGTACAGTTAGTGAATCCAAACTCTTCAGCTCGAATAAATGTAGTATTAAGACTTGCATAACCATCATAAAACTCTTTTGAGATAGGCCCTTTTCTTATCATGAACACTTGACTTCTAACATTTTCTGCGTGTATTTTGATATTGTGCGTAACTGATATAGCCCAATATTCAGCTCTGTGTGAGATTATGATAAGCAGTTAATATCACACTTATCTGCAGCCCGCCCAAATAACCGTCACCACATCCATTATTCCGACTGGAATCTCTGCCCTGCTTTCACTTCCACACGGTCACTGCTTCACCTGAGCTGATCTTACCTGAGTTATATACCTTGTGTAAGGGATTACCACTTCACAGAATCCTTAACGAGATACCTGGATCATTTAATTGACAGTCTACTAGTCTAGGATTTACGGCTCAAGCTGTCATCAAAGCAATTATAAACTTTCAGGTGAGTTGAATGCCACTCTCATGTCATTTCATTCAGTCCTCTCTGGGGGCTTGTGTTTGAAGATGCTGTAAACATCAGCAATATCAGGTAAGCCATACCAGGAAAGCCATATCAGGTAAGCCATATCAGGTAAGCTATATCAGGTACACCCAAGGAGTATGTGCTACCGGTACTCGTAGTCACAGTGAACAAGGAAACATCTCATTTGTTCCTGTCTCCTCCCAACCCGGCCATATGGATTTGTAAAATAAACATGAAATCTGTTATCTTATAAACATGAAATCTGTTATCTTATAAACATTAACTCTGTTATCTCATAATCTGTGTTTGTTTTAATTTAGTATTCAAATGCAGCTATCTCATATAACCTACTGGGCCTGTAAAGTAAGTAAAATCAGCATTTTTGGCTATATTAAAATGATGCTGACAGGGTCCCCGTACCATTTTCATGTGCGACGGTTCAATTTTCACTTGCCGTTCAGGCCCCATAGAGCTGAGCTGGCTGCGCTCAATTTCCTGGTGTTTTCAACTCACCGTTAGCCTGTAAAAAGGCCGTACACAGCCTGTATGGTCACCTTACAGGCACAGGCCAGTATCTGAACTATCAGTGCAGCACCCGTATGATGTTCCAGGTAATATTGTGCAATAGCCTTACAGTACCCATAAGGGCCCTGTGCGATTTATGAAATGTCAAATGGATGCCCGTGCCGGGTCGGCATGGCTCTCTTGCAATGTAAATTAGGCCCATGCAGTGTCCTAATGGTGCTCTGTTTCCTTCAGCTGTCACATGGTATACTAGTATGCATGTATCAGTGATTCTCCATATTCACTAAACAGGTCACTGACAAGATGCCTATCAAGGTTTAATTAACTGTGATTTTGCTCAAATCAGGTACATGTCCGTGTTAGAGGCTGTGCAGGCCTTTTACTTAACTTTTACTGGGACCATCTAAAATGTCCATAATTTGGAGGTGTTTGTAATAGAGAGGTGTCTGTAATGACAGATTGCTAATTACTGGTTGTGAAAATCATGATTTCTCTGCAAAGACCATATTTTAGGAAGGAAAATGAAACCTTGAACACCAGTTAATAAATAACAAATAATTTAATGGTTCACAGAAGCAGGAGAGATTATGTTTGCTTGTTCTCTCCCTGACCCGGAAATATCGTACCACACGGAGGACATGTTACAAGGGCAGTACCCCTAACTGTCCACCAGGAATGACCATGAGTACTCCAAACCACACGCTCTGTTTGATAACCACTTGTCTGTCATGTGGTGTGGTCATATTTGATACTACCCTGGCATTCTGATCGGTAAGATATATATGAATTCTGTTATCTGTGGTTGTATCAAGCACGTGTATAGTTATTAATCATCTATTTGTGATTGTTTTATAATGGTAGGTGAGTACTAAGATTACATCATGCATAAATGATGATCATTGAAGCTATATAGATGCTACATATAACATTTTGATTGATATTTGGTTCCCAAAATGATGGACCCAGAAATAGAGAGGGGAGAGGGGAGCATTGCTAGAAGGCTTGCTGTGAGGTAGCCTGATTTAATTGGACTCAATATTATTAGGCCCTGCCATTAGTCCGATAGCCATACAGTGAGCGTTTCTACAAAATAAGCCTCAGACTACATACCACCCAATGCCCTTGTAACCAGTGTCCATAGCTGTTCTTCAAAATTGCCCAGTTTAAACAAAACTTAACAAAATGCTGGCTCTTAAGTCTCAGTGAGGCTCCCAGTGAGGTATACAAGTGTGTTGCGACTGTTCTTCTCTGTCCCTACTTAACTTGCTGAATTACCTCTGTTAAAAAGGTCAGTAATGTTTAATAATGATGATCCAAGTTTAAAAAAAAAAAAAATAGTGTAATCCTGTGTCTTGTTGTTAGGCACTAAACAAGCAGTCAAAGAAGATACTATGGATCTGTTGCATCTTCTGTGGCTTATATTGTAGAAACTCTCACTGTATGGCTATCAGACTCAATATATGGCAGGGCCTAATAATATTGAGGCTGATGAAATAGGGCTAGCTGTGAGGCTCCCCAAGTAAAGAACTGTTAAATCACACTTCTACACTTTATAATTCGGCCCCTTTCACAATATTGATCTCACAAAAATGTCTAGATCAGTTTAATGGGACTGGATCAGGCTGTATCTGATGCTAACAGACTGTACAAGTTGAGATTAATATCAACCCACCTCATCTGGTGTAGTCCTAATAAAAACAACAAGAGGTACAATGCTACATGTGAACAGTACATCACATCATGTTTTTTTTGTATGTCCTTAAAAGATTTGCAGCTTCACACACACACACAAACACTCACACATATTTACATATATACATATATATGTCGAGGCCCAGATCCCGATCTGGACCAATCGGCGATTGGTCCGGACCAAATCCTGATAGGGGTTTAGGCCGGACCAAATTCCTATCAGGATCTGGTCTGGACCAATCGCTGATTAGTCCAGACCAGATGCCAATCGGGATTTGGTCCGGCCTAAACCCTGATCATTAACTTTTAGGAAAAAGAGTGAGTTCCTGTCTGAACTTATCAAGGTTTAGGTCAGCCCAGACCTAGATTCAGAGAATGCCTATATCCCTGACAGGTTTTCTGAAATTATAACTTAATAATTTAGAATTGACAAATCTAAATTTAGTTTGTTGTCATTGTTAATTATTCTACCTAAATAAGTTAACTTATATTTAAGTTTCAGTTGATTGAGTGATTATATTCATTTGCATTATTTTTCAAGTCCTTGTATTATTTTTCAATAAAAATTATTATTTCCAATATTTTCATCAAATTGTTTATATATTTTTATATAACAACTGAACTAGTTTAAGCTGACTCACTGTGTAAATAAGAGTATATATTTGATGTATTTTAAAAGTAGAATAAATTGTAAGATGGATAACATATAAAAAAGTTATGTATCATATGAAGTTTTCAGTCCCAAGTTTTATAATATGGATATTCTTTACTTGTATCAACTCATGAACAGCTTACATTTAAGTGAAAAATCCTGATTTCATGAAAACCAACAATTTATAACTTCTCTTATCAACATTTTCAACTATATATATATATATATATATATATATATATATATATATATTCATATTTTTATTACATATATAAATTTAAAATTTTTTACACTTCTTGGTTTATTATTTTCATGTCTTAACCTTATGGAATATAATGTTAACACAAAAAGGCCTGCTCTAGTGTGCCATGGAATCTCAATCAGGAACTGGTTCAGACCAGATCCCGATTGGGGTTAAGGCCAGACTGAATCCCAATCGGGATTTGGTCTGGACCTCGCCGATTGGTCCAAAACGGGATCTGGGCCTTGACATATACATATGAATAAACATAATTCATCAAAGAGGAGAAGAGACTGATAAAACTCTAGAGGTATATTTATATGATTAAGGCCAAAAAAAAGAGGTTTGGTTCTCAGGCACCTTTTTACAGAAATCAGTGCGGGTGGGCGATTTTTTTTTTTTTTTACCTTTTTTGTATGTTTTGATAAAAATGTCATATGATCTGGGAAAAGCAAGATAATTACAGATTTCTTTTTCCTAAACAGGTAAAAGCACTACATAACAAAGGAAATCTTTTCAAAATTGTTTTATCTTCTTGAAAGAAATGTCCAAGTGGCTGGAGCTCAAAATTGATAAGTTTCTATTGAAAATGAAAAATGATGCAATGGATTAAAATTGATGGGCACGGTGCATGAGAACCATACCTCTTATTTTTTTGGCCTACTGAGTTTTTTCTGGTTTAACAACTTCCAATCCCTACACAGTGTGAGCATCTGACCCAGCAAGAGAAGCATCAAGATGGCCTTGTTTTACGCTGCGGAGGCGGTGGTGGAGGGAGTGAGCGAGATGAAACTTGAGGAGATGTCACTGGACCTACCAGCACACACCATTACTTTCTATCTGATGAGCCATGTCAGCTTCGGCCTTGCTGGAGTGCTCATCATGGACCAGTACTTTGGTAAATTTATACAAAATAATTATTTTTTTATTCCATACCAGGACTGTTATTTCTTTGCAATGTATTTTTTGCACCACTCACTGACAGGTACGATGACATATTTTAATAAATAAACAAGTACTGAGCATATCTGCCATAGATCTCAAAAGAAATCTTTTATTTCTGTACCACAAAACTGCCATCAACATGAAATATTCAGTTTTTGTTATAAGAAAATTTACTACATACTTTGGTTTTTGCTTTTGCAAATTTATGATCTTCAAATTCTGTTGTTTTGTACTATGCAAATTAACAACTAGTACCTGAAATCATATATTTTGTTTATAAACTGTGCAACTGTACTTTCCAAAACAATAAATCTGTTTTCTTTTGTACTGTGATAATTTCCTGACAGAATTTAAAGCTGTGTTCTGTACTGTGACCTTTTGCTGGTAAAATAGATTTGTGTTTTTGTGCTGTGATAATTTCCTTAAAAAAAGAATTCTGTGTTTTCTGAATGTGTTCAAGATTACTAATTGCCATTTCTTTGCCAGGTCGCAGAATACACTGCTTCACACCACAGTTTTATAAAGAAGCTCCGACGAATATAGCGGCACACTGCTGGGAACATGGCTACTTCCAGCGTAATGACACCGCAGGGCATTACC
Organism: Sipunculus nudus; assembly: GCA_026874595.1. Classification (NCBI taxonomy): domain Eukaryota; kingdom Metazoa; phylum Annelida; class Sipuncula; order Golfingiida; family Sipunculidae; genus Sipunculus; species Sipunculus nudus. The sequence continues at coordinate 36,675,301 of CM049318.1, forward strand.
TACCTCCTGTTAAAGCAAACTGGCTTTTGAGTTCATATGTATATTTCTGTATACGAGGGTTCATATTTTTACTGCCCCATATCTTGTGGACTCTACAGTTCAAGCCAAACTTGGGAGCCTGTGTGCGTGAGGTTGTCGCCCTGCTAAAGGAAGTGGAACGTATGTGGTTCCGTTTTTCAGAGAAAACTCAGGATGCCTACAGAGCAGCCAAGGGCCAGAAAAACACCGACAAGTCAGATGTTGTCGTATCCCTGGGTGTCGTAAAAGCTGCAACGAGAGATATAGTGGTCGTAAGTCAACGTTTATTGAAGCATCACATGGGTATGGCCACCTTCATGCAAATTCGTTTAGCTTTTGACATGCTCGCACTTCCAGCCTTTACTCTAATTGACGTCGCGTTTTTTCTCACCAATAACTTTTATTCAGCATCAGACTACTACTGCACCCTGCCAAATGACGAAGAAATTCGCTGTATGGTGCCTGTGTTACAGTTCCAATGGCATGCCCTGGCTGTGTCTATGCTTTGCGCTGGATTTGTAACCCTAGTGATGTTAGCAAACTCAATATGGCTCATCATATTGTTTATAAGCAGAAATACGGAGCGGTGTTTTCTGGAACGTCTGCCATTGGCTAAGGAAGTCTGCCATATTGCTTGGCCTAAAGCGTCAGTTCGTAAAGCCTACAAGTTATTGTCAGTGTTTTTGTTGCAGAACGTGTCAGTCATACAAGTTTTAACATTCCTTGAGAGTTTTTCTGCCCATTTGAGAGCTGATGGTTACCTCAATGACAGCCTGGAACAAGCTGACCTAAAGATGGTGCCCCTTGAAGTAGGGGCAGCAGAAAATGCAAATGAGGCCGACCCCATTTGGGTCGGCAGTTACAGGAAAAAGCCGGGCAAAACAGCTTAAGAACACCAGCCAATAGAACTGACATTTAATCCAGAGGAGACCAAGGTGTTATATCAAAAGCAGATCCAGGGGGTCTGGACCCCCCCCCCTTTATCATCTGTAGCAACCTTTTTTTAAGGGGTTTAAACAAATTTTTTTGGCCTGGACCCCCCCTTTTCCGGACCTTTGGACCTTTTTTTAGGTTTTTCATTAGCCCTCCTGCGTTGGACCCCCGTTTTCCTAAATTAGCAAGCCAGCTAAGGATAAAATTATGTGGGACTGGGGCCATACCGATAGAATTGTTCTACAGACTCTGGGAATAAAATAAGGGGCCAGTAGACAAATTTTGTTTTTTTTTCTAATTTACCAGCTGACACCCAATGGAAGGAATTTTGCAAGCTGACAGGGTATAAATAAATTTTGTTTCAGTTCATGAAATGGTGCTTATAAACAACACAAATTAGTAAATTTTCCATAGCTTAATTGTTTGAAGGATCTGTTGCAGAGACACAAATAAGCAATTTTATCAAAATCTCTCATCTTTATTTGCATAAAGTAAATTGACAAGTGAAAAAAAGGAGAATAAAACTGTAGAATAGTTAAATATTTTTGTGTGGCCTAAGGTGCATGTTTAGTACTGTAAATTTTATTATATCAAATCTGATATCTCTGGAAGTCTACAGAGGCTTATCAGATACAAGTGCTGCCCTCTAGGCCAGAACAAAAGAATAAACCAGATGTAACATGTATATGAAATCATCGTGTCAACCTACCTTTTGAAAAAGAATTTATGTGATTTCTGGCTTCCTCTGTGTATATATATGAATGATCTAAAGGTAATTTTGTTTGTGAAAACTTCTTATTATGCCTTTGTGAAGGATGTATGAACTTGTTTATCAACCTAATGTTTGTATACACAGCAATGCCGACAAGTGGAAAAAACAGGTAACCTAAGGTGATAGATTGCATATATGCTGAGGCAGAAAGGTTACTTGTTGCAAAATGCCATTTGCAAAGCTCTGGCTTATCTGACTTGCTGCCAGATGCCCTTGTTGATCTTGTTTTATTTTGATAGGCCCCCACATGTTGTTAACACATTGATATAAACAAAACAAGCAGCCTGTGTGCAGTGATATCCATGTTTTCTGGCCTTTTTTTATAAAAGCTCTAAGGGATTAACTTTAGTTTATAAAGGTCAGATAGGTGTTTAAGGTGTTAAGGTGTTTCATACATATAGACAGATGCATCTCACACATACTGCTTACATGAATTACCTGGAATGCCACCTTAACAGCTGTGGTCATTATGATTTGGCAATGGTCAGAGCATTTAAGTCAAATTTCTCACATTTAATACATACTTTCACCACTTTATTAATATAGTTCTGTATATATGCAACATATTCTACTTGACAGGCATTGTTATATATGTTTTATAATTATGTCAATATATTTGCTTAGATACAACAGAGATGTATGCTTTTTTTCTTTATATTTTATTATGTGCTTTTTTTAACTGACAAAAAAAGGTTATATTTCTTATTTAGTATAAAGTTGCCACAATTTGTTTCTTACATAAATCTGTTGGTTATACATGACAGGCAATGTTATACATGTTTTATAATTATGTCAATATATTTGCTTAGATGCAACACAGATGTATGCATTTATATGCTTTAGTTTTTCTTTTTCTTTATAAAGGTGCTTTTGATAACTGAGATTTAAGTTTATATTTCTTATCTAGTATCTAGTATGTAGTTGCCACAATTTGTTTCTTACATAAATCTATCAGTTAGTTATTCATCACTTAATTGGTGGAGTTAACCAAAGCGACCTGATGATCATTTACTCCCGAGTAAATGTCATTTCTGTAAAATTAGTAAAAGTAATCTAAACAGATATTTCCATGTTAATGAAAAAATCAACAGCATCATGTTATACAGCCTATATACATGTACGCTTACAGACTATATTAAAATATGTTACTGATTATCCATAAATAAATTTTAATAATTATACATTTGTGTGTATTTTATATTTTGTCACACATAGTAACTACTATGCGCTACCATAGTAAATCCCTGCACCCCTTTACTTATTCATAAACAAAAGTATCACATCATGTAAATTTATTTGCCTTTATTATATGTATTTTATATAGGTAGAAAATTTTGGACATGAATACTTAATATCTATTAAACAAATGTGGACTTGAGATCTTGTTACTATGACAACACTTTATATTGGTAGACTAGAATTAATTCACAGGAAGGATTCCTGACTGTTATTTTTTTAACAAGTATATTGTATACTTATATGAAAGTGGAATGATCCTTCAGTTAACTGTAAATGTTACAGTCCATCTCATTGTTTCATTGCTACTGTTGAAAACAGCTCTGAATCTTAACATCAGGCTATGAGCAGGGAATTATAACACAAAATAAGACTTGTGAACTCACAAACCAAACTGAACATCTGTCTCCAAGGTAATGAGTCAGTTCCTGTATATTGTACAAGTTGGCTGCCATCCAGTAATCCATGCGGAAAACAATGAAAATATTTGCATCCTGATAGAGCCTTACAGTGTGGTACTTGATGCAAGATGTAAGGGCACTCTGACGCTAGTACACTCTCTATTGTAAAAGGGCCAAAATATCAGGGACCCAGAGAACACATTGATATAATTAAAACCTTCATGTGTATATGTCTTATATTAACCGATCCTGTCATTGCATCCAAAAATGCCATATGTATTACAAATAGTTAAATAGTTCAACTTTTAAAATTACTTACCATGTTTGGGACTCAGGATTGGGAAGGGGTCACCAAGTTTCCAGAAGAAATACAGAAACACAAACCACGCCCCACATGCCAGACTTCCTCTTACAATCCTCTTCTGAGAAACTGCAATAATAATTTGGGCAATAATTATTAATTTGAGTTGGGTTACATTAAATATTATCAGGGAATTAATTAAATGTTCAAATTTACAGCTTAAAAAAGATATCTTATCTGGGTATACATAATTTGTATATTAAAAATGTGAACACATAAAAAAGAATAGGAGAGGACAAAATAAACTAGAAATCTGCATTCTAAGAAATGCAAGCCTCCACCAAGTGTTTGCATTCACTTATTCTTCCCACATTCCTTGGTTCATCTAGGCATAAGTGACTGTACATTTGTGAATATTCAAGGATGGTGATCCTGAATCCTTATCATGTGTCAGATCCACACCAATATCTAATCAATTCTTCCTTGGCCAACACCTGAAAGTTCCTGAAAATTTTATGAGATTCTATTCATTATTGCGTGAGTTATGTCGTGAACTAACACCCACACAAACACACACATGAATGGAAAGAACACATAGCCTCTTGGCAAAAGCAATAAATGGCCAAATGAACAAACAGCACCATTACTGAAAGTCAGCTGAGCTGTCAGAAGAACTTAAAGCTAAAACAATTTGGGACATTCAACATATGGAAAAAAGGGAGGAGTTTTTGGTGAGATCTCAGATGTTGTTCATGCACAACTGTAGGGCTGAAAGGAGTACTCGAGTCCGGGTAATACTTACCGAGTACTCGAGACCAACATTTGGACTCGAGTACTCTTGTATGTACATGCATATATGTACTGCAAATTTTAGGACAGTCTGTAGGATTATTTATCCAATGTCGTAGCCTGGCGTAAGGTTCTAAACATATGCTAGTCAAATTAACTGAGGTCTTGTTATGACATATATCTATTCCTTCGTTGCGATAAAGTTAAGCCGTCACTCAGTCAAATTTATGCATATTTTGCATCGATAATCAGATGTTCGTTTTATTTTCACAGCGTTGCCATGGTAACGAGTACTTGAGTCCGAGTCGGGTAATGCCTATCGGGTACTCGAGTCCAAAATTTTGTACCCGAGTCCGAGTCGGGTAATGCCTATCGGGTACTCCAGTCCAAAATTTTGTACCCGTTTCAGCCCTACACAACTGTGCCTAAACGTGTTGTTTGCATTTTTTTTTTAATCCCTATAGATGCATGGGTACAATAATTTCATAGATGGTCAACAGGTGGCATCAGCGGTCACATATTTGTAACAGAATGTCATTTTCTATGAACCTAAAGGAACTGAGGAAGTATTAATGCATTACAGGGACATTCAGTCTTGGCACTCTCTTAGTATTTGCTAAATCAGAAATATGGATCTGATCCAAAGGACCACCTGGCTTGTTAAATGAAACCTTATCTTAGCTTATCATAGCTGCACTTTGTCTATTTGACAGGCTTTGGAATTCTGAAGTGTTTGAGTTTTTCAACTCTTTTGAATAGTGTTCATGCTAGGTGTTAACCTTTCTGCTGCTTTACTGAAATCCAAGAAAAATTTTAAATCAAATTAATGAAGAAGAATGTCAAATTCAATGGATTTTTCTTGACTTTTCAATTTATCTTTTTTTTATTTTATTTAGGAAAGTCTTCAAACTGCCAATATTAGAACAATGATGCTCATTACTAGGCTTATAAAGGTTCATCAGTGCAATGATAAGTAATGATACAAAGCCAAATACTGTATTGGTTCCATTAGATTTACCTGTATCAATATGTTGATAATATATGCCCACTCAAAAGAAAGTCTGACACTTAGCTAGTGACCTCCAGCATTTAATAATTTAGACAGTAGCCCAAAAAGTGAAAGAAGAAACATCATTGGCCAGAAATCAGTTAAAGTTGCATCTGATTGGCTAATCCCCGCAAGAAACAAACCAACCAAACAGGTTGTCCTTTATTCCTAACAATTGGAGGGAATACATGCAGGATAGTGAACTTAAACAGAGAAGAGCAATGATTTGAAATCTGAACTCTTATACTACTTGTATGTATCATCAATAAATGAATACACACGAACAGGAATGAAAGCATATCCTCCTGGCGTAGGCAGTATTTATCTTATACTTCACTCATGATATGATAGTACCGTATCATGAGTGAAGTATTGTGATAAATATTGCCCCTGCAAGGAGGGTATGCATCCATCCCTGTCTGTGTTTTATTTCACAATATAACTCGCGCAATCGTGAACATAATCCACTGAAATTTTCAGAGCACCTCGGAAATGGGCCAATTAAGAATTGGTTAGATTTTGGTGTGGGTCGGATTCATGATCCAGATCCAGGAAGGACTACCAAAAAATATTCACAACTGTGTAGCCACATATGCACAATTGAACATTGGAATATGGTCCAAATAAGTGAATGCAAACACTTGTTTTGGGAACTTGTATACCAATGAACCTGGGAATATGGGCCAAGAAGTGAATGAAAACAAGGGTTTCTTAGTACTCAACATTTAGGACACCCACATGGTGGAGGCCTGCATTCCTGAGAATGCATATTTCTAATTGTATCATGAGATGATGTATCATTACAGCCTTACTCATTAGCAGATATTATGGCCATCCTTACCTAGAGGTATGTTGCTGAAGATGAAATACGCGATGTAGAATGGAAGCACAACTATCACCATAAAAAGTGTTGCATATAGGCCCAGCTTCCAGTGAAAGTATCTTGAGCTGAAATACAAACAGTCATACATATCAATAAGAAGAATGAACGACATGTATTTCAACAGGATGTATTAGAAATTACACTCTGAAGGTGTAAGCAATGTACCATGCGTGATTGTGGAAAACCCCATAAGGTTCAAACCTAGTTCAATTGTTAACAATTGTTTTCAAGGATTTTACATTATACAGGCTAGTTTAAAATATAATGCCTTTGCAAATCAGTTGAAACAGGTAAAGAACCTGAGTTAACCTTAGTTAAAACTGGGTAAACTATGTCTGCTGCTGGAGTTGTAATAGTAACTTATCTAAAAGCTAAATACTGAGTTATTAAGATATCATTTTGTCAAAAATTCCTAGAACTTAAACCAATCCAAAAGTCATTAAAATTCATACTACAAATTAGACCCCATAAAGTATACATTATTTTACACCTGGAACAGTGATCTTTCTGATGATATACACATTTTTAACTTTTCACATGATTTTGTAACATTTTTTTTTAATTAAACAAGGCCTACAGGCCTAATGCGAACCTGTGCATATGGATATACACCAGGTATAACGCTTCAATGCTGAACCACTACCTTTCATATATATGAACAATGCAAGTACTAAACATTTTGAACAAGAAACACAAATACACAAATATCACTGCTGAAATTCTGGCATGGATGCACACAACACAAAAATAATTGTGGGTGGCACCACCAGTCTTGTATACGACAAAACTATTTGACATGTACAAATATGCCCAATTTCAAGACTGATATATAAAATTCTTCCGTAGAATTAAGCAGGCAAATACACTTTGCAAAAGTCATTGTAGATGGCGACACCTGTCTTGTGAACGAGAAAGCCATTAAAGACACATAGACAGGTCAGAATATCAGGCCAATACATCAAACTTACCTTGAGTCTGATGCACAGGGCTGACCAGGCTTAGGTGAGAAAGGCTGTTGCCCCGAGTGTACTGTGACAAATTACTGGCTCAGGCTACTGCACTGAGTGAACTCTTGACCTGCACCTGGCTAGACTGAGTGAACTTTTGACCTGTACCTGGCTGCACTGAGTGAACTCTTGACATGTTGCATCATCTGACACAGTTGGCAGTCTGCCAAAGCTATAAATAAATCCAGGCTGACCTTTTGCCTATTGCCAAATCTGAAATAGTAGCCACACAATTGCATAAGCTCACAGATTGGCTCCATATGCAGCCCTGAGGGGCATGACACCCATGAGGTGATCACATGATACTCATGAGGTGATCACATGCTACCCATGAAATGATCACATGCTGCCCATGAGGTGATCACATGCCTTGTGCTTGGCTGCACTGATTGAAATGTTGACCTATATTTGGCTGCACTGAATGAACTCTTGATCTGTTGCCAAATCTGAAACAGTTGGCAGTTTCTCAACCTATTAAAGAAACATACAAAATCTTGGCCTGTTATGTAACTCTGCTAAAATTTATCCAACACAAACCATTTGAACAAACTTGAGAGGGCTCGCCTCTGGGATCATTTCTGTAAAATATTGAACAATTTGGCTGGACTGTTTACAAGAAGAAGACTTTTAAAAGTTTTTTCAGCTTTTTCCTTGTAAAATCTAAGTAAATGCAGATAGCAACTAGATGTATCGGAACGACACGAATGCCCCCGCCTGGGGCAAATTAGAAACATTTGTAAAATTTTGAAAAATTTTTTAAGTTCAGGAGGTGTTGTATGGTCAAAAGTAGGTCAACAAGGGCAAAATGCAAACTCGATCTGTAACTGGTCATTATCTGCCCACACACCAAAAATCAGGCCAATATCTGCAGGTATTGCGAAGAAAAGTCTGTACAAGTGTATTTGTCATGAAAATTTATATTTAACATGAAATTTTCTATGTTCAGGAGCCGTAAAACAATCAAAAGTAGGTCAACTAGGATGAAACACGAACTCTATCTGTAACTGGTCATTATCTGCCTACACACCAAAAATCAGGCCAATATCTGCAGGCATTGCGAAAAAAAGTCTGTACATGTGTATTTGTCATGAAATTTCTATTTTTCATGAAATTTTTTAAGTTTAGGAGCCGTAAAACGGTCAAAAGTAGGTCAACCAGGACAAAACGCGAACTCGATCTGAAACTGGTCTATATCTGCCAACACACCAAAAATCAGGCCAATATCTGCAGGCATTGCGAAAAAAAAGTCCGTACAACTGTTTGATTTCAGAAGGACGGAAGGACGGAATGACGGACATGGGTAAAACTATATGCCCCAGCCACTTTGTGGCGGGGGCATAAAAATAAGCTGAATCCATCAACATTTGATATGTGACAGATAATTGCATAACATTTAGGGATGAAAGCTCCTGCTATTCCTGAGAAATTATGAGTTAGTGTACAGATGATATGTAATATCATAAATCTACATTTTTTAAAAGCTTTTAAAAAACATTCTTGTCAATATTAACCATAGATAACCTGAAATCTAAATGTCTAGAGGCATGATGTAATGGATGCTGATAAACTGGTGCTAGGCTAGATGTACCTGCTTCACACAACTAACATATTTGGTAAAACGACTCAATTCAATCTTTATAATTCAGTCAAAATTCATTTTTTGGAACCATAAAAGACAATTGTTATAAGAATGATTCAGGGAATTATTCTTGCAAAATATTAATCAAACTGGTCTCACTACCATCATCAGTTGAAAAACGTTTTGTAGGTTTATAAATCATATGGGAAAATACAGCAAAATGGCAAAGTTCAGCTTCCCATAACTCAGCCAAAAATCACTGAATCAAAACCATTTGAACAAACTTGAATTATCAACATCTAAGGATATATAATGTGTGAGATTTAAGAATTTGGCCCAGTGGTTTTTGAGAAGAAGATTTTTGTAGCCACTTAGCTAACATGGGCTGTTATGGCATATGACTAATTTCAGCTTCCCATAACTCAGCCAAAAGTCACTGAACTGAGACCATTTGAACAAACTTGAACTATCAACATCTAAGGATAATCAATGTGTGAAATTTAAGAATTTGGCCCAGTGGTTTTTGAGAAGAAGATTTGTGTAGCCACTTAGCTAACATGGGCTGTTATGGCATATGACTAAATTCAGCTTCCCATAACTTAGCCAAAAGTCACTGAACTGAGACCATTTGAACAAACTTGAATTATCAACATCTAAGGATAATTAATGTGTGAGATTTAAGAATTTGGCCCAGTGGTTTTTGAGAAGAAGATTTTTGTAGCCACTTAGCTAAAATGGGCTGTTATGGCATATGACTAAATTCAGCTTCCCATAACTTAGCCAAAAGTCACTGAACTGAGACCATTTGAACAAACTTCAGAAAGCACTACCCTTGGATCATTTCTGTGCAATATTAAACAATTTGGCCATTTCGTTTCAGAGAAGAAGTTATTTGTAGCTGTCAGTATGATACGGGCACTGACGACCCCTGTACAAAAAAAGCCAATGCAGGTGGCGCCACCAATACCTCAATTTCAGATATGACTCATGTGACCAACATTGGCATAAAATTTGGTGATGATAGCTCAAGCCATTTCTGAGATTGTAATTTTAGTATGCTTTTTTGGACAGATGACTAAGTTCAACTGCCTGTAACTTGGCCAAAAATCACCGAACTTAAACCATTCGAACAAACTTGAGAGAGATTGTTCCAGGAATCATTTCTTAAAAATATTGGACAATTTGGCTGAACAAATTCCGAGAAGAAGATTTTTTAAGCTTTTTTAGCTTTTTCCCTATAAAATCTAAGAAAATGCAGTTAGTCAAAAAATAAGCAAAATCCAATAGTTTTTTGATGACTAATTTTATGCATGAAATTTTGTGATGCTAATTCTTGCCGTTTTCAAGATAGTACGGGTTAACGTACAGACGACGGACGACGGACACCGGACGATGCCACACCATCGCATAAGCTCACAGGTTCGCTAAAAATAATATTCTATGCACCCATTTATAGTAAGCCAGTATTAGTAGCCCTATAACCAAACTCCATGACAATATCTCAAAAAGGTTAGAGTTTTGTTTTTCCATTATCATGTTTCAATATACCATTAACCTGATATTTTAAATTTGATTACATAAAAACTTTCTTTAATTTTCTTTTTTTTTTATTTCTTTTTTTTTCAACAAGAAAGATACAATAATGATACTTTCAATGACAAATGATATCTGACTTTCAAATATTCCTTTATATTCAATTATATCATGTTTAGAGTATTTGGTCATTGAAAAACAAAGAGAAATAAATTCTGACTCTGGGCAGTCAGAGCACAATAACATTCTAACTTGCCTTATAAGAACTTTCACTTTTCCTACACAAATCAGTGATCACAGCCATGAATAAAAAGTGTGTTCCAAATGAATATGTTGCATGTTAAAAAATATGTTTAGACAATGCACAGGTTAAAATGGATTTATTTGTTAATATTTCTCTTGAGTATTTGCACAGATAATTCCAAGATAAATGCCATCACAAACAATCAGTGGAAGACCCCCCCCCCCCTTCCTCCAAATCCCTTCTCCCCACCCCAACCCCATCCCACCCTACAGACACCCCCAACTGAGCGATAATGGGGAAATCAGCTTGGAAATAAGGACAAGGTCACAAAGTGCAAATCTGTTACTTAGGACTAATATTGTGCCTAAAGTTAAGCAGGTAAGTTACCGGTAAAAGAAAAAGAAAAACATTTGAAATCAATGGTTTTGCATTTGCTGGGGGGGGGGGGGGAGGGCACAAAAAAAGTTAACTCAAAAGTCAAAAATGAGTATAGTAATTCACTCATCAACCTATATTAGACTCACCTACTTATGCGGGGGGGGAGGCTTTAAAAAGATAATTTTAGATAAAGTGGTATTGCCAATATTGATACAAAGGTTGGGTTGGGGATGTCCCTATCTGTATCACATACAGCTGATACTTATGTGCATGGCTGACAATGTTCCAAGACCAGTTTGATAAAAGAAGTCTTTATTCACAGCAAAGAGATTTGGGGTAATTTCTGCTGAGGCCTGCAGGGCCTGGCTAGAGATGGTCCATCTCTCTCTGCACTACAGTTTTGATAGAGAGCTGTCACGTGACATATGAGTCACACATATCGATTGTTCTGCATTCCTCATAAAAGCTATTTCTTATTGGATGACCCACAATAGGTCACAATTAGGTCAAAGTTGGAAGTGTACCTTAAAACATATTTGATAGGTCCAAAGTTCTCTGGTAAATCCCAAGTCTGACTTGACATACATCAAGTTACAGACTGAACTCAATCTAAAGATTATTTCTCGAGTGGCATAAACATGATCTGCTGATCTCATCATATAGACCAATTTAAAGCTAATTTGCGAGAGTACAGTAAGGCTCTACAAACATACTGAATTACCATTAGATACTTGGTCGTCTGAGGACCATTCTTTGGCTCTGTCTGAAAATCAGGCCTTATACATCCTGATACATATTGATCGAAATGTTTCTGTCACTCCATGTATTTTAAGTTTGAGTTTAATTACCAATATTTAAAGTTACCGTTTCATAACAATATGACTTCATTTCTCACAGAAAGGAAAATGGCAAACTAAAAATTCAGGCCTTGAGTTCAGGTTTATTTGGGCCGGTTGCCCTACAACCATTATCTAGAAGTTTGACCTTTAATGTTGAGACCTGGCAGCATATTAACTTATGGTGAACCTATACTTACTCGGCACTGAGGAACCCCAGGATCTCAAATATGATGAGTTCAAACATGGTACATGAAAGGGCAAAGGTCACGGAAAATACCAGCAGCACAACGCGGTGATGAACCTACAAAATAACCAGAGATTTATCACACACAAAAATAACCTTCCTGTTTAAAATCATCAAGCAGCACTACCATAATACAACAACGTCCTCTTGTCTTACCCTGAGATAAACCAGTTTAGCCAAAAGTTATATTTTTGATTCCAAGTTTGTCAGGCACGTTCATTCTTTAATTTAAATTTCACAGCTCATTTGCAACCAACAAAAAAATTACCAGGTGACTTGCCAGGGTTTTAGCTATAATATTTGAATGAATGAAGAAGAAATAGATGGAGCCCGAGGTGCACTGTGGATACGGTCGAAAAACAACAGCCAGCTCCCTCTGAAACATGAAAGTGGTTAGATATGGTGTTTAAAGTGTTTTTTTACCAAAATAAGGAATAATTTGAAAAGATAGAGCTGAGATAGTTACTTTGAACAATTGCATTGCCTAAAACTTCACAAAATTCCAGTATTTTTAAATATATAGATAAATTTGGAATAAAAAAGGTACAACTCCATCATACTTTACTGTTAAACATCAAAATTTACAAGTAACTGATGAGAGATTAAATATCACAAATTAATGACTGTTTATATCAACAGAAAACTTAGTGTCAAAAACAGTAGTCCTGGTTAGCATAGGTATTAAAGAAGATAAATCTAGTTGGGTAAAGATTTACTAACATACAAAGCTGTCACAAAAAGCTTCAGATCTAACAAATAATCCCTTCACCCAAGCTCTTTGGGCCCCAGGTGCTCAACGGGCCAAATAATGCATGGGTGTGGTATATCTGTGCATCGGACACAAGTAATCTGTTGTTTACACACACAGCAGCACCTTCCGATCAGCTATGTTAAGGCTCATACAAACACTAAAGTAGCCATTGAACATGATGAGGTATTTAACCAAAGCCACTTATCCTGTTGCCAAACCAGGTTAATATGAAAATAGCATTCAGGGTGAACTGTCATGACTTATATTTCAGATACAAGGTTTACAAGAGGATATAAACTTAATTAGATGAAAAAACAAGGGACCCAAGGGTCATGACGCTCAGCTGCCAAGCATGACCTGCGACATCATGGACTGAGATTCACAACTTCCAGTCAAATTTTGAAGAACCAATTTGCCAATTTGTTGAAATTTTCTACAACAACAGAAATATATATCACCTGTCTGGTTAAAACACAGTGAATTGATGGTCTGAGGAAAATGTATGATTGTTAAGGTATCCAGAACTATTCCCATAGCTTACTTGATACCTGTCAGTCTCAAAAGGAACACCACAAAGGGCAAATATAAGATCAAAATATATAGCAAAAAATCAAGGAAATCCATGCAAGAATTATTGAGAAACAGGTGCTTCTGTATGAATTGTTATTCAATACAAGCCAACTGTACTGCACTTTCATATATGATGATAATATTTATTAAGAAATAATAATTTGACCCAATCCTTTGCAAGATTACATTAATATATGTCTGACTGCCTTCACTTTAACAGTTCTTTAGATAATATGATCAAAAGGAATTTAAAGATGGTTGCCTGGTGGCCATTTTGGACTTCTGACAGGTCTGAAATCACACAACAACCATTCTCTAAATCGGACCAAAAATTGAAGGAAAATTACTGAAACTGCACTGACAAAAGGTTTCTAAGGTGGCTAACTGGCAGACATAATGGATTTCTGACAAGTCTGTAATTTGATATCACACATTCTCCAATAAGAGACCAAACTTGGGACAAATTCTCCAAATGATGTTACAGTAATGAATGTCCAAAACAATTCAAAAGGCATGTTCAGGTGCTCATATCAGATTTACAGATATGCAAATGTAAAAGTGTAGGTCCAATATTTTTTATTATCACTCTGCTTTTCAATGAGGTCAGCAGGGTTGGTAAACTGCAAAACCTGAAAGAAAAGAAATGCAGAAAGCATGACTAAGAGTCTTGTGATAAAATAAAGCCATCCTAAATCAAGTACACATCCACATATTATGAGAACAAACACTTGCTTTTATTATTTGTGGTGATTTATATAAAAATATTCAGAAATCTAGGAAACTAAGTTTATTGCTATGATTCCATAAAATAAACTGCCAAATGTTTCCATCATCTTATAAATCAGTAGCTAAACCTTAATTCTATACTCTCATAGTGTTAATGCCTGGCTGAAGAGTTCCAACAACAGTGTTTTGTTATGCAGTAACGAGGTACTTATCACTCAGCCTTATCACTTAATAGCCTGATACAAAAGGGAGTCATATGTCACCAGTGTCACTCACAATTACAGCGATAGGGTGAGATGTACCAGCTGGAGTGCAAGCTTATATATACAAGAAAAATAGAGATGGTCTACAAAATACGTTGACCTGACCTATGACCTTGGCCTTTTGCCCACATATCAACTGGATTCTTTCTAAATGATGGGTAACTACTAACCACTTACATCTGGCTGGGTGTAATAACTTGGCAACCAATGAATGAATAACTTAGACCTGCAACCTTTAACCTCCTGACCAGCTGACCTCAAAATCAATTAGTTATTTCTTCATGAAAAAAGACCCATAAATATGAAGTTTGAATCACATTGAGTGATGCATAGATGTGGCATATGTGAAAGACTGAAGGTTTGGGTTGAACAATTTCACTTGAAATATGTTCACAAGCATTTAGAACAATATTGTGACCTTGACCTTTGGAACTCAACATCAATAGGCTTCTTTCCCTATTGGTAGGTAAGCCATATATGACAGATGGAAAGTATAGATTGAAAAGTTTGCCTGAAAATTACTCCACGCAAGAGGAGGGTGCTGTGAACTTGACCTTTGACCTCAAAATCAACAGGTCTTTTCCCCTGTTTGCAGAGAAGCGATATCAGTGCTGAAAGGTTTGGAATGAAAGGTCTAGCTTGAAATGTGTCCAAAACCTTTTCAAATAAGTGGATCCTGTGACCCTGACCTTTGACCTTGTGACCTCAACATCTATAGGATTCTTCTCCCACTTAGTAGGTGAGCTATATGTGAAAGATCAAAGAATTGGGATGAAAGGTTTGGCTTAAAAGGCAACCACAGGCTTTTCAAAGAAGTTGGTTCTAAGACCTTGACCTTTGACCTTGTGACCTCAAAATAATTATGGTTCTTCCCCTGTTGGTAGGTGAGCTGTATGTGAAAGATGGAAGGTTTGGGATGAAAATTTTGGCTAAAAGAATTATTTCTGGGGGATGCAAACACACCCCATAACTTCGAGAATATAGGTCGCAGTGACCTAAGATCAGGTTTGCAAGGAGATCTTTTTAGAACCTCAAAGACTGCATAGGGTTCATGGCCCTAGCCCCTAAGGTTACGATTTGTGCCCTGCTAACGGACGGACGGACGGCTGGCCGGACAGACAGGCGGAAGGACGATGGACAAAGACTGATCGCTATAGCCCAGCATGACTGAAAGTCAGCTGAGCTAAAAAACATGCATGTGATGGGTTCAGCTGATTTTAAGACAACTAGAGAATGTTTCTTTAAGGTTTCAGCAAGTGCTCCTTCCTCTTTACCACTGATCACCACTTAAACACAAAGCTGTACTTATTTTAGCTTTAGATACAGTTATAAAATCCAGATAAATCCAATACTTACCTCATAATCCCTGAAGAGTCCCTTCAGAAAGAACACCCATCCACCAGCGAAAAACATCACCTGTAGTACACATATTACTAAATGGTTATATAAACATTAATTTGTTTTAATCTGTCATATGTAAAGTTTATGTTTACACTGGAAAACATTCAACTTTGTATATATGTTCATCTTGCTCATAGTTTTACTGTTATTACTTTCAACCATTATAGTTTAAAAGAATTAAAATTTTATCGCTTAAAAAAAGATTTGTTCATTTCAAGAGAAATAGTGCTTTTGAATCAGTGCTGAGTTTGTGGCAGGATTGACTTGTACTAAGTTGTAGATCAGTTTCCAGTTCATAAATAAAATATCTTATTTTCATCTAAATTATTTCTTAAGATTTTGTGAATTTACTACATATCAGTTATCTTCTAATACTGCATGATAACGTGAGGACCACACAATATATCAACGGCAAGTTAGGAGCAATAGGACAGTGCAAGCAGCCAGATAAAACAGGTTTCAACCTCAGGTTCAGCAGGGTTTTTTTAATACCAAGATCAAAAGCAGAATCTTAGTTCCTCATGTACAAACAACATGAAACATATTTACTTTATTATTTTAATATTAACTTTTACCTCAAGGTATCTTTGTACAATTCACTATTTATTACTTTGGAAGAGCACTATGTATTTGTAACTCATACGGGTAAAATATCCTCCTATTTTGGACTTTTCTTCACACAAGACTGACATATATAGTTGTATATATATATATATACATGTATAGAGTGGAACCTGTCTAAAAGACCACCCATCTGAACACATTTACATTGGTTTATAATAACTGACCTCAGAGTCTCTAAGAAGACCAAATGAATTAAGACCATTTTTGGCCAACCCACGGGTGGTCTCATTACATAGGTGCCACTATATATATACGAAGACAAATTGCTCAGGTGAAAATACTGGGCCGACCCGGGAGTTGAACCCATGTCTGTGGTGCACAAGTCCGGCGTACCAACGGCTTCGCTAGATAAGCAAGCTTCACTAGCGAGACAGTTTGGTCCACTTTTATGTCACCCAGTAACACACCCCCTCTTAAGAGCGTTCTGCTATCAGAATATGACTAATTATCCCAGGAGTCACACTTTGGTGAGCTTATTCCCTGGGCCACTAAGTTCACTGTAATCCCGGACGATCCCCCATTTTGTTACGAAGACAAATTGCTCAGGGGAAAATACTGGGCCGATCCGGGAGCCAAACCCATGTCAGGGGCGCACAAGTCTGGCATACCAACCGCTTCGCTAGAAAAGCAAGCTTCACTAGTGAGACAGTTCAGTCCACTTTTATTCCACTTTTATGTCACCACGTAATAATATATATATAATTATTTTCATAGACATCCAAGGTGTATCAAAATATATACAGTAAACCCCACTAATTGATTAAAGAGCTTTTAATGGAAAGTCATGTTCTGGGGACATTCATCGGCCTGAGCATGGAGATCGATATTCCTGTATGCCAAATTAGCTTAGTTTGTCCTTCATTTATACATGGATTAATTTTCTAATAATATGCCAGTATTAAAATATAACTGTCTGAACCAGACTGCAATAAAATAAAAAAAAAATATTTCTTTCAACTAAAACATATGATTATATTATAATTCTGTAGACAGTCATATTTTGTGCAGCATTTAACACATTTAGCACGTTTTAATATGAAAGGCAGAAATAATTTGCACATAAAAAAAACATTCAGAGATATATTATTCTGTCAATTTTGAAGAAATTATACAACAAACAGCAAAAAATGTTGCCGGTGTCATATATATTTATATTAATAATAAATGCCTAATTTTAAATTGTTTGCCAATGACACTATTAGCATAAAAAAGAGAAGTTGATAAGATGTTGCATAAAACATTTTGGCTAATTTAAGTTACCTGGGTGAAGAACATCACCAGTGAATCCGAAATGAGTGACATCCTTCAAGTTTATGCTGCGTATTCTCTCTTCAACATTAGTATTACAGTATACAACTGGTATACCGACTGGAGGCAGACTGGCTGAAGCCACATCACTGCAGGGTGCACGCGCACTGGGATTCCCTTTACTAGCCGAACCATTCAATGTAACGGTATATGTGATTGGTCAATGTCTGTTGCATATCACCACAAGGGTTTTCCCATGACAAAAGTTAAAATTCAACCATCTATAGTCAAGCGTGGTATAGATTTTATTTTTGTACAAAGAAATTATTCTAAGCTGCAAGTATTATTTGTTTTCTGTCACATTTTACCAGAGAAGAACAGAACAAAGACAAGTTAACCTGGTGTCCCGACTTTTGAGCTAGCCAATCAGCTGTCACAATACCGGCTTTCGCCGAAGGGGGATTTCCAACGCTGTTCCATCAATATTGCTTTCCATAATTTTTATTTGAGGATTCCCCCTTTGGATTAAACATAATGACACAGATTCGCAATTATTTGGCCAATAAAGGTTAACATATTTAAACAGTACTTTTATTTGATAAAACAATTTCCCTCATCGCAGTTTTAAATTCAAATATGTTTATACTTGATAAATTGATTGCAGGGAGGATATTAAACAGAAGAGCTGGGGAAACGCCATGTTTTCATCGTATTTCGCTCAGCCGAATCATGACGGTAGAGCAATCACCACTGTCACACTTTTCAAACCAGGTAAGCGTTCAGAAAATTCAACAGTTTTAATATTTATCTGTTTAATTAATAACGGCCATAGGCAGGAATGTGAGCATTTTGCGTGTAAGCAGGCGCATATTTATACTTCTGAGTCAACTTGGTAGGTATGTTTGATGAAGATGTTCAATGATGTACACCTGATTTATAGTCCATTTCAAACGCAAATTAATAAATATTAATTTTAGCCGAAGTGTAAACAAAGAAAACAGTTGTTTTGGTCATACGAAAGAATATTGAGCAACACATTGAAACTAAAACTAGTATGATATTCAGGTGCACAGCACAGGTAGGTTGGAATAGTTTTGCACTGACCAGTAATGGCAGTATGTCAGTGACTGTATTTCCTACTGTTATTGTCAAGTCTAAAAAATATTAAGCCTTTTATATAGGTCAGATTCCACTACTTTGTTTTCCACTCTATGAGTCTGATATGTTATTAAGGCCACTTTATTTCATAAAAATATCATGATAATATATAATATAGTCAATCTCAAGAATGATTACAGGTCAGTATGTTCGCCCATGACCCAAGTGCACTGGTGTTCTGTGTTTAAACAAACACATTACTTTGGTACCTCCTGGACTCTCAGCATCATGTATCCAGGCTGGTGTGCTGTCTGTGATTAAACAAAATGCAACATTAACGTTGCCTTTATCCTGTACATACAATGGGTTCATGGGTGAACATTTCATGGCAGGTTTCTACCCTGTACGGTAATTACCTGGGTACTTACTGGGTAATTACCGTTACGGTAAAAATACTTTCTACCATGGGTAGAAATGGTGGATAGGGTAGAAACTCATGGGAGTTAAAAATAATTATATAATCATTTGTTCAATGGCATAAAAGATAAATCTGTATCACTGATATATAGGTAACAAGTTAGTGCCTTTATAAAGTTAATTAAACTATCATCAGGGTTTGTCAAGCTTAGCTGGATACAAGGTAGACCCAGTTTTGGCTCTGTTAAATGAACAGAACAGAGCCACAACTGGGTCTAGATACAAGGAAACCTGATTTCAGTCATGTATCACACATCATCCTGCATACTTCATGGTCTCTGAAATCCTCCAAGTGCTATGTGTTGTTTTTTCTAATTGTTCATCTGAGCACAAATTTGTGATTAAATCAATTTAAATGACATGCATCACTGCATATGGGAAACCGCATGTTTTAATAAAATGTTTTTTTTTTTTTGTCTTGTTTGCTGACTGGTTGTACTTTCATTATTTCTGCATCCACTAAGATGTGCCACTTAAACATATTTCGGTCAGGCCAGCTGAGGTTTCTACCCTATTTCTACCATTTCTACCCGTAGACAGATATTTCTACCATTTTTACCCTAGTTTCTACCCATGGTAGGGTAGAAATACCTTTCTACCAGTTAGAAACCTAACCCTAGTTCATGGGTGAACATACCAAGGCCTAGAACCACTATCAGAAAGAAGTCATCAATGGGACCGTCTTGAGAGTGGAATATGACTTATTAAAAGTTATAAATGTCTTTAGAGTGTGAAATATAATTACAATGACAGTGACAGACTAATACGTAATAGAGACTTGTGCAAAACTCTTAATGTCCAAAGTCTTCCTGTTCAAGAAATTATCTTGTAAGTACTGGTAACAGGTTGATGGAGTGGGAGTGGAATATGACCTATTATTTCATAGAGCTTAAATTCTGATGTTCCTTGTAGATGCAGATTAACCTCTTTATATATTGAATAATTTGGGAGTGTAGAATTTTTGTACAAAAATTAAAGCTTAAGCATTATCTGAAAATATTGGCACATATATTTGGAAAACCTAGTTTATAACTCTGAACAACTACTAATGTGGATTTCATTTGCGTACTGTGAATACTAGTTTTTGAGATGATATGATTCCCAACAGTCATGTGATTGAGAAATGGATAAATGTATATTGGGATTTGAAACAGATTTTTTAGTGGATAGATTGGTTTACAGATTTGCATGGAAGTTCTTAGTAACTCTAGACCACTCAATTCTGCCAACAATCTTTTTAATGGATTTTTTTTTAATTGTTCATATGTCATAGGTCACTGAATGTTCACAAATTTGGTGTGGCCATGGATCTTCATTATCTGCTGAACAAGACATGATGCCTTCAACAGTCTTAGTTTTTAGGAATTTCAATTATTCACATCTCAGGAATGTCTTCATGGATTGTCCTGAAATTTATTGTTCTTGTTCTTCTTGGATAACTTTATAAATTGATCAAGACTTGTGGTACCACTTTTTTTAGCTTACATGTTAATAGATATCATTAACTGGATAATTGTATTTGAAGCCTGTTGTAAACTTGGTCTTGCCAAGGTCTAAAGGTATGGTATAACAACATGACAAATCCCAGAAATTTCCAGTTCCATACTGATACTTTATTGAAACCTATATCAGTTACTGATTTCTGTAATTAAATGCATTAAAGTCTTAATGGGAGAATGCTTATTACAGCATCTAGCATTAAGGTAGGCTCACAGTTTTACTTTGGTACATTTGTAAACCCAGGACATAGCTGACTGTCTGCATTCCACCACAGATTCAAGGGTTTATAAAGCAGTTAAAGTTGCCTCCTAAATTATGAAACTTGTGCACATTTATATGCAGAAGGTAAGAGCAAAGTGCGGTTTGAACACAGTTTATATTATCATACTAATCACAACTAGAAATTTGCATTCTTAGGAATGCAAGCCTCCCCCATGTTTGGGGTCCTTATTGTGTGATACTCCCAACCAATGTTTGCATTCATTTATTTGGCTCATATTCCCAGGTTCATTCATGCATACGTGACTGTACATTTGTGAATATTCCTTGATTACGTTCCTGAATCCAGATCGTGTGCCAGCTCTGTACCAATTTTCAATTGTTTCTTCATTGGCCCATTCCCAAAATTCCCTGGAAATTTTTTTCATGAGATTCCAATCATGCTTGCATGACTTATGTTATGAACAAACATACACAAACAGATGAAAACATAACCTCCTGGTGTAGGCAATAATATCAAATCTTCAGCTGCTGATCCAAGAAGGATTACATGGAAGTTAATGCATCACGTTTGTGGCAGCGTGAATATCTAACTTAGTGCTCAATGCATCATGATCTCATCACTTTTGCTCTACTGCAGTTTCTGTATCACACCTTAGAAGTCAGGTTTGGCATAACTTACTGCAGCAAGAAACATATGAAATATTCAGTATAGCACAAATATGTGCAAAAACAACATCATATTTTAATTGATGCATCATGTAGCTGGCCATCAGCTTGTGGCACTGTATGTCACTATTTGTGCATATGTATATGTATGTATACAGGTCATCATATTTAAAAAAGTATTATAGTATTCCCCAAAGTTTGTTGATCACCCCCCCCCCCCCCCCCCCAATGATCTGTTTACTTAATATTATAAATAAGTTCTAAAATGCTGATTCCACTGTTCACTGGCTGTTTGTTTTGTTTGTATCCACATATATATAACTGGGGGGGAACAAAATAATCACATTCGTTGATTCAACACATTCAACATCAGTTGGCATCTGGCAATGACATCAAGTACACTTGACTGCCCATACTAAATGATATTCTGCACTGCACTGTTATACGCTGCAAAGTGACGCAGAGAAAATTACTTGCAGTCATGGTTGGTCAAACCCAGGTTTTAAGCAAAAAGCCCAGCCCAGTGGTTTTTTTTATTAAACCAAGGTTTTATCGGTTTAACAGGTTTTATGGGCAATGTGTCAATTTGAAATTAATATGATTCTGTGGTATTAAATTTTGGTAAAATAAAGCTGTAATAGTCTGTAAATATTAAAAGCTCTGTCTGATTTATAATATTTATTTTATTTAAAAAAAAACTTATAAAGCAATTTATTATGATACACTAACAAACTTACTTAAAACTTGGGAAACTTATATAAACATGAACAGTTTTTTTTTAAGAGTCCTATATAAACATGAAAGGTTTATAGTAAAGTCCATTTCATATTGCCCATAAAACCCACAAGTGTGTTTTAAGACTTTTTGCCCAACCCGGGTAAATCTGGGTATAACCCACCCAGGTTTTCCCAGCTGGGTATTGCCCGCCAAACCCTGCTTGCAATGCCACAAAAATATATGCATACCATGGCAGCCATTTGGCACAGTTATTTTGTTCTGAAGCATTGCTAAGCATTGAGTACTGTCAGGATCATAGGGACAGATATTGTTATTCACAGAAGGGTTTGTTGGCAATATGTCATGGCATTAGTATTATCACATTTTTTTCAGCCTGACCCAACAGATAATAATATAGACAAGATCAAGGAAGTTACAGGAATTAAGGATAGGAAACAGATCGCTCAGGCTATCCGCGCTTGTCAGAACGAGAGGGGAGCATATGATGTCACAGAGGTCATCAACTACCTGATCAGGGAGCCAGACACTGTAAGACCATATTACACCAGATACTGAAAGATATGGCAACAAACTGGATTTTATGAGAATATAAAAACTGCAATGTTCATGCTAGACTTTTATCAGTATCATAATAATTGACAATTTTACATCTCTTTTCCTATTTTTTCACATTTATCACCAAAAAGTAGGGTTGGGTTTAAAAACCTGTTAAGTTATACAACAGTCATTGCTAAAACAGGCTAAAGCAAGGTTATAACCACTTTTTTGACAGATTTAGCTGGCAAAAAGTTACAGTGAATATCATGTTCAGGTTTTTTTTCCATATGTACTAAATATAACAAAAAATATAGACAATGTTAATGCATAACATTGTGTAATGTTGAAAAACAGATGCTCACTAGACAACTCTTATTGCATTTCCAGCCTATCCCTACACAAGTGACAGATATAGAAAAAGATAACAAGCCTCAAGTGGTGGCCAATCCAGGTGCCAAGTCACCCAGCAACAATGGTATGTATTTTCCATTCACTTTTCCACACTGTTTAGACATAAGACGTTTGTAAGACATCAAGTTAACAGTCTAAGATTTTAGTGTTAGGGTGTGAATAAAACATTAAGGAGTATATACAGAGAGTGATCAGAGGACAAGAGAGAAAGTATGAAGAACCATCTGTAGAAAATGAGATAAACTTTAGGACACAAATGCCATATATATATATGGTTAATGTTAGTATTTATTCCAAGAGCACCCGTTATATGTAACATTGTTTTATTGTAAACATCATAAACGGACTGTTATTAATGTTAAATATTCATGGTATATTTGCATGCTGCCACATATACAGACTGGTATAAAAGGTAAATAATAAGTTTGTTTATGTGTGAAGGTAGTATTTCTATAGGCAATGACTGTGATTACCGGTAGGTTTCACATTTATCATTCAACATTGAGAATTTGGCAGAAGAATTATATTAATTAAATATTTTAAGTGTATAACTGCTTTAGACTAGAGAGCATGATTGATAATCACATAAAATACAGGAAATAAGGCTTTAAGGAAGTTAAGAAATTTCTAAACCAAGGGTTCCTGAGTTCACATTTTGCTCATTTGACAGTTAGTTTACTGTTTAGAAGAAAAATGTCACTAGTCATTCCAAATTTCAATGCCATAATGATGATACATGTGGGAGAAAATATTACATAGGCCAAAATTTTGAAGGGTCACATAGAATTTTATAGCGTCTTAGGTGAGGGGACTTATGTCATATGTATGAAAGTCTGTACAATGTATATACATATGTATGTATAAAAAAAAACTGTACAAAGGGTACTTTAACAATTTTTATTCTGAATAAAGATTTTATTAATAAAAGAAATCCAAATTGTATCGGGTACTTTAACAATTTTTATTCTGAATAAAGATTTTATCAATAAAAGAAATCCAAATTGTATCCAGGAGGTAGTCACTGTCTACAACCTTTGCTGTGTGCTGTACATAAAATTTGTGTCAGGTTTCATCAATTCATTGCATGGTGGGTCACAGGTGAGATCTTGAATAAAGGAAAGTCCTGAAAAAAAGTAAATTGACCCAGCCCTTGGGTGGAATAAAGAAATCTACCTATCTCACATTGGTGAGAAATCCTTTCCTTGAAAATGTATTATGGTGATACAGAATACCTCTAGAATTTAATCAATTGTTCCTTGAAATTACACAAAATGTGTGAATTCAAAGTGTGAATTTACGAAAAGCCTGCTGTAACTTGCCGTGCATGCAGTGTGGTGGTTTTGACTAACAGTAATGAAACCAAACCATTTTTACATTTTTGTGATGAGCTAATGACGTTTTAGAGTTCTTGGCTAACCCACTAATGTTGATGACATAACTGGCTGTCCTTTGCAGTCATAGATCTGACTTCTGACACAGGGGACACAGCTGACCTTCAGAAGGCTATCGCTGCAAGCCTGCAGGAGCAGCCGGGGATTCTGGGAGGTCAGGTCACCAAGGAAGAACAAGATATAAGCAGGTAGGTCAAGGTCACAATCAGCTGAAGCTTAAATTAATTTGTATAAATATTTTAGTGGATAAGAGATATGGTTTCTCAGGCATCAGTTTTGACTCCGTGCATCGAACATTTCTATTTTTGATTTCAAGTAGAAATTTGCAAATTTTTATTCCAGAAGCTCTGATATTCTTTCACGAAAATAAAGTAAATATATTTTCAAGAACATTTTTATAATTATTTTATATTTTTTTATGTTGTGCTTCTACTTTTTTTGCAGAAATTAACATGTTATTCTCTGATCATGTGAAATTTTATATAAACAATATAAAAAAAGGTTAAAAAACCCTCTTGCACTGATTTTTTAAATTGTGCCTGAGATTCCAACTTTATTTTAAGCTTTAGGAACTAAATTTTGTAGTTAAAGGGATCCATTATGTGGCAGGTGAAACAGTATACACATCTAAAAAGCAACTGTACCGCTTGCGGCAGAGCAAAGGCTTGTCTGCAGCAGCTGCGCAGGTTGCGATATGAACTCCTGACCTTTCAACGGGTGCTGTGTAGAAGGCAGACAGGACCAGCAAAGGGTCGGGTACATTTATTTGCTTTCAGGTCCAAGCTGTCTCACTCTGTCCTCTACAAATCTATAGGTAATCCAGCCTCTTTATTCAGTGTTGTTAAGGGGATCAAGTTTAAAAATACAGCAACTTTACCATTAGCCTGGATCCCAACTCAGTACCTTAGTAGCATAAGATATATAAATGTCTGTCATGTTATTTCATTACACAGTTTCTAAGTTATTAGGGAGTTATGAGCTTCTGTGGTCATGAGGTAGAACACAGGTCGTGAGTTCAAATCTCTGCTGAGGAATGGTGAGATTGTTCAGTCGACCCGTACACATGGTGTGTGCTCTGCAGGCTTAATGGGAAGGTTGTGCCCCACAGCTGTGTTTCACTCACAAATGAGTGCGCCTTTCATGGGTTCTTTGGTGGTATGACTCAGCAACGGGGATGAACACACCCAGGACCTGCAAGTGTTGTAGACACATGGCCTGGGTGACACCAGGATACAGATATCATGATAGGAACATGTGCTACTGCCAGAGAAGGGGCCTTTTACTGGTTTGAATAATAGGGCCTATTGCTATTACTTTGGGTGTTGCCTATTACTATAAACTATTTTTACCAGTGTTTCATCAAAAGTAATAGGTGGCTATATCTGTTACTTTACTCCAATACTATTACTAATATATTTACTATTACTGGTCCAATATAAACAAGTAAAATACTCCGTGAACAAAATAATTTAATCGTAAAGCATTGTTTGTTAACTGCTCATCAGGCCACTTTAAAATATGTAACCAACCACTAAAATAAAAAAGAAATTGTGCATAAATAGTTCACAACTACATCAAGTGTCCATTGCATTTAATGAACATAAGCTGTTCAAATGTTGAATCCCAGCGGGCAGTGACCTGGTGTGAAGATTAATTGGCATGCCATTAGTGTTTATAGAGATTTTGAATTAACAGAGATATGATATATGTAACAGTAAATCATATATGTGTTGTTTGTATTACAGGATACTAGAGGCCAGTCTTGAGGAATCCAAGGTTGGCACAAAAAGGAAAAGAGGGGAGTTATGGTTTGTAGATCCACTGAATCCTCATGAGAGAAAGCGACAGGAAGGCTGGCCAGTCGGACTGAAAAATGTAGGCAACACGTGCTGGTTTAGTGCTGTCATACAGGTAAGCCCAGTCAAACTTCTCATACAAGCATTATGGGTTGATTCATGCTTTTAAACACATAGGAAAAAGCAACAAATATCTCATGCAACCATTTGTTATTTAATCAAATAAGTTCTCAAATATATTGATTCTTAGACTGGCCCAGTTGATGCAATGGTTAAAACATAATTCCTCTTACTATCTGAGCCATCAAACTTACTCTTGTTGTGTTGCAATGCTTAGAAAAGGTACCATTTTACAAAGGTATAGACTATGTCATTGTAGTTTTACTTCAGGTTTATCATTATTCTACAGTAAATCAATGTATGCAGCAGACAGAATTGATGTCCGATGTAAAGAACAAGCCGAAAAATAATAATAATGATAATAATAATAATACTGCTACAACTATTACTACTACAACTCTTACTAATAATAATAATAACAGTAATGATAAAATATAATGTTAGTAGGAAGCCAAAATGTTAAATAATATTTTACCACTGGTAATAGTATGGAAGACATTGTTAGGTTTTGCAGATTTAATATAACAAGAAATGATGTATTTTGATTACTAGTTAACTATTTTTTTCTATTTGTCCAGTCACTTTTTCACCTACCCATGTTTCGACACCTGGTCTTGAATTTTTCTCCGCCACCAGACATATCTCAAGGTCCATCACACTCAGAGGTAAGAATGCTGTTAGAGACAAAAACAAGAGAATATATTTGGAACATATTGAAATAGATCTATACTCAGTACAAAAACAAGAGAATAAATTAGGAACAAAGTGTAATATTACTAATTTAAAAATTAAAAATTTGCAATATTAGTTTATTATTTTACTAGCTGATAAACCCGGTATACGGGGCTTTTTACCCCAGTTTGGGAGATATATTTACTGAAATATTGAATGTTGGCTCATTTTTTGTTATAAAAGTTAAAAGAAAATATAGATTTTTAGTGGGATACTCTCGGAATACGATATGCACAAATAATTTTTTACTGTTATTTTGTGGCACTGTGCTCGTGGCAACAATCATATCCCGGTATGATTACCTTAAAGACTTGGTCAGTGATGGTTTACATTGTGAACCGGAATGAAACCCAGAGGCATACAGTGTTTCGTTGATATTTGACTGCTTTCTATCATTGGACGTATCAAGAATAGGTTGATGTGAGGAACACATTAAAGAATAATTAAATGTACGTTGCAAGGAAACTGTACCTGAAGAATGAAACAGACATATGCATACATCGTAAGTAGCAGAAGCGGACCCAGCAGGACTCCATGCAGTGGGTCCGTATCCCATTTTCAGACCGCCGACAGCACCCCAGCCCTGTTCCTGAAATTGGGACCTTGAATTAGGTTTTGTCATTAATCCTCCTGGATTGAACTCTCCATTTCATAAAGCGAGAAACATGTGTTTTTCTCTTTTACTGACCACGCACGTGGGTCAAATCCCTAATTGAAAGCAAGCGTTATTCATATGAACAATAGTCCTTAGTGTTAGAGGTTAAGTGGCCACGATTCACGCATTCCGGTGATTGCCGAAGGCAGTTCGGCTGTGCTCGTTAAAAAAAACGGAAAAATCACTCAAAATTATATGTATTATAAAAATTATTTATTCTCATATCACCTATGTCACTGCGGGGATAATAACCTTTAAAATGATTATGGCACAATATTGTACACAACGCGGTTTTAGAGAACACTGCGAACAAATGTGAACTGAATTCCTTTTATAAGTATTAGATTAAGATTTAAATGACTTTTGGTTTCATGAGGTAAGATTAGGGCTCTTTAGAAAGATAACCCATTTGTGCTCTATATATAATATATAATGTGCAACAGAGATTAAAAATGATATATCATTTCAAATAAATGACCTAGTAAATAATTTTTAATGAGAATATAACAGCCCAAGCTGTGCATATTATATAAGATGTTGAGAAATTTGCAGTTTCTTATATAAGATGTTTTAAATGCCCTGAGTTAGAGCATACAGTTTAATCAGTCATCATTATATGTTATCACCATACTTATATCTCCATTGTTATGGTGACAGTGAGTGTATGAATATATTCCAGGGCCGGAGAAACCTGAAGTTTATGCAGGAGCTCCGACGACTATTTGCTCTACTGACTGGTAGCAAGAGGAAGTACGTTGATCCGTCTAAAGCAGTTGATATTCTGAAGGAGGCATTCTGTGGAACTAGTGCAGTTCACAATGCTCAGCAGGTAGGCAAAGTCTTCATCAACAGACACTACAACAGATTGGAGCAGTTAGGGCCGCGGCCAGGTCTGCGTTAAAAGATGAAAGTTTTCACTGTTTAGTAATCAAACTTATGTCAAAATGAATTTTATTTCATCTTTTTAAAATAATGTTCATATTATAGCTGATATTTAAGTACCTAATTAAGGGACCTGGACAGCTGAGTGGTTAAACTCTCTGCCTTCTCCGCTGGTGACCTGGGTTTGATTCCCGGCGGGGCTATGAGAGTGGGTTGTAGTTGCCCATCCAAGGTTGGTGGTTTTCTCCGGGTCCTCCAGTTTCCTCCACCCTTACCGACTACTAAGCGCCAACATCTGAGCCATGGAGAGTGCCTTGTATTAATTATTATAACTAGTTGTACAATCCATGTAAAATAAACAGTTTATTTATTTTTTCTAATTAAGCAGGTGATTCAGTTTGATTTCTACCAGATGAAAACATTTTATTTTCTGACCTGGCAAAAATATGATGGTGCATATACTCACTTGGGGATCAATCTTAAAAAAAAAAGAAAATTTTCAGTAATTGTAAGAAAGGAATTCCAAGATTAATTCCAAGATTAAATTCTCAGCAGATTTCATGCATATCTAATGAGGTCAGAGGTTATCAGGCTTCTTTGTCCTGTCATTATGACAGCTGCTTTTTGCTGTTGCCGCAGTGACTCGCAAAGTATATGAAGGATTTTGATAAAACTCATCAGAAATGTTAATAAATAAAACATCTCACCTAAGTTTGATAACCAGCGAAACCCATGCATATTTAATGAGGTCATCACACTTTGGAGGCACATTGGTAACTTACCAAAATCCTATAGATTTTCATGAAACTTATTATACAAATTTACCAATAGAGTTTTTTCATGAATTTCCTTATCAAAATTCACGCATATTTAATGAGGTCAGAGGTCACCAGATACACGATGGGCATATTTTGCACATGGGTGGTGCCCCTGCAGTTCCCCTAGTGGATTCTGATTTACCTAATTAAGCAGAAGAGTCAGTTTGATTTTCTGTCTTGCTTGTGTTAACAGGATGTCAGTGAGTTTCAGCACAAACTACTGGAGTGGATGGAAGATGCGTTCCAGACAAACTGTCGGCCAACATCTCCTCCAGATGGGTAAACATGTTTTTCTCTTTTTGGTTTTGACATAATTGTCGGTTTTGTCTTGTATAGCAGGAAAAAAGTTTGCTTACCGTATGCTTGTTATTGATCAGCGGGTCCTTTATATTTTCTTCCACACAATCCATTACCTATATTAAAGGGCCATATTCTGATATCTTTAGATAAACAAAAGATAATCCCTTGATCCTTTTATAAAAATAGGACAGAAAAAGGCTGACCCCACCCTACACCTGTAGGCTGTTCTTTTTGTCCATACCCATGTATTTATAACAAGGGGTACCTGCCAAAATAATCCAGATGCATCCAACAAGGACATCTGGTTGCAAGTCAAGACAAACCAGTGTTTTGTAAAGGGCATTTTGCAATTTGTGACCTTTCAACTTCTGCATATATGCAACCAACTGCTCTAGGGGGCATAGTTTTCTGTTTGTCAACATTGTTTTGTTTACTAACAGCTTGTAGATAAAGAAGCTCATACATCTGTCATTATAAGAACTTTTGCCTACAGGAATTACCTACAGTTCAGTATTATGTAAACAGAGTAAGCCAGAAATCACATAAGTTCTGTAAGAGAAGGTAGGTGAATAGGTGGCTTTAATAATATTTTCCATAATAAAAAAGAAACTTGTACTCTTCTCTCTGCTTTGTTAATAATTGTCTGCATTATTATTTTAAAGAATTTTGTTTCAAAAATGACAGAACACATTTCAATAGTACACTTAATGTCAAATATCTGTTAATAGTGGTCTCATCATTGGTGCATGTTTTTGGTTTGTTGAATTTTTGACTTCGCTTCGTACATCAGAGCAAGCTCGGGTGATCATGATGCAAAGTCCCGCAATCCCATGGTGCAACTGTTCTACGGACAAGTCCTGTCTGAAGGTCTCATGGAAGGTACTTATTTACTAGTGGTAGGAAACAGTTAAAAAATCATATTTAATGATTGAAAGATAGAAAACGACAAATGACAGATTATTAATGGATTATTTTATGCACCAACTGTATTGCCATGATATATAAAGAATTATACAAAAAATATTGACTCTGGATTCAGTCTGACCTGCACATCACGCTGAAAGGTCAAGATAACAGCTGTGTTGTTGACACTTATTCATAGCATGATGTTAAGTTTTAATTCTTAGATCTTTATTAGAATAAGAATATCTTATTATGTTAGTATGACTCCTTTGGATATGCATATGTTTTTTGAAAGGTAGAGCAAAAAGGCAATCAGTTTAAATGAAAATGACCAATCATCAATTTAATTAATTAATTGGCACACCACTACTAGTTTAGTACATTCAGTAAACTTGAGCAATGGCACAGTGTCCACTGTTTACCATCTGTAACCAAAGTTCTCAAAAAACACAGAGTCTGTCTTAAAAACATCAGAATTTGTCTCAAATCTATAATCAATATAATAATAATAATATAAACTTTATTTATTTTACATGGATTGTACATCTAGTTATATTAACTAATACTAGGCACTCTCCATGGCTCGGATGTTGGTGCTTAATAATATTAAAAGTAAAGGGTTTAAAATGAGGCAAGATTGTGACAGTTTTAATTTGTCATTGATCAAATAACTTTCTCAATTTCAGGAAATTTATTTTCCAACAAGGAGACCTTTGGACAGTTTCCCCTACAGGTGGAAGGTCAAACAGACATACACGAGAGTCTGGAAAATGCGATGGCTCAAGAAGTCATTGAAGGCACAAACAGAGATGGGAAATCCAATTCAGGCTTTGAGGTAACTTTACTTAAATGTTCTCAGGTATTTTGCTGCATTTATGCTGACCTGATCGACTAGCTACTGTATTCTGCAGTATTGCAAAATCATATTTGATTCCCAAGGTGACATTGAAAAAGCAACATACCACTGATATGATATAGTTTAAAAACTTAAAATTGGTATCCTAAGGAATGCAAGCCTCTGCCATGTGAGGGGAGTGCCTGTTGTGGGATGCTCCCCAACCTTTGTTTGCATTCACATATTCGTCCTATATTCCAAGGTTCATTCATGCATAAGAAAAGGTACCTTTGTGAATATTCCTTGACAACATTCCTGAATCTGGATCATGTGCCTGATCCACACCAAAATCTTTTTGATTCTTTGTTTGCATGATTCTGTGAGTTAAGTTGTGAACAAACATGCACATGATTGGGACTGAATGCATTTTGTTTTTATGAAAAGACTTATCTCTAAACCAAATGAGAGTCATTATAATTTACTAATTTATAATCACATCCTTTTTCCTTCCAGCAATGGTTTACTCGTCTGCCACCTGTCTTGACCTTTGAACTCTCAAGGTTCCAGTTTAACCAGCAGCTGGGAAGACCAGAAAAGATCCATAACAGACTTGCTTTTCCTGAGACTGTCTACATGGACAGGTAGGCTAACATTCAGAGAGCCCACACCACCTGAGCCCATACCATACTCTTATTAAATAGGCCATATTACGCTTCCACTTCAGCCTGCCGAGAGCCAATGTTGTTACTACATTTCATTTTGATTGACAGCACACTGCCCCGCAGCCCATGTGCATAGGCACTATGTGAATACGCACTGTTATCCGTTTTGCTGACAACAGATACATGGCTACGATAAAATAGTCTAAATGTCATAATAATTAGGTGAAGCAGGAATATTACCTATTATGTAATAAGAATACTTCTGACAGTGACATGCTTTTATTTTGATGAACCCCAAGATGTAATCAGTTGTTCCTTGTGCCAAGTTTAACATGTCTAATAAGTTCCAAATTCCTCCATCAGACTTGGACACCAGTTTCTGTTCTTTGCTTGGAGACAGATAAACAAGTAGAAAATATTATCCTGTCTCTGTCATATGACTGAACTCTTAAGTAATTTAAATTAAGGTACAGTGAATCCTCCCAATTATAGACACAGGTTAGACCTTCCTCTTTCTCCCATTATGGAAAGGTGCCTGTCTTAGATGTCTGATTCTCTTTATCATGAAACTGTCCAAGTGTCCACAGTAGAGGGGTGTCCTTGATAGAGGTGTTCATAAAGGGAGAAAACCAAGTATGTGTTACATGCAGACCCTATTTAAGTGAGCATGTTTGGCCTAATTTCTTGTTTAATTAAAGGCATTACTTTGTGTTTTTTCTTGTGTGACACAGGTACATGCAGGGAAACAGGAATACTACAAGGCATAGGAGAGAAGAAGTACGCAAGCTAAGATCCCAGCTACAACAGCTGAGAGCAAGGCTTGATAAGTGAGTTATCAGTTGTGTTAACACTACACTGGCATTTAAGCCCATGTACCTGTGGACAGAAACAATATTGGATTCCATATTCAAAATGTATTGGGTATTTACACAAGTGGTACATCAAATACATAAGTATCAAATAAATTAAAAGATATGCCCTTTTTAATATGATTTGTAAACGTAGTAGACAGAATACCAAATGCTCAGTTTGGTTTAAATATTTGGCAATACATCATTAAGGCATGTTGTTCCACTGGCAATAGGGCCTTTTCTAGGATCTCCCACATGAAAATGAAAATGCTGCATGAGTTAGAAATAAAGCTTAGCATAAAAGCATGAAGATCTTAACCAGTTCAAGGGCATTCTATCTTGAAAATTGTGATTTCATATCTTGTACCTTGACATTTGCAGGTTCATGCATTACGGCTCTGGCCCTGTGTCAAAACGTGTACCCCTACATGATGTGCTGCAGTATGCGCTGGAGTTCGCTGAGAGTAAACCTAGTGGCCAGTCCCCTCCGAAATCTCCTCCTGATGTTGAAATGGAATCTCCACAAACTCATACGCAGTGAGTAGCCATCTTTCCATACACTTGCCTGTCTAATTTCATAAAAAATTAGCAGCTCAGTGTCATTCCATTCAATGCACATGAATCATTCAGTTTCCATATCTGAGTGGCTGAATCACATGCTACAGCCTTTTTAACCACAACCAGGAGTATATATGTGTTTGTGTTTGGGGGGGGGTATCAGTAAAATAATAAGTACCGTTTCCCCCATAGATAATCCGCACCCGCAGATAATCCGCACCTCTATTCAGAGCTACAATTTCTGGGGAAAAACCTGTATACCTGTGTATAATACGCAGCTAGATTCTGACGAAATCCTGAATGCTGCAAATTGTTTTTGTGGTGGTCATCGAATATCCGCTCTCTTCGTGGGTGTGACTTCGTCAGTCAACACAAGTCTCTAAGCAGAAGATCATTATACTTGAATTAGCAAATTGTCTATTCTCCTCCAATTGTTAAGTGTAAAAAGGGGGATTGTGCCTGGACCGCTGTTAACCAGGTATTGCAACACTTGTATTAAGTGTCACCAAAGCAAGGCCGTTCGTGTCCAAGAAAAGGGGTCGTACGAATGTGTTTTAATAAAATATCATCCCCATTCTAACAAAAAAAAACAGCAATGATTAATTCTTAGTTACAGAATGTATACAAAAACACAGGTCTCCTTTGATGTTAATCAAAGGGAAGCTTTCCGTCATGTCGGGTAACATACTGTGACGAGCGTGTCATAAGGAGAACTACTCGCACGGTACCCTAGTTAGCCAATTAATGCTAATCATAGAACAAACAGTCTTCATTAACTCAACACACGCATAGTTTAAGTTACAAGTTGTTCAGTATGCTGAACAGAATGGGAATCGCAGTGCTGCTGGCCATTTCGGTATCGACGAGAGCAATGTTCGTCTGTGGAAAAGATCGAAAGGACAACTTGAAAAAATGCCGAAATCAAAGAGGGCCAACAGGAGTCGTCAAGTTTTCTATCCTGAGGTGGACAAGCAAGTGCTGGAATGGATCAGTGAATGTCGCGCTCAGGGCAATGCAGTGAGCACAGTGCAAGTTCGACTGAAAGCCAGCCTGGTTGCAAAAGATCTCAAAATTAGTGATTTCAAGGCTTCCTCAAACTGGTGTTATCGCTTCATGGCCCGGAATGATCTTTCCATTAGAAGAAAAACCCACATCAGTCAAAAGCTCCCAGCTGATTACGAGGAGAAACTGACAGCTTTTCAGGCCCACATAATCCAACGCCGCAAAGTACTGGACCCGCCACTGTCACTCATCGGTAACGCTGACCAGACCCCGCTAACGTTTGATCTACCTGCCGATACAACTGTGGAAAAGAAGGGAGCGAACACAGTATCAATCCGTACGACTGGTAATGAAAAAAACAGGTTCACAGTCATGCTGGCCTGCATGGCAGATGGCACTAAATTACCCCCGTACGTGGTTTTCAAACGGAAAACCATGTCCAAAGGTGTAAAATTCCTGAGCAGTGTACACGTGCGCGTACAATCTAAAGGCTGGATGGATGA
This sequence comes from Sipunculus nudus, assembly GCA_026874595.1. Taxonomy (NCBI): domain Eukaryota; kingdom Metazoa; phylum Annelida; class Sipuncula; order Golfingiida; family Sipunculidae; genus Sipunculus; species Sipunculus nudus. The sequence continues at coordinate 36,710,746 of CM049318.1, forward strand.
TACTCTGATGAAAGATTGGATTGATAGCGAGTGGGGGAATCCCGCGGGCGGCCTCACAAAGAAAGAGAATAGCCTATTAGTGTTAGATGCTTTCAGATGCCACCGCAACCCGGCCTTACTGCAACATCTGAAGCAAGTGCACAAGACGGAGGTGGCGATAATCCCTGGCGGGATGACGTCGATACTACAGCCGCTTGACGTAGGTGTCAACAGGCCCATGAAGACGCTACTGAAATCTAAATGGGGCGAGTGGATGCAGCATGGGGCCAAGACATTTACAAAGGGAGGTCGTATGCGGGCCCCAGACCTAGTGACCATCGTACAGTGGATCAAGGACGCGTGGGGCGAGCTTGATAAGAATATCCTTGATCATCAGATCCTTCAAGCGCTGTTGCATTTCGAATGCCCTTGACGGCACAGAAGATGATATCCTATGGAGTAATAAAGACGAGGAAGAGACTGCAGAAAGCTCGGATGATGAAAACGACACGGATGACCTGTATTTTGCGGATGAAGAGGTGATGTCATCAGAACAAACCATGCAGTTGTTCTTACAGTCCGACGACGAAGAGTTTGAAGGTTTTGAGAGACAATAAATGAACTGTATTGATATGCTACTCTTTGGTGACTTAATACTTTATGCAACCACATGCATATATATTGATCATTAACTATTCTGGCCTAACTAACTGGCCAACTTTGCTTTTACAGCCTGCACCCATCATTGGTCACCACACATTGCCCTCTTCACAGCAGTAAAAATAAGCATAAGAACAATGCTACTGTGTGTAAACCATAGAATGAGACCATTATGGTTTGATTTAAGCATGTTGATCATTTTAATAGTGGAGAACCAGATTTTAAATTTGCCCTTTCATTGCATGAATGTAAGGCCCAAAAAATCAAAGATATATTCACCAGCCCATTTTTAGCGAACCTGTGAGCTTATGCGATGGTGTGGTGTCGTCCGTCGCGCGTCGTGTGTTGTCTGTATGTTAACCATAGCTATCTCAAAAACGGCAGGAGTTAGCATCACCAAATTTTTTGCAAACAATCAGTCATCAAAAAAACTATATCGGATTTTGTTTATTTTTTTTCTAACTGCATTTTCTTAGATTTTATAGGGAGAAAGCTAAAAAAGCTTTAAAAATCTTCTTCTCCAAAACTGTCCAGCCAAAGTGTCCAATATTTCACAGAAATGATCCCTGGAACAATCTTTCTCAAGTTTGTTCGAATGGTTCCAGTTCGGAGATTTTTGGCCAAGATACAGGAGGTTGAACTTCGTTAACTGTGCAAAAAAGCATATTAAAATTTAAATCTCAGAAGCGGCTGGAGCTATCTTCACCAAATTTTATGCCAATGTTGGTCACATAGGTCATATCTGAAATTGAGGTATTGGTGGGCCACCTGCATAGGCCTTTTTTGTACGGGGGTCATCAGTGCCTGTATCACGCTGAGGGCTACAAAAAACTTCTTCTCTAAAACCATATGGCCAAAATGTTTAATATCGCACAGAAATGATCCTAGGGTAGTGCTATCTGAAGTTTAATCAAATGGTCTCTTTTCAGTGACTTTTGGCTAAGTTATGGGAAGCTGAATTTAGTCATATGCCATAACAGCCCATTTTAGCTCAGTGGCTACAAAGATCTTCTTCTCAAAAACCACTGGGCCAAATTGTTAAATCTCACACATTAATTATCCTCAGATGTTGATAATTCAAGTTTGTTCAAATGATTTTTGTTCAGTGCTTTTTGGCTGAGTTACGGGAAGCTGAACTTAGCCAGTTTGCTGTATCGTCCTATATGAGTTATAAACCTGCGGAACGTTTTTCGACTGATGCCTCTGAAGCCAGTTTGTTAAATATTTTACAAGAATAATTCCTACAATAATTCATGTAATAATTGTCATTAATGGTTCCACATGAATGATTTTTGGCTGAATTATGGAGATCGAATTGAGTCATTTTACCATATATGTTAGTTGTGTGATGCTGTTACATCTAGCCTGGCACCAGTTTATCAGCATCTATTACATCACGCCACTAGACATTTAGATTTCAGGTTATCTTTGGTTAATATTGACAAGAAAGATTTTTTAAAAGCTTTTAAAAATTTAGATTTAGGAGTTAAGTTATTCATCATACCAGGCAATGTTACAATCATGGATATTCAGCTCTCTGTGGCTATATAAAGACAACTGTACGTGGATTATAAATTATTGGTATCCCTACTCAACTTAATTCAAGAATTTGCCATCAATGAGATATATCTGTATTTTAATTTTGCATTCAGTATGCATCCGTAATAATTTTACATATATTCCTGATTTTTTTTTATAAAAAGTCAGCTGAAAAGCATTTTGTATTGGGAAAATAAATTTCAAAGTCATTTCAAGTAGGAACTACTTTTGTGTTCAGATGGCAGCACTTGGTATACCATTGGCAGATTGCCAGTGCCTTGATGTTGGCCATTAGCCAAGATGATGTCAGCTCTATAAATAGTTTTGGCACAGTGCCTGGATTGGAAGAAGTGCAGCCAGGTATAGGTCAAAAGTTCACTCAGTGCAGTAGCTGCATTCTATTTATAGCTTTAGCAGACTGCTCACTGCATCATATTTGGCACCCAAAGTTCAGCCTGAATCTATTTATAGCTTTGGCAGACTGCCAACTGTGTCAGATTATGCAAGAGGTCAAGAGTTCACTCAGTGCAGCCAGGTACACGTCAAAAGTTCACTCAGTCTAGCCAGGTGCAGGTCAAGAGTTCACTCAGTGCAGTAGCTTAAGGCAGGAATTTGTCACAGGTCACTGGGGGGCAACTGCCTTACTCACCTAAGCCTTGTCAGCCCAGTGCATCAAACTCTGGGGAAGTTTGATGTATTGGACTGATATTTTGACCTGTCTATACATCTTTGATGGTATTCTCATTTACAAGACAGGTGGTGCCACGTACATTGACTTTTGCACAGTGTATGTGCCTGCTTATTTCTACAGAGGAATTTGATATATCAGCCTGAAATAGGGCATATTTATACATATCGAATAGCTTTGTCATATACAAGACTGGTGGTGCCACCTACAATAATTTTTGCACAGTGTATGTCCCTGCTTATTTCTCAGGAGGGTTTTGATATATCAGTCTGAAAATTGGGCATATGTGTCTATCTCTGATAGATTCGTTGTATACAAGACTAGTGGTGCCAGCTACAATCGTTTTTGTGTTGTTTGCACCCATGCCAGAATTTCAGCAGTGATATTTGTGTAATTGTTTCTTATTCAAAATGTTTAGTACTTGCATTGTTCATATACATGAAAAGTAATGGTCCAGCATTGAAGCATTATACCTGGTGTATTTCCCAATGCACAGGTTCACATTAGGCCTGTAGGCCTTGTTTTCAGAAATCAGAATTTTTTTACCTTTTTAACTACAGGTTTTCAATAAAAATTGCATATGATCGGGGGAAAATATGATAATAACATAATTGTCTTTGCTAAACAGGTAAAAACACAACAAAAAAGGGAAACTTGTTATGTAAAAATTTATTTTATTTTCTTGAAAGAAATGTCTGTACATCTCAAGATCAGTAAATTTTTACTGAAAATCAGATAAAAGTTTTTATGTGGGGGGGGGGGGGGGGCAAAAGTTACCAAATATACCAAACATTTATTTTTTTAAGGTCTATATCCCAATCACATATGCACAGATTTATATGTAAATGGGTTACTGTGATCAGAGAGTGAGACTGAGGGTAGGAGTGACTGTAGATGAAATAATTATCACACCCTGTTTCAGAAATATGCATCATCTTTGTGTTAAACTGTTAAATCATTTTGTTAATAAACCTTTAGCTAAAATCATCTTGCCTTCATATAAAGTGTATTTAATCTTTGTGTATCTGTCTGTATCAACTCAATCTTTGTGTTTTGTAACAGTTGTGTTTTACTTGTATGTTTTAATTGCCTGTACTGTAGTTGTGCTGATATTGACAATACAGTGTACACATGATGTTCCATATAATATAACATATAATAAAGGTAAGTAAAATTCTCAGCTCAGGGATTTGTTCACATTGTATGTAGCTGTAACTTTCTACCACATATTATCATCAGCAGACTGGCATGCTTAACAACAACTCAGGGGGATGTCACATGACCACAGGGACCACCCTTAGCCATCATCAATCTAAGGTCTTTTGGCAAAATGCATGAATTTAGCACTGGGATTCATGTTACCCATTGTTCAAGGTTCCTTGAATTCAGCTGAGCCTGAAGGCCCATAGGCCACTTGTTTTTTATTACACATAATATTTACACTATTTCTGTTGACAGAATGGTTACTGACAGCCCGGTAGCCAGTCCTTCCACACAAGTTTCTGCAGATGTTCTTATGCCTGAACCCTCCACGTCTCTGGTGCCACCAGTCACGCCCACCAAGAGACTGGCCCTGATGCCTTCAGAGCCAGCACCAAAATGTGTCTCCTCACAAGAACTGCAGGTGCTCCAAGCCTGTCTGAAAAGATGGAGGACTGAAGTGGAGAGTGATGTCAAAGGTTAGTCATATAAATATGCATGACCTGCTTCAGTGTTTGTCATTTAATTTATGTTCCAGTTGATCTGTTAGAATTATTGCATCTTCTGTACCATCTGATTATCAACTAGACCTGCAAATCCATTCTTAACTGTACTTGCCACAAAAAAATAGTAAAATAAGGCATAGATAGGTGTAACAGAATCAGAACCTGCAGTTCCGTATCTGTTGAAAGGTTTTTAGGGTCTGACTTCAGGCATTACATTTACTGCCATCTAGCAAATTATATCCTGACCATCATAATTTGGTTTTAAAATACACTAAGTAAATTGAGTTGGTTGGTTGTCATTGGATAGACTTGGGCTTATCAATTGTCTCTTGTGATTGTAGAACTACAAGACAGTATCACCAGGCTTGAAGACAGAGTAAACACTATGTACTCAGATGAAAGCATGTGTAAGGTAAGCTCAGTGTTATATATGTGATAATTTTTATGTTTACTGGAAGGAATTATGCCAATGATGGATTGTATTTCATCATAATACTTAAAAAATTATCTGTTCTGATGTAATATTTTCTTTTTTTGGTATAATCTTGTAAAATTATAAGTAACATAAAAAACTTTTAAATTTTGAAAGTTGTGAATTCTTTTTTACTGCCATTTAGGATGTGAGCATTTCTTGCCAAATTGATTTAAGGAAGCAGTTATGGCCATAGCAAACATTATATTTTAATGGAACTTGCTTAAATTCCATTCATGCCAATCCTTACAGGGCAAAGCTGACATTAATTTGGAATTCAACCTTATCCAAGCAATATTGATTTTATGTATTGATTTTCAACTTCTTACTTTCCTTATATGTCCTTTTTGGTTAAAAATGTAGGATTCGTATTAGATTATATACAGATATATCTGACAAATGTTAATGAAAAAGGTCAGGGTCTTTGTACATCTGATTCGTTGATTTTTTATAGCACCCCTATAGACTTCATGCCGTACTCGTCCACGAGGGTCAAGCGGCATCAGGGCACTACTGGGCATATGTGTACAGTTGTGAACACGGCAAATGGCTCAAATTTAACGATATCACTGTGACTGAGGCATCATGGGAGGAGCTGGAGAAGGAAAGCGTGGGAGGTTATCATAACGCCAGTGCCTACTGTCTAATGTATGTGGATGCAAGCTGCAAAGGGCTCAGGACAGGTATGTTCTAGAGTTAGGCTATACACCTGTATCATACCCAACTAGAAATCTGCATTCTAACGAAATCAAGCCTTAAGTGACTGCTAGATTTGTGAGTATACCTTGATGAAATTTCTGGATTGGGATCATGTGCTGGATTGATGCCAAAATCTAATTGATTCTTCATTGGCCCATTCCCAAAACCCTGAAAATTTCATGAGATTCCAATCATGATGACATGAGTTATTTAGTTAAAAAACAAACACACACTCACAAACGGGGATGATTGTATAGATTGTATGTTAGATGTTTTCTGTTTGTTTGTCAGCAATTGTACATGTACTTTGTTTACTAAAGCTTGCATATAAAAAAGATCATATATCCATCTCAGAGGCATTTTAATTACTTAATTACTTATTTTCCACAGTTCATTTATATGTGCACAGATGTAGCCAGAAATCACAGATAATTCTACTGAGAAGGCAGTTTATTAGCTGACTTTTAGAGACACACATTTCGTTTAACACATTCGCTGCCAATGACGTGTATACTCGTCGTTTATTATGATTCCCCCAGTGCCAAGCACGTGTATACACGTCATTTATTTAAAAGCCATTTTTAGCAGGAATTCTCATAAATTAATCAATTAGGTCTTTGCAGATGAGTAGTAGACCATTTATAAAATAGTCTTGCAGTATGAAAATGAATTATTTGTTATTCAACAGTGCACTGCATCATTCTAAAGCAGGAAAGATGTGTAGACGGTGACAAAATCCACGGCTCCGGTCCATTGCCGTGAAATAACTTCACCACGCGCTTCAGTTTGAAGTTGATTCCTTGTAAGAATACTACTTTGAATCAAACGAAAAGGAGGATTGTAAAAATATGTAGCTTGTTTAATATTAGAACATATTTTGGCCACTTATTTACGAGAGACCCGGTTGGGAGGCCGAGGTGTGATAGATCGCACCTTAGGCGTGAACTCAAGATAGCGAGGCGTTAGGTCGTTCAGGTTTATTGCCCTGCGAGGACATGGTATTGCGCAATCAACAACAAAGGGCACGTGACACATGATTGACACACAGATCGGCAGTGTAATCAGAACGCGGCTGCAAATGATTCTGTCGGCTTATTTCTTGTTCCTTATTTACTTATATATAGATATATGCATACATTAGTAACTTCACAAACAAGTGCTCGTAAATTGCAAAACTGAAATAATCTCTGTGTTTCGTGTGACTGTTACAATGACGAGGTCAGTTGCGCGTCAAGGCTCAAGCATGTCGGTATATATAAAGAGTCTATGACTATTTTTGAAAATTGTATGTGAAATGTAAAATTATATATATATACTTTTAATTATATTGATCGTAGAACCGCTGTGTTCGTTATAAAAGTGTAAAAATGTATGTTGAGCTAAAACTACATGTGTGTAAAAAAAAAAAAAAAAAACATACCGCGCAGGTTCGAACATATGCGGCTGGCTATGTTTCATTAACAGACCACCTATTCTAACCAATTGGTCATTCTGGATCTGTTCTCGAATTTGACATAAATGTATATCGGCCTATATTTTTCAGTGCCTCTCAGTCATTTGACTCTTCCAATTCAGCATTCGCCCCAACATACATATTTTCATTTAGTTCATCATTTACAATAAATATAGATCTTTAGTTGTTAGCTTTATGCTGGTGTCAACGTAGACGTTATGAGACCAGTCCTCCGGAGCCATGCTTTGACTATTATCGCGGTCATTTGGCTCAGTGCCCAACTTCACACCTCTAGTTTTATTGCCCCTGTGTTATCCGAAGTCACACCTTCTTATCAGGTAATTAGCACCTAGTCATGGTACCACTGCAGCTCTCGGGGCTGCTCGGGTCCATGTATATGGCCCTGGCACTGGGGGTGAACATAGGCTTGGCAGTGAATGTGTTAATAAAGTATTAATGTGCTTTGCTATGATCAATATGCAATTTTGCTATGATGGAAAATGACCAAATATGCAAAACATTCCTGAAGCTCATCAGTAGATAACACATGGTGAAAATTATGTCTTAATAAAACTTGGAATATAGATACCTATAATTTTTTTATGTTTTATTGTAAGGTATAATAGTAATCTCTTTCTTGTATTTAACAATGGCAGCGCTTTCATTGACTGACCCTCAGAGATGAGTCCAACCCTAATTTGTTCTTATACTTGCAATTGCCCTGATGATCTTTCAGGGATAGTTGAAACAGATTTAGGTCAGCAGAAGCTGGGGTCTCGTAAACTACCTTTAGAGCTTGAAAACTTCGTTGAAGAAGACAACTCCAAGTTTGCTCAAGAAATCGCTGATTGGGACAGTGAACAGCGGAGGAAACAGCAGGTGGTGCCCTCTACTTCCTCTGACCCAGATATCACAATCATCGGAGAACAGCAACCAGGTAACAGTAAAATCATTAATGGCCAGATTTGAACGATATTCTGTTCCACCTTAGAGAGTCCTGTCATTATTGACAGTAACATGCATTATTTATCTTTTTATACCTTTAGAGAAGTGTATTCCAGTATCTGACATCTATAAGCTTAAGATAATCCCTTGAAGCTTTTCATAAAACCAGGCCAGAAAATGCTGATTCCACCGCTCAAAGGCTTTTTTATGTTGTTTATATCCATATGTTTATAACATGTGGGGGGCCTGCCAAAATAATCTCAACACTTTGAGCAAGGACATCTCACAGCATGTAAGACAAATCAAAGTTTAACAAAGGGCAATGTGCAACTAACAGCCAAATACAACACAATAGCTATCTGTATTTCATTCATGAAATCAGTTTTATAGAACAGGTCTTATAGTACTGTAACTAGTTTTACACAGTAGTTCTTGCATTATAGTCTGTTCCACCAACCCTGTCTACCTGTCTTTTCACAATACATTTTTTTTTTAGTAAAATGACAAAACATTTTTCCCCTACGTCAGAAAGAGGAAAATGCGTAATTAACTATTATGGAAATAATGGCCTACCTTATGTCATTTTACTGTAAACAATTTTAAACCATTTTATGAGTAACTAGTCTATTCTGTAGCAACATTTGCCACCATTCTATGAAATGTACATGATAGGGAATAGTTATGACGTCATAATAGATGTGACACACAAAAGAGGCACCCTTATTCAGGGACCAATATTGAGGAGCTGCCAACCCCTGATTAAAGCGAGACTGGTATTCTTCTCTTGCGTGCGCTTCACTGTTACGTCTAATTACTTCATATATATATATCAAAGGATGATAACAATGGCTGGACCTCATGAACTACCGACATATATGAAACATGCTAAACTAGCTGTAAAGGGTATAATATTTATATCGTTAGCAGGTAGGGAACCAAAAATTATTTTGTATGGCAAGATTGTCTTGTGTGAAAATAATAGACAAATATCAGGTGGACAGGGGTGGTGGAATGGACTATAGGTAACAAGTTTTTCATGATAGTTCATCATTTCTCTAATCTTACAGTGAAAGATCTGAAGGTGAGCAGGTTTGGTCCACAAACACAGCACCCATACTCCCCTCAAGCAGAGATGCACGCTCGGCTGGCTGCTGCAGACACCATGAAGGCAGTGGAAGAAGCCGTCAGCAGTGAGACCAATGAGAAACAGGTGTTTCACAACACCTTAAACATTGTAAGTTTAAACATAGGTAACAGAGAGCACTCACTGAGCATATACCTCCACCAACACATGGATCCACATCCAGATCTGCCCCTAAAATCAATTAATCCCAAATCAGTTAATCCCTGTAGTCTTTGCTCATTCACTGACAAAATTCCATTGAAGCACGCCAATCTGCTGACAATTACTGTGTTGAAAGCTACATTTAGAGTTGGGAGTTTTCACTCGTGTTAAGGAATCTCCAGAGACCAGATCAAACATACATAGTTTCATTGGTTGCAAAGTTTTGAAATATTGACAACTAGAAATCTGCATTTGAAGGAAAACAAACTGTCATGTGGGCATTCACTTATTCAGCCCATATTCCCAGGTTCATTTGTTCATAAGTTCCTGAACATTTGTAAATATTCATTGATGATGTTTCTGAATCTGGATTGTGTGCCGGATCCACACTAAAATCTAATCGATTCTTCATTGGTCCTGAAATGCCCTGAAAATTTCATGAGATTCTGTACATTTTGCCTGAGTGATGATGTGAATAAACACACACACACAAACAAGCAAATGAGAATGAATGCATACCCTCCAGGCACACAAACCCATTTGGAGCAGGAGTGGACCTCATAGTAGTTTGCTTTCACATTACTTGTATCAATGCCCATATATCTCCTTCCCTCTAAGGCCTCACTCATGGCTAATAAGCTTGTTTTGTTAATATTGAAAATGTTGAAACCTTGGGGGGGGGGGGGGTACAATTTTTTAATGCCCATCATATGATTGGAGTATTATGGTATACCCGCCATATGTCCATCTGTTAACTTTTAGTGTGACCGCGTTAACTTACCAGATTATCGTGCCCACGTTTGATTTTGGGCAAAATCCATACATATTTAATAAGGTCACAGGTCACTAGGCTACTTAATGGTGTCACAGGGATACCTTACAAAGAATATGAAGGATTTTGATAAAACGCATTAGGAATTTAATCAATAAAATATCTTGCCTAAGTTTGATTTTCACAAAAATCTAAGCATATTTAATAAGGTTCGAGGTCACCGCACTTTGGAGGCACTGTGTTGACTTAACAGAAATCCAGTGGAATTTCTTGAAACTCATTATACATATTTACCAGTAGAGTTCCTCTCCTCAGTTAAATTCCTCAGCAGATTTCACTGCATATTTAATGAGGTTAGAAGTCACAAGACATAACAGGGGCATATTACACTTCCATAACAATGGCATCACTGTGATAATGGCATTATCCTGTCGAGGGATTAAAAATCATTTATGTTTATGTTTGTTTGTCCGTGCAATGTATACAAAATTTCTCAAAGAATTTATTGAAATTATATGAAAAGGTGAGTCATTGTGCCAAAGAAGTTTAAATTTATTGGCTTTCAGTTAACTTTTGGTGATACCGTGTAGAGATACAAAAAAAGGCATGACAAAAAGCTGACAAAAAGGCATGAATTTCACAAGATGCAGATCAGCACCTGAATTTTTATTGAGCTATCACAAAAATTTAAGCTAATGTTTTTCCCCTATTTTCCATACTTCCTCAGAACCTTATTGAAATCAGTTGAGAACATTTTTGAGTATTAATAATCAAACTAGACAACCGCAATTTAAATGTTTGTCAGTATAGGCTTACAGTGACTCTTATTAATCTATGACCAGTTTAGATGTACAATACAATGGAACCTGTTTGAAAGACCACCTGTAAAATAAACCCACCTGATTATTAAGACCACTTTTGAGTGAACCGAAAGCATTCTAACTGGTTATAACTGACCTGTCTATTAAGACCACCTGCGAGATAAGACCACTTTTGGCTAGTCCCACATGTGGTCTTATTACACAGGTTTCACTGTAATAGACATGAAGGCTTTACCTACTTTTGAAATTTTAAGATGTGGAAAGCAGAGCTGAAGAGGCTGGAGATGCTGAGTGAAGAGATCTGTAAAAGACCGCAAGGAGATGACCCCAGAATTAATAGCATCATGATGTACCTGGTACTGAACAAAGCCCCAAAACAAATCGTAGAACGGGCACTCTGGGAGCAGTTCGCTCTGCTGCATGAACTGGATAACAAGCACAGGTAACACTGATATACTGAAGCTACAGGTTTTGAATACAGTAGAACCTCTATAATGTAACCACCATTGGGACTTGGTGGAACTGTCCCCTGAATAGAAATGCCCACCATTTGAAGGTCATGACCGCAACATAAATTGAAAGAATGAGAAAACCAGGACTCTGAAAAACTGCCCTCTTCATAAAGGTACCCACTGTATGGAGGTGCCAACTGTATAAAGGTGCCCACTCTATAAAGGGTGCCCACTTTATGGAGATGCCCACTAGGAAAGGTTCCACTAGGCCAAAAAAAAATCTATGGTTCTCAGGTATTTGTTTTCAGAAATCACTGCGGGCGAGCGGTATTTTATTTTTTTACCTTTTTTTGTATGTTTTGACAAAATTGTCATATGATCAGGCAAAGGATGAAAATAACAATTATTTTTTTTTCTAAACAGGTAAAAGCACTACATAAATTGTATTATTTATCTTCTTGAAAGATAAAAATCAAAATAAAAATTTGTGATGCAGGGTGTTAAATTTGACACGGGTGGTGCCTGAGAACCATACTGTTTATTTTTTTGGCCCTATATATCTCTTTTCAAGGTAACCTCACTTGTATAAAACCCCTTCATTTATACTTGTCCATAAGTTGTGTTAATTTCAAAGCTCACAGGGTATTCATCGTTTCTAAAAGTTGTTTTAAATTATTATTATTGGACCCCCATATAGTATTCATCTTTAAAACCTTGTACAGTGTTCTTTTTAATGTGTCAACTGTTGATTAAATTTTCACACATTAAGTATGTCAACAATGAGTGGATACACAATTCGGAAGATCTACTGTATATGACTGAACTATATCTTGTACAGAAGACTGATGGTGCCACCTACAATCTCTTTGCACATTTTACCTCCCTATTACACCCCTATAAACAGTGTACATGCCTGTTGGTGTGGGACACAAGTCAGAGCTTTTATTAGTTAGCTTTATCTATTGAACAAGACTTAAGAACACTCCGCTCTCTCCATCAGCTACCCAGGTTTGATCTCCAGCAAGGCTGTGAGAGCGAATTTAGTGGCTCATCCATGGTCAGTTTAACCTTACAGACTAAATAAACTCACCATCTGACATTCTGACCTATTGAGAGTGCCCTATATTAATTATAATAAGCAGTATACTATTATTAAATAAAGTGTATGTTAACAAATCTTCAAAGGCCACTTGTGTAGCAGGTAAATATGAGGGGGATAAATGTATTAAAAGGAATACAAACATCAATAATTACCAATCTTATATCTTACCAATATTAGATTAGAGATGAAAAATTAGGACTGTCATCTTATCTGCCAATATTGAACAAGGATTTCTGTTCATTTATTGTTTCCTTGAGTTCTCATCAGATCGCTGAGTTTTTGTGTTCATATTAGATTATTTATGTAATAATGGAGACCATGTGGTCAGAATGCTAAAATGGAATGCTTATGAAAAATTGTAAAAGTGAAAATCACAAAAAATATAGACTCACAAATACTATGCCATTCACAGTTTACATTTACATCACTTCAAATTAACGATTTCCAAATCCCTGGTTTCAGTACTAAGAAGATCCGGCATATGGCCATGACAAAATTAGAAATGGCCAAAAATGTGGCACAAGAGGCAGGTGAAAACCTGTACAGGGTGAGTAACATATTTCAGGCCAGTTTATAGCTGAGCCTCCCGTGTACTTCTTTCATTTAAAATGTGAAACCAAACCTTCCATCTTTCAACAGAGTATGAGTGAGACTTTCATGCAGGTTGTAACATTTGATGAAATTTCTTTAAATCCATATTTGTGAAACCTATGTTATCAAATAGCATGGTGGACGAAGAATTTGTTTGAATATTCTAAGTTATAGGTATTTACACTGGGCTCACCATTTTAGTAGGATATTGCTAGACTGGCGGGAGATATTTAGTCAAATATGATCTGTTCAGATAATGCAAGAGCCAGTGGTATTGCTAGAAGTGGTTATGTCATATCAAACCAGATGCTACCAAGAGAACTTGCGGGGGGGGGGGGGGGGGAGTAAATTTTAATTTAATATCTGTTTGGAACAGATACCAAAGATATTGAAAAAAAATATTCAGTGTTTCAAATTTGATATATTTTAAAAGAAAATTTAAGTTACTGACCTTTTTAATAATTATTTTATTAAAATACGATATTATAGATTTGTGTACTTTCTTTTGCTAATAATATTCCAATCTAAATTCTGCAAGTTAATTTTGAGAGTAATCATTGTTTAAAGGTAACTTTGTGGTGTTATTTACAATAATGTTTTCTTATTGGTAATTTCTTTCTTCAATTTCAGAAATGGCATGAAGATTTCAGTTTGTTCAGGAGGACAGTGCATGATTTTGTGATAGGCTTGAAATTATTTCACAAAGACAAGTATGTTGCCACATTATAAATAAATAAGTATCAGATTTATATTTCAGTTTTCTAACTATCTTGTCCCAGTAGCACTTCAGTTTGGTTGTCTGACCAGTGAACAGTATACCTTAACAGGGCCTCTGATGACTCCTATAATTTCTATATATTCCAATATATTTCTATGAAATAATTGTCACCTATAATTTCCTCTATTTTCCAGCATTTATTCCTTAATCTCCTATATTCTTCTATATCGATAGGTTTTTTTACTGCACAATCATATCTCATGTATAACTGTAAATATTTGATAATAATTGTTATGTAGACCTGCTATTAGTGAAAACATGAAGCTCTATGGTAGGACTGTGCCTTTAGTTGTTGCATTTTACAAGGACAGCTATATATTTAAATCATTTAAACAGACATTTAGATGCTGCTTTTAAGAACTGATAGTGATGGTAAATAGCAGAGTAAAATAAGATCACAAAGTGAAAATTTTTATATTTTTTTTTTATATATATTTCTGATTGATAATTCCCTGTTCTGTTTGGACAGCAGATGACTTAATATCTGACAAAATTAACTCGCACCTCACAGGGGCCCCTTTGGAATTTAAACCAGAATTTTCTTATTCTTTTTCTGTCAGTTGATTTAGTAAATCAGGAAAGTTTCCATTTAAAATTGTCATCAAGCATAAAGGTACATGCCAGAATGAAAAAAAATATTGAAGTACCTAGTGATTTGTATTTGGGAATATGACCTTTGACTTTTTTAATATTTCAGGTTCAGGGAAGCATTGCCATATTTGGACCTGGCCTGTGATAAAAACAGACACCTGTGTTCACATGGTGACACATGGAAGGGACTAGACAACAAGCTTCTTCATTGCTACAGGAGGCAGTGCTTATTGGTCAGTGTCTGTTTTTTTTTTTTTTTTTTAATGGGGTTGCTGATACGGTTTTTCACCAAACATTATCGACACAGTTTCTTCATAAAATTGAATAAAGAAACCTCTGTGAGTTATATACAACCAAGCATAATTCGAAACTATCTCTATGCTACATTGAAGATTGAAAGACTGCTCAAACATTGGAAAATGTGTGATGATAATGGATTTAAAGTATACAAAGTGTACTGGTTTTTTTATTTCAAATAGATAACACATCAGTCTTTTTTATTTGCATTCATTTTGAAATACATCATATGTATCTTTAACATGGCTTACAACTCTGGAGAACTGATGATATGCAAACTGAAATGTGCATGACTGCGTGGCAGTTTTTCTGACATTTGATGGCATTGTTAGCCAGTAGATGGCACTATATGCACTGGCACTGGGGACCTTCAAGGCAAGGTGCCAGATGGCTCTTCTTTCAGGGTATGATCAATGACATGCTGATTACTTTATAAACAACATGAGCCAAGTGAGGAATAATGGCCTGATTGCTACCTTAGTTTTAATTAATCTATGGTTGCAGATTATCTTTGGTGAAAGGTTGTAGAGGAGGCTTTGGTCTTTAGTACAGGCTGCACTGTTGAAATATCCAGTATAGATGTGGGGTGGGTTTCAAATATAGTTGGCTAACTTACTGGTATCATAGTGGTGCTGTAATATATAAAACTCTCCATAATTAACTTTGGGGTGCCATGTCATTCTAATATTTAACAATTTTATGCACACACACTTGATAGTATAGAAAGTACTATGTGCTTCTTTAAATAAAGAATTACCATGATTTTAAAGAGGATACTTTGTTATATCAGGTCACTGTCACTTTATACAGTGTATAAAGTGTACTTTATGTGGTCCTTCAGCTTATGTAGTCCAAATCAGCTGTTGCTCAGTGACTTATTGTGAATTTGGTAACTTTTGAAGCACTCAGTAATTTTTCATGAAATTTCAATTATTTCACTATTTTCTTGAATGACTTTGAAAACTGGTGACCTTGAACATAATCCTTAAGGTCAAATGAGCCAAAATAGATGTATTAGTGAACACTATAACTTTCGAACCACTCAGTATATCATCATAAAATTTGAATCACGAATTATGTCTACCAAAATCTGGGATGATTTCAATAATCAACGACTTTGACCTTCATGTTCAATGTCAAATCAGCCAGAATAGAATTTTTGTGAACAATTTGAACCAATCAATAATTTTTTGAGAAATTTTATAAATGAATTCTTTCTACCAAAATCTCAGATGGGTTAAACTGGTGAACTTGACCATCCTAATCATCAAATCTTCAGAATTCTAGGATTTTTGTGACCCCCAACAAATTTTGAAGTAGTCAAATTTAGGGATGGGAGTAGCCTTTAGGAAAGGGAGACATATCTGTTTTTGTATTTGCAAAATTAAACTCTTTCTAGTTTTAATTTTCATTTGATTTCTATATTTTCAGCACCTGAATGAGGTGGCAGTCCAGCAGTTTGAACGCGTTTCAAGTGTGACAGATTTATTTGAGATGATGGATGAGCTTGTTTTACCGTGTTTGACGGAGATGGCAGGGTCAGAGGTCATGGAAGACCAGACGGCCTTAGAGGACATCCGTGATAAGTGGTGCCACCTCTTGGCTAATGATATACCTGGTCAGTAAATAAAAAAAAATAAATCACTCTAACCACATTCAGATAAGTCCATTTCATACTAATTTTAAATTTAATATATATGTATAATTATAGGTGCTGCCTAAACATCTCAACAGAAATTGGACTTGCAGGTGGAGCCACCTGAGATTATTAACCAACATTCTGTTATTCAAAGCTGATTACATGCACTAAGTGAAATAGCAGGGCTGCCACTCTATACCTTTTTTTAAAGTTAAATACTTTTTTAGGGAAAAAGAATGCCACTCTATACCTTTTTTTAAAGTTAAATACTTTTTTAAGGAAAAAATTCTTTTTATAATTTTTTTTTATTTAATTTTTCTTGATCTTCAAGTGGTGATTTAAGGCTGTTTACAATGCTTTTATTGATTGCAGTAGACATACTGTCAATATTTCATAACAGTGGCATTTTATTTGTGCTTTTTTTTATTGTGCCTGATTGTGCTAATGTTTCACCAAATCACTGGATATATTGAATACTGATTAGTCATGCTGTAACTCACCACAGAACTGCAATTTCATACCTTAAGCTTGTTTCTGAATATTACATGCTGTAAAATTGTACAAAAATTGCATGATTTGACATTGGTTTCATACTTTTTCAAGACAATTTAATACCTTTTTGCTCAGCTGACTGTAAGTCATCTAAGCTATAGCGATCACTCTTTGTCAGTCGTCTGTCCGTCCATCCTGCCATCCGGTTGTCTGTCCGGTAACAAGGCACAAATCGTAACCGCTGGACCTGGAATCTTCTTACTTAACATCCAAAGAGGTCCATTAAAAATTTCCTTGGAAACCTGGTATAAGGTCTCTGTTACCCATATCCTTCGACCTATGGGGCCCCAAAGTACTCCCCAGAATAGTAAAAAATTTCATACAAAAGCTTCAATATCTCATTAACTACATCACTGATGGTCATGATTTTTGGCATACATATTGATCATGAGATGGTCCATGAGTTCCTGCAGACTGGTGATGCCACCTGTATTTTTTTATTTTTTACAAATTTTTTTCTCTATTTTTGAGACCTTTAAAAATGTGGGCATCTGTTAAAAGGGCACAAATCGTTAAAACTGGACATAGAATCTTCATTCATAAAATTCTGAGAGACCTATGAAAAGTCTCCATGGAAACCAGAAATTAGGTCTCTGTTACCCATATCCTTCGAGCTATGTAGCCCAAAAGTACCCTTCCAGAATAGTCAAAAATTTCATACAAAAACTTCAATATCTGATTAACTACATCACTGATGGTCATCATTTTTTGAATACATATTTATCATGAGATAGTCCATCAGTTCCTGCAGACTGGTGGCGCCACCTGTATTTTTCATTTTTATACAAATTTTTTTCTCTATTTTTGAGATCTTTAAAAATGTGGACATCTGTTAACAGGGCACAAATCTTAAAGACTGGACCTAGAATCTTCATTCTTGACATTCTAAGAGACCTATGAAAAGTCTCCATGGAAACCAGAAATTAAGTCTCTGTTTCCCATATCCTTCAAGCTATGGGGCCCCAAAGTACCCCCCAGAATATGGAAAATTTCATACAAAAACTTCAATTTCTCATTAACTACATCACTTATGGTCATGATTTTTCGCATACAAATTGATCATGAGATGTTTCATCAGTTGCTGTAGACTGGTGGCGCCACTTGTTTTTTTCGATTTTTATACGAATTGTTTTCTCTATTTTTGAGACCTTTAAAAATGTGAACATCTCAGTGTTAACAGGGCACAAATCGTAAAGACTGGACCTAGAAACTTTATTCTTGACATTCTCAGAGACCTATGAAAAGTCTCCATGGAAACCAGAAATTAAGTCTCTGTTACCCATATCCTTTGAGCTATGGGGCCCCAAAGTACAGCTCAGAATAATGGAAAATTAGATACAAAAGCTGAAGTATCTGAACAACTAATGCATAGATCACCATAATCGTTTGCATGGATATTGATCATGGAGTGTTTCATCAGTTTCTGCAGCCTGGATGCGCCACCTCTATTTTTTAGCTCAGCTGACTTTCAGTCATGCTGGGCTATAGCGATGGGTCTTTGTCCGTCGTCCTTCCGTCTGTCCGTCCGTCCATTAGTTGGGCACAAATCGTAACCGTAGGGGCTAGGGCCATGAACCCTATGCAGTCTTAGAGGTTCTAAAAAGATATCCTTGCAAACCTGAAATTAGGTCACTGTGACCTAAGTCGATTCTCGAAGTTATGGGGTGTGTTTGCGACCCCCAGAAATAATGCTTTTAGCCAAAATTTTCATCCTAAACCTTCCATCTTTCACATACAGCTCACCTACCAACAGGGGAAGAACCATAATAATTTTGAGGTCACAAGGTCGAAGGTCAAGGTCACAGAACCAACTTCTTTGAAAAGCCTGTGGATGCATTTTAAGCCAAACCTTTCATCCCAGTTCTTTGATCTTTCACATATAGCTCACCTACTAAGTGGGAGAAGAAGTCTATAGATGTTGAGGTCACAAGGTCAAAGGTCAGGGTCACAGGATCCACTTCTTTGAAAAGGTTGTGGACACATTTCAAGCTAGACCTTTCATTCCAAACCTTTCAGCACTGATATCGCTTCTCTGCCAACAGGGAAAAAGACCTGTTGATTTTGAGGTCAAAGGTCAAGTTCACAGCACCCTCTTCTTGCGTGGAGTCATTTTCAGGCAGACTTTTCAATCTATACTTTCCATCTGTCATATATGGCTTACCTACCAATAGGGGAAGAAGCCTATTGATGTTGAGTTCAAAAGGTCAAAGGTCAAGGTCACAATATTGTTCTAAATGCTTGTGAACATATTTCAAGTGAAACTGTTCAACCCAAACCTTCAGTCTTTCACATATGCCACATCTATGCATCACTGAATGTGATTCAAACTTCATATTTATGGGTCTTTTTGCATGAAGAAATAACTAATTGATTTTGAGGTCAGCTGGTCAGGAGGTTAAAGGTTGCAGGTCTAAGTTATTCACTCATTGGTTGCCAAGTAATTACACCCGGCCAGATGTAAGTGGTTAGTAGTTACCCATCATTTAGAAAGAATCCAGCTGATATGAGGGCAAAAGGCCAAGGTCATAGGTCAGGGATGTTCACAATGACTTATTTTGTAGACCATCTCTATTTTTCTTGTACATATAACCAATGATGTACATCTCACTGTGTGGCTGTAATTGTGAGTGATGCTGGTGACATATGACTCTCTTTTGTATCAGCCTGTTAAGTGATAAGGCTGAGTGATAAATACCTCGTTACTGCATAACAAAAACACTGTTGCTGGAATGCTTCAGCCAGGCATTAAGACTGTGAGAGTATAGTATTAAGGTTAAGCTACTGATATATAAGATGATGGGAACATTTTGCAGTTTATTTTATGGAATCATAGCAATAAACTTAGTTTCCTAGATATCTGAATATTTTAATATAAATCACCAGATATAAAAGCAAAGGTTTGTTCTCATAATATGTGGATGTGTACCTGGATTTAGGATGGCTTTTTTTTTTTATTACAAGACCTTTAGTCATGCTTTCTGCATTTCTTTTCTTTCAGGTTTTGCAGTTTACCCTGCTGATCCCATTGAAAAGCAGAGTGATAATAAAAAATACTGGACTTACACTTTTTACATTTGCATATCTATAAATCTAATATGAGGGCCTGAAAATGCCTTTTGAATTGTTTTGGACATTCATTACTGTAACATCCTTTGGAGAATTTGCTACAAGTTTGGTCTCTTATTGGAGGATGTGTGATATCAAATGTCAGAAATCCATTATGTCTGCCATTTAGCCACCTTAGAAATCCTTTTGTCAGTGCAGTTTCAGTGATTTTTAGCTCAGCTGACTTTTAGTCATGCTGTGCCATAGCGATGGGTCTTTGTCCGTCGTCCTTCCGTCTGACCATCCGCCCAGCCGTCCGGCTGTTAGCAGTGCACAAATTGTAACTGTAAGGGCTAGATACATGAACCCTATGCAGTCTTAGAGGTTCTAAAAAGATCTCCTTGCAGATCTGAAATTAGGTCACTGTGACCTATATTCTCTGAGTTAGGGGGTGTGTTTGCACCTCCCAGAATTAATTCTTATAGCCAAAATAATCATCCCAAACCTTACATGTCAATAGAGGAACAAGCCTTTTGATATTTAGGTCTTAGAGTCACTGGACCAGCTTCTTGAAAAAAGTTGTGTATGCATTTCAAGTCAGACTTTTCATCCCAAACCTTCCATCTTCCAAGTATGGTCAGATACCATATGGTATACCATCAGGCTTTAAATACAGGTCATGCTTGTCAGCTGAGCGTCATGACCCATGGGTCACTTGTTCATATAAGATTTTATACTTTTTCTTGTAAAATCCAGAGCTGCAGCACTGAAAATGCCAACTTGTTGTATGTTGTTGGGACGCCAAATGAGCACTATTTAATTGAAGGTCTGGTTACTTTTATATCAACAGGTGAAAAAGGTGAGAGACTCCAGGACTTTCTGTCCAAGCTGTTTGAGCCACCAGCAGACGTAAGGCTGGTGACTCCAGCCCCGACAAACAAGACACAGCCTGGAGCAGCACTATACGACGAATACAGAGAAGCCATAAAACAAGCACGATCACACGGCTACCTTGATGTGGCACAGAAGGAAGACAGCTAGTGATTGCAAGGACATCGTTCGTTTATGTTTATATATGTATATATACAGATGTAGATTTGACACCAGAAACTGGATATGATTTTGTTACGTAAATCTCACTGGAGGGACCTGGTATTGGTATATCAAACATTAAGGAATGTTTTAGTGTATTTTTAGAGTTAAAGTTTCTTTCATTCCTCAACTGGATATATGCAGTTTTTCCCCTCATAATTTATGTTTTATAAGTTTTAAGCAAATTATTATATTAATATATGCGTAGGCGTTAAGGTAGGGATATAGAAAACATGTATACATAATAACTCTGCACTGGTTATCACAAGTTATCACAGGAAGATAATAATACACAGAGTGTGAAGTGATGTGGATGTTTGTATACTATTGTGTGATATTTGAGATATTTAACATAATAATAATACATGAGACACTTTTAAAGTTAGTAACATCTAATTTTATCTTATCTGCAGATGAATTGTTGCTGTATTTCACATCTGTTATAGAATCATTGAACAGTGATTTATTTAAAGGAAAGCCTTGTAAAACCGCAGTTTCTGTTACATAGATACATTGAACAAAGTAAAAAATACTGTAAATTTCAATAATATGCATATGTTCTGCAAGGTGGCAGCACTTATCAGCACATTGTAGTGTCATGGATCTTTTCTTATTGGTTTCATTTGGATAATAGAATTTATATCCTCTGGATAAGTGTAACTATAAGAACACTAGCACTTGAAAATGTATAACTCTGTGATGAGCAGTTGTTGAAATTGGCAGCTAGAATTTATCATAAGAGTAAATGGTTTACATTGAAACCACAATAGACTTGAAAGCCTTAGTCAAAGGTAATAGGCCAGTGAGGGTCATAGAAAATATACTAGACTACATAATGACTACATGATCTAGGCCACAGGTTTGACATATTTTTTTTTTCATGAACAGTCCTACATTGAAGACGGTGATAACTAAAGTGGCATCTTGATAGAGGGCATACCTCCGGCAAAGCAAAATAATCCAACAGGATTGACTCCTTTTATCTTGCTTTTCCTGAAAGTTTAGCGGGGTCTTACTTTGCTATTTTCTCATCTTTCCACTGTTTGTGTAATTTTTGTTTAATATTTTTTTCCACACAAACCGACAAACAAACATTAACAAACAGACACAGATGAAAACATAACCTTCTTTGCAGGAGTAATTACAACACCCCCAAGTTGTGTACAGTCAGAAGAAATTGTCTACAGTCCTGTCAGGCTTGTAAACCTTCATAATGACAAAGCAACATCAAAAGATACAATAATTAGGTCTAAGCCCCTTTCAATGTCTCATTTAAACACTAGAAAGTGTGGAAACTGATTGTAGACTAAACTAGAAATCTGCATTCTAACCAATACAAACCTCCGTGATGCTGCCAAAACCATGTTTGTTATTCGACCAATATTCCCCAAGCTCATTTGTGCATTATTGACTACATTTGTGTTTATACCTTGATCTTCCTGAATCGGGATCATGTGCTGGATCCACACCAAAATCTACTTGATTCATCATTGGTCCATTCCTGAAATGTCCCGAAAATTTCATGAGGTTCTGTTCATGATTGCATGAGTAATGATGTGAACATACAAACAGCGCAACTTCATAAAGAATTTTAAGAGCAACAACTAAATCCCAGCAGCACCAAAATCATTTATGGAATGTTAAAATGTCTCCGTTAAGTGTACAGATATTATGTGAAATTCTCAGCAAGGTTTCCTTTCAGTTATATGATATGAATGAAAGTAGGAAAAAAGTGATTAGCATTTTGGCTCAGCATTTGGTCCTGAGAGGACCAGTGTTGGATCTGCCACCGTTGGATTCATGAAGGAGTTTTTAATCCACCTTAAACAACATGTCACAGGTATAAGGTCACCTTGCATGAAGGGGGTTTATTTGGATGTTGGAACTGTGAAAAATGAAAAAGGCTTCTTAAGAATGGGTTTTCCTTTATATCATCTCAAGTCTAACGTTGTTAAATGACTGAAAACCCCCAAATATAAGATGGTATGTGTGTCTGGATGCTGACACATGTACTCAATAAGCAAGGACGTTCTGTACAGTTGCCTACTTGTCAAAGATTGAATGTAAAGAGAGAAGTTTATTTTTAAGGTAAATTCCAGAGATGTGTCCGTTCAGAAGCACAATAATATATGATTAACACAAAGAAAACTGCATATGTATCATGATATTATTTATATAATATGGTGAAGAGGAAAGATAGTACACACACATATGTATCAGCATATTATATCATGCTTGTATCTTTTTTATTCTCCCTGATGTCACACAGAGATTAAGAAACGACACTAAAATTCTTCATCAAGTCCTTGAGATATTTGTCAGATTACATATTTTTCCATTTTCTTGGATATAGACTTAATATACGAGTACATGATTTATTGTTTTACTTACAAATAAGAATTAAAATTTCAGGACTTTTTTGGTGTAATCAGCACTGGATGCACCCTGTGACCTTTCTTGTACATGATGACCTTTGTAGAGATAAACTATTTATTGGAAGGTGATTATTATAAGGAAAGTACCTTGTTTTCACCCCTCGTTGACTTGTAAATATCGTCACACGTTTGCTATGTAATTGTTGCCATGTTTTATAATACAACTTCACAGATCTCAGCTGTTTGTGTTATTTTGCCATTCCCGTGTAAGACATGGGACCTGCCTACCACCCCTCTTCTTTTTTGGACTGACCCATTAATAGGCCATCCCTATGGAAAAATAGGATGTCCTTAGGGGTCAGGGTCAGCATGGTCTGTGGTGCCTGAATGGGAAGAGAGTGGCCACAATCCAGCTGTTGGTTTAGGGAAAGTAACCTGGCAGATTTACCTGCTTCTCATAAGAGAACACCTAGTCAGGTCATTTTATATGACATGCTAAAGGGCTAAACATTAATCGACATACGGGGACATCCTTGGATAGTACCAACCGCGATTGTTGTATCTCTTTCACTATCACGTTTAAAAAATAGACTGGCAGTATATGTTTTGGCGTAGTGATAACAACCATTCCAAATTCGGAAAGACCTTTCGGCCATTTGGTAATTGAAAACTGAAGTTGCTGTGTTGTTGTGTTTTGTCTATGGGAAAAATCCAACACCCGGAACAAAAAAATGTCTTGCCATCAGTTTAACATCGCACATTCGCAGGTTGTCTGATTGTATATAGGTATTTTGTGCTGGTGTAAAAATGCCATTAATTCCCATTTTTAGATAAAAGCCAGCCATGATTAAGTGTCTGACTATATGTGTGTAAATTTTGATAGTCTCATTCAAGTGCTAGTTCTAATGAATCGTAAAATTGTTGCCATCAGCGAGACACTTGCCCCAAGAAGTACTTTCCCGTTGCTACGCAGATAGACATTTTCCCCTCGAGCACAAGAGCGGCGATCCATGTAGGTCTGTCTGTCCAATATAAATGTCTAATGAGTCTTGTATTCACGGATGTTTTTAGATCGTTTTATATTATGCATATGTGGCCTGAGCAAAATACCCATATAAAATAATTGATCACCCATAACATTGAAATAAACTTCAAATCAAACATTAAAAAAAAATAATAGCATTAGATTAAAATGTTGTCACTTACTGGACCATCTGTGCAAAATATGCTGAAGTCATTATTACAAAATAGACCATCACGGTAGGCCTACTTTACATAAAGAGTTCCGAGAAACTGCGGCATTTTCATATATGCCCGTCTATGGCGGGACGCATTGTATGGTAAACCAACGTCTGTGCGTCTGTTCACGTTTTTAGTGTCACCACTATTACTTACTAAGGCAAAGATGGATTTTCACGAAACTCAACGTAACTATTAACCTACAGATTATCTTGGCCGAGTTCGATTATGGACAAAATCAACTTATATTTAATAGGGGTGCGCGATGTTATCGATTTATCGGTTTTTCACAATACGGTGAATTGAATATTGCGGATTGCGATACCGTACAGTTTTCAAATATTTTTCGATGTTCTATCAAACGTGTTTAAAAATGATTTTTTTGTTGTAATAGAAACAGTGTTATTTAAATAATATATATATATTCTGTTAAATTTTTTGCACGTGTAATTAAGGCTTGAAGAAAACGATTTTAAATGTTTCCTCGGATACTATAAACAAGTAATAACTTTACGAAGGACATTAGTAAGTAATATTGTTATATTTCGTGTCTTAAAAAAACTAATCTCCCTGAATTTTTTCTTGTGTCATTACATTTAAGTTAAAAAAATTATATTTATTTTATTACTTATAATTTATATATATAATATATATATATATAAAACAAAAACACAATTCTTATAAACTTGATACAATGAAAATATCGCAATACGCTACCGCTTATCGCAATATATTGATATACGAAATTTGTAAGCGATCCCAAGTCCTAATATTTAATAAGGTAACAGGTCATCAAGTAGAGTCATATCGACCCTCTGGCATTAAGACCAGATTACTAGCGCCAGAGTATCGTTACATCTATGTCTGAGGAACGCATTAATGAAGACGCAAATATTTTCGTCATTTCTGACAATGCTTCATGGCCTACAGGTAAACTGTCAATCAACATAAACCAGACCAATCGTTAGAATTTTTTGTGTACCTTCTAATAATACCAAACATGAGTGAGAAAAGTTCCGTTTTAACCCAGCACATTGGTAAACCCTTTGGCGTGTTTGTTGAATTTATGACCGCATGAACACAAGCATAGCTCGCACGGGTTACAGGACGCACGCAGCTTGCAGCCTATACAGGAAATGACCCGTGTCCATGGAGACGGTGTTTCAGTTAGGGTTGTGAGCTCACATGTGTACTATTGTGTAAATTCATTATTTTTAGCATTATATTGAGCTTATGGGCCGTTTACCACGATATGAATGCAACCTGATGCAAGACCACTGCGTTACATTCCTAGATATGCCTCGAGTAGGCTTACCAGCCCAATTATCCGATTGCCTACTGAGTCGGGTTGTCACGGCTAGTCACCAAGCAACTTTGTGATGTCGCCTCAAAAACTTACAAGGAACATCATGCAGTTTATTGTAACTCAAAAGAAATACTTAGCAATTCAATATCTCACCTAACTTTTCTTCGTTGCAAAAC
This sequence comes from Sipunculus nudus, assembly GCA_026874595.1. Lineage (NCBI taxonomy): Eukaryota > Metazoa > Annelida > Sipuncula > Golfingiida > Sipunculidae > Sipunculus > Sipunculus nudus. The sequence goes on from CM049318.1 coordinate 36,737,000, forward strand.
CTATGCATATTTAAGAAGGTTAGGGTTCATCAGACATTTGTGGGATTGTCATGGCCTTTGCCAAAAATCTGAATTTCCTTGAAACTCATATTTACCAATAGATTATCTCCCTCACATATTTAATGAGTTCAGTAATCACAATACATGCGACTTATTATGTACCATTTTAGCGGTGCTCTTGTTAAAGGGGCCTAATCACCTATAAAGCATGTTGAATTACCATGAAAAATAGCGTCTCCTCTTTAAAAAAAGTCAAAGTTTTCCCCTGAAACTGTTGGCTTAATTACTCCTGTACACGAGTGTTAAAACAGTGGACCAAGGTGCGATCACAGGTGTCAACATTTATAAACAGTGCCCATGGGACTGCCTGGGCCAAAGCATATGTTAATCAGGACATGCCCTGACTGAACTGGCCCCAAAAATGTATTACTTGTTCCCGCTTGCTGAAACATCGCATATTATCTGTCGCGCATGCACAAAATCGGACCTCCGGCCACGCGGCCTTGTTAAAGAAAACAGGCACACGTGACTTTGTTTACCAACACGCAAAACCATAAAAAAAGTGTTACGCAGCTAAAAGCACACTGAGACCGTGTGTTGGAATTGTGTTGCCTGAAAACTTTTGTATAAATCAAACGTGAACTGATGATGTTAAAGAATAAGTATAATATTTCCCTTTAACACAGTTATATTCTTAGCGATAATTCTTTCTCCATCCTTCGACTAGCCAGCTGGACGCCAGCAGGACACAAATCATAACTTTGAACGTTACTGATTAATATCAAGACAGGTCCATGTGAATTTTTTTTTAACCCGACAATAAGGTCACCAGTTACGTGGTCGCTAGTTCCGTGATTAAAGAACACGGTTTCGAGCACCCCGGGTCTGGCTTTTCTCAATGTGTAATACATATGAACCAAACTTGATCATAAAACTGAAATAATATTATATATATATATATATATATATATTTATATATATATATATAATTTTTACATGTTCCATTTCAGCATGCAAAATTAGGTCTTCCTTCCAATCGGGGGAGACATCACATATAGTATTTGGTCTGTCGTCATCTGTTTCATTTCTTGTGAACACAATATAACTTTTGAACGACTCACTATTTTTTATGAAATTTGAAATTTAAATTGTTTCTTCCAATATCTCGGGCGAGTTTGAAAATCGGTGACCTTGACCGTCAACATCCAGGTCAAATATACCAAAATATAATTTTTTTTATGAACCCAACACATTTCTTTAAGAATCGCATATATTTTTTCTTAAAATTTGAAACGCTAATTGTTTGAACCAAGTTCTTTTACGAGCTAGAAACTGAATTTGATATGTGAAATGTTTCTACCGAAATCACAGGAGGGTTTGAAAACCGGTGACCTTGACCTTCATCTTCTAGGTCAACTCAGCAGAAATAGAAATATTTGGTTGACGCTCACTTTTGAACTACTCAATATATTTTCATGAAATTTGATACATGAAATGTTTCTAGAAAAATCTCAGAAGTATTCGGAAACTTGTGACCTTGACCTTCATCTTCAAGGTCGAATCAGCCGAAATAGAAAATATTTGTTAACACTGTAACTTTTGAATCACTCAGCATATTTTATGAAATCAACTCGTGAAATGTTTCTACCAAAATCTCGGAAGTGTTCAAAAGCCGTGGCCTTGACCTTCATCTTCAAGGTGAAATCAGCCGGAATAGAAATTATTTGTGAATGCTTTGACTTTTGAAGTAGTCCTTCGAGAAATTAAGGAAAACCTCATGACATTTGCATTAAATCATATTATTACACTTCAAGACTGCCTATTCTTGAGGCATATATGAGTATTTTTAGCTAAGTTGACTATAAGATCTTTGTCCATGGGCTGTCTTGCCGTCCGTCCCTTAAAATCTGAAATTTGGCATACTGTCAGATGTCCCAAAGATCTGATACCAAACCGAAAAATGGGTCACTGAGACTTCGTTCCTTTGAGATATAAAGGAAATATACTTCAAGACTGCGCACTATGAAAAGCACTGGTGTTGTTTCATTAGGTGTTGCATAACTATTCGTGCATGTATATTCTACGAACTTGACAGAAATTAGGTCAGAATTACTTAATTTATAAAAGTTATGGGCCCAAACATAATGCACTTTGAGAGAAACAATAAGGAAAGATATTTACACACTTAACATAACACTTTTTGTCAGAAATAAAATTTTATTTAATCAAAATTAAATTGTATACCGGAAATTAGATCTGAGTTTTGTAATTGTTTTAAATTATTAGCATAACTTTAAAATCAGTACCTTAAATGTAACCCAACTTTGACCATGGCACTTTTTTCCTGTAAGTACTGTAGATTCAATTTTCACAGCATGTACACATAACTATTTAATCTGTTAAACCGGCCCTGTGAAAGATGTGTCAAATCCGTTCTGATTAATAATGGTTTATCTTTAGCCATCTCGCATACTCAGTGCTATAAATCTATCCATTGTCATGACGATCACATGATAATTGTCCACGAAGTGTTTTTTGTTTGCTTTTTAATGCCGGATACCTGGAATTGCTGTGCAAGTCAGCACCCTTATTAGTTAAACTATAATAGTATTGCCACATCATATGGTGCTTGAATCCCGTTTGCATACACATCAAGGCATAGTTTTTCTAATGTGCACAGTCGTCCATCTTTCGTGACTCGACGAGGAGCATCATGAGGCTTAGGGGGTTCTTCTCTGCCTGTTTTCTCGCACTTGCAATCCTCTCATGTGCTTGTAACCATGGTTACCAAAAGAGAACAGCTCAAGTTGATTGGTTTCTCCAGGAACCCGAGATCAGAAGAAACTTTTCCCCAGTTGATGATGCACCTGAAAATTCTGACGAAGCGGAAAGACTGGTCCGAGAGGAAGGAGACAGTGATGACAGTGATGGTGGCGAGAAAACGAGAGGTGATCCTGATACTGATGACGATGCTGAGGGAGATTGGGATGATAAAGATGAAGATGCTGAAGCAGAGGGTGAAGATCCAGACGATGATGCTGGCGACGATGATGACAGGAACGCCCTTGATACTTTAAAAAATCTCCATCAGGGACATGTCCATGCTACGGGTTAGTCTATGCCGGATACCTGGAATACCTAATTCCACCTAACAGATAATTTCAAGTTCTTAACATTCTTCTGTTACTGTGGATTTTGTATGTTTGTTTACCATCACGTTTTCGAATTTTCCATTTAAAAGTGATTCTCGGGATGTTTGTTAATTTTGACAGTCTTAATGACTTCAACGGTTCGTCTTCTTTTACTTCAACTGTTAAATTTTGAATGTATTAACGGTATGACTGTGGAAAATTTCTATTTTCTTTGAATAATTAAACCATAGTCATGAGAAAAAAAAGCATGAGAGACAGGCAGACAGACAGATATGCAGAGAAGAGATAGACAGAGAGAGATAGACAGCCAGAGAGGGTGAGAAAGAAGCATAGGGAGACAGATAGACAGAGAACAGACAGACCGAGGTAGATAAAAAGAAAGACAACCAGAGAGGGGGAGAGATCAGAAGGAGACAGCTAGACGGTCAGACAGACCGAGAGGGGGAGAGAACAGAAAGGGAGACCGATAGACAGACATATATAGACAGTTAGAGAGAGAGAGAGAGAGAGAGAGAGAGAGAGAGAGAGAGAGAGAGAGAGAGAGAGAGAGAGAGAAAAGAAAGAGAGACAGCTAGCCAAACAGACAAACAGACAGACAGAGAGGGGGAGAGAACAGAAAGGGAGACAGATAGACAGATAGATATAGACAGCTAGAAAGACAGACAGACAGACAGAGAATAGACAGAGAGAGAGAGATGGAGAGACAGCCAGAGAGGGATGAGAGAACAGAAAGAGAGAGAGCTAGATAGACGGACAAACAGACAGGCAGAGAGGGGGAGATAAGAGAAGGGGAGACAGATAGACAGACAGATATAGAAAGCTGGACAGACAGACAGAGGACGGAGAGAGAGAGAGAGAGAGAGAGAGAGAGAGAGAGAGAGAGAGAGAGAGATGGACAGACAGACAGATAGGGAGAGAGAACATAAAGAGAGACATCTAGACAGACAGACGAACAAACAGACAGGGAACAGTCAGACAGATAGACAGACAGAGAGGGGCAGAGAAAACAGAGAGAGGGAGACAGCTATAGACAGACATATACAGACAGACACATAGACGGAATTCAGGAGACGAAATTGACAATTTGTCATTTATTATTTCAGCGACACATGATGCCGTGACTCACAGGGTAAAGCACAGAAGTAAGCGTTGGCTAGGCTTGGTCGCCCGTCTGGTTGTCAGGGTACTTCCCAGGGTGATTAAGCATGCAGCCAGACGTCGCAGGGATTGTCGTCGACGTCGGTTCTGGAGAAGAAGATGCCGACGTTAAATAACCATTCATTCTGCCAAGCGGATCCAAACTTATGACTTTTAGTTACATATAGGTCACGTCATCCTAACAAGTATTCTATATAAACATCTGACATTTTCTGTTATTGCTAGAGTATGAACAATAATTAAAAGGCGAATGTCGCACGATATGTTAAATAGAAATACTGCGTGAGAGTTTCGGACCAGCATATTTGTTTGTAAAATTTCAATTGCTCTGCTAAGACAACTCAACATCCATCATGTTGAATTAACACCATAAAACTTTTACAGGCATTTAAGGCCAAAAAGGTTGGGTTCTCAGAAACTTTTTTTTTACCTTTGATGACGTATGTTTTGATAATAATATCAAATGATCAGTGAAACGCATGATAATAATAGCTTTGTTAATAACGCATGATAGATAATTGTTTTGTTAGCACTACATAACAATGGAATTCTGATCAAAATTGTATTATTTTATCTTCCTTAAAGACATGTCCGAGCGGCTAGAGCTCAGAATTGGTAAGTTTTTATTGAAAATAAAAATAAAATTTTTTGATGCGGTGGGTTAAAATTGACGCGCGGTGAATGAGAACCATAGTTTTTTTGGCCTTAACCGAATAAGAATATGGCTTTTTTGCTCGGCCAGATGTCGTGACGTCCGTCCGTCGTCGGTATGTTAGCAATGTTTTACAGAATGACTTTACAGTTTCTCAAGAAATTTTTTACACCTATATGTTAGACTAAGTGGAATATATTAACACAGCTTGCTGGCTTTTCCTTTTTCAAAGGCGATGGAAGGGAATAATTATAAAAAAATAATTAAATTCAAGGCATGCGACACTTACCGCTCTCGTTGAACTATTTCTTTGCCCTGTGCTAGAAATTTTGAAATCAGACCAACGAGAGCGGGTATCTCGGTGTAATCAGACCAACGAGAGCGGGTGTCTCGGTGTAATCAGACCAACGAGAGGGGATGTCTCGGTGTAATCAGACCAACGAGAGCGGGTATCTCGGTGTAATCAGACCAACGAGAGCGGGTGTCTCGGTGTAATCAGACCAACGAGAGGGGATGTCTCGGTGTAATCAGACCAACGAATACGGGTGTCTCGGTGTAATCAAACCAACGAGAGGGGATATCTCGGTGTAATCAGACAAACGAGGGGGGGGGGGGGAGGGGGTGTCGCGGTGTAATCAGACCATTGAGAGCGGGTGTCTCGTTGTAATCAGACCAAAGATAGCGGGTGTCCTATTGTAATCAGACCAACGAGAGCAGGTGTCTCAGTGTAATCAGCCCAACGAGAGCGGGTGTCTCGGTGTAATCAGACCAACGAGAGCGGATGTCCTTGTATAACCAGACCAACGAGAGCGGGTGCTTCGGTGTGATCAGACCAACGAGAGTGGGAGTCTCAGTGTAATCAGACCAACGAGAGCGGGTGTCTTGGTGTAATCAGCCCTACGAGAGCGGATATGTCGGTGTAATCAGGCCATAAGAACGGGTGTCTCGGTGTAATGAGACCAACGAGAACGGATGTCTTGGTGTTATTAGACCAACGAGAGCGGTAGTTCTGGTATAATCAGATCAACGGGAGGGGATGTCTCGGTGTAATCAGACAAACGAGGGGGGGGGGGGGGTGTCTCGTTGTAATCAGACCAACGAGAGCGGGTGTCTCGGTGTAATCAGGCCAACGAGAGCGGAAGTCCTGGTTTAATCAGCCCTACGAGAGGTTATGTCTCGGTGTAATCAGACCGACGACCGACGAGAGCGGGTGTCTCGGTGTAATCAGACCAACGAGAGCGGATGTTCTTGTATAACCAGACCAACGATAGCCGGTGTTTTGGTGTAATCAGACCAACGAGAGCAGGTGTCTCAGTGTAATCAGACCAACGAGAGCGGATGTCTTGTATAACCAGACCAACGAGAGCCGGTGTTTTGGTGTAATCAGACCAACGAGAGCAGGTGTCTCAGTGTAATCAGACCAACTAAAGCAGGTGTCTTGGTGTAATCAGGCCAACGAGAGCGGTTGTGTCGGTGTAATCAGACCAACTAAAGCGGGTGTCTTGGTGTAATCAGGCCAACGAGAGCGGGTGTGTCGGTGTAATCAGGCCAACGAGAACGGGTGTCTCGGTGTAATCAGACTAACGAGAGCGGGCGTCTCGGTGAAATCAGACCAACGAGAGCGGTTGTCTCGGTGTAACCAGACCAACGAGAGCGGGTGTCTCGGTGTAATCAGACCAACGAGAGCGGGTGTCTTGGTGTAATCAGCCCAACGAGAGCGGATGTGTCGGTGTAATCAGGCCACAAGAACGGGTGTCTCGGTGTGATGAGACCAACGAGAACGGGTGTCTTGGTGTAATTAGACCAACGAGAGCGGTAGTCCTGGTGTAATCAGATCAACGGGAGGGGGTGTCTCGGTGTAATCAGATCAACGGGAGGGGGTGTCTAGGTGTAATCAGACCAACGAAAGCAGATGTCCTTGTATAACCAGACCAACGAGAGCGGGTGCTTCGGTGTAATCAGACCAACGAGAGCGGGTGTCTCGGTGTAATCAGACCAACGAGAGCGGGTGTCTTGGTGTAATCAGCCCTACGAGAGCGGATATGTCGGTGTAATCAGGCCATAAGAACGGGTGTCTCGGTGTAATGAGACCAACGAGAACGGATGTCTTGGTGTTATTAGACCAACGAGAGCGGTAGTCCTGGTATAATCAGATCAACGGGAGGGGATGTCTCGGTGTAATCAGACAAACGAGGGGGGGGGGGGTGTCTCGTTGTAATCAGACCAACGAGAGCGGGTGTCTCGGTGTAATCAGGCCAACGAGAGCGGAAGTCCTGGTTTAATCAGCCCTACGAGAGGGGATGTCTCGGTGTAATCAGACCGACGACCGACGAGAGCGGGTGTCTCGGTGTAATCAGACCAACGAGAGCGGATGTTCTTGTATAACCAGACCAACGATAGCCGGTGTTTTGGTGTAATCAGACCAACGAGAGCAGGTGTCTCAGTGTAATCAGACCAACGAGAGCGGATGTCTTGTATAACCAGACCAACGAGAGCCGGTGTTTTGGTGTAATCAGACCAACGAGAGCAGGTGTCTCAGTGTAATCAGACCAACTAAAGCAGGTGTCTTGGTGTAATCAGGCCAACGAGAGCGGTTGTGTCGGTGTAATCAGACCAACTAAAGCGGGTGTCTTGGTGTAATCAGGCCAACGAGAGCGGGTGTGTCGGTGTAATCAGGCCAACGAGAACGGGTGTCTCGGTGTAATCAGACTAACGAGAACGGGTGTCTCGGTGTAATCAGCTCAACGAGAACGGGTGTCTCGGTGTAATCAGACCAACGAGAGCGGGCGTCTCGGTGAAATCAGACCAACGAGAGCGGGTGTCTCGGTGTAACCAGACCAACGAGAGCGGGTGTCTCGGTGTAATCAGACCAACGAGAGCGGGTGTCTTGGTGTAATCAGCCCAACGAGAGCGGATGTGTCGGTGTAATCAGGCCACAAGAACGGGTGTCTCGGTGTAATGAGACCAACGAGAACGGGTGTCTTGGTGTAATTAGACCAACGAGAGCGGTAGTCCTGGTGTAATCAGATCAACGGGAGGGGGTGTCTCGGTGTAATCAGATCAACGGGAGGGGGTGTCTAGGTGTAATCAGACCAACGAAAGCAGATGTCCTTGTATAACCAGACCAACGAGAGCGGGTGCTTCGGTGTAATCAGACCAACGAGAGCGGGTGTCTCGGTGTAATCAGACCAACGAAAGCAGATGTCCTTGTATAACCAGACCAACGAGAGCGGGTGCTTCGGTGTAATCAGACCAACGAGAGTCGGATTCTCAGTGTAATCAGACCAACGAGAGCGGGTGTCTTGGTGCAATCAGCCCTACGAGAGTGGATGTGTCGGTGTAATCAGGCCACAAGAACGGGTGTCTCGGTGTAATCAGACAAACGAGGGGGGGGGGGGGGGGGGTGTCTCGTTGTAATCAGGCCAACGAGAGCGGGAGTCCTGGTTTAATCAGCCCTACGAGAGGGGGTGTCTCGGTGTAATCAGACCGACGAGAGCGGGTGTCTCGGTGTAATCAGACCAACGAGAGCCGGTGTTTTGGTGTAATCAGTCCAACGAGAGCAGGTGTCTCAGTGTAATCAGACCAACTAAAGCGGGTGTCTTGGTGTAATCAGGCCAACGAAAACGGGTGTCTCGGTGTAATCAGACTAACGAGAACGGGTGTCTCGGTGTAATCAGCTCAACGAGAACGGGTGTCTCGGTGTAATCAGACCAACGAGAGCGGGTCTCTCGGTGTAAAAAGACCAACGAGAGCGGGCGTCTCGGTGAAATCAGACCAACGAGAGCGGGAGTCTCGATGTAACCAGACCAACGAGAGCAGGTGTCTCGGTGTAATCAGACCAACGAGAGCGGATGTTCTTGTATAACCAGACCAACGAGAGCCGGTGTTTTGGTGTAATCAGACCAACGAGAGCAGGTGTCTCAGTGTAATAAGACCATCGAGAGCGGATGTCTTGTATAACCAGACCAACGAGAGCCGGTGTTTTGGTGTAATCAGACCAACGAGAGCAGGTGTCTCAGTGTAATCAGACCAACTAAAGCTGGTGTCTTGGTGTAATCAGGCCAACGAGAGCGGGTGTGTCGGTATAATCAGGCCAACGAGAACGGGTGTCTCGGTGTAATCAGACTAACGAGAACGGGTGTCTCGGTGTAATCAGCTCAACGAGAACGGGCGTCTCGGTGTAATCAGACCAACGAGAGCGGGTCTCTCGGTGTAAACAGACCAACGAGAGCGGGCGTCTCGGTGAAATCAGACCAACGAGAGTGGGAGTCTCGGTGTAACCAGACCAACGAGAGCGGGTGTCTCGGTGTAATCAGACCAACGAGAGCGGGTGTCTTGGTGTAATCAGCCCAACGAGAGCGGATGTGTCGGTGTAATCAGGCCACAAGAACGGGTGTCTCGGTGTAATGCGACCAACGAGAACGGGTGTCTTGGTGTAATTAGACCAACGAGAGCGGTAGTCATGGTGTAATCAGATCAACGGGAGGGGGTGTCTCGGTGTGATCAGATCAACGGGAGGGGGTGTCTCGGTGTAATCAGACCAACGAGAGGGGGTGTCGATGTAATCAGACAAAAGGGGGGGGGGGATGTCTCGGTGTAATCAGCCCAACGAGAGCGGGTGTCTCGGTGTAATCAGACCAACGAAAGCGGATGTCCTTGTATAACCAGACCAACGAGAGCGGGTGCTTCGGTGTAATCAGACCAACGAGAGTCGGAGTCTCAGTGTAATCAGACCAACGAGAGCGGATGTCTTGGTGTAATCAGCCCTACGAGAGCGGATGTGTCGGTGTAATCAGGCCACAAGAACGGGTGTCTCGGTGTAATCAGACAAACGAGGGGGGGGGGGGGTGTCTCGTTGTAATCAGACCAACGAGAGCGGGTGTCTCGGTGTAATCAGGCCAACGAGAGCGGAAGTCCTGGTTTAATCAGCCCTACGAGAGGGGGTGTCTCGGTGTAATCAGACCGACGAGAGCGGGTGTCTCGGTGTAATCAGACCAACGAGAGCCGGTGTTTTTGGTGTAATCAGACCAACGAGAGCAGGTGTCTCAGTGTAATCAGACCAACTAAAGCGGGTGTCTTGGTGTAATCAGGCCAACGAGAACGGGTGTCTCGGTGTAATCAGACTAACGAGAACGGGTGTCTCGGTGTAATCAGCTCAACGAGAACCGGTGTCTCGGTGTAATCAGACCAACGAGAGCGGGTCTCTCGGTGTAAACAGACCAACGAGAGCGGGCGTCTTGGTGAAATCAGACCAACGAGAGCGGGAGTCTCGGTGTAACCAGACCAACGAGAGCGGGTGTCTTGGTGTAATCAGCCTAACGAGAGCGGGTGTGTCCGTGTAATCAGGCCAACGAGAGCGGGTGTGTCGGTGTAATCAGACCAACGAGATCGGGTGTCTGCATGCCAATCTGCATGCCATTAAAACGAAGTGCAAAATGAACGGGGTACTAGTGTACTGTTATTATAGGGAATAATACGTAGTAATCTTACATCTCCATGATAATAAAAATACACGTAACATTTGTTCCTGCTAAATATCCTGCTACAATCGTGGCCTTATCCATCCTTTCCTACCAACATGCCAACTGCCTGCGTAGCGGTTGTCAACTTAGTCCTGGTCTACTAAGCCGAGTTGCTGTCTCTGCTAGGACGGTATGCCTTCACCCCCCTTTCGTGTGTGTATGTTTTTATGTTTGTTCAAACATTACATATGTAATCATGAACGGAATCTCATAAAATTTCCAGGCAATTCCGGGAATGAGCCAATGGAGAATCGATAGATATTCGTGCGGATCCGGTGCATGATCCGGATTTAAAAAAAAGTCATCTAAGCATATTCTCAAATGTACAGGTACGAATTAATCTTGGAATATGGGGGAATAAGTGAACATTAACATGATTTTAGGAGCATCCCACCATAGAGACTCTCACATGGCGGAGGCTTGCATTCCTTTGAATGCAGATTTGAGGTTTTAAATGGAATAGTTGATATGCAAAAGACTCCAGCAGGAATCACGTCTTTCAGGCTGAGATGTTTCTACATTTATCATTAGATATATTACAAATATGTTCTTTCTTCCTTCGATATTACGGAAACGAACGTTTAGTGCAAGTTTTCGATAACTTATATTCACGTTACGTAATATGAATTGCATGAAAGGAATACTGGTTGCTAGAAGACAAAGAAAACCAGTACAAGTCAAGGTAGAGCCAATTTGTTAACAGAGTGCTTCATTTGATAATTACTTAAAACCTTCCATGTAGAAGCTGTACTTTATTTAGATCAACAGACATGTTTAATATGCCGCAAAAATGTGAACATTATATACCTAGATATGTTTTTCTTCAAAGAGCCTATGAATGCGCTATCACAGATTTTCCGGATTTTTACTTTTCATTAAATTTTGTCAATGACGAGTTTAGATCCTTCTGGGAAAAAAAATATTTCAAACTAGAAATCTGCATTCTTATGAATGCAAACCTCCGCAATTCACTTGTTTGGTACATATTCCCGGGTTCCTTCGTGCATAAGTGACTGTACATTTGTGAATATTCCTTAATGACGCTCCTTGATCCGGATCATGTTCCGGATCCACAACAAAATCTAAATCGGTTCTTCATTGCCCCATTCCCGAAATGCCCTGAAAATGTCATGAGATTCCGTTCATGATTACGTGAGTTATGTTGTGAACAAACACACACGAACGGGATGAACGCATACCCTCCCGGCGGAGGCAAAAAGAGGACGGATGAAAGAAAGACTAATGTTGCAGTGTATCAATTCAGGTTTAAAGTAATTGTGGAAAAGAGAGAACGCACTGCATTTTGGAGCATCGGGTGCTGTTTAAATTTCACATAAGAGGATTTAAAGGAATTGAAAACCAATCCTCGATACATATTTAAGCTGATTAAACGAGGTCCGAATTAGAAAGCGAATGCTGCAACGCAGTAGTTTCTGGAAGTATCTCATGTTTTTTTAATTAAATACATAAAACAATAAATCACCATTAAGAACTTAACAAAAATTTCATTTTCGTGTCCGTTTTTTATTTAATTATTTAGTGTATCTCGGTATGAAATTTATCATATACATTTTTTTCTCTGTTCTAATATTTGGGACCTCCTTAAATTTTGATTCCAGTCCCTACTCATTTGGGTCCCTGTGAGTATATAGAAGTTTTTCGTTGTTTTTTTTTTTAATTAACTTACAATAACACAATCACTGCTCTGTTAGATACACATCTGACTCGTACAGGTTATCTGTAGTCGTACCAGGAATTCTTCCTGATCACAATATCAGCAGACGTAGTCAGTTTCTGAACACAATAACCCGTTCTAGTACACAAGTACAAAGCAATGTATGGCGAATACTACCTAGTGGATACCTGGTTAATCTGTACGTATCTCCTCGACCATTGTTGATTTCAAACAAGCCATTGTCCAAATGAAGTTTTGCTCTCTTTTCCGGATGCAGTGACGGATAAAGGACACTGATCCCCTCTGTGTATAGAGTTAACGCTGACATTACCTGAAAACAACGCCAGGACGATCTCAAGTTGCAACTTAACAGCTAAACTTTAAAAAAAAAGGTGGAGGGGTATTACCCTCAATCTTTGTGCTCCACACTCAGAGCAATATATGAGCCCCCCCCCCCTGTTCTCAAATCTCCAATCCGCCCCGGGGATGCATGGAATTTACCTGATTGTCAACTTAGGTCTGGGCATAGTGAAAGACCTTTTATCAATGGCTGTTATTGAGATAGTGTCAATGACGGCCCTAATTTGCATGTTACAAATATTGTCCAAAGTGTTAATGAGAATACCTGATCTGAAATTTGCTAGGGAACCCATACTATAACAAATCCACCATAAACTTTGTACTGAGACAATTAATAGAGAAATAAGGCAGAAACATACATAATTAGAATTTTATCTCCGCAAACCTTATTTAATCAATATTAAGAAATCATAATTGTTAAATATGCTCACATTTTGCAGACGCCACTGCTTTGACCCGTTTACCTATTATTTCTAATGTTTTCGATGAAGCTCTTTAAAAAAATTCGGTCTGGTTTGGGTTCTGAGGTGTTCTCTTGGCAGGTTCTCAGCTTGGTCTACTTCGAGATATGCTCTTAATGTCTTGATGACAGTGCACCCCTCACACCGCAGTTGTACATTGCAGTGGTTCCAGATCCACGTTTTGAAGGCTGTTTTGTATAGCCAGATTCTGCGGGTCCCACCACAAGGGCTCCTACAGGCCAAACAACTGTAATGAGCGTGTTATCACATTGTGAATTCCGACACATAGTTTACATCCGCGACAACCTGCTCTCGTTGGCCTGATTCTTGGCCCTGCGTCAGCTCTGGTGGCGAGACCACGAAATAATTGTAAATCAAGGCAGCGGTTGAAACAAAGGAGAACTGGAACGACTGCAGGTTATATCCGTTGCGTGAGGAGTGTAGAAAGGCCAATCAAAATAAGTTAACAGGATACGCAAGGCATCGAGCGCTGCGAGGAGAAGAAAATGGAGTGAGATTTTATCAGATGAAACGTCAACTAAAATTTAAAAGTAGCAGTCAAACTTAAAACATAAGAAAACAGGAAATAATCCAAACGTTACCAACACCTAATTAGGCAATGTGATCCTCAAGATGTCCCTGAAAGGATTGGTGTTTGGACTAACATATTGTATCTGATGTAAAAAATAATAGTTAACTTGAAATATTTAAAAATAACAGAAAACTATCCAAGTCTTATGTAAATTTAATTGATAAGATAATTAATACAAATGTCATGATAACTCAGAAGTAGATCTGAGTTACATATTGTTATATCATGTCGAGCATGAAAACTGGGGGAGAATGTAAAAAAGAACCTGTGGAACGAATAGCTTATCAGGAGGTGGGGCTGACATAAATAGTCACTGTGACCACCTAGTGGCGCAGCATGGCATTAATGATCACTGGGGCACCGAGGAGATCGAACCTCCAAAACAGAAGCACCTGCAATTTATTAAATTAAAGCAAATATGCAAATTCAAATTGGTGGGACACATCCTAAACTGATGGTCACGTGCCTCCCTTGTCCCAAGTCCCCCTCCCCCTAGCTCGTGCTTCCACCTAGCAACCCTTGTCATCCATGAGTGTCATGTACTGTAATATGCGAGACTGACTACAATTATAAGCCTACAGTACTGAACAGTCTAACATACAATATTATGGCCAGGTACATTTGTACAACATCATGTCCAGTAAGGACTGCAAACATGAATTTGTCTAAAAAATTAGAGAATTAAGATTTCATAAGCTATACATATATACAGTAAACTCTCTCCATAAAACGGAATAATCAAAGGAACATGAACAGAAATGGGCATTATATTCTGGAAAAGGTGATCACTGTTACTACAACAATATTTTTGGCTCGCAGAAACCCACATTTAAATCATGTAGCCCGCCTTGCCCCGCATATGCCAGCTTTAAGCCCGAACCTGCCCCCACCCTGCAGTTGAAATTTCTTTGACCCACCCTGCGAAATCATAAAATCAAGAATTATGTTTATTAAGTGCAACAAGCATTTGAAACGATTTTTAGTTATTCTTAATACTATTTTATCTATCTTATATATCTTGATGGGACTAACAATTGGATCTGTATACTATATAAGTTTTCTTTCCTTTGGTGCATTTGAATATAGGTTAGAGTGTACAGTTCTTGCGTTATCTATTGACAATATTAAGGTTGTAATCGTTGCTGTAATCATGATTACTTTTTGAAGTTATCATAAAGTAATCGTAACTGTGCTCGATTACATGAACTTAATGTTGTAATCGATACTGTAATCGTAATCGGTTACTTTCAAAGTAATCGTAATCGTAATCGATTACATATATCAATTAATCAGACCCATATCTGGTTTATATCTTCCACTGTTTTAAGTTTTATTGTTCGGTAAACAAGCTGTGAATATCCCACTCATTTCAGATGGTTGCATTTGTTTTTCTATTGTTTTAAAAGAATGATAAACGTTGTACTGTTTATGAATGTAGATGTTGATAGAGCCTGATTTAACCAACTGAAAATGTACTTAAAGGAGAAATTACATCTAAAAAAAGCAGAAAAGGCATAAAAAAGTTTTCTTTAGTTTAGTCGTGCTACTTTCAGATCTCAGTGATCAATATGTATATCTTTTGGATTTGAGATTCTTTGCTTTTGATAAATAACATGGCATTTAAACAATTCTATATTATTGTCAATGTGAAAATCTTCCTTGATAGAATGAGTGACCTATAACCAAAGGTCGAGTGTAGGAACCTGGATACAGAATTGTCGTCTCACGTGAGCTTTCACGTGATCAGACAGATGGTTGTCCTCCAGGTCCACGCGGCGCAGTGACGTCATACACTGCGCGAGCTTAGTTATCTGATTCATCTGATCACCTAGTTTGTTTCCCGCCAAATGGATCTCTGTGATGGATGGACATTGGTCTAACTTTCCAAAAAGTTCTAGCATGATATTTGCGTTTTTCAGGCGACAACAATACATAGCCATGATCTGGAGCCGATTGAGACTGACAAGACGTCGCGATAGACGTCGCACAGTTTGATCAGTGATGTTATTTAAACTGACGTTAAGATATTCTATTGTTACAGGAAGAGCGTCTATGAGCGTCGGCCATTCGGCGCCATGTTCCTCTGGTCCGACGGCAGCTTCTAGGTCAAGTTTAGTCAACATGAAGGACCCCTCACGAATCTGCTGACACAGCAGATCTAGGCTAGTTACGGAGAGCGTATGGATGCCTAACTTTAATTCTGCCATGGAATGCATATTACTGAACGCTGGTAAAACTGCATTCGTTATTCCATCCTGGTGCCCAACACCCTCGACAGTAAGCCTGGTGACGGCAGAAACGTCTTGGGAGAGATACATTTTGTATAGGTTTTCTGCGTATTTTTCAGTAAATGTCAAGTACACCTCCTGCGGAAGGTTCAACTGGGTACTCTGATTCTCGGCTAAGAAACTGAGCTGTAACTGAGGTACAATTTTAGCTCTGTCCTCCTCAGAACTGGTGATCAAGGATTCGATTTCTTTGTGTATTTCATTCCCACCTAGCCCTGCTATGAATGTTTGGATCATATCCGATTCTTTAACAGCCTTTATTGAGGTGCAGAAGTGAACCAGTAGCTCCCTCTGTTTTGCTTTTGGGGAATGAACAATATAAAAGGACACAAAGAACTCTTGTATCGATTTATGATGAAACACAACGAATTCCTCCCCATCTCTATCTGTTTCTGTTCTCAAAATGCCAAGCTTCCATCCGACATCATCAATGGCGTCTTTTACCACCAGGCATGGGAAACTCAACAGGAGCCCGTCTGGTTTTATTCCATAAACACTGACCTCTCCGATTTTCATCAGGTGATCATGATATTTGTTTAATATATCTCTGGCTTTGGCCCTGTTTGATGCTCTGACATATTTTAGCTCATAAAGCCCACACATGTACTCTACTATTTTGCAATAAAACCTCGTGGTGGTGTTTGAGAAAGAGCCATCGTGTTTCCATAGTGTACACATCAGTAGAAGTACGGCGGGAAAACGACTCAAGTGTTTGAGGTCTTCTGATTGGCTGATGCTTGCTGACAAATTATTACCATTGGTCGGATTATTGTGGAAGAACTTACGGATGTACTCGTTCACCCCATCCTGGTTGAAGCCTCTTAGCAGCACGTGATTGTCTGGTTGGTAAATACTGACGTCGTCGTAATCAAAGTGAAAAGATGGCGGATGTCGTGACGTCACTATTAGTGTGGACTCAGGAAAAGTTTGTCTGTGTACTATGGCGGTGATTTCTTCACTATCTGACTCTATATATTCGTCGTAACCGTCAAAGACAAACAAAACTTTGCCCTGACATTTTATAATTTCTCTATACAGTTTTGAAGCTTTCCACCTTTCTACACAGTACTGATTTTGTATGGACTCTTCCAAAGTCTGCCCTTTCTTTATATACCTTAACAGTATAAGCACCAGGTAATCAAAAGTGGAAAATAGGTTTGCTTCTTTGTCTGACAGTTCAACAGTTTTGCCCAAGATATTCCTTCCGACCAAACAACACCATTTCATTGCCAGCTTCTTCACAAGGGTTGACTTTCCTGTGCCCGCGAGCCCCTCCAAAAACACATATTTAACCGGCAGATCGTCTCCATGCTGAAAGAAAATTTTACACTTATTAACTTATTTGGCCACCGACTGATAGATTCCTGTTCAATTCTGAAAATGCGCTTACACATACAAAACTATGCCCTGCCCAAACCAATTCTGAAAGAAGATACAATTTTTTTTCAAATCTGTCCCTTTCTCCGCCTGTCTGTATAAAAATCCATGCATGCAAATTGAGGTTCCATTTTTATGTTCCTTTCTGAAGTTAGGAAAAGGCCTTGCGCTTGGATTTGATCGGGTAGTTTATACAATTAGGAATTGCATTGCATCAGGTTATTCATATATCTTGTTCAGTAACTTCAGAGAGCAGTTAATTTATCCGATGAAATGAGGGAATGAATACAGGAGTTTGATGTATGAACTTTATAGGAATTGCAGGAAAGTCACGTTTCAGTAAATATATATACAAAAGTCAAATTCACGTTGAAACATTAGATCAGCAGAAATGGCACTGTCAACTTTCGAGTACTTACCTGTAGCATATCAGTATAATTCCCCAGGGTTTCTCGTTCAGCCAAGATGTGGTCACCTTGTCTAACCCAGACGAGATCAGTAAATATTTGGTCTATAGATATGGTAGTTTTGTCTGGTGCCCAGGTCCAAGCCTCGACTTTCCCACACAATCGAAGCAAAGATGTCCTTACAGTTAGCTGAAGCTCTTGTTCGACAGATCCTGCAATGCATATAGACTTTGTATAAAATTTAGTTTCTGTAAAACTGCTTTACAATATATGTCTGCTCTTTGATTTATATTCCATGGCATGTTTTTATTTTATTTATTCACTGATCTGTGAATAACCTTGACTTGTGTAAAAGTAAGTTGCAATGTTAAGCTTAAACGAACTCATTTCAAGAAACAAGGAACACAAATTCCTCTCAGAATATCTGAGAAATACAGGATAATAGAAAATGACTAATTTTGCACATCGTAAGAACACCAGCACAAGTACATAGGTATATGTTATCCAAATCAGATTATATTGTATTTTAGTGTACTAGTATTTCGGATGTATTAAATGGACACAACGGAAGTGATGTGACGTCCATCAGAAATTAAAATAAAACAGGCCTGTTGTATGTCCTTGTCTTGTAGCTGGTGGCGATGCCACACCCATATGGTCACTCATACTCGGAACCTCAATGAAAAATACGTATCAAATTTTCAATATTTATCTTCTTAATTAAATTTTTTTAATTTAGAAGAAATGATATGATGCCCGTTCATTGAATTAAAGAGTACTTTCTATTTAAGCCCAAGACTTCTGTAAAAGTAGTATAATTCAATATTTCAATAGATATTCTAATACTAGAAATAATGAAAATATGCCATTCAGTTCCATACCCCCTCACGAAACGATTCTTCGCGCCCCTGCGCAGATCCAACATGATATCCGAGTCCACTTCCGGCTCTTTCATAAGCTGGTGCAAAACGAAATAACAACGATCGGTGATACCTAAATTTACAAATAATAATGTTTCCATGTTTAGCTAAAATGAAAACCTGAGGCAAGATTTGCCCCGTCTTCGTAATAAAAGAAGGCTATATTCGCCAAGTATTCGCCAATGATCATTTGTTTCTTACCTTGTATTTCGTCAGCTATGTGGCCTTGATTCTGGTTTCGAAGACATTGTAAAAATCCATCGAAGTCAGACCGACTCCTTCTGGCCAAGTGAAGGAGAAGCCGTCTAGCCTTTCCGTCATTAGATTGTTCAGATTCCTTCAAAGTTTTTACGTTCACAAATAATATTTTTGAAGTATTTCATTCAGTAAAAGAGTAATACACATCAAGCGAAAAGAGTGCCATGAATTTATATTTAAGGGAAATCTATTTTAGAATAATGGCGTCATCAACGAACTTATTTGTTTACTATAATTGTATTCATCAATCTTTGGCGTGAAGAATTTCTATCATCGTTTTAAATAATAGTTTTGTTTAAGAGGCCTAAATGGAAAGCTGTTGATAAATCAAGTCTTTTTAACATATATGATAAAAATTCGCATGCGTCGCGGCCGCGCCTATCTGCCTCTGTCTTTAAGTCATTTTACATTTATATTCCTCAGTCCAAGTAAACTGCTATAAACTTCCATCTGACGGTACAGCCTATCACATAAGAGTGTTTTTGTCGGTGGATACCCTCGTTTAGACCAATTATTTACCATTTCATTTATTTATAATATAAGTGCACTTATAGATGCAGTTACTATACAGTCTCAATAATACTGGATACAACGGCTGAACAGTTGAGTTGTTTTGCCGTTTAAATTATCAATACTATTACTACATTTACTTTTATTGTTAATATCGATATCGATCTTGTCCCGCTGATTATAATATCTCACCAAAATACTGTTGCACTGCCATAGGCTGATTATGTTGTTTGTTATAAGTTCATCCCATAGAACAGAGGTGTCCAAATGCTCAACAAGGTACTTGAACAGTCTAGTTATGGTTTGCTTGTGATCTGGAGGGGCACGAAGGACACCTGTAATTAGCAAGCCATCTTTTTTTATGTCAGATGTGTACAGTTAAAACCTCGCTAAACGACCACCGTGCGACCACCGCGCAAATGCGACATTTTATGGAGGTCCCGATGGTGGTCAGAATATCGAGGTTTTACTGTATTGATATATATATATATATATATATATATATATATATATATATATATATATATATATATAGAGAGAGAGAGAAAGAGAGAGAGAGAGAGAGTGAGAGAGAGAGAGGGTTAAGCTTTTAAAAATACAGTCCAGAGGACAGCACAAATATAAAGTGATATTTGAAAATGTCTAATCGGTTGAGAGTGACCGATATTAACATTATATATTTCAACTTTATTCACTCTTCCGCCAGAGGTCATTCACACTCAAAACAAAACTCTTCCAGTTAGGCACTGTGGGACGGCCGGGATTACTTGTCTCAACTTTAAAATAATAATTTGTTACAGCTCAAGGAAACACCTTCTGTTTACATTTCATATTTGCATGCTTACAAAATAATACTTAAAGTCTGTATTATAAGTCATAACATAATGAGGAATAAAATGAGCTACAGATTTAGCAGCTATGAAATTCTTGTCCAACGTATTTGAGCGGACTACATTATCCTCTTCACTACATTTATACGTACGCCATATGTGCATGTAGAACCATCAGTGCACTGTGAGCCGTAGATTTCGAAGCCCAACCCTAACCAGCAGAGTCGTACTCTGGAGAGTCCGATTCTGCACAGAGTTAACTTTTTAATTTTAAAAGCTTACCGAGATTCGACGATGTAAGGCGGTCTCCGTCAATTTCTGAATTGTCTTCCGAATCCTATATTCATATAAAATATAACATCAAATGTGTAACCATATAAAGGAAAATCTTATACTTGTCCTCATAAAAAGGAAACTAGCAGGTTCTTTTTAATAAAATGATAGTGACCTCGCCACAACAAACGCATGTTTAGATATAAAAAAAAAATACGCTTTCCAAGAATCCTTTAGACTAAATAACTTTCATATAAACTAATATGTAACGTAATGATTAAAATTATTAAAACAAGTTATATGTATATATGTATATATTATAATATGTTATTTATATTTATGTTAGCTATAACATATTCTACTATAAACTATAAATAAACAAGTATTCTCCTTACCTTTGACGTAAGAGCCATCTTGGTGTGTAATGGAGGTCAATACTGGTCCAGCTTTGAGTAACCTCAGAACAGAGATAGAAACTGTTATGTCAGGAGATTTAAAACATTGACCAGGTCCTTTTTTGTTTTCGTCTAGAGAGCAACAAGATGGATTTGTTTTAGAACATGCGAATCAATGTTATTATCTTTATTCCCTCAAAATATTTTGAATCAAGTTATATGATTTGATAAATGTGACGGTGCATATAAAAGCGTTCCTACTGGTCTCGCCAGTGAAGCTTGCTTTATTGGTTATCTATAGCAGCCCCTTAGTAATTTCCTACTTATAGAACATCCCGCAAGAATATTTATAATAAACGTGCAAGTCTGCTTCAGTAAATTAAATTTATCTAGTAGTAGCTAAAGTAACACATGTAGTCCGTGTTTGACTATCCATTTGAATGTTTAACCAGAAAGCACTCGAACCGGCATAGACTGGCCCGGTCAATGCAATGGTTAATATAATTCCTCCCACTATCAGAACCTTCAAACTTTTGTAATTTGGAGTCCTTCCCACACTTTTTCTAAACCAGCATATGGTTCATTCAGTCATCATTTATTGCGGGCTTCCAGCTGGCTACATATATTCTCTTTTAATCAGTTTTAATTTTAAGGCCCTCGCCTATGTTGAGTTCGGCGAGACTTTTAAACACTATTATAAGTGTTCAGTTTTCTACCAAACTGCCTAAAATAAAACGCGATTCCATGTACTGTGTACCAATAGACGTAGCTGGGTACCAGCTCTTAACCAGCGGGTACATGTATTACATGCTGACTGCGTTCGTCGCGTGTACGATTGGCAAAGCCAGTGTTTGTTTCATTTTGTTTAAACAGGCCCAGTTTGAAGAGCGATGGTCTGAAAAACGGTAACTAAAAGCCCGGTTGCATTCCACCGTCAACACCAGGTCTACATAAATAGGTCCCAGTCTCACAAAATGTTGTGAAATACGGCACATGTTCTAAATAAAATTGTTATCCTGGCACTGCCAATTACAATTAGCAATATTGATTACAGGAAACCAAGCAATTAAACAACCAGCTACCGTACAGGAAAACGATATCGTAACACCTGACCTCTGACCTTCGATTCTACCAGTCTCTGGTGTAGCTTTAGACAGAGTTCCAAAATGCACTGCACAAGGCCATGGCAAGTTACTCTCGATTCTTTATCGACCCATACCCGAAATGCCCTGAAAAAATTTCATGAGATTAGGAAAAAAAAAGTTTGGTTCTCAGGTACATTTTTTTCCTATATCAGTGCGGGGGATTGTTTTAATGACCTTTTTTGTATGTTTCGATAAAAATATCATATGATCAGGGAAAAGCATGATAATAACATTATTTTTTATAAACAGGTAAAAGCACTTCATAAAAAAGGAAATCTGATCAATATCGTATTATTTTACCTACCTTCTTGAAAAAAATGTCCGACCGGCTAGAGCTCAAAATTTATAAGTTTCTATTGAAAATCAAAATTAAATTTTTAATGCGAGGGGTTAAAATTGATGCGCGCGGTGCCTGAGAACCATACTTTTTATTTCTTTTGGCCTTATGTTCATGATGTTGTAAGCAAACACATAAACTTACAAACACACACACACCAACGGGAATGAGCGCATACACTCCTGGCGGAGGCAATATAATATATTTTAATGCATGACTTTATAAACACTATAGGCACTGTAAGCGACTGGCACGGTATTGACTGTTCATGGTGAAGGCGAATCATATACATACATCATTCTCAAAAATAAACAGATCGGAATCAGATGACTTGAATTTATGTTCAGCTGTGAAGCTGTAAATCGGAATATCCACTTTTTGTTGCTAATTATCTGTTATAAGGTCACATCACAAGGTAAAACGCGCACATTTATCAATCTGAACAGAGTGCACCTAGTCATTAACGTCAAAGAAGTGTTTGGTTACCCTACTCACGCAACGCTCTCTGGACGCCTTTTTTGGCAATGGTAGGATACTGGAAGTAAAACAAAGTCAAACATACGTATTATAGCACAATGGGTATTAGGGTGTTTATATAAAGTTAAAATTAAACTTTGAGTATCCACCGAATTGGGATATATGTTGATTTTGACGGTGATTCACAATATTTCGTGTGTTGGCTTCTGGTAATCTGGAATGTTGAAATTAAGAAGTTAATGGTCGAAGTGCCGGGGATATAACCACTATATATTATAT
Organism: Sipunculus nudus; assembly: GCA_026874595.1. Classification (NCBI taxonomy): domain Eukaryota; kingdom Metazoa; phylum Annelida; class Sipuncula; order Golfingiida; family Sipunculidae; genus Sipunculus; species Sipunculus nudus. Next base: position 36,760,068 of record CM049318.1, read on the forward strand.
TATTACATATAAATTCTGTCGGAGTTGAGTTTTAACACAACTGATAAATGAACATCCTGTAACAGCAACTGGGATAAGACAATTGACTTTAAATTATTTAACTTAAAACCAGGGATAAGACGCATAAACCATGGCAAGTTTCCATGCTGATAAAATCTGATGAAATATCCATGGAAACCCAATCGTATAGGAATAGGTTACCAATATTTGCCTGTTTTTGACCTTATGTAATGTATAAATTTAACTAAGCATTAGGGGACATAGGTCACATGTTTAATTTATTTTTTATGACGAACATATTTTTGATTTGGTAGAGGTATGTCGTACCCTCGGAGTGTTTTCTGACAGCTCGATCGATCAAGTATACATCACCCGTGCAATAAGACAAACAATTATATCCTATACAATGCTTTTATCTGATGAGGTTTATATAAAGCACGGGGGGAAGAGCAGATACTATTATGAAGATTAAGGAGTGTCTTTGAATAAGGGCACAAGATTCGCAGCTTTAATACGTGAGAATCATTTTTGTGCCATTTATTTATACCTTTATCTTTTATCCTCAATATTTTAAAATCAAATTATTTATTTTCTTTTAGAGACATCCTTTTCACTGGTTATTATATGTGATAGACAGATTAATCTGCTCTCTTTTTGGTTTTACACATAAAGAAAAAATAAAGCCAAATAAGGAAATAAAAATGCTATACAAAAATTGGTGTACAAAATTAAACTACTTACAAACTTGTCTTCTTTGAAGACCAGGGTAAACCCGAATATATACAGTCATTTTCTTTTTATCAGTGCTATATAGGTAATAGAGCTTAATGAAAGGTGGAAATACTAATAAAGTCAAAATACTTACTTGACCTTTGATTATATCCTTAGCTCGCACAGCCTTTACTTCCCTTTGTGTGCCACAGGCCCTCTGTTGTTATATGTACTATTACATCATTTTATCTATGGAAGGGTGTTTGGAACACCACGTGATGTTTGTTTGTGGTTTTTGAATGGTCTGTGAATAAGAATTCACAGAGCTAAAAAAATGCAGCCTGATGAGGAAGTGTTCGTCAAAATCAATCCAGCGGCGTATCCAGGACCCAGGAAGGGGTCGAAATATTAGGCAAAGACAATTGATGCATATGTGGGTATTTCTACAGAAATGTCGCTTTTCATGTCCAAAAACTATATTTGTTACTAAAAATTATCAAATGCTAAAGATGGCATGAATAACCATGCAAATTGTTGCTAAAGCTATAACCATTATTATGAGATAAAAATAATTTAAATCGGGCCAGAAATACAGACTGAAAAAAACTGCAAATGTTACAATACCCTAAAATTTCTGATGTGCCTTTTTTCGGATCTTAAATTCAAAACAGCGTTATTCTGTAATTACTTTTCCATTTATAGAGATTTTTTCTTTTCAACGTGGTCATGGGGTGAAAGTTTATTAAGATGATATTTTTGCTTGATTTTTTCCTGACCGTTTTGTTTTTAATACCAAAAATTTTGATATAAAAAGTATGTCCCCCAAGATACTCGGCGTCGTTACCTGACCTTTTGACCTCGTAGCACGTGAACAATAACCACTTTACTGATGCAGTGAGCAGCGTTTATTAGAGTTCAGGAAAATTTGTACACATACACCATAATTAAATTGAGTAACTGTCATATTAATGTTGTCTGTTAATCATGAAAGGTTAAAAAATCACCGTATGTTTATTTAGACTCGACACTGTTACACTTGCATAAAAGTAACTCCTCGAAAATGGCCTCATCTTGTTGCCCCTGTAGAGATAACTCGTGCTGCCCTCTTACGGACGGTATGGAAGTTATTTTTGTCCTGCATCTGACGTATATATGAAAAATCTTAACACCTTTACCACTCGAAACCGTTACCTGCATAAAAAATAACGCCGTCGAGAGCAAGGTAACGATGACGAGTACTTGGTATTAAATCCAACATGTGATATAGAATTTAAAACATATTTTGGGATAAATATTTTAAACATTTGCGTTTCTTTTATTCAAACAGGTATTTGCTTGTTTTAATACATAACTAGCTGCACCCATGGAAAATCATGGGCTCTATCTGATGCATATTTTTCTAATGAGCTGATAGGGACTGAACGACGCATATTTTAATCCTAAGTTTTTTTGCAGGAACTTTTGTCATGTGTTTTACTTATATGATATAAAGATTACTTCTGCTGGAATTTTCCAGGAATACCCTCGCCCAAAATGTTAACATAGATAGAAAAATTATTCAATTCAAGAAATAAAAAATAAAATAAATTTTGGAAAAGACGTGAGGCATATAGAGGGTGTACGCATTTTTTAAGTGAGTTTTATTTAAGTTTTTAATTTGATAAACAGCATGCGTCCGATAGTTTCATTTCTTTGAAAATATCGTAGATATCACGATTGTATAAAAAACATTCTACCGTTAAATTATATGAAAGATATTTTGTATTAGTTGAAGTTCAGGCGACATCATGAAACACGATGTTTATTCAGTGTAGTCAGTTGAAGGTATAGTCTGAGGCATGTTAACAGACACATGCGTTATTTGTATACACGTACATATATGTCGTTGAAGTCTTGTACGCGAAACGTATAACTGCCAATGTGATAAAGATAGGCCCAGAAAAATATATTCCAACTGTATAAAGTTTTTGGTTTAAGTACTGTAAATTGTTAGGGAATATTCAGGTCTGATGCAAAACTGACAACTCTCCCAGATTAAAAGAAGTCAATCTGATATATTTCGATGAAAGCATTAAGCAAAGAAACCACTTCAGCCTTGGTTCGTTGCATTGTCTTTCAGCAAATTAACGCAAAATGAACATTTGTGGAAGGGTAGAGTATAACTGCATCCGAAATCGATTACATTTTTGGAAGTAATCAGAATCACCATAATACATTTTTCTTAAGTGCCATAATAACAATTGCACAAAGGAATAATTATAAGGGGATATTCCTTTGTCCCCAAGTAGAAGCCGCCAATTCGTATGCAGTTGTTCTGGCACTCGCCTGGCGAACCCGTGTTTCTGAACCTTGACAATATTTTGCTTAAAAAGTGCACTTATGAACAAACGACTGAGTAGTTGATTCTGGCCTGGGTTTCAAAGTCCTTAAGATATTGAGGACCCATAGTAGTATGTGCAATCCCCCCCCCCCCCACCCGGGCCTCCATTTGAAAAACATTTTATCAAACAACCCATAAATCGGCCGAACTAATTAAACCATAGATATTACGGAAAGTACTTCTGAATGTGTGTAAATCAGCAAACCTGTAAACCTATAAAACGGTGATCGTGACATGTTAAGGGTCTCAGCTCTTTGTGTCCAATCAACGAAAAAGTGCTCCCCATTAAAAGATTCATGTGGAAATTTGTTCCGCGCTTGAATTTATTTATTTGTTCTGCCACTCGCAAGGGTAAACGCATGTTACTGAAGCATGACAGTGTTTACACATGAAACCCATACACGTGAACACATGACTGATATTAAAGGGGATTCAGGTGGAGGTTTTTACGCCCTGGCTACAGATTCTAGTTAGTCATGTTTCACCGTCCATTCAGACAACGGATCTTAACAAATATATGTGACCCCCCCCCCCCACCCCACCACCCAACCCGAATGATTATTAAGTTGTGGGGCTTCTTTTTGAGAAAAAAATACTTCATAAAACATATGTCTTGGCCGAAGTTTTAAAATTATGGTTATCATGGAAAGATTTTTTTTTTCATGTATAAAAATCAACAAACGGTGGTCACATCACTGGACTCAGTGCGTGGTGTTGACTAAACTGAAAAGCACTCGCATTGAAAGCGGAGTCATGTGGTCTTTGGATTAAAAACCTTTACTTCCTTCTGAGATAATAAAAAAATCCTTTAGAGGCGTTACGATGGATATCGTTGATCAATGGGGATTAAATTGGACCCGGGTGCCGGCGTATTGCAAGGAAATCGCTTTTGGGCAGGACATGCGCTCTGGCCACGGTCTTAACAAGCCAGTGAAAATCCACAAGGCGCCTCCTGAAAGGCGTGGAAAACCTTGCAGCACAAAAGACATAGGGGCACCTAATAGGGAAATATTAAAAATATTAATAATTCAGCTTAATAGGGAATTATCCCGCAAAATAAAACAAACTTGTCCTAGAAGAGCGCACCACCGATACGTCTGTCGAATTTGGAGAGTCAAATCAGAACGAAAGCAGATAAATCGATATTGTCAATAGGTGGCGCCCTTAGAGGCTGCACTGTGTATTGGCTCTCAATCTAAGGAGAAATTCTTGCAGAAAGAGGCTTTGTTACACATTGAAATTTACACCATCATATGGACAAGATTCTTAAGAGTATGCTGAAAGTGTTTCAGTGTTGGTTACCATCAGGAAAGTGTGCATTTTCATCAGAATTATGAAATAGATTTCCTGCATAGGACCATTTCTGAAGACATGCATCAGTGGTTTCTTTGTTTGCTTGCCTTGTGCGTAACTCTCTGGATCAATGGCACGATGGTTAACGGGACTTATTCACGAGCAGAGCTTAGTGCCTTTCAATTAACTACAAGCCACATTCAATTGTCATTGTTACACATTCTAAGAGACCTGGATATTTGCGTCACTCCAAAGACAAGGAGGGGAACCAAGGCAGGTAGAGGTAAACAAAGGCCCATTGCTAAGGTCACAGGCATTGGACACAAGAGACTCAAACACAAAGGCAAGTCCAAGGCAAACCACAACACTCATATCATACTTAATTATACCACTCAAAACTGTTGTGTTAGTAAAGTTCCACTGAAGGCTACACTTTTGAATGCCAGATCTGTGTGTAATAAGAGTATATTACTGAGTGAATATGTAACAGAGAAAGATCTTGATGTTTTACTTGTAACAGAGACATGGTTAAAACCAGGAGATACATCAGTTGTGTCAAAGCTCTGCCCAGAAGGCTACAGCTTCCTAGGAAAATCACGTCAAACTAGCAAAACTAGAGGAGGTGGTGTAGGCATTGTCTACAAGTCAAACTTGCCCCTCCATCAGCAGCCATCCCCTATAGACAATCTGTTATCCTTTGAGGTGCTGTCAGTGAATCTGAAGGGCCCAAAACCTTTTAGTCTGTTCCCCATCTACCGACCCCCTCCTTCACAAAGAAATGGACTTACAATATCAAATTTTATGCATGAAATAGAACTTTTTCTTGCCGCTGTCAGTGCCATCCAGCATCCAGTCTGTGTTCTTGGGGATTTTAATCTGCATATGGATGTAGATGATGACAGGTTCTCCAAGCAGTTCACTTCAATACTCCGGTCGTTTGGTATGTGCCAGATTGTGCCTTCATCTACACACAAAAGCAACCACATACTGGACCTTGTAATCATCAGAGATGATGAAGACAGAGTGAAGGTCGTGGGTGTGCGCGATGATCACATCTCAGACCACTATTCTGTGGAATGTACAATCCATGTCTCAGTGGATAAATCACCACAGACCACAGTATGTGCCAGGAAACTCCGGGCCATTAACATAGATCAATTTGCAGCAGATCTGTCTTTAGGTCTGGATATCGGAGTGCTGGATGGAAATGCGTCACAGTTAGTAGAATTGTACAATTACACTGTAACAAATATTCTGGACAAACATGCCCCAGCCCGACCCATTCGTAAAAAGCAGGTAACCATGAAGCCATGGTACTCGGACATTATCCATTGTGCCAGAAGGAAAAGAAGGCAGTTAGAGAGAAAGCTGAGGAAAGATCCTATAGAAATCAATAAGCAGATGTTCTTGCACCAGAGAGGCTTCGTTGTTAAACTGATAGATGAGGCTAAGAGGTCATACTATAGACAGAAATTTAGTGATGCAACACCCAAAGAGACCTTCAGACTAGTGAGTGATCTACTTGGGTCTGGAACTGGCAGAAAATTACCCTCTACAGATAGTCCGGAAATACTCAGCAACAGCTTCGTAAACTTCTTCACATCTAAGGTGTTGAAGATTCGAAATGACTTGGATAGCACAAGTGTAGATATGGATTTGATCAGGACGTCCCACGGAGCACCCCCGCCTGCTATGGTCACTTTTCATCCAGTATCCTCCGAGGAGCTGCAGAAATTCATCCAGAAAAGTCCAAACAAATCCTGTAGCCTGGATCCTTTGACAACAAATCTTCTGAAAAATCCTATTGTGCTACGTTCATTATTGCCATGCCTTACATCTGTAATAAATACCTCAATTACATCATCCGAGGTACCACTTTGCTTGAAAGAAGCTCTTATAACACCACTTTTGAAGAAGGATGGTCTTGACCAAGAGGATTTGAAGAACTATCGTCCTGTGGCAAATCTTTCGTTCGTAAGCAAATTACTGGAGAGAGTGGTTGCAAAGCAGATCCAGGACCACATGACACAGAATCAACTCCACGATCCACTCCAATCTGCCTACAAACCAAGGCACAGTACAGAAACAGCACTGATAAGGATAAAGAATGATATTGACCATGCACTGGATACAGGCCAGGGAGTAGTACTCCTTCTGCTTAACCTCTCTGCAGCCTTCGATGCGTTAGACCATGGCATCCTAATTGAGAGACTAGTTGAGGAAGTGGCATTCAAGGTTCAGCACTGGATTGGTGCAAGTCATAACTTACAACTCGCACTCACCGTGTTAACCTCAGTGGTGTACTATCTGATCCAGCCATGCTCACTGTGGGAGTGCCGCAAGGATCAGTATTAGGTCCTTTGTTATTTCTTATCTACATCCTTCCTCTGCGTAGAGTTGTCGAGGCCTTCGGTGTACATAGACACGGATACGCTGATGACACCCAACTTTATGAATTCTTCAAACTCAGTGACCAGCAAGGCCTTGCTCAATCCCTGAGGAAGATTGAACAATGTGCAGCTGGTGTTAGAGCGTGGATGATTAAGAACAAACTAAAGTTGAATGATTCCAAAACCGAACTCCTTATCATATCACCCAGGTACCATCTTAATAAGATCCTTAGCGCTGAACCTAAGATCTGTATTGGTAGTGCAGAAATAAGACCAGTACACACTGTCAGAAATCTTGGGGCCAATTTCGATGCCAATATGAGTATGGAGTGTCAGACAAGATCAGTCGTGAAGAACATTTTTTACCATCTTCGCAGAATTGGTAAGATCCGGAACCATCTTGATGACCAGACAGCTGCTAAGACCATCAACGCACTGATTACATCAAGATTGGACAACAACAACAGCCTGCTAACTGGAACTTCCAATGCTAACATCCATCGCCTCCAACTTGCACAAAACGCATCAGCCCGATTACTTACAAGGTCCAGGAAGTACGACAGCATCGGACCTGTTCTAAGACAGCTTCACTGGCTGCCTGTTGAAAGGAGAATCACATTTAAAGTCCTCACACAAGTGTATAAAGCGCTGAATGATAGCCTGTATCCACTGTATTTGCGCCAACTGTTTGTGGAATATTCTCCCCGCAGGTCTCTTCGTTCTTCTGATGCTCACAGGATAGTCTGTGTACCTCGCTCCCATAATGTATATGGTGACAGACAATTTTCCAAGTACGCTGCCACCGCATGGAATTCTTTACCAGACTCTGTTAGAGCGTGTACACATATTGAATCATTTAAGCGTGCTCTCAAGACATACTTATTTTCTTAACCCTTTGTATCAGCGCATAGAAATGTATATTATATTTGCGCTTTATAAATGAACTCTATCATATCATATCATATCATTTAGGAAAAAAACCCAACTCCGTATTAATTATATAGAAAGAATACTGGTATTCCAGTAGTTACTACGGTTATTTTTACTTCAGAAGGTCAACACCGTTAGAACACCGTGGGGGGGGGGGGGGGGGGGGGGGGGGCTGCTCTGGCTACGTCCCTGATTAATCCGTTCCGACACAGCCAGTGAGATGGACGTGCATGGACATTATAGTTTTATTTATCACCAGAAAGAATCCTGACCATACGTTTTATTATTATGATGGAATTGGAAAAGCTGTTCGCAGGATGTTTGAAATGTTATCAGATCTTTCCAATTGACTGCCATTAACGAACAATATTTTTTGTTGATAAGATTTTGTGCACATAATAGCCATTTTGTATAATTGTGGTTTTACTATGTTTGTAGGTCTTTTTGTATTGTGAGATCGCGAAAACTAAACCTTAACGAAACACTGAAAAAGTGTAATTCGCAAAATCTTACTGATTATCGGGCCACCCATGTATTTCACCTGCGAATCTGGTGTCCTTATTCAAGGACAGATATTAATCTACATGCTGCATGTGAGACCCATTTTATGGCAATTCATTTATCAGTGTTTATACCTTTATCTTTATATCTTTATATTCTAAAATCGCAATATTTATTTTCTTTTAGAGACATTCTTTTCAGTGGCGATTATATTTGATAGACAAATTAATGTGATCTCTTTCTGTTCTAGACTTTTAGAAAAAATAGAATTCCACTAGGTAAACTAAATGGTATACAGCAATGGGTGCAAAAATACTGACAAACCGGTTTTCTGTCAACACGTGGATACAGCCGAATGTATTCAGTTATAATCATTTTATCAGTGCTGTATGTTAACAAGGCTTAACGGATGATTTCATTGAATGAAATTGCAAACAACTTATGTAACTGGAATATATTAAAGTCAAAATACCTACTTAGTCCTGGATTATGTTCCTAGCTTGTCTAGCCTTTAATTCCATTGTGTGGCACAGACCACCCATTGCAGTGTGAACTATTACATAATGGCAGAATGTTTGGGAATATCACATGATGTTTACTTGTGGTTTCTGTGAGGTTATATTGACGCCTTGGAAAAACCATAGCGCTGAAAAGAATGGTTTACCAAAACGCCGCCTGGTGGACAGATGTAAAACTAATCCTCGTTTCGTCGGATATCTTCTCGACACAGCACTATAGGTAGTCATGGAAATAAGATTTGTACTTATCATCAGAAAGAATCTTGAAACGCCGCTTTATTAATATCAGGTGACTGGAAAAGTCGTTCGCAAGGTGTTTGATCACCATCATTTAAAAGTATTGGGAGGAATATAAAAAAGTACTCCATAGGACATAACACTTTAAAAGCCTTTAATATAAAGGCCGAGTTCTTGAACCGTCCGGTTCGCTTTTGAGTCATGTGACTGTGACTGACAGCCAGAGGCGAGCTTATCATATACAGACATCAGCCTGAGCACGTGGCTTACTGCTGACATGTATACATGTAGTGTATCCTTCTGTGCTGGTTAGCTGTGTATGGGTGTGAATCAGTAAATATCTTCATGTCTCCCTGGGTCCCAATAAATGTATAATCATTTCAATAATGACATGGGACATTACATGAATATGAACCCTGTTTTATCATATATTTGCTTTTGAGTAACCCGAGGAAGACGATAGTAATGAACAGATACCAACAGATACCCTCTTAATGAGGTTGCCTGTGTATGTGACATTACACATTACAGAAATCCCCCTGTGCCTGTCGTCTTGGTAGCTCAGAACTCCAAGGGTAAATCAAGATTAATGGCTTGATTGAAAGACGTATACAAGCTGGAATCTGGAAAGCATGTTTCAGAGGCATCACAAGAAAATTATGTGGTTAAATGTATTTTTCATGCATATTTAAATTTCCAATTCATTTTGTCTGCTATTAATTTGAGTTTCTTTTGTCAACAATAACTCCAAAAGAGGTTTTTCTCACCTTCATACAGGCTTAAAAATACTTCAGCTTCTTCTCAAGTTGACTCACTAAAATCTATTCAACAAATATTGCTGTCTGTTTCCCTAAGTAAATGAGAAATTCCTAACATTAATGAAATAACCCAATGTGGTTCCTGTTTCCTGTCCATGGCCTAGCAATAAACTGACCAAGAATTTTTATTAAGCCAAGCCACAGCTTCACTCAGAAACTTGGTGAACATGTTCATGTGACTGTGTAGTGTGTTCTCTCATTAGTGGTGGGCCGATCATCGAGTTTTTTCGAAAGTCAGTCGGTTTGCTGCCACTTTCAAGCGCTCGATTACGAAAGGCAACTATCGATTACATGATACTCATGATTGTTTTCCAGAATGTCTTCAAATTATAGGCAAAAATTACTCTTCCATTTTTTACAACATTCCGCGCTTCATATAATGAATCTGTGTTCCCAAATAACCTCCGTATATAACTGAGTATGACACTGTAGGTGAGAGAACGGAGGACTTATTAAACCTCTGTGAACTGGCAGGGAGCTGCAGAATTAGCGGAGAGTTTTCTAACGAAATGTCCATTGCAAAATACGGGCGGCTTGGCTTTAAAATGCTCCATAATGCTCCAGGTCTATGCCAATTTTGCAAGATTCTCTTAGAAATGATCTCCTCAACTGATGTCAGGTGCCGCTGCCGCATGAGTAATTATATTTTTAGCTTTCAATTACTTATTTTTTAATTTTTACCCAAAATTATATGGGCCTGTAATTTTTCTGGCAGGTCTGTGAAACTAGTATCCATGTCGGCAGTCATCATAATTGTTATAAAATGAAAGTCCTGGTAGTGAAGTTAAAATGATACGCGGGAGTATTCATGAGGGCCAGCAAGTAGATGCCCTGGACTGTGGTTAAATTCTTTATTACTATAATTAAATAAATGAATCTTTGAATAGCATATCTTAGTGATATTAGGAAAATAAAAAAAAAAGGCAAAAGCTTCTTTTCGTCAGGTAGAATTACTAAGACATGCCGGCTGGGTTAAGAGAGTACAGTTTCACAGATAATTGCACATTTCTTTATATTTGTCTGAACCGATTAATAATCGATCATCGATCGGTTTGCCCAAACCGATGATCGATTATGAAAAAGTAACCGACTCCCACCACTAACTCTCATCCTGTTCATCAAGGTGTAATTTCTAACAAAGCTTGATTTAAACTGGGCTTATAAAGTTAACATTTAAAAGCCAATATGGATTTGTATGGTGAATGGAGTTTCAGCAGAGCTTGTTCTGGTGAGTACCAGTATTTGGAACAAAGTCAGTCACTGACTAATGACATGGCACGCCTGCTTGTGCACAAAGCCAAAGTATTTGTAGACTGTAAAGTATTTGCTGGAGTATCAATGTTTTAATATTCACGTACCTCTCATTCTGCCACTTAATTTATTGTGTCTCACTTACATATACTGACTAACATTAATATTCTCGTATCCCTCGTGTTCTTTGCGGGTCGTGAGGGTCACTTCGCTGGTTCCTGTAAAGGGCGCAAATACACAGAGGGGAAGAGAATCTGGAGAAGCCAAGTGGTTAAGGCACCCGACCGGATATCGGAAGATTGTGTTTTCGATTCCCACTTTCAGTGAACCGACTTCACTGTGTATACCATTTCCACATATATATATATATACATCCATACCTACATCTACTATATTTATATAATTTCTTTCTACCTTTGTATTTGAGAATTAGCAATCATTTTAATGAGAGGGAGGGAGCATTTGCTTGAACATCGAGACCCATTAAATTAACCCTTTGATACCCAAGGCAGATATATTGGTGAAGCTTGCAGGAAAATTAAAGATACCCTTAATTATATATATATATGATATGAAAAAAAGGTATTCTTATAAGTGTCGATTATGAAAAGGCTTTTGCTTCATTAGCATTGGGCTATTATTTTCAAAATATTAGATATATTTTATTTTGGGACTTCTTTGATTTTATGGGTTAAAATGTTTTACAAAATCATTTAAGCATGTTTAATGAATAACGGACTAACTTCTAGTTGTTTTCGGCTAGAAAGAGGGGTCAGACAAGGCGACCCTGTGTCTCCATACCTATTTATCTTATCACTTAAATTAATCGTATAAAAAATAATGATGATTTTAAAGGTAAACAGGTTTAAAGAATGAAATCAAGTTATTGCTGTATGCATACGACACCATGGCCTTACTTGAATATATGTCATCAGCATATTTCTTTTTGAAAACCCAGATAGATTTGCTATATGTCCAGGTACAAAAATTAATTAAGCGAAAACAGAGGTTATGTGGTTAGGTAGCTTACGTAAAGAAAAAGATTATTTAGGAATTACATGGACAAGGCAGATAAAAACATTGCAAATACATGTGACTGAACAGCAGTCTCAGCGGGGGAAATTAAATATTGAACCTCAAATAATGAAAGTTAAAACGAAATGTCATCATGGAAGTCACGAGATCTTACGCTGAAGGGTCGAATATTAATATCAAAGTCCTTATTTTTCCAAATTCACACATATATGTCCAGTTCTTCCTTTAACGAAAGAATACGTTGAACGATTAAGTAGACGTATATGGATATTTTTGTAATTCTTTTCTTTGTCATTTGGGGGGCTTTCCAGTGCTACTAAATAGTCATTATCAGGTAGAAAAGTTACAGGGTCTGTGTAAAATACTGGAATTTTATTTGAATCTATTTTAGTTATGGAAAACATTTACAATGAATTCAGATACAGAACATTTTTTATGGAACAATCAAAATATTCAGATTGAAAACACAAGTGTTTTTAGTGAATATCTCTTCCAATCAGGTTTATAGTACAACAATGATTTTTTATAGTAAATAGAAATTTTATAGATTTTAATACTTGGAAATGTCGTGGTTTACCAGGTAAATATTATACCATTAAACCTATAGGGCACTTGTTGAACAGATTAGAGTTGAACAAATAAAAGAAAAAGTTATAGAATCACCACAAACCATAACCAGAGTCATGTGTAGACCACAAACAGGAAATAAAGAGGTCAAAAAGGTGAATACTTAGGAATTTTATACTTCATATTTATATGAAGACACCAAAAAAGTATCCTGCAAAGATAACTATGAGCACATAGAATGAATACAATATAGATAATGTTGAATGGAAATCATATTTCATTTAATTTACAAAATTAAACAAAAGATAGGAAATGCATTGAATTCTAGTATAAAATATACCTCAACTGTTTATATTTAAATGATACATTGTTCATGGGGGCATAGTTGAAAGTTCAGTGTGTACATTTTCAAGTATTAAATATACCACAACTGTTATATTTAAATGTTAAATTGTTCATGTGGGGCATAGTGGAAAGTTCAATGTGTACATTTTGTAATCAAGATAAAGAGAATGTTAACATTTATTCCATCAGTGTGAAGTGGTGAAAACAGTTTTTGGATGATGTGTATGAAGGGTTTCAACTAGACGATGACCTTAAGAATAAAAAAAATTCGAATTCTAGGAATACCGGAGAGTACAAGCCTGAACAAGCTAGCCATTCATTCTCGATATTTTATATATAAAAGTAGATTTGCTCAGACAAAACCATACTATGAAAAAATTGTGAATTTTCAAAAAAAAATATGAGGTATTTAGAATGTATAAGGAAGTAACTTTAAATCAAAAATATTCAAAGATGGATAAAGCTGTGGAATTCAATTACTATGCCTTGTTCAGAGAAAAATATGATGAGTCATGATCATGTACGACACTGAAACAGAAAGAAGGACAGGAAAGATGGAGCATAAGGTCAAGGAAGGACAGGGAGGAAGGACAGGAAGGACAGGAAGGACAGGAAGGACAGGACGGAAGGACAGGAAGGACAGGAAGGACAGGACAGGAAGACAGACATATATAGTATTGCTGATCTAGTCTATCTCGGTATAAAATTTATGTTATACTTTTTTTTCTGTGTACTAATATTTGGGCCCTTTGAAATTTGGACCCCGGTCATCACTCATTTGGGGGACAGGGGGCGCTCGCGCGCTTCCCTTTTTCGACCTTTCATCCGAGAATTAGACGTTTTAGCGCTTAATAAAGAAACAGAGCCCATTTTAGTATCATGTTTTTTTAACATCCCATATTCCACCATTACTGCCCGAATGTTTCAAAAGCAGTATGGGGGGGGGGGGGGGAGAGAAGGGGGGATCTCCCTATTCTTAAATCCAGTATCCGTCTCTGTCAGTATATAGATTTAAACTTCCATTTTTTCAGACCAGTCTTCACGGATGCTGTGGTCAGCATGTGTTCCTGAACTTATTAACTTACAATAACACAATCACCAGTCTGTTAGATACACACCTGTGGAGTATACCTCAGGTTATCCGAAGTCGTACTACGATATCCTCATCACAACATCGGCAGACGCATGCGGGCAGTATCTGACAACCAGAAACAGATCCAAGGGGGATCTCTTCTTTTTAAGGAGTCAAGATTATTTTTTTCGCAGTCTCGACCCCCTTTCCTAGACCTGAGGACCTTTTTATAGGTTTTGTCAGTAGTCCTTCTTTGCTGGACCCCTCCTTTGCCGAAATCCTGGATCCACCCCTGACAACAATAACATCCGTTCTAGTAACAAGCAGAAAGCAATGTATGGCGAATACGTCCTGTAGCATGCCTAGATGGTCTATACGTATCTGTTTGCCTATTGTTGATTTTCAAACAAACGATTGTCGGAATAACCGGAGGACCAATGTACAGAAAGAGCTTTGTCGTTGCTCTCTGTACCGCACAGACATAGACATAGTTTATTTCCCTACATTTTACAGGCATATGAGTACTCAGATACATTAACAGTAAAATTAAACAGTTACATTTAATTTTGATATGGACCTGCGAAACCTTGATGAAAATAAGGTTAAACAAGGTTTACATAATACTCTGTCTATAAACAAAGAATAACATCTGCACACCGATAAATTTGAAACGCTTTCATGTCAAGGGCAGGAAAGATTTGACAGGAATCAAGGATAGGAAGGACATAAATGATAGGAAGGACAGGAAATACAGGATGGACACGAATGAAGGACGGAAAGAAAGGACAGAAAGAAACGAAAAACTGGAAGGACGGACAGGATAGGAATAAAGGACAGGAAGAACAGAAAGGAAGGACAGGAAGGAAAAGAAGGACAGGAATGAAAGAACAGAAAGGACATTTAGGACAGGAAAGACAGGAAGGAAGGAAGGACAGGAAGGAAGGGCAGAAAGGAACAACAGGATAGAGAAGAAGTACAGAAAAAAAAGGATATTAACGACAGCGTGAATATAAAGACAGAATTGACAGGATAGAAGGACAGGAAAAGATAAGGAAGGAAAGGCAAGTTAGGAATAGAGGACAGATAGGAAGGGCATGAAGGGCATGAAGGACAGGAAGGAAGGAAAAGAAGGACAGGGAGGGAGGGACAGAAATGACGTTTAGGACAGGAAGGACAGGAAAAATGTTGCAGTAAATGTGCAGTAAATCCTGATGTTTTCATGAATTTTAAAAAATGTTCCCCCATGAGGGTCCAATGAAATGTGGCTATATTGCTCACACTTAACTTAATTCTCATCGCACAGTTTTCACTGAAGTGGGTGACGGACTAAACGCCTGATATAACATATTAAAACAACCTTGACAAGAACCGACATTTAAATCTACATTTTTCTGATTGCTTGCTAAGGGTATTGTGAAAAAGTTAAATATCTACTGCCTTATGCTTGGGCGTAATTTCCTGTAGGACCAGCGGAACATGTCTCAACCCCCTCCCCACACACACACACATACACACACTCACCTTCAGCCTGGTGTAAAAGGCAGGCCTCCGATTTTATCGATATATCGCTATATATCGCGAAACGGTGATTCGCATATTGCGCATCGCGATACAGTTTTCAAATATCGATACTTTGTTAACTAGCCTAAATCTAATTTATCTTGAGATAAAGACAACGCGTCTGTTATACAAATTTAGACATCTAAATGGGTTGGGATTAATCACCGGCTTGAAGTGAAAGCCTCTTCCTTGTCTTTCGACGTGTAGTAGGGAATTTTCAAGTTGACCTGATTTACCAGGGAATTTGCATGTCTGCTCGGGGACTTATTGGTAGGCCTATATGAGAAATATTTTGATACGCAAAAAAAGAAAGAAGTGCTGAACACGGTCATAATAATTAATCGTTAATAATTTTAAATATTCTCTGCTGACATCTAATGATAACTGAAGGAAGATAAAGTGTCAGTTTCGTTACCTCTGCATGTAATATGGTAAACACAAGTTTACAGGTGGAAAAAGGCGTTCTGCAATTTGTCCCAGTGGTATTCACCACTGGCGAACTGGGGCTACTTCGATTAATACCATCTGTCCCACTTGGCGACCTTCACCTTTATCCACGGCAATGACGGTATCCAGGGAGCAAATAATGAAACTAATATGTTACTAGTGTGCATAATATTTTGTAATTACAAATAAAATTGAATAAATGTAACATGAAACATATATTATAAATTAGTTCCTGTTTGGTTAGTTTGACAACCTAGACATCCGGTCAGTTGGCCGTTTGTTGGGTACTGAAAGGTTGTAAGGCGTTTGCACTACTTGACATCAGGTGATCATCATAAATCCCAGAGGTAAATTTACAGAAGACACTTATTTCCTTTACATTTAATACAATGAAAAAATCGCAATACGCTACCAATTATCGCAATATATTGCGATAAGAAATTTGTAGGAGATACCCAGCCCTAGTAAAAAGAAAACTTAATGGCAAACCGAAATAACAATAACAGAGTTATTAACAATAATAGGCCACAGGTTTGTAAAGCTCCTCAAATAACAATAAACTACAGTCATTCAAAATTCAATTTAAAAAATGACAAAATGGATATACATGTATATATAAATATATATATATATATATATATATATATATATATATATATATATATATAATGGTTAAGGATTCAGCCGTTTCCACGACACTGGGGTACCCATTCTTTTAACACTAAAATTTAAAAAAATCATGCAGGTCTCACATTTAAGACTTTTAGGGTATAAAACATTTACTTCATGTTAGTTGCTGGTGTCTGAAACGATACTATTTCTTTTTATTTTATACAACAAATTGCTTCAATATTGCTTAAAATTTGAATGTAAAAAAAATCCACACTGGACACAACCTCGCACGCCCAACACCCTCAGCCGAAGGCACTATCTCTTGACAAAAAGAAACTTAACAGTCGCACTGGCCTAAAAAAAACTCCGAGAAATGGGTTCTGGATGTGTAACAGATAACAATATTATCATTGAACTACATTGAGAAAGTGTGAAGGGATATTAAATACGATATGTATACCCCATGCACTATATAGGATTGTGTGTGTGCGTGGCGGGGACATTCGAAGTCCCCGATTTCTCTGATCGGAAGAATAAAAAAAAACATTTTTCATTTTTAAAGAACTCTTTATTTGATACGACAAAAGAGCTATGATACGCAAGAAAAAGCTTCGGCTAAGGTTTTTAATTAACGGATGCTGTGGTCAACATATCCCTGACCTTAATAACGTACAAAACACAATCAATAGTCTTTTCAATATACATCTTTTTTTTTCTTTTTTTTAACACATTTATTCTCATAAAACAAAGAAATACAGCAAATACAAATTACAAGACAATTACAAAGACACAACACACATATACAAAGACGTGTTGTTTACATGTAATTTTACAAACATAACATATTTTCTTTGGTCGGTTCTGTGTTCCGACACAGAAGATATTATAAAGATAAACAACATGAACGCATAAACAAGAACAGACACCATTTACCCATGGCCATGATATACTTATATAAGGAAATCTCAGTCAGAAATTTTCAAAACATCAACTAATTTACCCCATTTCTTTAAATGATTATAAAATATTCCTTTGCTATTTGCAATGTAACTCTTAACCCTTTCTGTATCTCTTAACCTGCTTTTAAACACTGCAAACAAGGAAGAACTATTTTCCGCTCTTTGCTTGTAGAGGACATATTTATACAGTAACAGAATCTGATTTTGCAGCCTCTTTTTATCATCAACTGGTATGATACCATACAATATTTCCATAAGTGATATGGCTGGGAGATATAATTCATAATCTTGCAACCATGCCTTTATTTTGAAATAAAAATTCCTACTGACCATACATTCAAAAAATAAATGTACAATATTTTCGTGATCATTGAAACAAAATGAACATCGAGAAGTTTCTTTTATTGTCCATTTAAACAGCTGCTCATTCAGAGGTATATAATTGTGCAATATCTTATACTGAAATTCTCTAAGGTATGTATCTAAAGTTATTTTATATATAGCTAGATATGCATTTTCCCATCTAATTTCAATATTATTCTCACTGTTTATAATATTCCACTTTTCTTGGGCTGTGGGCTTTTCCCATATATTTTCTACAAGTGTATCATATATCATTCGGGATTTCAGACTATTCAGTGTCGCTTGTCCTCCAATAGTTAAGATTGTTTCCATATTTGAATAGTTTTTTTTCAACCTTATGATTTAGAATACATTTTTTCCACTGTTTCGGAATAACTTGTCTCAGTGACATACAATACATGTAATCTATAAATTTAACATCAATATGACCTTGCTTAATGGCATTCCAGGTCTTCCAGGTTCCTTTTTCATCAATCATGTCTTGAATATAATATAAACCCATGCTATGCAACTGTTTATTATACACTACTTTTGAGTTAATCTTTATATATTTGTTGTTCCACAGGCACTGATATATTACATCATCTGGTTTGTTGGGTTCCACAGATACATAAGACGACCAGTCTTCAAAACATTTTCTATAAAACTTTGGCAACCTATTTGGCAGTACTGTGACATCAAAATTACTTCCCATGCACGTTAAACCTCCTATATTCTTTAGTTTATAATTTAATATCTCCTTGATTACCGAACTTTTAGGTTCAATGAGGCGCTTTGCCCACATTACTCTCTGTGTCTAAATTTTACAGGCAAAATCAGGTATGTTTATTCCTCCATTTTCAATTTTTCCAATGACTGTTTTGTATTTTACCTTGGGCTTTTTAGCTCTCCAGATGAAATCACAAAGAAGTCTCTTTATGGATAACACAGTATTTTTGGTGGTATTAAAACATTTGTAACATAATATATTTTTGAAATGAGCAATGAACGTACAACTTCTGCTCTTCCATATAATGTGAGGTTTCTATACATTTCCATAATGATAATGTAGATTGTAAACTATTTTCAACTCTCTTAAAATTTTCTTTATGTACAATATCTTTATTATATGAAAACCAGATTCCAAGTATTTTCATACATGATTTTGTCAAGTCTATCCACCTTAAATTATACACATCATTCACAAATTTCTTCTTTGATCTAATATATGCAGCCTCAGATTTTGCTAGATTTAACTTAAGTGATGAAAAATATTCAAAATGTTTGATAACAGGAAGAACCTTGTCCAATGAATCAGTGTTTTTAACAAATATAGTAGTATCATCTGCAAACATGCACATTTTCACCACAGTATTTCCAATTTGAATTCCATGAATATTTCTATCATTTCTAATCATTATTGCCAATATTTCTATAGCCATTATGAACAAATATGGAGCCAGAGGGTCTCCCTCTTCAATATACATCTGATTAAAGCAGGTTATCTCGAGTTGTAATCGGATTTTTTCCCTATCACAATATCAGCAGGCGCAATTGATCAATAATCAGTAACAATACCACCCGTTCTAACACACAAGCAGAATACAATGTATGCCACAGTTTTACATCCTGTTGCATAACTTACTAATCTATATCATATAACAACTGATTGTCCAAAAGACCGGATGTACTTTGTCCAGAAAGAGCTCAACTGTTGCTTTATGTAAAGGATACGTGGAATGTAGCATTGTGTCGGTCACTATTGGGTGTTTAGTGTAATCGTACTCCCACGTTCATATGTACATGTATATTAAATCCAGCGTATATTCAGTGATCGAGACAGGGTGACTTGACACGCGCATGCGGACAGCTGACCGTCTGAACATAATCAGGCGCATGCATCATGAAGTTTCTGGGCTCCTTATGCGTCTGTTTGCTGGCAATCGTGGTCCTTTCGTGTACTGGTAACCATGATTACCAAGAACGATCGGCCCAAGATGATGTTCAAGAGTCCAAGGCCAGAGAAGAAGAGATTTTAACATCTCTTTTTAAAGATTCTGAAAGTTTCGGCGAGGAAGAGAGCGTGGCCCGAGATGAGGAAGCCAGTGACGAGAGAAGAATCGAAGAAGAAGAGGCCACGACAGGTGATCTTGATTATGATGATGGTGATGATATTGAAGATGATGATGACGATGATGATGATGATAATGTTGAAGAAGAAGATGATGATGATGATGATGATGAAAGGGCCGCCCTCGCTACAGAAAACGTGCACCAAAGATATGCCAGCGCCATAGGTAGGCTACTGAAAGATATTAAATACATGTATATACCATGTAATTTCAGATTCTTATTATAACTCTTTATTTAACTAATTTCATTATATATTTGGCGTCTTACAACTGTTGTTATACTACTTCTACTTATACTTTTGATATTATTATAATTATTATACTAATAATAATTGTTATTTTTAAATTGAACTCAGGAAAGTCGTTGCCTTCCAATTATCTTGTTTTACGGATTTACTGATAACATTTTTTCTCTTAACAATACCAATAATCTCAATAATACATGTACAAATCGTGGATTTCACATGATACCAACACAAGACGATGCAAAATAAAAGAAAGAGAGACAGTGACTGAGATAGACAGGGCAGGATATATTCTAACGTGCAATTGTAAATGGAAAATGTGCAGCTGTAATTCCGGATTTGTGAAGCTCTTAATTAAAAAATAATCCCTTGCTACAGATTGCTTCCATGCCCATGAGTAAGTCAAATCTTTTCGATCTCTCATAAAAATGCTATATACGACATAAATTTAGTCTGGAATGTGTCTGAAACATTCTGTTAAGTTTCATATATTCAATGAGAAATCATGGTAATATTTACATAATATTAATATCATTAATGAAAATTGATAGAGCATCGACATTAGTTTAGTATTTTTTTTATTATAATGAAGGTTGTTTATAACCTTATGTTTTTGCTCTATATGCCTAATTTAATGATGTCGAGGGATGCTCATTTACAAGTTTGTGCGGTCCTGAATTTCGTACAATACAGAGACAGACAGACAGAGAGAGACCGACAAGCCAGAGATATAATAATAATAGAGAGATATAGACAGAGACAGAGCTTGGCACAGACAGAGAAAGAGACGGAGAGAGACATAGAGAGATAGAGGGAGACAGAGAGATAGAGAGACAGACAGACTGACAGACAGACAGAGAGATAGAAAGACAGAGAGGGACACAGACAGACAGCAAGAGGCAGAGGGACAGAGAGAGTGATAGACAGAGCGACAATGAGAGACAGAGAGAGAAAGATAGAGACAGAGAGACACAGAAAGAGAGAGACAGAGACAGACCGACAGAGACTTACGGAGACAGGACAGAGACAGACAGACAGGGTATGACACATAATCGGTATATTTTTTTCTGTTACACTTTTCAGCGTCACAAGATAGCGCCGCTGATCTGGAGAATAACCGACCTAAGCGCTGGCTTGGTTTTGCATTCCGTGTAATTAAGTGGGGGATCACGAGAGCAGCTAGACGTCGCAGGCGCAAGTATCGTCGTCGATTGAACCAACGTCGCCGATTTCGAAACCGAGGCTGAACCTCAGTATGGATCGCGAGGGTTCAAGCTGGTGCCATTTAGTCATTTAAAGATCATATGGTTCTTGAATAAAGCTTGATATATTTTCTCTTATTATTAATTATCTTTTATTATTAATAACAATTCTGATTTATCAGTATACGGAGTTATTTTGAATTAATTAAATTACACTCTAGAAATCGGATATTGATTATATTTTGTATATTAGAGGAATAAACCTGAACAATTCCTGCTCACTTTATAAGTGGGTTGTCACCATCCCCATCACAGAAACTAGCTTCTTTTTCAAAAATATTATATAAAGATGCGATATATACCGTTCTATTGCAACCTGCCCCCCCCCCCCCCCCACCCTCACATGTTCTTACATGAACTAGAAAACTGACAGGTCAGTAAGGGCCCCGCAAAAGATGCAGTCATTATAAACTGAAGTACTGTGAATTTGGTGAACTTTGGTAGCATGGGCTGATAGAGCAATATTTGAAAACTAAAGAACCTGTAAGACACCTGACATGTATAAAATGGAAGAAAATATATGGTAAAGTGAAAATGTTGAAAGCTATCAAAATAATGATATAAAAGAACTGCATGCATTTTTAGTTTCTGTATTTCTGTATTTCTGTATTACCTGTGCTAATTATTCTTGGTTGAAGTCTTGGCTGGGCTGTGTCAAATATTTTTCCAGTATTTTTATGTTGAATTGGCCTTATTATATGCGAGGCTTGAGTCTGTACATGAACCTTGTAGTATTAGAGAGAGTCAGCTGCTGGTTAGTAGTGATGCAATGGTCATTCTCTTGAACTGAGATTCAGCTGTTCTTGGGCTTGGGTCTGCTGATGTGGTGTGATGTGTAGAATTGGTACATATGAATATCAATGTAAATTTGTTGATGGTCACTATAAAAGGTCCAATTTCCTTGAGATGTTGGAAGTGGAGATAGATTTGTCCAAACATGGTCTAAATGAGAGCCACTGTGGTGCGTTGGGCCAGTGTACCCTTTTCTGGGGAATCTTCAAATTGTCAGTACAAAATATGCTGTGAAAATGTAATGCCGCTGTACACAAGACTCGAAAAAGATTCATCCATTTCTGGCCTGATGAAGGAGACACCAGCAACTAAACACAAAACTGTGTATTACTTATTTTTCCCTTCTGACCCAAATATCAATAAGCTTCTCCCTTAGGCCATGGGTGATACATCTTATGTTTGAATCCTATCCATCATATGTTAGGGGAGTTATTATGCAGAAACGAATTTGATTGTTCATCAAATTCTTTGCGAGTTATTGCATTAACATCATTTGAGAATTATCGCCTCTGTCAAGGTCATCCATCTTCGAACTTGACCAAGCCCTTCATAACAAAAATTACTGGTGCAAGTTCAGTGAGTGTTAGTCAAATTGTTTGCGAGCTATTTGGTTAACATCATTTTAGCATTATGACCTCTGTGACCTTAAAAACCATCAACGTCATCCATCTTCAAACATGATGTAGCCCATTAAAAGGTCCATCACTGCCGTGAGTCTGGGAACCTTATATGAAATACTTTTTACAAGTTATTGTGTTAACAATGTGTGTCCTTTTGCATGCATATTTGCTAAGAGAGCGCAACCTTACTAGGTGTTCAGTAATGGTTTTTACCGCATAACTTACAGAAAAATGGCTGACTATGACCATATATCATGCCTCGTTGCTGTTGACATGAGGACCTGTCTACTGTTAAGGTGGAACAAACAGTTATGGTTACAATTATGATTACTGCCTGCTGAAAGAGGGACCTAAAATTTAACACCAATCTGTGAATAACTTTTTTGACCTTTGACCTCCGGACCCCAAAATCGATAGGGATCTTCCATAATTGATGGTTAATACATATTTCAGGTTTGAACTCAATCGGTCAATCCTAACTGGAGTTATCATCCGGAAAAGAATTTGTGGACGGACGGACGGACAGACGGACGGACAGACAGACAGACAGACGGACAGGTCGATTATTTTGTGTTATTTCAAAACTGTTCCTATTAATTATCAACACGGCCTACGTTTTAAATCACGTTTTCGCCTTTTTATTGTTTTTATTTTTTTATATATCACTGTTAGAGAGGTGTGTGTTTCGTAAACACAGGTTTCATTATATCCCCACGTAAGTACATGCGTGCTGGTATGTGCGTACCCTTCTTAGTCTTATTATCTCCACTTATAGGTATGCGCATGCCTGAGGTTTTTACGTATGTGTATATTCAATGTGTATATGTGTACTCCCCATGGCAACAGTTTCAATGTATATCCCAGGGGCGGATACAGGAATTTAGAATGGGGGGGGGGGGGGGGCTCACATTGCGAGGCCGCGAAGCGCTGGGGGGATTGGGAGGGGGGTACCCAGCCTCCCAGGTTTAGAATTTTTTTGAAAATTTAGATTGTGATCGTGAAATCTGGGGTAGCTTAATTGCATTATAAAGCAAGACATACATTGTAACTGGAAGCGTGACGGTGTACTATGAGTTTTTTCCCCCAAGTTTTTTTTGGGGGGCTAGGTCGAAAAAAAAAGGGGCAGCGCTCCCCCTGCCCCCCCCCCCCCTAAATCCGCCCCTTTATCCACTTACCTAAACCAGGGATGTGGTCGAGTCCACCCCTTCCGATTCCGAGTGCAAGTCCAAGCTACTCGAGTCAAAGTCCGAGTCCATGATGTTCGAGTCCAAGTCCACCTTCTTCGAGCCCGGGTCATCTGTAACCCGAGTCCAATAAAAGTATCGTTAAAAGGAAAAAAGTAAAAAGAAATAAAGGAAATTTAAAATGGAAATATGAAATTACTATAATTATTTGAATGCTAGTTTACAATTAGTTTACACGTGCTCTTACTTGAATGTTTAGTTACATTTAGCTCCCGAAGCAGATCGAGCTAAAGCTTTGTATATATGTAGTCTTTTTTATTGTAATATTCTGTTAGCATTTCGCGCATGTATATAAATGTGTCCTTATGGGACATAGCTTTCCCTCTGCTGAACTCGACCTGATATCTCGAGTCATTATCTCCAAGTCCGAGTATAAGTCTGTGTCCAGGAACCTCGAGTCCAAGCCCCCCCCCCCAAAAAAAAAAAAGTGGACCAGTCTGGACTCGGGTCCTCTATCTATGACCTACATTAGATTTAAAGCTGCCCATTCACCTACCTTTTGAAAAGGAATTTATGTGATTTCTGGGTTTCTCTGTCTAAATATTAATGAACTAAGGGTAATTTTGGTTGTGAAAAGTTCATATATAAGGCCTTGTAGGATGTATGGACTTGTTTATCAACAACATGTTTGTAAACACAGCAATGTTGACACACGGGAAAAACATGTAACCTAATGTGATAGATTGCATATATGCGGAGGTAGAAAGGTTACTTGTTGCAAAAACGCCATTTGCAAAGCTCTGCATGGCTTATCTGACTTGCTGCGATATGCCCTTGTTGGTTTTTAGCTCAGCTGACTGAAAGTCATCTGAGCTATAGCGATCACTCTTTGTCCGTCGTCCGTCTGTCCGTCTGTCCGTCCGTTAACCAGGCACAAATCGTAACCGCTGGACCTAGAACCTTGTAACTTGGCATTCTGAGAGGTCCATGAAAAATCTCCTTGGAAACCAGAAATTAGGTCTCTGTTACCCATATCCTTCGCGCTATGGGTCCCCAAAGTACCCCCCAGAAAAGTCAAAAATTTCATACAAAAACATCAATATCTCATTAATTACATCACTGATGGTCATGATTTTTTGCATACATATTGATCATGAGATGTTCCATCAGTTCCTGCAGACTGGTGGCGCCATCTGTATTTTTCGATTTTTTACGAATTTTTTTCTCTATTTTTGAGACCTTTAAAAATGTGAACATCTGTTAACAAGGCACAAATTGTAAAGACTGGACCTAGAATCTTCATTCTTGAGACATTGAGAGTCAATGATAAAATGTCCATGGAAACCAGAAATTAGGTCTCTGTTACCCATATCCTTCGAGCTATGGGGCCCCGAAGTACCCCCCAGAATAGTCAAAAATTTCATACAAAAACTTCAATATCTCATTAACTACATTACTGATGGTCATGATTTTTTGCATGGATATTGATCATGGAGTGTTTCATCAGTTCTGCAGACTGGTGGCGCCACCTGTATTTTTTCAATTTTTACGAATTTTTTTCTCTATTTTTGAGACCTTAAGATGGGGTCATCTGTTAACAGGGCACAAATCGTAACGACTGGACCTAGAATCTTCTCTCTTGACATGCAGAGAGGCCCATAAAAAGTCTCCTTGGAAACCTGAAATTAGGTCTCTGTTACCCATAACCTCTGAGCTATGGGGCTCCGAAGTACCCCCCAGAATAATGGAAAATTTGATACAAAAGTTCAAGTAACTGATCAACTATTGCATTGATCACCATGATTCTTTGCATTGATTTTGATCATGGGGTGTTTCATCAGTTTCTGCAGACTGGTGGTGCCACCTGTATTTTTTCGATTTTTACGTGTTTTTTCTCTATTTTTGAGACATTAAAAGATGCAGTCATTGGTTAACAGGGCACAAATCCTAATGACTGGACCTAGAATCGTCTCTCTTGACATGCAGGGAGGCCCATAAAAAGTCTCCTTGGAAACCTGAAACTAGGTCTCTGTTACCCATAACCTCTGAGCTATGGGGCTCCGAAGTACCCCCCAGATAATGGAAAATTTGATACAAAAGTTCAAGTAACTGATCAACTATTGCATTGATCACCATGATTCTTTGCATTGATTTTGATCATGGGGTGTTTCATCAGTTTCTGCAGACTGGTGGTGCCACCTGTATTTTTCCGATTTTTACGTGTTTTTTTCTCTATTTTTGAGACATTAAAAGATGCAGTCATCGGTTAACAGGGCACAAAACCTAATGACTGGACCTATAACCGTCTCTCTTGACATGCAGGGAGGCCCATGAAAAGTCTCCTTGGAAACCTGAAACTAGGTCTCTGTTACCCATAACCTCTGAGCTATGGGGCTCAGAAGTACCCCCCAGAATAATGGAAAATTTGATACAAAAGCTCAAATATCTGAACAACTATTGCATTGATCACCATGATTCTTTGTATGGATATTGATCATGGGATGTTTCATCAGTTTCTGCAGTCTGGTGGCGCCACCTGTATTTTTTTCGATTTTTACGAATTATTTTCTCTATTTATGAGACCTTAAGATGGGGTCATCTGTTAACAGGGCACAAATCGTAACGCCTGGACCTAGAATCTTCTCTCTTGACATGCAGGGAGGCCCATTAAAAGTCTCCTTAGAAACTTAGAAAAAGGTCTCTGTTACCCATTTTCTTCGAGCTATGGGGCTCCCAAGTACCCCCCAGAATGATGGAAAATTTGATACAAAAGCTCAGATGTTAACCTTAGTCATGCAACCTTATAGCCTATTTGTCTACACATATAACATCTGACCTGAAATATTCTATGAATATTTATTATGCTGTACAAAGTCAACTAATGTTTATGTATACATAAGATTATTCCAAAAATAAGATTTCTGTATTCTGATTTTGCATTCACTAGCCATCTATTAATATTCAGAATATATTGATACAAAAAAAAGTTAATATATTAGCATGAAAAACACTTTGTTCAACAAAATAACTATTTGCTAACTGATAAAAGTATCTATAAATCTCTTTTACATAGTAACAACACCAGATCTCATCAACACCTTTAGTCTCTATAAATAGCCTTCACACAATCCCAACATCAGTTCACATCAAGATTCTAGACATCCATAAATAACTTTGGCATGATGGCAAGATTACAAGTGGAACACATGTTTTAACCTTCAACTGTTCCTACAACTTGGTATGCATTTTCATGGTAAGTTAAGTGTTTTATTTTAAACCAGTCAATACAAATTTATATGTAAAATGTCGCCTTACCAGCAGAAATCCTGAAACCCCATAAAACTGATTTCATGCCAATCTGTCCTCCAGTGTGACATAACTCCTCTACACACATATCACCCAAGCACTAAACCTGCTGTTTATTCCATTACACATGTTTCCATGAGGCCTTGTTGTTTTACACTAGAAAAAATATAGTTGTTCCATTTTCTCAACACCAGGTTATGTGCTCAAGTTTGGTATGTTGATTTATCATTTATTCATTGTCTGTGCATTCCAGAACAAAAAAAACCTTGCAGTTCCACTTTATTTCTAGTCTGTATGCGCAACATGCTGTTACCAGCAAAATTTAATTCTTGCAATACCAGTTAAAACTAATGTCTGATGACTACATATTCATTAGATTTTGCATGCAAAACATGCTTGTAATTCAAGTTCAGCTGAACGTCATGGCCCATGGGCCTCTTGTTTTTTATTGTTTCGGCAAGCCCACACATTTTATTAACACGTTGATATAAACAAAAGAAGCAGCCTGTGTGTGGTGATATCCCTGTTTTTTTTGTCTATTTTTATAAAAGTTTAAAGGGATTACCTTTAATTATTAAAGGTCAGATAGGTGACTGGGCCAGTGTATGTCTATAGATGCACGTATGTATACAGTGTCCGCGTGGCTATGCTAATGAATTAATGAATGAATTGAGGTAGTAATTAAGGTAAAAATGGGGGGGGGGGGGGGGGTGAAATGAAACAAGGAAGGTTTGGAATTTAAAAGAATGGAAAGAAGGAATGACTTAAGGAAGAAAGAGTAAATCAATCAATCATTCAATACGTGATTGAGAGATTGGCTAATATTTGTCAAGGATACTAAAGCAAAGACGAAGTCGGTTACATAAAGATAAAAGAAAAAAATGAGTAAAGTCATGAACATAGAATGATATATATATATATATATATATATATATATATAGAGAGAGAGAGAGAGAGAGAGAGAGAGAGAGAGAGAGAGAGACAAAGAGAGAGAGAGAGAGAGAGAGAGAGAGAGAGAGAGAGAGAGAGAGAGAGAGAGAGAAAGAGGATGAAATTAATAAATAACATAAGAGCTAACACTAAGAAAGTTAGAAATTAAACCAAATCCATTTTAATTAATGTAATATCTTTCCCTTGTCAATGCAAGCAACCATTATAAACTTCATTCTCTACAGTCATAGTAACCAGAAGAATATATATGTTTTTTTTCTTTTGAATAATAATAAAATTATAAAAACATATAAAAATCATTGAATCTTATCATTGGGAAGATAAAATAGTATAAAATAGTAGAAATAAGCGATTACCGAATGAGCATTCATAATCATCTCTGTAAACTTATTCGAAACACGTTACCATTATTTTATTTGAATATTGCGAAAGGGGACGTTTTAATGTAAGTTACATATATCCTCTTACTGGTTCTATAAGCCCATGGAGAATTATTAATTGTATACAGGTTTCCAAAATTGACCGTGTACGCGATTTCGACGAGAGTTACTTAAGTTATATAAACTAATATATCTATGTAATGTCAATGAAATTTAAAAACTGTCAAAAATTAAACTAAACTGTTTTCATCTGCATAATGGCCATATGCAATGCGCATTAACAGCTGTTGGTCAGTTTAATCCCATGTTGAGGCCTGCTAATCTTTTTTTTAATCCCTGGTTATTTCTAGTTAACATAAGAAAAGTTATATGATATCTGATAAAAAAAAGTAAAACCAATATTAAAGTTTTGTTGCATTTATCCAATTTGAATTACACGGGTAAATATTTTTTTTCGAATAGGAGATAATCTAAGCAGTAATATATACCTGACCTGCCGGCCCGCAAAGCGATGAGTTCGCATCTATAAGGATTATTATAACATAGATGCTATGTAATGATAATTCATATATTAAGGGTAATTCATAATACATTCATCATAAAGTTATCGAGACAGTTCGGAACAACGCACAGCTCTCGGTCAGATATTGCGGACCAACGTAAAATAACGAATTAGAAATGAATAGACAAAGAAATAACACTGAGAACTTGGAAAGAAATTGCCGCGTTTAGGGAGATTGGGAACTTAAAGGGAGTTGCGGATCCGTGCGCGGATTCGCGTGCGGATCCGCATTAAGGGAGATCCTGGGGACCAGTCTATTGCCCTACACAAAAACTGATGACGCCTTTAGCAAAATACACATCTTGTGGAAATGCAGGCAGGTGACAGGAACAACACTGTGCGAAGATGAAAGGTTATAAATAGATCTCATTATACTGTTATACAAAGGTAACACGCTGATTTGATGTAAAATTTACAAATATTACGGATATTTCCGTGAGTTGAGAACTGATCGATGGATGGAAACACATGATCTGCCGACCGGGAAAGAAGCAGTCTTCTGTCAGTGTTAAGCTGAGTCTCGGGACTGGTCAGCCAAGTGCTGTCATTGTCATCGCTGAATTCAGGTAACGTAACTTACAACAATTTGAAAAGATAACTTATAACAATTTTAAAAGATATGATCATCGAGTGATCATAGAGTAGATGGAGCCACTATAGAACTCGGGCTTCGCTTCTATTGAGGAAAATATAAATAAAACTGTCTCCTCTCATTCCCTATTTTAACTCCTACTTTTCCCTGTAGATGTCCCTACACTCAACTCTTCTAACATAATCAACTACTAAGCATCAGAAGTCGCCTGAATCCGGAATCGAACCTACCATCTCTAGACTAGGAGCCCTACACATTACTAAGTGAGCCGTGAAGACGAGATACCAGTAGGAGCGAGTTTTGTTCATTTATATCTGCGATTGAAGCGCCATCTATCGCGAAAATAGGAAACCATTTACTATTTGAACAGGAGAATTAAGCTTTAGGTGGGGGCACACCCCTGTTCAGACGGGGAACCCAGGTTCCCCGGCCCCTCCTCCTCTAATATAATAAACTCCAGTTATGAGCAAAATTAAATACGGGAATTCTCAGGAAAATAATATGTATCGTCCTTTTTCAGGCAAAAATTTATTATGCGACACCCGTTGCGCATATGGTACCGGCAGTAGGCTTAAGCCCGGTTTCTATAGTTCTGCCGAGTAGATCATGGAGTGAATTCAGAATTGGGTCTTTGTTGTGGAACATGAAAATATAAAAAAAAACAACCACTTCTTTTTCTTTATTTTACTTCCTATGTTTCCCTGCAGATGTCTGTCACCCCTAACTTAACGTGAAAACTTTACAACGGATATATCCTATAAAACAATAGGATGGGTTAACGCTCGCCACTTGATTTCATTAATCAAGAAATTAGATCCCGGTCATTACAGGTGACATTTCCAGGTTCTTTTAAGGACGTGTATTAAAATACCAGACAATCATACACCCAGATCAATAGAAACTATGAGACATCAGGTTAAATTCACAAATATAATTCAAGACACTACTTACAGAGACACAAATGTGAGTGTGTGCGTTGATGTGTCAATACGACAGTTCTTCACATTAAAATTATAGGATATTTACTGAGTCCATGGTTTGTATAATAAACCATAAAGTCCAGTTCCTTCAGAGATCTCTGGTTACTGTTTAGTGTAGAATCTAGCGTATGGTTAGTACCATATAGATCTAGTCTTTCTGAGTTTAGCGATCTTCAACTGATCTTGCTTGCCTTTGTTTACGTGTAGCTTAGAGTCCTTGACCTTGCTCGTGTAGCAATGGTTTCTCGGCTTACGGCGGTTATGTATCTAGGTCAAGCTGAACTAGGCCGGCAGGTGTCGAGCGCGCTCTCTCTATATCGCCAATACGAAGCTCTTTCGGCAGCACGGCTGAGTTCTTATGAGCTGGGTCCTTGCTTCATGTAGAAGCTTGCTTCTATGCCGTTCCTGGCGTTTCAATGTTCCTACTCCCGTTCGTGCGTGCTGCCACCTCAAGCTTCAAGACCCAACTGAAGGCAGCTTCCAGCGTCTCTCCCTGAACTGTGACGTCACAATCGTCGTCACAATACGGCGATCCGGTTCTCTGATTGGCTTATGGCTCAAGTGTCCCATATAAGGTTATATGTGACCTGGTTTGACTGCTAGCGTCACCATGGCGACCCACATACCAAATGTAACAATTACACACGATGCGTGACACGGATAAATCAGCTGATAGCCGATGGGATTCCATACAAGAATACACAATATATATATATATATACAATCAAGACCTGTCAACGCTTTAGGATGACGCTTCACGTCAATATCAATAGAGAACAGACTTCGTTAAACTATGATACAAAACACCGTACATATTGTCACCGATTTCTGGTGACATCACCCCCTCCTTTTAAGGAAAATACACAGTATTTTCTCGATACATCGTATCGTTCTATCTTACAGGGTCCAGCTAAACATATTTACATGTAGCAATACATAGCAATACATAAGGGTCATGTAACAAGTTGTCATTAGTACATGCCCACGGTCTATGACACAGGGCAAAATCTAGTACATGTTTAGACTTAACTGGCTAAACATTATAGCTCATTACATCCTAACACTCAGGCAGTCTGCTAAGAAAATCAGGTCCATGGTTTAGTTTACCTGACACTGCTTCAATATCAAATCTAAACTCTTGTAGAACCAGTGCCCATCTCATTACTCTCTTATTAGCACATTTTGATTTGCTAATACACTTTAATGGTTTGTGGTCGGTCTGAATGGTGAACGGTCTACAAGCCAGGTACATCTCAAATTTCTGTACAGACCATACAATTGCTAATGACTCTTTCTCGATGGTGGAGTAATTTCTCTCCCTGGGCAATAGTTTACGACTGGCATAAGCTACTGGGTGCATGATCCCCTCGTTTCTTTGCATCAGGATACAGCCAATACCCACATCATATGCATCACATTTCAAATAAAATCGTTTACTGAAATCAGGTAGCTTCAGTATGGGAGGGTCTGACAGTTTATCCTTCAGAGAACAGTACGTGTTTTCGTGTACGGGTTTCCAGTCTAGTTTGTTAGGTTGACCTTTACCCGTTAGATCAGTCAAGGGCACCGCTATTTCCGCATAGTTTGGCACGAATTTTCGATAGTACCCTGTAAGACCTAGGAATGCTCGCAAAGCCTTCTTTGTCTTAGGTCTATCAGTGCTCTGTTTCCCCGTCTACACCGTAAGGATCATGTATAGAATCAGGTGCGCCCTTGGCTACCGCTGCCAGAATATGCTGGGGCTCGTTTCTAGCATGGTACCGTTTCAGCATATTCACGTGGAAGGTTTTAACCTTATCGCCAATCTTAATCCGATAGTCTAAGTCCCCAACCCTGTTTACAATAGTATAGGGGCCTTTCCACTGTACCATTAATTTGTTCCGCTCCGTCGGGAGTAACAACAAAACTTCGTCTCCGGCCTCAAACCTGCGCGTGCATTTACCTCTATCATATAACAGTCTGTGTCTGTTCGCTGATTTGTTCAACGCCTCTCTAGCTAACGCACATGTGTCGCTTAGTTTGTCTTATAGGTCCAGGATGTATTGGTACGTGGTTTTAGTCTCGACGCTAGTATCTCGCTTGGTCCACAGATCCCTTAGAATCCGCATCGGTCCTCTAACGATCCTACCATAGAGCAACTCAAAGGGTGAGAACCCTGTGCTCTCATGTGGCGCTTCTCGGTACGCAAAAAGCACGGCGCTGAGGTACCGATCCCAATCTCGCGGTCTTTCCTCGCACATCCGTTTCAACATTAACTTTAACGTTCCATTGAATCTCTCCACCATTCCGTTGCACATAGGATGGTAAGGAGTTGTGGTGAGCTGTCTTACAGACAAAACACGGCTAACTTCTCGCATGAGGTCTGATGTAAATTGTGTTCCCATGTCAGTAAGCACCTCTGACGGCACTCCTAACCGCGCATAAATATCAACTAGCGCATCAGCCACAGAGACTGTATCTATGTTCTTTAAAGCAACAGCCTCCGGATATCTAGTGGCATAATCCATAACGGTCAGAATATACCTGTGACCTCTCTCAGACGCTGGATGGATCGGCCCAACCAGATCCATCGAAATTCTACGCCAGGGCTCATCAATTAATGGCATCTGGCCTAACGTAGCTCCAGGCACCTTGCCTTTCGGTATGGTTTTCTGGCAAATGGGACAGGACTTGCAAAACTCAGCAATGTCATTATACATCCCTTTCCAGAAAAACTGAGTTCTCACGCGGTCGTGCGTTTTGTCTATGCCCTGATGGCCCGCCATAACCGCTTCGTGGCCCATCCTCATTACGTCGTACCGTAATGTCTGAGGTACCACCACTCGAGATCCATCTTGATCTCCCCATTTATCACTCACAACCCGAACTAAATATCCGTCCTCAATTCTAAATGGACTATCATTTCTAGCCTCTCTAGCTAGCCTCCAATACGGCGCTAAAGACCCATCCTCCTCCTGCGCCTCAAAAATTCGGCCGGACTCACATCGGCAACTGGGCTTGCAACATTCAAGCTACGCGTCGGTATCTGTTTCTCTCGTGCAGCGCTCCGTGTCTCCACCGCGGACGACACCTCCTTTTGTGACTCTACACCGTCACACACTATGCCTGAGGACCGCTCAGACTTCCACGTAGGGTCCGGATCATACGGACCACGCGCTCCCGCTACGTTACCTAGCGCTAAATCACATACAGCATCCGCGACCACCATTGCCTCGATAGTACCGACAAAGTACGCACAGTCCACATTAATCCTAGCCGTAGGAAATTGTCTTACAGACCCGTCGAACAACCTACACTCGACCTGGTGTCCGGTGAACTGATTCGGCTCGACGTACGACTCACGTATTCCTGCCGAGGAACATCCCGAATCCCGCAGCACCCTCGCTGACTTACCATTCACCAGCCCTTCACACACAGGTAACGAGATTCCGCCTTCTGTCTGGGCAGCAAATCCTAACGACTGACTCGGACTCTCTACTTCCGGTTTCACCGCACCGACTGTCTCCGTTTCCGCCTCGACTACTGCCATTGACATAGTCTCCGGTTTCTGTTTTGGGTTATACGGGGGGCTAAAATTAGTCCTATACCTCTGCTGATCGCCAGCAGCACGCCCTACTTGAGGGGAAGACCTAGGCCTCGACCGGGCACTAGTCTTACATTCCCGCGCCTTATGTCCCAGTTCATTACATAAATAACATCTGATGCCTCCTGATGGCTTAAATGTCTGACCGTCCAGACTGCGCTCAACCTCTCGCTTCTCTCTAGGCTGAGATACCGGTTGCGCTGGACGCGGCACATTATTGCCATAACGAGGACCTGCTGTAAGGCTGTGTACACCGTGAGCCTCCGTATAACTCTCGGCTAAGTCTACCATACTATCAAAGTCACGACACCGTCTCTCTTTCAAAAACATAGAGAGATCCCTACTACAGCAGTTTACGAACTGCTCACACATCAACAGGTTAACTACCCCGTCGTAGTCACCTCCGACACCTGCCATCCCTATCCAATGGTCTAGGTATCCACTCAGTCTCACCGCAAACTGACTCGGCGTTTCGCCTCGCTCAGGCCTACAAGTCCGAAACTTGTGTCGATAACCCTCTTCGGTCATTTGGTATCGCTTTAACAAGGCTATCTTTAACTTATCGTAATCCATGGCCTCACTAACCGATAACTGTGTGTAAGTCCCTAGCGCCTTACCCCGCAGTAACGGACTCAGGTGTAACGCCCAATTCTCCCTATCATAGCCTTGACATACAGCTAATCGTTCAAATCGCTCAAGAAACGCATCTAGCTGATCGTGAGCCTCATCAAAAGGTGGAAGCTGGATTTTCGGGAATACATCCCTACTTCTCTCTTCTTTAACCCCAGAGTCAGACTTTAACCTTAGAACCTCTAATTCGTGGGCTCTAGCCTCTCGCTCGCGCTCTAATTCCCGCTGCTCACGCTCTAATTCCCGCTCTAATTCCCGCTGCTCACGCTCTAATTCACGTTGCCTAGCTCTTTCCTCACGTTCTTCATCCGCACGCCGTCTAGCCTCAACATAATCTTGTAAAGCCTGGTCCTTAAGCCCCAAGGCCTGTCCGCATCTAACAAGTGACTCTAACGTTTCCATGGTAACGCTCTAACCTAGTAAGATTCCAGTATCTAGTAATATCCGCTCTTAAAAGTCTGTAAATACGTACTGTTAAAGCCAACCTAACGAACCGGCGGTATCCGTACAATAACACTACGGTAGCTCTACGCATCAAAATTCTACTTATACGGACGGACGGACGGAAGGTCGGACGAAGGGTCAGACGGATGGACGGATGGATATCAAGATATCAATAAACACCATGCACCCATGATTACCATGCCAATCGGGAGGGGTAAACTTACCTGTCAAGAGACCCTACCACGTGACCAATCACAAACCAGTGTAGGAAAAATTATACCAGGGCGTATCTAACAACATCAAAAATGTTCACTCTAATCTGGGTTTATATCAAACCAGTAATGATGTTCAGGTATCACTGAACTAGCATTACTCACAAAACATGCATGTGTTCTAGCCAAATCTTCAAGGTATATGCTAATCCTGAAACAATGTTGTGTTTCAGGTAATATTCTCACTGAATAAATATTAACTCCTAACAGTGGGGTAATTTCACTGTGCAAGTATACACTACAACATCAGTTTGGTGTCATTTCCAATTATTAATTCAGATCAACTCTAGTTTGAGTATATGAATGTCTGGTTTCAGTACTGTTTTCTCAGTTAAAAACTTCTGAAACTTACTGTAATTAGCCAGTTTTTTTTAAGGCTAATTAGATCCTGGCACGCTCGCCATACAATGTCACCCCTAACTTAACGTGAAAACTTTACAACGGATATATCCTATAAAACAATAGGATGGGTTAACGCTCGCCACTTGATTTCATTAATCAAGAAATTAGATCCCGGTCATTACAGGTGACATTTCCAGGTTCTTTTAAGGACGTGTATTAAAATACCAGACAATCATACACCCAGATCAATAGAAACTATGAGACATCAGGTTAAATTCACAAATATAATTCAAGACACTACTTACAGAGACACAAATGTGAGTGTGTGCGTTGATGTGTCAATACGACAGTTCTTCACATTAAAATTATAGGATATTTACTGAGTCCATGGTTTGTATAATAAACCATAAAGTCCAGTTCCTTCAGAGATCTCTGGTTACTGTTTAGTGTAGAATCTAGCGTATGGTTAGTACCATATAGATCTAGTCTTTCTGAGTTTAGCGATCTTCAACTGATCTTGCTTGCCTTTGTTTACGTGTAGCTTAGAGTCCTTGACCTTGCTCGTGTAGCAATGGTTTCTCGGCTTACGGCGGTTATGTATCTAGGTCAAGCTGAACTAGGCCGGCAGGTGTCGAGCGCGCTCTCTCTATATCGCCAATACGAAGCTCTTTCGGCAGCACGGCTGAGTTCTTATGAGCTGGGTCCTTGCTTCATGTAGAAGCTTGCTTCTATGCCGTTCCTGGCGTTTCAATGTTCCTACTCCCGTTCGTGCGTGCTGCCACCTCAAGCTTCAAGACCCAACTGAAGGCAGCTTCCAGCGTCTCTCCCTGAACTCTGACGTCACAATCGTCGTCACCATACGGCGATCCGGTTCTCTGATTGGCTTATGGCTCAAGTGTCCCATATAAGGTTATATGTGACCTGGTTTGACTGCTAGCGTCACCATGGCGACCCACATACCAAATGTAACAATTACACACGATGCGTGACACGGATAAATCAGCTGATAGCGGATGGGATTCCATACAAGAATACACAATATATATATATATATACAATCAAGACCTGTCAACGCTTTAGGATGACGCTTCACGTCAATATCAATAGAGAACAGACTTCGTTAAACTATGATACAAAACACCGTACATATTGTCACCGATTTCTGGTGCCAATGTCCCTTCACTGATTTGCCCATTCTAACATAAACTACCAGTGAATATCAGAAGTCGCCTGAATCAAACCTACGATTTCTAGACTAAAAGCCCTACACGCTACTAACTGAGCCGTGAAGAGAGGAGATATCAGTTGGGGTGATTTTTGGTGATTTATAGCTCAGAGTTAAGCGCCATGTTTCACTTAGATGTGGAACCATTTTGTATTTGAAAAGCAGAATTTAATGCAACTCCATCCCCATTCATGTGGGAAACCCATGTTCCCCAGACCCCTCCTCCTCTAATATAATAAACTCCACTGCAGGTATGCCAGTGAGCAAAATGAAATACAGGAACTTCTCAGTAAAATTTGAGTATCAGCTTTTGTAAAGAAACAATATTTTATGTGACACCCGTTTTGCCTTAGGGAACATTAAGACCGGATTCTGAACAACTGCCTAGATGCCTATTGTGTTTACTCCCTAAGATAATGTTGAAAAGAGCATATATATATATCTTATATGACAAAAAAAATTCCTGTTTTCATATTTGCCTGCATGTTCAAAATGAGCCAAATATCTTCAATCCTGCCCAGAAAAAAATAAAAAAAAAACAAAGTTGTGCAGGGCTCAACATTAACTTTTCAAAGTACTTGCCCTACAAAAATCATTGCCATTATTTAAGAACACAAACATCCTTTTTTCAGGCCTTTGGATAAAGGTTTATGTTGGACCCACTTGCCGAGTCGGACAAGTAGGAGGCGACTTTTTGTTGCCCTCCCACTATTTTCTGGAACTTTCACTTGCCCTGGGCAAGCAGTTAACCACTAATGTCAAGCCCTGTTGTGGATCCTCCCAGGTGAATTGAGGTGAATATAATAATGTTGATCAGTTAATCAGAAATATAAGAATATAAAGCAAAAAAAAAAATCCAGAATATGTACAAAAACACTGGTATAAATGAAATCCACCCACACTAATTAACTTAAATCCATCCCTGTCGGATTGTTGTGTACGACGTCAGCATATATTGTGCACAAGGGAACATGCATAAACAGTGATGTATGGTTATGTTGGTTAAGGTTGAGAGAAAACAAACAGCAAGTACTGTATATAAAGTCCACATATTAAGAAGAGGAAGTAAATACACTAGTTACTGAATAGCCTCTTATTAGGATTTCATGTAACTTGCAAGAAATAGTTTGCTCGTGCCAGTATGGTGATGTGACAGCGTCTTCCCATTCTATTGGGTGCAGGCTGGAGTCTTAACATCTGCAGAATATTTCTTTAAGTAAAAAAAATTCTTAAAAGCAATAATTTCAGTTCAATGCGTGTTTATGAAAAAGCAAGTTCAATTTAAATACATTATCCCATTATTCCTATCATTTACAGGTATGGCACTTTGCAGTACACAGTCAATATCTTAGGTATAATTCTATAGAAAGAGCTGATTTCCTGATATTATATTAGGTACATAAAATAATCAATTAATAATCAATCATCGGTCACTTTCATTTCAAACATGGAATATAATTTTATAAATGAATCCTACAACCAGTCACCCCCCCTAAACACTTTAAGGGACAGAATCACCTATCTGACCTTTAAAAACAAAAGTAATCCCTTGGAGCTTTTATAAAAATAGGCCAGAAAACATGGATATCACCGCACACAGGCTGCTTGTTTAATTTATACCAATCTATTTATTATATGTGGGGCCCATCAAAATAAAACAAATTCAATAAAGGCATCTGGCAGCAAGTCAGATAAGCCAGAGCTGTGCAAATGGTGTTTTGGAACAAGTGACCTTTCTATCTCCACATATATGCAACTTACCACTTTAGAACACATGTTTTTCCCAATTTGTCAAAATTGGTGTGTTTACAAACATGTTGTTTATTAGCAAGTTCATACATCCTTCACAGAGGTGTTATAAGACTTTTCATTACCAGAATTACCCATAGATCATTAACATACACACAGGGGAAGCCAGAAATCACGTGAATTCTTTTTCAGAAGTAGGTGAATGGGCACCTTTAAAGTTGGCTAAATATGGCAAAAATGGTTACAGGCAAAAGTTGATATATACCAGGCCTTTTTAATTGTTACCAGTGTATATATTAAAAATAATTTAATAATTAAATAAGTATTTGTTATCATATTTTAAATTACCTTATGTGAAATATAAATTGATATTGTTTATGTCTTGTTACAGATATATTTGCTCCAAGTGAAGATGTACACGGAGCTGGAGGGCCCTCTGAATTGTTTGGACACAAACAAAGATTTCACACAAGTTGTGGTTGCTGGCCGGAATGGTAAATGCTAGTGTTAGGACTGATGATCGATTATTATCGATGATCAGTCTGCTGATGCAGATGATGCGATGATAAATCTTGCATTAC
Organism: Sipunculus nudus; assembly: GCA_026874595.1. Taxonomy (NCBI): domain Eukaryota; kingdom Metazoa; phylum Annelida; class Sipuncula; order Golfingiida; family Sipunculidae; genus Sipunculus; species Sipunculus nudus. The sequence goes on from CM049318.1 coordinate 36,799,868, forward strand.
CATAATCAATACAGGTCTAAATATTGTTGGTAATATCTACTGTTGTATGTAATAATTTATATGTGAATTTGATTGTTGAGTGTTAACTATTCTACATAAAATATAAGGTCAGTAATGATTTGAATTATCAAAAATTATCACATTGGTGATACAGTGTTTTTAAAAAAAAGTTGGGTTAATAAAGAGGGATAGTATACTTTAATACAATTTATTTTAAAATAATTGAGGGCAGTATGTGTTTATTAATAAATTCACACCTACATTAACTATATATATGTATATATGCTATAGATAGTAGATAAATTTGCCAATATTAGGCTTATTTATCAATTGAGTGGAGGAACAGGCCTGTATTAGATAAGATATTTCATACTCCTAGAGGTCAACCAATTTTTACTGATCATGAAATTATAACTGATTTCCAAACTCTTTTCAAAAATATTCATAAATGCTATACGTTGCAATAAATGTCACAATAAAATGTTGGTATTTTAGTGACTATAATTCTGACATGGGCAGCTAACTCTTGTAACTTTGATATAGAGAAAATATTTTTTTTCAATTAGTTAACGAAATATATAAGTTAAATATGTGCCAGCTAAAATGACCCTAGAGTGGCACCATTACTGAAGATGCAGTTAATGGTAAGTTTGGATAAAAAATCATATATACTGATTGATATTTCAGTATTTAAGATTCTGAGTATTGAAGATGGAGGGTTTGTGGAGAGAGCCAACCTGAGAGTAGGAAAAAATTTAAATCTGAGTTACGCAGCATGTGATGTAGCATGGAGTCCAACTGAAGGTAATTAATAATGAATAAGAAAAATATATATATAATTATATAAATATTGATATTGTTATGTACACATTTTGCTCAAGGGGAAATATCGAGCCGATCTGGGATTCAAACCCATATGGGTGGTGCATATGTCCAGGATTCCGTCTGCTTTGCTAGAAAATCAGGCTCACTAGCAAGACAATTTGGTCTGCTTTTATATGCATCCCTAACACACACCCCCCCCCCCCTAAAAAATTCTGCTATCAGAAAGAGATTAATTAACCCAGGAGTCACACTTTGGTGAACTAGGTGGCAGTAATTACCGATTTACTTCAAACCACCATTCCCCTGGCAACAAAGTTAGGTGCCAACCTGGACGAGCCCTTAAATGTTAGGTTACAGTTTGCCAAGTTGAAAATATTGGGCTTATGCAGGATTCTAACCCATATCAGTCGCTCACATGCCCGATGTTCCAACCTCTTCACTAGAAAAGCAAGCTTCACAATTGAGACATTTTGTTCTGCTCCAATGTGCAACCTGTTACAATATATATTATAAGTACAATTTAATTTATTGTATCCGCCAAAACCAAGTTTTTCGGATACTATGTTTTTGACTGGGTTCTGCCGCCATCGCATTCGTTTACGAAATAGAACTCTGAGACCACTGGACAGATTTTTCTGAAATTTTACACGATTATTGGGTCACATGTGAACTGGTGCCAAAATATTTTGCATTGACCTCTGACCATTCCTCTCTACAGTGTGTCCATATGGGCGTGTGTTTTGACACATTAGTACACATATCTTTGTACTCGTTTGACCAATCAGGAAAAAGAAATTGCACAAATGTAGTCCTTGGAAATCTTTATAACATACATAAAAATGGTGGTGCCACCTGCAACCATTTTTGCACAGCGTCCATCTGTTTATCTGCCTTGGGATAAAATCACTCATATCTCTGCAGTGAATGGACTTATCCACCTGAAATTTTGCATGTGTATTCTATCTGGATAGCTTTCTGGATTTTAAGACCAGCTCATATCTTGGGAACCGTCAGACTGATTGGGCCAAAATTTTGCATGTGTATAGATCTCACATAGCTTTTTATCATACGCAAAAACTGGTGGTGCCACTTGCTACCATTTTTGCACAGCATTTGTCTGCCATGGGACAAAATCACTCGTATCTTTGCAGTGGTTTGTCTTATCTGCCTAAAATTTTAGCATGTATATACATCCTGGATAGTTTTCTCTATTATGTGGCAGTTGGCCCCACCTGTTTTCATGTTCAGGCTGCAGACATCCAGGCTTCTATCTCAGGACTGGTTTGACGTATCCTCCTGAATTTTGCATGTGTATAGATCTCACATAGCTCTTTATCATATGCAAAACTAGTGGCACCACCTGCAACCATTTTTGCACAGCGTCTGTCTTGTTTGTCTGCCGTGGGATAAAATCACTCGTATCTCGGCAGTGGTTTGACTTATCTGCCGTAAATTTTGCAGTTGTATACAACTTGGATAACTTTCTGGATTTTGTGGCAGGTGGCGCCACCTGCTTACTTATTTCTGCTGCAGACAGCCATGCTTATATGCAACACACCTCTCTCTGTTTCCCCTCGCCACTCAATCCATGCCTCACTTCACCCGTCCCACTCTGGTTTCGCGTCATCCATGCTTGTATGCAAAACAGCTTGTCTATTTCCCTGAGCCACTCAACCCATGCCTCACTTCAACTATCCCACTCTTATTTTGGCGGATACACGTAGTCCGGTATTCTAGTTTATGTTCTAATTCATTATTTAATGGTAATGATATGCTGATTGCAAAGATTAATGTTTTGAATATTAATCTATACTTATTTTATTCTTACAGTTCGGAATTGTTGTTCCTGTGTGTTTTTCTTTTCATATATTTAAAGTTCATTCATATTTTAATATCTTTTAATAAATAAGGCAGATAATCATATGTGTTTCTTAATGTATAATGGTATTCGATAAAGCATATTTAGTTTTGCTAAATAGTGGATCAGCTATATGGATTTTGACCATTAGAATGCAGATAAAGTGTTGCTTGTAGATAAATTAGAGATATCTGAGTAAAGTTACAACCATGAAGAAGGAATCCTACTTTTCAAAGTTTGTTTTTCTGCATATCAAGGTTAATGTTCAGCTCCTTGTTTTAGTGTATAAATATATGAATAACAGATCAGCGAGGTTCAAGTACACAAGGTTTCATTGTGCTAACTTAGTTAATATTTTATAGACTTAAAGTACTCAGAATGTTAAAAATATCATATTTTTTTACTATAGATCATCTGATTGCATCGGCTGCCACAAATGGTGCAGTGGTTATATGGAACCTCAACAGAAGCAAAAGGTCAAAACAAGGTGAGTCAGCATCTAAATGCCACACACACACACACACACACACACACATACATATACACCAGTGATGTAGCGGAGTCCACACCGTCAGAGTTTGAGTGCAAGTCAAGTCCACTCAAGTCCGAGTCCTTGAGGATTGAGTCCAAGTACACCTTCTGCAAATCTGAGTCATGTGGAACTCAAGCCAAAGTCTGTATCTTGTACAAATATTCTTGTTTAAAGAAATTTAAAAAGGAAATTTAAAATAATCATGCAAACCTTATGTCATTTTACAAAGGCCCTTCACTTGAATGTTAAATTTCTCTCCTGAGGTAGAGCTAAAACTTGGTATGTATAGTCTTATTGTTGAAATATTCTATAAATAGTTCACCCATGTGCACAATCTTTATTTAATAAATGACAGAGATTTCTTTTCTACTTGACTTGAGATAAACTCTGCCTGATTCCTCGAGTCCTTGCCCCCGAGTCCGAGTAAAAGTCCATAAACATCGAATCCAGGTCTGAGTCCCACTCTAAAAAAAAAGTGGACTCAAGTCCACACTCAGATCCTACTTTACTGATACACACATACATTCTTTCTGGATTATTACCGTAAAAGTCGTTGCAGAAGTCGCATCCTTATTACAAGTCGCACCCTGACTTTTAGGATCCCCCTGGGGAATAGCCGTTCAAGTTTAGTTTCAGGAAAAGTCCATAATATAGGTCGCACCCAGACTTCGGAGGCGTCCCAACCACCTGATACTTTTGAATTTGAGTATCATTCCTTGCGATGCAAGACTACAACCAACGTACCCGTAGTACTTTTGTGGTTTATAAACTAGATAAACCATTTAAATGTAAAAATAATTGGACAGCTTTAATACAATGCTTATATTTAAGGAATAACAACAGAATCTTAACATATAAAGTCGGGGTTCAGTTGTCAGGTAAGATTTGTACAGTGCCAAAGTCAGCTGCGTCGGATAACATTTTGTGCTGTGAAACGATGTCATTGTTGCCGTTTCTTACTAGGTTAAGTAACATTAGAATGCAAATATCAAGTTAAATGACTGTATTAATAAACCAAGAGTCTGAGGCAAAATACTATCACAATCGAGCAACTCTTTAAATTGTTAAAGATCGTCAAACGTAGGGTGGATTCATTATACTATGATTAGTTTGCGTACGCGTGACGAGTCCCAATCCGTCGCATTGGGCATGATTTGAACTGACTTAAGACAACTGAAAGATGGAAAGAATAATTCAGTTTGAATTTATTCACCTAATTTCTTAAATGGGCTCTAAAACTGAATTTAGTAACCCTTCAATTAAGTGTTACAACTTACCATCTAGGCCCGGCACGGTATTACTGAAATCACTGAAATATATGTCAGTCAACAGGGGGATAATGAACGCTTTATTGACCGGTCAGTTAACGTAAAATAAACATAATTGAATTTACAGATATTATATTTACTGGGACTAATGATTTTTTTTTCTTTGATAATATCTGGAAAACCCAATTTCCATCGTTATCAGTGATTATATTCAAGTGGCTTGGATGTATGGCAAACTCAGCAGTGTTGAACCAGATCCGTCATGACACCAAACAGTGCCGGTTCCCGTGGAATTTAGGTGTGTATGTGGCATTTTAAGTAAATAAAATATACACCTAAATGGTGTTTGTTATTTCATTGTATTGATTAATGTGTCTTCAATTAAAAAATCACGAATACGTCAACGCACGATTGACCGTAATGCATGCGTGCCGCCATATTGTTGGGCATACGATCGTCCTGAAAGAGACACGGGTAACACTCGAAGCAAATCGTATATTTGTAGCTCACGTGAAACGTTACAACATTGTTATCCAAAACGCTTGAATGGTGACAGTGACCTAATGGTTCTTAATATGAGAGTTTATTATTGTGGATATCAGTCACGGAAGGCTTAGTTGACATGGGGATGTAAAGGTCATTGCACAGGTGACCCGGGGCTTGAACTTCCTCTACACGGCTTCAAAGGTCAGCTGGTATTCAGCGATCAACCGGGCAGGCAAAAGAATTCACGACGTATGTGTAGTGGATCAAGCTTGAATGTGACGCAACTTTACATGCACAAACGGCTATGGAACCGCGAGTTTTTCATTATGGATAGCATACCCATATAGTTAAACGGAAAGAAAATGTACATCAAAGAGCAGCAGACTGGCATATGTGTCAAATTGACTCATGATATAATAGTAACGCAGATTAGGAAGTGTCACTTGAATGGCGACTTGTCAGAACGGGTAGGTCTTGAACTGGGCAAATTTAAAATTTGCATTTAATGTTAATAAAATGAAAATTTCGTCAGTTCACAAAATATAAAGCACAAGAGATGGTTAAAAGTGTAAATTATTGGGGAAAGACGTTTCACAAAGCACTGGTTAAAGGTATTGCCGATTATGGCTCAACTGATATCCTTCCATGTACCGGGAAAGCTGACAGAAACGGGATAAGTACGTATTACAAGTTGCACCCCGACTTTGCTAGAAAATTCTAGTTTTTAGAATTCGATTTCCTAGTACAAGTCGCGACTTCTGCAACCACTTTTACGGTACTTAAAGGAACAAATTTCTTTGGTGATACTTGACTTCATGTAAATTCTTGGAAACAATGTTAAGTGAGCCCCTGTCAGAATGTGCACATGTATACAATGCTTTAATTTGGCAAATGAATCAACCTGCAGCTAACAGCTAATGACTGCAGGCCCAAGTAACCTGCAAAGTTGTTTATGGAAGGGTGATGATACTTTTTCTGACAATATGTAAGAAAAATACCATAGTACTTTGCAAATGATACAATACACAGAAAGATACATGATCCAGTATATATGATATGGTATAGTCTAGACTCCCCAAGTCAATGTTCTTTCTTCTCAACCAAACATTCTCTCTTAAAATTTATTTCTGAACTATATAAAGAGAAAGACCATCAAATGTTACTTTCAGCAAAAATCAGCTTTCAGAAAAGGTTCTCAAAGCAGATTGCAGACAGCCCAAACATATTTTTTTTTTATACTTGTACTTATAAACATATTTCATTTTGCACGTGACACACATGAAGAGTTTGAGACAGGTATGTCTATCCTGATTTTTCCCATCATCAGAGCACTTTTACTTGTGTCAGCACATACATAGAAATGGTGGTGGTAAAACAGAAGATAGTGACTAAACTAGAATATACATTCTCGAGAATGCAGGCCTCCACCATTTTGGCAGTCCTTAATGTTGAGCACTCAGCATCCCATGTTTTCTTTCATTTATTGACCATATATTCCCAGGTTCATGGTGCCTAAGCTCCCTAACAAATGATTTCATTCACTTATTTAACCAATCAGGCATATGTGACTGCACATTTGATAATATTCATGGAATTCCTACATGGATCCAGATTATGAGCTGGACCCACACCAGAATCTAATTGATGCTTCATTGGCCCATTCCCATAGGATTCCATTCATGATTGTTTGAGTTGTTGTGAACAAACACAAAAACACACACATAAACAGGAATGAATGCATACCCTACTGGCAGAGCATGAAATTCCTAAAAAAATTTAAAGGGTGTGCATTATATTTTCATAAACCATTTGACCATATAAACTTTTTAAGTTAGTTAGTTTTACAATGGAATTATCTCATTTCGGTCACATAAAAAGTTGCAGGGTCAATAGGGATGCCACATATTTATTGCTCTGAATATTTTTCTACTGAAACCAGTTTGTTTCTGTTAAGGTATGTATTGCTAAATACTTATTATTTTTATTCATTCATGTACTCTTAACCTTTGACATGTTCATGCCCTCTGACATATGTAAATTTAACAAAAGAAGAGCACAGGGATATTATGTCCATATTGTAAAGCGATTTTCTGCATGAAAAATAGTTTGAAAGAATGAGTTGGTACATGTGGAGTTAAATGTTTTGATATGTTTTGATAAGTATAGTTTGGTTATTCTAGCATTGTATACACTCCTCACACAGCAGTTATACACTGCAGGTGATTACTGGATCACCGGGTATTGTTTTGTGTGTTACCTAATTCAATATTCAATGCATAATATTAAATATACATTCAAGTTATGCAGTATTATTTTATGCATGACACAATATATGCTCTATGTGTTTGTCACAAATGAAAACTCAGTAACTAACCTGTTTCTGTTTTTTTTAGGGGGGGGGACCTACCTTCACAATTTCATAGATTTTGCCTGACAATGCCATTTTTAGATGCTGGAAAATACTGGAATATTCCACTGGAATATTCCGGGTGAGAAAATGCCGCCCAACCCTGCATGATTCTGTGTCTGTTCCCTATAACCTGTTCAACAGATATCAGACCTTTGATATTTGATGGTTATAAATAAAATAAAATGAATTTCATGATCCACCATGTGTCACTTGTGTATTTTAAATTTATACAGGTCAATGATGTCAAGATAAAAATAAGTAATAATAGGATGTAAGAATATGTTAACCTGAACCAAGGAATATCAGCATATGATAACCTTAAACCTTGATGTTACAAAAAATGAATATTAAATTTTGCTGAGGTAGAGTTAAAATTGTGTAAATGTGAACATATATACATCATACAGATTACTTATTTTGAGACAACTTTTGCCTTAATGTATGTAAATTTTCTTCCAGACCTTGTGATGCAAGTACATAAGAGAACTGTTACCAGGGTCAACTTCCATGGTAATGAAGGTCATATGCTAATTAGTGCATCACATGACTCCATACAACTCTTTGTAAGTGCATCTCTGTTTTACATAGTAATGTATTAACTATGTTCTGTTTAATTTAATGATTTATTCAATTGATTTATTTAACACAGGAGGTATTTTGTTTCCCAGTTATTTGATATTATGTTTTCATATAAGTACGGGCCTAATAAATTGCACAAATTATTTTGATTTCACAAGGGGTAAGAAAATAGAGAAAAGCAAAGGCTGAATATCATACGCCCACACTTTATTCCATTCCAACACCCCTGTCCACCTAATATTTCATGGTATTTTTTTTTTAAATATATTTTGTTTGCCATTACAAATTAGCTTTCATCGAAGGAGGTAATTTGAAGATTTATGATGATTTTAATAATTATTTACTTTGTGACACTGGGAAGGTGTTTACTATCTTAACAGAGCTGCAAAAAGGATGGTATAAGTTTAAGTGGTTTTATCTGTTTAACCATGCAATGTAGGAGGGACGAATGTGAGACATGACAAACAGAGGAAATACAAATACCACTGTGACATCATCACTACAAATCATCAAATGTATGTAGTTTTAGGTAGTCACACTAGGTCTTCACTGTTATGTCGCAAAAGATTATACATCTGTTCAGTCATATTTCTTTCTGAATAAATCATATTTAAGCCATACATGGATAGCATTATTTTGCTGTTAGTTCATTGCCACATTTGTCTGACTTACCTCTGAGGTAAATAAAGGTACATTTTAGTGTATTGCATTAAGATTATCTAAAAAAACCAGGTAAACATGGGTGGTGGACTGGAGTTTAAGGTAACATCACAGGCAAAATCACCTAAATTCCCTAACTTACAATTGAAATTAAAAATTTTGATTCAGTAAAAAAAATTTGAATTTCATTTTTAGACATGAAAGACACTTGGTAAAGGAAAACAAAGGGTTATTGGCATGTAGTTTGATACCAGCCCATTTAAAAGTGTTTTGCTGTGTTTTTGTAGGATTTGCGTAAGAGGGGACCAGTCAATACTTTCAGTGCTAAAGATGGAGTCAGAGATGTACAGTTCAGCCCTCATCATTATTTCCATTTAGCTGCAGCCAATGACAGTGGAAATGTCCAGGTGAGTAAGAATCTGAATGATAACTGTGGTTTGCATCATATTCTGAAGTTTAAATTTCAGTGATTATCACTTTTCTCATGGTTCATGAAGATTCTATTTTTGTGATCTCACCATGCGGTAAACTTCACAGAATATATCCATTATTATACAAATTATTAATTATTCACAGAAAATTTTGAAAATTTGATGAGAATTAATGGGAGTATCTGTGTAAATTCTTGTTCATTATTGGTAGATCATGTTAGTCTGTAACATTGCCTTTGGGCCTCCAATGCGACATTCATTGATAATGTACATGACATGCCAGCCCACTGAGGCCAAAGTATAAATGACTGTTCATCAGTGTAGATGGGGTATTTTATTCACGATGGTTTAATTTTTGCAATCATTTCCCTTGTGCGAATATCGCAGATTTGAAACCCTCAATAATGAAAAGGCAACTGCAGTATGCTAATAGATTTGCTTGTTATATCAATTTGTACCCAAACCATATATCAGTATTAAGTAGTGTTTGTCTTGAGCAATTTGAAATTGATCTTGGATTTGGTAAAAAGCATCACATTTATTTCCTTTATGTTTCCTTGAATTTAATCATAATTTGTCTGACTGTGTCATAATTTGTGTTTATCTGTTTAATAATTGACATTTGATTCAGAATATGGAATCTTGAACATAATCGTGAACTGTTATTAAATGTGGGAAAAAAATGTTGTAAACGTTATCTGTTTATAAAAAAAAAAATTTAGTCCCTTTGTGCATTTGTGTTTCTGTCGTATTAATAACAGTCAGGTAATTAAATTAATCAAAACAAACCTGTAAAAGTAAATAATTAAGGATTTGGAATGTCTTAAATTAGTAATGTTTTTCTTTAAGACTCTCTCTCAGTATTGTGTAAAAACAAAATAATTTGACTGTGAGTCAAGCAGGTGACTGAATCAAGCAGATTCATTAATTATCCAGCTAATTTTTACATTTTTACAGTTGTGGGACATTCGCCAGACTGACCGCTCACTGAAACAGTTCATGGCTCACGGGGAGCCCATTTTCACGTTACATTGGCACCCAGAAGAAAAGAACTGGCTGGCAACAGGAAGCCGGGACAGAACAATAAAGGTTTGTGGACATAAAATTATATTTTAATCTTTTCACTGCTGTATTAAAATAGTAGGGTTGTAATGTCACATTGTCTGACAACTGGGCTTGCGTCATATTCGCAGGGGTTAAAATTTCATGATTTTCACTTTTTCATGGTTTTGCGAGGGTACCATTTTTGAGTTCTTGCCTACAAAAGACCTCCACAAAGAATAACTATTTTTATGTGAAATAATTATATCAAATAAAATGTTAGCAAAATCTTAACAATTTCTCAAGGACCCAAGAGAAACATTAACCAAATGGAAGTTATTGTTCATTAAAGGCAGATAATCTGAAAAATCTGATATCTTTTATATGAGCAACCTTTGGACATACAAGATCTATTCATTATCATCAATCTTATATTGTATCCCCAGACAAAGTCGGGATACTATGGTTTCATGACGGTCCCGCTGCCGCCACCACCGCAGAAAAACCTTGTGAGCTAGATAACTCAAAAAATATTTCACTGATCTTTTTCAAACTTTACATTTGTATAGATATAGGTAAGGGGACGAAGCCTATTTAAAATGGGGTCATGACCTATGCTAGAAGAGTGACCTTGACCTTGAAAAGGTCCACTTTTGCTGAAAATAGCACAAATTCTTAAATATCTCAAGTAAGCTTGCATGACTGGTCCAAAAATCAAGGTAACAGATCATGGATAGCCTTGTGATATACTAGAAACTGGTGGCGTCACCTATTATCCTTTTCTTGTTTTTACGCCTTTAAATACCCCCATAATTGCCACTTGACAGTACTGTAAGCATTATAAGTCAAAAACTAATAGACAGATTTCTTTCATATTATGCACATGTAGAGAGATGGGTAATGGGATGAGGTCTATTTACATTTGGGTCATGACCTTTACCAGGAGAGTGGCCTTGACCTTTAATGTGTCCATATTTGGTGAAAATCACACACCTCTTATGATATCTCCAGTGTTGATAGCCATATGGATTTTAAACGTGACTTATGTATGGCCCACCACTAAAGTCAGAACCCTATAGGTTCTAGGGTCATGAGGTCAAAGGTCAAGGTCACTGGACTCGCAACTTAGAAGTATTTGTGGATGCATTTTAAGCCAAACTTTCATCCCAGGTCTTCCATCTTGAATATATAGCTCACTTGCCGATAGTGGATGATCCATATCAATTTTGAGGTCATAAGGTCAAAGGTGAAGGTCACAGGAGCCATCTGTCCAAAAAATTAGTTTCTTGATGATAATTCCTGCTTTTATTGATGTATGGATTTCAAACTTGACTTGTATATGACACATTGGAAAAGCAAGACCCGAATTGATTTTGGGGTCATGAGGTCAAAGGTCAAGGTCACAGGACACATCTTTAAAAAGATTGTGGATGCATTTTCAGCCAAACAATTCATCTCAGATCTTTCATCTTGCACATATAGTTCACCTGCCAAGAGTGGAAGACCCCTATCAATTTTGAGGTCACAAGGTCAAAGGTGAAGGTCACAGGAGCCATCTGTCCAAAAATTAGTTTCTGGATGATAATTCCTGCTTTTATTGATGTATGGGTTTCAATCTTGACTTGTATATGTCCCATTGGAAAAGCAAGACCTGAATTGATTTTGGGGTCATGAGGTCAATGGTCAAGGTCACAGGACACATCTTTAAAAAGATTGTGGATGCATTTTCAGCCAAACATTTTATCTCAGACATTTCATCTTGCACATAGAGGAAGACGCCTGTCAATTGTGAGGTCACAAGGTCAAAGGTGAAGGTCACAGGAGCCATCTGTCAAAAGATTAGTTCCCGAGATGATAATTCAAGCTTGGATTAATATATGGATTTCAAACCTGACTTTTATATGGCCCATCAATAAATCTAGACCTCTATTGATTTATATATAAAAGTGGATGATCAATATCAATTTTGGGGTCACAAGGTCAAAGGTCAAGGCCACAGGAGCCATCTGTCAAAAAATTAGTTTCTGGATGATAATTCCTGCTTTTATTGATGTATAGATTTCAAACTTGACTTATATATGTCCCATTGAAAAAGCAAGACCCCAATTGATTTTGGGGTCATGAAGTCAAAGGTCAAGGTCACAGAACCAACATCTTCAAAAAGATTGTGGATTGATATATGGAAGAAACAATATTTGCTTGCCAAGTGTCAGTATATGCTGCTAAAAATAGGGGCCTATTCTTAAAGGGGGGGGGCGTACTATGTCGGGGGATACTCTGGCACCTGCGGTGCCAAGAAATGTCTATTTATCATTCATAATATCAGGCGAAGATAGGACCATTTATTCACAAAGGATTTATTTTTGTGATAAGTCCCTTGTCATGAATATTACAAATTTGAAACCCTCACAAAAAAATTTAACCACAGTGTGTAATATGTATCGTGATACTTCCCTCATGATACAATACACAATGTGATTCATATAAGTAGCACCACAATTAAGATTATGGGTCATTGCTCTTATATATTCTACATTTAAACCATGTTTTAGGTTCTCCATGCTGTTGCCTGTAGAAATAATTGATAATGAAATGGCTCTTTGGTTTGTTTGATTTTATGCCTATGAGCCAATCAGATGCTTGTAAACTGATTTCTAACCAATGGAATATCACCTTACGTACACTAGCTGCTGACTGTTCTTAGATAATGGAGGTTGCTATTTAGCTCATCTGACTGAAAGTCACCTGAGCTTTAGTGATCACTCTTTGTCTGTCATCAATCTGTTAACAGGGCACAAAGTGTATGGTTCCACTGGACCTAGAAACTTCTAACAGTACATCCAGGTCAATAAAAAATCTCCTTGGACACTTGAAATTAGATCAATGTGACATATATTCTCTGAGTTTAATAAATTTTATCAAATGAATTCATAGATCACTTAATTTTACATGTATTTCTTAATAGGTATGGGATTTACCAGAGGGTGGTAAAGTGAAAAACCCATACACCATCCAGACCATAGCTTCAGTGGCTCGTGTACGCTGGAGGCCGCAACGGAAGCACCACATCGCCAGCTGTGCCCTGTTGGTGGATTTTAACGTCAGTGTGTGGGACATTAAGCGGCCATATATACCATTTGCATCATTTAGTGAGCACAAGGATGTGGTGACAGGTACAGTGGTTTTCATTGGCTCTTTTGAAAACTGTGTTGCCTTACTGTGTAATGTACTATAAGCTGCACATAAATATTTAATTGTAATGTCATAAAGGCTTTGGTAATAAACTTACTTTTATAAAAAGATATGGAAAACGGGGTTTGGATTTTTTATATGACTATAATTGGAATATATGTATGTTATTGATATGAATATATATACACACAGAGATGCATTTATATTTATGTTATTGATAGGAATATATATAAACACAGAGATGCATTTATATATATATATATATAGATAGATAGATAGATAGATAGATATACCACATTTTGTATGGTTATACTTATTTTGTTTGAATGTATAAAGAAAAAGAAAAACTGTTGCATATAAACAATATGTAAATGAATCTTCATATCACTGGTGAAAAATGAGAATTTTATTTTAAGTGATTTAAAGATATCTATGACATATTTCTGATTTGTAATAAAATAAGGACACTCAAGGAAACATCATTGAAAAGGTGGCTCAATTCAACATCTATTCTTCATGAATCCAAAATGGAATAAGTTTCATCATTTGTACATGACAATTTGATCAGTTATGATTGATGGACAGAGCATTTTCCGGAACAAACGTAAAACATAATCAGTTTACATGGTGTTTAATTTGCAATTTATTTCAAATTATTTCCCTCAAACTCTGGTATACTTACATTGTTGTACAATTTTTTACCATTTTTGAAATGTGGTTCTTTATATTTATTTTTTTTTTTCAGGAATTGTATGGAAAAACCATGATCCTCACATGTTTCTGAGTAGCAGCAAAGACCACCGTGTCCATCAGTACATGTTCAAAGATGCCACACGGCCGGCTGATGCTGCTAACCCTGTCGGGATAGATATCAGCATTAGAGGGGATGTCTCACATTCATCCACTGATAAACTGTCTGGCAGTCCAGGTAAGCAATGTCCATCTTACTTAATCTAAGCATGACTGCTGTTCAAAGTTGTATCAGTAAATATTCAAATTAAAGAAATATTTAATGGATTATAATTCCATCAGAGTCAGTTAAAATATAAGTTATACTTATTGAAGACCACATGCCTGATCTGTTGTTATAATTATTTCTGTGTAGTGTAATTGATAATTTGTTTTACTTTATTGTATAAATTTACTAATTGATATAGCTTTTTCATTGCTGTTCAGTGGGATTTGATTTGTATTGCTACTTTTCTTGGTACTGTGTGGTACTGTGTGATTTAATTTATAGTTTATTAGACAGGTTAAGGTTCATGGCTAATGTATAATTAGCTTCTGCTTATTTGCTATGTATATTTCATATATGTATGCATGTATATGTGATGAAACAAAGCAATGTTAGCAATGTTATACGGTTGAATGTGGCATATCCACACCATAATTAATATCACTAAATATTATATTTTCAGAGCTAAAAGTTACTACTACACCTAAAATGCCAACATTTTTAAGGAGGGATCCCACGAGGGGAGATATGTTCACTGCCGTAAACAGTCTTCTGTTCCAGTATCAGTGTGATAACCAGGTAAGTCATGGAAAATGAGAGGTTAAAGGTCATTTTACAACACAGCTTGATTAATATTAACCCTGCCCTTCAGCCAGAAGTTGTTACTATTCAAAATTAACCTCTCCCTGTCAGCCACTGTGGGAAAGCTTTGAATACTCTTCTCAGCTGTCAAACTTTTAAATTAAATTTTGTTTCAAGGAAACACCTTCTGTTTACATTTGACATGCATACATTTACTTATTTTGACATGCATACATTTACTTATTTTATCCGCCAAAACAAAGTTTTGCGGATACTATGTTTTTGACCAGGTTCCGCCGCCGCCGCCACCGCATTCATTTCCGAAGAACTCCTCTGAGACTACTGGACCGATTTCGAAACTAACACCAATTATCGGGTCACATGTGAACTGGTTCGTAACCATTTTGCATTGACCTCTGACCTTTCCTATCTCCAGTCCGTCCATCTGTGCGTCTGTTTTGACACATTAACCCGTATATCTTTGGACTGGTTTGACCAATCAGGAAAAAAGTTTTACACAAATGTAGACCTTGGATAGCCTTATAACATACACAAAAAATAGTGGCCCCACTTGCAGCCATTTTTGCACAGTGTCCATCTGTTTGTCTGCCTTGGGTTAAAATCACTCATATCTCGGCAGTGGTTTGACTAATTCACCTGAAATTTTGCATGCGTATACATCCTGGATAGCTTTCTTGATTTTATGACAGATGGCGCCACCTACATTCACGTTCACTCTGCAGACATCCATGCTAATATCTCCAGACTAGTTTGACGTATCTACCTGAAGTGATGCATGTGTTTGGATCTTGCAGAGCTCCTTATCATACAAGAAACTGGTGGTGCCACCTCCAACCATTTTTGCACAGAGTCATTCTGTTCATCTACTGTGGGATAAAATCACTCATATCTCGGCAGTTGTTTTGACTATTCCACCTGAAATTTTGCATGTGATTATATCTTGGATAGTTTCTCCTTCCAATAACAGGTGGCGCCACTTACAATCATGTTTACGTGGCAGACATCCATGCTAATAGTAACACATCTAACTCTATTTCCCCTTGCCACTCAATCCATGCCTCGCGGATACACGTAGTCCCTTGTTGACTATGTGTATTCTAGTTCCATCAAGTCCTTACCAACAAACACCTATGTTGATGGAATTTGCCTTGAACCAATTCTGTCCAACATACTTGATTGACTACATTACCCTCTTCACTACATTCATACCTATGCCTCTAGTGTATTTTGAAGCCCCATGCATTTTGGGTGGCAGATTTTGATGCGGTCAGACCCTAACCAGCTGAGTCGTACTCTTGTGAATTGACTCCGGCAGTGTGATTTAGTCATATTAAAAAAAAATAGGACTGCTGTTTTTTGTGAATTCTCTGTGTTTGTGGGTGTATGATTGTGTGCATAAGGAGGGTACCTTACATTACATAGTTTTTACCTCCTTTACCTGCAAAGGTAAGATAAATTACATTAAAGTTAATTATTCCATTCACATGCCTCCACAAACAATGTCGTCTGCTCAGCTGCCATGAGCAAGGACTTCCTCATGATCCTTTGGGCAAAAATAATTTTTCCCTGCTCTTCCACCTCAAAGATCTGGACCATCTTATACACGGGTCCGGCTTGTACATAAGACTTTCCGGTATACAACAAAAAAGTTAGGTATTTTAATGAAATGTTAGATGTAGGGCAGTAGCGTGAATATTAATGGTAGGTATTGGTTGTAAAACCATATCTGATGATTGAAAGATAAAAAACAACTGATGTCCAGTTATAAATCAATTATTTATGTACAATCCATACAAGATGATTTCTTTGGATGTGCATATGTCATAGTTTATGATCGATTATTCAAAAATGCAGTCAATTTAATCCCTTAAGAAAGAAAAACAATCAATTCATATAATTGATTAATTGGCAAACCACTAGTGAATGTCTCAAAATGATTCATTTTTGTGTAAATTTCTGTGTAAATACCCCTTTTTGCATCATCCACATTTGTTCATCCAAGTTAATGGGTCATCTTATTCCCTAGGAAATCATTTTCGAGGTTTTTTCAAATTTGTGAATATTGTGAAATTAAAACCCTCCCAAAACAAAAGCAACCTCAGTATAATGTTTGTGTGGACTGTACTTTCATTATTAACATGCACAGTGTGTAATAATGATATAAACTCCATTGTGTTGTTTTGTGTGGTAAATAACTTCATTCAAAGCCTACAGGTGGCAGCACCTCAGGCAGTGATTCTTACCATAAAGACTTGTTTTTTCCAGGATTTGTGCAACAACTGGTTTGTCAAGTCAGCAGAACAGTACCAGCTGTATGGCAGGCCTGTGGAGGAACTGTGTGAACACAACGCCAAAGTAGCCATCAGTCTCAACAGGCCACAGGTATACAGTTCATCAAAAGTACTCTCTCCTTACTGAAAATACTTCCTGTCTCTGTAATGGTTTGATGGTCACTTTAAGTGAACTGATACATATCTGGTGTTAGATATAAAATTAGTATCACTGGATGCCCCTATAGTGATATGTTGAAAATATTTTACCTGGAAAATGGCGTGGATAATTTAATTGTCATTTCCAGGTGCATTTTAAGGGGAAATGCCATATATTAGAAATGAAGGTGTGGTAGACACTGGGCCTGGGTGACAACAGGATCTAAATTAAATGACAGGAAGCGAGTGCTACCAATCTGTCACATAGTCCCAAACTGTAATTGAACTGTGCAGATGTACATACCTTGTTTAAGAATGAGACAAGTCAGCAATAAAAATTGGAGGTGGTTGCCTAACCAGGAAAAAATATTTAAAAACAAACTTTAGTCAATTTAGTTAGATACTGGAGACCTTATCAGATGTTCAGCTAGAGACCTTATAGATGTTTGATGTGGCCCCTCAGGGTTTACAGTAATATCTTCTACCTGATTGACTGCATGGAGCAGTTATTCTCATGATTATTCATTAAATGAATATACTATTAAGGCCAGGTAAAGTTCATTTTGAGGTCAATTGCAGGTGGCACAGAGTTGGAGAATACTAAAGTTACTGCACACCACAACATCATCTAGTCCAGTTCAGGCACCAAGTGCTTCACCATTCACATTAAAAAACGAACCCCACACAGGCAAGGATTCTGATAATGAGAAGGGGTCAGTCACAGCATTAGGCAAGTTAGGTGAGTTTTATATTTATATATTATGAGAATGTTCTCTCTAATTTTTTAACATCTGGATGATGGCAGGCTCGCCACCACGGCTGTGCTGCTCAAGGATCGTCACCTTGTTATCAAAGCATAACGCTGTTGGTTAAGTCTTCTTTGACTCCATATCTCTGACAAGTGACAGCAAGACGCTTGAGTTTAAGTAATGTTCTTTTTGACAGTGAAAGTGAAATGCTGAGTTTAAGTAGATGACACAATTGCTCTTCGGAAATAACTGCTCATTTGTATGGCAAGACCCACATGCTTTGGCCTCGCACATATAGACCTGTCATTTGAGATATATACATGCTTGAAAAATATTTTGTAAATACAAATTAATTTTCCTTTCCTGATTTTAAATTTTGGAAAAACAAATTTTTGGAAATTTTTGGCTTTTGGAAAAACAGTGCTCTGCTGTATATATATATATATATATATATTGTTTGGTATAATTTACACATACACTCTCGTAAAACTAAATGCGCTACATATAAGCCAGTGATGTAGGATTCAAGTGTGGACACTGACTTAATTCCGGATTTGACTCCACCTTTCCGGGAGTCTGAATCAGAGTTTGACTTGAAGCTACTGTACTCTGACCTGTACTATGACTCAGAGGTCAGGGTTTAAGAAATAGTGTGATAGAATGGGCATAATATTGCTCCTGATTATGTTCCTTTAAGGAATGAGACCAATTCCTCCTCAAGTCCAATAAAAAATAACTGTCATTTTTATCCTGATGGTCAGATTGGAAAACATTCCATAAAGATTTATATGTTGGAATTGGTTACAGAATATAACAAAGACAAGTGTATCAGTAGTTAAATGTAATTCAATCTAAAACTGAGATGCATATTAAAAATACACTTTGTTACAGGGTGGCATAAAAGTGGACCGAACTGTCTCGCTAGTGAAGCTTGCTTTTCTGGCGAAGTGGTTGGAAAGCCGGACATATGCGCCACTGACATGGGTTCGAATCCCTGAAGAACCCCCATTTTTGTTACGAAGACAAATTGTTTAAGGGGAACACATTGGGCCAATCCTGGTTTCGAACCCATGTTGGTGGCGCACATGTCCAGTGTTCCAACCGCTTCGCCAGAAAAGCAAGCTTCACTAGCGAGACAGTTCGGTCTGCTTTTATGTCATCCCGTAACAACTTGATGAATTCAAATGCCCAAAAAATTGTTTTGGTTGATTTGATTATATATAGTTACCATTTTTTCTGATGAAAACATGTCCATTCGTATTTTTTTTAGATATATGATATTTATCTGTATGACAATCAGTTACATTTAAATTACCAGTCGGACTGTTTTATTCCACATTGAAATTTAAATATACCAGTATATTTATAGCAAGTAAAACCTAATGATAATTCATGAACATAACCATAATTTTTAATATGTATTTTTCTGGTTGCATGAGAAATTTTACTGTGTTTTATTTGATTGATCAAAGGTTTACTTTTTTTTCAAACCTTCAGCAGACAAGCAGCCAGACTCCAAGTCAGCTGATGGGGAGAACAAGGATAAACATGGAGATGCCTCCACAGGTAACTTTAATTAATGATGCACAAATAAATTGACTGACTCCATAATAGTCTTATGCTCTTTGATTTTAAGTGCCTTATAGCTAAGTCTGTTAATTTCCTTGTTTTGGTAATATCAGTTTGATACAAATAACTGTGTTTAAGAATTAACTCCCCATAAAAAAGTCCTCTTCCTACATGTCTCTGCATAAAGATTGTAATTAATTTAATCTCCACTTAGATTTCACATGAAAAATGAAAAACAAATTTAAGATAGATTTTGTTGCAAAATGGTAGTTGAATTATTTAATGCATGTCTTGCAAAAACCCATTGTGAGAAATGTTTAAGATAGATATACAGATCTTGTATTTAAATTTGCTGATTGAAGAAGGATGGGGCTTTCCCTTTTAAGGACCAGTCCATTTTCTGTAGGTGGGACTGTAGATTTTATATAGATGAAGCTGCTCAGTGTAATGCCAAGCATGTTTTTGTCTTATGGGGTTTTAGAAGTTTTCACCTAATACTAAAATGCATATAATACCAAATCTTTTTATTCTATCTTTTTCTTTATATACATTGTCCTTAAAAAGGACTTTTTAAAATTTTTTATGCCTTTATAGACATATAATGTAATGTATGGTTATTGTATGAAATAAATAGATATTACTATATATTATTATTATTGACTTCAGGTGTCAGTGACAATGAATCTGATATCAACGAGACAAATCCACAGCTATCTACGAAACTTTTGCACACTGCATGGGGCATAAAGGCAGGTAGCCATGGCAACCTGTTCATTGGGGATGAGGAGTTAAATCCAGAAGAGTACCCGTATGATGCAGAAATCTCACCAAGTGTACAGGTATGTATAACAGCTGTACAGTAAGACCACCTGGAAGGCACAGGCAATAACTGAGAACAAGAACATTCATTAACAACTAAAGGTTGCATTCTGTATATATGTGTGTGCAGTAAGTATGAGTTGCGTATGTGTATGCAGCTAGGAATTAGACACATATCCTCCTCAAGTGATTCCATATATTTATATGCAGTATATATATATATATATATATATATATATATATATATGCAGCACATTTCAATTACTTACCATAGCAATTTAAAAGGCATAAACATGGTAACAGACAGTGGAATTTGATATTTTGATGTCAGTGACAGGCTATTCCTGCTGCAGATAACTTCTCTACTCCCAGCTTGCTTTTCTATAGCCCTAGTTTTGCTGCATATGTACCACATACACATATGTATTGATGGAATCACAAGATTTCTTTTTCTAGCTGCTAGCTTTATAATAATATGTTTTTCATGAGTTTTTGGGGTGGAATTCTGCAGGTGTACATAGTATTTAAGTTAAGCAAGCTTTAACAAAATAGAGGCGGTTACTTCTACCAAAAAAATTGTTAAAAAGATAGTTATGTTTGTATTAACTGGCTGCTAAAACCAGTGTGCATCATTTAGCTGCATCTGTCTCACCACAGTTAAGTGTAATAATATTGAATGACTGGGATAGTTGATAAGATTCATGAGGTTCTGTTACTGAATAATTAGACTTGTAATCATGAGATTTTTGGGTTTTTCTCAGGAGTGGAATTTGGATCATGAAGCCTTCCAGATCCGGACAGATTTACAGGATCGAGGAACAGGTGGGCCTGACACCATGCCACAGTCCAGCATGCTAGAGTCGCCATCTAGTGCCAATGAGAGTGAGCAGATAGTGAGGACACAAGTCACAGTTCCTCAAGACCAGAACATTAAACAGGTAAAGGATGGTCCTAAAATCATAATGCTATGTAAAACCCCAGAGCAAAATATTATTAATGTGAAAAATAAGCTACAGATCACTACTAATAATTAATTATCCTCTCCATGAAATGAAGATGAAACCTAAAGCAGGCCTCAATAAATGCTTTTTTCTATGGTTTCCTGCCATGTTGTAGAAAATTGTAGAAAAACAATGCATGTGAGAGCAGCAAAAACATTTCTGTTGTGGCAAGTTGTATTCTTTTGATGTTTGTATTGTGACTATAATTGACATAATTTAAAAACCCGGCAAGCATTTCTAAAAAAGGATAGATTTCAATGCGGTACTGACTGTTGTGCCCAAGTGAAACAATGCAAAGTAGTTTGTTATTAATTTGAATTAGTTCATTGTGTAGTTTCTTTAGAAAATAATAAATTTCTGTCAGGGAGGTGCGAAGCATTATTTGAAGTTTTGAATTTGCACAATGTTGTATTTTATTTTATTTTTAAATCCAGCTTTTCTATAGTGTTCACTCCTGATCAGGATGATAACTACACAATAAAAAACCCCATGAGATGCCTTGGAATGTAAAACCACATAATTGTATGTGCCCAAACAAAGTTTTGCGGATACTATGTTTTTGACCGGGTTCTGCCGCCGCCACCACGTTCATTTCCAGAGAACTCCTCTGAGACTACTGGACAGATTTTTCTGAAACTAACACCAATTATCAGGTCACATGTGAAATGGTGCCTAACCAAATGGCCTTGACCTCTGACCTTTCTTCTATGCCCAGCGTCCATTTGTGCATCTGTTTCCACACATAAACCCAAATATCTCGGGAACTGTTTGACTGATCAGGAAAAATTTGTACAAATGTAGCCCTTGGATAGCTTTATAACATACACAAAAATGGTGGCGCCACCTGCAGCCATTTTTGCACAGCATCCATCTGTTTGTCTACCTTGGGTTAAAATCACTCATATCTCTGCAGTGGTTTGACCATATTACCTGAAATTCGGCATGCGTATACATCCCGCAAAGCTTTCTTGATTTTATGACAGGTGGCGCCACCTACATTCACGTTCATGCTGTAGACATCCATGCTTATATCTCCGGACTAGTTTAACCAATCAGGAAAAAATTTCACTCAAATGAAGCACTTGGATAGCTTTATAACATACACAAAAATGGTGGCGCCACCTGGAGCCATTTTTGCTCAGCGTCTATCTGTTTGTCTGCTGTGGGATAAAATCACTCATATCTCCTCAGTGGTTTGACTTTTCAACCTGAAATTTTGCATGTGTATACATCTTGGATAGTGTCTCATTCAAATAACAGGTGGCGCCACCTACAATCATGTTTACGTTGCAGACATCCATTCTAATATGTAACACATGTAACTCTTTTTCCCCTTGCCACTCCATGCCTCACATAACCCGTCCTACTCTGATTTTGGCGGATACACGTAGTCGCTTGCGGACTACCCGTATTCTAGTTTTTAACCCCCTTATATTTCCTGAATCCATGGTATATAATAAGATAATAGGAAATACTTGCAGTATTGTTGTATAAAACTTTTGGGAAACTGGGATGCTGTTTTGGAGTAGTCACGCCATAAACCTTCATAGATTTAGGCTTTAGTCATGTTTTCATTAAAGATTTGTTAGTTAAACCATTCACAGTTATTCAAGTAATGTATGAGGGTATATTACCTTTCAGGAAATCCTGGCCACATCACCATTCTCGCCAAACACCTCACCATGGGATTTCTCAGGCCTTGTCTACGATATGTTAAAGGATTTTGCTAGTCAGGTCAGTCTTTCATCATGTAATTCCTTTAACTGTATTATTAACAAGTTCATTTTTGTTGGATGTTTCAGACAGGTTTGGGCCCCAGATGTCTTACAAAACTTTTTATAAATCTGAAAATCTCAGCCAGATCAAATTATTCTTTTCCATTATTTGTTTGATTGTATAGTCAATCAACTATTTAAGATATAGGTATATTTCACATTGAATTTAAACACTTATAAAATTATAAGTGTGTATTGTGGGGGGTTCTGTATGCTTTATTTAAATTCTTTGAAAATCCTTGAAATCTAATGATGTATTCCTTGAACATACCTGAATTCTCTTCTGATGTCCAGCTGTAGAAGAAAAAAGACAGACAAGGCATGTTGTATCGTGTAAACAAAGCAACAGTCCCCTTGTATGTGCAGTATTTGGACTTCAGTTTGCTTCAAAGGTATGCTGGAGCATCCATTTAAGAATCTGATGTGTTAGACTTTACCAATCATGATGTTCATTTGTCCAGATTAACAGTTTTTATCATGTTTGGCTTCTGTTCTGTTTATGGATTACATCATGTTCACCCTCTGACTTTGTCATTGTCAGGGTGACGTCCAGATGGCAGTGTCGGTGCTGATTATCTTTGGTGACAAGGTCAAATGTGGAGTTGACGAGCTAAGTCTGGAACAGTGGTTCATGTCGTATATAGGTTAGTATGACACGCTGCCACTGACTGTATCTTTTGTATTTATTTGGATTACACATTCTTAATGCATTAATGTACTGTAACACCTCTGTAACTAGAATATGAGCTTGTTTATCTACAAGCTGTTAGTAAACATAGCACATGTGTCAAATATTGACAAACAGAAGAAAAACATGTTATTTGAAATGGTTGGTTCCACATGTGCGAAAGTTGAAAGGTCATAAGTTGCAAAACATTCTTTGCAAAAATCTAGTTTGTGTTTGGATTATTAAAAGCATACCCCCAATGTTATAAAACTGTGGATATAAACAAAATGAACATCCTGTGTTTTATGCCATTGATGTTTTCTAGCCAGTTCTTATAAAAAGGTTCAAGTGATTACGTTAAGTTAATAGATGTCAGGTTTATGAATACGCCCTTTTAAGCTGAGCAGTAAGGTATTTGAGTGTGACACTGGGCCACATACGGTTAAACCAAGCTTAGTACTTACTTACAGCATTTGGTTACACTATTTAAAGTGGGATATAATGATTTAGACATTCTGAATTATTTCTCAAGCAGGAGGTACCTAAAAAGCAAAATGATGAAATCTCTCCACAGTCTGAGACATTCAACAGGATAGGTTTATGACTAGCCCTGCCTGGGCTTTAGTGTATTTATTTTTACTACTAAAATGCTTAAAATAAGACATGATTCTATGTACCGATAGATGTAATTCAGTACTAGCTCTTATCACTAAAGCCCTGTAAAGTCCCTATGGTGAATCCCTGATATTTGCATATTAGGGCGTCATAAGGCTTCTGACGATTCCCTTGCATTTGCATATCAGGCAGTCGCGCCTCCTGTGAATGGCATCGTTACTATGGGGACGCTGACAGCGGTCCCACTGGCTACAGAAAGCTCAACCTGCTTGGTAACATTGGTAGTGAAATCATGTACTCAAAGTCCATGCATGGAAATTTGTGCCCTATGGTATAACTCTGCTGTTCGAACATTACGGGCCAAATGCAAGTGCATTGTAGACACTGTCGCATCGATTTTGTACTGTGTATTTTTTAATGTTCACATTACACTTGAAAGTCTTCCCACTGCATTGTTAAATTGCCAACTCGATGGTCGCCGTGATCATTTCAGCCAGCCGGTACATGGATTGCAGTTTGACTGCGTTCGTCGCGTGTGGACCTGAATATCTCATGCTGATTGGCTGAGCTAGAGATACATTTTTAAACCGGCTTGCTTTGAAAAGCGATGGACTGATAAACAATGACACCCTGGCTCAGCGAGGCTGAGGGTTATATATAGTGTTGAAAGTCTTGCCGTACTCAAAATAGCCGAGTACCTAAACATAAAAAGACTGATTAAATGAGAATATAAATAGCAAGCTGGGAGCCCACAATAGGCGGCTACTGAATTAACCATGTTAGTGTTGAAAAAAAGATTCAGGGAAAGACCCCTATAATTACTTCTTACATCACTGGGAAAGACCTTAGTTCAGCGAGGTGGTGATGTGTGGCGCTGTCCGACACGGCCCGAGTTTACCAGTCGTTGAAATAAGAGGGTCAGAATACGGTAATTAGTTATATAAGTTGCCGTGAGGTGGCAGTACCGACACTAAGTGGGATACAGTGAGGGAACATTTGATATCTCTGTCAGAGCTAGGCAACAATTAAGGGCCATAATTTCATAGACTGGGCCAGTCTAGTTTATGACATCTTGATTATACCTAGCCCATAGCATATAAAACCTGAAATCCAAAAGGCTTGATAATAATATATAATTCTTATTGGTTACCTTATCCCTATTAAATAGAGTGCTACCATCTGGCCAAGGACCAATTCTGAAAACAGAATTTGTTAGTGGATATTTTGAATAAAGGATTAATCAATGTCCCTATATTTAAGCTGGGTCGTAACATATTTTTCTCTACTTCTGGTTCTCTGTTTGTAGATCTGCTGTCTCGTTTCTGTCTGTGGAACATCGCCACCGAGGTCATACAGCTCAGTAATATACCAGCTGTTGCAGCCTTGAACCAGAAGTCAACCACTATCAAAACAAACTGTTCTCGCTGTGGTAAGATGTTGATCCGAGCTGGCTGGCTGTGTGATAGGTGCGGGGGACACATCAATACTTGTGCTGTTTGGTAAGTGCAGAGTTGGTCAAATTACTAAAACTACCGTAAAAGTCGTTGCAGAAGTCGCGACTTGTACTAGGAAATGGAATTCTAAAAACAAGAATTTTCTAGCAAAGTCAGGGTGCGACTTATAATACGTACTTATCTCGTC
Source organism: Sipunculus nudus (assembly GCA_026874595.1). Taxonomy (NCBI): domain Eukaryota; kingdom Metazoa; phylum Annelida; class Sipuncula; order Golfingiida; family Sipunculidae; genus Sipunculus; species Sipunculus nudus. Next base: position 36,825,973 of record CM049318.1, read on the forward strand.
TCAGTCAGCTTTCCCGGTATGTGGAACAATGGCAGTTGAACGATAATCGGCGATACTTCTAGCCATTGCTTTGTGAAACGTCTCTCCCCAATATTTTACACCTTTAACAACCTCTTATAAAAACCTTCCTTATATTTTGTGAACTGGTATAATTCTCATTTTATTAACATGAAATACAAGTTATAAATTTGCCCAGTTTAAGGCCTACCTGTTCTGACAAGTCACAATTCAAGCGACACTTCCTAATCTGCGTTACTGTTATATCATGAATCAATTTGACGCATATGCCAGTCTGCCACTCTTTGATGTACATTTTCTCTCCGTTTAATCTTTATGGGTATGCGTGTTATTATGAAAAACTCGAGGTTCCATATCCGTTTATACATGTCAAGTTGCGTCAGATTCAAGCTTGATCCACTACAGACACGTCATGAATTCTATTGCCTGTCCGGTTGATCGCTGGGGTACCAGATGACCTTTGAAGCTGTGTAGCGGAAGTTCAAGCCCCAGGTCACCCATGCAATGACCTTTACATCCCCAGGTCAACTAAGCTTTCGTGACTAATATCCACAGTTATAAACTCCAATATTAAGAACCATCAGGTCACCGTCACCGTCTCGTGGTTTTCAAGCGTATTGGATAACAATATTATAACGTTTCACGTGAGCTGCAAATATACGATTTGTTTCGTGTTTTACCCGTTTCTCATTCATGACAATCGTATGCTCAGTCAACAATATGGCAGCACGCATGCATTACAGTCAATCATGCGTTGACGTATTCATGATATTTTTTACGAAGACACATTAATAAATAAAATGAAATAACAAACACCATACATATATATATTTGATTTACTGAAATTGCCACATACGTACCTAAATTCCACGGGAACTGGCAGGTTCGATGTCATGACGGATCTGGTTCAACACGGCTGAGTTTGCCATACATCCAAGCCATTTGAATATAATAACTGATAGCGACGGAAATTTGGCTTTCCAGAAATTATCAAAGAATAAAATCATTAGTCTCAGTAAATATAATACCTGTAAATTCAATCATATTTATTTTACATTTAACTGACCGGTCAGTAAAGCATGTATTATCCCCTTGCTGACTGACATTTCAGTAATACTGTGCATGTGCCGCGCCTTGATGGTAAGTTGTAACAATTTATTCAAGGGTTACTTAATTCAGTTTTAGAGCCCTTTTCTGAAATTAGGTGAATAAATTCAATCTAAATTATTCTTTCCATCCTTCAGTTGTCTTTAATTCAAAATATGTCCAATGCGACGGATTGGGACTCGTCACGCGTGCGCAAACTAATCATAGTCTAATTAATCCACCATACTAATGACGATCGTTAACGATTTAAAGAGTTGCCCGATTGTGATAGTATTTTGCTTCAGACTCTTTTAGTTATTAATACAGTCATTTAACTGGATATTTGCATTCTAATGTTACTTAACCTAGTAATAAACGGCAATAATGACATCGTTTCACAGCACAAAATGTTATCCGACACAGCTGACTCTGGCACTGTACAAATCTCACTGACAATTGAACCCCGACTTTATATGTAATGATTCTGTTTTTATTCCTTAAAAATAAACATTGTATTAAAGCTGTCCAATTAATTTTATGTTTAAATGGTTTATCTAGTTTTTAAACCACAGTACTACGGGGACGTTGGTTGTAGTCTTGCACCACAAGGAATGACACTTAAATTCCTTAAGTATCAAGTGGTTGGGACGCCTATGAAGTGCGGTTGTGACCTATATTATGGACTTTTCCTGAAACCAATCTTGAACAGCTTTTCACGAGGGGGATCCTAAAAGTCGGGGTGGGACTTGTAATAAGGATGCGACTTCTGCAACGACTTTTACGGTACAAGAGGTACCAGTACTCCTTAGAAATTTTTAAAGGAAAGAATTAAAATTGCAGAATATTAGTGCATAAAGAAGTTTTTCCATGTGCACTAATATGCTTGCAAAAATCGCTTGTATGATTTTGTAAGTGGGGTGTTTCCACTTCATGGTCTGTCAGCATATATGGGTATATGCCACGGGAGCAATTTGTATGCATAGGATCTGTGTGTATGTAGTGATTCAGGGTAAAATGAAGTCACTCCACATGCTGTACTCCACCATCCTTTTGTGGGAGGCCTGCTACATCCACTGTACCAATGTACAAATCTGCCAGTTCATGCATAAGCATATACACATGTACATAGAAACATAGCTACATTTTCACCCATATATGCACATATACATATACATGCACATGAAAACACAGCATAATCCTTGATAAGGCATCATGAAAAACAAACATATGCTCCAATAAAATTCATGAACAAAGATCATTATTCTTACAAAGAGTTGTGTAGATTTCTGTTGTGCCAGATATATCTTGTGTAATTTGTGCTTTAGCAGTGTCGAGTCATATTCAGTATGCAGAGGAAGGAAGTAAAGCCCTTGGCTTTGAAAGATAGAAAATGCAACATCTTTTAAAATGGCCAAATTAAAGTTTCTACTGCTATCACCGCTTGAGTCATAGTCATCAAGTGAATATGATGCACCCTTGAAATTTGATGGATATGGTTCTTGATAGTCTGTAGTTGTCATTAAAGTTGAACAGTGAAAGTATACAGTGATAACTCTTGCTATGTGCTCCCATGTTTTACCTGCAACAAGGATGCTTATGTATTTACCTGTCTTTGTTATTTTATTTTTCTTCAGAGACAGTTTCAACTGATTTCTGTGCAAATAAACGTCAGTTTGCCTTAAAAATCTTAGAATGACATGAAAGTTGCAATGTTAAATTTAGATACTTCAGTGAGTATGATATTGTTCAAAATATTTGAAAAGTCCTGAAATTTAATTCACTGACAGTTATGGGAGGTTTTTACCTCTGTATACATCCATATTTGTGTTTTCTTTGCAGTCAGCTGCCAGTGAAGGGTTTGTACGTTTGGTGTCAGGGATGTTCTCACGGAGGGCACTTGCAGCACATAAGAGAATGGTTTAGTGCCAAGACCAGCTGTCCTACAGGCTGCGGGCATATGTGTGAATACACGTGACAGAGGCAGAATAGACTTGTATACCTTTATTGTTTAATGCATTATTTTTTTTGGTCACCTAATTTCCGATCAGGAATTAAATTATGAATCCTGACTTATATTAATGAAATGGAAAAATAAAATAATTATAACTAGAAATCCACATTCTAAGGAATGCAAGCCTCTGCCATGTGCATGGAGGTCGCTTTAGTGGGATGCCCCCAAAACCATGCTGCATTTATTATTCGGATCCATATTCCCATGTTTATTCACACACAAGTGACTGTGCATTTGTGAATATTCCTCAATGGCGTTCCTGAATCCTGATTATGTGATTGATCCACAACTAAAATATAATCAATTCTTCACTGGCCCATTGAGATTTTGTTCATGACTGCGTCTGTGAACAAACACACACACAAACATGCACACACGGATGGAGATGACAGCATACCTCATGGCGGAGGCAATTGGTATACTCAGCAAATTAAGTAAATGTACTTTTGCTTCAGTTTAATGGAATTTAAGAAAAGATCTGTGTTGCTGGCAATACATTATGGTACATATATCTGTTTCTTGTTTCCTTTGAATATCTTAATTTCAATTTTGTTATGAAGTTTTCTTTCTATTTCTGGAATAACATGTTTTCTCTTGAAGTTTGTTTCACACATATTTCTGTCAGTAATATATTCTCACATGCTTTTAAACCAGAACATAGCACTGGTCTTATAATTTGATCCATGTAATAAAGCCTGTTATAACTAGGATTTTGTTGATTGATTTTATACGCCTGTCTTATAGATGGGTCGTATTATGCATATGGTTGGACAGAGTCTGTATGTCTATCCGTATGTCTATCTTTGGCGTTGCCGCAATAAATCACCAAGAATTTTATGGATTCTTATCAAACTCTCCAAGAATTTTTAGCTCAGCTGACTATAAGTCATCTGAGCTATAGCCGTGGTCCATTGTCCGTCGTCCGTCCGGATGTCCGTCCGTAAGACCGGCATGTTTCGACACCATTGGACCCACGAATCTGAAATTCGGCGTACAGTTAGATGTCCCCAAAATCTCCTACCATGCCGAAAATTGGGTCAATAGGACTTCGTTCCTTAGAGATATTAAGGAAAAACCTCAATTTTTTATTATAAATCAATTTCACACTGCAGGACTGCCCAATATCAAAACCACTCATCTGGTTTTCTTCATATTAACCATAAATATTCCTCTATATAGTTCCTATGTACATGCCAGAAATTAAGTCAGTATTATTTAATTTTAAAAAGTTATGGGCCCAAACATAATGGACTTTGTAAAAAAATCAGGAAAGATATTTGGTCACTTAAGACCAAAAGTGTTAAAGGTAGGGACTTTTTTTTCAGTAATACAACTTTAATTAATCAAAATTTAATTGTTTACCAAAAATAAGATCAAAATCTGTTAAATTTTTTTAAAATATTGGCAAAAATATAAAATCGGTACCTTAAATTTTGCCTTACTTTGACCATGGCACATTTTTTTCCTGTAAGTACTGTGGATTTAATTTTCACAGCATGTACACATAAGGATTTAATCTGTTTAAATCTTAAATTTGAAAATAAAAGCTGCAAAATTAGGCTAGTTATTGAATTTTTTTGAGGCTCTTGTTGTATTCCCTTACATTGTCAAGCAGTCCACTTTGGTGACTGTAGGTCATTCAGTCCATATCTCTATGCTCCCCAAGCTGTTGGCATAATGTTAGATGTCCCAAAGATCTCCTACCAAGCTGAAAATTGGGTTTTTTTACTTTGTTCCTTTGAGAAATTAATGAAAAACCTCAATTTTTTATTAAAAACATATTTTCACACTTCAGGACTGCCTAATATCAAAACCACTCATCTCTTTTTCCTCATATTTACCATAAATATTCCTCTATATAGTTCCTATATACATGCCAGAAATAAGGTCTCTATTATATAATTTAAAAAAGTTATGGGCTCAAACATAATGCATTTTGTAAAAAATCGGAAAAGAGATTTGATCGCTTAACACAAAACATGTTAAAGCTAAGGACTTTTTTTCCAGTAATATAATTTTAATTAATCAAAATTAAATTGTATACCCAAAATTAGATCAAAATCTTTTAAATTTTTTAAAATATTGGCAAAAATAAAAATTGGTACCTTAAATTTTGCCCAACATTTAATCATAATATTCAAATGTGATAAATTATAAGGATCTAATGTAAGTGCTAACTGACAAGATTTAAGAAGATATAAATACTTTGTAGCATTTCATTCATGTCTCTTAAAGTTTGCAGGGCCTAGGTGTGAATAACACTGTTAACTTAGTATTAAAATTAGGAATATTGGTCAAACTTTGTTGGATTAATTTTTAACTCATATGGCCATATATTTAACTTTTGAAAACTTAATTACCTTCACACATTATTTGTTTATGAAATGTTACTTTTATATAACACTTACCGTAGGCCTATTTGTTCCCTTGGTGCATCACTAAATGGTTTAGCTCATGTCCATTATTCTATAATTTACAGAGTTTCATTTTAGCAGGGCCATTTTCTCATAGCTTTTCTAATGATAATATACATGAAAAACCAAAAGAAATAAAAATATTTTGAAGTTACTAATATTTACCAAAATTCAGCTGAGCGATGTGACCCATGGGTCCCTTGTTTGCAGATGGTTTTCTTAAAAGTTTATATTTTTCAATAATTTTCCAAGAAAACAACATATGGAAGTGACAACCTAATATAGCAATTAAGAATTTTACAATAAATTCCCCGTTTATGTTTCACAACTTTTTAGTCTCTTCACCATAAGATGGCAGATATGATGTGTCCATCAATAAGTAGCCATCTTTGTTTTAGCTGGATATATTTTTTTGAATGTTTACATGAGATCATCCAATCAGCAGCTGTCAGTTGAGGCTGTTTTTACATGTGACCAATGACCTTGACCGCTATTAGTGGGTCTGATATGTTGTAAAAAGTAGACTGATTTCTCATATTTTCAAATAATTCTGTTTCTTAAATAAGGTGTAAGGTATGTATTTATTTTCTTTGTTGAAAATAAGGTCCTTTAATCCTCTACTCTCCACTATAATTGTTTCCCTTGAAATGTAACAAATAAAAAATTTTTATAGCAAAAAACAGGTGAACATGAGGGGATGAAATGGACTATAGGTGTGAAAAACACTGTTAAACCTAGTTTTAAAATCAGGAATATTGATCAAACTTTGTAGAATTAATTTTTAACTCATATGGCCATTTATTTAACTTTTGAAAACCTTCACACATTATTTGTTTATGAAATGTAACTTTTATATAACACCGTAGGCCCATTTTTACCTTGGTGAATCACTGAATGGTTTCAAGCAAAAAGTTTCCTTTATTACTCAGTGCATTTGCTTCAGCTCATGTCCATTATTCTATAATTTACAGAGTTTTATTTTAGCAGGGCCATTTTCTCTTAGCTTTTCAAATGGTTATATACATGAAAAACCAAAAGAAATAAAAATATTTTGCAGTTACTAATATTGTCCATAATTCAGCTGAGCGATGTGACCCATGGGTGCCTGGTTATCAATACAATATCCTGCCCCAGTTCGATTTCTCTGTTAAATCTGCACATAATTAATGAAATCTGAGGTCACAAGACGTACGACAAGCTTACGTATTGTGCACTTTGCCGTGCTCTAGCTATGGTATACGTACTAATCTGTTCTGCTTTCACATACACATGCAATACTAACACAAGAATCCTTTATAAAAAGCCAGGTATAAAACCCAAGTAACTTCTCAGTTGAACGACTCCTAGATAGACGAACTGGACGGTTTTATTTCCTTTGACAATAAGTAAATTGATGACGTTCTAATGAACACTGCAGTGTTTTTAAAAGCTTGATGTTCAGGATTTATAGCACACATGCATTATAAAAACAACTTAAGCTGACAAAGATTGCATAAGTTTTTATTATCTTTTAACATGTATGCATAGCAACATGTTGCGCAGTTTACATATATAAGCAACAAATTCTAATGTCTCAAGCTACATATGAGCGAGGAATTCCAGTTTTTGTTCTAAATTCAACTATATATACGATATTAATTTATGACATAACATCTTACGACAAAATAATCTCTGATTAAGCTTGCTTTGTACAGTGCTTGTAATGTACAGATATATATATATATATATATATATATATATATATATATATATATATATAGTGGTTGGCTTAATTATCACAAGGGTTTCAAATCTGTGTTATTCACGAAAGGAAAATTATAGCCAAAAAAAACATAAATATTACGGTCAATCTACATTCGCTTATCTCACTGGCATCTCATGTAAATTATCTGCTTGTTGCGTCGCCAGGCTAAATAGTTATAAATAAATAATAACACCTTTTTTATGTCAGCCGTAAATTAGAAATTGATATGATAGATAATACGAGATCTATTTTATTATCTGTCCATAACGAACAGAATCTCCACTCGTATGGAACCTCGTTACATTGTTAGGGTTTTAGCGGATATTTAATAATTCATACGAGATCATGGAAATACTTTTAAGTAAATTGCTGTAAAGAGAGCTCGCGACATTTGAAACCCACGCAAAATACTGAAAAATGGAATAATTAACCCTTCGAAATGGAAGCCATCCACAATCATGTGTTATGCGCTGTCGTAATTAACGTATGGTCTAATGTCCTATAACGTTAATTGCCTCCAGTGTCTCTGTCGTCGACGGACTACCCTCCTTCTCCTGACCAACTTCATTGTTGATCTTCCCGTCTGTGTGATATAGAAGACAAATCATTATCATAAATCTGTCACTTGTTTTGAATCAAGACCGGAAGTGAATGATTATTGAAAAATGAAACAATTGTCATTCACGTTTTGTTGATAATTCTCCGACAGAGATGTCCGAGGCTGTATTTTTGTGTAATTAGTCGGACATTTTTTGGTTAGAATACTGGAGAACCACAAAACAATATGTGTATATACTTTGTCATCTTGGCCTTCTAGGACGTACCGGTTTACAATATAATGTTTATAATAATAAAAAAATTAATAATAATAATAATTATGTAATGCAGTCAGTTGTTAAGATGTTTCTTTTCTCTTGGATCTGATTAAATCATATAACTAATATATATGCGAGGTCATAAAAAGGGGTTGTGTACATAAACTGACACCTTCACCCGCCGAGTAGCTGAATACAGTAGACCTGGCAAATGAAGATACGGGTTCATAAGAATGCTAGAGAAAATAAAATCAGGTCAGTGTAACTTGAAACTGGACAAAGACCCTTGGTGAACAGTTTGCGTCCAGCTCGCAAATTTCCTTTATATCTATGTCTTGGTACCCTTACCTGTACCAAATACGGGTGTGTACCTCCGTTATGCATGATACAAGTTGTAGCGTCTGTACATCTTGGACGATGACTGCGGTTTAAAATATGATAGAAAAAACTTCTGTTACGCATTGGTATGTGTATATTATAATGTATATATCATTAACGAAAATCGCAAAAAATGTTACGTGTGGCGCTGAAGAACATGATTACTTATTGCGCATTAATTTTTTTTTCCTAATACATTTAAAAAGTCCCAATTTGTGAATATGTTTAACGTATACGGAATAAACATTCTGTTATTCCGGCAGCGTCGCCGCTTATATTCTGGTAATTTGGCAAATGAAAATCTCAAACATTAACAGCTCCTGAGTGCTTTCGATTAATATAACATGTTTATCCAGAAATAATAAGGTCCCATTTTATGAATATTTTATGCACACGAATTAAACACATAACTGTATAGCGAAGTAAACACAGCGTCGCCGCTTTAGTTCTGTAGGTATTTGAGCAAACGGAAATTTCAACACAAACATTTACAGGTGTTGAGTGCGTTTAATTTTCTCAAGTGCTCCCTCAATAATTATAGCCTTTTAGACCAAGTATTTATGTATATAACTTCCTTTTGCAATCAGCTGATACATTCGGCCAGGGCAGTTCTTGTTACTGTATATATACATGTATTATCATATATACATGTACAAACTTTCTTCGATGGCGTTTCCAGTGTTTTCCAGTAACATTTATTTACATTAGTTAAGAAAGCATTAAATTTGCTTTCTAAATTATAGCATGTACCTTGTGGGAAGTCTGGTCAGTTCCACAGATGACGTCACAGGTGACCTAGTTGTCAGGGAAACCTGGTTGGGCCGCAGAATGGCCACAGGAAATCTAAGAATATATTGAAATAATAAGCTAGATTGTTCACAAGAAACAGATCAGAGTTGCTCGAATCGCTGTTTGTGAGGTTATGACGCAAGAAAATAACCTACAAAGCCGTTTCTACTACACTCAGGTCTTTCTATGAAACGGCTTTATAGGTTGTTTTCTTGCATAGTAACCCCACGAAAAGTGATTCGAGCAATTGTGAACAATTTGTCGAAAATCTATGTCAGTATTGTTTGGTGTGAGAATGTAATCAGGTGATTTGATGAGAGATGGTAGTATGAATGAATTTTTGTTTCTTAAAGAAACTTTCAAACTTTGCATCTCAAAGGAGGAACATTTTCAGTACATAAAATTTCTAGACTGTTACATGCACTTTTCATTTCAGTTGTACGCTATGGTGGTTTATTTGTGATTTTAACCATGTCTCATTTTTAATGTATTAAGCATCTACATGTTTATAGTTGTACCTCAATTTTAGCTGTGATTACATCACTGCGTTTTCCCTTAATATCCTGTGATCATTTTAGTGTAATGGACTTTTAGTGGACATTGCATTTCATCATTATTTGATTGATTTGACTGATTTATATGCATAACAGGGCCCTTCTGTAAACATTATTTTTTTTCTGATAATGGTTACCCTGGAAGATGTAATAAATAAATAGATAAATAAATAAAGTATTCAAGTCTATAGGTACAAGTGAAGAGAGATATTTTTTTCAAAATTTATTTGGGAAGTTTCATTTTTACCATTTTGCTTTGTATATTAGGTTGAACTCACTTTAGATTGTCAATAACAGAAGGTTTCTTGCTTATATGGAACGGACCCCTTATCAGACCAAGATCCCTGGAATACATCTGTAAAAACATTAAATATAAGGTAATTATTTATTGTTAATACTGCATACTGCATGTGGTTAGTCATACAGTAATTAACATAGATGACGGCATTGTATATTTAATATTTTGACATTTTGGTCTTAACTTATTTATTTAACCAGGATTACAAAATACCCTCAATGACATTTAAAGCAAACCATAACGTTACACGTGTACGTATTTTGACTGTCACACTACGTTCACGGCTGCTAACTTTCTTTGAGTAATAAACTCTGGCCTACACCCTAGAGTCCCTTTTACAATCCAACGGTCAGTTTGTCAAGTCATAAAGACACAAACCAACCTGTGACATTTGCCTCGAGTCATTTTGTCGCTTATGGTAGTGGAGACATCTGTCGACGACTGTCAACACTATTGGCGACTGCTCCTGGTCAACATATTCCAGGAGAGATCGCGCAAATCCTGGGATTAGTAATCCGGCCCTGAAATTGAAACATTTGTTTTATCCAATGCTTATATTTAGATCAAATAAATTTTTGTCTTTGATAGACAGACGTTTAAACAGATGAGATTACCGCTCACTCACTCGGACGGAGTCCGACAATTCTTTATTTAATATATTTTTTTCTTTATTTGCACAACCCATGTCACTATTTTAAAAGAAGATTCAGCAGGAGCGGATCAAGGATTTAGGAAAAAGAGTGGTCCATCCTAGTAATGATAAAAATATTAAAGGTCCACAGGTCCGGAAAGGGGGGGGGGGGGGTTCCAGAAAGTAAGAAATGGTATAAAACTCTTTGAAAAAGGTCACGGCGGCAGGAAAAGGAGGAGTCCGGGCCCTCTGGAGCCTCATCTGGACCCGCTTCTGTTCAGGTTTTGAATTAGCGAAGTGAATCGTGGTATGCCTTTCTCTTTATAAATAAATGGCCAAATCCCGTTTCCGCCTTGGTCGATGAAAGGGGGACAAAGTGGAAGCGTAATATGACCTACTGGTAATCACGCGACAGTTAAACCTCGAAATTACAACCATCAACGGGACATCGACTAAGTGGACGTATTTCGGTGGTGGTCGTCTGAGCGAGGTCTTACATAAAGAGCGAAAAAAATCGGGAACTTAAACAAGTAATCGTTATTTTGAGGGTGGTATTATTTACTTATTTAATATGGAGTCTGCATGAATGATTCTCAACTCCTCGACACAAAGGCGGATAGATATAACGTTAACGGGAAAAGGTGGACGGTGGTGGCTATTACGAGATTGGGGAAACGGAAGGGTGGGGGGGGGGGGGGCAATAATTTCCACTAGTTAAAGTGTGATACATACCGTTCCATGTCACATGCGTCCCGAATAAGCTGTATCCTATTATATACAGGGATAGCCTACAAAAGAAAGGGAAACGACATATTATAAGCACTTTGGATGATAGACCTAAAATGAACCGGACAAACATAAGACCAGAAACATTCGTCAAAAGGGCCTTCATATATGTCACACTGCGACAGGAAACATACTTGGGAAATTCCTGGGACAGTTGTGGGCGTGTCGTACAAATTTTGGTTGTTTTGCGACGGAAAATGCTGTCATAGAACCTTGTTGCAGTCTTGAAAATGTTTTATTACTGATTTTGGTGTGTGTGTGTAATTATAGACACCCAAAATCGATGGAATTTTTTGCGATAGTCCCACGACTATCCTACGTTACGTCGACGACACTCCTACGAATGATGCATCACCGTTGCGCTACTCACACAATGGTTATATATACTGAAGTCGTCCCAGGTCTCCCTTGTACTGTAACTTCTGCTATGTACCGGCTTCTGTGGCTCAGGGGTCGAGCACAGGGCTCAAAGCCGGGAGATCGTGAGTTCGAATTTCAGCCCAGGCGGTGAGATTTTTTACGGTCGGCCCTCACCCAGGGTGAGCGCTCTGCAGGCTTAATTGGGAGACTGTTCCAATCAGTCGTGTTTCACTCAAAAACGAGTGCGCCTTTCGGAGGTTCCTCGGTGTTATGACCCAGCAATGGGGACGACAAACACCCAGGACCCCCAGGAGTAATACAGCGAACCTGGTTGACGCCAGAATTATCGCCAAAAATCGAGGGGGTAACCTCTACAAAAAAAATCTTTCCAGGGAAAGCACAAAGCACAAAGAATCGTAATCAGACCAATGAGGGCGTGCTATCGCATTGTGCATCCAGCTCCAAATTTTAAACATACGACTCCCACTCTCGTTAGTCTGATTTCGGTGTTTTCTCGAAAACGAGGGAGCTTTGGGACGACTGCAGTTTATAACCGCTGCGTGAGGATGACACACCATCGACCGTCCTATAGTACTGCTGCTCTCGTGAGCAATATATCGTACAACTACCGTACGTTCGTGGAAAGTTGAAAATAATGAAACCTAAAGAATTAAAAGAAAAAGAACACTTTTGATTCATTTTTGCTGAAAATTAATCATATCACTTCCAAACAACAGGTAAAGTTCATTTCAGCTGTTCGACTAGGCCTGAAAGGAGTACTCGATTACTCGAGTCAAGGTAATACTTACCGAATACTCGAGTCCAAAATTTGGACTCGAGTACCCGTGTATGTACATGCATATCTGCATATAACTGCAAATTTAGGGGCAGTCTGTAGGCCTATATATTCCTTATCGTAACCTGGCATAGGGCTCTAAACATATGCTAGTCGATTATTCAAATAACAGAGGTCTTGACTCTTGTTATGACATATAAATATTCCTACGTTGGGATAAAGTTAAGCCGTCACAAAGTCAAAGTTATACATATTTTGCATTGGTAAACGGATGTCTGTTTTATCTTTAAAGCGTTACCATGGTAAAGAGTACTCGAGTCCGAGTCGGGTAATGCCTATCGGGTACTCGAGTCCAAAATTTTGTACCCGTTTCAGCCCTATGTTCGACATACGGTTTTTCAGGATTTTACCTGAAACATTTCATCATATGAAACGTCCTGTGAAATTACATATTGCACACATCCCTTCGTTTACTACAATGCCGTAATTTTCTTGGTTTGCAGTAGCGATAGCCGGTCACCCCAAACGTCGATTTTAGATGAACTGAAGACGATCAGTTTATTTCCAAAGGCCTGAGTGTCATGTTGTCATGGCTAGGTTTGCAGTACAGTCCGAGTGATCGAAAAGATATAAAAAATGCTTTTAAGGCAAAAAAATCCCGTTTGTCTCATGCTGAACCCGCATTTATCATTACTTTATAAAGTACTCCCATAGGATCGGTCATATTTGTTTTACTTTTTATGTACTTACCTGGTGGTCCTCTAGTAACTGTTTACGTATATTATCCCACGTCAAGGCATCGTAGTTAACTCGGTAAAATCCGATATGTTTGTAGTTCAGTATAACCCAGTTGTTCAAACCCAGTCCACTTAGAAGCTCTGTGAGACAAAACGTGGGAAATGAAATAAGCACACATCCATGCAGGTACATTCACCTTCATATATAACGGCCGGTCACTCCCGGCAGTCTTTTTTTTATATGTACGCTGTAACATATTTCCTTACAATGTAGGAACGGCGCTTATACTCTGATGCACTGCTCTAATGTTTCGTTGTTGTGAATTTTTCATTATTTGTGAAATATATACATTTATACATATATCCTTTCCAACGGATAGGAACATTTTGAAAAAAGCTTTTCCGTGCATGTGCTTGCCTATATCTGCATGAGACAGGCGGAAAGGCGTTATTACGACCCCATATATATAATATGAAAATTAAGAAAAACCTCACAAACGCGACCAATTTGAGAGATTTTACCGAAATGGTCATCGGGCGGAAACTGTTTTATGTGTTATCGGTCTGTAAAGGAATAAATCGAAAATCCGCAGGTCCCTAACAAAGGTATTTACAGACCTTATGAGAAGAAGTTAAATGTTAAATGCATTAGTAAATGGTAATGTTGTTGTCCGTGGAAATTTTTTTTCACTAAAAAAATAGTTTTTAGCATATATATCGGCTCAAACAAAATACGTATGTATCGACAGAAATATGTTTCATAATGTCCGTCTCTCTGTTCATACATTGGCTTGTTGAGAAAACATACCTTGGCGTTGCTCCATGACGTACATGTCACGTGACCACCAGGGTCGACTGCTGGTCATATACGTTATTGGTATCTTCCATGTTAACCTGTAAATATATATATATATATATATATATATATATATATATATATATAAATATATATATATATGTGTTTATTTATATATATATTCAGTGAAAATGTGATAATGCTTAAGGACTATGAGTTATATAATTACTAATTAGAATATATGCTATATATAATTGGTATATCTCATAATATTTAAAACTTTAGACCTGTCAGGATCGGCCATAAACTTGCCATCTGGTCCCACCAGATAGCGCTGCTGACGCAGAAACAGCTTGGTACCGTCAGTTGATCTGGTCACGTGGACAACAGGGTATCCAGGCTGTAATGCCCAGGTATCCATGACTTCAGCAACATTCCAGTAGCTTGACCCTTCTTCGACACGCTGGACAAAATATTTCACCACAATACATCAATAAATTAAGTTATTTAATTTTGTTACCGATATTTGTAATTATAGTGCATATATCTATTCACATATTTTTAAAGTGCTTCTTTTCCTGTTTCAAGAAAAGGAACTGCTTACAAATACAGTTTTCACACATATATTCTAATCTATGACCTTTGCTTTTTTTCCCGGATAATTAACAATGAGTTGATGATTTTTTTCATGACTTTTCTTAGACATGTTGAGACAATACAAATATTTGAGAATAATGGCTGATTATTCATTAACAGCAGTTGCATGCATTTTATTTACTGTGGAATATACATATAAATCTGACGACTTATTCCGACATCACGGCACACTTTCACAAGTAGTATGTACATTGACATACGCAGAGTTTCGCGTCACATATTTAAACCAATTTGATACATGTACTTATTTTCCAGTGTATATATTGGTAGAATTCAGTATTGAGGGATGAGTCGTCACTTATCTTTAACTGATCAATATGTTCGCAGATTCATCGTTCATGTATAGCAGTACTGTCAATTGTACGGTACCTGCTGAGCTAATCTCCACAAGTCGTATCTATTGACACAGCTGTATTGATAGGTCTGAAGAAAATCCTGCAAGAAAAGGGAAACAAATTACATTTTTGAGATGATCATGTATATTTATGTATAAATTCACTTGAACATTTATTTTTTATCAATGGATCATTCGAAAATCTAGTTTTTTTTTAATCTGTTCCATCTAACAGGCCCATCGCTTTTTAGATATTTTTTACAGTTATAGTTGAAATTTGGAAATTGCCTGTCAGTGAATGAATCAAATATATATCTGCAATTAATTAAGATTTACGAAATTTCGGTATATCAAATCAGACTTTAGCTAATGGGTTATTTTCTCATCTCTGTCGTTTTGTTGGTTTGTTGTTTGTTAGCATTATTACGCGAAACACTGAACCAATTCACACAAAACTTTGTGAAGGGATGGGACATGTACCAAGGACAATATTAAATTATTATGCATATCCGTGTCATAGTCCTGACGGATCCAGTAGGTTTTATTTTTTCTTGGCCTTGGCGGAGGTATGCGCTCTAACAATTGACCTGACGGCGAGTGCGTGATCGACAGCTCTATTAGCCAATCAGCGAACGTTATTGCCGGACTGAAAACGAGGCCATGTAAACACACGTGGAGGTCGGACATCAGGTCGGACATTCCTGACACGTGTGTAAACTTTCAACTATAAATGCTCGATGGACCTCTCATAATAAATATGTTTTATTTTAATACGGTCGAGGCATATGTTGATAAATTTTTATAAAAGTTACCCCAGGTATCATTCAAAGTAACAGCAATCTGTTTTCTTCCTTCTCTTCGTAATAAAATCACAAGACGAGGAGAAACGCAGGGATGGGACAAGGCAGGCCCGATTTGGCCCTGTCATATATTGAGTCCATAATGACACATGAAATTTTCAGTTAGTCAAAAGACGCAGTCTATATGATCCTATATACCATCTATTGGTAAACACTGGCCTGTAACCAGTGCTAAAAAGTGTTACATTTTCCCAACACAAGCGCTTCACTCTTTAAAGTTTACGGGTATAAACAAAATGTATCAATCTTGGCCCTGTCGAATCAGAGCGTCTCTCACTCCTATGTGTTCATGTGCATGCGATGATATGCAGTATTCATGTGTTCGTATGCATGCGACGATATGCTATCTCCTGTTACCAAAAATGTATTTGATATATCTCTGGTAAAAGGTCAGTAACTTTTATTGACGAGGATACAAGTTTAATTGTATAGCCCTCTGCTTTATATTGTAACCATGTCGACAATTTACATAACAGTGTGCATTTATTGGCACTCAAAGATGCAAGACGGCTATTACTGCCTTACTGATTAGGCCTACTGGTGTTAGAACTTAACAACTCACAGACCTGTTGGTGTGATAAAAGCGCGAACTCAGATTTTGGTGATCGACCTAGATCTTCTGATTGTTCAATTGACAAAAAAAATACAAAAAATCGTCAAGAAACTACCGAAAGACAAAGGTACAATCTTGAATCATTGAGCTGTTCTTTAATAAAATTAATATGTGTAACTGTCGGCTATATCAAAGGTATAATGTTTATATTTTTCACAAAAATTTGGTCTGTTCATTTGTCTGTTATTTACAAAACTTAATATATTTAGTGATCACATAGCTTGTTGATTTTTTATTATATAAAACAATAATAATATTGCATTCTATGGCCTCATATGTATCCTGCTGGGGGGGGGGGGGGGGGTTTAAGAAAGAGAAGGGGAAAATGCTATTTTTTTAGCTAGTAGTAAAAAAAAAAAAAGAGATAAAAAATTCATATCTGTTATTATAATCCATTTGGAATCAGACATTATGACAGCCATGAGTCATAATTAGAAAATAATCCTTAAGATGTTCCTGTTCAACAATAAACAAGATACAATTTTTCACTGACAATATGTGTTAACACCAATTATGTACATTTCATTGAAATTGAGTGAGAAATTGTTAAAAATTAATTCACAGTTCATTTACGCTATAATGATGCATTACACCAGAATATAAAACAAATACTTGTAAGTTATAATAACTAAGTGAAACGGTGTTTACTTTCAATGACTGAATTGTAAAGAAATGAAATAAAAACACCATTAAACATTAATGGTTATTATCTTCATGAAGATAATATTTTGATGTGTCACAGTGTCTTTTATACTAAACAAATACCAGAGGTATGTCACAAATGGAGCATCACTTCTCCTTGACATATACACAATATATTTATATTATTACATGCATGAGTCACTGACTCTGAGTGTTTAAAGGAAGATTCTAAAAATTATTGCCACAGGTTGCCTTAACTGACAGAACAGCAGATTTTCTATAATAATGCACATGTATAAAATAAAACAGTTAAATTGCACACACACACCCTCACACATTAACACAAAAGTTTATATACAGGCAGATCCAGAGGGCGTGGGGGAGGGGTTGAGCCCAACAACCTTTCTTCAGAATTTTAAACTATTTTTTCTGGCCTGCATGGACCCGTCACATTCTGGAGCAGGGGACCTTTTTATAGGTTTCTTATTAGTCTTCCTGGGTTGGACCCTCCCCTTTACAAACCCTTGATTCGCCCCTGATATATATATATATATATATATATATATATATATATATATATATATATATATATATATATATATATATATATATGTGCACTTGTCCCACCACATCTTTTAAAACAATACAAAAGACTTAAGGACCTTCATAAATAATATCTATATCATACATGCATTTAAATTTCTTCTTGTACACACATCTTTCTTCCTGTGTATAAACAGGAGGCTTCCTATTAAAAACATCAATATACATGCAATATTTTATAATAATTTCAATTTCAGTTTTATTTCATAATTTTCTCAGAATATTAAATTTTATATAAAAAAACACGTGATTTTCACACATCATCTGTAATTTTACTTGCCCTTCAATAATTTATTGTTTGAATACTGGTATTGACACTTGTTCGATTATTATTATTTATTTTAATTAGATGACCAATTATAACTAAATTTCAAAGGTTATAAAATCTCTGCCTGAGCAATACATATTTAAGCGAGGCTTCATTTAATGTTTATAAACCCCCCCCCCCCCCCATATCCAATGACAGCATATATGTCGCTTTAACTTGTATGGAAGCAACACTTTTTACGTTGTCATCTTTAATTTTTTTATGAAACTGCACCCTATGTCATAGACAAATAATTTAATTACTGTTACTTTGTTGTTTTTCAAATTTGTTCTGCTAGACTTGAACAAGTTGTAAATTTTAACCAATCGCTGAGGTGTCAAGGCTGATGAGAGGGGTCAGCTGATTCGTTCTCTGACACCAGCCGTATCGAGCAGAAACGGGCGCAAATTCATCAAACTTCTCAATTTTATATTTAAAACATCTCTGTAGCCTACATATGTACACTTTTAACCTAAGGGTGCTTTCTTGGTAAAATTAATACTGTTTGAAGCCTGGTGCGATATACGGCTGAAGTGCCGGTTCCACGTGTATAAGAAGCACGCTTTTTTGGTTTAATGTCCTACCTAGCAACCGTATCCAAGGTGGGCGGAGCTAACTCGTCCATGCCGTCACGTCAATTTAGTTCATACCGTGTCAGGACCAAAAGGAGAATAAACTAAAGAGGTTATTGGTTGAAAATGTAATACCCCTAACGACCTGTCGTAAAGACTTTACGAGAACCATATATACCCGTATTATAAACGACCATTTTACACTGATGTATGAGTTTTTCGTGTACGAAACAAACGTCAAGTTTCATAAATAATTCACATGATTAAATGATGATTAAATGCTGCGATACCTGCATCAGTTCCTGGAAAGCTTTATCCCCTAGCAAACCGTTCATCATGTAGTAAAGAGCCGGACCCTAAAAGGGAAAAATTATATAGAAATATGTGCCTTACATAGATATTCATCGGTTTATTATACTAATATTTAAGAACAGGAAATGATAATTGCATTTGAATAATAATTAAATATAGTTATAAGATTTTGCTCACTGCAGTGTTGCACTATTTGTAAAGTATATACTTCGTAAATTTCACACAATCATTTATGCTAAAGGAGGGAAGGGGGTATTGCAGGGTGCCGCCTCACCCCCTTCTACCTTAAATATGAAAATAAAAAAAAGACTAAAAAAGCGCCCAAATATACGCTTAGCACCGTTTCCTTCCCTACAGCTGCAGGCTATATTGTATGGTCTGCTGACTTACCCTGCATAATTGTTCACCTGAGCCGGGGTGTGCCCCCCCCCCCCCTAAAGTCCTTTATCCGACCCTGGGATCCATCCCGCCGAGGTTGCATGCCTTTGGCCTCTTAGAGGAAAAAACGGCCCTGCTTATAGATTCAAAAGGTGTGTTAGATTCGTTTCCATTTAAACAAAAGCACCGTTTTGTGCGAATATCATTAATAAATGGAACATACAAGATATTTGATATTTCTGTCATAGACATCGTACTTTTCCATAAGCCACGTGATCAAAATTTTCCATGACGTCATGGACAGTGTGAAGCGTCCGCGTGAGAGGATGGGTTGTCACGTGACTATCCAGCTCCAATGCTCCTTGGTAGCGTTTTTCGTCGATAAGGAAGGCACCTGTCTAGAGAAAGGAGGGAGAATGAAAAATTTAATATAAAATTATATGTACGATGTACATAATGAATTCTTAATTTAACAGGCAATGTTAAATGACCGAGAATTATACATCCTTCCGCCAGCGGTCATTTCCACTCAAACGAACCTATTCCAGTTACTTAAACTGGGCATTGTGGGAAGGCCGGGACTACTTGTCTCAACTGTTCTACTTTAAAATCAAAATTTGTTACAGTTCGGGGAAACATCTTTTGTCTACATTTCACATGCGCACGCTTACGAAATATTCTTAACTCCTCGAAATCCTTACCACAAAAACACCTCCGTTAGGTAATTTGCCTTGAAACAAAATTTATCCGATACGGACCACATTACCCTCTACATTACCCTCTACATTACCCTCTTCAAAATACATAACCATAAGGCGCGGGTATATGTAGAAGCCAAGCTGCATTTTGGTGTGTATGTGTGTGTGTGGAGGGGGGGGGAGGGTGAATTTTAATGCCCATAAACCCCACCCAGCAGAGTCGGATCCTTGTGAGTTCGATTTTGCGCAGTGTAGGAATGTTGTGATTGACAAGAAAAGTTTTCAAAATTATGATTGGAATACTTCCTTGATTAATTTAACTAATATGCCATTGACATTCATTCTCAGACAAAAGGAGTCTAAATAATTTGAACCCTGACTTTTGTGTTTAATTATTAACAACTTGAATATTACACTAATGTAGGATGGACGCATTGTTTCGAGATTATCCGAGCCCGTGAGATATACATGCACATTTACGAAATGTTTGCATTGATATATATATATATATATATATATATATATATATAAGTATATATATATATATAAACTGGCTGTAGTATGCTTTGTGGTCTTAAACTTGTTCGACCTTTTTATATATTGATACCTTAAAGTCATAGGCTCAGGAACATTTACATAGGAATGCGTAAGGTCTCCTGAGACAGATACGTTTGGGAGTTGGTGAATTAAGGCACCCCCCCCCCCCCACACACACACACACAGCGGAATGAACTACAAATATGTTTGTGCTCTCTGTGTCCCTCAGGGCCCAACATTTGTAAGCGGAGGGGTGTTGATAGATAGTGTTTACCTTATCATCTCCTTGACGATTTCCTTGGTCAAGTTTAAGATAGATATAAGA
The DNA here is from genome assembly GCA_026874595.1 of Sipunculus nudus. Taxonomy (NCBI): domain Eukaryota; kingdom Metazoa; phylum Annelida; class Sipuncula; order Golfingiida; family Sipunculidae; genus Sipunculus; species Sipunculus nudus. The sequence continues at coordinate 36,847,024 of CM049318.1, forward strand.
TGACGGACCTTCTTTGACCCAAACCTCTCCCCACTCCTCCATCGTAACCAAGTTACCGAACCACTGGAACAAGAAAACAAAATTTGTCAGGACTTTCAATAGGAAGGATACATGAAGAGTTCCGGACGCTATTATAAGTTTATTATTTTTTAAAACTCATGTGGGATATATGAGCGTCATATTTTGAAGGGTTCAGTAAAAGTGACGCATTTTAGTATTTTACATTATTTTCGTATCAGTATATGTTTTAACATGAATTAAAACATAAGGGTCCGTATTGAGTACAGTTTTACATAAAGAACTGATTTGTTTGAGATAGTCTGCAATGATCAGTGAGTAATACAAGATCGAATTTTAATCTTCTCAGTCCAACGGCCAGACATTTGCGCGTCCAAAAGGACCCTTGGACCCCAAAACTGAATTTCCAAAGTAGATCTCGAGCATCACAAACGCTTAGCCTCACGTTTCTATATATATATATATATATATATATATATATATATATATATATATATATATATATATATATATACAACCGCTATATATACCGCCTCTGGAGGAACAAGTAATATGGATGACATTTAGACTGTGTAATGACGGTATAGCCCCTGATCCCACGCTCAGACGATATATGTCTACGACTGACGTAGACTCATTCCTGCGTCTTATAGTATCTTTCGGGGGAAGACATACGATAATTACCAAGGTATGGACAGACTTTGATTGCATATTCACTTCATTTCGTAAACATGACTTGCAGGCTTCTAAATAGTGGTAAACTGCCTCACACACACACACAAAAAAAAAAACGATGAGTGATGCATAACCCCCCAGTGGCGACAATAACGCCTTTTCAGTCTTGATGAGACTGAGATGAAATGAGAACATCGAGCATTGTATACTCGGTTACTGCCCCGAACGATGTCAACAGACACAAATTAAAAGTCCGAATGAATCATTAATGAAATGTCGTTAGGCAGAAAAGAGTTCGTGCACCCTTAAATTAAGCAATTTAAAATAAGTAAATTGTTAATGTTTTAAGTGCTTAAAAAGTCGTGAAATTATTGAAATCATTATAATTAATATAGCTCTTTGTAAAATGTAATGTTTATGATCTAAAAAACAGTCTTCACGGTACTTCTTTTGTTTAATTTGATGTTCAGTCATAGATGCCTGAAACAATGTATTAATGATTAAAATCTGCATTCTGAGGAAAACAAGCCTCCGCATGTAGGTTTTTTTTTAATTTTTTCTTACAAGAGGTGCATGGTTTAAAAAGCCATGAGGATATTTAGAGGGAAGATTTGCAGGGGTAACACTTTTATTCACTTGGGTCAAACCAATCCAGGGGTAAAGCTGTATTAGTTGGTAAACACGTTGAAATTTCGGAGATAAGTTTCCATGCAGATATCGAGGGCGCACTGTTTATCTGAAAGCAAATGTTCAAGGTCAATCTTTTTGGTTTATCAATACTTACGCTCCAAAAACCAAAACAGAACAAGTACGCTATTTTCATGAAATGGCCGAAAAGCTAAAGCGTTTTGAGTTTGAGCCACATACTAATGTCATCTGGTGCGGTGATTTTAATTTATATATGTTTTGATAACATTGATACACAGGGAGGGAATTACAAACTTTGGTCAATTTAGAGTGTTCAAGGCTTCATACAAACATATGATTTAATTGATTTATGGAGAGTAAGAAATCCCTCTTATTCGAATTTCACTTGGAGTAGTAAAAGACATTCTATAAATAGAAGGCTTGATTATGTTCTAATCTCCAGTAATTTGAATAATCAGGTCATACAGGTTAATATAATTCCAGCAATTTTAACAGATCACTCGGCAGTGAAACGTGATTTCAAATCACCCAGTGGTTGCAAACATGGCCCGTCCTTCTGGAAATTAAATTTGTCCCTTCTGTCATCAATGCGAGAAAACTTAAAAAAGTGGGAGGAGCATAATGAAAATAAAGATAGGGAGACAAAATGGTGGGAATATCTGAGGTTTAAAATTAGAGAATATTCAATTTCATATTCTAAATGAAAATGTAGACGCGAAAAGCTATTACTGACAAACCTAGAGAAAAGATTAAAGGATGTAAAATTAAACTCGCACAACAGTAATAATCAAACGGAGATTGATCAAATATCTCGAGAAATAGTAAAGCATTATGGGATAATAGTCGATGGCTCCATAATAAGGTTTAGAAAAACATGGTTTGAGGAAGGGGAGCGTAATTCAAAGTACTTTATGAATTTGGAAAGGAAAAGTAAAAGCAAAACAACCATAAGATAATTATTGTGTAATTGAACAGATGTAAAAGATCAGCGAAAAATTATGACAGAATTGAAAAGATTTTATGAAGAAAAGTACACTTGTACTGGCACTTTTTCAAAACAAGAGTGTACACAACTTCTGTCAGAGTGTGATACTCCAGTCCTTTCAGATATGCAAGCATCTAGTTGTGATGGACTGAATTCAGAAAAATTTTAAGTCATTTTAACGATAAAACAAATGAAAAATAATAAAACTTCCGGGAATGATGGATTGCCAAATATTGCTATTATTTCGCTATCTACAGCCAGGCGGTGACCCTTTCGGCTTCATGAGTGTGTATATAATATGTAATATTTGTTTAAATTTTATGTGAAATGTAAACATAATATGAAACGTCAGAGTATGTATCGATTTCACCATTCTATCTGTGACGTACTGTGAGACAAGCTTATCAATTTGGGAAATAATTGAATGTTCAGTGGTAAACACATTAGCGTACATACATGAATTGGGAAGCAGAATGTTTTGTATATATATATATATATATATATATTTGTATTTGTAACGATGTACCTACTGGATACAAAATCGTATACTGGAAATTTGAGTTTCTTAATATTTAATAGTCATAAAAATTCTAAAACTAAATGAACCTTGACAAATTGATATGGTAGTCGCATGTAAAACATGGAAATTGTACTTGTATTACACTGTTATTTGGTCTGTATTCACTGTAGTAAGTTTCATGATAGTCTATGATGTCAATGATGAAACCTTTTTTTCCAAAATAAAGAAAAAGTACAAATCTGAGACATAAGAAAAAAAAGTATCTTTACGGGATGTATATCCAATGTTTTATAGTATCATTTCTTTATAATATTGCCTGGATGTGATTGTGTTTAAAAGAGAGAACAGTAAACAGCATATAGTGATCACTATTGTTAAAATTATGACGCCAGTCATTGAGTGATATTCAGGAACATTTGTGAAAATTAGGTCAATAATATTATATGACGTAGGAGTAATCTTCGTTGGTTCATGTATTAACTGGTGAAATTGAAATAAATAATGCAATTGCTCGGTTAATGTGACGTTTAATTATTACCTGATGCGCGACTTCATGCGCCATGACGATTTCCGCTTGCGCTCTCGGCAGTTTATCCTGGCCCCCGTCTACGGCCACTAGATGGCGCGCTTGGTACTGCAACAGGCCCCAGTTCTCCATTCCACCAAAATGGAATAACTCCAAGAGTAGTATGTCTTAGAATAAAAATATCAATCAGATTAATCACTTACAACCGGTCAGGTCCGATGCAAACGCACTTTGGTCTAGTAGAATAAAAAGAAATAAAAAAAATATATTAATCCAATAACAAGTGAAAGTCGTCTAGTTTAAATTTACGAGACACCTTACGTGTACTAAGGACACCTCAGGTATATAAATTGGGAAAACGGGATGGTTGAAGAATGAGCAGCAAAGCATAAAATAAGAACGTAATATGAACTTTAAGGTCTAATCATCTTCAAACAACCTTGGTTTATTTAGCTTTAGAATTCATATTAATAATAATTTTAGACACAATGATGTATATATATTTAGAATCCTTAGAATATTCTCTATCAGATGAGAAATATTTAAAAAGTGTAACAGTGTCCACTTTGAAAATTTAAAACTTGAAATGATTTAAAATTATTTTTTTTAATTGGATATATCTCAAAATTGGCATAGGGTATGTATGTGGAAATAGTATCATTTGAAACTTCATACAAATATCCCCAGGCGTTTTTTTGTTATATATTTATTGTCATTTTTTCATAATGAATTTTAAATTTAAAAAAAAATGTGTGATGTTAACAATACTTATTTTGTTTAAATAATGTATTTCTACTACACTAAAAATGATATAGGTAAAAGAAAAAAAACTCATTTTAGAATACTTGTTGATTTACCTATATACAAAATTTGAAGACTCTACATTCGATGGTTTTTGAGAAATATCACTCTAAAGACCGTACAGTCTCCTGAAATACTGTTTTGAGAAAACGGCCAAAAACTGTTTGGGAAGAGAAATTTCGTTTTGAGTGGAAAACAAGGATATAAGCGCAAATTACAGTTGTATTTTTAAACTAAATGTTCGGATGAGAATCGGTTTCAATATATAAATTATAAAATTTAATGGTTTATCAATGTTAAAAAAGGATTTTATTAGGCATCATGACAACTGGGGAGAACTGTCAAACTAAAGTAGGCGGAGCTTACTGGTCCGAGGGGTCGGTCATCGGTAATCAGGTCATGGGCTACCGCGCCGGGGCACGCGTCAGGTGTGAAGTGACTGATAAGAACGACCACTCTGTTTACTAATCCAATTAAATGCTTGTCTCTCCCTCTCACAATTATATATGAGACACTACATAACTAGCAGCAACACATATCTCTCTCTCTCATTAGATTTATTTACACCAGTCATATACGGGCTAAATTGTGCTGCGGCCGCTCTTCCTTTACCGATCGCTCTCATAGCTAAGACTCCGGCGCGGTTCACTTCGCAAAATTTGTTAGCAGGCGACGTGGTGGTGTAACTTGGTGCCGCGTTCCTCTCACAAAATTCATTCGTGCAACGCAGTCCAATATTGCTGCACCACCCTCGGCGTTTATCTACATCCTCCACCAACGACACGGGAACCTTGTGATCAGCAGTATGTGACTGTCTCTCGTTCAAATAGCGAATTTTATCTTCGCTCATTCTACTCTGATTTCTTCGACCCATGACGTTCAGTGTATATTATAGAAAAAGGAACGATGTATTCGGTAATGGTTTTGGCGATGTAATGATGGACCCTAAGAGAAAATATTATAGTGTATAACAGGGTCAATATTACAGTAATAACAATCGGTAAATTCATATTTCTGGGTATATTCTTGGTGCTAGGACCATTATTGGGTGACACTAACATATTTTAGGGCAGTGACATAGACATTTTTCGGCGACTGGAGGAGTACGATGTACAGTTTACTTCTGGGTTAGGCGTATAGGGGGACGTGTTGGTATTAATTAGTGCCAATTAGTAAGTGCCGGAAATAAAGATAAGCTCTTTCCCGGCTGACTGACCGCGGCTTCCCCACGCCTGTCAATCAACCATTTGCCTAATACCGCGAGCGCATGGTTAACCAATAAGCAATTTACACGCTGCTAACTCTCGCCGAGCTGACAGTTGGTCCTGTTTGCACCCCACGTGGGGTTGACATCTGAATTAAAATACAGTCGAGCCCACTTTGTGTCATATCGGTTAATAGAAAATCCCGTTTATTGTCACATAAATCTGAAATCCAAAACCAATTCCTATATTAACAATGGTAAATCTGACCGTTTAATGTCATGGAATATTGCCATAATCCCGTTTATTGTCATGCTTGGAACCCTTTGCAGTGATACCAGATCGCAGGCCAGTAGCCTGTAATCGGTCAGGCGTATCGAACGATCACATCGCCCACCTGTGTGCGGCAGGCAAGTGCAGTGATGCATGCAGGTCACTCCCCGTCTCTTAGCTAATTAACGTCTTAAGATACCACGGTAATCCAGTTCATTGAGTTTCTTCGTAAGTTAGAGGGCAATGTTTGCGATCACAAGTCATACATAATGAACTCATGGCCCTTGAAAGGCCGTGGTTTACATATCGGTGACGTTTCGCAAAGATATATGAAGCACGAGCTCTAAACGTTGCTTACGACTGGAAATCCCCTTTAAGGGTCCACGAAAAGCTGGAGGTTTTGTGAGCACTGGAGGACATACCCGGTCCAAAACCTCAATCGCACCAAAACTTCAGAAAGTTGACAATTGCATGACGATGCCCGCTCCCCCAACAGTCCTATCATAAAGACGATCATGGAAGTTTGAGTCATTAATAAGATATCCGAAAAATAAGGCGCAATAGCCGGGGAGATAATTATTCAGTAAATTAGTTTGCCTACGCATAAAGTTATAACTGTGCCGCATATTTCCAGACATTTGATCTCATGACCCAGACGCTACGTCTCTTTCTGTTGGCAAGTCGGATTTTTCTCAGTTGTTGCGGCATGCGGCACAAAACGTACAGGAAATAAGGTGCGCAAAAACGTGATTTGATATGCCGTTGTGCAATAAAAATATTCATAAACGTTTCTGTTTCCTTTTTGTCGACGATTTATTTAATATCATTTGAGACATAACGCTTCTTCTATGACTCAAATGGACATCGATGTTGAAGCCCGCATAATGTCACATCCCGGTTATTATCATAATTTATGCATGCACCACCGACATGACAATAAGCGGGCTTGACTGTACTTATTTTTCTAATTGATACAATATAACCCCAGGAACGTGTTTTTGTGAAAAGATAGATATAGCAAACATCTATAAAACCAGATGTTTTTCAGAAAAACCATCTCCAGAGATAACTTAAACTGCCATGATGGCGGCGGCGGGCCAAAGTAGTGCAATTTTTTTTTTATTTTAATAATTGATACTGTTAATGCTTTATACAGTTAAATAAGCTATGATTGAGGTATAAAAAGCTTTTAGAAGTGTTTTGAATTCGATATTCCCTACTTTAACCTTGTATAGCTAAAGATGAGACGCACTTATCCTGTATGTCCATGTTGTTTGACACGTTGGTATGTTATAGGACACAGAGAAACAGTCTATTTTCATCATTATTGCAATATTTATAGGCCAGTAACAATTAATAATGCTCTCACTTGGTCTCAATGTGCCCAAGTATGGATCTCTAACTTTTAAAATTTTCATCATTAATTCATTAAATTATATTAATAACTTAAGATGTTATCATAATTTGTCTATTTAAACCGAAACCGTCGACTTATAAATACAAGCCGAAACCTACAGAACCGATTTTCCCATAACCGAAACGAGTTTCGATTTTTCGAGTGGGCCCTTAAAGGGGTTTGAGCTGTTATGGTTTCACTTTTGGATGATACTTTTAATTTGTTAGCTGAAATAGTATCGTTCATATTTACGTTTTATTAATCTGTAGTGTTAAGTTACGGGAAGAAATTCTACAATTCCTCGAAGCAGAAACACTGCGGCTAGACTAGGTGTTTATCCAGAACGACAAGTTTAGTACTACATGTACTCACCCACTTTACTGAGTGTATACGGTACTGCCAAATAGTTCTCATATTCGTCCAGCAGGCGGCGGTGCTGTTCCAGGACATCAGTATTCGTCTTGTGTAAAAAATCGGCCGGCATCCAGAGACGAACCTGCCCGGAAACGTCAAATTGTGAATCCATCATGATATCGTAAAGTAAGATATGTAGTTCAATGTTGAATCTCAGTGTTGTATGTCGACACCTATTGGTGCAGTCCGTAACGACATTATAGTCATACATTCTTTGCGGTAATAAAATATTTCGTACCCCAAGCTTCAACAAAAAGTTCTAAGTGGAAATGTTAACAAAACACACCCTGCACTTTTGAATTTTAATTGCACAAGAAAACAATTTGGGTGCTATTAATAAATAAAAGGTTGATCATCGGAAGAAATATTAACATGGTAGGGGTTTGGCGATCGAATTATAAGAAAGATCGATTAAATGTTTAATACTCTATTTTTATATCAATTATTAATTCAACATAACACGTCTGACGGCAACGTAGTCGCTATATAGGGATAATTAACAGATGTATATCGTATTGTTCTGATGTACCAAACACTGAAGAAACATTGATTCAACTGAACTTCTTGTCGGAGCCATCGGTAATCATATCAATCCATTGGAATCGATTAAAATATCGATATTTGGCGGTTGATCTTTAGAATAACGATGCGTGCATAGTCATGCACTGATTTTCCGATAAGTCTAAACGCTATAACGATATGACATAGGCCCATATAGCCCAACCTCACACTGTGATCTAGTTGATTTTGCATTGTGAGTGATTTGCATTGTAAGTAAAGATCAACAAGGTAGCTCGTTATTTTGTTTACCAATACCCCTGTCAGATTTAACCAATAACTTAGAAGAATTACCTTTCCCCTCAAATTTTTAAGGCTTAACCCTATCCGGGAATTGTAGACTTCTTTAAGGGCATAAGTCTCTAAGAGAACCCCCCCCCCCTTTCCCCCTTCCCCACCCCCATTTCCTAAACCCTCGATCCGCAACTATATATATATATATTTATATATATATATATATATATATATATATATATATATATATATATATATATATACAGTGAAACCTCGTTGTGTCGAAATCTCTTTAGTCGAATAACCCTTTTATGTTGAGGGTACAGACTCGATATTCCGGACAACTTTAGTTAAATTAAAGCTGTGTCGAAACTCGGATGTGTCGAAGTTTTCTGAGGGTCTCTTCATCTTCGACACAACGAGGTTTCACTGTATATATATACACCGCTCCATTATACCCCTATTTTAAGCCATGATTTTTTAAGCAATGAATTAACTAATGCTTAGCTTTTTCTCAGCAGTGACATCAGCGAAATGTATTGCGATTGGTTGGCATCAAAGAATTAAAATCCTTTTTAGTAATTACATAAAATGATGAGGAGATAACCCTATATTAAACCCAAGCAGAGGTAACGGAATCAGAACATTCAGAACAGTCTGTAGAAATCTCTTATTAAAGTATATTCATAGAAGACCCATACCCTAATTGCCGAGTTTGTCCATGTCTCTTTGTAAGTGTAGTTCCCAACAAACACGGCCAGCAGATATGTAGACATAGGAGGTGTAGTCTGAAAATGATCAGCTACCCAGTCTCCAGACCTGTGGACAATAATAATAATAATAAAAATAATAATAATAATAATAATAATAATAGTAACAAAAATAACATAACAATAACAAGAAATCTGCATTCTTAGGAATGCAAGCCTCCGCCTTACTTTTGGGGTCCTTATTGTGAAATTCCCAAGTTCATTCGTGCAAAAGTGACTTTACATTTGTGAATATTCCTTGATGAATCTCCTGAATCGGGATCATGTACCGAGTCCACACCATATCAAATAGATTCTTGATTGATTCATTCTCAAAATGTCCTGAAAATTTCCTGAGATTCTGTTTATGATTGCCTGAGTTATGCTGTTATCAAAATACACACACAGAGCCGGGGATGAACTCATAACCTCCTAGCGGGGACAATAACCAGTAGTCGAGTTAGTAGTGAGGACTGTTGCTGGATGTGGCCACATATATTGCGGGGATTATTATTACATTCCTTACAGTCTGTGCTATTAACATAGTGATAATAATCATTGAAGTGACAATAAAACACATATAAATTCAGTTGCGTCAATTTATTTACCTGGATGGGGGTTAGGAATCGCAGACTCACAAACACATACCTACACACACATTGTCAAATATATATACTATACACACATACATTCATAAATACATACGTACATAAGTATAAGGGTTTAGAAAATAAGGTATTATGTTTTCAGTATAATTTAATTTTAAACCAGGTTTAGAATTAATATTTAATAGTAAACTCATAAATTGAACCAAAGTATATCATTATAATTATCAATATATTTCATTTGCATTATATAAGTAATATTCTCTGATTAGTGGGGGGGGGGGGGGGTGATTACATTGACCATCCCCCCCCCCCCTTGTCAAAAAGTGGGGGGATATATACCCCCATCCCCCGATATTGACGCCCCTGTATATATTACATATATCAGCGACATCCTCCGAAAAAGAGGACAGGTTATGGCTGTTAATACTCTTTTTTTTCTTTTTAAAAGGTATGCTAAACTTCTTCCAGGGACTGTCCGTCACCAGTATGAAATCCAAGGGAAACCGCAAATTGTATTGACTATTTGCTAAATGGACTTTTCTATATCCGTGTTATTTGTTATATGTGCGCTTTACATAGTATTTACTCTACATAAATTTTACTGCAGTAACTGTCCGGGTAATTTGGAGAAACGTTTAAAATTCCATCAATGTTAAAAACAACACGAAGGAATACCAATATAAGGATTGTATATCCAATATGAAAATTAAATCCCTAGTTTTGATTTCCTATTTTTATCAAAATGGCCTAAAGGCGACAAAGATACAAAAAAACCCAACATGTCCAGTATGCCGTGTTAGTATCCAGTACCGTGGATTTCAGGTTTTATATGCACGGGTCCTGGAACCAACCATAGGTAGGACGTAAGCGAGAATTACACTGGTCCCACTGAGATTTCTAAACGTTCCCTTAGATGTGAAGTCACCCGAGCTTTATCTCGAGTCTAGGGCATTCATCTCCAAAGTTAAAAGCTTTAACCATTAGACAGGTTCTTCCCTTTTCCGGACTCGTTCCTCTGATCTGACAGATATATATTATTTGTACATGAATCCTATTTTAACAGCCTCTTTTGTTTTACAAAAATATTGCATAAACGTGTCACTACCGTGACTACCCGATGTGTTTTATGCCTGTGATCAGTGGCGCTAAAGACATCAGTGGGATTGAAAAAAAAATGTCACCTCAGACTTATAATCAGTTGGGTGTCTGAATTATACTTGGCGGTTGGTAACGCTTTGGAGATTAGGTGTAAGCTTCAGCTTTTCATAAGAACCTCCTCTAAAAACCAAAGAACTTGTTTTCAAAAAAAAAATATTTTCCATTTTTCGAGAATTTTTCCCTTGATGGGATATTAACCCTGGACTTATGCCCTTGTTCTATTCGGTGTAAAGACTTCAGATTCCCCAATTTCACTTTATATTTCCAATATTCCAATATTCTGAAATTGATTTTCCCCTAGGGGTAGTCTGAACATAATTGAAAAAGAATGATGAATTCTAATCCTTTTTTAATTCACGATAAATTATTTTAATAAAGTGTGTTAAAGATTCAAGATGTGAAGGTTGGAATCAACCTTTGAAAAATAAAGTTGTCGCAAAATGTAAATTATATTGTTAATCTCATTTATATAGATTCACTTAACCAAAGCGCACGACACTTTACATGTGAACGTAAGACACAAAGAATCAAACAATTGTGGGAAATCAAGAAGATAAAAATATTTTTAATTTTAAACAAACACATTTATGAAACAACTATTTTGAAGGTGTAATCTAAAATCATAGGGGTAATCTGAATTCGCTACAACGGTGTACTCTCTTAACCACTCGGGTCTCTCTATTTTAATGCATGAAGCAGTGGCCTAACAAGCGGGTTCCTTCCTTTATTAGACGCCATTTGATTTTGATAGATCACACATTCATAAATCTTACCAACCAGGTCGCGCTGTACGCCCTCAGTGCCGATGTTAATGAGACTTTTGCGAGCCTAAGTGGTACAATGACCGGCGTGAATTTTTGCCCATTAGCTGATTGGTTAAAACTGCAAGAGCTCCACTCGGATTGGTTTATAGCATTCCCTTCTGTCTCCGGCACAAATACTGATCAATACACATGTCAGCTTGGAAGTCAATGTCTTTAGTGTTCTTTAATGGAGTGCACGGTTTTAGCTTTTATTGCGTTCGATGTTTCTAGGTTATGGATAAGACTTAGACCTCTGCCATAGTCTTATATATACCATGTCTTTAATGTTTATTACATTTGGGTTGTGTCACAGGTAAAATCACAAAAAATATACATTCATGTCTATTCATTTGTCCTTACACTCCTGTCTTTTGTCCTTAAAATTGTATCTTGGGTTTTAAATTGACCAATGTCGTGACTTTTAAAAATGTCTTTCCCTAAAAAAATGCATCTTTTATAAACAAGTTATATTGGTGCCCATGCCTGTCCTACTTTCTGTTCCGTGTACGTGTAAAACATATTGAAAGAAATCAAAGAAACTTGCGGAAAAGTCGAGCTTAGATGAGACAATAATGAGACGATTATTTAACAATTCAACTGCAGCAATGAATGCCGTTTGGGGGATTTTTTGACATTTGGGCAAAGCATTGTTGTATGATTTAGACTGGTCCAAGAACACATTTGCAGAAGTATATGCGCTTTCTGCATTCCTTTTTGTTATTTTAGAGCTTCTTCAGGACATGATTAGTGCTGTAAATAGCAGTGCAGTGCCATTGTTTTGTTAATCAATGGAATGTCTGTCGCCGCAACAAAAACCGTGTTTCTACGAAGAGTGGAGCTGGAAAATAATGCTAAAAAAAGTGATATTTTTATCTTGGAGAAATGGTATTGCGACAGTCACTCTCACAAATCTAGTTTGTGGACAATGTGAAGTTTGGTGTCCGAAAAACAGTTACATACTACGGGAGCCAAAGTTCATTAATCTATAGCTTTGATCTATTGTTTTCATCTTTTACGTACTGCATATGTAGATGGTCGCAACACAAGAAAGCCTATTTTGTTAATAAAATAATGGCCAGACCTTCCGAAGCTTTCTTTACTCATATATCCTATAATTGTCAAAACGGTATGGAATAAATATATTTAAGAGCAAAGATTAATACTAAAATGCTGTAAAATGCTAACCGATATGGGTATGTATAGTTATGTGTGTGTGTGTGAGAGACAGAAAGAGAGAGAGAGAAAGACAGAGACAGAAAGAGAGAGAGAAAGAGAGAGAGAGAAACATAAGACAAACAGACAGGCAAACACAGAGAGATCGACAGACAGACAAAAAAAGTGAGAGAGAGAGAGAGAGAGAGAGAGAGAGAGAGAGAGACAGACAGAGAGATCAAGGGAGAGAAAAAAAGAGGAGGAACAGAGAGAGTGAGACAGGGACAGACAGACAGACAGAAAGGAGGGACAGACAAGAAGCGACCTTTAATATGATACCAATTAGCAAATGTATATAAAATTATTAATACGAATCATCGGACGAGTCTGCAATAAATAAAAGCTAGCTCAACAGGTAATACAATTAGGGACTGACAAATAGCGTACGACAGACATATCTAGATGCCATTAATGATAAATAATTAATCAATAAGAGAAAAAATGACCTGAGCATTCGACAAATAACGTGCAACTCAAGTTTCACCACTTAAGGACAACTTACTGTGAAAAAAGGAAATACATAAACACAGAATGATTCATTCTTATATCTTCTAATCTTCTGTAGTGTTTATACTTTATCTTGTCTTATTGAAGGCCGAGTTATTAATGCATTCCAAGATAATTTTTAAATCCAATTCCTTTATTCTTTTTTATTACTTTGTGGTTGTTCGTTAGATTTTCTGTTTGTGGTTATAAATGGGGGAAAAGTGTGCAGATGTACACAATTAGCTGATGAAGATTTATTCAACATTGTTGAGTTGGATCGGAATTAGACGTGGATACGAGATCACTTTAGCCAGGGTATATTTTAACGTGCGGTTGACCCCTTATTGATGCAGTTATAAACGGAAAACATGCAGTTGTTATTCTGGATTTGTTCATGCAGTTCTATAAAATCCGTCAGAGACTGGAACAAACACTCTATTCCAGTGAGTAAATAATTGAATGTCATTGAACACTCGTGTCGATGATGAACACCATGAGGTTGGGTCTGGAAGGAGTTTGCGAACATTCTCTTACAATATTATAATAGTTACATACGATCATATATATTATCATACATTTACATTCATGACCCATTCATAATATTTATGTATTAAATAAATAAGCTATATAATACACATTCGAGATCAACCGGTATTGGTTCAACCTTAACACTGAAAGTCCTCTTTTTTCTGAAGGGCCCTTGTCCTTTGGTCTTTAAATGTTTTATATAGGTTCATAGGGCCGGATTTTAATGATGACGGGGAACGATTCATTTTAAATTTGTGAAGTTCTTAATTTTCATTAAATATACCCTGACCTTAGCCTGTTGGTACATAATTCTTCCACCAAGGAACTAACAACGGCAAGCACCGTCGGACGACTTCGGTCTATTGACAAGAGGTGGATCTAAAGGCATTGATTATAGAAAACATTGATCAGATTTGTAAACCTCCTCGGGCAGCGGTTGTATACAGTACAGTCGTTCCATATATCGCTCATCTAACCGCTCCTATGTATTGTCAAATTATTATAAACAGGTTCTGGCACAGAACCAAGAATCAGACAAACGAGAGGGTGTGTCGCATATTTAAAATTTGGAGTTGGATGGACAATGCGATACCCTGGCGGCGAGACCCAGAAAACCTTGCTATACAATGAGGTAACATTAGGGAGACCAATTACGACTGTAGTGTATACAACCTCTGCATTAGAAGAGTACAGATACTGGACGCTGCGGCACTGATGTGATAACAGTCACCAGTAGTACAGATATATATATATATATATATATATATATATATATATATATATATATATATATACTGGAGATGACTGATAATAGTCATTTGGTGGAGGTGAACGCTCTCTGAGTGGTTCTGCCTGACTTTGATTTTACATCATCAAAAATGCCAGACTTATCCGTCTTATGCACTTTGCCTTACAGTGCTTTCTGCCCTGTGTAGCTCTTCCCAGGTCTCTGGGGGAGTTCACAACACACGCAATCATTATCAACACTAAAAGGTAATTCTCCCTGCAGCGCCAAGCGTCAAAAACCGGTCTCCATTCACTCACAGGTGAAAAGGCCGCTCTCTTGTGGTAAAAAGCCTATATGGGCTGGGGTTTATGGTTCAGCAGAATGGATGAGTCTTCCAGCCTTTATAGTTACACTGTCAGGTGTCAGAATGAATTAATGAAGCACATAATCATTCGCCATATATAGGAAATGTATAAGAAAATACCATTAATCAGCGCAATACTGTACATTACAGCCTCTATATGAGGGACGATTACTTTAATTGGAATGAGCATGGTTTCTGTTCGTTTATGCTCTTAAAGAAAAATGAAGCATGCTTTTTAATGTCTCATCATATATTCGTAATATTAGCATGATTATAATCCATGGAACGTCGGTTATAAGTATTTGATCCAGGAGCTTGCCACAGAGGGGGAACAACTGCCTCAAGAGTGTGATTTTTTAAGTACTACGCTCAGCATCTTCATACAAGTGGCCCATGGGCCATGACGCTCAGCTGAATTCAAGGAATGTTGAACAATGAGCAAAATGACTGCTAGAGTGCAAACAAATCATGAATTTTGTAAAAAGTCCTTAGAAATGGGTTTCAGTGGGCTTTTGGACAGATGACAACTTCATTTGAAGGTCTCATAAATAGAAAAAAAATGCGTAAAAATTTGAAAAAAAATACAGGGAGTTCCACCAGTCTGCAGGAACTGATGAAACACTCCATGATCAATTAATATATGTCCAAAGAATCATGGCTATCAAGGCATTAGTTATTCAGATACTGGAGCTTTTGTTTGTATCAAATTTTTAATTATTCTTGGGGGTATTTATGAGCCCTATAGCTCGGAGAATATGGGTAACAAAAACCTAATTTCAGGTTTCCAAGGAGATTTTTCATTAGTCTCCCTGGATGTGAAGTAAGAAGATTCTAGGTACAGCAGTTACAGTTTGTTGCATGTTAACAGATGACCAATTCATTTGAAGGTCTCATAAATAGAGAAAAAAAATGCCTAAATAATTGAAAAAAAATACAGGTGGCGCCACCAGTTTGCAGGAACTGATGGAACCCTCCATGATCAATATGCCTGCAACGAATCTTGGAGATCAATGCATTGGTAATTCAGATACTGGAGTTTTGTATCAAATTTTTAATTATTCTAAGGGGTACTTACTCCGAAGGATATGGGTAACAGAGACCTAATTTCATTTTTTCACAGAGACTTTTCATGAACCTCCCTTGATGTCAAGTTAGAAGAATCTAGGTCCAGCGGTTACGATTTGTGCCCTGTTAACAGATGACAGCTTCTTTGAAGGTTTCAAAAATAAAGAAAAAAATTCGTAAAAATTGAAAAAAAAAATACAGATGGTGCCACCAGTTTGCAGGAACTGATGGAACATCTCATGATCAATATGTATGCCAAAAATCATGACCATCAGTGATGTAGTTAATGAGATATTGAGGTTTTTGTATGAAATTTTTGACTATTCTGGGGGGTACTTTGGGGCCCCATCGCTCAAAGGATATGGGTAACAGAGACCTAATTCCAGGTTTCCAAGGAGATTTTTCATGGACCTCTTTGGATGTAAAGCAAGAAGATTCCAGGTCCAGCGGTTATGATTTGTGCCCTGTTAACGGACGGACGGACGGACGGACGGCCGGACGGACGGCCGGACGGACGACGGACAAAGAGTGATCGCTATAGCTCAGATGACTTACAGTCAGCTGAGCTAAAAAAGGTGACGTCGAATGTTTTATACAAAATAACAAGGCCATATGTTAAGTCTCCTTTGAAACCTTAAATAGTGGCATTTGTGAAAGAAAATATTCGATAAACGGGCATTTAAATCTGAAGTAAATTCCAAATCTTAAATAAGTGTGTTCAAAATAACTGTTATTAAACTCACTATATCTCACTCAGCGGCATAGTTAAAATTTAATACGTGGCATGTATTGATTTTTATATTCTACAAATAGATTCTATAAAAAAACAACTAAACGCTGTGTCCATAAATATAGTTACAAACTAACTGCTAAAAGGTGCTGAAATTCATCTTCATATTATCCCTAGTCTGTGGCAGCTGCCCTTTTCATAGCTACCACAAATTTGGTCACTAGGTAGTATGACGATGTTGAAACTTTACAAGCATTCTTCTCGGCAAACTTTTTTTTTTCATGCAAATATCCTTCCAACACCTACATTCACCTGTTTATGTATTCAGCTTATTCATTAACTATAGTATCCATACAATTGGTTTGAAATTCTCCATTAGACATTCTTCCGAACTATGTGTATCTATGAGAAACTACACTGCTTTACTTCTTTTTTACTTCATTTAGGCATAATGTTGATTTACTTTAAATGTGTAGACATTAATGTACACTAATGTTATCAAAAGTCTGGGGCAGGAAGCATTTTCATTCGAAAAAGTACGGGGTAATACAGCTTAAAGCTACGATTCCTTTTACACGGTTGCGGATAGAGTCGAACATATGATATTGGGGGGCCTAAAGAAGGACCGATTCCTTTTATGCGATTACGGAACGTATTCGACCCGTCATCCGACAAAATTTTTGTCGGATCATGTAGCGACCGATCCGACAAAACAAATTAAACGGATAAGGTCGGACAAGGAATCTCACAGTGAATTGTATACGTCACATATATGGGATTTCTCCAGGATAAATCAGTTTATCAGTATATGCCACGAGTAAAAAACTTCACAGCCTGAAAACATCAATTTAATTTATTGTAAATCTGTGTAACATTTCCCTGTCATTCACTGGTTATCGATTTGCTAAATACATGTATCTGTTTCGATTCAATTAGCTGGTTCCTTAATCATTTACTACCACTTTTATCTATCTATCGATATATAAATATATAAATATATATATATATATATATATATATATATATATATATATATGTTTCATACATAAATGTTATATATATATATATAATATGTACAAATTATGCATATTACATATACAAACATACATTTTATCCACAACCGCGACCGCAAAAAAGAAATTGGCCTTGTCGCCACCACTAACCGCCACCGCATACCGCTGCCGCAACCGCAAATGCGTTCAAGGAATCGTAGCCAAAAGGGACCCAATCACCTATCTGACCTTTATAATCGAAAGGAAATCCCTTGAAGCTTTTATAAAAGAAAAGGTCAGAAAACGTGTAAATCACTGCATACAGGTTGTTTATTTTGTTTATATCAACGTGTTCATAATATGGGGATCCCGCCAAGATAAAACAAATTCAATAATGGCATCTAGCAGCAAGTCAGATAAGCCAGAGCGTTGCAAATGGCGATTTTGCAACAAGTGATCTTTCTACCTCCGCATATTTGCAACCTACAACCTTAGATTATATGTTTTTCCCGTCAGTCAACACTGATGTGTATACAAACATGTTGTTGATAAACAAGTTCAGACATCCTTCACGAAGGTGTCATAAGAACTTTTCACAACCAAAATTACTCTACGATCATTAATATATACACAGAGTAAGCCAGAAATCACATCAATTCTTTTTCGAAAGGTAAGTGAATGGGCTCCTTTAAGGTCTGGCCGTCCGCTAACCAAAGGGCGTTTCCAGTCACTTGTTTTGTAAGGGTCCTCTTGGAAAAAAAAGTGTGGACATTGTGAATGAATAAGGAAAGGGGTCAGTATGAGGTAAAAATTATCTGTGTTAAAATCCATGGTGAAAATTAGCTGCAGATGAAAGGCCCTATGAAGTATGCAAGACAGCAACAAAATTAAAATAAATAATTAAATAAAATTACGAACTCTAAACGGGGGAAGGGCACGTGCCCCCTATATCCCCTTTAATCAAACCGTATTCAACTAAGCGAAAGAAGTGTTTTAAAATAAACTTGAGACCGAGAGTTGTCACTGCTTCCCAAAACGGAGTGTGTTATATGGTACACGAGAGATGCCCTATCCAAATCAATCTTATCAAAAGAACTCTACTTCAAAACGCGAGTCTTTGAGGAATAAGTAAACTTCCTTGTAACTGCCTTATCATTCATCTCTGGAACTCTGGACTTCTTGGAAAGGCTAGAAGATAAGTGTTTTGTCTACCTGGGGCCAGGCATATTGGAAAGGGATCAAACGATGATTGCATGGAAGGGATAAGACTGTCAAAGGCATGGATGACCATTGCATTTCCCTTGAAAATACCGCTGGCCCTCCATAAAGAGCCGGTGAATGTATGTGACAGAACTCTATTGTATTAGGGGCGGTAGGACGTTTCCAGATAACCTTTAGATAATGATATAACTAGAAATAAGCATTATCAGGAATTCAGGCCTCCGCCATGTGGGCGGTCCTTAATGTGGGATGGAGTTGTTCATGACTGCGCCAGTTATGTTGTGAACAAATGCGCGTTTTAATCATTTTAAGAGGCCCAGGGCAACGTCCCTCTGATTGCTCCCTCTAACACACGCACGCATGAATAACATTGTGCAATTTTCAAAAACTTGACTTAATTTATCGGTGATCTATCAAATATTTCATACCTTCAAATTACAACTTGTGTGTTTATTTTAAATTCAAAATCGTTCGTTCATCAATAAGGAAACACGCATGTTAAATTTTGATATAAGAATGAATAATGGGCAGCAATAGCCTAAAAATGAAGTTAAGATTCTTACACGCTTTCACGTTCATGATTTGTCCGTTCCCGTAAATGCTGTTATATTTAGTAATCGTGATCCATAAAATAAAACCATAAGGTGATTTTCTCATTTTAGAATACCGACCAATTAAGGCATTGCAGCAACTCAATTTTTCAATAGTGGGCAGCAAAAGCCTCATAATGAAGTTAAGATTCTTACACGCTTTCGTGTTCATTAATTGTCCGTTCCCGTAACTCCCGTAAATTTAGTAATCGTGATCCATAAAATAACCCACAAGGTGATTTTCTTATTTGAGAATGCCGAACAATTAAGGCATTGCAGCAACTCAATTTTCTTTTTCCACCACCCTAGCGACATCTGTTGGGGACGATTGACACTGACAGTTCGGGTCCGTTAATTCAATAAAAAAAAAGACACTATACTTCCTATATCTGAAACGATGAAAGTAAAAAACCCTATCTTATCATTAGAGGTGGAGGTCCTGTTTGTGTATGTGGCTTGTTTCTGCTTTCATTTAAAAAAACCTGCAATTCTGGCTAAAAGGACCGAGCCCAGCAGACGACCGTTACGTGAAGTGCGCATGCTCGTGTAGAAGGTCTGTTATTTTGTTGTTTACTGTCTATTATTTACCTCTACAGTTTTTTTTTGTTTATATACTATTTTGTATGGGTTAATCTATTATTTACTATTTGTTTTCAAGCTGGAATCCCATCAGACTTTGTGCTCGTGGCAACTGCCACGTTTGCTTTTTGGACGAAACGACCATGTCTGTCTATTTAACGACGATTTCCATTTGCAGCTAATTCATGTGACAGAGTTATATTTTACTGATGATGTTGGACATAAAGGCAGTTCTAGATTATGATGTATAGGATGCTATAAAATCTGCATTTGTCAGAAAACCAGCGGGATACAATGAGCAGGTTCGGCTATATATCAGTCAGAACATCACGGGGCCTCTCCACCATATACGCCAATGGGTCCATCCATGCAATCACTATAGGCATAAAAAGTAACAATCACTATGTTAGAATAACAACCACATTGTCAATGTTCTCTTCTGACAACATAAATTATCGGCATACCTGACATTTTGAAAGAATGTACAGGCCGTAAACTTTGACAATACACAGAGGCTTTTTGTTTCGATAAAGTAACTGAACAAGCATGATTGAACACGCATATACTAACAAAAGGGATTTTAGGCGTACTTTAAAATTGGCGAAAGTCATTGTTACCTATTTTTTTTAGTTTACGGTATTCCTTTTTAAAGACAAGAAAGATGTGCACACATGATATATATATGTATATATATTGCAATGAAAAGTCTAGGGGGGGGGGCTAATTATGAAATTGCATGAATGACTCGAATTTCATTTTTATTGTTTCACTATAAGGTAGATATTAAATTAGCTTCTGGGCGCCAGTGTGTTCCATCTCACCTTTTGAAGAAAAAGATATGGTTTAGGTTCTGTTAGGTCGATACCCCCATAAAATGTCTTGTGACAAGATGAGCTTACCCAGTCCTGCTTTATGCTGATGATATGAGGTAATACATGTATATGTAGTAGGTAACCGTAGAAATCCTGGGAACCAGTATGGCCCATCATTACGTTTCCCATGAATCTCTTTAAACGTGGTAGCATGTTACTTGTTGGGTATGTATTAACATTTATGGTACATACATGTTTTATAATTATTGATGTGAGAATATATGATGAAGATGTTCTGCTTCATGTACTTTACTTTTACGAAACTCTGTATTAATTGCGTTAGCTAAACAGAACCGATATTGACTATAGGTTTTGCTGCAGACGGGCGGTTCTAAGACAGTTTTCCATATATGAAAAGAAAACAAACGAAATATATTTTATTAATTCATTAATGAGCATTGTTCAGTTACAACTGTTACTATAAAATCAAGAGGGACACTTCTCAAATGACAAAATAATCCATCCCTAAAAATCATGTGACTTCTGACAAAACTGAATGCCAGAATTGCCCATCCCTAAATCGTAAAGGTTGAGCTTTTAATTATTTGCAGGAGACATACTACTTCGAATCATAAAAAAATTATTGTACCGAAAAGTTACTTTAAAATTAAGTAACAAATATGGGATGGGCTACTTTTGCTGTAAGGAGCTCAAATGGTAATTTCAATACAGTTCATGGCATCTGTGTGACGGAATATAATAACTAGGCGGGCGCTGATAGAGCTGCGTAGTTAAAACCACGCGACCTTTTAGCCGTGCGTACATATTAGTGATATATTACGTTACGTCTGCCTCACGTTTGAGATAGGAGATAATCACATACGTAACGCAGACCTAGTTTTGTGGGTACACGGTATATGCGCTGCGTTTTCATGGGATGTAACGCAAACGCAAAAGTTATAGTTATAGTTTAGTAGATTATTTAGACCGCCCATACATATAATTCGATACTCGATAGCGGTTTACAAATCAGGAATACATACATAAAATTACATACAAAACATTTAAAACAATGATAAATTATCATATTACATGCGAGATACAGAGCATTTAAAACATTCAAACAATGTAAATAAAGAGAATGACAAATAAAAAATATGCATATAAATTTAGCTAAACACTCGCCTAAAATAATAAGTTTTTAACCTCTTTTTAAAAAGGCAATAGAGCCGTCTTAATGTCTTCGGGCAGTCCATTCCAAACAGTTGGTGCTGCATACGTAAAAGCATGCTTACCGTAAGTTTTGGTCTTTGTTAAAGGAATGCCAAGCAGGTCTCTAAAATTTGTCCGAAGAGTTCTTTTACTGTTCTTCTCCTTTATCAGTTCACTTAGATATCAAGGTAACAATTCTGATTTGTTTTTATACACCAAAAGAGCAATTTAAAATCTATTCGTTCCCGTATCGGTAGTCAATGTAGAGTCTTTAGACACTATTTTGAACTATCAAATTTCCTTTTAGCCAAAATCAGACGAGCCGCTGCGTTTTGTAATCGCTGCAATTTGCTTAATAGCTTTTCTGGTAAATTGAAAACATCGAGTTTCCATAATCTAAGTGTGAGGTCACAAACGGATGAACCAACGTTCACAAAGTGTTATTGTCTATGTATTTCCTAATCTGCCTCAGTCTATATAGTTGATAAAAACCTTTACTACATACAGAACACAAGTTAGAATATGATTTAAGTTTTCTGAACGTAATGCGGACAGATCGCAGACAGAAAAGTGAGGGTTGTAAAACGCTGTTCTAACTTGCGCTCAGGTTATATCCTGTACGTATAACGCTACGTCTAAGTTACGTCTGCAGAAGTGATCACATACGTTTAGCAGATGCAACTTTATATGTACCCCCGACCAAGTACTTCCCAAGATAAAACTAACTCTTGCAGAGGATACTGCACATGCTCCAAGGGTAGATCCAGGTTCTAAGTAAGGGAGGGCTCCCCTGTTAACATTAAACAACTTTACCCATAAAATGGTCCATAACTCCGCTTAGCAGGAGGTAGCTTAAATATCGTGGAAAAACATCACAAAAAAGATTTATCCCATTCACAAATTGGAGTTGATTAGAACCACCTCCTCACCCTCTCTGGATCCACCCCTGCGCACCTATTTACGATGCTTGGTAACAGCAAAAGGTCATATTTTAAAAATACCGGTGGGTGTCGGAGGCAAATTGGCCATTCGGGGAGCCTCATTTGCAGTTTGATAGTGCTGCTGTGAGAGACTTCAATGCTCTTGACGGGATAGGGTTAAAGACCACGTCTGGCGGGATGACGGGGATTATAAGAATATTAAATGTGTCTGTGGTGTTGTGAATTATGGGAGCTAAAACACGAGCGCCATATTCCACTACCGCCGTCAGGACCTAGAGTGGCTAACGAACAAATATTCAGCCATTTTTTTAGGGAAAGAATTATAGGAAATTATAGGAAAAGAATTAATATACATGGTTAAAATTAAGAGGTTTATACTTTTTTTTCTTTTTTTTTCTGCATGACAATCTTTATCATATTAATGGAGATTGATGATACGGTTACATATACCAACACAATTTATATATTTTATTTTATATGTGTGTGTTAGTGAAATTAATTTGTTCTTTCAAAGAGTATATACCCAAATCTCTTTTAACCTAATTACGGAACTTCATTTCTTGCACGACCTCATTAAGAGAAGTTACAATAATTGCTTCTCTCGAGAAATGGCCCACTTTTATACCGGTGCAACGTTATCATTACACTCTATACTCAGTGGTTACGTTACATTAGGTCGGATTAATTCCACCTACACACTGTCTGCAAAGAGTGACCTTTGTCCCAGCTATCTGGTTTAAAAATGATCAGTATACAAAGTACAGAAGGAAGTCTGGATTAGTTTCTTAGTATAGAAATATTGATAACCGTTTAAGGTTAAAGGACACGGGCACTCTCAGCTTTGGCATCTGTGCGGAATCTCGTTAAGTGAATTCAATTTACCAGAGACGACCGGGGGCTCCAGGTCAATTAACCGTACCCGACGCGACATTCTCAGCACAAAAGAGTTATCTATGAAATGCCAAGTATATAACGATGTTTTTTCGCTCTTTATTAGTATTGTTATTTTTTGGTGCCGGATTGACCTGTTTGCTGCATCCAGGGAATCACAATCTAAAGAACCCCAAACTTCTGTTAAAAAACTCCGTTATATTTTTTTTATTTGTAATGATTTTTTAAATCATTTTACATTTTCTGGACCGATACCCTAAAGCTAGCAAAGACCCTTCCAAGTTAGCAGGTTTTACCTAGTAGGACGGTAAAAAAATCAATTCACGCAAAATTCCTATCAAACACTAATTTGATCACATTGAAAAAGCAAGCAAAATACTCTTCCATACTAGATATAACTGTAAAAATAAAGAAGTTTGTATGAAAGAAGCAAACCACTGTGGAACAATAATCGAAGCCTTTAGATGAGCATTCTGCAATAGACTGATTTAAGGTAAATTAATTTATTTTTGTTATAAATTTATTTGGGCGGTGGGGGGGGGGGGGGTTGGTAAACCTTCAAGCACTCAAGAAACGGACAGATTCACAATACTGTTGATGCAGCAGTATCCATAGGTCATGACCTGAATCATGTCAATGATTTCTTGTATTTACATCTCTACGTAAAACAAGCTTCTCCTTTACTAGAAGCAGCCTGCCATCAAAACGTTATATTTAATAAACTGATGGCGTTGAGGTGGCAATACAATTTATAGGATTCGGATAAATTCGGTGTTAGTAGATGTGCATGCTATTTCTCACAGTACTTCTACATTTTTGTCTGCTTGTCGAACCCTTTTTCCCGAGGTAAGACAACAGGTGACGTTATTCTGTGCGAAACGTACGTGTATTCATGCAGCAGTTATCAATAAGGATGATGGTTTTACTCGGGAAGTAGGTCTCTTTGTCCCTCAGGACCACTTAACAGCGGAAACTGCGGTAGCCGAAACTCTTCAAACGATAGTTCTCGCCGTCAGGGTAAACACCACCAATTTTTGTGTAACAACAATGTTTCTTCATTATTCAGCAAATAAAACACGATCATATAAGCCTCTGATGTCAAATACTTCCACTCAGCAAATAGTTTGATCTCACCCTTGGAATGGGTCTTCTACTAAGACTTTTATCATGACTCGCAGACCCCTATCAGTTTATTTTAAAAAGGCCGGGATGTCATGTTATCATAGCAACCCCTTTACAAGAACATTTCATCCCCAAGAATATGAACCAGGTAATATTATAGAACGATATTCTGACAGCTTTTCTAAATTTGGTGACTGTAATAAAATTTTTCTTTTGTTTAATGACTACTAGCTCCACTGGCTTAATTCAATTTCTAGTCCAAAATTAAATAAAAGTGATCTACAACAAAGAATGCCCCAATATCGGTTGTTTGACCTTAGCATTCTGTTCATGAAAGTTGTAAGCTCCAAAATATGGATTTTAATTAAATGAAGAAAGTATGAAAGAAGCAGTTACTCTCTTTTATCATTTAAAATAAAAACAGGAGTATTTACAGCTGTGGTTCTTTAGGGTTAATGTCTTTGTTGATAGAATCACAAGTTATGACCAGTCTCCTTTCGTGCTATAATTTCATAAAGGGATGGGGGAGGGGGGTAAAGACGGTTGGAAATCCAAGTATTTCACATAGGGAATGAAATTTACGGTGTTTAATTAAATAGAACAGATATAGCGCCTGCACATGAATCATTCCAAATACAAACAAAATAGTTTTTGATCGTAAAACTTGTTTTAACCTTGTGCACCCTCTGGATCTACTTCGGTGATATCGACAGTGTAATATCGTTAACGCTACATTGTAAATAAAAATGAGGAAATGTATTATTATAATTATCGTTATTATTATTTTATTTTCTTAATGATTTTTACTAGGGACATTAGAAGTAACAATACAGAGGTAGTAGTAGTTATTATTATTATTTTATTAATAATAATATTATTATTATTACAGATATTATTATTATTATTATCTTTATTCTTTATTATTATTATCATTATTATTCTTTCTTTATTTATTTTTATTATTATTAAAGTATCACAACAAAAGAGACTGATAAAATACAGTAGAGCTTTACCTTGATTCTGTATGGAGGAGCGGCATGTTGGACAGTGCCACTAGGTGTCGCTTCCGGATGACCGTGACATTGAACTTGGCCTTGAGGTCAGGCTCGTCGAAACATGGAAACATCTTCCTGGCGAAGATCGGAGACAACTGGCTGGCGGCGGCAAACCTGGGAGAATAATGAAAACGTACTGATCAGAGCATGAAATAAAGTATTTGACCTATGGGTCTGATTATACTGAAAGGTTGCACAACGGGAAAAATGCTGGATAAAGCAATTAATAATATTCATACATTGGTAAAGTTCCATCAGTTCAGAATATACATAAAAGTAAATATTATCAATAAACTAACGACATATAATTTATAATTTAAACTCTAAATACCCTACATTATGTAATAACGCTCTCAAATCGTTAGATGATATTGGAAAACACATCGACCACAGGTTTAAATCACTCTCAAACATATATGGTTATAGTTTTGTATATATGGGTAGAACAAGCAGTTTGTGATAGAAAAGTTTATGAGTATATTTTTACAGAAATGTTAAAAGAAATACAAAAGCTTGGTATATATAGTGAGATTATATCAGTAGATTAATATATATATTGAAATTAAATCGTGCTGTTCCGAGAAAGAGGTTATCCTATAGTTTTACAGCTATGGTCTTTTCCAACAATGGGTGTTCATCGTTTCTTTTGGGATAATTATGAAATATTCATAATCTTGTTTGAAATGTGATAATGACACAACAGTATGAGCATTTAGGCAATAAAGGTTGAAAACTTAATTCAAAATTATGAATTCAATGCTCTTCGACTTTCTAGAGGTTCCTTGTGACATGACGGCACTCAAGTGATGGGTCCTTAATTTGATTAAGCCTCCCCCGAAGGGAGGGGAGTCTCATAGGGTTTGACTAGATGTTTTCTTTATTGTCATTTGGGTCAAGGTTGTTGGTGGACTTTTTTAAGTGCGCCGAGTGCAAAACCATTAATTACAGTTTATTTTCTTCCCGTTTTTCTGCCCATGCTGGCGCTTGAACTCAAGTATTGACGGTTTTCCAAAACTGACATTTGGGCACAGTTAAAGCCATAATCACCGTATCCCTCGACACATTTTCACCAAAAAAAAAAAGTTAAAATCTTTTACAGTTGTTATCAAACAACCAAAAAAACAAGACGACCAGAGGTCACGCGCTTGCCGGAAACAATCTGAATTGGAAGACAGATAACCTGAACATGTCATAAAGAAGACAAAGAGGAAGAAAATGAGCCATTGTTTGTAAAGACTGGACCAATATTGACAAAGTTATGATGATAATAATAATAATCTGACGTGTTTTCATGACTTTGACCTTGAACTTTGACCTATTTAAAAATACATATACAGCTTCAAGAAATCGTTCCAATATACGATAGGTGAAATTTGCAAAGTGATTCCTGCTAAACTGTGGCCTATAGAATGCTATTATAACAGAGGCAAGAACCAACAAGAAGGCAACATTTAGGACAACTAGCAAACAGACAGACATATTGACCAAGTGACACAAAGTTGAGACCAGTTGACTAGACTTAGTTATGTAGAAGACGAAGGTGAAAAAAAATGAGCCAAAGTTTGTGAAGATAGGACCAGAATAGACAAAGTTATGAGGAAAATAACATTTTGAAGTGTTTTGAAGTGACCGACATACTGACAAAGCGGCACAAAGTTAAGACAAAAAGACTAAACTATGTTACGAAGAAGACAGAGGAAGAAAATAAGCTACAGTTTATGAAATTTAGGTTTAAAGTCTTAGAGATATGGGCAAAAAATGATATGTTGTAGTGTTTCGTGTGCAGCGCCCCCTAGCGGCTATTTTCCGAAACTGAAAAAATCACTTTCGAGATATTGGTGTATGACATAAGATGTATCAGTTTCAAAAGGATTCCTGCAAAACTGTGGCCTATAGAATGCTATATGTTAGACACAAGAACATGCAAGAAGAGGAAATTGATGACAACTGACAGATAGACAGACATACTGTCAAAGTGAAACAAAGCTGAGGCCAGATGACTTGACCAAGTTATGGAGAAGACTCAGGGAAAGAAATTGAGCTATAGTTATGTAATTCAGGTGTATAGTTTCGGAGATATTGTCAAACAATTATACGTTGATGAAGTTTAAGTGCAATTTTAAGATATTTATGTAAGACATAAGATTCACCAATTTCAAAAAGGATTCTTGCAAAACTGTGGCCTGTAGAATGCCATATGTAAGACAGAAGCACCAGCAAGAAGGTGAAATTGAGGTCAACTGACAGACAGTCAGACATACTGAGAAAATGACACATAGTTGAGCAAAGATGACAAGACCATGTTATAAAGAAGACACAGAGGAAGAAAATGAGCCTAAGTTTGTGAAGATAGGCCCAGTAGTTACAAAGTTATGATGAAAATAAAATTTCGAGGTTTTTCGATGACCTTGACCTTGAACTTTGACTTTTGCTGACCAAAAACAATAGGCTACCAGGACTTTTGACTTTCAATCATGCCTGAAAGTTTCAGATCAATTGCTACAAATTTGTGGCCAGGAGAGTACTTACAAACAAACAAACAAACATCGTGACAAACAAACACACAAACAGACATACGCAACTGACCAACATGCTTGCCGAAATCGAAGATTTCCGGCAAGCAATGAAGCAACCAACAAAGCTTTAGACCCACCCCAGTCAAGAGGCGAGTGTTATTTTTTCCCTTGCTCCAATTGGGAAAACATAATGCTATACACTAGGCGGAGGTGGGGCTTAGTATAAACTAATAAAGTCTTTACTTAAGTGAATACTTACTGGTGCGTCCCTTCTGGTCCTGGATGGGTGGTCACATAAAGACCCAACAGATCCATCTTCAATCTGCCAGAGAACTTCATCTGCATTTTATAATACTTTTCCTGTACAAGATACTCGTTTAGTCGGATGCGGAGATGCTGTGCGGATGGGTCAAGAGTCGCCAGTAGAACCTGAACCCTCCTTTCTTCAGAGGACAGACTTAGTTGAACGTCAGAGACGCTAAGGTTCACAGCGTGCAGGATTATGACGTCAGTAGAGTGTTTACACCAAAAGTAAATTTGTACCTTCCCGCCAAACCAAAAGTCGTCTGCATTTTGGCCGTAAATGTGCGGTTGAACTTCAACGTTGTAATGGTAAGGCACCAGACGGCGCGGCAGTAGCAGGTCGTCGGCCTTTGATACCGCTGAAATGTAAAAAATATTTCAATAATTTACTTATATCTGAACATAATGTTTGAAGAGTGAATATACCAATCAGCCTATAACTAGCAGTAACATTGGAAACGAGGAACAAGTTAAGAATACCTTAGTAATTTATACTAATCATTTCGCTATATTTCAAATTGAAAAAATACCAATTTCTTCACTCGTGTTGGTGTATTCTCCTCTTTTTACATTTTATCGGATAAAATATGATTATAATAATTGATTCTTTACATAAGCATAAGAGAATCAGATTTTATGACAGATATATTAAGTGATTAAAATATATAGTAGAACACATCCAGTTTTAAAATAAATTTCAATATAATTAGTTTCCTGATTCAAAGTCCCTTCGTCGAAACAGCAATTGTTTTCTTTTCTGTGCACAGGATAAATTGCTTTTTTTTGGGCTTAGCTGAATGATGATAGGCCCGCATCGAGGAATATCTATCCATTCTTATCATTAATTGTTAACTGCAGGCGCTGGCTTCGAGTGGTAATGGCAAACCACAGGGGCGGACCCGTTCCTTAATTTGACGCGGTCGTTTTTCTAAGGAAAATCCCAACAGACATTAGTCACACGTGCATTATTTTCTTATGCAGACCCTGTAATTTGTTAAATCTTGTCACAGGGGTGCTGAAGACTAGTTAAATATTAGTAGCGGAATTCAGCGGGGGTCTGGACTCTTCCTTTTCAAGCCGATGCAATTTTTTTAAGAGACATAATCAGGAGTTATGTTATGTCTTTTTTATACGCTGACAGTTCAGAAATGCTTTATGCAAAAGTTTTCAAGCAAAAGCATCCCAAAACACAGTCTCAATACCTCTCCTTCAACTGTTTAACACCCTGTTATTAGGGCTAAGTACCGCTTACAAATTTTGTATCGTAATATATTGCGATATTTGATAGCGTTTTCCGATACGTATTGCGATATTTTCATTGTATGAAATTTATAGGAAATAAGTGATTGCCGTATTACGTGTATATATATATATATATATATATATATATATATATATATATTATATATATATATATATATATATATATGAAGCATTATTATTATCAATTCTTTATCAAATTAAATATAATTGACTCAATAAAACATGTATGCAGATCAGTTTTTTTAAAACACGAAATATAGCAACATTAACTATTAATGTACACTAGGCAGTGCTAAAAGAAATATCTAAAACCAAAGTCTTCTTTATGCTTTACATGTGCAAGCAACTTGGCAATTAAAGAATGACTGTGGTTTAGCACAAAGAGAGCTAGATGGTACGGAAAAATTACAGCCGTGTATTCCACTTCGCAAGGCTGCCGTTCTTAAACAATAATACTGTTAGGTTGACACTTGATCTTCCTGCAGTTATAATAAGATTTGAGCAGAGAACATTCATGAATGATTAATTAGTATGACCGTGTTCAAAATATTTCTCGTATACCAATCAGTCATCGAGCAGACAAATTCCCTGGTATATCTGGCCTACTTGGAAATTCCTAACTAAACACGGTATACACGGTAGAGGCTAACATTTAAGCCTGTTATTTATCCCAACACATGTAAATGTCTAAATTTGTAACAGAAACGTTTTTACTTTTAAAAAAAATCAGTTTTAGGCACGTTACCAAACTATCGAAAAATATCGATATTTTAAAACTGTATGGCGATACGCAATATAGCAATTACCCATTAAGAAATACATATATATCGATAATATCTGACAGCCCTACTTGTCATGATTCTGCGTGTGAGTAAACACGGTCCGCGTGTGCCTGTTTAGCGTGACCGGAGGTATGATTTTGCCCATGCGCGACCGATTCCAAACAAGGATAATACCAAAATGTACTGTTGTGAAACACCGGTTGTAAGCCTGAAAAGAAAACGGAAAACGCAGGTTGCGCTCGCTCTACCATTATGTTAACACCAGTGATCGCGCCCGGTCTACTGTTTTAACACTCGTGTACATTAGTAAGGCAACAGTTTCAGTACATTATTTTGGCAGGTACCATCTTATTTCAAAGAGAAAACGCTATGTGGCGTTTAAATTCAACATGATTTGTACCTGATCAACTCTCTTTAATGAATAACCAATTATTTCTGCCCGAACTCTCCTCTCACCCGGGACAAGAGGACCATCTTATTTTTTTTCTATCAATCTTCCTGGCTTTCACCTCTATCTTTCAATTTTCCTGGTTCCTGAATATGGTACGCTGGCACGAAAATTTTTAGTTAGCAAATTGGTATATTAATTCCCTCCAATTTTACTCCTATTATTTTATTTCATAATAAATTTATTTATGGGTTACATATATACACTATAAACTATTTGGTATTAGGTATTATTTGCACCATTAAACGGATAATCAGTCTTCAAAATATGCATATGATCTGCAAATTTTCTTGCTGCTTAGATTGTAAAACTGAACTTTCCATTTCCCAGTTTGACTCCAAAGAATGTCACCATCCTTGTAGAAGAATTTATAAATGATTTATTTAATGACCTTATTAATGATTTATATTTGAAAACCTTTCTTCCAATGTGTTTCTTATAAATGTTGCATGCTTTATAGGGAGAGCTCCTCTAAGATCCTTATTTCGGAAATTGTGAAAATAGAATACCCTTCACGTTAAACAAAAGATAATATTATAACCATGCGTTATATAGATGGAAAAGCTATAACATTATCTATTTTACATTTCTCGATATAAATGCCTTCACGACTGAATGTTAGCTGTATCGGACCTATTTTAAGGGCACCGAGTCGACATTAGGTTTGTTAGCAGGACCTGGGGCATTGATATGACCACTTATGGTTCAGCCATAATATTCTATGGATAATAATATTGCCGGGCCAGGGACAGTATTCATGCCATCAGCACATGTTCTATGTCACATGCTGTTTTTGATTCAAGCATTAAGGTCCAAAAATAGACCTCTGGCCCTTAAAATTGAGGACTTTGCGAGACATTACCGTATACATTTATTCGAGTGACTTCCCATGTATATAATTTTTTTCTGAATATGGACACTGGAAATTCAGTGAAACTGTTATAGCTACGTCATGTAATTCCTTTTCCATGCCTGGAATAGTTAATGTGAATATGTCATTTGCAGGTTCAGGGTTTCTACACAAAAATGTCACGGGAAGACACAGAGAACTGGTGTACTAGCTTATATTATTTGACAGACTGACTCAGTATGGCTCTAGATTATATGATTATATATATATATATATATATATATATATATATATATATATATATATTTATAAATACTGAATCATAAACAGGCACTTCTCTTATTAAAAGATTATATATAATTAAATAGAAAATGTAATTATGATGAAATGAGGGTAAAGTGAGTAACGTACTTTCATAACATTTATTCGTAAATCAAGAACCCCTGGTCATTTGTCATGTGCTATGGCAAATGATTTCACTTTATTGAGGGAATATGTATATATATATATATATAAAGTTAAGCTTAGTTTTTACTATTTCCACATTGAAAGGGGTGATTTTTGTGTGTTTCATGCATGAAAACCGCCTTTTTAAGTGAATAGCCCATTCTAATTTTTAAAGATTTTTTCTCCCTTGATAGCATATGGATACCATCGGATGTACAACACACGATTATGTAAGAAAAAAATATATAGAAGGGTATCAATATAGTTCTATGGAGAGGGTATTGTCATTAATGCAATATCATGACCAGAGGTCTGAAATCACTCACCGATCACAAGCTTCCTCCCGGCCATGACCTTGAATATAAGGTCAAGGTCAAAATAAATATCAGGTGTAAATATGTCACCTATGACAATTACTCTGACCGAAGGCAAGTTTAGAAAATCAGCCGTTTTGAATTCCAAATTAAACACAGGCAAAAGAAAAAGATAAGAAAATAATGTTTGCACTCCGGAAAACATAAAAACCACCCCAAAAAATCTTTAAACGAATGTCAATAGAGATATTCATATATCATATCCTAGATGCCTCTTCTCCTTACTGAACCAAATCACGCAATCTTTTGGCCTAAAAAGATAAGCTTCGGGATGGCGTATTCCAATTCCCATGGATCATACCACAGGATTATTACTATCCTTGCTAACATTATTTATGGACGGTATATTGAAGCGATTTACCAGATCGTTCAAGCATCCCTGAAACCTAGGGCGGAATGACCTTCGTCATATATGTGTTCTAGGCAAACACAATCCAGAGCTTTAACCGATGTTAAGAGTACTAAGTGGTTAATTAAGAGGAAGTCAAATTAAGCACTGCGTCAGGACTGTATGAGCTAATTACATACTTGTACGTGGTACAGAATTTCTGCATTTCAGAATGATCTATATGAAGAAGTGACAAGATTTGATCACAAAAGTTCACAAACACTCCTTGTTGGAGAATCTTGATTTGAATACTGTTGTTCGCTTCATATTCGTGAGGTTGAAATTTCGCGAAACTTCACTATATGGTGTTTCGCGAGGGTTTATTTTTCGCCATCTCACATGAAACTTATTCTAGGTGCAAGATAAAAACAAATAATTATCAAAAATATGGTTATAATCCGATTCTTTTCTTCCTTTCCTTAACTGGTTGCAAAAATGATCGGAGGTTAGCTTTTCACTTCGAATATTTACTCATATTTGAATCTTTCAATATCTGGTCCAGGTTCCATGTACCTAATAGGTTTCATCAAAACTGACCTACCAAGATAGATGAAAAAAAAATATATTCATAATATAAATAGTTTTACTGAAATGGTTCGTCTTCTTCATGAAGGTTTCATTTTCGTGATAATATTCCTTGATTTGAAAACCCTCGCGAACATAAAGCAAACCACATTATGTTTTCGTCCGTTCTCTGTCGTCTAGCTGTCTACGTGTATAACTGTTTATCTGTCTGTCGGTCTATCTGTTTATATTCACGGTGTTAATATACGATGTTTTTTTACTCCAATATTCAGAGCGATCTTTCAATCAAGCTTCCCAAGAGACCTCATCGTTTAAGATAAGGCGGGTGTTATACTTATACGATATAACAAAATTACTATGTTATTTTATTTAGAAAGGTCGTATTTTCTCGGACCCGAAAACCGCGTACTCGCTCAAACCGACAAGTGTCGCTAGTATGGGAAAGGCACTTTTCGTAGGAAAAGCGAGGCTTACATGGCTTGCTGAGTTTATATCTATATCCATTATGGTGTAAACACATGGGTGTAAAACCATCGATTTGAAATTTTTCAAAATAGTTTTCTTTTTCTGAAGTTTACTCTTTGCGCTTGATTTCCAATATTACTAATTATCAAACTCTGAAATTTGTTAACAATATTAGTTATTAGTGAGTGATTTGCATATGATAGTTAATTCGGCCTTGACATTATTCCCAAAGTCATAAACGCAATATTAATATCCCCATCATCGCTCAAATGCGTGTGAGGGTTAGGCTCAGAGGGATCACACATAAAATTTCAAATTAAATTTTTTTTTCAGATTTTTTTTAAATCATAGGCTTTCATGACAATGGCAGTATGTACTTCTTCTTTATTCTCTACTAAAGCAATATCCCTGACCGTCCAGGCGTTTCTGCAACACTAACAAAGGTCTGAGTGGAATGACCTAAGAAGTGTTTTGCTGTTATGGGTGTTGTTATTTATCGAAAACTTCCATCAAACACACTCGAGATATAACCAAAGTAAACAATGGAGAGGGCAAAGTATAACGGGAGCCAAATTTGAGGATCTGTAACGATTGCATAAGTGAATTATCTGTTTTATAGCGTACTTAACGGAAGCACCGTTCTCCGACTAAAAAGGTCAGTCGTGTCTGTCTTTGAAGAGACGGGACGTGATCGGCTCAGCTGACGGCCACTCCGCCTCGGGGAAACACTGTGTGCCAGGTGGGTGTCTAAGCTGAAAATTAGATAATGCTTCTTATGGCCGTCTCCCCACAACACGACCACATCATTAATTTTGCCATGGTACACTCAGGAAATAAAAATACCCAATCCTTAACCCGATTAGGTGATTTGTTTGTCTTTGGAGGAAGCTTTCTTCTTCAATTCCAGCTGGAACACGCTGGTTTTGCATTATTTATTCACGAAATGTGTTTTCTTACAATTAAGATTTTTGCTCTTTTCTTTATAAAAGAAACACCAGGGGTTGTTTCAGCCAGATATATGCTATCACGATATTCTAACGTTCTTAAAATTTAAATGACAAAAAAAATAAACTTTGTATGTATGAAGTCGCCGTTTTGATGTGAAAACAAATTATATAAATATCGTCATCCCATTTTCACGAAATTGTAGGTGCAAAGTAAAAAATATCTGAACTTAAGGTTGTATATGTCATAATTACTTTCATTACTGGAGCAGGTGAATGATGTTCGCCGTAGGCAACAGGTAACTCAATTACTCTATTTTGTTAGTATTTTATACTGAGAACGGCCTTGAAAATAGGAAGACGTAATTCTTTTAGTCAACCCGGACATCTCTTTCGTAGTTTTTAACGTGTCATGGTCACTGTATTAATAAGAAATTCACACGGGTATTGATATCCTACGCAGAAACGTACTTAAATGACAATTTTTAAAATATTCCTGATGCTTCGTCAACCGCAAATTTATTTTCATGGCATTTCTATTTTAGCTTGATTTCATACTTTTACGAGTATATTTATGTAAGAAAAATCGGCTTACTCGGCGTGTTATTTAAAGACGCCTTACCGATATATAACGTCTAATAATTAAAGATTATCCATTTTTATATAAATAGGCCAGAAAACACTGACCCCATCGACCTATTGCTGTTGATTTGTTTAAATCCACGTATTTATAACGTTGGGCCGGAAAAATAATCAAAACACATTAAAGAAAGACAACAAGCGGCAAGTTACCAGAGTTTTCAATAG
This sequence comes from Sipunculus nudus, assembly GCA_026874595.1. NCBI lineage: Eukaryota > Metazoa > Annelida > Sipuncula > Golfingiida > Sipunculidae > Sipunculus > Sipunculus nudus. Next base: position 36,883,231 of record CM049318.1, read on the forward strand.
GCATTTTGCAACTGGAGACCATTCAGCTCCGCATATGTGCTATGAACCACCTAATGTTACATGTTTTTTTCTGTTTGTCAACAGTTTATACTAACAACTTGTAGATAAACAAGCTCATATATCACTCACAGTGGCGTTATATGAACATTTTTCTAACAGATATTACAGGAAAAAGGTATGGTTCGGAGGGATTTTTTTCAGAAATCTATGCGGGCGGGCGATTTTTTATTTGTTACCTTTTTTTGTATGTTTCGAAAAAAATGTCATATGATCAGGGAAAAGCATGATTATAACATATTTTTTGCTAAACCGGTAAAAGCATCACGTAACAAAAGTAATCTTATCAAAATTGTATTATTTTATCTTCTTGAAAGAGGAAAATCTAAATAAAAAAAAATTAATGCTGGGGATAAAAAGGACACGGGCGGTGTCTGAGAACCATACCTTTTTTTGGCCTTAGAATTCAAAAATATTTACACAGAGAATGTCAATGATCATATAAATTACGCAGAAAAGTTCGGTGAATAGCTCGTTTCACTGGAAAAAAAAACAAGACAAATGCGGTCTCTCAAGCTGTTTTAATTAAAGCACATATAGTCCATATATACCTGTGTTGCTCTTGTAATAATGTATTGTTCTTAAACGCCCCCATCCCGCAATCATCGGTCCGCCCCCTGACAGACAGCAGTTAAGCTGACCAAGAGAGCGTCAATAAAATGAACATCTGTGCATGGAATCTTTTCAGAGAGGACGTCAGTTTGGAGATGTAGGCGCCAGCGTATACACGACACGATGAGAAATGTAATTGAGTGGCAACGCATTTGATCAACTTCCGCCTCGCCCAATGGTTGTTTTGATTGTCTTCTCTGCGGGACTGCCCTTCCGGTACATCGGAATAAGACCATGGCATGTCTATTATTTATAGAGAATGTGGCCCGGAATGATCCGGATGCAAACCTCTTGCTGACCACGTTTTATGTATCTGTCAACCACAGGTGTGACATGGTGCCTTGTAAGACCTCTCCCTACACGAATATTGTCATGTGTCCCATGCAGGTATATCATATTGAACGCAATCTTAATAGGGTCTACAGAAATACGTTGAATAAACCAAGCACCCGAACAACGTTTGGAAATGTTAGTTTATTTTATATTTTCAGGGTCTTATAATTACTCATGATAAGTGGTAATATAAATTAAAAGAGACAATACACGTGTATATGTATGTTTGTCCCAGAGAGAGAGAGAGAGAGAGAGAGAGAGAGAGAGAGAGAGAAACAGAGAGACAGAGAGATGGAGAGAGATAGAGAGGAATTCTAACCATTCTGAATGTGTCCAATAGACCGACGAACAAATAAATGTAATTTACGCTTAATAATTTTATACCTGTTTATATCGCCAGTTTGCGAGAGGTATTATGTTCAATACAGGGTTATGATTTGTCTCAGTTACTAATGCAAAAGTTGCTCAACAGAGTTTTATTAATTTTGTGGAGGCTTAGTCGTGGCGTAATTCAAAATTTGAACATAACACATTGGGGATGGGGGGGGGGATAAGGGAGGCTTTGGGTGTTGGGCGGTATTTCTTTTAAGGCCGTTATCCACATATACATATTATAAATAATGCATTTATTAACCAAAATAAATATAAATGCATTTTCAACTTTCTGAAGCTCGACGAAGCTCCACAACACATCCTCTGCTCACATACAGAAAATAAGATTATTTTGACGGTAACCCCTAACACGTACGCTTCCTCTCATTTTATATTCTGTTGATAACCTCCGCTGATTCCTGAATTCTGTCCTTGGACCATAGAAGCCCGTAACAGAATATGAATTGTGTTTGTGCGCATAAACGGCATATTACTCCCAAAATGTACTGCATCCTTTCTTTACACATTATCATTATCCAATCATTAGAAAACGTTAGATGGCTTTAAATATTTTATTTCAGTTGGGTCGTGTAGGTAATGGACACGTAGATGTAATGGACAATGTTTTCAATGTGTCAACACACACGTTTATACAGGTTTAGCTGTAACCTTTTTTATATATATTAATTTTGGTTATTTTATGGGATGGTACTGCGGCACATTTAATTCGGATGACAGGGTGTTGGAAAATGCATCAAACTTGCAGTTTTGGAAATTAGTTGCAGCTTGTATATGGAGCACTTTTAACATACTCGGGGTTAACATTCTAAAATATCAGGCTATTACATAAGGCTATTGGTTATTAATAATGAACTAATATGAGACCACCGCGTGGCAAATTCTGAACTTACTTATGTAATAAAAGCCATCTAAGAAAGACTCGTATTTTCTCAAGCTGAAGCACTTTTGTTTAAAGTAAAACTTGACAAATTATTCAAATTAAATATTGATGCTTGTGAGATATAAGTGGGGGCATTATGTGGCAAATTGATACACAAATGTGTCAAAAGTGATAAAAATGTAAATGGGCTTGTTGTTCAGTGCGAGAGGACGCAGGAACAGACGCTATTCGTCGTGGTGTTACAGTATTTCATCAACAAAGTGTGCACCACAAATGTGCATCACCTCCAACTTGCTACGACTGAATGAAACTACTTATACTCTATAGTACTTCGTCAGTTAAGCAAACCCCCGCGACCTCATAGAGGTTGAGGAGTTTATTCCTTTATCAAAATATTGCTGATTTTTTTTTTATTTTGCTGAAATTTTGCGGATCTTTCTTCGAATATTCCTTTATTAGGCTCCGAAATCCGGTGAAGATGCTGGATCTACACAAAATCTAATAAATTCTTCCCTAGCTTTTTCCCGAAATGCGCTGAAAATTTCATGAGATTCTGTTCAAGATTGCATGAGCTATGTTGTGAACAAACACACACATACCCGAACAGGAAGAATTAACGTATCACCTCCTGGTGGAGACAAGTAATGTTCCACAGCATAGAATACGCAGCTGCTTACTCCGAGTGAGTCACCAATTATAATGACTCACGGGTTAACGCGCCAGCACCTTAGTGGCCAAACAGAGGTGTATAATTAAATAAGTAAATTTAATCACGGGCTCCATTAAAGAGTACGTCTCATCGTCATACTGATAAAAGCAAACCTTCTTCACAAACACTTCTGAGACTTGCTAAAAGCAAGAGATGTCAGAATTGGTTCACAACTCACACGAACTTGATAGAGCAAGGTTTTGGCTATGCCTTAAAGGGACCTTTACCGAGACCTGATTCTACCGCTCACAGGATGTCCGTTTTTTTATATCCATGTTTTTATAACAAGTGGGGGGATCCGCCAAAATAAGCAAGGCAGGCAAACCAGAGTTTTCCAAAGGCCGTTCAACTTCCGAATATATGCAACCAACCACCTTAGGTTACATGTTTTTGCAGTTTGTTTTTGCAGGCTGTGTTTACCAAGAGTATGTCGGTGAACGTGCCCATATATACGTCACAGGGCCATTATAAGAATATTTACTAAGAGGAATTTAATATGTACATTTGTATGTACATAGACTAATCCAGAAATAAAAAAAGTTCTACAGAAAAGGTAGGGGAATATAGCTGGTTTTAAAATCAGTGAGGTTACGACTGAAATTTTAAAAAGGGATTTATGAGTCATGCCTCTTTACCGAACTGCCTTATCCCTGATACACAGTCATATAGTCAACAGAATATGGTAAATTATTTTCCATTGTAGCATAGCATCGATTTAAACTTTTAGGACTTTTTATTAAAAAACAAAACAAGCTTTTTTGCGCATGGTATGGACTCCTTTTTCCTTAATCAAAGCGGCGGCACTGCCTCACCTCCCAGTGCATGATTCTAAATCTCGCGAGACAGAGCGAGATCCTCGGGTGGACACAAAACGATCGGTAAGTGTTATTTTGATGCACTATGGCCTTCAGCCGACAACGAGCTCAATTTATCTAGCTTTGTCCAGCGGCGCTGGAGCGTATGATGCAACCTTTTCCCAGTTTAGTGGCTTATGCAAGGACATTATTTACACTCTCAATGTCAGGTCTGTCGTGGTTAAACATTACATATAACGACAGTGCTACCGCTCCAATCATAATGACAGACGCTGGGGAGGTGATTGATGATAAATCGTGAACTGAACGGGAAAATCTAGGTAGCTCCGAATCTCCTGCTCATTTTTCTATATAAAAAACTTCGTTGTTTACAAATATCATGCCCAGACGATAAAGCTATCTCAGCCTCTATATATTATATCTTGCCACTCGTTGATATTCGTTCAATTTCGCTTATAAACAACAAATGACGACTGTCAGTTAGAAGGTGGCTGAGGTTCGTGTTATCAGTGTCGTTTGTTTGTTAGTGAATTTGTTTGTTTCACCCTTCCAGAATATTTTATAACTAGCAAATTGATATGCAATTTCATTAATTTTTATTACATTTTTTTTCCCAAGAACATTTTGCGACATTTTTTTTACGATAACTTCGATAAATACGGGAATTTAAGCCTTCCGTGGTCGCAAGTTTGAAGATGACGTCATCATAGAGACGTCGTCAGACGAAGAGAATATCAAGAGTCACGTCAGTGCGATGACGTCATAATCTATCTGTCATAGCCCATGGTATCTGTCAGTATTTCAAAACGTTTCAACTGAATTCTCTGAATTTTTGTTGAAGGACAGGCAATGGGATACAGAACAATCAGTGCAAAATTTGAGTTGATCGGTCAAATTTTGGAGTTGATCTGTATGCGGATGAAGGCGTTGGCGGAGGTATGCGCTCTGAGAGTGCCTTCTAGATTTAAATACGCTTTTATTTTATTTCAATTCAGTCAAAACAAACTATTGGCATCATAACTTTGTCAAATACACTTGCACTGAAAAAAAAATTAATCTTAACTTATTTATCTTCATGAGCATAACTTTCAGCTTAAAATTGATGATTTATTTCTTTTCAGTTCTAGAGTATGGGAAAAAAATCAAGTGTCAATTTATTCTTCTATCATTCATAATTTACCCATGATACAATTGTGACATCCAGTCACCAATAGACGCTGACAAATGGTTCAAGCAAGTAAGTCAGAAATGTTCGGGTGAAATGTCACTAGTAGTTGTCACATGCACAGAAATTTATTATTTTATATCTGATTCAGCTTTTTACTCTTTTCACACACCTTTTTCGCATAAAACAACTTATGCCTTCCACTTATATATCAAATGTGAACGACGCTTAATAACGTTCCATATTTTTATATACTTTCTTTAATAAATAAATTGAATTGACGTCTTTTGTGTGTAATATAGAACTAATGTAAAAATCAGCTGTTTATGTTTCATGTCCCTGTGTATTAAAAATATTAAAATCAATGAAAAAACACAACCTCCGCATGGATCCTAATCAAACTTTGTCGTATGTTACACATAAAATGTGTGTCACGGTTCACCAGCTCATGGTTGGATAACAGGTCAGCTCTAGAACACAGGCGGTCCCTAACATACTAGTGAATGCCTATGGCCCTAGGCCGGGATAGATAAAATATCCAATTTCTCAAAGGCGAAGAATCCTTTTAAATTAAAATATTAAATTATGGTGATCTAGATTATTGCCACAATTAAACGATCAGTCCTGGATATTACCCTAACCTTCAATGAAAATCTATGCATAGCGTTTTGAGTAAAACTGCTAACAGACAAACCAACCAACCAAATGATAACATTGAAACATAATACCCGTTCAGGTATCATTATGGTGTTATAAAATCATCATGGAATTTGTTAAACAGATATTCCTAGGGCAATACAGTTGATAAATTTACCGATTAAAAGACAGAGCTTATAATTATCAAATATCCTCAGTTATATAATTATAACAGGCTATATGAAAATAAATGTGTTCCAGGTTGATTTCAAATTTATATCACGAATGGCTGCAGCTGTTACGCTATTCGGGGCAATAAGAAAAAAATATGATTATATTGAATTTCTTAGGGCTGTGGGTTGGAGATTAGTGGCTCGGAATCACCCTGTCCACCATTAATTACCGTTAACGAAGGCTGTACGGCTCATTTATGGGTAAAATTTCTCATCAGCAATGCATTGTGGGTAAACTGATTGAATTCACCATAAATAAATAATATTAATTATTTACTAAATGTTTTACTTAATCGGAGTTTCTCTCTCTGCCGTTGTCCATTTTGCAGATAATTAGTACGTAATGAATGATATTGATCAACCGCTAACCCGAAATTACCGATTCATTTTAAAAACATAAGCTTAAGTGCAAGCCTGAGTAGGAAATTTATTTGATGTATCACCTACTATATATAGCCCTTTATTATCGTTTAAAACTTAATTTGCGGGAAGTGATGAAAAAGAAAGGGCGATTAAATATCATTTATCAGTTACGCAAAATAACCGTCATGTAATAGCCGGCTTAGATGCTGTGAAGATTATCACACACACACATACACACCCACTAGAGAACTCCCGTTTTGTGACCTTATGAGTGAATGTGGACCATCACATAGAAGGACAATTATACTTTATGTAATAATCATACATATAAAACAGGTAATAACAATTTATAATATCACGATATTTACGTGTAAGCGATAAGGCGTTGTTAAACATGACGAAATATGACTTTCCAGTCGATATTTTCCGAGCCGTTTGAGATGTAGCAAGTGCTGCCTCTCTTACATATCTTAAATATTCTATTTCCAGAATGGCAAACCTGCCGCCACCCCCCCCCCCCCCGGGCCCACGCACACACACACACACACACACACACACAGACCGTGTCTCCGGTCTTTTGTTCATGGAAGGTAACCTGACCGTGAAAGCTGAACATGACAGCCTAGGTAGTTGTAAGGTCCCCCAGCAGTTCGCACGTCAGAACCAGCGAAAGCTCGTCAGTCATCGAGGTGATCTCACGGGACTACGATGAAATTAGTGGTGCAAGCTAAAAGTTCCTGTTTGTTAAGCGGGACAAGTTCACGACCTGCCTCGGATAACGGGAGCATGAGCAATTTTTCTCATTTTTGCAGACTACCAGTTTTTCGTATTATATTGTGTAAGCAATCTGTTAGTAAAAACATTTACTGCGGTACAGATTTTTTTACAAATTTTCCGTGTAATATGTATTATATAGTCTATTATTTAGGAATATTTACTGCGGTACTGGTTTAGTTTTTTATCCGTCTGTGACCATATTTCTTACCTCGAGTATAGCCAGAAGTGAGGCTTCATATTTTAGATGTCAAAAAAGCTGCTGGGTTGAGTATTAAAAATGTATGTCCCGCAAGTACATAACGAGAGCCCGAATAAATCATAACTTTGCTTGCAAACACACCGTGGTCCAAGGAACTAGAGCCGAGCGCAATGAGTTCAATGATTACCGAGCACAGTCGTTATTTTCTGTACAACATCATTTATCGTTTTCGATTTTTTTCCATTTATCGAGGATTCGAGTTAATTAATGGCATGTTAATAAAAAAAAGGGTTGCTGTAATATTTTGAAAGTGTAAACGTGTAAAATCAGACCTTATTCTAAAGCATACATATAGCCATCATTTACACACACACAAATATACACAAACACACACCCTCTCACGCACACACACAAATATGCAAATCTCAATAGAATGACGCCGCCCGACTAACTTCCACCTCTGTAACATGACCACACGCTTTCCCCGGTAACCCTGGTAACATTAACACGCGCTAATAAGCTTGATAACCCTGGTAACATCGTCACGCTGGTAATAGGTATTACTTTGTAACATGATAACATTGTAACTTTGGTAACATAATCAGGATTACTTTGGTAATCCCAGTAATACTACTACCCAAATAACACGATTAATAAGGTAACACTCTCACCACATTGAGACGGCCACACTGGAAATCCTGTCAACATCACCTTGGTAACACGGTTACCTGGTAACATCGGTAACAGAACTGGTACACTGGTAACCATGGTAACATGACCAAATTTGCAGGTCCTGGCATCTAACAACAAATCATGAGTGATTATATTCAAAAGACTGTTGTTATATAAAAAAAAGCATTTTTTCTATGTTTATTACGGCTTCAATGTGTAGACGGCGTTTTTGTTCTTCCATCTGTAAAAGGTAAAAGTCTGCTGGGCTTTTACACCCGAGCCGAATAGCTCATCAGGCCGGAGCTTATCCTGGTTTCTGTAGCGTGCAGGGACTAAGGAGTTAGACTCCTCCTGGATGGGACGCTAGTCCATCGCAGGTTACCTTCCCAGTATTACTGGTACCCATTTCTACTGCTGGGTGGACAGAGGCACACTTGCGGTTGGGACCTTGCCTAAGGGTCTTGGCACGGTGGGGGTCTGACCGGGATTCGAACTCACGACCTCTTGATCATGAGCCCGGCACCTTAACCATTACACCACCGCCCCAAACTGTATTAGGTTGAAAAATTACACAATTAATAAACGTCTGCGAATGCCGCTGTCCCCTGATTTCCATGTCATCGAAAAGCCTCCTTTGCTTAGTAAATTATTAAAACTTTAATTTTAAAGTCATCTGTGTATTAAAGAAGATAAATCTAGCTGGGTTAAGATTTACTAACATATGAAGCTGTCACGAAACGCTTGAGATCTAAAAAACAGTCCCTTTACCAACAGCCCCAAGTGCTCAATAGGCCAAATAATGCAGGGATGCGAAGTGTCTGTGCGTCGGACGCAAGTAATATGTTCATTCTGTTGTTTATGCTACGGTCACAATGTGAAACTGCCGCCTGCCGATTTTTTAGACATCGGCGGATTCTTAAAGTTACATGCCGCCGGCCAATTTTTTGCAAATCGGTGCGAGTGGTCATAAATAACTGCCTGTAAAAGGCCGCCTGACGGGCTCCGGGCGGCCCAAGGCAGTGTCTAAGTTCAAGGGTGTGTGTGACGTCATCAGGGTGTTGGCCGGTGGCAGTTAGGCGACAGGCCGGCAGCCGTCAGATTTTACCTGCCACCTCCCGGTGACCTGGCGGACACCGGCCATTTACACCTGCCACCGGCCAACGATCGGGCGTTCTAATTGCCACCGGCCGGCGCCCGCCCGATAATCTGACGGCGGCAGTCTGGTTCCCGGTTGGATATATAAACCTAGATTGCTCTTGTATCACTACAAAGTGTACCATCAACCATTTATTATCAACCATTTTCCATCAACCATTATTATCAACCATTTCCTTCCAACAAGATGCCCCCTAAAGGCAAGGGAAAGGACAAGGCGCCAGCCCCAAAGCGAGTATGTTGTATGGTGGATGGCCTCGGATTTATATTCAGGGGTCCGGGATTCTAACCACATTCACCTGATGATCGGGTCGCATCCCGTGAAACAGTCTGTTGTGAATTAACAGTGTTGTTTTTCTTCAGAGTTATATATATATATATATATATATATAAAGCACTTACTTGTTGTTGATAGTAGTCAAAGAAACATTTTAAAATCAACGATTTCTTTAAGCCTTACATGTGCTAATAACTTTAAAAGAATATAATCAAAATAATATTATTTTTACTTCAACAAAAATAAATAAATTTTAAGCACGTTTAATAGAATATTGAAACATATTGACATTTGAAAACTGTATCGTAATATACGCAATATGCAAATCACTGTATCGCAATATACCGATATGTCGCTAATATAATATAATATAACATACACTCTTAATTAATAAACACGCTAGTAACACCTTGATATACCAATATTCCAATAATTAATCCCGGCAAATAGTGCTGTGCCAGGATTTCTCGATCATTCTGATATTACGAACACTGTATGTGCCTAAAAAATAGGCTTGTTTAAGATGGGTTGTACTCTGACAGGCCTGTCAAATGAAAGATAAATGCTATATATAGATATATGCTACACACAGGGTGTATGATACTGAGATTTCTAGGTAGACGTCCTGATGAGTACAGTTTGTAGGTAACTGAGCCCTGTTAATAATTAAAGAGATCGATCAGTGAATCATTAGTTTGACCTTGCAGTCAATGGGTTTGCTAGTTAATATTGTGGATAGCTCTGACCTGTGTAAGGCCATGCAGTTATTTATTCGTTTTTTTATTGAGAGAACAGGCCTTATATTTACATATTGGAAATGAAATATATATTTATAAGTAGAATAATAGACTGTGTTTCATTGATGAGTTTACTATGAACATGTGGTGTGTGTGTGTGTGTGTGTGTTATAAAAAAAGTTGTCCCAATTCTGACTACCCTACCACACATGCATACGAGTCAACCCATCCCCACCCCAAGCCCCACCCTTGAAGATAAATTTAAGCCACTGCTAATGTTTGGTGAAAACTTGTTTCATGGGCACGCATGAGTTGATCCCATGTTTTTCGTGTGTAGCATGAGAAGAGTTTCATCTATCACCGGCGGTGGCGCCACCTAGTAGCACTCGGACTTAGTAGTTTATATACGGACGTAAAAAAGCTATTAAAAATGGACTCTGCCTGTCCGGATTATTGTACATGACTTTATGGAATAAATTGTGCATGTTCATTTGGATATAATGAAATTACTGCATGGAATGGTCATAACCAGGGGCTAACTAAAAATACCGTGTTATATTCTTTATAATTGTTTTTGATTAAAACTAAGTTTCATTGACCGTTGTGTGTTTGCATGGGTGGATGGTGTCTCCATGCATCTCAGAACTATACAAAAAGAAACTGGTAGAACACACAGATAATGGGTGTGGGAAATTGGGCTTATTAAATAATCGAGGAGAAACACGTTTTATTTCAGAATTCATTTATCACTTCTGGCCCTTTAAAGAAGTTTCTATGGGAATTCTGAAGGCTTATTAAATCTAGTTCCTCAATTGTATATACCTGCATTATATAAGTGAGCTTTGTGATTTTTACTTGTTTGTGGGTTTTCTGCTTATTGTCACGATGACATGCTAGTTAAGCCTTAAAACAGATTGAATATACGTCTTTTTTATGAACAACATAAATCTAAAGAATAACTTTAGATAATTACACGTTATACATTCATATTATTTTACCAAAACGAAGCATGATAACGCAAAACAGACTTTCTGAAGTATTTTCTGTATACATTCATGCTTAATCATATGTTTTGCTTCAGTTCAACAGACTAATATAATAACTATGTTTTATAGATTACATGCCAGCACACATAGCAGGACGAACAAAACTAAACCAACGCAAGACGTGATTAAAACTCACGAAAACCGCCCCCTATGTCTATTAAACTATTGCAATCTTCCACACAAAGAACGCAAAACCTTTAAAACATAAAAAGGATCTCATATTTGATATTTATTATATGAAGGGAATAAAAAGACTTAACAAACTAACATCACTACATGTCCGAATGTAATCTAGTCAAATAAATGTTAAAATGTTAAATTGTTCATAGAAAATGGACAATGATTATGCAGATTAATTATAGTTTATATAATGGAATTTCTGGAGAGATAGATAGAGACAGAGAGAGAGAGAGAAAGAGAGAGACAGAGAAAAAGAAACAGAGAGCGAGAGAGAGAGAGACCCCTGACTGACTGACTGACAGACAGACAGACAGATAGACTAGCTGAATGAATGAATGGCAGAGCTGTCGAAGTGAGAGATAAAGAGAGTAAAATAAAGAGATAAAGGGCACAGGGACATGAGAGAAAAAAAGGACAGACAGAAAAGAGATAAAGAGAGAGATAGACAGACAGACAGACAGGAAGACAGAGAGAGAGACAGAGAGATGGGGAGAGATGGGAAGAGAAAATGACTGAGAGAGAGAGTGCGAGAGTGAGAGAGACTGACTGACTGCAACCGACAGACAGACAGACTGATTGGCAGACAACAGACAGATAGACTGGCTGAATGAATGAATGGCAGAGCTGTCGAAGTGAGAGGTAAGGAGAGTAATACAGAAAAAAACAGATACAGAGAGACAGTGTGTAAAATAGACTGAATAACACGAACGACATGATCAGAAATAAAACCACATAATTTCATAAGATATATAAGAAGATAGTTTTCTGATAATTTTTCTGTGTAGACGTAACACGACCTGACGATGTCGACTATGCAGCACGGCGTGGGCAAAGTGCTGTATGAAGGAAGCCCCGGCAGTCTGACAGGGCTGTCAGAGACTGAGCTGTATATCATCGTTACAGAGCCGTGGCTGAAGTTTAAATCTTTCCGGAATGAAATATTCACGGGGCCATTAAGAGTGAGCTATAACAGTCATACTTTGAAGTCCCTTTTGATCATGACGAAAGTTTATTACTGCAGCTATTTGTTATCATTGTTCATAGCATTTTCATCAGGATAAGAGCAATAACGACGGGAGAGCAATAACGGTGATTGGGGGGTGGGGGTCTAGGCGGTCTAGGCCTACCAAACCCCTTTCAACAATTGCAACCGTTTTTTATCGCCCTTTCCCGGACCCAAGGACCTTGTTAAGGTTTCTCATTAATCTTCCTGGGTGAACCCCTCTTTCCAAAATCCTGGATCTGTCCCTGGATAACTTATACTTGCTCTCTCTCTCTCTCTCTCTCTCTCTCTCTCTCTCTCTCTCTCTCTCTCATGTTAACCTCCTCTGCTTTCCCTGTCGTTCCCTGGCTAATCTTTATTCCTCTTTTCCATGCTATATTTTGTCTTAAATAAGCAAATTATCTCTAAATCATTCTCTGTCTCTCTGTCTCTGTCTCTCTGTCCCTCTCTGTCTCTGTCTCTCTGTCTCTCTGTCTGTCTCTCTCTCTCTCTCTCTCTCTCTCTCTCTCATATTAACCATCTCCGCTTTTCCTGTCACTTTCTAGCTATTTTTTTGTTCCTCTTTTCCTCATTATATTTTGCTTATTATAAGTGAAAAGTTTCTTAATCATTCTGCACCTCTCTCTCTCTCTCTCTCTCTCTCTCTCTCTCTCTCTCTCTCTCTCTCTCTCATTTTAACCCACTCAACTTTCCCTGTAGTTATCTGGTATACCGTTTTTCCTCTTTTCTTCACTATGTTTTATCTAAAATGAGCGAATCATTTCTTAATCATTCTCTACCTCTTATTCTGCCACCCCCCCCCTCTCTCTCTCTCTCTCTCTCTCTCTCTCTCTCTCTCTCGTTACCATCTCCTCTTATTTCTCGAAAAATGTTTTCCTTCCTCCTCCTAACTGACTCCTTTCCTCTAAAATTTGGGCTCTCATACACCAAACTCTGTGTTATGAACGAAAACAAAAGTTTTATTGAACTCGTTTTCTCTCAGGTATGGTCCGGATTAAATATACTGCTCATTGCGACGTGGTTGGTTGTTGTGTTAAATGGTAGGGCCCTGCGTGGACTGAAAAACTGAAACCGCACCCACCACGCACAATGCACTGTTAGCTCACAGCCAGCACCGCAACTAAAGAAAAAAATAAGCCCGCTCCGCAGTTACTATGATTCTTTCAGCCCGCCCCACTAAGCATTTTTCAAGTTTCAAGCCCGCAGTCAAGCCCGCAAAATAATAATAATAATAAAATATTCCAAAGCTTTAACATCCAAGAGTTTACATATCAAGAATAGTTTTACAACACAAATTTGTACACTGAATTCCCCCAAAACATACGACAAAATGTGACAATCATTATTAAATTTTGATGAGATCATGAATGCACCATATATATACAGATCATTCTAAAACGGATCACATGCATTTTTACATCGATCACAAATGGTTATGTATCCAAAGAATATTCTAATCCTGTCAGAGATGTAAGTGAGATAAGCAACAAAGTAGCAAATAGCATTAAAACTTAACCTTGAGCAGCGAACAAATATAAACAACTTGTCTGTTGCCTTGAACTGTCAGCGTAATGAACAAGTCAAACTGAATTTACTGGGAATGCGGGATATCATCGATATATCGCGATACGATGACTCGCGTATTGTGTCTAGCGATACAGTTTTCAAATATGGTATTTTCCGATATTTTGATAAACATGCCTAAAACTGATTTTTCGGTAGTAAAAATAATGTCTTTGTGACAAATTTAGGTTTGGAATTTATGACAAAGTTAAAGTATAAGGCACTACTACTAGTATGTCTATAAAGGCGTTTAGTAGGAAATGTTCATGTTGGCCTGATACACCAAAGATCAAAGGTCCGTCCCAGGAAATTAACATGTCACGTGTGCTTGATGTCTTATTGGTATACGAAAAATACTTCAATAAAAATAGAAGTGCTGAACACGGTCATAATGATTATGAATGATTTCATTTAAATTCTCTCCTAAAATCTTATAATAACTGCCAGAAGATCAAGTGCCAAGTTAACAATACTATTGTTTAAGTACGGCATTCTTGCGAAGTGGTACCTGCGATTTTGTTAGGGTACGATAGACAATTTCTAAGAAAGTTCGTATTGTTTCTAAATGCAAAACGTGGAAGTATTTTTTTTTTTCTGTTTCGGGAAGTGCCACGAATAAACCTTGCCTCACGGTAAAGCTTCAGCGAGCTTTTTTTTGCACGCGGCTCTGTAGAAGTTACGACGCCTGCATTTTTACGTCACACCGACCACACTAGTTGTGAGGAGAAAAAACATGATTAGGTGCTTCCTTCGACAAACTACTGTCACAAATCTTCCCAGAATCCCGCTCTGGGAGAGCTAAGCCTGCTGTCTATGGTGATATAAATCTGTTCGACATATGGTAATGTCACAATGCTTTGCTTGCAATCTTGCGCTAGCCAGAGATGGTCTCATGCCTCTACAGTAAGCGATTTCTTTACCCCCGTGACGATACATATATATATATATATATATATATATATATATTTATATATGTGTGTGTATATATATAAACACACATATAGCACTACACTTTTGTAATTAAATGCGGAGCTACAAGATATTTTGCATTTTCACTGAAACACAGAGCTAAAAACATGATTTTTTAATTACAAAAACTTATTCATAGTACAATCTATATATTTGACGGTGGTGTCAGCCAACCATTGTCACGCAACTTCTCTGAGACCACACCTTGCAAATGTCTGTTTTTTATCTTGAATTTGTAGGAAGCTATAACAAGTGTGTATATATTTTTTTATAATGCTTTGAAATTTTGACATTATTTTGGAAGGGGCTATCGCATCGCAATATTTCAGAATGTACCAGTGAATTTGGCCCATGTGAACATGGACCCCTCCTCTATACACACAACCACACACATAAACACGGCCAAAATCCGGAGGACCTATCCCAACACAAGAACACGTTAGATGCTAGTAATCAAATAAATAACAGTTAATATCATAGCGGAGTTAATGACAGAAAAACCTTTTTTCTCGCCCCGAGGGAATAATTAAGGCAATAAGAATAAAAATAAGAATAAAAACAAAAACGAAAAAGGCTGGAGTCATCGATAATAAATTTTTAGATCGCAACTGTATAATATCAGATTAAAAATCCTGAAAAAAGTTTAGATCTTATTTTATTTATGTCAGCACAACGTCATTCATTATGTAACAGGTTCATCAGACAGATATAGATAGTTTATCTGACTACAGTTTATTTCTTATCTTGCTAATATTTCCCAATAACGTACTCTGATTTTTGCTACACCCGCGGACTTTGTAGACAGTAAAGAAAACACATTTTCGGGTTAAGACCCTGCATGTATTAGTTTACAGGTAATGGTGTTTGCATATTTTCGTATATAATAAACACCGGTCGATCAAAACATCTGATATCATGATTATTTACCCCAAATTACCTCTATATTACCCCATAATATTAATATGTACAAACAAAGGAAGCCAAAAAAGGAACTCACTTCACCTTAACGAAAGCTAAACAATTGTATTTGAAAAGAGGAAAGGCTGACATGACGGAACTGACTAGACGGGCGTTATCTTTTGCGGGAGTTTCACAGACATACTCTGCTACACGAAAATATTCCTTGACATTATTCGAAAATATCGAGCCACTATTATTGAGGTCGAAATATAACTAAACATACCATAAAGATAAATCATCATTTAATTGTTACGTTTTTCTTGAAGGCGCTAGGCTCGATAGGTTAGATGTAAAAATACGACAAATAAAAAAAATATAAAAAAAATACAAAAAAAAGATCCAAGACTGATAATGCCTGCCTTTTCTGCGCGCGCAGGGAGGTATATGAGAATCCATCTTTTCGTTACCGGGAACCCGGGTAGCAATTGAATCGGGAAATTGGAGAGGCAGTTCACTCGTCGTTGGTGGGATAACCCCCAATCGCTTCAATGGATTTGTCCCTTTGATCTTGTATTTATCTCCTGTCTAAAGTAATCACAGTCCTCTTTCTAGAAAGTCCATACATGCATGTGTAATTAGTTCACTAATGGATTCACTTTGACTTTAAAGCATGTCTGGATTTTACGGATAATTAACTTGCAAAGTGAATTGGAAGAAAATATACTAATTCTGACGGGGAAAACTATTTCATGCTGTTAGTTTAATTACTATATACTAATATGATTCATGGATATACTTTATTACTCTCATACATACTATTATTTGCTGTTATGACGTACACTTTCATACGCAGCTAGAAAGTTAGGTTAGCAGACTATGGTTGGAGCTGGCCAAATTGCTTTAGATAAAGATATTCCTTGCTTTGGAAGCGTAATCAAATCCAACAATCCCTTTACATATAAACATAATACATATTATATATATAATACAGTTGTGTAGATTGTGTAGTTTTGTTGACTGTAAATTTAAAGCTTAATTACATGTCGGAAATATTGGCACATACCCATACCCTCGGAAACCCTCGGAAGTCTCATTCTGTTTTGTTTAGATAAAGATGATTCAGCCAATCAAATACCATCGTTGCATTACGCATTTTTGCATCCACTAGGCCAGGGGGCGGATTTAGTGGGAGCGCATTGGGCGCCCTGTCTTTTCGATAAAAATATAGAAAATAGAAAAAAATTGCACCTGATACCGGATTCCGCTTCTGCATACGATGGTCGTGTATATAGGTTATTGATAATTACCACAAGCTTTTTACATACGTAACATGAGCAGGCTGATTTGCAATGTCTGCAGAATGTTTAAGAAAGTCCTAACTTTTGGGAGGAAATAATTCAGAAATTGTTATTAATATTAAAAATATGTATGCAATCTATATTAAGCCAATTATTAAGAACCCCCCGATATCCCCCCCCCCCAGCACCGAAAAAGATAGTTCGAATGATTCGGTCTAAAAGTTTACCTGCAATGAGTAAATAATAGTGTTGGGACCGCAATTCAAGATGTAATTAGTGCTGCACCTGTAGATTACATGCAGGGGCGTCAATTAATGTTAAAAGGGGGGGGGGGGGGGTTCACTCGCAGGCGTCGGAGGGTAATCAAAGTTGGGAATAAATACACTCACACACATATATATATATATATATTATTGTCTATGTGACACATTTCAAATATGGTACAATATGTATCGTTTTTAGCTCAGCTGACTTTCAGTCATGCTGAGCTATAGTGAAGGGTCTTTGTCCGTCGTCCTTCCGTCTGTCCGTCCGGCCGGCCGTCCGTCCGTTAGCAGGGCACAAATCGTAACCGTAGGGGCTAGGGCCATGAACCCTATGCAGTCTTAGAGGTTCTAAAAAGATCTCCTTGCAAACCTGAAATTAGGTCATTGCGACCTATATTCTCGAAGTTATGGGGTGTGTTTGCACCCCACCGAAATAATTCTTTTAGCCAAAATTTTCATCCCAAACCTTCCATCTTTCACATACAGCTCACCTACCAACAGGGGAAGAACCATAATTTTTTGAGGTCACAAGGTCAAAGGTCAAGGTCACAGAACAAACTTCTTTGAAAAGCCTGTGGATGCATTTTAACCAAAACCTTTCATCCCCAATTCTTTGATCTTTCACATATAGCTCACCTACTAAGTGGGAGAAGAATCCCATAGATGTTGAGGTCACAAGGTCAAAGGTCAGGGTCACAGGATCCATTTCTTTGAAAAGGTTGTGGACACATTTCAAGCTAGACCTTTCATTCCAAATCTTTCAGCACTGATATCGCTTCTCTGCCAACAGGGGAAAAGACCTGTTGATTTTGAGGTCAAAGGTCAAGTTCACAGCACCCTCTTCTTGCGTGGAGTCATTTTCAGGCAAACTTTTCAATCTATACTTTCCATCTGTCATATATGGCTTACCTACCCATAGGGGAAGAAGCCTATTGAAGTTGAGTTCAAAGGGTCAAAGGTCAAGGTCACAATATTGTTCTAAATGTTTGTGAACATATTTCAAGTGAAACTGTTCAACCCAAACCTTCAGTCTTTCACATATGCCACATCTATGCATCACTCAATGTGATTCAAACTTCATATTTATGGGTCTTTTTGCATGAAGAAATAACTAATTGATTTTGAGGTCAGCTGGTCAGGGGGTTAAAGGTTGCAGGTCTAAGTTATTCACTCATTGGTTGCCAAGTAATTACACCCGGCCAGCTGTAATTGGTTAGTAGTTACCCATCATTTAGAAAGAATCCAGTTGATATGTGGGCAAAAGGCCAAGGTCATAGGTCAGGTCAACTTATTTTGTAGACCACCTCTATTTTTCTTGTATATATAAGCTTGCACTCCAGCTGGTACATCTCACCGTGTGGCTGTAATTGTGAGTGACACTGGTGACATATGACTCCCCTTTGTATCAGGCTATTAAGTGATAAGGCTGAGTGATAAGTACCTCGTTACTGCATAACCAAACACTGTTGTTGGAATACTTCTGCCAGGAATTAACACTATGAGAGTATAGTATTAAGGTTTAGCTACTGATTTATAAGATGATGGGAACATTTTGCAGTTTATTTAATGGAATCATAGCAATAAACTTAGTTTTCCTAGATATCTGAATATTTTTATATAAATCACCACATATAAAAGCAAGTGTTTGTTCTCATAATATGTGGATGTGTACTTGATTAAGGATGGCTTTATTTCATTACAAGACTCTTAGTCATGCTTTCTGCATTTCTTTTCTTTCAGGTTTTGCAGTTTACCAACCCTGCTGACCCCATTGAAAAGCAGAGTGATAATAAAAATATTGGACCTACACTTTCACATTTGCATATCTGTAAATCTGACATGAGCGCCTGAACATGCCTTTTGAATTGTTTGGACATTCATTACTGTAACATCATTTGGAGAATTTGCCCCAAGTTTGGTCTCTTATTGGAGGATGTGTGATATATAATGTCAGACTTGTCAGAAATCCATTATGTCTGCCAGTTAGCCACCTTAGAAATCCTTTTTTTCAGTGCAGTTTCAGTAATTTTCCTTCAATTTTGGTCTGATTTAGAGAATGGTTGTTGTCTGATTTCAGACCTGTCAGAAGTCCAAAATGGCCACCAGGCAACCATTTTTTAATTCCTTTTGATCATATTATCTCAAGAACTGTTAAAGTGAGGGCAGTCGAACGTATATTAATGTAATCTTGCAAAGGATTGGGTCAAATATTTCTTAATGAATATTATCATCATATATGAAAGTGCAGTACAGTTGGCTTGTATTGAATAAAAATTCATACAGAAGCACCTGTTTCTCAATAATTCTTGCATGGATTTCCTTGATTTTTTGCTATATATTTTGATCTTATATTTGCCCTTTGTGGTGTTCCTTTTGAGACTGACAGGTATTAAGTAAGCTATGGGAATAGTTCTGGATACCTTAACAATCATACATTTTCCTCAGACCATCAATTCACTGTGTTTTAACCAGACATAGGTGATATTTATTTCTGTTGTCTTTGAAAATTTCAACAAATTGGCAAATTGGTTCTTCAAAATTTGACTGGAAGTTGTGAATCTCAGCCCATGATGTCGCAGGTCATGCTTGGCAGCTGAGCGTCATGACCCATGGGTCACTTGTTTTAAGGTATTATGTCTCCAGTATATGTAAATTCTAAACCAGGTTTAGAAGTATAATGTTTCATAGTAAACTCCCCAAAAAATAAAAGGCTATAAATCTTAATATATTTTTTTTTCCAATTTATAAATATATTTTTTTCTGAAACATTGACGCCCCTGATATCCTGTATCGATATTGGTGAAGTCACGTTATCTTGAGAAACCACTAACACTCAACGTATAAATGAAGGTCATGCTTATATATTTATCAAGCGATATATAATGTTAAAACAATCGTATTATATAACAGGACATGAAAATTCATGACCCGATCGCCGAGTGTTTAGATGTATCTATAGATGCAACGTTTTCTGAATGACAGAGGACACTGGGAAATATTATTTTACATGTTCACTAAAACAAAATAATTCGAGGTATAGCTAACAGATTTACAATTTTTTTTGGTGGAGGTACTGCCTACATTTTTAAATGCTTGCTTCAGTATTATGTACATTTTTCAGAATTCCATTCTGGAATCGGACTACGTAACAGGGGCATACATGCGATAATTCAACAGGCTCGGCGTATCACTCTTGCGGGTTCTGGGGGTGTGTCATCCCCATTGCTTGGTCATATAACACCGAGGAACCCCCGAAAGGCGTTTGTGAGTGAGACACGACTGTTGGGCACAGTCTCTCCATTACGCCTGCAGAGCTCTCATACTGGATGGGGGCCGACTGTGAAAAATCTCACTGGCTCCGTGATTCGAACTCACGACCTCCCGGATTTTATCCCTGTGCTCTACCCCTGAGCCACAGAAGCTAGTGGTTTCTTTTTATTTAACACGTAATGCATACGTATGCGTTTGGGCAGATATATTTATTTAAAAACGAAAATGTATGGTGATTAGTGGAAGAAATTGGATGTAAAATCCCATTTTGATGAGTGGAAGATACAAAAAACTACCGAAGATCGATTATTATTCGATTATTTTATATACCTTCTATATCACTGTGAATTTTTCGCTGTATATAGCATTATCCCTTAAATATTGACCGAGTAAATTTAGTGTGTCTACTGCATCACGCAGAAGATGAAACGACCAGCCGAGGATTTAATCGATTAATTGGCACATTAATAATGGTTATATATAAAAACTAAAAAAAACGTAATTTACTTTATTATTTTGGTTATTTATAAAGGTCAACGTAACCATATATGTTAAGAGTGATGTGTATACTAAGCCTGCTGGTCTCCAGGTTTTATTGTGCACGGGTTATAATTAATAAACCACAAAATATAACCTGTCAATAAAAAATCGGAGCACGTTCTCTCAGAGGCTGTCAGAAATCGGACCGGAGACATTTAGACCTCGGCTCCGAAGAACGATGCTTTGCACCTCATGCTTCGTTCAACGCCAAGTTGATGGAAAGATTAATCTTAATTTGACATACTGGATGTCTGTCCGGTATGAAACGCTGTACAAATCATCGGGGTATAGAATGGGGGTGGGGTGTCAACATCCTTGCAGGGATAAAAAAAGTCTACCGAGAGAGCTATAGTAGACTTTGTATATGAGCATCGCATGTATACCGAAGACATATAAGACAACATAATAAGGCGCTGCCTTTCAGTATCAAGTATGTATTAACCTATTTTCTAGATTTTTAGGCCGATAAAAGAGTGGGCAGGCTCTCCCCCCCCCCCTTCCCCCTGGGTGCTTTCTATTTATCCCTGCTGTATATTTTTCTTGACGTTCCCCATACGTTGTCAGTAACATCTGACTATCGCATTTACTGAATAACTTTTATAACATGTTAAAAGGAGTCTATCTTAAATGCAGAGTAAGTCCAAGGTGAAAAGTAAGATCACAAAATTTAGAATACAAGAATACAAGTGTGTTTCAGTTTCATATTGACTGATCTGTTCTGCGTTAGTATTCTTAAAGGTTGATATTCTATTTTCTATTGTTTATTCATAAACACAGAAATCATGCTAAGTCTCGCTGGGTAAAAGGTCAGATGAAATTTCAATTATAAGAAGTTACATATATCAAATTATAATAACAGAAAACAAAAACCATAATGCTTATGAAATGTATTAAGGAAAGGCTGAAGTAACGTATTGGGTCAAGCATCGTTGGAACGTTTTACCTATCATGCATTAATTTATATATAAAAAGAGTTAAAAGGCCAAAGAATTACTTTTCGAAGGTCATATTATAATCAAAGTGCGTGTTCTCAACAGACACCGAGTCCTCAAACCGTCCAAGTGATATTTAGAAAGCACTTACCGAAGAGAAACATCGTTGAGAGCAGAAAGACATTCTGTGAGGCTGGCGTCATCCTGCAATAGTGGCTGGAGAGGGAGATAGTGTAAACGAAGCAGAATCAACAGCTGGAGCAAGTCCGACTGATTACAGGTTCCGTCCGGGGAATGGGCTGTCATATAGACTCGTCCCCGCCCGGCCATGTACACGTCAGTGATGTATGAAACGTAATCATTTACGCTCAGGTCCGCTTTAGCTTCTAATCACTCTGGTAATAGCAGAGGTGCCCTGTATTAACGCAGCCCGGTCGTGGGGACGCCGAAGGCAGTGTACACTACGTAAACTAGCGATCGATAAATATTTGACAGCACCGTTCATCAAAACATGCCCGACTCAAGGACGATGATCTGATTTGGATCCGTTTCATTTGTTCCGCGCAGTTTAACGTCATTTGCGCCTCTCGGTCCCTGTAATTGATTGCTTTCAACGCTCAGTTTTACCGACGTTATTGGCTTTTCCAATTTAAAACTTCATCCCTTACGAAAACTTAATTGAACGACTGCGACAATATGGAACGATGGAACTTTTTGGTTTGGCCGTGACGATTGTTTATGGTTATGGAGATAAGAGACATCAACTGTTTGAAACTCAGGATATAATGAAAGGGAATAAAAAAATAATCGAAAAGCGCTTGCAAAAGATCTTTTGAAAAATCTTCCATCAGAGGTTCGGAGTGGAATTCTACTTCGGTTATAAATCGACCCTTTATATATGTTGTTACGGAACCTAATATAAACAGATCACGTATGCCTGATGAACACAAATTCTGTAACGGAGATAAAAAAAATCAGATTCTGTAACACTAGGCAGCGTGAAATGTCAAGGGGAATGAATAAAGAAGTCAGTGGTGTTTTGTTAACACATAACTATATTTATTCTTAAAGCAACCCTAACAATACAATACACTAAATCAATACAATTATACAGAAAACAGCGCTATATCAACAAATCAATACAATCACACAGAAAATAATGTGCACAGTACCTGGATATCAACACCGTCACAACGATATCTCTAAATGTATACTCTCGGAGAATGACAGTCCTGTGTAAAGCTCTTGTAACAATCCAGAAAGTAAACTGAAGTCCAAATGCATAAAATCCAGGAGAAAGTCTTAGAAAATCTATAATTGCCGCATTCGTCGGATAAGGTCCTAGAAACTGACACACGGTTCTGCGTCCGCTGGAATCTGCTCTGCTGCTCTCTGCCTGGCTCTAAAACACAGCCCCTTTATATACCTTCACACCCCAAGCCGAGAATTTTCCACTTCTTGAACAGTCTATAAGATCTTGCACAACACAGTAAACACGCGTTTCAGGAATTTTTTAGAAAAACAGCGCTGTGTAGCTATACATACCAGGCTCATCACGTGACCTCGGCCAGGCTTGAAAACCCAAGGCTAACATGACAACGAGAGTTCAACCTGTATGGATTAAACATAGAATGTAACAAACGGCCCGGCGAGAGCGCCACAACGCGAGTTACGCCCGCGCAACACAATAATAAGAGCACCTGTAACACTCCCCCTCCTGTAAGAAAAAAGTTTTTTCCGTGAAAACTTTCTTTTTGCGATCACAATCACTAAATTTTTACAACATCTCAAAATCATCTTATTTACAACATTACATAAACATCCTGTTTACAACATTTCATAAAAATCTCGATAAGCAATCAGCAAGTACATTGTCTTTCTCTTTAATGTGTATGATATCAAGATTGTAATCCTGTAAGAACAAACTCCATCTCAACAATCTTTGAATTTTTACACTTCAACTTGTTCATGAACGTTAGGGGATTGTGATCACTGAAGACAATGATAGGCCTGACTGATGAAGTAACATAAAGTTCAAAATGTTGCAACGCCAAAATCAAAGCCAAACATTCTTTTTCAATAGTGGAGTAGTTTTTCTGGTTTGCATTAAACTTTATTGAGAAATAACAAATTGGATGATCTATGCCATCATTGCCTTCCTGTAACAACACAGCACCAGCAGCAGTATCACTAGCATCTACAGCTAACTTAAAAGGTACAGAAAAGTCTGGAGCTGCAAAAACTGGTGAACTTTGCAGAATTGCTTTCAAATTCTGAAATGCATTTTCACACTGAACATTCCATACAAACTTTTGTTTCTTCTTTAACAAATTAGTCAAAGGTTCAGCTACAGCAGCAAAATTTGGACAAAACTTCAGTATCCAACCATACCAAGAAAACGCATTATTTGCTTTTTGTTTTCTGGTCTAAGAAATGCAGAAATAGCACTTATCTTAGCATCAACAGGTTTTACCTTGTGCATGACAAAACTCAGATTTTACTAAGTTGACGGTCAGACGTGCTTCACTGAGTTTTCGAAGAGGTCGCGAAGAATTTGCAGATGTTTCTCCCAGGTGTCGCTATACACGATGAGGTCATCATTATATGCGTCGCAGCCCTGAATGTCCTTGACAACCATATAGATGAGGCGCTGGAACGTGGCTGGCGAGTTCTTCATGCCAAACGGCATAACTTTATACTGGTACAGTCCTTGCGGCGTCACAAATGCGGACACTTCTTTCGCTCGTTCTGTCAGCGGAACTTGCCAGAATCCTTTTAGCAAGTCAAACTTGGAGACATATCTGGAGCTACCGACTCTATCAATACAATCATCGGTTCTCGGAATCGGGAACGTGTCAGTCTTGGTGACAGAGTTCAGTTTTCGATAATCTGTGCACATACGGTAACTTCTATCAGGTTTTGGCACAAGAATACATGGTGAACTCCAGTTACTGTTACTAAATCATTTTCCAGCAAATATTGGATCTCATCCTGTAGATACTTTTGCTTTTCTGGATTCAGTCAATATGGATGATGCTTGACTGCGATTGCCTCGCAAACATCGACGTCATGGTACAACATGTTAGTTCGCGTTGGAATGTTACTAAACAAATGTTCATAATTCCGCAGCACGTCTGAAATTTTTAATGGTACTGTACCACACTGAATGTCTACATCACACTTACAATCAGTATCTACTTTAACAGGGTCAGGGTCAGTGTTTACACAATTAACAGCAGTAACATTTTGTACAATATCTGATGCGCTATTTCTGTCATAATATGGTTTCAACATGTTAACATGGCACAGTTGTTTCTTCTTACGTCTATCTGGTGTCAACAGTATGTAATTTAAATCACTGACTTTCTTGTCAACAATATAAGGACCAAAATACCTAGCTTGCAGAGGTCTGCCAGGGATGGGAAGTAAGACAAGTACTTTTTCACCAGGCTCAAACGTGCTACTTACAGTGTGCTTGTCATACTTTGTTCTCATTTTGCTTTGTGCAGATTTTAGATTTGACTTTGCAATCTCACAAGCATTGTGTAGTTTAGTGCGAAAGTCTGAGGCATACTGCAGTAAACTAAGAGAATCAGGATTGTCACACAAGAGTTTTTCTTTAAGCAGTTTCAATGGACCTCGAACGGAGTGTCCAAAATCTAGTTCAAAGGGACTGAAACCCAAGGACTCTTGAAAGGATTCTCTGACAGCAAACAGCAAAAGGTTGATTCCTTCATCCAGTCTTTCTGTGTGTTATAGCAATAAGTCCTGATCATGTTTTTTTATGTCTGGTGAAAACGCTCGAGGGCGCCCTGACTTTCAGGATGATATGGCGAAGAGCTGTACTGTTTTATACCTAGCTCAAGCGTAACCTGTTGGAATAAGCCAGACATAAATTTAGACCCTTGGTCAGACTGGAAGGATTTTGGCAATCCAAAAGTTGTAAAAAACTTGGTCAGAGCTTTAACAACACTTTTGGCACTAATCATCAAGGAATTTACATCCTTTTTATCATCAAACTCCTCATGGGAGTCAACAGAGGAATTTTCCTCAGCAGAAACAAACGTCTGTTTGTCATAAGAGGACCTGGCCTCATTTGAAATACTCTCGCAAGAGTCAGAAAAAGACTTAGCCTTATTTAGAGAATACTTCTCGCAGGAGTCTTGAAAGGACCTAGCCTTATTTAATTCCTCGCAGGAATCAACTGAGGTTTTTACCCCACAAGCTACGGATTCTTCTTTGGATTTAGACGGCACTTGGGCCTCCGTAGCATCAGACTCTTTATTGGAGTCAATAAAGGAGTTGTACCCCTTATTCACATGAAAAGAGCCAGGCTCTTGTACTACGCTATGCATAGATTTGAAACAAAACTAGACGGTTTGCTATATGGTTTATTCGCAAGTTTCCAGCAGTCAGAAATTAGATGACCTTCCTTCTTGCAGTAATTACAGAGTTTCTTTGAAAATGACTGGTCCTTGTTGGTCCAGTGGACGTTGACTGAGGTGTAGCAATGGACTTTGCTGAACTATCAGGACTACTAGTACTGGGTGACTGCGCTTTAAACTTCTTTTGACCATACTGATTTACATTCTTTTTTGTGAATGACTAGTTTGATTTGTTAGTAAAGGCCATTTTGTGTGTTAATGAATAATCATCAGCTAATTGAGCAGCAATGTCAAGTGTTTCAGGACTTTTCTCATCGAGAAAAGTTTTAACATCTGCGTTAATGCAGCGCTTAAATTCTTCAAGCAAAATCAACTGGGGCAAATTGTCATAATCTTTCATTACCTTTTTAGAACTACACCAGCGATCAAACAACTGCTCTTTTGTCCTAGCGAATTCAACGTAGGTCTGTTCTTTGCCCCTTTACCAGTTTCTGAATTTCTGGCGTTAAGCCTCCGGAACTAACTCATAACCTTTTAGGAGTAACCGTTTTACCAGGTCATAGTCAGCAGCAACTTCTATTGAAAGCTCTGTATAAATTTCTCTGGCCTTGCCAGTCAATACACTTTGTAACAGCATAGTCCAATTTTCCTTAGGCCATTTTAAAATTTCAGCTACCTTCTCAAAGTGTAAGAAATATTTATCAACCTCTTTTTCTTGAAAAGGAAGGTGGGACAAGTCTAATATGTTTAGTAACATCAAAACTGTGAGTTTGTGAACTATGTTCTAGTTTAAGTCTTTCTAATTCTAGTCGTTTTAACTCAGTTTTTTTTTCTTTCTCTTTTAATGATAGCTCATGTTGCATATCTAACTTTTTTAATTCTAATTGCATAGCAAGGCTGTCTTTTTTATGTTTCAACTTCAGTCTCTTCAATTAAACCTTTGCTAATTAGATCTTGCATTATTTTAGCAATGATATCAGGCTTTCTCAAAGTTTTTTTTTCACACTTAGCCCTGAATGTTGTCCCAAACGCAACAACTGTTCTTTTGAAAAATGTTCAAGTTGATCAGGATCGGGATCGTCAATGTCTCAGGTTTAAAATCTGCCAAGTTAAGATGTCAGAACAATAACAAAAAACCACTGAGATAAATCCTCTAAACAATATACTGTAAACAAAATGTAATCTTGTAAACAATGTATGATAAAACAATGTGTCCAGGTCAAGGCCTAATAAATTTTAAAGATATTAAGCATCCCGGACGAGCCCCCAATTTTATATTACGGAACCTAATATAGACAAATCACGTATGCGTGATGAACACAAATTCTGTAACGTGAAATGTCAAGGGGAATGAATAAAGAAGTCAGTGGTTTTTTGTTTACAATTAACTATAATTTATTCTTAAAACAACCCTAACAATACAACACACTAAATCAATAAAATTATACAGTAAAACAGCGGTATAGAACAAATCAATACAATCACACATAAAATAATGTGCACAGTACCTGGATATCAACACCGTCACAACGATATCTCTAAATGTATACTCTCGGAGAATGACAGTCCAGTGTAAAGCTCTCGTAACAATCCAGAAAGTAAATTGAAGTCCAAATGCATAAAATCCAGGAGAAGGTCTTAGAAAATCTATAATTGCCGCATTCGTCGGATAAGGTCCTAGAAACTGACACACGCTTCTGCGTCCGCTGGAATGTGCTCAGTACCTGGATATCAACACCGTCACAACGATATCTCTAAATGTATACTCTCGGAGAATGACAGTCCAGTGTAAAGCTCTCGTAACAATCCAGAAAGTAAATTGAAGTCCAAATGCATAAAATCCAGGAGAAGGTCTTAGAAAATCTATAATTGCCGCATTCGTCGGATAAGGTCCTAGAAACTGACACACGCTTCTGCGTCCGCTGGAATCTGCTCTGCTGCTCTCTGCCTGGCTCTAAAACACAGCCCCTTTATATACCTTCACACCCCAAGCCGAGAATTTTCCACTTCTCGAACAGTCTATAAGCCACACAATAAAAAGAGCACCTGTAACAATGTATATATATATATATATATATATATATATATATCCGGTTCTTACAACACAAATACTCTCCTCCTCCTCACTGGCCTCAAGCTTACATTCCTCTTAGTTATACAAAAAACATTAAAAGAAAAGCTTTTCCATTCGTTTAAAAGTTGGTAATGATTGTAAAGACCTGATTTCTTCAGGCAATGAGTTCTTATATTTCATTAATGCATATATCGTCAAATTTCTCATTTAATTTATTAATCCGGTTCTTCTTTATCTACTTCGGTTGGGGTGTATTCTGCTCAGACGACACGCCAATACATCTTTTATTAATCTGGCGGCAAACGGCTTATGCCGTAAATTGTCGTGTAACAGACGACATACGGCAAGCGAAGCATGGCAGACGACAGAGACAAGAAGATTTGTTTATCGGGGGTTTCCCCCTGCATTAAATCAATTAGATAATTAATTTAATGAAAAAAGATACAGAAATCAGAAGTAATTAAGATTCCTATAACATTGTTGTTAGTTACACTGTCGCTGCTCCCAAACGACATATTCCAACTAAATACTTCAAAATTAAAATGCCATTTCGGACATTATACATGAAAAACGTATATATAAAGTGCTTAAACGTTCCATCATCCTGGAGAGTATGAAAGTAGAATTATGAAAATGGAGATGCACAACCATATTTGCTTCCACGAAAATTGCACATAGCGCGAAATGGTCGTTTGCTGTGTTTGGTTAAAATGGAGCAAGGTCAAGTGAAATCTGATACAAGTCAGAGGCCCCGACAAAAAAAGTATAAGGTTTCTTTTGATTTTTATTATCCGAGACATGATTAAAACGTATCTATTTTTGATTAGGAAAAAAATAGGTTGGGTTCTCAGCCATTTTTTTTAAAGTTATCAGTGCTCAGAGGGCTTTTTCTGTTTGTTTTTGTTTTGTTTTTGTTTTACCTTTTTTTGTATGTTTTGATAAAAATGTCATATGATCAGGTAAAACATGATAATAACACAATTGATTTGCTTAACAGGTAAAAGCACTACATATTAATCAGAATTGTATTATTTTATCTTCTTGAAAGAAATGTTCGAACGGCTGGAGCTCAAAATTGCTAAGTTCTATTGAAAATCAGAATCAAAATGTTTGATCGGGGGGTTAAAATTAACGCACGCGATTCCTCAGAAACCCTACCTTTTTTGGCCTTATGCACCGGACCCGAACACTAAGTGATGGTGTCACCGATGTGTCATCTGTTCGGTTGGAAGGGCCTGTCAAACATAAATTAGGCAAGACAGATAAGCAACTAAAATTGAATAAGGTCAATTATATACATTTCAAAATAATTAAATTAATATTTGCCCATTTTTGTATTTGTTAGAAAATCTCATTTGAAGAGAATATTCTAACCATCTAATATAAAATGTACTTATGATTAAAATTATTATATGAAGACCCACCATTTAATTATTGTGTGATTAATAAAGACGTTTAATTTTGAGTTAATGTGTTTTAAAAGTTGATTGAAGAAATTACCTTTTAACTTCATCCCCACAACTGCACAGCGAAACCAACGATTATTTAAAAACAGCCTAGAGAATTCCTTCATCACATATGTTAATTTTCCATATGCGACTTGCATATTTCTTAATGGAAATTCAGCGAAAAAAAACTGACGTGTTGCTCCTGTTTGTTGACACTGACACACCTTTGCCTTTTATATTTTTTTCCGGAAACGTATAAGTGAGAACATATTGCCGTCCATGATACCTTTTAAGATAATTTGTTTTTCTCAGTGATCAATGTCATATTTGCCTGATATATCCTACTTGCCAAAACAGCAACTTGGTGTTTATTTTTTGTTTTGTATTTTTTTTTTGTTGACTTCTCATAGTTCCACGTATGTTAGAGTGTATAGGACAGCGGTTATGGCAGTTCATTTCAAGCCCCGTTGGAACATCAATGGCAAAATGTTACAATCCTGGCAAAACCTGAGAGATTCGCTTTAAGGTCGCAATGACAGATTGTTATTTACTGACAAACGCACAGAAAGACTTTTTAAGGCTTTGTGATAAAATACCGTTGTCTTAGGGGTGAGCAAATCAAAATAGGAGCATTGGGACAAGCCATATTTAGATTCGTATTTCACTACTATTTTAAAATTCGAACCATATTTAAACGCAGCCCGCATTGACGCACCTCTTACATATTTCTGAGGCACTTAAGTTGAATGAGAATAGTTTAAACTCGAAACATGCATTAAACGAATGCAGGCCTCCGCCATTCTCTTTTTCAGGAGATATTTTCAGGTTTATTCATGCATAAGTGACTGGACAATTGTGAATATTCCATTTTGTCGTTCCTGAATCCGGATCGTTTTCCTGATCCACACCAAATCTAATGGATTCTTCATTGGTTCTGTCCCGTGATGCCATGACATTTTCATTAGATTCCGTTCACCATTGTGTAGGTAAGTTTTTTTTACAAACACACCCACATACATACACACACGAACGGGGATTAACGCATAGCCTCCTGGCGGAAGCAGCTGAACTAAAGATGCAGAGAGTAGGTCCCAATCTATAAATGATGTAATGTATTGTTATTTGCTTTTTATGTTCACTATTATCCGTGGAAGTGTGTATTCGCTATTCATATACGTAAATTCACTTTTGCGAAATGCGAAATGATGCACACTTTATCTTTCAAAAAGTTTTATTCAATAGTGTCACCACTGCCAATTGACCTCTTCTTAAGAATGCAAATCTGTTGTCTGCGTGTATCCAATTTATTTAAATATGCATTTAAGTGTTTCTGTTTTAATTTAAAGTCACTGGCAAATAGCCAACATTTTAGGTGAAAACGTTAAGCCATAAGCCAACGGAAAATATGTTATTCATTTTCATTTTGTTACAAGAACGAGTAATGTTATATCTGTCTATAAAACTTACAGACTTGTGTTTTGTCAATAGACTTGTGTTTTTCTATAGACTTGTGTTTTGTCTATAGACTTCGTGTTTTGTGTACGCATGCAGTTTAGAAAACCGACAGCAGTTATCTTAACAATTCTATGTCTACGTTAAAATTTCCAATATTTTTGCAGAAAACAAAAGTCCACTGACCTATCAAAGAATGTCTTTATGTATAGTGTCTTGATCGTTGATACTCTAATGGCTGTAACTGAAGCAAAGGGAGAGAGAGAGAGAGAGAGAGAGAGAGAGGGGGGGGGGGAACAATTAGGCCTTCTAAAGGTATGTGACCGGAAAAAGGGTAACTGGATAAAAGTTGTGAGTCACATGCTACCTATATGTAATTATAGCTCCAAAGCCAGACACATGCGTGGTCCAAATGTCTCTGTATAAACCCAAAGTTTTTACCATGGCGCAAAACATGCTAAATGCTTGCACTGTGAAATAGAATTGTCCAGTTCTCATTTAACAAGCTTGTAAAATAATAACGTATCAGATGTCTAGACTCTTTCACTGGGAATAAAATGAAAACAGAAATCAGAGTGCTGCTAAAAAAAGTATTTGGCGTCATTTTCAGTAAATCACGGAAAACATGTGAAGTGTCCAGTTCTTACTCCAACTTGACTATAAAACAGTTTCATAAAATCACTTCTCAAAACTTTTTTATTGGATAAAATAGAAAAATAGAGTGCTGCTATAAGAGTAAAAAGAGTATTTAGCGTTATTTTCAGTAAATCTTCAAAAACATAGTGACCTTTTCACAAAGGGAGTGATTTGGCAGGCCTGTTGCTGCCTTTGGTTTTGTAGACAATCATTCACTGCTCGCAGTCAGGCCGTCCCCGTAACGTAAAGGTTGACAGATGAGATCACAGGGGGAGCAATCTTGGCTGAATGCATCACCAGAAATAAATGGCTGTTGGGAGCAGAAGTGGTCCCATACCGCATGCTGGCGCCCGCCAAATCAAGGTGAAATATTTGAAGAGGAAAAAAGGGAAAATTTACGAGACCGCAACAGAAGCCCACGTTTGTTTTCATTTAATAATTTATTTATTTCCTTCATAAACACAAAACAAATACGCGTTCTGGGCTGCGAAAAACGTCGCCATGGCTACCAAAGGTCGTAGTCAAATCGAAAGTCACGACATTTATTGCACACTGCGGCTTTTTGTCTACTTAATTAAATTCCTTACCCATATCAAGTAACTGTTTGCTTAATACCGAGCTTTTGATGGAGGTTGTACATCATCCTTAGATCGAGCAGATCATTAATGAGTGAAAAAAATGTTCTTGTAGGAATTTAGATGTGAGTTTCAGTGTTTTAGGGTAGAGCACAGGACTCAAAGCCGGGGGATCGTAAGTTTGAATCTCAAACGAGGCGGCGAATTTTTTTTTTTTAAGTCGGCACCCACCCAGGGTGAGCGTTCTGCAGGCTTATTTGGATTATAAGGCCACGTCGCACAGCTTTGTTTCACTGAAAAACGAGTGCGCCTTTCGGGGGTTCTTATATGGAACGACCCCGCAATGGGTAATATTACGAGGTCAGGGCCCGCAGGTGCAGTAATCACCGGACCTGGTGGACACCAGCACTTGCTGACATGCAATTGCCATTTCAGTAAGAAGTCCGAAAACGCAATGGAATTCTGCGGACGTATATACTAAGTATGCTAGCATTAAAAATGGAGGCGGTTCCCTCCAGCAAAAAAGAAGGGCAATCGGGATCAGTTTAAATTTCTGACCGAAAATATTGAATGTGCACTGGCATAACCCAATTGGGCCGCCCATAACGGTCGGATCTTGCGTTGCAGAAACATAGGATGTGCCTAATTTAAATTGATACCGAAAGCATGGTGTACTTAAAGTGTCACTAAACATTGGCCCCGATGTCTCGAACAGATCCGCATTACAGGGCGGATCTGATCGGGTTAATGCAGTTTCACTGCAAATATGATATTCAGCAGATACTAATACATTAACTTGTGAATTTCGAGTTCCTCGGCGGATTTTCAAGTGAAAGTTACAGTCTGTTAGTGTTACTTTAATAGCAGGAAATATGATAAAGGATCCGTTCACTTCTACACGGTTTTCTGAGGTGAAAGCTGTGTTTCATTTTTGTTTTTATACCTCGGCAGGTGACGAGCGGTTATATGTTTTACCGCTGGTTAATTGGTTTGCCTGTCAGCAAATTTACGCATAAAGTGATTTTGGTGAAATATGTAAAGTGTTAGAATAACACCGAAGGGACAAACCATTACATTTTGGAAGTATTCTGGAATAGTATTTATAACCATTAAAAGGCTTCCTTTCCATTGTGGCTTATGGGTTCTTCTTTTATCTCTATCGAGCCCGTAAGCCATTTAAAACCAACCTCCGAAAATCATGGATGCGCCTCTGTGCTTAGTTCTCGAGAAATATTCATATCCATTTTCATTAGGATAAGAATTAGGCTTTGAGTTTTCAGGACTATTTTCACCAAGATTATTAGGATTAAGATAAGGATCATTTTCATCATGAGGATTATTATATGTAGAGTTATCAGAATTCTTCCAAATTGGATTATCGTTATTATAATTATTAGGAATGGCAAAACCAACAGTCTCGACAGCATTGGATTTGCGTATTTATTACGTAAATAAACGCTTCTTGCTCTTTGAAAATTTGTCTATCGATAATCGTATTGACCAGTCTAAAAAGATAAAAATCGACACATAAACCACGCACCAAGTCTATGTTGCATATACATCTGTCTGCAAACTATCCGTGTACATGAAAACGGTCGTTTAACGGCAGGTGGTCGTTTCATCCGGGGGTCGCTTAGACCAGGGACCATTTTGGTGGTGAACTGAATGGTGGCCACTTTTAACTTTTAATGGCAAGCAAAACTGAGTGGCCTAGCAGATCTTTTTCAGGGCTGGTCTGTGTCGTAACCAAATAATATAAAATCGAGTAAATACGCTTTTGCAAGTTCATGGTACATAGTCCTATTTAAATTAATATATTCACCACGCATGATATCAATTTTTCTCTTTTTTATTAAACTTCTGGCATCGGTGTTTTGAAACAAACTTTGTATCAAACGTACACACTGTTTGAACCAGCGCCTCCGTCCCCCAGGTTTGAATGGCACAGTTTGGTTGAAGGATATATAACCTTTTCTAACGAGACCATTGATTTTATCATCTAAATAATTTTTCGGCATTTTGCAGGATTTCCCCATGAAACTGAAATCAGTGTGTTTTCTCTGAAAAGGCCTGCATGCATCATAGATAACCATTTTTTCTCTCTTTTTATGCTCTAGTTCAGTATTCGCAAACTTAACGATAGATTCCAAGTATGCGATATCGTCGGAGAGAGTTTCCAGTGTACCTATGACGTCATAATTGACGTCACACGGACGGCACATTCTGTAATACTGGTTCCAGTGTTCGTCGTGACTACGCCCGTTTCGCTCTAGTTTTAAAATGTACGAAACAAAATCTGGAAATGTGATGTTGTGTCTGCATTCTGACGTATCAGACCTTCCATGGCTACTGATAATCACCTTTCTACCAATTTTCCGGAAGTAGCCAGGAATCATAGATGAAAGACGGTCATTGAAACACGAAATCAGACGATGAAACGGGTGGCGCACAAACATAACTTTAGTGTAAGACCGCAGAAAATTATCTCTTTGTGCCTTTGAGTAACTGAGTAGAGATTGTCCGTGGTATCTTTCGCGCATGCGACGCCAGTACGTTGAACCAACTTTATTTATCTCACAGTACACAAGTTTTAGATCTTCAATCACGTATAGTTGGTCCATCATCTCTCCCTCTCTCTGCTTTGTGCGATCGTTGTACAATTTTCTAATCTTTGGATCGGAGCATATATTTTGGATATGTCTAATACGTTGTTTTTGAATCAATTTTATTGAAGTCATATCACCGGCAGATGTCTGAAAAAAGATAACATATGGATAACATATGAACATTCCGATCAAGACGTACATTTATTATTTTGATACCAATACAGATGTTTGATAGATTTTTTATAGCCTTCCATTTAGAAAATGCCTTCTCAAATATTTTT
Source organism: Sipunculus nudus (assembly GCA_026874595.1). Lineage (NCBI taxonomy): Eukaryota > Metazoa > Annelida > Sipuncula > Golfingiida > Sipunculidae > Sipunculus > Sipunculus nudus. The sequence continues at coordinate 36,918,668 of CM049318.1, forward strand.
AACTTTAGTCCTTTCCACCACCCATGTCCACCTGACTTTTCGCGATTATCTCCACATAAGACAAACTTGCCAAAAAAACTTGCACCAATGACAGGAAGGGGAAAATACGTAGTTTTTGGTACCCTACCTGCTTTGATATAGTTATTATTCTCTTTACGGCCCGGTTAAAATGCCCCATGTTTATCCGTGGTTCATGGGGTCCAACCATTGTTTTCCTACTTGGATATGAATATTAATATGAGGTAATGTGACGTAAGAGTGGAGCGCGTAAAAAGGAGAATACAAGTCTCACTGTAATAGGGGTTGGCAGCTCTTAATTATTGGTCCCGTGAATATGGGTGCCTCCTTTGTGCGTCACGTCTATTATGACGTCATAACTAATCCATGTCTAGTACATTTCTCAGATTGAAGGCAAGATGTCGCTACAGAATAGACAAGTTACTCATGGTGTTAAATTGTTTACAGGAATTAATTACGCATTTCCTCTTACTGCCCCCTGGGCAAAAAATTTTGGCGCTTTTTGACTCGCAAAAGAATAATCTAGAAAAAACAGGTGGACAGGGGTGGTGGAACGGACCATAAGTATAAACTTTATCAACATTGGTGCGTATACTACTAAATTAAAATACCCAAAACTACTATTTTTAAAGATCAATATTTAGAATAATAACTTTCAGATATGAAAGCGGTGTCAACAAGTGTTTTACAAACATGTATAGCAATGATAATCACTATATTATCTTAATCGCTTGGAAGCGCCATCTAGTGTTTGTTCAAAGGAATTCATTCAGTGTAACACCATGGATATTGATAGATGCTGATAAGCGAATCTGGTTTACCGTAAATAATAAACTGAGTGATAAGTACGTCGCCTAATTTAACATATGACCCTTAAGATTTGGCGGGGGACTATGCGTTAGTTTTAATATGGTAAAAATACTTATTCTTTTAAACATATATAAAATTCACAGAAATTCAAAAAATTATTTAAATGTTATTCAAAACTCTCATTAAAAACAAGAAATCCTATTCATATTGTGTTTACCTGATTGTACGATGAAAACGTGACCATTGTTACACCTGTAAGGAAAATAAACAAGTGACCTTTGAGTCATGACGTTCAGCTCACTAACTTAACTTACAAGACACCTAGTGATACCTAGCCAAGTGCGTGTAGATTTGAAATCCAATCTTGCCACTCTTATAATTCTTACATTAATAGAAAATGCCACCAATAGCAATTGGTCTACCCTCAATTTTACGATATTTGGTTGGATAGGACGGACAAGATGTCATGATTAAGCCATAATTAAGCCAGAGTTAAACCAGAAACTACGAAAGAGTCGTGCCAACAACAATCCGTTCCAACGCCCTGGTCCCCTTGTTTTTTTCTGCTATGACGTTGCACCAAGGCCAGACAAAATTATTTCTGCGATAAACTGTTGTGAAAATAATTACCTTACGTGATTTTCCTATACACAATTTAAAACCAAATTAAGAACCAAAAGACATTGTCCACTACTCCTGTTGGCGTCCACTGATACTAAGAATTCGGGTCCTTTTTATCGACAAGAAATAAATTATACCTGTAAAAGTATTTCAGCTCAATGATAGGAGAAAGAAAATACATATTTAATGTGAAATCCCTGCCGGAATCTCCAGCATGTACCTAATTTCATTGAATAAAATTCACAATGTTGGCTCACAAGCAGTGGCTCACATGCGCAGTGTGCATGCTCGTGTAAAAAGTATTTACATGTTTAAGCGACATCTTTTAGCAAAAGGTTTAAGGTTTTGGGACATGGCAGTAAATAGTGATTACGTAATAATATGAGACGCAGCTTTAACCAATGCCCCTATTCAAGGTCATGCTTGTACCAGCCTCTTGTATGCGTTTCCCTGTTAAACACTTCACAGATGGACAGCCAGGCCAAAATAAAATTCAAAGGTTTAGTCCGTCCAAGTACCCGTGTCCGCATGTTTTTTCCGGGATAATTTTCCATACAATTGAAGCAGTAAAAACATTTCTGGTCCAAAGGTTGCAGTAGCTATTCCACCAACCCTGCGTAAAAATTAATGCCATATACATTTATTACCTTGCATTGAATTCGTATGAGACAAATAATCTGAAATATAACAAAACAGGTTATCGCCGGAGAACTGACCATTAATAAACCAAGCAAGCTAATGACGTCAGTCAATTGATGGTCTGCGCCACCGAGCATTGTGACGTCTTTGTGACGTCACTGGTCTCTTACAAACACCTTACGCAGCCATGGTCTTGGAAAGTGTACCACGGAGGAAAACGTGCCTGGAAGACGCCATCCACGGTCCATCAGCATAAATCACGCAGAAGAGTCGCAAAGAAAATACTCTTTACATGATATATTACTACCTAACACAAATTGGCGGAATATATGCATATCTACTTTAGACTAAAGTGCGTTTTTAATGAATATTCTTAAAATAATTATCGCCAAAAAAATGCGGACAAGGGTTTTGGGACGGACCATATGCATTTTCTTCTTTCTTCATTAGTGTAAGATTTTGTCATTTTTCCTTACCCAAAAATAATCGCGAAAAATCTGTTGAACAGAGATACGGGAACAGACTATAGAATTAGTTTACAATACGTACTGTTGAACATCGATGCGGACATGAATATTCCAAGTAAAACGCAAAGGGAAAATACGACCAGGACCGCCCATAAGGCCAACCGAACGCCGACGCCAGCTTTTCTTGATGTCGTCATCATTACGTCACATGATGTGCTGTGACGTCACCGCCAACGTCAAAAGTAGATGAATTATTATTTTGGTCAACTCATCTACAAATATATACATATGAAATCAGCAACTTTACACGTTATTATATATCTTTGAAAACAATACAGGTGTATATGCGAGAACAAACAGTTTCAAATACAATGGGTCCCACAGTGGGTCGGCCATTGAAGTTTAAAAAATAATCTTTTCTTAACTCACAGATAAGACCAAGAAAGTAAGCTGCAATGGAGGAATGAGGCATAGGTCTAATTAACTAGCATAAAACACTAAATATACCTTGAAAAATATTTCAGAACTTTAATAATATTGGTCTATCTTTACAACAGCCCAACAAAACTGGTGAAGAAGCTCAAGGTTCCTGTTCACATGCTAAAACCCATTCACGTGACGTCACGGCTATTCAGAGAAGATAGACTCATGGCCGCTACGTGGGGGTCCTTTGTTATGTGCCGGACGAACACCGCTTCACGCACTACGCGGCAAAGAAGTGCTTAAGTATTACGAAGATTATGACAAATTCCTGCACATTTTAGCTACTGTTTGTACATGTGAAAATAATTATAAGATAAAATCGTGTGGTGAACTGTTTATGTGGTACGTGACATGTCTTGATATTAGTATAATAAAATATAAACAAAAACACATGTGACAAATGAGCGATAATCGGGGATGCTATCGATTTCATTTTTCATAATAATGTCCTTTTCCGATGAACTGCTGTGGGGTTAAGTGAAATGGGATTCATGCATAAAATACCTAATACGACCTTTGTGTGTTATATATTTCGTACAACCACACAAGCTGACAGTCCTCAACCATGTTGTTTACGATAGGCGAGACTCATTGTCAGTTAACCGAGACCGATAAAATAGTCCGACGACCTCTTGCTTGGTGTCAGAGACGTCTTTACCGTAAGGTCAAAGGTCGATTGTAGAAAGTGGCTCAACCCATTACTTTTGAATGCTGATGATTGGTTGTTGAGTATAATAAATATTCTAAAACGTAATTGTCAAAGTGAGGCTGCTTACCAGTGACAAAGGCAATAACATTTGACCAAGAAATTAAGAAGGAAAAGAAGGTTAAAAAATATAAATGTTGGTTTATGTTATGTAGTTTTCATTTAATATTAGGCATTTGCTTCCTCGTCAGTTTTGATATTAAAATGTGTAATAAGATTTATGTTTAAAAGAATAATGGCCTAATTTCAATGGGTGCCCACTGGTGGAACAGACTATAATATAATGTAAAATTAGAATAGCGTGTAACTGATAATCCAAACTGCAGATTATATGCAGTGTAGTGTTTGTAACGAAAAAAGTAAGATTGGTTGAAGAAAAGAAAAGCAAAATAAGTTTTCAGACTAATAAAAATGGACCTACTATAAGTGACGTGAATGTTAAATTATCATATGACCCAAAGCCATCCTTACGCATGCAAAATTTTGTTTGCTTTATGTTTTTTATCTACGCAATATCGGCAATCATATCATCAAGGAATTTTTATGTGTACTAACGTGAAGTCCACATGAATCACGTGACCAAAACAATATTTATATGCAGGTCATTTTCGTTGTATTATAGTTTTTAAATCTACAGAGAATCAGCTTCCTTCAGTCAACGGATGTTACATCATGGTAAAGTGACGTCATCATGAATCCCGTGACTACAATAACCTATTAACAATAAAAAAATATCAGTAGTGTTAGAGTTATAAAATTCGGTAGTCCTTTCCACAATTGATATTACGGAACGATACCATTAAGTCATCAGTAAACACGTGACTGTTTTACAGTTGTAAATATAGACAGGCATTGGTGTATGTTACATTACCTGTCAAATAAAACGTATATGTGCTGCAATGTTCTTCTAGAATTATAGTAATAGGCCTCACCTGATCAAGACTTTGTAGCTTCTGACAATGAACTTAAAGAGTTACCTGCTCACAAAATATTCACATCCTTAGCATCTCTAATAAGTTATGAGTTTTACTTCGAGAACCCATATTGAACATATTACAAGGCCACTCAAGCGTAAATGGGAGCATGTCTGGTAAAGGAACAACTTGTGTGAATTGAATTCAGGCCAAAACATCATAATATTCGTTTCCCCAATTTTTAACATATGCTTGCGAGATATGTTAAAACCAAATGCAACAATATTTCCACTTGAGAAAAAATCATTTTACCTGTCACTTCATGTCCTAAACGTGAACTTTGGTCAACAGTTGAACAATTCTGAATTGGACATTTGCGCTTCCCGTATAATCGTAGAAGGCAAGGCAGTATTTCTTTAACAAATGTCCGAGTGTTTCAGATTGAAATTCTGATTCAGATTGAAATTCAGATTGCGATTTTTATATACTTACATATACCATAACGCTATGTAGCAGCTTTGCAATACAGGTTCTATCTTTCTGTAAACTAATACCAGACTTGTTTGGCCTGACTTGACCCCTGTATCGTCACGCTTGACCTCTGCGCCTTGAGTAAAGGGCAACAGCGCGGTCATGCGTGAACAAGGGATAACTTCTTGAAATCAGGGTAGTTATTTCGAGTAACATGGTGCCTTCAGGTCTAAGCTTTGCCTGGTATATATTATTCAAGCGATGTATGAATGGACCATTTATGTCCATACCGCTTCGAACCGACCATGTGGAGGTCAGACGTATAGGCTGCACTCGACTGGTTTTATGAACCTACATCAGAATCCGGAGATGACAGTTTTCAGCCAATCAGGGATCTTCTCCCATCGCTTGACAGTAAGCGCGCCATCACCCACCCCTCTTTTTCTATATTACATATAAACCGAACACGCGCACTCTGGGTGAAAAAAAACTTGTTTTCAGTGATTTTATATTGATCCCATACGAAATGTTTATAGTCCATAAATACATAATTACCTCCTTTTGACTTTTTTTTATCGCAACCGGCATTAGCCATACACACAATGTAAATTAGAGGATTAATCAGACAGGAACAAAATACATCTGTGAATGTTCATCTCAGCGTGAGAAACATATCACCACTACCATGTACATATATCACTAAATGGCAAATTGCGCATACTTTAATAGCTTTTCAAGTGTATCTATGATAAATGACAGCTGAACAGCTTAATGGAAGATGTATAATCAACTGATCAACGGCGATAAGAACATAATGTCTCCTCTCGCGTTTCACTTATTGCCTCCGCCAGGAAGGTTAGCGTTCTTTCCCGTTCGTGTGTGTTTGAATGTGTTGTGTGGGGTGTGCGTCTGCGTGTTTGTTCACAACATAACTCAAACAATCATGAACGGAATCCCATGATGTGTTGCTCCTACGGAATAAGCCAATAAAGAATCGATTCGATTTTGGCGTGGTCCGCCTCATGATCCAGGTCCAGGAAGACCGTCCCGGAATATTCACAAAATCGCAGTCATTTATGCACGAATGAACCTGGGAATATGGGCCGAATAAGTGAATGCTAACACATTTCGTGGAAAATCCCGAAATAAGGACCGCTCACGTGTCGGAGGCCTACATTCCTGAGAATGCGAGTTCTATGTACAAATGAAAATGAATTGGCCTAGTCCTCTCTAAGAATAATTGCTTGCATTAAACACACTGACAGACACATGGACAGATATGGAGAGATAAACGCACAGTCGCATGCACAAACTAGAGAATAAAAAAATCATGTACATGCACATATAAACAAAGACGCACATGAAAAATACACAAACAACAAAACGTGTAAAATATGATGGTGAAAGCCTGCTGCATCGGTTGGCCCAACCCATCAGTTTTAATAAGCACTTTATTAATTCACCAAATGCTCTTCTAAAAATCATCACCGGCGGTTAATACCACATGTCGTATCCCGTGGGGAAACAGGCAGATGTTACAAGCTTTAATAATCATGTGTTTACCATGGAACCCCATTCCAATGTGACCCCTGACGCACATTTTAATAGCCTTTTAAATATATCTGGTTAACAAAATTGCAAACAGAAAGCCTGGCGGGAGACGTGAACTAGACAATACGGAGTCCTCAAATACGGAGGAGGGCGGTCATAAACAGACTTGGAGGACAATCTTGCTTTTATCGCAGCTGCCGATCCAGCGGCCCGCCTGGCTGCGCAGTAATATTAAAAGCTGTTGAAATGTCGAGAGAGTAATTTAATGAGTTTATTATCCATATTTAACTAACAAAATCATCGCTGACCGCTCCCGAGCGAGAAACAAAGCCATGTGACATTTCCAGCAGACGACACATTTATGAACACTGTGCGCGACCGGTAATGACTTCGAGGCTAATTAGCGAAACGTGTCTCCTTGGCATTATGTTAGTTCAATTAGCGGTCTCTGTAAGCGGGAGATCTTTTTATTCTCTCAAGAACGGTTTACTGGATCAATGGATGCAATTACTTGCGACGTAGACTTGACGAAAACGTTAATGAAAAGAAAACGACATCAATAGATAATTGGGTTAATTGCTCAATTAAGATTTCTCTCTTCAGTCATTTCGTCAGACTGCATCTCCTGAGAAACGGCCGCAATAACGTGGAGTGTGGGTCTGACATGCATAAATTTGCTCTAAGGCCAAAAAATGGGTATGGTTCTTAGATGGGGGGGGGGGGTCTCTGATTACAAGGCGGAATTTTTGTTAAAGAGGAGGTAGGTAGGGAATTAATTTTATTTTTTCATATTATCTTTTATTTATTTTTTACCTGATATTGCAACAGCCTTAATGTATCAGATTTGCCCATAGCCATGTGCTTGGTGTGACCATATGGTCACGTATGGGAAGTTTAACAAAACATCTACTAATTCATCACACTTAGACGTTTTTAATTTTTACTGAGAACAAAACTTGAAACAAAAACATAATCATTTTACCCTTAAAAAAGTAAAAAAAAAACAATTTACAGAAGTCTGACGGAAAAGTCGGTCGAACCCCATCAAAACTGCGTGAACTTCCTTTTTTTTATAAATAACAGTATTTTTTTGTATAAATAAATCAGTTTATTCACGATTAGAATCACCAATCAGTTTTTGCACGTAAAACACAATATTCCGCCGCCACACCTGAATTCGGACCTAATTCAGCAAAACATACAGGACTTGTGAGTATTATATATATATATATATATATATATATATATATATATATATATATATATTATTAATCAATAATACGACAAAATAGTCAAGAGACTTCTACTCTTATAATATACCTATATTCATGTAATGTTTGAACGTTACGACAATATCCAATATCCGACAATACTAGAGTTTAAAAAAAAACTATGCTACAATTATTTTGTCAATGCCAACTGTTTTCATTCACTTAATGTGGTTTTTATTTTGCATCATCAGATTCAATGAAATCAAGACCTCTTTTTGTCTCCTGGTCCAGGTAGGCCACCAGCTTTGTTAAAGCCAGCTATTCCCCTGATTACTGGCTTACTCTTCGTATATAAAAATGAATGTAGGTGATTCCAGTTATTCCTGAGGACGCCTCAGTCAGGGAGGCATGGGCTCTTTTTTTATCCACAAGCTGTTAGTAAACACGATACATGCGCCAATGTTGACAAAAAGGAAACCAAGTGACCCAAGGTGGTTTGTTGTACATGTGCGGAAGAAGAAAGGTTACTATAGTTGCAAACCGCCCTTTGCAAAAACTGTAGTTCGTTGGACTTGCAGCCAAATAACCTTGCTGAATATATTTGGATCATATTGGCAGGTGTTATGTATAGAAATTGCTCAGGGGAAAATATTTGGCTGATCCCATGTTGGTGGCGCACAAGTCCGGCGTACCAACCGCATCGCCAACAAAGCAAGCTTCACTAGCGATACATTTCGGTCCGCTTTTATGTCACCCCGTAACACACCCCCTCTCAAGAACGTTCTGCTTTCAGAACAAGACTAATTATCCCAGGAGTCACATCTTGGTGAGCTCATTCCCTGGGCCACAAAGTTTACCGTCACGTTGGACGAGCCCCCATTTTTGGGCCCCAATACAAATTGCTCAGGGGAAAATATTGGGCTGATCCCTGCTTCGAACCCATGTTGGTGGCGCACAAGTCCGTCGTACCAACCGCTTTGCTAGAAAAGCAAGCTTCATTAGCGAGAAAGTTCGGTCCGCTTTTATGTCACACCTTCACACAGGCCATTTAGGGACATGTTATAAACATACGGATATAAACAAATCAAACAACCTGGTGTGGGATTGGGTCGGCGTTTTCTTACCTATTTTTATAAAAGGTTCATATTTGTTCATAAAAATAAATCATACTTGTCCAAAAGGAACAGGTATACTGTCATGTTCTTTGTTGGGGAGGAAATATAATCATAATTTTAAGAAAAAAGGCTAGGCCTAATAGGTCAGTAAACCATAAATTCTGATTCTCCGTCCTTAAACACACCAAACGACCAGACAAGCCTCGTGGCATCATACAGCAAAATATACCGAGCAAAAACAAGCTAAACTCTTCCAGACAACGCAATTAACTAAATGTACATCGATTTCAAACATCAGTTTTTATTGTGGTATGTGTTTGATTCTCGGATGGAAAGAGGTTTTTTTAACGGAACTGGATGACCAGAACATGAGGACAGAGGAGGAAGTTCAGCTGCAAGCTTCAGACTTTTCGTGTCTCTGCCAATTACTTTGCGGCATCGCCATTTGCACCCCCCCCCCCCCACCCTCCTATTTTAAAATCCTCTATCCTCCACCGATTTTGGTGTTTGCGTTACCCGGTTGTGTTACCCGTTTCAGGCTGCACTGAGAACAGCTTCTATGCAAGTATTAAGAACGTTTGTGTACTGGCTTTATACTTATGGTTTGTCCATTGAATGGGGTGGAACTCTGAATTTGCCTATTTACGTCACAAGACCGGGCTAAGGTGGGCAATTCCCTCAAAAGTCAAGAGGATATCATTGCTGCACAAGGCAACTGAATGACCCACGCGGGCACGTATGTTTCTGCTAGCAGCATTATGCCCCTCCTACAAAAGATTCAATCTAGAATCGGAGAACCGCAATAAATATTTCGATTAGAATGCAAACAATTTAGTATATTTGTTCATTCGGGACCTTAAAGGTAGGCTTACTTGCTGTTTATAGATATATCGATGCAAAAGAACGGACTGCCACTGCAGGGCAGTTTTGCGTATGACTGAGGTCAAGACTAAAAGTAAGCCATATCAACATATATATATATATATATATATATATATATATATATATATATATATATGCATTTACGGATTTGAGAGACCACAGTAACTGTTGACATGAATGGAAAACACCCCTAGTTCAGATATACGGTGATAGATGGCGCAGACTACCCGCAATAGATCCGCGATTCCATTCGATTTATCCATGATGGTACGACCAAGGAGTTTACAGGGATGGAGTATCAAGTGAGAGTCTGGCCGTGTCGGATGTTGCTGACGGGGGTCATAAAACTCGCTGCTCTAAGGCACAAAGAGATGCCGCTGATAAGCCCGGTGCTAATTGATACAGCGCGAGAGACCCCCCTTCGGCGTGACTTCGGAATTATTGTGACAAGGAAGAGTAAGTTTCTCCCCAATTTTATCTCCGGTAGCATTTAATATAAATTTTTAAACAATCATAAGTTTGAACACCATATGTTCATATGTGTGGGAAACGTGTGTGAATCTGTAGTTGCTAATGACGCCTGAGCTATAGCTTGGCTGCGGTACATATGGGCGATAATACGAGAACAACGCAGTCAGTGACAGAGCGGACAATGGCTCGCTGTTATCCATCAAAATGAAAGTCATCCGAGTATAAGCTAAAAATTTTTTTTTATCGTCGGAATACTATAATACATGGCCAATTATTAATATAAGTCGAAAGTGTGGGAACTGATGGAATTTTTTATAATTCCGAAGTTATTCAGGGAAAGTAAGGTTTACACTTACCAGTCGTCCGTCATGAATCACGGCATAAGTTGATGTAGAGTGTCCGCATCTATCCAAAAATTGGTCAAGTGATTCCTCAACACGAGACCTCTCTAGATATATTTGTTGCGCATAATTCTTGACAAAACAAACCATTTGCGCATTCATAATTCCGGTCAATGTTATTCCAGTGATTTACTGCTCAGTTACTGGATATATCGCTCTCCGCTTCAGCGAGCTACAGCGGACCGCAGAAGTAACATCTAGCAGGCCCGCGGCACAATAGGCGTACAATAGAGTTAATGGGCTTATCATGTCTTAATGGCAATTAGCGCACGACTGACAATCGCGACCTGGCAGGGCTTCTGACAGTTGTTACTCCAGTCCTGTAAACTCCTTGGTACGACAAATTCGACTTTTTATATGAATTTTTCTACAGATTTCAGAAAACGAGTGTGTACTTCCTATATTATCTGTTGCGTTACGGTATAGCTGCAGTGAAGTACATACCGACTGGGCCACTGTAATGCGGAAGGTAAAAAAAGAGGTGAGGGTATGCAAATGTGTGTTACTATTTTTTTTAATTCTTCTAGATTCTGCTCAAGTTTCATTGATATATTCATAGATATATTTATATACCGGGTGATTCTGAAACTAATTAAGACATTAAATACCTTTTCATTAGAGGGGCCCAATCACCTATCTGACCTTAGTAAACAAAAGGTATTCCCTTGGAGCTTTTATAAAAATAGGGCGAACACGTAGATATCACCGCGCACAGGCTGTTTGTTTTGTTTATATCAAAGTGTTTATAATATGTGGGGGCCCGTAAAAAAATTCAAAACAAATTCAACAAGTCAGATAAGCCAGAGCTTTGAAAATGGCGTTTTGCAACAAGTGACGTTTCTACCTCCATTTATATGCCAACTACCACCTTAGGTTGCATGTTTGTCCTGTTTGTCAACATTGCTTTGTTTACAAACATGTTGTTGATAAACAAAGTTATACATCTGTCAATAAGGCCTTTTCACAAATAAGAACTTTTCACAACCAAAATAACCTTCCTATCATTAATATATACTCAGGAGAAGCCAGAAATGACATATTATTATTCAAAAGGAAGGAGAATGGGCACCTTTAATAAGACCAACATGCCCGATGACGAAGAAAACAGTGGCGAGCGGAAGATGGCAGCCCACCATACATTTTGTCTTACGTATATTTAATGGTCGTTCTGTAACACAAGAAAAACAAGAAAGGTCTTTTGTGGATTAAGAAAACTGAATTGAATGTATACCAGTACGTTTTCCCACTTATTTTGACCAAGCTGCATATGTTATCAGTTGTGTCAGAAAGTAGTTAAACATTTTACGACTAGATGGCAGCAACTATACCTAATTTGCTGTCCTACTTTGTTGGGAGAGTTGAAACAGTTTATGGGAGCATATGATTCAAGGAACTACCCAGACTGAACGTACACCTTTTTGGCCTCGAGGATCAGGTTAACAGGAATATTGTACTGAAATATGTAAATCATATCTTTAGCGTCCTTTATAATAATGTTAAATAAATATAAACTAACACCATTGTTCGTGTAAGCAGCTAGCTTTCACCAGGTAAAGACTCCAGGATTAAGTTGCATACCTGCCGCCAGGTGTCTCTAGCTGTTTGCGTGTTTCTCACTTCCGGAGGCTCACTACAACAGAACCTGTCACCAGACAATGAGACCATGGCTTTGACTGGTCAGAAATATTGATTTTACATATTTGCTGAAGCTTTGGCGCCTCATTGTGCACCTAAAAATGGCCTGCAAATGACGAGACATTAGATTTACTCCATGTTGGTTTTTGTATATGCATGTCACCAGGTTAATCCTGACACTCTATTACTTGAAACCTACCGTCTCATTCTCCCTACAGAAAGACTATCTCAGAATATCAAGGATAAACCTCCTGCAAATATTAATTCACATAGCACGCTTTTGCGCCAAAATCGAGCCATTACGCCTGAGAAATGTAAATCACAAAAAAAAACTGGATGGAACAAATATAGAGTATGCATCGACAACATCCATTCCAAATATAACCAACATAAGGTATCTGTCGATGAAACATATTGTATATATTGATAAACCTGTGGATCTGTTTTGCGGTGTTATATCTGTGACGCGGTATTGTAAATATAAACAGAAGCTTATGCACGTGCTTCCTTGGATAGTTCGCGTGATACATGTTGAGATGTAACTGCAAGGTGATAGTGCAGCGACTTATGTTGTGGTCATTTCAACATCATGCAAAAGAATAACCTGCATGGATTGGGGGATTAACCATTATATTGCATGCTGACATAAGAAATGAGTGCCAAGGGATCTCAAGTCACATGTTGTTTACTTTTAATGACCATTTGAGTGAGTCGAGTGACAGGGGAAAGTGTCAGGTCAAACATGCTTAAAGGTGCCCATTCACCTACGTTTTGAAAAAGAATTAATGTGGTTTCTGGCTTCCTCTGTGTATTTATTAATGATCTAAGGGCAATTCTGATTATGAAAAGTTCTGATAAGGCCTCCATGAAGGATGTGTGAACTTGTTTATCAACAACATGTTTGTAAACACAGCAATGTTGACAAGCGGGAAAAACATGTAACCTAAGGTGGTGGGTTGTATATATACTGAGGTAGAAAGGTCACTTGTAGCAAAACGCCATATGCAAAGCTCTGGCTCACCTGACTTGCTGCCAGATGCCCATGATGAATTTGTTTTGATTATTTTTGCGGGCCCCCACATATTGTAAACACGTTGATATAAACAAAACAAGCAGCCTGTGTGCGGTGATATCCACATTTCCTGGCCTTTTTTCTATAAAAGCTTCAAGGGAATACCTTCAGGTTATAACTGTCAGATATAGGTGATTGGGCCCCCTTAAATCGATCACTGACAGCAGAATATATTTATATGCACCTTAACCCTGCGCTAGAGGTCGCCACTGAGGGTTGCGGGGCGCCATCGTGTGTCACTGTGTCTGTGTGAGAAACGAGCGCATTTTTCCAAAGAACGGCAAGGTTGTGTATGTGTGTGAAAACAAAACGCAAACTTCAACGCTTCGGTAACTTGTTTTATGTGTAGCAATCACAACGAGTTATCTGCATGTAGGACTATATGAAATAATGGTGTACTTTATACAAAGAAGTAATATATACAAACCATAAATTTCATTTTTACATACAGTCAGAATTGAACGTAATTTAAAGTATTTTTTTAAGTAAAGCATCATAAAAAACGTTTCATATATATATAACTATATATATATATATATATATATATATATTAAACGTATATTAAATATGGGTTTGTCTTTTCAACCCTATGGGTAAATTAAAAGTTAAACCGTTTTCTAGGACTCCGTGCATTGGAAAGAGCTGATGACTGTGACGTGTTTGTTAGTAAAAAAAAATGACGCCCAAACACCTTTTATATAAATATTCCTAAATATTGCCTTCTACTTTCATTTGCAAACGTTTTCATAGCTATGGCAATGATGTAACCCAGTAACAGGAGAAGGTTTAGCTGTCGGGCGGAGCTTGTCCCGATCTGGTGGTTCAGGAAACACTTTCACGCGCTCATTGACGTCTTGAGGTGGCGACATGGGCTCTGGTGCCAACATGGTGCGTCTAGCTGGCGGCACGTCATAAGGCTGGTCGTCTGATCCATAATAGGTCCTTCTCTGTTCGTCATCAGAATCAGAATTCTGCCTCCATTGCTCCATCACCTCTCTCTGAAATGTTCCTTGAAAAGCCCTCCTATTACACTCGTACTCTGAGAGGAATTCGCAGCTGGTGGACGCATGGACATTTGGGGGAGAGCGCAGACTGACCCCAATTTCAGCCTCATGGTCAGATTGTCTTTTACACTCAAGTGGAGGCAGTACAAACTCTCCGAGGTTTGCGCATTTGTTCAATTTTTCCGACTGGTTCAAAGTTCCAGTTAGAGTTCGTTTTGCGACAGTCGGTTTAACGCGTGTTTCACTCATTGGTTTCTCCTCCCTTATGACGTCATCAGATTGCGTCACCACTTTCTTCGAGCTGTCATCGTCATTCGGTAGGGAATCTCGATCATTAAATGTATAGGTTTGTTGGGGTTCACCGTAATCCGAATCTGGAATAACTTTAAGAAATTTCTCCTGTTTTAGTTTATTTTGTCTCCTTGCCAACCGTTCAAGAAGGGGGTAATCATAGTCATCGCTAGTAACCGACACTCTCTGGTCGCTATGGGGACGCGAGGCCCCACCTGACGTGTCAATTTCCTCAGTTAGCCCGGAGTCAGTTTCCCGTGCATGCGTTTCTTGAACATGCGTTTCCGGTACTTGTGTTTCTGGTAACTGCGTATTTTCAGTGACCGGCACTTGCTCATGCGCCTGTTGGTCTGGGGTTGGTGGAAGGGGCATATCGCGTTCTGCGACCTCAGTGGCGACCTCTGTCTCTATTGCAGCTGCCGTGCTCTGGGGAATAATTTCTGTAGTGACGTATTCGACCTCTCTCTCAGGTTCCGCTAACATGAAAAGTCGCATTCTGGTTGATGCTGGAAATCGACGTTCACACACAAACGTCAGCTGACGAGGTTTATCGGTCTCCTCTACTTCTGGTTTCTGTTCACCTGAAAGTACACATATTAATTCTTGTGTTAATCTATAATATAATTAACGGTGGTGGCATTAATATTTAATAAAATTAAAACGGACATGGACGCTTTTTTTTCTTGAAATGTCGGAAATGGTGCGAAGTACGTCCTTAAAAGTGCCAGTTTCTGTATTTGCATTCTTCCTGTTGAATCTATCGAAAACTTCGCCTGTGTATTCAGTGACCGAACTTGCAGCGCTGGTTTATGGATTTGGAATGAAACTAAAACTGATCTTTAAGTGCAACATAATGAAAGAGTAATATGCTAGATTCTGATAACTGATGCATAAGCAGAACAACAAAAGGTAATATCAAAACATCTCATTTAATATCTGTGTCATTAAACTTTAAATATCGTACAATTTGCTTCTGCGTCATAATAGGTTTATGTCATATTAATTGGCTTTGATCGCACAGGGGGTGACGTGAATAATTCTATAATTGAAATGAATAGATTAATAACTAGGAGTAGCTCCATATATAATCGTTGTATATTCAATTTTTGCCTCCGCCAGGCCGTGTGTTTGTGAGTGTGATTTTGTTTACAACATAACTCAGGCTTTCATGAACGGAATTTCATTAACTTTTCTGGGCATTTCGGGAAAGGGCCTATGAAGAATCGATTAGATTTTGGTGTGAATCCGGTACGTGATCGCCAGGAACCTCATCGAGGAATATTCACAAATATACGGAACTTATGCACGAATTACCCTGGGATTATTGGGCCGAATTAGTGAATGCAAACACGGGTTGGGGAGCATCCCAGAATAGTCCCCCCCCCCCCCCCGCCCACATAGCATAGAGGCTTGCAATCCTGAGAATGCAGATTTCTAGTTAACTGTGTAAGACTTCTATATCAACAGGCAACCAGTTTTAAGTTTAAATGAGAATATTCAAATGTGTTCCTATAGGGAGTTTGAGAATGATATTAATGGATTATTTTGAGATATAGCATATTACCAATTCTTGCGAATTTCATCAATATGGTAACAACCCCCCCACCCCTTCCCCCGACTTATTTGGCATGGTTCCAGACAGTTAAAGACCAAAACACAAAACAGGCATTTCCGTGGCAACAGAGAAGTTGCAGGAGAACGGTTGAGTGGCACCAATGTCGATTCTAATTTGCATTCAATATAATGCAATGTAAACTTTATTGGGATCGTTATCGATTTCGTTTAGGTAAGAAAGAATACAGTTGTAAAAGGAATCGATTTTTTTGAAAAAGTCAAAAGTAATCGTAGTCATGTCATATTGCGTTGTTACTCTGAACAATAGACTCCTAAAAATCAACTTTAATAAGAGAATTTATACTGGTAAATTTATTTTTATGAAA
Organism: Sipunculus nudus; assembly: GCA_026874595.1. NCBI lineage: Eukaryota > Metazoa > Annelida > Sipuncula > Golfingiida > Sipunculidae > Sipunculus > Sipunculus nudus. Next base: position 36,935,370 of record CM049318.1, read on the forward strand.
ACACATCATCAGCCTTGACACAATATTGAAATGATTAAAGTAACTCGCAAAACATTATCTTGAGAATAAGATTATTTTGCAACTGCATGATTACTGTGTTTCCGGCTTAAATTGGTTTATTTTTCGCATTGAATAATAAAAAATATGAAACAATTCTCTACAGCAGACTTTTAACCATGAGTAATCCATTTAATATCGGTGGCCATATGAACATAATAATATAAATATTGCATTCATTAATGTATAAGGTGTGGTGATGGCAATCGTATAATTGAAATCAGTTAAGGAGGGAAACCATTTCAGCCGGTGGCTCGTGTCATATCAAAGGCTAATTAGAAGAAAGAGTGGTCAGTGGTCCATGAGGTAACTCTTTTAACCTGTCGGGCGAGCAATATCAAAGGCTAATTAGCGCACCGGGCGGTCAGCAGTCCGTGAGACCATTGTCGCACATAAATATCCGGGATGGTCATGCATAATGGACGGATTTTACTATACAATTATCCGATATATACATTTACAAGATATTCATATAAACGGAGAATTTTATTGAGAAGACAAAGGAAAAGGTTTTGGTTTTCATCATTTTATACAATTAAACGGGATATACAATTATACAATTAAGCAGGACCGACTTTACGCTCTTTACACAGCGCTTTACCTATAGGGCTACTTCCTATATCGTAAGGCGCTGTTTGTTATGACCTCGTATCCTGCTTTGCAACACCAGAGGGGAGCACTGTATTTTTGTCCAATCAGATGAAACTTTGTGCTGGAAGACAAAGCCAAGCGAGGAATACACGGAGCCAATCATAATCATTTCTTTTTGAGTGACAGCTCATCCCCCAGCGTAACCGTCTAAACAGGCCACAGGCTCAGAGAGAATTGCCCCTGACGTGGTTTGCTTAGGGCCTTGGGCACATAGGATGCTCGGCCGGTGCGCTGTAATTCAAACGAAACGTGACAACAAAGGCTGCGTGCACACCTCGCTGGCTGGTTTCAGTTCTGCAGACAACAGATACATGGCTACGCTAACACAGTCATAATGTCATAATCGAATCGGTCGATGATGCGAGAATGCAGAGGGAGCAATTTAAATTCGACCGGAAACTCATCAAACGGCGCTTGAAGCGCGGCAATGGGCGGAGCCAGGATGCCTGTCGAGTGTTTGTTTATTGGCATCTGATTGGCTGCTTGTCACATCGTACGCACGTTTATTTCAGTGGACAACAAACCGCCATTTGGTGTCTAAATATATCATAAACGGTCAAAGCTGGCAGCGTGAAAATCAGTTGCTTCTTTAGAAGCGCAAGATTTCCGCTGCCTCGGGAGCGTAGACCGACTTTTCCTTTAATTAATTGAAAGGTGTCTCACTTTATTTTCTAGCTTAGTCTAATATGTTACAATTTGGGATAGTATAAAAATCATTATGATGCAAACTGTTTTTTTTTTGCTGTATTAAGCGTGTATTCTTATTTCCCATATTTTTGTCGGTACAAGAGTGGGAGGAGGTACATAACACTTAACTTAAGAATTTATACGTATTTGAAAATCGCTTTTTATTCCGGTGAATGTATAATGGTGTTTTACATATCATTACATATGAACGATTTTCCACCGAACAGGCTTTACGTAAACATGATGAAAAAAAGGCCCTGTATATACTGACACAAAGAGGAAACAAAACGCAAAAGCCAGAACTATTGGTCGGCATAAAAAAACTGAATTAATTACAGTATTTTCCTGTCATTGCCCATCAGGATGCCATCCATATATATGAGCGTCAGACGGGGCATGGTTATGGTTTGCCACTGTGTAGTGCCTAGTTATCTCTACAAACTTTGACGTCACCGGATTATAACTGAATCTAATATTTAGATATAATTTTTTGTAATAATCCGATGACGTGTTACTACACTGAAAACATACAGTTGTAGAATCTCCCTATATTATGAAGACCCCACTGCGCGTCAAAAGCCTCAGCAGGGATATAGCTGTCAAAATAAACCCTTAAAGTTGTCATAGGCGATTGCATGCTGAGAGAAGGTCACTGATAGCACGAGAGTCACCTGGGCAAGGGAATGGGGCTTAGGCTGACCAGCTCAGCTTAAGGCGAAAACATTTGCGGACTTCATAGGTCAGAACTAGGTCTATAACACATGTTTTGTGGACTTAACTGGCTGTTTTCTCAAGGCAGACTCCATAACTTACTGTCAGTGTACTTCCGCAGACAGCAGGTGATCCTGTTGTAGCAGCACAGAGCGATCAGCATGCCGAGACAGAAGCCGACAGTAAGCGTGCTGCCAGCCGTGCAAACGAGAATCCACCAGTGTAACATTCTGAAAATATACGTAAATCCAATGGTTTATTGTACCAGTGACTACAAATACTCAAAGAAAATATTTTCTGAACATATTCATAGAATTAATGATTTATAGTATAAATAACAACAACATATCTAGAGTCTTCATCCTGAAATTAAACATAAAATTGGATATATTGTGAAAATAAAGTTCTTCCTAAGGGTTTTGCCTTTGAGAGAATTTCCATTTCTGGAAAATGTATACAAATATATTTGTTTATTGAAGGAAATTCTGAATATTCAAGATTTATGATAGCTGTTGCATCATGGCTGATATTTCATGTAGATTGATGTTTAATAAAAAAAATTTCACTTGGTTCCATACTTGGACTTAGTCCGGCTAGACGGAGAAAGATGGCGTTGTATGCACAATGTTACAGCCTCGCATTGTGAGTAATTCTAAATTCTCACGTAGCGTCTTCCACAGGCTTATTACAAGAGAGCCTGTTACTAGAAAATAAGTTTGGGTCATTTTATTTTCTTGTTTCAAGAATATTCCTAACAAGGCATCAGCCGTCTTCTTAAGTAGCTCTGCTAGAGGGCGTTCCTAGCGCGTGCAAAACAGGACTTCCTTTTTTTATTCAAGTTTCTTGAAGGGATTGCTTCCAATAACACGCCAACTACGGTATTCTCCACACAGGAGATCTGTCTATGAATGCCAAGGATAGATCTCCTGCCTACACCCATTCACATAGAACGCTTTTAAGCCACAATCGAGTTATCCTACATGGTTATTGTACATTAGAATGATAAATTAAATGAGGAAAATATAGAGCATGTATCGACAACATCCTTTCAAAATATGACCAGCATAAAGTATGGGCCGATTAAACATAATTCATATCCTGCCAACCTTTGCGGTGTATTATCCGTGATGCAGCATTGTAAATTTAAACAGATTTATATGCACGTCCCTCAGGGATACTCAACATTAAGCCTTAAGATCACTTAGCTAAAATTGAGGGAGGGGGATTATCCAGTATATAATATGCCGTTATACTATGTGAGGTCATATTGTAATGACAATGCAACTGAGTCGGTACTTTCAGGTCAACAAGGTTAAATCAATCATAGTGTGCAGGTTATATTCTCAGTGGCGTATCATTTGCTTCAATATATCTTGCCCCTGTGTGGAGGTTGCCGCCGTCTTTATGAGAGACAAATGCTGACGCTGACAAAATGCTGCTATCTAGCGGTTAGATTTATAACTTTATCGATCAGACTGGGTCAGGTTGCCTAAGAACAGAACACGCAGGGAGATAAATAAAACCAGTACCCATACTCCACTGGTCAGAGCGTCTGAATACTAGAAAGCATGAGTAAAATCAGGCCAAGGCCGTGCCCTTACTTTCATTCATGGGCTAATGGGAAAGGCTAAAGTACGAACATGGACAATGGTAATGACGTCGTTACTGACAGACAAGAGATGACAGGGTGTGCAATAAGCACAAATGGTCTCCCCGGGGGAATCAGTGAGGTACCAGTGTGTTTAAAACAGGATTGGCTGGCCCAGGGTATAACTTTGAATATGATGCTGACAGGTCGATGCTAGGGTATAGGGAGGAACACCCGGAAAGGGAGTCAGTGAGAAAACCCAGATGAGATTACTTAGGGTTATCGATATAAAAATTGGTGTTGTAACCTAAACCATTTTAATGAGGAGAAAAAATCTACAAGACTAGAAATATGCATTCCAAGGAATGCAAGCCTCTGCCACATGAGGTCAATTTTGTGGGATTAAGACGGCCTCTCACCTCAGAGGTAAGAGCACACATTTACAAAAAGCGCTCTGCGAAAATTCAGACCCGGGCGCTGCATTTCATACTTTGAAATTGCCGTTATACAAAAGACGTTTTGCAGACAACCACTGGACGCCGTGAGCCTGAAGTAGTTGGCGCTCGACCGTGACCTGAACAGGCGTGCATGCCAATTGCGTGGCGCAAGAAGCAGGACTGTGTTTACATTCACTTAATTAGCCCATATTCCGAGGTTCATTTCTGAATATGTGCATGCATTATGGGAATATTATTTGAAGTCTTTCTTGGTCCAGATCGTTACCCGGACCTCAACCAAATTTTGATCGATTCTTCGTTTACCCTTTTCCGAGGTGTCCTGAGAATTTTATGTAATTCCATTTATGTTTTCATGAGTTATACCGTGAACAAACACACACGAACGAGAAGGAACACATACCCTCCTAGCGGAAGCAAACATGGATGACAACCCTCTGCGGTTTTAACATAGGTACTTAAATCCTACAACACTATTTACAACAGAATTATGCATGTAGCTTATAACACAAAAAAAAAGAAACATATAATACGTGTGTTTAATGTTATGTAAACTTCCCAGTTATTTGAAATTTCTTTATGAATTAGAATACATTAAAAGATATTTATTAACTCTAGCCTTTTGTTCCTTCGACAGGCTTAATTGCTGTACACAGATCATTTATTACCAATATTTACACAGCATCCATTGATCTATTGTACAGGGATTTATATTAAATAAATATGGCCAGCTGGCGAAGACGCTGCAATGTAGTTTTAATAAAATATGGATATATGTTAGAGAAACCCTGCAAGTGATGGTCCTAGAATGTGGTAGTAAAATTGTTAGAGCACCGGACTCGTAACCGCAAGGGTCTGGGTTCGCTTCCCGTTCGGATGGCCTCACCACTGGAGGACCCCTGACCAGGGTCTTTACAACAATCATGCGCTCTCTTCATCAAGGATCGAACGGGTACTTGTCATGGCCAAATGTAGTACAAGCTAGAAATCTGCATTCTTAGGAATGCAAGCCTCCGCCGCGGGTTTGCATTCACTTACTTTGCCGATGTTCCAAAGTTCATTCGTGCATAAATAACTTTATTTTTGTGAACATTCCTTGATGAATTACTGAATCCGGATCCAAATTTTTATTTAAATTCTTTTCTGACATTATAAATTGAATATTTTTTCTTACATAACAAACTTGAAAACAGACAAAAATTTGGTTCACCTTCACTTTTGTGTTAAACATTAATATTGCATTTCTTTAAAATATATACATGAAAATTATATCTTAACTTTGACAAGAAGCTTACCTGAATCATGAAACTACCCGCTTTAAAAACTAGAAATCTGCATTTCAAGGAAAACAAGCCTCCGCCGTATGGGCATTCACTTATTCGGCCGATATTTCTGGTGCATTCGTGCATATTAAGTGATTGTACTACTGTGAATATTCCTTGATGACGTTCCTAAAACCGGATCATGTGCCGGATTCCCACCAAAATGCAAAAAGTTCTTCATTGGCTCAGTCTCGAAATGCCCAAAACCATTTATGAGATTCCGTGCATGACTGCAAGAGTTAACAAGTACATTCACAAACATGCTCACGAACGGGAATGAACGCGTACCCTCCTGTCGGAGAGAATATCCCTCTCTAAAGCGCCTATTGTAGCTGCCTTGGTTGTATGCTCCCTAGGAAGCTGAGTAAAGTTTCAAGGATTACCATACAACCGAAAATAAACGAACCCTTTTTACGTGGTGTCCCGATTCTTTTTCGGTGTATATATAAGATCTCGCTTGAGCGACCACCTCCAGTTTATCGAGGTCCCGATGCTGTTCATTATTTCGAGGTTTTACTGTATATATTTTCACTTTTATATCACAATATGTATATCATTCTATTTAAATAATTTTAGAAAATGCTATTTTTATTTTACTGCCCGTGCATTGTAATAAAGAAAATCCAGGGCATGCGTTTGTTATTTTATTCTTGCCTCAGAGTACAGCTTGTTATCATGAAACTGACGTTAACGTATTTACAAGGAAGTTATGAGGCACGTTATCCTCATCATTGCTTTTTCCTGTACCACGTTTACTCAGCATGATAACGGCTGAGGACAGAATAAAATTTGACACCGACTTCCCATGACTGTGCTGAATAAGAGATGATAAATCTATGAGATGAGGTGATGGATGAACCGCCATCCACAAACTGTCGATCCCTATCAGCAAAGAAGTGTGTTCATAGTGAGAAATATTATATATATATATATATATATATATATATATGTATATATAATTAAATCAAATAAAGTGAAAAATGATGATGATGGCGCTCTTGTTGATACACGGTTATTTGAAATAAAAAACATTGTTTCACACATACACATTAGCTAGTGGTGGGCCGATCATAGAGTTTTTTCGAAAGTCAGTCGGTTTGCTGCCACTTCAAGCGCTCGATTACGAAAGGCAACTATCAATTACATCATACTCATGATTGTTTTTACCAGAATGTCTTTAAGTTAAAGGCAAAAGTTACTATTCCATTTTTTACAACATGCCGCGCTTCATATAAGGAGTCTGTGTTCCCAAATAACCTACGTATATAACTGAGTATGACACGGTAGATGAGACTTATGAAACCTCTGTCAACTGGCAGGGAGCTGCAGAATTAGCGGAGAGTTTTCTAACGAGATGTTCATTGCAAAATATGGGCGGTACGGCGTTAAAATGCTCCATAATGCTCCAGGTCTAGATTCTCTTAAAAATAATCTCTTCAACTGATGTCAGGTGCCGCTGCCGCATAAGTAATTATATTTTTAGCTTTCAGTTACTTATTTTTTTAATTTCTTACCAAAAAATTATATGGGCCTGTAATTTTTCTGGCAGGCCTGTGAAACCAGTATGCATGTCGGCAGTCATCATAATTGTTATAAAATGAAAGTCCTGGTGGTGAAGTTAAAATGATACGCGGGGGTATTCATGAGGGCCAGCAAGTAGATGTCCTGGACTGTGGTTTAATTTTTGATTACTATAATTAATTAAAATGAAACTTTGAAAAGCATATCTTTGTGATAAAAGGAAAATATAAAAAAGGCAAAAACTTCTTTTCGTCAGGTAGAATTAATAAGACATACGGGCTGGGTTGCGAGAGTACAGTTTCACAGATAATTGCACATTTCTTTATATTTGTCTGAACCGATTAATAATCGATCATCGATCGGTTTGCCCAAACAGATGATCGATTATGAAAAGGAACCGACTGCCACCACTAACACTAGCACGTACATTTATCCATATATGCTCAGACAGTCGCTTTTGCTGCTCAAATTCACTAACTTAAAATGTTTGTCATGGTTTAACAACTCCAAGGTCGTATTATGGTCTAGCTTGCCTCCGAGCTTCTGTCACTGGTCAAGGTATACCAAACTGATAATCATTTGACCATTGGCGGGTCTGCCAATCATTAAGCAGCTGGTGATTCTAATCACATTGCTTAAGCAAAATTAGTGAAACTGAGGTTAGCTCCATCTCTGGAACCGAGAGTCGATCGGAAGGGAGCGTCAGCTCCAGGTTACAACTTAGGGGAGGGCTGAATCATGGTTGTGCCTGCTCACCCTGTTTCTACCTACTTTTAAACAGCAGTTATGCTACCTACCTGGGTATGTCTATTTTAATTTCTCAATTATTTAACCCAAAGTAATGCAGTTTGATAATTTAAGAGTTTATAGAGTTTAATTACATGTCAATTAAACAGTGTTACTTTATTTATTTATTTTATGTAAGTAGATACTGTGAAATCCCCCCCCCCCCCCCGCCAGAATTAGAAAGCAAACTACAACGGCGCAGCATTGCGAGCTAGAACAAAGCGACAGGGACAAACGTATTGCCCTATTTCAAAATGGTTAAAATCATTTGAACAAAAGCATTTCATGGTGATAGAGCATACCTCTAAAAATAAAATTTCATTACCAAGCAAATGAAATGATATAAGTAAAAATGCTATATTTTACCTGCTAGGTTCCTCTTGAAAGATCTCTCTGTGCGGTGAATTTACATGAAAAATTGCCTCAAAGAATTTCACATTTCAGGCTTTTATATTAGATGTCACTAGAGTCCCTAGGGAGAAGTAATTCATCCATCCGCTTGAATTTAAACCCCCCGCATCAAACATTTTTATATTGATTTTCATATTACAAGAAGGTAAAATTATATAATTTTGATAAGTTATACTTTGTTACCTAGTCCTTTTGCCTGTTTATAAATAAATTGTGATATCAACATATTTTCCCTGATCGTATGACATTTTTTATCGAAACATACAAAAAAAGGTAATAAAAAAACGCCTGACAAATGGTGCCTGAGAACCATACTTTTTTTTATTTAGGCCTTACTCCTACAACAATAGGCAACGTGTTTCACATACCGTATTGACAGGTCAGTATTGTTTAAACCCTACAGCTGTTATATAAATGATATTTACATTTCACATACAAACCATGCGAAAAGTATATATCAAAACCATTTAGTAGCATTAATTGGATAAAATTATACATACATACATATATATATATATATATATATATATATATATATATGCCTGTGTGCGCGAGCTGATGTGAGCGTGCCTATTGTTTGAGGTCATTCCCCCATTCAAGTACCAAAGACATATTTACAAACATATAATACAGCATAATACAGCTTAGGTAACTTGATTGCACAGGACCCCAGATATAAGCGTGACTTGTGCATGGAGTCTACCCTTAATCATATTGTTTTATCTTAATCCGTTTAACTGGAGCATTATCGTGCGGAGTAGCGGTTAACCACGATAGAAAAATCGGAAATTATTATAAAATAAAAACGGATTAGAAGGACTCACAAGTGTTTTAGAATACTTGTACATATATGTTCACGAGTTATTCGCAATTATATACCACTTAATACATTTTCCTCTTGAATTTCATCAATCTGCTCCCGTATAAAGTCAGTGATGTAGTCGAGTCCACACCATTCGAGTCCGAGTGTAAGGCCGAGTCCAGGCGGCTCGAATCCAAGTCCGAGTACGAGTCCATGATGTTGGAGTCCAAGTCCACCTTCTTTAGGTCCCAGTCATCTGGAACCCGAGTCCAATAAAATCTCCGTTTTAAAATAAATTTAAATTTAAAAATTTTAGATTACCATAAGTATTTTAATGTTTTTTACACATGCTTTTTACTTAAATCCTTAATTTTATTTAGCCTCTGATGTAGAGCTAAAAATCTTTATATATATATATATATATATATATATATATATATATATATATATATATATATACTGCGTCCGAGTACAGGACCCTAAAAATTTGACTCGATTCCGGACTTGAGTACTCCATCACTACCCATATAGTGTGTATGTTTGTGTTTGTGTGGATGACTGTTATAATGTTAGTTTTAATACATACTTTTCCACGGGAGCTTCTGTGCTGACGTCCATACTTCGGCTACCGTTGGTGCCCCATCTTTCCCTCTGCCGCTGGCTCCAATAGCGCATGCGCCATCTTAAATCTTCTGAATCAGATGTCTTTTAACATATTATCTCCGGGAATTTTCTTCAGAGCCGTCACAGGGGCTATACAACATGAAGGGAAGGCTAAACACAAAGAGAAGTAATTCCCTCAATAAACCCGGAACCTCTCCGGCCAATCAAACGGCCGGCCCGCAAGTGGTTATTATACAGTCTTTACTTGTGGTTATCTGTCGGTAAACATGCAGAAACACCAAACTCAATTAAATATAATTATCGGTATGTTCACTATGAAGCAATTATTAATTAATAACGAACAGAAAATAAAAGTGGACTCCAGCGTGTTATATATATATATATATATATATATATATATATTTATATATATATTAAAACCTCTTTTTAATGGTCCTAATTCTTTTTTGCTCTTTTTTATCAGGTCTTGCTTAGACGACCACGAAGTGTTCGCATTTTCGAGGTTTCATATATCCTGTTGGGTTACGCAGCGGATTATATGGTTAAAAACCTGGTCCCCTTGATAAGTATATGCTTCCCAGACAGTATATGTGGTTCATAAAGCTTTCACCTGGTATTATTCGTCGCTTTTTATTCCCTCAGTGTACAGCTGGAATTAACCAGACATAAATATGTTTCCTGATATCAATACCGCCATGATAGTCAGCCATGACAGTTATGAACGAGGCAGTTCAGCGCGATGAAATGGAACAATTGGTCCAAAACGGACTGCTAGTCCTACAATCTTACAGCGTACGATGACCTCAGTGTGTGGTTATAAATTGTAAAGTAACTATCAAATTATCCGTTCTTACTTTGGGGCAGGTGACGCAGGTCAAGAGGACTTCGATCGTGTTAGTCTGAAGCGGGTTTTCCATGGACCATGTTCACTAGTTTCTGAAAGATGGCGCTGCGATAGTGCCTTCGTAACATTTCCAAACAATATCAAATCACTGAGGCTTTATATAGCTTTAAAGTGAAGCGCCCGAGGACACATTTGACTTTGTTCCAGACGCTTCGTGACCAAAAATGGTCTTTCCTAGGCTCGGCCATAGAGGAATTACAGGACAACGGTTAAGTGTCTATATTTGATATAGATGGTAGCTAATCCTGCTCCTGGACTCAAGATTTAAAAAATAATTATTGCAGAAGACATCTGGGGTAATGTTGTTGCTGATGTTGCACTCAGGTAGTAGCAGTGTGCGCTTCAGACTAAAGTTTCTAACCATAACTGTAATGAAATATCCCAGTTAACTGACGGCGACCGACATATAATCATGCATTTATTTCAGCAGAGATGACATTCAACCTGTTTTGGCTAACGCTGTTATTTACTAGGCCGTTGTATTCTGTAACTCTCTACTCCAATCTGAACTCAAGGCTCGAGTATTTTTGTTTACCTATATATTTGTGGAATACCGGTTTTAATCCTTTTAAAGGTACATAAACATTTGCAACAAATGTGTATTATATCAGGCTATAAGTTCATTTTTACTGAATACAAAAAGTTTCCTAGGGAAACAATATCGGCCCACGGACTGATTATCTCCAGTTCACTTGTTTTATACGATGTTATGGTACTGTGTGTGAGTAAACACAGTCCATGTGTGTATGTTTACCATAACAAGACTGCTTGACCAGAAGTCCGATCTTGAGAATGCGCGACAAGGAGAAGTAACATGAAAGAAAGAAATAAAGGTTAGAAGCTTGAAAACCTTGACTTGTAAGGTTCACGATTCGGGTACCAGGTGGCAATGATTATGAAAATGATCCCGCCCCTCGCAAACTTCTTGCCACTTTTGTACAGGAGAAAGCAAACGGTTTTGAGCGAAATATTAGCATGTTACTTATGTTTTCATGTGAAATAAATATATCTGGTGTGTGAATAGGTTCCTTTAACCATTTAAAGCAGGTATGCCCCCCCCCCCCCCGGGCAAGTATCAGTTTTAAAATTATCATCTTGTTTGGTTGGCAAAGTTTCGGTCAATATTCTCTAATATGTACGCATGTAAATTCGCGGTATCCTTGTAAATAACACGGACAGTTATTCTATTTGTGAACAACCTTCACTTTGCAAAGCGTCGTCAAGGTAACAAATACTCGAGGCCGAGTCAGGCAACGACAATCCAGTACCCGAGTCCAAAATTTACTATCCATTCCTGCCAAAGCTTAAAAATGAACAGCTGACACCCAGGTAATGTAATCTAAATATGTGCTACTTCAGTTGGGTTATCTAAAGCACATGATGCACATCCGTGAATGTGGACGGCTTGTTTCCCAGTGGCTTAGTCGACTATGCAGGTTTATTACCAAATTTAACGAAGGTGTCCCTTGCAAAAGTGTGGGCGGAATCCTTAGGAGCCCGAAATTTAAAATGGCCACTGCCCGCCATTTTGAAATTATTTTTTTTCAGTGGTTTGGCCTGCAGTACTGCTCAGTATATGGATTCTGAGGTTTCTGGGGTCGAGGATATCATATTTGTTATGTCAAAGATGGTCGCCGATTTGTAGCTAAAATCTTTCCGCTCTCCATTCCGCTCGCCACTAATTTCTATGACGTCATCAGAAATGTTGCACAGACAATAACACTCAATTTAGTACTCTAATGATATGCTAGATGTCGCCACATTGCGGTAACCTTGACCTGAAGTTAATTCCAGTACCATAATGTATAAATATTACAATTTAAGTTATAACATATAGACATACAAAATATACCAAGGCACAGTTATTTGTCTTGCGTACATGCGCAAGGGCATTTGGAACATGTTCGAAAGACCTCTTGTAGGAACTGTAAATAAATATTGCTGTTATTCAGGTTAATGGTTCATGATTTCCTCACGAGGTGTTGCAGCATGAAATCACTTTCATTCACCTTCTAAATCCTATGCCAATGATAACTTGGCTTTTATCTTTAATTAAGTACATGATCGAGGTGGATGACTAGGAAATGGCGATATTCAGCCTTGCTATCAGCCTATTCTATAATGGCGAGGCTGACCAATGAGCGACAGGCAAAAAACATCAGTATTGTACATCATTGATTAAAGTCCGCCCTTCCCAGTGTGGTGTCAAGGAACCGTCAGCTAATGACATCTATAGCTTCTAGTCGAAGGCGTATCAGGGGCAACCCAAGTTTTTAAGTTTCCAATACTGGGTCGCACTGACTCCGATTATTAAGGTATCGACCTTTGCAGCGTCATCAGTTTTAGCGACTCTGAAGTAGGATTCAACCTTTTCCTTGTAAGAATTGAAGTCTTCTTCCTGTTCCATGAAATTTGGGATTTTCATGGATTCCATCCTCGTTGCTTATAATGTGATGTAGCGAGCGAACAAACACGCAGTAACGCAAAACACACACAGCAGCATGAAACAACAACAGCAGGTTGACCTGAATACACATTTAATTAATACGTACATCTGATACCAGCATGCATGCACCTCGCCGTTTTCGGCGTGGTTAATACCCGTTAAAAGTTATAGATGTCGTTAGCTGACGGTTCCCGGACACCACACCTAACACACCAATGTGAGTGCGCATGCGCGAGGTCTACCAATCCCGTGAGGGTTAAGTGATTGATGCAGACAGGAGAGGGCGCTAAATGATGACTTCATGAACGACGTCTTTAATGGAATTTATACTCAGGGAATTTTTTAAGCTTTTTTTAGAACTCAGATGGTAAAATTCTCGGCATGACGTGACACCCGAGTTCCTGTGACACCATTACTCTGCCCATACTGCCACACCGTTTGTCACCATTAGCGCCATCGTGTGTCTGTCCGGGAAACTACTACATCACCTCCCAGTATTTTGATATCTAATGATCCACAGTACGTGTTGTTGCCCTTATGACAGACTGGCCCCAGTCTCTCTATTTCTCATGCCTGCTGATACAGTGTTTGTAATGGTCGCATGTGCCTCGATGTGGCGATGACAATTTAAAGATCAAGGCGACGAAGCGCCCTCTAGCGTCAAATTAATCTAAACGACTGCTAAAATAATATTCTTTCGTAGGGAATAGTTGGATCCCTCCCACAATCGTATTGACCCGTCACCATCCAAAAATAGGCATTATGTAAACATAACACACTGCTTACCAGCAATGTGTTAAAAAGGCAAAAGGCCTTTAGAAAGTTCGGTTAATATATAAATATTGCATACGTCTTAATATAAATTTAGGGGCCTATTCAGATATCTGACGTCTTTAATTAAAGATAATCCCTGGAACCTTTAATAAGAATAGGTCAGAAAACCCTGATCCCAATTCTCACAGGCTGTTTGTTTTTTGTTTTTTATTATATATTCACATGTTTATAACATGTGGGGGCCTGCCAAAATAATCCAAACACATTCAGCCAGGAAATCTGGCGGAAAGTCCGGGGTTTTTCAGATGGAGTTTTGCAACTGTTACGGAACCTAAATATCAACACATCACGTATGCGCGATGAACACAAATTTTGTAATGGAGAAAAAAATCAGATTCTGTAACACTAGGCAGCGTGAAACGTCTCAGGGAACGAACTAAGAAGTCAGTGTTTTTTTGTTAACAAATAACTGTAATTTATTTTTAAAACAACCCTAACATTACAATAAACTAAATCAATACAATGGCACAGTATAACAGCAAATCAATACAATCACACAGTAAAAAAAATCAAAGTGCACGGTGCCTGCATACCACCACTGTCACAGCGACAAGTCTCTTAAAATGTATAAGCCGAACGAACAGTTCACACAAATTCTCTCGGAGGATAACAGTCCGATGTAAAGCTCTTGTAACAATCCCGAAAGTAAACTGAAGACCAAATAAGATTCGTCACAAATCAAGAAGAAAGTCTGAATAAAATCTATAATTGCCGCACTTATCGGAATAGGTCCCACAAACTGACATACACGCTTCTGTATCCGCTGGAATATTCTCTCAACTCTCTCTCGGCTCTAAAACACAGCTCCCTGTTTATAACTTCTCACTTCCAGCCGAGAACCTTTAATTGCTCGAACAATCTAAAGAATCTAACACAGTACACACGTTCAAAGAACATACTAGAACAAAGAACGCTGTGTATCTAGGGTTCATCCAATGCGGATTAAACCAAGCCTGCAACATCCGGCCAGGCGAGGCCGCTACAACACGAGCTACGCGTGGCACACAAACAAAATGCCAACAACACATGGAACATCCGGTTGCACCATTAAACAATCATCCGTAGGACCGCTGCACACAATAAAAGGGGCACCTGTAACACAACAAGTGACCTATTTAACTTCCGCACATATGCAAACGACCCCACTTATTACAAGATAATCTACATTCCATAGTATGTAAGCCTCTACCATATGAGGGGGGGTTCTTTTTGTGGGATGCAAACGGTCTCTCATCTTAGAACTGAGAGCACACGTTTCAATGACGCTCTGCGAACATTGAAATCTCGTTACTTAAGTTCATACTTTGAAATTGTTGGTGTATACAATACAAAAGAAACCTCCGGACACACTTATTCCGAAGTTTCGGGCGCTCGACCGTGACGTTAACAGGCGGGCAAGTGACCTGAGTGGCACATGAGGCATGACCGTGTTAGCATGGGATCATCTCAGATGGACGCTGTTCAGATAGACGCCATTGTATCATTACATTTCCATAAAAAGGATTTCCCATTTTATAATAACCATGTTCAGATAAAATATATTGTGTGTTTGTGCGTATTTTGTGCGAATGAGGGTCTTTTTATATCGTGCGAATGAAAATGAACGCTGATCATATAGACGTTATCGTATTATAGACGCCATCGTCTGCATCGGCCCTTCAGAAAGACGTCTTATGACAAGTCATGTAACCAATTCACATTTTTATTAAATGATTCCAGTAAAAGGAGACCCAATTTAATAATAACCATGTTATGTTTTAGATTATATTGTGGGTTTTTGCGTATTTCTTGCGAATGAGGGTCTTTGTTTCATTTACCAAGCAAATTAAATTTTAAATAATGATCATGTGTAGTTTCAATTATATAAAAGTAATGTAAAGTTGATTATATTTTCCATTGGAAATTATACTATCATTCCTTAATATACAATGTATAGTTAAACTTAAAGAACTTGAAGCGATGAAATCATGTACATAATAGGATAAATTTGTCAACATCAAAGAAAACGTATACCCCATTATCGGGTGTCCCGTTAATTAAATGATCAGTTAGATTACCAGGCTCTAGGTGACACCTTTCCCAGGACTCGTTTATTGTTAAAACAACATCATATGATCACTGATCCATGGTCGGTTTAGAATATTTGACTGCTTTACACAGCTGCAAAAAAATACATGTATTGGTTAAATTCCAAACTAAATTCCAAATATTTAGGGGAAATTTAAAAATAAAACCTAGATTAAATGGGGGATCAAATATATCCTGTTAAAATGATATATTTATTTAAACTTTAAAATTCTTATATATGATTACATATATACATATATATATATATTAGATACATGTATAAATTTAAAAACTCGATGAAACATTAGTAATATATATAAGAGATTGCATAGTCAATAATTTTGTTAAAAGAAAAATCAATTACGGGACTTCCGTAGCCAGTTACATACTTGGGTCTCATTAATTGTTAATGCCAAATTATAGTCTTTAGTTAAACGAATTAATATTATATGTTCCAGCAAATTCACTACATATTCAATCCATACATGAATCACACAACAATAAATGTATTGCCATTTCACACTTATAAACTTATCAGGTATGGATAGACGCCTTGGAAATATTGATGCTGTTCAGATAAAAGCCTCATATGATCAGACAGGCGCTATTATTAGAATATATTGTGTGCCCTCTAATTATTTATTTAAAGATACAAATCCAAATAAAGATCGAACAAGTTCATATTCTCATAAATGGAAAGACCTTTTTTTAAATGTTTGCTTTCAGTTGAACGGTGTATTTCCAGATGGACTATATCGCTACGATAAAACGTGTTCCACAAAGCATCTCTCTCTCTCAGTCATTGTATAGAGAAATTAAAAAAATACACAGAAAGGTCGGATCACTGCCGATGGGAATCGAGTCCATGACCTTTCGATTGCCGATGATGACGAGTGAGAGAGAGAGAGAGAGAGAGAGCGGGGGGGGGGGGGGGGGGGGGAGAGATGTACGTTGGAAATGGATGCTGTTCAGATATCCGGTGCATTATCAGATATACGCCCCGTGTGCGTATTTTAAATATTTTGGGAAATAAAACGCTTCAGTATTATGACTGTTTTTTTTTTTGGTTAGTTTTATGTGTTAACCACATTAAATGTAAGCTGTGTATATTGTCATCTGTAAATACTCAGTTAATGCAAAAGTTTTCTACTCCATGTCTACTCAATTGGCTTATGTATCTGATTTGTTTGAACATCTGACGTTAATTCAGAATTGATATACATTTATTCCAGACATATGTAAATTTTTTAACTATGTTTATAAACGACTATATATTATACATAAGAACACACACCTATGCGAACAGTACGGAGGTACCAGCCATGTCATGTGATCATTACAGATTTGCTCAGTTAGCAGAAGATCTCAAGTCAAGAGTAATTGTTATTACAGCACTAATTAATTGAAAGACGGCAAAAGGCCTTTGATCCCCGCTACCTACCGGCTAAACTGATAAAGCTCCGTGAAACCGCAATGTTTCTGATTATATGTGTATAGTTCACATTATTATTTTAAAATTATATCTTGTATGCACTAGTGTCTAAAGTCATCATATTGTCTTTAAAAAGATAAGTCATTGAAATAAAAAACACATGTAAAAAATCACATAACAATATACAATGCATATACACAAGTATGTTTATTCTCGTCATCTCGTGTTTCCCTATACAGGTAAACGTCTTCAACGTTATGCCGCTGGGGAGTTTCGTATTTTTACCAAGCATAAAGATTATCGTAATAAGTGATGAAAAAAGCAGTGATTGTTATACCCTTAATTAGTAGTTCTATCTCCTACGACATTGTTTTAATTGTAAAAAATATCAATACGGTACGGATAATAGATCGGACCGGTTGCCCAGGTGTGTAAAGTTCAGAACAATCGCATTTGGAAACTATTAATCATTGCATGATGAAGCGTTTTGTGTTTAAATAAACACACAAAAAACACACGTTTACAGAAAATCTTTACTGATACAGTTCAATTATACTTTGCTGTTCCGGTCTTCCATTAATGGTACATGTCACCACAAACGATCGATATAGGCCGATACATATGGTTCCGAAATTGACAAAACTGCATAATATTAGCAACCAATAAAAATGGGTTGAGTTGGTGGATTAACAGTGCTTTTTTATTATG
Organism: Sipunculus nudus; assembly: GCA_026874595.1. Taxonomy (NCBI): domain Eukaryota; kingdom Metazoa; phylum Annelida; class Sipuncula; order Golfingiida; family Sipunculidae; genus Sipunculus; species Sipunculus nudus. The sequence goes on from CM049318.1 coordinate 36,953,376, forward strand.
ATTATCCCTGTATGATTCTCATAGTGTTGGGATAGCGTATCAATGAAAAGCGTCCAGCTGATCAGCGTCCATTTTCATAGCGTCCAGCTGTCGGCGTCCATTTTTATAGCGTCCATCTGAAAAGCGTCCAGGTGACATGGACCCGTTAGCATTCACTTATTAGCCCACATTCCCATGTTCATTCGTGTATATGTGACTGCACATTTGTGAATAAACCTGGAAATCTTTCCAAAATCCAGGTCATTATCTATACACACACCAATCGTTCTTCATTGGCCTATTCCCGAGGTGCTCTGAAAATTCATAGGATTCTTTTCTTGATTGCATGAGTTTTGTAGTGAACAAACATTCACAGACACAAACACACACGAACGGGAATGAATGCATACCTTCCAAGCGGAGGCAACGACATTGACTTATGACAGCTTGTTGATAAAAAATAGCCTCATACATGTGACACAGAAACATTATAAGGACCTGTCTTAGCAGGTATTAACTACATTTCATTTATATTCACAGAGGGTAAGCCAGAAATCATAAAATTTCTACAGATAACACAGGTTAATAGATTGCATTGAGTATTTTCGTGCTTTTCAACTGTGAATTTTATTTGCATTGTATTATAAATAAGAAGAATAATCATAAGAAAAGGTAATTTTTATTATTTGGTATCCCTAGTGACATTCATCCTGTCAAAGATAATACATGCAATATTAGATATGTGTTTAGTCGTACGATAACCTGATTCCACCGTCAGGTACTCCCTAATTAGATTACCTTTCCATGTTTTCCTTAATTCTGAGTGTCACAATTGTATATAATCATATGAGTTAGAAAAAAAAATCTTTATTTCCTCCAAATATTAAAAGATTGTAACCCCAACTCTTCCCAAAATTTCATGAAAATCCGCTCTTAACTGTCGCATAAAATTGCTATCAGACAAACCAACGAACCAAAGGGGAAAACAATACCTTCAAGGTGGAGGTATTACAAACGTCTACCAACGACACACTCCCGCCGCATAAATTATATAAGTAAAGATTGTCAGAATGTGATGCGCTTGATAAAGGGTTTCAAGCACTACCGTTGAGTAGTATAAACATTAAAGATTGATATATGATAAACCTTGAGGGAGTCAAAGATTATCACCTCAGGGGGCTTACATCTGAGGTCAAAGGTTACCCTGGGATACCATAGTGCATGTACGTTATGTGATATAACACAGTCAGCGGGGAGAGCGCAACAGGTAAGCCATGTTTATACTTATTTAACGTTTTTATTGTGTAGACCTACTTTTTCATAATTTAGTGTATTTTGTTTGTGTTTTGTTTGTTTGTTATTAAATCTCCCAATTTTTACACTAAAAAGCTCCTTTCCATACAGTTTCAAGAGAAAGGTCAGGTGAAAAATGCGAATTTTACTTTCTTGTGAATTTTTTAAATGCAGTTCTGACATCACCCATCAGTCTCATTGAAGAATACTGGTAAATATTTCTTCTTCTATATCGCACTCAGTTTGAAATTGGTTATTGAGTAACATTGTCCTTAAAATGCATTATGTATCCAGTCATACAAATTATACATGTCGACTGTGAACGTGCTGAGTGATCGCGTGAAAATTCCGTGTTTCTCAGCTTTATTGGCTTGCTACTCTGGCAATATTTTAAACAGAGTATTTCAGGTTTTCTATCCGCATGATATCCACGAATATCCGTGATTACACATAATTTTATAAAAATATTATTATTATTTAATTTATTCGGAGGAGGTAACCGCCTTATTTTTATAGCTGATTTATAGTCTTAGTCCAAGAATAAACATCTTCAGATTTCAATTTTGCTCTGTGACTGTGTGACAGGGCGTAGCACACGCTTCTTCATATTTATATTTGATGTAAACCAGGCTCGGTGTCTACCGTACCTGGTGGTTCAGGGTGTAAGATTCTCCTCATTTCTGGGCCTTGACACCGAGAAACTCCCGCTAACACTCGTGTGTGAGTGATACACGACCGTGGGGCACAGTGCTGACCCTGGAAGGGGGCCGGCCGTGAAAAATCCCACAATTCCTGGACTGAGATTCGAATTCACAATTTCCGGGTTTTGCGATACCCCTAGGCAACAGGATGGTAATGTTCTTGGATGTACGAATCTGGCACAAGAGAAGATCAAGTGCAAACACGTTTTTTTTTTTTGTTCTATTTGGATAAATACAAAAGGAAGATACAATTTATCATGATAACGCAAAGTAAATCAATGTAAAGTAAATGACCTCTAATAACCTATGGAATTAATTACAAATGTCAAATGTCGATGAGATGTTGTATGTGTCTAAAAACCTGACCCAGCATTTACGTGGTAATTGATAACCGTTTTATCAGGCGCCAAGCTATTTTTGCTAATTAATCAAAATAAACATCTCGAATGGGTAAGTACAAACATGGACGTGATACACTCCCTTTGCATTCGATGACCAGAGCTGAGCTAAATTACGTTCGACCAAACACAAAAATGTTTTATTAACTAATGATCCATTTGTTCACCTATTTCTTACATCACAGAAAACAATCAACCAGTGTTTTCGGCATTATTTTATCTATATTTACTTTGGTATTTACTTTGGTTCGTTGGAGCATATTCTGATGTATTTTTTAGGAGGGTTAGGATAACATCTAAGACACAACCCATTAACTTTTAGAGGTATCCTGAAGCTCAATCAAATGTCCTTTTTTTCCATTGTGACACAATGTTATTCCTTTGTACCCTTGTTCAAGCGGCCCATTGATAGGAATTAGAGCCAGTGCTTCAAGTGGGGGTTTACAGGCTCCTGACTACACATTCCAGTTTTATATCTGCGTGTGTTTTGCATGTTTTTCTTGTGCTAGAGGTAGAATTGATATGTTGAGCTTTTTTGTTTTTCGTGGATATTTTTCATATAGGGTTTTAAGGGACTTGTACACTGCCGAGTCCTTTCTCCTATTAAACAGATCCCTTGTTTAATAAAAGTATGTCATGAGATGTTTATTGATAGAAAACAATAGAAATTTAAAAGTTTACTTTCGATTCATGTTCTTACAATAATGTTTTGTAACCTTTATTCTGGTCCTGAACCCGAAACAGATTCAACATCTTCAAGGGGGAGGGGGGTCTATAATTCTAATTATTAATATATTTAATTTTCAATGTAAAAATATTATTCTCTGAATAATAACGATTTCATCATCCCCCCCCCCTCCCCCCCCCCCCCCCACCTTTGCTGAAAATATATATAACCTCAGAAGCGGATCCAGGCGGGGGGGGGGGGGTCCAGGGGGTCCGGACCTTTTTTAAGGGGTTTTAGACGTAATTTTCGGCCTGGACCCCCCTTTTCCAGACGTGATGACCTTTTTTAGGATTTTCATTAGTCCTCCTGGGTTGGACCCCCCGTTTTCCTAAATCCTGGAACCGCCCCTGAACCCTGATCCCCCTGTATTGACACCCCTGGGCTGAAACACGAAACCGCGCGCCGCTGACCATACATACATAAAGATGAACTTAATACCCAGCGTGATAACCAGACTAACAATACACATACCTCACATCTTTGAACTGGATACCCAGACTGTGATCCCTCTGTCACCCAAAATCTGACCTGATCATAATGGTCGCAAGGTTCAAGGCCAACTCACACTTAGGGCAGCATAGGACCTAGCCTCCACGCTGGGGCAAGATCTATTGTGGCAAAAATGGGCCATAAGTTGCGTATCATAATGGTTAAGCGTGCTAGACCTGGATGAATCGACCCAGTTGCATTGTCATTACTGATACAGTGGAGAGCCGTTCATTAGAACACCGTTAATCAGAAAAAAAAAACTTTTTTCCCGAAATTATCATCTTTTTTCCGAAATTTGGAGGTCTGCAGTTTTTATTTTTATTTTATCGGAATAACAGATTGTCACATTGGTATTTATTCCTGCTCTTGGCTAATTCGTGCATGCATCATGCATCACATCTAAAACACGATTTTATTTTGCTCATGACCGGTCATCCGAACGTTCTTTAATCCGAACAAAAAACGTGTCCCCCGAGATGTTGGATAAACGGAGCTCCACTGTATTGTGAAAAACTAGTGACCCTTGACCCCTTGGCCCTCGCATGTTATGACGACACACTATACTGGATAATTCCCCTTCCCTTCAGTTAGGCGATCTTGTTGCATAATGTTGAACTGATCATAAAAAGTATCACTGGATGATCACATTGCTTATGCATACATCTTCACGTTTCTAGAATCATATGTGTATGGTATCGTTACCAAGCAAGCACGTGCCTAAGTTTCTCTTTATATTTACAATTCCCCATTACAGATATTTGGCGGCAAAATAGATCCACAGGTCTGGCAAAATATTAATAGTTTAACCGGCAAATCCTTTAAGTTGGTTATATTTACATGGTTATATAACACTAGATTATTGAAAGTTATAACTTACACGCAAAATATCTCGATATCTGCGTAAAAGCGTGCTGTGTGCATGAAACTTGACTGATATTTCATTTGGTTAAAATCATTTTCATTATTAAATTTTCCTATAGCGTCTGGTACGTTTAACCTCAACGTAACAAAGTAGAATTGGGGCATGGCATCCTGTGGCACCCTTTACTGTCTACGCCCCTGTATAGCCCTTAATGTTTACGATAAAACTATGTGAGAATTCCGAAAAAAATCTAGTACACAAAATGTCGTTTCAGGATCCATCCCCTGTAGGATATTTCATTCAATGATGAAACATATGTGTGAGGGCGCGGAGGGACTTACCCATCTGGAGAAATCACGTTTCCCTGGGTTATAAGCAAAGTATTGGTGCCTATGGGCCGATAATATATATGATAATATAGGGGCCGTAATCATGACATCTATGGGCTGAATGTATATACAGAATATTGATGCATCTTTGACGCTGTTATGGACTAATATTGATACCGGCGGGTCGATGGCATAGACAAAATATTAATACTATAGAGTGATTGATAATATAGAGTGAGCCGATTTTATTAAAGTTAGGCCTTTACTCAAATGCTCAGTCTATTTTCACCCAAGCCCATCTCTGTAATGCGCACCAGGCATGGTCGAGGTTTAATTGAACTCTGTTTTCACGAACAACAAATCAGGGAATGAACTGGGCCTGAACGAACACTGATACATGTTTGGACGCGGCACGATGCGTTGTTTTGTGTTTAAAAAAAGGCAGAGCTTAAAGCTAAGATTTCTAATGTACGGAATGGGGTATGCGGATTGTGGAATGAGTGTTATGAGATTTCACATATGTACCGGCACATCAGCATGCATATTTAATATGTGTCGTTCTGGGATATCGTGCCGAACCGTCAAAATTCGCTACATAGCGATTTATTTAGCCGGATACGCATTCTGCATACCGGATCAGAGCATAGGAATCTCACCATATTTAGTCAATACCGGTTTTTATCCGCATTCCACGTGCTTTAGTTAACAAGCATTCAAAGCGCACCACTCAGAATCAAATTGAATGTATAGTATACCATTAAATCCCGTGTTTGCCCGTATACACACACATACACACACACATATATATTTACATATATATTTACATATATATTGGTCATATACATGTATACTACAATACATCACCATATCCCGCATCCCCGCCGTGAATGTAGACAGCTGCAGAGCCAACTAACACGTTATTCATCGTGCTGTTTATAATTTGTACCTGGAGGAGCATTCGAATTCAAGTCAAAGCTGTCAATTCAAATCCAGCTAAATGTAACCTGGTGATTTCCGGGGCGGGGTGAGTGATATTTGACAGGTGGCTTACAGTCGGTAGGTTTTTCTTTAATGATAAACCGATCATCTATATCAAACGGTATCTGGGAGTATACGACAATGTAAACATAAACAATACAAGTCACAAACAATCCGGGAGCTGGTATACGATTATTGAAGTTTGCGCAGTCTCTGGTGCATTGGTCATCCTGTGACTTTATGCCCTGAGAGTAAGGAGAATTTCTACAGGTATGAACAAAAAGTTCAACCTTAACTTTAGGCTCTTTCGTTGGCTCTCTGTTTATAGGCTAATTACGTGCTCACATAGACGCTCCATCTTCCAATCCTTCGTGCCGTGCGTGCGTCCGTCCATTCGTCTCTCTCTCTCTCTCTCTCTCTCTTACACACACATAAACCCATGAGTATAAATATATACATATATATATATATATGTATATGTATATATATTTATGTATATATATGTATATGAATATACATATATATAAATATTTTTATATATATATATTTATATATATATATTTATATTGCACTCTGTACATAAGCATGCTTGATATCGAAACTCCTGCCTTCGTTACATGGCCACGTAATTATATGATGTAACCACATATAATAAATAAATGGATATAATTAATAATACAGCAGAATGAACATTTGATATAATGAACAGTCGGTGAACAATTTTTTAATCCTGGCAAGATAACTTTTCGAACATAAACGTGGTTATTGATAACCTTTTTGTTTCCTTTGTGACTCTTCTTTGTTACTAAATGATAATAAATCTTACATAAATAGTGTTATTAGAAACATGGACCTAGCGCACTTTCCTTTTAGATACGACAGTTTAGTTCTTCGCAGGCGCTATATTTCATCATTTTTCGTCAGGTGCAACGTTCGATCATTATGAATATGCATAGGCTACCACTGAGGTCATTAATATGTATGTGCATTCATTCAGTATGCAGGTTTGTGAAAAGTGATATGTTGTTATGGTTATCAAGATAAAGTTATATTATCATATCCTGTTTTGTATTAGAGTATTGTACCATAAGTATCAGTTTTATTTTTGGCAAATAATTTCTATAGAATTGGACAATTGGACCTGTCGTCTTCTTGTTTTGTGGCCTGATTAATTTTGGCCCAAAGCAGATAAAATTCTCTCAAGGCCACAGGAATCACAGTGACCTTATACACAGCATTTTTATACTTTCCAGATATCATGTATACCGGTACACCCAGGCAAAGTCACTCGTATATAGGACGTTGTTTAGTTACAACTGTCACTCAACAGGTTAAAGTTCGGAATGGGGACTTTACACGTTTAATCCAAGGGCGTCAATACAGAAGGAATGGAGGGGTGGGGGTGAGAAATATATCTCTCCCCCACACTTTTAAGCCGGAAGGATGGTCATTGTAATCATCCCCCTAATATTTAGAAAATAATATTTAAATAATATTTTATAGCAAACCCATAAATGGAACCAAAGTCTATAATTATATAATTAATATATTTCATTTACAATATATTAATATTGTTCTCTGAATAGTGTGTCGGAGGGGGGGGTGGATTGCATTGAGCATCCCCCTTGCCAAAAAGTGGGGGGTATATACCACAATATACCCCCCCACCTATATTGACGCCTCTGTATATATATATATATATATATATATATATATATATATATATATATATAATATATATGACACATACAATGCAACAGATTATATAAATAACAAACATAAATAGGATATAATTTGTCTTGTTTCTTATACATATGGGTCAGGAACTATACAACACTTGTTGTTTTTTAAGGGATGTAGTAAAACACTGTCATTTAAAACGTTAATTTGTAAAACCTTCTTATATATTTCTCCCATACATTATGGATTATTGTAAGAAAGTTCAGCTTTGAAAGTAGTTCAACATCAGTATAATTATAGATGCAGGGGTCAGGATCCGAACCTGAATATATTGATAATTATCCCACCTTTTCTAAGAGCAACATAACAGCAGCAGTATTTACATTACTTTATACAGTTAGCCAATAAAACTCAACGACCCTTTCAGTTCAGCCACGGCTCAGTCATATAGCGTTCCCATGAACCCCTAGACTGGGTGATTGACTTATGAGAGGTAGCGTACCGTCGGTAGGGTCATCCTTGGTGATTTACTGGTTATCGCTATCAGCGAGAGTCAGCGAGAGTATGACAACAGAAACATGGCCGATAAAGGTCATAAACAATCCGAGAGCCCCGGGGAGTACATGGATGAACAATTGGGCTTTGAACCCCAAACACGGGAATATATTACTTTTGTTTATAACGCATTCGTTTGGACCATCCTATGAACTTTGGAGTCTGTCTGGTCTGTGAAGATGATCGGTGCCTTGTGATAATGATTTTTTTTTGGTCGTCTGAGCTTTTCATTATTTACTGGACATGAAGAGATAGCTTGACGTTCAGAGGCCGAAACTCCCAAGTTCTGCTATGATGTCCCCATTGTGCCTAAAAATTCAAACTTTTTAAACTGTTTATTGCGCGCCCCCCCCCCCCCGTCTCTCTCTCTTTCCATATATATATATCCAAACAGGGCCCTGTGGCAGATCAGACCACCTTGTCTGAAAGGGCTACCCTGTATAAATATGTTGTAATAAATAAATAAATATATATATATATGTGTATATATATATATATATATATATATATATATATATATATAAATTGCTTGTCCAAGCAATCAGACACACAAAAACATATATATATATATACATATGCGTGTTTGTGTTTGTGTAAGTGATCATGAGTTGTGATGTTGTTCAACATCAATATGTTTTTCATCCATTTATCAAAACAATAACCTCTTTCTTACACGTCATTTTACTCGCCCGTGTCAGTATATATAAAGTGCTAAACATGTATTGTGTTTTGATATCGAGATCTGCTGGAGCACGGTCATAATCCCCCAACTATTCAGCAGGTTTGCTTAAGTCAGAATTTGGAAGGATCTGACTTAATTAATTCAAAAATCATCCATCAATGCCCAGATTTGTGAAGCCAAAACTAAACCTGTTGCTCAAAACGCGCTGTGCACTGGTAATCGTTTCCTTCAAGGACTGAATCTCTGACAGAGTACATTCTATCACAGTTTATATTGGTTGTCAAGGGTGATTTGTCATTGATCGTTTTAAAATATGAATCACAAAATATGTTTTATCTTATATGCAGATGATTTCCTTAACGTCCTCAAACTCCGGCACCTATGGCCTTAGACAAACGACAAGATGTGGTCATGACGAGTTTTGCTGTGCTGTGTTACTTAATACCATATATGTACAACTAACAAAACAGCGTTCTTAAATAAACCTCCAATTTATAATTTTAAAGTAAAATCAACAGAAAAGAGATCTACCATCTGATAATATATTATCAGATTAAGACTTTCCAAACAAATTATTATTTTTTGAGATAAAGTTTAGCCAACTCTTGGTCTTGTGCATTAAGCTCTGGTCTGTTCAGTTCCTTTTTGATGTATGAACTGACCCCGAAGGCTTGGTTATGTGTGACCAATTAACCGAGTTATATCCCGTCACGTGGTCAAGTGAAGAAGCTCATTCTTTTTGTGTTCTGGGTACACATGTCCCGAGTTCAAACTTCACGTGTCTTTTGTTCACAAAATCAATAACACATTTGTCAACAGGGGGCACGGCAGCGTCCGGAAGGTAATTTGGGTTCAATATTTTCCAGCTTCCAACGGTATTTTATCTAATTAGCAGGAACCATCTGACGTAAGTATACATATTGTTTTCATGTTTCAGCACGTTATACATTTTAGAAAAGCTTCTTTAAGTAACAGACCACCCGAAAAAGGGAGATTCTATATAATCGACTGAGGAACTTGTCTGTCTGTTCGATTATAACTTTCATCATGTTCTGTCGGACACTGCTTATTTAAACACACACGATTTGTTCAGGGGTATGATTTTTCACAACTTTTTAACTGGTGATTGGTAATGATATGGTAAGCCTAGTGGTATTGCATGCAGGCCGCTCATGTCCAAGGATGCAACCAGAAGTATCTACAGCGTGAACATCCATTGATTTAATGACCTTTGACAATTGAAATTTGGCTATTGCCATGACGAGTTTATATAAGTATTCCTCCGTTAGTAGAGTATTTTTGTGGTTCCTATTTCATTCATGAAATCACGACTAAATCAATCAGAAATTAATGATGGGTTGGAGAGAACACTCAGAGAGCGCATACCACCACCACTTCAGATTTTACCTTCATCTAGATTACATCTAGGACCAAATCATCTACTATTTGTCTTTAGGACCATCTGCATCAATCCTTCCACAAGATCTCAACGCCCGATGTTATAGTTAAAGGATTATCGATGTTCTACTGTGTATAAACAGGTTTTCTGAGGATTATCGATGTTCTGTTATATATTTAAAGGATTTCTGAACTGGAGGGATTATCGATGTTCTACGGCATATTAAAAGTTTTTCTGAGGATTATCGATGTTCTATTATATATTTAAAGGTTTTCTGAACTGAAAGGATGATCGGTGTTCTGTTATATATTAAATGGATTGCTGAACTGGAGGGATTATTGATCTTCTTAGGTATATTAAAAGTTTAATGAGGATTATCGATGTTCTGTTATATATTTAAAGGTTTTCTAAACTGAAAGGATGATCGATGTTCTGTTATATATTCATAGGAATTCTACCGGAGGGATTATCGTTCTTCTTAGGTATAGTAAAAGGTTTTCTCAGGATTATCGATGTTCTATTATATATTTAAAGGTTTTCTGAACTGAAAGGATGATTGATGTTCTGTTATATATTCAAAGGATTTCTGAACTGGAAGGATTATCGATTTCTGTTATATATTTAAAGGATTTCTGAACTGGAGGGATTATCGATGTTCTTGGGTATATTTAAAGGTTTTCTGAGGATTATCGATGTTCTTTTATATATTTAAAGGTTTTCTGAACTGAAAGGATGATCGATGTTCTGTTCTATATTTAAAGGTTTTCTGAACTGAAGGAATATCGATGTTCTAAGGTATATTGAAAGGATTTTTGAGAACTGGAAGGATTATCGATCTTCTTAGGTATATTTAAAGGGTTTCTGAGGATTATCGATGTTCTGTTATATATTTAAAGGTTTCCTGAACTGGAAGGATTATCGATGTTCTGTTATAATTTAAAGGATGTCTGAACTGGAGGGATTATCGATCTTCTTAGGTATATTAAAAGGTTTTCTGATGATTATCGATGTTTTATTATATATTTAAAGGTTTTCTGAACTGAAAGGATGATCAATGTTCTGTTATATATTAGAATATTTCTGAACTGGAGGGATTATCGATCTTCATGGGTATATTAAAAGGTTTTCTGAGGATTATCGATGTTATATTATATATTTAAAGGTTTTCTGAACTGGAAGGATTAATATTGTTCTGATATATATTTAAAGGTTTTCTGAACTGGAAGGATTAATGATGTCCTGTTATACATTTAAAGGATTTCTGAATTGGAGGGATTATCGATCTTCTTAGGTATATTAAAAGGGTTTCTGAGGCTCATCGATGTTCTATTATATATTGTAAAGGCTTTCTGAACTGAAAGGATGACGAATGTTCTCTTCTATATTTAAAGGATTTCTGAACTGGAGGGATTATCGATCTTCTTAGGTATATTAAAAGTTTTTCTGAGGATTATCGATGTTCTATTATATATTGTAAAGGCTTTCTGAACTGAAAGGATGACGAATGTTCTCTTCTATATTTAAAGGATTTCTGAACTGGAGGGATTATCGATCTTCTTAGGTATATTAAAAGGTTTTCTGAGGATTATCGATGTTCTATTATGTATTTAAAGGTTTTCTGAACTGTAAGGATTAATGATGTTCTGTTATATATTTAAAGGATTTCTGAACTGGAGGGATTATCGATCTCGTAGGTATATTTAAAAGTTTAATGAGGATTATCGATGTTCTATTATATATTTAAAGGTTTTCTGAACTGAAAGGATGATCGGTGTTCTGTTATATATTAAATGGATTGCTGAACTGGAGGGATTATCGATGTTCTTAGGTATATTAAAAGGTTTTCTGAGGATTATCGATGTTCTGTTATATATTTAAAGGTTTTCTAAACTGAAAGGATGATCGATGTTCTGTTATATATTCATAGATTTCTACTGGAGGGATTATCGTTCTTCTTAGGTATAGTAAAAGGTTTACTCAGGATTATCGATGTTCTATTATATATTTAAAGGTTTTCTGAACTGAAAGGATGATTGATGTTCTGTTATATATTCAAAGGATTTCTGAACTGGAGGGACTATCGATGTTCTGTTATATATTTAAAGGATTTCTAAACTGGAGGGATTATCGATGTTCTTGGGTATATTTAAAGGTTTTCTGAGGATTATCGATGTTCTTTTATATATTTAAAGGTTTTCTGAAATGAAAGGATGATCGATGTTCTGTTCTATATTTAAAGGATTTCTGAACTGGAGGATTATCGATGTTCTAAGGTATATTGAAAGGATTTCTGCGGATTATCGATGTTCTATTAAATATTTAAAGGTTTTCTGAACTGAAGGATTATCGATGTTCTAAGGTATATTGAAAGGATTTTTGAGAACTGGAAGGATTATCGATGTTCTTGGGTATATTTAAAGGGTTTCTGAGGATTATCGATGTTCTGTTATATATTTAAAGGTTTCCTGAACTGGAAGGATTATCGATGTTCTGTTATATATTAGAATATTTCTGAACTGGAGGGATTATCGATCTTCATGGGTATATTAAAAGGTTTTCTGAGGATTATCGATGTTATATTATATATTTAAAGGTTTTCTGAACTGGAAGGATTAATATTGTTCTGATATATATTTAAAGGTTTTCTGAACTGTAAGGATTAATGATGTTCTGTTATATATTTAAAGGATTTCTGAACTGGAGGGATTATCGATCTTCTTAGGTATATTAAAAAGTTTAATGAGGATTATCGATGTTCTATTATATATTTAAAGGTTTTCTGAACTGAAAGGATGATCGATGTTCTGTTATATATTAAATGGATTGCTGAACTGGAGGGATTATCGATGTTCTTAGGTATATTTAAAGGTTTTCTGAATATTATCGATGTTCTATTATATATTTAAAGGTTTTCTGAACTGAAAGGATTATCGATGTTCTAAGGTATATTGAAAGGATTTTTGAGAACTGGAAGGATTATCGATGTTCTTGGGTATATTTAAAGGGTTTCTGAGGATTATCGATGTTCTGTTATATATTTAAAGGTTTCCTGAACTGGAAGGATTATCGATGTTCTGTTATAATTTAAAAGATGTCTGAACTGGAGGGATTATCGATCTTCTTAGGTATATTAAAAGGTTTTCTGATGATCATCGATGTTTTATTATATATTTAAAGGTTTTCTGAACTGAAAGGATGATCAATGTTCTGTTATATATTAGAATATTTCTGAACTGGAGGGATTATCGATCTTCATGGGTATATTAAAAGGTTTTCTGAGGATTATCGATGTTATATTATATATTTAAAGGTTTTCTGAACTGGAAGGATTAATATTGTTCTGATATATATTTAAAGGTTTTCTGAACTGGAAGGATTAATGATGTCCTGTTATACATTTAAAGGATTTCTGAACTAGAGGGATTATCGATCTTCTTAGGTATATTAAAAGGGTTTCTGAGGCTCATCGATGTTCTATTTTATATTTAAAAGTTTTTGATATGCAACACTCATTTAGATTCTACTGTTTATTAAAAAAAAGGCTTTTAACTCGGGGAATCCCTTAGGTGCGGCTATACATTTAAAATCTTCTTGATGGATCATGGAGTTATAGTATATTCAAAATTTTTTTCAGCTAGACAGGTAATATCGATTCTATATTTAAAAAGTTGAACATAACACTGCTTGATCGCCCATGGAATGAGCGCATGAAAATCATTGTTAATCTACAGTATATATCTATTATTCAGGGCATGTAGGAGAACCCGGCAAAGTTCCAGCGAGAAGGATAGTATACAAAATACCAGACCTTAAGATATGATACACCTATATCTATTACGTGTTTTATTAATCATGGTCAGAAGTTAAAAAAGATTGGTGAATGTAACAAAGTATGCAGGCAGCACTGGAAGTTGTTTATTGTGCAGCAGACGGTATACAGTCGTTTGTGGGTGCGACTGTCCTCCCCTCCAGCTCTCCCAGGTAATAAAGCGGATATGGATATGGCAAACACTACATCTTCGGAACTTCCCCTGGTGGAAGTATTTGATACTGTAAAAACATTTGGATCCATGTTCAAGTATATGTGTTGATACAGTTAGGAGGTACTTCTACTGAGATAACTAAAGAGAATGTTAAATAAGATTGGGCCTATCCAGTCTTAGGTCCAGGAACTTCCGCATAAAGAAAGGGAAAGTATGGGGAGCACTCTTCATCCTTGATGCCACATTAGTAAGTTTTACAAGGGCCAAAATGTTTTAACACTCAAAACTATTTGTATCAGTAAATATGTCTCTGTAGGATAAGTTTCCTTGTGGATCGCACAGTCATGATAAATTGTTGCATGTACTATCAATTAAAATGGCTTTGGCTTTCTGGAAAATTTTACAAATAATTTCTTACTTACACTGTCGACAGTTTTTATCTCGTCAAGGTATAAACCCGATGTGCTTATGAAACGGCTGTTAGGCTTCTGTTCGTTCGAAATGTTTCTTGTCTTTTTCTCTTCGATTTTTATTTTGATTTATGTGAAAGGGCTTTAAACAGGAACACAGAATAATTAAATTCATTAATTATACAAATTTATACAAACGTTTTGCATTTCACAAAAAAACTATTCATTTCATGACCGATTGTGAATGCGCGTGTTCAATCAGATAGGGCCAGGAGTACTTTTGCCCTTTCCAACTTTTACACACAATTATTGAAATTCATTAATTATGTAGGTTCATGCAAACCTTTTCAAAATCACAAAACTTGCTTCTTCACCTTTTCTCGACAGGTTCCGGTCATTTTATAAGCCCGTCATATGACCGGAATATTATAGTATACCAACCGTTCGTCTGTCCGTCCGTCCGTCTGTCCGTCCGTCCACCCTGTTCACTTTTAGTGTCGCCGCGATAACTTTCCGGGGCTTTGATGGATTTTCACCAAACGCACTATAACTGCTTACCACCATATTATCAAGTTCGATTATCGGCAACATCCACGTACACTTAATTACGTCAGTGATGAGGTCAGAGGTGAGGCACTTTGGAGGCACCTTGGTGAATTACCAAAAAATCCTATGGATTTCATGAAACTCATTATACATATTTACCATTAGAATTCCCCCCCCCCCCCCCCCAAAAAAAAATAATAAAAATTCAAGCATATTTAATGAGATCAGAGGTCACCAGATACACGACGGGCGTATTCTGCACGTTTGTGGTGCTCTTGTTGCTTTATCTTAGAGGGCTAGTTGCCATCTTTTAAACCTTTACACAGAATTACGAACCTGCAATTGAGGTCACCTGAGAGACCAGGTAAATGCGTTGAAAAGCTCATAACATGCATTTCGTGAAAACTGCTAAATTCTATGTTAATACCTTCTGACTCTAGATTGGGTGAGGGGAATATAACTCTTTTGCGCAATTCTGGCCCGAGTGTTGAGGTCTGAGCACAGCCAGCCAATCAGAGCTAGCCCTCTCATTTGCTGCTCTCCTCCTACCACCGGTGGTAGATCTCTATAAGAATTATCTGAGCGTGTGGATAAGACGTTAGCTAAGACCTTCGGTTGGTCTGTACAACCTGAATTGATTATAACAGCCCAGCATAGGCTGAAGCATGAGCTGTCCCACATTAAAATTTTGAAATGTTTTATATATCTGAAGATCGAGCTCCAGAAGGAAGCTTCAATGAGGGAATGACGCAGACCTTGTAAATGAAACTAATTATTCTAAAATTTCAATTTCTGAGAAAGCAGTCTATTTGAAAAAAAAATCCCTTTAATGATCGATTGCCTATGTCGCTGTTCACATGCACAATGATCTGTATTAAAGACCGCTAGTATAATTTGCCTTAAGTATCACTCAAAGTGTAATAAACAATTTATATCAAGGTACGTTTGGTAACCCATGGAAGATCCATGGATGACCCTTGCCAACAAGACCAAGATGTACCTTGAACCATGTTAAATGTTATCGGTTCTTGTCTAGAATTTTTTCACATGATGATAGAGCGAGTCCCTCCTTCACATTATTGTCAAGTGGTTTGATAATAATAAGTTTGAGAGAAAAATCATTAAAGTTCACTCGTGGAAGAGACCATGGGACGACATCTGTATTTGTACAGTGCTAAAAGGTTATATAAGCGACACCAATAGAGCTTTACACGAACTTTAAGAGGATATTACAAGAAAATATTACAGAACCCACACGACGCTCTCAAAATATACTTCAAGTTTATAACAACATCAAGTGCCCCATCAGCCGATCAAATTCTTAATCAATAAAATAATATATAGCCGAGATAAGGAGACGATAATGTCATATTGTGTAAACAATGAGAAAAACAAAAGTGTTATATATAAATGGATATTAATATCATAAGCTACAGGGGTTTAACCCGTGATTGATAAATAACACGGTGTAAAGTACATCAAATGTGATTTGTATTATTTATTATCGCTGATTTGCAGTCCACTTTGTCCTACTTATTTTATTGTTTATTATTTTATCAATCAGTCATCGCGTCTTGTTTGTGTGTGCATTAACGTGGCGAACATTGACTTAGATTCTTTTGCCATTTAGGTGTTTTTTGCCTGGTCGCTTTAAAGGAACCTATTCACCTACCAGTTTTATTAAATAGTTAGCGTTTCTCCTAAAAGTTTCATGGCATCTGCTAATACTACGTTCTAAAACAGGTTGCTTGCTCCTATATACACGTGGGAACAAGTCTACAGCGAGCAAGAACAGTGGTGCTAAATATAAATGTAGTGCACACGCCACCTGGTGGCCGTACCTCGCTGGCAACATCATGGTTTCATTAATGTTCTGATGAGGAACTACCTTTTAGTCATCGGGATATTTAAAATCCTGCCTTCTGCTACATATTGCGCCAATTGTTAGCTCAGCTGACTGTTAGTCATCTGCATGAGCTATAGCGATCACCCTTTGTCCGGCGCCCGCCCGGCCGTCCGGTTGTCTCGCTGTCCGTCCAATAACAGGGCACAAAATCGTAAAAGTTAGACTTAGATTTTTTTTACTATTGAGGCCCTTGGCAAATATCATTGGAAACATTAAATTAGGTCATGGTGAACTATATACGCTGCGACCTAAGGACCGAAAACGATTTTGAAGACCCAGACAGTCAGGCGGAAAACAAATTGTATCCATTTGGCCCAGAATCTTTTAACGTCACATTCAGGGAGGTCCTTTGCAAATGAAATTAGTTCACTGTGACTTACATACTGTAAGCTATAGGAAAAAGGATGTCATTTCAGCACTCTGAATGTAAAATGGGTAAAAATCAAAGATCTTGGCCTGGAATCTTCTAACACAACATCCAGTGAGGTTCATGCAAAATGCCTTGAAAACCTGAATTTAGGTCATGGTGACCTATATTCTGCAAGCTACAGACCAAACACTTGGGGCCTCCAGACAGACAGGGTACAAATTATATCCATTTTCGTAAAAAATCTTTTAACATATCATCCAGGGAAGTCTTGGATAGATCCCCTTGGAAACCTGAAATAATGTCAAGGTGACCTAAATTCTATGAGCTGCTGGCAAACAATATAATTATGAACACCTAGACAGTCACACAGGTCACAGACTTAACTGTTGGACCCAGAACCTTCTTTTGTAAAATCCAGGGGGGGGGGGGGTCCTTGGCAAGTGTCCACTGAATCTTGAAATTAAGTCACTGTGATATATTCTGTGAGAAATAGATGATAGCAGTAGGGCCTAGAACCTTCTAATAAAATTAAGATCGAGGGAAGGAGCTGTAAGGGCCCTGTAAAATCTTCTTAGAAACACTAAATAATGTCACTGTGAACATTTAGCACCAGATAAGTTAGACTGACCGAATCGTAGCAGTTGGACATAGACCTTAGCATCTAGGGAGTTCTTGGTAAAATGTTCTCGAAAACCCTAAATAAGGTTGCTGTATCCTATTTTCTAAGGCCTATGGACAATATGCCTAATTTTGAGCTCTTTGGAAGTAATTTTATCCATAGATCAAGTTTCCTTAACAAATATCCTTCACCAAAAAGTGTATAACACTCCCCTGTGTTTCTGTTCGGGCCAATTTTTTTCCGTCTGTTTGTCCGTCTCTCGAATCTTCCCTAAAATTCATTGGCGTTCATTATCTTATTAGACGGCAGTCATTTTTTACGGGTGATCTGGTTCTTACCGAAGATTGGCGCTGTTAAATTTCAGCAGCATCGAAAAGACCTGAAGACTGGTCTTAAGGGGAGTATGTGTGGTATAGGATTTGAAACATTTCCGACTTCTAATAATATATATATATAAAGCCTCCAGAAAGCCATCTGTGACAGCGAAGGTATAGCGACACCCTTATAGGGTACCTAATGGAGGTTAAAATGATTATTGTTTACTATTCTTATGTTCCCCTATTGTTCTTGTTATAATTCTTTTAACAGTTTTCTCTGTTGCTTCAGTGACCATGTCGGAAATACAGTTGACCGCCATTAAAAAGACCGAACCAGAGTACGGAGCTCTGAAGCACAGAACACAGTCACCTAGTGATCACGTGATCAACGCCAACACCAAAGAAGGTCACGTGAACGGTGGATATACGCCAGAAAGTTTTGGAAATGGCGCTGTTAAAAATGAATCTTCCCTTCCTAATGCCACTACTGTGAAGCCACCAGAAGTAAGAAATAATTTCTAATTATACGTTCTATCCAGCACACAAGTGGATAGATTAAGAAGCATTTAAAGAAGCTTTCTCTGGTTGCATAAAAAATCAGCTGTACCCATCACGTGCGGGTTTTTTTCATCTTATTTAGTTCATAACCTCTAGTAAACCTTATATGTAAAATATGAGTCAGGACAGTTCAGTCTTAACGCTATTTTCATAACCTGGTGTGGCAACAGGATAAGTGGCTTTGGTATAGTACGTCGTCATTTTCAACGGCTTTTTCGTCGTTTTCAAGTGCGTTTGTATGAGCCATGACGTAGCTGATCCCGAAGCTTCTGCTGTGTGTGTAAACAACAGATTACTTGCGCCCGACACACGGACATATCACACTCGTGCACAATTTGGCCAGTTGAGCACCTGGGGCCCAAAGGGGTTTGGCGATGGGATTATTTCTTAAATCTCAAGCATTTCGTGACAGCTTCGTATGTTAGTAAATCTTTACCCAACTAGAATTATATTATTTAAGGTTAAAACCTCGTATGCATCCTTGCGTACTGCTATCGATTTATTAATATCAGTTTTTGTGAGGTGGGTCTTGCAGGCATACCTACTTCCCATCTAAAAAATAATAATTATATAAGTTAGACCATTTGACCGTGAATTTCTTAGTTCATACACACCCTCTGCTTGGATATCGCGCACATGGTTTTAAAGCATTAGTGTAAATACAACAATTCAATGTGAAGACCCATCTAAACACAGATTTACAAAAGGAAAATGCAACGAACCTACGTTTTACAAGAGCAAAGGTCCCTTTCAAGCTTGTTTTTCTTTCTGAAATAGCAAATTTTTATCTTGTGGTTATCACGCTGTTTGGCACGGTCTGCACACTGCGCGGAATCACACTGGGCAAGAGGACAACTTTGCGTCAAACTCTACCACCCACAATGCACCAGGGCTTTTAAGAATTGTTTCAAGGCAAATTACATACACGTGGTTGATTAAGTGGTAAGCACTTCATCGAATAAGTAATATTTTGTAAGCATTCGTATATCAAAAGTAAACAGAAGGTATTTCCTTGAAATGTACCAAATTTTGAATTTTAAAGTTTTATAGTTGACACATGTAGTCCCGGCCGTCCCACACTGTCTAATAGGAAGAGGGTTGTTTCAGGTAGAAACGATATCAGGCGGAAGGGTGATTTTGTCTCTTCGAGTTAAAGATAGATGGCAGCAGCAGCGACTTTGTGCCTTCAGTTAGGCCTCCATAACAGAAATTAGGTAAAAAAATATGTTTTTGAAATTGCAGGAAAACTTGAACTCCCAGCCAAATGAATACGAGAAGAAAGACTTGGAGGCTGGCGGTGCTACGACATTCGGCCAAGACGACCAGCCGAACTGTTGTCTTCAGAAGATACAGAGCTCTCAACAGAAGATGGGGGAGCTATACAGTAAACACCGCCTACACATACGCTGGACAGTCTACGCTATACTTCTTATTTTATACGCAATATACTTCGCTTTCGCTATGAGCCACCGGTTTGGGGATGAGGGGTCCATCCGGTTGCTTTGGATCACGTGCGTTGCCGTGGCGCTTATTATCATTACTATCATTAAGGACAACTGGGGGAGTGTTATTTACGACAGAGTGCTGCTCCCACCGACCAATCTCGTGGAAAGCAAATGGACACTCTGTAAATGGTCAGTAACATCATCAGTGTCTGTTAACTGATCTAAGGGTTCTTTCAAGTGAAAGCTTAAATTGCTGGTACCTAATTATATTTATAAGATATCCGAAGACCCTTTCCTTGCATTGAGACATAAAATTATTCATAAACATAATTAAATGATACTCTACCAATATCTATATTTGGATTACTTATAACATAAAGGATAAAATCCATCCGTTTAATAACGCTAACATCCACGTAAAAAAGCATCTTAACTTTTTGAGATTTCCTGTGAACGGACCACCGATAAACAGACAGACAGGTAGACAGCAGAAACAAAAACATGGACTCGGGATTTTGGTGCTGGTATAGAAAGAAAAAGACAACAGCTACACTCATACCAGTGCTGCAAATACATTCATACCCTGTTCCACACTAGGCATGCAAATTGAACTTTGGCAATACTTATGTTGGCTTGTTGTTCGAGAGGGGTTCAAATTCGTGGTATTCGCGAATAGGAAACCTTCGTGAGTAAGACACTTCATCTGCACAGGTGATTGATCATTTATGATATAGACGCAGTTTATGTATGTTATCCACGTGATCACGCCTGAACGTTTAAAAGTCGAAAGGTAAAACTTTATATTATAAATAATCATGTGCGTTATGTTACCTGAAATCAAAGAATGAAATTATACATAGTTTTAGATCTTTCAAGTTAGCCTATGTGACCATCGGTTACAAGAATTTTACTTGATCTCATTGGTCTCCGTCAAATTGTCAAGATTTAGCCCCATTTTAAACAATGCGACAATGGATCACGGGCACTTGACACAATGTATTCACCGGGTGAGAGATATTACAAGCATGACTGGGCAGGTCAGTGGGTTGGTTGGTAAGATAGGTGACATGGGGATGGGCCCAGTGATGCTTGTAATATCGCTCACCCGGTTATATTACATTGTGTCAAGTGCCTGTGTAATTGATATACTATGTATAGGTTACTGCTTAGTAAGATTGCGATAACTGAACCCTGAAGAAACACTAACAAATTTAAAATTGCGAAAATAAGCCTATGAAATCCAACACAATAAATACTTTATTTTATAAATTTTGAAATTCTAAAGATCCATTGAAGGAACACAAATTTACAAGAACAAAAAAGCCACAAACTCTTACTTTACGAGAGTAAAGGCCCCGTTCAAGATTGTTTTTTTTTTCTGAAGTAGCCATTTTCTTTCTTGTAATTATTCACGCTGTGTGACACTGTCTCTACACTGCGCAGAATCAAACTGGGCAAGAGTACTTCTCTGCGTCAAACTCTGCCACAGATTGATGTGATAAAACATGAATCTTATAATGTTCTTCGTTTAAATATAATGAGACTTTCAGACACTGATTCACTCTAGTACTGAAAATGCGCATAGAGAAAATCGCCAAATTTACAACATGCATCCAATCTTAGATGTTTGTGGCAGTTCATGTTCTTTAGGTACTAGTAGATGCGTCATTTGTGTATGTATGCATGTCCTGTACGTGCCTTGTATGTATTCCAGGTTGTTTATCGCAGCGGTCCTCATTGCCTTTGTTTTATACGTGGGAATCGGGATAGCACCAAGAAACACCTACAACCTGGTTTCTTTAGCGGGTCTCGTTGTCTTTGTCCTGCTGTTGTTTATATTCTCCAAAAATCCAGCAAGGGTGAGTAAACTTTACTGATGCACGTCCTCTCTGTCTCTCTGTCTCTGTCTCTCTCTCTCTCTCTCTCTCTCTGTCTCTCTGTCTCTGTCTCTGTCTGTCTCTCTCTCTCTCTCTCTCTCTCTCTCTCTCTCTCTCTCTCTCCGCCGATAAATTCAATACCCTCGGAGTACTTCGGTTTCGCATCCCCTCGTCCTTATCGAACTTTATTTCATCCAGTTTCACGAAACCGCTCATGGGGCTGCCATTTTGCGTACACACTTAAACCCGGATGTCACTGGTCGCGTGTCGAAATTATGGGTATACCGCTAGTTATGATAAATCTATCACTTTTCCCATACCAGTCATCATTGTTAGTATATGAGTAGGTATATGTGAACTCTCTACCCTGTTAATGAAACGTGCACATCGCATAATTAAAAAATAGATACGCGACCCAAGGATAATTTTTTGTTCGGTAAATGTTCGTGTATATTTTTGTATGTTTTAGAATGGCCGAGAGGAATCTTTTTTATTTCATGGATTTCGTTGAAACGTTAAATGTGGGTTAAAATCACACACACGAATAAATGTAGCTAGATTGTGGTATCACTGTACACAGTGTTTAAAGTGTTCGGCCTCATAAATGGTTTATAGAACTTGCAGCGCCAACCCGTCTGTACACTCTCTGTGCGTTGGTCACGTTACATTGGTTTTATAACTCCATACGCCTAACCACTGCTTTCAAATGTAGGATTGCTGCATATCGCCACCAGGGAGTTGGCACAAAGCCAAGAAATGTTCCGTTCAATAACAGCGGGGGTATCGCGGGACTGGCCTACTTTGAAAACTGCAATGCACACCCTCTTATCTGTCGCAACATTCTTCACTGTTTTATTTTCTAGTTTATGGGGTTGAATAGGTGTCTTCAGAGATGGAAGAAACAAATAGAAATTTGGTCAAATATTGGATAAGAAAACCCAGTCTGCAACCACTGCCGGTGGATTTACGCGAATTTTGACGTGTGAATTGTTGTTAGCATACACGACTTGTTGTTATTCGGTAAATTTTCATGTTTGCTTTCATTGGCGCGTATTCCAAGTATATTAAACACATTAACTTTTCGTGTAATTGTTTAAAATTGTTTTCAATAATGTAACCTAGCAATAAACCAATAAGTGATTTGATACCCCTTTAAAACCCTGCTTCTGTTAAATGTGCACTCATACAGTGCAAATGCAAACAGTGAGGCACGTGACCACTGACGTCACACGGCCCTTTTCCATATTTAGCCCCGTAATTATTTCACGATCAAACACAAACTTGACCCTGTACTAACGATAAGCAACATTATTTTGTGTTTTGCTTGTAGGTAAGCTGGCGGCCTGTTTTTTGGGGACTGGGAATACAGTTCGTATTTGCCCTTATCATTATACGGACGTCCTGGGGTTATAATGCTTTCAGCTGGTTGGGAGAGAGGATCCGAGAATTTCTTAGCCACACGGACGCCGGGGCTAGGTTCGTCTTCGGAGAAAAGTTTATGGATCATCCTTTTGCGTTCAAGGTAAAGAAAATTCTTACTTTGCGTCACTTTTTTCCTGAATAGTCTGAAAAAAGGAACAGGATAATCAATTTCCTTTCTGAAGACGTTATTTTACTTATGATAATCCTATTAATTATCCATGATGCACCATGTTTAATATTCAGGTGCCATGTTGCCTATTATTGTGACCTTTTATGAAAACTATTTATTATCCACAATGCATCTTGCATATTTGATAAACACGATGCTTATTGTAATGTTTATTCCCCACGATCCATCCTTTTTATTATTCATGATTTATCATAATTTTATTGATCATACAGGGTCTCTCCTATTTTTCCCAGAATGCAGTTTTAGTTTTCAATCATAGTCAATCCGGTTTATGCCTGTGCAGCATCATGTGCGATACTCTTAATTTACTTCATATTCTAAATTACCCATGATTCAGTCTGTTTGTTATCCATGATGGACTATGCTTTTACCCATAATTAATTTTGTTGTTTTTACATGATGCACCTAAGATGTTATATATGGTCCATCCTGTTGTTTGCTGTATTGCAGCACATCGTTAATGATAGATATTACCCATAATGCATCCAATTTTTTTTTCGGCGACGCATCATATTTTTCACTCATGATCCAATCTGTTTAGGACTTTTACCCATGATGCGTCGCATTCAAAATACCATAATACATTATTAAGGCTCCACTTGAAAATCGGTGCCCTATGGTGATCACCATGACAGTCCGTCCGTCTTTCGTCATTCCGTACTTCGGTCCATCCCGCCTTCCGTGAGTGACGCTTTCTTTTGCACGCGATATCTCAACAAGAACATGATCTTTCTAAAATTCACAGGAGTTATTGGTACCTATGAAGGCTCCAAACCCTTTGAATAATAGACCTGTCGGAATTCTAATATGGCCTCCACAACACAATCGGTGATTTTCTTTTGCGCGTTATATCTCAACAAGAACATGCTCGATCTTTCTTAAATTCACAGGGATGATTGGTACCTAGAGGGCTCTAGTCCTACTGAATACAGACCTGTCGAAATTCCAGTTTGGCCACCACAGCTCAATCGTTGATTTTGTATTGCACACATAATTTCAAAAATATCTTCTTAAATATTTCTTGCACCAGTAGGATATATTCTCTCTAGCAAATTGATAAAAATCTGTTTCTGTTTGTCATGTTTTAAACTATAAAATTATTTTTTTACCCATATGTAAACTAGTCCAGCACCACCAGAATTGCGGGGCCCTATTAGGAACATGTTTCCGACTACATCTAGTTATTATTAGTAGTAGTACTATTTTTATTATTATTATTATTATATCATCATCATCATCATGTACATCATATTCCAGTCATGTTGTTTTACATGTGTATTATTATGACAGGTGCTGCCGACTATCGTGTTCTTCAGTACGTGTATCTCAGTTCTCTACTACCTGGGCGTTATGCAGGCCATTATTTTGAAACTCGGCTGGATCATGCAGACTACTCTTGGAACAACCGCCGGAGAATCCCTCAATGCGGCAGGAAACATCTTCTTGGGACAGGTGAGCTGTGTAATGTACAATTACATGAATTTACTTATTGCCTCCATCAGGAGGTAATGTATCATCCTGTTTGTGCGAATGTTTGTTTGTGCGTTTGTTCATAACATACCTCACGCGATACTGAGTGGATTCTCATGAAATTTCAGGGCATTTCGGGAATAGGCAAAGGAAGAACCGATTAGATTTTGGTGTGGATCAGGTACAAGTTCCCGATTCAGGAACGTGAATAGGGAATATTCACAAAAGTAAAATCACTTATACACGAATAAACCTGGGAATATTGGCCACAAAAGTGAATACAAACACGGTATATGAAGTGTCCCACAAAAGGAACCCCTACCAATGGCGGAGGCTTGCATCCCATAGAATTCCTTAAATTTCTAGTTTAGTTTCGCAATTTTTACCAGGTCTTCTGTAATGCTGCTTATTTATGCCAGTGCTTCAAATAATTAAAACTTCCTACCATTGCTCGCTTGCTTCACATTTTTGTTCTAATTGTCCAGAGGATAATTCTTAAAGGACAATTAATTGACTTCCATGGCCTTATAAAGAATTTTTTAATCAGTATATACAATTGATAAACAGACAAATTATTTTCAGACCCCGATTATGAACATCCATATAGATTAGATTCATTACCTTTTATCCTATCTAAAATAAGTGCCTAAAAATACTTCATGTTGAAGCCTAAAAAAGGAAACCTGACTATTTTAGTCATACTATGAAATATACATGAGAAATAAACTAAAACTGAAGGATTTTTATCAAAGAAAACAAGTAATATTGGTATATCAATTTTTGCAATTTTATACAAAACTAGATATTTTAAAAAGAACAAAAAAAAGAATGAGTGAGAGGAAAAGATTCTCGCGAGTTTGTTGATTTGGATATTTAAGATGTATCAGGATTTTTTATATATTTAAATAAATCACTTAGTTAATAAAAAATCTCACCAGTGGCATAAGCTCGGCACATGGCTTATGATGAAACCATTTCTTTGTGAACGCAACTTCACAACAACATATATCTTATGGTTTTGGTTTAAAAACGGTCCCTGCATCAACGTTTATAACAGATTACTTTGGTCTAATTTTTGTTCATTGGGGTTTAAACATTTAACGTATGGGAAATTATCTCGGAAATAAAACCTTTGTGAATAAAAACTACCAGTTACACAAGTGACCGCTCGTTTATAGTGTTGCCTTATTAATATCTCGTATTATCTATGCTAAAATTATCGGTATTATTAGTATTAAAGATCTTTTCTGTTATCCGTAAGTCAAAGAAGGTATTATGAATATTAAGAGACCTTTTACATTGTCCATCAATTTGGAAACAAGAATCTCACTCGTTTAATGTTCCCGGGGTCCTTTCAAATTTAAACAGTCTTGCGAACATTATGACATTATTAATACTATTAACGGTAAATGTTGTGTAGTGTACATGGATGTGAGATCGGGAAAATCGAAATCTCGCGAAAAGTTGTAAATCCCGAAAATTTAATCCTGCGAATATGAAGCCAACCACAGTAATACATCCAAAAATGCATATGTCACATGATTTTTTGATGATATACTAAGCAATGGAGCTTATACGTGAAAATGATATATAATGAAAATTCCTGCTGAGCTAAACACGACTGATCGGTCACTGATATCAGTTATTGATTTAGAACTGACGCGACCTTATATCTCTGGCCTAGTTTTCCACTCGCTGTGTCACCGTGACACATCACAATCCACAACAACGCGTGCACGTGTCGTTTAGACGGTCGTAAATCGTCCGTAAGAGGTTATTTAAGTGAATAACAATTTTTTTGCTGCGAAAGCTCCTGTGCAAAAAATGTCGAATTCCTCACGATTAAGAAATATATATATTTTCAATGGCCCTTTGGACATATTTGGCAACGTTTCCGACAGTTCAAGACAAACATCAGGCATTTCTGTTTGTAACAAAACTTTGGCTAGTCGCTATGACGTGCTAAGGTCAAGCAAACTTATTCCAAATCTCATATAACATTATATATCATATAACACAATTGCCTATGAAAACAAATATTTATATAGATTTTACATAAAATGAACCAAATTCCTTGAGGAAAAACATTTTTCTATTTATTTTTCCACAAAAAACATGAGGTAGTGTGATTTGTTCAAAAACTATCGGCACAACTATAAGCACTGTCAACTCGGCAGTGACGTCCTACACAGGGAAATCCCCAGTGACAAAATATTCTGGGTCTCTTCAAAAGCTTAGTATTTCTGACACTGTCAGCCCCATATTTTCAGTGAAGAATAAAAACAGCATGTATTGCTAGATTTAAGTCACTTCTTAATTTTGCCTGTGACATCATACTTTGCACCAGCCAATCACATCAGGGCCCAGTCTCTGTTCTGGATGAAATCTACAATGCACATAAAAATGCCACGTGCTATTACGTTTACCTAATCCTAAGCGACTAAACGTTAATCGATAAAAGGGGAAATCTTTTAATAGTACCTGCCTGAATTGTACAGCCCTTTAATCATTAAGTTCAAACCCTGGACTGGCAGTATATGTTTCGGCTTAGCAATAACGTCCATTCCAAATATGGACAGACCTTTCGGCCATTTGATGAATTGAAACTTAAACTGCTTTGCTGTTTTATTTTATCTGATGGAGAAATTCTACAATGTGAACTTTTTTTGTGTGTTTTAGACTGAGGCTCCGTTGCTGGTCCGCCCCCTCGTCAAGGACATGACAGTATCGGAGCTGCACGCCATTATGACCGGAGGATTCGCTTCCATCGCCGGAACTGTCATGGCTACATTCATTTTATTCGGGGTACGTTTAGCAGATTCATCCCTCAATTTGGTTTCTAAAACGAAGATTTAAAACTGACATCCGAGTGTGTTGCGGTAGCACCAGTAAGAGTAGTAGTTGTTGTAGCAGCAGTAGTAGCAGTAGCAGTCGTGGTGGTACCAGTAGCGCCAGCAATAGTAGCAGCAGAAGCAGCAGTCGCATTAGCAGCAGGAATATAGTAGCAGCGGTAGCATTAACAGTACCAGCAGCAGTATAAACAGCAGTAGACGTAGGAGGAGTTGGAGTAGTAATAGAAGGATCGCGAGTAGGAGACGTAGGATTAAGAGCAGTTTGAACAGGAGTAGGCATAGTGATGGTAGTAGGAAGAGGAGAAAAAGCAGCTGCAATAGAAACAGCAGCATAAATGTAAGGAGTGCCTATTTTTGCCATCCAAACATACCATCACCTTTTTATCATTAACAGGTACCCCCGAACCATTTGTTGACAGCCTCAGTGATGGCCGCCCCAGCAGCGCTCGCCATTTCAAAACTCTTCTACCCGGAAACGGAGGAGTCCAAAATGAAAGATGAGGTACAGTTGGAAAAAGCGTAAGTTTAAGGCATCTGAAAACTGAAAATGCAAAACTTGAAAAATCTGCAAGTTGATATCCTGAGCCAGTGGCTAAACGATGGTTAAAAGATCATGCAATAATTGTCTACATTTAAACTATATATCAAATATCTACAGTGAAACCTCGAAAAAATGGTCACATTTTCCAAGTGTTCGTCTAAGCAAAGCCTGAAGAGCAAGTAATAATTTGGAATGTGAAAGTGGTCGCTAATTTTAGGTGGTCGCCAAACCTAGATTGCCGTGAGGCGAAGTATTACTGTATATGAAATGCATATATTTTGTCTTAGGGTGTTTTCAAATCAAAAACGTAAACACGCAGTTTTTTTTTTTTTTTTTTTTGTGGTCAGACTTATAACCGAAAATGGTCAAAAAGCAATCAAAGGGACCAAAAAAGTACAGAAAATGACAGAAATCACCAAAAATGCTCCATTATTCTCACCTATTTCTACTTATTAATGGTCTCAAAGTAAACATTTTGTCGAATTTGGTACAAATATGTACGTAATTGTCAAAATAATCTGCCAACTGTCACCACCATTATCAACTGTCACTGCCATCATCTAGTGCCTGTATGCACTGCTGACACCTGGTGGCCTCTTTCTATACAAAATCACCACGAGCCTGATCATAGTTGTCAGTATTTCGGTTATGTTGTCAGTCTTAGTTTACACATTTTTGCAAGCTGATTTGTGCCAGATTCAATCAAATTTATTTCATAAGTCCACTTGAATGTAGAAGTAAGTGATATTCTTGGTGTTTTGAGGTCCTTTTCGTTGCTTTTTAGTGCTTTTCCCTCCTTTTCAGAAATTATAGTCTGACCCCTTTTTGTGCGCCATTTTTTTTTAAATGATACAATAGCAAACCTGAAACACTTATTTTAACTTAGTAAAATTTAGTAAAACTTAGTAGCCACCTGAAATTTCTATTATTTTATTATCCATATCTCAATATTGTTTCAATTTAATTTTAGTTTTTGGTATGCATAGGTATTGTTAAGCATTCACAGCAAACAGATTGTTAGCTTAAGAAAGAATTTATAATTGCTATTAATATTATCCCGCCGGCAACCTTCCACAAATGTTTACCCGTTAAATACACTGACTGTGCGATCAGATGTTATTGTGTTAATCGAAACCCGCCTCCTTAACGTAAACTTTAAACGTAAACCCCGCGAAAAGATCTGGTGTAAGATTTATAATAATAACTTACTTTTGCAATTGCAAGAAATGCAATAATTTTTGTGATATCATTCATTTGTTTTGTTGATTTTAATTAAGGCCGCAGAGGAACGTAATAGAAGCCGCGTCCTCTGGAGCGTCAGCAGCCATAAAGCTGGTGGCCAACATCGCCGCAAATCTTATTGCATTCCTCTCTCTGCTTGCATTTGTCAACGCCACCTTGCGGTGGCTCGGGGCACGAGTCGGATTGGAACCACCGAACTACCCGCCTCTTACGTTTCAGGTAAATTTATAAATCCCACCTGAATTTACGATTGCGCATGAATGTCCATAAATACATATACATATACACACAGTTGCTTACAGTAGCTGCATCATGGTGGTACATTTCACAATCTATCTGTCGTTACTTTATTCAATATATGATATATATCCGTAAGTTAATACCATGTACTTAAATGTGGACAGTAAATTAAACACAGAGAGACAATCAGTTCAAACAGAATAAAATTTGCAGTTTGCTGTATCAGAAATAAAACGTAGTATATTCACATGAAAGATAAGTTCGATAAAGTATTATTCGAAATTATACTCATCATTAACACTATATAGCAATGACATTTTCGAGTCCAGGCCACTCGAGTCCGAAAATCCCGAGTCCAAGTCCGAATCTTTGAGATTCGAGTCCCAATCCACCACTTTCGATTCAGAGTCATATTGAACCCGAGTCCCAAGTCCGGGTCCAATACAATCTCCAAATTAGAAGAAATTGAAAATAGAAAAATAGCATAAGTAAAATGGAGATTACAATGAATATTTTTGTGTTAGTTTATTCATGTTTTTTATTTGAATGTTTAATTTCATTTAGCTGAGCTTAAGTTTTGTACATTTAGTCTTTAGAGTAATATATTATATTTTGTTAATATTCGAACATGTTTATAAATGTCCATTTATTATATGAAAGGGTTTTCGTTCGACTGGACTCAATATGGACTCGCCCTGATTTCTCGAGTCCTAACCTCCGAGTCTGGGTACATGTCCGAGTTCAGGACCCTCGAGTCCATGCCCGAGTCCTTAAAACAGCGGACGCAAGTCCAAGGCCAGACTCGAGTCCTGAATCCCTGGCCTATAGGGACGACACATATGTATTATACATACTGAATTCTTTTCAGCTGATTTGCTCGTACGTGTTCTGGCCAATATCCTTCCTGATGGGGACGGTTATTAATGATTGCCGTAAAATGGGGGAGTTGCTTGGCATGAAGATATTCATCAACGAATTCGTCGCATACAGGTATAAACATTTTTGCCCTTTGAACCAAGACAGGTGAACTAGCCTATTAGGAAACCTTACACATTCACACCGTAGCTTGCTGACCGACATATTGTATAGACTGGTTCCCTTCATGTTTGTTGCCTCTGTCAGGAGGGTAGTAGTATGCGTTTATCCCCGCTCGTGTGCGTGTTTGTGTGTTTGTATATGTGTGTGTGTGTGTGTGTGTGTGTTTGTTTAGAATATAACTCACGCAATCTTCGAAGGAACCTAATGTAATTTTCAGAGCATTTCGGGGGTCGGCAAATGAAGAATAAATTAAAAATATTCGGGTCCGGCACATTATCCGGTTTCAGGAACGTCATCAAAAAATATTGTAACGTAACTTACGTACGAATTAACCTAGGAATAGGGCTCGAATAAGAGAATGCAAACACGGTCAGGGGAGCATCCCACAATAGGGACCCCCCCCCCAATATGGCGGAGGCTTGCATTCCTTAGGATGCGTATTTCTAATTGTATGACAAATGCGTTAGATACACACAGACTAGCTTTGTTCTTCCTTACCATTGCTTTCCCTGTTGATGGTTTATTGCAAGTCTGAAAACTGTTAATGATGCCTTGAGCCAGCTGATATTGTGTTTATCTGGTATGCCCAGAATATCATGAAGGAAGAAAAGTAATAAGACCAGGAAATATGGTATAATAACATCTGGACAACAGACATAAACTTTAACTGGAGAGGATCATAATAGACCTTTACAACCAACCCAGCGACAAGTACTGTGATTGGTTTCATATTCCCTATTAATTATAATATCAATCTGTTTTTTCGACTTTAAAGCGCACAGGTGTTTTACATAGACCTATATAAAATGCCAAGGCTCGTTTATAAATTACCATTTATCTGTGTAGAGGAGGTTTTTATTCACGAAGGTTTAATTTTCGAGAATAACGCGAATTTGAGACCTTCGCGAAAAAAAACAACCTCAAAATTTGCAATGACTTAACGCAGACCATAAGGCACGAAACTGTTTTTTTTTTTCTATATATAATCCATTACACCCATGTGCTACATCGAAATTATTCGTGTAGAATTTCCACATTTAGTGTATTTTAAGGGATCCCAGTTATGAGCATAATGGTACAGTACTAGGCTACACTTCTTTCTAATATATCGATATTTATTTGCATGGACCTTCAGATGCCCATTTTGTACTATCCTGGTCCCGGTAAATGAATATGAACGTGTTTCATATTATAACACCATCTTCATACTACCCTGTCTGTCACGTGACCACTCATTCACCCTCTCTGGTGTCTATTTCATGAATAATGAATAAGGTATTTGAACCAATTTAATGGCTCGCGTACATCCGTTTTACGCCAAAGTGTGGTGCGGGGTTTTTTTTTTTTTTTTGAGGAAACCTTTAGCATTGCTGGGAAGGCTTCGAGAATTGAACCAATCAAATCAGCCCGTTCAATCAACCAACCAATCAAATCAGGCTGTCCCGTTTCTGGTACATGTGCTCTTGCTCAGACGACGTGTGAACTGTGAATTGCTTAAATTCTGTTTGATGAGTTTGATTGGCAGTTATTATTTCAGCCCGAACATTTGCAATAATATTAAGCAGACGCCAGAGAGGGTCACGGAATCAAGGTCTGTGTATGAGTGGTAATGTCACAGACTTAGTATTTTGAAGATGTTTTAACATCTAATTGCAGGGAGCTTGGTACCATTATCAACAATACACAAGCGCTAGTGAATTATAACTCCACAATGGGAGGTAACGCCACCTGCGTAAGCGGAGACATCTACCTCCCGGGAAACAACGTTACTTTAACAGGCGGAATCCTACAGGTAAGAGATTGTGTGCATCTGCTTCAAAATGTTGTTTGTGTGTGAGAAAGTAGCACCATTTCGGCCCTATGACCACTAGAGAGTCTACGACTAGCCTACTCCCGATAGAGAGCATTTATACCCTGCAATGAGAACCATAGTGTAAGGCTCTATGAGTGTGCAAAGTATCACTTGACACAAACCAGACCAATCGTTAGCGTTTAAGTATACTTCCTTATAGTGTTACGGAACCCAATATAAACAGATTACGTATGCGTGATGAACACAAATTCTGTAACGGAGATAAAAAAAAAAAAAAACAGATTCTGTAACACTAGGCAGCGTGAAATGTCTAGGGGAATGAATAAAGAAGTCAGTGGTTTTTTGTTAACAAATAACTATAATTTATTCTTAAAACAACCCTAACATTACAATACACTAAATCAATACAATTATACAGTAAAACAGCGGTATAGCAACAAGTCAATACAAATAATGTGCACAGTACCTGGATACCAACACCATCACAACGATAAGTCCTTTAAATGTAAACTCTCGTGGAATGACAGTCCAGTGTAAAGCTCTTGCAACAATCCAGAAAGTAAACTGAAGTCCAAATGCATAAAATCCAGGAGAAAGTCTTTGAAAATCAATAATTGCCGCATTCGTCGGATAAGGTCCTAGAAACTGACATACGCTTCTGCGTCCGCTGGAATCTGCTCTGCTCTCTGCCCTCCCGTTCTTAAACACAGTCCCTTTATATACCTTCACACCTCAAGCCGAGAATTTTCCACTTCTCGAACAGTCTTACGGATCCTACACAACACAGTAAGCACGCGTTCCAGGAATTCTCTAGAAAAACAGCGCTGTGTATCTCAACACACCAGGCTCATCATGTGACCTCGGTCAGGCTTGAAAACTCAAGGCTAACATGACAACGAGAGTTCAACCAGTACAGATTAAACATAGAATGTAATACGCGGCCAGACACGAGTGCCACAACATGAGTTACGCCCGTGTCACATAATAAAAAGAGCACCTGTAACAATAGCACCTACCATGTGCGAGAATAATTCAGTTTTACCTCAGTCTATTGGTAAATCACTCTACATTTTGTTGAATTTCTAACCGCATGGATACAAGCATGGTTCGCACATAACCATATCTTTATTTGTAAACTACTATCATGTAAAATAATCCCTCTTAACATGTAACATGTAACACATTTAATCATGCGAATAGATTTTCAACAAATGGCATCTCTGAATAGTTATTATCCACTCGCAACGAAGTTGCGAAGGGGATATAGTAACGCCTCCGTTCGTGCGTCCGTCCGTCTGTCCTTCTGTCCATCCGGAATTGGCTTGTGGATCGATTTATAGCCAAACCGTTTGACCAAACCTTTCATCTTGCACACATGGCTCACCTACCCATGGATGGAGACCCTATCGATTTTGAGGTTATGGGGTCAAAGCTCACGGCCAAAGAGCCCCCTTCTTGAAAGAGCTTGTGGACCAATTTAAAGCAAAACTGTTTGATCAAAACCTTTCATCTTGCACATATGGCTCACCTACCCATGGATAAAGACACCTATCGCTTTTGAGGTCACAAGGTCAAAGGTCACGGCCAAGGGCCCATTTCTTGACAAACCTTGTTGATCCATTTAAAGCTAGACTGTTTGACCAAAACCTTTCATCTTGCACATATGGCCCACCTACCCATGGATAAAAACACCTTTTGATTTTGAGGTCACAGGGTTAAAGGTCACGGCCACAGGGCCCACCTCTTGAAAATGCTTGGGGCCCATTTAAAGCCAAACCGTTTGACCAAAACCTTTCATCTTACACAAATGGCTCACCCACCTGTGGATGAAGAACCCTATTTAGTTTGAGGTCACAGGAGCAAAGGTCAAGGCCAGAGAGCTGCCCTCCTTATTTTCACACTGTGTAATACACCTATTCTAATGATGCCCCGTGCGAGGGAATGCTCCGCTTTGCAGTGCCCTTGTTTATATGAGGATTGATGTATGTCTATCTGCAAATTAATTCTTATTTGTATCGTCTGTTCTGTCCTATTTGCTATCTTTTTCTTATCGTTTATTACGATATTACGAGTTCACTTTGATAAATTAAAAAAAAAACCTAATATATAAAGAAATGATTAGTTGGAAGTTATATTTGCCGGAATGACTACCTCGGTTTGAATCATTTGATTCCATGCGTGACAGCTAGGTGGCGCTGATAAGTAATTCAATATAAATTCAATATAATTCATGTAAGTATTAATATCTCATCTGTCAATATAATTTTCTGGTTGCTGTACCTAAATACTTTTAATACTGTTCTCTCTATATAGCCACGGTCGTCGGTGATAGCGACCTACGCTCTGTGTGGTTTCGCCAACATTAGTTCTTTGGGCATCACAGTGGGGGCGCTAGGTGCCATGGCCCCCAGCAAAAAGAGCACCTTGGCCAAAATCGCCGTTAGAGCGCTGGTTGCAGCTAACTGTGCCAACTTTATCAATGCGTGTTTGTCAGGTAAATATTTATTTTATCGCCCTCAAAATCTTTATTATTTTGCAATGATTATAATTAAAATGATAATGATAATAAAGTATTGTTTGTTGTAGCAGTATCAGTCGTATTAGTAGTAGGAGTAGCAATAGTAGTAGTTGTGTATTTTTTTCTATTATTATCAAGTGGTTATTAGTATCAGTGGTCTTATTTGTAGTACATATTATCGGTGGTAGTATTATAATACAAAATACTATATGTTACATATTAAATACATTACACCTTCAAACACGCCCACTCAAAAATATTAGTCATCCCTGTGAAGTGATGCGGAGAAAGATTTAACATTTAAGATCAGACACAGATATTAGTGTAGTTGCCTTTTAATTCGCGAAGGTTTTATTTTCGCGATATTCGCGGATGTGAAATAATTGCGAATATGAAACCCTCGGGAATAAGATGCCCCATCAACTAAGAAGACCGCTGAAAAAAACACCTCATCAGCAACCTAATTTGTGCCTGGTTTCGAAACTGGCCCATGCATTAGCAGTACACACAGATTGTGATACTTATCGACAGTTATACAAGTCCTAATTCAATGACTGAACCAGAAATTAGTTAGTTATCGTAGGATTTTTTTTTTTCTAAACTTTAAATCAAAACAGATCCTGCTATACTTATATTTAACCAGTTCTGGTGCAATCGCGAAATTGAAACCCTCGCAAAACGTTCAAAATGAAAAATCGCAAAATTTCAGCCTCGCAAAAATAAAGCCAACCACAGTATGTATACACTTTCTCTTCCTGATGCAATATGACAATAATGTATACTACGTCTTTCTTTCAGGCCTTCTATACGAGGGACCATCCGGCACTGTAATCTACTCACCCTGCTGACCTCATATCACACACCCTACTGAGCCGTGTCACACCTCAAGTGTATCATTCCGCCAAGCCGGCACCTGTATCAGTTCCATATTCCTTAGCGAAACACATGGAAATATTCATTTTTTTATAACTTTTGCTGTTGGGGGAATACTTGGATATTTGAGGTGCTGAATTAATTACATGACTTTGGAGTCAGGATATTTTTCAATGGGGTTTCACCATCAATTGAAACCTGTACGTTCTATGTACACGCACCTCGGCTTGTTTCTGTTAAATCATCCGTCCGTCTGAACTTATTGCTTGAACAAACTACATGTCGATCACATTCAGCTGAATTTTGAGATTCCGAATGTATTTTGTATATTTATATACATGACACACATATATATATATTTGTATATACATTTTTAAGTATCGATATATCGTTATACTGGTTGTGACGGCACTAGCGAAGTGCACACTGGTTTGAAACACTAGCACCACCTGGCGTTAAGTCCTAAAACCATTACTTTGGAGCAGCGTAGATCAAACGAAACCACAATTCAACAATCGAAAGTATATTTTTATACGAGTATACATGTATTATATATATTTTATAAGGCATTCCCAAAACCATGTGTTTTAATGGGTTTGTATTTGTATTTTCGTAAAACAAGGAGGAATATCAATGTACAAAGAATTGTAGGAGATATTGAATTCAACGTTGAGCTATGCCAGGCAGAAATAAGAGTCACGTTAAAGCACCTACATATTTTAGATATGAACACTAAAGCTGCACATAAAAATTGTATATGTATATGTATGTCTGTGACACATACATATTTATAGATAAATATGGATCAATATGTAAATAGTTGTTTGTACTTAAAAGTCATAAGGTTCGTACCAAAAATCATAAACTTCGAAGCATTAAAACTTGGTTTATTCATAAAAAAGGAGCTCTGTTTAGTAAATATAGAATATTAATATGATTAAATGAGGAGACAATTTGCCGAGCAGATCTAAAACGTTCAGTCCAAGTGTTTAATCATGAAAAAAAGTAGAGAAATGTATCAGGTGTTTTAAAGGTACAATGGAACTTGGACAGAGATAAGACCTGGATTTATGTTCGTAATAACGAGATGCCTGGAATAGGGAGGTGTTCGTAAAAGGGGTTCCTGGTACATATATGTATACATTTCATCTGCTTTACATGTTTGTGTGATTAACTGTATGGTGCTTAAAGCCACGCAAAAAAAATTGTTCTGCAGACTCCATGAACAAATAAATGTAATGCGTGCGGGTATTTTTTTAAATAATTTTCCAAATATCTGGAATTTTTTAATGCTTGCCAGGAAAATTATATTATAAAATTACTTCAATCATGAAATGGTGCATATAATCAACACACAGATTAAGTACACTTTCAATAGTTATATGAGATATTATAAGAAACAGAAGCGAGAACTCAAATTAGCAACATTCCCGGGGAACTGGTTCTCATTTGCCAAAAAAATAATGGAATAACGGGCGGGGAGTCCATAGAGCAATTATAATTATTTTTTTTGTGTGTGTTTTCTTAATCGGTCAATCATTCCGTGGATTCCTCCTGCATGCCATGAGGTGAGTTTACACCAACGTGCCTTCGTAATAAAACAGTCATTTGTAACATCGAATCCAGTTTTTTTTTTTTTTTTTTCTTAAAGGCGACTTGTAGAGGCCACTCTCTTAAAACTGACGATCATAAACGACAGTTAACCTTAAAAAGGCCAGTAAATAGAATCCATATTATAACCGACGGTGATGCCACCTAGTCTTTGTCACGTTACCCCCATTTTTTTTGCCACTCCAGGGAAATATTTCCATATACCTCCTGTGAAATTTGACACTATTGAACGAAAGGGCTATCTGAGCGCATTTTTTTTTTCAGAAAAGACGCCATCCTTGGATTTGTATTGAAACTTAACTGGTTTTCATGTGCTAAATAATGAACGGACAATATGCTAATTGATTCATTTGCTGAGAAAACAGTTGATTCTTTATTACATTCAAACATAATAAAACTCAGCGATGCATTCAAGGTCGTTTTACACATGACGAATAAATAACTTATGGGAGTTCAGAGGGCCCGGCTAGAGCAGAGGACCGTCACGTGCACTGTGTTTCATGTTGCAAACGTGTAGGTAGTATTTTCGCCTCAGTGAGCTAAAACAGGATTAAGACTATGGTTTAATCAAACCTAGAGAAGTTTAAAACATTAGAAACATTCCAAATTGGAATAAAAGATGGCGCTGAGGTGTTAAAGTGGTATAACTACAAATCACAACTGTATGTGGTCGGACAATGATCCTCAGAGGGCCCCGCATTTCTGCTAGTGCTGGCCTAGTTTAAATACGGGTGAAAAATTAAGTAAATTTTAAAAAATTATGACAATCAGAAACAGGTTTTCATCAATATGCATGAGTTAAAAATCTTATTGGATCTAATCATATTAAAGAAGATATGTCTGAAATTTGAGTGCAATAGAAAATCACCGAATGTAGTCTGTTAGCCATATTTGATTAAGAGCAAAACTGTAATTCAATAGGTCTGGAGCCCTTATATGCATCAATGACCACTGTGAATTTGGGAAAGCTGCAGTAGGTTGTTGTTGAATTATCGCGTGCGAAAAAAATCAGCGATTGGGCTGTGGCGGCCATATTGGAATTCCGGCATGTCTGTATATCGATAGGTCTGGAGCCCTCATAGGTACCAATCATCCCTGTGAATAGGGGAAAGCTGCAGTATGTTGTTGATGAGTTATCGCGCGTGAAAGAAAGTGTAACTGACGGAAGGACGGAAGTACGGATGGACGGAAGGACGGACTGACACGATGATCACTATAGAGCACCGCTTGTCAAGTTGGGCCCTAATAATCGTGTGCAAAGGTATAAATTCCTTGGGATTTTATATTAAAAGATTTAAAAAAAGAATGATGGAACAGTCGGCACTTCACGAATGATATATCATAGACTTTGGTCATATTAAACACATAAGATTCCAGAATGTTGTAATATTTACAAATTTGTTCTTGGTTTTTTATTTAATATTTAACCATCAGACACTAAGTTGCTTTCCTGTAGGACAGTATCAAAATTTAAGGAAGTTTGTTCAGTGAAAACTCAGAAATTGAGAAAGATCAATTGATATTCCAAGGTGGAACAGACGGGGGTACCTAGTATCCCCACCAGATGTCTCTCCTATCAACCAGTTTCAACTCGGTCAGTTTAAAGGTACGAGTTGTTTTATTACGCGGATGAGATATATAGGATATGCATACTATATGTTAATACAGTGAATACATGAAATACATTGTTCTCTTATGGAAATATAATAGGAACTGCCAAAAACCATTCTATCACGTATATACACCGTAGATACAGACTTGCAGACTGACTGAAGGTGTATTAACACTTTCAGTGCTAATGACTGTATACACGTACGTCATTTATTATGATTCTCCCAGTGCCAGTGACGGAATAACACGCCATTTATTTATACGCAATTACCAGTTTCAACTCGGTCAGTTTAAAGGTACGAGTTGTTTTATTACGCGGATGAGATATATAGGATATGCATACTATATGTTAATACAGTGAATACATGAAATACATTGTTCTCTTATGGAAATATAATAGGAACTGCCAAAAACCATTCTATCACGTATATACACCGTAGATACAGACTTGCAGACTGACTGAAGGTGTATTAACAC
Organism: Sipunculus nudus; assembly: GCA_026874595.1. NCBI lineage: Eukaryota > Metazoa > Annelida > Sipuncula > Golfingiida > Sipunculidae > Sipunculus > Sipunculus nudus. Next base: position 36,993,377 of record CM049318.1, read on the forward strand.
TTTCAGTGCTAATGACTGTATACACGTACGTCATTTATTATGATTCTCCCAGTGCCAGTGACGGAATAACACGCCATTTATTTATACGCAATTAACAGTTAGAAAATCTCTTTAATTTATCCTTAATCTCTCCGCCGATGAGTAGTAGTTTATTTATAAATTGGACCTGAGGCATGACATCACGTATATACATCGTACCGACCGTATATGACCGAAGATACAGACTTGCTGAAAGACTGAAGATGTATTTAGCCCTCCGTAACAGTAACAGTCGATACATGTGGATAATCCGTATATTTTAGGACTTTTAATCAACAAGAAGTTAATGGTACGGTATATCACGATTTTCTTACTAGGATTTGAAATGATTAATCTATACAAATTACCAAAAAAATGTTAGCTTTGCTTTATCGATAAAAGATTCTAAACAGAATATACCTACCATTGATAAAGCAATATTTGTTCTAAAGTGGACCTGAAGTTCTGCGAAATCTTTACACTAAACCTGTGAAATCTTTCCAACATCAAAAGTTTAGTCTTATTTAAATCAGTCCATAGCTCGCAGCCAAATAAAGCACCAGGAATTACAATCTGTTTGTATTGCTACATACACGAAAGTCGGTTTAAACCATTTGGCCGAACACCTATAACAGCTTATGCAGAAGAGGTCCCTTTCCCCATGACATGCGTTAGCAACAGATTCTTTGTGTGTAATGTCTGTAAATGAACAGTAAGATGTACGTGACTCCTCGCCTGTTGAATCAAGTCCTGTCCTAAATACCACGCTCGCTTTGAATAATATTTATTAGATGTTAAAACACTCTCCCCAAACGTCAGAATAGAACCACATGTATATAGAACGCCTCTGTATAGAACGCCTACAGAACAAATGTATGAGCGTGTTTATCTATAAGCTGTTAGTAAACAGTACTTGAGCCAATGTTTACAAACGTTAAAAAAACTGGCAACCTTAGGTGTCGGCTGCACATGGGCAGAAGCTGAAAGGCCACTAGTTGCAAAACGCCATTTGCAAAACTCTAGTTCACCTGACAAGCCACCATATGCATGCCCTTGTTAAATGTGTTTGGATTAATTTGGCGCCCCCAACATGTTATTAACACTTGGATATAATCAAATTGAACAGCCTGTCTGCGGTGTAATCGGCATTTTCTTGGGTATAAAGATTTTTTTATAAAAAAATTTCAAGGGATTATTTTGAGTTAGTAGCTAGACGTCAGATATGGGAAATAGGTCCGTTTAAAGTATGAATATCATGGTATGAACCCTTTTTGTCTTCCCAGAGCAAACTTGCACTGATTACGTAACGGTTATACAAACCAGTCGTCACAGATCACCTTCATTTTAAACACTGCTTTGCATATAAGATTCTCTGGGTTTTTACCTTCAGGGCTGACACACATATGTGACTCTCATACCTATGAACAAAGCGGATTTTACCAGGGGACAAAATGAAGCGCCCAGAGTCATAATGAATTTATGGACCAAGAATTGAATGCCCTTAGAAATGTAACGAATTTTTCTCTGGATGTAGCCCTGAGCTTCCACAAAAGTTCATCAACATCCTTTCACAAGACTTTTGCGAAAATTTGCTAATAGATAAAACCAATCAACCTAAGGAAAACCCAAAACACCTTCCAGGCGGAGGCGTAACAATGCGAGACTTGTAATCGACAATGAAGCCCCCTGGTGGGATTCCTATGAATTACACCGGCGTCGTCTTTGGGAGGTCGAGATGCGAGTTGATGTATTCAAATGCAAATATAAGGCATTCGAGCGTGGCATTCAGCGATGACCATTAAAAGAAAGTTTGCCCTGCCAGTACTCGAAAGATAGGCGAAAAGGGAATACCTTGCCATTAACACGAAAGCACACAAGGTAAGTTATATATATTATATATTCCACTATATGTTCCATAATCCTACTTTGATTATTACGCAGTTTACTACGGCGCACCGGGATCTTAAACGTTACTCGGATGTTCATGTCAACCTTTGCATGACTCGTAGTACTAAGTGTACATTGCTCGGCTTCGCCAAGTTGCAAGGGGTTCACGTGACATAGACCTATATGTAGTATTAAGCAGAGACTGCGGAGGTCTCGAGTGCTATGGCTAAAGTCAAATAAATGTAGTATTTGAAGAAGGTGGCGACAGGCCAACAAACCCGCTGTGTAGTAAACGCCTGTGTCCACTTTAAATATCCTGCTGCCACTAAAGCATTTCGTTTCTTTTGTATATTTTTTCCCTTCATAAAGGTTGTTGATCGAAGCATTATATAACACCCGCCAGTTGTCCCCACCTTTTATTGTAAAAAAAACAGTCCAACCTTGGTTTCCTGAATATTTCCGGATCAATATTAAGTGCTTTCATGATGTGCCTTTGATATGAATTCATTTGTACAAATATAATCCAACATACAAAGATTTACGGGAGGGGGGTGGGGGTTACACGTGCACATTAACAAAGTGGATCAGAGGGCTTTGGGGGAACACAAATAAACATACACTGTTCCTAAAAGGCAGAAATGTCAGGTGAAATATGAGAGAATATGAAATAAATGAGTACTAATATACTAATATACCAGGTGTGAGAGAGAGGGGGAGACAGACGGACAGACAGACAGACAAACATGCAGAGAAACAGTGAAACCAAGAGATCGGTATAGTGAGAGAGAGAAATAGACGAACAAATTCGCAGAGAAATGAGACTGTAAGCCAAGTAAATAGAGAGAGGCAGATAAATGGAGATTGAGAGAGGATAAGAAAGAAAAGGAGAGGGATAAAGAGGAGAGAGAGAAAGAGACAATGAATGCACAAACTGAGAGAGCGCGGGTATGCTGTGTTTTTAAATGAGAGGGCACGAGTAAACAAAAATTAGATATAAATAAATATAAACATAAATATTGTATATAAACCTGAGTCAAGGTGAAGGTAGCATTCACGATACACAGGTCTCGACGATATATCGAAAGCCTAACTGAATCCACCCCCCCCCCCCCCCTCAAAGCGGATTCTTAGTCAGATACACACACGCCAGAATTCCCTTTGATTTGTCTTACCGTCCAGTGCGTTAACTGTGTATAGGAATTTATTGCCGCGTGTCCCTCAATAAAGCTGAAGACAAGTTTATGTGGCGTGCACTGCACTTTGTCCCGGAATCCAGGTAAGTCTCACCTGGCCAGGATTAGGGATATTGGAATATCAGCCTCTTTTAAAGGTTATTATATCAGAGTGTCCAGTCTATTTTACAATACCATTCTTGGGTAAAAATGATCAGTTTAACAAATCTGAGGTAGAATAAGCCAGTTTGAAATTGAACGTGCATGGTTTAAAAATTGGAAATCAAGTTTATGAACTGGCAAAAAGATTATTTTCAGTTTATAACTCAGAACTACGTTTTCTTTCTGCACCAGAAGTAGGTAGAATTGTGGGGTGGTGACAGTTTGGGTGTAGATGTTTGATTCGTGTGTTTATAACGTGGGTTTGGTTCAATGTATCGGTTCGATATTCCTTTCACCCGGTGTCAATAGCGCCAAACATAAGGTAGAGGCTGTTTTGTTCCACCCCATTGGCTGACCTTTGAGAGGGGGTCAGCATGACGGGACACACAATAACAATTCTCTGGTTTTGTAGTCGTAGTCAAGCTTGCCTTATTATCGTTGCTCTGGAATATATATTTATATTATATTATATATATATATATATATATATATATATATATATATATATATATATATATATATATATATATATACAGAGAGAGAGAGGGAGAGGAGACTCCTTGCGACTTCAGGGCCACAGATTGGTCCAATAAGTTTTTCCGTGTCACACTACAGTGTCTGAGGTTGATTTGCCAACTGTTAGGACCCAGACCCCTAAATACAAACTATCATCCTTTGTTATTAAAGGATAAAAATAGCAATCTCTTTACCTTCTTTCTGCGTTTTTTTTCTGTTTCAGTTAATTTTTAAGCCTGGATCAGGCTGGGGTTCAGTGATATATATATATATATATATATATATATATATATATTTATTTATTTATATCATATATTTATCTATACCTGTTTATTTCAGATAGATTTATTTCATAAATTAATTTCGTTCACCAGACATGGTTTACCAGAGTTAATATTTAATGTACCACAAAAAAAGTCTCATCGCCACATCCGTTCTGTAGAGGTCTCCTACCGCGGCGTGTTTACAATACGGCACCTTTATCGTACTCACGGACTCGTGTCAATGAGGTCCTCCAAATAAACCTGAATAGTTGTTGGGTCCGAATATGTGTGTGCAGAAGCGTTTCCAGAGTGGGATACAGGGGTCTGGACCTTTTTATAAGGGTTTAAAACCAATTCTAGCTGCCCGGACGTCCTCTTTTCAGGACCTGGTGACCTTATTTTAGGTTTAGTCATTAGTCATCCAGGGTTGGACCTTTTCCTTCTTTTAAATCCTGGATCCGCCGCTGGTGTGGGTTATACGAGTCCCGAGTAGGAGAGGGCGAAACTGAAATAAAAAAGAAGATCCGAAAATGCCAGGAACTGAGCATTGTTTAAAAGAAAATTTGAGTTAAAGCAAAGCTTGAATCTGCATCGAATTGGGGGACTTACACTAATCCAACCCTGTACCCATGAACTTGTCACAAAGAAATATTACTGATGGGTACCCGTCCCTTAAATCTGTTAATGCAAAATATGAAGAAGTTTAAATATAGCATAGAGAGAACGTATGAATAAAGGCCCAGTGGGGAGTGGAGACCCTTGGAATGCACAATAAACGCGTACAATGAACAGAACCTTAAATGCAATTGATGTATCCAGGCATACAATCTGATCAGGCGGGGGCGCATGCCAGTGCATTGATTAGCAGTAGCTGTCAAGTGGCACTCATGAAGGAAGCATATATTAAGACAGCAATCTGACAGTCGGCCACTAAATGCCAACATTTATTGTTACGACATACATACAGATGAAAGTGGAATACAGAGACTCATTGTTTTGTTAATGTCTTATTCCACTTGACGTAAACTATGTAGGCCAGAACGGACAGGATTTCAATCGTGACAATCCTATCACTTTCCGGTTGGGTGTCAAGGGAGGTTTTTGTGTTCGGTTGGTTAAGTGCAAGAGGTGACCCAAAAGGCCAGAGTTATTCGGTGTGCAATGCGCGGTATAGCCTATAAACACGTTCACTTGAAACCTTACATATAAAGCATGTTGTGGTCATATAACTATCTAGCCTACGTAGTAGGCCTGAATTTTGCGAGGACAGAGATTTTTGAATAAATCATATAATTAGCTTTAGATAAACAAACATGGGCCTTTACCGGGATATGTCAACCATTTCTAATAATCTAAAACAAGAAAACGTATACAGGTTGCAACAAAGTCCGCTTGGAGCCATCATTTTGCATGTACATTCTGTTTTATGCACAAGACGGCCCTGTTGAGGGACCAGGCAGCAGTGATATCGTCTTGTCCACACCATCCGAGTCCGAGTGCAAGTCCGAGTCAAGGATAGTCGAGACGAGTTCAAGTCCGAGTCTTTGAGGTTCGGGCTCAAGTCATGTTCCTTGAAGTCCGATTCATCTGGAACTCGAGTCCAAGTCCTAGCTCGAGTCCGATCCATATTTCTTATTAAATGAAATTTTGAAGGGAAATTTGAGAAAATCATGCAAATTTTATTAGTATACAAGTCCCCATTACTTGAATATTAATTACGTTTAGCCCCTGATGCAGAGCTAAACCGTGGTAAGGAAAGTTTTATTTTTATAATATTGCATTATTTGTTCACTCATGTGCACAATCTTATGTAATATGTGACAAGAGTTTTCTTTTCCGCTGGACTCGAGATTGAATCCGGCTGATTTCTCGAAGCCTCACCTCCTAGTCCGAGTGCAAGTCCGAGTCCAGAATCCTCGAGTCAAAGTCCGAGTCCATAAAAAAGTGGACCGGAATCGGGACTCGATGTTCTAAATGAATGCCAAGCATTAAATTGTATGCTTGAATTTCCATGATGAATGTGCCTGAAAACTATCAGCCAATCAGAAGGACTTTGAAACTGACTGCTTCCTTGTAACCTTGACCATAAGAAATATGTCATTTCGTGAAAGAAACTTGCTCTCATCACTTCGTAGTTCTTCACCTGGAAAATAATGTTACATCATTTTTTTTAGAAAGAAAACAAGTAAGGTGTCGTAGTTAAGTGTATGTTATGTTTGTCAAGGTTGCCTCCTATGTTGTCAAAGGAGGAACTTTAGTGTTCATCGTCGCTGTATACAGAGGCAGATACTACGTCTAATAACTACAATAATATATACCTGTTACCTCATCTCAGCTTATAATTCCTAGCAACAATAAACATATCATTTAACACTGAAAGATACTTGACATTTAGTGATATTTAAGAAATATTGATTGATTATAAGGATTCAAGCGTCTGTGCTATAACACACTCCGATTCACAGCTATATCATTAACACTATAAACTAGTAACATAGATTGATGTGCCGTATTTACATATTAGCCTGTATATGTATGGCACTTTGTTATATGGTCGCATTTCTTAGTCCCGTACTTTAGTTGTAACCATTTCCGTGTTTATAAGACTATCTTATGCAGTAAACATATTATACAAGGTGATGATGCGGACATATTATGTTTGATGATCTAGCCCCAAGATCACGTGATCGCCATCTCAGTCTTGTAAATGAACAGTATCTGTGCCGACACGGACCGTTTGCGCAGCGTGAAATCCATGAATGCCGTGTAGTGATGTATACCTAACAATATACTGTTTAATGTTACACTTCATCTTTGTGATATAAAACAAAACTGTCCTTTTTGCATTATCTCTTTAATATAATCTTATTTTGAGCTAATTAACTTTGCTCGGCTGTTATATATATATATATATATATATATATATATATATATATATATATATATATATATATATATATATATATATATTGCCCAGGATATAATGTGTACCAAGCGTGAATGGAGAGGAGTTTTACTTGAATTTACTTGACTTAGTGTACATATAACATTACAAACACGACTTATATCGTACCAGATTTTGTCTACTGATCGAACTAATGTGACTATTCATAAATTGTTTCATCCATTTTCGGTAACGTCGCTTGATAATAAGAAACGTTTTACTACTTATTCAATAAAACAATTTTAGATATTTCAACATTTGTTTATGTTTGCTATAGCTCCAAAATGGATGTATAATATTCACCACATAAGAAAGAATGTCGGTACAAATGAGAATTATTGAAACCCTACTTCAGGTAAATGAGCAAATGGTTATTTCTCGTTTTAAATAAAAATTGTTTTAAATTTTAATTTAATTATATTGTCTAATATGAAATTTAATGAAGAAAGTAGAATGGTATAGAAGGGTTAACAATACGAGTCTGTGGATATTATTATTTTGTTCAATATAATTCCACTCAAAGTTTTTTTTTTAATCTTTGTTTTTACTAATGTTCATATTTAAATATTAATGAACATTACAACAGTCGATTCGTAGATACTTATTGCATTTTATTGAACACTGTGTTGGATACAGTATGGTATACATGTATTTTATATCGGGTTCATTATAAATTTAAAATGACCTTTGAACTGATTATAATGTAGGCGTTTTTTGCTACCGTTTGAAGTAACAGAATGTGCTATTTGTGTGAATATATGTGTACCTGATATTTACTTCACCCTGTAGACGCTTCACTGGAGAATGTGGCATGTTGACCGTGACTGCCGAGTATGCCAACCCATAAGCATGACACTTCAGTGACGCTCCCATGTCAAAGGGTAAAGGTCACGACGTTCCCCTGTCAAAGGTCAAAGGTCACGACGTATCCCTGTCAAAGAGTAAAGGTTACTACGTTCCTCTGTCACAGGGCAAGGGTAGACACAGAAACAAAAAAGTCACCCGAGACTAATATTTAAATTGTCAGGATGACATCTATTAGATATGTTGTTATTATGCATGTAACGTGGCAGTAATCTGCCTAATATATATCTACCAATTATCTACATGCCTGTTTTATTTCTCTATATAAGGCTTCAAAATTTACTCAATCGTACAATCGCAAGTAATTGAAAAAAAGAACCAAACTAGAAATCTACATTCTACGGAATGCAAGCCCCCACCATGTAGTGGGTCCCTGTTGCACAACGCTACAAAACCATGTTTGCACTTATTTGGCCCATATTCCCAGGTTCTTGCACGAGTAACCATACATTGACAATTTTGTGAATATTGCTTGATGACGTTCCTAAATCCGGATCATGTGCCGGATCTACACCAAAGTTTAATCGATTTTTAGCCTATCCCGGAAATGCCCTGAAAATTTCATGAGTTTCCGTTCATGATTTGGTGAATAAGTTGTGAACAAACACGCAACCACACACGAACGGAGATGGACGCTTACCCACCTGGCGGAGGCAATCAGTGAGAGATTACATATACTTTTGGTTAAAGTACCATTACATATTCCCTGTCGCCGAATCATAAATTATGAATCTGGGTTTTCCTGAACCCATGTCGTCACCAACGAAGAAATGTATTATTAAAGACGTTGTATTAATATCGAGTCATTTGATCAAATGCGTCAGTCACTTGAGGCTTGCGGTAATTTATTATTAGGCCTTCGTTATATCTGGTCGTCTATATTCGATGTGTATAATTTATCATCGAAGAATCATAGTCTGATGTTTGCTAGAACACGTGCATACAGTGAAACCTCGAACTTTCGACCGCCTCGGGGTTGTCGTCTAAGCGAGGTCTTAAAAAGACAAAAAGAGATGCGCAACTGCATTTTTTTCTATAAACCCATTTTATTAGTGTCACACTTAAAATAACTGTCTGTACGGAATCCGTCATTATATAACTACACAATGATAAAGAAAACATGCTGTATTGTTTGAATATAAATTATCAACTGTATAACTTTTTATAATTACAAAACCTGGACTGAAGTGAACATGTCATTTTTCAGCTTAAGTAAATATGATACTCCTTTATTTGGACCTGAAACAAACCTAACCAGTGGCAAAAAATAAATATCTTATCCTGTATGACAGACTCAATGACCTTACTCTATTTTACAAAACTACACATAGTCTGGTCAACATCAGCTTTCCAACCAAGGTTGAACTACACGTAGCCATGTCAACAAGTATCTGCACATCCAGGCTCTACATTTTGATGCACAGAAGTATAAATATTTTGTAATGTAAGCACTGTAAGAATAGGGGACATTTTACCTTAAGGTATCTCTGAAGCATCGCCCCATAACAGTTTCAAGTCACAACCACAAGTTTCAAGTCACGACTTGGTTCAGGACCAAAACAATCGACAAGAATCAATGTAACATATACCCTCATCTCAGCTGGTATATTTTTTTTAAAGGGGGCCAATCACCGTTCTGACATTTACAAACTGAAGGTAATACTTTAGAGAACTTTAATAAATATAGGTCAGAAAATGTGGATATCACCACACACAGGCTGCTTATTTTGTTTATATCAACATGTTTATAATATGTGGGGGCCCGCCAAAATGATCAAAACAAATTCAGCTAGGGCATCCGGCAACAAGTTAGATAAACCAGAGCTTTGCAAATGGTGTCTTGCAACAAGTGACCTTTCCATCTTCCTATATATGCAACCACCTTAGGTTACATGTTTTTCCTGTTTCTCAAAGTTGCTGTGTTTACAAACATATTGTTGATAAAGAAGTTCATACATCCTTCACGCAGGCGTTATAAAAAGTTTTCCCAACCAAAATTACCTTTAAACCATCAATATTTACACACAAAGAGCCAGAAATCAAATAAATATATTTTTTTCAAAAGGTAGGAGAATGGGCGTCTTTAAGCAACATAACTTTATTAATCAGGTTGTTTACACTTTTTTGCACTTGAAGTGATGTCGCAACAGTCCAGTACGGCTAAAGTCAAATGGAACAAACAGATCGAAGATTGAATCTAAGATGTCCTGATTATTTGGCCAAGCACTCAGAACCGGCCCTATCGTCGAACCACATTTTACGTCAAAGGATGCCCCAAAAAAACACCTATGGGATAATTGCTTTTTTGCTACACCAGGACAAACGCGAGAATGGTATGGGAATACGCACCGTTTAGCGGACACAATGACACAGTTGACGCCGAGCATGTAAACGAGGTCACCAGCACCGTCATACACCTCCCAACCCAGGTCAACAAGACCTCCTCAGATAAACACAGTGTCGCCACTTTACCTTTCAAGTATTATACTTTTTTTCAGAAAAAAAAACTTGTATCTTTTTCATACTTTTTTTTCCCTTTATTTATACTTCGTTATACATTTTTTTCTCAAATGATTATCATAAGGATGATCATTTTATATTCTGTACTATTTATTTCTGAACTTTTTTATACAACAGATATGCGGTGTCAACGTTTCATAATAGTAAAAAACATATTACTGAGCTAAGATTCGCTTTACATAGTGACCGGAAATATGAAATACAGGAGGATTCATGTGTTATAAATCTTGAATATTCGCAAATAGTAAACCAGTTACTGGTCTCGAAGCAACACAAATAGTAAATTGTGTGTAAAGTTCCACACCTTGACAAAGATGTATACTTTGTCATACTTTTATCAGACAATACTATAATATTTTTCGCAGGATCTTATACTTTTTTCGTAAAGGAAAGATTAGGAGCACTGTAAACACTTCTAAAAGGTGTTTATGTACCGTATTAACTGAAGTATGTGCATGAACCAGTCAATATGGCCTCTTCCTATGCCTATCGATTGCTTTTTTATTTTCTAAAAGTCAGTTAGTGTAGTGTTATATTATACAAATATTATACTTGTAATTAACACAAGTCAAGTACTTCGGTAATTATCAAGAACTTCTGTGCTCGGGGAGGTGGGGGGGCTAAGCTATATTTGCAAATATTTAAAAGAAACCGTTAATTTGATATAGTTGAAAAAAAGGACACTTCGCGACACAAGATGCCACCCTTCGTCGTCACCCGATGACGAGCCGTCTAAAAAGTCGAAAAGTAAAAAATTATTCAACAGGCAATGAAGCATTTAAAAAATTTCAGCCAAATATGTCTATGCCCCCTCCCCCCCCCCCCCCCCCCCCCACATACACACACACATTCTGTGGAAGAGACAAAGTTGCAATGTCTAAATAAGATATCTGCATTCTTATGAATGCAAACCTCCGCCATTCACTTTGCGGCCCATATCCCAATGTTCATTCCAACAAAAGTGACTAGATTCTTGATTATTCCTTGATGACATTCCTGGATCTAGATCGTGTGCCGGATCAACATCAAAATCTTATTGATTCTTCCTTGGCCCTTTCCCGAATTTCCCGAAATTATGAGATTCCATTCATGACTGCATGAGTTATATTGTGAACAAACTCAAAAAGTCACGTATACAAACGAACGGGGATGAACGCATACCCTCCTGGCGGAGGTAACAAAACTGACTGGAGTTTTGCCACGCTGAGTACCGTAATACGCGAAAAGGGTTAAGTCAACGAAAGGTTACGTGGCATCTAAGAGTGACGACAGAGGAGAAAACCAAAATCATTTAATAACGACCTGAAACTTTTGCCAATCAAACATTTGTGATTGCAGCGGTGAAAACAATTAAAATGTTTCTTACTGGTTTTGCCAGGGAAATATTAGTGCTCTTGTGTTCCAAGGCCTGCACATCTGAACCCTCTAGGGACACCTGGTGAACGCCAAAGAAAACACGTTTTGCGTCAAGGCCGCGGTGGTCTCGCAATTGTACCGTTTGTCTCCCCACAATGGGTTGTTTTTTTAATGAATGTAGCACTGCAGTCTTTTCTATAATATTATTTGAATATGAAGTGATCCCCTTTGCAATGGCATGTCGGTAAGCAACTGGTACACCGTACACCACAACAAAGCACTCGTTAGCCAGAGGCTGGTTTTGCATGATCTTTTCTTCGCGTGCCCGAGAAGGTTTTACTTGCGCAACAGCCCGCTCACATTCCCATAGGTTTGTCGAAGAAAACAATGCATTTCGTGAACCGCTGGTCAACGCAGATGAAAAAAATTGTAATGTTTTATGAAACCATAACCTATACATCTAAATCACTGCTAGGTTTATGCGGCAGCGGTTAATAACATATTACAGTTATTATATGTTAAGTGTGTACTCAAGCGTGAAAATGCTGATTTAAATATCCCCATGCACGCATCTGATCACGATCTCGTCTTAAATATTACCTTGGATGGTTCTGGTGCTCTGTTTTTGTATCTGCCATGGATGGCTCCGATCAAATATATCAGTCTTTTCATAGAGTTACGAAGATCCATGTATTTAAACATATGAACGATCATAAATATACTGGTATGTGATGTCAGATTCAAGTCAAATACATCACGTCTAAAATAAGTACAAATTAATTACTTTATTTAAAGTACTTAATTATTCTTCGACTGCTTCTCTGCCCTACGGGCTCAGTCGCCCCAAGACACTCTCTGCAAACAAAGCGTTGCCTTGCGAATGTCCACCGAGTATGGTCATGTCGTATTTGCATGCCCTTACCAACCCCTGACTGATCTATTCATCGGGAGCATTTCAAAAGCGTCATAGTGCCGTCATGTTTAGTAAAGACGCATGTCAAAATTAGGGATACACTTCTCCTAGTTACAATGAGTGTTAACATCGCAAAATTTCTTGTTGGCACATGACCTTTGTTTAACCAATATTAAATTTCTCAAATACTTTACAAACGCTTAAACAGACTCATAAGAATAGGTATAAAGAAACCAGAAAATTTTCTGCCTTACATTGTTAATTGTGTTTATTTCTGCATATTTCTGTAAATAATAAAAAATTATATTAACCTTCTGACAACAATTGTGTGTTTTATGTAACTTTTGAAGTTCTGAACATCTATCTTTCACAGATACGTGACGTCAGTCTTAAGACAGGATGACGTCGGAGATTAAATTAAAGCACTTCCGGCCAACGGAAATAGATGGCGTTACCTACGAGAACAAAGGTTACACAGACACGGAGAGTCTGCCCAGACACAGGACTAACTCTACCGACCCACCACCGGAATACCCCGGGCCAGGATCACAGGAAAAACCGGTAACTCTTATCAGAGTCTGTTCCACATTGCAGAGTTTATTAAGATTTTGTAATATTTAAATAAATTGACAGATAAGTTCCAATAGATTGCCGTAATGAAGCAGTGATGCATAGACACTACCTAGAATGAAACCAAAACCATACATTGCACAATATTTAGGTATTTCAATAAAAGAAACATACGAGAAAATAGTATTTATTTACAAAAATTTGTAACCTACTTATGAAGGATAAGGTCATTGGTCACATGCTTAACAACTACATTTAAAGGATGTTGATTGGTTGTAATGTGTCATAAATATTCTGAAAGTATTTTTCAAAGTGACGATGGAAACCCATGACACTTAGCCACAAGATGTAAAAGAACAAGAAGGTTGTAAATTATAAATATTGTTTTTTTTTTTTTTGTCAGGGTATTTTACACATCATATAAGATAGTTGGTCCCTGTTAAGCTTTAGTGTCATAGTTTGTGATAATAAATATATGAGAATTATCGCCGAACTTCAATGGGCACCTTTCAGGTGGATCAGACTAGATAAATCCCCCCCACCCCTCCCCCAAATTTTGAGGTGATAGGCAATGGTCAACTTTAATCCTCTCGGCCCTACAGCCCCAAATTCCTGGACCCCAAGAAAAGAGAGTCCTAATGAGATTTCGATCGTCGTGACGCTTCCTGAAAGCACTGATAAAATCTATATATACATTTTTTACTGTTAATAAACTATTCCTTGTACGCATTTTCTAATATCGTATATGTTTAATTCACCGATATATGAATGTAAAGTAAGTTATTGTCATATTTTGAAATAAACATTGTAAATCGATTAAATAAACCATCAATCCTATAATTATCATTTTCTTTATGGGTTACCAGGTTGGAGAAAAAGCTATAGAGCTTGACTTGATGCCGGAAGAGGAAGTCCACACAGCTAACGGCTTCATTAAGCACGACACGGGGGACGAATCCGACTTCGAGGATTTAGACGATGATGATGTCAACTCGTGCATGCGGGGCGTTCAGGCCGTCCAGGCCGCCATATTTGGTTTCTTCAGCAAAAACAAGAAGATCCTCTTATACCTGTTCATTGGTTTATTGGTATTGCTGTACGCGGCCTACTTCGCTTACGCCATGTATTACCATTTCGGGGACGAGGGATCGATTCGCCTGCTTTGGGTCACGTGCGTCGTGGTGTTTTTCATTTTACTTTCGGTCATCAGCAACGTTTGTGGAAGAAGTATAGCTGTGTGTATGCGACCGTGCAGAAGCCTGGCATCCAAACACACCGTGCTTATATCCTGGTGAGTATAACTTCATAATGTACCATGTGGCATGTAACACTGTATTAAAGAAATGCAAGAGACTAATGAACTGTGAACTGGGGCCTTATGCCAAAGCATATGGTAATCAGTGCTATTGTTGTATTTATTATTTAGCTTTATTATTCTTCTTCTTCTTCTTATTATTATTATTATTATTATTATTATCCTTATTATTATTATTATTTTTATTATTATTATTATTATTATTATTATTATTATTATTATCCTTATTATTATTATTATTATTATTATTATTATTATTATTATTATTATTATTATAAGTGATAGTTGCAATTACTGACAATCAGGTAGGTACACAATCCTGACGCCCAGCTCAAATATTTATGAAGGTTAAATAATGAAAAAGCTGACACGGTCTTCTTTGTGATTCGAAATAACTCGTGACTGAAGCAAATTACTTGCAACAGTAACTTAACAGTATGGCTGATTGGTTTGTTCAGGTTTATAATCATACACATTCTAATTCCATGGGATAACTATGGCAGAGTATTAACATTAAACTCTATATAGTTAGGAAATTCAATCTAAAGGAACCACCAAAATGATAGAAACTTGTTGGGCTCGGGTTAATAATTCGATTTAATTTATTTGTGTGGGTGACTAACTGAGGTCCCCCGAGGGCAAACCCATCGATTTCATTTTTGTTTTCTTTCTACTGCTAGATTTCCAATATTGCTTTTCAATCGCTGTAATTCCGACTGGATATTAGTCCTAGGTCGCATTTTTGCACCTGATATATATTTTTGTCCTTGACCTAGTTTCCAAGTTCGTACACTCTATATCCGATTCCCTATTATCGCTCATTTGCTGGCCTGGAGGGGGAGACTTCCAGTGATAGCTTGGCGATAATATAAATCTAGTTTGACCTCTGTTTTCAGGGTAATATCAGGTTTGGTCTACCTTGGCGTGGGGGTTTTTAGTTTTGACCTTTTTTTCTTGGGTAATAGCGGGTTTTATCTACCTTGGCGTGAGGGTTAATGATTAGACCTTTGTTTTCAGGGTAATAGCGGGTTTGATCTACCTTGGGGTACTGATTTTCCTCATCATCGACCAGGTCGTGATATCGTCCAAGCCTTACAACCTGGTGTCACTCGGAGGAATCTGTGTCTACGTCCTCCTTCTCTTCATCTTCTCATCAAACCCGGGAAAGGTGAGAATCTGACTGATTTTTTTTGTAGATTACCTCATATTTTGATGCTAGATTTACTAAGTGTATGTACATCTGCAGAAACCCATTCCGGTTTCTGCCTGCGTGACAGGGCAGTATCGTGCTTCCTCTCATGTTATGTTCTGGTGTTAACTAGGCCCGGTAATTACTGCACCTGCGGGCCCTGGGTGTGTATTGTCCCTATAGCTGGACCATAACAACGAGGAACCCCGAGAGACGCACTCATTTTTGAGTGAGACGCGGCCGTCCGTTACCGCCACGGCTGAGATTTGAAGTCACGATCTCTAGGCTTTGAGAACTGCAGGTGCTCTACCACTGAGACTGAAATATCGAGAGATATATTGGTAAACGATCGAACAGATGATATAAAACACCGTGAAATAGACAAAAAGTGAGAGATTGGTTGGGGGAGGGGGGAGGGGGGAGGATGGCTAAATTTTTTTCTGAAATTTTATACTGTTCCTGTCCACATGGCGTCAATCTTCCGTATTACCTCCTTTTGTAAAAGCACAATATTCAAAATCCATCTAAATTTCTCAAACTCCACCTTAGAGACATTAAAGCAGATTTTTTTAGAGATATATGAACTGATACGAGTCATAAAACGTTTCCGAGAATATTTGTACCTTAAACAGCTCATGTTTTCTCTATAATATACTCAGCCGTGGAAACATCAATCCATGTTATTCTGAATTATTACCAAATTTGGCAGGAAACCTGTCAGTCTGAATGGTATAAATGGGTAACTTTTTCTAACCATACTTGTGTATGACCTTGATATTAAACATACCATAATTTGCTGTGTTGTGAGGTACGTGCTTTAAATCAAGATAGTTTCGTTTGACATATAATTAAGCCTCCCACGTAGGTCATGGAAGCTCTTAGGGGTTGATCGTTTATTTCTACATTCATATTTGGGTAAAAAATTTTGTGGATGGACCTACTTAGTGCCCCCGATTACATTTTTTTTCTTTTCCCCACTTTCTTCCGCCATTATCAATTTGCGTTAAATCTCCAATATGGCTGATTTTCAAAAGCTAAACTTAGGGCCTATTATAAGTGCTAGGTCACACATTAAGGTCACCATTTTGACCTTAACCATATTCACAAGGCCTTGAACCCCATAGCCGATCCCGGATTATCGCTCAGTTACGGGCCTAGGACGGGAGATTGGTCCGATTTGGGGCTTGTAGTAATCGTTTGAGGATTGCTAGCGCAATATTGGCCCTCTGACATCACGACCAGATTACTGGCCTGTCAGAGTGCCTTTGCATCTACGTTTGAGGTACGTATTATGAGGCCACATGAGGATACAAATATTTTTGTCGTTTCTGTCGTTTCATAGCCTACAGATACACTGTCAATTGACATAAACCAGACTAAGGGTTTGCATGTTTAGTGTACTTTCTAACAACACCAAACATAGGCCTACACGAGAAAAGGTCCGTTCTAACTCAGCATATTGGTAAATCCCTCGACATGTTTATTGAATTTCTGACCGCATGAATACAAGCATGGCTCGCACGGGTTACTGGTTGCAGCCAACTTGTACGCGATACAGAAAATGACTCGTTACTATAGACACCGGGTTTCAGTTTCGGTTGTGAGTTCACATGTATTCTCTTGCATTAATGCTTCGTTCGCAGCATAATGTTAAGATTATGGGCAGTTTACAACAACATGAATGCATGATGAAAGACCACTGCGATGCATTCTTCGATACTGCTTTTATAACGACTCAAGCAGATGTACGGGCCCAATTATCATTGCCTACTGAGTCGGGTTGTCACGGCTAGGCGATTGCTTACATATATTTAACCTTTATTTCAGGTCCGCTGGCGGCCCGTGGTGTGGGGTATTGCTCTACAGTTTTTATTCGCGCTCTTGATCCTCCGTACTGACTGGGGTCGGGCTGCCTTCCGGTGGCTGGGTGACCGAATCACCGAGTTCCTCGCGCACACCGATGTCGGATCCGAGTTTGTGTTTGGCTCGGAGTACGTTCACCATTATTTTGCATTTAAGGTGAGTCAGTCCTGCAGCCAAAAAACAAATAATAATAAAAGGTTATATGATTTATCAGGATAGAATGTGAGCTAACTTTAGTTTTGTTATAAAGGTTTTATGTGTTAATATCCATTGTTAATTATAAAAAAAATTGTTTAAGTTTATCATGTTATCCTAGGTACCATGGAAACTAAAATATTACGACCAGTTAATTTTAGTTTCGAAAATGACTATAACGACTTTTAAATGATAAAAAGCACCTTTGTTATGTGTGGGGATATTTGGTTCATGTTGTTTTTTTTCGTCCAGTCGTGTGTCCTACATAATAAACTCTTGGCTATACGGTCCTTGTTCACAATTCGGGCCACTCATATTTAAAACAGAAGGGAACAGATTACGTTACACCAACTCACTCCCAAACTTAGAACATTATCATGACACAGTGAACACTTTCTCCTTGCCATAGGATTCCAATTCAACAGAAAGCGGGCTACCAGTACTTGAATTACTTCATTTTAGATTCAAAGGGAGCACAAAAAAATAAACAAAAGAGTTATAAAGTGAAATATCTGACTTTTATGTCATTTACATACCTGTAAGCCTGAGCGGAATTGTAAATCACTTCTACCTTGCATAAAACATACGGTATTCTTAAATGATACATACTAGTAAAAATATATTGGAGTATAACTGTGGTATGAGTAGAGCTTCCGTTTAAGTGAAGCGTGATAGACGTGAGATTGTAGAATTTGAGATAGGAGGAATGCTTATGATCACATGGAGCCTTTACTCCGTACAATACCTTTATTAAACCGGAACCTTGTTGCTCAATTCGGAACTTCTTTCTGCATGTTAATTTGTTATTTTTAGATAATAAAATGTATGTGAATAACGTATATCTTTTCTTTATAATCATGGCCTCAATTAGTTGAACAAAATTTTTAAAAGTCACGTCTATGGTTGTGTTAAACCATCTACTTACTAACACACAAGAGAAAGTTCTATAAATGCATAATAATCAAAGGTTTGCTGCTGTCATTATGTCTCCCTCCTCAAGGAGAGACATCGTTTTGAGTGCCATGGTCTGTCGTCTTCTGTAGGATATCTTGTGAACTTTCGAAGGGCTGCATATTTTCCCCCGAAATTTGAAACACAAATTGTTCCTATCAAAATCTCGAAAGAGTTCGAAAACCGATGACCATGACCTTCAACTTCAAGGTAAAATCTGCCAAAATGTAAAACTTTAGTGAACCCCAAAACTCCTGAAGTCTTTAACATTTTGTAATTAAATTTGTTACACCACTTGTTTCAACGTTCTTTGGCGATTTAAAAAATTTGGCGAAATCAAGGTCAAAGAAGCCGAACTATAGTTATTGTCTTGTGAACACAATAACTTATGAAATATTGCATATTTTTCACTCAGATTCAACACACAAGATATTTCTACTGAGTTCTTGGAGAAGGATGGGTACTGGTGACCTTGACCTTGATCTTCAAGGTCAAATCTTTGAATAGTCATAATAATCTCTGAATATTGCAACCCCCAATATCTGTGGAAGTACTGAAAATTATTTCTTCAAATTTGACGCACCAGTTCTTTCTGTCAAAATCTCAGGGGAGTTCGAAAACCGGTGACCTTGACCTGGATCTTGAAGGCCAAATTTGTTGACATCTAGAATCATTGTTTTGATACAGTGCATAGTTTAACCCCGAATGTTTTTGAATGGCCCGTAGGATGGATCCTATATATGTTTTTACAGCCGTTTTAGTTTCTTTTGATTACGGCCTACCCAAAACCAACGAGATCTAACTTATCAGAGCTATATAAGCCAAAAAGGCTATATAATTCCGAAATGATTTAAAACCGTTTTTATTTACCCCTAATTCCTATAAATAAGTATTTATAGGACCCTGTAACCTTCTAGTCATTACCGTCCAAGGCGCAGGTGATATACAGTATAACTTCGAATAAAACTCGATTTTTTTATTTTTATGAAATAATTGGGATTAATTCAGACAGCAAGGGTTGGCATTGTATCGTCTTTATGTATATTTTGATACCCTTTATCGGTCTTTTTCAAGCAAATTCCCATTATTATCTTATTATTACGGCCGAATCTGTGCTGTAATACCTTGGGGTCATGCAGTTCGTCATCGGGCTATATGTTGTTCATCATCGGGTTAAATTCAAGCAATCAGGGCTGGCATTATGCTGTGATTTTGTATAGTTTTTAACACCTTGGCTTTTCCTTTTCCAGGTGATTCCAATCATCATTTTCTTCAGTACCGCTGTGTCCGTGCTGTACTACCTCGGGGTCATGCAGTTCATCATCAGGAAGGTCTCCTGGCTCATGCAAACCGCCATGGACACCACCGCCGCAGAGTCACTCAACGCCGCCGGCAATATCTTCATCGGGCAGGTGAGAAGAAGCTCACGACAATCATAATGCGCTACCACCTGACCTCTGACTTTTGACCCCTACTTTCGTGTGTTCCTTTTTCAATTCTTACATAACATCTCTGAATATTCTGAAGTATAGGCCTTTTTGGGAAACTGAATAACTAAAATCAACTTTATATATATTCCCTGGTTAGTTTGCCTCTTTTAAAAGTAAATATTGACAAGAAATGGAGGATTTTTTAATCTCACGCAATTTGACACATAATATATAACTCGCTGCACATTCCGGCCCACAATATCCTTTTTTCAAAATGAATATGCCATTAAATATATATAAAAAATCGACTATTAGTGTTTTAATGCCACTGAATTATGTCCGGTCCCTCCGCCAGTCAGAGCCAGCCATTTCATTGTTTGTGTATATAAAAATGCATTTTCGTAGCACCCTGTGATCATAACCTTGACCCTGCATGCTGTGGTTTATGACTATTCAATTTTTCTGACATCATATTTCAACATTTGACATACGGAGTCTTAACGGGGTGGTCGTCATAATGGGGTGGTCAGCGAGGTTTCACTGTATACCTTTATTTACACCACTTTTAAAATCATTCTCTACTTCAGGATACAATTTCTTAAATTCATATGATCCCCCATAATAAATAGGAAATTCCAACACATACGTGAGTATGACTTTGCCATCGTACATTATGGTTTTGGTTACAGACTGAAGCACCCCTTCTGATTCGACCATTGATGCCTAAGATGACTAAGTCTGAGCTGCATGCTGTTATGACCGGCGGCTTCGCCACCATCGCCGGGAGCGTCATGGGCGCCTATATCGCCATGGGGGTAGGAACAACTTATATCACATATTACATATCAAAGAAAGCAAGGTCTGGATATGAAATCCAAAGATGGTTTCAAAGTCGTGTTCATTCGTATTTGGCAAATATCACGAAAATAAAACCACGCGTAAAATTTACCCTACTTTGTACATGATTGCGCTTCCATATGTTAATTTTTATACAATGTCTAATGTTTGTTAACCTCAAATTTGAAGTAAGATTCGAAGTAAGATAAAATGCCAACCGCACTGCATAATATCATCTTATCTGTTTTATTTTCATTATGATGGTAATTCGTTTCATTTTACTTGTTGTAACCTTTTCAATTTTTTTTAAATCATTAAATAAAATATTCTTTAAAAAAGTGTACATATTTTGCCATTTTTGTTTGTTTGTACAGTTCGAAAATTGTTTCTGTGATAACATATTTAAAGCCCAATCTATTTGGTTCTTTTATTTCTGGAACATATGCATTTTAAACAGTATCCTTCTTCTATCAATATGGTATATTCTCCCTCATTAAAATAATGACACGTTAATATTTAATTGGTTTGCTTTTTAGCCATGTATCATCTAAAATAAACACATGCATGATATTTATTATAAAATTATATATAGAAATCACCGAATACCTTTTTTTCGATGTTCTCGTGATGTTACGATTATGTATATATAATTTCTTACAGGTTCCTGCCAACCACCTGCTGTCGGCCTCTGTGATGTCAGCGCCAGCCGCCCTGGCCATGGCAAAATTGTTTTATCCCGAAACCAAAAAGTCTAAGACCACAGTTGATGATGTTAAAGTAATGGAAAAGGGGTGAGGAACAATACCACAATAATATTACTCGCGCCAAATGCTGGTAAACACGTCGAAGGATTAAATTTAAAGGAAATACATGTAATAGTATTTTCTACTCTTTATGGCAGCTGTGTATATAATAATGCCTGTATCTTTAAAATGTCTCGACTTTCGAAACAAACATCACTCAGTGAGTGTATGCCGACCGATCCTTCCCAGTACAATCTCTGACGGGCCTATTTTGTCGTGATCTAATAAGTTCTATCAAACGACCACTAATAATCAATTTACCTTTAGAGTAAATCTCGATATTTAAACATAAATATTGATCACGGTCTTGTCACTGGCGTTTAACATATGCCTTACCATCAAAATTTGTTGTCTGTATTTATATTTTTAAACATGCATCTTGTCTTAATACTTAAAACGTGACTATCCGCGTGACTGTAAAAGAACAAATTGTAAAATTATACTAGAAATTGTTTGACAGAAACTAAACAAACACATGACCAACATTGCGTCTTTTGTTTGTTTCATTTGAATAAATATAATAGTTAACCAACGAAATTGACATAACAAGAAATTAATATTACCGATGAGAAAATATTTTAACCCTTTTTATAGTAACAATATTCGAAAAAAAAGAATGTCTTTTGATTCCTATAAGGTTTTTATTTTACAACAAACATTGTTTACCTTTCAGACCCGAGAGAAACCTGATAGAGGCGGCCTCTGCCGGCGCGTCAGCGTCCATCCGTCTGGTCGCTAATATCGTCGCCAATCTGATCGCTTTCCTGGCTATCCTTGGTTTCCTGAATGCAACTCTTACGTGGTTCGGAATCAGAGTTGGTCTTAAACCTCCGGAATACCCCTATTTGACATTTGAGGTGAGATGTTCCGGACGAATATTTATGCCCAATCCATTATCAATATTTTTATTTGTCTGTTTTCTGTCCCCCGCTCCGCGGATGCAGCGGACATTGATTTGGGTTTGTCTGTGTGTCTGTCCCTCTGTCTGTCTGTCCGTCCGTCTGTCGGGTTTTTTTTTTTTCGTTTCCGTGCGGTAACTTTCCAAAATTTTATCCCATTTCATGCATATTTGGATCTGTGATTGCTCTGATGCATACTTCGGTTTGGATTGGTTTTGGAGCGTCTATCTGAAAAATATTTCTCTCAAGCTCAAAAACAAAATTCTAAATTTCTAAAATTCTAAAGTTTTTTTAATTGTGCCCTCAAGATTTTCTCCACATGTCATAATTTTGGTTGCTTATCAAGCATGAAAAACAATTAGAGCCCAAAGCGGAGGACATTAATTCCACGAATTTGCTTGTTTTTCAAACACTATGTTTCCGCTAGGAGATATGATAATGGTTTCTATCGTCGATGGTTCGTCGGTTTATTGATTCGTCGGTGTGTCTGTTAACATTTTTTATTCATCAAGTTTCTGAATTTTTATGGAGGGATATGGTAACAGACATAAAACCTGCCAATAAATTTAGAAGATAATCTAGATCACAATGTTTTTGTTCAGATGATTGTGTGTTGTTTGTCAAGGCGGAACGCGGGAGTTATTAACGTGTATTAGGGACTGTCTTTGCTCTGGTCTGCAGAGCTTACGTTTTATACAACCGTGATAGGGATTCACCTGGGTATCTGACCGTTCTGTTTGAGTGATAGTATTGTAAGTGATTGTAAAATATGAGAAAACCTCTGTTTACTGGTTGACGTAGAAAACAGAAATCGGTTCGTATTGTTGACAGATTTTTCTATGCCATGTCTCTTCCCTTACAGAATCTGCTTTTAAATATCAAGTACAGCATTCTCTAAAAAAAATATGTATATTCATGAATTGTATTCAATACATGTATAAAACATACATAACTTAAAACGATCTATTTTTGAAGTGATGATGAAAAAACATTGATGACATTTGATTTAAGACCTGGTTTAAATACGATTTTTTCATATTGTTTCTTATTGTTTCAGCTGATTTGCTCTTACCTTTTGTTTCCATTCGCTCTGGTCATGGGAGTCGAACTTCAAGACTGCCGCAAGGTGGCGCAGCTGATTGGCATCAAAACGTTTTTCAATGAATTCATCGCATATGAATATCTGAAAAACCTAATTAGCAATGGGGATGTTATGGAGACATATTCTGGGAACTTTACCTACAGGAACGATGACATATACTTACACGATACCAACACAACCTTAATAGGTGGCTACATGAGCGTAAGTTTACCAATATACCATATATGATCTATTAGGCCAAAAAAAACAAACGGCATGGTTCTCAGGCACCTCCCGTCTCAATTTTAAACCCCCGCATCAAAAATTTTCATTTGGATTTTCAATAAAACATTACCAATTTTGAGCTCCAGCCACTTGGACATTTCTTTTAAGAAGTTAAAATCATACAATTTTGATAAAATTTTCTGAGCAAAATAAATCTGTTATTATCATGATTTTCCCTTATCATTTGACATTTTTATCGAAACATACAAAAAAAATTAAAAATAAAAAAAAAAACTGCCCGCCCGCATTGATTTCTGAAACAAAGTGCCTGAGAACCAAACCTTATTTTTTCGCCTTAACCTTGTGGAGTATATTATGTTTCCATACCCAAAAAAAGCCATCTTCCCTTTACAGGTTAGAGCGAGGCATTTCAACGGCCATATATACTATCATTTATGGTGCACGTGTTTGAGGCTTTCTTTCGAGTGTTTGGCATCATGTGATACATCAAACTCAAGCTCAACTCCCGCCCTTTTATTTTGTTTCAGGATAACAAGGGTTATGTTTGTCATTTTCACCGAATTTGGCAGATTCTAAAACTGGCCACCAAATATGGCCTTCTGTCGAGCATTTTCGCAAAAACACCCCTACAACTTTTAATGATAAATCCTCTCAAACATAAACAAACAAAGCCAACTCTGCTATTTTTTGTTTATTTATCACATTTCTCTCATCACTATCCTGCTATAAATATTGTATGCACCCTCAAATAATTTTATTGCCTGATATTTTCATATGCCCTGCAAATTCTCCCAAGTGTTATAAGCTGAACTGAAATCTACACCAAAATTAATAATAATTTGCCGAAGCGTGCTATAAAATGTCAAATAATTACTTATGTGACTGTTATAAAAATACCAAATATGAGCAGCAAACGTCTCGCACGAACTGGGTAACCGAATAAAATCTAGGCTATGCAAAATAAAATTGTTCAATACTTCTACAAAGAGGCGGATCCAGGATTTAGGAAAAGGAGGGGTCCGACCCAGGAGAACTAATAAAAAAAAACTAAAAAGGGTCTCCAGGTCCTGAAGGGGGGGGGGGGTTCTAACACGCAATGAAATTGTCTGACCCCCTTTTAAAAAAGGTCGTGGAGGCTGAAAAGGTGGGTTCTAACCCCCCTGGACCTCCCCCCCCCCTTGGATTAGCTTTTTTTGTGTATATATTTTACACTTAGATTTATTTTACATGTCATAAATGTTTATGGTTTAAGCCGAGATGAGAACACTAGAATGTGTTTATATTCCCTGACTATATCTTCTTTAACAACTCAGCTGACTGGAGTCCTCATAAAGTCATGTTTGTCGATCAGCTAGGCGTCACAACTCATGGGTCACTTGTTTTCATTCAATGCAGGACAGATCAGAAGTAATAGCGACCTACGCGCTCTGTGGCTTCGCCAATGTTGGTTCCATCGGAATCCAGCTGGGAGGTTTAGGGGCCATGGCTATCAACCGAAAGCCAGCCATGGCGCAGGTCGTAGTCCGCGCAATGATTGCTGGGAACGTCGCCTGCTTCTTGACCGCATGTATTGCAGGTAAACAATAATCTAAATTAAAATGAAAATTTCGGCTCTGTGGCCTGATGACGTTTGAGACTATGTTTGGTCTGGGAAAATGTGGAAAATGGTGTGTTTCCTCGGGTTCAACTGTATATTTCATATAAAATTAAATTATTCATATAGAGAAAGTTTGAAAATACCTGCATACATCAGGATTAGAATAACCATATATACAAGCAAAGATTCAGTGCAAATACGTGGTGATGACAAGTGAACATAGTAACACTGACATAGTTTGAACAAATATATACGTTAAAAACACACACACATACTGCACATACAAAAGTGCCTGTTACATTGTTTCATCAGATCCATAAAAGTATCAGACAGTTTAGATGAAATTACTATCAAAATCAAATTCGTTTTGTGTCCCGTGTGTATCTGCATACGTGACTAAAGAGTCCATTCCGGTTTCAGACAACGTGACAGGTTGATGTATATCCGGGTGTTAACTAGGCCCAGTTACAACCGCAACTACGGGACCTGGTACGCTCCCGAGGCAGCGGAAATCTTGCGCTTCTAAAGAAGCAACTGATTTTCACGCTGCCAGCTGTGACCGTTTATGATATATTTAGACACCAGGTGGCGGTTTGTTGTCCACTGAAATAAACGTGCATACGATGTGACAAGCAGCCAATCAGATGCCAAAAAACAAACACTCAACAGGCATCCTGGCTCCGCCCATTGCCGCGCTTCAAGCGCCGTTTGATGAGTTTCCGGTCGAATTTAAATTGCTCCCTCTGCATTCTCGCATCATCGACCGATTCGATTATGACATTATGACTGTGTTAGCGTAGCCATGTATCTGTTGTCTGCAGAACTTAAACCAGCCAGCGAGGTGTGCACGCAGCCTTTGTTGTTACGTTTCGTTTGAACTACAGCTCACCGGCCGAGCATCCTATGTGCCAAGGCCCTAAGCAAACCACGTCAGGGGCAATTCTCTCTGAGCCTGTGGCCTGTTTAGACGGTTACGCTGGGGGAGGAGCTGTCACTCGAAAAGAAATGAATATGATTGGCTTCGTGTATTCCTCGCTTGGCTTTGTCTTCCAGCACAAAGTTTAATCTGATTGGACAAAAATACAGTGCTCCCCTCTGGTGTTGCAAAGCAGGATACGAGGTCATAACAAACAGCGCCTTACGATATAGGAAGTAGCCCTGTAGGTAAAGCGCTGTGTAAAGAGCGTACGGGACCTGGGTGTATATAATCGTCCCCATCGCTGCTCATACCACCCGCATTCTCCAAAGAGGCACACGTCCGTGAGATAAATCTCGCCCATGGGGCAAAACCTTCCCATTTAGCCAAACTTGCCCTTGGTTGGGACTGACCGTGAAAAATATCACCGCCAATCCACCGAGTGCTCTGCAAAGTGCTCTACCTAGATCACAGAAGCCGGTTTTACTCCCTTTTAATGGTTATAAAATAATACAACAGAGCGTCGTTTATCCGAACATCGTTTATCCGAAAACTTTTATCCGACATTGCGAACCAAACTTTTGACCGTTAATCTGAAATTTTGATTTTTCAAGACCATCAGCGATAATTGCATCAAAATGTTACGCATAAATTGATGGTAAACCCAACAAAAATGTTGCTGCCAACATTAAATTTGGACCACCTTCATTAATTCATGTCCGACAGTATCTAGAAAAGTCTTCATTTCGTGGATGTTTCCTGCATCAAGTAGGTGTCTTTGAATACAAGTTTTTTCTTTCTCTTTGCAGGTCTGTTCTACCAAGGTTAGCCGGTTCTGCTGTTGGAGAGTCCTCAAGGCAATAAAAATACAAGTTGTGTTCGATTTTAGAACAGTTGGAAATGGAAGAATAATAGGGTGCTCCCTCAGATCCCTACAGGCGCCACATCCAGTAACGCAAACTTCATGTAATGCGAAGCCTAACAAATATGGTTCTTCACATATGCAAAAGAAAATCATTAATTCCAACCTCACGCAAAGCTGTCATTTTATAGCTACGCTTGTTATTTTAGTCCACAGTTCAAAAGATCAATTGATTGATTGAGGATCAACCCGGATTTCAACCCAGGTGAAATTATATATATATATATTCCGACAATGTTCAACTATTGGACCCTGCGCCCCCTGGTAGTCACCAATGGAATCTACCAATAACGTTCGCACACTTGCATTTAGGACTTCTCATATGAGAAGTGATATACCAATGCGCAAATGTTTATCATGAATGAATTCGCCGTAAATGATGTAACGATTATGAAGGCTCTAATATTAGTAACCGCTCAACTCAGGGAGGACCCGAAGAAATATTCAAAAATGAATATTTCATTTTATGTTGAAGTACTCAATCGCAATGCAGATGAGTTTAAACTTTTATTCATCATGATAAGAAAGATGGCGGCACATATGTAAAGACGTTCACAGGAAGTTACGTCATAGTCCTGTCAAGTCATCAAAATACACAGGTGGATGTGATCTTGTGAATTCTCATTTCACAGCGACCTTTGTAAGCCATGACTTTGTCGTGTATATTTTTAAAAATATATTCCATATTGCATGAGCATTTTATTCTCCATGTTTTTGTATATCATGAATTTATAAATGATTTTTTACAACTGATTTTGTACATAACAATGAAATTGTATAGTACATTTATATTGCTGACACATTCCAGTTTTATTAATACTTTAGAAAATATTAAACTTTAATTTTACATTTTCAGTTATTTGTATTTATTTCACTAGCATATTACCAAATGTGTAGGGAGAAGTAGGGAAAAGTCCGCTGGACTTGGGCTGTGCTGGTTCTCTCAGGGTTCCCACAATGCGTGTTGACACGGACAGCTTTAACTTGCGTAATTTCTGATAGATGGAGCTGCTTTGGTCCTTAGAAAAATAATCTCAAATGACTCATGATGTATGGTAAAATATAGAAAATGACCCATCCCCCCTCCCCCCCCCCCCGCTGTAAAATGTCTCAGGATGTATAGTAAAATATAGAAAATGACCCCCCCCCCCCCCCCCCCCGCTGTAAAATGTCACCCCCCCCCCCCTGTTAAATGTCTCAGGATGTATAGTAAAATATAGAAAATGATCCCCCCCCCCACTTATGATCGACCCCACTTTTCAAGACCAAAAACAGCATTTCCTTTATTGTTTAAATAACCAATTACATAAAAAAAATGTGCGCACAGACACGAGAGAGGGGGGCAGAGAGAGATGGAGAGACAGACAGGCAGAGAGAAGCAGACAGAGGGAGAAACAGATAGAGAGAAAGACAGAGACAATACACAGATAGTGAGAGAGACGGACAGATAGAGACGGAAAGACAGTCTTAAATATAGATATACAAGAGGGAGAGAATTAAAGCCTGGACGTATATTTGGAAGATATTTTTTAATAAATATATTTTAAGAAATTTTACAATGTACGAGCAAATGGTATAAGGCTATGCTCAATTAATATAAGTTCTTTCACTCTATCATTGTTGTCCATTCGGTTCCGAATTGTATCTTAAAACAAGTATCTTTTAAATCTTTGTTAAGGCAACTTCCCAAATAAATTCTCATCTTTATGGTTATGTAAAAATACATAAATTAAAACCTGTCTGTCAAATTCTCTCTTCCCTGCTTTATAATAAAAAACGCATTTTTTTCTTTATCAGAACTAAAATCCGTTTTTGGACCATTCTAATGGATAGCGTGGCGCCATCTTGTGTATGAGAAGAAGATCACAAATGTAGCCGTTGAATACTATGTTTAGATCTTGTGTATTTTTGGAGTGCATATTTTCTCCAAAAAATAACCGATTGTACGTGTACGGTGTCAGATTCTAAGTCAAGTCAACCGTGAATTCCCGCGGGCACACGTGTTTATTAAAAGAAATACACATCAGTTGCCAAATATAATTTAATGTGCCAGTGTTCAAAGATTTTACAAATATATGTAGTAAAATACATTTACACAGAACAATGGATACCATTCAAAAAATAAAAATACAGATAAACATACTTAAAAAATTTATGGCAGTGTATCTACAGACCAAATTAATTAAGACTTATTAATTATAATAAACATGTAATTTGGACCAGTCTTAATTTACTATGATTGAACATCTCTATAATATATATATATATATATATATAAATATATATATATATATATATATATATATATATATATATATATATATTGAACGAATCCCCCGACGCAGAAAATGTGACAATGTGGATATATCTAGGAGTTCACAATTATTGCCTCCGCCAGCAGGGTATGCGTTGATCCACGTTCGTCTGTTTGTTTGTGTGTGTTCACAACTCACGCAATCAAGAATGGAATCCCATGAAGTTTTTAGGTCATACTGGGAATGAGCCAATGAAGGAAGAAGTAGAAGGAAGAAGATTTTCGTGTGGATCCAGCACATGATCCGGATTCAGTAACGTCATCAACGAATATTCACAAGTGTACACTCGCTTATGCACGAATGAACCTGGGAATATGGGCTGAATAAGTGAATGCATCCTACAATAGGGACCCCAATAAGGCGAAGGCTTGCATTCCTTCCAACACAGAATTCTAGTCTCTATTGTTGGTCTATATATATAAATCCCAGTTCGATCGAATTTTTCTTCAATACATTTTTTTCTACGAGCATGCACGTAATGATCCTCTCATGTTATTTACCTCAGTTTAGGGCTTTGTAAAATCAGAGACAAGCCTGAGGTGCCGAAGCCCGAGTTATATGCTTGTACCGGTCCCAATGTGACGTATGATTAAATATGATATTTCTTCTTTGATGCACCAACCTGAATATTCATTGTCGACCGTCGCCGACAGATGTCGCTAGTTGGATAAAAAAAATGTTTGTTGTGTGGGTCAAATTTTCAAAGCAGTAACACTGAAATAGGTGTCCCATGGAAATATATCGGCCATTTAGGTATTTTATTATCACAGAACATGGCCGAACATCTGACATATCAGTCACACGTATCAGTCTTAACATATCAGCCATTTAGATACTATTGCATGTCAAATATAACTGTCAGGTGACTGTAATACGACCGTTTATTGGTCGTTTTTTGTGTTATTTTTTTAATTACACACTCTTCTCCGAAGTATATTTTATTTTCTTATCACTCCTCTTTGAAGTATATCCGTTTATTTCGTATACACCGGAACAGGAACCTGGTCAAATCATGGGGATTGTTTTTAATGTCCGCCTCTTTGTACATCCGTGATTCAAAGTTATCATTCTGTATATCCTCCTGTCTCGGCTCGTCGGGTGAGGGAGGGCACAAGTCTAAATCAGCCGAGTTCCGCTCTAATCTCCCGCGCTTTTGCAGAGTGGAAAGCAGACGACCGTCTTGCCCAACGCCCGGGATGTGCAGTGGCGCGTGAGAAAGAGCGGGAGGGTTGGTCTGGTGTCGTCTGCTGTCTCTCTTTAGCGTATTTACGACTTGTCGTACGACCCGGTGTTTGTATTTATCCCATCGGGATTTCTGCTTGTAGGAGGCCAGAAGAACTTCATCTGACGGGTACCTGCATTATAAGAAGAACACTGTAAAAATGTATAAGTACCGGGTGAAACATGAATATTCTTTTCTGCTGAAAAGAGAATTATTATATAAAAACCTCGAAATTATAAGTAAAGGGTGGATGCGACTATATCTTCATTTATAGATATGCTGTATAGATAAAAAAAATACCTTTTGTTGGTTCTACATCGTTTGGCAAAACTGAACTTTGCTCTTCAGAAGTTTCGTTAAGTGACGCTGTGAGCCAGAGATATATATTTTAGATTATTCTCTCTTTTAAAGACTGGGAGAAATTAAATATATTTAATCGTTTGCTACACAATCGTGTGAAAAAAATTAAAACAAACACTTAACAGAAGGCAAACCATGGTTAATAATGATATTGTGTACAAGTTTGTATAAGCTTCAACGACAATTATTATGAAAACAATCAAACCCTGACTAACATTCACTAAGGCCACAAAAGAAACAATTAACTGTTCCATAGATTTGTCGCTCACGTTTGTCATGGGTCTTTTTATTTTATTTTTATTTTTTGCAAATGAGGATCTAAATTACCGTAATGTTGCTAATTTGTTCTGTTGTCTCGATTATTTATTAGATTTGTTTATTTATTTTTTAAATGTTCCAATATTTGCCATTTTGCAAACTTGTCTGAAGAGTACAAAATCTCACTTGGATTCTTGAAATAATGCAAATAAGATTATGGAAAATGGAAAGTCTTTTGGGTTTATTATATGCAATATTTCAAGAATTCAAGTGAGATTTTGTACTCTTCAGAAAAGTTTGCAAAATAGCAAATATTGGAACATTTAAAAAAATAAATAAACAAATCACCCGCCGGCACGGATTTATTTGTTCCTAGCGTCCATGGAACAATTATTTATTTTGGTGTGGCCCAATGTCAGACAAAAACTTTCTTGATAATGAGTCATATGATGATAGATAATGTGTTTCAAGATGCCCAGCAGCCAGTCCTGAGATTGACTGCAAAATTGACCAGGGTACGAGTCTGTTTCTAATCAAAGGCATGTCTGTCTATATATTACCTCTGTGACGCGCTGAGAAGTCGCGCATGCTCGTAAGCCCCTTCTTTTGCCACGGCGAAGAATGTCTTCTGTTTAAACCTGAGAAGTTTAGCTCCGCAACTCACGAGTAACAGCTGACTCCCGCCAGAGGTCGCACTGGTCGAGTTCCGTGCATGCATGATGTTGTAGAGGTTCTAAAACAAGAATGGTTGATTACCGTAAGTGTATATGAAAATATAAACGATGTAAAAGGTCAGTGTCTGTGTGTGTAAGTATTGAATCTTCGTATTATAAAGGCAGCATACAGGGGGTTTTATGGGAAATAGAAAAATAAGGCTTAGCGCTGAATAAGGGCTAAAAATAATCGAAAAAGAAAAACAGATTTTGCATCATGCTGCATTACAGCTTCAATTATATTGAAACATTTTTCAACACCATGTGTCGGAGACACTCCCCCCTATAACCTTCCCTCTGTGCTCCTATCGTTATTTCAAATTCTGTATCCGCCCATGAAATTATTTCAGATATGATATATAAAATAACCAAGAGAATATTATTTTTAAAAAGTGTAGTCTGTCAAATGGAGATGGAAATATAAATGATTAAATTATTAAATTATTATGTTATCAAAACCATGCAAGCAAATATACTGGAAATGTAAAGAATAGGGCAAAATAAGTCATATATATATTATTATTCCGCATTTTACTCTTTCTGCTCCTGAGTGATTGGAAATTTAAATTTGCTCCTAAAATCACAGGTATAAATGATACAAAAAAATGCGTTATTCATTTTTACATATCTATGTAAATATATTTGTTCTTCTATTTATTATCATTATTACTGTTATTATTATTATAATTATTATTATAATTATGATTATTATTATTATATAACATTCATATTATACATTATTATTATTATTATTATTATTATTATTATTATTATTATTATTATTATTATTATTATTAAACAGTATTATTGTTATTTATTTATGTTCTTTGACATAATTGCAGGTACAATGTTCTTTTGAATATGGGGTCATGTGGCTGTGATTATGGACCTAACCCATATTGTGGACAAGAGGCTTTTATTTTCTAAATGGAAATGAATGCATCCCTTCATTTATTTAATATACTGTTTAAGCAAATCAGTAAAATATGCAAATATCTAGTTATAATTCAATATACAACTTGGCTGAATCAGAACAATAACTAACAAATATATCCTTCGGTTTCATGGTTCCTATATCCAAATAGACGTGCTCCTGGTCCCAATGCACATGCGCACGCTGGATCATGAGGGCGTGCAGCGTGACGACACCAGGGATCTCCTTTTTAGAGTCCATTGCAGATCGCTCCTTGTCATCCTCGTTAGCCTCGTACAGATCTCTCTGAAAAAAGGAAGAAAATGTCTGATCGAAGAACCTGCATAGGCAATTAAAATGCCACTCTTGGTATATAAAAGGCAAAGCAACCCTACTTAGTCCACCCCTTTAAGCAGATCAACACATATATCTAACATGTCTCATTCCGGGCCAACGTCCTGACAATCCACAAAATTTAGTGGATACTGAAGCAGAAGTCTTTGAGTTTTCAGGCAAACAATTCAACAAACGAACAAATAACTAGACATGAATGAAAACTTAACCTGATTTACACAGGTAATAATAACAACTGTACTTCCCACTAACGAGGGCCATCTTAGCCTGCAAGTTGTACAAAGAGTGCTTGCTCCAGCACTTTCTGGTCATATTATTTAGAGTAAAGGAATTCCTGGATTGTCTGTTGGAAAAACGGCCTCTTTTTGAAAAAGGGCCTGCAAGTCATGTTTTCCTGGCAAGTGTACCTTAAGCTACAAAAACTTGTCTAAACCATGTTGAAACCTCTTTAAATTACAATTTATATTTTAAATCGGCGAATCATTTTTATTTAAACCAGATAATTCTTCAACCTCAAGGTGAGGTCTTCATTTTCAGTGTGAGAGGAGGCAACACATTAGGAACCATCCTATTACAGATTTTGTTACATTTGAATATTTTACATTTGAAATATTCATTACGTTTGAAATGTCTGTGTTCTGTCCATTTGGTGCCATCCTGTGACCCTAAGTAATCAACGGTGTATAATCTTTATTAATTTTTTTGTCAATGTCAGTCAGTATGAAACGGAACTTAAATGTTTCATAAATGTTGAAATCTTCAGTAAATGTTAAATTTATTTTTCACTTTGACTTAGTGCAACAATTAATTAATAAAAATGCCCTTTTTCTCTGAATCTCTTGATTGTTTGCAGTACTTTTACAACTAGTTGTTCAGGAGCCAGTGTTAAAAGCTAATATGTGTTGGCAATTAATCTTTAAAAGTCATTATGTTTGAAAGATATAATTGATATTTTCCAAAATATTGTCATCAATAAAAAAACACCTTAATCGATAGAAAAAAATAGTTAAAAATTAGCCATGATATAAACACTGTTTATGTTGTGTTTACATTCAAGAGGTTATTGGTACATGTATCCAGTCTGATCTATTTCTCCTGTGATCTTAATTTAGGATTTTATTGAAACTCCCGGCTTCTAGGGGTGGCTTCAGTAGTAGCCTATGTTATTCATCTGGTAGCATTTAATTCTAATTATCAATGGTCATTCACAGATTAATCTAAGTGATAGGGACCCTAGATTATACACACAGTCCTATGACCAGCCAACTGCTGTGAGTCACAGCCTCCGGCATCTGGACACTGTTTGTACCAACTGCAGGCCTGCATGTGGTCAGCTTGTAGGGAGTCCCGGATAAGGTCTACTAAAATACCTGTCGTCTGGTAAGATGATTAAAGGTGGTCTACATGCTGTAACCGTGGATTTGCTCTTAGCTGCCACGATCATATTCAGGAATTAATTAGAACATCACTGGATTAATATAACATATACTCCGAACAAGAGACAAACAGATACACTTCTAATAAATTGATTATCATAACTGCGAAATCATATACGCACTGAATATCTCATAATGGGCTTGCTTTCTTCTTCTTTTATTTTTCATAAGTGTTAGAATTACAGGTGACAATTTGGAGGAACAGACAACCGGGCGAAGTCAACTGGCTGGCAGATGGCAACATCTAGACTGGTCCAGACGATGCAGTGGTTAAGACCTTTTAATTCAATCCCCTGACAGAGCCATCAAAGGTGTTCTTGCTGTGACACAACGCTTAGAACAGGTACTGTCACCTCTCGGGAAATCATATAACTAATTTACGGCTCTCGACTCATCTAATACTTATAAAAGTAATTCGGTTCACGTTTGTTCGCAATGTTCTCAAAAACCGCGTTGTGTACAATATTGTGCCATACATCATTTTAAAGGTTATTATCCCCGCAGTGACATAGGTGATATGAAAATAAATTAAATTTAATATACATATAATTTTGAGTGATTTTTCGGCAATCACCGGAATGCTTGCACCGTGGTCACTTAACCTCTAACACTAAGGACTATTGTTCATATAAATAACGCTTGCTTTCAATGAGGGATTTGACCCACGTGCGTGGTCAGTAAAAGAGAAAAACATCTGTCTCGCTTTATGAAATGGAGAGTTCAACCCAAGAGGATTAATGACAAAACCTTATTCACGGTCCCAATTTCAGGAACAGGGCTGGGGTTGTGGCGGGGGTTTCAGGCCTCAAAATTTGTCTGATACGATGAAAAAAAGGTTCCGGT
This sequence comes from Sipunculus nudus, assembly GCA_026874595.1. Lineage (NCBI taxonomy): Eukaryota > Metazoa > Annelida > Sipuncula > Golfingiida > Sipunculidae > Sipunculus > Sipunculus nudus. The sequence goes on from CM049318.1 coordinate 37,029,220, forward strand.
GCCATAGCTGAAAATGGTATACGGACCCACTGCATGGAGTCCCGCTGGTTCCGCTTCTGCTATACTTACGATGTATGCATATTTCTGTTTCCTTCTTCAGGAACAGTTTCCTTGCAACGTACATATAATTAATCTTCATGTGTTCCTCACATCAGCCTATTCTTTATACGTCCAACGATGGAAACCAGTCAAATATCATCGAAACACACTGTATGCCTCCGCGTCTCATTCCAGATCTCAATGTAAACCATCACTGACCAGGTCTTCAAGGTAAACATACCGGGGCATGATTTTTGCCACGAGCACAGCACCACAAAATAACAGTAAAAAATATTTGTACATATCGTATTCCGCGAGTACCCAACCAAAAATCTATATTTTCTTTTAACTTTCATAATAAAAAATGAGCCAACATTCAATATCTCAGTAAATATATCTCCCAAACCCCGGTTAAAAGCCCGGTATACCGGGTTTATCAGCTAGTACACTCATAAGATACATCTATCGGTACATCAAAACACGTTGCAAACACTTTAGAAGTTAATCTTAATTCTACAGCCCTGGCAGTTAAGGCTAGTGTAGTGTCAAGAAGTGTCAGAACATGTAAACAACGGCAATACATAATATTAACTGACCAGACTTTAATTGACCGCCATCTCACCGTATCTACCGCGAGACCATGCGAGACTCGAGTAAAATCAAAAACCGTGAACACGGAAGCGGAACTAACTCACGACATTACAGCTAGGTCTCACCTTTCGCTTTCCTCCGTCCACGTAATCCAGAGCCAGAGACTGTAGGAGCTGAGCTTTCTTGGCCAGAGGATGCAGCGACGACTGGCGGCGGGTAGGGTTACGAGCTACAACACGAATCAAAATCCAATTACATAGATGCATTAAGCAAAGTTACTTAATTCACACACGTGAAGTACAACTATCAATGGAACCGGATGTTATTTTGTACAGAAGCCCTTCCTTTATGGTTAATCACACCAGCTCTAGAGAGCTATACATCAACAATTGCTTCTTCAACAATGAGTGCTTTCGTCGCTATATAGCAAACGAAAGTGTCCAGGAAAATTTCTGATTTTTTACGTGTTATTTTCTTAAACTGAAGTGCAGTCTTGTAGGGAGTACTAGGATTTACATGTAAACCGGCGCCGGAAAGAGTATTTAAGAAAGAGTTTTATGGACTCTTTAAAACTCTGGAAAATTATAGAAGAACAACAGCCTGGGCCAGGTAAACAAATGTTCAGAGAATGCCGGGAGATATTTAAAATAACTCTCGCATGAAGAATAAGGGAAGAAAACCAGACAAGATATTGCTTTTCGATATTAAGCTTATATTATTTTTAGGATCGCCAGAGGGGCCGTGCGCCCCCTCTTAATCCTTCCCTGTAAAATATTTTTTTATGAACGGACTTGAAAATAACCGGGAACAACTGTACATACTAAAGATAAGAAAAACGAATGATTACACTGCTTTTCACTGGAGCGTCGCCTCATTGAGTGCATGAACTCTGCGACCAGCTGGTCCGAATCATCCGAGTTCGTGTCTGATATTGACCCGAAGTCCTCTTCGTCATCCAGGGGGAGGCTCTTTACAATCCGACACTTGCCCTGTAAAAAAATAAATATTATTAAATGTCAAATTCATTGAATGCCCAGGGGCACTTACGATATACAACACTGAGGTATTATAATATCTGCTTCTTATGTAAGTATGGCTTCATTGTGAGAGCAATTTGGTCGCCTGGAAATCAGTGGATAAATATTTGACCTTTTGTGTGGCCACATCAGTTTATTGCGAGCAATAGTAAATAAATAATTGACAAAAAACATCACCTGTGTGTACCTTAGGATGTAACGAATTTCACAGCAATGTTAAAGAGAAAGTGTTCATAACAGTTTTGCCATCGGCTAAGTGTAAAATATTTGTTACGCTTTTACTACAATAAAAAGGACATAATCCTTAAAGGTCCATAAACGATTCCGTCATTCTATGTAATCCCTAATGTATACGTTCTTTCAATCTTGATAATATTACCAAAAAATCATAATTAGAGTTTAGGCGGGTGTTTACTTTTTGATGAAAACGCAAAAATGGTAGTTTTCTTATAGATGTTACCTTGCAGAAGGTTCTATGAGAAACCATGCATTTTAGGTCCCTGTTTGAACTTTTTACGGTGTCCAAAATGGTCCACTCTGAAGAACCTTAACAGGTTCTAATAGGAATGTGGGTAATTACGATTGTCACCAAGTTATATGTACATTAGAAATGGCCTGGCGGGAGTCATTGGTAAAATAATTACGGTTGAATGGCTTTGAGGAAAAGAAATATTGATTACATTTGAGAAATGACCCGCCGATGGCGAGACACCAAGACACTCCCTCTTTCACTGAAGAAGCCTAACCCACATTCCCAAAATTACGCAATGAGCTGTTCTAGAGGTCAACCAAATGGAACCTTTCCTGGTGTACCCACCCCCATACCCCCTCCCGGGCCCTCAAGCAGTCCTTAATAGTTAGTCTACTGGCGGGTCTATCACTCTGGACAAGACACTCAGTTGGTAACTTTATCTATGATATCGTTACAGAAGTAGCTGCTGTGCAGGTCTCTTTTTCAAAGAAGCTGGCACCTTAATTTATGTTTTTAGTAAGATTAGTTATATTTTATATTTAGCTCAAGGACTGGCTGTGTAGTATGCTTCGGCGTAATAATAAAATTTATTCCAATTTCGGAGAGATTTTTCGGCCATTTTGTTGATTTTAATTAAATTTCTGTGTTGTTATATTTTATTTGTGTGAGTAATCCCACAGTACGATGCTTCAGCGTCAAGTCTTATTCTTCGTTATTATATGGTTATATTATATATGATATTTGGTTGTATATCCATACAATAAATCAATATGGCATACCGACATAAGAATGTACATCCAGTCGTCCTCTTGGCTGTTTGTCACGATCACCTTATTTGTCTTGTACTGTCAGAAATGAAAACATGTTATTATCAGTATCCACTGAAAAAGTCAGTAATAAACTAAGGAGGGCAGACACGTGTGAACAAAGAATGGATATAGATGTTATAATGATTTATATACCTGATTTGATTTGAAGCGGTGTTTTTTTTTAAATTAAGATAAATTTTATTCCTGTCTGAAAGTTTCTGTACATTAACATGTTTCTGTAAATAAATGGACAAAACAAAATCAATGGATATCAAAATGCATAAATTAATGACATACATATGTCAAAAGCAATATCTCACGGTAATTCGTATGACTAACATATTAGAACGTACATTAATCCTATACATCGAAATATGTATTTTAAATGTGCTTTTATCATTTAAAAAAACAGGCAATGAGTTTTAAAAAGTGAATAATATTCTGATAATAAAGAAAGTATGAATTATGATGGTTAGATCCGTATGAATAACGTGTTTTATCTTGATAAATTTAATAACGTTATATTCTTTATGGTATTACCAAATATTTACGGTACCGCTAGAGGGCGACACGTATGCGTTTATGTGAACAACTGTAATGGCAATGCTGGAATAAACTTTTCTTATGTTAAAGTGTTTTGAGCTAATACTGTCGTTATAACAAGAAAATTCATTTAATGAAACACTGTATATTATTGCGTATAAACATCATGACATGGAACTTACCTCTTGTATTTGAGCTTCAAAACAGATTTTGCGGACAGAATCTTCCGACCAGTACTTTGAATTAAACAACTTCAGTTCGCTAGAACAATAAAGTTAAAATGTTCATTGTCCATTGTTAATGGGGTCTAATGTTCATTCTGTGTCATGATGTTCATAAAAATGGTATATGCAAACATGTAAAATTGTCAAATTTTGGGATTTACTTCATATGAAGCTTGGTTAAAATGCCATTTTGAAAATAATTCGACTTAATTTGTGTATATTTTATTTTCCTGCCTCCAAATAATAGATAACTATGATATGAAAGCTAAAATATTAATATTTTACGACTTCTCATAGAAAAGAACCTCCTTGGCCTGCCTAAACTAAGTGATCATAGGTGGCGCCACCTAAAGCTTATACTTGTATTTACATATTCATCACATGCAAAATACGTCTGTAAAGCTTCATAACGACAACTGCAGCCGCTGTTGATATATTTGTTAATGCAGAGTGTACGATAACCTTACCTTTCGTTAGTTTTATCAACCATTCTATTTGAAGAGACTTTTTTAAGAATATGGTTTTCAAAGCTTGATTCTGTGTGAATATTTTTTTGTATAGATATATAGACCTCCAATTTCACTTACCTAACAAAGTCAACCTTTTGCACAAGTTCCGTGTCAAAGATTTTTGGACAGACCTGTGCAAATACATGTTTGGTTACCACTAATAGTTCGCAGTTCTCTCGACAGGTGACGGTAGCTGCGCGACGACAACCTTTGAGCAAAGCAAGTTCCTGTGAAAAGGATTAGCGAAATGATGGCTCGGATTGCAGCGACCATATAAGTATTGAATTATATATTAATATTAGTTTGTGATGTTCCTTATAGGTTTTTTTAATGTAATCCCATTATAGTTCGTTTGCAGCGCCCTTGGACCCTGAGGCGAGAAAAAAATTAAAGACTGAATGTTAACTATGAGAGTTTAGAAGTATCCTTTTCCTGAATGTATAACGTCCCTGTTGTCGCCTTCTGGTGGAGAAATTAGAAACATGATATGTAATTTGGTGTTGAAATTGATGAACTTTTTTAGAGGTATGCCATCTTTTGTATTTTACCAAAATGGCTGAATTTTTTCTGCGGAGTATTATCCATGATGTGGCATTATCAGTATAAACAGAAACTTATGTACGTGCTTGCTTGACGATTAGCTGATACATCTATTTCTAGAATTGCTGAAGATACAAATACAATGTGATAAAACAGTGGTACTTGTTGTTAGCATTTTACCATCATATAGGATCATCCGGTCATGTCCTACCTCCACTCAGGAGCAAAATCTGTTTAGAGGCAAATGATTACACAGATAAATCCCCTGTGTGGAGATTGGGTCATATCTTAAATGTGTAGTTCGTAACTTACCCCAAAGGCGTCGCCACGTGTGAGCACCGTCTCTGTCTTTGAGAAGTAGTCACCGAGCGGGTTTTTGTCGAGAACATTCACAAATACTGAGCCGCTGTAGATTAGATAGAAATGGTAACCTAGGTGACCCTCGCGCAGGATGATACGTGGCGCCTCCACGCTGAAATACACAAATAAATAAGTGTAGTAGATCACATGACTTTTATTTCAGTGCACTTCAAAGTTTTCTGAAATAGAAATGTTGTATATGTGGTGAAATTAATCGCATACTAATTTACATCTATTTTAAAATTGAATGCAGTGGCAAAATCCGTTGCCACTCAACCTCTCCGTGGCCATGCCTCAAAAATGCAAAGTTTTTATCTTGAAATGTCTGGGCAGATTCAAGTGTGTCTGAATATGGACTTTTTTAATATTTTTCCAGAAATGCTGGGATATTTGTGACATTATTTTGCGAAGAGGCTATCGTGGTGCCATCTGTCGGAGGCTACGCAAATATATCCAGTGGTTAAACTTGCAGCGCAATCTTATTTTGGATTAAACTAAACCGCTCCTCAAAGGTGAAATAATGAAAGGGTAAAATGTAAGTCTTTTATAAGGAACATTATAGCTGTGAATACACGACCCCGTAGACATTTATATTGGGCCGGTAAGCCTAACTTGAGTCGTGATACAAGCTACACGTAGGAATGCGCTGCAAAGGTCATCCATCCTTTTGCAATGATACGTGGTAAACAGCATTAGGCTATGAGAGATAAATGTAACAAAAAAAAGAATACATGTGAACTCACAAATAAAACTAAAAATCCGTCTCAATGGTACGAGTCGTTTCCTGAATCGCGCACAAGCTGGCTCTCCTCTAGCTCTCCACCCCGTGCGAACCATGCTTGTATTCATGTGGTCAAAAATTCAAACAACATGCAGAGGGGTTTAAAACGGAACTTTCTCGCACATGATAAGTGTTGTTTGAAAGTATACTGAAAACGCTAACGATTGGTCTGGTTTATATCAAGAGAAACGTACTTGTAGGCCACGAGGCGTTGTTAAAAATGACGAAAATATTTGAACCTCAACGAGCCTTACAGTGCGTTCCTCCTTGAAAGATGTAAAGGCACTCTGACAGCCAGTACGCTGGTCGTACACTCTCTAAAGTCAGAGGGCAGAAATGGTGAAAATGTCATAGCAAACTGCTTTAAATATACAGGAGTGGCCACATCCAAACCAAGGATTCTGGACTAATAAATGTTATATTGAGCCTGTATGTTGAGAACCTGAATGTTGAGCCTGTATTTTTAGAAAAGTGCAAGCAAATAGGGACTGCAAGACCGCTCGTCAGTTGGAAAAAAAAAAATTGATAAAATTTAAATATCATTTCTATTAAAACTATATGATAACCCAGGGATAATGTTATATAAGTATAATATAGTAGTTATAACAGAACATTTTATATTATAAGATATATTCGATCTGAATGATCACCCGCTGCACTTTCATGCCATTTTCACTAGGCATTTCCAAAATATTATACGAAAAAGGTTTATTTTACAAAGATCTGTATTGCCTCCGCCAGAAGGGTATGCGCACATCCCCGTTCGTGTGTGTTTGTTTTGATAACTTACGCAATTATGAACATAATCTCATGAAATTTTCAGATTATTTCGGGATGGGTTAATGAAGAATCGATTAGATTTGGGGGTGTCGATCCGCCACTTGACCCGGATTTAGGAACATCAACAAGGAATATGAACAAATGTACAATTACCTATGCACGAATGAACGGGGCAATATGGGCCGAATAAGTAAATGCAAGGTTTTTGAATCATCCCATATGGCGGAGGCTTGCATTCCTTAGAATGCAGAGTTCTAGTCAAATATTTTTAAAAATACATTTTGATAAAATTACCCAACCTACTTATCTGAATCCAGTATTAAAGATTTAAAAGATATTGATCTTTTTCAGTAACATATATTTATCCTGGACAGCGTTTATTCTTCAAACTTCGTTTTAGGAAATCCGTCAGTTTGCACACGAGCCTTTGTTTTGCACACAACACTTACTGTTGATATGTGAATCCTCGGCACAGAGCCAGCTGAATCTTAGCGGTGAATTTGTCGAAACACGCCAACGGCCGCAAGAGGGCGTGGATGCGGCGACACTCGGCCAGAGTCCTGCTGTTTGGGTCTCGGTTTAGGATCGCTAAAGCCCAAGGCGGCACCCTCAGCACAGTCTATAATAATAAATTAACGAGATATTTTTGCAAGATTTTTTTTCGCAAATCTTGAGTTGTAGAAAAATTATTTTAATGTTTTATTAAACGCCTTTTTTCGACTTGATAATCATTGTTCATTATTATGGCTCCTCGTCGTCTCATAATAAAGTATCTTCCAAGAATATAACGGTGCCTAAAGAAATGGTGTTATCTCTATAACTTACCTGTTAAAAAATTTAAAAAAGTGTTATTGGAGGTATCCTTAGAATAATTAGGAATCCCGCTTCCTATAAACGACAAATCTGATACTTCTCTAAACTTCAGTGACAAAAGAACAGTGTGGTCTGTGGTCTTATTGGATCTACCACCAAAGCCTTACACTGTATTACCTTAATATATTTGTTAACCTAAAACGGTGCATCATGAGTTTTGCTTATATGAAAATAATAGAAATAGTGGAAACTGAATGCAGCTGCAAACGTCATCAAAACGGTAAGGGGGTACAAAACTTGCTATGCAGGGAGCCTCCCCTTTCTCTACAAAAAAAGAGAGAATATACGACTAAAAAGAAATTTTATTGAAGTGCTAAGGCTTATTTGAGTCGTGATATAAGCAATACTTGGCAATGTAATGCACCGGGTATCCATCCTATTGTATTGATGTCGTGGTAAACAACCAGCAACCGGTGATTAATTAATACCCAAAAATACACGTGAACTCAAAACCAAACAGACGCAACACTTACTTTGCTGGTAGCAAACATGGCTGGATTAAACGCCAACTTCCGAGCCTCTTTACTTGTGTGGAGCGTGTGCCATCGTGTCTCCACTGCAGACAGGAGAGTGTTTGACATGCTGGTGACCTGGATTATGCGGCCAATCCGGATCACCAGACACACGTGATGCACCGCCGTCACGAAAATCTTACGGAGCTGTGTGGACAAGGTGAAAAGAGTAAAATTAGTATCTCACTGGGCTGCAACTTTTGACGACTAGTTAAGGTAGTATCTCACTGGGCTGCGACAGCTTGCGACTAGTTGGAGACACGACAATTGCGAGAACATACGCGAATTAGCGACAATTTTCACTTACAATCACACTGAATCGTACTTACGACACGTTTGCGAACATCGTTCAAGTGTTTAGCCAAAAATTCGGCTGGAGTTCGTATACCCGTCATGCTAATGTCGTGCTATGTTCACAAGACATTCGTACAACATTTGTGAAATATTCGCACGACAATTCGCGACCAAAGTGTAAGATTCTCATTTTATCTCCAATTATTCGCAATGTAGTTGCATGTAGGTCGCAAACCCTTCTCAAAGTTGTCTCGCAGTTCTCGCACTTCCTGACTCGCGTAAACTGACTTGGGAATAGTTCGAGACATGTTTGAGAGGGGTTTGAGACACCAGCGACGCCTCTGCGACAATTTTGCGAGAAATTTGTTTTGCGAATTTTTTAACATGTCCAAAATTTGTGCGACAAGTTAGCGACACCTTGCAAATCATGCGAGGAAATTGAGAACTGCCGCGAATGTTCTAAGACGCTTTTGAGACTCTCTCGCGAATGCATTCGCAATTTGTCGCAAAGCTGTCGCAGCCCAGTGAGATACAAGCTTTAAAGACACACAAAAAAAACGCGAATTAGCGACATTTTTCTCATTTTTGTCTAAAATCAGACACAATTTAGTTTCATATGTCACAACCCCTCACAAAATTGTCTCACATTTCTCGCACTTTCTCACTCACCCATGGAAACTACTTTGAGAAGGTTTCAAGACGGGTACGAGGCACTTGCGAATAAAGTTCTTTTGTTGGTTTGAAGGTTGTCATATCTGAAGAAAAATTTCAATTTTTACATCCTGGAACAAGTTTGCATTTTACAAAAATATCAAATTAAAATACAAATATCCCCAATACTTTTACATTTATCATTTTGATATACGTCTGAACAAATGACTGTATGTTAAAGATTGTCCGTAACTGCTTAAAAAAACAAAGATAAAAGGCGTTCGCTCAAAAATTTAGCGCTCCCTACAATTTTTGTTCCGTAGTCTATAGTTTCTTCCACGAAAATTTTTTCACTGTTTGTCTCCATGAATCTATAAAATATTCAGGCCTCCCCCGTATGGATTCATAAGTTAATATTTACAACAAAACTTGAACCAATTCTTTTTTTAAGGGTGGACTTTGTAAAAAATACCTAAAGTGCAATACCACCGATTAATTTTTTTTTTATCTCAAATATTGATCACTTAACAAAAAATGATCATTTTTCATAATATAATCATAGATGACATATTTGCATCTGATAGTTACTGCCGATTCTTCATTATGGGGGGGGGGAGCCTGTGATCCTGTGAACATCTAGTCTGCACACACACACACACACATATATATATATATATTTATATATATCATCATATATTAATTAGCTTTTCTCACCTGATTCGGTGTCCTTTTTCTGCTTATGAGACCTGCCTTTTCCAATGCGTCTTTTTCAGACAACATTAACGTTTTCTTTCCTTTCGAAAGCCGCCATAATATTCTCAGGTTCTTCCAGTGGATCTCGCTGCGCGCCATGTCGGGTCGGGGCAGGCTCAGGAAGGCGGGGTTAGCGGCCCCGGCGTAGTAGGTAGGCCGACCAATCGACCGGCGACGGGGAGTAACAACGGCCCACGTGGTCGCCATGGTAACTCAGTTTTTTTTTTAAATGTACCTGAAAAAAATGAATCGTTAATTTGTATAATATTCATATTCTAATTTTGTACACCTCCGCTAGGGGGTTTGGGTATTATGGTTTGTCTGTTGAATCTTCAGACATGATGTTATTAACGGACTTTAATAAAATTATAAACGGATTTTAATGAAGCGTTGTTGAGGGTGAGGGTAACACAAAAGGAAATATACATCAAATTTGGAAGGGTTAAGTGCATTACCATTATATATTTTTAATTATTAAAAAAAAATGTTTTAGAGCTCAATTATGAACCGGGTTGGTTAATCGGTACAATGTGTACATAAGATCACAGAAAACGGGAGATCCCCGTGAAGTTATCCATGAAGTTCACTCTACATCTCTTGTTCTTCCAGCAATTTCAGTTTTAAAACCATTCTTGTGTGCGTACCTGCGTAAGGGATGGATAGAGGATTTTAGAATAGGGAGACCGCGAAACGCCAAGGGGAAAGTAGAAACTTTTGAAAATTATAACTATGATAGTGCAATCTTCGGTACTTTAAAAAAAGTGCGACACGCCAAGAACAGAGCTGTTTTTGCGGTATTAATCGTATATTTTCAAATTTCCCAGATTTCCTTTGGTAGTAATGGGAAAGGAGAGCTCCCTGTACCCCGTAAAACCGAAACTATACGGGCCTTCGATTCTATATGTTGTTACGGAACCTAATATAAACAGATCACGTATGCGTGATGAACACAAATTCTGTAACGGAGATTTTAAAAAAAATCAGATTCTGTAACCCTAGGCAGCGTGAAATGTCTATGGGAATGAATAAAGAAGCCAGTGGATTTTTGTTAACAAATAACTATAATTTATTCCTAAAACAACCCTAACATTACAATACACTAAATCAATACAATTATACAGTAAAACAGTGGTACAACAACAAATCAATACAATCACAGAGAAAATAATGTGCCCAGTACCTGGATACCAACACCGTCACAACGATAAGTTCTTTAAATGTATACACTCGGAGAATGACAGTTCAGTGTAAAGCTCTTGTAACAATCCAGAAAGTAAACTGAAGTCCAAATGCACGAAATCCAGGAGAACCTCTGAAGAAAATCTATAATTGCCGCACACGTCGGATAAGGTCCTAGAAACTGACACACGCATCTGCGTCCGCTGGAAAACTTCTCTGTTCTCTGCCCTCTGGCTCTAAAACACAGCCTCTTTATATACTCTTCACTCAAAGCCAAGAATTTTCCACTTCTCGAACAGTTTATAAGATCTTACACAACACAGTAAACACGCGCAGAGACACACCATGGTGTACACGTGACTCACGACCAGGCAAAAAAGCCCAAGGCCAGCATGACAACGAGAGTTCAACCATTACAGATTAAACAAAGAATGCAACAAACGGCCCGGCGAGGGTGTAACAACACGAGTTACGCCTGTGTCACACAATAAAAAGAGCACCTGTAACACTCCCTCTCCTGTAAGAAAAAATGAAGTTTTCACGGACAACTTTCTTTTTGCGATCACAATCACTAAATTTTTACAACATCTCAAAAATCATCTTATTTACAACATTACATAAACATTTTGTTTACAACATTTCATAAACATCTCGATAAGCAATCAGCAAGTACATTGTCTTTCCCCTTAATGTGTATGATTTCAAGATTGTAATCCTGTAAGAACAAACTCCATCTCAACAATCTTTGATTTTTACACTTCAACTTGTTCATGAACGTGAGGGGATTGTGATCACTGAAGACAATGATAGGCCTGACTGATGAAGTAACATAAACTTCAAAATGTTGCAACGCCAAAATCAAAGCAAAACATTCTTTTTCAATAGTGGAGTAGTTTTTCTGGTTTGCATTAAACTTTCTTGAGAAATAACAAATTGGATGATCTATGCCATCATTGCCTTCTTGTAACAACACAGCACCAGCAGCAGTTTCACTAGCATCTACAGCTAACTTAAAAGGTACAGAAAAGTCTGGAGCTGCTAAAACTGGTGAACTTTGCAGAATTGCTTTCAAATTCTGAAATGCACTTTCACACTGAACATTACGCTCTTTACACGGCGCTTTACCGATAGGGCCACTACCTATATCGTAAGGCGCTGTTTGTTATGATCTCGTATCCAGAATTGCTACACCAGAGGGGAGCACTGTATTTTTGTCAAGTCAGATGAGACCTTGTGCTGGAAGACAAAGCCAAGCGAGGAATAAACGGAGCCAATCATGTTTATTTCGTTTTGAGTGACGGCTCATCGCCCCGCGTAACCGTCTGAACAGGCCAAAGGCTCAGAGAGAATTGCCCCTGATGTGGTTTGCTTAGGGCCTTGGGCACATAGGATGCTCGGCCGGTGAGATGTAATTCAAACGAAACGTAACAACAAAGGCTGCGTGCACACCTCGCTGGCTTGTTTCAGTTCTGCAGACAACAGATACATGGCTATGCTAACACAGTCATAATGTCATAATCCAACTGGTCGATGATGCGAGAATGCGGAGGGAGCAATTTAAATTCGACCGGAAACTCATCAAGCGGCGCTTGAAGCGCAGCGATGGGCGGAGCCAGGATGCCTGTCGAGTGTTTGTTTATTGGCATCTGATTGGCTACTTGTCACATCGTACGCACGTTTATTTCGTCGGACAACGAACCGCCATCTGGTGTCTAAATATATCATAACCGATCAAAGCTGGCAGCGTGAAAATCAGTTGCTTCTTAAGAAGCGAAAGATTTCCGCTGCCTCGGGAGCGTAACTGAACATTACATACAAACGTTTGTTTCTTCATTAACAAATTAGTCAAAGGTTCAGCTACAGCAGAAAAATTTGGACAAAACTTCCTGTAGTATCCAACCACACCAAGAAAACGCATTATTTCCTTTTTGTTTTCTGGTCTAGGAAATGCAGAAATAGCACTTATTTTAGCATCAACAAGTTTTACCTGACCCTGCCCTACAATATGACCCAAAAATGTCACCTGTGCATGACAAAACCCAGATTTTACTAAGTTGACGGTCAGACGTGCTTCCCTGAGTCTTTCGAAGAGGTCGCGAAGAATTTGCAGATGTTTCTCCCAGGTGTCGCTGTACACGATGAGGTCGTCAATATAAGCGTCGCAGCCCTGAATGTCCTTGACAACCATATGGATTAGGCGCTGGAACGTGGCTGGCGAGTTCATCATACCAAACGCCATAACTTTATACTGATACAGTCCATGCGGCGTCACAAATGCGGACACTTCTTTCGTTCATTCTGTCAGCGGAACTTAACAGAATCCTTTAGCAAGTCAAACTTGGAGACATATCTGGAGCTACCGACTCTATCAATACAATCATCGATCCTCGGAATCGGGAACAAGTCAGTCCTGGTGACAGAGTTCAGATATCGAAAATCTGTGCACATACGGTAACTTCCATTATGAATACATGATGAACTCCAATTACTGTTACTAGGTTCAATAAAATCATTGTCCAGCAAATATTGAATCTCATCCTGTAGAGACTTCTGCTTTTCTGGATTCAGTCTATATCGATGTTGCTTGACTGCGCTTTCCTCGCCAACATCGACGTCATGGCACAACAATTTAGTTCGCGTTGGAATGTCACTAAACAAATGTTCATAATTCCGCAGCAGGTTCTTGAGATCTTGTTGTTCTTGTGCGGTAAGGTGTGACAGTTTGGCATCCAGGTTTTTAAGCACGTCTGAGTTTTTTAATGGTACAGTACCAAACTGAATGTCTACATCACACTTACAATTAGTATCTACTTTAACTGGGTCAGGGTCAGTTTTTACACAATTAACAGCAGTAACATTTAGTATAACATCTGATGTGCTATTTCTGTCATAATATGGTTTCAACATGTTAACATGACACAGTTGTTTCTTCTTACGCCGATCTGGTGTCAACAGTATGTAATTTAAATCAATGACTTTCTTGTCAACAATGTAAGGACCAAAATACCTAGCTTGCAGAGGTCTGCCAGGGACATTTTTAATGTCTGGTGAAAACACTCGAGGGCGCCCTGACTTTCAGGATGGTATGGCGAAGAGCTGTACTGTTTTATACCTAGCTCAAGCATAACTTGTTGGAATAAGCCAGACATAAAATTAGACCTTTGGTCAGACTGGACGGATTTTGGTTATCCAAAAGTTGTAAAAAATCTTGGTCAGAGCTTTGACAACACTTTTGGCATTAATTTTGCGCAATGATATTGCCTCAGGGAACCTGGTAGAAGCGCACATAATTGTCAGCAAGTACTCATGTCCAGATTTTGTTTTGGGCAGTGGTCAAACACAATCAACAATAATCCTACTGAATGGATGCTCGAAAGCAGGAATAGGCGTGTGGGGCCTTAGGAGGATTCTGATTGGGCTTGCCTACCATCTGGCATGTATGGCATGATTTACAATATTGTACAACATCTTTCCTGAGGTTAGGCCAATAGAAGTGTGTGCTAACTTTCTGATAAGTTTTATTTATACCTAAATGGCCAGACAAAGGAGCCTCATGTACCATGCTTAGAATTTTATTGCGAAAGCGTTTGGGCATTATTATTTGATGTTTGATGGCCCACTCATCATCAGCGCATACATCAGGTGGTCGTCATTTACCCATAAGCACTCCATTTTTGACATAGAAACAAACTGGGTTCTGTGACAGTTCATCTTTAGAAACTGCCCTGGGAAACAAACATGAAATATCAGGGTCCTTATGCTGTTTCGCGATAAGTTCTGACCTTGAGAATGCTACATCCTGTACGGGCGAGTCGTTAGACGAGTTACTAGTGACTCCCAGAGTGTTATTATCTAGACCATTATCCTCATGTGTGTTTTTCTTGGCTATAGATCTAGTTACAGCACATGAAGGATACAAACAAGGAATTTCCTGACTTTCAAGATCAGTGTCCTGATCAAGTGACGGCTTTTCTGTCACTATTGGTACAGGCTGTACTTTATCACCTGCAACATCATTGCCTAGTAGCAACTGAATTCCCTTAAAGGGTAAAGTAGTTCTTATGCCCACAGTAATATTCTCAGAAATCAAATCTGACTTTAAATCGATACTGTGAAGCGGAACTGAAGTGTGCCTGTCTGAAAACACACCATTAATAAGTGCATGTGCACCAGTAAAGGACCTATTAGAAAATGGCAAAGTGTTTGCTAACATGAGAGTCTGGCCTGAACCAGTGTCCCTAAAAATTCTTATAGGGGTAGAATCTGAAAAATCACTTGAAAGTGATACAAAACCAGCATGTATGAATGGCTCTAATAACTCCATTTCAGAGTCAAGAGAGGAATCTACTACCTCAACCTCATCAAACAAAGAACTGACATTGACAGTATCAGTCATAAACTCTTTCTCAGAGTCCTTTAAGGAATCTTTATCCTTTTTATCAACAAACTCCTCACGGGAGTCAACAGAGGAATTTTCCTCAGCAGAAACAAACTTCTGTTTGTCATAAGAGGACCTGGCCTCATTTGAAATACTCTCGCAAGAGTCATAAAAGGACTTAGCCTTATTTAAAGGATACTCCTCGCAGGAGTCTTGAAAGGACCTAGCCTAATTAAATTCCTCGCAGGAATCAACTGAGGTTTTTACCCCGCAAGCTACGGATTCTTCTTTGGGCCTCCGTAGCATCAAACTCTTTATTTGAGCCAACAAAGGAGTTGTGACCCTTATTTACATGAAAAGAGCCTGGCTCTTGTACTATGCTATGCATAGATTATGAAACAAACCCAGAAGGTTTGCTATTTGATTTATTCGCAAGTTTCCAGCAGTCAGATATTAGAAGATCTTCCTTCTTGCAGTAATGACAGATTTTCTTTGAAAATGACTGGTCTTTGTTGGACTTAGACACAGTTGACGTGGACTGAGATGTAGCAATGGACTTTGCTGAACTTTCAGGACTACTAGTACTGGGTGACTGCGCTGTAAACTTCTTTTGACCATACTGATTTACATTCTTTTTTGTGAATGACTGGTTTGATTTGCCAGTAAAGGACATTTTGTATGTTAATGGATAATTATCAGCTAATTGAGCAGCAATGTCAAGTGTTTCAAGACTTTTCTCACCAAGAAACGTTTAACATCTGCGTTAATGCAGTGCTTAAATTCTTCAAGCAAAATCAACTGGCGCAAATTGTCATAATCTTTCATTACATTTTAAGAACTACACCAGTGATCAAACAACTGTTCTTTTGTCCTAGCAAATTCGACGTAGGCCTGTTCTTTGCGCTTTTCCCAACTTCTGAATTTTTGGCGGTAAGCCTCCGGAACTAACTCATAACCTTTTAGGATTAACCGTTTTACCAGGTCATAGTCAGCAGCAGCTTCTACTGAAAGCTCTTTATAAATTTCTCTGGCCTTGCCAGTCAATACACTTTGTAACAGCATAGTCCAATTTTCTTTAGGCCATTTTTAATTTTCAACTACCTTCTCAAAGTGTAAGGAATATTTATCAACCTCTTTTTCTTGAAAAGGTGGGACAAGTCTTATGATCTAGTTTAAGTCTTTCTAACTCCAGTAGTTTTAACTCTATTTCTTTTTTTTTCTAGTCTTTCTCTTTCTAAGCTTTCATGGTGTTCCCTCTCTTTTAATGCTAGCTCATGTTGCATTTCCAACTTTTTTAATTTTAATTGCATAGCAAGGCTGTAATTGTTTTATGTTTCAACTTCAGTCTCTTCAATTAAACCTTTGCTAACTAGATCTTGCATGATTTTAGCAATGATATCAGGCTTTCTCAAAGCTTTTTTCACACTTAGCCCTACGTGTTGTCCCAAACGCAACAATTGTTCTTTTGACAACTGTTCAAGTTGATCAGGGTCGGGATCGTCAACAAATGTCTCAGGTTTGAAATCTGCCATGTTAAGATGTCAAAACAATAACAAAAAAACACTGAGATAAAATCCTGTAAACAATGTACTGTAAACAATATGTAATCTTGTAAACAATGTATGATAAACAATGTGTCCAGGTCAAGGCCTAATAAATTTGAAAACTATTAAGCATCCAGATGAGCCCCCAATTTTATGTTACGGAACCTAATATAAACAGATTACGTATGCGTGATGAACACAAATTCTGTAACGGAGATAAAATCAGATTCTGTAACACTAGGCAGCGTGAAATGTGTATGGGAATCAATAAAGAAGTCAGTGTTTTTTTGTTAACAAATTACTATAATTTATTCCTAAAACAACCCTAACATTACAATACACTAAATCAATACAATTATACAGTAAAATAGCGGTACAACAACAAATCAATACAATCACAGAGAAAATAATGTGCCCAGTACCTGGATACCAACACCGTCACAACGATAAGTTCTTTAAATGTATACTCTCAGAGAATGACAGTCCAGTGTAAAGCTCTTGTAACAATCCAGAAAGTAAATTGCCGCACACGCCGGATAAGGTTCCAGAAACTGACACACGCTTCTGCGTCCGCTGGAAAACTTCTCTACTCTCTCTGCCCTCTGGCTCTAAAACACAGCCCCTTTATATACTCTTCACCCAAAGCCAAGAATTTTCCACTTCTCGAAAAGTCTATAAGATCTTACACAACACAGTAAACACGTGCAGAGCACACCATGGTGTACACGTGACTCACGACCAGGCGAGAAAGCCCAAGGCCAGCATGACAACGAGAGTTCACCGAGTACGGATTAAACATAGAATGCAACAAACGGCCCGGCTAGGGTGTAACAACACGAGTTACGCCCGTGTCACACAATAAAAAGAGCACCTGTAACAATGTATATGTGTTATTATAGTCAACATTTATTCATATTATTAAGGCACTTGTAATGGAAGCTTAAAAGCCCGGCCACACCGAACGCCGTGCTGCGCTGTGCTTTGCAGCGCTGTGCGGCGCTGCAAATACTATACGTAATACACGGCTGGACAATTTAGCTGCGCTTCATTGCGGTTTAATTTTTTAAGTTTATTTTTTTTATCAGCTTTGTTTTGCAGCACGGCACATTACCCATTTGACTCATTCTACTGTAGCAGTCTGGGCTATCTTGTATTATGTTTTAACCCCTTTGGATAAGATCGCCAATATAGTGGAGATATAGGTATGAATATTCATGACTGGTAACTGAGTGTGTTGTTAACTGAATGGTGTCAACGATTGAAGAGGTGATTTTTCAGACTTGATTCAAGTTGATTCTGACATCTTGACCAATATTTTATACGTGAGTCGAACCTCCATGATCTATAAAAGTTTCCGTTTTAAAAATGGCTTCAAGGAAAAGTATATGACATTTATACAGGAAATTGCTACATATCAAAATAATGAATGCGTTATTCAGGAATAATATGGAGATTTTGTTGCCATGGTGATGGAAAATTTGAATAAAATTATGGATTAACTTTAGATTAAAAAAAGAAATTTCTGTCATAATTTATTTTAATTCCTAGGGAAAAGAAATGGTCAATATCAGCAATAAAATTCAGCCGAAAAGGGTTAGTCACACTTCTAGGCCACCTGGTTCCTTCTGGAGAGACGGTTCATGCTTATCACACTGTCAGTCATCCAAAGTTACCAGACCATGCAAAAGAACAAGAACAATATCTCCATTTATTCCGATATCAATCAACTAGACAATTCAATACTGTGCCTCCTTTTTTTTTTGTATTTGAGTCAATGCCAGAAGCTGAAGATTGATTGATTATACTGTATTTTCAATGTTTTTTTTTTTCAATAAAAGGGAAATATCGGTTCGAATAAATGGACAAATCAAACACCTGTTGATCAAGATGAGTATATTGTATCAAAACTAATTTTTCTTTGGGTATTTATATATATCAAGGCCCATTCAAGTTCGGGATTCAGTCTGGCCTAAATCCCGATCTTCAATTAATAACAAAGAGAATGAGTTCCTCTCTAATCAGTTTAAGGATATGGCTACCCATACCTCTGATCTAGCTTATAACTATATCTGCTGGCTAATTCATGTCTACAAGGCTCATTTTAATATTCAAATCAATGTCAAATTCTTTTTACTTATAATTTTTTTTTTTTTTATATTAAGAATTTAATTATTTTGATTCATATATACATGATGCATGTAAGTAATACCAGCAAGAAAAAGTTTCATTTATCAAGTTTAACATATTTTGAATTTTTACAAAAGTTAAGATGTGCAACAAAAGTATTCTTTGATTCTATTAATTAATTCATGTCAGGCACCTGTCCTACAAATATTCACTTGCTCAACGTATACTATGTATTTGAGGTTTGGTATGGAATAAATAAAGTATTTTCAAGACAACATTAGATCTAAGATTATGAGGAGGCTGAATTAAGGTGAATTTTCCATTATTTAATCAGATGTATGTGCTGAAGACATTATCCAGTATAATGTCAACTCATAGTCTGAATCTGGGTTTTGGTCCGGCCAGATCCAGATTGGGGTTTGGACTGGTCAGAATCTCTATCGGGATTCAGTCCGGCCTAAACCCCGATTGGGATCTCGTCAAGCTCTGGTCCAGCCAAAATCCCGATCGGGTTTTAGGCCGGACTGAATCCCGATACACAGTATACAGTAGCAAGTATACAGTAGCAAGAAAAACACAGTGTCTACTAAAAAGGACAAACTATACAGTACGGCAGATACATATGTACACTATCTCTGGAATAATATTCGTATTTTAGTTCAGTTATGTGAAATTTAGGGAATAATCGACTGAAACAACTTACTGAGCCAAGAAAATCCGCCCACGTAACTGTACCAACCATTGGTTTTATTACTGATCGAGTTACCCTAGCAACGTGGCCAGCACCATACACGCCCACACAGTACACTTCAAGCTTATACACTGTGCATGAACAATACAACAAATATACAAATATCAAAATGCTACTTACCAAATGCTGACGTTCAGCAAATACTGGAAAACGTTATCCTTTAAAGTGTTTGGTCTTTATTCTGTTTATCTCATGACTATAGTTTAATTTCAATATTTCTTTTAATCATTACATTTTTTACTCTTTGTGCATGTTCTTTTTAAACTCTTTGGTGCTCTCTCCTAGTTTTTTTCCCTTTAATTGGAGAGAAAACAAATCACGTACTACCGTCTCCTGGAGTCTGTTAACAAAATGACCTTTTAAACATAAATTTCCTTGGTGTACGTTTTAATCTCAATTTACTTTGTTGCACAGCAGGACGTGATAACTGAATACACACGTTTTAAACTTGCAACACGTAAATTGTTTATTCCTTTTCTGGATGTACATCATCCATGGCAACCAGAGTCCAGGTGTAGGTGGTAATAGAGCTTGGTCGTGTCAGCGCGCGGAGCCATGGCAACAGAAAAAGAGGCACCGCAGTGATTATTAAAATCCGGTTTCCGTTTCACCTTCTCCAGATGCTGCGACAATACTAGTGCCCATGCCATCAATGTCAGTTTTACACAGTAGCTCATACGCGCCAGACGATTGTCCAGATATATACAGGAAAATATACACTAGCCACGAAATTCCGTTACAATTTATATGAGATGGTCCACAGCGATTTGCTATGCACGAGTCGGGCTGCTGCAGTTGTCAAAACAAAAAGATCTCCAATTTGACTTCCATCCCAATAAGATGAAAATGTATCACCATTTAATCATTAATGAATTTGCCGTAGCTCTTACCGGTCTGTCCACTATACACTTTGCATGACTTGACGTAAACCAACGTCTGATTGAGCGAATATAAGTGAAAAGTAAATTTAACATGGCGCGTGCATTTTTAAAACATTCGGCAGGACGATTATAGCATAGAGGAAAATTTGCCCTAAATAATTGAACGCTCCCCCTTTGGCGGCAAAGCCAATTATCAGTACAGGTATCCCTTCAGCACACTCAAGGAATTATTGGCCATGGGCCATTGTGCTAAAACCTATCGTGTCGCACGCATATTCTCTCGGTGGCTTATTTAATTATTGCTAATTTGCGTGTCGGTCTACCCTCGCGAGGCAAAAACCAATCCGAGCGAGGTCGGAAGCGCCATAAACAAATGACCGGTTTGCTTGTAATGTTGGAACACCGATCTAATTTGTTACCACCTTGAATAACAATGAACATTTTCTGCTGTTAGCTTTTATAAAGCTCTTCACATCGAAACGTTAGTTTATCATAGCTGTTTGGGATACGTGAACCGCTCGGCCTGTGTGTTAATTAACACGAAGTGTCCAACACAATCTTGCTATACATACCAGGTCGCCGTTGCAAATTATTAACTACCAGAATATTATCTGTTCTTGCGACGAGACTTGATTCGGCCTGGTTTATATGGGACGTTTTTTTTTATGGGCCAAGTTCATTAAAGCAGAGCAAGATGACGCGGTGAGAGTCCCCTTGCGAAATAATATTAAATTTCTCAGGGTATAAATGAAAATGTGGGAAATTACACTATTTCGTTACAACGGTGGAGTAGCACCACTGTAATTTGCCATATAGACATACATACATTTAAAATAATCACGTTTACTGAATGGGCGAAAATATCCACAGGAAGAAAGCTATGAGAATAATGTCTCTAATAATATATTACGTAAAATCAAGACAATGAGGCGTACCAACCGGTGAAGGGGACATGCTTGGCGGGGGTGACTATATATCTTGTTTCTTTTCCTTTTTTTTTATAAATAACTCCATACACAAAATACCATCCTCCGCCGTCTGCTTTACACGCGACTCTTCCGACAGCTACTTATACCCGCAGGACTACGTGCATGGCTATATTTCGCCGCACTCACTAGCCCCCCCCCCCCCCCCCCCCCCACCAATAAAATAAAAGAACCGATTATTCATGTGTCGCCAAGAAGCGACAAAGGCGAGTATTCCCCTCCCATTGATTGGAAACCTACAAATATTTGCTAAACCTCGCTTGGGTTTTATTGGTTATATTATTTCTCATATATTAAGTCGAAAGGGTGCGGACGCAAGGTGCTTATGTCAAGTTTTTTTTATCAATGTATCTGTTTGTCCAGATACTATCTTATAAAACCAAATATAAACTTCAAAGACGAAAAATAGATATGTACAAAAGGTGCGTCCCGGGTTGCTTAAAGGGGCCCAATCACCTATAAAGCATGTTGAATTAACACGAAAAACACTTTCTGTTAAACAGCCGTATGCGAGGTACTGAGACTGTGTGCTGGGATAGTTTTGCTCGGTAAACTTTTCTATAAAGGAAAACTGAACTGTTGGTGTGAAAGAATAGGTATAATATTTTGCCTGATTATGTCCCTTTAAATTTTGAGAGTTTATCCTGCTCGAAACTGGAAGCTGTTTACAAGAAGGAGAAGGTATATACACCAGTGTTTGGGACCAGTGATGTCGAACTCCAGTCAGGATTGGACTAGAGTCAGAGTCCAATTTTGTAAGGACCTGGACTCTGACTTGGACTCGAGGGTCCTGGACTCGCACTTGTACTCGGAGGTAAGAACTCCAGATATAAGACCGAGTCTATCTCGAGTCCAGTAGAAAAGAAAACGGTCACGTACGAGAAAAAAGATTGTGCACAGGGGTGAACTTTCAGGGGCGGATCCAGGATTTAGGAAAAGGGGGGGGTTCCAACCCAGGAGGACTTATGAAAACCCTGAAAAAGGTCCCCAGGTCTGAAAAAGGGGGGTCCAAGCCGCAAGATTTTGTCTGAAGCCCTTAAAAAAACGTCGTTTCTGATGAAAAAAAGGGGGGGGGGGGTCCGGACCCCTTGGACCCCCCCCCCCGGGGGCTATATATACATACCAAGTTTATCTCTGCACCAGGGCTTAAACATTTTAACATTTTTTACAGTTTAACATTCAAGTAAAAGGCTGGTGTAAAGTAAAAAACAAAATTTTCATGATTATCTCAAATATCCTTTTAAATTTGCCTTGTTAATGAGATTTGTATTAGACTGACTGGGACTCGAGTTGCCAATCACTCGAAGAAGATGGTCCTGGACTTGAACCTCAAGGACTGACTTGCCCTGGATTGTGTGATCACGACTACATCGCAGTTTAACTGAACATTCAAGTAAAAGGCTGGTGTAAAGTAAAATACAAAATTTTCATGATTATCTCAAATATCCTTTTAAATTTGCCTTGATAATGAGATTTGTATTAGACTGACTGGGACTCGAGTTGCCAATCACTCGAAGAAGATGGTCCTGGACTTGAACCTCAAGGACTGACTTGCCCTGGATTGTGTGGACACGACTACATCACAGTTTAACGTGAACTGCTACCAGCATTGTTGCTGCAAGCATATTTTAGAAATTGGGGGGGGGGGGGGAGGGTTAAGTTACGAGGAATCTGACGATTCGAGTACATCAGGTGAATACACCACCAGGTGGCGCGCGACTTGACCCTCGATTTGAGTGTCACATATTTACGCAAAACCTTCTGTACAGATGTTGTTGAAATTTTGTGGAGGATTAGAAAATTATTCAAGAAATAGGCAATCTTGGTAATCATAAAAAGATCAAAGGATTCGATCCCACAGTTAGGTTATAATGAGCTATATTGATCGGTATTCCGGTCGAGGTCTCATGCAACAAAATTGTTTAAATAATTGACAGTATTCCCCCAGGGTCTTGTGAGAATGACAGGACTTCATGGGGGCAGGTTCTAAATCGGTTGGGTTACATCTAATTTTTACATTATTTAAATCAGGCTCATGGGGTTTTGTAGGGGGGGGGGAGAGACCATTCCCCCCTCCCCCCTCCCCCAAGACACTTGGCAGATTTCCCAGACTCCCAATACCACAACGGGACAAAGGCAATGCACAGGGTTTGTCTAGCCTCATATCGACCCTCTGGCAATACGACCAGATTGCTGGCACCAGAGTGTCATTACATCTAGGTCTGTGGATCGCATTATAAGGCCTTATGAAGATGCAAATATTTTCGTCATTTCTGACAACGCTTCATGACCTGCAGGTACACGGTCAATCAACATATACCAGACCTATAGTTCGCATTTTCTGTCTCCTTTCTAATAATACCAAATATGAGCGAGAAAAGTTCCTGTTTAACCCAGCACATTGATAAACCCCTCGGCATGTTTGTTAAGGCGATTTTTGTAATTCTCCGGATATTATCTGATACCACCGGACGGATTGCCGTGATTTTCGACATACATATAATCCGGGTTTGTCCGAAGAGATTCCACCCACTTTTATTTGTAATATTTGCGTATTACGTGCATAATTGATCATTTTAATATTTGCTCCCCCGCGGGCGCCTCGAGCCCGGTAACACAATGGCCACAGTGTGTGAGATGGCGGGACAGAGTTTTACCCCGAGGGCACTATCTGGGAATTTAGTACCTTCGCGGTCACCGGCCCGAAATAATCCCTATCGGCGATCCCTTCTCAAAAGGGGGATCTTTGGAAGAATTGTTTTGCAGGCCTTCATGCGACCGGGGATCATACGAAAAGGGCTTTTTTCAATGATATTAATACATGCACCATGTAGGATATTAATATGATATTAATACATGCACCATGTAGGATATTAATATGATATTAATACATGCACCATGTAGGATATTAATATGATATTAATACATGCACCATGTAGGATATTAATATGATATTAATACATGCACCATGTAGGATATTAATATGATATTAATACATGCACCATGTAGGATATTAATATGATATTAATACATGCACCATGTAGGATATTAATATGATATTAATACATGCACCATGTAGGATATTAATATGATATTAATACATGCACCATGTAGGATATTAATATGATATTAATACATGTACCATGTATGATATGTATATAATCTTCATATAAACCTATAATCCGAAAGAAAACTAGGTCAAATATATCCTATAGATCTATATTCGAGTTAAAAAAAAAACGTTAGATATTTTTCAAAGCCCTCCCCTCTAGTGGACGTCGCTGCGGAGTTATTGCCCATGCGGACAGCCACTAATATCACCTCCGGTATTATGAAAATGGGGGGGGGGGGGGGAATACGAAATGTATACGAAATGTAAATAGGAAATCTGGTCTGGTTTATGCAAAATACAGATTTCCTGGGCTATGCAAAATATTGAGTAGAACCAGACAATATGCAAAATATGAGTATTAAGTAGTACAGACAAATTTTAGAAAAAAAATATTTTATGGACCAATAAAATTTTGTTTGCGAATTTAGGTTATTGATAGGTTATTTATATTAATATTGATAAAATCGCATGACCCTCCATGTTTAGGATCCATCAAATTAAATATTCAGTGTTCCAAATTTTCTGTTTTGGCCCAGTGTACTGCAAATGGTGCATGATAAGCCCGTCGTACGTGGTTTCTTCCGACCTCATTGAATATGCGGTTATTTTGTCGAAAATTAATTCATGCGAAAAACTTGTTGGTAAATATATATAACAGGGGTGTGATATTATGGGGGGGGGGTCGTGGAAACCCATCAAAGCCTTGTTAAGTAATCGCGGCGACACAAAGCCAACGAACTGACGGACGGACCAACAATAACTGGCTTTAGGTGTACCATAATAAGTTACACATTCATATTATAAAATTGTAAAATTTGTAAAATTGTTACATATGTATTATTATATGAAATTATATTTTTATAAAATTGTAATATTAAGGTTTTTTGGGCGTTACGTTTTACAGCGTTATTAAGAAAGTAGATATGCGATGTGGAATCCTAGATACTGCGACTTCACCTAATTAACCCGACTGTGTCAAACAAATCCTCATGCATTAAAGTGACAATCGGGAGCAAGATTATTCAAATTGTTTCACACAATCAGTTTTTCTTCACTTTTTACAAACGTTTCCAGCCAAAAATCATCCCAGCACACTGTCCCAGCAACTCCTGAGCTGTTTAACACCTTGTTATGGTTCTGCGTTTTAGTAAAAAGTCCATGTGCGTTTGTTCACAATAACAAGACCGCCTGACCGGAGATTATTTTGCAAACGCGCGACAGATTCGAAACAAATAGTCCAGACCAGTCCCATAACTGCTGATAGATCTACTTGATGGACATTACGGTCCATGGAGCCACGCGCGGTTTATGTTGACGCCTGTGATCGCGCCCGGTCCACTGTTTTCAATACTCGTGTACAGGAGTGAGCAAACTGTTTATGGGCAATAGTTTTGGCATAATTTCAAAGAGAAGACTAATTCCACATGTTTACAGGTAATTAAGCCCATTTAACCCAAAAATCTTCATACATTAACCTAAATATATCGACATGACTAAATTGCCTTTATGAACCTGTAACACAATATATGGTTAAATGGTTGTGGTTCAATCTATGTCATCAACGTAAAACTTCGGTTCATGAAGTCATGGCTTCTTTAGTGGACGAAGAAATTATCAAGCATGCCATGGCTTCTCTAGTGGGAGAAGTTTTTTCAACATTAAACAAATTTCCCCGCTTTTGTATGGCTACATCCCCCCCCCCCCCCACCCACCCAACCGGTGGTTGTGACGAAGATTGATTTTCTAAATTCAGATAACCTTTGGAAAAACACCATTACTTAATCCCCAAAAGAAGAACAAGCATTTATACAGAAAAAAAAGTTTATTATGTAACAATTATACCCCTGGCTCAATGGGCTGCACACATTACTTTTTTGCACTTAGGCACGCACATGAACAAAAATCCATGCAGCTCAGATCTCCTTAACAGAAACAAGACCCATTACATCCTATACAAGTACCTACACACTAAACAATAACTATAACAACAATCTACATAGATAAAATAGAAGCCGCATTTTAAACAGACGGCGAATCTATATACAAGTCCATTACTGGCACAGGCGGTCAAGTAGTGCATTTGACCGTCCATCAACATCAAATCTGTTGGCTATCATGTATGTGTAAGAACTGTCCGGGTCCGATGCGATGCCGTTTACTTCGTTCATGTCAACCTGGTCGCCAATACCAACGACGTATAGTTCGACGCCAGTGTTCTTCAGGGCCGAGGCTTGTGGGATGGTCTGGCTTGGGATTACGTTGGATCCGCCGTCGGTTAACAGCACAGCTACGTTTGTAACACCGAATCTGTCACCGTTCACTTGCTGCAAAGGAAAATACAGGTAATGAACCAAAGGTAGCCAGTTCTACAATTAAAAAAAAACGACACTGGCATTAAAATGTCATCTTATGGCTTTCCTAGTGCCGAATATGATTCCACAGCAAGACTGCTGATGACGGCAAAATTGTTCCATAAATAAAATTAATACGATGTTACAACTTATTGACAGTTTCATAAAATGTCCTTTGGAATCTTTCAACCAACGTCTAGCGTCCTGAACAAATTGAATCTTACAAATTATACGTAAATTGTATTTTCGATGGTGGACATAGCAGGCCACTGCCGACTTGTTCTGTAGCCTTACTAATGGCGATTACAGCACTGGTCAGTAGTGAACTACGTTAGGCCATATAAAATCCGTCTCAATATACGCTCTCGCCATACATAAAAAAATCCTTGATACGTCCATGATTCTCCGCTAGGACGTCCTTGACACTGCAGGATTTCCTTAAGAAGTTTAATAGCTCGTATCGCCGTTTCGCCTAAGCAGGTTTGAAAAACTGCTTCCAGGAAACCACGCAGAATAACTGTTTACCCTTTAATTTCCAAATGGTATGCATTTTTTTTAATTTTAAAATAATCCCAACATTTATAAATAATTTTAAAATAATCCCAACATTAACAAATTGAAAATTTATATAAACTTTATATTTATATCTTGATAAATTTACCCATCTTTAATTTTTATAGATTTCAAATTTTTTATAAATCTCAATCTTTATAAATCTAACTTAAACACTTTTTGGGATTAACGTCAAAACCCCACCTGGAACATTGTCTCTCTCGCTACCCTCAGAGCATCTTGCGTGTTGGTCTTGCCGCCTGCTTTGGGGAAAGCCAAGGCGTTGAGGACATCCTGTTTACCCTGATACTGGTTCATCATGAAGCGAGGTACGGCATTGTCAGCGTACGTCACAAGTCCCACCCTGACACGGTCGAAGCGAAGGTCAAGGCCGTTGATGACGTTCCTCACGAATCTGATGGAGATGTTGTAGGCGGTGTCGACTGAGCCGGATAAGTCGACCAGGAAGGTCAGGTCGTACTGTCTGCGGCAGGCTGGAAGGCAGATTAAGAAACGAGGGGAATCACTAAGAGATTAATCAACGTGAGGAATATAGAGATTAAGAAACATGAGGGATGTGAGATTGAGAAATGAGAAAAGTGAGATTGAGTAAGGTAAAAAGTAAGAAATCAAAATAAGCTTCACTGGACATTAAATGGATCCTAGGTCGTTTGACAGGAATACTCAGGAATTAAATGACTAAGACAGGGATATACAAGACAGGGATATACAAGTATTAAATGCCTTTATCTACGCGAGTAATCACAGATTAATCGTGAGGAATATTCAAGAAACGTGAGTAATGAGAGATTAAGTAAGGAATACAGGTGAGAAATTAAAATACAGTGAACTCCCGCATGACGACCACCCTGTAAACACGACCACCCCACTAACACGACCACTTTTCTTGGTCCCAGAATTTTCTAATATGAATTATCAAATAAAAAAATCTTTGGTAACACGACCACCCCGCTATCACGACCAACGACCCCCTTTTTTGGTCCCAACCTTCAAATGAGCCCCCGTATCACGACCACTGGCCCATGGCGAACGCGGCCCGTTGAGCAGATGACACGCTCATCGCCGAGGTTGGACTTAGATAATAGCCCGTAATTAATTAGCCGTATTACGCCCACTGGCCCGTTGCGACCGCAGCCGTTGAGCAGGTGACACACCAATCGCCCAGCTTGGACTTAGTTAATAGCCCCCGATTACTTAGCCGGGCACGTGTGAAATCCCGTTTTCATCTGCCCAGCCATAGTTACGCTTATTTTATAATGCCACCCAATCTGTTAGCCAGCCACCCAATCTGTTAGCCAATCTATACGCATCAATAGATAATCTATACGCATCAATAGATATTAAACTCTATGGTCCGTTACATTGTTTGTTGAGTACGGCTGTTAGATTAGCATTTAACATTTAAGATACATTTAAGATACTGAATGTATGCCACACGCATACATTCAGGTGAGTAAAGCAAAACTGAAAAATCACATTTCAATTATCAGATAGGAACCATTAACACATAGAATTTGATGTGTTCATTCTGTTTTTACTACGTGTTCGACATCTGACCATCTTCTTGTTAAGACCAATGCTGTAAGAATGACTTCGATGCCAACCATTTGTTTCATTGTTTCATATGTGTGTTTTATTTTTATGTGAATAAAACTTTTGAGTCATATTCATGTTTGTTAATTATTTTTCTCTATATTTTAAATTTTAAATTTAACAGTAATAACAACTTAACATTTACATGAAATACTCATTATCGCCTGTGTTAGTCTGCCACTCATTATCGCCTGTGTTAATATTGGCAGACTAATGTAAAATCATCCCGCTAACACGACCACTTTGCCTGGTCCCGCAGGTGGTCGCGTTGGCGGGGTTTTACTGTAGGCTTCACTCGACTATACAGGGATCACTTCACTCGACTATACAGGGATCAAAGGTCATTTTACTGGAATTCTCTGGAGTTAAACGACTTAAACAGGATCTACAGGCATAAAATGACCACGCCATTAAATGACAGGGATCTACAGGCATTAAATGACAAGGGCATTTAATGACAAGTCAAATATTGTTTCTGTTACGCGAGACCTTATTTCGGTAGGTTTCTAAATTACAATGGGCACTTGCATTGAAAGTTTTCTTGCATTAAAGTTTTCTTATTTTTTAAATAATTAGACATTGCCATCATATCTAAAAATAGACGTTTAAGCAAGTATTAACGCCAAATGTACAATCGGTTTTTTTTTTTAATTGATCTTGCCTAGTACGATTACTACAGAGAATTGCAGCGATTGACAGAACAGAGTAACATTGATTGCTTTCATGCAATTTCCAACCATATTACGAAGTGCGTATGAACAGACCTAACCGAGAATAATTAGTTTTTGCTTAAATAGGTTTAGGTAATTATTACTCTTACCGCCTTTGTCACGTAGCCAACTAAGGTTATTTTTATCATGGGGACAATGAGAGTAGGGTAGAACTCATGTAGGGTCGAGCCCGTGTCGGTGATATGTCTAGCGTTCCAACCCCCTCACCAATAACAGAAGCCTCAAAGGCGAGACAGCTGGGCCCGCCATTAAATATGCATCCCATCACTGCATGGGCATGCATAGACAAGGATGAAGTTGAAACATTGATTTATTATTGTTATTATTGACAGCGAATCTTCAGTGTCACCGTGGAACCTGCGGGTTTTGAACAGAGGCCAACAGACATATCCTACACGTAACCCATTGATCCTACACATAACCCCATTGACAAGTTTTGTAAACTATACTTACTCCTTTCACATCGCTCTCCGGTAAAGTCACTCGGGCACTGGCACAGGTATTTTCCAAGTCCGTTGATGCACTGAGCGCCGTTCAGGCAAGGGTTGCTGAGACATTCATCCTCATCTGTGGAAATACATGGAATCAAAATATAATTAAATTATACTTTAAATTATATTAATATAATTACTTAAAATTAGAATTACTATATTAAATTATAATTACTCTAATTACTTTAAATTAGAATTACTATATTATAATAGAAGGGAGTTAACTTTATGAAATGTGAAACGTTCAGTATATGGTGCCCTGCTCTTAACTTTATGAAATGTGAAACGTTCAGTATAAGGTGCCCTGCTCTTAAGTCCTGAAATTCTTTCAAGCATGCAACGTCTAGCCATAGTCTTAGAAACAAACACGTGGCCATTGTTTAAGAAACAACAGAGGCATCTGGTGCAGGAAAACGAAACTATTCCTGTGTATTATTCCTGTGTATTTGTCCTTTATTCTTCTGCATTTTGGACAAGTTTTAATTTTCTTAACATTTTCTTCTGCATTTTTCTGTAAAAACTACTCCATATTTGCATTTTTAACTGTTCCTGGTTCCAACCATCGATGGACTAAAGGCGTGGTCATTTGCGTAATCCAATAACCTATTTGATCCAATGACCTATAAAAGTTCATGTACTTAATCCCTTGACCTATGAAAGGGAATGTACATAATCCAAAGGCCAGTACAAGGTTGTGTACGTAATCCCATGACTTATGAAAAGGTAATCCATGACTTATGAAAGGTAATTTTATAAGATATAAAATCATAACCATCCGAAATTATACAGCATTTTATTCGTTAAAATTTACTTTTGATTTTAAAATTTAGATTTGAAGTGCAGTTTTTGCTTACCATCACACATTGAACTGATAAGAGGTGTCCTGAGGTTTGGCAGGGCTGTGTATGTGGGCACGCTGAACACGTTCTTATCTACAGGGTCGCTGGCGATTCCTCTCAGTTCCATCATGTTGCTGTCACTGCCGACAGACACTGTGATCACGTGGATACCGCTGATGCGGGTACGGATGGCCTGTACAAAAAAAAATGACAAGTTTCACGATACAGAAGACCCAACAAGAGCAGTTCGACGCGATAGCTCAAAGTGTGAGACGCCTACACTGTTCACTTTCATGCTTCACCAATTTGTTAAAACTTGATTAGTTTTTTAATTTAATGCCGTTTAAAATTTCCTGGAGCTTTGGTAACGAGGTACAGAGACTACTGGTGGCCTGGGTTTGACTGTATTTAGAGCATACACTGGGTCATAGCTTTAATATTTTATGCAAGTATTTTGTTTCGAAGTATTTTTTTTTTTTATTTTAAGAGAAACGTATAAAAGGTACAGATTACAGATCGTGGGTCAATGTTCTGGAATTCCTTAAAGAAAGATAATGCCAGCTTTGTTTGGTTTGAAAATTTGAATATTAACGTTCAAAACTGATACACTACTTTGAACACTAACATCCAGCAAACAGACATACATATATCAGCAAACAGCAAATGTATCCTTATAATTGTATCACAAATTCATGTAGGCGAAAAGAAACATTTCTACAAGACTGGTAGGAAGGTATTTTAAATTACGTTTTTATAACTTATTCACTGCAGATTTTCTATATAGCAATCGGCCTATAGCGTGCCTAACTATGTCTATTGTAAATAAATTATAACCTGTGGAATGGTGTCCTCTTCCCGGATGTTTGAGTTTCCATCAGTCAACACCACCAGGAAGTTGGGAACATTCTCGCGGTCACCGTTGGCGGATGTGAAGCTCTGGGTACGGGCCATTTCCAGTGCGCTGGCGATATTAGTTCGGCCACCGGTCCATTCAACGTTTTTCACAGCCTGAAACATTTCATCAGTAAAGTTTACTCTTCCGAAGACTTGTTAACGTTTTCAGGTTTTCACTTTCTAAGACCTAAGTAACTTTAAAACCTTTATAATTGTAGTAATCCGTTCCGGCGTTAATCTCCCATTACATTTCTCTAAATGCGCCCTATTCCTTTAACAGATTGATATATCACTTTCAGCCTTTACAAAAATAACTACTGACAAATTACATATTGTGTATCCTTATAGACATTTGTGGTTTTTCAACATAAAGCTATAGGTATACGGTATATAAAATTTAGCATCAGTAGGCTGTAAATACTAGGTTTTTTTTTTTTTAAAAATACCCATTCATGTTCAATGAAAGGCAAAATTAAAAACTTTCCCTCAAATAAAACGCCCATAAATAAAGTATCCGTATATAGTGAAAAATATTGAAAAAATGTGGCATTCTATTGAAAATACACAAATTCTGGGTCATACCAAGATCACATCCTGTTTGGTGGAGAACTGGTTCATTGTGAATTCCATGCGAGCGTCATCGGAGAAGCTGATGACGCCGACCCGAGCCTTGCCGGTGCCGATCTCAAGTTCCTCGATTACGTTGGTGGCGTACTCTGTGATGAACGGGAATCGCTCGTTCCTGATTGAGCCGGAGCGATCCAGTATAATGGTTATATCAGCCTGGCCGCTGCATCCTGAATTCAAGATTTATGTCATGATATGCAAGTAAACTAAATTTTTGTATTCTGTATGTATAAATACATTACAAAATCCTACCAATGTCGGGGTTTATATTCTCTAAATTTGCTTCATTTTGGCAATGTAGGCGCGTCATTTTGGCAATAGAGACCGTTATTTTGGCAACAGAGGCGTCATTCTGGCAACAGAGGCGCGTCTTTTTGGGAACAGAGGCGCGTCATTTTGGCAACACAGGCGCGTCGTCTCTCCCGACAGATTTCGTATTTGTTCTACATCATCGGCAGTCAGAAGCATCAATATAAATAACTGGAAAGAGGAACCTACCACAAGCCGTATTAGTATTTCTTCCATACAGCATTTTAACTGTCCCATGTATACAAGATTCTTTATAAACTGCTGCTGTAAATGCTATAATATTCCATGAAAATATACATGTTTAATTTGTCAGTCATATAATAGTTTCGAAGAATCTACATATTTAATTTGTCCCATTTCACAAGTCATTGTCTTGTATTTCATATTTCCACATCATATATAATTTTCCCCAATTTCCAAGAATGTTTGCTTTCCTGTGTTAGGGTAAGATTTCTAGAAGCTTTTCATTCAGGTTTGGGGAGAAATTGATATTTTCAGATGTGTAACTACCATAAATGTCGAAACTGCATTTTTCCAAAATACAGAGGATTACCTTGACCAATTCCTTATTAACATTAATTACCAGACCTGCTGGACGAAAATATCAGACATGCTCTGCTTTCGCCAAGGTTAATGGTGGTTTAAAAGGAGCCTATTCCGATCCGATACGTGGCATGTATTAACCCTTTAAAGCTTTTATAATGTACCAGAAAACACCTGATCCATCTGCACAAGCTGTTCGTTTTGTTTATATATATATATATATATATATATATATATATATATATATATATATATATATATATATATATATATATATATATATATATATATATATATATATATATATATATATATATATATATATATTTATATATATATATATATATATATATATATATAAATATATATATATATATATATGTGTGTGTTAATAACATGTTTATAACGTGTTTAAAGTAAAAACAATTCAACAAAGACATCTGGTGGCAAGTCTGACGGTTTTTGCAAAACGGTATTTTGTAACAAATGTCCGGAAACATGTGTAACCCAATGTTGTTGTTGGTGGTTACATGGTTTTTCCATTTGTAAACTTTTGTTGTATTTACTACTACCATGAAAAAATACATGTTCTTGCATCCTTCAAATAAGTGTTACAAGAACTTTTCGCACAAGAACTTTTCGTAGCAAGAATATCCTTGGCTTCACAAAACGCAGGAATCGCCAAATTCTTCAAAAAAGGTAGAAGAACAATTGGCTTTGAGTTATGAATACATGTTTTAAAGCTACATCCATGGGTTCTGATTTCATACTTACTCCTCTCGCAGTTCCTTCCGGTGGACGTGATTGGGCAGTTGCAAACGTAATAGTTCACACCGTCAACGCACTCTCCTCCATTCAAACATGGGCTGCTGTCACACTCGTTAATATCTGCAAAAGAGAATATTTTGTATGAATTGGCTATAAAAACGCTAACAGACTCACGATATGCCATAAGAATTAGACCCGGAGAGCTACAAATAATTCCCAACAATATTTACAGAATACAAGACCCACAATATTCCCCAGAGAATACAAGGCCCCACAATATTCCCCAGAGAATACAAGACCCACAATGTTCTCATAGAATACAAGACCCACAATATTCTCATAGAATACAAGACCCACAATATTCTCATAGAATACAAGACCCACAATATTCTCATAGAATACAAGACCCACATTCTCATATAAATTCCATCCATCATATTTAAATTTCGTATAACAGTTTCCACTGCATGCACGGAAATATTCACTAAATAATGATTACAAACAATATTCTCATAAAATCTTCTCATTATATTCTATCATATTTCTTATACATATGCATTCCGATAACTGAAGTTAATATATGACTAACACTGCATGGTTAAAATATTCACTACATAATTATTACTGCATTATTCATATTTTTTATTTAATTTCAAAGATTCATGTGTTAAAGTGGAGTGAGTAATCAGAATGCGTCCTCGTAATCGAAGACATCTGTCCATCAAGACAGCCTCAGTCCATCAAGACCGCCTTCTCTGTCCATCAAGACGGCCTTCTCTGTCCACTAAATTCTACTTACTGTTGCACATGGCCTCGCGGATATCTCTTCGGATATTGTTCAAAGAGTTGAAATCGGCTACGGTGTACACGTTGGCAGTTCTGCGAGAGGCAATGCTCTCCAGCTCCAGTGGTCTGACGTTATTACCTACTCCCACCGCCATCATAAGAATGCCTCGGTCCCTAAATTCAAAGAGGACCCAATAAAGTTTATTTAAGTACAGGTGTTGAGAGTAACGTTAAGACTAAAATATGCAGTATTTCCAGTACTTCTAGTATTGTTCTGCCACATTTTCCACATATTTTAGTAACTAAATTTCCCACGCGCATGCGCAGAAACGCAGACAGGCCCAACGTTGTGATTTGTCTGCACCAGACTGTAGAGGCTACTGCGAAACTGCAGCGGCTATAGCTAATAGGTTAAAGTTAGTTCCTATATTAAAATAACCGTTTATAACAAAAATGACCGTCTATAAACAAAACAATGCTATACTCTGGACCTTTGAACCTTAAAACCTTTAACCACTGATACAATTTTTTTTATTTCATTTGCGTATGTTACTTGGTTAATTGTGTCATCCTATTATTTTTTTGTTGTAGCCAGGATTGAAAGTTGATTGTATTCTTTCACTGTTCTCTACAAGGTTTAGAATGGAAACATTTAAAAGGACACATTTAAAAGAGTAATAAAAATAAGAAATCATTTCAGGGACTTTTTATATTGTTTGCCAACGATGCTCCCATACATCATCAAATGACTTGCCGCAGTTAATATAACATACCTTGCGGCTCTGGCCTCTGCCCATGTTCGGGCGTAGTCGTTTGATCGTCCGTCTGTGATCGTGATGCCCACGTTAGTGACCCCTCGCTGGTCTCCGTTGCTCTCAGAAAACATGTTCTCGTACATGTTTTTGATGGCACCAGCAGTGTTTGTGCTGCCAGATGAGTAATATGGCAGGCTCATGGCGTTAAGCAGGTTGTACCTTGAAGCATGGGAGTTTAGGTTGAAGTAAACCTGAAATTAAAGGTAAAGTAGGGGTTTATAGTCTGATATCAGTGCGGTACGTTATGCTCATCCAACTTAACACTTTGTCTTCCTGGTTTTTCGGGCCTGTTTATGATTGTAGCATTGCTCGCCTAACCAAGAAACCACACAAGGCGCTAGGTGGTTATTCGTTCTACATATGCCTGCCGACAATTCCTGACCAGTACCCATTCACTCCTGGAAGGAGAGGCCGCACCCTTGTGGTAAAGACTGGCTAGGAGACTATGCGGGAGGGGGTCAGATCGGGACGCGAACCCACAACCCTGCGGTCACGCCACCATGCCCCACAGTTATTAGGTATAGTTTTGAAATGTGGATAAAAAGAAATGTTGCTATAGAAATGTAGAAGCTGTTGAAATTTTCCCAGTTTACACAGGAAAATGAAAGTTGAAAACAATTACTGCTCTTTGCGCTAAAGCTTTTTATTTTTCTTTAAATCCGAGGCTTGCACGCAGCCAAAGCGACCAATCTGATAATGTTATGTCGCAAACAGGCCTAAACCCGCATTTTCAACCCTGTTAGTTTTTATTCTGTATTCAATTCATCTTTTGTAACAGCCAAACCCACGAGTCATTACATGGTGGTTATTCCACTGAACTTCACACTTTTGATATTTACCTTTGATAGGGTGCCGAAGGTTTCCAAAGCAACACGTGACCCAGTTTCGATAGGGATGTCATGGACTACATTCTTAGTAAAGTCTACCATGGTCTGGAAGTTCTGTTTACCGATGGACCCAGAACTGTCCAAGTTGAACACAACGTCTGCTCGTGGATTGCGGCAAACTGAAAAAGAGAAAAAAAGAGAAATAATCACTGAAGAGAAAACAGAAATTATCATCAAGGCTTTAAGCTATAATAAGAATTTATGGGTTCCACACCCCTCAAATTTTTCTCTTCGCCCGTTTTACGGCTTTTAGCTCGTTCTGTCATCCCGAATCATAACGAGCACTTAACTGCTGTGGAAGACTAGTTTAGTAAAGTACCTTTTGTAAGTTTCCTGATATTGTAAGGACAATAATACTTTTAGAACTGATTAATATTGAACATTACACTGTTAGTGATACCATTAAATTTTAAGGTCTTAGGATATTTTGAATAATCACAAGATTGAAATTAATTTATTCTGCATTTACCAGGTTTCAACTGTGAGACAAGGCAAAAATAATACTCAGGGTAAAACACATTCAACACTAGGGAAACAGTTGAATGTTAGGTCCAACTTAATTTATCGCCATTTTTTTTATTTACCACCATTTTACTGGCAGTATTTTTTCTTTAGTTGACTATTCTTCGAGCACGTGGGCTCCGCGATGTCCCGCCCGAAGCTATTTCAAAAGTGAATCTTGTTGAACAAACTAACATACCGAATTCACAGTTTGGTCCGGAGAAGCCGCTAGGACAGACGCATGAGTAAAGTCCATAGCCATCAATGCACCGTGCTCCGTTGCGGCATGGGTTGCTCAAGCATTCGTTTATGTCTGAAACAAAACATTCCAATATACAGTTATCGCTCTTAAAAAACTAATTCATCGGAAATTCAAAAAAGCAATTTCAATCACCAAAACTATTTTTCGGCTTCATTATACAGAATAAGCGCAGAAATATTTGATTGTACTTAAAATATTTGTGTTCTTATAATATTTGTTCACATATAGAAGTATTCATAGATTAACTAGATATTGCTTGGCATCATAGTATCCCAAGACAATCCACCCCCTTTAAGAACAGGCCCCCCATCTTCAGCAACAATTAATATCAGACGACACTCATAGAAAAGGTCACTCCCATAGAAGAGGTCATGACCCCAATTTATATATACATCATCCCATAACCAATGTCTATGTATATGCATAATATGAAAGAAATCGGTCCATTAGTTTTTGACTTGTAATGCTCACAGTACTGTTAATTGGCTATGATGGGGGTATTAAACGGCACGAAAACAAGTAAATGAATAACAGGTGGCGCCACCTGTTTCCGGTACATGATAACACTATCCAAGATCTTCGGTCAATTTGATTTTTGGACCAATCCATGCATCCCTTATTGAGATATTAATGATTTGTGTAATTTTCACCATATATGGCAATATTCAAGGTCAAGGCCACTCTCATAGGAAAGGTCATGACCCCAATTTATATATACATCATCCCATACTCATGTCTATGTATATGCATAATATAAAAGAAATCTGTCAATTAGTTTTTGACATAATGCTCACAGTACTGTTAAGTGGCAATGAGGGGGATATTAAACGGCACAAAAACTAAAAGAATAACAGGTGGTGGCGCCACCAGTTTCCGTTACATGACAATACTATCCAAGATCTTCCGTCAAGTTGATTTTTGGACCAATCCATGCATCCCTTATTGAGATATTAATGATTTTGTGTGATTTTCACCATATATGGCAATATTCAAGGTCAAGGCCACTCATAGGAAAGGTCATGACACCAATTTAAATAAACATCATTCCATAACCCATATCTGTGTATATGTATAATATAAAAGAAATCTGTCCATTAGTTTTTGTCTTGTAATGCTCGCAGTACTGTCAAGTGGCAATTTTGGGGGTATTAAAAGGCACAAAAACAAGTAAATAATAGGTGGCGCCACCAGTTTCTGGAACATGACAACCCTATCCATGATCTTTGATCAACTTGATTTTGGGATCATTCCATACAAGATTTCTTGAGATATTTAAGAATTTGTGCGATTTTCTCCAAAATTGGACCTATTCAAGGTCAAGGACACTAATAGGAAAGGTCATGACCTCATTTTTAATAGGCGTCGTCCTCTCGCCCATATGTATACATATACCAAGTTCGGTAAAGATCCGTGAAATAATTTTTGAGTTATCGCGCCAACAAGATTTATATGCGGCGGCGGCGGCGGGACCGGTATGAAAACATAGTATCCCCGACTTTGTCTGGGGATGCAATTAGAATACAGGTAGTCGACAAGCGGCTACGTGTATCCGCCAATTCAGAGTGGGACGGTTGTAGTGAGGCATGGATCGAGTGGCAAGGGGAAATAGAGTGAGGTATGTTGCATATTAGCACGGGTGTATGCAGCCGAAATGTGCATGTAGGTGGTGCCACCTGCCACAAAATCCAGAAAGCTATCCAAGTTGTATACATATGCAAAATTTTAGGCAGATTGGTCAAACCACTGCCTGTATATGAGTGATTTTATCCCACGGCAGACAAACAGAAGGACGCCGTGCAAAATGGCTGCTGGTGGCGCCAGAAGTTTTGCGTATGATAAAGAGCTATGCAACATCTATACACATGCAAAATTTCAGGAGGATCAATTAAACCAGTCCTGAGATATAAACCTGGATGTCTGCAGCCTGAACGTAAATGTAGGTGGCACTACCTATAAAAAAATCAAGAAAGCTATCCAGGATGTATACACATGCAAAATTTCAGGTTGATCAGTCCAACCACTGCAGAGGTAGGAATGATTTTATCCCAAGGCAGATGAACTGATTGACCCTGTGCAAAAATGGTTGTTGTTGGCGCCACCATTTTTCTGTATGTTTTAAAGCTATCAAAGTGCTACATTGTACACAATTTTTAGCCTGATTGGTCAAACGAGTCTGAAGATGTGGGTTAATGTTTCAAACAGACGCACAGATGGACGCACTGGAGAGAGAAAAGGTCAAGAGGTCCACGCAAAATATTTTGGCACCAGCTCATGTGACCCGATTATGGTGTAAAGTTTCGGAAAAATCTGCCCAGTGGTCTCAGAGTTATATTCCGAAAACGAACGCCGCGGCGGCGGAACCCGGTCAAAAACAAAGTATCCGCAAAACTGTTTTGGCGGACCAATTTGATATTTCAAAGCATAAAATATATCAATATTTCATAATTTAAGTTGTGTTTCCATAACTTAATTTAAAGAGGACTGCAATAATCGTTTCCCCTACCTGTACCAAATGACTGCTATAAATTATTGAGGATTTAGTCACTTACTGTTACAGACAATGTTCTTTAGCCTGTCTCTGAAATTGTCCAGTGCGTTGAAGCTGTTGACCATTATTTTGTTGGAACTATAGGGATGACTAGCGATCGCCGTCAGTTCAGTTTCATCGACCCATCTTCCGATTCCGACTGAGATAATGTGAAGGTTACGGTTGCGGCTGAAAAATAAAATTATTTCATTGTGGTTGTTTCCCGGCCTTCCAATTACATGATCCTATTAATTATTTTACATCGCCACCTTAATAGATCATTACGGACAAAGATTAAGCGAGCGCGAACGCCTGCACGATTTTCTGAATCGCTGGTTCTGATTCAGAGGCCTGTCGCGCGGAATTCGCGTAGGAAATGACGTCATGAAGGGAGGGCATCCCTTTGTTTACAACATTGTGCCTAAACAAAAGTCAGCTTGCTGAAGACACGCTGATGTTAAGTGATGCTGATGCGAATAATAATTCTAGAATACTCTGGCGATGTATACATATATCACTCAAATTTCTGATATAATTGTGAAGAAAATCTCATTTGCGTTCGCCTTCGCTTATGGGAACGCAGCTAGAGACCACAATCCAGACATGAACCCTGTTGAATGCAGATATGCAGATTTCCGGAGGCTCCAAATTTTAATCTTACAAAATTATGA
This sequence comes from Sipunculus nudus, assembly GCA_026874595.1. Classification (NCBI taxonomy): domain Eukaryota; kingdom Metazoa; phylum Annelida; class Sipuncula; order Golfingiida; family Sipunculidae; genus Sipunculus; species Sipunculus nudus. The sequence continues at coordinate 37,070,114 of CM049318.1, forward strand.
CGACGTGTGTAAAGTTTCTTACTCTTGGAATGCAGTCTTGGCCTCAAGAGCTGCGTTGATCGTGTCTTCCTTGTTGTTGGAGCCACCGTCAGTGAGCACGATCACCACGTTCGGTACATCCGTCCGGTCTCCTCGGCCATTGTTGTAAATGTTGGTGGAGGCGAGTCTGATGGCGCCGCCAGTGTTGGTGGTTCCGTGGATGTACCGAAGTCCTCTAAGAGCGTTGATCACCTCTGCGCGGCTTCGTGCTCTAAAAACAGACGAAAGTTTCTTTTACATTCGTGGGCAAAGCCTAGCACCTGTAGGTATGAATCAAGAGCGTGCTGATTTTATCCGACCAGCAACATTTTAATGTCTATGTATTCTCCAAGATATTAATCTAGTAACTATCCAGTAACTACGAATAATCCAGTGACTAAGAATAAATAATTTCCATTCTCTATAATATATAGGACTTCAGTTTTGAAATGTCTTCTGTAAATGTGAAATGACTGCTATAAAAATTTACAATTTTTCAAATCTGAATGGGATAAAAATGTTTTACTTAGTGTTCCCATACTCGTTTGAAGCCTTTCAAGTGGTCTTCACTTGCACTGATATGTTAACTTCAGTGGGTTATCTGCCTTCAAACGCACTGATATGTTAACTTCAGTGGGTTATCTGCCTTCAAACTTCTCGGAAATAATTGTGCTGTTCTGGGTTCCTGTGTTATCCTTTAAAAACTGCCTTTAAATCATAATATGCAGAATTATTTTATTAAAAACTAATTTGTCTGGCGTCAAACCAATGAGCTATTCAAACAAAAACTTTCAAAATTATGGTAGTCAGTTTCTTTATAATTTTTCATAATTACGTTCTGCTTATGTGTATCAAATTTAAAAATGTGATCTAATAAAAACTTGTCAAATTTACTTTGCACAGTCGAGCACTTAAAATCACTGAACCAAGAGTTTATAAAACCTTTGGTCCAATTTTTGCACAGTGAAGCACATAATCAAAGTTCCTTAGAAAAGTTTATAGTTCATGGCGATCGTGGATAGGGTCAAATTGCCTCAAGTTCATAGCAACAGTGCACACTGGCTAGTGGCGTAAATTACATTTACCAAATGGATAATGTTAAATTAATCAGTGTCTTGTTAAGAAGACCACGGAAAGGGATCAAGCCATTTGCTAGTTTTCTTAAAATATGTTTTCAATTTTTGAAAATCACTATTGAATCTATAATAAAATCTATCGAGCATGCATATTTTCAGTTTTACTTTCAATGTCAAGTCCAATTCCCTTGAGAATATTCCTAACGTGAATATTTCCTCAGAGAATATTCTCAAGTCCCAGGTACAAGTTTGCCCCTCAATTCCCTGTACTCTAGGTACACACACTGTAGTTGGCCTCATATTCGCATGTTAGAATTTAAATTTTTGCGCTTTTCACTACCGTGGTTTCGTGAGGCCTCGTTTCCGCGATCTTACCATGACCTAAATAACTACCCATTATTATATAAGTAATTATGTCAAATAATATACATGTCGACTGGATGGGGGCCGAATGGAAAGTAGAGATAAATGAAAATAGCTGTCAGATATTTTGAAAGAGATTATCAATTTTGAAAGAATCTCGTTTGAAACCAATCTTTATTTACGGGTAACAAACAAATCTTTTAATATATAACTATTTCTTATAAGTCTATTCCCTTTTTTCTTGCCTTCGATGATTGAGCCTCTTATTCACGAAGATTTAATTTACGCGATAATCTCCCTTTCGCGAATATCATGAACTTTAAACTATCGCGAACCAAAAAACCACTAATTGCAACCATTCATGATCACGAGTTGGTATCTTGACTCCAGTAAGCAAATCCTACTCACGCATCCAAATTCCACCTGACTTCGGCATTGTCACTGAACTGGACCAGGGCCACCCTAACACGGCCGGAGTCAATTGCCAGATCGTTGACCATGTTGATGAGGAACTGACGAGTGATGTTAAAGTTCTGCTCACCGATAGACCCGCTGGAATCCAAGACGAATGTCAAATCGGCAAAGCCTCTGCAGTCTGAAAACGGCAAGCACATTTTGAAAGGAATGATCTGCAATGACTTATGGTCTCTTGTTTTTTTACATATTCGACCAAGTCAAGCCTAAGTCATGATAGACAGCTTTATAAAATTCTTAACTAAAAACCAATTTAAATAGGAAAACCCACTGACTGCACTGAATTCCTTTGAACGAAGGTTCATGCATAAATGTGTACTACATTCATTATAAAAATTATTACCCACGATTTGTCAGAGATCGTTTCTTATGCATTCCTTTCATTTTTTTATTTGTCCCTAATGTTTTCTGTTTTTAGACATCTTATACTTGAAGAGAATTTAGGGTCAGCTTTAACAGTTATAAGACTGCCCGAGAGTACCACTTAATGCCCGGAGCTACTACTTAACGCCGGGAGGTTTAATTAATGATAAACCTACCCGAGGGTTCTGGAGTGGGTGGAGGAGTTGGTGGTGGTGTTGGGGCCTCTGTAGCGCAGGCTTCACTCAGCAGAGTGTTCAGTATGTTATCCAGGGCCTGGAAATCGGGGGATTTGAAGTAGGTCCTCCCTTCTAGCTGTGGCGGTGACGACATATCACGGAGTTCTGCCTCGTCGATCAAATTGGTGATACCAACTGCCAAGATACGGGTCCCGCGGGCCTTCAGTTCATTTGCGTATGGCACTACCTTGTCTTCGTCTCGTGTGGACTTTCCGTCAGTTATGACTAAGAGGATGTTTCTTTTGTCCGGTCTGTCACCTCCGCTTGGTGAAAACATTTGACTATTTGCGATCCAGAGACCTCCGGATGTGTTTGTGTTTCCGCCAGAGTAGGAGATGCTCCTGATGCGGTTGATAAGGGTTTGTTTGTCTTGTACGTCGTTAAAGTTCCACTGGAGGGTGCCGACGTTCGCGAACTTGGCTGCTGCGAGAAGAGAAGCGGAGGGTCCAATATTCAATCTGTTGGCCAGGTTTTCCACGAAGCGAAGGATTCCGTCATTCCAGTTGTCAAATCCGGCTGGGTTGTTGTCCCTGATGGATCCGGAGCTGTCCAGGAGAACTGCGATATCAGCATTTACTGTGGCACACCCTGCAAAAGAAGGAGTTGAGCGGTTAATAAAAATGTATATGCAAAAGAAGGGATGAAGCGGTTAATCAAAATGATTCATCAGCTTTATGCTATATTAATTAAATCTTCATGCTCTATTAAACAATACATGTATCCCTATTAATTACATTTAAAAAGAAGACTTATTAATAATAAGAAGACTTATTAATAATAGGCAACTACGCTCCCACTTTTATCTCCGCTTCATCGAAATATTATAACAAGATTTTATCGTTGCCCTGGTCAGTCTCCAGCAAAACCGAAGAGTGAGCAACCACTCCAGGGAGGACCGCTCAGATTGGCACACCTAGCTAATGCTCTGTCAGTCATATTGGCACACCTAGCTAATGCTCTGTCAGTCATATTGACATACCTTGCTAATACTCAGCAATACTGGCACATCTAGCTAATACTCTGTCAGTCATATTGGCACACCAAGCTAGTACTTTGTCAGTCATATTGGCAAACTCTCCGATAAAGTTGGCAAACACTCAGATGAAGTAAATGTTTAAGAAAACAACCAGTCTCTTCTCTGATGCGTCAGAACAAGACTGAAATACTTTTGCATGTTCTGGATAAAGTTGAGGTCCATCAATACTATAAAATTAGCGGAGTTACGGTTTCATAACTGAAAGAGTACTTAGAGTAGAGAGTCCGGGTCCCCCGATGTGTAATTCTTCGCTTTCCAGAAAGGCGAGAATCGGAGATCACTTCTCAGAACACAGCACATTTTAATCTGTTTGGTGATTTTATTGAAGACAATTTGATTTTAACGTATTCATTGACTGTCACATGTATTGATTTGAATACTATGCCTATGATATACCGGAGGTCTCACGATAAGGTATATGTTACTAGGACAACAAGGGACACGAGGTTGGGTTACTATGCTGATTAGAATAAAACCGTGTGTATTCCTGATTTGGAAACTGCATGCAAGTAACTTGCACAACAGCCAACTGTCATCCATGTGGATTTGAATGTACAGTTAGAACGATTTGAACGTAAAGTTCGGACAAAGGAGATACACTGGGCTTGTCCACACTAGGCATACGGGACAAAGACAAATTTTGAATAATTCCCAGAATCCATGCCTTCTTGATACAGAAATTTCCAAATTTAAAGAAAAAAATTATTTCCCCTTTATACAGTTTCTCGAAGAATGAATGTCTCACTTTTCATGTTGTATAATAGATCTCACAAACATTGTATCACTCAACATTTTCTTGTCGAAGTTTGCCATGCAAGATTTTACAGTTACAATGCAAATTTATAAATAGGCAGGCCAGGAATAATAATCTAACTTTGAATTGCTCCTCAGGAACGCTCCTTGCAACTTTAAACAAATTGACAATCTCACCATCGACAATCGGAGTACTGCAACCTTTAAAAAACTCACCACCGACAATTGGAGTACTGCAACCTTTAACAAACTCACCACCGACAATTGGAGTATTGCAACCTTTAACAAACTCACCACCGACAATTGGAGTACTGCAACCTTTAACAAACTCACCATCTACAATTGGAGTACTGCAACCTTTAACAAACTCACCATCTACAATAGGAGTACTGCAACCTTTAACAAACTCACCATCGACAATTTGAGTCCTGCAAGTCTCTGTCAGGAGAGAGGCTAAGATTGCGTCAAGACCGGTTGCGAAATCGGGAGACCTCCAGTAGGTCTGCCCTTCCTGCTGTGGATTGGAGGACATTCTTCTGACCTCGTCCACGTTGATACTATCCGTGATACCGACCACTAATGTTCGGACTCCTCTAGATCTCATCTCCTCTGCATAAGGAATAGTCAAGCTCTCGTCCCTGGTAGACTTTCCGTCTGTGATAATGATGGCAATGTTATCCGCGTTGTTTCTGTCGCCACCTCCCGGCTGTAAGGTATGGAAACGAGTATTTCAAAACATGTAAACCCGGTCTGGGATAATCTGTGTACCTCCCGGCATACCCCCGAAAGTGTCCCGGTCCAATCTCCCCCCGCCCCCCCCCCCCGGGTTATATCTCAATCCATCTCAATCCCCCCCCCCCGGAGTCCAAGCTCAAGTCCTCCCCCCACCCCCAGGTTACCATCTCCAATTCCCCCCCCCAAAGGGTCACATTTCAACTCCCCCCCCCCCCCCAACCCTTAGTCTAAAAGTGTATATATCCAGGCGACATTTTTTGTAGAAGAGGCACATTAATATTTCATGAGGCACATTTATATTTCATGAGGCACATTTATATTTCATGTGGCACATTTATATTTCATGAACCAATAAAAAATCGTTCTCTTACCGTTTACACAAAGACAACGCACAGAGATAGCGATCATCAATGTACTTAAAAATCAAGCCCTATATATAATTAAGCAGAGGGGACCAACCTATCTGCACCAATAGTCATTTCTCAAAAACAGACGTCCAAAAACTATAAAACTCAACATTTCAGTACTTACTGTGAAAACTTGGTTCATGGCGATGTATATACCACCCGACGTATTTGTGTTGCCGCCTGAGTAACCGATTGCTCTAATTGCATCAAGCAGGTTTGCTTTGTTAGTGAATCTGTTGAAATCCCACTCCAGCTGCCCCCCGTTTGCAAACTTCACTACCGCCACGCGGGTCTGCGTCTCCCCAATATTTAACCCGTTGACCAGTTTTGCCATGAACTCCAGGACTCCATCCACCCAGTTGTCAAAGCCTACAGGGTTGGCATCCCGAATTGAACCGGAACTGTCGATGATAAAGGCAAGGTCGGCAACGGACGTGGTGCACTCTGGAAAAAATGATGAAATTTTTATGAAACATGAAATTTATGAAAATGGTATTATCAAATAAAATTGGGAAAATGGTATTATCAAATAAAATTGGGAAAATTTTATATTATCAAATAAAATTGGGAAAATTTTATATTATCAAATAAAATTGGGAAAATTTTATATTATCAAATAAAATTGGGAAAATTTTATATTATCAAATAAAATTGGGAAAATTTTATATTATCAAATAAAATTGGGAAAATTTTATATTATCAAATAAAATTGGGAAAATTTTATATTATCAAATAAAATTGGGAAAATTTTATATTATCAAATAAAATTGGAATAATTTATTAATTGGGAAAATTATTTAATATATAGGAAAAAATAGTATAATTAAATTAATGAAAAAGGGTGTTATCAAAGTTGTATCAAATAAATAAAATAATGGATAATGAATAGACAGGAAGTAGAAGGATGACAGTTTGCAAACCAGGTCCAGGAGCTTATGTACAGCATGGACTGGCGCAGTCGGGTAAAACTGATATCTCTGGTTGTATTGCAACACCTAGGGCAGTGACTGCCCCCTGTCGGCAAAGTATAGGACTCTTTTTGCTCTGACCAACCTTGCCCAGATGTTCCGGACTTGTTGAGGCATAAAATACAGTTTTGTTTTACATAATATTGTGGCATAATTACTAATGGCATATATAGTAGGTTCAGGTACAAGACTAATTCACAATCATGTTGAGTACAGGAATATCATTAGACTTCCGGACTTGTTGAGGCATAAAATACAGTTTTGTTTTACATAATCTTGTGGCATAATTACTAATGGCATATATAATAGGTTCAGGTACAAGACTAATTCACAATCATGTTGAGTACAGGAATATCAGTAGACTTACAACTGTGCGCAAGACAGATGGCAAACGTGGAAGGGGAAAATTTTATCACAGGGGTGGGGGGAGGGGGTATTTATATAAGCAATAATCAGTGATATTAACGTTTCGAAAGGATAGTCTGCTGTAGGCTTATATTGAGTTGTTCGTATTGCACATGCCCCGACTACCACAACGCCTCAAGCTTTGGTAGATTCGTTGCATAGTCCGATCGGGACAATGAGTCCGGCCACGTTTGGGGACACACAAGACCGTCATATAGAAATGTTAGATCCTTTAGCATAGAAAGGGTCGACAAAATAGTGTACTGGAGTGTAGTCTGACAACAAAATAGTGTAACTGGGGTGAAGTCTGACAACGAAATAGTGTAGTGGGAGTGTAGTCTGATAGTGGGGGTGTAGTCTGACAACGAAATAGTGTAGCAAGAGCGTAGTCTGACAACAAAATAGTGTAGCAAGAGCGTAGTCTGACAACAAAATAGTGTAGCAAGAGTGTAGTCTGACAACAAAATAGTGTAGCAAGAGTGAAGTCTGACAACAAAATAGTGTAGCAAGAGTGTAGTCTGACAACAAAATAGTGTAGCAAGAGTGAAGTCTGACAACAAAATAGTGTAGCAAGAGTGAAGTCTGACAACAAAATAGTGTAGCAAGAGTGAAGTCTGACAACAAAATAGTGTAGCAAGAGTGAAGTCTGACAACAAAATAGTGTAGCAAGAGTGAAGTCTGACAACAAAATAGTGTAGCAAGAGTGAAGTCTGACAACAAAATAGTGTAGCAAGAGTGAAGTCTGACAACAAAATAGTGTAGCAAGAGTGAAGTCTGACAACAAAATAGTGTAGCAAGAGTGTAGTCTGACAACAAAATAGTGTAGCAAGAGTGTAGTCTGACAACAAAATAGTGTAGCAAGAGTGAAGTCTGACAACAAAATAGTGTAGCAAGAGTGTAGTCTGACAACAAAATAGTGTAGCAAGAGTGTAGTCTGACAACAAAATAGTGTAGCAAGAGTGTAGTCTGACAACAAAATAGTGTAGCAAGAGTGTAGTCTGACAACGAAATAGTGTAGCAAGAGTGAAGTCTGACAACGAAATAGTGTAGCAAGAGTGAAGTCTGACAACGAAATAGTGTAGCAAGAGTGTAGTCTGACAACAAAATAGTGTAGCAAGAGTGAAGTCTGACAACAAAATAGTGTAGCAAGAGTGTAGTCTGACAACAAAATAGTGTAGCAAGAGTGTAGTCTGACAACAAAATAGTGTAGCAAGAGTGAAGTCTGACAACAAAATAGTGTAGCAAGAGTGTAGTCTGACAACAAAATAGTGTAGCAAGAGTGAAGTCTGACAACAAAATAGTGTAGCAAGAGTGTAGTCTGACAACAAAATAGTGTAGCAAGAGTGTAGTCTGACAACAAAATAGTGTAGCAAGAGTGTAGTCTGACAACAAAATAGTGTAGCAAGAGTGTAGTCTGACAACAAAATAGTGTAGCAAGAGTGAAGTCTGACAACAAAATAGTGTAGCAAGAGTGAAGTCTGACAACAAAATAGTGTAGCAAGAGTGAAGTCTGACAACAAAATAGTGTAGCAAGAGTGAAGTCTGACAACAAAATAGTGTAGCAAGAGTGAAGTCTGACAACAAAATAGTGTAGCAAGAGTGTAGTCTGACAACAAAATAGTGTAGCAAGAGTGAAGTCTGACAACAAAATAGTGTAGCAAGAGTGAAGTCTGACAACAAAATAGTGTAGCAAGAGTGAAGTCTGACAACAAAATAGTGTAGCAAGAGTGTAGTCTGACAACAAAATAGTGTAGCAAGAGTGAGTCTGACAACAAAATAGTGTAGCAAAAGTGAAGTCTGACAACAAAATAGTGTAGCAAGAGTGTGTCTGACAACAAAATAGTGTAGCAAGAGTGAAGTCTGACAACAAAATAGTGTAGCAAGAGTGTAGTCTGACAACAAAATAGTGTAGCAAGAGTGTAGTCTGACAACAAAATAGTGTAGCAAGAGTGTAGTCTGACAACAAAATAGTGTAGCAAGAGTGTGTCTGACAACAAAATAGTGTAGCAAGAGTGTCTGACAACAAAATAGTGTAGCAAGAGTGTAGTCTGACAACAAAATAGTGTAGCAAGAGTGAGTCTGACAACAAAATAGTGTAGCAAAAGTGAAGTCTGACAACAAAATAGTGTAATGGGAGCGAAGTCTGATAGTGCGAGTGTAGTTTGACAACAAAATAATGTAGTCTGTCGTCTGACAAAATATTGTAGTGAGAGTGTAGTCTGATAGTGGGAGTGTAGTCTGATGAATTGTAGTCTTGACAACAAAATAGTGTAGCAACAAGACTACAAAATAGTGTAGCAAGAGTGTAGTCTGATATGTGGGAGTGTAGTCTGACAACAAAATAATGTAGTCTGACAAGATATTGTAGTGGGAGTGCAGTCTGACCACAAAATAGTGAAGTGGGAGTGTTGTCTGACCACAAAATAGTGAAGTGGGAGTGTTGTCTGACAACAATAGTGTAGTGGGAGTGTAGTCTGACAACAATAGTGTAGTGGGAGTGTAGTCTGACAACAATAGTGTAGTGGGAGTGTAGTCCGACAGTGGGAGTGTAGTCTGACAACAATAGTGTAGTGGGAGTGTAGTCCGACAGTGGGAGTGTAGTCTGACAACAATAGTGTAGTGGGAGTGTAGTCTGACAACAATAGTGTAGTGGGAGTGTAGTCTGACAACAATAGTGTAGTGGGAGTGTAGTCTGACAACAATAGTGTAGTGGGAGTGTAGTCTGACAACAATAGTGTAGTGGGAGTGTAGTCTGACAACAATAGTGTAGTGGGAGTGTAGTCTGACAACAATAGTGTAGTGGGAGTGTAGTCTGACAACAATAGTGTAGTGGGAGTGTAGTCTGACAACAATAGTGTAGTGGGAGTGTAGTCTGACAACAATAGTGTAGTGGGAGTGTAGTCTGACAACAATAGTGTAGTGGGAGTGTAGTCTGACAACAATAGTGTAGTGGGAGTGTAGTCTGACAACAATAGTGTAGTGGGAGTGTAGTCTGACAACAATAGTGTAGTGGGAGTGTAGTCTGACAACAATAGTGTAGTGGGAGTGTAGTCTGACAACAATAGTGTAGTGGGAGTGTAGTCTGACAACAATAGTGTAGTGGGAGTGTAGTCTGACAACAATAGTGTAGTGGGAGTGTAGTCTGACAACAATAGTGTAGTGGGAGTGTAGTCCGACAGTGGGAGTGTAGTCTGACAACAATAGTGTAGTGGGAGTGTAGTCTGACAACAATAGTGTAGTGGGAGTGTAGTCTGACAACAATAGTGTAGTGGGAGTGTAGTCTGACAACAATAGTGTAGTGGGAGTGTAGTCTGACAACAATAGTGTAGTGGGAGTGTAGTCCGACAGTGGGAGTGTAGTCTGACAACAATAGTGTAGTGGGAGTGTAGTCCGACAGTGGGAGTGTAGTCTGACAACAATAGTGTAGTGGGAGTGTAGTCCGACAGTGGGAGTGTAGTCTGACAACAATAGTGTAGTGGGAGTGTAGTCCGACAGTGGGAGTGTAGTCTGACAACAATAGTGTAGTGGGAGTGTAGTCTGACAACAATAGTGTAGTGGGAGTGTAGTCTGACAACAATAGTGTAGTGGGAGTGTAGTCTGACAACAATAGTGTAGTGGGAGTGTAGTCCGACAGTGGGAGTGTAGTCTGACAACAATAGTGTAGTGGGAGTGTAGTCCGACAGTAGGAGTGTAGTCTGACAACAATAGTGTAGTGGGAGTGGGGTCCGACAGTGGGAGTGTAGTCTGACAACAATAGTGTAGTGGGAGTGTAGTCCGACAGTGGGAGTGTAGTCTGACAACAATAGTGTAGTGGGAGTGTAGTCCGACAACAATAGTGTAGTGGGAGTGTAGTCCGACAGTTGGAGTGTAGTCTGACAACAATAGTGTAGTGGGAGTGTAGTCCGACAGTGGGAGTGTAGTCTGACAACAATAGTGTAGTGGGAGTGGGGTCCGACAGTGGGAGTGTAGTCTGACAACAATAGTGTAGTGGGAGTATAGTCCGGCAGTGGGAGTGTAGTCTGACAACAATAGTGTAGTGGGAGTGGGGTCCGACAGTGGGAGTGTAGACTGACAACAATAGTGTAGTGGGAGTGTAGTCCGACAGTGGGAGTGTAGTCTGACAACAATTGTGTAGTGGGAGTGTAGTCCGACAGTGGGACTGTTGTCTGACAACAATAGTGTAGTAGGAGTGTAGTCCGACAGTGGGAGTGTAGTCTGACAACAATAGTGTAGTGGGAGTGGGGTCCGACAGTGGGAGTGTAGTCTGACAACAATAGTGTAGTGGGAGTAGTCCGACAGTGGGAGTGTAGTCTGACAACAATAGTGTAGTGGGAGTGGGGTCCGACAGTGGGAGTGTAGTCTGACAACAATAGTGTAGTGGGAGTGTAGTCCGACAGTGGGAGTGTAGTCTGACAACAATAGTGTAGTGGGAGTGGGGTCCGACAGTGGGAGTGTAGTCTGACAACAAAATAGTGTAGAAGTACTGTAGTCTTAATTAAACAAATAAGTGTATTAGGCGTGTATTAGGCGTGTATTTGATAAAATAAGTGTAATAGAAGTGTGGGTTGAATAGGGTTGATAAACAAGAGGCCCATGGGCCATGACGCTCAGCTATATTTGACTAGATGCGCATTTCTTTATATTGTTGTTATATATGGTCTGTGAGCATAGCCTGTGGCTAATGTTTCTATGTTAAAAAATGGACAAAATAAAAATTTCAGGATTCATAGAGAACTGCCCAGAACACCCCTGAATTTCACAATAGAGGGTTCCAAGGAAAATAGGAACAATTTGTACCCGGTCTGTCTGGGTGCTCAAAGTCATGTTTCTGGTCCATAGCTCGCAGAATAAAGGTCACCATGACCCAAATTCAGGACAAATGCCAAGGACATCCCTGAATGTTATGTTGGTAGAGTCAAGGGATAATAGATACAATTTGTGCCCTCTGTATGCTAAAAATCATGCTTCAGGCCAGTTGCTTGCTTAATATAGGTCACCATGACCTAATTTTAAATTCATAAGGAGATTCGCCCAGGACCTAGACCTAATGCCCATCTGACATTCAGGGATCAAAATCATGTTTCGACCCGTAGGTCACAAAATAAAGGTCACCATGACCTAATATCAGGTTTCAAAGGAGATTTGCCTAGAACCTTCCATGATAGTGTGTTAGAAGATTCTAGGCCTAATGGATACGATTTGTGCCCCATATGACTGTCTGGGTGCTAAAAATTATGCTTTTCGCCCGTAGATCACAAAATATAGGTTACTATGACCTAATAACAGGTCTCCAAGGAGATTTGCCTAGAACCTTCCTGGATGTACAGTAAGACGTTTATAAGTCTAACGGGACGATTTGGGGCCTGTTAACGGACGGTCGGACAACCGGACGGTCGCCGGACAAAGGGTGATCGCTACAGCTCAGATGACTGACGGTCAGCTGAGCTAAAATGAAAATCTACCAACGCTGCATGCAGACTACTATGCGTTCCAGTGAACAGCAGTCCCGAAGCCAGAGCCAGTTTTGCTTAAAGCCGGATTTGCGACAGCGCACGCGCAAGGCAGGTTTGGAACCACCAATATTGCAAATGGGCGAGCCTGAATGTCTCACAAATTCCGCAAAGCCCGCGAGGTCAACGGTACATAATATGATTCGGCCCGAGTGACAAAAGTAATGAAAGTACTAACCTCCAACGGTAGCTGGTGTTGTTGGTGGTGGCAGGAGGGTTCTGCACGTTTCTTGTACGATGGTATCGACAATCGTGCTCAGGATTGAGAAATTGGCGCTCTTCCAATAGGTTTCTCCTAACACGCCTGTGGAAGACATGTCTTTCAACTCTTGTTCGTCAATGAGGTCCGTAATTCCAACCACCAACATTCGGATTCCATCGGCCTTTGCGTCGTCAGCGTAAGGAATTGTTTTATCATTGTCACGGGTAGATTTTCCATCAGTGATAACAATAGCGATGTTCTGAATGTCGTTTCTGTCACCGCCGACGTTTGATCTGGTTGGGTCAAATACTTCGGTACGCATGCGCCACAACCCCCCGGAAGTGTTTGTATTGCCACCACTGTACGGGATCGCTCTGATGTTGTCCATCACTTGCGCTTTATCGAATGAACGGTCCAACTTGAATTCAACTACGCCAGAGTTTGCAAACGAAACTGCTCCTACTCTGACGTCGTTTTCGCCGATTGTCAACCTGTCGATAATTGAAACCATGAAGTTCAACACAAGTTCGTAGTTGTCGAATGACCCATCCGAAGGGTTGTTGTCCCTGATTGATCCAGACTTGTCCAAAACAAACACCAAATCGCTCCTTGACCTCTCACATACTGCAAGCAAATGGTATAATTAGTTGTGACACTGAAGTGACCAATCGCATTTTCTGTCGTAAAGGACATTGCGTCCTCAGAAAAAAAGGTGCATGTATAGAATGAATATTATGCGAATTAATAATCCCTTACGAAATACGAGAAATTTATCATTTACTCTTTGTAATGGACACGGCAAAAGAATGGTTATGTTATTTCTCTTATGTAATTTCCCCCTATCTATAATGGCCTGTAATGGTTTCGTAATTTCCTCCTGTAATAGTTTCGTAATTTTATATTCTGCAATGGTTTTGTAATATCCCCTCCTGTAATACTTGTTTTCTCATAAAATGAATAAACATTTTGCTCCAATATTTTAGTGATTTTAATCCCTGTAAAAATAAACTTAAAATTATGCAATAATACACAGTAAAGGAGAAAAAGATACAGCCTGGTGATAACCTCAGCCATCACAATAAGAGCCGTTTGTATCACGCAGATATCGCAATGGCTCTGGTTGCAGGTCTGGATAATTTGAAAATAAGGCCGAAAGATAAAGATTGGTTTCTTAGACACTTCAATAAGTGCGGGCAGGCAGGCGATTCTTTTTATATTTTTATTATTAAAAAATTCATAACTGGTTTCTCAGGCACTTAAATAGTGCGGCCAGGCGGGCGATTTTTTTAGGGGCTTTTTAATTTAAAAATAATATGATCAGGGACATTTTGTGTAAGAAAAAATGCCAGAATTGTTTTGCTATACCGGTAAACGCACAACATAACAAATAGAAATTTTATAAAATGTGTTATTCCATATTCTTGAAAGACATGTTCGAGCGGGCGGGAGATTATCAAAAACGTTTTTATGCGAGGGTCAAAATAAACCGACCTTTGTTTGTTTGGCCTTATCTAGTACTTACCCGTTTGCTGCGCGTTAGCACCGGCCACGACCACCAGCAAAGCTGCAAGAGCTTTGCACGAAATCCCCATGGTCACACCTGAAATAATACACAAGTCCTTGTTATATCTCTCCATATATGATAAAAAGCTAAAACCTATGACCAAATAGTCTTCTGAATGAAAGACCAAGAAGCCAAGCTTGACTGGACTTGCATGGTCTTTGATATTGGCATGGTCGGGGCATTCGGACTAAACACCCCTTATTTTTTGACACCATGACTACAGAATAAGCAACAATAAAACATAAGGTAGACTTGCCAACGGGCCAATAAAACAGGTGGCTCTTGGGCCATGACGCCCTCCTGAATTTGACACAAGACAGTCCATGCATTATTATTGATATAAATTAAGGTTTGAATGAATTAACTGAAATTGTGACACAAGTGGTTGTGACATTCTATAAAAGTGGTTCGGCTTAATTTTAATTCTACATTCTGGCAGATTTAAATAAGATTTAAATACGATTTGAATCTTATAATTTGACGCAAAATATTCTAAGTAACCTATAACACATTCTTCATCAAGAATGAAATTCAGAGTGCTCAAAATCATCGTACTGTCCATGGTTTGCAGAATATAGGTCACGGAACTAATATCAAATTTACTAGTTATAAATATACTAGTTTCAAAAATATAAAGATAAGAAGTTTCTTTTTCAAATGGCCGAGACATGCTTAAAATCATGGTTCTTTTGGCCGGTAGCCTACAGAATGCAAGTCACGTGGCTTACATGGAAACTTGACTAGGATGTTACGAAAGAAAATGTCCATGTCCAATGGTCATAATTTGTGCCCAGCCTACTTTCACAGACACCTCAAAATCATGTATCATCACCGAACCTATATTCTGCGAATATTGGTCAGAGTGACGTTGTATCAGGTTTCAAATTTTTGTTATACTAAAAAATCCTTGACAAAGCAAGAAGCTCCGGTGTCCAATGATGTGTACCCTTTCGTCATTCACTTTTCCCACAAACGTTCGGGAGAATCCACAGATCGGGAGAACCCACAGGTTCATTGCGGAGTAAAGCTTTTAACAGACAAACGACAGTGACAATGCCCCACCATGACTATAGTTAAAGACAAGCTTACAACAATCCAACCACCCTCCACCCTATTTCCTTTTCAATTAGGGTCTTACAAAAATTTGTGTCCAGTCTGGCATAACTGGAAAGCTGATCAAGACTTAAGTTCCGGTATAACGGCCATATGGTTCTACCGGGGATAAGTACTGTCGTCTGGCGAGGAATTGCATGACTAATTTATTATTCTAAGGTATAATTTTACTATTTTAGTGGTAAAATATTGCTAATAACCTGGCAGGTCAAAGGTTTGTCAAGAACTTGAAATAGTAAGCCGGGTTTTAGAATTGAGTGCATACGGCGGAGGGCGAGTTTTGACCTTTATTATTAATAAACATTTTTACCTGTTCATTACCATATTTCGAGAAAAAAAAAACATAGGACAATACGATTATAACAATTGTTTTGCTAAACAAGTTTAAAAGAAATTTATAATTTTTTTTTTAATTCCTTGAAAGAAATGTCAGTGGTTGTAGCTCAAAATAGCTGAATTGAAAATTAAAACGGTTTTACATGAGAGGGCCAAACCAATATTTCTTTTTATCAACGTTCCGATTTTTTTTTATTGATAACATTATAAAGGTTTATGTAGATTCTTTTTCTTATCTAAATTATCAATTTAGAAAAAAAATCATTAAAATAATGTACATAAAAATAAAAATTAGACAATAGCAGGAAAGGAGTTCCTTTAGATTGTTGAATATTAAGTAAATATACCGGACATTGAATAGGCAGGGAGAAGGTAGAGAAATTTATTTTTAATGCATATTCATTCGATTCGAGGCCAAGCCCGAGGCTACAGTACAGGAACTCCTAACAAAATCTGTCCTGATAACTGACTGACTTGATAACTGACTGAATAAAAGAACTATTGAAAGGTTTGCCGATTCATGAAGGGACATCAGAATGTCTTTAAGGCAAACTAAACATGTCAAAATTTAAAAATAGGATAAAGTTTGTAGTCTTAATATTAAGTCCATAGATGAAATGGGTAAATTTTTACCTTATTCACTGCGCCTATTGAATTCACAGAAATTAAAAAGTGCTGGAAAGAGTTAACAGGATGCAAACCATCAGATTAGTGATAATATGAATACATTATTTATAAACCACATTCTACAAGGCATTCGATTGAAAAGCCAAGTGTTGTTATTCAGGCTGCAAATATTGCCTCTATATCATGTGTATTAAAAATACAGTATTTACAACTTCTGCACAATAAAACTATTCACCTGTCAATTTTGATTCATTATAATTCAAAGCTTTGTTTTAATCTGATAAGTGATACAGAATTGATAGTTTTCTTTTCAAATTTCATCAAATACTATTTGTGTGATATTGCTGAAAATCACTGGCTACGTGTATATAATTTTCATTGAAACCTAATTTCAATTCAACCGATTACTAACTTCAAAGAAATAATGGAACTCAAAAAATAGAAGTCGTATTTATACATTCACAAGGAATTTTAACATTACCTTAGTTTAACAACAAGTTGTGGGAAAATATCTTCTTTCTCATTAATGTAGTGGGCAATATGGGATACTGCTAATATCAACACTCGTGTGTGGCGGTATAGTTAACAACTTGCCACCTAGCGTCCAGCCTACCCATGCCGTTCATTCAACGCGTGTGCGCACTTTGAAGCGCCTCACAATTACGCCCCACAATCCTGATATTTATGTTCCTGTATATCATATTGCAGGAACTTGAAAAGAAACGGTTTGCTAAATCTGCATTTAGCACAAGTTGAATATGCACTCGTTATGATTCCTGGAAAGTTGCACATTGTCTTTCATTTATCCGTGAAATATTTTGAGAGTTTCAGTGTGCATGCCACTCATCCCCCTTTCACACTATTATAACCTCATATGTTCGATACCCATAAAGTAATATTAAGAGTTCATAGCTTACGCACAAATAAAAACAAAATCGGGATAGTTTATCCAATAAATGCCCGAATCACTGTTGCCTGCCTAAATATTCGCGGACTTTCGGCTGTACTAGTTGTATCCGCCTTGAGGGTATGTATGCGTTCATTCTGTTCGTGTGTGCATTTTTGTTCAAAACATAACTCACTCATGACACAGCCTAACTCGCGCAATAATGACATTTTCAGGACGTTTCGGGAACGGACCAATGAAGAATTATAACATTTTGGTATGGATCACTCATTTGATATGTATTCAGGAACGTCATCAAGGAATATTCACAAATGAACAAGCACATATACACAAATGTTACTGGGAATATGGGCCGCATAAGTGATTGCAAACACTTTTGGAGCAACAACCCCAAATAGGGAACCCCACGTGGCGGAGGCTTGCATTCCTTGGAATGTAGATACATGTACCTAGTTAAATCTGTTTTCCCCTATCTACAACGCGAAGCTGCATGGGCGATGTCCCATAATGTTCTGTGGCAATTTGCTTCACTAATCTTGTTAAGGACTTTCTGTAACTAATCCCATCTTTCCGGAATTTTAAATTAACATTTCCTACTGCTGATAGTCCAGTTGAGGATAATTATTACATCGAATTCCCCAGCGCAAGGAAATTATATTTCCATCATTGATTATGGATTATTTTAGGCAATAACCGAGTCACAGTTGTGTCGGGTCTTGTGTCGGTTATTCAATTCATTACAACTCATAACAATTGAGGAGCCCCGAGTATAGAATCCGGTCTTCATTTTTAAGATGGGTCTAAACTGACTGGACCGTCTCATATTTGTAGTAATCAACATAAGTCATGACATGCCTGATGATTTGACATCGACATGCCTTACTTCTCCATTACATGAATCCTAAACATTACATCCGTCCGTATACACCCATAACCCAGTCCATGTAGACCGGATTCTAAACTCGCTCCAATTGAGGTTGAACTTATCTTTTCAGATGTGTTTCAAACAAAAGGGCACGGGTGATATATCCATAATACCGGCAGCCCCTCGGTAAATAAAGATTCCGCAAAATATCTTTTTTCGAGCCGTTGACACCACCCCACTTGACCCAATAACGTATAAATTAACTCGGGGGGGGGGGGGGGGGAGGCCTTTCCGTTAGAAAAGGGCCAGGCCAGCTTTTTCATCTCAAAAGGCTCTAAAAGGTTTTCAAAGGAGTTGGCAGAAATATTTATGGAAAAACTGTTACAAAATGGTCGGCAAGTTCCTAACAGGGGTGGTTATAGGATCTTAGAAAAAATGGTGGGGGTTCTCAGCACCTGGGACTGGAGAACAAGTGTAGTGGGTGTGCTTTTAGGCATTACGCTACTCTCTCATGTAGATGGGCATGGAAGCAACCCTACCAGAAGCAAAATCCGGCGCTGCTTTCCACATGTTTTAACAAGTATTCTATTTTCAATATTTTAGGTCGTGTTAGAGGGGACGCCATGCATCTTTTCTTAATCCTCCCTCCCCTGCCTAACCCCCGTGTGTCGACACCAGGTGAGCGGAGATTGTAAGCACCTAGTCCTATTACCACGTACTCTCACCGGTCCAACCAAAGGGTTGGACCAGAGCTTTGCAAGGCGTGCTCCGGCATGCGTCCCTTTTGAAAGGCCGGTGAGCGGGACCGCATGGTTCTGCTTTTGTGAGGTTAACCAGGACTGGACATTGTGTGCACAAAGCACTATACAAAGACCGCAAACATTAGGTTCTACAATCGAACCCGTGAGGTCAAATTCCGAGCGTTCAGGTTGACAGTGCTTAGGTTGCTTGTTAAAATCAAGGTTCACGTGTAACTAGGCTGGTTTAAAATCTGATTTGATGCATAAAATTGAAAATAAAATACCTTAAAACACATTTCTGTTGTTCCTTTTGAGCAAAGTGTGGACTTGCGTTCTTGAATATTGCATGGGACATTTTGAAACCTGCTCTCTTTTTATTGAACAGTAGCGAGAAAGTAAGACGCTTAAAAATCTGGGAGTATAGAATCCGGCCTACATTGACGAGGTTATGGGTGTATACGGACGGACGTAATGATGTTTAGGTTCCATGTAATAGAGAAGTAGAGGCATGTCGGTGTCATATATTCAGGCATGTCATGGCTTATGATGATCACTACTTATATGAGAGTCAGTTTAGCACCATCTTGGAAATGTAGGCCGGATTCTATACTCGGGACAAAACCTGTCCATCTGTACACAATTTAAAACTAATTTTAATTTTTTAATGTTATATCGAAATTTGTCCAGTGCTTTTGTGGGTAGTTTAACATGCTTGCAGCGGGAATGATTCTTTTACGGCAAATACATTAATAAGAATGATCTGATGAAAATTCCAAAGGTTACTGTATTATAGTCAATGGTCATTTGCCGTTTGTCTGAAGGTAAATGTCCTCTCCTCTCACTCTTGCGTTTCATTATTTTATGGTAAACACAAATTTTTTTTTTTAATTTATGAAGATTATGATTGTTCCATTAAGAATATAAAAGTTTTTTTGTCTTATGACAAAAAGAGTATTCGCTACATTAAATCAAAAGCACAAGTCTTGTGCTCAGATCGGTTAAAAATGCTTTCGAGCGAGCACAGCAGTTTTAGGGGACAGAACCTAGCAGTTAACGCTTGTGTTTAAATTGATGGGAGCACTAAGGCATCGAGTACTAGCTCACACGCCAATACGTAAACACCATTGGTTGTTACTTGACAAAACCTTCAATACGAAAACGACTTATATTATAAGCTGACGAACATTGCTTGTAGAAATTAAGACTCGAGACCAAGTTTTTATGACAGGTGGAGGCAATGTGGAGACAACGGACCTTAAAAGGCGCAAGACAAAATCTGGCCAAGACGAAACCTACATTCGACATGTGAAACTAGAAAAGAACTATAATTGCCAAATTCCTTAACAATTTAGGTGAATATCAGGTTCAAACTAAGCAATGTTGTCAATCGTCTTAAAAACTTAGTAAATGTAACAGGGGACAGTTCATGCATAATGCTGGTAAGGAAACTCGCAGGAGAGGGACGGGACTTCCGAAAGAACCACTTTCTGTCCGAAAAAATCTATTCAGCCACTGAATTATCTTTATTTTATAGAAAATTCAGGGTCTCCAAGTGAACCATTTTCAAATGTCTTACCCTGTTTGGTCTCCAACTGCGTCAAAGGTCGGACCAAGCTAGCACACCAAACCAACCAGCCAGGGGTAAATCCAGCAAGCCCAAGAAAGCCGGGCCTCTAACCAGCCACCGCGGTCTTATACTGACGGGGATTAAACGGTGACAGACCACGGGTCGGTCCTATATGAAGATACCCCTGGCCAGGTTACGGCCGATCGCCCGCTCACCGCCCGGCGTCGTGAAAAGGGGCTTTCTTATTTAAATGAAGGCTCTTCAAGGCCCGGTTGGCCAAACCGGTTCCACTTCCAATTTGACAGGCTGGTACAACTTCACCGGCAATATGGCGAAATTTTTTAACATTGTTGTTTGCAGATATTCACTCCCTCTCAATTCGCTCCTAAGAAGGAGCATTTTATGCCGCTTATAGCTAATATTGACGAATTCCTATCACCTTTACCGCGTTGTTCTTGTACATTTTCTCAATGCGACGGTGTGTCCGTGCTTATGAACAATTTGAAGACTTCATTTCCCGCAGCCCTACCACACTTTAACTTGAAACCTCATTACTGAAACAGTACTTTCAATTCATGCATTCATATAAAATATACGTACGTGTGGGCGTGTTTCCTGTTCATAAGCCTATATGTTCTATGGTGTTTTCGCGCATGTGAAATTGATTATTTATTAAAAGCATTGGAATGATAATAAAGTCGTTATCGAAACCGTTTTAAAATATATTTAAAGTTATCATGAAACATTTGAATTGAATATAGATATGTATATAACCACCTTTTTTAAAAACGTAGATAACAAGCGCCTTTACACGTTTAAACGAATGCAGAAACACCCATACAATGACCAAGGGGTTATTCCCCTAAATGTAATCTCACAAATGTATGCATACATATATAGATACATGTATGTGTAAGATTAGAGACGTAGTCCACAAATAAAGATACATGTATGTGTAAAATTAGAGACGTAGTCCACAAATATAGATACATGTATGTGTAAAATTAGAGACGTAGTCCACAAATATAGATACATGTATGTGTAAAATTAGAGACGTAGTCCACAAATAAAGATACATGTATGTGTAAAATTAGAGACGTAGTTCACATATTCGGTTCATCATTCCCAGCATGGGGTCTGGTGAGGTCTTGTTTCGTGGTGCACCCTCAACGCCAGAGTTGTTGAAAATGAGAGACACTGGCCAGTGCACATGAAAATATAAAGCCAGCAGACAAAGGTGATAAATAGTAAACAAAGGAATCAAGACAATAACTGCTCATTCGGATTTATTCAATCTTTCAAAGTAAAAAGAAAGGCAGGCAGAGGTGACTAGAGGTAAACAAAGAATTCAATACAATCAGCTTAATTCAAACTTCAAATAAAAAGAACCTTACCAGTTTAAGCAGTCAACAGGGGCGGATACAGAAGGGTGTGCTTCGCCCCCTGACATTGGTTAACTAATATATGCCGGTGTGCTAGTAGGCTTTATATAGAAAGCATTATGAAAACGGGGAGGGGGGTAGGGATGCAAAATCTGACGCTGCTTTATTAAGCCTTTTTTTTACATTTCCCAGAGTTTTTAGGTCGAAAAGAAGGGGCGCCCCTCCTCCCTGACGCCCCTCTAAATCTACCCAGGTCAATCAATTCTAAACTCGAGGCAGGTTTAACTTGCAAGACCACCGAAAACAGACTGGATATGGGTAGGTGGGAGGGTGAATGAGTTTGTGGGGTGGGGGAGGGCTCACTTATGTATTGACTTATATAAACCAATAATTTTACTTTTCACAAAATTTTACAGTGTGAAAAAAATGATAACAAGGCAGTAGGCAGGTTATATCTCACATTATCAATATCATACCCAAAGTGTTTTTATAAACAAACACGTGTGCATATGAGGACAGATACATAATCTTAAAAAATTGTCACAGTTAAACAAGTGTGCATGGATTGTTTAGTACAGACATTACACATATACCCTGCAGGACACAAATACCGCCACTTTCTTTTGGTATTCAGCGGGTAATTTTTCCCCCAAATTATTCGGTCCAAAGAGATGGGGGCGCAAGCCCCCTGAGCCACCCCCCCCCCCCCCAACTCTAAATCCATCCCGATGAGTCACCATTGGCTAATCATTCTGTCTAGAATATGGACGGGAAATATTTAATCGTTTCTTTCATATTGGTTACAGGATTTGTATTCGAGATTACAACATCCAATCAACCCCGAACATAAATGAAAGATGTGCTATTCGGGAACGGTGAACCGATCATCTTTATCCGAACATCAGTTAACAGAACATCGATTAACCGAAATTAAAATAGTCCGATTGGAAATTTATTTTTATCATTGAGTGCGATATGAAATACATTTATACAAATACCTTATAATCCGAACATGTTCGGATAATCAAACATTTACTGTACACTAAAATTTAACGGAAAGCGTAAGAGGAACCTGGAAAACATTGTAAAAATATTTCAATAAAGCTACCTGATCGTAACGTATAATTATATTAGTTTCTTAATGTGTTGTCGAGGACAAATAATGGAATTTATAAAAAGAAATCCATAAATTCGACAACATATCATGATGTTTCACCTGAGAATTCGTGTATCAGGAAAATAAAAACTTTCTATAATTTATGCTGTAGAAAAAAGTATGTCAAAACAATGTAAACAATACTGGATATTATGCCCAGAGATGTTAAACTTTCAAGAAACTTTATGATTTAACATTGCCTCATATATCCCCAATTGATCAGGGACAGCTTACTGTTCTAGACTTCTTGCTAATGCGAAACTGAGACTTTCAAATGAGGCCTAAGTTGGCAAATGAATTATGTAGTCATTGTTACTTTAAAAATCGTAGTTCAAAACTGACCAGATTATACCTTGAACAATAATAGTCCACAATAATCCGAATATAAACGACGACAAACAGTTACAAGTGTACACGCGCGAGACGTAAGAAACACACGCACGGTTTCCAAACTGTGACAAAACCCGGACCGTCCGGCCACCATGTTCCCGTGCCCAACTAATACAAGACCTCAATACCGCTCACCTAATCCGTACCATAAATTAGTTTTAAAAAAATAGCCCGTAACCCCAATTATACAGTGAAACAGTACCCTACAAAATATCTATCCAAATTAAATTTTCGCTACAAACGGACACATGGGACGTCTTAACTTCCATGACTCGTAATGAAAAGGTACTAATTTGTACAAATTTTCAGCGACAATTCAATATTTAATACAAGGTCTATATAATAAAAAAAATTACAGTAAATTTTGTATTTTGTAACTATTTAAAGGTATAAGTACTTAGAAATATATGATTTCTATCTGGACCGCTAGACTGTGTTTTTCATTAATGAACAACTTACAGGTAATGAGTTATAAGTAGCATAATATACATTTCTTGTGATTTGTATAAATTGTCTACATTGTATTTGATGTGACTACATACATAATGTGCGACATGTGTATAGTATAACCTTTGCCGGGACATTTATTAAAAAGGTGTGGGAGTTTGATTGACAGTCTAAACTTCCTGCTACACCCAATGATTCATCAACCCCTGAACGGTCATTGATCAGGATGTGTTAAAGTGTTCAACACCCACGTACTGAACACGTTTTCTTAGAGATTATTTGCTATTAAACATTTACTCATGCACCCCGTGGGTTCCGTGCCAGGCGAGGGAACCGAATATGTCCGTAAGTTTGTGTGCTGACCCATCGGACGGTGGTTTGTCAACTCTGGAATGGTCAAGAGTGGGCCAAGGTCAATGCAGCACGTTAACTGTGGCAGCTGGACTAACCACGACAGCCCGGAAGTTTAAATCCGACAGACACGTCCTTAAAGAAACTGACGATAGTCATGTAGACCCTCATAATATCTAAGACCGTAACAATTCCCCTTGCACCAATATATATCGTACACTTCGCAGAATCGGACAAACTAGTGCGACTTTCCCGGTTAGTGTTTCCAGGGCTACTCAAAACACCAGCGGCGTAGATATAAATGTAGGGAAGTTGGTAAAGTATTTCGTTCAAATATGTTGCACAAGAATTGTTTCAAGGCAAATTATATAAACGTGAGTGTTTTGTCGTAAGAACTTCACGGAATAAGTTGTATATTTTATGAGCATACGCATGTGAAATGTAAACATAGGGTGTTTCCTTGAAAAGTAAGAAATATTTATATTAAAGTTTGAGAGTTGAAACAAAAGAGTCCCGGCCGTCCCACACGGCCTGACTGGAATAGGTTCGTTTTGATTAGAAACGACCTCTGTCGGAAGGGTGTATATCTCGATACACATTCACATATTGTATCGGTATCGTCTGCTGTCCCTGTATCGATACGTTTACGATATGTCACTATGCTAAAGAAAGTCCGACATTTAACTATCGACTTCCGGCATTTAATTATACACAATCACATATCGCATCGGTATCGTCAGCTGTCCCTGTATCGATACGTTGACGATATGTGACTATCCTAAAGAAATTCCGACACTTAACTAGCGACTGCCGGCATTTAACTGAATTCAGCGGCCCCGCGCATAAAGGGCGAAATATCATTGGTCAGAAATCAGTTAATCTGTATTTGATTGGCTAACAGCAACACGATCACACCAATGAAAGGAGATGTTTCATTATCTATGAGGCGAGGAAGCAACGGCATGGCGAACATGAACACAATTGATCAGTGACTTGTATCGAAACTCATACATTCCTTTAGCTGTATCGTAGGCCTACCGTGTATTTTATAGTGAGAGATGTAACGCGATACGTTTCAAATTGTCAGTAAATTCATTTTTACGGCACTAATAATGCCAATAGGAAAAACAGTAACGTATGCACTTGTATTTGAAGTATCAAATGCTTTCTGTAATGTTAAAAGGATAAAAATATATACATAAATAATAATTAACACCCCTGAACATATCAAATAGCCCAAAAATTTTAATATGCCACACACTGAAATTATGCTGGTGATTAAAAAAACCAAGTGACCTTTTGATTCTCTAATTTTGAAAAATAAATTGGCCTTATAATATCAAATGTCTCCTGAAGAGTACAAAAGTTTATTTTAACAAAATTTGCAGAAAATACGAAACAACTCCTGTATCTATTTAAAAATGGTCCAATGTGATTTTATGTTGTTATTAGACAATTGTTTAATGTTTCTACAAAGTACTCGAGTAGTGAGAAAGTTTTCCTGATGGCCACACATTCGTCTGGACCAGCCATTCTGCGTTCAGTCGGTTCAGCGATTCTTGACTCTCAAATATTATAACAAATATATGAAGGTCAACTCTTCATCTCACACCTTCTCTTATTATTATTACTTCCGCAAAAAAAGGGATCTGAGATTTATATGTGATATGCATTGTTTATGTAATCTACGGCTGTTCTCAATGCAGTTTGCTGAAATTCCATGGAAAGATTGAACTTTGAACAACTTTTCAAATGTAAATATAGATCTTGATCTATAACAAATCACCTTTGAAAGTTTCTTTTCTATTTGTGTGTCCACACTATGTAAAATAATAATCTGGAGTGATATTATATCACTTCTTTGTAACATTGATTTTTTGTTTTAAAAATCCATGTTTTACAAATCTGTTGCCTTGTGATAAGTATTTCATGAAGCCCATTGAAAAGGGAACCATTGAGCACTCGATGTCGTCCAATGACGTCACGAGACGCATTTTATTGTATTCTGCAAATGTATTCTGTATATCGTGTTAATTCTACACAGGTTTTTCATAGTTGGTGACGTATTTTTAAAAACTATCACGTAATCACGGCCTGCTGAATAACGTGAATTCTTTCGAAACCATTCTGCGGGTCGCCTGATATTTTCCTTGCATTCCACAATATTTTCATAATATTTCTTTGAAATCCATCCAAACGCCACAAAAATCTGATATCATAATCTCCACCAAGTGGCGTCAATATATCATCCAGTTTGGGGAGATGACTCGCAGACATCCCCTATTTATATATATTTATATATATATATATATATATATATATATATATATATATATATACCTTTGTAGAGTTTGTTTGACACATTTAAAATATATTAGCGTCTGTATGACACATGTAAAATATATTAGCGTCTGTATGACACATTTTAAATATATTAGCGTCTGTATGACACATTTTAAATATATAAACTTAAACACATCTCAAATATATTTCAATTAAGTATAAGGTTTAGAAAATAAGGTATTATGTATACAAACCAATTTAAGATATATTTCCTAATAAACTCAAAAATGGAACAAAAGTCTATAGATCCATTTATTAATATATTTCATTTGCAATATATGATATTTTTCTCTGAATAGTAGGGGAGATGATTACATTGATCAATAATATATACCCCCATGCTCAAAAGTGGAAGGATATATACCCCCCCCCCCCCCCCCCATTATTGACGCCCCTGCCTACAACCTGAGTGTAACTAGAAAAAGCAGTTAGAAAACCGCATACCTCCGCAATAATACTGATCAGAATTATATAGTGGTTCCGGTTCACCAGAAACAATATCGGTCCCTAATAACAATAAATGGTTCTGACCCTCGGCCTGAATATACATTTCTCTATTTCGCAATAATAAAATATTTAAAAAAAACATGTTGTAGTGATCGGGAATACCTTACAAATTCAACGGATTGTCACTTGGGTGTAACCCTAACACGAATTAAATTTTCATCAAAATGTGTTAATAATGTTTATCTAGTAAAGTTGCTGTTACACAGTCCAAACAACTAAGTTATCTTCAAACTCGGGCAAAAACATAATACCTCCTGGCGTATAATGTCATTTAAGGGTATTTCCAATGCAAGATACTTGAAAATTATGAGGTGAAACGTATCATTTTCATTTGATAGAATACCCAGGTCGGTGATCTGGAGTCTACAAGGACCTCATGAAATACGGTTCTTGACCCTGTCCAAACACACACATGTCGGCAGCGTAAGGAATCTGACAGGCGGACCCCGGTAAGCTTTCTTTCAATAAGGAACGCTTTGAAGGGTAAATGGACCGAAATTATCTGTTTTAATAAAAGGAGCTTTTCTCTGTGAGTCTGTCAGAAGGGTCTTTACCTGCCATGTGTGGTCAGTGATGCGTGACTTCTGCAGTGTTTAGATCCATGTTGCGACAACCTTTATGGTCACGCTTCAGCGATGATTGGAAAATACCCCTGGCATGTCCACCGCAGTCACTTGTCCGAAGAGTACACAATGTCCATACGGCAAGCGACTTAGCGACAGTGTAGTGATGTACAATCAGAGTATATAACCTGCTGTCCCGCCTGGTTCATATAGTAAAGATTGGTGTACGTACGATATGTATAATTGCTTCCGCTAGGAGGGTATGCGTTCTTCCCCGTTCGTGTGTGTGTTTGTGTGTTTGTTCACAACGTAACTCACGCAGCCATGATCTGAATCTTATGAAACTTTCGGAGCATTTCAGCTAGGAATGGGAAAAAATGAAGATTCGATTAGATTTTGTTGTTGATCCGGTATATGGCTAAACAATATTTACAAAGTAAGGTCACCTATGCACGAATGAACCTGTGAACTTGGGCCGTTCGTGTGTGTGTGTTTGTTCGCCACATAACTCATGCAGCCATGATCTGAATCTTATGAAACTTTCGGAGCATTTCAGCTAGGAATGGGAAAAAAATGAAGAATTGATTAGATTTTGTTGTTGATCCGGTATATGGCTAAATAATATTTACAAAGTAAGGTCACCTATGCACGAATGAACCTGTGAACTTTGGCCGAATACTAGTAAGTGAAAACAACATGGTTTTGGGAGCATCCATCAATAGCAACTTCCCACATGGCGGAGGCTTGCATTCTTTTGGATGAAGATTTCTAGTTTCATACGGAATTAATTTGAACCCTAACTTCATCGGAAGCAAAACAAGAGTGACAGACGTATTTATAGAAAAAACTCTTATAAATGCTAAAGTGACATTTCGAACGTCTGTGTCTTTGACTTTGTATACCAACCTCGCAAGATGAAGAATAACCACATATTGTTTTCGCAGCCATTGTGATTCTAAAATATCAATATCGCAATGGATACCACCTTTGCATTACATGGCCGAAAGGGTATCGGGTCTGAAGTTCGAAGGCCAATTGGTCCAACACCCAGCTGGTGCGACCAAATAAATCAGGACAATGTCTTAAATAGTTTTTGTGACAATTCCCCAGAAGCAAAAGCGTGATAACTATATAATTATAGGACAGAAAGCGTCTATATTCTGACAACACATATAATACACTTTAGTGTTTAGTTCGAGAGTTATGGAGCTGAACCAGCAGACTGTCGGACTGACAATTTACAGAGCCCCAGTGGACAGGTCCGACAGGTCCTACAGATAATACCTTTGGGACTTACTACACTAGAGACCACCAGGGTTAAATTGATTTGACTAAAACTTAAAAAAAAACTTTCAAAACAAAGCGCACAAGAAGTATTCTAATAAATGCAAAGTTAGCATTTCTAGTCCTAAATCAAATTGTTAAGAACACAATCTGTAAGTTATTCAAACATTTAAGTCCATCAGATATGACGTGCACGCAAAACTCCTATTAATGGAACTTCAGGACCTAACCCCCCCCCCCCCCCCCCCCCCCCCGGGAGGAGTTATTCAGGTTTGTCCTCTCATCTTTATTCTTGCTCGGAATTTGACCTTGTGTAGGCCTAAAGATGCCGCGGGGTCGCCATCTCCCGGGGACTGGCCTTGACCAGGACAAAACCTGTATAAGGTGACGCTCAAATCACCAGTTTCTTGCTACTGGAACTCTTTATTAATCGTGACCTTGTTGCGTACCGTCTAATTCATACTCTGTCGTTTTGGTACGCAGAGAATGACGGCGTCTTCATAACTGTGACGGAGGATAATGCCTTTGCCCGTGTCTGTGTGTTGTCTGTCAGGTTATTGGCATCCCCTCGTCTACATATCCTTATATCTGTTTTTCTGTTTATGCAAATAATAATAATAATATTAATGATAATTATGTTACAAGACACAAAAGATGCATAATGTTATACAAGCTAATTTGTATGCTGTAAATCTATAATATATTTGTTCTTGTGTGCGTGTTTGTTTTTCACGCACGCCTTCCTAGTCGCCCCACCCACCTTATTTTCAGCTTCTACATTCGCAGCACTGACTCCGGATGGTTTTAGGCAAATTCCTCTTTCACATTTAACAGACACTTTTACCTAAAAAAATATTTTGACTTCTCTTTCTGTCCTATCATTCCTGTATTTTAGATGGTTTTTCTATCAAACGTGAGTTGGTAATCCGACGGAGCCAACGGCTG
Source organism: Sipunculus nudus (assembly GCA_026874595.1). Lineage (NCBI taxonomy): Eukaryota > Metazoa > Annelida > Sipuncula > Golfingiida > Sipunculidae > Sipunculus > Sipunculus nudus. The sequence continues at coordinate 37,099,747 of CM049318.1, forward strand.
ACAAACGAAGATATTTGCCTGCAGTCTCTTTTCACAAACTGGCTGTTTCACTTGGAATCTATGCTTACGCGAATGAAGAGCTAAGAATTGATAACCTGCCCCCCCCCCCCGCCCTTTTCTATGGAGGGGGTTATTAGTGAGCTGAATTTTGTAACACGTTTGCTAACAAAAAGGAGCATTTATTTCATTTATAATCATCTGCTCGTTTGATGAAAGCAAAGGTTACACATAGATTATAAGACACCGTAGAGAAGAAAACGGGTTAAGTATAATAATCAGAGAAGCGAGTAGTGGCAATGTTCAGATTTACTGCTCAAATGAACTTCATCATTCATGTTCTTTGGTCTTTCGGGCGTGTAATTTGTGGTTTGCATGACAAATAACTCAGTAACATGGTACCGTGTGCTTCATATAATTGTAGAGTCGTAAATATATATAAAAATATGTATATATATATATATATATATATATATATATATATATATATATATATATATTGCTCTTTTAGATTATGTTTTTTCCATTAGAATGCAACTGCTTAAATGTCATATGGTTCGGTCTTTTGACAGCCATTACAAGATTCCAGGGTGAGGCCATGATTTATGCCCCTCTTTTTGATGCCTTGATTATAATTAAACAGTCAATTATTGATTATATTAAGAGACGTTACGCCAATCAGGAATGCAAAGTTAACACAAACATAGCATCGGTTAAAATAAAACCTTTGTCCGGCTTCGTAAAAGTAAACTGTTTATTAAAGGAAATATTCCAGAATTGATCCTCTGCCTGAGCACAACCGTTTCTCCCCCGTGACCGTCTATTGATACGTTGTATATAATGCCGACACGGGTATGTTTCTGTAATACCACTCCAATTATCTCTGCTTCTATTGAGGGCCCGCTCCGAGGCTTTTATAGAGCTTTGCTATTACTCTGTTCACAACTCTTGATGGTAATACCACTATAATTCCTGTTACTGGGCCACCTATAGAGTCGTCTCTGAATTGCGGTGACCTCGGTTCACCCCAGTCCTCTTTGTGTATTTTTCATCAGTATTACTTAACTGTGTACCTTTAAAGGGCAATTTAAACGCGAATTCATTGAACTCCTGAGGAATCTTACTTTATAAACACTTAGAAATTAATGTGATTAGGTATTAGTATTATTATTATTATTATTATCAATTTATTATCAATATATTATCAATTTATTATTATTTTTATTATTATTATTATTATTATTACTATTATTATTATTATTATTATTATTATTATTATACCTAATATTCTACACATAGATCATAATCCCTTAATCAACGGATTTTATTTTTCAAATATCTTTTTTTTACACTGACTGAAATTTAATATAACTTTAATATATTACAATATATGACTTTTACTCAAATGAAGATCGCAGACTCAAAATATTAATCTTTTATCTCTTAATTAAAATAGCTTATCTAAAAGAATAAAAAGAAATAAAAAACACAATATAAATCCATGTACCATCGTTTCTAATATGTAAACGTAATGTTATTTTCCTTAAATCAAAATTCCTGTTCTTTGAAGGAAAACCCACACAGACACAATCTACAGACAATTTTCCATCGAACTGAAACGAAACAGGATATTGCTATCCACACTTAAAGGCCCCCAAGGACGAAATCCTCAGTAATCTACTTCGGTTTTAAGTGTCCTTAAGCAAGATATATAGAATTCAGTAAGGTTTTCAAGTCATACCGTTCGTATATGGACATATGCAGGACCTAGGTAGCTCGTTCCAGCACGAGCTATTTACCCAGGTCACCATGGGGATACGCGGCAAGGCCTGTGCCTATTGACACGAGGGATTAGTGAGTAAAGGGTGCTTGGACCAACGGAGGCCTGACATGTACTCCGCGGGTATCGTGGTCACCATATAAAAATATCTGTTCACTGGGACATAGTGCCCAGAGTGGGGTCTTGAGACTTCTCTCTAAATGGCCTTTGAGTAATTTCTATGGGGCTGTTCTATAAGTTCTGTAAATTGTTAATATTGTGCGACAGGTAAAACCTGCACTTTTCAAAAATTGCACCCTTGGCTTAAATCGCTTGTTCATCCGATTCGCTTGGCATATTTGTACGCCCACGACAAAACTAAATTATGGGTGCAAACAGGATCATATAATGTTGACAAAACACGTCATCACAAAACAAAATCACGTGATCTATACTCCTTGTGCAAAGTTAAGCCATTTGAAACCATATCAGAAGCGGATCCGGGGGGGGGGGGGAAGAGGATGGGTACATGGAAACCTTTTCAGACTTTGTCATTAGTCCTCCTGGGTTGGAACCCCCACCCCCCCGCTTTTCCTAAATCCTGGATCCGCCCCTGCAAATTCCCCAAATTTGAACGTTTTCAACGTTTTCCTCTCATGTGAAAGATTGCTTTGCAATTCGTAACCGAGTTTTCAGGTATTCATGTTTTTAATAAGTGACCAATTATTATTATTATTATTATTATTATTATTATTATTATTATTATTATATTGTGAAGGGTGGCCTGTACCAGAATAAGAATTCTGTTATAAGCAGGGCCCTCTTCCAAGATATACAAGATATTATATACAATTAGGACAAACGCTGATGATCACTGAGTTAAAAATTCTTACTAATACAAAATAAAGAACACGGCAAAAGTTCACGTTTCCAATCACTTGTGAGAGAATCTCTGTACGTATTTTGCCAAATGGCCATTTCACCTATGATGTGAAACTCTTAAATACACTATGGCATTACGGTTTGCAGAGCAGAGTCTGTGAGAAATTCTAGCAGTGAAGAAATGAGGGATTATCCTTATATGATCGAGAGGTTTGGTAAGTTTGACCACATGACGTTTTGCTGTACCTGGGCTCACGTGTGTGTGAGTTGAGACCTGGTTCCAATATTGACATACACTTCGGTGCTAGCTGCATGTGGTCTCCATTAATATTTATGAGTTCGTGTAGTCACCAGGGTTACGTCAGTGCAAGAACCTTCCAGGACAAACATCGAATACCCAAAAACTGACTTACAGGTAAAAATCGTAGAACTCAATGTTCAAGGCTGCAATTTTCTGTGTAGAGAATTTATAGGGATGTTGATGGTCGGTGGAGGAGGGCCCGTACATGTTTAAATCAAATTTCAAAATCAATTTACAATCAAATTGAATAAAACACTAAGAAAACGGTCCTGTCATAAGTATTAATGAACGATGAAATATACGCTCCATAAGCAGCGGCTACGCTACGCTCAACTATTCGCTACACTACCCGCTGCATTAAACCGCGGTTGCCGGTCAGGTCTGGCCACCAGGCGGTGCTGTCTTTGTGGAATTCCCCCTGCGTTATATTGAACCAAACACATAGCAGGTATCACCAGCACAAACGGATGTTCTTCGAAGTACCGGTCACTTTACACTACTGTGGAACGCGCTTTGTAGCACAGACTTTTTTTCACCCCAACTAGAATACACACGATGCAATCTTCAGCTTTCAACACAGTCTGTATACTGACTTGCCTGAGGTCACTTGTCCCCCACTGTCAGCATATTCCTGTATTGCGTGCTAAACGAGCTTGCCACGGGCATAGCTATGTTTGTTTACACGCGCGCTAAGCCAATAAGATTTTTTTTCTACCAATTCTGCAGATTTTTTAAACGGCGAGACAATCAGATTTCATTTTATCCAGCGTAATCTGACTGGGTGTTGCTAAACCTGAAGAATCCTGCTATTTCTCACAGCGTGTGAGTGGAAGGTCACTGCATGGGCCGGGAGGTCACGCGCTGTGTTCAGAGCGTAGTGAAATAGTGCTAATGCACTTTCTCACTGTTCCACCGGAAGTGCCGTGGCTCCATACAGGGGAAGTTGGTGTTAAACAAACAGCGAGGATAGACTGGGGGTCCGGACCCCCCCCCCCCCCTTCATTCGTCGCAAGTTTTTTAAGGTTTCAGACAAAATTTTGCGGCCTGGACCCCCCTTTTCCGGACCTGGTTATCTTTTTAGGTTTTCCATTAGTCCTCCTTGGTTGAACCCACCACCCCCCCAACCCCTTTTCCTAAATCCTGGATCCGCCCCTGCTGCTATACCCCGATATATTTCGATACCCTGCTTTCAGCAAATCAAATGATTGTGGTTTATATCATCCTGTTACCAGTTTAATTGGAGAGCAATGGGCCCGAAATTTGCATGTGGTAACAGTGTAAACGCGATTATTCTGATAGACTGTCTATAATATACACGTACCTATTGAAACTGAAATAAAACACTGCGAGAAATCAAATGATCTAAATAGGTACAAAATTGTTCACCAAGTAAGTTCTTCTTTTAATATAAATCCATTTTATTCCAGGTTTCTAGTAAGTGATCCTTCCATTGATCACTGTATTTTTTAATATACGCTACATATCTAGTATATGTGAATAGAGAAAATTTATTTATCCAATAACATCCTACATATTTCTGACTAAAGAGATCTTACTTATAACTACACATATTAAGTCTATATAATACACTGGCCAACTGCCCTGTATTGGTGTTTGTTGCAAACACAGAAAATTTTAAAGTCAATACCCGGTGCAGACACCCACAAATCAGATGGGGTGGAGGTTTCCCTTTGTTCTTGAGTAAAGTCAGTCATAATTCCTCCACTTTTGCATTGTTCTCTATTTTATTTCATACGTTGGCTGAAAGGGCAGTGAGCGACTTTATGGACCCAAAATGAACCCAAAATATGTCCAATATGACCACGCTGGAGCATCAAATATGCGGCCGTGACATCGAATACAATAAAGCGGTTGTCATTTGTCACTTTTATCCGGTTAGAGCGCTAGCAGTGGACAATCACCGATTCGCCGTGCTCTCAATAACCCTACCCGCCTCCACTCTAATGGTACAGTTCGTATGACACAAAGACCTTTGGGATGAAACCCTCAAAGGGAAACTACAGTTGCTACACCAAATGTTAACAGGTGAGAGCAACTTAAAGGTTGGATGCTACATTCTAAAGATACCATGAACTTCTAACATATGCGCCTCTGGCCAGTCAGCTGAAACGACCTCGGTTTCCTTGTTTTAGAAATATTTAATGTCAAGGTGGTTCTCTTTGAACATATTTATGTGTTGTGAGTTTTTCACCCAAGCTGCGTTTTATATGATTGATAAATGATAATTTAAATTGTTCACCCCGAATTCAAGCTCTCATCACTAAGATTTCAGTCCAAAATGACACTCCGTCATCCGGGCAACTTCAGGTGCTTTATAGAGTTTAGGGTTTGACATTGGTTTAAATATATTCATTTTTATTTAATCGTGCAAGTAGCAAAAGAGTGCTTATGAATGTACTTTTTAAAATTCAATACTAAATACTAAATAATGCAGTTTATATTAAATGCAATCCAAATATACAAAGCAAAGAAACAAACACATGACAAACATATATTTCATATACATAACATTCTAGTACACACTGATATTCTAAATTTTTCAAATTGTTTAGAAATTATGAATATAAATAAAGATCAGTTTCTATAAAGAGTAAATAAACCCTTTTAGATACGTGTATAAATGCTTACGCAGCCGCAAATATCATAAATTAAGTATCAAAATTAGCGTTTGGTTTACCCATTAAGATAACACTTAAGGCATATTCTTAATTTTTGTCACTAGTTGTGGCAATGATATCGAAAGGAACTACCAGTAAAAAGCCTCAATATTTCAAGTTGTTTCTTGAATAATGATTAAGAGGGCTTTCGAAAAACTAAATGAAATGAATCCACCAATGTATGATCACAGGTACATTTTGGATCGCTCAGCAGACCATGTGAGAGGAGATGCCCTTTTAAGGTACAATGTATTTGAATACAAACGCATTCACCTGACGAAGTTCTAACACATCTCTGCTTGGGTTCCTATGAGTGATCACAGGTGGTGTTTATAGTCAGTATGAAAATGTTCGCGGTAATACTGTAGGTGTGTGAACTTCAATCCAGGGTGGATGCAGGCTTTACGGGAAGAAAAACTGAAGCCTTTAAATGTTCTCACGAGCTGTCTAAACAAGAGACGTATCTATAAGGGGGAACAAATCGGTTGTACATCTCTACAACGACTATTGCCCAAGCGATAATACTGGACGTATAAACAGACAAAAGTCGCTCCTCTCTTCTCATCTGAATCAGCATTAGCTCTGTTTTGACACATTAGCAAATGATTCTTTGCTTAAAATGGCCTGTAACTGCTTTTAAACTAATTTACGTAAGATAACTAATATAAAAAACGCGTTTAAGATAATATACCTCGAAATGTAACGAACTTATATTCCACCATTACACATTAATTCATTTATAATTCATTTAAACATTTGTAGATATCGATAGTAAACATAAATTGAATCAAATGCCTATTGCCCACCCTTCTATAGACGTTCAATGAATATTACTACCAGAACATTTGAAGATTTCTTGTTGTGAAAAAAAAATAATAAAATGACAGTGCTTGCTGTTCTGTATAGGCTCTCGCTGACAGATGAGGAATTTAAAGCCAGCATTTCATCTACCTTTTCTGTAGAATGTTGGATTTCTGGTTTACTCTTTTCGTATAACATTGTAAGTAATTCCTGTTATGGAAAGTTCTTAGATTTCCTCTGTGATGGATGTATGAGCTGTCCAACTATAAAATGTTAGTATGTACGGAACATGCAGAATTGTTGACAAACAGAAAAAAAACATGTAACCAAAGGTGGTTTGTTGTGTGTGTGAGGAAGTTGAAAGGGCACAAGTTGCAAAACGCTATTTGCAAAACTACGGTTCATCTGACTTGCCGCCAGATATCCTTGGTGAATATGTTTGGATAATTTTGAGGGGCCCCCCTCATGTTATAAACACCAGGGTTTAAACCAAACGAACAGCCTGTTGGCGGTGGGATCAGCGTTTTCAACCCTGTTTTATAAAAACAAGTTCAAGGTATTTTCTTGAGTTAATAGACTACAGTGGCTAATTATACGCTGTAGCATTACGGAGGGGATGAGGAGGGGAGTGTACTAAGCCCGTCATCCTCCCAGCTCCCTAGACTATCGTAAGTAAAAAGCTTTAGGTCAGCGAATTCACCCGATAATCAGCCAAGTCGACCACAAGCTAGGCCCAGCCAAGGAGGACATGTTACATACACTAGATGTTATATTGTGACGTCATTGTCATTGCACCCTGCATCCATGATGCCAACGTCACCATCACGACGAGACAATTACATTAGTAACTCACTTGTTACTTACTTAACAGTTACTAACTTACTTATAGCCCTTGAACGTTAAATTTGAAACACTTGTCCGCGGAATATCTTAAAAGTTCCCTAGTGGTTTTATGAAATTTGTCTTAGATTGGTGCATAGAGCAAGGAATAAAGGGTTAAATTTTGCAGTGGATTGATTATATTTTGGAGTTGCTGTACGGATAAAAAAAACGAGACAGCAAGCATAAAGTGATAAATCTAAGTTGGTCAGGATCCAGATCCGCCGTGTTATTTTACTTAAGTTTTTTTTTGTTGGCCGGTGGCCAATTCTTCCACCAAATTTCGTTCAGAACTTCAAAAGCTATGGACACACACACAGAAACAATGCCGATCACATAACCAAGTACCGCCTTCGCTGGCGGAGGTAATAATCATACTAACTAATTCATGTATATGTCACAGGCGAAATTAGAATCCAGGCGGATTTAAAATCCGCCTAGGCGAGATTGAAATTTTGATTTCGCCTAGGCCAGATTAAAATTTCAATCTCGCCCAGGCGGATTTTAAATTTGCCTAGGCGATATTGAAATTCTGATTCCGCCTAGGCCAGATTAAAATCCTGCTATGATTATATGTAGGATTTCAATCTCGCCTAGGCTGATTTTAAATCTGCCTAGGCGAGATTGAAATTCTGATTTTGCCTAGGCCAGATTAAAATCCTAGCTTTTAATCTGTGTCATTCAATTCTTTGGTTTAATCATGCTGATTGTTTCATAATAATTGCAGTTTATTCTCACATTTGGCGTGGAGAGATTTATCTGTTGAGAATTGTATATCTGAACATCTTAATGAATAGGACCATTTTAGGAATTTAAGATCTGCCCTGGCCAACAAGATGGAAATTTTGATTTTGCTTTGTTTTAAGTGTAAGTTTTACAGAAACTTTGGATTTTGAAAGATCAGTTTATTAAGAACACTATATCTTAATGAACATAAAAAATAAATGGTTTTCTATAATCACTGATGCTAAAGAATGCTTTACAGAAGTGATGAAGTTTTTTCTGACAGCAGGGTGAAATTTAAAAAAAAAACACAGGTATATTTTCAGTCTGATTTTTTCAGGTTTCAGCATTTATTTTTTGCCTTGGAAAATAACATTAATTTTTGGCTTTTTATTAGCTGAAAGGGGCAAGGAAGATACAGGAATTTGAATATTTTAGTTATTTATATTGTTTATTATAAATGATGCATACTGCATATTTTAGACTGTGATTACTATGTAGTTATGGAATTGCTAAATATTAAATATCATAAAAGAGTATCTTTTTATACATGTGTTCTTGGTAGTTACTCTCAGAATATACACTCCTAGTCTGTTTAATTCCCTCATTTATTTATACAATAATATCTGTAATTTTTTTGCAGCTACTCAATGTTCTGAGGCTCAATGTTCTTGTGTCCACTTAAAAGAAATAGAGAAAAAATATATCTTAACAATAAGGTTGAGATATTCTTAAGCAGACTGGTGTATTTCAGGATATTTTAAAATAAACTTTTTCTCTTGGTAACATCTAAACTAAAATATTCTCATGTAAACTAGTGTATTTCAGTTTATCCCAAAGTGAACTGGTTGACTTCTGGATATCCCAATGTGAACAATTGTACATTGGAATATTCCAATCTCAGTAGTGACTATCCCCATCTCAACCATTAAGATGGGGATTCCCATCTCAAATAGTTGAGTTACGAACCCAACTGGATTCCCATCTACACTGTGACATATATATATTTTTTTATCAACATTTTGTGTGAAAATGTGCTGTAGAACACAGTGGAAAAAAATTAAAATATTAGGTAGACTACCAGTTTAGCAGATGTGTACATTAACATATTTCGTGTTGTTTTGTCAGTCTGCTAAAATTAAATTGCTATTAAATATGTTAAAAATAAAAGGACAACCCCAGTAAAATCATGAGTGAAATAAATCCGAATTTATTTTAAGCTCAAGTAACTTGTTTTAGTCACTAATTTTATAATGTTATCATTAAATATTAAGATTATACTTTTGAAGATATACATTATAATGAAATAATCAGCATGATTTAACCAAATAATTGAATCAAGCAGATTAATAGCTAGGATTTTAATATAGCCTAGGCGAAATCAAAATTTCAGTCTCGCCTAGGCAGATTTTAAATCCGCCTAGGCGAGATTGAAATCCTACATATGATCATAACAGGATTTTAATCTCGCCTAGGCGGAATCAAAATTTCAATCTGGCCTAGGCAGATTTTAAATCCGCCTAGGCGAGATAGAAATTTTAATCTCGCCTAGGCGAAATCAAAATTTCAATCTCGCTAAAATCCGCCTGGATTCTAATTTCGCCTGTGACATATATATACGCAAATTTCTTAATATAAGGTGGGAAATTAGACTTCAAATGCAAATACATTTGTGTAAATGTGCTTTTTCATAATTATGCCCCCCCCCCCCATGGGAGACATGTTGTTTTCAGTGCCGTCGTCTGTCGTCGTCGTCCTCTGTAGGATATCTTGTGAATGCGCTAACTTTGAAGGGCTGCATATTTTCCTCCGAAATTTTAAACACTGTTTGTTCATACGAAAATCTTATACGAGTACGAAAACTGATGACCTTGACCTTAATCTTCAACGTCAAATCTGCCGAAATGTAATTTTTTTTTTTTTTTTGGTTATCTTGTGAACACGATAACGTTTGAAGGGCGGCATGTTTTACTGCTAAACTTTTACACACTAATGGTTCTCACTGAAATTAAGGAAGAGTTCGAAACCCAGTGACCTTGATCTTCATCATCAAGGTCAAATATGCCGAAATGGAAAATTATCGTGAAGTCCATAACTTTTGAAGTATTTCACATTTTGTCCTAAAATTTGGAACACCGATTGTTCCTACAAAGTTCTCGGAGGAGTTCGAAAGCTGATGACCTTGACCAATATCTTCAAAGTCAAATCAGCCGAATTGTAGTTATTGTCTTGTGAACGCTATAACTCTTGAAGGGTTGGATATTTTCCTCACAAATTTGAAACACCGATTGTTCCTACCAAAATCTTGGATCAGTTTGAAAGCTTATGACCTTGACAGGGTCAGATCTCTCACCATGTCTTCATTGACATAACCTATATGCAAACGGGGGGGGGGGGGTAGACATCTGATTTTGCAAGTGCGGAAACAAGCCATTCTAGTTTATTTCTAATTTCAAGTTTTTATTTGTTCCTTTTTGCAAATAAATCATATAATGAAAGCTTTGGGAAATGTCTCTTTTTTCATTAAGGTTGTTGGCAAAGCATTTTATCTTGTAGGCATTTGACTTGTGAGCAATGTCATGGAATTGACTTGTCTGTATATACAGTAAATATTGGTCTACATATTTAACAGTCCATGAAATGCAATGATTTACTGGAGGGTTTCATATGAAGTGTCTGGGTGTGGTGCGGAAATGAAGAAAGGTCAAGGTCACGAAATCGACAAGGTGCGGTCATTGATGACTAACCCAGAATTGAACTTCCGAGACCAAGGAGTGAATACATTCTGCGGACACGGATAAGTGATTAAGTTCTCCTCCGCGTGTGATTAGACTCTACAGTAAATAGTACCAACCCTCGGGGAACAGGAGAAAATATACATACCTACCCATGCGCTAAATACCCGTACCCGTGTTTAACTCCCGGCCGAGTGGGTGTGAAAATATAGGTTTACGCATGGCAGGGTTAACTTATACTTACACTAGAAGAGTATTCTGCCTACAATCTGATCGGTCAATACTCTGATCACTATACTTGTTAGCCTGTGTTTATTCTCTCTCGGTTTTCGTGTTTCGTGTATTTCTCCCTTAATTTATTAATTAAGTTTAAAGTTTACAGACGCACACACAAACATATATATATATACATACCTTTATTTTCAGTGTGACACATCTCAAATATATTACAATTAAGTATAAGGTTTTTAATTATAAGGCCAGATGTCTCAAGTGTAAGTTAATTTTAAACCATGTTTAGATATATATATATTTAATATATAATATTTCATAAAAAACTCAGAAATGGAACCTAAGCCTATAATTCTGATTATTAATATCTTTCATTTCCAATATATAAATAAAATTTTCTTTCTCCTGTTTATACTGACATATGCATGATTAAATAATCTTATAATATATATATATATATATATATATCAGAAACAAAACCTTACGTAAACATTTTGCCGGGGGGAGGGGGAGGGAGGCCGGGTGTATGAAGGGAGGGGGGCACTATGTATCCAAACATTACAGACAGTGGAGTACTTCAAAGAAACGACTGAAACAATTTATCACACCCCTGGTAAAATACCTATACAAAGCAGACGGTTTATTTGATTTTTAATGTAGGCAAACCAGCTGTCTCTTCGTTTCCTTCTGTTTTAAAAAACTCTTTTATGAATATTTACGTTTTCTTGCAGTTTTATCATTTTAACACCGGAAACATCATATTTTAGGTTTCGCTAATAATGGCTTAAATTGCGTCGCTTAAATTATTACAGGCTATACATGTGGGAAGTATGAGAAGTTGAACTACATTATAATAACACGCCTTGGTTAAATGTTCCTCATCAAAAAAAGCTTTTACGTACACTATTGGTGAGCATGCGACACCAGGAATACTTAAACTAGCACCACGCGTATAGAAGATTGTCAGCGATTGCCGGGAACAGTGTCTGACCTTATGGAGAATGATTTTATTCATGTCTAGCTCGCATACAACACGTTTATGCCCTCACGTCTGCAGAATGGATGAAGATTCTTTCCTCGGCAAGGAGGATATGCGTTCATCACCGTTCGTGGCTTAACAGATACGGATGCTGGATGAGAATTAGATGTATCAGACTGAGCTTATCCCTAGCTGTAGTAAAGGTAAATGTGGGGGTGTATAGTCTATCACCGACGATGTCAGTGTCATCCGACATTACACTTTGCATTTCCTGGTCTTTCGGGCCTGTCCCTTCTTGTATCTTTCATCGGCTCCCTGTGAGCATACAACCAAAGCAGTCATTACTGGTGCTAGAAGGTTATTCGTTCTACGTTTGCCTGCCGCCCATGACCAATACAAATTCACTTTTGGGGCGAGAGAGCGCACCCTGTGGTTAAGACCCTGACAAGGGTCTTAGTGCAAACAGTGGTCAAAATAGGACCCGAATTCGCAACCTTACGGTCACAAAGTCCAGCGCTCGACTTGTAACAATTGTTAACCTCCGTGTGGTGGACCCACGGTACGATTTTTTGATGAGTCGATCGATTTTTCTATTCTGGTCTACCGAATATCTGGCAATGGGAACCCAGAATTGGACGAAAATCAGGCCAACAAAAACCTACAAAACTTGGAAGAATCTAACAATGTTAGACATTCCCCGAGATTTTTTGGGTCTGATTCAACACACCAAGAGTGTTATGTTCATGGGTCGGTTGTGAATAAATGCACAATGTGACCACCACTTCGCTACTAGCGTAGTCCCAATTTTGATAAGCCAAATTTCTGGAAATGCTGCGGTATCCCCAAATATTAGAGAGTGTGACCACGGCTTTGCAAATCGTCTTTAAAAAAGTAGAAGAGTTATAGTAATTTAGAAGTATCTGTTTTCGACGTTTCGTTTCCATTCCCTAGGTTGTGGCGTCCCCTAGACCTGCTAGCCTGGTATTTTTATATCATTTACTATCAATTTAAAAATGATTTCCCCACAAACAGAAGGAAAGGATGGGGGAGTTTTATGTGATTTTCTTGCATGGGATTTTTAAGTCCTGCCGTGTTTGATTTTTGGGTGGGATGCCTCACATTACGTGCCCTTGCCTTTTGAACAGATGACAGAACTGATAAGGCTTGAAAAACAGTACGAGGTACCAGAACCTACAATAGGCAAACTTCCCGTGTCAAGCCATAGCCACCATTATAGTTTGACTGATCAGATATAATCGATATCAGTCTTTGTTCAACACAAACCTTTATGGGTGTTCTATATTAAACCTGTATAAATTTTAGAAAAGTGTTATAGTGAAAAATTAATTTAAAAAATGCACTGAAATTAAAAAAAAGTCATTATTAGCGCATGTTTTTGCGCATAAAACTGGCCATCCGCATGCGCGACCTGACTGACTGAAAGTGAAGTCGGTGCTCGAGCCAGTCACAGGTCTCCGGAAAATTCGGCCTGCACTGGCTTTCTCACCAACGACAAAGTTTGACAGATTTGAGTCGGTATGCAGTTAGATAATTACAGCGGATATAGGAGATACTAATAGAGTTGAAGATCGTGGTGAGAGAACTGGAGGAAGCCGGAGAACCCGGAGAAAACCTTGGACGGGCAACTACAATCCACCCTCATGGCAGCACCTGGGATCGAACCCGGGTCGCCAGCGTAGAAGGCCGAGCGTTTTACCGCATGCGGGACCGGCAGATATGGAAAGGACCTGTCAGCACTGATAAGAATCCGGGTGTTTGGAAGAACCCTCCTATTATATAATATAAACTTGTCACGTATAAATTAAATATATACTTGGAGGCATTTGAAGGTGATGAAAAGTTCTGTCTGGTTACACGGACGAAAATAGAGTACAATATAAAGGATAAAAGTAACATTTTCAATCATAAATGACAGTGAACGTTCGGGTTCACTGGAGATCGTGTAAGTGCATGAGTACAGCTTTCTAGAGTTAGTGGTTTTGTTCTCCTGAGGGTAAAATGACCAACCTTCACCAAACGACGAAACATATCATTATACTATAGATAAACATCCACAGTGTAATTTAAATTCTTTTCATGTGAAATAGACCTTGTCCAATAAAATACCTGTTATAGAAAAAAGGATCTGGCATTTGTACAAACATATGGCCGAGTACCACTCCCTTTATACCGCACCTACCTCTGTTCAATTATCACCTAGCTGAGGACTTTTGACCCGCGCGTCGTGTCGTCTGCTCTGAACTGACCGCCACTGCCAAACGACAGCTAAACTTCCGGTCTCCCATCAGGTGTTTTCGGCATGGATGAGCAAGTGTGTGGAACGCTGTCGTTCGCTTACAGATTTACTGCCCATACGCGACAACTGTTTAAAATATATGTTTTCACACCGAATGGAAATGAAATATATAAATCGAGTTTATTTTCATGTAATGTGAGAAAAATGCATTCTTTGTTGATGTCCAATTTGTTTTATCGATGCTCGCTTCCATTGAGTGTCAATATTTATGTGTTCAAGCTAGACGAACCGGTTCGGTGTGGCGGTAACAGTTAAATGAACTTAATATTGACGACACTGATGTTTAAACAGTTATTAATTCACATGTCTTTACAATGACGGCCTTTGGAGAAACCTGTCTAAAAGCTTGATCCTTTATACTAGTTGCGTAAAGGCTGATTCGCTTGGTTGCCTCAAGATCACCTTTAAGAAAGGTCACTCACGTTCCTAGCCAAAAGAAACAGATACAGTACGTTTTAGTGGAGGCTGTTACACACCCACCCACTCACTGTATATCTAATTTAGTATACAGCTATAGATTGACCTGATCTGTTGTCACTATAAATTACACTGTGAATCACTGTGTTCACACGAAAGTACCATGACATGAATATGTTTGAGCACTCTCACTATGGTGTTTTGGGCTCATAGTATAGGATATATATATTTCTTTCATAATCGGTTATGTATTTTTGCATAATCAACCATTAGATGATCTTGTATGTACTAAAAAGGTCAATTTGTCAAGATATAATATTTTAATTCTGTCTGAGATATAAGAAAGAAGGGAACAAAATAGCGAACAGCATTAACACTGAAACTTTTGCTAAGAATGTGTCAACAACCAGACCATTATCTTGATCTATCAGCGTATATACTTAAAGGTGCCTATTCATCTACCTTTTGATTAAGAAGCTATTTAATTTCTGGCTTCCTCTGTATTTATATTTATGATCTAAGGTAGTTCTAGTTATTAAAAGTTCTTATTAGGCCTCCGTAAAGGATGTATAAACTTGTTTATCAACATGTTTGTAAACACAGCAAAGTGGACAAACGGGACAAACATGTAACCTAAGGTGGTAGGTTGCATTTATGTGGAGGTAGAAAGGTCTACAGACATATGTTTTCTTACAAACAGAACCATAACAGCGTGTGAAACAGGTGAAGTGGGAGAATTAAATGTGTTGGGATGGTTTCCCTCGGAATCTTTTGTATTTGAACTAACAACGTGCCATAACACATATTATTGCCTCCGCCAGGAGGGTATGCGTTCATCCCTGCTCGTGTGGGTGTTTGTGTGATTGTTTATAACATAACTCCCGTTACCATCAACAGAATCTCATGAAAACTTCAGGGCATTTCTGGAATGGGCCAATAACGGATTTCATTTTAGTGAAGATCAGGAACATGCTCCGGATTTAGGAAGATCATCAAGGAGTATCCACAAATAGAAAGTGGCTTATGTTCGAATGAACCTAGGAATATGGGCCGAATAAGTGAATGCAAACAGGGGTTTGGGGGCATCCCACAAAAGGGACCCTCCACATTGCGGAGGCTTGCATTCCTTAAAGTGAAAATTATTATTTTAATATGTTCAATTTTTTAGCCTTGTATTCAAATAAATTTGTTTGATAATCTGAGGTCCTCAGAATCTCTATAATATCCTTAGAAGGTCCAAGGATTGTGATTTCAAACCGGTACTTATGGAGCTACATTGGCTGCCGGACATTGTTTTAAAATGCTGTTGCTTACCTACAAAGCCCTCCATGGCTGAGCACCTTCATACCTCGCTGATATGATTAAGGGGTATCACCCGGTGCTTGCACTAAGGTCGGCCAATAAATCTCTCCTTGAGGTGCCGGAAAAGTACGGAAGTACGGAAAGAGATCATTTAGATACTCCTCCGCTATCATCTGGAATAATCTTCCTCAACATATGCCTCAAGGCCTCAAGGCCTTTCTCCCTTTTCTCTCTGTCCGTCTTTCTCTCTCTCTCTCTCTCTCTCTCTCTCTCTCTCTCTCTCTCTCTCTATATATATATATATATATATATATATATATATATATATATATATACATGTAAATATATACCTTGGTAGTCGCTCAGGTAAAATGACCTTATAGATTACATAGTATGTGACCTTGATGTTAGCGGAATGTCCTCGGTATGTCCCCGGTCACACGATATATGTATTTGCACCCTGAAGGGTCGTGCGTGGGAGACAGGGAGAGAAAGAGCACGAGTCTACGTGCCCGTCAGTGACAGGACAAGGCGGGAAAAACTGTCACTTAGGTAAAAATAGACTGGTCACTGCTTGCTTGAATCAATCGCCGTGAAAATGTAATTTTTTTTTTTTTTTTTTTTTTTCGCCTCAGACTGTTGAATTAACTCAACCTTCTGAATTCATCATCGGCGATTAAATTTATTTTAAACACAACAAATGACATGAAATACAGACAATTTACATTATTATGCAAGACTCCACAAGACAAACAATTGAAGGCCATTCTGACCACAAATTCAAAAATCCAAGTTTCAACAATCTAGATCACATGCATCTCTTAATTTACCCCATTTCAAAGTATGTTTAGATATTAAACCTTTTTCATGCGCTAAAAACCTTTCTGTCACCTCTGTCTTGCTTAAAAAACTTCGGAATATCGAAAACAAAGCAGCTGGGTTGTCCTCTCTTTGCATACACAAAACATATTTAAATAACATCAAAATCTGGTTTATCAGCATGTTTTTCGAAGTGACTGGGAGTATACCATACAATATAACATCTAGTGATAGATCTGGCATATTAATATCACTATTTTGCATCCATGAGTGTATTTTAAAATAAAGGTTTTTGGCAACTGTACATTCAAACAGTAAATGAACAATACTTTCATTATAGTTAAAGCAATAGGAACATCTGGGTGTTTCCTTTATTTTCCACTTATACAGATGCTCATTTAGTGGAATGTAATTATTCAATAGTTTGTACTGGAATTCTCTCATATGTGTATCCATTGTTGTTCTATAGATACCTTCGTACACATCTTTCCAATAAATATCAATACTATTTTTCGTATTCAAGGTATTAAAAAACTTCTGAGCTGTAGGAGGTTTCCATATTTTTTCAATCAATGTGCCATATATTTTCTTTGAATTTAATTTGTCCATGCACTGATGTCCATCAGTTGTTACAATAATATCTGTATCAACCTCTGTTGAGTGTACTTCATAGTTCATAAACATTTTTTTCCAGCGATATGGTATTGCATTCCTCAATACTGTCCAGTACTGTAATCAAGGGGACTTTTCCTAAATACGTCATGTATTTTCCATACTCCTTTCTCGTCAACTAAATCCTTAATATAACAAATGCCCAAATTGTGCATTCTATTATTGTACACAGATATTTCATTCTTAGTTATATATTTGTTGTTCCAGACAAACTGATAAAGAACATCCTCATGTGTTTTTGGTTCCACTGACACATAATTTGCCCAGTCTTCAAAACACCTGATGTAAAAGTTAGGTAAAACATTTGGTAGAATACTAACATCAAAATTAAATATGAAAATGTAAATAAAGGTTCACACCAATGAGAGATAATGCGCTATCAAATTCTGGATCATATAAAATTTAATTTGCCAGCCATGCCGTAACACTGGAGTTACTCCCAAGCGGACGATATCATCAACCATTTGAGCAGTTGCCGTGAAGATCCGCAGCTGTGAGAGGATGTGCGCTATTGAATTTAGACCCATCGGAAATCCAATACTGCCGCCTAGCCGGGCGACTTTTTGTCATAATTTTTTAAAGATTGTGCCACTGAGATTATTTCCGGTGAAAAATGTCAGACCCGCCCTGACCACATCGGTGCCATTTTGATGAACTTGGCATGGCCCGGGGACTAAATGAGGAATTTAGGGTCCCAACTTTTTTTCAGTTGTTTTCAGTTTCAACAGTTATTTCATAAAAAAGATATTTCAAATAAAATATCTGTATTGTGAGGGCGCTGATATATTTTCCAAACACAACTTTCCTAACTAATAAATTAGCTGTTATCCATTTTTTTATAGATATTAACTATAAGACCTCCCTGTCTCCGTCTCTTTCTATCTCTCATTACAAGACAGGGGGCATGTTGTATATGCCCCTTTCGAGTCCCCCCCCCCCCCCCACAAAACCTGTAGATCGTATTTTTTCATTTAAATCTGTGCGTCAACACCACCCACACCGGTCAAGTAAAGTGCATTAGTGATATTAAGAAAATAAATCCCAGTAACTGGACAATGAATAGCCACTGTCCAGTGATGTGTCCGAACCCGTTTTGCTCAAAACTCGGAACCCCGGTAGGGGTGGTCACCTGTTGACACGGGATAATAGTCTAACCCCAGCTTTTGATCCCATGCCCTTGCCCTCCACTGTCACCCGGGACAACACGGACCTGTTTGTTCGCGTAGGACTACCTTTTGATATATGAACTCCCACTATGGAGAAGTTTCTCTGGCAGTGTGCAAAAGGGGTTTTATCTTTCACCTGTGTGAATTGCAAAGGTGTTATTTCTATGTGTGCATTCCTTAAATTCCATCTGTCACTCGCTACCTGTGACGCTCGGACATCTGGTCACTATTCACTAGTTTGTGGTTGCTGTTTTGGTGAGACTTTCACGTGGGTGCAATATTGTACAGCAATAAACCCAAAGAACACACAGAATGTATACCTCAGCCAACGCCAAGTTTTCCTTTTTCCCTATGACACTTGGTGCTTAGAGCTATGGTCACTTTGCTGGTATGAGATTCCTGTATGCCTATGTTGAACGCTAACGATCGCTCTCAGTCATTCGTTTACAAGCGCTTATTGTGTGTGCTGGCGGAAGGGGTTTCCATGATTTCTTCAGAAGGTGGGCGTGGGTGCCGCTGCGCTGCTGGCTCCTCCGAGTTCTTGTCTTGCCTGTAGGTACAGTTTGATCGCGTGTCTTGGATACTATAGCGCTGGGGCTTGGTGTGGCATCTACAAATTTTTATTTTATAATTAGCTCACCTCTGTCTTCCAAAGGTTCTACTCAAAACTGGTCACAATAAACCTCAAAACCTCTCGACTTTCCACTTACACGTTGCTCAGGGAGGTAGCTGGGCCTGGTTCCGGCCGTGTCAACAGTTAAGCTCTGGCGCCGCATTCCCCTTCTTTAGCTTTTAGAGGTTTTATGGTGGTGAGACTTTCATTTCACAAGATTTTATTAAAATATTCACAATAGCACCCATAAAGATTCTGGTTTTGGTTTCTTTCTGGCCACTTTATAAATTATGATATGAAACATTTTATCACTGCATGGGCTTTACATTTTGTGTACCACGTGACAAGTGCGCAGGGATTGTGTCTGATTGGTCAATAAAAAAAATAAAATGTAGGCAAATAATTTTTGTTTTCTAATCAATTAAACGCAAATTCGATTATCATAATAATCAATAATCAAATGCAAATGCTAATACAATATAAATTATCATATGCAAATACAAATCCACTTGAACTCTATATAGGCAGCTGATCTCCGGATATACGTTATTATTATTTTTGTATAACATACTGTATAAAGTAGTAGGAATTCGTCATGGGAGAAATCAGTTTATTATTAAAATTATTTGCATGATGCCCCATGAATATTTTTCTAGGATTGTTGGTTTTATATAGACCTTTAGAAATCAAATGGAATTTGCATTTTAAAAACGAAGGTTTCAGCTGTAGGATGAAATGCAAATGCAGAGTGTCTCGTATTTAATGCATAAGCAAATACGACATTTTTAAATATAAATGCATTTACATCTAGATCGAAGCTTGCTCCAAATTTGATTAGCTTCTTGTTCCTTTCCAGGTAACCTAGGTTACCTTTACTTTAACTTAGTTTTCTATCAGATGTCAGGGCCAGTGACAGTTCCTTACATGGCAAAAGATGTACACTTCCACATATATAGTCGTGCATGTTGCAGTTTACAGTCTGTTAACTGAGCAATATTCAAAGAAAACCTGAATCGGTGTATTACTTGTAAAATATATTGTCTGTTCCACACGGGGTGCCCCTTGAAATCTAACAATATTTTTTTAATCTTACAAATGGTAGATCTATTCCAAAACCAGAAAAGAAGGAATGAGGCATATGCTTAACTGACTTTAATGAAACTAAAACCATACCTTGCGAACTAGTTCTGAAATACAATATAAAATATATATGAAAAAAAAACAGTCACAGCATCGATTTAAACGCCATTGCCGAAAGTCAATGTCACTGGACACATGCACAAAGAACTGTATTCCGATTGGTACACATGGTTTCGTGTTATTAATATTCTAAAAATGTACCATAAAAGAGAAGTTACCAACCCATAGGAGATGCAGAAGACTGCAAAATATAAATTTGGTCATGAGGTTTTTCATCTCATATAAGGCCTTTAGCTTTTCACAAATTTCAGTGTCAAACTGTGTGATAAAATTCAAATTTGAGAGAATGATTTTTTATTTCAAAGTAGAACATACTGTAACGTAGCTCACATGGATAAAGGGGTAATAAATAGAAGAAATCTAATACAAACTTTTACTTTAAATCTAGTTTAATCCATATTTTCAGTTCAAGCAAACGTATTCCAAATCTCATTCTATCATCATATAACGCACTTGAATATAAGAAAAATTATTAATATATAGTTATATTATAGATCTCATCAAAAGCTCAGTATTTCTGACACTCTCAGCCCCAAATTTTCAGAGAAGAATAAAAACAACATGTATTGCTAGATTGAAGTCATTTCTATATTTTCCCTGTGACGTCACACTACCACCAGCCAATCACACCAGGGCCCAGTCTCTGTTCTGGATACGTTGAGCCCTTCACATGAAAAACCACCGTGTTAACACGCCAATGCAAAAAGATGGCAATGATTGACCACGGTGATTGTTTTCTTATCTGCCGGCAGATGGCATAACCGGTCATGTCCCCTTGAACAGGTCTATTCTGAGGGATAAAATTTATTAAGTATAAGCAAAAATTATTGTAATGTTTGATAACTCGATCTATAAGATTTATTATATGTTCTATAGCATATTACTGTGTACTACATATGTATCACTGTGTTCTTGACATACACGCGGTGTGTATTCAAATCGGGATTAGGCAAAAATAAAAAAAAACATGGTTCTTTAGCACTTTTTTTCAGAAACTAGCGCGGGCGGGCGGGCGGTATTTTTTATTTTACCTTTTTTGTATATGTTTCGAGAAAATGTCATATGATCAGGAAAAAGCATGAAAACAATAGAATTGTTTTGCTAAACAGGCCAAAGCACTACATTACAAAGGATATCAAAATTGTATTATTTTCACTTCTTGAAAGATTATAGTCAGAAAAAAAATTGTTGATGCGGGGTGTTAGAATTGACGCGGGCGGTGCCTGAGAACATTACCGTTAATTTTTTTTTGGACTTAGTGATAATGTTTGTACGCGAGGTTTTTCACTGCAGTCGTCCCTGGTCTCCTTTTGTTTTCACCGCTGCTTTGCATAGCAAGGTTCTCCCTGTTCAGAACACCAGGGTTAGCAGAGAGCAAAGAATTGTTATTAGACCAATGAGAGCGTGGTATCGCATTGTGCATCCAGCTCCAAATTTTTGACATGCGCCATCCGCTCTCATTGGTCTGATTTCACAGGACCAATAATCGGTGAAATCAGGCCATTGCACACCATGCAATGCATCAATGTATTTTACTTTTGTTAATTTAGATTGCACCTTAACTGACGAGGCCCGCAGGCGCTACCATTATTTGACATCAGTGTCGCCTTTCGTTGATTGCACCAGTATCTATTGTGACACGTTAAGTCCAGGCCTACCTTGATCGGAATAAGCTGGGATGTACAGGCGAGGTAAATTGGTATGTTCCATCTGGAATCTGAAAGGGTTCACCCGGGTTCAAAGTTATTAGACAGACCCCACACACATTTGTGTCTTGCTATTGTTCGCTTCCCAAAATTGTGTTCAGCAATACAATGTACGTGCTTCACCCTGGTAGAGACTTAAAAAACTAGCTAAAATTCTGGTGAAAACGTGATTTGGCATAAACAGCCCTAAGAAAGGTATGTTGTTAATTGCTTTCCCCCACAGTTGGTTGACATTGCTTTTGAGGTTTTGCTGGCAACCTAGAAATGTTCTGATTATAATACAGGGTCCGAGCATTTGCCCACTGCTACATGCTGTATATAGCCCAAGGCTTACATAACGTTTAGCCATTCTGTACATAGTTCCCTGCTATCCTTTTAATGGATGGACTGGAAGCAGTCGCCTTGCTACTCTTATTAAATAATAGGTTGAATTTTTCTCTTTGCATTCCCGCTTCATCGCCCTGTTATGACATTAAGACTATTTTATCGTAGTCTACGATATGTATCCGTTACCAGTCCACAGTTTTTACATTTCGTTTGAGAGACAGCTGGCCCAGCAACGGGCGTGCATGGGCCACAGACAGACAGGCCCGACTACCCACAGACACAGATCCCTGTGCTCGCAGGTTTCAGGACCAGTGAGCTGTCACTCAAAACGAAATGTAAAAACATTGGCTCTATCGCTGGGCTGGTATCTGGAAGCGGATCCAGGAGGTCTGGACCCCCCTCCCCCCTTTTTTCAGCCGCCCGAACCTCTTTAAGGGGTTCAGACCCATTTTGCGGCCTAGACCCTCCCCCCCCCCCCTTTTCTGGACCTAGGGACCTTTCTTAAGGCCTTGTCATTGGTACCCTGGGTTGGACCACCCCTTTTCCAAAATCCTGGGTCCGCCCCTGGTATCCGTTAATGTGTATACGATACTAAGATAAGTATGACACCATGAACTAACGTTTGTGTTATGAGTGCAGAGTGTTCTCGCTTTTAGGATTAATACGTGGTTTACGTGACGCGGGGGTGCATACTCTGCGGTTAGATCATATAAGTGTTTTGATTAAATAATAAATAGCTGCAGCTAAACAGGACTCTAGATACCTGGTACATTCACGTCCTTGTATTCACAAGTTTAATGGATTTTTATACACTTATCTATCGTTATATACTGTCTTTTGGAATAAAAAGTAAATCAAATTTGTTTGTGTTACAGGCTTGTAGCCAATCGTGACGGTGATATTATCAGGAACATAGACCCGGTCAAAACAATTTTAACAATATAAAATGCTAATTTATATTTTGTAAATGACAAAATAGAAGTACACAAGAAGAATCATTAAAATATTTAAATGTTTCAAGCTTTAAAAAAAGTTGGTATTTGATTACATATCTGCTCAGGAATACTATCTTAAGAGAGTAAATTTACATACATAAATGTTTTTGACGTTTGCATACTAATCTTTCCAGAGATTGTTATACATAAATGGAATAGCTCCGTCTACCCAACAAAATGACGAACACTCAACCGAATCAACACGTGATCAGCAATTCGTGTATACACGCCCATTCATTGATAGTCTGAATTCGGATCACAGACGAACACCATACAATTGCGCACAGGTGGACTAAAAATAGATTCGTAGAAGGATGTCAGCGGTTCCTAACGAACACTGCTTTCTCCACCAAACGAATCTCTTCCAGTTAGGGATTGTAAGAAGGTCAAGACTACAGTTGTTGGAGTTAGAAATAAAATTGATTCTAATATCAGAGTCAGAAGTACAATTGTTCTTTTTTGTAAGACCTAATCGCATATTTCATTCAGAATCATATCCGAAACATCGGGGACTTTGGTTGTATCAGTGAGTACAAAGCTGTGCGAGTCGTACGGCTGACTGGACCACTCCCTGAGGTCCCCATACAAGATGTAATCTCCCACCGCCACCGTAAACACGGTGATCCCGCTGGCCTTGGTTTCTCTGGATTCTCTTTCCGTTTCCCGCTGGAATACGTTAGAGTGGCCATCACTTATCATTATCATATAGTTCGGTACCCCTGCCCGGTCGCCTCTGGTAGGTGTAAAGATATTTTCTCTCACCACTCTGTAAATATACGTGGTAAAGGTACATAAATATTTACAATAATATGTATATTATATCACGCCTTTAGTACATATTGGCTTAATAGAAACGTTTTCTAGCGAAATCATCCCTTACGCGGAATCAAAATCTCAAGTGTTATACGTTGTCATGGTTCTGTTTGTGAGTGAACACGGCCCATGGATGTTTGTTTCCCATATCAAGACTGCATGACCAGACGCATGCGCGATAACTCCCAAATAAGCAGAAGTAACATGAAAGATAACACACAATTGAACTTCCGTTTGCAAGCGAGAAAAATCATAATTTGCTTAGTTGCATTAACCAGCGGGCGCGGAATGTTTAAATTTGCACCGCTGATCGCACCCTTCAGCAAGCTTTCTTGAGTAAGCAAGCAGTTTAAGAACGAATCATCGGCAGATAACATTAATTATATTTTATTGAATACAAACTATATTTCATGTGTATTTAACACACCTGGTGTGTGAATATGTCCCTTTAAGTATATGACAGTGATATCATTGACTTATTGTTACTTGCTTTGCTGCACGATGTTAAATGATGTAACCCAACGTGCTTGCCTTTTCATAGCATATTATCCACAATATTAGCTTAATAAGCCGGTATAGCGAATAAAACACCATACTCTGGCTGAATGGCTATAATATTGCAACGCCCAGGCCAAAAATAACCCTGACCTTTCATTTTTAACTCATGCTGTCTCTCTATGTCGTTGACGATGGAGCTGGCTCCGAACACTGGAATCAGTTGTGTCGTGTATTTTAGCTCGGATTCCGACTTAACTTGCGATGCGATGCGAAAAAAAGCAAATATGTATGATGTTAAAGGAAAGAATATATGGCATACTTAAAGGTGTGCGCTAGATTGGTCCCCTCTCCTAAATTTGGCACGGCCAGGGCCTGGAGCACGTCCTCCCGGGTTATGTACTGGTCCAAATAAAAATGGATGATCGGTTCTCCGAAGAAGGTGACGAAAGCCACCCGGGTACGATAATACCCAAAGTCAAGCCCCTGCACAACACGGCGTACCAAATCCAACATGGCCGGCAGGAAATCCTCCAAACTACCGGAAACGTCGACGGCAAACGCTACGTCAACTTGTCTCGGACACCCTGAAATGACGTTATTATATGTTTGTTATTTTCAGTGATAAAATTAATTATCAGAATCTTGGTTTGGTTCACATGCAGATGCTTTTGAATCATCTTTCAATGACCCTGGATGGTTTCTACCACACTAGCGACACCTGTCGGTGACGAATGACACAAAGAATTCGGGTTCCTTGTTTCAACATAAAGCGGTATTATTTAGTTAAATATCATACGATAAAAGTAAACGTATGCCCTGTCTTTAACACTGAGATGCTTGATGGATCAGTTCTGTTGATTTCATTCGATAAACTCGGCAGAGCTGGCTAAGTTTACGAGAATGCAGCAGATAAACATTATGGGCAATATGCGCATTACTTACGCCTCTCACACCGGAGACCTGTATATCTGTCTGGACAGCGACATAGGAAGCTGTGGAAGTAGTTCACACAGGCGCCGCCATTTTGACATGGAGATGAAGAGCACTCATCGTTGGCTGAAATCAGAAATATTGTTCTGAATGTAAGGATAAATATAAAGCGTTTAACCTTTTTCTCAACATCAATAATTATTATCAGGAAAGTTGGTCCCTAACAAACGTACGAATATTAATCCCGACGCTGAGTGAATTCGAACTGATCTCCCTTGAGGCAGCAAATTGTTAAAAACCCCTATATCTAAAATCAGTCCAAAAGTTATTTTTAACTCATTAATGACCCCTTAAAGTATACAATATTTTAAATCTGATACAGTGTTCTTCTGATTGCATACGTTTTTTTATCGTTCCATTTATTTAAAATGATTTGTAACATTTAAAGAACAAATAATTTAAAAAGTAACACCATTTTAAGCACCCAGTAACAGTAAGCCACTTCTTTATGGGCTAATATAAAACTACATGACACTCTTCCTTGCTGTCAATGAACGTATGTAATGTTTTATTTTTCTTTAAATGTAATAAAATCAAGTAAAATGAACGAAAGATTAAAAAATACGTATACCAAAAAAAAAAACTGTCCTAGGTTTTAAATAAGGGACCCATGGGTCACGGCGCTCAGCTGTTATATATGATAAAAAAAAATATCATTTGGGAATGAGGCACATGCTGGTATTGTGTGGTAATAAATATAAGCTTTATTATGAGTTGTTGGTGTTTAGCTTATGTGTGATTTTGATAGTATCTTTGGAGACAGGGAAGAGAATTGATTTCATTTATTTTATTAACAAATGGAGTGCTATTGTCACACAGATTGTGACTTGGCCATACTACTTACTAGCTGATAAACCCGGTATACCGGCCTTATTACCGGGGTTGGGGAGATATACTAACTGAGATGTGGAATGTTGGCTCATTTTTATTCTAAAAGTTAACGAAGATATTGGTTTTCAGTGGGAAACTGTCTCAATAAGATATGTAATAATAATTTTACATTTATTTTGTTGCGCTGTGCTCGTGGCAAGAAATTCATATCCCGGTATGTTTACCTTGAAGACCTGGTCAGTGATGATGTTTACTTTTCGAAACGGTATGAGACGCGGGGGCATTCCGGTTTCCGATGATATTTGACTGGATTCTATCGTTGGACGTATAAAGATAAGGTTGATGTGAGGGACACATGAAAGATTTATTAAATGTACGTTGCAAGGTAACTGTTCCTGAAGAAAAAAACAGAAATATGCATACAACGTAAGTAGCAGAAGCGGACCCAACGAGACTCCATGCAGAGGGTCCGTATCCCATTTTCAGCCACCGCAACCCTTTTCTTCATCGTACGAGACACATTTTGAGGCCTTAAACCCCCGCCACCCTTACCCAACCCTGTTCCTGAAATTTGGACCTTGAATTAGGTCATTACTCCTTCTGGGTTGAATAGCGAGAAACATGTGTCTTTCTCTTTTACTGACCACGCACGTGGGTGAGAGCCTCGTTCAAATGTAATGCCCGACATGCTCAGATCCCTCACTGAAAGCAAGCGTTATTCATATGAACAATAGTCTGAGGTTGAGTGACCACGATGCACGCTTTCCGGTCATTGCCGGAGGCAGTTCGGCTGTGCTCGGTCTAACCTTAGTGCAAGTCAGTAAAAACGGAAAAATCACTCAAAATTATATGTACATTAAAAATTATTTATTCTCATATTGCCTATATCACTGCGGGGATAATAACCTTTAAAATGATGTATAGCACAGTATTGTACACAGCGCGGTTTTAGAGAACATTGCGAACAAACGTGAACCGAATTCCTTTTATAAGTATTAGATAAGCAGCACATATAATAAAAAAGTTTAACTATTTATTAAAGTTTAAAAACAAATATTGTGCCGATATAATTTTTATTTAAAAAAAAATTATAAGAAAATCATATGATGTTTTAAAGTAAATATAACTGAAATGATTATTAAAATAATATTATAGAATATATTCATGAATGCATTCATGAAAACATTTTGAAAGTATCTGCACTGGTATTCAAATACTTTCATTTTTACCTGAATTCCCATTCTTATGCAATAAATTGTTTAATGCAGTACATATTCATAATCGTATTCAAATACATTTGCAAAGCATTCGCACCATGTCTAGTATTTATTCAGTTTTAGCCAAACAATGATGATGAGAATCCAGAATATACAAAATTCACAAATTTAAATGATGATCATAAGTACCTAGTTTTATGGTTTTTATTTATATTGAAAAAAAAATAAATGTAATTTATTCACTTTGGACTACTTTCACATCAGTCTACACACTAGACACAGTAGGAATCTAGATTAATATTATCAACTGCATCTTAGTATATCATTAATTTCCTTCATATGATCCCTAATGATTAGTAATGAATAATATGATTTATTTTTTTATCATTAAAATTGAACTGAAAAATACCATAGGTGACTGCATGGTGTTATTTGGAATAACATTGACATTGACATTCTGTCCATCCATACAAGATTCTTACATCATCAGTAACTGCAAGTTAATTTCCTGTTACTCATCAACTAACAAATTCCTTTTCTATTAATTTTTCTTTAATTTGTCATTAAAATCCAATAAAAATTTATTAATTTATTGCTTATTGTTATGTTATTTTTCAAAACAACTACTAGATGAGTTGGGTTGGACACCTGGATCAACTGTGGCTGGGCATTAGCTGCCTGGCTTTCCCCAGTGTATGCCTCGCCTCAAGCGTGCATAATTTGCTGAAAGGTCAACAAGGTCAACATACAGGTGACTGAAGAGGGGATGGGTAGAGCCTGGGTCTGACATGGTCTCCTAAACACATTATTTAAAGCTACAATTTTTGGCCAATTTCTTTCAGCTTTATAAACTACAAAGCTGAAACCCTTATGTGTGCATGATATGAAAATTATGTCAATAGTGTTCTCAGGAAACAAACGTGCCATGGTCAAAGTTGGGAAAAAATTTAAGGTACTAATTTTATATTTATACTAATAACTTATAAAATTTGAAAGATTCAGAACTAATTTTGGGTATTCAATTGAATCTTGATTAAATAATGTTACATCCCTGACAAAAAATCTCTAGCTTCAGCAATCATCTTGTTAAGGGAGTAAATATATTTCTTGATTTTTTAAAAAAGTGCATTATGTTTAGGCCCATGACTTATAACAATTACGCAATACTGACATCATTTCTGGCGTGTGCATAGCGAATGTACAGAAAAATATGTATATTATATATGATCAAAGTCAGATCAGTGGTTTTGATATTAGGCAGTCTTAAAGTGTAATAATGGGTTTTTAATGGAAAAGTGAAGTTTTTCATTAATATCTCGAAGGAATTAAGTCCTAATGACCATATTCTTGGCATGGTAGGGGATTTTGGAGACATCTAACTGTATGCCAAATTTAAGGAACTAAGAGCTGAAGCTGGGAAGCTGAGCTCTAGCAAACTGCATAACACTAGCTTGATGTAAACAATATGTGACATGGTGCTTGAAAACTTGAATAAAATTTACAGGTTTTAATCAACTGGTTTCAAATTTTTTGTGTTAAAAGTTGAAATGCTAACAAAAACATGCTTTGAAAATTAAATCTGCTGTTACAGGAAAAAAACGTGCCATGGTCAAAGTTGGGCAAAATTAAAGGTACCAATTTTTATTTTTGCTAAAATTAAAAAAAAATATTTTGATCTAATTTTGGGTATACAATTTAATTTTGATTAATAAAAGTTATATTACTGGGGAAAAAAGTGCTAAGCTTTAACAAGTTTTGTGTTAAGTGATCAAATCTCTTTCCTGATTATTTACAAAATGCATTATGTTTTGGCCCATACCTTTTTAGATTATATAATACAGACCTAATTTCTGGCATGTACATAGGAACTATATAGAGGATTATTTATGGTAAATATGAGGAAAAACAGTAGAATGGTTTTGATATTAGACAGTCCTGAAGTGTGAAAATAGGTTTTTAATAAAAAAAAGATGAGGTTTTTCCTTAATTTCTCCAAGGAACGAAGTCTCAAAGACCAAGTTTTCGGCTTGGTAGGAGATCTTGGGGACATCTAACATTATGCCAAATTTTGGATTCCCAGGTCTTACGGTTTGAAAACGTGCCACATCTACGGACGGACGAACAGACGGACGGACGACGGACAATGGACCACGACTATAGCTCAGATAACTTATGGTCAGCTGAGCTAAAAATATATATGGCGTATTTAATGAATTGAAAACAACTTCATGCTTGATAATAGATATAGGTTTTTTTTTATTTGTAAATTGTGCTACCTTAAAT
The DNA here is from genome assembly GCA_026874595.1 of Sipunculus nudus. Taxonomy (NCBI): domain Eukaryota; kingdom Metazoa; phylum Annelida; class Sipuncula; order Golfingiida; family Sipunculidae; genus Sipunculus; species Sipunculus nudus. Next base: position 37,129,878 of record CM049318.1, read on the forward strand.
CTACCGGCTAATTCCCGTGGCGCTTACTAATTTAGAGCCCTGGTATTGATTACTGATCTCCGAATCTGGGAAAATAATCGATATAATTATTTTCCAGAAAAAAACAACCATACTAAAGACTACGTTCAACTCACCATCGCAGAATAAATCCGGCAGCTCTGTTGCTATTTGGTAAAGCTCGGAGAACTGGGGGACGAAATGCAGTGTGGACGAATAGGGCTCGCTTGCCATGGCCTGGAATTTGAGTCGTTGAACACCTTTGTCCAGTCCAGGCCCGACTCCAACCACAAACAGAACGGTACCATCAATTCGTGCCTCTACGGACTCTGACACCCAGTCTCTCTCGCCATCGCCTGGAGCACCATCTGTTAGCAGGATGGCGTAATTAGGCGCGTCCCGCCTGTCCCGTTTGTTTAGCGGACTGAAGATGTTCTTACGTAGCATCTTCAAAGCACCTGGAAAAGTATATTATATGTTCTTAATTGCATGCTACAATCTTGAAGATACATGTTAAATGTAAAATTTTCAATTGTCTTATGCCGACTTCTCGTTTAATACTATTAAGCACAATATATGTATTACCTGTAATTTTCCTGATTGGACCCAGATATTTATAGTTTTGTTCGAACTATCGGAGGCCTAATTGCTGTTAGATTTCTGAGCGATCGAGAGGAAGGGAAGTGGAGGGATGGTGTGTGTAAGTTGGGGGGGGGGGGGGGGGGTGCTGGGTTGCTAAATAGTTTAGACTGCAGAAGGTTGTTTTATCTCTTCCTCATCATAACATAGGTGTTCAAATTATTACATTCCAGATACAATGGAACCCCACAATTACGACCACCTTGAGGCCTGACCAAGGTATTCGTAATTCGGGGATTGTTGTGTTGAAAGCCTATATTACATGGATGATATATTGGGGACTCAACACAAGCGGTCGTAATTGTGAGTTCGTCGAAATTATGGGATGGTTGCAGGACTGGGTTCCACTGTACTTGAACAGTGCGTGGTAAAATAACGTTGGCCGCATATAATATAAAGATGTAAGAAATAAATAAAATCACGACATGATATGGGGCACGGGTGTCTTTTTTTAAAACATTTTATATTTGTTAGCTTTATACTTTGGTTGCTTTTTTGTTCTCGAGTTTTGCAAATTCGCGATATTCGCGAAGGGAATATTATCGCGAAAATAAAACCTTCGTGAATATGACGCCACATGTGCACAGGTGGACGGTAATATTTTTTTCTAAGCTTCAGTGGTATCTATCATATATTGAACCGGTATAATCAATTTTAGCTTACCTTTTATTAAGTAACTGATATAATAATTGTTATGTACATTGTGTAGGTTACTGTATGGAAAATCGCGAAAAAGAAACCCTCGCGAAATTCGTATGAACGGAAAATCGTGAATAATTCACCTCGCGAATAGGAAGCGTGGGCCAGGCTATAATCCAGTTTATGCTCTTGGTGATTGCCCTTTACATAGTGATGCATGTCTTCGAATTTCTTTAAACAAACAAGCATTATGTGGTATAAAAGCCTTGAAACACATATGTTAGATCAGACGTTCGTAATTTTAAATTATTTTTATGCTAAGGGGTGTGATTGTATCGGAAGAGTAGTTTGCTTTGTGCCCATAGCACTTTTTGTAGAAGAACACTATATCGAAAGTGTAAACAAGAAAAAGAAAACATAACAGCCCCCAGTGAGATTTGAATTCACGACCCCTGGTTTACAAGACCAGTGCTCTAACCCCTGAGCTATGGAGGCTTCATATACGAGCCTTTATCATAAGAATTGAATACAAATACCTAATAGTAAATCGAAGTAAACAAATGTTGCAACAGATGTTTGCTTGAACGAATCAGCGAGAGTCATGACCGAACGCCCCCTCGTGACCAAGAGATTAATCAGGTGGTTCCGCAACTCGATCTGTTACAGCATTATAGATTTGTGTCCTCAAGCCTTTAAAGTCTACTGCTGTTGCCCTTTTGTTCGCAAGCATTTCAAATTCGAACAATATCGGGAAAAGAAAACCTTCGTGATTAAGAGGTTCCATCGACGAAGGCAAAGTTGAAAAAGTATATTAAAGGTGAACATCATGAATAAAAATAGTTTGTATATGTTAAGAGATTGATATTTTAAATTATATCAGATCTTTTCAATTGTCTGCCATTAACGAACAATAATTTTTAGTGATAAGATTTTGTGCATATTTGATACAATTAATTCACATTATAATGGTTATACTCTTGCGTATAGGTCTGTTGAATTGTGACATCGCAAAAATGAACCCTCGCGAATGACCGAACAAGTGAAAATCGCAAAATTTTAAGCCCGCAAAAATAAAACCAACTTGAGTATCCTTCCGAATTCCGACTTGCGACATCAGGTTTTTATAAACAAAGACTGCCAGGACAGAGAAATTTGAAGAAACTATGAGGACAGTGTCAAGGCGCGCATCCATCTGCGGGGATAGTTTTGATGCGATTGGACCCGTACACGTGCTTTCAGTGAACTTCACCAAATAACGCGGTGAAAAAGATAGAGTAGTGTCTCTATAGTATATACAGAGCTTGTTGCGGATCCACAACTGTGATACGATCACACTTGTGGGAATGGCCTGTACAGTTAGGCCTTGTACTGGTGAAATGGTAGACACTGGAAGAAGGCACCAAAAAAACTCTTAAAACTACTAAATATACACACCAAAATGCATCCGTTAGTGTCTTTGGTAGTAAATGGGTCTTTCTGGCAACCACGTTCTTACCTTAATATATTAATGAAATATTATCCCTAACGATCCTTGTAAGCCCGCGGTGATTTAAATATAACAATATACAGGAATTTGTATTGAGCGGACGTTGATCGACTGGTACCCGCCACCGAGATCTATTATCGCTCGCTTTTTCCAGTTCAAACAGCGATAAGATCAGAGCGGGTTCCCAGTCTAAATCCCGTTGCAAAGGACTGTGGGTCACTTAATGTAATCATGGCGGCTTGTTATCTATGTAAACACATCAGCTCTTGGCAAAATTATGGATAAGTAGGGCTATTGAGCATTATTTTGGTGCCAATACTTTGCAGATGTTTTATATAACATCCAAAGACAACAAAAAGGTAATTATTTTATGTTGACAACGCTTGAATTGTCAATTATACGATTCCAAAGGGGTCTCCTATTTGGAACCTTACGAGGCGTTTTCCTAAGAGTCGTTCCCAAGACGTTGTTGACGGAGAGGAGCAGAGCGGATCGGAATCACACGTCTTAGGCCGAGACAAATACAGAGCCACTGGCCTCTGTCTTCATCCTACATTTGTCCAGCGGACTGAGCTGCGCAGCACTTGTTGTGACCCTGTGTGCTGGGTGCCTGTCCCAGTGAGCATGCGCGATGATTCCAGCCGGCGGTGTGCATGTGTTACACCATCACTGCTAACCTCCTGGTCCAAACAGCTGAAATGTAATACATGCACATCGCAGGCTGAAACAATCGCGTGTGTAACCAATGGTCGGCATACTGGGAGAGGCACCCAACAAACAGGGTCACCACAAGTGCTACGCAGCCCGTTGAATGCTCTTCGTCAGCTAGATATATGAGGACAGTGGCTCTGTTTATACTTCAGAGCCACAACTTGGTCTAGATAACATATTACGAACACATACCCGTAGTATTTGTTCTTCCTCCCACCAGGGGTCTCTTCATCAGGGCATGACCTACATCCTCAATATTGTCGTATTCCCCGAGCTGGTAATGCATGTGTGCTTCGTCATTAAAATACACCACACTCGTCATCACATCTTGCGCTATTTCGAGCTGTGACGTCACTTCGCGGATGAACCGCGTGATAAAGGGAAAGTTCTTCTCATGGACGCTGCCTGACGCGTCGATGAGGAAGGCAAGGTCGAACTTCTTCGTGCAGCCTGTAAAGGTTGATTAATATATCATCAAATTAAAATATACAACCTGCATTTACAGGAGTGAAATAATACATATTATAGATATATGTTACACATTTAACTATAGGTCTAAACCTGAGCTCCGGGGTGAGACTGTCTTTAGTGATTCAGTAGTAGTTTAGGAAACCTTATATGTAAATCTTCGAACAGGGTGAAAGTGTCCCCGCGTTAATTATGCACATGTTTATTATAATCGTCTTTGTTCTGGCGGTCGGATCTGGACTGTGATGCAACAACGGTGAACACTGCAAGCTGTTGTTTTTAAAAAATTGCGGTGTGTAGTCGGAGGAGTTTGTATTTTACGTTAAACACTGAAAGCTAGCATTATATATTTTAAGGTTTTATTTTTATTAGAATTACTCACGGAGGCGACAGTTCTCCCCAGTGTATCCTGTTGGACAGATACAAGTGTACCCGTTCACCCGGTCAACACAGGTAGCTCCATGCCAACACGGGTCGCTTGCACATTCGTCTTTCGCTGGAAATAGGAAACTCGTATGAAAAGACCCATCTTCGGAACTTTGCAACATTTTCATTATTATCAGGTGTTCCGAATGGAAAATGACTTACATACCACCGTATTTCCTTGATCAGACACCGGGCCTTTAATAGTCGCCTGCCTTATATAGGGGCCAGGGTATGCCTATTCTAAATGTACATTTACCTGTAAGCATATTTACTGTAAATGCTGCTTCACCTAACTGAGTTTACCTTGCGTTCATAATCTGATCATAAAACATGTAATTTATGCAGTTACAAAAACGCGCGTTGATATACAATTAACATTATTCATGAGCATGGGCAATACGCGCCATGATCGTCAGCTGTGTTCAATTAAAATGAGCAAATTTCGCGGGTGTTATCCTTATTAATTACGGTAACACCGCTTCTGATTCTCCGGGCTACCTGATGTTCATTCGGTCAGCCGCATTACATGTAGGAGATTCCAAATGAATATAGATCTCCCAACCTTATGGGCCTCCCATCCATAAATTTTAGGGGAAATGTATGGACAACTTTATAAGTCTGGGGTTCTCAAAATCCTTTTCGAGAACTTGTTTGAAACAAATTTGAGGACAGAATATGCAGTCTATCAAAAGTCACCCCATTCACAAGAAATCGTAGAAACAATAAGCATTTATTCCGCTGATATGATCTTGTAGATCCAGGTCAAGGTCACCAGTTTTTGGATTCATCCGAGAACTTGGTTGAGGCACTTTGTGTGTCGAATATGACGAAAAATAGGTGATACTTCACAAGTTATGGGGTTCACTACGCTCTTTACACAGCGCTTTACCTATAGGCCTGCTACCTTTATCATAAGCGCTGTTTGTTTTGACCTCGTATCCTGGATCGCTACACCAGAGGGAAGCACTGCATTTTGGTCCAATCAGATGAGACCCTATGCTGGAAGACAAAACGGTTTACCAGCCAAGCGAGGAATACACGGAGCCAATGCTGTTCATTTCGTTTTAAGTGTACAGCTCATCGCCCCGGCAACCGGTTAAGCAGGCCACAGGCTCAGAGAGAATGCCCCCACACGTGTAGTGGTTTTCACAGGTCCTTGTGTACATGGGATGCCCGGCCGGTGAGCGTTAATTCAAACGAAATGAAACAACATAGGTTCCGTGCACACCTCGCTGGCTGATTTCCTTTTTCTGGCAAATGGATACGTGGATACGCTAACATAGTCGTAATGTCATAATCGAATCGGTCGATGATGCAAGAACGTAGAGGGAGCAATTAAAATTCAACTATTTTTTACTAAGAGTAACCACTTGAGTGCACTTGAAGCGAACTTAAAGCGCAGCTATGGGCGGAGCCATGATGCATGTCGAGTGTTTTTTAACTGGCATTTGGTTGGCTGCTTGACTACGACCCACCACCAGGCAGCGGGAAAATCAGTAGCTTCTTTAGAAGCGCAAGATTTCTGCTGCCTCCGGAGCGTAGGGGTTCACACAAAAATCTTTTCTTATTTTGGAGGCAAGACCAAACACTATAAGTCTCCTCCCTAGGAGGGTAGAGTTTATAACCCCTAGTATGTTTTAATATACTGGATTAGATTCCAAACGTGATTATTTTCTGATTTTTTTTTCAAACATAATTCAAGCTGCCTTTTTAAAACATTTGAATCATACAAAGTTCGACTACTAGATGACTCTAATAAGCAAAAGTGTATTACCGTAAATAACATTAATAATATTCCAAGGTACAATATTGACATGTCTTACAGTTACAAGTGGACGCAAGCACTTTGTCCAGAGTGCTAAAGATGGCGGGGAAATCTCTGACGATGAAGAGATTTTGACTGGCCGGGTAGGTGGTGTATCCCTCCAGCTCGGTTCTGCTGATACTGGCGCCTACCCCGATAGTGATGACGTGGATCCCCTGTTTCCGAGCATGCAAGGCCTCATACCAAGTTCTTTCTCTGTTAGAATAAGATGATAGTGTAACTACAGTGGAACATGTCTGAAAGACCACCTGTCTAATAAGATCACCTGTCTATTGACACCACCCATGAGCGAACCGAAAGCATTCAAATTGGTAACAACTGATCCGTCTTATGAGACCACCTGTGAATTAAGACCACATTTAGCCATTCCCACTGGTGGTATTATTAGCCAGGTTTACGTCAATTCACGGTATCTCAAACAAGGCAATAACTGTTGTGTCACAACACATTTCCACACACCCCCCCCCCCCCCCCACCATCTCTCTCACACACATACACCAAGTTCACAACTACTTTGAGTATAAATTATCTTTCTCCCCAAATAACGTAACATCCTACGTTCTGATATATTTAAATTGTAAACCCCGTTCGAGTGATCATGTGATGTTAAGAAAATAGATATGGTCCGTGCACGAATAAAAATCAAATGCAATTGCTCACTGGTTTACACCTTCATACAGAGATACGGGATATGGTGCCTTTTATTTATGTGATAAAAATTGATGAAAAGACGGAAAATGATAATTTTTTTATAATTTAATATTGTAAACCCAAAATATAGAGTTTTCATTAATTTGAAACACATGTTATGCTACAATTTATTTAAAACTAACTGTTTTAACCGTTTCAGTTACATATTGTTATAAATGTAATCAATCTCGTACCTGTCATCAGACTTGCCGTCCGTGATTATGATGATGATGTTGACGGCGTCCGGTCGGTCTCCGTGCTCTCCCGAGAACATACTGACCCTCGCCCGCCGGACAGCCGCGGCGGTGTTAGTAGAACCGGCCATGAACTCCATGTTCATAGCGTTCAGAATATTCTTAATAGAGTCATATTCGTTCAGGTGGAAAATGACACGTTCTGTGTTACCTATGGTTACCATGCCAACGCGCGTGCGTTCGTCCTCGGATATGGCGCCGACATTCATACCAAAGGTTAGGTCTCTGACGTAATCCTGCATAATCAGGAAGTTCTCTTCCTCTATACTTCCGGATGCGTCCAGGACGAAAACAATGTCTGCTGCGTGAGGACAACCTGGGCAAAATAGCCAAAATATCAAGTGTGTGAAGTTACTTTTATTAGTTTTGCTTTGTAAGATATAAAGATAATATAAATTAAACTTTAAAATGATTAGGGCCCGCTAAGTCACCCTTTAGGGTCCTGTTAATTACTAGATGCAGTCCTCTCGGCCATACTGAAATATTCTGTTATTAGAAGCAATATAAATGTGCTATTTTAAACAATTTCAAGTTTGATAAAGTAGGAATAGTAATTATGGAAAACTATTATGACAAAGATAGTCGCGCTGAGAATTTAAAAAAAAAATGGAAAAGTGTACTTTATGCACGAAAACGACAGTGTAGTTATCACTTAAAAGTGTTAAATTTCAACTTATTTCTACAATTAGTTTCTACAATTAAATTTCAACTTATTTCTACAATGAGTTGAATGAAACGTTGCAATTTTGTTTATTTTAAAATTGTTCTCGAGGCTAGCCCTTTACTTGTTAGATTTTGGATGTAGGGTCTCACTTTTGTCACAGTTTCTTCCGGTGTAACCTGCTTCACACAAGCACTGGTACATATTCAAACCATCCACGCACCGCCCTCTGTTCTGACATGGGCTGCTGTCGCATTCATCCTTGACTGCAGTATATTAAGCAGATATAAATCAGACTTACGTAATGTAAAACCAAAAATTTCTAATGTCCAATTTGTATGGACTCTTAGATGACAAAGAATAGCCTTTTAGACCAGTATTTTGAGTAAAGAAAGTGCATTTAATCATTTAATGAAACGTTAATTTCCGGAAAATACTGAATTCCATCTAATGATATGGGAAAATAGTGTAATGAACATCGATGCAGACAAATAAGAGAGAAACTTCAAAGAAAGAAAATAAGATAAGTGCACACGTTCATTGCTTTCTGATTGATGGTTAAGAGTATCAACCTATATCAAATTTGTATTTCATTTTCAGTCTGGAAAACACCGTAATCCATTACCAAAATTTTCTTGATACAAAGTTAAAAAAAAAACGTGATTATGTGCACTTTCTTGTGTAAAAGAAAATATTATTGTCATTTTGAGCAGCAAGCAAATCATTAGATGAGCAAGTCTGGAATCCTACCATCACACATAATCTGATGCATCAGATCACTGGCCTCGAACAAAGATGCGTAATTCCTCACGCGAATCACGTTCTCAGTTTTCGGGTAGCTGGCAATGGCGTTTAATTCACTTTCTTTGATCCATTTTCCAACACCGACCACAACAAGGTCTATCCCAGCATCCCTTGCAAGCCGCGCTTCCGTTAAGGTTTCAGAGCCGTTGCTGGAGGCGCCATCTGTGATGATTACGCCCAAATTTGCAGTTCCGAGTCGACTTCCTTTTTCAACTGAGAACATTTTTTCTCGCATTTTCTTTATGGCTAAGTGTGTCTGTGTACTGCCGGCATAGTAGGTTGATCTAGCAATTGCTCGAGTTATGTCAGCCATGTTATCGTAATCATTCAGATAAAATTCAATGTTGGTTTCGTCGGAGAAGACGACCAGGCCTACCCGAGCCTGACCGGAAGTGACGTCGAGGCGTCCCGAGATCTCACGCACGAAGTTTAAAGTTTGCTTGAAATCGGCTTCACTGATACTACCCGACCCGTCCACGGCGAAAACCACATCGACCTCGGCATTGCACTCTGAAAGAAATAAATCCATACACGTGTAAAATTTTACTTGGTTATGTTATTTTAAAGTTAAATATATGTTTTTGTACCTTAATCACAGATCGTTATTCAATGTACACGGAAACATCACATATTCATACACAATCGTTATTTCTCAGTTAGTATTCAGGCCTTTTATATTATTGCCAAAACCACCCAAGGCTTTTTACTTTTGGATTTTTTTCATGTAAATTAAGTCTTCCTTTCAGCCATTTGCAGACACGTCGGCTTGCCTTTTAAGATACCAATGCAAGTTTTCTGTGTAAGAAAGTGTAATAACTTATTTAAATTAAAATTTTAACTCAATTTAAATCTAATGTAGGGGAAGGTTAATACTATGCCTGTGTATTTCTAGTTTCAATTCCTTGAATTAACAGGCTTTGATAAAGGTATTACTAAACATAATAAATAATAAAAATAATAAAAATAAATTACATTATATCCATTTACCTGACGAGGGCTCCTGGCATGACCGTCTTACTAACGTTTCTTCTATGAAAGTCAAATCATCAAAATATTCCAAAGGGAAGAAATGTTCTGTATTTGGCTCTGACGCAATGACCCGCAGTTCTGTGGTGTCGATATCTTCACCAATGCCTATAGTGAACAATCGTACTCCCTGCGATTTAAGATCTTTAGCAATAGTAACTGTATCGGTTTTATTCACAGTAGAATACCCATCAGTCACCAAAATGGCGATATCGCGGACAGCGAGGCGATTTCCTTGATCTTGATTGTTATGGATTTTTACCTTCAAAAGCTGAAGAGCTCCTGCGATGTTTGTTCCGTAACCCTCCCTGAACTGGATTTTGGCAAGTTCTGTCTTGATAGCGTTCTTGTCGTAATGTTTAAATAGATTGAAATCCAAAACTGCGTCGTTCGCAAACGATATAGCGGCGACCCTCACTCTCTCCTCTCCGATGTTGAGTTGTTCCACCACTTTCTGACAGAAGGTGATGAGTTGCTCCCACTCTTCATGGTCAATAGAACCGCTCGTATCCAGCAGAAACGTGATATCAGCCACACCAGCACAGGCTGGAAGGGAAAGTTAAAAAATGTACATTAAAATTAATTATTCGAATTACAGCTGCAATATCAGCATTGGTTTAGAATCACGAAAATGTGTTTGTTCTATAGACTCTGTGACAAAAAATATGGTGCGAACGAGCGAAACACTACTTTGAATGTTGCAAGCGTGCCAGGAAATTCAATGGTTTGTCTCCTTTTTTAAATGGTGGATTTTATCAATACAAATGTACGGTGGCTGATTTAGGACACAGAAAAAAAAAAATATTTATCTCGTGATCTCGAGATAACATCTCGAGATCTCGACATAGAATTTCGCAAAAAAAAAAAAATTTTAGGAAGCAAAAAAAAAAATTTTAGGAAGCAAAAAAAAAATTTTAGGAAGCAAAAAAAAAATTTTAGGAAGCAAAAAAAAAATATTTTAGGAAGCAAAAAAAAAAATTTTAGGAGGCAAAAAAAATTTTTAGGAAGCAAAAAAAAAAATTTTAGGAAGCAAAAAAAAATTTTTAGGAAGCAAAAAAAAAAAAATTTAGAAAGCAAAAAAAAAAATTTTTAGGAAACAAAAAAAAAATTATTTTTCGAGATCTCCAGAAAAAATGTCACACTTGTACGAACCATTCAAAGCTGAATTGACATAAAGGGGACATTATACGTTAAGAGTGCTTACTATTGCAATTATAAAGCAAAGACCATGTATACTGTGTTTAACTGAACCGTAATACAATATAATTAATTTAAAATCAATCAAGTTTGTATATCCCCTGAGATAAGGCGAGTTGAAGAAAAGTTCAATATAAATTCAATATTTAATATTCATATCCGTAAGGAAGATGTCAAAGCCTAAAGAATCTGAAACATTCTACCTGAACGGCGGATTCGGAGCCATGTCTGTTAAATCACTAAAATAGAAATGTTTAGGTCTGCATGCATGCATTGTGGGTACCTTATTATTTTAAGAATCCAAACAAATATGAGCTTCTTATAGAAACACGCTTTTTGTACAATTTCTTTCAGCTTTTGTTTTATTGAAATGGTGTGTCGTTTTATGGAACATGTATTAGACCATCATAAATTAAAATATGCTAAAACTGATTACTGTGTTTTCGGGTAGGTACGCTGGGGGGGGGGGGGGGTCGGGGAGGAGCGTTGCTTCAGCCCCTAAAGCCCAAGTCTTGATCCACTATAGCTCTTACTATAGCTCAGATTAATTTAATCAACCTATCTTCATAAATGTTTTATATTCATAAATAAACGGTTTAAAATTTCGATCATCTCTCATCATGATTTTTCTTCAGCAAAATGCTCTGCTTTGGTCTTAAAGTCGCTATTCACCTGCCTTATTTATAGAATCTTTGTAAAAACTCTGCATATACATATTAAAGAAGTGAAAGTAATCATAAACATAATCTAGGTAAACATAATCTATTAATCTTTCATGAAAATGAGCCAATGCCATGGGTAAAGGCGGTGTCTTTGTCTATATCCACGTTTATTTATAACATGGGTCAGGGGGGGGGTGCAAAAATTGCCACCGATCGTAATAGAAAGACGTCCGGCAGAAACATCTGGCTTCAATTCAGAGATTACAGATTTCTGTAAATGACAAATACTGCATTGCTTCACATGCTCTTACGAATATAAACTAGTGATCTTTCAATAACTCGGTTACATGTTTTTATCTGTATGTTAACACTTGCTCAAGTGGCTTGTATACAAGTAGCCTTTAGATAAAATGTTTATACGTCAAAGTGACGTTATAAGACCCATTCCCAGCTGGGGTTTCTTCCTAAATTTTTTTTTTGCTTCCTAATTTTTTTTTTTTTTTGCTTCCTAAAATTTTTTTTTTTGCTTCCTAAAAATTTTTTTTTTTGCTTCATAAAATTTTTTTTTTATGCTTCCTAAATTTTTTTTTTTTTTGCTTCCTAAAATTTTTTTTTTTGCTTCCTAAAAAAATTTTTTTTTGCTTCATAAATTTTTCATTTTATGCCTCCCAAAATTTTTTTTTTTTTGCTCCCTAAAATTTTTTTTTTTGCTTCCTAAAAATTTTTTTTTTGCTTCCTAAAAATTTTTTTTTTTGCGAAATTCTATGTCGAGATCTCGAGATGTTATCTCGAGATCACGAGATAAATATTTTTTTTTCTGTGTCCTAAATCAGCCACCGTACAAATGTGAGTATATTGTTCCAAATAAGTAAAGAAAGAGCACAAATTAGCAACGTCTCATAAAGCCTGGTCATAATTTGAAAAAAAAGATGACCAGGAAAATATTGGCCAATTCGTAAAACAATCAGTTTTTGCCGTTTTCAAATTCAGAAGAGGGCGTAAATAACAACCATTGTACAATTGATGACATCATAACAGTAATGATAGAGATACACACAAGTTTTTGGACTTAAATCCAAACCCTGACTTAACTCAGTATGTTGCAACATACCTCTGGAGAACATATTGTTGACAGACCCACCATTAACTAAAGTAATCAAGCCAGTATCTGGACCTCATTAAACTAAAAAATTGTCTATAATAATTGGCTCCGACTATTTCCTAGCACAAGCTACAACTGTACTAGTATATAAAAAGATAACGGTTAAACCTATAAAGGTATCACCCAACTTAGTTTGGGTTTGATTTTAACTGGCTGTTTACATTTGTCTCAATAAACTGATGAGGACATTAGATCACCAGTGGATATAAATCTGATTTTCATTCCATCTAATTTTGGAGATAACAATATGTATAATCACTGTCATGACCAATTTGTGAATCTACTAACCGGGAACTTCATTACATATGCTCTTTCGAGTGGGCGCCACTATTCCCTGCAGCTGATTGGACGATTTAACATGACGGTAATGTTCATCGACCGGAAACGAGGCCAATTTCAACAATTCTGGGTTTTCCTCTTCACCAAACGACACCACAAAAAAGTTTGTTTTAGAAGTGTATTTGAGTGTCCTAGCGAGCTCGCGCGCCCTGTCGCTTACAACCGTTGGTGAACTGACCACGGCTACTATGATGTTTGGCAGGTAAGTATTACGCTGATTCGAGGGGTCCTGAACCAAGTGGTCGGTTGTATATTTCAGCGCCTGCTCAAGTCCGCCATCTTTAAACGCCGGTGGAATACTGTCCAACCCGTCCATGACTAACATTCTCTCCATCAGATCGTTGTAGCTGCACACGACACATAGATCACACGTTCATTTTAATATTCATATATTTCTTATTAATATTAACATGACGCACGGATTATAAATATAGGTCTTACTAATATAAAGTATGGATCAGAGTAGTGAATGTGTCTGCTTTGGTTGCAGTGTTTAGTTATTTATTTTATTTCAGACATGTTTTACCAGGACAACCTATCTAGTTTAAAACACTATATTCTTTCATTATACAAATCGTTCTTCTAGTCGGCCACTCGGTTTCATTATCAATTCACGTGATTTATTATTATTATTTTCATGAATACTGACAAAGTCTGAGGGAAAATATGTTAAATAATTTATACTTTTTTTCGTAATAATTAAGGAAGCAAGCTTTGCATGAACAGAGAAAAGCAAGTTTGAGTCAAGTGCCGGACTGAGCGGAATATGAAACTGGAGAATCAACTGGAATTTCCTGATGCTGAAATGAACCATATTTCATTAATTTCAGGTTCATTTTAAAAGCTAATATTTAACTTAAATTCATATAAATATATTCCTGCTTTAACGCTTCAGACAAATGTGATAAATGGCCTTTTAATTTTTAATTATGTTTTCATATCAAATATAAATTTATAGATATATTTTAAATCAGTTGTATATAAATCAGGCGACCGCGCAAATACCTGAATCCCACCATTCCTGGGGAGGAAAACGTCACAGCCGCTATTCTGGTTTTGTCCGCATGGATATCTAGGCGTGACGTCAGAGCTCGCACAAAATTGATGACGTTCTCAAAGTCCGCCATGTTGACATCAGCGCTGTCATCTATCAGGAATGTCAGGTTACTCTCTCCATTGCATCCTAACGTTGGTAAATAAATATATATTTTTCATCAGAAAAAATAAAACGGATGATTCCACAGATGCACAGATGGTTAAACAGGTATGTGACGATGAAGTACAATTTATCGGTTGCTTCTCCTTAATATTTTTAAGCTTCTGCTTCTTTAACAGGTTGCAATTCTTGTGTTTTTCTTCATCACCATGCATACCATATATTCTAAAGAGAACTAAATGTATATATACTCCATTTAATACACACGTGACTTTGCCATACGTTTTCCAATGTTGCAAACGGAAACATTCCACGAACACCAGGAGAACCCAAACTTAAATAAATTTCCTCTCAACCAAGTAAACGCGTGCCCTTAACCTAAAGTGTATCATGCGTGATAGATATAATACACGGATCGCAAACTGGCCCTGTTTATGAGGAAGAACAAATTACATTAATACAGGAGATCTCAAGCTCCAGAAGACTTTAAAATTTAATACATAGTCACTGGTTATATATGCAAGCAATCTGGCCCGTCATGCCACCTTTCTCGACAGTGATGACCCGGCTCTCTAGGATTGTGAAGCTCACTGTCAGCATCAGCAGCCAAGCCGTCTTCTGCATTTTCTCTGACTGTGTCCTATGTCTCAACTGTAATGTATGATAAGAGTGTTACGTGCACATACTTATCGACATCATCCGATTTATTGCATTAAAATCACATTGCTGTAATATGAGTAATGTGTGCGTAAGAAGTAAACGTTTGCTACAAAATCTCGTCATTTCGTCAATTCCGCAACCTATCCCTCCTTGCATAAATTTCCGGCCAGAAAAAAAAATCATTTTAAAAGTGCAGTGAGGAAAACACCATAAGTAACAACAAGGAAACAAACTGCGTACTTTAGTTGCAAGATAACACCGTCAAATTGACATAACCATGTAACAGTTTATTCCCAAACCACCCTATCCCACTGACGGCAGTCTAGCCGTCACATTAAAAAACAAACAACAGAAAAAGCGACTGATTGAGGATGTTATGTAAAAACATTCACATTTAAAGGAAATTAAGCGATAGATAATAAGCAAAGAGACAGAATATTCAATCTATCAAATCAGAACGAGTAGGAAAAATGGTTTTGTAGAGTAAAATTAGGGTTTAATAACAACATCTTTAAAGGTATATATAAACTTACCCACTGTCATATGAACAGATTCACACCAAGCTTTTAAAAGTTCAAAGTTTTTTTAGAAAAAAAAAATCACCACAAATAAAACAGGCGGATGAAAGGTTTATAGTTTATGAGAGAAACAGAGACTTCATTGGATTCTTTGACATTTACGAACACAGAATAAAAATTGAATCATATTTTATATAAAAACGGCAACATGCATTTCTTTTTATATATATATTGTTACAGGTGTCTTTTTTTATTGTGCGCAGGGGTTTTACATGTGTTGTTGACACTTCGTGTGGCGCACGCATAACTCGTTGCTATGGCAGCATCGCCTGGCCAGGTGCTGG
Organism: Sipunculus nudus; assembly: GCA_026874595.1. NCBI lineage: Eukaryota > Metazoa > Annelida > Sipuncula > Golfingiida > Sipunculidae > Sipunculus > Sipunculus nudus. The sequence continues at coordinate 37,145,542 of CM049318.1, forward strand.
CCCACGTCTCGAGGTATGAAGTGTAAGGACACAGCGTTCGTGCTAATCTGGAATTTTCTGGGCTGTTCGCGCTCTATAGGCGCGCTTGTCTTGTTGTGTTATTTAGATTGTTCGTGAAATAGAAAGTTCTGTCCTTGAGGTGAAAAGATAAAAATTAGGGGCTGTGTTTAGAGCCGGAAGAGAGAGAGAGAAATAATCCAGCGGACACGGGAGAGTGTGAGTCAGTATGTGGACGTTTCCGATAATTGCAGAATTTATAGATATTCTTCGAAATTTGTAACTGATTTCATTCAATCCTCAGTTTGCCTTTGGGACTACTACCAGAACTTTACTTTTGGATAACAACAGATTGTTTTCGGGATTACATTGGACTATTGTTCCCTGAGAAGATTTACGTGAACTGTTCATCTGGATTATATGTTTTAAAAGACTTGTTGACCTGTGACATTGGTGGTATCCAGAAAAGCCTATATAGGATCCGGACTCTGGTATTGTACACTTTATTTATTATACTGTGCAATTTTATTGATTTTATGGTTGTTTTAAGAATAAATTATGATTATTTCTTAACAAAAAAAACACTGACTTCCTTATTCATTCGTCTAGATATTTCACGCTGCCTTGTGTTACAGAATCAGATTTTTTTTATCTCCGTAACAAAATTTATGCTCGTCACGACTACCTGATCTGTTGTTATTATTTTCCGTAACAATATATATATATAAATTGTTACAGGTACCCTTTTTATTGTGTGCACAAGTCTTACAGATGTCTTTTTTTGTTGTGTGACACGGGCGTAACTCGTGTTGTGGCGCCCGTGTCTAGCCGCGTATTGCATTCTCAGTTTAATCGGTATTGGTTGAACTCTCGTTGTCATGCTAGCTTAGGGTTTTCTCGCCTGGCCGAGCCGGGGCGAGCTCACGTATGGACCCTGGTGTGTAGAGACACAGCAATGTTCTTCTAGATGATTCTTGTAACGCGTGTTTACCGTGTATTATGTTAGATCCTTTAGACTGTTCGAGAAGTGGAAAATTCTCGGCTTGGGGCAAGCAGTTATAAATAGGGGGCTGTGTTTTAAAGCAGAGAGAGGTGAGAGAATATTTCTGCGAACACAGACGTGTGGGACCTATCCGATTGTCCAGTAATTTCAGGGATTCTATTATTACTAACTCTATATAATTTGGTGCTGCCTGCCTCAAGTTTACTTTCTGGATTGTTACAAGAGCTTTACATTGGACTGTTATTCTCCGGGAGAGTTTGTGTGGACTTTTCATCCGGCATATACATTTAAAAGGACTTATCGTTGTAACAGTGGTGGTATCCAGATACTGTGCACTTTGTTTATTTTACTGTGTGATTGTATTGATTTGTTGTTATACCGCTGTTATACTGTGTAATTGTATTGATTTAGTGTATTGTAATGTTAGGGTTGTTTTAAGAATAAATTATAGTTATTTGTTTACAAAAAACCACTGACTTCTTTATTCATTCCCCTAGACATTCACGCTGCCTAGTGTTACAGAATCGGCTTTTTTTATCCCCTTGACAAAATTTATGTTCATCAGGCTTACGTAATCTGTTGATATTAGGTTTCGTAGCAATATATATATATATATATATATATATATATATATATATATATATATATAAAAGGAATTCATATATATATATACATGTATGTATATTTATATGTGTATATGTATATTTATATATATGTTAATACATTGTGTATATATGAGATATATATATATATATTTACTGTATCATTCATGCGTTTTGTTTATAAATTTAAACGTGGGGAATTGAGGGTGGTGATCAGCTTTACAATAAAATAATAGAATGGGGCGGGCTGCACGTATATTTACATGGTACATGAGCTTGCCAAAAGTTCTAGCTACTTGCGTAGTAATTGCTGACCCTTGAAAAAATAGGAGAACAGGAGAAACTGTTTGTCAACGTATCTGAAAGTTTATGAAAGGCATTTAAATGTCACAAAAGATTTAAATACAATATGTTTACTTAAAAAATGGTACGATTGTACATTTTGCATGAAACAATGTTGTTTTGTTTCGTGCACTGATCGTAAAATATATTTAACTAAGATAAATTCAAATTACTTGGAAGAAATTCAGCCCATATAATTTTTCATTATCAAATTAAATAAACCCAAGGATAGCGTCAATGGTCCACCTTCAGAGCTATACTGTCAGACCTTATTTTATGATTGGAAAATAAACTTTTTTTCACAGCCGGTATTGGTCCACTGAAAATCAAATCTCATGTTTATACGAGTATTTAAATTTAAATTTTATTTTCAACTCTGAGTGAATCAATGTGATACAGGTGCTAAGATTTCTAAATATATTAATTTTACTTTTTTTTATAAGTCAGTCTGTAGTATGTTATGAAGAGAATCTGGACATTGTCGCAAACTTTTAAGTTGATAAACACACACACACACACACATATATATATAACGAAAGAAATTTATCAAAATTACATATACTGTCTGCTTACCGTAGGATTTAGTCACTGGTCTGTTCGAATATAACCTTCAGATTCAAGTTTATACGAGTACTTCGTTATGAATGGTATGACCTGACAGATACAAGTTGTTCTGAGCATGTAAATATAAACACAAACCTTAAACACAGTTTTCACTTCTGTCACTGAATTTTGGAATGTGAGAAGTGCACACATTAGAGAAGAATTCGAACACTGTCTAAAGAAATCAAGTAAACTGGGAAACAAGACCGGGCAAATAATGTTTGCAGCCATATTGGCTTTTCGGAGGGGCATCCATGCGTGGTGATTACTAAGGCTCAAGTCAGCCGTGAAAAAGAGCAGATGACTGCGTGTTTATCTGCGATGGTCAATACTATTTATACAAGCATTCCGGCCAGATAACCGATATGTCCGAAATTAACATCTGTAAGAAGTAAGGTGGCTTTGGGTGACACATACTGACCTTAAGAGAGGACAAGGGGAACATCCGTATTGGCCAGATGATGATAAATGAAAAACTGAGACCGAAAGAGAGGTGGGCATTAAGTTGGTGTTGACTATTTTCTTAAAAGTATATATTTTAAATTATTTTCTTGAAAACTACATAAAGAAGTGACAATCTAATATTGCAATTAAGAATTTTACAATAAATCTCCAGTTTATGTTTCGCAACTCTTTGGTCTCTTCACCATGATCTAGAAGAACAGATGTTTCCCTGCATCTTTGATTTTGCTGATTATATTTTAGAGTGTTTACATGGCATCATCCAATCAGCAGCTGTCAATGTATGCTGTTTGAGCACTTTACACCAATGACCATGACCGCCAGAAATGGGTCCGATATGTTGTAAAATTTAGACTGATCTCGCATATATTTTTTTAATCATTCCTTTTCTAAAATAAGATGTAAGGTAGGTATTTGTTGAAAATTAGGCCCTTTAATCCTCTACTCACACTATTATTTCTTCCCTTTGACACATAACTGATAAAAATGTTCATGGCAAACAACAGGTAGACATTAGGGGATGAACAGACTATACTCTTTCCTACCAGTTGATGCTCAAACCTAGATTTTATCAGTCTAAAGCTGATTAGGGACTAATTGCCTAACATGAGATGAAAATTTATGAAATAAGAGCACCGCAAACGTGCATAATACGCCCGTCGTGTATCTGGTGACTTTTGAACTCATAAATATGCGTTGATTTTGATGAGAAGGTAATTCAAGTGAGAAAATCTTATGGTAAATATGTATAATGAGCTTCATGAAATTCCATGGGATTTTTTGGTAAGTCACCAAGATGCCTCCAAAGTCCGTTGACCTCTGACCTCATTAAATATGCATGGATTTTGCTGGAAATCAAACTTACAGGCGAGATATTATATTTATAAAGATTTCTGATGAGTTTTCTCAAAATTCTTAATATTCTTAAGTTATCGCGGCGATACCAAAAAGTAGCCTAGTAACCCGTGACCTTATTAAATATGGGTGTATGTTGCCCGTAATCGAATTCGGAGGAGATAAAATGTTGCTTAGTAGTTATGGTGAGGTTTCGTGAAAAACAATCAAAGCCCCGGTAAGTAATCGCATCGACACTGAAAGTTAACGGACGGGACGGACGGATGGATGGGTGGACATAATACTCTTGTCATATGACGGGCGTATAAAAAGAAACATTTATATTTAACAACATTCTGGCTCTCCTGGGTCATGTTGCCAAGTGATACACGTCTGCCACGTGGCTTGCCAACCTCGATCACTTTGATAGTTACATTTTTAGCTCAGCTGACTGAAAGTCATCTGAGCTATAGGGATCACCTTTTGTCCGTCGTCCGTCCGGCCGTCGTGCCGTCCGGCCGTCCGGGCGTCTGTCCGTTAACAGGGCACAAATCGTAACCGCTAGAACTGGAATCTTCTTACTTGACATCCTGGGAGGTCCATAAAAAATCTCCTTGGAAACCAGAAATTAGGTCTCTGTTACCCATATCCTTCGAGCTATGGGGCCCCAAAGTACCCCCCAGAAAAGTCCAAAATTTCATTCAAAAACTTCAATATCTCATTAACTACTTGACTGATGGTCATGAATTTTGGCATACATATTGAGCATGAGAGGTTCCATCAGTTCCTGAAGACTGGTTGCGCCACCTGTATTTTTCGATTTTTTACGAATTTTTTTCTCTATTTTTGAGACCTTTCAAAATTTGAACATCTGTTAACAAGGCACAAATCGTAATGACTGGACTTAGAATCTTCATTCTTGACACACTGAGAGACCTATGAAAAGTCTCCAAGGGAACCAGAAATTAGGTCTCTGTTACCCATATCCTTCCAGCTATGGGGCCCAAAACTACCCCCCAGAAAAGAAAAAAATTTCATACAAAAACTTCAATATCTCATTAAATACTTGACTGATGGTCATGATTTTTGATATACATATTGATCATGAGCTGTTCCATCACTTCCTGCAGACTGGTAGCGCCACCTGTATCGTTCAATTTTTTACGAATTTTTTTCTCTATTTTTGAGACCTTTTAAAATGTAAACATCTGTTAACAAGGCACAAATCGTAAAGACTGGACCTAGAATCTTCATTCTTGACACACTGAGAGACCTATGAAAAGTCTCCATGGAAACCAGAAATTAGGTCTCTGTTACCCATATTCTTCGAGCTATGGAGCCCCAAAGTACCCCCAAGAAAAGTAAAAAGTTTCATACAAAAACTTCAATATCTCATTAACTACTTGACTGATGGTCATGATTTGTGGCATAACTATTGATCATGAGATGTGTCATCACTTCCTGCAGACTGGTGGTGCCACCTTTATTGTTCGATTTTTTACGATTTTTTCCTCTATTTTTGAGACCTTTAAGGATGCTGTCATCTGTTAACATGGCACAAATCGTAACGACTGGACCTAGAATCTTCATTCTTGACACACTGAGAGGTCCATGAAAAATATCCTTGAAAACCAGAAATTAGGTCTCTGTTAACCATATCCTTTGAGCTATGGGGCCCCAAAGTACCCCCCCAGAGTAGTCAAAAATTTCATACAAAAACTTCAATATCTCATTAACTACTTGAATGATGGTCATGATTTGTGGCATAACTATTGATCATCAGATGTGTCATCTGTTCCTGCAGACTGGTGGCGCAACCTGTTTCGTTCGATTTTTTAAGATTTTTTACGAATTTTTTTGAGACCTTTAAGCATGCTGTCATCTGTTAGCATGGCACAAATAGTAACGACTGGACCTAGAATCTTCATTCTCGACACACTAGAAGACCTATGAAAAGTCTCCATGGAAACCAGAAATTAGGTCTCTGTTACCCATATCCTTCGAGCTATGGGGCCCCAAAGTACCCCCCCCCCAGAGTAGTCAAAAATTTCATACAGAAACTTAAATATCTCAATAACTACATCACTGATGGTCATGATTTTTGGCATACATATTGATTATGAGATTTTCCATCAGTTCCTGCAGACTGGTGGCGCCACCTATATTGTTTGATTTTTTTACGATTTTTACTCTGTTTTTGAGACCTTTAAGGATGCTGTCATCTGTTAACGTGGCACAAATCATAATGACTGGACCTAGAATCTTCATTCTCGATACACTGAGAGACCTATGAAAAGTCTCCATGGAGACCAGAAATTAGGTCTCTGTTACCCATATCCTTCGAGCTATGGGGCCCCAAAATACCCCCCAGAGTAGTCAAAAATTTCATACAAAAACTTCAATATCTCAATAACTACATCACTGATGGTCATGATTTGTGGCATAACTATTGATCAAGAGGTGTTCCATCAGTTCCTGCAGACTGCTGGTACAACCTGTATTTGTTCGGGGTTTTTTTTACGAATGTTTTATCTATTTTTGAGACTTTTAAAGATATGAGCATCTGTTAACAGGGCACAAATCATAAAAACTGGACCTAGAATCTATCTTGACACACAGGGAGACCCATGAAAATTCTCCATGGAAACCTGAAATTAGGTCTCTGTTACCCATATTCTTTAGGTGTATGGCTCCAAAATATCCCCCAGAATAATGGAAAATTTGATACAAAAAGTGCAGTATCTCAATAACTACAACACTGATGGTCATGATTTTTGGCATACATATTGATCATGAGCTGTTCCATCAGTTTCTGCAGAGAGGGTGCGCCACCTCTATTTTTTCAATTTTTTACGAATTTTTTTTCTTTTTTTTTTCGAGACCTTTGAAGATGTGGTTATCTATCAAGAGGGTACAAATTGCAACAACTGGACCTAGAAACTTCATTCTTGTCATGCAAGGAGGCCCATGAAGAGTGCCTGTGGAAACTTGAAATTAGGTCTCTGTTACCCATATCCTTCAAGCTATAGGACTCTGAAGTATCCCTCAGAATAATGGACAATTTGATACAAAAGCTGAAGTATCTGAACAACTAATATGGAGATCATCATGATTCTTTGCATGAATATTGACCATTAAGTGTTTTTAGCTCAGCTGACTGTAAGTCATCTGAAGTATCCCTCAGAATAATGGACAATTTGATACAAAAGCTCAAGTATCTAAACAACTATTGCAGTGATTACCATGTTTCTTAGCATGGATATTGATCATGGAATGTGTCATCAGTTTCTGCAGTATGGTGGCGCCACCTGTATTTTTTTTTATTTTTACGAATTTTTTTCCCTATTTTTGAGACCTCATAAGATGCGGTCATCTGTTAACATGGCACAAATCGTAACAACTGGACCTAGAATCTTCTCTCTTGACATGCTGAGAGGCCCATGAAAAGTCTCCTTAAAAACTTGAAATTAGGTCTCTGTTACCCATAACCTCTGAGCTATGAGGCTCCGAAGTACCCCCCAGAATAATGGAAAATTTGATACAAAAGCTCAAGTATCTGAACAATTATTATATTGATCACCATGATTCTTTGCATGGATATTGATCATGAAATGTTTCATCAGTTTCTGCATTCTGGTGGCGCCACCTGTATTTTTTCAATTTTTAGCTCAGCTGACTGAAAGTCATCTGAGCTGTAGGGATCACCTTTTGTCCGTCGTCCGTCCGGCCATCCAGGCGTCTGTCTGTTGACAGGGCACAAATCGTAACCGCTAGACCGGGAATCTTCTTACTTTAAATTCTGGGAGGTCTATGGAAATTCTCCTTGTAAACCTGAAATTAGGTCACTGTGACCTATATTCTTCGAGCTATGGGGTTCTGAAGTACCCCCCAGAATAATGCAAAATTTAATACAAAAGCTCAAGTATCTGAACAACTAATGCATTAATCACCATGATTCTTTGCATGGATATTGATCATGGAGTGTTTCATCAATTTCTGGAGTTTGGTGGCGCCACCTATATTTTTTTTATTTTTTACGATTTTTTTTTCTCTACTTTTGTGATCTTTAAACATTTGGTCATCTGTAAACAGGGCACAAATCATAATGACTGGACCTAGAATCTTCTGTCCTCACCTCCAGGGAAGCCCATAAAAGGTCTACATGGAAACCCGAAATAAGGTCCCTGTTACCCATATTCTGTGAGCTATGGGGCTCTGAAGTACCCCCCAGAATAAAGATTTGGTTATATATTAACAGGGCACAAATCATAATGACTGGACCTAGAATCTTCTGGCCTCACCTCCAGGGAAGCCCATAAAAGGTCTACATGGAAACCCGAAATAAGGTCCCTGTTACCCATATCCTTCATGCTCTGGGGCTCCGAAGTACTCCCCAGAATAAAGATTTGGTCATCTGTTAACAGAGCACAAATTATAATGACTTGACCTAGAATCTCCTTTCTTGATATGCTGGGAGGCCCCTGAAAGGTCTCCTTGTGCACCTGAAATTACATCTCTGTTACCCATATCCTTCATCCTATGCGGCTTTGAAATACCTCCCAGAATAAACATTTGGATTTGTTAACAGGGCACAAATCATAATAACTGGACGTAGAATTTTTTTTTTTGACATGCCTGGAGACCCCTGAAAAGTCATCTTGTAAACCTTGAAAATAGGTGTCTGTTACCCATATCCTTCATGCTACAGAGCTCCATAGTACCCCAATGAATATTGGATGATTTTATACAAAAGGTCAAGTTTGGAAAAAGTATTTCATTCAAATTTGACATTCAGATGATAAAATAACTTTTGTCAATGTCTTCCTGGTCAGCTGAGCGTCATGACCCCTGGGTCACTTGTTAGAATATTTATGACGTTAAACAACTTAATCAGCGACTTAAAGATGTACTTGTTTGATCATTTGACCAGTGACCTTGACCTTCACCAACGATGTTGACATGTTCTAAATAATGAATTTTTATTATCAGAAACTAGCTGATAGACCCGGTATACCAGGCTTAATTATTACCGGGGTTGGGGAGATTTATTAACTGAGATGTGAAATGTTGGCTATATATTTTTTTTTATTCTAAAAGTTAACAGAAATTATAGGTTTTCAGTGGGAAAGTGTCTCCATAAGATATAAATATAAACATTTTGGCACGACTGCAGAATAACTCACGCACCTCTCTGAGGCACAACACTTCTTTGAACAGAAAACGTTTCTATGTCCAGCTGCTTGTATCTTAATTTTTCCACTTACTTTTAAATTACATGAATCCTAAACATACCATCCGTCCGTATAAACTCATAACCTGGTGGAGACAATGTGTGAGTGATCCTGCAGTCGCTCCAATATTTTTTAACATTTATCTGGCGGGGCTGTCCTCGTGGCAAGAAATTTATACCCCGGTATGTTTACCTTGAAGACCAGATCAATGATGGTGTACATTGCGAACCGGAATGAGACGTGGGGCATTCAGGTTTCGATGATATTTGACTGGATTCTATCGTTGGACGTATAAAGATTATATTGATGTGGGGAACACATGAAAGATTTATTAAATGTACGTTGCAAGGATACTGTTCCTGAAGAAAGAAACAGAAATATGCATACTTCGTAAGTAGCAGAAGCGGACCCAACGGGACTGCATGCAGAGGGTCCGTATTCATTTTCAACCGCCGCAACTTTTTTTCATCGTATCAGACAAATTTTGAGGCCTGAAACCCGGGCCAGACACCAAATGTATTTACTGTATTACAGACAAACGTACGGTACATATTAATCGAATCAGGAGAAGCTGGGAAACAAATTTAATCAATAAAAGTCCAAAAATATAAGAATCGCACTCAAACAAAAGGTAGAGATTTTATTTCCCTACAGTGCACAGCATGGGGCTTCTATACTATGCAGATATAAATGTGGCGAAGGAAGCAGTCCCAGGCTTTACCTTGATTTTCACATGATTTTCTTTTCGTGATACGGGCTTACTGGAATAAGTCTGCTAACATCATGTTGAGCATATATTTTTGATGTAGAAAGACAGATTTTTCTTGGATTGTGATGATATTAATTTCAAAGATTTACCGTTGAAACAGCATGTTCTATCCGTCTATAAAAACCTTTGAATGTCTGCGTAACTTTATACAATCTGCTAAATAAGATGATTACCATCAATTTTGAGCTTTAGAAACCTAATTTTTTAAAGTGTAAAAAATTGGCTGTTTGTATCAGTTGACCAAAGCTCTAAAGATTAAAACCTGTGGCAGTATTTTATGAACGTCTATGGTACTCTTGAGTTTGATAAAGAAATATTGCTAATGAATTAAACACTTATTTGACATATGTTGCCTCTGGGTTTGTTAAAAAAATATTCAGAGTGAATCTACTTGGTACAATTCTAATTATCTAAAAAAGCTTGTATAAAGCTATAGGTGTAATTGTAATTATGTCTGGCAAAGATGTTAAAACCAGTGAAAATACATTCCCAAAAGAACTTCAGTATGTGTGTGATTGGTTGGCCGCTAATAAACTACAGCCATCCACCTTGGCAAAACTGTATCAATTTTATGTGGTTCTATAAAAAAATCTTAACAAGTTTAATTAGTTGAATATCAAGTGTTATGTTACCATTATCGCTCCTAAAAATTTAGCAATGGATGGTGTGCAGTCTGAGGGTTATATTGATGAAACTCTCACTGAATGCCCATCGGATTCAATATATATGGGGAGACCTAATAATGTATAGACCGATATATCGGGATGTTAGTGACCAACTGAAGCGCGCAATACCGAATGAATGAATGAACCACGTTGACTTGGAGTAAGTTTCTATGAAAATCCCCCAAATCTCCTGAAAGGGTTATACAAGCATGATCTATCAGAAACTACGCGAGCTAACTCAGACCGTCATGGAACTCAATCCAGGTCAACTCATTCCATGGAAAACCCATCCCGTGCGAACCCGACAAAAGCCCTGCGGACCTGACCCAACGCAGGAAGGGGTAATATATGATGGTATCTATAATATCGTGCCGAGTTTTCGCTTCATTGACAGATTACGGAAATGTGAACAATGGCAGCTGCATATGATATTGGCTTATATGAGTCAGGTTGCTTACCACTGATCAACTCTATTTTAATCTGTAGTCCAGTCATCAGTCATGATCTGTTGTTTGAACAAGAGTTTTTCATAAACTGCTGGCCAATTTTTTAAGCAGATAACCGGCAGGTGGCAGCAGCATACGGTGGTTCGAATGAACAACAGGTAATGAGTGTACATTGATGTAGAAGATTTATTTACAGAAAGCTTGAAATAATGGTGCTTAAAATGTTCCAAACTCTTATTTAGGTCTTATTATTATGATGTCTCGCTTTTATTACATCCAAAGCAGTTGGTGAGAAACTGGAATAATCGGCCATATTTTCCGCAAAAAGGTGGCCTTGAATCCGCTCATCATGTGAACGAGGATTAGTCCGGACACAAATCCATTTTTTTTTCCCAAAGACATGGACACGAGCTCAATGGTCATGGACTCGGACCTGTATTCGGACGCGGAGATAAACTAACGAGAAATCATGCCGATTCCAACAGCAAAATTGAACAGGTGTCATGAAAGTTGTCATATTAAGATTCAATAATAATTTATCAACATCGTAATGTTACATTCGTAAATATTTACTGAATTTACCACAGCATATTTAAAGGTTTAGGGCTTCATAACTTTAGCAAGATTACACAAAGACTTTCTTGGGTCATTTCTGACGGGGATAAATGGTTTGTAACCCAAGCTATATAATAAAAATATGTGAAACAACATCTGGGGATTTACTTGTTGTAATACCTGGGTTGGACTCGAACTCGTTCTTCAAAAGTCTCGGACTTTAAAGAGGATGGACATTGAAAGCAAGCTAAAGGACTCAGATTTGGACTCGGTTGGTTCCGGCTTGGACATGCACTCAGAAGATTCTAAGGTGCAGTGCCAGAACTGGTGTAATGTACGAGAGCTTGTGTTTCATGTTTAAAAATTCTGAGGACAGGATTTTGTATTTCAATCTGTCGGGGTAATTCAAAGAATCACAATAAGTATATGGTGTTATAAAGGCCAATTAACTCTTAACTTTAACAATCATCAAACTGCATATGATCTGTACATACGGTCAGGCATTTAGGTGAATACACATACCAAGGATGTTGGGGCTGCACTCTTTGAAATACAGACGATAGCCCTATAAGTCAACAAACCAAATCTTCTGTATCCACTTGATGCTAAAACCGGACTGACTGCCAGGTTGCATTTTTTTTCGGTCTTACCTAGGTGTGTGCCTGAGAGGGCAAGGCTCACTAAACGCCTTGTGGTTGCAAGGGTAATCACTTCCCAAGGGCAGACCACGGAGGATTGTTGCATCCTTCCCCTATGGGAAAAATTTGCACTATAATTGAAAATGTTGTGGTAGCAGTCTAAGTACCAGTTTGAGGAGGGTTTTCTACAAAGCCTGGAAGTCTATGTATAGGCTGTGATCCGGCTACCCAACCCCAACTTCCACGTGGGGAGAGGGAGGTAGGTTTGTCCAGTGCTCGAAATGCCTGGGAGCGGGATCTCAATAGCGGGTAGGGAGTGTTCTCCCCAAACACGGTACTACCTGGGATAAGGAACTAGTCTTGTCCTAATATGTGAGTGACATTTGTGTGTAGGTCTATTTGTGCTGACCTACTTTAATTCAGCAATTGTTGGAGTGGAAGCAACTTTTGATTGATGTACTTTCTTCATTACCCAAGTTTGCTAGTTTAGTATGTGACATGTAGTGTTACTTTGCTGTATTTTCACCCACTGGCGGTCACATTTGACAGTAAATATCATAGGATTCTCAGCTTATAATAGGACTGCCGTACTGCCCGACAGTACTGGCGGATTCTCCTTCCGTTCAGAACTCAGTCTTTCTGGTAAGAGGCTAGCCTGAATGTGGGCTTGAGTCTCAAGCCAGATCCTGTGCATTCTTTGTATTCTGTCATTCAATGCATGAGCCATATTAGGATCAAAGTTGGGTAATGGAGTATTTGGATGTCTTCCGAATACAACAAGATATAGGGACTTCCCTGTTGCCTCGTTACGGGAACTGTCATGCGCCCATTGAACATCACTAAGGGATGCTCATTGGTCACGGTTATTTGCAAAATTCCTCGACAGTTGTTCCCTAACTGTCCGATTTGCTCTCTCGATTTATCCCATTAATTTGCGGGTGGTAGGCCGTAGACCTTTTGTATTCTATGCCCAGTTCTTTAAGTTCTCTAAGCCCTAGCATTGAATTCTAGGCCAATGTCTGTGAGGATAGTTCTAGTAGTGCCATACCGAGCAAATTATTGCTGGTGTAGAGCTGTCAATACTGTCCGTTAAAGTGAATATCTCCAAAATTGAACTAAGGAGGCCAATGACTGTAAGGACATACTTGTTTTTGTTCTCACTAGCAACAAATGGACATACAAGGTCACAGGAGAGGAATTTGAGACACCGTGTGGGCACAGGCATTTCCTAAATAGCCTTTCTGTCTCTTTTTTTTTGTCCTCTGCGAGGTGCAGTTCGGGCAGTTGTGAATGACCCGCTGTACTGATCTTATCGGTCCAGTAAACATGTACGTTTCATTCACCCTATATGTTTTGATAACTCAGATATGGCCTAGCTGAAGATGTGCATTTCTATGACATTTTCTTGATAAGGATGTGGCATCACATACTTAGGGTACTGTGCCCCTCCACGCCCCCACGCCCCCCCCCCCCTTATTAGGTGACCGCAAGTTTTAGTGCCCCATCAATCAGTCGTGGATACGGTTGGCCCTTTTGAGCTTTTCGTTTCAGTGTTGGGAACTGTAATGTTTGGGTCTCGATAATGGCATCCAAATAGATGTCATACACATTTGGTGCTGTAACAGGAATAAAATCCTCAGCTTCACCATCCTTCTCAGAGACTGCATATTTTACTGCTCCTGGGGAGACACAGGCTATGACCGACGGTTCTGGCAACGGTGGTATCGGCTTTGATGTGTTCAGTCTGGACAAGTTATCTGCTTTTACATTCAGGCAGCCCTCCTTATACACCATTTTGGGAGTAAGTCCCGCTATTTTCGAGGTAAACAGACTCTGCAAAAGTTCTGTGGTCAGTGTAAAATGTACACCGACTACCGTTAGCTTTGTAAGGGCTACCATGACAGCCAGACCTTCTTGCTCGATCGTAGAGTAATGACGCTGTGCTGGGGTTAGTCTGTGTGACACATACTCAATAACTCTTTCTGTTTCATTGTCATTCAGGTGTACCAACACAGCGCTTATATCCACATTTGATGCATAGATGAACAGGTGTTAAGGCTTTTTTGGGGATCTGGAAAGTCCATCACCTAGGGTGAGACAAGGTTTTCCAGTTTTTGGAAGGCAGCATCGGGTTATGGGTCCCAGTGGAACTTAGCATGTTTCTTTGTCAATGCCACTAGTGAGGCTGCAATTTCGGCATATTATTTTACGAACTCCCGTGAAACCCACAGGTACCTATAGGCTGCAGACACCCTTCGCATTTTTGTAAGCTGCCAAGTTTCCTATAGCTTCAGTCTCTTTTGGATCTTGCAGTTTGTCTTCTGCTGATATAATGTGGCCCAGAAGTTTTACTGCTGGTCTTGCAAAATTGCATTTGAAGCCTTGAGTATGTTTCAAATTATACCGTTGAATACAAAAAAAAAGTACCTCCAGCAAGTGTTTGCACAGTACCTCTCAGCTTAAACGACAATATCATCTATATAGTCACTAACAGTCATCTAAATAGTTGTCTAACAGAACCAGAATAAGGTTTCTGGAATGAAGACGACGTCACTGGGAGCCCAATGGGCAGAGTCCGCTTGGTGTGGCCATTGCTGAACGGGGTATGCTGTCAGGATGCATAGCTATTTATTGGTACCCTGACTTCAAATCGAGGATGAAAAACACTTGTAAGTCAAATATATCCTATAAGCGAGGGAGAGGACACTTTTCTGCCTGGATTGTCTGATGGACCTTCCGGTAGTCGACTTCCAGCCGAACTGAACCATCCGGTTTGTCTACCAGGCACCCAGGACAATTGTAGGGTGACCTACTGGGTCTAATGATCCCTTCCTTTAGAAGTCTTATAAGTTCCTGGTCAAGCAACTTTTTCTTTGCCAGGGATCTATAAATAAGGGATCGATGTAACAACCCCTTTGTCCAGACTCGCGATGGCGGTATACTTGAAATAGACATATTCTCCTCTGATGAGGCAAACACATTGCCGAACTGTGTAAGGACATGATCCAGGTCTGCATCGGCATAGCACGGCCTTGTGATGAAGATTTTAGATGGTGTTCCCACGTATATATGTGTAATATTGAACAAACGACGAAGTTAGGGTATTTTGTTCAAGGTCAAGATCGGCACAGCCGCTGTTCAGGACGTCAGTCCATAAGATCAGATCATGTGGTAGGTCTGATACCACGAAGAGGCGTAACAAGATTTGAGAAAAAAAAACATAGGTTATGCCAGAAACTACCAGCTAATTCCTTCTGACGGACTGGAGCCCATGGAACGGGGAAGGGGGTTCTTCCAATGAGGTTTTAATTCATGTGTAGGTTAATGAAAATATCATGCCACATCAACGAAACAGCCGCCATGATGTCAATAAAAGCTTCTAGGCTAGCTCCAGCATATTGTAATCTAACTAATGGGCGTTCCTGTTGATGTCGTGATGCGGTCTGTACCAGTTTAAATGACTGCGGTCTGATGAGCTGATTCATAGTATATGTATTACCGTTATGGCATGTTTTTGTTCAGAGGGTTGTACAGCATGAACTTGCTGACCTGATTGCCAAAATCTGACCATAGGTTCAATATACTGGGCATATTGACCAGTGACCAGCTTTTTAGGTCTGTTCATTTGTTGATGCTTTGTGTGTTGCTTGGGGTTTTGTGGCCCATTGGCCAAGAGTGCTTGTTCTCTTGAGGGCATAGCACCGGCTGCAGCTGCTTGTGTCCTACTTTTGTGCAGTAATAACAGACAGGTCGGTTTTAATTTGTGCATGTATATCTTGTGTAAGGTTATTGTTTCCTGTGTGTTGTCGGAGAGTCAAAACGTCAGATAAGTTTGAGATCTATGTGACTAGGGGTTTCGCATCTCATGTCAGCCTCAGGGTCTGAAGTGCATTATGTTTCTGGCCATTTGCGTGGCCTCATCTATATCCTTGCATTTGAGGGCTGCTCTTACTGCAGCAGCACTCCTCAGACTGCGTGCAGTATTGTACAATTTCTTCAATTTTGTCAGTGGGCAGGATATTCCCATACAATTCAACTACCATTTGTATGGAGGTGTCATTATGTTCCTCTAGCACTGTTTGTGATTTTTGTCTGTGCTTGATCAAGTGAGTTTTTTGAGATGACAGAAAAGTAATCTTGATGTGTTAAATGATTTCCTGAAAAGTTACACTTTGAGTAACCTTTCCCTTTATTTGTTGTTTTTCTCAACAGGAACACTCAACACTTTGCGACTCCGTCCAGACAGAGTGAATGACAGACTGAAAAAAAGGGATAAAGAGGAGAAGTAGGAGAGGTAGAGATCGCCAGACTGGAAGAAAGAAACAGGGAGAGAGACAGGCAGCATAAGACACACTTCAGAAATCATTACCACTCAAAAACAGAAATCTGAGGTAGCACATACTCATACACACAAAAACATAAAGTTGATTTGTGCAAAAGTTATATTCAAAACTAACATGAGATACAAAGAAGAAATTCTACAAAAATATCTGGACAATCTTGATTCGCATGAATATGAAAAGCGAATTATAACATTTCTCCTACTCCTAGCTAAAACATTTAATCAGATTGAAATATATAATAGCAACTTTAACCCTGATCTTCCTTTCCCAATACCTATCAAGCAAGTCAAACATTGTGATAATTTACAGTACACCATACATAAATAACTTGAATAGTATGACATTACAATTATGGAAAATCCCTGAGACGTGTAAATTCATTTTCTCATATATAAGATATAAACATCAATTTGTGTATCATTCAGAGACTTAGGACATACAAAAAAATAGTGTTCTACAGATTTACACTCTGTTTTTTGTGGATCAAATATTTTTTTCTGAATGAAGATCAGGTCCTTGATGATGTTGCAAATTTGTGCTTTGGCATTTTTAAGCAAGTATGAAAGTTCCAGGTATTGTGTCTTAACAAGTAAGAAAAGAAGAAGAAACAAAATGCCTGTTAGAATCATGTTGTTTCAGCAAAGTCTGTAGAACAATATTTTCTTTTGTGTGCCCTTATTGTACATTACACAAAAACAGCCTGTACATAACCAGTAGTTGTATACAAAAAAAACATGCAAAGCCAAACACACCTTAGTTACCAGCATCAATAAGCCATCGTTAAATAGGGACACAAACTGTACAAACTGTATGGCACAATGTAAATTTAAAAAAAAAATCAGTTTTACAGTTTAGCAAAATTACTCTTTTAAAATAATCAATGGAAGCACTTCAGATTAATTGGCAAATATGGTACGGTTCAACAAAATTTTACTGGGCCATTAAGTGTATTTGAAGAATCTCTATTGCCCGTCTGCAGAATCATATGAGGAGACTGTAAAATGCGAAATTATCACCTGTTTGTATTCACAAATATTAACGTTCACTTGACGTGAAAATGTTCGCATAAAGAAAGGCAGCCTTGACTTAAGCAGTTGACCAGACTGATATGGAAGTTATTATACTCCATTTCACAAGCAAGGTCCACCTGATTTTCCGTGATAATATTTTCACAATGCACTAAAGCTTACCTTTATTTACCCCAGAGGCAAATCAGACAAATATGGCAATTATCTAACAGCAAATTTATACACTCCAGTGCATGGATCTAATGACTAATTCAGAAACAAATCTTACTGAACAGATGTATGGTCTTGTGACATATCAGTGATCAGCTAAGACGACAGGCTAAAACTGCAGTGGTATTTATACGTCACATGCTTGTTACATCACACAAACTTCCCTCCTACATAACATGTATAAACAGATGTAGTCACTTGAACTTGCGCCATCATTTTGGTGCTAATTCTTGACAGGCCAACACCATCCTTGCGTCACAAAGTAAATATATTTATTTTATGCTTATTTAAATCATCATAAATTGCAACATTACTTCCTTTGATAAAAGCTAACTTTTAGTGGCAAAAAAATTGTATTTGAAAGATATATCATGAAAAATTAGGTGGACAGGGGTGTTGGAAGGGAGTATAGAATTGTAGAGAATTGATAATTTTTGGTTATAACATCATATACAATGAAAGAAACTGTTTCATTGTTTAGAGTTATTAAAATTTTACTCAATGACTCAAATTATACAGAATATGAACCACAGTTGAATTTTCAAGCACAGTGATATATTTCATTTACAATTTTTTTTTTTTAATCTGGCATAAAAAAAGAGGCAGGAGATAAAAATTAACATCAAATCAATGCTATTGTGCAATTTACAGATATATCACTATGTGCTATTCTAAGTCAGCTTTGTGCAAGTTTTTATCACACAGGATAATACAAATACAGGAAATGTATCATAATATATATTACAGATCCGTAACAAATAAAGAGAAACAAGGAATTATAAATTACAACTGGGCCTACTGGTAATTTAATACACAGTCTTCTCTGGTTGATTTGACTTAAATACTGCATGCAGCTGGCCTTTCGCCAAGGCTACCACTAATAGAAGGACTGCCTATTAGTCAGTTTATGGCATAAATCATAATCAATCCATAAGTAACATGGCAGACAGAAGCAAATGTTCCAAGAATCAAGGCTTGAAACAGTTGCATGATAATAAAGTGAAGCTCCCAATATTATGAGTTAACGCAATCACTTTTGTACTATGCAAGACATACACAAAGCACATTACTGTTATGAGTATTACATTGTTCATAATAGAAAAAATGCAGGATTTCTTCCCTTTTCTCCCAAATTCCGTCACATGATGAAGCTAATTTGATACAGATTTGCCCTTCTGTGGTGTTTTCTGAAAACAAAAAATGCACAGAAGAATATAAGAGAAAGACAATGGTATATTTTCAGGTCATTTTATCATGAAATTATTTTATCAACTAAGAAATGTTCATCCAGCTTCAAAGCCGAATCTAAGCCAATGGTGATAAGATTTTTACAGCCTGCCCCGACCTACAGTGAGCACTGAGCAAGCTTAAAAGGAAACTTGTACCCCTTGGCTGCCACACACAAGTGCAGCTTTCAGGGGAACATTTCTGGTATGACCCAGCAATGGGATTGATTACACACCCAGGGCCCACAGGAGTCCTATTTATCAGACCTGGTTAATACCAGGGTATAAAATGAGAGGAAGCATGTGTTACTGCCCTGTCCTACAGTCCTAAACTGGAAAAGAATTCTGCAGATGTACACATTATGTTAAGCTAGCATAGAAAAATGCAAGCTGTTACCTGCAACAAATTAAAATTTTAAAGAAAAAATCTACATTATTTAAAACCAAGGTGAATCTGATCATCAAGAAAGTGAGAATACAATTTCTCACTGACCAGACTGATATAAATAAGCCATACTGTTTAGAACTGGAGTAATTTCAAGAGACTTGCTCAAAAATTAATGTCGTGGCAGCTCGTGTGAGCTTTTTGTGTTCAGTGTCCCATCTAAATATAATGTAGTCCTCCAAAGGGGAACATCTCGTCTTTATTCCTCATCTGACACATATATATATACACAGTATATATATAGATATATCCAGGTTCACAAATTACTATATTGATTATTCTCCAGTGATACACTCCAGTAGTTCTAGCTTACCAGTAGGCTTCAATGTGACATAGTACAGGTTCTTCTTATTCTCTATTCTTAACATATATTATCACCAGGTTACTTCAGCCATCAGCCCCCTCACCCCTATGGTGCAGCATCAGCATCTCATGATCTCTATTGCCAGTATTGTCCTTGCTGTCGTACCTGGCGTTGGCAGATTCTCAGTGTAATTTCCCCCGCCTGCTACCCAGACCGGGGGTTTATATAAGGTCTCTAACCCTTGCACAGGGTGGTGCAATATGCTGACCTGTTACAAACTGATGAAATCAGTAGCAAGGGCTGTTGGAGCCTGATGTAATATCAGAGCAATTAGTTCTGGTGGCCCCTTGTTTTGGTCACATGACCAGTGTCCCAGAATTTATGGCCTCAACATTTTTCTCCTAGGATTTTTGTCCCTGACATTAATTCCAAATATAAATTTATACAAAGCATAATTAATAATTATTAAAATAAACTTGCTCAATATAAATGTGCTGTGCAAAAGAAAACATCCATCTCATAAGAAAAAAGAAAATCTTGTAGTTACCTTTCCTTTGGATATTGATGGTTTTGGTTTCTCTGTATGTGACACACGGTCAACGCTCTGTTTGGGACTCGGGTGAACTTTTTGATTGAAATCAGATTTGGTCTCTGCTGCAGACTTCACATTTTCTGAATAAGAAAAAGATCATCCTAATTAGGGCTAACATTAAATATCAAAGTATACAAACCTGAGAAATTATCCATGGCTCTGCAATAATCAGTATGATTATCGATGGCTCAGATAACAACTGATTCAACAATTGATAGCATTTACCAATGCAGACCCTAACACTGGATATTTCCCAAAAATGAATAAAAGAAAACAGCAGTTTAGTACTTAATCACCAAAATGACCAAAAAGTCCAACCAGGTTTGGAATGATTGATATTATAAGCTGAAACTCACCATATTGCCAATCCTTGGGTAAGTCCACTAGCAAAAGAGATGGAGGGTTGCTGTGGCTACAAAGTTTCACCAGCACTAAACTTCTTATGTCTCCTTAGGCCTATTTCACTTGAATCCCTACTAAGTGAACTGCTTGGTGCCGTAAGATGCAGGCACAGAGCCTACCAGAGCACAACTGATCTATCTCACAGTACCCAAGGGTGAGGAAGCCAGAAAAGGTTCTGAATGGCTATCCAAATACAGACCTGGGCAGTCCATGTGTAAGGGTGCCTTTCCATACATGCGGATTTTCACCCGCGCGGGTCCCGGCATGGGAAGAGTCCCTTTCCATATGTGCGGGTCCCCGCATGCGGCTGACCCATTAGTTTGGATAAACGCATGCACTAATAATCATAATTTCTAAAATTTTAGTGTAATATCTTAAGAAAATATTCAGTGTAAACATTTATAATAACTGATGAGGCAGATTGGAGCGGATTAATATCGTATCTCACCAGCCAGGCTTAAATGGTGGCTATTTCCTGTCACACTCTAACTAGAGCTGGTCCTGGGCCGTATCTCAATGAAGAATGGTCATATATTTTTTTAATGCAATTAAATAAGCTCTATCAGCTCCTTTTTCTTTTCAAATACAAGGACACATGCCTGCTACTGATATATACATGTAGCATCTGCATGCGGGCCCCCGCAGAAATCCAACACTGCTAGATCCGCATGCGGGACCCGCGGTCCCGCGCAGGTGCTCGCACGTATGGAAAGGCGACAGTGATAACACACTTGTTGGATTTCAACCGTGCGGGACCCGGTCCCGCGCGGGGCCCGCATGTATGGAAAGGCACCCTTATAGGGATTCTAGGAGGCTTCTAGTAGGGATTCTAGGTTAGTCCACTAAGGGTGGCTTTGTTAACTTACATTCACTTCCTTTAGTATTTTCCACTCACTTTTATATCTGATGATTGTAGGTGTGCCTGTTTTATGGTTGACCACCTTCACTGCGTTCATCAATTTTCCGGGGTCAATGTTTTCCTCCTGATAAACAGAAGATAACAACTGATTATAGAACACCATCTATATTATAAACGATGGTGGACATTATTAATCTGAACAAGCTTAAGAATGTTTGGTGAATACCTTATTGTCAGTACTATTTTTAAAAATCATTACAAAGTGACAGTTTGATACTGAATCCTTGACCAGATCATCCCTATTTACAGAAAGTGTATTTTAATAAACAGTTGATGCTGCAATAGAAATACTGCAAGCTAAACCAAATAAATGATAGATAAATATTTTTTTTATTTCAAGACATCTGTTAGATTTAAATCTCAAGCATGATAAGATTCATGCACTGAGATATTTTCTGGTTTGCTCTTGTTACAATTTTTTCAGCTAGACTGTGCGTTGTTGAAGTTTTTTCACATGAGGGACTGAACACAATTGACTGTGCTGATAACATGCATGGCCATTCAATAATTATATAATTAACTATATTATTATTAGGTCTTTCTATTGGGTCGAGGCTGAGGGAAAATATGCTAGCCTCGAGGAAATAGAAGGCAATACCGAACAAGCCAGTAAATAACATATAATAGTACGGGTGTCTGTTAACAGCATGTATTTTTAGCTTTCTATATTTTTTTTTTGTTCATGAGGGCTTTAAAATTTCAATATTCGCCAAAAGGAAATAATTATGAAAATGAAACATACATGAATTAAGCATCTCATCTACACTGGTGCACAGTCATTTATAATCTTGGCTCATTGGCATTTTATGTATGTTATCCAGGTTACCACACCTGTAGGTTTAAAAGTCAACCAGCAAAATTGGATATTATAAATGAAAACATATTATATTACCTGTTAATAAGAGACTGATAATACTAATAATATTATAGAATTTTCAGATTATCTTCTTTAGTCCATTTATCCTGCTGCTGTCCATGTTTTTTTTGTAGATAATTTTCTTAAAAAAAGTAGATTTTACAATTATTTAATAATAAATCCCAAGTTTATGTTTCACAACTTTGAGACTCTTTACAATGATCTGGCAGATATGATGTGTCCCTGCATGAGTAACCATCTTTGTTTCAGCTGGTTATATTTTTGGAATGTTTACATGACATCATCCAATCAGCAACTGTAAATTTTGGCTGTTTTTTAATGTGACCAATGACCCTGACCGTCATAAGTGGGTCTGATATGTTGTAAAATGTTGCCTGATTTCTCATATTATCAAATAATTCTGTTTCTTAAATAAGGTGAAAAGTAGCTATTCATTTACCTTGTTGAAAATTAGGCCCTTAAATTCTGTATTTTACCCTATATTTGTTTCCTTTGAAATGTACCTAATAATGATTTTCAAAGCAAAAAAAAAACAGGTGGACATGAGGGGATGAAACAGACTAAATAGGGTACACAAATTTCTACACTCCTCATTGTTCCTAATCATATTGTCAACATTTTGTGGGCATTTAAATTATGTGATAATGGATACAACATGTGTAGGTTTCTGTATGGAAAGACTGTAACAATGGAACCCTCGCAAAACCATGAACAATTTAATATCATGAAAAATAAGCCTTGTGAATATAAAGCAAACCATGGTATTATCTGACTAACCTCGTCTGGCTGAGCTCTGTAACGGACTCTAGGAAGCCCAGCTGCTGGACTGGCAGGCAGGCTGACTGACTTTACACATTCAGTCTAAAATACAGAGGAATGAAAATGAATCACTCATAAACTGACAGTTTTAAATTGAAAAAAATAAACATATTATAATCTGCATCAGAATATGTTGTTGTAGTTTTGTTTTTACAGATAAGAATGTTGGATAGCAGTCAGTAATTAAAGATGATATATGAAGATATCCATTAGAAAATTAATGATATGTTATTACTAAGTGAAATGACCCCCAAATCAATCAGTCATTCAGGCTACTTTTAAATATTAAGTCAATATTAAACATAATAAAATCCCCCTTGTTCTTTATTATTCTTTTAACCATTCAGTTCAGAGGGACCTAATCACCTTTAAAGCATGCTGAATTAACACAAAAAATTAGTGTTTTCTCTTTGAAATAATTGGTACCTGCCAAAATATTGCCCTAAAACAAATGGCCAACTCCTGTACAAGAGTGTTAAAAATAGTGGACTGGGCGCGATCACTGGCACCACCATAAACATAGCATGTACGGAACATCAAACAGGAGATTCCTGAGAAAATGTTACACAGGTTCCTACTGGCTGAAGCACTGCATGCTGAATACATGGGGTCCTAGTGCCAGTGTCATTTCAGCTGAGACCTATCATATAAATCTGTTGCTGTAGGTTCTACAATGAATTTACATTCGGCCCATGGATCGAATATCTTTCTAGCAGATATATTACAGGACATGAATATCCATGTATTGAGTAGTTTGGACTACTCTTTGTTTGGGATCTGTTGCACATGAGTGGCATTTCAGCTGTGGCCCCTGGACCTATTGTACAATCTGTTGCCATAGGTTCTACAATGATTTTACATTATACCCATGGACTGTAAAGTCCTTCCAGCAGAGACAGATTAGAGGACATGAAGGTCCATTTATGTACTAGTTTGGACCACTCATTGTTTTGGATCTGCCACTCATGCGCAAAATCAGACCTCTGGTCATGGCAGCTTTGTTATGGTAAATGGATACGTGAGGATTGTGTTTACTCGCATGCAGAACAATAACATGGTGTTAAACAAATGAAAGGGAGTTGCAAGATGGTTTTGCTGAGAAGCTAGTATAAAGCAAAACTAAACTGATAGTGTGAAAGAATAATTAAAATAATAATTAAAATTGCTCCTGATTATGTTCCTTTAAAAATTAGTCCAGTTCAAATACCTCTGCTTTGGTCTGGAGATCTTGTTTTTTCTTTCTTGATGTTTCATGACTTTTTACCTGAGCAAAAGCTGACAGGTTTCTTCTTCTGGTAGCTGTGAAACAGAAATAGATATTGCCATACATTAAGTTCAACAAGGCTGAGAGCTTTGCAGTGTAGTGCACACATGCTAGCAAATTTGTTTTATTTATCTAGTGAGAATAATCTTAAATGATGCAATGCAACATGACTCGAGAAACATATAGCACATAAGGTATAAATTATAAACATATAGGATAATATGGAACACTTAAGAATATAGGATTCGTAGAACATAATGCATACGTGACCTTTTCAAATGCAAATGCTTTTTAACTCAAATATTTTCAGTTGTGGCTTCCTCTTTTGTAGAAAACATTCTGATATGTTATCATTTTTCGTCACTATGTATATTTCATGTCCTTGGCAGTAAGCTATATTGCTCATTCTAGTTCTCATATTACAATTTTTTTTTTTACAAAAACATGCTGTAATTCATTATGTTAACAGCGGTTACATAATTTAACAATTCCCTGCTTCTCTCAATGGGTATGGTTTGGCCTTTAACCATAAACATAAAAAGGTTCCTTTAAAATGTTTTAAAGACATTATTTGACTTTCTTCAAAAATTAAATTTTCCTTTTCAGAAACGTAAAAGCATTAAAAAAACAGTAAAACCTTGCCTCATAACCACCTCAGTAAAGCAACCACCCAAAAATAAGGACCACTTGTTTACATTCCAGATTCTTTTTGGTTCTTTATTAAAGACATCACTTAGATGACCACCCCAAAGATGCAACCACTTCATCTAGGTCCAGTTGTTGGTCATAATTTCCAGGTTTTACTGTATATAGTGACATAATTGTGTACCAAATACATATAAAAAATACTTAACAGCTCTGTGGCATAATTTTGACTTTTATATCTCACCTGGAGCTCTGAACACAGGAGAAGCCTCTACAGTTCTGTCATGATTGCTGCAATCAGTCAACAAACTAGTCAATCCCTCTTTCTTAGATGCACTTTTTGACTGCACAGGGCCTCCTTTGGTTGTAACAGGGGTGGGAGGGATAAACCAGTCACCTGCTGGGCTATTATCACATGACCCAGCAGTCTCATTTGCATGTTCTGATTGACAAGTGGGTGTGGCTATCAGCTGAGGTGTTGTGATCAACTTTGGAGGTTCAGATATGTCAGAAGAGATCTGCTTTTCCTCGGTCTGGAGGAACATTTTAGTGAGATTAGTGGAGATCTTTTCTTTCTTTGAGGAATGGTAACCACTCAGAACACTGATATTAGAGGAAGAATCAAACAGATCTGGACTCTCCAAGGGGTTTGGGGTGATCACCTTGACTGGGGCGAGCTTTGGAGTGCTACGGATCGTAGGTGACATGATATCACTTGAGCTAGTCGTAGCATCTTGTGCAGTGGAGCTGTTTGCAGCCTTTGCCATGCGGTCATGTGGAGAGTCAGGAGGTTTATAGTAAGTCTGAAACGCGCTACTGCTTTCTCTGTGTGATAAGACTCTGGCACGAGTTGGTATGTCATTTTCTGAATCAGCAGCTGGACTTTCCAACTTTCCATCAAATCCTTTTTCAAATACAGTATTTTCTGAGACTTCATGGACACTGTTGGATTCTTTCACGGAATCTACACTATGTCCATATGCAGTTTCCAGTGACCTGCTGTCATCTTGTTGCACAGAGAGATTGAACTGGTCTGAACTTGTGTCTATCTCTGGCACCAGTTGATTCAAACTAGTATCAAAATCACCAGAGCTTGCTTGCCCCACTGAATCTCGGGAGGATTCCAAGCTTGTTAAAAGCGTGAAGGCTCTTCTGTGAACTGCATGCTGAAGTGATCGTGGATTTAAGCCTTGTTGCTGTGTTTCAAGAATGCAAGGTGACCCAGATGACTCACATGGGCTATCAGAAAAAGATGTGCTTTTTCTGTGCCCTAGGGGACTGCAGCTTGGAACTTGCTGGTCGTAGAGGACGGCACTTACAGTTGGCTTACCCATCAACGGGGAATCCAGTGCAAATACGTGTCTGGTACTACCATGTGAAACACGACGTGTCCCAGATATCTGATGAGCAACACTGGGGCTGTGTTGGACAAAGGGACGAACATCTGCGAAAGCACTACCAGCTGACAAAGGACTTGAACTGACGAGTCTGACATCATCACTGCCCATACTCCCGACATATATACTTCTGTTTCTGGCCACTAGAGGGCTATGCCTTGGAGTGATATTTTGCATGGAATCATGAAGGTGCCTTAATCTACCTGTGTCAACCAAATCCAGTTCCTTCGTTGGCGTCATCAAACCATCTACTGCTCCTTCTTCACAATATAAATTTGGTTCATTTTCTGACTTTTCTGGTGTTGTATCTGTTCTTGCAGGACAGCTTTCAAAATTATCATCTTTTTGCATAGCTGTGTTAGTGTCACTCTGCTGAGATTCAGTTCTGTCTGACGAAACATTTTTTTCATTGTGTCCAATGCTATATTCAATTGATAGCCTACCATTTGGTCTCATTTTTGTTTCAGTGCTTCCAGAATTAGGAGATTCGCTCGAGTCTCTTTGACATGGCTGAGAAGGCTGATCACTGGTGTGATCAACAGAGCCACCAGTATTAACACAAGAGATATTATGATTAGTTTGATCACATTTTGTGGCATCACAACAGCCTTCTTCACCTGAAACCTTTTTCTCATGATGACCACTATCAGTGTTACCACTTTTACTGGTCACTCCCCTCGGCTGAGCCTCTGCCTGAGGCTGATCAGGTACTGTGTCAGCACTGTGTACTTCAGATGAAGCACATGAACTTTCTTTTAACTCACACTTTGTTAAGTGACTATTTCGATTTCTGCCGTTACATGCGTCTGAGGATTTTGATGAAACCACAGAAGAAGAATTAACAGTACCACTGTCTTCTTGCGAAAGTTCAGTGCTTACACATGCATCACCAGAATTGTCAGTCTTTTCCTTTGATTCACTGTTATTCGTGAGTTTGTGCCCCTCATTTATACAAACATCTTTGCAACTGTCACTCTTTTCCTCATTAGTATGAGCTATTTTGTGTAGGGATGCTGAAGTGTCATCTCCATCTTCTTCCTGAAGTGCTTCAGCAACATCCGGTAACACTGACCTCCGGTCAAGTGTGTATCTGCCGTGTCTTGTAAGCTTGTCCCTGAAGTCCTGCTTAAACAATGCAGTGACCCTCCTGGAGTATTTGGCAGCTTTACTTTTTTCTTTGTCTGATACTGGCCCAAAAAACACTTCATCGTCATCATCATCTTCTTCTATCTCTTGTGGGATAACACCACCGCCAGACCTGAAAAGATGACCCCAAAATAGTTATAGGTAGAAAATCCCTTAAATACTTACAACTATGAAATTTTTATGGGCCAGTCGTGGGGGTCACACTCACAGGAATGTATAATTATTTATCAACTAAAACTGTAATCATGTTTGTAGTATTTCTAAATGATAAAAGTTAATACATGATAATTAAAAATGCCCCAACCCCATTTCTTCATCTGCTTTATGTAGTATGGTCTGGTCAGTTTTGATAATGGAGCAGAATCACTTCTAAGCTATGATATTATGTCAAACAAAATACTGTGGTTGGCTTTATATTCGCGAGGCTGTAAATTTGGATTCTTTACTTTGAACGATTCACAAGGGTTTCAGTTTTGCAATTGCATCAGAAGCTATGAAAACTACAATATCTCACTCATTTATAGTTCAGTCATAAATCTTGTGATTTGTGTCATATATCCTTTACAAATACTGCATGTTTTACAATAGTTACAAAAAAAAAGTTACATAGAAATGCAAAAGAATTAGATCAACAATTATGTAAGTGGATTAATAATTTAAAAAGCAATGTCAGCATGTTTCTACTCATCAATGTAATAGTAGAATTATATTTTGCTCATATCCACTGAAAACCAACCATCCAGCCAGATCCATATCGGGCAGCACAGCTACATCGATGCCCTGCTTGCACTTGATGACATCATCAGCATCATGGTCACCCTCCATATCAAGTTCATCAAAATCTCTGAGGCAAGATTTCTATAATAGCATGAAGGTATAATGGTAATACAAAAGGAGTACCGGTACCTGTACAGATGACACAGTGAATGATGACATTAGAAAATAAAGTTACGTAGATGCTCTGGTCAGTCTGCTGAATCATATACTCTTAGTCTGTTCCTCCAGTAGGTGCCAATTAAAACTTGGCAATTATTCTCTTAAACTCAAATATTATTACACAGTTTGACCCAACACCTCATGAGGGACCAAAGGCTAAATATGAGGTGTTGAACTTCACAACAAAAACCAACATACATATCTTGCAAGCTTCTGGATTCTCTGAATAATGTGGCCAAGTGACATGGTGTCTGATAATGGTTTGTAGCGTCACTGTAAAAATTATCCTTTTTAGAATATTTATGACACTTAACAACCGTCACTGTAAAAATTATCCTTTTTAGAATATTTATGACACTTAACAACCAATCAGCAGTTTGTGCTTGTTTTAGCAATGAGCATGTGTCAGATCAGTGATTTGACCTTCAGGAATGGGGTAGAGATATTTTAAAAAATAGACTGTTTATTCTAATATTGATTTTTTTTTTACATAACATAACTATTTTTCAAGGTATGGTTTCTATTTCATTATGTATACATATTACATGTAGTTCATTAGGCCTATTTCCAATCCCTTCATTGCAGCATACCATTTGGAATTAATCTGCCAGTTTATGAAAATATTGCCAAATTCCAATGAGCAAACAACCATGAAACAGACTTTAGAAACTACCGGCAAGCAATTATAAATGTCAAAGCCTCAAGGCCCATCCGCACTGCTAAAAATGTTGAGTACATGCAAATACACTGGAGTGTCCACACCAAATGTTGTGCTGCACCAGGCTGTGCAGCGCTGCAAAGCAAAGCTGGAAAAAGTTCAACCTTCTCTGCTTTGCAGTGCCGTAAATTCCCAGCTGTTTAGTATAGTATTTGCAGTGCCATGTAGCATTGCCCAGCGCCACACAGCGCAGCTTTCGAAGTGAAAGGGCCTTTATACAGTTAAATTGGCCCATCAGTACATTTAAGTATTCATGATTTCAATGTCTCACAATTCAAGT
Source organism: Sipunculus nudus (assembly GCA_026874595.1). Lineage (NCBI taxonomy): Eukaryota > Metazoa > Annelida > Sipuncula > Golfingiida > Sipunculidae > Sipunculus > Sipunculus nudus. The sequence goes on from CM049318.1 coordinate 37,175,240, forward strand.
TTAAGAATCACATAAACACAACACAGATAAAACAGATTGCTTTAGGAATTCCCATAAGGCAAAAGAAAAGGAGAAAAACAAATTAGGGCAAGAGGACTTTTTGAAACCTAGCACAGGTTTATAATGTCCTTTTATAATTAACATAGGGGATTTCTTGAGACTGCTTTCACAACAATGATTTAATATTTCACTATCAGTCTCAATGCTTACTATGGTTTGCTTCATATTTGTGGGGTTAAAATTTTGCAATTTTTTTTTTTTCAGTGTTTTGCAGGGGTTCCATTTTCCTGATCTTATCCAAAATTAAAATAATTTATATGAGCACAAATTTATAACAATTAGACAGGGACCCAGGGGAACATCGAACAAATGGAAATTATTGTTCATTATTGGCAGATAATTTGATAAATCTGATATAATTATAATAGGAATCTTGGTATATGCGGGGTTGAACTTCAGGGGGCTAAAAGAACAAGTGACTGAAATGAACCCACATATTTATGCAGGAAAATGTGGGTTTAATGCATAATAGACACTCAACTAGTTAATAAATATTTTTTCTTTACAAAATTCCACATTTCTGCCTATGAACCCTTTTTTATATTGTGCAAAGTGAAGCCAGAGGTATTTTTGTCAATGACATTATGTAAAATATTAAGAAAAATAAGTCAAAAGAAGTTATGCTTTTTTACAGCATATTAATAACTTATAAAATACTATCATATATAACTTATATTAGTATTTATTAGAAGCCTATTAGACTTTGAACCCACATTTTTAAAAAGAAAATGTGAGTTCACTTCATGTTTTAGTTGAACAATGTATGTTTATGGTGAACCCACATGTTGTTTAAAATTGCATCATTTATAAAACCAATCTTCTCCATTTGTGGTTCCTCAGAAAACCAGGTCTCTTATTCTTGAAGGCCTTGTTTTCACAATAATTTTTTTTTACAAAAATCGCAAATTTAAAACCCTCCTGAACAAAAAGGCAACCGGCTAAACAGCCGACACTGCCAGCAGTTAAGCTGATTCCTATATAAAATCATGGAAACAACTATTCAAGCATGACAGCCAACAAAGAAGGCATATAGGGAATATTTTTACTTTTGTTTGCATGTATATATTGAATAAATTTTAAAACAAAAGTAATGTTTTATTGTTCATAAAACAAGGACCGAAACAAAAACATCTATTGAAGTATCATTTACATGGAATATATTTTGTAGGAAGTGTCTAGGCAGCCGACAATGTCGGCTGCGGAGTGTCAGAACCCTGGACTGTCTAAGCAGCCGACAATGCTTTAACTGATATCACTAAGTGTAAGCTGCCCAGACGTGACATTCTAGACCTGGTAGTAATGGTTACAATTTGGCAGATCCAGAGCGGGGCAAACTCAGCAACCCCCCGACATCCATCCCACTGAGCTGTTACATCTCTCATTTTACCTGTTTCTTTTCCCAGTTATTCAGAATTAATTTTCATTATGAGATTATTTTTTAATTATTTATTTTACTACATACTAAACACACTGAGGCATTTTGTAAAAACTCTGAGTTACACGCCTGAAACTCAGAGTTGTAACAAAATGCCTCAAGACAACTTGTTTAATATTTAGTATATACATAAATATATATATTCATTATTCATAGCATATATATGACACTAAATATATTACTGAAACACACCATTCCATGCAATGTGATGCTGCATTTTGGTGTTTTCATTTTCCAAGTTAAAAATCCAACCCTGTTATCTTTTTTTTTTAAATTCAGCAATATTTAACTAATTATTACTATTAGGTCTAGAATGTCACACATCTAGGCAGCTGACACTTAGTGATATCAGTTAAAACATTGTTGGCTGCCTAGACACTTCATATTTTTTAATTTAAAAAAGTGGGAAAAGAGCTGAGACAAAAAAACACATAAACAATGATATTTACACATACAGGAAAAAAAATTAACTGAAATAGACCTATAAGTCTTTAAATACAAAAAAGATGAAATGGAGAAACCCATTGGTATGAATATCTGCAAAGGGTCAAGTAACTAAGACACTGATGACTCATTCACTAATTATCTGCTAATTAGCCTTGTATGGCTGGACTTGAGGAGTGGAGTAGAAGCTTTCAGTCAGCTTCTAGTATACAAGTAGTGACACAGCAAACAAAGCTAGTGTGACCAGGTCTGGTCTGGGCAATGAAACCATACCAGCTGACCTGCTAACAGTAGTGAAACCACGCCAGGATCAAACAGTGTGAGTACCACTTAACTGTAACTGTAAACAGGTCATACTGTACACAAACTGGTCTAAAATTGCAGTCAATATAAAATAAAACAAAGAGATTATGACTTATATTGTACATTTATGATCACCAATAAAATTTTTGATCTAAAAGTTAATAATATCTTTGTCTTTTAACAATGGTTATCATAAATGCTTGCTTTGCCAAAATGAGCAGTAAAGTTTGTAAGTTTATTTATTTTACATTGCAAGTTTGTTTTATTATACTTTCATTTTATATGATGAACCATATGAATGCAGTAGTGGCCGTATTTTTGGGGACACAATATTTTTACTGAAAATTTAACATTGTGTTATTTTTCATAAAAATAATTCATAATTAAGATATATATTTTATGATAAACTGTAATTAAAATTTACATTGTGTATTTGTGACTTAATTGTCCTTATATACCATTATTTAATGTAACATTATTATCTAAATAGGGTGACAATTCACATTTGTTAAATCTTCATATTTCATTCGATATAATTTGTATTGAACTTTGAAAATTCCTTAAGGCTAAACAAATAAAAATAAATTTTGACACGACTTTTTACAATGAAGTGCGTTTAAATTTTATATTATTTGAATCATTCATCTGGAAAATCTACAGAAATGTCATATATTGGTTTTGACTTGGCTGTAACAATGTTACTGTTAATTGTCCTTTATCTATTGTCAGTTCCAGGTTACACTTTCAGTGTTTCACAAACTTGGGTTGGAAAAAGAGACATTTTAATTTGCCTTTTTTAGGACCTGGCATTCAAGTCCTACCCAGTAACTGGAGCCAGCTAGACATCTGCTTTACATTATATCATTGCATACAATAATTTACCATTTAGCCAGGCTGCTTTTGTTTACCTTAATGTTTCCGGAGATCAGAGAGATACTGCTGGACTCTTCAGGATTCGAATTACCCGGGCTTCCCAATTGACCTTGACCTTAACCCTCCAGTACTTCTGTAATTTATTTGTTTCCTATGATTTTTTTGTATCTTTTATAAAACTTTATTTTGCTACAAGCAGGTATTATCATCCGTTTGTGTTATGAAATTATTTATTTTATTCTGAATATTTTACTGGAGATAAAATTTAGATTGGTTTACGCTTTGTTCGCTTTATGAGAAGGTAGCTAATCTATGGAGGGGAAAGGCCGCGAACCCCAACTGGCCAATGAGAATACTGCTTACAAAATGCTTCGGCAAGCGATTTCGCGGGAGAGTTGTGATGGAGCAAAGCTAAACAAGCTGCGTACTCTTATAAAAATCACTATAAATACTTAAAAATACAAAAACAGTAAGTAACCACCATATATTTCCTTGAGTAGTAAACAAATACACCAACTGGAATGGTTAGCAATTTAGATCATTTATGCAAAAGGGTGTAAACAAAACTATTGAGGGCGACAATCGGGCGGTGACAGCTCGATGTCGGGTGTGTGTGACTGCGGCAGTGCGAGTTCGCATGGCTCATGGCTGTCACACGAGCTGAACTGTGACTTTCTCACACTGTTGCCTGTACTCCGAAATCGCAGATATTGGAAACATTTAGTAATCTAGCACGCCTGTCAGTGGAACCAGAAAAAGGGTAGGGTCTGAGATACAAAGAACAGTGACACAAAGAACATCCAGAACTTGAAGTTTATATATTATGATATTATTAACATCAGTAACTGTCTTGGGCTGGTCAGCCTTTGACTGAAATCTAATGATTTATTTCACTGGGATGTTTAATGCTTGTCATCTTGATTATCTGTTTTTATAAGGAATTAGATTATTTGAAAATTTTCACTTATTGCATAAAATTAAGAATTTCATAAATTTTATTATATACATGAGAAATTAATAATTTGTATATTTACCTAATGACCACCTTACCAGTACAGTTGAAATGAATATCATCAAAAATGATGAGTTATTAGTCCCTAAAAATTAAAATAGTAGTCAATGATGCAAAGGGTGCAGCTCTTGTGATCTGAAAAATGAATGAACCTTGTAAAGTTTAAAAATGATGGTCCTGACCACCGCTTTCACTGTTTAATTGGTGTATCTGTTCAATTATTATTTATCTTTGACAGGAGCCAACAGTAGGATACATCAGCAAAGATGATGGTGATGGCGGCCCCAGGCTCCTCCTGGCTTCAGCCACTATTGTCAGCATTACAGAGCAAAACAGCACAAACTGATGACCGGGTCCAGGCTTATACTAAAATATGCAGGTACTCTCTTCTAGTGTTGTGAGCTTCTCTAGTCATTAGGGTTGCCGAGCAAATATCATTCATCACAGCTGCGAACGCAGAGCATGTTCAAGTTCGACATTATTGTATGTTTCATTGCATTTTTTACTGTTAAGTTAAAAATATGTTCAGATGTTAGTTCTTAAGCATTTGTGCAGATTACCGTACTGGAAATTTAAGGCAGAGTTATTAAAAGTGTGTCTTAAGAAAGATAATGGCTGACCGAGTTGAATCTGATGCTGCCGATGCTGTGTTAGGCGTAAAAAAAGTCTTTGTTTCCAGTTACCCGACCGTCCCCTAGATTTACTGTGCGACCCTAAAATTTTTATTTGGATTCTGATTGCAAAACCAGTAAAAGTCGAGGTTTGCGCTTGGAATTTTTAGGTGAAGTATAACTTAATGTCAACAAATTTAATATGTCATACAGATACAAATTACGATGTTCTGAGATCGTCACTGACAGTTCAAATATACCCGCGAAAACGGCGTGTGGACAGTCATATTCATAAGCAGGTTCGTCAGCTTAGAACGTAGTTCTGCACATCAACTTTTTTTCAATTTATAGGAAGCATATAAATATCAAAAGTGTTCCACTGGAGAAATAAGCAGCTTCTTTCAAGCTATGAACATGGCCTCCTCCGCGAATGTCTGATAGCCGTGACCCGTCTGAGAACTGATTCAAGATTGTTCAAATTTGCCCTAAGCCCCGAAAATTTGCATCTTCCGTAAGGCCTCATTAATGGCCTGCTTGTATGCACGGTCGCTAGTCGGCAAAATTCGGAAGTGAGGGCAATCTTCGGCTATGCAAATGAGTTGAAATGAACCAATGACATGATGTTTCGTCACTGCATGTAACCGTGGTTACCTATTCGGGTACAATTGTACCCGTATTTGTATTGTCAATGATCACTTGAACCTCCGCTCGGGCGCTGGCAGGAGTAAAAAACGAACAATTTAATGAACATTGGCCGGTCATTTAACGAAAAGTTAAAGGCAAATTTGGCGGTAACACATGGTGATCATTCATTTTTGGCAATATTTTTTATATTACTCCGGACTGCGGTAAATGATAAGAGCATATTCATATTCATAACTGAGATGTCAAATTTGACACAGGTGGATTGCCGATGTACATTTCTTATTTTAAACAAATATACCGATGTTATGATCACTTTATTTCCCCCAACTTAATGCGTGCGCACTACATCATGGTTCAACAGTGTCATTTTGCAGTTTCTGAGGGCGAATGAATGGCCGGCTGCTCGTTAGCCTTAGAAAGGTAAACCTGCCTGATCGCCAACTTTAATTATTTGTCAGCAACCAGCTGATCTGATCATTCCTTGAAAGTTACTTCGCTTCACCTCTTATAAGAGATTGAACAAATACCTATTTCTCCCAGAGAAAATGGTTCTAATGGGTCAATATTTGATCATACTGTACACGGATTGGCACAGATATGCATAAACATTATTCAATTTACCATTTTAATCTGAAAATATGTCGCATAAACTGAATAAAAAAATTTTTTTTAAATCCTGACCTACCTACCCTATTTTTTCTCTGGCATGTAATCGGAAACAAAGACTTTTTTTTAAGCCTTAATTGGAGACTTGAGCTGGGAATTCTGTAGTCTTGTGAATGTAGAAACAATATTGGTAAATAAAAATTATTATTACCTGGCAATGTGATGTGAAAATCTAAACACATCCGTCTCTTTTACTTGACCATGAATACACAAAATGTGGCACACCATTTGTTTCCTACAGTTGTGTGCCTGCAGAAAACATGTCTAAAGAATTTGATCCTAGTAATTCTTACCCAGAATTGAATATATTTACAAGAATTTTCAGTATATATGATTAACTATTAGCCCAAAAACTAGGTCAGGGCCAGGTGAGATAGGGTGATAATTGGTGAATTCTGCGATTCACCAGACTGGCTAGTGCTAATGACTCAAAAAATTACAGGGAGACACACTGAAAAATAACTTACTGATTAGGCCTGTAGAAAATGCTAAAAGTTGTTTGTTTTAATTTATCAGCAACCATCACCGGTGACATGGTGCTAAGCTCATATTAACTTCCTGCCAAAATTATATAACAACTATCGAATGTTTCAGTACAAATACTGCAGGTCCAGCTGAAAGAGTAAAGCCATTATTGTCCCATTAGGCCACTTTGAATGTGCTGAAACTTTAAGGGAATCATCAAAATTTTAATTAAATGAGCATCATTTTCATTTAGTGGACATAAATATGATGTGACCACAAAAATGGACAGAAGTATAATCATTCACGCAGGTATTTTACTAGATTTTTCTTGTATATTGTATGAATAACTTTTACCTCACAGCATATTGTAAAAATTATCAGACTACTAGTCAACATGCAGTAACACAAAATTTTGCAATGCCACTGAGATCATGTGGCGGAACCCATGGCTCAGCTTTAATTGAAGAATATTTCATTTGAAATGTTTTCTACTTTAAATGCAGAACTGAGAAGCAAAATTTAAATGCACTTTTACTCTGAAGTTTAAAATATTGTAAACACGTTTGAACGCTTACGTCTAATTGATATCTGAAAGCTCATTCTTTGGGATATATGTTCATCCAAATAAATGTTCCCATGCTTCCGCATTTAAGTTTTTGTCAGGACTCCATCAGGTACCAGATACAAAGATTGTTTTAGGCTCTTGGTTAAAGGTTTATGTTGGGCCATAGTTGCACAAGTAGGAGGCAACATGTGGTTGCCCTTCCACCATTCTCTGGCACTTTTACTTGCCATGGGGAAGCAGTTCACCAATAATTTGAGTCTTGGTCATAATCGATCAATGACAGCATGTGAGGAACTGATTACAGATCATTAGTTCATTTGAGGAATCAATTGGTTTATGAATGCTTATCAGTAAAAATTGTTTGCCCTCTTTTGCATATGAATATAGACTCAATAATACTAACTGTAGACTTGTATATTGTCTCAGCTGATATATAAGCCTACATATTGGCTAATACATCTAATGTTTCTATAGCCTACATATGTAGTAGTATACTAAAGTATAAATTTATTTTGAAACACACAAGATTGCTCTAATAAAATATATTAAATTTTTACATTTTCTTCATCACAAAGCCTAAGCATGAGATGGTTTCATCATTGGATTTATCATCGGTCTCATCACTACTGTCTTCTAATCTTTGGAGTTGGGTTACTTATACCAACATTAAGAATAATTGTATCCGCCAAAACAAGAGTTTTGCGGATACTATGTTTTTAGTAGGACGCCGCCGCATAGGTTTCCGGAGAACTCCTCCGTAACCACTGGGCAGAATTTTTTTAAATTTGGAATTATGATCAGGTCTCATGTGAACTGCTGTGCCCTCATTTTGGTTGACCTCTGACCTTTCCTCTCTGCCCAGGGTCCATTTGTGGGTCTGTTTTCACACATAAACCCACATATCTCTGGAACCGTTTGACCGATCAGGCTAAACATTTTGCACAAATGTAGCCCTTGGATAGCTTAATAACATACACTAAAAATGGTGGTGCCACCTGCAGCCATTTTTGCACAGCATCCTTCTGTTTGTCTGCTGAGGGATAAAATCAATCGTATACAAGTAGTGGTTATATATGTATACAACTTGGACAGCTTTCTGGATTTTGTGGTAGGTGGCGCAACCTACATACACATTTCGGCTGCAGACATCCATGCTAATATGCAACACACCTCACTCTGTTTCCCCTTGCCACTCAATCCAAGCCTCACTTCACCCATCCCACTCTGATTTCGGCGGATATACGTAGTCGCTTGTCGACTACCCGTATTCTAGTTCATTTAAATGACTAGTGATAAAGTACAAATTTGGTGGGGAAAGGTGAATTGTATGACTGGCCACTCGTTTTTGACATTGATGACACTCCAGTTTTTTTTAAACTATCAAATTTGTTTTTTTGTGCAATCCATTGACAAATTTTTGGGCATCATAAAGAATTTATCTATCATGTTTTGACTGTAGGTACAGTAGTGCAGATCAAATGGATTTGCTGAGTCATGGAAGACAATTTTAAAAGTTACCTTGTGAAACAAAGACTCTTCAGTTATGTGGTTGCAGTATTTAGGATTGATCAGAATTAAAACCTTTATGGAACAGGGACATGTGATGTTTTCATGTATATATGTTTAGTAGGTACATTATATCCATATTTCCACATGGGTCACATATTGTCCTGTATAAAATAAAGAATCCCCTGCTTGACATGTTTAATATAGTTTCCTGTATATTATGTAAGGTCATTTGAATTTCTGAAATATCCTACAGTAATATACCTTGCTAACCTCACACCTTACAAACTTAAATACTACAGCTCACTTCTGGATGGAGGCGAGGAATGCATTTTGGAAGAACTTTGTGAACTGGCCGGTGAGATTATCAAGGTGATATCCATAAGCACCAAGAGTGGTCAAGTGGAACTGGCCCAGGGGGCAGCACAAGCACTTGGACTATGTCTACAAAATGTTGCCTTTTGCAAGTAAGTGAAAAAAATAGTTATACAGCCTTACTTCTCCTTGTGTAGTCTTTGAAATTTTATTCCTGTTTCCCCTCTTGACAGTGTAAAGAAAACTTAGTATAGGAGAGAATTATTTTAATATTATATGATTTAAGATTTGATCTGTCATACCCAGGGTTGGAGAGTTGTAGGCAGGGAGGTTTATACCATGGGTTAAAACCTTGTTTTCACAGCCCTACCAGAAATAGGTTTTAGGCAAAATAATACCATTGTAAAGGTGAACTGTGGTTCATTACAGTTAGTGTCAGAAAATAAAGTACCAGTGCTTAGACATCCAGGTTCAGCAGTTATTGTCCCCACTTCTGCAGAATGGGGGCATTGATTTGGGTCTGTCTGTCCGTCCGTCTGTCAGGTTTTCGTTTTCGTGAGATAACTTTCCTAAATATCCTATTTCATTCAAAGTTTGGTCTGTGATTGCTCTAATGCATTCCTTGGTTGGGATTGGTTTTGGAGTGTCTGTCTGAAAAATTATTATCACCAGCTCCAAGACAAACAAAAAATTTCCCTGATGTTCCCAGTTACAAAAAAATATGACATGTGGAGACATCTTCAGGGGACATTGAAAACTAAAACAGTCAATATGACATGTGGAGACATCTTCATGGGAAAATAAAACCGAAACATATTGATAAGGCAGAAGGGGGACCACAAGAGGTGGAATCAGGGGACATAAATTTCACAAAGTTGCTCATATATTCAACTTTAAGGCTTATGCCATTGAAAGACATGGTTATAGTTAGATGAACCATATGTTAACATCATTTTAAATAAATAATTCCTTAAAATGTTCTCATTCTTCTCATTTAAACATATATATTTTCTGATGCATCAATTTAAAAAATATATGTATTTTAATGCGGGATATTAAAGATAAAGATATTTTATTCTGGAGTAAACAATGGCACACTTGTTCCAGAGTATAATTGTAGTTATTATAACCTGAGATGTATATATATGGTCTTCATTTATGTACACCTGTCTATTCCTGCAGGGCCTTGAATGCTGAGGATCAAGAACTTGTCCTGAAGGTAATTACAGGATGTATAGGAAAAGATAAGGACAAGGTGATGATGACCAGAGCACTGTGGTGCTTGTCTAAACAGCAGCTCCCAGCGACACCTGTCATCAAAGAGGTAAACTAAATTCTTTCATTATTAAATTCCTAATTAGGCCAAAATAAAAAAAAGGTATGGTTCTCAGGCACTTTTTTTTTCAGAAATCAATGCGGGCAGGCGCTTTTTTAATTTTAAATTTTTTTGGTATGTTTCGATAAAAATGTCAAATGATAAGGGAAAAGCATGAAAATAACAGTTTTATTTTGCTAAATAAGTAAAAGCCTTACAAAACAAAGCAAATTGTATGGTTTTATCTTCTTGAAAGAAATGTCGCAGCAGCAGCAGCTCAAAATTGGAAAGTTTTTATTGAAAATCAAAATAAAAAGTTTTGATGCGGGCGGTTCCTGAGAACCATACCTATAATTTTTTTTTGGCCTTATCTTTACAGAATATTGGATTATATATTTTTTTAATTCTTGAAAAACACCTTTAATTATTTTATAAAATTTAAGTACTAATATTGTGATTTATATAGACTAATGAAGGTAACAAAAACATGAGACTTGGAAAGTTTCATCATGAAAAAAAGAAAATCATGAAATTTACATTTATTCTCATATAAAATAAATTGCACTACAATATTTGTTGAAAGAACAGGGTTTCCCTCGAAAATAATGTAATTCTAGAATCCTTTGGAATGGCTTGCAGAGATATTCTTGCTTCATTTTCTTCAAGATATTTAAAATTTTAATTTTAAAATAAATTATCCCTATGAACATGGTCAACTCCTTAAAGATTTTTTAGCTCAGCTGACTATAAGTCATCTGAGCTATAGTCGTGGTCCATTGTCCGTCGTCTGTCCGTCCGTCCGTCTATCCGTCTGTCCGTAGATGTGGCACGTTTTGAAACCGTAAGACCTAGGAATCCAAAATTCAGCATAATGTTAGATGTCCCCAAGATCTCCTACCAAGCCGAAAACTGGGTCTTTGCGACTTCGTTCCTTTGAGAAATTAAGGAAAAACCTCAATTTTTTATTAGCTCAGCTGACTATAAGTCATCTGAGCTATAGTCGTGGTCCATTGTCCGTCGTCCGTCCGTCCGTCCGTAGATGTGGCACGTTTGGAAACCGTAAGACCTAGGAATCCAAAATTCAGCATAATGTTAGATGTCCCCAAGATCTCCTACCAAGCCGAAAACTGGGTCTTTGCGACTTCATTCCTTTGAGAAATTAAGGAAAAACCTCAATTTTTTATTAAAAACCTATTTCCACACTTCAGGACTGCCTAATATCAAAACCACTCATCTGTTTTTCCTCATATTTCCTATAAATAATCCTCTATATAATTCCTATGTACATGCCAGAAATTAGGTCTGTATTATATAATTTAAAAAAGTTATGGGCCCAAACATAATGCATTTTGTAAATAATCAGGAAAGAAATTTTATCACTTAACACAAAACTTGTTAAAGCTAAGCACTTTTTTTCCAGTAATATTACTTTTATTAATCAAAATTAAATTGTATACCCAAAATTAGATCAAAATCTTTTAAACTTTTTAAAATATTAGCAAAAATAAAAAATTGGTACCTTAAATTTTGCCCAACTTTGACCATGGCACGTTTTTTTGCTGTAACTGCTGTGGATTTAATTTTCACAGCATGTTTTTGTTAGCATTTCAACTGTTAACACCAAAAAATTGAAACCAGTTGATCAAAAACTGTAGATTTTATTCAAGTTTTCAAGCACCATGTCACATATTGCTAGTGTTATGCAGTTTGCTAGAGCTCAGCTCCGAGCTTCAGCTCTAAGTTCCTTAAATTTGGCATACAGTTAGATTTCTCCAAAATCCCCTACCATGCCAAGAATTTGGTCACTAGGACTTAATTCCTTCTAGATATCAATGAAAAACTTCATTTTTCCATTAAAAACTCATTGTTACTCTTTAAGACTGCCTAATATCAAAACCACTGATCTGACTTTGATCATATATAATATTCATATTTTTCTATACATTCGCTATGCACATGCCAGAAATGATGTCAGTATTGTGTATTTTTTAAGTTATGGGCCCAAACATAATGCACTTTGTAAAAAATCAAGAAATATATTTACTCCCTTAACAAGGGCATTGCTGAAGCTAGAGATTTTATTGTCAGGGATGTAACATTATTTAATCAAGATTCAATTGAATACCCAAAATTAGTTCTGAATTTTTCAAATTTTATAAGTTATTAGTATAAATATAAAATTAGTACCTTAAATTTTGCCCAACTGTGACCATGACACGTTTGTTTCCTGAGAGCACTGTTGATATAATTTTCATATCATGCACACATAAGGATTTCAGCTTTTAATTTAGAAAGCTGAAAGAAATTGGCCAAATATTGTAGCTTTTATTAATGTTTTTTATGAGACCCTGTCAGTCTTTGGCTCTCTCCAGTCCCTCTTGAGTCACCTGTATGTTGACCTTGTTGACCTTTCATCAAATTATGCACGCTTGAGGCGAGAATCCAAGCAGCTTATGGCCAGCCACAGTTGATCCAGGTGTCCAACCCAACTCATCTAGTAGTTTTAACCAACAACATAACAATAAACAATAAATTAATAAATTTTTCTTGGTTTTTAATAACAAATTAAAGAAAAATAGAAAAGGAATTTGTTAGTTTATAATAACAGGAAATTAACTTGCAGTTACCGATGATATAAGAATCTTGTATCGATGGGTAGAATGTCACATATTCCAAATAACACCATGCAGTCACCTATGGCATTTTTCAGTTCATTTTTAATGATAAAGAAGTAAATCATATTATTCATTACTAATCATTAGGGATTATATGAAGGAAATTAATGATAGACAAAGATGCAGTTGATAATATTAATCTAGATTCCTACTGTGTCTAGTGTGTACATTGATGTGAAATTAGTCCAAAATGAATTTTTTACAGTTATTTTTTAATAAAAATAAAAGCCATAAAACCAGGTACTTATGATCATTATTTAAATGTGTGAATTTTGTATATTCTGGATTCTCAAAATCATTGTTTGGTGAAAACTGAATAAATACCAGACATGGTGCAAATACTTTGTAATTGTATTTAAATACGAATATGATTATGTACTCCATTATAAAATTTCTTGCATAAAGAATGGGAATTCAGGTAAAAATGAAAGTATATGAATACTCGTGCAAATACTTTCCAAATGTATTCATGAATGCATTCATGAATATATTCTTTAATATTATTTTAATAATCATATCAGTTATATTTCATTTTAAAAAATCATATGATTCTCTTATGATTTTTAATAAAAATTATATTTGGGACAATATTTGTAATTTTTTTAATAAATAGTTAAACTCTTATATTATATGTTCTGCTTATAAGTTATATGGCCAAGTCAAAATCTGTGTGACAATAGTACTCCATTTGTTAATAAAATAAATGAAATCAATCCTCTTCCCTGTCTCCAAAGGTACTATCAAAATCATACATAAGCTAAACAACAACAACTCATAATACAGCTTATATTTATTACCACACAAAACCAGCATGTGCCTCATTTCTAAATAATATTTTTTATCATATATAACAGCTGAGCGTCGTGACCCATAGGTCCCTTGTTAAAATCCTATTTTCACACTTCAGGACTGCCTAATATCAAAACCACTCATCTGTTTTTCCTCATATTTACCATAAATATTTCTCTATATAGTTCCTATGTACATGCCAGAAATTAAGTCTGTAAAGTATAAATTCTTTAAGTTATGGGCCCAAACATAATGGACTTTGTAAAAAATCAGGAAAAATAATAACTCACTTAACATGAAAAATTTTGAAACTAGAGTCTATTTTCTCAAGTATATAACTATGTTTAATTAAGATTCAATTGTTTACCCAAAATTAGATCTGAATTTTGTAAATTTTATAAGTTATAAGCATAAAAAAAAATCAGTACCTTAAATTTTGCCCAACTTTGACCATGGCACGTTTTTTTCCTGTAAGCACCATAGATTTAATTTTCACAGCATGTAAACATAAATATTTAGTTTGTCTAAATCTGAAATTTGAAAAATAAAAGCTTGAAAATTAAGCTTGTTCTTGATTTTTTTTCCTGTAGTCACTTGCTTTAATTACAGATGCAGGGTCCCACTCCAGGTCACTGGAAGTCAGCTATGCCAGGGTTTCTGATTTGTTACAGTCACTGGGGGAGATCCCCTGCTGTGACAGGTGTACAGTTATTCTCATATCGTCACCCCCCCCCCCCCCCCCCCCCCGGCAAACCCAAGCCACCAAGTGTTATGCAGTAATTGTTATTGTTTTCACTGTATCTCCTTAATTGTAATGCTGTTTCCACTCCGATATGCAAAAACTTTCCTTGAAAAAATAATTCAAGGTGTAATCCAGAAGATGCAATGTTGTGTAATGTAGCATTTTTAATGAAATCAATTTTCTTTTAAATGATTTTAACAAATATAAATGAACCCATCAGTATGCTTAAATTATTATAAAATATGAAGCACGTTATGGATAAATAAAGACACAATTAAAAATTGTGAAATCTAAATCAAGTATTATTTTTAGATATTTATTGTTTTGCAGATTTAAAAGATATATTTTTATGGTAAAAAATAAATAAACATTTGTATGCATGATGTGGTGTTATCTGACAAGATTGAGATTTATGATGATGCAATTGAGAATTATGAATCAACTTTTATATTCAGATATATACGTTAAATTGGAAATGTATAGAAATATAAACTTAAATTAGAAAATAATTGATGTGATAAAAAAATCAGGATTTAATACAAACATTTGTTCATTATTTTCCTGCCTCAGCAGAATTTGAGATCAGGCTTTGTTTGCCCTGTTTTATGTTGTTAATTAGCTATATTTCAACTGTATACATTTCATAAAAAAATACATATATATTTAATAATATATATTATGCAAAAAAAATAGATGCAATTGAACAAATGTGTAAACTACTGAAATGTCAACAGTTAATCGAAAAACCAACTAATGATCATGGTAATAGTACAGATCATTTGTTCACTAACTGCTCACATGCTTTAGTTTCAACATTAGGAAACACATGGTCAGGTCTCAAAATATTTTTTGCAACAATTTCTTGCTCATCAATACAAACCAATCATATAAACCAACCATGGCCTTTATTACCTCTTCCTCTTACACTTTATCTCCATTAGATATTATTTTAGATTTTTACCTTCAAGGTTAACGTCAGCTGAGCACAGTGACCCATAGGTCCCTTGTTTTTATCAATCATCAGAGATTTATAATATTAGAATATAAATGTTTTCATTAAGATTTAAAATATTGAAAAAATGTGAAATTAGTTAAGCATAAAAGGCAAGACAAAAGCATTCTACAAAAATTACATAGATAGCTGACCCTGTCAGTATTACTGTAAATACATGTAAAAGCTAAGAGTTTGTGCACTGGCAATCATGAAATAAATTATAAATAAAAATATTATGATAAGATTTATTTATGTCTGGACATTGAAAGATCATGTTATTTTCTCTGCCAGCTTGAAACCATCCTCGCAGCTCTGGAAACAGCATTTGAAATTTCATCATTAACAGTTGAGTTTGAAGCATTAAACTGTCTGAGCAGGTAAGTTGACACTGTGCTGTTTGCCTTAATGTCTCAAATAAATTTATTTTATTTAAGATAAATTTGAGTGAAAAGCACACATACAGTAAAGTTAATTTGATATTGATATTTTTGTACACCTGTCATATGATGGAAGTATTACGGTATACCCACCGCCCATCTGTCCATAAACTTTTAAAGTCCCCGGGATAACTTACGGGGGCTTTGATGGATTTTCAATAAACTCACCATTACTATCAACCAACAGATTATCTCAACAGAGTTCAATTATGGGCAACATCCACGCATATTGAATAAGGTCACATGTCACTAGACTACTTTGTAGTGTTGCCATGATAACTTGTGAAGAATATGAAGGATTTTGATAAAACTCATCAGAAATGTTTATCGATAAAATATCTTGCCTAAATTTAGATTTCCAGCAAAATCCATGCATATTTAATGAGGTCAGAGGTCACCGCACTTTCGAGGCACCTTGGTG
The DNA here is from genome assembly GCA_026874595.1 of Sipunculus nudus. NCBI lineage: Eukaryota > Metazoa > Annelida > Sipuncula > Golfingiida > Sipunculidae > Sipunculus > Sipunculus nudus. The sequence continues at coordinate 37,191,513 of CM049318.1, forward strand.
ACTTACCAAAACTCCTATGGATTTTAATGAAACTCATACATATTTACCAGTAGAGTTTCTCACCTGAATTACCCTCTCATCAAAATTCACGCATATTTAATGAGGTCGGATGTCACCAGAAACACTATGGGCGTATTATGCACGTTTGCTGTGATCTTTTTCATATTTGTTAAGTATGTGAAGTGTTTAGATAATATGTATATATAACATAAGGCCCATTTCTCTTTTATATAATCGTTTTAGTGTGGCTCTCCTGTGGTCTATTCAGGTAATTTGCCATGTATAAAATTATCATATTTTATTTGCCATACTCATTAAGGTTACAAGAAATGGCACCTGAAGAAATGAAGGAACATGCTGCTACATGGCTGAAGTTTCTGGTACTACCCATGGCCAGCAGCAGTGCTGAAAAAATCAGAACAGCTGGGCTGACTCTGTTTGAGAACAATCTGGATCTAGCGACTGCACACCAACCAATACTGGCTAAATATATTCTGACCAAGCTCAAGCCCGTAAGTAGAGTATATCTGAATAATTACCTCCAGGAAGGTTATGTCTGTTTGTATGAAGGATTCTGCAAAAACTACTGCACTGAATGCCATAATTGTATGAACCAAAACAAAGTTTTGCGGATACTATGTTTTTGACCAGGTTCCGCTGCAGCGTTTGTTTCAGGAGAAATCCTCTGAGACCTTTGGACCAATCTTTCCAAAAAACCCGGCATAGTTATTTGCATACCTAACAAAGACTGATGAGGCCAGTCTTGGATCTCTCCATCTGGTACTCGGGATCAGTGGCGCCACCTACAATGATTTTTGCATGGCATCCATCCATGTGTTTGCCATATATTTGTCTTAGTGATTGGTTCAACATATTGGGCTGAAATTGTGCATGTCTATAGATCTTGGATACCTCCATCTTATATCCAAGAATGTTGGCGCCATCTAACTCCCGGTGTTCATAGAATACATTAATGCCCTTTTCTCAGAAATGATTTGCTATATTAGCCTGAAATTGTGCATGTCCATAGATCTTTGATACCTCCATCATGTTTGGAGTCATGTCATGTCAGGAACATTCCATGCCTTACTTTACCCATGCCTTTGTGATATGGCGGATATAGGTTTTGTTTGTCGACTACCCGTATTCTTGTTTATTATTGAAGGGGAACTTTTTGTGTGGATCAATAATAAGGGGCTATTTTTGTTCACTTTTGGCTTTAAAATATATATTAAAATAACTGTTATCCCCAATCCTGTACACATATTTGGAATTCGTAGAGTGTCCTCCATTAGGTATGCTATATATAAATCAAGTTTTTAGCTCAGCTGACTGTAAGTAAGTGCATTATTAGGTACCTTATCAATGATGTATACTTTTTGTCAAGGATATAATTTACCTGTTCAATGTGAGTGCCTCAGCCTTTGGGTCCCTAATTTTTTGTTGGTCAGAAGATGTGGAAATTTAAAGCAAAATAAATTTATAGTGAAAATAATGCAATTTTGTTTGGTGTAGTCTTCATGGCATGCATATAATAAGTGTAGCATTGTAAAAGATATTCTACCACCTCACTGTTAATCAAGCTTTGTTATATGCAGTTATATCCATCTCACAGGGAATGTTCTGCTACTGTATTACCGAACAGCAACCACTTTTGACCATTTGACAAACACAGAATTTTGCATATTTGCAGATACACATAAAACATTATGAAATATTGATCTCTTGGAAGAGTATGGTTCATGGTTTACCTTTTGAATGTCTTGTGTTTTAAGAAACTGGCTCCAGAACTACAAAAATTAATGGCAGCAAAAGAAGATATGTACCTGCTGAGGATATGGAAGCATTACATCAGGACACTGGGAAAGGTACACACTTCAAACTCATAGTCATTTATAATTAAGAATTACACACACAAGGAAGTTTATAACTTTATTATTTATGAATGTATATCTGATGAAGAAGACCTCTAGTTAACCTAAGGTATTGCTTTTAGACAGCTGATAATTTAGTGTTGAAAAGTATATTTTTTGGTCAAATATAAATAACTGTATGTAACTTCTTTTGCCATTATCTGTAAAACAGAGTGTTCTTAATATGCAGGGAATTTTTTTATGCAATTAAAATAAAATTAAAAAAAAAGTGTAAATAAAATTTAAATATATATGTATATATATATATATATATATATATATATATATATATATATATATACATACAGTGAAATCTCATGAACAAGACCACCTACTGGATCAGGAAAGTGGTTGTGTTGCATGCTTTTCTAGTGAGACAGTTAGGTCCGCTTTATGTCACCCCGTAACACACCCCCTCTTAAGAGCGTTCTGCTATCAGAACAAGATAGGAGTCACACATCTGGTGAACAAGGTCATGGTAATTGCCTTATTACTTTTAAACCACCATTCCCTGGGACCCAAAGTTTACAGTCATTTTGGACCAGCAACCATTAGTTACGAAGAAAATATCGGGCCTATCCAACCCATGTCTGTGGCGCACATGTCCGTCGTTCCAACCGCTTGGCTAGAAAAGCATGCTTCACTAGTAAGACAGTTTGGTCAACCCATATGTCACCCCGTAACTATATATATAAATTTTTTGTTCCCTTTGGAACTTTCAGTGTAATATGTGAATAATCTGAAAAAGTATATGTTAAGAATTTTATTTTAAATGTATCGTTGCTACATGTATTGTATATTTTACTCAGAGCTTGCACCATGGACCAGCCATCAACCAGCTTCTGGTGTTTGTGGAGCATGGGTTTAAGCATCCTTCCCCTGATGTTAAACTCGATGCTTTCCATGCGTGGAGGGTTCTGATGGACAACTTTGCTCTCTGTCATGGTAAGACCGATTTTAAATTACCAACAGGGCTCATGGTGATTTTAAACCTGTAATAGGGTAATGAAAATTTAAACATGAAAAATGTGATTTTTTTTGGTAAAAAAAACATCAATATTTTCATTTTTTTGCAAAAAAAATAATTGCACAGTAGATACTTCATACAGATATTTATAATCAAATAAGATTAAACAATAGAACCATGATAAAATTATGGAAATAGTCATCTTTTATAAAGTACAAATTTAAAATTTTGGGAGGTACAGATTGGAGATATTTTTGCAGAATTCTGAATTCATCAATGTAATTACATGAAACTTTTCACTGTGGGTTGATAATTCTTTTCTATTTTTTTTTTTTTTTTATTAAATTCTTGATTTTTTGTCGTTTGCAGATGTAATAAGTGACCAGCGCCGTGTGAAACTTATTATGCAAGTCTTCAGAATAAACAACGCAAAAACTGAAGAACTTGCAAAAGAAAAATTCAACACTTGGTGGCACTTTGTCTGTAAACTCCAAGATAAAGCATCCAAGTACTTTGACCAGGTCAGTCCAGTTTTAATGTTTAAGATATTGAAGTGTTAATATTATACAGTAGAGCATATTTTATCTGAAACAGTTTTAACCTTAAAAATTGTTTATCTGAAATTGAAATTGAGAACTGAATTTTAAACCATTTATCCAAAATCCAAACGATGAAAAAATATTCATGTGGAATCATTTATCCAAATGATTGTTTAACTGAACAAAAACCCTGTCCCCCAAACAAGGCTCTACTGTACCTGAAGAAGCAGCTTGCACAAAAAGAAACTTGCATACTGTCATGAATTAATGAGCAATTAATGAGCAAACATTCACTTGGTCTGAATCTCTTTGACTTGTATCTTCAGGTATGCATTCCATTGCTTGTGTTTTGCTTTGGGGCCTCACATGGTATGGTGGTGGGTACACCATCAGTGACAAGAACTCAGAACCCTAGTGGAGCAGCTACACCAAAGCTTAACAAGATAGGTATGATCTATAGATCATTGGTTCTCAGGCCTCAAATTTGACGACTGGCAAATGCCGGTTAAAATTGGCTGGCTGCCCTCAGCCACGATCCTCTGCCGGTCAAAAAAATTCATCACTGCGTCCTTCTTGTCTGTACACATTCACAATCACAGCCACTCTATATGCTTTTTAATTAAAAATAAACTGGGAAACCAGCAACGGTGACGCTAAGCTAGCCACCATTCAGATCTACTCGGGGAAAATTCCAGGAACATTTCAAATAAAAAATGGCTACCTGTCGGCCGATCAGGAAAATGATCTTTTATGGCCGGCTGTTATCAGCCAATCATAGCTAAGCCTAGTGGTTACTGCAGCATGGGCTACTCGTCTACATTATGTTACGCGTTACACGATTGGTCCGCTGTATATGGATATTGGTAATACAATTTCACGGGAAACTTCATCGTATCCATGCTGTGTTCAGTTGTAAAAACCTACGTACCTCGTGTTTAACATATATAGTATATAAATAAATACTGAGAACACCATTAATATATCTATTATAAGGTCTATCATTGTCCAAATTAGGCCTGCTATTAAATTATGACCTGGTAAAAAAATTCACATTCCCCAACCCCCGTCCGTGTCTCCATTTCACCCACCGTCGTCACTTAAGACTTGTATGCATGGCAGGTAAACACAGAGCGCAGTACTCGGTTCACATGCACCGAAAAATAATGCAAACAAATGAAAAAAATGAAAACTGCCTGTCAAATTTCTTTGTTGCCTGTCAAGTTCAAATTAGACAGGCAGCAGTAGTTTGTTTTTTTTCTAAAAATGAAATTCGAGGCCTGGTTCTGAATAAGCCAGTATTTTCATGAAATGAATGAACTGGAAGCATGAAGTGACAGGCCTGACTTGATAAGTTACTATAAAAGGTTAATAGCTTTATAACTTTCCAGCTTTCCTTTTGAATTAATCAGGATGAAAGGTTATTTTACTATATTTTAATATATTAAATTGTAATTATATATATATTAACAGAATATTTCGCTCCTAACTCTTTAAGTATAAATATTGCTAAGCTTCAAATGATATCTTTTTCGTGTGACCATCATGTAGCTAGTACAGACAAAAAAAAAGGTTTGCAATTTTCAGAAGTAATGGCATGATTGGTTTAATATAAACCATGTTTCATGGTACAGTGGAACCCTGCCTTGCGACCACCCAAAATTTGCAACCATCCCCACAATTACGACCACTTTTCTTGGCCCCAAATATAAGATAAAGTTAATGTAGAATTTCACAAATAGGACCATCCCAACATTACGACCACTTAGGTCCGTCTCCAAGGTGGTGGTGATTGTAGGGTTCCGCTGTATTTTACTTTGCCCTCTAATTCAAGCATCTTGTTTTCCAGTGCCTGGTGCTATGGCCAGTCCTGCCACTCCAAAGATGAGTTTACCAGGAACCGTTGGTACACAGTGTGCATACAAATCTGTACAACTGTTGGGTGTACAGGCGTTAGCCCAGATGCTGGGGATGTCTAGTGATGGCGTGGATCTTCCTCCAGTTAACTTCTCCATTGGTGAGTACTGTAACATTCAGATAATAATGTGTCATATTTAGACCATTGTCATGGCCACCTGTCATAACGTCCCCCCCCCCCCCCCTTTTTGCAAAAGGTTGTTTTTCAGGCACCATGTGTCAACACTTCCTTCAAGTTGGCACAATGTCACAATGTCAGGTCTTGGGTGCTGAAAAGAATATAGGAAAGAAATTGCATCCTTGTAATTCCAAATAGGTAAATGAATTTATATGATAACATTATATGCACAAGGTTTCCATATCATGAAATTTCAGCCTCACAAATGTAGAGTTAACCATTGTATATTTTATTCAGAATGTCATTTTCATACCATATTATGATATGTTTCATTTTCCACAGAGAAAATTGACTGTGATATTATTACTGGAGTAACTTTCTTCATGAAGCAAGCCACGCCTCTTATGTTTGCTATTCAGGAGACGCTGTCCAGTTTCAGTGATATTGATGGTAAGGAAACATTATTTAATGGGATATTGATGGTAAGAAACTTTATTAAATGGGATGTTAATGGTAAGAAAATTGATGGAATACTGATGGTAAGAAAATGATTCAATGGAAAACTTTGCCAAATTTGTTGTTAGCATCCTTTAAAATCCGACATAGGAAGTTTAAGCACTTGTAGGATCCTCAAGCTTAAAATTATCATTGGTGCCATCTATGTCTTTGCTATAATACAAACCAGTTTCCTCAAAACATTTTAAATTTTAAAAAATTTGAATTCTGTATTTGTTTAAGAAAATAAACCTTGGTGTTCTGTGTAATTTATACAGAATACAAATGCTGACTAAATAATACTGTGATCTTTTAGTATCTGATTGTGAAACATTTAAATACAAAGACATGAACAAAGAAAAATGTAACAGTTTAAATGTCCTTAGCATTTGTATATTTGAGTAACTTCAAATATTTGGCAGTTATTTAAAATGTAGGTAATAAAATGGTATATTTAAGAACAGCTACTCTTAAAGTGATCAGTTAAGATGTCACAACCTTTCAGTCTGCAGAAATAGCTGTATGATCACAATTTTCTGTATACTCCCCAGATGGAATGTTCCAACACATTATGTACCGTCTGGTGGCCTTAATGAACAGCTGCTTGGAGAGTGGACCTAAACGTGATGTGGTGGAGGTTTTCACCATCTTCATGAGTGCCTTACAGAACATTCTCGGATCTTCCACCCTCCAACCCGCACGGATAGTGGTAAGCACTAGTTGTGTTCAAATTAATCATTTATTTCAATGATTGTTAGTTTTCTTTCATAATCGATTAAATCAATTGCAGTTTTGCATAACAGATCACAAACAATTATGTGTGCATATCCAGAGTAAGTCATCTATCCAATAAATATTCTGTCAGAAATGAAGGGGCACAAACCCTGAACAGTGTTAAATCTTAATCTTGTGGAATGAATAATTGTCAACCACCCAGTAATTACTCTGAGGCGTGTCCTTTTATATCTTTGAATCATCAAATGTAATGTTACAACTGATTCCTGCCACAAGTAAGACCTCAGTATGTCCCAAAAGCAAGATACCTATAAGTAGTATTTTCACTCACCATTATAAATGTTTTCTATCATTTGCTCTAAATAATGTTAACAATGGTGGTTGGAATTAAAATAAATTGTATTATAATACTTACATAATAATGCTCCATTAACAGGTTTCGGGATGACTTGTTCCAGCTATATCTATACTGCAATGAGTCTTGTCACTCAGGCTGAAATCAGCAATACTAATACTATGGTCCTGATACATTAGTGCTAACTCATTCCACATACCTACTACTTGCAAGGCCAGTTTGCAGTATATGGCTGCAAAGGAGCTGTACATTTTTGTTGTTGTGTCAAAATACGTTGTCTATCAACGTGACCTTTGAAAAGTTATTAAGGTGGTTGATGTTTACATTTCTTCAGTCATTCCATACACAGATTTGCAAAAACTGGTTTGGACACAAATAACACAATCATTTTGATCATTCTTTTGGTGTGTTCTCAATCCATCTTTCCTTCAGGGTGCCTTCATCCTGTTAAGAACAGGCCAAGGCAATACAAGTTCATAGGGCAACCATATTGTTAGAATAAGTTATGTAAATAACTTGCAGGAAGAATTACTCAAAACTAGAATTCTGCAAGCCTCCGCCATTCACTTATTTGGCCCATAATCCGTGGCACATTCATGCATAAGTGACTATATTTGTGAATATACATTGGTGATGTCCCTGAGTCCAGATAATGCACTGGATTCACACCAAAATCTAATGGATTCTTCATTGGTCCTTTCTCAAAATACCCTGAAAATTTCTGTTCATGATTGTATGAGTTCTGTGGTAAACAAACACACAATCACATGAATGGGGATGCTTGCTAACCTCCAGGTGGAGGTTATAAACTTTGCAAACAACTGAAATATTTAGTCTCTCATTGATCAGAACATTCTTGGCCTTGTGCCAGAGGTCCTGGTGAACATATACAGCAAAATCAGTTTTAGCATATAGAATGTAACATGACTGTTGTGTAAGAAGTTACCTTAATGCCATAGTATCAGGCAACTTTGAAAAATTAGTTATGTTAAAGACTGTATTACAGAGTAAAAAGAAAACCCTGGATCACAGTTTTCATCAAATTAACTCAGATTTTCAATAGTGAATTCAGTAACAGCTGACCTAAGTTATTCTTGTAGTTGCTTGTTGATGGAGCAAAACAGTGACACCATCTTATTGTGGTTTGCACTTTTTCAGAAACTCTTCCAAGCAGTGATGTGCCTCCCTGCAAAAGTTTTTGGCTCTTCCGTATACCACCCTGGTAATGCAGGAGTTATGCAGGTAATTGGTAGACGATTGCTGTTATTACATTTTTGATAAAATCTACATAATATCTATGAGTCTGATTTTGTAACTTAAAGTAGTAGGTAAAAAGGTAATTGCATTTAGGTTAAAAAAACTTATCAAATTCTCATGTCTTATTGATTGTTTAAACTTGTGTACAGTATGATCAGTGAAAACCACAATTATCCCAGCTGAAGACAGGTTATCCAGTAATTTGGAGAAATTGCCTCAGGGTCATCAGTTAAAGATTATAAAATACATGCTAATGCAAGCAGAGATTTAGCAATTAAGCGTTTGTTTACAAAGAAACCTTGGAAAACCACTGCTTTCACATATACTCCACATCATATTATTTATTTGCATACCAGGGTTGTCCAGCCCTGGTTATCATAGAGCTCTTAGTGCAGAGTGGTATCCTACAGAACCCCTCAACAAAGGAAGGGTGAGTATTGACATTATATTTGATGCCTGGTTTAAGAGTGTATAGCCAAATGATGAATGTTATTACATAATATATTGTAGCTGGAATGTAACATTTTCAATACACAGCAGACCAGATGTTCATGCCGTCAAGAATCTTTTAAGAGCAATGAAATTTGAAAGGTTCATTGCATTTTATCGTATGTTTGCCAAACGTCATGAACAATGTGACAGTTTTAGAAATTTTGCATCAGTGCATTTTTTTCATGGTAAAATCAAATAAAAATTGTACCTAGAAAACTTAATAATAAATAGTTTACATGACATAATTTAATTTTGCAAAATATTCATGAGTTTTACATCATTTGACTTTTGACATTTCTTAATTGACCTTTGACTTGTCACAATTGACCTTTGATCTTTGTACTTCAGGTTTTTCAGCTTGTTGGGTCAGGCCATTGAGGCAGGGATGAGCCACATGGGAAAGACACTGTCCTTTTGCCAAAGTGTCCTTCAGATTCTGGACCAGGCGAGTGCTGACATCAAAGACCCTGATTCTGCGTGGAGAGCCTGGGCTCTGGTGGTTCACCCTCTACATGAGGACATTATCAAGGTCAGCTGTGGTTTGTGTTGTTACCGGGTGCACATATAAGGGGACCAAACTATCTCACTGTCTATCTAGTGAAGCTTGCTTTCCTAGCAAGGTGGTTGGAATGCCAGACTTGTGCAACTGCCAATGGTTCAAATCTTGGCAAAATGTGTATGTAAAAGTGTATCAGTTAAACAAATTAAAGAGTTAAAAGGACAAATGCTCTCCATGCATGCAATTTTCTGTTTTGATTTACCAAAAAATTTAAATATAAAATTTATTATAATAATTAAAAAATTACTGAGCATGTGATTAAAGCAAATCAGTATGACAAACAGTTTAAACTCAGTACATAGGAAAACTGTTTCTTTAAGCTTCACCCTGCAAATTTTGTCTTGGACTTTACAGAAGAATTGTCAGGGGAAAAAAACACTTGGCCATCATGAAGAACTTCTTGAAGGTGAAAACTCCTTAGTTAAACCCGTGAGAGATTATCACAATATTTTTTAAGGGTTTTATTAACATTTAATCTTTGATGTTTTGCATTCGATTTGTACAGGGAAAAATTCTTTACATATTATGTATTCCCTGGATTCCTGTTGTAGACCAATGAAGTGAACCAAGGGGATGCCCTGGAACACAACTTTGGATGTTTGGTCACTGCCCTCACTCTTCCAGTTGCTAGGATACTGCCTCATGAGCTGTCACAGGTAAATCCATTAAGAAATCTATTCCATAACAGGAAATATCTTTTTGTATCAATTCTGTCGTTCCATTTATATCAGTGAGTTATGTATTTACTTGAGGAAATTGCATCAGTTCTCAGTGATTTATCATTATTGTCCTCATTTATGTTTTGAATACCTAATCGTTGCTCGTAATACACTCAAGTACATAATTTATTGTAAAAGTAAAGGTTGGGGTTTATGATCTGATATCACCGATGATGTCCATTACATCCGACTTTACATTTGCCTTCCTGGTCACTCAGCCGAGTTTATTCTTGCATCTTTTCTCTGTTCCCTTGGAGCATATAACCGTTGAATCCTTGTAGTTATAAGAAGGTTATTCAATCCAATGCCCATGACCAGTAACCATTCACTCCTGAGTCAGGAGAGCACACCCTTGTGGTAAAGATTTTGGCTGGTAGTCTTAGCACGAAAGGCTGTAAGAACATGACATGAACCCACAACCTTGCGGTTACAAATCCAGCGCCCTAATCATAACGCCATCACACTCCACTTTTCTAATGCAAGGTTTATTTTAAAGTTATTCAGGGTTTCAGATACAGAAAAATATTAAAACTACAGCAAACTCATTTTATTAGGTAAGTGACACCCTACATGATCACTGGATAAAATACCTATAAATAAATTTTTTTGCCAGGCAAGCCAGAAGTCTGTACTAAAAACCTGGACGGACCTGTACAGCACCTTTGCTCGTCTGGCAGCTCTTGTATTTAATGCAGCACCCAACTCATCCTGCAGTGAAGTGTGTTGTAAAATGGTGGACATCACCTCAGATGAAGAACTCAAGGTATAAAAAATATTCATTCGTGTGAGTGGAAATGATAGAATCTTGATATGGCTGTGATTTATTAGAAACAAAACTGATACAATTTAAAATTTCAAGCCCTTGATTTAATTAACAGTTCTGATGAAAAATATGAAATTTATTTAATTTAAAATTTGATAAATTAAATTTATGTTCAGGTTTATTTACATTAGTCAAATAAAGCAAGAAGTTTCAGGTGTTTTCTGTGAGTAATCACTACCATAGTAGCTTCATAGTTAGTGTGCCCATTTGTGAGACTGCCATTTATGAAAACCTCATGTGTGTGTTCAAACTTGTAAAACAAACATAAATACTGATTTAGGCATATTCTTCCTGTAACTGTTGAGTAGTCATTCCTACTGTATGTATCATGTGTGCGTTTTCTGTATTAATGAGAATGTTCTCTGTTAGTATTCACACGCCAGAAGCTCCACCTACAAAATTTTCCCTGAGTAGGCCTATCATCGCCCACTTCCGCCTCATTCTCGTCATCTAGGTCATGCCTCGCTTTGGTAGAGCCACATTATTCTTCTGGCGTTTGTGCTAGACGGACGTGTTGACGGGCTCCTCCCGTCCGTCCGCTGTTGGTTTTCCCATGCTTGTTGCTTCACTTACTGTAAGTACGCTTTCATTTTCCCTTGGCCACTATGGAAGTCTGTCGGACTTGTTCCTCTTGTGGAGCGTCTCTCCCTTCCTGGGTATATGCACCCCTCTTGTCTCCACTGTCGCTCCAGTGAGGGCACGTGCCTTGGTGAGGCGGACCCATGTTATTATTGTCACAGGTGGCCGCCCTCTCAATGGGCTTGACTTCATGCATGGTCGACTGCCCTTGATCCCATTGAGCCCTCTCCTGCGCTGTCTTGGGCTCCGGTGGCGGGGAGCAGGGGGGGCGCCACTCCTTCTGTGTCTAGTCGGGTGGCCTTACGCTCCCCCTCTGCGGATCCCCTTCTCGTTCCCGATCCTGTCCCTCCCTCCAAGGGCTCTGTCTTCCAGACCGCTGTTGGGGCTCCGGCTAGAGCTCTAGCTGCCCCCTCCAGGAAGCGTCCGACCCCTGCCCCGCCCGGGCCCCCCGAGAAAGCTCTTGCCGTTTCCCTCATTCACCGTCTCTCCTGTTTTTGTGAATCCTTAAGGGCGGATTTCAACCTTGAGTCGGAGTCCGCGCCCCAGGCCACGGCTCCGGGGCAGGTGTCTTTGACCGATCCTCCTGTGTTGTCCCCGCAGCGTCCCGCTCGGCTGGGGGTCGCCTGTTCCCCACCGGCTCCAGCTCAGGTAAGTGCTCCCCCCTGCTTGATCCGCCCCTTCCTAGCCGTCTGTCCCTTCCTCCCCTTAGGGACCGTCCTTCTGCTGATGAGGTTCCCCTCCCGTCCGGGTCTCCAGCAGCCCGCCCTGCGGTTCCTGATACGGACCCCGTCTGTGCCCCGGCTGCTCCTGCGGCCTCGTCCGCTCTTGCTACTCCGTCCGTCTGTTCTCCGCTTGTATTTACAGATCAGGCGCCTCCGGCCGGTACGGATCAGTGGACTGCTCTCAACACGCAGAGGCAGGCGTGGCACACCATGAAGTCTGACCTACTTGATCAGGTGGCCTGCACCATGCAGGAGTCTCGCCCGGACGGGCCGACCTTCCAGCGCCTCAGGCTGCCGCCCGCCTCTACCGCATCGGCCGGGTTCTATCTGAACCCGTCCGCGCTCTCGGCGCCGACTTCCGGACCTCAGGTCTGCATGGAATTTACCGATGAGACGGCTCGGCTGCTTGACAATCATCATGCCGCCGTCACCGGCGCTATATCCTCATCGTCTGGGTCGCCAGTGCCGCCTGGTGCGCGGCGCCCTTGGCAGATCGGTACCTTGTGGTCACCTAGGGCGTATCGGGCGACCTGCCTTGACAGGCTCGTCCCGTCTCCCGCCTTTCCCGCTGTTCCATCGGAACCGATGCGGGCCGAAACGGGGCTTGATCAACCCTTCTCTGACGGTGATTGCTTTATTCCCCGGCGGTGCATGTATCCGATTCTCAGCTCTCGGATATGGAGGCTCTCGCCCGCCAGACCGCCGGCGTTGTCAACGACCTTCAGGCCGTTACCAGCCTGTTGTCTATTTCTCCGGATCCTGCCATGTTAAATAATATATGGCAGGCTTCCGCTCACGCATGTGCCGAGTTACAACACTTGGCCTGGCGCCTGGTGGAGGATTGTATCTTGCTCCGCCGCGCCGGGTGTCTCCGCACCCTTCGCTCAGTCCAGCCCGCGCTATCTCCCGCGGAGCTCTCGGATTTCTATACTCAGCCGTTCACGGGATCTCTCCTCTTCGGGGGTCATCTATCCCGCGTCTATGAGGCTGCCCTGGATCGTTCAGATCGTCAGGCCCGCCTCCGGTCGGCGCCTCCTCCGACCTCACAGGCGTCTCGCCCTTACCGGTCCCGTACTGCTCCGGTACGGGCTCCGGCTGCTAGCCGCTCGGTGGCTCCCGCCCGCCCATCTGCTCGGACGTCCGGGTCTCGCCAGGTCTGGTAGGCGGCCGTCTTCAGACCTGTTATCCGGCCTGGAGGCGTGTCACCTCGCATCCCCTAGTTTTAAGCACAGTTCGTTTCGGTTTCCGAATTTCGTTTTTCACCCCTCCGCCCCGCCCGGCGTTTCCGTTCGTTACTCCCCCACCCAGGGCTCCGGCCAAGCGTCTGGCGCTAGAAAATGCCATTCGGTCCCTTCTCCTGAAGGGCGCCATTCTCCCGGTCGATCCCGGAACTCCCGGGTTTTATTCCCGCATTTTTCTTGTCCCCTAACCACACGGCCAGTGGCGCCCGATTATAGATTTGAAGCGCCTCAATGCCTTTATTCGACCTCCCCATTTTCGAATGTTCAATATACCCGCCGTGCTCCGCACCGTCCGCCAGGGCAACTGGGCGTTCAAGATCGATTTAACAGACGCGTATTTCCATGTACCGATCCACCCTGTGTCTCAGCCGTACCTTCGGTTCGCCTACGGCCCTCGCGTGTTTCAGTTCAGGGCCCTCCCGTTCAGGATCAATATTGCGCCCTGGATCTTTACAATCCTTGTTCATGCTGTAACCACTTACCTATCAGTCCTCCCGTACTTGGACGACTGGCTCGTTCACGCCCCTTCTCGCGATCTACTTCTCCACCACCGTGCCCTCGTGCTTTCCCTTCTTCGCGATCTAGGCTTTCTCGTCAATGTCCAGAAGTCTTATCTGGTCCCTACCCAGACCATTCAGTTTCTGGGCGTGGTCCTGGATTTTCGGGCCGGTCGTGTATCTCTCCCGCTAAATTTCGCGGTCAATCTGCGCCGGCGGATCCGCTCCCTTCTGTCGGCTCGTTGTGTCAGCTCCAATCTGGCGGCTTCCTTACACGGTTCTCTCGACTGGGCGGACACGTTCGTCCCCATGGGCCGCCTATTCCTCCGCCCGGTGCAGTCACTCCTCCGCTCCGTGCGTCTCCTGGGTTCGGCATCTCAGAGTACGGCGATTCTGCCTGCCCACCAGGCCTGGCGGGCCCTCCGCCCCTGGCTCCGGCTGTCTTATTTCCTTCGCGGCATTCCGTTCACGCAGACCATTGCCCCCGTCCGCCTGGACCGGCCGGTTCTTGTACGGGTTCCCGGCGCCGGCCCTGATCCCGCGGTTGCTCCTACGTCTCTCGGCGGCTCCTCTCACGGACCTCATCCTGATTGTCCCGTTTCATCCAGCGGCTCCGTGGTTTCCTCGATGTCGTTCGTTTCTCGTCTATCCGCCCATTCTCCTGCCGCTGTCGGTCGATCTGCCGCTCCGTCCTCGCGCTGCTCGGTCATACCCTCTGAGCGCGTTCTTACTGTCGTCCGATCGCTCAAAGATCAGGGGTTTTCAACGCCGGTTGCGGCTCTTGCAGCCGCTCCCCGTCGACGATCTTCTGACCGTGTGTATGACTCGCGCTGGCTCATCTTCTCTCGGTGGGCCAGGGAGCGTCATATAGATCCACTGGATCCGCCGGTCCAGTCGCTCCTTGATTTCCTCCTGCATTTATTACAGGATAAACGTTTATCCTTCCCCACTATTCGCGGCTATCGGGCGGCTCTTCTTTCCGTGCTTCGCCCCCTCCGTAGGGATTTGGTTCTCCGTCATCCCGTCGTTTCCGATTTTCTCCAGGGGGTCCGTGCTCGTTCGACCCGCCCGCGGTACGTAGTTCCTTCTTGGCGCCTTGACGTGGTACTCCGGCACCTCCGCGGCTCTCCTTATGAGCCGCTCCGCTCCGCGCACCTGCTCCATCTGTCGCGTAAGACGGCGTTCCTCCTGGCGCTCGCCACTGCTGGCCGTCGTGCTGAGCTTCATGCTCTCATGGCCGATCCTAAATTTTCTCAAATTGCGGCTGACGGTTCATCTGAGGTCTTTCACTTTCCTCCGGACTTTTATCGAAAATCGCAGTCTTACGATGACCCCGCCATTTCATGGCACGTTCCTGCCCTGCCTAACGGCTGGTACCGGTTCGGCGCCACGAATTGCCCCGTCCGGGCCCTTCAGATACTATCTTAAGGCTACAAGATCTCTCCGGGGGGGCCGTAAGAAACTTTTTATTTCTTCAAAATTGGGTGCAGCCGATAAAGAAATAAGTCCTATTACTATCAGTAACTGGATAAAGGCTGCTATCATCGCAGCCCATGACTCTTTACGTCCAGCTGAACTACAGTCCTTCCATGTCACGGCTCATGAGGTCAGGGCTATCGCCTCATCCTTCGCTCACCTATCGGGCGTGTCTCCTGCCGCGCTGGTCAAAATGGGTATCTGGAAGTCCCCTTCCACGTTTACTCAATTTTACCTCAAGGACGTACGCCAGCAAGACTCCGGCCTATATGCCATGGGTCCCGTGGTTGCCGCAGGCACTATTGTTAACGTCACCAGCGCAGCTTCCTCAACCTCTACTCCCGTTCGGCCCGCTACCTGCCTGCAGACCTCGTCTTCTGCTGTTGTTTCTGCTACTTGCTGACCGCACTATCTTCATCCTCGTCATTCCAGGTTAGTATCTCCCTCCCTATGGTTTAATTGTTTCTTCTCATTAATACAGAAAACGCTCACATCGATGTTTACGTAATAAAACCCCCCATTCCCCTCCCCATGAATGGTGGTTTTGTTAGTAAACGGATGTGAGCTTTTCTGTATTACAATCATCTGTCCCTCCCCCGATACTTCCTACTTCCCCCTCGAATAATGTGGCTCTACCAAAGCGAGGCATGACCTAGATACCGAGAATGAGGCGGAAGTGGGCGATGATAGGCCTACTCAGGGAAAATTTTGTAGGTGGAGCTTCTGGCGTGTGAATACTAACAGAGAACATTCTCATTAATACAGAAAAGCTCACATCCCTTTACTAACAAAACCACCATTCACGGGGAGGGGAATGGGGGGGTTAACCGCATGCCCCAGGCAAGTGAAAATTCAAGAAAAAAGTGAGAGGGCAACTAAAAGTCACCTCCTACTTTTCCAACTGAGCAATGGGGGTCCAACGTAAACCTTTATTCAAAAGCCTGAAAAAGAATGTTTGTGTTCTAAAATACAAGCAATGTTTATTGTAGGGCAAGTAAAAATTCATGTAGGGCAAGTAAAAGCTTGATGTTACTTGCCTAGTTGGGCAAGTATTTTCAAAAGTTAATGTTGAGCCCTGCTGTGTTATGTTACAGGTGTTTTCCTTCTTGGACGGTCTGTCTCAGATGTTATGGACCATCTTGGATAAGTTTGATTTCTCTGCTTTGTCCACTGCAACCACATTCAATTTCAACAGTAAGTTAAATCCATTCTTTTCATTGTGACTTTAAGTTTTACTCTTTCACTCTTATTATTATGCATATATTGATAAATCATGTGATTCGAGGCTTATTTGGTCATGTACCCACTTTAATTGAGTCCCCAGGAATCATGAGAAAGGTAAACTCAAAATTTAAGATATTAAAATGTCTTTTTTGAATTTATTTTTGTAAGAAGCTCCATCTCAAATGAATGGGAGATTAAAGTCTGGTAAGATCTTAGGAATATATATATGTAGTTTTGTCAGAGGCAGTTATCCTAAAATATAAAATGTTTCCCAATATTTTTATGCCCAAGCATGCAATGAAATAGATAGCATAAAACCTGCAGCTGAGATACAGAGTAACATCTGGCCATTTCAGACTAGTATTGAATGTTACATTTATGTGATTGTCATTGTATTATTAGTTCACTTGATTGTTTCCAGGTCCCAACAGTCCAGTTCGTTTTAGTCGTAAGCAACAGCAGCATCCACTCGGAAGTCTTCATTACGCTGTCAAACTCATAGCGATGCTAGTCAGGGGGCTTGTCCAGGCAGAGAAGCCTGCAGAGGGGCTGTTCCAAAAACAGGTAAACAACTCTTAGACACTTTTTTATTTTATTAGTGAGGGCTGTTTCATTTCTCTTGTCCATTTATAAATTGTAATACCATGTCAGAGTAGCCTCTGTAAATGTTGATATATATAGTCAGTAAATTCTTATCTGATGGATCGAGACCTGTAACATTTTACATTTCTTTCCATGCCCAATGAGGGTATGTACTGTGAAATGTCAATGGACATAAATTGGTCAAACGGCATCTTAATTGGCTAATTGTCTGGAAATAATTAGCTCAGCTGACTATAAGTCATCTGAGCTATAGTCGTGGTCCATTGTCCGTCGTCCGTCCGTCTGTCCGTCCGTCCGTCCGTCTGTCCGTCCGTCCATCCGTAGATGTGGCACGTTTTGAAACCGTAAGACCTAGGAATCCAAAATTCGGCATAATGTTAGATGTCCCCAAGATCTCCTACCAAGCCGAAAACTGGGTCTTTGCAACTTCGTTCCTTTGAGAAATTAAGGAAAAACCTCAATTTTTTATTAAAAACCTATTTTCACACTTCAGGACTGCCTAATATCAAAACCACTCATCTGTTTTTCCTCATATTTACCATAAATATTCCTCTATATAGTTCCTATGTACATGCCAGAAATTATGTCTGTATTATTTAATTTAAAAAAGTTATGGGCCCAAACATAATGCATTTTGTAAAAAATCAGGAAAGATATTTGATCACTTAACACAAAAAATGTTAAAGCTATCGACCTTTTTTCCAGTAATATAACTTTAATTAATCAAAATTAAATTGTATACCCAAAATTAGATAAAATCTTTAAAATTTTCTAAAATATTAATAAAAATAAAAAATTGGTACCTTAAATTTTGCCCAACTTTGACCATGGCATGTTTTTTTCCTGTAAGTACTGTTGATTTAATTTTCACAGCATGTTTTTGTTAGCATTTCAACTGTTAACACCAAAAATTTGAAACCAGTTGATCAAAAACTGTAGATTTTAATAAGTTTTCAAGCACCATGTAACATATTGTTAACATCAAGCTAGTGTTATGCAGTTTGCAAGAGCTCAGCTCCCCAGCTTAAGCTCTTAGTTCCTTAAATTCGGCATACAGTTAGATGTCTCCAAAATCCCCTACCATGCCAAGAATTTGGTCACTAGGACTTAATACCTTCGAGATATTAATGAAAAACTTCATTTTTCCATTAAAAAAAAACCCCTTGTTACACTTCCAGACTGCCTAAAATCAAAACCACTGATCTGACTTTAATCATAAATAATATACATATTTTTCTTTCTCTATGCACATGCCAGAATGATGTCAGTATTGCGTAATTGTTTTAAGTTATGGGCCCAAACATAATGCACTTTGTAAAAAATCAAGAAATATATTTACTCCCTTAACAAGGGCATTGCTGAAGCTAGAGATTTTTTTTGTCAGGGATGTAACATTATTTAATCAAGGTTCAATTGAATACCCAAAATTAGTTCTGAATTTTTCAAATTTTATAAGTTATTAGTATAAATATAAAATTAGTACCTTAAATTTTGCCCAACTGTGACCATGGCACGTTTGTGTCCTGTGAGCACTGTTGATATAATTTTCATATCATGCACACATTAGGATTTCAGCTTTTTAGTTTAGAAAGCTGAAAGAAATTGGCCAAAAATTGTAGCTTTTATTAATGTTTTTATGAGACCCTGTCAGACTTTGGCTCTCTCCAGCCCCTCTTGAGTCACCTGTATGTTGACCTTGTTGACCTTTCATCAAATTATGCACGCTTGAGGCGAGGCATACAGGAATCCAGGCAGCTTATGGCCAGCCACAGTTGATCCAGGTGTCCAACCCAACTCATCTAGTAGTTTTAACCAACAACATAACAATAAACAATAAATTAATAAATTTTTATTGGTTTTTAATAACAAATTAAAGAGAAATAGAAAAGGAATTTGTTAGTTTATAATAACAGGAAATTAACTTGCAGTTACTGATGATATAAGAATCTTGTATCGATGGGTAGAACAGGGTTCGTACGCACCTTGAAAACCTTGAAAAGTGCTTGAATTTAGTCATTTCAATTTCAAGGGCTTGAAAAGTGCTTAAAAAGAGAGAGTGGTTTGGAAAAGTGCTTGAAAAATAAAATTTTGTGAAAGAGTTTGGTGTATATTGTGTGTATGCATAGTTTTTTTGCATGCCTGGTATTTTAATATCGACTTTCGGGCATCTCTACGTCAGTCAAATGTATGAAATAGGATTAACCCAATCGTGGATGAATGAGACCGGGCAGTGAAAGTGACGATGTAACAAGTTAACATACGAGGGTAATAACCATGTTTATTATCAAATAGTAAGTGAGCTGCTTTATTGGAAAGATCGTGGAGATTTCCCCGAGGTACGTATGAAAGCTCTTTAATTGAAAACTCAATCCACCCCAGGCGAGTTCACGTAAGTATTTTCGCAAGATTTATAATTTAAATTTTAAAGTAATACTACAGAGATTATTAATATAGCTATTGAGAAGATCTGTCCAAAGGAAATAATTATCTGGGAACAAACCAGGGGAATAAAATGTGTGAAAAATACATGATGGGAACAATTCGAATCTGAGGGATAATAATAATATAAAACTAATTCGCTCAGTAGAATATGTCGTTTAAATCAAGTAAACTTTACGTTTTACATTGGTAATTCGGCGATAATAATTATATCAGAGGGGTCATATTTCCCCAACGAACCCAATCCGACTTTGTTTTGGTTAAAGGTTTTTCAGTTTATCCAAGGGTTGCGTGTTTTTTTTTATCTTCGTACCTCCGCATTTCACGTGTACGCGCTGTGATCGTCATTTGTTAGCTCCATAAGACCACTGATCAGCGAAATACAGTTTACACGCGGGGTCAATCAAATTAAGGATAAATACTGTTTGTCCGAAATAGGTTAAGGTGTTTGGCAGGTACTGATGTATATTCACATACTCTGGCGTCAGTTTGTAAAAGGCTGGGATCCATGGGGGAAATCACATTTTTGTTGCGATGTGATAGCCGTTTCTAAGCGAAGTACGCTGGCAGTTTAAAGAGTGATCAGCGACATATACAACTTCCAGCATCGGCCCCCTCCCTGCCCTGCATAACGATTGCATAAAGGTCGCCAACAAGAGTTTTTTTTTTAAATAAGATTTCACATTTTTAGTTTTAATCAAATGTTGGACATGTTTGAATAGAAATCTGGCTGCGTCTGTGATCGTTAGATAACGACCTTCACAGGTGTTGCCCGGCCATTTGTTGACACGTGCGGCCAGTGACTTGGCGGTAAACGGCAGAAACCTCGTGCACGACAAGGTCGTCATATCAAACGTGCTGATACGAAGTTTGACTAGTATTGTTTTGAATAATTTGATAATACTATACCAAAATATCGTATAAGGGTAACATATTACAGGCTTTTATTTATTTATTTTTTTTTTTTTTAGGCGTTGAAAACGTGAATGATTATCCCCCACGATCGCCGAACTGTCTGAGTTTTTCGGCACCCTTTCTGCCGGAGCATATAATTTGCTAAAGTTTGAGCTAGTCGGCAAATCAGAGATCCCTATTCAAGATATGATAGGTTTTAGACCCTCGTTATCAGATTAGTTAAATCTGTCAAGGTCATGCCAAAGATGAGTGATCATTTTGAATGTAAAGTTAAAACAATGGGCCGCTGTGTATTAAACCGCGACTGGCTATACCAAAGGATATTTCACAAGCGCTTCAATTGCTGTTAATGTAGATTTCGGCTAAATTTGTTATTTTCTGAGTCATTTCCTTATAACTATAACTTATTTTACATTTCCTAGCCTTTTTTATCACACTATATGGTCCATCTCATTATAAATATTATTTTGCATTTTGTGTTACAAGCCTTTCGGTGTCGGCAACATGCATGGGTGAAGGTGCACTGACCGTCCATAAATTTTGATGTCCTTGAAAATACTTTTCAGGTCCTTTAAAAGTGCTTGAAAAGTGCTTGAAATTTTTCTCATGATAAGTGTACGAACCCTGGTAGAATGTCACATATTCCAAATAACACCATGCAGTCACCTATGGCATTTTTCAGTTCAATTTAAATGATAAAGAAGTAAATCATATTATTCATTACTAATCATTAGGGATCATATGAAGGAAATTAATGATAGACAAAGATGCAGTTGATAATATTAATCTAGATTCCTACTGTGTCTAGTGTGTACATTGATGTGAAATTAGTCCAAAATGAATTTTTTACAGTTATTTTTTAATATAAATAAAAGCCATAAAACCAGGTACTTATGATCATTATTTAAATGTGTGAATTTTGTATATTCTGGATTCTCAACATCATTGGTTGGTGAAACTGAATAAATACCAGACATGGTGCGAATACTTTGTAATTGTATTTAAATACGAATATGATTATGTACTCCATTATAAAATTTCTTGCATAAAAAATAGGAATTCAGGTAAAAATGAAAGTATATGAATACTCGTGCAAATACTTTCAAAATGTATTCATGAATGCATCCATGAATATATTCTTTAATATTATTTTAATAATCATATCAGTTATATTTCATTTAAAAAAATCATGATTCTCTTATTATTTTTTATGAAAAATTATATTTGGGACAATATTTGTAATTTTTTTTAATAAATAGTTAAACTCTTTTATTATATGTTCTGCTTATAAGTTATTTGGCCAAGTCAAAATCTGTGTGACAATAGTACTCCATTTGTTAATAAAATAAATGAAATCAATCCTCTTCCCTGTCTCCAAAGGTACTATCAAAATCATACATAAGCTAAACAACAACAACTCATAATACAGCTTATATTTATTTCCACACAAAACCAGCATGTGCCTCATTTCTAAATAATATTTTTTTATCATATGTAACAGCTGAGCGTCGTGACCCATAGGTCCCTTGTTTTACTTAGTAGTCTAGAAAATAAAAAATTGGTAATAGTTTTATAAGCAAGGGAAAAGATATTAGCTTGAAATCTGAACTATTAATTGCCAAATATAGTTTAAGCAAGGACAAATATTGACTTGAAATCTGAATAATAAGTTACTAAATACTTGTTGTATCATGTGTTTAGAGAGTGAAGTATCTTAATATGCATTGTTACAGCTGTAGATCTAATTTATTCATCGATGCAGTTTTAAAGTATCGATATCTGATATTTTTAACATTTCATTATCCTTTGAATGTTACAGAAGCACGTGACACAGGCTTCCTGGCAGTCAGCTCTGACCCATGCCATCCAGGCTCTCACAACCTTGTTCAGCCATGTTTCCTCACAGACGATGATCACACAGCTCTTCAGTAAACTAGCAGAACCTGTGAGCCAGCTGTATGTTAAGAGCAGCAAGAGAGCCGGAAGCTGGATCACAGAACAGCTACTACAGAAGGTAGGTCCACCATATACTGTAGTTCCCTTAATGTGAGTGCGAGATTCAAATATTTCTAAAATGAAAATTTAATAAATTATATTCTAAATTAAACTTAAGTGAATTAGACATCATATCAGCACAGGTAATCAGTCATTTAGACTGTTGCCTCATTCACATCTCATATATGCTATCCATGCATTTATTGTGAAAGTCAAAAGCAGATGATTAATATTATATGCACTAAAGATATTTTCTGTTAGTTGTAAATGAAAGACTGGTATTATATATAATATTATAAATAATATTTGACCTTTCTCAATATGAGTCAACAGTGAAAAGAACTATTTTTCCATTTGGTCTTTGTTAAATTGATATATTGCTTTGATCTTAAAATCACAGAACATTCCCCCCTGACCTCAGAGTATAAGGTATATTTTTTTCTGCGACAGTTGGATAAACTTTGGCTTGACATCACAACATGTTTGCAAGGGCGTCACAAGGGACCATATGACACTGATCTCCTGAAGGCCATGTCACCACTGTGGGAAGCAACGTTCCTACACCCTCGTCGTCAGATCAAGAACCAGACCTCCATGGTGTGGAACGCAACATTCGGCCAAGCATCGTTACTGGTCTACCCTGAAAACTTGAAGTTTGTAATTTTCATAATAATAGTTGGCACACTGACATATATGTTCTTCAGGTTAAGCAGACATATCCCAAATCCTGTCACATTATCAAATAACATTATGCTGATTGATAATTTAGGACCTTAGATTTTGCATAAGCTGAGCCAAGTCCTGGTCAACAAAAAACATTAGGTTGTGTGAATTATTAAGGAGCTGTGAGCATTTCTGTGGGCCTGGTCAGTTTTGCCATGGTGTCAGTTCTAGATCTCAATAATAGTTATAAAGAGTAAAAACAATGTATGTTCCTAGATTCAAGTCTCTATTGAAAAAAAAATTCCATGACATCATAAGCTGATCCTATCAGGGTCTGGTCTCTGTTCTGGAATCACTGCTCTTGTCTCATAACAGAAAATTTATAGTTTGACATTCAAATAGCTATTTACTTCATCTGCAAATAGATGTCAAGCACACCAGACTGCAGATGATGACCGTGGGATACAGGTGAAAACTACGGCTACAAAATGAAAGTCACTGGTTTTTAGGGTTGATTTCTGTGTAGAGCTCTGCAATTATCACTGATTAACAATTAATCGAATCAATGTTTTGAAAAATCTTCGATTCTCCATTATCTGTTTTTATCCTCGAGAATCGTTCTACCAAATTTCATAGATTTGTGCCAGAATATTGTCCATTTCCATATGAAAATTATATTCAAGGTCTCTCAGTTTCTTAGTCTTGCTGTAAGATGATCTAGAATGCAGATTCTAGAATTCACAAGGTAAAAAAAAATTACATTGTAGTTCATTCTTCACTTCCCAGGTGGCAGCAGCTTGAGTGTAAGCAGTCCCCATACTGTCCAACTGTGATGTAAAATAATCAATTATTAATCAATAATCAGTTGCCACAATTTTCAATTAATCATTTACAAATTTTGGATCCTATTCCTAGCTCTATTTCTCTGTGTGTTAATATTCATGTCTGTTTGTTCAGTTGTTTGTACAAGGTATCTGAAAAAGTCACAGGATTTTTAAAAGAATTATTTTCTAGAAAGTTTTGAATTTTGAAAATTTGACAGAAGTAAATACCTCAAGTATCATTGGAGTATAACTCCCCATCCGTATGATTGCTTTTACAGACTGGTTGAATTTAATATCATTGCTGTGTTATATTTATTTTTACAGAACGGTCCTAGCTCAAGTGAAACAGAAGAGCACACTGCGGCTGCCATCTTGGGAATCGTCGTTAGTGTCTGAGATTGATGACACTCCAGTCAGTCAGATGAGTATGGTAAGGAAGATAGTGACTTTTTAATCCCATGACTAATCTGCCTTTAGGTATCTCTGTCATTAATCATCTGTCCAGTTCTTTATCAACTCCAGTATTTGAGGCTTTTTAAATGCCTGTCATATGTCGGGAGTATTATGGTATATCCAACGTCCGTCTTTTAACTTTAAGTGTCGCTGTGATAACTTACTGGGGCTTTGATGGATATTCACCAAACTCACCATAACTACTTGCCAACAGATTATCTCATCGGAGTTTGATTATGAGCAAAATCCACACATATTTAATAAGGTCACGGGTCACTTGGCTACTTAATGGTGTTGCAACGATAACTTGTGAAGAAAATGAAGGATTTTGATCAAACTCATTATAAATTTAAAAAAAAAAATAAATATCTTGCAAGTATGATTTCAAGCAGAATCCATGAATATTTAATGAGGTCAGAGTTCACTGCACCATGACGACTTTCCAAAAATTCTATGGATTTTCATGAAACTCATTATACATATTAACCAATAGAGTTTCTCACCTCAATTAAATTCTTAGCATATTTCACACATATTTAACAAGGTCAGAGGTCACAAGACATACGATGGGTGTGTAATGCACTTATGCAGTGCTCTTGTTACCTCTTCACTCCTGATCATAATTGAAACAGCAGGAAACTCCAGAACAGCTTCAGATAATATGGGAAGAAATAATTGTAAAATCATTTTAGAAAGGTTGGTAAATTTCCTAATTTTTAGGCTCAAATACATCAGTTGCCCAAGTATAACCAAACAATACCACAAATCAGTTTCTTTCAAATGCTGGATTGTGTGATGATTATTGCTTAAAACTAGTTCCAGAATCACAATATTTATATGCCAGACACAAAAATTAATGTTTCTGGTCAGAACAATGATAACATTATGATGAATGAAAAGTTTACATTGTTTTCTTTTAATAAATCAGGGTGGAACTCAGCCTTCACTCCCACCGATTGTGGGCCTGGCTTCACCACACAAAGCTGTGGGCAGTTTCTTGAACAAAGTGGCATCCCCATCGATCAAGAAATCTCCGCTCAAACAGATGAAGTCACCGCCCCAGCCCAACAGTGCTCGCAAGAAGCTCTCTCTCTCTGTTAATGACATGAGAGATGATGTGAGTATAAACCTCAAAGCAGCATGAATCTCTTGTAGGAAGTGTTTTGCTATTATTTTAATATTTAGATTTTAAAATTAGAAGAAAAATGTTTTAAAGGTTGGTTGAGGAGTGCGTTAAGATGGCAGAACATTGTCCTCCCCAAGTTTTTGAAAATTGGAAATCAAGGCATGTATTATAAAATACATAAGGGCTTGGAATTTCTAATTTTGCCTTATATGTATTTGTTATTTACAAAAATTGGGGTGGAATATGAAATTTCAGTGTTTGGAACAGCAAATGTGCCTTTTCAGTAAGAATTCCTGATCAGCAGCTGTTTTCATATTTCATTTCTTTTCTTTTGGTTATTATCATTCTGTCATGCACTTGCTGTGCTGATTTGAGGATAATCACTAAAACATCAGTGAGTGATGGGGAAAATATAAATACAAATTAGCATGTTTATATTATTATTCATACTGAAAAAAAAATATCAATAAGTGATCAGCAGATAAATAAGATCATCTTGAAAATAAGCTTTGTTGCCCAGTGGGTAAACTTATTTTCACACCTTGCAGGAGTTTGTTGTAATCAAACCAAACACCAGGAAAAGGCGAGTCCTTACTGAACACCAGAAAGAGGTCATGAAGGATCAAAAAAGGTAAGCTGTAAATGACAAGTTTGTTTCATAACAGTATTACTTCATTGCACAATCTGTTTTTATACGCCTGTCTATGACCGGATGTATTATGGTATACCCATCGTTTCTCCATTAACTTTTAGTGTCACCCAATAACTTACTGGGGCTTTGAGGGATTTTCACAGAACCATATTTTATGATTTTATTATTTTCACCATAACTACTGACCAATAAATTATCTAGCCTGAGTTCAATTATGGGCAAAATCCATGAAATGGAATAAGGTCAGAGGTCACTAGCTACTTTGTGGTTTTGCCGTGATAACTGACAAGGAATATGATAGATTTTGATAAAACTCAAGAAAAATGTTAATCAATAAAATATCTCGCCTAGGTTTGATTTCCAGCAAAATCCACCCATATTTAATGAGGTCAGACGTCACTGAACTTGGAGGCACTGTGGTGACTTAACGAAAATTCCTGTGGATTTCATGAAACTCGTATATAGTTACCAATAGAGTTTCTTACCTCAATTAAATTCTCGGCCAAATTCAGGCATATTTAATGAGGTCTGATGTCACCAGGCTGCTTTGTACAGGCTGATATGTTGTGTTGCTGTGATAATGCACATGGAATATAATGGATTTTGATAAAACTCAATGGAAATATTAATCAATATAATATCTCACCTAAGTTCTATTTCCAGCAAAATTCATGAATATTTATTGAGGTCAGAGGTCACCAGACTTTGGTGGCACCACCCTGACTTGCCAAAAAAAATCTGATGGATTTACATAAAACTCATGCTGAGTATTAACCAACACAGTTTCTCACCTGAATTACATTCTCAGCAAATTCATGCATATTTAATGAGGTCAGAGGTCACAAAATATGCAACAGGCATATTATGCACCATTTTAAGTGCTCTTGTTCACAGTGTAACCTCCAGCTGTCTTTTATATAGGCATATAGACTGTTGATAAATAGACTGCTGATCCATTGACTGCTGATCCTCTTACAATTGTTCATATAGACAGGGATCAGATATACAAGTCCTTGCTGTTACATTTAAGACCTGTCGTTGGATCTTTCTGGTGTCATGCAGTCACTCTCCAGCAGTTTAAGTGTATTCTGGGATTATTTCTGCGTGTTCTGAATGGTCTGCTTGAAAGGTCATTTGTAAATTTATTCAAGTACAACAAAACTTTTTGAATTGATGAGATATCACTAATGTTGCTTTTATTTTAAAGGAAATTCAATATTGAACAAGGTTTAATCCAATTAGGAATCATTCAGATGCAAGGAGTCCATTCTTATAGTCCTATAATCATGTGAATCCTGTAATCATAAAACTGATTAAAAGTCAAATTTCTTTAAAATTTCAATTTAAAAAGTATACCTAGACCCATGCTTCTGAAGGACTGATACATGACATTGGTGCCAGCTTTGACTAGGCAAATCTCAAGAACTGCTACTTGTGTAAACAATATTCTAATATTTTTGGCTACTGTTATATTTAACTTGCCGTGCAGCTTAGTTTTGTGTATGCTTCATTACAGGAGTGGAGGTATACCAGCACTTTACAACAACCTGGATGCCTCGCAGGATGTCTCCATGTCCAGTTTCTTCAGTATGGATACCCAGATGTCCCAAATGTCCCAAAAGTAAGTCTCATGTAGAGTGCATTAGGAATAACTGAGTAGATCCTTCAACACCAAACATTTTGGGCTTCTGTTAAATGAAGGGATTTAAATATCCTAGACAAGCCACTTATGTATAGGTTGTAAATTATCAGTTTCAAGGCTGATTGACAGCTTTGCATATACATCAGATACAATGTTAGATTTTAAGTAGTAGTTGTTTCACTGGTGCAGTATCGGTGTCATTTTGAAATCATTTCCAAATGAAAATAACCAACATGCTTATAAGTAGTGTTATACATGCATTTTGCTAAAATTACGGATTTCAAATATTTATTTACAGCCGCACTACCTCTCTTTAAAATCTAATATCAGGGCTTTAAAAAATGTGGGGACATATGTCTGTGACACTTGAAATCTCACTTGGACACTCGTCTGTTCCAAGCATCTGACCAGACCTCAATTTCTGACAGTTGGACTCAGAATATCAAAGTTTTCTCTTGTGGCAGTCAATGCCATGACAAATTACTTCAATCCACTTTTGCCAATTACCTCAATCAATTGTGTAAACACTGATCTGACAGTTACCAATATCTGTTGGTTTTCTCTCTATGACACAATATCTATTCATTCAGATATTTAAAAAAAAATCTAAAAGGCCCAAATTAACAGAACCCTTCAAAATATTACACAGATTTCATACCAGTTGGATATCCTCATTCCCTTTTGAAGTGCCAAAATTTTGGTCCGAGCATTCTACACTCTTTAATAAAATATTCTTCTTCTTGAAATCCTAACATAAAACTGAAATTTGGAAACATATCTTAAACAATACATGTTTATACACATACCATTTGTACCACAAATGTTCCCTGTTCTAGCGGACTTGCTCATCATTTCTAACTTACACCAATTATTTAGAGATTTTTTGTTTTACAGGGTATCATCACCAGCAGACACCCCTGTAGAGATAAGACCATTTGCTTTTGCAAGCAAGCGACAGAAGTTGGACGATAACAAAGAGGCGGCAACTGAGGTCATCATTGAAAAGGTAGGTTCAAATTATTTGCAGCGATTTTTTGATCTTTCATACATTGTCTTCATGTTTGCATGATGTCTGAAATGCTAAGATCATTATTGATTTCAGGTGTTTTTCTATAAAAGTTGATTGGTAACATCATTAAATTATCTGATGCAACATTTTAACTCATTGTATCCCAAAACAAAGTCAACTACCCGTATTCTAGTTTTCATATGGATTCATTTAAATATAAAACAGAACCTGGTAATAAAAAATATATAATTATGCCCAAACATGTTAAATATTTAATTGAAAGAAGGGCACCATTGGGCCAGAATAATGATACATGTACATATATGTATTTGAGAAATCATATAATTTTATAAATATGTGTTATTATTACAGTTTAAAGCATGGTTATATAAGCATATATATAACACTGTTTTTGAATGATTATAATATTACAGATTTTGGCCTTTTTAGCTCAGCTGACTGAAAGTCATCTGAGCTATAGCGATCACTCTTTGTCCGTCGTCCGTCTGTCCGTCTGTCTGTCTGTCCGTCTGTCCGTCCGTTAACCAGGCACAAATCGTAACCGCTGGACCTAGAACCTTGTAACTTGGGATTCTGAGAGGTCCATAAAAAATCTCCTTGGAAACCAGAAATTAGGTCTCTCTTACCCATATCCTTCGAGCTATGTGGCCCCAAAGTACCCCCCAGAAAAGTCAAAAATTTCATACAAAAACTTCAATATCTCATTAACTACTTGACTGATGGTCATGATTTTTGGCATACATATTGATCATGAGATGTTACATCACTTCCTGCAGACTGGTGGCGCCACCTGTATTTTTCGATTTTTTACGAATTTTTTTCTCTATTTTTGAGACCTTTAAAAATGTGAACATCTGTTAACAAGGCACAAATCATAACGACTGGACTTAGAATCTTAATTCTTGACACACTGAGAGGTCCATGAAAAATCTCCTTGGAAACCAGAAATAAGGTCTCTGTTACCCATATCCTTTGAGCTATGGGGCCCCAAAGTACCCCCCAGAATAGTAAAAAATTTCATACAAAAACTTCAATATCTCAATAACTACATCACTGATGGTCTTCATTTTTGGCATACATGTTGATCATGAGATGTTACATCACTTCCTGCAGACTGGTGGCGCCACCTGTATTTTTCGATTTTTTACGAATTTTTTTCTCTATTTTTGAGACCTTTAAAAATGTGAACATCTGTTAACAAGGCACAAATCATAACGACTGGACTAAGAATCTTAATTCTTGACACACTGAGAGGTCCATGAAAAATCTCCTTGGAAACCAGAAATTAGGTCTCTGTTACCCATATCCTTTGAGCTATGGGGCCCCAAAGTACCCCCAAGAATAGTAAAAAATTTCATACAAAAACTTCAATATCTCAATAACTACATCACTGATGGTCTTCATTTTTGGCATACATATTGATCATGAGATGTTCGATCAGTTCCTGCAGACTGGTGGCGCCACCTGTACTGTTTGATTTTTTACAATTTTTTCCTCTATTTTTGAGACCTTTGAGGATGCTGTCATCTGTTAGCGTGGCACAAATCATAACGACTGGACCTAGAATCTTCATTTTTGACACACTGAGAGACCAATGAAAAGTCTCCATGGAAACCAGAAATTAGGTCTCTGTTACCCATATCCTTCAAGCTATGGGGCCCAAAATTACCCCCCAGAATAGTCAAAAATTTCATACAAAAACTTCAATATCTCATTAACTACATCACTGATGGTCATGATTTTCAACATACATATTGATCATGAGATGTTTCATCAGTTTGTGCAGACTGGTGGCGCCACCTGTATTTTTCAATGTTCACGAATTGTTTTCTCCATTTTTGAGACCTTTAAGGATGTAGTTATCTGTCAACAGGGTACAAATCGTAACGACTGGACCTAGAATCTTTGTTCTTGACACACAGGGAGACCCATGATAAGTCTCCATGGAAACCTGAAATTTGGTCTCTGTTACCCATATCCTTTGAGCTATGGCACTCCAAAGTACAGCTCAGAATAATGGAAAATTTGATACAAAAGCTAAAGTATCTGAACAACTAATGCAAAGATAACCATAATTGTTTGCATGGATATTGATCATGGAGTGTTTCATAAGTTTCTGCAGACTGGTGGCACCACCTGTATTTGTTCGGTTTTTTTTCGAAAATTTTTCTGTATTTTTGAGACCTTTAAAGATATGAACATCTGTTAACAGGGCACAAATCATAAAAACTGGACCAAGAATCTTCATTCTTGACACACAGGGAGACCCATGAAAAGTCTCCATGGAAACTTGAAATTAGGTCTCTGTTACCCATATTCTTTAAGTTGTATGGGTCCAAAATACCCCCCCCCCCCAGAATAATGGAAAATTTGATACAAAAACTGCAGTATTTCAATAACTACAACACTGATGGTCATGATTTTCGGCATACATATTGATCATGAGCTGTTCCATCAGTTTCTGCAGACTGGGTGTGCCACTTCTATTTTTTTTTCAAATTTTTACGAATTTTTTTCTTTTTTTTGAGACCTTTAAAGATGTGGTTATCTGTCAACAGGGTACAAATCGCAACAACTGGACCTAGAATCTTCATTCTTGTCATGCAAGGAGGCCCATGAAAGGTGCCTGTGGAAACTTGAAATTAGGTCTCTGTTACCCATATCCTTCAAGCTATAGGACTCCGAAGTATCCCTCAGAATAATGGACAAATTGATACAAAAACTGAAGTATCTGAACAACTAATGCAGAGATCACCATGATTTTTTGCATGGATATTGACCATTAAGTGTTTTTATTAGTTTCTGCAGACTGGTGGAGCCACCTGTATTTTTGTATCTGCCAAAACGAAGTTTTGCGGATACTATGTTTTTGACCAAGTTCCTCCGCCGCGGCGGCGTTCGTTTCCAGAGAGCTCCTCGGAGACTAATGGACCGATTTTTCCCAAACTTACACCTATTATCGGGTCACATGTGAACTGGTGCCTAACCAATTTGCATTGACCTCTGACCTTTCCTCTCTATCCAGTGTCCATTTGTGGGTCTGTTTCCACTCATAAACCCTCATATCTCGGGAACCGTTTGACCGATCAGGAAATAAAATTGATACAAATGTAGCCCTTGGATTGCTTTATAACATACACAAAAAATGGTGGCGCCACCTGTAACCATGTTTGCACAGTGTCCATCTGTTCAACTGCTTTGGGTTAAAATCACTCATATCTCTGCAGTGAATTGACTAATTCACCTGAAATTTGTCATGTGTATACATCCAGGATAGCTTTCTTGATTTTATGACAGGTGGCGCCACCTACGTTCACGTTCACACTGATGACATCCAAGCTTATATCTCAGGAACCGTTTGACTGATCAGGAAATAAAATTTATACAAATGTAGCCCTTTGATAGCTCTGTAACATACACAAAAAATGGTGGCGCCACCTGTAACAATGTTTGCACAGCGTCTGTCTGTTAGTCTGCTGTGGCCTAAAATTACTCATTTCTCTGTAGTGGTTCGACATAACTGCCTAAAATTTTGCAGGTTTATACATCGTGGACAGCTTTCTTGATTTTATGACAGGTGGCGCCACCTACATTCTAGTTAACGCTGGACACATCCAAGCTCATATCTCAGGAACCATTTGACCGATTGGGCCAAAATTGTGCATGTGTTTAGATCTCACATAGGTCTTTATTATACACAAAACTGGAGGGGTTACCTGCAAAGATTTTTGCACAGTGTTTGTCTGTTTGTCTGCCATGGGCAAAAATCGCTCATATACATGTAGTGGTTTGACTTTTCTGCCTAAAATTTTGCAGGTGTATACAACTTGGACAGCTTTCTGGATTTGTGGTAGGTGGCACAACCTACATACTTATTTAGGCTGCAGACATCCATGCTAATATGCAACATACCTCACTCTATTTCCCCTTGCCACTCAATCCATGCCTCACTATCTGATTTTGGCAGATACATGTAGTCACTTGTCGGTTACCCGTATTCTAGTTTTAAAAGTTAACACATTTTTCTCTATTTTTGAGATATATAAATACAGACTAAATCTTGGCCTGTTGGTTAATCTGTTTGATGCTTCAGTTGAATGGGTATATACTACCATTCTGATGATAAAATTTCCTTTTGCGAATCTCTTCCCAGTCAGCTGAGCGTCATGACCCATGGGTCACTTGTTTAATAATTTGCATTGGCATACCAGTAAGTAATTCCCATAAGTTACAAAAACACAGTACTGAAAAAGGTATTTAAGATGAAGTTCTAAGAAGACTATGATTCATTCCAGGAGACTATCAGTTTGCTGAGTGAGAGTAATGACACTGATGAAGAGAAGAAAAAGAAAACTAGCAGCCTGAAGACTAATGGGTCCAGATCCCTCAGGTCCAAGAAACCCTCAGTGCAGTTTGCTGACCAAGTGCAAGATGACAAACCAGTTGTTATATCCTCTGAGAGCCCAGAGGCTGAAGATGGGAAGACAAAAATCACAGAAAATAACATGGAAAGGAATAATATTGAAAGTAAGAGAAGGAATCGTAAACAAGTTAATGATTCTTCCAAAGAATCTAACACTAATGTGAACAATTCAAAATCAAAAGATGAAGAAGATTCGTCAAAAGTCACAAACTCCCAGGAACCCCAGCCATCCTCATCCCCTGCCAAACAAAAGGGGGCCTCCATGAAAAGGTCAGGGTCATTTACAAGGTCAAGGTCACCCAGAAAGGGCCGGAGTGAAGCCAAAGATGGAAGCATTGTTAAATTTTTGATAACTTCACAAAAGGAGGTTTCTGGTTCTGGATCAAGTGAGGAAGCATTGGAGAGCTCTGCAAAAACCATTGAGGAGACTCAACCCTTCACCCCTCCTGATAATAAAAACAAAATTGACGCATCAGTGATTGTGGAGGACACAGAACTATTTTCCCCTTCACAGAGAGAAAAAATGGAACCTGGCAATGAAAGTATAGAAGAAACACCAGAAAGAAAACCAGAGGAAACAGAGGTGCAAAGAAATGTCACTGAAACATGCTCTGAACTTTCAAAAGAACTGTTTCGATCAAAAGCCAAGGAAAGTGATGTAAAAGAAACAGAAGTAACAGAAGCCCAAGAAAAAATCCCAAAGATCACCAAATCTGATGAAATATTATCAGCCTCTCTCGAAAATGTGGATCGCAAAACTGATGGGGCTTTGCCAGTGGCAGAAATGTCAACACCAACTAAAGAGAGAATAGAACAACCAAGGCCATTTGGTACACCTGTGCTGAAGCTGCATAAGTTGACGAAAGAAGAAATTGCACACTATAGTCCTTCAAAAGGAACATCATCAAAGCAGGAAGCATCTGATATAATTAGCCAATCAGATAATTGTAATATGTCGACAGCAACTGTGGAAGATAAAACACCCAAAGGCCGGCGTCTAAGACGTAGGCCAAGTTTAATCAAACTGAAGGAATCCAGTAAAACGCAGCAGCCAATCAGCATGGGACTAGATGTTGATGACCAGGATGACGGAATCATCCCAAGCTCACAAGGATCATCGTTGAGTTGTCCATCTCCCTCGCATCTCTTGCAGCAGCTTGATGATGGTGGACCAGCAGCAAGCAGTAAATCACAGGAAACTGAGCCTGAAGAGATGGAGGTGGACAACCTTGATTCCAGCAGTAGCTTAATCAAAAGAGACCATGCAGTGGATGATGTTGATGCGATGCTTATGCAGTCCCCCACCATAAAACCTTTGTCTCAAACATCAGTCTCTCCAAGTTCTCCTGCTGTCTGCTTGAACACAAATACGCTTGAATTTTCAGATACTCCCAGAAGACGCAGCATACGCAAAAAACAGAGGAAGAGATGTGATTGTAAACTAGGAGACCCAGATCATAATTGTTTAGATGTGAATTTCAGTAGTGACAAGACTGATTCCCAAAACACTGAAACTGAGGAAGATGAAACCAACACACAATCTCAGAATACTATTGAAAGTTATAAACCTGCTGGGTCAACATTGGAGAGTAATTCTGAAACCCAAGCAGTTGTTACTAAAACAAGACCAAGGAGATCACTTTCCAGACAGCAGCAACAAGATAGGCCAGAAACATCTAAGAGTTCGCTCAAAGAGAACAAGAGGGGGAGGAAGTCTGTGCCTGAGGATGGTGAGCTGGAAAAAGAGAGTCAGGACCAGGATGTGATCATTGGAGCAATGGAGAACAAGACTGATGCCCCAGAGTGTGTGATTATTGATAGTGATAATGATGAACCTCTGGCTGCAATTGCTGATGATAAAACAGAAACAAGGTTAACTGAAAGAGAGAAGGAGACAAACAAAAGTAGGACAATACAAAAGACTGGAAGGAAGGGAAAATCTGATAGTCAGATTGATTCCAAAACCATTCCTACTCCAGCTTCAGATCAGTCTGGCATTACCTCACAAAAAGAGGGTACCCAGACTGCCAAAAAAGAAAAATCTAAAGGAAAGGATATATCTGAAGAAGATAAAGTAACCCAATCAAGTGGATCTAGAAAATTAAGAAACAAAGTAGAAACTACATCAATTAGCAAGAAAAACACCAATACTGGCAAAGACACAAATTCTGGAGATGTACGCAATAAACTGGAAAATGCTTCTGCCAAATCCTCTTCCAGTCAAATCACAGATGAAAATAGAAAGAGTTTGAAAAAAGTAGATTATAAAAATAAAGGTACAGTAGAAGTTAAATCCCTTCAGGAAAAGGAATCTGAAAATAAGCAAACAAATACAGAAGTTGGTATGTCTTGTGATCAGTCTTCAAGTGAGAAAAATAATAAAGTTGAATCTGCTTCTGTATCAGAGAATAAGAAAGATAAGAGTCCAGAACAGCCTAAGCGCAAACGTGGGAGACCCAAAAAACATTCAACTGATAATAAGCAATTGACAAAGAAAGAAAAGGAGACGGAGGACTCAGAAGTCCAGAAGAAAGATGGGTCTTCTTTGGAAAGCCAACAATATGAAGTGACACTAGGTTTGCCACATTCCAGTTTGTCTGTTCAAGAAGAGAGGCAGATGGAATCTGAAGTTTCTAAAACAGGAGAAGCTAAATATTCAAGTCAGAATAATAATCAAGTTGAATCCTCTTCTGTACCAGAGAATAAAAAAATAGGGGCGCAAGCACAGCCCAAGAGCAAACGTGGGAGACCCAAAAAACAAGCATCTGAAAGCAAACAAGTAACAAAGAGAGAAAAAGAGTCCGAGGACACAGAAGTCCAGAAGAAAGACATTTCTTCTTTGGAAAACTATGATTCTGACTTGACACCAAGTCTGCCACATTCCAGCCCATCTGTCAAAGAAGAAGGGCAGGTGGATGCTGAAATTTCTAAAACAGAAGTAGCAGAAAGTCAAGAGAATGAAGAAGACAGTAAATCAAAACATGGCAGGCCAAAAAAGACAAAAGTTGAAAATAAACAGGAGAACAAAAAAGGTTATGAAGAAGAAGGTAGGAAGCAAGAAGATGCACAAGAAGAGGAAAAACAAAAGGAGGAAGAAGAGAAGGATGAGAAAGGAGAAGAAGATGATCAGGAGTTAGATAGTTCTGCATTTGAACGTAGTGTTGAAGACAGTGACTCAGAGGATGATGTTCCTCTGTTGTTGTTACACAGACCTGAAATTGAAGAAGAAGCATTGAAGGACAAAAACCCCTCAAACTCATCTGAAGAAGTTGTTAAAAAGGAAGCTGAAGAAGTGAAACCATCGGAGAACAATGTTAATGCAGAAATGGATATGGATTCTTGTGCAGACATGTTTGACTCAATGAAAACTTCAACGCCTCTAAAGCCTATGCCTTCTGTTGCAGCCAAGCCAAAAGATCAAGTAACGCAGCTACCCAAAGGTAGGAAGATCATCCTTGCCAGACGGAGGAACAGTTCAGGTTCTCCCATGAGTGGGAGGCTTAGGTCTGGTAGGATGCAGCTACGGACAAAGGCTGTGAACAAGTCTTTTGATTCTACATTGTCACTGAAATCTGTACGTAATAAAGAATGTGAGAATAAGATCAACCAAGTGGTAGTAGAAAAAGACGGCAAAGCTGAGCTTGAGGAACAGGCTAAAATGGAGGTAGATAGTCAAGATATTGATGCAGAGAAAGAAGTTGAAAAATGCCTAGATGAACACCCTGTAGAAGAACAAGCAAAACTTAACAGTGAAATTAATACTGGAAAGACTGTGACAGACTCTGAAACTGAAAAACCTGCACCCATCGCACAAGAAAGCGAGAACACAAATGAAAGTAGTAGGAGTCCGGAAACTCCAAAATCAGCCAAAAAATACCTGTCAAGAGCAGCAGCCATACTGCAGCAAGCAAAAACGTACCGTGCTGTAAAGCCAGCAGCAGTGTCAGCCCAAACCACTGCCAGCCAGTATAAAGCAATGGCCAAAAAACTTGCAAAGTACCACCTTGTATCGCCTCACACTTCTCGAGCCAGAGCCATTTTGGAAAAATCTCTGAAAATTGGTAACAAATCACCAGAGAAATCATCAGGTCCGTTGGTGTTTGCTAAACCAGTCAGCCCTAAGTTCCGTCCCGTGCACATTCCCCGAGTCTACTCCCCATCAGCTTCACCGAGTGCAGGGATCCTGAAGAGGAGGCGGCTCAGTGGTCTCATGGAAACCAGCTCCCCATCACCACCCAATAAGGTAGGTCAGGCATCACAGTATGTGCCTGTCGTAAGATACTTAAAAATCATCTGATTTGCAAAATCAGAGTCCTTAAGAAACATGAGATTTCAGGTTTTCAAAAAAAAATATGTTGGAAGAAATATTCATCATACAGATATACAGTGAAACCTGTGTTATAAGACCACCCAAAGACAGGTCGGTTATAACTAATGTGAATGCTTTCAGTTCACTCAAGGGTGATCTTAGACAGGTGGTTTTTCAGACAGGTTCCACTGTACATAAAAGAGATAGGTCTGAGAAGGGGGGGGGGGATGCCAAGGTTTGGGAAAATGTGTCATTTCTGATGCCAGAATTTCTAGTTATAACACGGCAAGTTGCTCCCTTTATCATGGAAAATGCATTTCCTAGCACGTACTATCATAAAATTGCAATGCAGGGTGACTTGGTGTTTTATTGGTTGAATTATAAGTTTGCTGACTTGTTCAGTCATTTTATGTCAGTTCATTCTAATATTTCCAGCAAAGAAGAGTATCATTTGCAGAAGCCATTCAAGTTTGTGAAGCCACAACCTCGAGGCCTGTTAGTCGTTGTCTGCACCTGCCACGGACGGTCACGCCCTCTCCTCTGACTGTCAGCAGTGACGACCAGGTTTCTGAGGTAAGAGGAGAAATAGATGATGAACATTTAGAAGCTGTTAATAGTGTACAGTCTAGCGGCCCTTGCAAATGGAAGTCTTTAGATTTGTGGACAACTGGAAATCTGCATTGTAAAAAAATGCAACCCTCTGCCATTTTGGGGGGGGGGGGGGGGAGGGGCCTATAGTTGGATGCTTCCAACCCATGTTCACTTATACAGCCCATTTTCCTGTGTTTTTTGGTGCATAAGTGACTGTACATTTGTGAATATTCCTTGATGTTCCTGAATCCGGATCATGCCCAGATCAATTAAAATTTTATTGTTTCTTCATATGCCCATTCCCAAAATGCCCTGAAAATTATGAGATTCCATTCATGGTTGCACGAGTTATTTTGTGAACAAACACACATAAACAGGGACAAATGCGTACACTCATGGCAGAGGCTAAAAGTCAGGTGACTAAATGAAATCAACCATTGAAACCTCAGTAAGTGGTCAGCAGATTTTGACCAGTGAAAATGTGTCAATGCACATATTTGTATAATGTTAGATCTTTTATCAGACTTTTAACTGAAGTTTATGTAAGTAGATCATCTGTCATAAAAAAAGTTATATGATTATATCCTGTTCATTAACTAGTTAATAAAGAAATAGTATTCTAATTTGCAATTTCATAATAATGTGGCCTTGTTTTATCCAAACCAAGTTTTTTGATTTGGAAAATCAAAATTTTTTAAAAAGAAAAAAACCTTTCTGTTTTGCAATATAGAAGGAGAATGAGAAGACCAATGTGCCAACTGAGGAAGCAGTAACAGATGACATGGAAATGGTAAGAATGGTCCCATTGACGTATCCCATTTGTTCAAAGCATGGACTAAAAGTAGTGTATAAAATTTATACAAGGTGCTCATAAACTGTTACATATCTGAGATAAAAATTTCCAGTTGATGACTGAAACAAAGTCGTCAGTACATCCAGCTCAACAATCTGAGTATCATATAAAATAAGATTTAAAATGTCTCCCACCAAAGTAGTACATACATGAGCCTGCTTATAAATATACCACAAAGGCTACACCACAAAAATACAGTCGAAATAATGAAAAGTAACAAAAATCAAATTGCATTATGGTGTTCCGAACAAAGTGATGGTCACACTGGATGACACCATTAACTTGTCCATAAAATCATTGCATTCATACTATACATTGTAGTGCAAATTTAAACAGCTGCTGATTCCTTTGTCCCTTTCCTGAGGAATCGGCTATTTTATATCAGACACTTATTTGTCCAATAGCAACCGGCAGAAGTGTACTTTTGCTGGAATGTAAGATGTAAAACAGAATCTTACTTTTGAAAATGTTAGATTATCAATATCGTGTATCCTAAGAACCTGCTTACTTCAAGTGTACATGCAACATATAGATACATTCCAATGGATATTTTAATTTTTTTAAAAAAATAACCCAGGATATAAAGAGACATCTTCTGCGAATACTTTTTATATGCCTGTCTATAATCCAATATATGACTTTATATCGGGGTCTGGACAGCGGAAAGGTAAAACGCCCAGCCCTCTTCGCTGACGACCCGGGTTCAATCCCAGGTGTTGTGATGAGAATGGGTTGTTGTGGGCTGTCCAAGGTCAGTGGTTCTCTCCAGGTTCTCCAGCTTCCTCCACATTTCTTACTACACTGGCATATTTGTATCTACTGTGAACTCGCCTTTAAGTCTTCTGGTTGAGGGAGCCAGTGTGGACATAGCTAAGAATATGTGCTGTGACCTTCTCAAGCACCAACTTCACTTCAATAATAATAAAAAAATTGACTTTATATCATGATGTAGGTTGACCAGTGTATTAATACATAATTTTGTCATGACCTTGTTTTAATTGTACCCAGGTTGAGAAGGAGACAGAGTTGGAGCCGAGTCTGACACCAAGCCTGCTGTCACTAGGAACCTACAGCCAGACACCAGAATCTCAGCTGGACTGTCAGGAACCTATTTGTCCTGAACTCATAGAATGTGACTGGTCCGTCACGGAGATCCTGCCCCAACTCACCACATCCACTTGGTAAATACTGCTTTATTTATTAGGTTGCCTTTCTACCTTAAGATATAATCCAGGGTGTTCAGATGGGAGTTAAATGTTTAACAATGAGTTCCTAATTTTTATCTCCTTTCCAATATAAAGGACCCACATGGGTCTGCATGCTATAATTAACACTCAGTTGGTATTGTATATATGTGGGTTTGGTGGAAGCTGTTGGGTTCATACAGATCCTTAAAACCAATGAAAGTCAAAGAATTCAAAACTACAGAATTTAGGTACATAAATATCCTGAAATTTCTAGGAAAATGACAAGTATTCAGTGAAAACCCTAAAATTTGTGCAGTTCTGTTGTTCTATTTTACTACAGAATTTTTCAATACCTCCTACTGGCTCTCAAGTTATTTGTTCTCCCAGCTCTGAAAGTCTTGTCATGTGATGGCCTGCAGTGATTTAAATTTGTCAGTCTGGCCAGCAAGGCCTCAAGCATCAGTCATATGCATGAACATATTTTTATTGGTAATCGTAGCCAAGCAATTTTATGTTTATCTCAGAGATTCCTTAAAGATATCTGATGGATAAGCCCTTGGAAGTCCTAAAAAGGTCCTTTAATTTGTACAAGATTTTTTAAAGTGGAAACCTTGCTATAGCATTTTTCTCATGTGTGACTTGTGTGTGTGACAAGGAGGACCTTCATTTGGAAAAATCCTGTTTATTTTTAAGAAGAATGGTGGGTGCTACATGATTATAAATCTGCATATATGGAAAGGCAGCCATAATCTGTACTGTTGGATAACTGAATTTTTGATCATGCATCAGAATGCTATAGTACATAAAATAAGTGGTTAGTTGTAATGAACAATTTGATTAACAGAACCAAAAAAATTGCATGGAAATTTCTTATTCACATTGAAGAATGCAGATCACCGATTGCTTTGGAGGGAGTGTAATGTTAAAGTTTGTTTATTTACTTTTTATATGTTACTGTATGATCAGAAGGCTTACATCTGTATCTTTATTGTTTTTCAGGATGCAGGGTTTGGAGAAACTTCTGGAGTCAAAAGATATAAAAACCATAGGCCAGCTGGTCAGCTTAAGTGTGTATGAAATCAACCTGTTTCCAATACATGTGCCTAAAGAGGCGACAGTCAAGAAAGCTCTCCAGACAGTGAGGGAGAAATGGTTCAATCAGCCACAGGAGAAAACAGGTCAGTGTGACAGACATGGTTGTTGGTTTTATACGCCCGTCTTCGACAGAATGTATTATGGTATACCCACGGTCCATTTGTCTGTCCTTCAGTCCATCCTTTGATCCATCCGTCAACTTTAAGTATTGCCACCAATATTTTACGAGGGATTTGCTGAATTTTCACCAAACTCACCAAAACTACTTACCAAACAGATTATCTCACCCAGGTTTTGATTGTTGGCAAAATCCATGCATATTTAATCAGGTCAGAGGTCACTAGGTTTATTTGTGTGTCTCTGGGATAACTGACCCAGAATATGATGGATTCTGCTGAATCTCAACAGAAATATTAACCAATATAATATTTCACCTAAGTTTGATTCCAAGCAAAATCCATGCATATTTTATTAGGTCAGAGGTCACCAGACTTTGGTGGGGTTGTCATGATTAACTAAAAATCTGATTGATTTCCATGAACTCATCATGAATATTTACCAATAGGTTTCTCACCTGAATTCAATTCTCAGCAAAATTCATGCATGTTTCATACGGCCCGAGGTCACAAGATAAACAACGGTCAGATTATGCACCATTTGTGGTGCTCTTGTTCAGGTTTATATGTTGGGTTTGTTTTCAGGAATTATTATAATATCCATTAATGATCTGGTTTAATGATCAGTTGTTAATAATTTATATTACCCAATTTTCCTTTGGGACAGGTCTGCACAACTTCAGGGGGGCATTGTTATCCAAGGGGCCAAATTGCACCTACTGCAACTACAGTTGGTATAGTTTTCAATAGATGGCACTGTGATACACCCTTTGTGATATAATATCAGTTTCCTCAGGGTTTATGGGAAAATATGAAAAATGATCCCCCTTAGAACACTTGACATCGTTCCTAACTGTTCAAGACCAAAAAGGGATTTTCCAATGATTTGGTGACACCCATGTTAGATATATTATATATTAGGGGTAATACTCAAGAGAAATGTTAAAATTGCTTATCTGCAGGGGAAAATCAATCAAATAACAATCCCTTTATTGCAAGAAAATCTGTAACATTTTTTCAGAAACTGCATATAATTTGTTTGCTAGGGTGCTGGTTTAATTAATATTTAATACCCTGCAGCTCAACTGAATGTGGTTTCTGTTATCAAATATAAGGAAACTGATCAGGATGTATCATGTTTTTTATTTTTTCCCCCAACAGAGCCAGAGTTAGTACTTCAGAATGAGCCATTACCATCAGTTGAAGAGGAACTTGCAAAACTCTCCCCTCAAAAAGGTATTTCTGTCATTAAATTTATATGTCAAATCATGTTTTAACAATGGGTTCAGTGATAGCCTTAAGATATAAGGTAGAATACCCAATTTAAATATGTGGTAACTTGAGCTGGAATACATCTTGTTTTCAATTTTTTTTCCCACTGTCCCTTTAATGAAGAACTCACAGTAATTTTGATTTATTTAACATTCATAAAAGGTCTATGTCAGATTCACACACACATATAGTGAAATCTCTCATGATGAGAACCCTGTTTTCACAACCACACCTGCTGAGATGACATCTATTTTGACCCCTGACTAATGTAATTATCATTAACCTTGCTTGGCTTGTACTCACTGTCACAAAGTATAGTTTGAGCAAAACCATACTAATTTACAATTACAGTGAAACCTCGTTGTGTCGA
This sequence comes from Sipunculus nudus, assembly GCA_026874595.1. Classification (NCBI taxonomy): domain Eukaryota; kingdom Metazoa; phylum Annelida; class Sipuncula; order Golfingiida; family Sipunculidae; genus Sipunculus; species Sipunculus nudus. The sequence goes on from CM049318.1 coordinate 37,234,696, forward strand.
ACTCGCTTAAGTCAAATACCCCGCTTATGTCGAAGTTACAGACATGATATTCCAGACAACTCTAGTTAAATTATAACCAAATAAAACCTGCTTGTGTCGCACCTCTGATGTATCAAAGTTTTCCGAGGGTCCCTTCAACTTCCACACAACAAGGTTTCACTGTATTTCATGAAAAGCAAATGTTTATAAACTTTACTTTGCGTGTATATTTGAACTGCACTAATGATTTCAAATGAAAAAATGCAAAATACCACCACTTCCACAGTAACCTGATATTTAATATATTACCAGTAAATAGGCTGCTGTGACATTATTTTACATAGTCCTTACTTTTTACTTGACAGATATGCCAGGTGCCTGTGTGGATGACTCTTTTGATGCTGGCACCAATCTAGTTTTGGAAGAAAGTGTAAGTGAAGCAACCTGCCAGGATGCCGCAGATGAGAAGGAAGATGCCACTGAGATTCTGGATGCTTCATTAAAAGAAAATATTCCCCCCTCAGAGGAAAGTATATTTACCTGTGACAAAGAGAATATCCCGGTCTTCTCTGCAGACTTAACTCCAGCACCATGTGAAAACACAAGCGAATCATCGCAGACAGCTGTCCCACCAAAGGATGATATTAATGTTGTTGATGATAATGAATGTGATGAAAAAAGTGAAGATGGCAAAGCAACTGATAGTAATGACATGTCAGAAAATGTGCCTACTTCTGACTCAGTGATTGAAACCAAGGATGATTCTAAATCATCTGCTGATAGAGAAGATGTCATAACTGCAGCAGAAAGGGAAACAACTTGTGGTGATGACGAACAAAATGCAATGGAATGCCAAGAAGCCACAGAACCCAGTGATAATAATAATACTATTGAAGACAAATGCATGTTCAGTTCAGGTGCAATTATGGAAAATTCACCACTGGTTATAAAAGATCCCATGTTGCCCACCCCTGCCCTTGATTCTCTGGTTCCCGGGCAACAAGAGGTCAAGGACATATCAGATCGGTTGCATTCATTGGCCGATGAGATGTCACAAGACACTTTGCTCAGTATGAACAGCAGTCAGCTCGTTGACATTCATATGACCTTGAACAGCATGATGAACAAGGTCGTCATGGCACTCAAGTCAAAATGTTCATCCCCCTCACAAAGTGGACTCAGATGATTAAATGTTACCCTAAATATGGAAGGGCTGAAGGTCACATTACTTTTTGAGTCATTGAAGATCAAGGTCAATCACATCTCTGGATCATTTTAGCAGACATGGTGGCATTCATTAATATTTGACTGGTAGGTCACATGAGGATATGTGAGGGTAAGAATACAAAAAAAAATACCTGATAAGCTTGAGAAGCACTAAGATTCTTGGAGGACTGATAGTTGGGTGTTGGTGAATTTCAGTTACTGCTGAAGAACTGCAAGTTGCAGAGGTTTGAGTTATATCTTGTAGGCCATCAGTGTGATTACACATATATCATTTATTCTTGAAATAATCAATTTGTTAAATTATCAAGAGGCAATATTCTTATAATGACAAATTTGTGTTTACTTCCATCACAGGGGTCGAGTTGGAGCATGTATTCAGATATTTGCACTGAATCATATATGAACTTTTTATTTGGTTAACAATTGGTACTGTGATATTAAGTTTATTTTATATTACTTCATGACATAATTCTGGTAATAATATCACAAATGTAGGGCTCAGAATCAATGTTTTGGAAAATGTAAGTTGGTAACTTTTGTATGGTGGGATCCCAGGTTGTACAAATATTGTACCTTGCAGTTGGGATTCTCCAATACAAATTCTGTGGGTGTGATCCCCCACAAGAAAAACTTTCATGGGTTTGTTTAAGGGTAGTCCATTTGATTTGATTTAAACATCGTACATGGATTCTTTATTTTCAAAGTCTGTCTGATTCTAAATTATTGAAGAAAAAACCTGTTTAAAGCCAGCTATTCACTTTACTTTTCTATATAATTGCATTTTTCTGGTCTGATTTGGTAAAGAGGTTCAAAGGGATTATCTTTAGTTGATAGGAGTCAGATATCAGACTAGGCCCCTTTAGATGCTTACTGTGTCCCGTTGTGTGTGTTAAGGATTAATTTATCTGGGTATGAGCTGAACCACCACTTTGTATGTTTGATAATAAACTTATAATATATACTTTTGTGTTTTTATCACTCGTTTACCGTACAGATACATGTATTGATTATAACCATCTGTCAGTGATCGGGACTCTACTCTGGACTTGTACTGGAGACTTAGGAACTCTAGACTTGGGCTCGAGGGGCATGGACTCTGACGTTCTCAAACTTGATGAATCAAGCCGAGTCCATCTCAAGTCCAGCAGGGAAAAACACATAAAAAAAAACTACCGTGCCAACAAATTTGGCCAACGAAAAGACTATTTACATAGCTTTAGACCTGCATTAGGGTTAAATTGTATCAGCATAGCCTTTCATGGAGTAATATTGCTGATGGGGGGGGGGGGGGGCGGGTTGCTCTTTATACGCACAGATTAGTTATGTTTCTTGTGTGCTTGAAGCCTGTTCTTGAATGCGTCCATTTTTATACAGGTGGTAATTTCTTCTGGCAAGATGTTCCACTGTTTAATTTTCCTTGTGTTCAGCTGTCAGCTTGGTTATTGTGCCTTTGATTGGGTTGGCCACCAGGTCGTGTAGTCTTTGAAATAATTGTACAAGTCTGAGGTCTTGGCGTCTAGACTCCAGTGTGTTCCATTTGAGAGCCTGCAATATTGATGTAACTCTGCTGTATTTGGAATAGTCGTTGGGATATGAACCGTGTTACGTAGCGTTGTATCCTTTCTAATTTTTCTTTTGGTTTTACCAGGTTAGGATCCCATACTTGGGCAGCATATTCTAACTGAATGTAATTAAACATTCAAGTAAGAAGTAAGTGTAATCTAGTGTAAAAGTATACCTGAAAATCTCTGAATTATATTTAAAATTTCTATTAAAAAGGATATTCGTTACTATCAGACTCTGACTCTGGTTCCAGTGGCTTGGACTTGGACCTAAACTCAAACCTAGAGGAGTTGGACTCCGACTCTGGTGGCCTTTACCCGGACCTTCACTTGGACTCTGTTGTGGACTCGACTGTATCATTGGCATCTGTTGGTTGATACCTTTGGCCAAAGCCCAACTCCCGATACAAACCGTAAGACCATTTTATTTTAACGCATAGACGTCTGATACTTCTGGTGTAAAAGTAAAAAGCTAAAGTTCCTGAAAGTTTAGTTTTAATTATTACCACGAAAAGCCGACTTGTGTTAAAAATTAGCCGTCTTTTGGTCAGTCTGACGCAGAATTTTACTGTAACGGTTTTAAAGTTCCGTCTCCTTTGATTATTTTAAATAAGCATATTTGAGTTGCCCAGTATAAATTGTGACCTAGTGCTTACTGTTATGACTACGTCTTTAATTTGTCACCCAAACAGAGAACGTTAAGTCCTTTCAAAATTTCGTGTACATAAATTGTTTGTTTTTTTTATAATCATTATCTAAAGAATATTCTTGTCGAAATGAGCCGTTTGTTTCATAGCTACAGGCCTGTAACGCAAACAATTCTGATGTAATTGTTATTTCTTGTTTAGCGCCGAATGTTCAGGCTATATGTTTCTTAGAGCGACATCTGTTGAGAGAGATGATCACTGTTAAAAAGACAACACTTTATCAGTTTCATAACACTTTTATTCATGTTCAACGTGCAGCCAGTGCTTACGATTTAATTATGAATTATAATGTTGTGGAAGTTTCGTTATATTAAATCGTTTCTTGTTTTATGTTTATATATTATTCTATTATTTCGGACCTTCTACAAATGGTCATTCTTCTGAAACTTTAGGATATTTTGTAAATTAATAAATTATTAAAAGCTTCTGTAGAGAGTATACATGAAAACTGCCTGTTCTCGCTCTCCATTGGTTTATATCAACATACGGGAGGAGTTCGTTGGTTGGTTTCCAGCTCTGTGTGACCACTTTCAACTTTCACTGTCACCAAAAAAAAATCATTAAAGGGGCCCAGTCACCTATCTGACCTTTATAAACTAAAGGTAATCCCTTGGAACTTTTATAAAAAAAAAGGCCAAGAAACGTGGATATCACCGCACACAAACTGCTTGTTTTGTTTATATCAACGTGTTTATAATATGCGGGGCCCGCCAAAATAAAATACGTATTTTTTTCTTCTTCTTCTTTTTCAAAAGGTAGGTGAATGGGCACCTTTAACAAATTTAAAAATTACTTATAAGAGCCCATAAAAAGTACATGTCAGTCTCCTTACGCCTCAAGTTGGTGCCCCCAGTGGAGAGAATAAATAAGAGAACCAAAAATAAATGCACCATTTACGTTTTATATATAGCCCCCCCCCCCCCCCCCCCCCCCATCGATCGTTATTGGTTAAAGTTTCCAGGGTCTTCAATTAAGTTATCAGAAAATGAAAGAGAAATTTTGTAAGTGGACGCAAAAGTTTGACGGTGAGGACTAAGCTTATGAGGAGAAAGGCACATGATTAAAAAATAAACTCGATGTTTTCAATCGCCGAGCAATCTCGGGAAGTAATGTACAACAGAAATATTGTGTACACCACATTAGTAAGAAATGCTATATATTTTTTTAGAAGTTTTATTGTACGCCATATAAGGAATTAAGTAAGCCACACGACGACTTACAAACACACACAATGTGTGTGTTTAAATGCACAGTTTTTTTAAAATTCTGTGTAATATATTTTGCCAGCTTTGATGTTTAATGTATCAGCACTTTGACATTGGCAGTGAAGTGTTAGAAAATAATACACGAATTTTTTGGTGCCGCATCATCTACAGTCATGCGGAACGGATGAAGATATCCTAAAGCAATTTTTCATACCGAATTGCAAGGTAATCCATAAAGGCTATCCCCAGAAATTTTATATTTTATTTATTTTAATACAAATGAAGCAATAAATGGTCAATTGACCCTGATACGCCTGTTAAATGAGGATATGTCGTTTGTGGCCGTAAAGAGACGACTCAGTGAGCATTTATATCGGGCTGATAAGCCTAACTTCCGCATCGAGTGTTAAAGTGCGTTTCAGTGGTCCAAAATGACACTAGGTCATTTGGCCCATGCATTTCTAAGCGAGAGAAGCACACTGACTGTCTTGGGCCTTCCTCTCTCTTTCTTGAAGTGAAGTTGGTGCCCGAGCACATAGCCAAAGCTATGTTCGCACTGGCTCCCTCGACCAGAAGTTTGACAGTTCGAGTCTGTGATGGAAGGTCCAAGGCGAGTTGACAGTAGATATAGTAACGCCAGTGTAGTGAGAGAGGTGATGAAGCCGGAGAACCCGGAGAGAACCACCGACCTTGGACGAGCCACTACAACCCATTCTCATACCCACACCAGGGATCGAACCCGGGTCGCCAGCGAAGAAGGCCGAGCCTTCTTTTACCACTCAATTGTCTAGGCCCCCCGGCCTTCCTCTCTGCCGAAACGTTTTCTTTATCGGGATGGTTTATTTTAATACAAATTATTCACTTTCAACAGTGTTTTTATCTGGATGATTAGCACATAAATAATTTTTTTTGGGGGGGGGGGGGATCCTTCAATCGTCTGCGCCGATATTCTATTAATTATGGGTTAGGAAGTCATTTCGACAGAACGTGCTGGGACTTCAGTAATCCATTAATAACATGCAGATCATATTTAACTGTCTCTAATTTAGCGCGCTGGATAAAAAAATGTTCAGGACAATAAAGATTTCAGTGCACATTTGGTCTGGTGGCGTTCTTCATTTTCATGGGTTTTATTATAACGAAATCGAAATTTACTTTTTAACCTCGTGTTTCCTGAGCTGATATAATTGAATTAACTGATATTCAAAACATAACCTTAATTTTATGTTTACATGTTATGTTCCTGGTATCGGCTATTTATAAGCATTTTCAATTTAAATATTTCTCGGAAACTCGTGGATGTCGATTATCATATCTGAAACTTATAATAAAAAGGAATACCATGAATAATCATGTATTTAACCTGGGCAACGGTATGAATAAAATATATTAGCTAACTCCTCACATGTAAAAATCAAAACAGTTTTCTTTATGCATCTACAGGATACCTCATTAAGGATGTTTTAAAGGATTTCCAGGAAATGCGTGTAGGCTGTCTTGAGAAGAGAGACTTGAGAGATGTTAAACAGTTGTCGGGCTGTTGTCGACATCATGTTTGTCCATCAAGCACTTGGCGCCGAATCGTGCTACGCTAGCTCCGTGGGCATAGCGCAAGGCAGGCTATGAACCATGCCACGAATCGTACCCCCTTGTAAGTGTACGACTTTATTTAGGAATTATGGGTAAAGAAATCACTTCCCCAGAATGCACTGGGGCATCTTAATACGCATATATATGACGTAGGTATACATGTGGTTTGAAGAGAGACATAGGCCGCTAAATTACTAATATGTTGAATTAGAATAAGTACAAGGCGAATTGCATTCATATGAATGTTTTTGCAATAAGAAATTATTTATATAGGTAATATTTGGTGAGCATGTAAGTGTGTGTGCAATGTTAACAGTAGGCTATTTCTTTAATTATGATAATTTTTTTTATTTTGAACTTTATCATTTGTGACAAGTAGCCCCCTGCCGTCTCACAATACTAACAGAAACAGTTTTGTTCACCGTTGCGCCAGAGCTCGTTTCTACTCAGAAGTTTTGCGGGTCCAGATTGTTTTAGAAAGAAACGACCTCTAGCGGAAAGGTGCAGCGGTAAACCCGGCAAAATTTGGTCCACCCCTACCGGACGTGTAACAAGCTGGACGTGGTATTATTTTTACCGTTAGGATGTATTTTATTAATCAGTATTGTGGTTGCAGCAATTGTGCACAATGTATTGATTTCCTGTCAAAATGGGGGGAGGGGATAAAATATATTTGTTATTTCGTTATTTTATGAAAAGGTATGCTTAACTGGTATCAATGATAATTATCCTATATTAACTCTGTCTGATGGAAAAGGCACAAAGAAAGATATTTGATTACAATCTATGGTAGTATTGGTAGACATGGGTTTAAGGGCCAAGAATAAGCCCTCAATGGGACAGTATTCTGTATTTTTTTTATGAAATAACTTTTTTAATTTTTATTTCATGTACGTTAAAAATGAAACAGAATATTCACTTTTACTTAATTCAGGTTGTCTTTGTCATGTAAACCTTCATTTGAACACAGTTAAGAGGTAAAGCCTGGTTTCTAAATACAAAAGTCCAAGTTTTAGATATCTATCAATTCCACAAAACTTGGAATTTCATACTTAGATGAAATCATATATTTCTATCTACGGTAATGGAATTAAAATAGTTAAAATAAGATCAACCTAGTTGGGTAAGGATTTACTAACATACAAAGCTGTCACGAAACGCTTGAGATCTAAGAAATTAGCCCTTCGCCCAACCTCTTTGGGCCCCAGGTGCTCAACTGGCCAGATAATGCATTGGTGTGGCATGTCTGTGCGTCGGACGCAAGTAATCTGTTGTTTAAACATACAGCAGCACCTCGGGATCAGCCTCGTCATCGCTCATGCTGCGCTCGCTACCTCTGGGATTTATGGTAACTGATGTCAAGTAGTGCAAACGACTTGCTACCTTTCTGTACCAACAAAAGGCCCACTGACCGGGGGCCTGTTGCAATAACATTTTACTGGACTTAAGCCCAGTTGGGGGCCTTAATACCATGGTTACAATTGTGACGTCATAATGGTTACCATGGTGACACACAGATGCTCCTGGGCTTAAGTCACCTACATGACTTCAGTCACCTTATTGCAACACACCCCGGATGTCTAGGTTGTCATACTAACCAAACAGAAACTTAAACTATAAAATTTGTTTCATGTTACATTTATTCATTTTTTTTTTTTTTTCATTAAAACCTTTTATGTACACCAATAAACTATCGGTGTCATTATCCCACAAAGCCGTGGATAAAGGTCGTGAAGGTCGCCAAGTGGGACAGATAGAATACTGGACCTGAGTCCATAAATGCTACCAGTTTATGAAAGATTGGTAACAATTCGAAAAACAAAGAAGGATAAGCTCATGATAAACAACCATATATAGGATTTGCTAAATGTATGAACAATTTTACTTTGTCATAAATAAGTGTAATCAGACTTTATATCACCGTGACAGGGTGATGAAAATATTCGGGTCCATTACATATGAAGGGTAATTTAGAGGCCTTGATAAAGAGGCTTTAAAAAATTAGGCCTTTGGCTAATATTGTTAGATTAAAATATTTGATAGGTATTTAAAAATCCTTGTTAATATATTATCTTATGCCTCATTCACAACAATTAAGACATTAGTCAGCATGTTACGAAGGAATCTTATTGAATTCTTTGGAGGGCTTGGGTAAGACTAAGAAACAATTAATTAAATGTTGGATGTAGTTGCAATCACCATAATAGTTAATCTAATGAACCTTTCCACTGTGAGACAAGGAAATATCTTTACCCCGATGTTAACTGATATTAGGGCCGACTTTGTTCTATAGCTGACCTTTGATCCAAACATGGAGCTTAATTTGTGAACCATGACACACATTATCTGTGTACTTAGAAAAGTTTGATAACGAACCTGGCGGCGGTTTGTGGTTTCTGACTACTTTCTAGTTCCATATATGCTTCACCAGTGCAAGCTCACATTCAGAGGCAGGCGTGGTAAGATACGTTTTTAAATAAATAAAATCCTCATCCCAAAACATCGTTTCCAGGAAGAACTCGTATCACATCATAATAAAATCAGCGAATATAAGCTCACACCGGATTTGTTTCCAGGAAGGGCGCAGATATAAAGCCCAGTTTCATAAAGAACTCGCTTCCAGGAACTCTGTGGCTGTATATCAATATGCATATATTATTTATATGTCTTTTGATATAAAGGAAAGGATCCGATGACGCCCTTATAAAAAAACATGTGCCGCGTGTTACCTAAACCGGCATAATACGAACACTCGCATTTAGAGACCATCTTTCAGCGTTTGTGAATAAAATTACGGAGCGCTTAACGACATTTTGAAACATAATCTGCCGACTGATGTAAAGAATATTTGTAAGCACTCTCCGATATGTTCTCCTTCATTTTACATAACTTTCAACAAAGGAACATGTCTCCACGTATGAAATATTAAACCTTAAAAAGATTAAAAGAAAATATGTGCAGCACAGTGGAATGGTCCTTTAATATATTCAGATGAATGTGGCTGTACGAAAGAAACATTATCTGCTCATAACCAACACACGTTCCTAACCGGGGTATTCTACTGAATTTTAGACCTGCACAAAATTGTTATTAAAGGGGCCCATATCGATATCTGACGTCTATTGAATGAGGATGATCAATTTAATCTTTCATTTGAACACGGCAATTGAACGCAAAAATTAAAGGGGCCCAATCACCTATCTGACCTTTGGAACCAAAGATAATCCTTTGGAGGTTTTTATAAAAAAAAAATAGGCCAGAAAACGTGGATATCACCGCACACAGGCTGCTTGTTTTGTTTATATCAACGTGTTTATAGTATGTGAGGGCCCGCCAAAATAATCAAAACAAATTCAACAAGGTCATTTTGCAAAAGGTGACCTTTCTACCTCAACATATATGTAACCTACCACCTTAGGTTACACGATTTTCCCGTCTGTCAAAGTTATAATAACTTTTTACAAAAAAATTGCCCTTCTTTCATTAATATGTACAAAGAGGAAACCAGAAACCACATAAATTCTTTTTCAAAAGGTAGGTGAATGGGCACCTTTAATGGTATATGACAGAGCTCTACTTCTTGTTTACTCGAGATGAACTCGAACTGATTTCTCGAGTCCTTTCCTAAGAGTCCGAGTCCAAGTCCAAGTGCAGGACGCTCCAGTCCTAGTCCGAGTGCCCCGAAAAAGTGTACTCGAATTCGTGTCCTCCATCACTGCCTGAGTAACAAATGGTTTAACTTCCTATGGGCACAAACATCCCGAGACGAATTCCAACATGTGACCGCCGAGCCGGAGAAAACTTTAAAAACTTCAAGAAAATGTCATTACAAACCCTGCAAGCCAGTACCAGAAACCTGTCCTATAGGTCAAGTTTTTTTTTTTTTTTATTATTATTAACAGTGTTGAGAGTTATTGTATGTAATACCGTTGCCATAACAACCATGCTTTTACCTTTTGGAGATCATGCTTGGCGGATAAATTGTATTTTGCTGTGCTTCCTTTCTTAATTCCAAGTTACCGTATAACAAATTATATCAGCTCGTATTTACACGACAGAAAAATTTGAAGAAAATAACAGTAAAAATATTTTGAGAAAGATAAAAATAAGACTACACAAATTTTGTGTAAACTTCTAAATAAACATGGTACCCTTATAAAACTTAAATGGCGTGATTATATTTCCTGTATCTTCGTGTTTTCGTGTGAGATGAGACCACCCTGGCCAAAACATACACTTATACAATTAAATCAAATTAAAACACCAATACTTCTTCAACCTCCAATTATTTCCCAGACAGGTCAACAATTGACATTATTTCCCAAGAAACTGCTGCGAAGACCTTATATAGTTCACTGTTGACGCGACCACTGTTCTTTGCCCATCCTCCTATTCCCCCGGCCGTAAATTGGCCAATCAGGTCTGACAATCTCATTTGCTGCGTCGCCCATCTTCACGAGTAAACGAAATGTCACCATCAACGAGACGCAGCCCGTCCCGTCTCGTAAAGGTCAAAGGTCACTCTAAAAGGTGCGAACTGAAGTGCAACTGTGTACATTAGTGTCAGGATGTAAATTTTTAAGGCATGGACTGATTTTCTTTAAAATCACACTTGAACTCATATGGCTTTCCTAAGAAACTGTGGATATTTGTAATCAATAAACACATATCCAAATACGTGGATAAATATTTGTAACAAATTATATCGGTTGACCAATAGTTGGGAAAGGTAGGGTATAGAAGTTCCCAAAAGGCCAGTCTTCAGCGCACGAATGTACTAGTATATGAATGTTGAATTAAATTAACAAAAGCAATGAAACATGTATGCTAAGTCTATTGTTATACTCTCTCTTAGTATAATCTGCCCATGATGAAAAAAAAATCAATTTGTCAGATGTTCCCTTATGTCATATTCAGTCTAAGATTCTTCCCAAATATTTCTTGATTAATGTAATTTAAAGTCGAGGTTATATATAGTAAGATCGTGAAAACTGAGCCCTCGCAAAGCAATGGAAAAGTGTAAATAGCGTAAAAGTAGCCTCGGGAATATGAAGCGACCATCATATTTGATACATTGCTCCTCATTTTGAATTACCTTTGCTCCACTGTTTGTTCGTATAAAAGATTTTACCAAATGTACAATTGGTTACTCTGAACAGTTGGTGCGTCGATGAAATTCTTGTTTGGGTCTGTGTAGAAATAGGGTGTATACCGTGCCGTATATTCATTATCCTAAGTATTTATATTCAGGCTGGGGATACGAAGTTGGTTTTCTCTCTGTCTATGTGTCTTCCCGTTTATCTGGGACTGGGTCTTTCAATGAATTAGAGCTAAACATTTTTGTGGAAATGAACGATCCTTTTACAAGATATGGGGTGAATAAACGACTCAGTTTCTTTTTATATTGGTTTGGTAAGCCTTACTTGAGTCGTGGTACAAGCTGTACGGGAGAATGTACTGCAAAAATCAAGTTTCATGTTATATTGATATCGTGGTTAACAGCCGATAATCTTAACATTAGGCTAAGAATGATGAATTAACACAAAAGAATAAATAAGAACTGACTGGGGGTGGGGGTTCATGGGGATTTTTGTAGTAAGGACTTACCGGAATAAGTAATATTTGTAAGAATGCTCAAATAAAATGTAAACAGAATTTGTTTCCTTGAAATATAACGAATTTTGATTTTAAGGTTTGACCGTTGAGATAAGTAGTTCGTTCCGTCCACCTACCTTACCGCATGGAAGTGGTTCGTTTTGAGCAGAAACGACCTTTGGCGGAATTAAGGGTAATTTGCAGGCAGTTTGTTTGCATCAGAAGCAACCAAGATGTCGGCACATGCATCCATAGTGTCTATACAGGTAGTGAGCAAACATTATCTATACAGGTAATATATTCGGTAACTATCGGCTTCGACCCAATACACTGTGTATATTCTTGAGCGTCCTTCAATGGATGCCAATGTTGTGATTAGGGTAAAATTCATACTATAGGAAACCGAGGATGTTCCGTTTATCACTCACTGTTTTTCATAAATGTCACATTATATATATATTCAGTACCCATACGTCGAGGTATTTTTTGTTTAAGTAAGCCCTCTCCAGGGACCAAAGTGTATTTAATAGTAAAACACAGGTTTATCTTTGTGGAAACAAACGTTTTTTGTTTGTCCCGTGGGTAATGCCACCTGCTGCTGCACGATTCACCAGTCATTTACCAAACTGACACTAACAATTTAATAATATGACATATATCTTTACGATAACCGTCACAAACATATGGTTTACAATATGGATTTGTGTAATCGAGATCTGTATCCCCGCGTGTTACCAAGGCGACGTCGTGGGAAGCGCTGGCTTTAAAAGTGATATCTTGATATATAGAACAGTAAATGTTTCCTTTCTAAACCTGACCTGCTGACCTTTCATCAGGTTTTTTTTTTTTTTTTTGGGGGGGGGGGGTTAAACCACTTTTTTTCCAAGATCATGGATCCGGTCCTGTGAAATCGTCAACAGTTCTTGTCTTGTGATGGTGTCCAATACATAAGGTGCTACGCTTGTTTATCGCATTTGCTGCAGGTTTATGTCAGATGTTATAAACATTAAATGAAATTCAACTTTACAAGTGCAAGTTGCACCTAAATAACACAAAATACCAACTTAGCGATAGATTAATGCTTATATTTATATAATGATATCACAAATGGTTAATTAATAGTATGTTTTATTATGGAAAAGGAAAGTTAATTTCTTTTTATTATTTATTATTTTTACAGCTTATACCGAGAGGTTTCACAAAATATAATTAAAATAGTAAAATAAATCATGCTAGATGGTTTCAGTGGATATAAATTTATATTTTATTTAATTTTACCGGATTGATTGTCATCTGTCGTTCTGTCAATCAAAATTTATGTTTCAAATACATTAATCATGAAAGCTCGCTCTCGCATGACCAGTTATTCAAGCTAAATGTAATACCTCTGTCTCGGACTCTCGCCCGCCTTTTCCCACTTCATTTACCAATCAATTCATCTTAATTACTAATATACTGGCCATCACCAAGTATTTAGGTCATTAGGCAATTAACACGCGGGCACAAATCTAATGTTGAACAATAAATTTTAATTATGGAAATCTTAAACCCCTTCCCCATCAATAACATTTGTATTTTGACTTTTGAGTCTCTTACAACTTTAAAAACATTAATTTTCGAATGTCTTTCATTTTACGTTTCAGGGAATGGAAAGCTACGAACACGGATAAATAAACAATTTCAGATCTGCCATTTTAATAATCATGTTTTAACAACCCTTACGCGTCTCACAATATTCTCAAAAACAGATAGCGACGGTTTATTGCTCGGTATTTTGACTGCTGTGAACATCACGAACAACCTTGGTAATCATCAATAGGGCATCTCATCAAACTACTGTGTTACTCTTAAACTAATGATATTTTATAGTTTTATGCTAGCCGTCTTCATAAAGTTCTGAAAATTTGGTTGAATAGTAGTTCTTTATATCTTACTGTAAGTGATCATCATGTTAATCCTACATTGAATTATATTGCCGTTGACATTGCCATTCGAATTCATCAAACGTTGGAGACAAAAAGCTTTCAATCAAATAGAATATCTTTCCTCCAATTTTTAACATGCCATGAAGTCTAAATAGAGGAATTTAATTTTAATGATATTTTTATTTTATGACGAAAAGAATGACGAAAACTTTCCAATCGTGGGATTTTTTTAATCACATTGTCAAATAGATCGCAATATTAAAATGGCTACATTTATTCTTGTCAATCAAAGGAAGGTATCAAACCTTTTTATTACTAGAATAATCGTGCAGTAAACATGAGATATTAGAACCTCATTGCACTGATTAACCTAAAATGATTTCTCTCAAAATTCCTTTGCCAAAACATCTGAAAACGCGGAGATGTCTTTAAACCGCATGTGGCACGGGGCACCGTAACACCAACAGCAACCTCCCTCCCCCCCCCCCTATAAATTGCATGTCACTTGGGGAAAAAGTTAGAGGATCGAGAGATACATTTTATATTATATATAATATAAGAAAACTTAATTAAAATTTTATCCCCACCCGAAAACCTGGAATAATGGTAAATGCAAAATTAACCTGTTTTCAATTAATTTCTTTCAACATATACAGGGACCCTTTAACATGATACGACGAGGAAAAACTGGTTTGTTCCTGCCTATAATATATGGTCCGTTTAACTTAATTACCGCTTTCTAATGTACCAAGGGATAAAGTAATTGAGGTATGAAAATAAATTTATCAAAAGCCTGTATTCTTTCTTTAGAACTAATTCCAATACCTCGCACCTGCATGATGCAGATGCAAACGAGTATTGGATTCAAGTACTCGATCGATAGCTATTACCTTACTCGGATTCAATTATTCGCTTCCATGGTAAAACTCTTAAACATTTCAAACAGATGGCGGGATGGGATTTATGAGTTATTTTTATCTCCGCTTGTATTTGTATTCTTAAGAATGCAGAATACTAGTTGTATATATAAACTATATATATATATATATATATATATATATATATATATATATATATATATATATATATATATAGCGTGTGAACCTAGCTAATTATGTGATTAATTATAATTATACCTGCTGTGGCTGAAGAGTTTACAAACTGTTTGTTATATCTGCTGATATGTGATAGCATCGCATACGATTCGTCGATATAAAAGCATGTTTGATATATATTCGTCTAAATAAGGACCACCAGTTCCTCACAGACAAAATTGTGAAATCTCAATAAAACCTTAGAAAAACGCTCCAATGTCCTAAAGAAAGGCTATGACTTCGGTCTTTTTAATCTAGCTCCGTGCATATAAAACCTGAAATCCAGAAGACATAAAAACCAACGAACTATTCTATATATATGGCATGGCTACCTTCATACGTATTCAATGAACAGTGCCGCCTCCGGGCCATAGACCTATCCTTTTAAATAAGAGTACTTGAAACCTGGTGAGAATTACTCGGACCCCGGTACTCGAGTAACTCTTTGAGCGCCAATTACTGAAAAAAAACTATTTTGCGATTTCTCGTAGAATAATTTCCTTCCGCTGACTCTTCGATTTGTATATATTTCCTTCAATTTTTCCAAAATTTTCCGAGATTTTATTTTGCAAAATAGACAATTCTTGTGAGGGTTTATTAATTTCAGTTCACGATGCTCTTACAGCTTGATATCGAAACACATAAGCAACTAAGTCCTGTTTCCATGACAACTGCTTCAATTGCCAGCCAGGCGCCCGGATAGAACATCCAGATGCAATTAAATAAACCGTTTTGTTGATTAGTAAAAAGTAAATTTATTTAATTGCCAAAGTCTAGTAATCAGCGCGCCATGGATGAGCACTATCGTCATCTGCTGGTGGAAATCATTCCGATTTCAGTTGATTGTCTTCAACCTAAATTCTGGTTTAATTTGCGGTATTACAAAAACCCAGGTCCTCTTTTGATTTATTTATATAACCGACTATTTATAGCGTAATTAATTGGTAGTTTTGACTCATATATTTTCACCAAAAAGCAAGACCTATCGTTTAATTATAGAACACTTTACTGGATGAAGTCCTCTAATCTATATATAAAAAGATCATGTCTGCATTTTTTTTCATTACGTAAACTAGCAATTTTTATGGACAGCTGTGGAAAATTGGTTTACCCGTCCAAACAATCGCGAAAGAGTCTTTGCAAAAACCTTCACTACATCTTAAATGAAAAATTTTCATTCACATCTGTAATGATTATAAACATATGATTTCAGGTCAAAACGTTCTGAGAAAGTCTGAGATTGCAAGAGAATTTAACCCAGTTTAGGGAATTTATACAGCGGGACTATTTAGGGACTGTTTATATTAAGAATTTTATTGCGTATATTTTTTATTAATTTGCGTTTTGAGGGCAATCAAAATGTTAAAATTTACAGAAAACCTTCCTATTCTATCTGCATGTTTTCCTAAAAATTAACCCCCGAATAAATTCACTTTTGTTATAAGTTACAGCATCCCTCTTGCGTACACAGCACCAATGATACAGAAAAAAATCATCAGTTGCATACATATATATATATATATATATATATATATATATATATATATTTATTTATTTATATATATATATATATATATATATATATATATATATATATATATGTCAATTTTCGGCATTTTCATGGTAATTGTAGCTGTCTCATTGTGAATCACCATTAACAGAAACACTTAAGACAGCATGATTAAACCTGATTGGAGGTTATAAAATCCAGTTTACGCACTGATATAATCTGTTTGCTTTCCTGTAAATACACATTTTTATTATTAACCCTTTCAAATTTTAATCTATAGATAACGAATTGCTTGTTCTCAGTAAGGTATATATAAGTGTTGATGTTAAGCGGACATCGGAGATTTTATTTTACATGTAAGGAGCTGCTGTAGAAGCGATACACGTGACACCGAGTCACAGAAACTAAAAGTGTCTGTGTAATTAAAGCGAGGCAGCTTTTAATGGATCTGAAAATGGGGCTGCCCCACACTGAACGACAGTATTTATACATGAATTTATAAGTTGCAAGGTTAATCACTTTACCGTCAAAACCTACGATTCCAGATTGCAACTTGTATTTTGTTTACCAAGCGTCAAATTGAATTCGTCATCAAATTAAATTTTTAAAGATATAATGTTGAAATACAACTTCTTTCAGTATAATCCAATTTATGGAAGAATAAATCTTAGGAAAAAAAAGATCTCTGCTTTACAAAACTCAACAGTACGTCTAATTTAATATGTACTCGGTAAATACAGTTTCCAAGGAGCTGATGTGAAAATAGTCAATTCTGTTTATCGCCGAAATCTTTGGGACATCATTGAACCCTTCTTGCACTTTGGAAGTTGAAGGGCTTTCCCAAGCCTCCTCACGCCCGAGCGGGCCACACGCGAGGGCATTCGGAGGAACGGACAAACACAACCAGTGTCCTCAGTGGTACCTACACTCTTGAAATAAAAGTGGAGACGAGCGGAGAGGAAGTGATTTGGGGTAAATAACTTCAAGCACCAACGCTCCCTTGCGTGATCAATTCTCTTCTTCGGTTAGCGGTATTGCTAACCCTTGAGCAGAGCGCCTTTTTTACGCGGGTATAGCCAATTGCGGGACAGAAAAGCGATAATTTCGCGCGGATCAGCTGATCTGATCCGTCGTACCAGTGCCGTGAACTGGTTAAGTGGGAAAGATATCCTCGGCGTTATGGGACGCCATCATTTTATTGCCCTATCGCCACCCTTACATTATATCTCGACCCACTCGGCCGAAATAATTTCGCCGCTGGTAAAAAATCGTACTCAGTTTATAGACTTCGATGATCTCTTTATAACTCCCGAAGCGCTCAGTTTATGTATTGACCCAATATCATCATGCATCTATCTTTCCGATTAAAATACTGGATTTCCTAATCATATGTTGAAAGCATCTTATTTTTTAATTATATATATGGAAATAATCTTTAATAAAGTTTGGTTGTTGACCTAAATTTAGGGCCAGACAAACAAGAAAATGTATATTTATACATCGCATACTATACTATTATTGTGGGTGCGTTTGATTTCTTAATCTGCATAATATAATTATATAAATACCTAAAAAGGACACTGTTTTACAACACGTTTATCATGGGCTCATTGCCGCTCAATGCTGCAGACAGTAGACACATTGACAATTCAGGAATTCGTCACGATTCTAGCTATGTATATACATTTATGTCTGCATAATACGAAAATATAAAAAATTACCATACTTAATATTTGTATTTTGTTGTATGTGCGTTGAAGAGTTCTAGTGTCATCTGAACGATGAGTACATATTTCAATTTTCTTCTAAATTATTACTTTATGAGACCCGAGATCTTTTTGTTTATTTTATTGTAAAATTTTTGAATAAAATTTATTTGAAATAACTTCGTCCAAATATAATAATATTTTTTTTATTATAATATTGGTTTGGATTTCTGTTCTTCATCTGTCCATTCCTCTCCGTCCTACTCATGTTCACAACTCTCCTTTACTTCTATGCATCCATTCTTTATTTCAAAGAATTGTTCATCTTGCTACGATGTCACAGCCTTCAGTGGGATTGTTAGGGGGAAGGGAACGACAGGCTGAGGGGTTCACACGCCGGGCTCTGTGACAAAAAACTCCGTCATCGATTAGTGTTCGATATCTCTCTGCTTTAACATACTAGATAGACAGGCAGCCAGTCAATAGAAGAACGCGGTTTGTTTGATCTTGCATTGTGGAGGTGATTTTTTTCCGGCTCTGGTTGGGGCCCATGCAGTTCATCGGTTTCCTCAGAGGCCAGTTTGATCAAGATCGTAGGTTTTACGGCATAACACAATCAAGGCGCGCCCGTGGGCTTTTACGACATCTACGTTTGGCCACCTGCCCCCTACAGAAAAGACGTCCCTTCTGGCTGTTGTTTTGCATACTGCCAACAAAAATAAAGCAAAGCTCCATTTGGCTTTGGAGGTATTTAGTCGATGCAACTTCTATTAATAAACCTACGTGAACGCTCTTGTTGTATTTACATAAATTAGTCCAATTGTAAATCGAATATACAACTTTTCTATAGACCAACGAACACGTTTGCGTTTTTCACGGTCACTGAGCAAGTTGGGTCTCGTTACGTATTTCTTGTTGTTTTAGTTATTTGATCACGGCTGCTTATCTTCAACTCTTTTTAAAGCAGCCTGTAATATCAACAGAACGCAGAGTAGTCCGACTCATTTACACACACCGGTAATTGATTTAACAAGCGTAACCTATATTTACGGGGACATTCGACTGGCACCGTCTTCTTTGTGGTAAAAGTAGGCTTCTTTCAGGCAATAATATTGTGAGATATCAATTGAAAGTGTCATTGGTCTAGACAATTAAATATCATTAATTTAACATGGCTTGGAAGCAATATACCTTATAATATACTGTCAATAGGAAATTTTATTGTGAATTAATGAAAATGCAATGTAAGGGGTAGCAGGTAACCTTATGGCTAAGTCACTGGACTGCCATTGCGTCCATGTGTGGGAGCCTTAATGTATTTTAGATATTGTAATGTTTTGATATATTGAGTTCCTAACAATGGCTATCCATCGTGTTTTAACGAAATTATCGTACATAGCTATAGGATTGATGAATAACACAAAAGAATGAATGTGAACGTAAAAACCAAACCGTCAATCCCATCTCCTCATTTCCTGCGCCCCATACGGCTTGGCTGTTAATCACATTGCACGCTTGAATGCGGTTAGAATTTGATTACATATGTGGTAGTATTATTAATAAATAAAAAAATATAATGAATATATATATATATTTAATATGTATACAAAGGCCAAGATTTTTACGGAAGTGTTATATGAGACCTCGATTAAAAGAATATTTGAATATTTGAAGAATTCTTGATTATTACAATTTCATCATACAAGAAAAGAATTCAAACCGAGGATATTCATCCTAGAAGCTTATACCTTACAAACTTAGTCAGCCGGTCCTAGTGTATTACCCAACAATGTAATTTGAGGTCTATTGTTGGATAACGGAAATGAAATCCATCCGTTATAAAAGGTCTTGGTGTGATAATCAACACGTAAATATCGTAACAAGTATAATAAATTTACAAGCGGCAACGTGATTGCCTTGACCTAAAACTTGAATCCAGTTCGCAAGTCCGCTGTTAAGAGGCGGCATTCTCTTAAGTGTTTTACATAAATATTTTCTGAAGAATATAATTATTTACATTGAAGAAAGGCATTAACAGGTAATTTAAAACCTTGGCTCGATTGGTTTTGCTCCCCTGCTGGCTGGCGACATTTCTTTGTTGTATTGTATAACAGAAATATGTGCTGCCCACAGCCCCCTTCTGCGTGGCACTGTATAAAGTGCACGCCTGTGTTTTGCTCTCACAGTTTATCTCTGCTTGTTTGTTCAGTGGTTAGGAATTGAAGAAAGATGGTGGCCAGGGGGTCACTGGGTGCCCCAGGTTAGTTAGCAGCCAATGAGCAGCCCAGCCCACAAAGAATAACAACACACAAGTGTAATCAAAAATAAGCACGCGGCCATCTTCTGTCCTCCCAGATCGTCTGCTTCCGTCCCGATGCTCCTCCCGCCAACGGCAACAGGGGTTATCCGGTACACTCGCTGCTATTCTCACCTCTAACGCTGAAGATTGTAAATAACCGCGTCATGGAAAAGAATAGTAAGCAAAGGGCAGGATATGAGAGGCACACCTTGTATTTATTTTCCATCGTCATTTTGTCATGTTATCATGTTCATGATTTTTCTTCTTATTTATATTATAAGACAGGTGTAACAACTGACGTCATATCATACACTCACTACACACTGGCGATTGTGTGTCATTATCACCAGTACGTGACCCTTGCATGTTCCATGTGTTCCATAATTAGAGAGGTACGTAGCATGCGACATAAAAACGTGCATTTAGCTCACGTGTGTGTATTTATTATATAATTATATCCTTCAATTTAGTGGCATTATTATTGTTAATATATGCATTTTAAAGCGCAACATTCGTGCTTATGAAAGGCACCATACATGACACATTAAAATGATTAAATATTTTTAAAAACAGAAACGAATTAAAAGCATCCATACAACTTCAGAAACCACTTAAAAAACGCTTCCCTATAAAAGATGAGTATGAACAAATAACATTTGACAAGAGCTTGTTCCAAATTTCTGGCGCAAGATTTGCAAACGCCTTGCCACCAAAAGTGGATAAATCAACTGCTGGCTGAACAAGTCAATGAACCATTTCGAAGATCTGTGAGCACGAGATGATTGATGAAACTAGTTCAGTGATATATATTTTTTTTTTTTTGGTTAAACATGCAATGCACAATATGTAATAAGACGGATTTTGTGCGCGATACGCTGATGTATTGGTAACCAGTGTAAATCAATAAATAGTAGTGTTATATGGTGAAACCTCTGTGCACTATATTGTTACAGGTATCTGTTTTATTGTGCGAAGGAGTGTTACATGTGTCTGTTGACATTCTGATACGTGTAGCGAAGGCATAGTTCGTTGCTATGGGGACCTCGCTTGTTGGGCGCTGGCTCGCGTGTGGGGTCTGAAGCGTAGAGACACAGCGTTCTCGTTTTTGTTCTAGATGTTTCGGGTCTGTTCATGTGCGTGTGTATTGTTCTTTGGAATTTTCCATTTCTAGAATTTTCGGGTGAGAAGCTATAAATTAGGGCTGTGTTTTACGGATTTTATATAGATTTAATAGGGATTGTCTACAGTTTGCCTTTGGATTATTACTATTTACGTGGATTTTTGGTGTTAAAGGACTTTTGTTGAGCTGTGACGGTGGTGGTTTCCAGAAATCAAAGCCTGGGATCCGGACACCCTAGTACTGTACATTGTATTGTTATACTGTGTAACCATATTGATTTAGTGTATTGTAATGTTAGGATTGTTCTAAGAATTAATTGTAATTATTTGTTGGCAAAAAGCCACTGACTTCTTTATTCATTCCCCTAGACATTTTACGCTGCCTAGTATTGCGGAATCTGATTTTTGTTAATCTCCGTAACAAACTTTGTGCTGATCACGATTACGTGATCTGTTGTTATTACGTTCCGTAACAATATATAACACGGGCTGTGCTTTTTTGACTTTAATTTATCTAGCAAGTAAGATAGTATTCCCGTATACTATTGATGCCATATATATTTCTTGATGAAATAAAACAAAACAAAATATCACGAGGTTATAAAAAAAGTCACATCGTTATTTCCTTGAATTTCTTATGAAAGCTAGAGCTAGATACATTGAAGATTCAGGACCAACTTATTCTGTTGATATTTTCATAATTATAATTCCATGTTTTAGATAAAGATTTCTGAAAGAGTGAGAGTATTACCATTATATTGACGAAGTAAGCTGAACTACATGTGCAATGGTGAGTTAATACAGTCTACTGAAATGTCACAGCCACATTTAATTGGAAATTAATATATATATAAAGACATATTAAAGGGGCCCAATCACCTATAAAACGTGTTGAATTGATAGGAAAAATAACTTCTTCCCTTTGAAAAAGTTTGTACCTACCAAAATATTGCCCTGAAACCTTGCTTTCTCCTGCAAACGATTGTTAAAAACAGTGGACCGGGCGCGATCACAGGTGTCAACATAAGCACAGTGCGTGCATCGTCTGGGCCACAACGTGTCGATCAAGAGATATCCTGACTGACTTGGCGCAAAAATGTATAACATGACTCTACTTGCTGAAACATCAAGTGTTGCGGCTCAGAATCGGACCTCCGGTCACGCCGGATGGTTAGATTAAACAGATACACGTGGACTGCGTTTGCCAACACGCAGACCCATAACAAGGTGCTAAACATCGGTATGCGTGGTACTAAGACTGTGTGCTGGGACTGGTTTGCTGTTAACTTTTGTAAAAAAGCAAAAGTGAACTGATAGTATGAAAGAGTAGGCATAATATTGCTCCTGATTATGTCCCTTTAAATTTATAAATCAGCAGTTGCACTCTAAGAAAAAAGGGTTACATGTAGAACCCTTAAGGATTCTTTAGAGTGGAGCCAGTGGGGGACCCATAGAGGTTGTAGGTAGAACCCTCTAGTCAAGGCTCTTAAAGGAACCCTCTCCGTGAGTTCTTTGGGGAACCCTGAGGGTTCTATATGTAACTCTGATAATTGGTGCTTCTAGGATCCCTACAAAAGGCCTGTCCTTGGAACCATTTGTTCATGAAAGGTTCTAGGGGGTCATAAATATATATATTTGTTAGAAGGTAGTGTAGGATGTCCATATTGAAGGGAAACAGTTTGAATGATAATATGAAAAGACAGTGGGCAGTTCCAAGGACCACAGCTAAAATCATATTTCTAACCTAGTGATGTCCACAAAATATGATATGATATATGAGATAATACGGTCTCCTGAAAAGGACGTCAGATCCATGTCAGCCGGAAATAAAGATAGACATATTAATGTTATAAAGGAGCAGTTGTGAGAAAATATGGTCTCCTCAAAAGTAGGCATATCAGAGCAATGTCCAATTGGAAATAATTAAAAACATACTGGTATTAATGTTATCAAAGATCAAGGTCGAACGAGATTGTTTACATGTATACATTTTTAAATAATATCAGAACTTGCCCACAAATACTTATATGGTTAGCACAGAGTCCTTTGAAATTGAACCTGTGATATACATGAAGAACATATTAACATGTGAACTTATTAATTTGTTAATGTGTTTTCTTTCTTACATTAAAACTTCCTTTTTTCATAGAATGTCATTCTTTCTTTCATTCTGTTCACTTGTCGTTCATCCTTCTAAAGATCCTTCCTTCTTTCTATACCTTACATTCTTTCATTCTGATTGTTTTCTTTCTTTCTCTCTTTCTTTTCTTTTTTTCTTTCTTTCTTTCTTTCTTATCGTTCATTTTTTCTGTCTATCTTCAGTCTTCTTCGTATCTTCTTCGGCTTCTAATTTCCTTTCTTTCCATTGAAATATCTCTAATCGTTTCTCTCCTTTTGTTTTTCTTTATTTCATGTTTTTTTTTTTTTTATCTTTTTCTCTATCTTTCTATCTTCTATCGATGTATATGTCCTTTTGACAAACCGTTCGTTTCTCTTTCTTTTTATTTCTTTGGTAGTTTTTTTCTGTATGTATGTCAAACATTGATTTCTGTACGTCCTGTACCGATCTTAGTAAGTAATAAGATTCAGCGTCGTCATAACAACACATCCTGACTTGAAAGATGAGCAAACTGGATGTCATGAGCTGAGGTTTTGGACAACAGAGTATAGGAATCATCTGACAGGGCCCCCAGGAAAACCCCGTATGACATCGGCTTTCTAAAAAATTATTTCCTCCAAAGTTTAGTATCAAAGTCTACGGTTTTGAATGCAGCCAAACCTTTGCATTGCAGACACAGGCCTACTGTTTATTATAAACTGCACCATACTATGTTTTCTGTTGATAAAATGCTAAAAAAGCGAACGTGAATTTCTAAAAATCGTATATTGAAGCAATCTTCTTTCCTTCTTTCTTTCTTTCTTTCTTTCTTTCTTTCTTCTTACATTAGCATTTTCCTTTTTCATACTTCCTTTCATTCTTTCTTTCATTCTCTCATCCTTTCTTTCATCCTTCTTAGGTATCTCTTTTGTTTTTTCCCGTCTGTCTATCGGTTTGCCGTTACATCAATTCTTTTTAAGTTTCTAATGTCCTTTTTTTCGATATTTCTCTCATGGTTTCTTGCCTTTCATTTTCTTTGTTGTATGTGTTCTGTCTTTCTCTTTTTTTTTTCATTTGACAGTTCGTTCGTTCTGTCTATCCTTCTTATTTCATGTTCGTTTTTTAGCTCAGCTGACTACAAATCATCTGAGCTATAGTCGTGGCCCATTCTCCGTCGTCCGTCCGTCTGTACGTTCGTAGATGTGGCACGTTTTGAAACCGTTAGACCTAGGAATCCAAAATTCGGCATAATGTTAGATGTCCCCAAGATCTCCTACCAAGCCGAAAGCTTGGTCTTTGCGACTTCGTTCCTTTGAGAAATTAAGGAAAAACCTCAATGTTTTATTAAAAACCTATTTTCAAACTTCAGGACTGCCTAATATCAAAACCACTCATCTGTTTTTCCTCATATTAATCATAAATATTCCTCTAAATAGTTCCTATGTACATGCCAGAAATTAGGTCTGTATTATACAATTTGAAAAAGTTATGGGCTCAAACATAATGCATTTTGTAAAAAATCAGGAAAGATATTTGATCACTTAACACAAAACATGTTAAAGCTAAGGACTTTTTTTCTAGTAATATAACTTTAATTAATCAAAATTAAATTGTATAACCATAATTAGATCAAAATCTTTTAAATTTTTAAAAATATTTGCAAAAATAAGCAATTGTTACCGTCTATTTTTCACAACTTTGTCCGTGGCAGTTTTTTTCTTGTAAGTACATTTGATTTAATTTTCACAGCCAGTTTACATATGGATTTAATCTGAAGAATTGTCAAATTTGTAAGTATTAGCTTTAAAATTAGTCTAGCTATTTAAGTTTTTTAGAGGCTTTAATGTATTTGTACTCTCTGGCATCATGACCCAACTTTTGTTTACTACAACTTTGCCTGGTAATCCAAAAATTGGCATAATGTTAGATGTCCATAAGATCTCCTTCCAAGCCAATAATGGGTCTCTGCGACCTTTTTCCTTTGGGAAATTAAAATTAAGGAAAATTAAGGGAATTAAGGAAAACCTCAATTTTTTATTAAAATCATTTTTACACTTCAGGAATGCCTAATATCAAAACCATTTATCTGAATTTGATCATAGTAAATATGCATATTCTTCCATACATTTCCTATGTACATTCCAAAAATTAGGTCAGTATTGCACAATTTTTGAAGTTATGGGCCCTAACATAATTCAACTTGAAAAAAAATAAGGAAATATATTTACTCATAATAATTGTTGAAGCTAGAGACTTTTTTCAGGGATATAACTTCATTTAATCAAGATTCAATTACACCGAAAATTAGATCTGTATTTTGCAATTTTTTCAAGTTATTAACATAATTATAAAAACTTTGGCCACGGCACGTTTATTCCTGTACGTACTGTGGATTTAATTTTCACAGCATGTACACACAAGGATGTAATCTGTTAAAATCTTAAATTTGAAAATAAAAGCTAAAAATTGGGCTATTTATTGAATATTTGTGGATGCTCTTGTTGTATTCCCTGACATTGTCAAGCAGCCCACTTAGGGGTCACTGTAGGTCATTCAGTGCAGCTCTCTATGCCCAGGCTGTTCTTATGTAATCCCATCAATCCTGCAAGCCCTCTCTCTTTGTTGTGCTTGATCAGGCTGACTGCAGTTAATACCACAGGGAGCTTTTCTCTTTCTCTCTCTCTCCCTCTCTCTCTCTCTCTCTCTCTCCCCACAGACACACACACACACACACACACACATCCAATACTGTTGACAGATGTGTAATATAAACAAGACGAATCTTATAATTTCACATTTTTTAGCATATAGCAGTAGCAACAGAGACTCCTCCCTCACCCACCCCTTCAATACACAGACTCATAAATAAGATGAATCTTATAATTTTAATGTTAAATTCATTCCTTTTGTTGAGACTTGGACAATTTTAATTTTTTCAAAAGATAAAAATGTTCAGGAATTGAATTCTAACATTCAAATGTGATAAAATATTAGGATCTAATGTAAGTGCTAATTGACAAATTTAAGTAGATATAAATACTTTGTAGCATTTCAATCATATCTCTTAAATTTGACTGGGCCTATGTGTGAATAACACTATTCAACTTAGTTTTAAATTCAGAAATATTGGCCAAACTTTGTGGGAATAATTTTTAAATCATATGGCCATATATTTAACTATTGAAAACTTAATTTCTTCACACATTCTTTGTTTATGAAATGTAACTTTCATATAACACTTACCGTATGGTTTCAGGCCACAAGTTTATTACACAGTGCATAAGTTTTAGCTTATGTCCATTATTCTATCATCTAAAGAGTTTAATTTTAGCAGGGCCATTTCTCTTAGCTTTTGAAATGCTAATATACATGAAAAACCTAGGAAATAAGAATATTTTGCAAAATATATAATATTTTCCAAAATTCAGCTGAGCGACGTGACCCATGGGTCCCTTGTTTCTTTTGTAGGTAAGTCAGCCTTTGATTTATGTACATCCTGTACCAATGCTAGTAAGTAATAAGATTCAGCGTCGTCATAACAACACATCCTGACTTGAAAGATGAGCAAATCTGGATGTCCTGAGCTGAGGTTCGGGAATCTTGTGACAATTAACAGAGAATAGGAATCATTTGGCAGGGCCCCAGGAAAACCCCGTCAGTCATCCTTTTTCTACAAAATTTACTCCCTCCAAAGTTTAATATTAGAGTGTACGGCTAAGAATGCAGACAAACCCTTACATTGCAGACACAGGTCTACTGTCTGCTATAAACTGTACCATACTATGTTTTCTGTTGATGAAATGCAAAAAAAGGAACGCAAATTCTTTTTAAGTTTCTAATGTCCTTTCTTTCAGTTTTTCTCTCGTTACGGCCCTATAATTTTTCTTTGTTTTGTGTGTTCTGTGTTCTTCTTTTTCTTTCATTGATTGTTAGTTCATTTGACAGTTCGTTCGTCCTCTCTTTCCTTCTTTTTCTTTTGGAAGTATTTTTTCCCGTATGTAAGTCAGACATTGATTTCTGTACATCTTGTACCGATGCTAGAAAGTAATAAGATCTAGCGTCGCCATAACAACGCATCCTGACTAAAAAGATGAGCAGACCTGGATGTCATGAGCTGAGGTTGGGGAAATCTCGTGACAACAGAGTATAGGAATCATCTGACAGGGCCGCCAGGAAAACCCCGTGGGACATGAGCTTTCCACAAAATTTACTACCTTCAAAGTTTAGTATCGGAGTCTACAAGAAAGAACAAAAAGTCGTATTGCAAACCTGATGCCAGGTTGTTATCCAAATGAAAGAGTACCAAACTGTTTTGTTTTAATGAAATGCAAAAAAGCGAACAGCAAAATCTAGGAATCGTCTAATCTGGTAATTTAGAATAAGAACTCCCGTCACCTGAAAGAGCTAGTAATTCCGTGTAAGCGTCTGGTCTTTATGAATGGTTTCTATGTATAAAGGCATTTGACACAGAAGAAGAGACCAAAATCCTAACCTTACAAATTTCACAACGAGAAACCTTTAATATATATTATTAGTTGAATATAATACATAAAAAATATATGTTAAAAATGCATAGACATAAAATCATAAATCGACTTCGAATTACAGGTTTGCTGAGATCATATTTAGGGTTTATATATTATTTTTGAAGTGGGATTAATTATGTTGGATTATTTTAAAATGATAGGTCTATCATGCACCTGTGGGTGGATATTAGCAGAAATGAAAGGATATAGCTCACCCATGGGTATAATAAAGTAAAAATTTTCTCGCTGAAAAATTAATTTTCAATCTTTTATTGACTCAAATTTAGAGTTTAACATTAGTCCGCTTAAAAAGTGGCTTACTTTTACTGGAGGTATATAATTAATTTCAAACAACTTTTGAATTGGTATTAGATATAAGGTTTTATGCAAGTTATGTCACCTTTAGGTAAAGTATATAGTTAGCATTAGGAATTGCAAAAAACTATCATTAGGGCATAGGCGCAAACATCCGAGGTCATGTTGAGAATACACAATATATATATATATAGTTACTGAGACAAATTGCTCAAGGGAAAAGGCTGGGCCGATCCGGGATTCGAACCCATAACGGTGGCGCACAAGTCCGGCGTACAAACCGCTTCGCCAGCAAAGCTAGCTTCACTAGCGAGGCCTGGGCAACTAAGATTTACCGTCATCCCGTAACACACCCCCTCTAAAGAGCGTTCTGCTATTAGAACAAGACTAATTATCCAAGGAGTCACACTTTGGTGAGCTTATTCCCTGGGCCACAAAGTTAACCGTCACGTTAGACGAGCCCCCATTTTGTGACGAAGAGAAATTGTTGAGGGGAAAATCCTGGGCCGATCCCGGAGTCGAACCATGCAGGTCGGTGGCGTACAAGTCCGGCGTACCAACCGCTTCGCTAGCAAAGCAAGCTTCACTAGCGAGACAGTTCGGTTCGCTGTTATGTGCACCCCGTAACAATATATATATTGCCTCAATCTACACGCTTTAGCTCATAAATCCAATGATTGGTATGTTTTGCGCCTTGTGCCCTTGCAAGTATGAGCAGGAGAAGAAAAACTGTTTAATAAAAAAAAACTGAATAAAGTACTGACAGTTCGCATCAAAACAGGACTGCAAACTACAATATGAAAGGGCAAGCTAAAGTACTTCTGAATCAATTACTGCACCAGTCTTCAAATAAAAGAACCACTTTCTGTTAATGTCACAGATGACGTGCATTAGGTTTAAAGGTCTTAAGGTAGTGCTGAGAATTTGTCTGTAATATAGTTTATCGATGATCTCTGCGAGCAAAATTCAGCATTCTGGGAACTCATTGATCTGATCGGTCTGACCCGACGATTCCAATGTCATTTTTACCTTTAGGCGTGACGTCTCTCTTTCTATAGGGCTAACTGTTTGCTATATGTTTGGTTTTCCCTGGGAGAATCAAGTTCATTGATATCATATAGGTGAATCATTAGACGGGAAGTAGGTTAATTTGTCTGCAAGGGAGAAAATCTAAAAAAATATAAACAACTCCGATAAAGAATACATCCTCGTCAAACATTTTAAAAGATTTATAAATGCAGCGTTACCGTAAGATTATCAAAAGGTAACTTGCATCTACAACGTATTACACCCACAGCTGAAGACGCCTTAAGCCGAGTTTACGCTGCTCCTGCGATGCGTCTGCGATCACATCTACAGTTATGATATGTTCTAACTTTAACGCTACGCTCCTCGCACAGCGGTTAAACCAACGAGAGCGGGTGTCGCATGTTTTTCATTTGGGCTGGATGCACAATGCAATACAACGCTGTCAGTGGTTTGATTACAATTCTGTGCTCTGTGCGCACCCTGGTGTTCCTGCCCAGAGAATCGCGGTTATACGAATTTAAAGGATATCTGGGACCACTGCAGTGTATAACCGCTGGGGGGGGGGGGAGCGTAACTTTATTGTCTGGTTTACGACACATGGCATTTCAGAATAATATCGTATACACAAAACGCTATAAGCAGGTGTAACATATGTGCTTTCCTCATATAGGGGTGCGGACGTAACGGTTGGAGCGGTCCTGTCCACAATTTTAGGCTGCGCCTGACCAGACCGCTAACTCAAAATAACGGACCGCTTATCCCCGACCTAATGTTTAAAGGTTTAAGCTAAACAGATGACTATATGGATTTGGTTTAAACCTACAAATCTTGTTATGAGCAAGGTGTAATTGTTACGGAACCTAATATGAACAGATCACGTATGCGTGATGAACACAAATTTTGAAATGGAGACAAAAAAATCAGATTCTGTAACACCAGAGAGCGTGAAATGTCTAGGGGCATAAATAAAGAAGTCAGAGGTTTTTTGTTAGCAAATAACCATAATTTATTCTTAAAACAATCCTAACATTACAATACACTAAATCAATACAATTATACAGTAAATCAGTGGTATAACAACAAATCAATACACAAAGTGCACAGTACCTGGATACCACCACCGTCACAAGTTCTTAAAATGTATACTCTCGGAGAATGACAGTCCAGTGTAAAGCTCTTGTAACAATCCTGAAAGTAAACTGAAGTCAAAATGCACAAAATCCAGGAGAAAGTCTGAAGAAAATCTATAATTGCCCCACTCGCCGGATAAGGTCCCAGAAACTGACACACGCTTCTGCGTCCGCTGGAAATCTTCTCTACTGCTCTCCCGGCTCTAAAACACAGCCCCTTTATATACTCTTCACCCCAAGCCGAGAATTTTCCACTTCTCGAACAGTCTAAAAGATCTTACACAACACAGTAAACACGCGTTACAGGAATCATCTAGATGAACATCGCTGTGTGTATCTCAACATACCACGGTCATCACGTGACTCACGACCAGGCGAGAAAGCCCAAGGTTAGCTTGACAACGAGAGTTCAACCAGTATGGATTAAACTGCGAATGTAACAAACGGCCCGGCGAGGGTGTCACAACACGAGTTACGCCCGTGTCACACAATAAAAAGAGCACCTGTAACATAATCAACCTCTTAATGAAAGACTCTTTGAAACGTAGCTAAAGTAATTGCAGCTGTAATAGTTTAATTATACACGTGAATCATTTTATATTTTTGTTCTCTGCATGGGTAACAGTATAGGGTCTTTTCTTGTTATTAACTTATGATTAAAGTGATATGTTCAACATTAGAACTTTGTTTCAAAATACTTATGCTTGTCCTCAGTATCACTGTGTATTAAAGTATAATAAGAAAATTTCAATATAATAAATACATTTAACACTTAAGCCCATATATACTCTATATAACAAATTATTAATTTTTTTCTGTTTTCAAATCACACTTAAACCACTAAATCACTTATCAGCTAATGTCAACCCACATCCATCACCGCCCAGCGAAATCGTTGAATCATTCGCCACACCCTTCACAATTTGGTTTATATCATAAACACCATGCCCCGCAAAGTAACACACAAAAAGCCACTGTTCTAAAATTATTATATATGATTATTATATATTATATATTATTAATATGATATTATATTTGTTATCAAAAATTCAAACTCAGATCTTGCGATCACGTATAGATTATAACATATTGCATTACCTTTATCGCGAGCACGGTTTGCTGTGTATGTGATATTCGGTTTTGTTAAATATTTAAAAATATATAAATGAGAGAATTATGTAGAATAAAGGCTGAATAAAATATTACCTATTTTTATTCATTTTTAATGCTATTGTTTAATAAATGGGCCTGACCGCTTGAACCGTTCCACCTACTGCACCGGACCGCCTGCAGCTGGAACGGACCAGGACGACCACCACTATCTCAAACGGACGTATCGCAGACGCAGCTTTAAACGCCTCTTCGGCTTTACATTATTATGTACGTTTTCCCGTCCACCCGTGATGCCCTTCGCCGCACTATCTCAAGAAATGTTTGAGATATTGCCCTTGAAACTTTCTCTGGAAATAACGGACATGCGGTCGGACCAATGGCAGTGGCTGATCCATGGGGGGGGGGGGGAAGGGGGGTGTTCCAGGGGGTCCGGACTCCCTCCTTTTGAACCGCAACAGCCTTTTTTCAGGGTTTCAACCCAATTTTTTCTGGGATGGACCCCTCCCTTCCTGGATCAGGGGACCTTTTTTAAGATGCGTGCACATGTTCTTATTAGTCTCCTTGGGTTGGACCCTCCCCTTCCAAAATCCTGGATCCGCCCCTGAATAGGCAGTCGGACCGATGCACTGTCGGACTATGGCTCCTATATAGATGGAAGATATTAAGCATTGCAACTTTAATGTCAAGGTGATATAATCCGTTAATACCAATTAAGGATGTTAAGAAAACAATTGTGATATACCCCATAACCCCGTTGTTACTGGGTGACATAAAAGCGGACCAAACTGTCTCGCTAGTGAAGCTTGCTTTGCTAGCGAAGCGGTTGGTACTCCGGACTTGCTCCCACCGTTATGGGTTCGAATCCCGGATCGGCCCAATGTTTTCCCCTGAGCGATTTGTCTTCCTAACAAAATGGGGGCTCTTCCAACGTGTCGGTAAATCTTGTGGCCCAGGGAATAAGCTCACCAAAGTGTGGCTCCTGGATTAATTAGTCTTGTTCTGATAGCAGAACGCTCTTAAGAGGGGTTGTCTTACGGGGTGACATAAAAGCGGACCGAACTGTCTCTCTCGCTAGTGAAGCTTGCTTTGCTAGTGAAGCGGTTGGTACTGCGGACTTGTGAGCCACCGTTATGGGTTCGAATTCCGGATCGGCCCATGCTTTCCCCTGAGCAATTTTACTTCGTAACACCCGTCCACACGTATAATGTATAGCATCAGAGAGAAAGTGAATTATACGTCCAAGGCTGAGTAGGCGAACAAGTTAGAGCCTGTCATTTCGATTTTCTTATTGAAGATATTCATTAGATCTGTCTGCAGCGATCTGCGTCGGGCAGTGTGTTTATAGTAATGTACGTAGTTGCACTGGATGACCTTACGTGAATAGTATACATCCGCGTTGTGCGTGCCAGTCCACGACGTTGTCCAATTGAGCTTTTCTGTAGCCAAACCGTCTACTGTACCCCCGTTCGTTTGTTTCCAATTTTTCTAAAATTTGATAAATCATTGATATAATAATAATATTTGATAAATTTATTAAACGATACATATGCAAGCCGATGTTAATGGTGTAAGCACACTAAAAGCAACGATGAAAACTAAAAACCCTTATTTTTAAATATTCAATATTATATTTAACTGTATATTTCTAATATGTATACAATAGTTATTTTTTAAAATAAATTTCAAAATGTATATTTATGATAAAATATATATTTGAAATAGATAAATATATTTTATATTTTTTTACATGAAATGTATAGTTTTTCACAGAAGAGTATGTGATTTTTTTTTCAAGTCAGTCTCCTAATAAGATAGTGTGCTGTACGTCAAAAAGACAGAGTTAAAAAAAAGAGCCGCAATAGGGAAAAAAAGTAAAAATAAAAAATACAGAATTGCAAACGGAAACTTAAACATATCCCAGGAAGATATATCCTTTCCTTGGATGCTTGATCACAAGTTGAACTACATATATGATCTTCCCTCTCGCAGTAGTTTCAGGTGGATCAGAGAAATAAAAAAAAAGTTTCCAAAATGTCACCACGGCCGCGGAGTCGGTTCATATAAATTTACAAGCTGCTCTTTATATGAACATATGATCCGCAATATGAAATTCCAGATGGAAGAACCCGGACATGAAGCTGACCTAAATCTAGATATGACCTTGTCTTTAAGAGCAGAAATAGGTCTCGTTAGCTTATTGATTTCTGTTGTAAGTTTGAAATCAGACTGATATTATAGATGTACTTTAGCGACTTAATGCATTAAATTCTGCAACCATGAAGAAAAGCACTGGCATACAGAAAGTGCAGCATGGTTTGTCCAGTATTATCCTTTGTTTAACCTTATAGCAGAATATAGAGTATCTTCGTCATTTAGTGCTGAACTTAAAAAGACCATACACTCTCGTGTCGCATCCAACCTCTCTGCTCTGACAAGAAGCGGGAAAACGTGCGTTGCAGGGTTATACAGACAGACATTGATATGAAAAACAAACCGGCTGAGTTTATAGTGTCAGACATCTATATAGTTACAACCGCCATTTACAATGACTTCCCGTCTGCACGAGTCTCTGTTAATAAAATCTCAATAGGTAATAGGAGGCTTTCTATAATGAGAAAGACGCAGGAAAACCTTGTCGTCTGCTCAAAGATCTTTATTAATTAATCATGGGACAAAATGTCCCGGAGCCAAGCTCAGAAGTGGCGGGGGGGGGGGGGTGCTTCATTGTAAGGTTTACCCAGATTTAATACGTGTCATAACCAAAAGACAAACATCTGCCGCAGTTCCTTAAGCTTTGTTCATGCATATCTTTAGCAAGCTCTTATATTTCATGATGTCATTTTTTCATACAAGGTTTTATTAATGGTCAAATATAAAGAAAGGGACAAGTACTTAGAATGAATTATTTACATTGTCTCAATCCAAGAAATCGTTGATTACTGAATTATTAGCTGAATATCCGTTCTTTGATTTCTCATAACCCTCGATACAACCCACAGAGAAAAAATACCGAGATAACAAGAACATATAAATTGATGACATTGATGGTGGCATTGAACTTTCAAACACTGCATGAAAAAGGTTGCGGGGATTGTTTTTATGTTATGCGGTTATCATAAGAGAATAAGAAGTGAATACACCAGTCAGTAGTCCTTTATGTTGGACGGGTAAGCCTACTTCAGTCGTGACACAAGTCATGCGAGGAAATGCACTGCAACGGCTACCCATACTAATGAATGGTATTGTGGTAAACAGCTAGTAATCTTAACATTAGGCTTCGAGTGATGAATTAACAAATAAGTATACAGGTGAACCCAAAAACTAACGTGTAAATCTATATCGCTGTAATTTCCAGTGTCGCGTACAAGTTGGCTATCGTAGAGTAATCCGTAGGTCTGCAGGTCGAATTCCAATTGGGATTGGAGCTGACGTCAGATTTTTCGTAGATAAAGCAATCATCCTGTCCGCAGGTCGAATCCACTTGCAGTTGAAGCTGAAGCAAGATTTTCTCCCAAAAAAAAATGATATCGTTCTGTATGCAAGTTGAATCCACATGGGATTATAACTGAGGTCAGATTGTCTTTTAACGAAACATAATCGGAGCGGGAGGAAATCTCCATATCTGAGGCTTGAGCAGGATTTCGAATTCCTCTGCCCTTGGGCTACGTAAAAAAAACACTGACAGACACATGCACACAATATAACGCACAGATTAACACACTGACGCGAAAACATAGAAGTCGCGTTTATCAAAAGCTGAAAAGCGGGCAGGGTGTGTAGTCTATAATAACTTATGAATTCAGTCTCATCCGACTTTATACTTTGTCTTCCTTGTCTCTGGGACCTTTTCTTTCTTTTGCATTAATTCCTAAGGCCCTTGGGAAGATACAACCAAAGTAGTCATCGTAGACATAAGAAGAATATTCGTTCTTCATTGACCTGCCGCCTTGGACCAGTACCGATTCACACCTGCATGGAGGGAGATGGAACGCGCTTGTGGGAAGACTTCGGAAAGGAGTCTTAGCACAGCTCTTAGCATGGTTCAAAGGAGAGATAAATATTCAACTTTGCGGTCACAAATAAAGCGCCTCAACTATTACGCCACAACGGTTCGATGGTGTTCGCCTTGCCCTGTATATACTGTATATATAAAGATAGCGGAGAATTTTCATGCAGATTGGAAGTCTTTTTTTTTTCGCACCAGCATTTATTAACTCGGCTAATACCTAATTGCGTCGGGCAACTAGCCTCGGGGGTCGGAGTTAAAGGTAAATTTCCGGTGGCCCAAATCTTATTGATCCAATGAGCTAATTCATTGCACGGTTAATGAGTTAAAATTAGCGTCTGCTCTTCAGTAAATACACCACGTATGCTTAAGGATAGCAATACTAGTGTATGAATATGGAGAGGGGGCTCTCCTACAGCTAGATAGGAGCCATGCAGGGTGGGGTATTCAGATAAATCGAAACATAATTACTCCGTGCGCTGACCTTCCAGTGATTAATTGGCTGCAAACCAATTGGTTTGAAAAAAATAATGATTGCAGATAAGATGAACAAGCGAACGTATACGTCTGTTTTTTATGTTTTTTTTTTTAGTTCTGTCGTTGTCCAAAGACCGTCCGGTCGTCCGGCCGTCCGGTTGCCCGTTATCAGGGCACAAATCTATACCGTTACACCTGGAAAGTTCACACTTGCTATCGGGAGGGGGTCCTGGTAAAGTCTCCTCGGAAATGAAATTAAGTCACGGTGGCCTGTATTCTTCTGCGACATATACACGTTTTTCTATGTTTTTCTCTGCATTTGGAACTTAGACTTGTGTTAGTGCATATAGGGTTGCTAGATTTTGCATTCAGCCTTAAAAAAAGAAAGTTGTGCAACATTCCTTCATATGTCGTAGTCACCGTGCAAAATTTGAAGAAAATTGACCTAGTCACAATTGTAGAATTTTAACATTAAAGAATGAAAAATTGAAGCCTGTTTTAATAAAACGTAAAACACGATGTTCACTTGACACTTGTATTGTGTCTTTGAGGGGACCTATTCACACAGAAGGTATGTTAAATATATATACAATAATAGTGTGTTCTCCTTAAAATATTATGGTATCAGTCAATATTTCATTCTAAAAACTTGTAAACGAGTAGAAATAACCTTGCGTCCGGCGCGATCGGAGTCGCTTTGGTCTTGCAGTATTGTCATGGTAAACACACACGTATACTTTATTTTCTCAAACACAAGCAGAAATGTATAACAACGCGTAAAAATGTGAACTGGAAATAGTTGATCTGTTAGGTACCGTTAAGCACGCATGTATACACCCAGGAGAATAAAACTTATTAGCAGAACGGTGATAATTAATGAAACGACGTAAAAGTAATCAGAATTCAGTTTCGCTAGAGTGTCATCGCTGGGCCTGCTTGGCAAACTGTGAATTCTGGACGGGTTACCTCCACTATAGACTCCGGCCTCACATGGCACCCGCGGGACCCTCATGTTGCTGTAGTTATACAAAGGAATTACGTGACACCAATGTTCCAGGCAGTTCTCTGCTTTTTATGGTTATCTCTCCATTTCGCAGCGAGCTCTAGTTTGAATCCATCATCGTTATTTAATTTTTATATATTGTTTTCTATATAATGCATGCATGGCCCATGAAGTCGACCTCGAGCGTATTTGCAGATATGAACGTATACGTATTTGCTCTGACCCAAATGTTACGTATACTTCAGGAGGACTAATGACTAATCCTAAAACAAGGTGACCAGGTCCGGAAAGGGGGGGGGGGGGGGGCGGGCCGCAAAAAATTGGTCTTAAGACCTTTATAAAAGGTTGCGGCGGCTAAAAATGAGGCATCCGGGCTCTCTGGCCCCTCCCCTGGAACCGCTTCTGGACTATATGTGATAAGCAAAACCGGTCACGCGGGGGGGGGGGGGGGGGGGGGAGGCGTTTAGTATCGATGTGTTTAAACCAGGGTTGGCAGGCCCAGTGTAATACTTGTAATATATTGTATATTGTGATTGGCTTTTGGTTGGCGAAGGTTTCAAATTCGATATACTCACGAAGGGGAAATTATCGCGACAATAAAATCTTCGTGAATAAGACGCCACATCTTAAGAGGGGAACAGTAATTTATTCAATGTTATAGCAAACTTTTTATGTTACTCGCTAGTCAAAGATCTTTTATATATCTGCCACTATTGCATGAAGAATTTCCACCTCTTCTATGTTCCCTTAGCCATTGTTTAGATTTTGCGTGCATATTATAAGTATAACGATATAACAATAGTTATGTACATTGTGTAATTGCTGTATGATAAATCCCGCCGATGAAACCTTCGCGAAACACTGAAGATGTGAAATTGGCGAATATTTAACCTCGCCATTATGACGCCAACTACAGTATATATATATATATATATACTAAATGGCACACAAAGGAACCCCAACGAAGGACATCTAGCAGGACAGTTGCGCCGCAAGTTGTTTTTTTTTTTTATACCATGAAACTGAAAAATATTTTTTTAATACACACTTACTTTTATATATTGTATACATGGTTTCATTATCCGGGGTTTAATTGTCACTACTCTCTCGTGATAAGAGACCAAAACATGGTACTAAATTAAATGAAGCCAGCACTTAAAAACATCATTCAACCTCCATTCATATGTAAAATATATTGAACAAAAATATTCTTTCAACGGAAATA
Organism: Sipunculus nudus; assembly: GCA_026874595.1. Classification (NCBI taxonomy): domain Eukaryota; kingdom Metazoa; phylum Annelida; class Sipuncula; order Golfingiida; family Sipunculidae; genus Sipunculus; species Sipunculus nudus. The sequence goes on from CM049318.1 coordinate 37,273,136, forward strand.
GATTGTTGATATAAACCAGCGATTTCTATACCAATGGTTCATATATATATATATATATATATATATATATATATATATATATATATATATATTTATATATATATATATACATATATATATATGCATATTGCATGCATGATGTATATGTATACACCATGTGTCGTTTTTACTCGATTTGGAGGCCACACAGGAAGGCTATATACCTTGTTTATATACACATCTAAACATTTGACCAGCATGCATGCAATGACTATTTGCAATTACAACTTGACAAGTTCCTTTATTTGGTGGATTTCATGCTACTGTGCAGTATGTAAAATGTTGTGTTCATAGGAAGGCCAATTATTGGATGCACATGTGTCTATCACGTTACGAGGAAGTTCATTTATATTTACATAATCATGTTGTTCAAATATTAATACACCCGAATTTAGAATTCTCTTGTACATACATTTGCCAACAAGTTGTATTTGTTTATTCCAGACGTACTGAAGACGCTAAATATACGCTTGGTAAACTAAAGTAAGGTCTTAGGTGACGGTTGTATACAGCCTTATAAAGTCCAGTTTCTTATTTCATTGAAATAATACCTGCTCGCAGTTTTCGGATAACATCGAAGTGTAAGCATTCATTTTCGGTACTCTCTCTCTCTCTCTCTGTCACTCTCTCTCTCTCTCTCTCTCTCTCTCTCTCTCTCTCTCTCTCTCTATATATATATATATATATATATATATATATATATATATATATATATATTGGAGTTAAGATGGATCAGCAAATTGTGCTTTTATTCAAGTGATTTGTTAAAATTACGACACGTGGCGGCTGCTTTGCCCCCGGGTAGGTGCCACCCGATTCATAGGTATATGCTGCAGCATTTGCTCAGTAAATGACCAGTTGTAACCATGTTACTTAGACGTGCCACCTTATGCTCCAACACATGAAAGCGTGCTTCTGGCGAATCTGGTGAGGATATCAACGTTGAATGCAGCTGTGCGTCTTTACGCACATTAAGGCCCCCGCCTGGAGGGTATATGAGTTCATCCCCGCGTTCGTGTGTGTGTTTGTTCACAATATATCTCATGCAAATAATGCAATCATAAACAGAATCTCATGACATTTTCAGGGCTTTTCGGGAAAGGGCTAATGAAGAAGCAACTAGATTTTTTTTTGGATCGGGCTCATGAGCCGGATTCAGGACGTCATCAAGGAATATTCACAAAATAATGTACAGTCACTTATACATTATGCCCGAATGAACCTGTGAATATAGGCTGACCAAGTGAATGCAAACACAGTTTTGAGCATCCAACAATAGGGACCCCCACATGGCGGAGGCTTGCATTCTTTAAAATGCAGATTTCTAGTAAATCTGAATGAACAAATGTCTGCATAAAAGCCATGCGCATAATCGTTTTGACACCTTTATAAATGAAATCGCCATGCCTGTGATCAGATATAAGGCTGTAAATAAATGTATAAATACATAATTCATGAATTATCCACGAGTTATATATAAACACGCAATTGCACGCGATTATCAATTTCTGACAAGGTAAAGTGGCATGAGGGCGAGGGTATTATAACGAATTAGTCACGAGTTAATAGCAAGCGCAGAGGTAGGCGTGATTTACATGCAGTTACTATAGTAATTGTCCTCGTGGGCATGTATGCACGTGGCAGTGCATGGCAGTGCGTAGGAGAACGGAATCCATTCAATATGAGAGAGAGAGAGAGAGAGAGAGAGAGAGAGAGAGAGAGAGAGAGAGAGAGAGAGAGAGAGAAACAGACAGACAGACAGACAGAGAAACAGCGAAACACAGAGAGAGCGTAGATGGATTTTTTACTATATAACTTTATACTGGAATGATTCCATATATTGTTAAAAAACTAGTAACAGAGATTTTGCAGATAAAATAACCAAGGAGACCACAGCAGACAAACATGCACGAAATGCAGTGGGGAAGAACATATCATTTTATGTATTTAAAGGGAAGAAACTAACAACAAATTTACTGTATATGCAAACAAACTACTATACTATGTGTTCCTATAAGCTCGTGTTCTAGATAAATAAATTACGTCTACATTGGTGACTCTATTAAGAGTCTCTCTCAAAGCAACTCAAACAAACACAAAGACAATTTTTTTCTTCAGGAAAATGAGTGTACCCCTTTCACTTTCAGTTTCACCAGAGGTTTTCAAAAGGAAATTTTTCTTAATTACAATTATTATAATTCTACATGCATGGTTGAAAGTTTAAAATCCCATTTTTATGTATAAAAATATTTGTTCTTAATGTATTTCAACGTATATAGTATATTAATCATTGCTTTTTTATATTTTAGATATACATATACATTCCTTTAACTATAAAAATGCATGCATATATAATATACTAATATATATATATATATATATATATATATATATATATATATATATATATATGTCGAGGGAAGAATGAGAATCTGGGAAGATCCGGAATCCTCCCGGGAAAAATCAGAATTCTGATTTTTTCCCGGGAATAATGGGAATTCCCATTCTTCCCGGGAAAAATGAGAATCATTTCATACTATGATTTGATTCTCATTTTTCCCGGGAAGAATGAGAATTCAGTACCAATTTGTTAAATGATATCCTTTTGGTAGTTAATGTGGGTTAGGTTTGCATATTTTACTACGGTATTTTAACCAAACTTTCATGTAATTAACTGACCATTGCTGACACATTTTTGTTATAATCAGTTTTATTCACACACGATAGTACTTAACCCATCACATACATGTAAGCTGAAAACAAGCACACCTGATATTTACATTTACATTTCATTATAAAGATTTGTAGATGTGAATATTTTTAATCTACAATTCAGTGAAGATAAACATCTATGTTAGATTGAGTAACACATCTGACAAGTTGTCAGTGAGCTTCTGAGATCTATACATGTTAAGTTCAGCCATGAAAAACATATACCGGTTATTTTATTTGCTAAACAATAGAGTGTAACTGGGGTAAAATACTTATTGTATATTTTAATCTCTAACACTGATGAAAAGGATGCATGAAAAAATTTAATATGGCACAATAATAAATGAATTAATGAACCAGATATTTTCATGTTAGTTCCAGGCACGAGAATTCTCATTTTTCCCAGGTTTGAATGTCAAAACTGAATTCCCATCTCTGCCGGGAAAAAATAGAATTCTCAATTTTCCCGGGAGAGACTGGAATTCTCATTTGTCCCAGGAAGAATGAGATTTCTCATTCTTCCCGGGAAGAATGGGAATCCCTTCATACCATCTCTGGATTCTCAATTTTCCCGGGAAAAATCAGAATTTCATTTTTCCCGGGAGGATTCCGGATCTTCCCAGATTCTCATTCTTCCCTCGACATATATATATATATATATATATATATATATATATATATATATATATGTTCAGGGGCATGCATGCAGACACCTTCATACAAAGAATCGGATAAAGAAAAATATGGATCCCATATGTGCACATAATTAATAATCCAAGAAATGTGCAACGCACCGTACGATGGCATATGTGATAATATGATGCTAACTTTAGTTAATGAAGTGGTATAGCCGATTAATGTCGAGCTTGGTTAAATGAATTAGTCACGAGTTAGCGAGCATGGTGTTAAGTGTATTAACGGGTTCCCCATGCACGGTAATTGCATGGTTATAGCAATAATTATGAATGATCACTTACCTGGTTACACAGTGCATTTCAAGCTGCCATTTAATAAAAAGACTATTTTTAGATGAAATATAAGTGAATTATAATGTCCACGTATGTGTAGGCCATGTACTAAAAGCAGAGGCGGGTTTAGGGCACGCATGCAGTCCCTTTTCGAGCCCCCAAAATTCTCGAAAATAAAAAAAAAACGCTTAATACTGAAAAGAGCACAGAACTTTACTTAAATTTTTCTATAGACCATATCCTGTGGACACCTAACCCCCCCCCCCCGGGCATGCCCGCTTCGCAGCCTCGCTTTAAGCGTGCTCTTATTCTAAAACCTCTTCCCCAGGGGCGGATCCAGGATTTAGGAAAAGGGGGGGGGTCCAATCCAGGAGGACAAATGAAAACCCTAAAAAAAAGTCCTCAGGTCTGAAAGAGGGGGGGGGGGGGGTCCAGGTGGCAAAAATTTGTCTGAAGCCCTTAAAAAAAACGTTGTTTCTGATGAAAAGGAGGGGGGGGGGGTCCGGACCCCCTGGACCCCCCCCCCCCGCCCCCCCCCCCCCCCCCCCCCCGGATCCGGTTCTGTTCCCTGCAAATGTTGTGGCAAACCTCAATATATTTTATAGATGAAAGAATGCAGAAAATATAGTAGGACAGAATCGCAGAAAGTGTAATGCATGCATGGAGACGGAAAAAAATGTGTAACTGACCGTGTCAGCAAATTAAAATATATATATCATATTTTTTTCCGCGTCCTTAATGAAAACAATTCTAATGCTTTAAATTATATGAAAAGGGGCTTTTTTTCATGAGGCTTAATTACGAGTTATATGTTATCTACAGGACGCACAGCCTTTTTTTCACTCAATGTCATTTCAAATACATGTATGTATAATAGTTAATAGAAAAGTCTCAAACGTAACCGTATCGCTTGGACTAGCTGTTAAATTATTCATAATCCCGTTTACATTATTGTCATATAAACATAAATATTTCCATTAATATAGTGAAAATATCTAGTTTCAAATTGCACCATTTTCATCGTTGAGTTATTTTAAGAAGAACAGTTTGATAATTCAATTGAATTAATTATTTACAACAATGGCCATATATATATAGGTCTATATAGTGAAAGTGAAAATATACTTTAGTTTCAAATTACATTATTTTTATCGTTGAATTCTTTTGAGAAGAACAGTTTGATAATTCGACTTAATTAAGTAAAACAACATTTTCATATTTTTTATGCTTTTTTATTTTTGTTTGGGGGTGGAGTGGGGGGGGGGGGGATTTTTTAAAGATTTCTTACACATATAGGCCTACGCAATAGCTTTTCAGACAATTAAGTTTCCCGGAAGAGCTGACTTTAATTTACATCTATAAGCGCCAATCTTATTTGCCTGTTTACGGTATAGTAATCAACTGATTAGTAAACGTTCAACGTGCGACATGGACCCACAGAGTGTACGAAATAAATGTAAACAAATTAGGTCTGTATATATACGTTAATTTCAAGCTAATCTGGACTGGCCAGTCTCCGAAATTCTAGGAAAGTTCAACGGTAACGGTATAACTACGGCAATGAGCCATCGCAAGAGATCACAGTTTGCGCAATAACAATTTGTTCCAGGTAGCGCTGGCATATTTCCTGAGATATAAATTCAGAAATAAACATATTTCGTCCGCCCAAACTGGCGACAGAGTTAACCCGAGGAGATTCAATGGTGACCGACCCCTTGCTCCTTGAAGATCTGATTTAGTGTAAGAATCGAAGCACCTTTTCTGGCCGTTCTAAGCAGGCTCGCACTAGCCACAAAGCCTCGCCAGGCTTCAGTTTAGTTAGGCCATAGCCAATTTTCACCCAAGCTCCCTGCGTAATAGATCGATAGCGGGTGAACTGCCAAGCTTATTGGCTGGAGGGGAGGTGGCCGGAACAGCCATATTGAAGGCCTTCGTCAGACCAGCAGCGCAGTGAAAGTGATGTGGGCAAAACACACCAAACACATGGGCGTCTGTGCTATGTAACCTTACGGATTATACCTCAAAGATGCCTGTGAGACGGGGACATGTTGCCCCGCCAAACACATTCATTGACACTATTATCAGAAAATTCGACGGACAAAGTAAGTAGCTTTTTATTTTGCAGGTTTCCTTCAATCAAGGTCCGTGTGTGCGTGTTTCTGTTTGTGGCAGCGAGCGCCTCACATTGGCAGCGCCAGTGTGCTAGAGTAGAGAAAGTGAGAGTGTGTAGGCCCTATCACTGTAGTGTAGACATCCCGTTACGCTCAATATCTAAGCCCTCTGGCAGTCGAAACTTCTATATTCTGGCTGAATGCATGGATACTTTAAAATGATGACAATTGGCACGGTTTTGCAGTTAGATTTATCCCGCTGTTGTCAGGCGCTAGGCTGATAAAAGAACCCCGAGCCATGACGGCGTAACTGGCCGTTTTAATAAGCAGGGCATGTTTTGATAACAGTATCGTGTGAAATGTAAATAGGTGAACGATAATTATGCTGTGGTAATTAGTGTCTGATGGTAAACCCTCGTCCAGACCTCTACCCCCCCCCCCCCCCAGGCCAAGCTGAGTGGCTGTATTATCGTTATGACAAGTCAAGCCCAAGGACTGCCACTGCCAGAAGTGATCATGTAGCCAGTATCTAGCAGTACTTAGTGTGTAGACTAGTCTACCTGGAGACAGGCTGACAGATATAATTATGTACTGATATACATGATCTTCAGCACAGGTAGACCTAATGGTTAAATTATGGATTCTACATTTGAGGAATATTATTTATATTTTACTGGTTTCTGATATACGTTATTGGTATATTTGTATACAAATATATTTGTATACAAAATATCTTAGTATTTATGAGAAAAAGTGCAACAAAATATAAATAAGAAACAAGAAATTATACATTTGACAGATTCTATACCAAGAAGCTGGTAAGTATAAATGGTCCTATTATGATAACAATATTGACTTTGCCAAAGTAAAATACGGCAGAACCATAGAAACCGGGCTTCAGCCTACCGCCGGTAAAACGGGTGTCGCATAATAAATTGTTTCCTGGAAAAGGCCGATACATATAATTTTCCTCAGAATTCCCATATTTAATTTTGCTCATAGCTGGAGTTTATTATATTAGAGGAGGAGGGGTCGGGGGAACCTGGGTTCCCCGTCTGAACGGGGGTGTGGGGGCGGAGCCCCCACCTAAAGCTTAATTTTCCTGTTAAAATAGTAAATGGTTTCCCATTTTCGCGATAGATGCCTCTTCAATCGCAGATATAAATGCTGGTATCTCGTCTTCACGGCTCACTTAGTAGCGTGTAAGGCTCCTAGTCCAGAGATTGTAGGTTCGATTCCCGATTCAGGCGACTTCTGATGCTTAGTAGTTGTTTATGTTAGAAGAGTTGAGTGTAGGGACTTCTTCAGGTAAAAGTAGGAGTTAAAATAAGGAATGAGAGGTGACAATTTTATTTGTAAGTTCCTCAATACAAGCGAAGCCCGCGTTCTATGATGGCTCCTAAAATACTGTATAGAAAAGATTCCCCTCCCCCCAACAACACACACACACACACACACACACACACACACACAGTATATATATAAATGATTATAAAATTAATAATTATTACCAACAGACTGATCTCCAGGACAAGATTAAAAGATACAAACATCTATGAAAGAGTGGCAGTCAGTTTTTAGGCTACTTTGTTAAGATAATAAGATGTAGCCACTGTTGTTTCAGTTGTACAGATGTTATGGATTTTATTGCATCTGCACTGGATGCCTTTGTATATATTGCGTACCCTGTACTGTTGTTATCAGCATGTATCTGCTCTAAGTGTAATTCTCTATCAGACACCCTACAGTGTTTTTATAACTTCCAGGATCTGGTCTAGATGGTCTTTCAAAATGCATTCTGCAAATGCTTTTACTCTCAGAGAATCCACTTGAAGTATTGTTACATGTACATAGTGGGAAATTAAACCTTAATGTTATAGATGGTATCAGGACCTGGTACTTTGACAGTAAACAGAGAGGTATTTTTTAACAGGGGTTACAATCTTTTGATGTTCATGACTGCATGTTATGTAAGTGTCCCTAAGATAGGGGTGCCTTTAACAGAGAGGTGTCCATAGGCAGGGATTTCTTAGTAAATTGTATATGTTCAATACCGTTACACCCTATTTTGTTGCAATACTCCTGTTCAGATGTAAACTTGTTCATGATAAATCTTTCAACATTCTTTTCTCTGCATCTTAAAGGAGCCTATCCCATATAACATTGATTAATTAAATATTATGGCTTGAACCATTTTTGAAAATACTTTTAAATATGCTAGAAAAGGCTGATTCCACAGCTCACAGACTGTTAGCTAAAGTTGTTTAAATCCATGTGTTTATAACACATTGGGATCCGGCCAAAATAATAAAAAATACATTTGACATTGATGATGATAACTTAGGGCATCTGAATGCAAGTCAAAGGAAAGAGAGTTTTCCAAATGCTGTTTTACAACTAGTTGCCTGTCAACTTCTGCACATATGCAATGGTCCACCTTAGGATAAGTGTTTGTCAACATTGCCACAATGAGCTATGTTTCCTTACATCTTGTAGATAAACAAGCTCAACATCTGCACATGGTACTGTGAGAATTTTTGTTAATAGGAATCACCTATAGTTGAGTATAATGTCTGCAGATAAAGCCAGAAAACACATAATTACTACAGAAGAGGTAGCTGAATAGCTGGCTTTTAAGTCAGCAAGCAATGCAGGTAGTGGTACAGAAGCCAAACAAACACACTCCAGTCATCTCCATTGAAAACACAAATGGCAATGATAAACAGAGGGCAAACTGTATTTTTCCTTTATTTGCTATATAAAACAAACTAACATCCTTTTTAGAAAATGTTTGTTTTTATTTGAAAGAAAGTCTGAAATTAACACTAAATTAGGTAATAATAAAAGAATCGAAGATAAATAACCATTTAATTGAATCAATTTATTCAAATTTCAAAATCAAAGTTCACAGGTCTATTGGATAGTCATCTCCTTAATGATATCCTACACATGCTAATGTTAATTACTGCCAGTGATGCAGGCAATGATGCAGGCAGTGATGCATCAAGTGTCAATCACTCCTGACTCCTTAATTAATGCATGTGTGTGTATCTTTCTGTTTGAACTTCCAATTCAGATATACATATATATTTCCAGTCATCTATTTCTTTTGAAACACCAAATTGAAAAGGGATCATGTATTGATAGCTTTTATATGAAAGTATGAACATTGATTCAGTTTCTAGAAACCAGTGACTATTTGGTTTCTTAACCATCAGTGTCCAGTGTGAGACAGTACAACCCCACTGAGATTTGTTCTCATGCTACAAATGTGCTCAGCTGGAATTATTTTAATCATTGTTAAGATGATGAAAAAAAGCGACTAATATGGGAAGCAAACCTTTCATAGAATATCGTGCTTATAGAAATTATCTCAAGATGGTACCCTGGAATGTTGGATGTGTGTTAATATTGTTCCTGGGAGAACAGTGATCGTGCTGATTGTTCACTTTTTGGCACCTTTCTAGGAATATGTTGCATAACATGACATCATTGTTCCCTGTGACATCACAATTCATGCTATATATGGATGAAAGCATGGTCACGTCAGAAGTTCTAGTGGTAAATAATGCTGCAAAAACCCATGAAATGCTCATTCTTTGAATTATTTATGGGGGGATTTTCACCAAAATTTAATCACTTTTAGATTTTCACAGTCCTGCTCTTTATGTCAGATTTAAGTTAAATCCATCATACCGTTCTTGAGATATCTTTTGGACACAAACACACAAAAAAAATTCAAAACATTAACCTTCGGTGTCATCCCAAATGAACAGGTTTCAGATAGACGGGACTGATTTTTTCGATCCTATCTGGACGGGTCCCAGTCCGCTGGGTCCCAGTTGGACTGGTCCCAGTCAGACACTCAATCAATAACGTATGGGTTTAATACATGAAGGTTATAATATATGCATTTTTATATTATATATAGTAATATGAATGAATATATGAAAATATCAAGCAGTTTGAAACGTCCTGAAGGATGAACGGCTCATTCGCACAGACCACCTGGCTATATGGCGACGGGTTACATTGTCTCTTTTATTATCACTTACCTTGCAATATCTAGGGTATTTTGCTGTCTTGTTGTCTTATTAAATATATATATATATATATATATATATATATATATATATCATTTTAATTGTATATATGAAAATATAGAACCATTTGCAACACCATGAAGGATGAACGGCCTATTTATATAGACCACATAGATTTATTAACTCCTTAAACAAATTTATGTATAAATCCTACACTGCCTATTATTTTAGTATTAAAGTCAGTGATTCTTTACGGACTTGTATCGTACAATGCCTTTCATTTTATTTGATAGATAGAGCGATATATAAATAGTTAGATAGACAAACAGATAGATAGATTTCACATAGATTTATTAACTCCTTAAACAAATTTATGTATAAATCCTACACTGCCTATTATTTTAGTACTAAATTCAGTGTTTTTTTACGGACTTGTATCGTAAAATGCCTTTCATTTTAGTTGATAGATAGAGCGATATATAAATAGATAGATAGACAAACAGATAGATAGATTTCACATAGATTTATTAACTCCTTAAATAAATTTATGTATAAATGACTGTCTTCAAAGACCTTAACAGGAATGAGAAAACTGTACATCCCATATAACCACGTTTCAAAGGGAAACCACATAAGTGCATCTTCTGGTTAAGTAACCAGTTACTGTGATTAGGTTTCATTCCGCACCGGTTGTCTAAGCCATGTTGTAACTGTTATAATAACAGCACGGTGGTCTTTGATAAATATTCTGTTAATTAACATTAACCATCAAACATTAAAGTTCCCTGTGAAATAAAACGAATGTGTATTATATGAAAATAATTTCATTTTTCAAACCATTTGTTTTTTTTTTATGAAAATAACATCTTTCTTTCTATCATATCTCTCTCAGGCATTATCTCTATCTCTCTCTCTCTGTTCATGAATTTACCAAGTACATATATTACCTGTGTATTTAGCGGATAGCAATAAGTGTCAGGATATAAACTTTATCCAAAATACATACAACAACACAGACAAACACAAATGTGTATATTTAATTGCACAAAGCCTTTCCTCTGCTTATTTTGATAAATAATAGAAGGGACCACGAGAGGTAACTGATGTTCTGTTTACCTTATTTGTAGGATTGTGTCTTATTGATTAATAAAACACATATCAAAGGTCAATCAGCTGTTTTTACTAAACTTATAAAATGCCGTACCATTATATTCATTGTGAAACGCAACTTAATTAGTCTCGTTATTCACACAATAAGTTAATTATAAAGCGACCTCCCTTCCCTTTGAAGTGCGGTGACCGTGTCAGAGGTGCAGGTTTCCCTGTCATATATCCCTGATGTGGTAAGGGGTTTCCAAACTGACTTTCTACTCTTGTTTCATGGAAATATGCATAATTTTGAACTGATAATATGGCAGCACATAGATTTTGTGATATATCGGAATAAAATATGAGAATTCTCTGAAAACCTAGCTAATAATTTGCTTATTTACATTAATTGGCAGAGCATGTCGACCGCACGTCGGTTATTATAGTAGATATCGCTAATTTATTTGACATTTGATTGCATGTTGATTCGTTATTGTAACTCTGACGAAACAGATAATATTAGAATATAATGATTTCAGTTTTCACGAAAGCAACGTCAGGGAAGAAAACAATATAACGGTTAAAATCTATAGCTCTTTGAACAATAATTCATGTACACAGGTATAAGGGCTTGCATAAAATTTCATAGCTATATTGTGTTTGATTACATATATAAACTTTTATTATTTTAGTTATGCTTTCCAATAAAGCTTCAATCCCCGGCTACTTACGTATGTAATTAAGTCACATAAATATAACATAGTGTCTAAATGGGACCCGTCTAACTGGAACCCGTCCAACTGGGACTATCTAAATGGGACCCGTCCAACTGGCGCCTGTCCAACTGACACGTAATCCTTACTTCACACAGGGTAATCAGACTGGTGTATATGTATGCAAAAATTGTGCAATCTGCTGTTGCATTGAGAATATACTAGAAATCTGCATTCTAAGGAATGCAGGCATCCATCATATGGGGGTCCATATAGTCAGGTACTCCCATGTTTGCATTCACTTATTAGGCCCATATTTGCAGGTTCATTCTGTACATAAGTGACTCAATGACCATACATTTGTGAATATTCCTTGATGAAGTTCTTGAATTCAGATCATGTACTGGATCCACGCCAAAATCTAACCAATTCTTCATTGGCCCATTCCAGAAATGCCCTTGTTATTTCATGAGGTTCCATCTATGATTGAATGAGTTATGCTGTGAACAATCACACAAGAATGAAGATGAATGCATGCACCCACTCCTGGAGGAGGCAGTAATTTACTATCATGTAAAGAGGGGTCTGTTTAGTATTCCTTCTGTTCTCTACATTAACCAGTCTGTTATTGGAGACCAAAAGTTAGAGTTATGGAAGGACAGCTGCGTAGCGTCAGTTTCGCGTTTCCTGGCATGACACATCTGGCAGGTTTTACAGCTGGTCTAGTATGAGAATCCGCTGTGTCCTCCATCCAGGGTTACCCTACTACTGTTCTTATTCATAGATTCAGCTGCAGACCACAAAATGAATGCAGCTGCTTCTGTTCATAGGTCCATCTATTAACTTACAGCCCTGATTTAAAAAGGATTTATGAAATAGGTCCTGGAAATGAAAAAAAATAGCAAAGTAGTGAAGGGTACATTACTGTATTGTACATAATGGGTTTAAATTTCAACTGAATATGCCACAGGATAATTTGAGGAAAAATGGCTCAGAAAAATAAAGATGCAACATGAAATTTATGGGGAAATAGCACACATTAAAAATGATCAACTTTATTTGATATTCTTATGAAAATGAGTATTTCATACACAGATAATACACCTGTGTTGTATTTGCTGTAGATGCAAACACACAGCAATTTGACGCTGGATAAGGTAAAATCTGATTGGCTAAGTGTGTAAACAAAGGTGACTGCAACAATGCTTAGCTCGTTAAACAAAATCCTATTGGATAAGCGTGTAAAAAAAAAAATGGCTGTGCCTATATGAGGCTCGTTTCACGGCACTGTAAGAGAGGAAGTTTGCAAACAGTGGGGGATAATTAACTGACCGCAGGCCACACCAGCAAATTATTTTGGAGACTGTCATGAAAAGGATACAATTGCATCCTGTGTATTCCAACGAGGCGTGGTTAAATATTACACAGGAGGGAATTCCACAGAGACAGCACTGTCTGGGGGCCAAACCTGATGGACAACATGCAGCAGTTAGTGGAACAAATCTAGATGAGCATAGCATAACTGCTGCTTATGTAGCGTAGATATAACAGAGATAATTTTACTTAATGTGTGACCAATATGCTGGGAACTTTCGACAACATCTCAAGGTAGTGGATTCATCTGCCACAAACACTGATATGCATTTAATTCAATACACCAGGTCGGGTCAGCTCAGTTTGTTTAATGGACCTCACAGGTAAAGGTCAAGTATGGCTCAGTTCAAGGTCAGGTGTGGCCCAGTTTTTCTCCAGCAACGACTTGGAGAGATATCATAACTGGCAGGGGTTCTTTAACTTGCCCCACCCTCTTCCCAGAAATCAGGCCCAGGTTGGAGGAGTGGCGAGGTGAGAGCCCTGGAAAAATTTCATCAACTTGGGTGGCTCGGTGCGTCAAAAGGAAAAGTTGACTCAGGGAGGGGGTGATGTAATATGGTGGTAACCTCGCCCTCCTAAAGATCTCAGAACCCTCTCTGGAAAAAGCATGGCAGTCTGTCAGCTGTCTGAGGTTACTGGTGTAGCTAGTATTTTGAAAGATCAATTTCACACACACACCATATGCAATACTTGAGGCTAATTGGTACTTTACTACAGCAAATTGGTCTTTTGAGCAGGTTGGGTACTCTTAAATCCAGGGTTGAGATCTCATGCACCAATCTATACAAAAAGCTACATATAAAAAAGTTATATATGAATCCAAAATTTAGTTGCCATGGTCAAATTCAAATTAATAAAAATTAAATTTTAATAGGGGACATAACATTTTTAATGTGCAGTTTAGGGAAAATCATATTATTCATATATACATAATAACATTACAAGTTGTGATTTCAAATGAGCTACATCAAATACTTGTAATGTAAATTTAGATACCTGGTCTCTGTATCTTTTCAAATTCATATACAAAGCCAGATTTTCTAGAAAAAGATGTTGAAAGATGATTCCAGAATATAAAAAAATTGCATTGAATTTGTCAAAAATTTTACTGAGATATTAAATTATGAAAATGCAAGCCTTTTTCACAACCCTGATTTTGACTGAATCTCACTGGTTCCTTCTCAGCCTAATGTTAACATCATTATATTGTCATCTTCAACCTCATATCTTCAGCAGTGACTACTATAGTCACTGATCAAAACTATGATGCAGTTGACAGAGAGTGCAGAGGAAGCGGTAGACTAAAGGCTGCAGAGCGTGATGCTTCATGGAAAAAACTCAACGATCCCTAAATACTCCAGGCTGTACTTTGGGTGGTATGATCGCATGGCCCTGAACTACATTATACATGTGTTACATATGTTTGATATTAAAGATTAGAGAGGAGCACATAAAGTACAGGTGCTGCCTCTGATAGGTCTTATGTATTTATGTAAATATGCCTCAGAAATCTGAGCTTGCTGTTGATTGCGTGTGCAGTGTGTTTATATTTTCTTACAGCAGGGTTATTGCTCTTACCCACCTGAAAATTTCTCATGTCTGGAGACTTTTTGGACTTTTCAAAGTATTTGTATTAGATTTGTTCCCTGAAAATGTGAACAGCTGGAATATTTTTTTTACATACAGTGAAACCTCCCTATTGTGGACACCAGAGGGATGTTGGATTTTGTCGATAACACAGAGGTGTCAATATTACAGAGGTTAAGATTCTTTGCATAGTATCTCATTGGAGTGCTTCAAATGTCTGTAATAGAGAGGGGAATATAATAATGAGATTCTTATAAAGAGAGGTTTTATAAACAGCGTATCAGGTAGTTATCAGTTTAAATACCTGTGCTAAGAAGTTTGTATTTTCATCCCTGTCTGTTTACTCTTTAACAGGAATTTGCAGAAAACTTATTCTGTGCTCTTTATTATTCCTATAAATTAAAAAAAAATCATAGAAAATAATGGAAAGCTTTTAAAATTATCAGTTCCACATATATATTCAAACATATTCTATACTTTTCATTTAGTATGAAAGTAGATAGAAAGTAGAAAGTTTCTAGGCATATTTCCTGTATCAGTGATGCAAATTGATTAGGTCCTTATACCTCACGCAACGTGTAGGCTTTTGTATTATGCACATAGGTGCACATACATACAGGGAACATGTGTTGCAGACTGCACAAGACATGGTCCAGGCAGTCAGGCAGCATCCTTGAGAATGCATGTTAGCTGTCAGTCCAGTCCAAGCAGTCTTTGTTTGAATTACAGAGCTTAAAAACAGATGTAAAAACAGCCAGTAGGACCTATAGTAGCCTGGGCAGCAGCCCCACGTTTCTGCTGACATCTCACACTTAAACCTGACTGTTTGTTATGTTGCTGTAGATATGCTGGCCCTGGGCTTTTCTTTACGACAGCTCATACAGTATGCTGTTAAACTGATAGTGGTCGCTCAGCAGGCCTGTGGCCTGTATTCTTTATTTGCTTTGTCTTGTCTTTGCTGGCCTTTCTTTGTGATGGAATACCTTGCAGACCCAGATGCCTGACAATTTGCAAAGTCCTAGAAATTATGAAGCTCTGTGTTTGGTCACTGTGTCTGTGGGTCAAGGTGTTTGTGGGTTGTGTCCACGAAGTGTAGGGAAAAAATATAGATTCTGAAATTATTTTCTTGTATTATCTGATATAAGCACTCATCAAATTTATTCTGTATTTATATTCATAAAGCAAATTTACTAAGCATATTCACACACCACCTAATCACTATATATCAGATATCTTAAATCATATTGCAGATTTATCAAGTATATGAAAAAAGAAAACTTATCAGATATGTCTAAACAAATTTGCCCACCAGTTGGTAGTATACCGGCAGAGCAAATTGTTACAGGGATTTTTGAGTCAGTGTGTTACAAAAAGTAAAAATAAGATTTTGTGTTTGTTCAGAGGTTAGGATGATGGCCAACAGAGAGCAGTGCTAATTAAGAATAATGATGAAAATGATCTGACATTATGTGATGCAGTCACAGACCACAATTTACATCTGCCAGGATCCTAATCAAATTTGGGTGTGTGCTACTAAGGAAAATGTGTGCCATGGTTCAAACATACCTTGGTTGGATCACAGATGAGTTCCAGGCTCTAATACCAATGAATAGCTGTGAACCATGGCTGGGATAATAAAATGTTTTACCTCACTAGTCATAGTGGTAAAGCATGGCCCCTTAAACTGGATTACATATGGGAAGGTCCCCTTTTTGAAGCCAGCTAGCGCCTCAGTGGAATAATTAAAAAATCTCATTAGGACCTCAGAGATTTGCGGTAATGTCTTAACAAAAGGTTACGGCAATCATTCCTAGCCCTGAACATGTAAATCCTGAAATCAAGAAGGCTTGAAAGTAACCTCATTTCATTGAATATTCATTCTTATCCTGGTCACCTTCATACTAATTCAACAGACAATGCCACCTACAGGCCATGGACCTATCCTTTATAAAAAAAAAAGAAAAAAAGAAGAAAAAATGAAGAGAAGTAATTGTTTTGGTTCATCAGGTAGAATTGAGGAGATATGTAAATGGGAAGAAGGTTGCAGCTCCATCACTTTATAAGTGATGAAGAAGCTTGCCCTGGGGCCTGTGTTCAGATGTTTGCCAGAATAACAGATAAATAGCATAAACACAAGAAGAACACCAAAGGCCGACGTAGATATATATACCAGGAGTATGGTATAGCAAGGTAAAAAGTATTTATACACCAGAAGCCATCCCCTTAGCTGAAACGTGATTCAACTACGTGAAGTTCTGTACTCCATCACCCTGCAAGAAAAAAAAGTCTTGTGTTCATTGCCATGCATAACTTTATTTATAAATAAAAAAAATGTGCAGGCTATTGGTACACTGGCTATTAGAAGATGATGCATCGTTAAGACTTATCACTCATTGCCTCTCTGGTGAAAGTGTTCTCTGTTTTAATCATCTTATTAACTGTCGTCTGTTCCACTTGCAGTTGCCTATACAATAGTTTTGGTGATTATTCTTTCAAATTTAAAATTTATCAATGTTTGACATTTAAATGGGTGAGGGACAAAAGGCCAAGTATGTGAAGAAATAATTTGAACTCCTCAACAAGAATCAACATAAATTGTTATGTCACAACCTCCCGGTTCTTCGGGGTCTTGTAGGTATATTTCATTTTTTACATTTAAAAAATAAATATTTTACATTTTTTAAAATTTTAACGACACTAATCTACATTGCTGTGTACCTCTCCTTTAAAAATGAAAAATAAGAGAAAAAAAGTTAATGTTTAACTTGTTAATTTTTGTGTTTTGTTCTTCTGACTATAGAGAAATCACCTCCAGGGTTGCTGTAAAGTAAACCTGTTTCTGCTTGATTAAACCAATCTTGTGAGATTAATATATTATCCTAGAATTAGCGTAATCTGGAAAACCAACAAATATGCATTGACCATCGGAAACAATGTTGCCAGTCAGGGGAATAGATTATGCCCTGATTAGCCGTATTGTGTATAAGCATAAGGACTAATCTTGCCAATAATTACCACCTCAAGTATAAAGATCTATTATTGTCATATTCCAGGTACAGACCAAGGGTGTCATAACGGAGGTTGATTGTGGTGTTGTTATTGGATTGTGGACAATTGCTCTGTAATGGCCTAATAACTAGCAGCTTATGACTGCGTATTGAATGATAATAAGGGCTCTCATGGGAGAGTTTTCGGGATTTCTGCTCCATTGAGTTTTTCACACAAATTTTGATTACTATTTAATGCATAAAGATTTATCATAACAATGTGTGCCAAATTCTCAGGATTTGGCAGCTCCCCACAGTTAATGCATAGTTAAGACCTGACACCTTGAATAATGTTTATAGCCAGTGTTTCCACAAGCAGAAAATGTTCTGTAATACTCTGAAATTACATCATTACATTTCAGTTAACCAAGTAATCATGCATGGCCAATTAAAGTTCTGTTCAGGGTAAGTGTTCACTGAAGTGTTCAGCTGCAAATAACACTTTAATAGTTGCAAAAAAGAGTATATATCTTATAGCTGAGACACTTAGTACTACACTTCACAATAGCAGTATTACACTAGGTTGAGAATAATAAATCAGATTAGAGCATATGATTGCTTATTAATGTTTCCATATTATTAGCCTATAGGGGCCAAGAATTTCTATTCTTTCTGGTGGGTCCTCAAATAATGTTCTTAGGATTTTAGTGCGAATATTAAATAATCAATAGGATGATGGATATCATATACTGTGGGTTGTTTGCTGATCGCAGTAATAGAACCCCTACGAAACAATGAAAAAGTGAAAATCCCAAAAATTAGCCTCACGGTATGAAAATTGAAACCAACCACAGTTAATAGTACATATGTCACACCTCAATCTGTTTATGTTTTGTGGTTCATTTGCTGGTTTTTAGCATGACCTTTAACCTGCTGAAATGATGGTGATTAGTGTGAATTTGACTAAGGTGGCATGATTATTGCCATGGTTTTACATATTTATGTACATGTACCTTATATCATTATTAGTATGAGACTATGACCTTGTACCAACTGACATCATTATCCAATTTATCTTGAAACATTAAATAATATTCTTAGCTCTGCTAAGGTAATGGTTTCAGTCACTCATATTTCATATGTCTGTTTGCTTGTTGGGCTGTCTGTTATGTAGGATTATGCTGGATTATCAGGGAAGTGCTCCAAACGTGTCAGTTAAAGGGGCCTATTCACCTACCAAGTATTTTAAATATTCATTAAGCATAATGTTTTCCTCTTTAAATATGATGGTTTCTGCAAGTATTTTGTTTTTATCCATTTGCTTACTTCTGTAATTAGTGTAAATGAGCAGAAATTACATTGCAATGGGATGCGAACATTTGCGCAAAACATATACATGTATAGCATCATTAGCATATATGTCACCTGTACACCTTCACAAATCAAGATTCTTCAAGCTTCAAACCAGTGTTACTCCTATTTTTCTTTTTTTTCATGTTTCTGACACATATATGCAAGATCCACCACTGGTCATGCATTCTTGTAATGGTAAACAGACATACATGGACTGTGTTTACATACATACAGAACCATAACATCATATAAAAACAGGTGATTTGGAGATGGGCCAGGGTATCTTTGCTAGCAAACTTGTGTTCATTCAATCATAATTAGATGATAAATACGTATATTATTGTTAATGATTGTGCCCCTTTAATATATATTCTTATGATCAGGCTACCTGTACACTAACAGTTGGACGTGATTAGCCAGGAATAACCTCAGGGCTTTAGTGACAGCTCTTGCAGATTCTCCAGATCTTAAGCAATCATGTTTCTGATGCCTTGCTATGCAATCACATAGTACAATTTATATAGAACTGTCTAAAAGTCAATATCGGCATGTCATTGGATGCATACAACGGTACAGCAAACTTGCGTACTGCATGAACAGCATGTATGAGAGGGTATATATATGTATGTGTATGTACAAACATAGCTATCAATTTGCATAGGAGGGTATAACAAATAGACAGAGCCCCCTGAGACCGCAGAATTAGCAGGGCTGAGAAGTTGATCCTCTAGTGCTATGTTAAGCATTGTAACTTGAGCTGCAAAAACATTGACTTACCCTGAATAAAGTCAAACTAACCTGCCCAAAGTGCAAACTATCAGTGGTAAAAACAGGTAGCCAATGAAAGGGCCAGGTTTACTTAGCGGCCTGAGAATTCAGGTTCATCCATGTGATTTGGGGGTAGAAATTAGCTTTGCTGTACAAACAAGAGGGTGAAAGATACTTTCAGGTTGCAAGCATCTTGGAAGTACCCCAATTGTACAGTAATGTGTTCTTAGGGTGTTTACTGTACAAACAACGGAGGAAGCTCCGAGCTCGAGGGAGAGCTTGGAGCCTAGAAGCACTACCTTTTTAAGCCAACCCTGTAACCATCACTTGTATAGTATATATATATATATATACCGTGCAAGTGCTCTTGGGATTTCCTCATGTGATTTTTGGATCACTTGAACTCATAACTAAATAAACACACACTCCTGACATATATTCAATAACTTCTGTATTTCCAGTTGTGCTTGTTAAAAACCTTCATATTTTGTTTATTTTAGATATTCTTGATATCACTGGCAAAGTCATTAAAATGTACCTTGTCTCAGTGTGCTATTTGTATGGGTTTGTTTCCTATAACTTTTTGGATCACATAAAAGCATGGCGCCACTGTCTTGGCATATATTCAATAACTTGTGTATTTCCCGTTTTACTAGTTTTCAGATATATTACATACAGTGGAACCTGTCTGAAAGACCACCTGTCTAATCAGACCACCCTTGATTGAACTGAAAACATTCTAACTAGTTATGACTGAATAGCCTGATAAGACAACCTGTGAATTAGGACCCACTTTTGGCCAGTCCCCAAATACAGGTTTCATGGTAAATTGTTATTTTAATAGGTATTCATCTTTGGGCTATCAACATTATTAAATTTCTTCCACCCTCAAATGTTTGTATCTGACAAGGGATATTGATATAAATTTTTGAAATCTAAAAAGGTTCTCTTGGTATATATTCAACAGTACATGTATTGGCAGTTGCACTATATATTATAACAGCATGTGTTGTTTGTTTAAGTTATATTAAAACCACCACTTTTCACCTTGACCTTTAACATCACGTCTGGCTCTGATTGAAGTCTGTCTGTTTTGAAAACATTTAACTGGAATATTAGAAAGGTTGTGTAGCTTGGGGTATGATCTTTTGATAAGATAAAGACTGATTAGATATTGGTCTTTGAATAGTATAAATAAATGCTTGTCTGTTAAGATAATTTTAGTTAGCCATTATAGTAAGCACTCGCTGAATCAGGTCAATATTTTACAGGTGTACCTTGGCAGTCATAGGCCTATTTCTATTTTCCTTACAGTAAAATGATCTACCAGTATTGATTGCATGGGTCCTGGAAACATTGAAAGTGCTTAAAGTTAAGATTTGAAAATCCTTACAAACAGCAAGGGCTATGGGGCCTGCAATCATCTTACAACTTCTGCCCTCATTTATTTTAATCAAAAGTTCATATAGATCTGGTCTTTTAAGGATGTTTAAGGAAGTACTATATCAAGTAACAGCTGAAAGCTTGATTTTTATAAAATGCACACAGTTGACTGGTTAGTAGGCCTGTTAATTATGAGGGGCCTTAAATTTGATTCAATAATTAATTCTTTACCTTCAGTTCAATTGTTAATTCAGTTATTACTCCCATGCTACATTTCAAACTTTCTTTTAAATAAAATCAAATATTTTACCATGATGGATTTAGTCTGTTTTAGCAACTAAAAGAACAATGCAGCTCTCCCATGGTTTATTGGCGCCCTTTTTGTTTCTATGAAAGCTGAAGGATCTTCTGGCAAGGGTTGAAACTCTGGTTCACATACACATTCAATAGCCTCTATATAGCAGCATGCATCATCAAATTTTACAACCAAATGATAATCGGAACAAATCAGTTCAAAGGTTAAGCATCAATTACAATTTATTTGTTGGATTCCAATTCAGTGCATTGAATATTCAATGGTTTGTAAGAAAAATTGTTCTCTGCTTCAAAGTTCATGGACGCTAAAAGTTGAGGACAGACAGACAGACAGATAAACAGACAGATTGTGGGTATACAGTGAAACCCTTCTAAAGAGGACAGTCACAGGACCAAACTATTTGTCCGTTAAAGTGGGGTGTCTGCCCCAGAGGGGTCTTGTTGAGACCAGATGCCCTAGATCAAGGCGTGGGACACAAATCTTTATGAAAGACTATTTGTCCCCATATTATTAGCCACTGTTCATATTATATGAGAATAACTTAAATTGGAACTTATTGTCAATATTTTTTATTTCCTTCTAAATCATTAACGTCATTTTCCATCTGAGAACAACTCTGAAGTTGACTGACAGCAGATAGACCTACTTGCAGATAGATATGATACGCCAGGTGTTGTCCAGGACAGTTCCCATATTTCTGTCAAATTCTTAATTTCTCTTAATTACTTCCCATGTAATTGGACAGGGTGACTCATATCGGTGACATGCATGCTATGACATCAGTGATTGGTTCATTGGAGGTGTAATAAACTGACCCCGTTGGTCACCAAACAGGTGCATATTTAATGTCTTAGATCGTCTTGATTTGATTCTAAACTCAACTGATCACCCACCCCCTCTCCTCATGGCCCAGAGAGAGTTCATGAGCTGTGGCAGTGATCATTCTTTGGTCACAAAAATATGTAATCACCCTCGGTCCCGGGCCTATGATATGGTCCGAAATAAAGGTGGCAATGTCCTTTGATTTGCTTAAAGCTCGACATAATGGGAACTCTGCAAGTACCATCATCTTTTGAGAATAACTGGGATTCATTAGGATGACTGACATATTAAAGTTGCTGATTAAAAATTTTAATATTCATTCAGTAAAAATGACTCCTATTTGAATAATAAGAATTTTTTATGTGGCCAGAGATGTACCAGAAGCTATAGTTATTTGATATTTTTTGTCCTGACACTGGCCAGTTAGGCCTCTTTGGTGTCCATTAGCAGGGGTGATTTTAGTTGTTAGGCAGACAAAAAGTTTCTGTTGAACTGAATAGTGGGGTGTCCTTCCCAGAGGGGTTCTTTAAATAGTAAAATGGTTCAGTCGGCCCAAAGACTGTCCGTTGAGCAAGGTGTCCACCCCAGAGGGGTGTCAGCAGCCCGGGTTTTCACTTTACCATAATACATCCATTATAGACTGGTGTATAAAAAGGTTAGTTAGTTAGACATCCATGGTTCCAGCTGCAGTTAATTTCAAATTGATTTATTAAGTTTATTTCAACTTTGGTATAACATCATTTAAATATGTTAAATATTCTTATGTAACTGTAGTATTTTCGTATAATTTTACCAGGTGTAATTGACTCTGTAATAGTGATTTGTATTCAATATAAATTTGTGAAATTATGGCAGGTATTCACAAGATACCCATCTCATGAATAAAAGTAACCACATTGTGATGTATGTAAATGTCTTAATCGATTTCAAATGTTAATTTACCAGCAGCATTGGCCAGATGTTCACAAATGATACCTCGATTTGTCATCGGATCAAATCCACTCTGGTGTGATGATCTGAGATCTGTGAGACCCACCAAAATGATGGATAGATGTTTATCATTGAGAGGGCTACTTATAGGCCAGACAGACACTGTACAAGAAGCCATATTGATTTTGTATGGTTGCTACGGCAACACATCTAGCATTCCCAGCACCCAGTGGATTTCTTGGCAGTTGATCCTGATCGTGGATCGTTGATGTGTATAGAGTTTACCATTTGCAGATTCTAAAGCAAGGAAGTGGCATAGGTTACTCTGGTTTTGGGTCTAGTAAGAGTGATATTGACATTTTTTTTTTCACATCTCTCTTTGATACAGCAAGAGGTACAATCCAGGGACCTGGGGTAATTTAAACTACGGTATTGCCTACCCAGTGAAAAAAAAATCATTGGTGGGCAAGTACCTTGTGGTTAAGGTGCTGGACTGAGGCACTGAAGGTCCCTGGTTCAAATCCCATCAGTGCCTCTTAGTCCTAGGCAAATGATGAAATCTTAATAGAACTTCAGAGAATATATATATCCCTCCAAGGTCTCAATGACAAGGCATGACTTGAATGGACTTACGGAATATTTCTGTCCAAATGGTGCAGAGACTATGACCACCATTGGGACCTGGATAAAGTGGTCGCATTTTTTCAGGTGGTCCTCTAAGCGAAATCTGATATAGAGAGCAAAAAGGAATTTGGACCATGAAGTGGTGGTTATTTTTAGATGGTCACTAATCATGTAAGTGGTCCTTAGCTGAGGTTTTACTATATTAAATTTGCTAGTGCTGTCAGAATTGGTGTTCACTGTACAAGCCACTGAGCTGTGCCACCTCCCCCTGGCTATGTCTGACATACCAGTCACCTTGAGAAGAGGGTTTATTTTTCCCAGGTGTGAGTGACCAGTCAGTTTAAAGAAAGGCACCAGTACAGAGAGCTTTATCTTTATAAATGGCTTCTTGCCGTGGAAGATATTGACAAATGATACATCCTCAGTCATCATTGGAGCCAGGGAAGGATGTAGTATATTATCATATGATGATTGATGACTGAGAGTGGATTACTTTAATCATCCTGCTGGGATAGGGGTTTTCAGCATGACTCCATGTGCCGATCATTTGTACACTTTTCTTTGGAAGAGAAAACCTGCCTCTAATCAAAACGCCAGCTAAGATTCATACTGGCTAGTGGTGTGCCAATTAATTGATTTTATCTTTTATTGGACGTACTCTTTCATAATCATTTAAAGTAATTGCATATATGCATAATTGATCGTTAGTAATTAGGTATGCAAATCCTGATAACCTGTTGTGTTAGAGGTGTAAGAAAGAGGGAGCACAAAACCAGTAACAGCGTTACCACTTAACCTTGTGCAGTGAGTAAGTGTCAGCAACCCGGCCATTATCCTGGTCATGTACAAGTTGGCCTGAATTTGATCAGTCACTATTTTAGGTATAATTCTTTACAGCTTATATCCCCATGGTAAAATAGATGGTACATACAAAATCGATTTAAAATCGATCATTGGTGGTTTGTTATCATTCCATCATCGAATATGATTTTACATCCCGATTCCTACCACTAATACAGGCCCTTACTTACAAAGTGCTGACCAATCGTGTGCCATTTAATTGATTATATTGATGATTGGATGTTTTCTTTTATAATCAGTTAAATTGGTTGCATTTTTGCATAATTGATTACAAACAGTTATGTGCATGTACATGCATAAAAGTTATATTAACCAGAAAAAATATAATCCAGTCAGAGAAATAAGAAAAATGGGACACTAAGTAGTGAACGAAATTAAAATATGCTTACATCAGCCATTACACAACCGGCTCCTGCAGCTCAGAGGTAGAGCACAGGACTCAAAGCCTGAGATCATGAGTTTGAATCTCAGCCAAGGTGGTGAGATTTTTCATGGTTGGCCCCAACCAAGGGTGAGCGCTCTGCAGGCTAAATGGGAAGGCTGTGCCCAACAGCTATGTTTCACTCACAATCGAGTATGCCTTTTGGAGGTTCCTCTGTGATATGACCCAGCAATGGGGAATGATTAAGCACCCAGGCAATGCAGGTGCAGCAGTCACCGGGCCTGGTTGACGCTAGGATATAAAATGCGAGAAAGTGTGTGATACTGCCCTGTCATGTCATCTGAAACCAGAGTGGAATTCTGCAGTTGTACATATACGTAATTAAGTTAGCATTTTAAAAAATGGAGGCGGTTACCTCCACCAAAAAAATATAAAAAAAAAAACTTAGCCAGTGCATTGACTTTCAGCAGGATGTCCTAGTCAGACTGAATCTACTTCGTCAAATTTACTTAGGTATAATTTTATAATTATATTTTTTTTTTTCACAGTAATATAGAAGTTACAAAGAAGTTTCAATTCATAATCAATTATGGGTCATTTGTTCTCTTTCAATCATCGAACATGATTTTAAAACAAATTCTGACCATAGTGTTGACACCTTTCAGGGATTGATGCAAACTTAGCTTTATGTAGACAGCAGGAAGATTTAAATACAGCGTTATTTGCATGACCTAACATTCCTTATGCAGTGGTTATATGCTATATTCTATGTTCACTTAACTACTGCTTGCTTTAGCTGGTTTGCTGGGTTTCACCACCAGGGAGCTGGCACCAGGCCACAATTGTGATTTCAGACCAGGTAAGGTGAGCTTTTGCATTGGGCATTGAACTCAGTAGCTTATAACAATTGGTTGCAATCACTGTATGCCTGAAACTGGTAAAAAAATTATAAAAATTAGAAGTGTGGCTATTGCCATCCAAAAGTGGTTAGTTCTTGATTGACATGGTTTGGAACTGGGGTTAGTAACTGGTTACTTTATTTTGTGCCAAGGTTTCAGCACTGAATGCTTCAGAATCCTGTGCACTCAAACATTTTACAATTATCCAGATTATGTGTTACCCAAACCCTGAACAAAATTTCATCAAAATCCATTCGTTCAATTTTGGATAAAGTAACTAACAGGCAAACAAACCAAACAACCAAAGGGTATAACATAACACCTCACTACCTGATGGAGGTATAATGAAAAAATTTCATTGTTTATAATTTTATATAAACGTTTACCAGTATCATCATGGAATACACAGAGATATAGCAACCAAAGGTCAAAAGAAGGTTAACAGAAAATAAAACAAACCACAGGTATTGCTGATGGGACTGCCTCGGGTAACCTCCCAAACATGCCCGTTGTACCTTACGAACCTCGCTGTCTCACCTTGTGGCTAAGTAAGATGTTTATTTTTTTGTTTTGGGCAAGCAGTGAGCTGTCACTGACATATGATTAAGGGTTGATCTGGAACGAGACTCCGGGTGGTCTGGCCATTATTTGCTACTTTTTAGTCTCCATTCAGCACTGTCTAGAGGCTGTAACAGCCAGATGATTACATCTCACCAGTCACAAACTGAGGATAACCATGTTTACCTACAGCTACCTGCAAGGTTACCTGTGGAATTCCTACACTATAGTATTGGGAATAAATTATACTTTCATTATTGATCATCCGTAAAAATCAGTTATCGATAATCAGAAATCATTAGTTGTTTAGAAGTATGAACTTTCAGACCATATATGGCCTGATACAACATCTCAACTGATTTTTTTTTTTATTAAAAGTAGACATGTCTCTAGTTTGCTTGCATAATGTGTATATCAAAGCACACATTTCCTCATCACAAAGTCTAAGTTACATGCAAAAAGATGCAATTGATTATTTCTTTGCAAGATCGCTCATCAGATCGTTTGCATTAACCTTACTGATCATTGATTATAATTGATTATCAGCCTATCACTAATGACCTATGATGAGGATTAGGATTCTAGCATCTCTTGCCACCTGTGACTTTGCCCACATTGATGCCCTCGTTAATATAGAGACCTCTTCTGCAGCGTGGTCTTATTTCCCTTCCACACACTAAATAGGTGTACAACCTCTTCTTTAAATTGTGTCTTGTCGTGTAATGACAGAGTGGATGACCCTAATGAGGACAAGTCATGTTTGGTCTAGACATTTTAATTATGTCTCGTTATGTAATGACAGGAATGCATCCAGCTGAATCACTCACTTGTATGTTTCACCAAAATTATAGGCTGATGTGGTCTAGGGTTAGAGCACATGGCTAAAAGCTTGACTGTGAATATGAGCTGAGCGGGTGTAATTGTTCACAGTTGACCCCACCCAGGTGAGTGCTCTGCAGGCTCAACAGGCAGACTGGAAACAAACAGTCATGTTTTACTCTTTTGTGAGTAAGAAGAGTGCACCTTTCATGGCAGGCCTGCCAAATCACTCTTTTTTTTAAAAGAGTCACTCTTTTTTGAGGATTTCCTGAAAATGATGCTAAACTCTTTTTATCACTCTTTTTTTTCCAGCAGCACTCATTTTGCATTTAAGAATTCTGATATATACTATTTTTCTCCTGCTCTAACAGTCAATTTAGAACAAGAATGGGACATTTCGCAATTTTTTGTGTGCACATGTCCAGCATGTGGCACAGCATGTGGAAAATGCCCTTATCTGCTATGTGTAACACCTGATGTGCAGTGCATGTGTCATGCCTGGTATGCAATGTGTTACACCTGATCTGCCATTTGTCATACCTGATCTGTAATGTGTCATGTTTGTTTGTAATGTGTCACACCTGATCTGCAATGTGACATGCCTGATGTGCAATGTGTCATGCCTGCTCTGGCACAGCATGTGGAAAATGCCCTTATCTGCTATGTGTAACACCTGATGTGCAATGTGTCATGCCTGATGTGCAGTGTGTCATGCCTGATATGCAATGTGTCATGCCTGTTTTGCATTGTGTCACACCTGATCTGTAATGTGTCATACCTGATGTGCAGTGTTTCCTACCTGATCTACAATGTGTCACACCTGATCTGCAGTGTGTCATGCCTGATCTGTAATGTGTCATGTTTGATCTGTAATGTGTCACACCTGATCTGCAATGTGACATGCCTGATCTGTAATGTGTCACACCTTATCTGCAGTGTGTCAGGCCTGATCTGCAGTATGTCACACCTGATCTGCAGTGTGTCAAGCTGATCTGCACTGTGTCATGCCTGATCTGTAATGTGTCATAACTGATCTATAATGTGTCATGCTTGATCTGCAGTGTGTCATGCTCTGTAATGTGTTACACCTGATCTGCAGTGTATCATGCATGATCTGTAATGTGTCACACTTGATCTGCAATGTGTCATGCCTGATCTGCAAAATGTCACACTTCACCTGCAATGTGTCATGCCTGATCTGCAGTGTGTCATGCCTGATCTGCTATGTGTCACACCTGATCTGCAATATGTCATGCCTGATCTGCAATGTTTCACACCTGGTCTGCAATGTGTCATGCCTAGTGTGTAATGTGTAATGCCTGATCTGCTGTGTGTCACACCTGATCTGCAGTGTGTCACGCCTGATCTGCTATGTGTCAAACCTGATGTGCAATGTGTCATGCTTGATCTGTAATGTGTCACACCTTATCTGCAGTGTGTCACGCCTGATCTGCTATGTGTCACACCTGATGTGCAATGTGTCATGCCTGGTGTGCAGTGTGTCATGCCTGATGTGCACTATATCATGCCTGATCTGCTGTGTGTCATGCCTGATCTGTAATGTGTCATGTTTGATCTGTAATGTGTCACACCTGATCTGCAGTGTGTCATGCCTAGTGTGTAATGTGTCACACCTGATCCGCAGTATGTCACACCTGATCTGCTGTGTCACACCTGATGTGCAATGTGTCATGCTTGGTGTCACCGTGTGGAATGTGTCATGCCTGATCTGCAATATATCATGCCTGATCTGCTGTGTATCACACCTGATCTGCAATGTGTCATGCCTGATCTGCAATGTTTCACACCTGGTCTGCAATGTGTCATGCCTAGTGTGTAATGTGTAATGCCTGATCTGCTGTGTGTCACACCTGATCTGCAGTGTGTCATGCCTGATCTGCTATGTGTCACACCTGATGTGCAATGTGTCATGCCTGATCTGTAATGTGTCACACCTTATCTGCAGTGTGTCACGCCTGATCTGCTATGTGTCACACCTGATGTGCAATGTGTCATGCCTGGTGTGCAGTGTGTCATGCCTGATGTGCACTATATCATGCCTGATCTGCTGTGTGTCATGCCTGATCTGTAATGTGTCATATTTGATCTGTAATGTGTCACACCTGATCTGCAATGTGTCATGCCCAGTGTGTAATGTTTCACACCTGATCTGCAATGTGTCATGCCTGATCTGCTGTGTGTCACACCTGATCTGAAATGTGTCACACCTGATCTGCAATGTGTCATGCCTGATCTGTAATGTGTCACACCTGATCTTCAGTGTGTCATGCCTGATCTGCTATTTGTCACACCTGATGTACAATGTGTCATGCCTGGTGTGCAATGTGTCATGCCTGATGTGCACTATATCATGCCTGATCTGCTGTGTGTCATGCCTGATCTGTAATGAGTCATGTTTGATCTGTAATGTGTCACACCTGATCTGCAATGTGTCATGCCTAGTGTGTAATGTGTCACACCTGATCTGCAATGTGTCATGCCTGATCTGCTGTGTCACACCTGATGTGCAATGTGTCATGCTTGGTGTCACCGTGTGGAATGTGTCATGCCTGATCTGCAATATATCATGCCTGATCTGCTGTGTATCACACCTGATCTGCAGTGTGTCATGCCTGATCTGAAATGTGTCACACCTGATCTGCAATGTGTCATGCCTGATCTGTAATGTGTCACACCTGATCTTCAGTGTGTCATGTCTGGTGTGCAATGTGTCACACCTGATGTGCAGTGTGTCATGCCTGGTGTGCAATGTGTCATGCCTGATAATATAAATATACTAGTAACCTGCATTCTAAGGAATGCAAGCCCCTGCCCTGTGGGGGGGGGGGGGGGAGAAGGGGGGTTCTTATTGTAGGATGCTATCCTGCCTGTGTTTGCATTTAATTATTCGGCCCATATTCTCAGGTTCATATTTGCATAAGTAACTGCAAATTTACAAGTAAATATTTCTTGATGACAATTCTGATCCCAATCAAATCAAATCATTTCTTCATTGGCCTATTCCTGAAATTATCTGAAAATTTCATGAGATTCCTTTCATGATTGTTTGAGTTATGTTGTGAACAATTGGACACACACAAACACACAGACAAACTTGGGCGAATGCATACCCTAATTGTGGCAGCGAAAAAAAGAGTTGCAGTGAATAAAAACGTGGCCTTTGCCAATAAGGACTCTCTGCTGTACTAGGGCACCAGTAATGTGTTGCTGGCCTGGATGGGTACTGGCAGGGTACTTTAATCAAGTTGTCCTGGCTGAAGCTTGTGAGCTTGCTATTGATCAGTCCAATTACTCGTACTCCTAACTCTTGTCTCTGAGTGTCTCTGGCATCCCTTTGTATGAGCGTGGCAGTGTTCAGCGCTAATTAATAGGTATTTTGCATTATTTGAAGCATGATGGATCTATGACTATTGACATTGGAAACATTTGTTATATCTTCAGTTCTAAGAAGCATCCTTTTCAAGTGTACAGACTTGTTAAGAGTAACTAAAGACTTGGGATTTGTATTCATTAGCATAAGTTGTGCAGCCATTTTACTTTTATATAGTATGTTACTTTTACTTTGGAGAGCACACTTTTTAATTTATTTATACTTTTTAAACAGCCATCTTTATTGATATGTATTATGGTATACCCACAGTCCGTCCTTTAATTTTATTACCAACCAGGTTTTGATGGATTTTCATGAAAGTGATGAACACATACCCTCCTGGCAGAGGAAATTATTAATTTCTCGCAAAATTTCATCAGTCAAGTATATTACTAGGGAACATTTGGAAAGGAGTCAAGATAAGCTTTAAGTAGCTTGCACTCAATCCCATTGACACTTGAACTATGTGATATATTTATGTGTATATTCAGTGACAATAAAATATCTTAAACAAACTAGGGAACATCTGTGAGAAAATATATGGACCTTGTATATAACAACAATTTCAGAAACAGTTCTGTGCATAAAAAAACTACCCCTTTTGGCTTAGGCATCAAACTTTAGATTTACACTCTCATACTCACTTTGATATACATGTGTGGCAAGGTAAAGGAGTATAATTAATTGGTCAAGATGCCCACCTCCTGAGGATTTCAATCATAGCTGAAATGTCAGTCACAGGAATACCCATCCACCATTGGTATAGCAGCACTCACTGCAGATTGAAGAGGGCTGCTCCTAAAAGGCTATAAAATCAATACTGCACATCAGACATTGACATTGATGTACTCAGAATAATGGCTTCTGGCAAGGACTGAGACAAGTATAGAAAGCCTAGCACAATGCCAACATATAAACTGTGTAAACTGTGGCTGCCTTTTTGTTTTGGAGGGTTTTTAGCTCCGCTGACTTTCAGTCATGCTGTGCTATAGGGATGGGTCTTTTTCCATCGTCCTTCCGTCAGGCCTTCTGGCCTTCTGTCCGTTAGCAGGGCACAAATCGTAACTGTAGGGTCTAGGATCATGAACCGTATGCAGTCTTAGAGGTTTTAAAAAAATCTCCTTGCAAACCTGAAATTAGGTCACTGCGACCTATATTTTCCGAGTTACAGGGTGTGTTTGCACCCCCAGAATTAATTCTTACAGCCAGAATTTTCATCCCAAATCTCCATCTTACAGATACAGCTCACCTATCAACAGGGGAAGAACCATAATCATTTTGAAGTCACAAGGTCAAAGGGCAAGGTAACAGGACGACTCACTTCTTTAAAAAACTTGTGGATGCATTTTAAGCCAAACCTTTCATCCCAATCCTTTGATCTTTCACATATGGCTCACCTACCAAGTGGAAGAAGAATCCTATAGATTTTAAGGTCACAAGGTCAAAGGTAAAGGTCACAGGATCCACATCTTTAAAAGGGTTGTGGACACATTTCAAGCTAGTTAATTTGCAGTATTTGCGAAGGGAAAGTTATCACAAAAATAAAAGTATTAATAAGACACTGCTATAGCCTCATTTCTATCTTATAAATGAACATTATCTGTAGGTGAAAGGAAAAGATTAATATTAATAATATATGTTACATATATATCACCCATAAATAAAAGAATGATATTATAAATGATATCAGATTATATTATTTACCGATAATGAACAAGAATTTCCACTCAGCATTTGTTTCCTTGGTTTTTAGTCAAACTAGTTTAGGTTTTGCCATCATATTAGATAGTTAAAATATTATATTTGATATGTATACTCTACAAGGTATGGTAAGACTGCAAAAAGAAATAGAACACTTGGGAAACACTGAAAATTGAAATTTAGAAACATTTATCTCTGCATATTATAAAGGCAACCACAATATGTGGCCAGTGTTTAGTCACTCATTTAGCAACATCAGGGTGACACTTTCAGTTTAGATTTACAAAGACAAAATCAATTTTGTATACTAAAATATTCATACTATACATACATGCACTGTGAGTCATCAGTGAAACAATTACAATACCATACTCTGTTTGCGCAACTGACTACAATTCAGCTGAGCCATAGAGAGCACCCTCTGGTATGTCCAACCAAATCTGAATTAACAGTGCAAGTTTTGGTAACATTTTAACCACAGACACTAAAACTAGGTTTTGTCAGGCTAATATGACACAATTTTAAGCTGTCATGTCTCAGATTCAGCATCAAGCAATTCTTTGTCATTACAAGGAATTTGGACAAAATCATATGAAAAAGTCGTGTCGGAATAGTACGAACAAGAGAAATACTTTTGTGGGATATATCAGTCATCTTGCCATCTCTGTTTAAGTCATGCTAAACAGCAAAATGGCTGACATGCTAGCTGCACTAAATCTGATGATTGCATGATGAAGAATTAGATATTGGGGTTATTTGCACAAAATGTTGGCTGGTATGACTGACGCCATGTCTCAACTGATATGTTCCAATGCTGTTAAAGTTGTGTGACAAAGATTGGTCAAGTATGCTCCTGGCTGGCAGATGTATTTGGTCACCATGACCTAGCTTGTTTCTTCCTTCTTCAAGTTATGAGTCATGAAACTAGATCATCATAAACTTGCTTTAAGAACATAACTGACTTAAATTTTGATCCAAATGTTGAATTTATTTTAAGAACATGTAGATCCATATCGTATATGGAGAAGTTATTCTTAAATGAGCATGATATTCTAAAAATTACTTGTTGTCATTAAACCCTCTAAATTGAGGTGTTAGTCCTGGGTATATTAGAAGAATCTTTGATCAATGGATGTTCCAGCATTCCTTGAACCAGAGGTTCAACTCAGAATTCAGCATCGTCACCAATTAAGTATGTGCTACCCCAAATTTCAAAGAAAAGACATATTTCTATGAATATTTCTGTCGATAAATATAAAACTCATATATGCAGATTCTGTGTTCGGTCAGTGCTAGACCCATATTAACGGGGTACTGTTTCAGGATATTTGGCTTAGATCTGGGAGTGTTTCTATTGACCCACGTGCCTATATGCTAGGAATAGATCTACATCTGCTAATGGTAGGTGGGAAACTTTGCGGTGGCTCTCCATCTGTTTGCAGATATGTCATCATCGTTTCGTTGTTTGTCCCCACATCTGTCGAGGTTTGCAACCCAGCTGTTTACATGGCCATTGACAGTGTGCATATCTTTACTGATTGCCTTTGTCATCTGTGTTGGCAGAAATAAGGCAGGAACCAGTCATCACACTGAGAGTGTTCTTGGGTGAAAATCTCTGATCCACCCTCCTGAAAAATTGAAGTTTCACATCAAGAAATTTTAATATCTGCTTGAATTATTAATGAGAGAATCAAAGATATAATGTCACTAATGTATTGTGGGAAATTGACATAGGATCTCATATTCCAATAGTATAGAATTTACACAGGCAATGCAGATTCTTCCTCTTGAAATTTAGTTAAGTGCTGTTGAGTAAGTTTAATTCTGTATTAGGAAAAAAGTACAGTCTTTATTTGTCATTCATTAGTACTACTGAACACTCTTTTATAAAATTTATTCATAGTGAAATTATAATTTAATTGATGAAATATTAAAGCATGTTACAAACATTAACTTGTGCATTATGTAGAATTGATAAAAAATGTGCCAGAATGAAAACAGTGACTCTACTTCCAACAATCTTGTTCCAGGGATGTAATATTAAGCCACTTTTTTACAACCAATATTCAATTTAATATTCATATTATAAAATTCATATGTATAGAATGCAGATGGTTAATTAAAAAGTGACAGTACTAGTGATATTCAGTTGTTTTTGGAACTATGCTTAACAGCCAGGAAAGCATTTACTTAATAAAAAGAAATTTTATGTTCTTAGTTAGAGAAGGGCACACATGTTGACAGTGACAAAATTGAAGATATGACGGCTTGAAAGTACCAGTGATGTCGCAAAACTTAAAATTTAATTGACTTTCCAGATGTGGTGTCTGCCTCCAGAATTCAGCTGGATATCAGAGTGGGTTAGGTTGATTTTTATGGGGTTATAAAAGATTTAATAAAAACTATGGTTATATTTGTTTATGGTCTTTAGGAGTGAACTATCAAGTACTTTTGGGTCATGAAGACCTTCTTGATTCTAGGGTTTCAGTGTTCAAGCATTTTCCTATATGGTTCTCCCCCTCCTGGACTGTAGTTCAGTTATAAATTAGAATTTTTTGTTGTCCTCCTATTGAAGAGTCTATCCAAATGTAGCTTTGATTTAGTAGGCATGCATTTAAGGCCAGTAGTTGTGGCACTAGTCATGCTGAAAACTGCACTGCAATGGCCAACTATACTGTCACAACACTTTGACTGTACACTACCAGCAATCCTTAAAGGGACCAAGTCAGCTATAAAGCATGTTTAATTTACACAAAAAATAGCTTCTTCCCTTTAAAATAAATTTGTACCTGCCAAATATTGCCCTGAAACTGTTTGCTTACTCCTGTGAATGAGTGTTGAAAACAGTGGACTGCGCATGATCACAGGTGTCAACATAAACATAGCACGTGTATCACAAGGCCAAAACATTTGTCAATCAGGAGATGCCCTGATTGGCCCAAAAAAATGTAATAAATGTTCCTGCTGGCTGAATCATCTCGTGTTGTGGCTCACAATTTCACCTC
Source organism: Sipunculus nudus (assembly GCA_026874595.1). Lineage (NCBI taxonomy): Eukaryota > Metazoa > Annelida > Sipuncula > Golfingiida > Sipunculidae > Sipunculus > Sipunculus nudus. Next base: position 37,308,571 of record CM049318.1, read on the forward strand.
TTGTCACACGGCCTTGTTATGGTAAACAGACATACGTGGACTGTGTTTACCAACAAGCAAAGCCATAACAAGGTGTTAAACAGCTCAAATGGAGGTACTGAGACCATGTGCTGGGAAAGGTTTTGCCTGGGAACTGTTCATAAGGAAAAACTGAACTGATAGTGTGAAAAAATAGTAGTCATATTATAATATTGCTCCTGATTATGTCCCTTTAAATTACTCACTGCATGAGGAATTGACCAAACAGAAAACATGCAGGTGAACAAACCATTGTGTCAAACCAATAAACCTATTGGCCAGGTTTATTTGAAATGACGGAATGTATCATGGTGATGTTTCTATGTGATTTTAGGTTTATAAAACAAAATATTAGAAAGATATTCTTTCTCACTGTGATATCCACTGCAGTTTTGAAATGACTGATTCTTCCAATTAAATGTTATCCATAGACTTGTTTTATGAGCAAAAATGCCACCAGTACAAAATGGCAGTAATGATTTTGACTGGCCTAGACTCTTATATGGCTGTACCAATCGGCAGTTTATATACATAAAAGCTTCAGGGACTGGACATTTAGTAGACAGAAAATGATTACACTTTTACACTAGAGACATTAAATTTGTATGACCTTTGCAGGACGCTATTTAGTAGTCTAAGGGATTGAACTCCGCAGCTGAAGGACCCTGTCCTAATCAGGCAATCTCCAGGTTCCGCTCTGCTGAGATGAAGTCCGTTGAGACGAACCCAAAAATCGACGACCCGTTGAGACGACAGGGCTTCAGACGAATGGCTTTATATAGGGAAACCCCCAGCCCAGTGGTGTCCCGGTACTAAAAAATAACTCCACTTGTTTGAATTTAACTTTTGTTGACACAATTTGGTATATAACTCAACATAGAAAGCCCTAGAATGATGCCTGTCCAGTATGTTAGAAAAGATTACTCATTCCGATATTTTTATTAATTTATCTTTCTATGTTGAATTATCTGCTGAATTGTGTCAACAAAAGTTAAAATCAAACAAGTGGATTTATTTTTTAGAAAAATTAAACAAATATATATATATATATTTTAATGCAAACCAAGTTTGAAAGTTGTTCCGTTTGGACGACTGGGATTAGTTAGCGCCAGTGCCGGGACACCACTGGGCTGGGGGTTTCCCTATATAAAGCCATTCGCCTGAAGCCCCTGTCGTCTCAACGGGTCGTCGATTTTCGGGTTCGTCTCAACGGACTTCGTCTCAGCGGGAGGACACCCAATCTCCATGGTGGTCAAGACTGTAAGTTATATTTAAATCTCTGTAAAACCTCAGATATTCACTCTGGATGCCTGAATGGCAGGTTAAAGCATTCTCTTGTTGCATATAAATCAGCTGTACCCTTCATGTGCGTGTTTTTTCATCTTACCTATTTAGTTCATATCCTCTAGTAAACATTGTATCTGAAATATCAGTCATGACAGTTCACCCTGAATGCTATTTTCATAACCTGATGTGGCAACAGGATAAGTGGCTTCAGTTTAATACTTCATCATTTTCAACGGCTATTTGTCAATTTCAAGTGCATTTGTATGAGCCATGATGTAGCTGATCCTGAGGTGCTGCTGTGTGTGTAAACAACAGATTACTTAAATTGTGTCCAACGCACAGACATATAACAATGTGTATTATTTGGCCCATTGAGCGCCTGGGGGCCCAGAGAGGTTGGGTGAAGGGATTATTTCTTGGATCTCAAGCATTTCCTGACAGCTTCGTATGTTAGTAAAACTTTTCCCAACTAGATCCATCTTTTTTAAGACTGATAATTCTCAGCCCATCCAAAAACCCACAAATACTGATGGCTTAATAATAACAACATATTTTCATTGTATGGTCACCTTTATTATTTAATAAATAATATCCTCAACAGGCCATGGACCTAACTTTAAGAAAAAAAATGCATGACGTGAACACAACATACATTTGGAGCAGTATTGTTTAGCTTTTTCGCTCATTGTGAGTCATTTGTATTGTTTCTCCGTTACTGGGTCACTTTTACCTCATTGTGGAAATTACATTCAGTGTACACTGAAACATGTTCTATTTAAAAGACCAGCCAATGTGGTATCATTAATTATACATCAAACAAAACAAATCACTGCATCAAAGAAGTGTAAGGACAGAGCCGTTCCACGAACCAGCGGAGCACTAAATCATGGAGGGATCAGGAGGGAAATGGGAGCAAAATTAGTCGATGTCCACCCACGGTGGCGCTGTATTATTTATCTGTCTCAACAGAGGGATAGAGATATACCAAATAATTAGGTCTATAAAGTTATGGAAGTTATATTTATATAAAGCATATATCGTAAAATTCTCAATAGAATATGCACATAGTTTTAGGATAGATTTTGATAACACTAGAAACAACATCTAGCAAAAGTGTGTTTATGATTAGTCAGATTTATATATAAAGGTAAAGGGGAATTTGAGATGAGAGATCAGAACTCACTCAGAAGGAGGACCTACATTGTGAAAAATAAATAAAGGAAGAAATGAACTGTAATATGTAGTATATCAGATCTAAAGTGTGATTGGAAGTAGTCTGTCAGAGCTGATGGAGCTGATGTCATTGAAGCAATGCTGTGTCTGACTCCTAGTGGTAAAACCTAGAGTTGACAGCAAACTGAAGATCCATTTGTCAGACATCTGTCAAACCAACACAGATAATGGTTCAGATATTTTAATGGGTCTTAGAAGAAGACATGGGGTAATAGTAATAAGTAACTAGAATACGGGTAGTCAACAAGCGACTACATGTATCCGCCTAAATCAGAGTGGAATGGGTGAAGTGAGGCATGGATTGAGTGGCAAGGGGAAATAGAGTGAAGTGTTGCATATTAGCATGGATGTCTGCAGCCAAATTGTGTATGTAGGTTGCGCCACCTACCACAAAAACCAGAAAGCCGTCCAAGTTGTATACATATGCAAAATTTAAGGCAGATAGGTCAAACCACTACATGTATATGGATGCTGTGCAAAAATGGTTGCAGGTGGCGCCACCAGTTTTGGGTATGATAAAGAGCTATGTGAGAACTATACACATGCAAAACTTTGGCCCAATCGGTCAAACGGTTCCAAAGATATGAGCTTGGATGTCTGCAGCGTAAACATTAATGTAGGTGGCGCCACCTGTCATAAAATCAGAAAAGCTATCCAGGATGTATATATGTCAAGGCCCAGATTGCGATCTGGACGGATCTTAGATCTGTCCAGCCCAAATTGCGATCGCAGTTCAGGCCGGCCCAAACTGCGATCGCAATCCAGGCTGGCCAGATCTTAGATCCGTCCAGCCTATATTGCGATCGCAGTTTAGTCCGGCCCAGATTGCGATCTTGTCTTTCTTGCTTCAGGATCGCAATCTGGACTGGACATATCTAAGATCTGTCCAGTCAAGATTGCGATCCTAAACTTGACCAGCCCATATTGCGATCCATGCGATCCAAGTGTTTCAGCTTGTTAATTTATAGTTATTTTAAAATTAAAAAAAAATAAAATATGTCAAAATTTTAAAATTTTTCTCAGACAAGTACTGATTAAATATGTCAATATGTTTCACTAATAATATTAAGACTCTTGGCTGTATCAGCTGTCACAAGACTATGTAAATAATCAAAATCTGTATTGCTGGTTCCTCAAATTATGTTAATAAAATTAAACTTGCCCATCTCTAGTTTCTCCTTGTACAATTTGTAGGGTGTTCTTATGCTTGAGTTATTTTTTATTCTTATAACAGTTTCATAGCTGAGATTGCTTTTAATTTTTTTTTACATTTTTTAAAATAAAAATATTTAAATATGATAAAAAATCAGATCTTAGACAAGTTCTCATTATGATTTCTGTAATGTTGATAATTGTCATAAGACGTTTGCTATGTCTAGTGCTTAGATTGATGTGAAAGTAGTCCAAAGTGAATATAATAGTTTTATATTTAAATATAAATTAAATCCATAAAACCAGGTACTTATGATCATTATGATCATACTTATGATCAATTTGTGAAATTTGTAAATTCTGGATTCTCAAGAACTTTGTTTTGCTGAAACTGAATAAATACCAGACATGATAAGAATACTTTGCAAATATATTTGAATGCGAATATGAATATATGTACTCCATAATTTCATGCATAAAAATAGGAATACAGGTATAGATGAAAGTATTTGAATACAAATGCAAATACTTTCAAAATGTAATCATGAATGTATTCATGAATATATTCTATAATATTATTTTAATAATAATTTATTTCAATTATATTATTAAAAGATCTTTTCATATGATGCTGTTATAATTTTTAATTTAAATTAAATTTGACACAATATTTGTTATTAATTTATAATAAATAGTTATATTATTTAAGTTTTATTCTTGGGTAGGAATAACCAGTAATTATTAAATAAAAGTTCTCATTTGTAAAAATCAGAATTACCATGACTGATAATGGACAGGTTTTTTTTCAAATAATTCTACTGCAATGTTGGTAAAGTTATATGGCCATGTCAAAACCTATGTGAAAACAGCACACCATTTCCAACTGTATATAATATAAATGACATCAATCCTCTTCCCTGTCTCCAAGGATATTATCATAATCTTACATAACTTGAGTTAAACACCATCAGCTCATAATGCAGCTTATATTACCACACAAAACCTGCACTTGCCTACCTCCTCTTCCAAATCATATTTTGTGAGCATATAACACTTGTTACCTTTTTCCAACAACCATGCAATACTAAATGAGTTGGTGAAACATCCCATGTTTCACTCCTGTGATATGAAGGAGTGAAAATTGCCTTTATGTATTATAATTGTATTTATTATGGGAAAATGGTACAATGCAATACCAAATGAGTTGGTAAAACAACCAATGTTTAACTCCTGTGATCGTAAAAGCATGGATTGCAATATGGGCTGGTCAAGTTTAGGATCGCAATCTCGGCTGGACTGATCTTAGATCTGTCCAGACCAGATTGCAATCCTGAAGCAAGAAAGACAGGATCGCAGTCTGGGCCGGACTAAACTGCGATCGCAATCTAGGCTGGACGGATATAAGATCTGGCCAGCCTGGATTGCGATCGCAGTTTGGGCCAGCCTGAACTGCGATCTCAATTTGGGCTGGACAGATCTAAGATCCGTCCAGATCACGATCTGGGCCTTGACATATACGCATGCTGAATTTCAGGTGAATAAGTCCAACCAATGCAGAGATATGACTGATTTTATCCCAAGGCAGATGAACAGATGGACACTGTTCAGAAATGGTTGCAGGTGGCCCCACCATTTTTTGTGTATGTTATAAAGCTATCCAAGGGCTACATTTGTGTAAAATTTTTAGCCTGATCGGTCAAACTGTTCCCGAGATATGTGGGTTTATGTGTGGAAACAGACACACAAATGGATGCAGAGCGCAGAGGAAAGGTCAGAGTTCAAAACAAAATCAGGGCGCATCAGTTCACATGTGACCCGAACATAATCCCGGGTTTTGTAAAATTCCGCCCAGTCGTTACGGAGGAGTTCTCCGGACACCTACTCAGCGGCGGCCAGCTGAAAACATAGTATCCGCAAAACTCTGTTTTGGCGGATACAGTTAGTAATAGTAATAGACTATTACAGCTTTTTCCATGTAATAGTAATAGTAATAGTAATAGACTCAAAAATTTGAGCTGTAATAGTAATAGTAATGGAAACAGAAGGCAAAGTAATAGAGTAATACATATTACTTTCTATTACTTCCTGTGAGCCCCTTAATCATGAAGCATTTCAGCAAATAATGCTGAACAAACTCAGTTCTTGTCCAGTGATTGCCCAGGATGTGCCTATTGTTGAGGCAAGCATGGGCCAGCTGCCACATTGCTGGTGACCACTGGTGCTAATTACATAAGAGTACTGGACAGAACAGGTCACAGCCAAATAAGTTACCTGGCACAATCTGACCTTTGATTAGTAAACCATGGATACACAGAGGCATGTTTGATGTTAAGAGACAGATAAATAGTGTATTATTATTGTGACATGTACATCTTATCTCACATCCATCAATCCATATGCATATTCTGAAATGTACCTAGATTTGTTTTCACATGCCAGTTTGCATTTTAATCATACAGATTGCAATAACACACATTCAAGAAATATGGAACCAGATACAGTGCAGACCCAAAACTTTCATGATAATGGTGTTTTCACTACCCATAATGTATTGAAGCCTACTTTGCTATAAACTCATACCAGTACTACAGTCACTTGGATAAAGTCATACTGCAGGCACATGTATTATCTACCATAAAAAACTGCATATACGTCGAGAAATTTGTTCCCAAAAAATTAATCCAAGAAAGGGGAGTCGACTTTTGTGCGGGTCTAAGCCTGAGAGGCAAAATTTTGCACGAACTTAGTCAAACTGCCGGCCTGAATGTCTTAACTGATCGACAACTAGATATCCGTTTCCGACGAAGTCCCGTACACAAGCCCCCCTTTCTGTCAAAAAATACAGTCTAATAAGGTTTCCGATTTTTTTCTCAAATTTTGACCATTTACGCTGTTCTTTCATTTGGATAATGCAGTATATTAAAATGTTTGCAATTTACATGGTTGATGACAACCAGGAAATGACCCGCGTCTAGCTATAATGAGCTTCATTCACGGGCGATTAAGTACGAGTGCAAGAGGCATGGGTATTGCGTAATCAGTTTGGATTTTATCCAGGGCATCTGCCCCTTTGTATTTGACATCCAATTATGTTATGGTATTTCCCCACAAAAACGTTTGGTGGTTGCGTAAGTTTGCAAACATGTAAACGGTAAAAGCCTGTGGGCCGTGGTATCTGAACTACAGACAGGTGACAAATGGCTGATTACAGCACCACGCACCGATTAGCGCTCACTCGGCACGGGGATGGCTGCCTGTCCCAAGAAGCCAAAAACTAGGTCACGCTGTTCACCTGTGTACTTACACGCGGGGGCAATTATCACTCCGTTCGGAAGATCCTACTTAAAAATCACCCCAAATCGTAGTGAATGACTGCGGCCCTGAGCAAAGCTCGGGGAAAAAATTGACTGAACTTCAACCTGACATCGATATCGCTATGAACAAACAAACACAAAACCTGCAAGACTTAGTCAAAATTAGTACTCCACAGAATGTGAAATATATGATTCATTCACGAAAACTTTCATCAAAAAGATAGGAAAACGGAGATTGATCAAAGAAGGACTGACGTGTTGTCCACATGATGCCCTGGCTTCCATGCTCTCACTCTGCGGTTCGCCATGCTGGATACCTACGCTGCATATATGCAGTTATATCGCATGTAATTGTTCATTAGTGCATCCGTCTGTGCAGGCAAGGAAGACCAGAGTTAATTAAAAATTGAATAAAACTGTCGTTCACGGCCTTGTGTTTTCTCAGAATGTATAATAAAAATCTCTGATAATAAAATTCCTGCCCTTGATTCACGGATATGACCAAGCTGAGGACAGCTTACACTGTCACGTGGCCTTTTCAGGCGACTCGCTTGGACCCAACTTCGCGCATTTTTTTCACTTTAGATTATACAAAATGTAGAGAAGTCTGCGACAATCCTGTTTTAGTAACACGCTTAAATAGTCATGTTTTTATTGATATCTGACGCAAACAATCATTAGAAGTTCAAAATAAATGAGCAATGACGGAAAGTGTGAGAAATCCTTGGCTCTTCTATTATCACGCACCTGCCGATTCTGGGTGTCCGACGATCTTCATTTCTGCAAAATACTTAAAGTATTGACCTGTTATATTTATTAATCTTAGAGTCTTTATGATGCCCAATAACTTTTAAATAGATTGCACAACAAAACAAATGACATTTTTACAGTTTATAAAAAATTGCAGTGGTATGAATGTCAAAAACGAGTGGCCAGTCATACAATTCACCTTTCCACAGTGGCCTGTCACACAACTCTTGATGGTCATGTATGCTGTTTCAGACCTGTTTTAACCTCGAGAATGGCTTGAAAATATTTTTACCTGATATTTACCCTGAAATACATGACTTATGTGCGAGATCGACTTATATGCAAGTTTTTACGGTAGTTAATTTATATGCATACTCTTTTAAAACTATTCCTTTAATACTTGTCTGTTATATCACAGTACCAATTTTGCAGACCTTCATTAATTATCCAAAATTATGTTAATTAATATTTTGAAAATTAAATGAACCATTTTTTTCATTTATTTTTTAATATAATAAGAGAATATGAGTTACTATTAATATTTAATTATTTAATATCTGAAATTTTGATATGAAATAATTAGATCCTGTTTTGTGCAAAATTTAAAGTACAAGATTGTTTAATACCAAATTTACTGTGAAAGTGATTTAAATAATATTTTATTTGTTTTGTAAAATTGATGTTAGTTTAAATCACTCTTCATATTCTTAAATTATGCTATGCTGGTTTTGCTGCAATATGAAGGGCATGCCTGAAGTATAAAAGCCATGCATGCTACCATTATTGTAAAGTTTACCACCTCTCTGTTCACTCTCAAGATTTTATTATGTGATCGAATAAAACATGGCATCACATCCAAATGAACATATACACCCGAGAAGATGGGTACTTTAGTCTCCAGGTTGGTTCGGTCCAGAATCTTGACGTAAACAGTATTTTTATTGGATATATTTATAAGGATTTGGAAACAGGACACAGCCCTACATAAATTCCTCTCCTGATACATACATGAAGGACTGAATGGTCTGCTTTGATACTAAATAATAATATGCAGTAATCATGAATAATTCTTCTGGAGACAGTTTTTAGTTACACTGGAAATCTTTATTTATTAACTATGAGAACAAAGATTTAATCTAAACGTAAATATGTACTATAAAATAAATTTGTGTGATATATATATATATGAAAATAACAAAATGTACAAGTATGCATATAATTAAAAATCACTATTTTACATTTTCCAGGGCCGTTACAATTGGTTGCTTTTAATTACCGGTACATTTATTCTGGAGTTCATACAATTATCTTATAATTTTGACTTGAAAAGAAATATAGAAGTTGAAATAATTAAGATCTCCAGTATCATTAGGCTTCTTGAAAATGACAGACACGGTAAAAGAAAATTGTGTTGGTAACTGGATGATCAAGGTGCTTGCAATCATTTAAACATGTGATTGTATTGCTAGTTTATAGCACTCATTGCTGCGCAAGATCTAGAATCCTCCCATCAGTTTAAGTAATAGTAATAGTAATAACAGAAATTGAAAGTAATAGTAATAGTAATAGAACAACTGTAATAGACCCCATGTCTGCTAAGAAGGATTTTAATTTTTTTGGAAAAATTTTTACTCTAAATGTAATTACTCTGAAAATTAAATAAGAAAATGAAGTGTATATATTGTGCATTTTCAAAACATTATAAACTAAATTATGAAAAAGATTAAAATGTTGAAGGATCAGAGAGTTGAAGGTCTGGAAAAAACCCTGGAAAATCTAAATAAATTTCTGTACATGTATGCAACCTTTGAAAGATTGTATAATTTTGACAATGAAAAAAAATGATTAATTGTGAGACCCCTGCATTAACTTTAGGGACCGGGGTAATATATTATAAAAATTATAAGCTTATTACAGGAAAACCTGGGTGGTTCGTGAAAGTTGAAGGCTGTGAAAGTTTCTGCTTAACAGGAAGAAAAAAATTGACATTTAGAAAAATAGTTGCTGATTCCAGCCACAAGCACACTTGCATTAATCATTAGTGTTAGCCAGAAACGTAAAAGGTGGTCCTGGATGACCTTCAGTCACTGTGCTCTTCATGAAGAAAGGAAGAAAAGTTGGCAGAGAGGAGCGTTAACAAGCATGCATGCAGTAGACTGTTTGCACCTGCTGTGCAGTATCCACAAAGTGGGGGTACAATTTGAAGCACAGAATGGGACATAATCTTGAGATTCAGGGGATGGACTTTTTATTTGTGGTCCCTGGTTCAAATCCCACCACAAATTTCAAATGGTAAAACTCTTAAATTTCTGCCGAAGTCAGATTTTTGTTTTATCATTTGATCTTGAGTTTCATCAGAATGTCTTGCTGGGATTATATCTGACTTTTAAACAACATGAGGTTACATCTGGATTTTAAATAAATTAAATCCTCCTTAATCAGCTTGAAACCCTTGCATAATACTTAGAATACACTTTGCCACACAGATACACCTTAAATAAGATAATTCACCTTGGAAAAAATAAGAGTGACATGGATTGCAGATTTGAACCAATATCAGTGGTACACAAGTCAATTGTTCCAGTTGCTCCACCATGATAAAGCCAGCAATAATCTATGCTTACAGTACTATCCAAGTAAATATAAATTACCCTCACTGGTTTGATAAGATATGCGATTGACCAGTTACCATTTAATAAAGATGTAATCTTAAGTAAGGTCTGTCATTTATAGAACACTAAACAACTTTGCTGAATGAACAGATATCAGCATCATATAATTCACAGTATCCTTAAGCCAGTGGTTATTTCTACTCAAAAGAACCTCTTTCAGTTAGAAAAGATGAGACAGCCGGGACTACTTTCTAACTGTTAAATTTTAAAATAAAAATTTGTTAAATTTTGCAGAAACACCTGTTTACATTTCACATATGCATGCTTTCAAAATATTACTTTATATTCAGTGAATAAAAACACCCATGTTTATGTAATTTGCCTTTAAACAATAATTATCCAGTGTATTTGAGGGGACTACATTACCTTCTTCCCTACATTTATACCTACACCCTATTGAAGCCCAGGTGCATTGTGGGCCATAGATTTTCAAAACCCACAAATCCTAACAATCAGAGTCAAACTTTTGTGAGTGATATTCTATGCAGTGTGGGCTTCTAATTGAGTTTCATTTCATTCAATGTATAGTAAACAGACCTGTACCATGGTCGACTTTTTTGGTATATTTTTTCGTATATTGATATTTCAAGTATTCCCAGCATTGGAAATAAAGGAAGTTTACCGTGCTTCATGTAAGACTTATAGTACAAAACAATAGGAAAGGTTCTTTTTTTTAAACAGGGAAAAAGGTGTGTTCCCATTTCCAGAGAGGTACCATAAATAACTGTCTATCAGTAAAAAATGGTGGGAACATTGAGCCGGTCGGAAAGAAGATGGCTATCACCTCTAAAGCCGGATCCAGGGCAGAGAGGGGATATCCCAGTGACCTTGTTTAGGTTCAGAATGTCTTCCATAAATAAAATACAGTGTCCAGAATGGTATGTGAGGACTTAGTCAGGTACACTAGCTATGCTATAAACTTGAAGGCTTCTAGTCGGGTACCGGTACATTGCTCTCTGAAGGTGAATGTTTTTTGAGGAATGTGTATTAAGTAGGAGCAAAAGTGGTCCATGCGTGGAGCGTAAACATTGTAAATAGTTAGTAGTAAAGATATAGTAAGAGTGCAGAGGTCTAATAGTAAAAAGTAATTGTTTATGTTTTTAGGTTACAGCTTAAATAAAAGGTTGCAAATAACTACTAATGCTAAAAAAGTGAATTAAGGAAAAACTTGAAACAAAATTAATACTTATAATAGCTGCTGGTTTATATTTTATCCTTCCTGAAAGTCACCATGTTGAAAGTACATTGTAAACAGTGAAAACAAAGAAAGAAATATTTCTAAATCAGTTTACAAATGGAAGGAATACATTTCCTGGCAGCCACAGGCATTAGTCCAGTATCCTTAAAAAAAGTTGTTTTTCTATTGAAATGGCAATATATATGAATAGAGAGACTTCAGGCAATGTATTTAAGGAGCCTCCCAAGAGTGTGTTGCACTCGCTACACGAATATAACGGTACCTAATGTTCTGTACTCACGACATGTGAAAGGTCCATGTGGACATCATATCTACTTGTCCTAATTGTAAGAAAGTTGTAAACCAACCTTGTAATGTGTTGTCTAAAATGCCTGTTTTGTCCTACAAGGTTTGTTGTTGTTTTCCCAAGCACAAAACTAATTTGGTATGAAAATGATTAAATTGCTGTTCAAAACGGCAAAGTTTATGGTAAATGCTGATAGTCCTGTCATACATCCAGTTCCGGTTTTAGCATACATGTTGCAAAAATCACAGCAAATATGTCAGATACATAGTTGTATCCCCAGACAAAGTCGGGGTATCTATGTTTTCATACCGGTCCCGCCGCCGCCGCATATGAATCTTGTTGGCGCGATAACCCAAAAAATATTTCACGGAACTTTACCAAACTTGGTATATGTATAGATATGGGTAAGAGGACGACGCCTATTTAAAATGAGGTCATGACCTTTACTAGGAGAGTGTCCTTGACCTTGAATAGGTCCAATTTTGGGGAAAATCACACAAATTCTTTAATATCTCAAGAAATCTTGCATGGATTTATCCCAAAATCAAGTTGATGGAAGATCATGGATAGGGTTGTCATGTTCCAGAAACTGGTGGCGCCACCTATTATTCTTTACTTGTTTTCGTGCCGTTTAATACCCCCTAAATTGCCACCTTACAGCACTGTGAGCATTATAAGTCAAAAACTAACGGACAGATTTCTTTTATATTATGCATATACATAGGTATGGGTTATGGGATGATGCTTATTTAAATTGGGGTCATGACCTTTCCTATGATAGTGGCCTTGACCTTGAATATTGCCATATATGGTGAACATCACACACCTCTTATGATATCTCCAGTGTTGATAGCCATATGGATTTCAAACATGACTTATGTATGGCCAACCACTAAAGTAAGAACCCTATAGGTTCTAGGGTCATGAGGTCAAAGGTCAAGGTCACTGGACTGGCATTTTAAAAGATACTGTGGATGCATTTTAAGCCAAACTTTCATCCCAGGTCTTCCATCTTGAATATATAGCTCACTTGCCAATAATGGATGATTTATATAAATTTTGGGGTCACAAGGTCAAAGGTCAAGGCCACAGGAGCTATCTGTCCAAAAATTAGTTTCTGGATGATAATTCCTGCTTTTATTGATGTATGGATTTCAAACTTGACTTATATATGTCCAATTGGAAAAGCAAGACCCAAATTGATTTTGGGGTCATGAGGTCAAAGGTCAAGGTCACAGGAAACCTCTTTAAAAAGATTGTGGATGCATTTTCAGCCAAAAAATTCATCTTAGATCTTTCATCTTGCACATATAGTTCACCTGTCAAGAGTGGAAGACCCCTATCAATTTTGAGGTCACAAGGTCAAAGGTGAAGGTCACAGGAGCCATATGTCCAAAAATTAGTTTCTGGATGATAATTCCTGCTTTTATTGATGTATGGATTTCAAACTTGACTTATATATGTCCCATTGGAAAAGCAAGACCCAAATTGATTTTGGGGTCATGAGGTCAAAGGTCAAGGTCACAGGACACATCTTTAAAAAGATGTGGATGCATTTTCAGCCAAACATTTCATCTCAGATCTTTCATCTTGCACATTTAGTTCACCTGCCAAGAGAGGAAGAACCCTATCAATTTTGAGGTCACAAGGTCAAAGGTGAAGGTCACAGGAGCCATATGTCCAAAAATTAGTTTCTGGATGATAATTCCTGCTTTTATTTATGTATGGATTTCAAACTTGACTTGCATATGTCCCATTGGAAAAGCAAGACCCAAATTGATTTTGGGGTCATGAGGTCAAAGGTCAAGGTCACATCTTTAAAAAGATGTGGATGCATTTTCAGCCAAACATTTCATCTCAGATCTTTCATCTTGCACATATAGTTCACCTGCCAAGAGAGGAAGAACCCTATCAGTTTTGAGGTCACAAGGTCAAAGGTGAAGGTCACAGGAGCCATCTGTCCAAAAATTAGTTTCTGGATTTTAATTCCATCTTTTACTGATGTATGGATTTCAAACTTGGCTTTGTTATTGACCCATTAGAAAAGCAAGACCCAAATTGATTTTGGGGTCATGAGGTCAAAGGTCAAGGTCACAGGAAACCTCTTTAAAAAGATTGTGGATGCATTTTCAGCCAAACAATTCATCTCAGATCTTTCCTCTTGCACATATAGTTCACCTGCCAAGAGAGGAAGACCCCTATCAATTTTGAGGTCACAAGGTCAAAGGTGAAGGTCACAGGAGCCATATGTCCAAAAATTAGTTTCTGGATGATAATTCCTGCTTTTATTGATGTATGGATTTCAAACTTGACTTGTATATGTCCCATTGGAAAAGTAAGACCAAAATTGATTTTGGGGTCATGAGGTCAAAGGTCAAGGTCACAGGACACATCTTTAAAAAGATGTGGATGCATTTTCAGCCAAACATTTTATCTCATATCTTTCATCTTGCACATTTAGTTCTCCTGCCAAGAGAGGAAGAACACTATCAATTTTGAGGTCACAAGGTCAAAGGTGAAGGTCACAGGAGCCATCTGTCCAAAAATAAGTTTCTGGATGATAATTCCTGCTTTATTGATGTATAGATTTCAAACTTGACTTGCATATGTCCCATTGGAAAAGCAAGACCCAAATTGATTTTGGGGTTATGAGATCAAAGGTCAAGGTCACAGGACACATCTTTTAAAAGATCAAGGTCACAGGACCAACATCTTCAACAAGATTGTGGATCGTTAGATGGAATAAACAATAAATATGCCAAGTGTCAGTATATGCTGCTAAAAATGGGGGTCTGTTCTTGTAGGAGGGGGGCCTACTATGTCTGGGGATACTCTGGCACCTGCGGTGCCAAGAAATGTCTAGTTTACTAGTGGAGTTAAATAGAATAAGACATCTTTGATAGGTATGTTTAATTCTCACTATAAGTTGAGAATGATCTTTTATAGGTGATAGATGATACTAAGGATCATATGGATGAAGTTGGAGATCTTGACCTTAAGTTACCAGGATGAAGCCCTGATGTAGTTCTCTCTCCACATCAAGTAGTATACAGCGTCAGTGACCCTTGCCCCCCCCCAACAGCAACAGGTTTCCAGTTCAAAGGCACAAATCAGACATTATCCCAAGCATAAATTTCAATTTTATTGGAACATTGTCCAGGAAAAATGCTAATTCTTTGGCCTTTGTTTGTCTCTTCTTGTTCAAGGCCTTTGACTTTACATGAAACTTCAATCCATGGTTGTTATTGAAACCGTTTTCTTTAAGGTAATGGAGGCATGTACTCTACTCAGAAATAGTACTAAATATCTTCACCAAATGCCAGTGATGGTTGCAGTTCTTTGGTATTTGACAGATACACAAGTAGACCTTGAATGATACAACCTCCTGGTCCATATCGTCATATGGACCATCTCTGAAAGTAACCAGCTGTCCATCTCCTTAAACTTAAAGCCTTCATTTCCACAATATATACCATTGTAATCCATAATACACAACTTTTAAATTTGTTATATCTATTTTATATTTTAGATATCTTCTACAGGGACAAGCAGAAATATTGAAATGAAGATAATATTGCACCAACATTTTGTTTGCAGTTGGGAAAGATTCATAAAAATGGATACTATATGTTTTTTTGTGGGCTAGCTTTGTGACAGAATATATATCATTTATTCTGTCTCTGTTTGATGGCCCATATGCCATCACTTGAATCTGGGAGCCCTGATTATGAACCAGATTTCATTATCGTAAATGGAGACATGCTGGTATCCCCCAAAGAGCAGCATATCACATTGATGAACAATCGTCCCGTAGTGGGGTTCATTAATTTACATTGTACATCAGCAAACTGTGTGCATGTACATCAACCTCATTAGTCACTCACACACTTACAGTCACACCCGTACAGCAATGTAGTGTAAATTTTAGGCTGAATATTGGGGATTATAGGCTCAGAATCATTTTCCATATATTTCCATGTACATTTGTGCAGAATTTTGCGGTGTTTGTTAAGCTTACAGAAGTCCATTTCCTCATGTTTTATTCATTGGCTCTGTTTGATCATAGTCCGCTGCCAGTACCAGCTGTTTACACACTATAATTGAATCTCTGCAGGGTTTCAATAAATGTAATGGTGGTGATAGTCCACACGCGGGTGTAATATACTGCTATAGTTTGCCAGCTCTAGGGAAGGTGTAGGGGCTGTTAAACAAGTACGACCATTAACACAATAGGTGTTTGCCCACTGGCTGTATCCCATAGATTTAGAGTCTGTTTAATGATTTCTCTACTACATGTTTATACATGAATAGCCATACTGATGATTTACTCAGTATTAAAATGTGAGAATATTTCAGTTTCAGTACAGGATTGAGATCTGTGTAATAATTGTTGGAGGCACACTGAACTTCGAATATTGCATTGCATATGCATGTTTTTGCACAACTGTCAGGAATGATGGAACATGTCCTAAGGGGGGTTCATTTTACTCTTTTCTTCATAAATCCAGAGATATTTCTAATCATTTTTCAAAGGGGCTACTGCAGCACCGTCTGTTGGCAATTATGATTGTGTGTCAAGGCAGACAGCAGTTTGTTACTCTAAATCAAGCCCTAAGCCCTCCCCCCACCCCTTTTTGATAAGATATATGGTAAATACATGCACACACAAATACACACCCAGGCACTCACTTTTGTGATGAACAAATATTGAGCTAATTAATTATATATAAAATCGCATTCATTTTAATTACTTATTCATGAATGATCAACATGAATTCTTTATTCCTAGGATGCGAGCCATTACAGGATATACCCCCTTCTGTAAATGGGTAAAGATATGACTCGGTCTTGCATGCTGCAGGTGGATGCTTAATTTGATAGAGTAGCATTACTGTAATATAATTAGGTTACTGAGTAATATGAGCTTATTCATTGGAGCCAGTTAGGATGGTAACAATGTCACATGAAAAGCTTAAAACAATAATAAACCCATCATCATCATTGCCATATACTATCCTCATCATAACTTTATTACTATCCCTGAAGGTTCATGACCAAGAAATATTATATTACAGGATAGTAACTGTTTTCCTTTTGTAGTTAGTATGGATTATGGAAGGACTGGGAAAATGTCTAAAAGGGTATATATATCAGTAGTGATAGAAGGACAGATTTTATGACTGAATCTTTTGTTGTGAAAACAAGACTTATTTGACAGATAGGGCCTACTTTCAGCAGTTATACTAGTCAATCCAAAAACTGCACTGCAAAGGTGATCTTTTTTATCACAGTGACAACACTGTACATAATATTAATAGAACCAACTTACCATTCGACATGGCTTAAATCTTGGACATCTCTTAGAATGAATAAGCATCCCCATCCTTGAAGTGACCCAGATCTTGCAGCACCTTGCTGTTCAGGTAATGCTATCCTTGCTGTTCAGGTCATGCTCTCTAATATATTTTGATAAAGCAAATCCTTAATGAACCAGATGGCACTTGTAATAGTGCATACCTCCACCAAGACTAAATATCTCTAGTGTATTTGTGACTTCATCTGGAGCTGCACCAAGTTAAAGCCAGCTATTCACCTACCATTTCTGTATAACTTCAGTGATTCCTGGCTTTACTCTATACAAATGAATGAACCCTAGGTAATTCTTTTTCAGAAAAGTTTTTATAATGCCTTTGTGATGGATGTATGAAGTTTTTTATTTGCAAGCTGTTAGTAAACTTTGTTGTTGACAAAGCAAGAAAACCAGGCCGGTTGCATATGTGTGGAACTTGAAAGGTCAATAGATGCAAAATGCCCTTTGCAAAACTCTGTTATGTATGACTTGATGCCAGATGTCCTTGTGTCCTTGATTAATTTAGTTGGAACCCCAAATGTTGTAAACACTTGGATATAAACAAAACAGACAGCCTGTGTTTAGTTTGATTGGTGTTTTCTGACCTATTTTCATGAAAGGTTCATGGGATAATCGTTTAATAGACATCAGATATCATTAAAGGCCCCTTTAAAGTTTAATGGATATGACCATGAACCCTTGCACAAAATTTAAAGGACATTAGGGTATTTATTGTTGTGCAACCCTAGTAACAAACACATACCAACAAACATGGGAGAAAACATAACCTCCTTAAAGGCATAGGTGAGGTAACAGCTCTTTATAACTATCATAGAGACCTGGTTTGTATCAGTTTGATTACTTATTCTCAGATTTCTTAGTAGTCACAGATTGCCTTTGTGGTAATAATATTTTTAAGTTGTTCTTGAAAAGGTCACTGACCTTAAGACAGTCATGTTTTCCAGGGTCACCACCAGGTGACCCTGCTGTTTTCTTTGGGTGTATCAGAAAATATCTGCTTCATCAGGGAAGAGAAGTTCAAGTGGGGCCAGGATCTTTAAGCAAAGGAATATATTCTTGGAAGCATCTTCAACAGCACAGGCCCACTCATATGGAACCCCTGGACAGCCAATCATACCAGCTCTGCACCAGCCCTGGTACATACTGTTCTGCCAGGCAGCTTGTGTCTTTTGTTTCTGGTTTGACTGCACGTGTATGTAATGGGGATGGAGGGGTTTCAAGAAAATACAGATGTAAGGAGGATAGTAGCCATGTGGGGACATTGATAAGACTAGAATCAGGCTCTGTAGAGCACATAACCCCCCCCCCCCCAACACTTGAGGCAAAACAATTCTTATTATCTGCCCCTTGTTACCCTAACATTTGGGCTGATCCCGGATTCCTACCCATATCAGTGGTGAATATATATTTGATGTTCCAGCCACATCGCCAGAAAAGCAAGCTTCACTAGTGAAGGTTCAGTCCACTTTATATGCGCCCCTGACACACACCCTCGTAAGAGAGTTCTACTTTCTTAATTTTCAGGCTGAAGTTAGTTAATCCAAATGTCAAACTTTTTGTGAACTATGTGGTTATGACACTTTTGATACTAAACCACCTTTCCTCTTGCTGCAAAGTTGGGGCTGAGCCCCCCATATGTTGCCTTAACATTTCGGTCAGGGAAAAATATTAAAGCCGATCCTGGATTCAAACTTGTAATATCTTTGGCATACATGTTTGGTATTCCAACTGCTTAGAAAAGCAAGCTTCACTGGGGAGACAGTTTGTTCTACCTTTATATGCACCCAGCAACACCCTTGATTGAGTTACATGCCCCCCCCCCCCAGCCACTGTCCACAATGTTTCAGGGAAATTGATAGTGGTTTCTGCATAACATACCTACAAACAAACCAACCAACCAACAAAGAAACATAGGAGAAAACATGCCTTCCTGTATAAAAGGTATAATCAATACATTTGTTTCTTATTATTTACAGCAGTTGAAGTATAGTGATAGCATTTTCATTAGAACAGTTTTAGGTTGCACATAAAATTACAAGTACAGTAGGAATACATTGGAGGAGAGATGGCTTCTGTTATAAATTGCTATCATTGGATTTTGGCTTGCACCAGTCAGCTGACAGGGTGTACGTCCCCTGGTTCTCACTTAGCGTGGCTGCAGTACTCACTCTCTCTGTACCTATTGTGCAGGAGCTCCTGCGTATTGACCCAAAGTACAGTGATATTCACTGCCGTGCCATTTAGGTTTAATCAAAGTGGAGATCCTCATGTTGGGAATGGCCACCTTTCTAGTATCTGGTTGTTTTACGTGCATATTCTCAAAAAAATTTTTTTTCATCATAAATATTATATTTTAGATGATTTTTAAACAGAAATTTATTATTAATATTATTATTATTATTATTATTGATTTGATAAAAATAACTTCTTTTAATGATTATTGTTTGCATTGTTAAGACTTTTAAGTTGTCAACTGTTGTTCGTCCTTTGGTTTAAGATTTAACGAGTTTCTTTCTATGATTCACTGATACAAATATGCAAGAATGTTAATAATAACTGGTAATTTAATTCCATATTTTAATGCTTAATCTTATGATTCAGACTCGAATATAATTTGTGTTATAATAATTGTGTAAAAAGATTTATGATCAAGCTGGGATATAATTGTTTTAATTATGGCGAGTCCATATATTACTTAATTATATGTTTGAGTAACATAAACAAGCAAGGATTTAATTATTGCTGCTACTTATAATCCCAGATTTAATAGTAAATCTTTATGGTTCAATGATTTTATGATGTGAGAGTTTTAATTTTCCAAAATTAAATGCTTAATAATTTAATATATGATTAAATTTATAACACTAGCCCAAGTTAAACTTTCTAAGTGTAAAGCCTGCGAAAAAGCATAAATTATATGTTTTTGTACACACAGAAGTCATTTATGTTCAAGTGTATTTGACAAAAATGACATGTCAGGTAAACATACCAGGTAGATTTTAATTAATCATTTGTCCAATGGAGATTAATTGCTCATTTATCCATGTACCTTTAATTGCCAGGTCAAGAAGAAGCATGGTAATTTGGTTAAGATTTTCATACATGTATGGTTATTAAAATCATATTTAAAATTATACTTGCAAAAAAAATCAGATATGCAGTTGATTAGGTTTCAAATATCAGTACATGCGTAATGTATACGAAAGCAAGCATGTATAATACAAACTTTGTATGACAGCTTCAATTCACCAGGTAAAATTTTTGTTTCAAATTTCTTGTATAATACAGGGGTGAAACAAAAAGAGCTATTGTGATAACATACTGTGCCAGTTACAGCACAGATTTAAACAGAATATCATTGTGAAATACTGACTGTACTGATTGTTAAAACTAGGTCATTGCATGTTTATATGTACATGTATTATACATATATCAACAGGTGTGACTCATAGAAGTTTTGAATTACATATACTGTCTGGGCTAGCGCTGGCCATAGAAACTTGTTAGCCACTGTGGCTAATTAGGTTGGAAAATCATTAGCCACAGCTCACTTTGGTTAGCCACAGGAAACGTTTAATGAATTGATCTTCTAAGCTGATTAATACATTACATATTATAGATTATAGCAATAGGCAGTCATTCCAAAACATTTAAACAGTAGTAGACAGTTTTAGAAAAAAAAATGATAAAAAGTATGAACAATAGTAGTAGTAAGAGGATAATAAATTGCTATTACTATAAATTACTATTTCTAGCCTATGGGTTTACTATGGTGTGAAAACTAGCAGCAATACTGATGAGGTCTTAATTTAGTCACCGACTGCTTTCCTCCAATAGGGGTATCTAGCATAGCCACTAAATTAATAAGATGGCCCATCAAACCTGATAATTAAAGGTGGATGGCCTGTTGCCATCCGTGCACATAGCTTTTCAGTATTTAAGGAAGTCATGTCTGAAAACATTCGCAGGTTCTTCTTTTGTTCTTGTGAAATTAACCTACCATGGATTGTAACTTTTGTAATTCAACTCACCTAGGTCTGGTATATGATTTTACTCAAAAGGACCAACATTGATTCTAGTGAACAAAAACGAAATCTGCTATGATTGGTCAAAGGTTTGGCATGGGAATTTAGCCAGTTGCTCATTGGACAAGGTACATTACCCATTACACATTTCACCCACTGTAATGAAGAAAGCATACTGGATATAACCATGTTTATTGACTGAAGTATGTGTAATTGCCCAGCAGTTATCCAAAGATGTGGACACTAGTGGTAACACAGGTTATTATACAACAATATATATCCTGTTTAAATAAAGAAGCCCTGCAGTCAAACTACAGGTCATTTGGCAGTATTCATCTGACCTAACATGAAAAACATACTCCTAGAATAAAGTTTGTTCTTCTTATAGTATTTTAATCTTTGTGTAGTCAGTAATACCAAAATAGGAGGAAATTTATACAAACAATAGCCATGGCATTTAAAGCTTTTCATGACACCATTATAATAATGGTTAGTAGTAATAGGAAATCAATAGTAATACTTATAGTAATACATTCTGTTACTGGAAGCCGTAATAAGCCCTATGTGTGATTAAATGACTTTGAAGCAATAATGTCATAAGATTAGTGCACATATATAAAACAGCCTCAGTCCAACACCTGAGAATCACACTGTCTCCTCTGGGAAGATTATATGTCCATACATCATGCTGTCTCTGACATGAAGCGCGCGCGGGAACACGCGAAACGATCTTTAAAAGTTGTAGTTTGAGAACATCTCCGTTCAAGGATAGCATATATTTCGCCGACCATAGCGGCGGGTGTTACAAGACCATAAGGCCGTATATATTAACCACTGACGAAAATATTTGATAGATGCCGGCTAATTACACTTTAATGAAGAAAACACATTACCCAGTACGCTTTATTTATTACGGTGTGTGAAATCAATCGCTGTAATATTGTTATATATTGATACGTAAACCGTGTCTCAGCTCACAGATGATCAGCGAAATTTACCTTCTGTCCAATGAGCGTTAAGCTAAGTTCCATGCTCAACTATCGACCAATCAGAGCAGAGTTAGTTTTTGTTTTATAAGAATAAAGGGCATCTGCCAGAGAATACTTGGAGAGCCGGAGAATTTTTATGGTTGTTCACGCAATGTTGAACAACTCCAAATATTCTCCTTAAATTCTTTGCGGATTCTCCGACTTTTTGACTGTTGTAAACAAACACGATCACGGAAATAATCGATGATAGGATTTGTGTATTATTTTTTAATCGCCACCGTGGCGATTTCTGCAAAAAGTTTCCTCGCATTTTGGACAAATTACTCGCATTTGGCGACGTGGCGAGCGGCTAGCGCGAGCCCAGACTGTAACATCTAGGGTCAAGGTGTTTCAGAATTACTCATGGAATATTGGTGTGAAACAACTGAACATTGGCATTGTTTGTGCTAGGTCAGTGTTATATAATAATAATATAATGGGTGTGAAAAATAAGAGTGGTCAGGGATTCAGATTAAGTTATAAGTTTTAAATACAAGATACTAGGTATGAAACAGTTACATACATTATTTACTGATAATGCCAGGTTGAAAAAGGTTTTCAATACCTTAACACACCCACTGTCACGCTGAAATATTAATAAAACCCAAGGATCAAATGAATCAAACATGCATGATTTTGCTAGTTTAAAACAAGTTTTACTGCTTTGGTCTAAGGTGCTTACAGTCCAAATTTCAGAGGTAGTTTAAATTGTTGATGTGAGTTGATTCATAGTTCATAATCAGCCATTGGTTAAATTTGAACAAACAAATCAATGATGGATTAATAATTTGGTATAAAAATTATTGAAGCATTTCGAAACTGTGCTGTCCATCTGTTGCTGTTTATCTCACTTTAAAACTCTGCTAATTTCCAAGCTCATTGCTTGCCGGAAATCTCCGATTTCGGCAAGCTGGTTGGTCAGTCGCGGATGTCTGTTTGTCTGTCTGTCTGTCCAGCTGTCTGTCTGTCTGTTTGTTTGTCTGTCTGTTCCCTCTCTACAGGTTGCAAATTTGCAGCAATCGCTTTCAAACTTACACACTGGATGCAAAATGTTAAATGACAGGAGCCTATTGTTTTTGGTTAATATAGGTCAAGGTCATCAAAAGTATACAAAACGTTTTTTTCTTCATATCTTTGACACTTTTAGTCGTATTAACTTCAACTGTAGCTCATTTTAATCGCCATTCCAAGGCTTGTCTTCTGGTGTGTAGCTGACTAAATTTGCGGTAACCATGGTAACACATTTTTGGGGAAATGTGCTGATATTTGAAAATAAGTGGTCTTATTTTTCTAACTTTGTCAGTTTTAAAGCTACAGAGGTCTAGTTTTTTGCATCAGGTTGTGTTATTTGATTATATTATAAGTCGCGATATCTCGTGTAATATCTTGTCAAACAAAATATTTCGAGATATCGCTTAGTGATAGCCTAGAGTTCACATGTATGCAGGAATCATTTTGAAACTGATATATCTTATGTCTGACATTAATATTTAGAAACAGATTTTTCATTTTCTGGATATGGCTGCTAGGGGGCGCTGCACTTGAACCTCCCAAACATATCATTTATTGGACATATCCCCAAAACTATAAACCTCAGTTACAGAAACTATAGCTTGGTTTCTTCCTCTGGGTCTTCTCCATAACCTGGGAAAGTCATCTGGTCTAAATTTTGTGTCACTTTGTCAGTATGTCTGTCTGTTTGTCAGTTGTCCTTAAATTCGCCTGTTTGCTGGTTCTTCGCCTATATAGCATTCTACAAGCCACAGTTTGGAAGGAATCCTTTTTAAACTGGTATATGTTATGTCTTTCACTTATATCTCTTAACAGATTTTTCATTTTCCGAATATGGCGCTAGGGGGCGCTGCACCTGACCCTCCCCATCATATCATTTTTTATCCATATCTCCATAACTATAATTCCCAATTACAGAAACTATGGCTTATTTTCTTCCTCCAACTCTTCTTCATTAATTGGTCAAATCATCTTGTCTCAAGCTTGTGTTACCTTGTCAGTATGTCTGTCTGTTTGTCAGTTGTCTTCAAATTCGCCTGCTTGCTGGTTCTTGTGTCTTACATATAGCATTCTACAGGCCACAGATTTGAAGGAATCCTTTTTAAACTGGTACATCTTATGTCTTACACTAATATCTCGAAACAAATTTTTCATTTTCCGAATATGGCCGCTAGGGGGTGCTGCACATGACCCACCCCAACATATCATTTTTACCCATATTCCCAAAATTTTAAACCTCAATTACATAATCTATAGCTTATTTTCTTCCACTTGGTCTTCCCCATAGCCTGAGTAAGTCATGTGGTCTCATTCTTGTGTTACTTTGTTAGTATATCTGTCTGTTTATCATTTGTCCTCAAATTCGCCTGCTTGCTGGTTCTTGTGTGTTACATATACCATTCTTCAGGCCACAGTTTCGAAGGAATCCTTTTGAAACTGGTACATGTTATGTCTTACACTTATATCTCTTAACAGATTTTTCATTTTCCGAATATGGCGCTAGGGGGCGCTGCACCTGACCCTCCCCATCATATCATTTTTTATCCATATCTCCATAACTATAATTCCCAATTACAGAAACTATGGCTTATTTTCTTCCTCCAACTCTTCTTCATTAATTGGTCAAATCATCTTGTCTCAAGCTTGTGTTACCTTGTCAGTATGTCTGTCTGTTTGTCAGTTGTCTTCAAATTCGCCTGCTTGCTGGTTCTTGTGTCTTACATATAGCATTCTACAGGCCACAGATTTGAAGGAATCCTTTTTAAACTGGTACATCTTATGTCTTACACTAATATCTCGAAACAAATTTTTCATTTTCTGAATATGGCCGCTAGGGGGTGCTGCACATGACCCACCCCAACATATCATTTTTACCCATATTCCCAAAATTTTAAACCTCAATTACATAATCTATAGCTTATTTTCTTCCACTTGGTCTTCCCCATAGCCTGAGTAAGTCATGTGGTCTCATTCTTGTGTTACTTTGTTAGTATATCTGTCTGTTTATCATTTGTCCTCAAATTCGCCTGCTTGCTGGTTCTTGTGTGTTACATATACCATTCTTCAGGCCACAGTTTCGAAGGAATCCTTTTGAAACTGGTACATGTTATGTCTTACACTAATATCTCGAAACAGATTCTTCATTTTCTGGTTCTGGCCGCTAGGGGGCGCTGCAGTCGACGAACTTTAACATATCATGTTTCGGCAATATCTCCAGAACTATAAATCTTTATTACATAAATTATAAGAAATTTTCTTCCCCTGGGATTTTTCCATAAATCGGTTAAGTCATCTGGTCACAACCTTGTGTCACTTTGTCAGTATGTCTGTCTGTTTGTCAGTTGTCCTCGAAGTTCGCCTGCTTGCTGGTGCTTGCATGTTACATATAGTAATCTACAAGACTCAGTTTTGCAGGAATCCTTCTGAAACTGGTACATCTAATGTCTTGCTATAATATCTAGAAAGTGATGGTTCAATTTCTGGTTATGGCCGCTAGGGGGCACTGCAGTCCAACTGTTTCACCATATATTTTTTTCGCCATATCTCCAGAGCTAAAGATTTTTATTGCATAAATTATAGCTTATTTACTTCCTCTGGGTCTTCTCCATAATCTGGTTAAGTCATCTTGTCTCAACCTTGTGGCACCTTGTCAGTATGTCTGTCTGTTTGTCAGTTGTCCCCAATTTGCCCTGCTTCCTGGTGCTTGCATCTTACATATAGCAATCTACAAGCTACAGTTTTGCATGAATCCTTTTGAAACTGGTACATCTAATCTAATCTTTTTTTTCATTTTCTTGGTATTGTGGCTAGGGCGCACTGCAGTCTAACCACTTAAATATATCAATGTTGGACTATTGTTGGTAAGACTGCTTAATTGTAGCTTGTTTTCTTCCATTTCTTTATTGCTCTTTCACTTTTTGTTTCCACATCATTTCCGGCAAGCGCTCGACCTATGTTCGTCTAGTTTAGATGGTCCATGTCCCTCATTTAGATATTCCATGTCTCTGTCATTCTGACATTCCAGGTCTCTGTCATTCTGACATTCCATGTCTCCGTCATTCAGACATGCCATGTCTCCGTCATTCAGACATGCCATGTCTCTGTCTTTCAAGCATGCCATGTCTCTGTTATTCAAGCATGCCTTTTCTCTGTCATTCAGACGTGCCTTTTCTCTTTCATTCAGACATGCCATTTCTCTGTCATTCAGACATGCCATGTCTCTGTCATTCAAGTATGCCATGTCCCTGTCATTCAGAAATGCTATGTGTATGTCAGTCAGACACGCCATGTCAGAAGTCTGTCATTCAGACACCCAATGTCTCTGTCATTCAGACATGCCTCGTCTCTGTCATTCAGACATGCCTGGTGTCTGTCAGTCAGACATGCCATGTCTGTGTCATTCAAGTATGCCATGTCCCTGTCATTCAGACAGACACTCCATGTCACTGTTATTCAAACATCTCATTCTCTTTCATTCAGATTTTCCATGTGTCTGTCATTCAGACATGCCATGTCCCTTTCCTATCCCATAGGATAGGTGCAAAGCAAAAACAAGTGACCCATGGGTCATGACGCTCAGCTGACTGAGAAGAGATTCGCAAAAGGAAATTTTATCATTAGAATGGTAGTATATACCCATTCAACTGAAGCATCAAACAGATTAACCAACAGGCCAAGATTTAGTCTGTATTTATATATCTCAAAAATAGAGGAAAATGTGTAAACTTTTAAAACTAGAATACGGGTAACTGAAAAGTGACTACATGTATCTGCCAAAATCGGATAGTGAGGCATGGATTGAGTGGCAAGGGGAAATAGAGTGAGGTATGTTGCATATTAGCATGGATGTCTGCAGCCTCAATGTGTATGTAGGTTGTGCCACCTACCACAAATCCAGAAAGCTGTCCAAGTTGTATACACCTGCAAAATTTTAGGCAGAAAAGTCAAACCACTACATGTATATGAGCGATTTTTGCCCATGGCAGACAAACAGACAAACACTGTGCAAAAATCTTTGCAGGTAACCCCTCCAGTTTTGTGTATGATAAAGACCTATGTGAGATCTAAACACATGCACAATATTGGCCCAATCGGTCAAATGGTTCCTGAGATATGAGCTTGGATGTGTGCAGCGTTAACTAGAATGTAGGTGGCGCCACCTGTCATAAAATCAAGAAAGCTGTCCACGATGTATAAACCTGCAAAATTTTAGGCAGTTATGTCGAACCACTACAGAGAAATGAGTGATTTTAGGCCACAGCAGACTAACAGACAGACGCTGTGCAAACATTGTTACAGGTGGCCCCACCATTTTTTGTGTATGTTACAGAGCTATCAAAGGGCTACATTTGTATAAATTTTATTTCCTGATCGGTCAAACGGTTCCCAAGATATAAGCTTGGATGTCATCAGCGTGAACGTGAACGTAGGTGGCGCCACCTGTCATAAAATCAAGAAAGCTATCCTGGATGTATACGCATGACGAATTTCAGGTGAATTAGTCAATTCAATGCAGAGATATGAGTGATTTTAACCCAAGGCAGATGAACAGATGGACACTGTGCAAACATGGTTACAGGTGGCGCCACCATTTTTTGTGTATGTTATAAAGCAATCCAAAGGCTACATATTTGTATCAATTTTATTTCCTGATCGGTCAAATGGTTCCCGAGATATGAGGGTTTATGAGTGGAAACAGACACACAAATGGACACTGGATAGAGAGGAAAGGTCAGAGGTCAACGCAAATTGGTTAGGCACCAGTTCACATGTGACCCGATAATAGGTGTAAGTTTGGGAAAAATCGGTCCATTAGTCTCCGAGGAGCTCTCTGCAAACGAACGCCGTTTTGGCGGATACAAAAATACAGGTGGCTCCACCAGTCTGCAGAAACTAATAAAAACACTTAATGGTCAATATCCATGCAAAAAATCATGGTGATCTCTGCATTAATTGTTCAGATACTTCAGTTTTTGTATCAAATTGTCCATTATTCTGAGGGATACTTCGGAGTCCTAAGGATATGGGTAACAGAGACCTAATTTCAAGTTTCCACAGGCACCTTTCATGGGCCTCCTTGCATGACAAGAATGAAGATTCTAGGTCCAGTTGTTGCGATTTGTACCCTGTTGACAGATAACCACATCTTTAAAGGTCTCAAAAAAAAGAAAAAAATTCGTAAAAATTTGAAAAAAAATAGAGGTGGCACACCCAGTCTGCAGAAACTGATGGAACAGCTCATGATCAATATGTATGCCGAAAATCATGACCATCAGTGTTGTAGTTATTGAAATACTGCAGTTTTTGTATCAAATTTTTTCCATTATTCTGGGGGGGGGGGGGGTATTTTGGACCCATACAGCTTAAAGAATATGGGTAACAGAGACCTAATTTCAAGTTTCCATGGAGACTTTTCATGGGTCTCCCTGTGTGTCAAGAATGAAGATTCTTGGTCCAGTTTTTATGATTTGTGCCCTGTTAACAGAGGTTCATATCTTTAAAGGTCTCAAAAATACAGAAAAATTTCGTAAAAAAAAACGAACAAATACAGGTGGTGCCACCAGTCTGCAGAAACTTATGAAACACTCCATGATCAATATCCATGCAAACAATTATGGTTTTCTCTGCATTAGTTGTTCAGATACTTTAGCTTTTGTATCAAATTTTCCATTATTCTGAGCTGTACTTTGGAGTGCCATAGCTCAAAGGATATGGGTAACAGAGACCAAATTTCAGGTTTCCATGGAGACTTATCATGGGTCTCCCTGTGTGTCAAGAACGAAGATTCTAGGTCCAGTTGTTACGATTTGTACCCTGTTGACAGATAACTACATCCTTAAAGGTCTCAAAAATGGAGAAAACAATTCGTGAACATTGAAAAATACAGGTGGCGCCAGCAGTCTGCACAAACTGATGAAACATCTCATGATCAATATGTATGTCGAAAATCATGACCATCAGTTATGTAGTTAATGAGATATTGAAGTTTTTGTATGAAATTTTTGACTATTCTGGGGGGTAATTTTGGGCCCCATAGCTCGAAGGATATGGGTAACAGAGACCTAATTTCTGGTTTCCATGGAGACTTTTCATAGGTCTCTCAGTGTGTCGAAAATGAAGATTCTAGGTCCAGTCGTTACGATTTGTGCCACGCTAACAGATGACAGCATCCTCAAAGGTCTCAAAAATAGAGGAAAAAAATCGTAAAAAATCAAACAGTACAGGTGGTGCCACCAGTCTGCAGGAACTGATCGAACATCTCATGATCAATATGTATGCCAAAAATGAAGACCATCAGTGATGTAGTTATTGAAATATTGAAGTTTTTGTATGAAATTTTTTACTATTCTGGGGGGTACTTTGGGGCCCCATAGCTCAAAGGATATGGGTAACAGAGACCTAATTTCTGGTTTCCAAGGAGATTTTTCATGGACCTCTCAGTGTGTCAAGAATTAAGATTCTAAGTCCAGTCTTTATGATTTGTGCCTTGTTAACAGATGTTCACATTTTTAAAGGTCTCAAAAATAGAGAAAAAAATCGTAAAAAATCGAAAAATACAGGTGGCGCCACCAGTCTGCAGGAAGTGATGTAACATCTCATGATCAATATGTATGTAAAAAATCATGACCATCAGTCAAGTAGTTAATGAGATATTGAAGTTTTTGTATGAAATTTTTGACTTTTCTGGGGGGTACTTTGGGGCCACATAGCTCGAAGGATATGGGTAACAGAGACCTAATTTCTGGTTTCCAAGGAGATTTTTTATGGACCTCTCAGAATCCCAAGTTACAAGGTTCTAGGTCCAGCGGTTACGATTTGTGCCTGGTTAACGGACGGACAGACGGACAGACGGACGACGGACAAAGAGTGATCGCTATAGCTCAGATGACTTTCAGTCAGCTGAGCTAAAAAGGGGTGTTAATGGCAGCATATTCAAGAGAGGGCTATTCTTAGAATTTTATAAAGTAAATTATTAGCTTTGACATTTTAGAAGGGTCACATGTTGCAAAACTATTGGTTATTAAACCTGATTGTGTGTATCTAACTTAAAACTGACCCGGGAATACCTGGGAACGACAGGAATAGTACAGCATTTGGTCAGTCTTTTGCAGTCTTTCAATAGGTCCTTTTGTTCAGCAATCAATTGTTAAAAAAGAAATCAGTATTGATGGTGTATATAAGGGTCTTATTTTATATAAGCATTGTGTATGAACTCTAATTGCTGGTAATTAGACTTACCTGGGAATGACTAGAATAGTACAACACTGAGTTGTTTTGTGGTCTGTCTGTAGATTCTTTTGTGGGCACAGCAATTGTGCCGTTTCGGTCATTGTCTCATTGAGTTATTCTTGTGCAAGTTGTGGTCTCCAGGCATCTTTTGGTAAATGTCACTTTTTTGTGTCTTTTTGTGTTTTCTGACTTTATCAGTAGCAGAAAATCCCACAGCCAGTCATAAAAATAAACATTGTATTTTCCGTTGCCATGTCCCTGTCATTGAGACATTCCTTTTCTGTCATTCAGGAATTCCTTGTGTCTGTCATGAAGACATGCCATGTCCCTTTTCTCCTGCTTTGGAAAAAACTTCTTCAGGTTTAGTTGACTCAAGTATATCCTAGAGGATAGGTGCAAAGCAAAAAATGGATTGTTAATGAATCTACATTTCAAGCAGGGTGCATTTAAAAGGGAACAATAACAGGGTTTTTAGCTCAGCTGACTGAAAGACAACTGAGGTTTTGATATGGTGCTTTGTCCCTGGTCTGTCTGGCCGTCCGTTAGAAGGGCACAAATCATAACTGCTGGACCTAGAAACTTCTGAGTGTATGTACATCCAGGGAGGTCAATAAAAAAATATCCTGCGAAATCTAAAATAAAGTCAGTGCACCTATATTTTCTAAGCTATGGGCTTTAAAGTACCCCCAAGAATAATACAAAACCTCCAGTATCTTGCTAATTACTTCATAGATTGTCATGAATATTGCCTTGATTATTGAACATGACTTCTTTTGTCAGTTCTAAAAACTAGTGGTGCCATCTGTATTTTTGTCCACCGCTTCCTTAAACGGGGACATTGATATGAGTTTTTCTGTCTGTCTGTCAGGTTTTCGTTTCTGTGCTATAACTTTCTTAAATTTTATCTGATTTCATTCAAATTTGGAGTTTCTGACTCACAAGTAATAATACAATATGATATTGCATTTTTAGCACAGCTGACTATAAGTCATCTGAGCTATAGTCGTGGTCCATTGTCCGTCTGTCCCTCCGTCTGTCCGTCTGTCCATCCGTAAGACTGGCACGTTTCGACACCATTGGACCTACGAATATGAAATTCCCCATACAGTTAGATGTCCCCAAAATCTCCTACCATGCCAAAAATCGGATCAATAGGACTTCGTTCCTTTGAGATATTAAGGAAAAACCTCAATTTTTTATTAGAAATCTATTTTCACACTTCAGGACTGACTAATATCAAAACCACTCATCTGGTTTTCTTCATATTTACCATAAATATTCCTCTATATAGTTCCTATGTACATGCCAGAAATTAAGTCAGTATTAATTAATTTAAAAAAGTTATGGGCCCAAACATAATGGACTTTGTAAAAAAAACCAGGAAAGATATTTGGTCACTTAAGACCAAAAGTGTTAAGGTAGGGACTTTTTTTCAGTAATACAACTTTAATTGATCAAAATTTAATTGTATACCAAAAATTAGATCAAAATCTGTTAAATTTTTTTAAATATTGGCAAAATATCAAATTGGTACCTTAAATTTTGCCCAAGTTTGACCATGGCACGTTTTTTTCCTGTAAGTACTGTGGATTTAATTTTCACAGCATGTTTTTGTTAGCATTTTGTCTGTTAACACCAAAAATTTGAAACCAGTTAATCAAAAACTGTAGATTTTATTCAAGTTTTCAAGCACCATGTCACATCAAGTTTACATCAAGCTAGTGTTATGCAGTTTGCTAGAGCTCAGCTCCCCAGCTTCAGCTCTATGTTCCTTAAATTTAGCATACAGTTAGATGTCTCCAAAATCCCCTTCCATGCCAAGAATTTGATCACTAGGACTTAATTCCTTCGAAATATTAATGAAAAACTTCATTTTTCCATTAAAAACACATTGTTCCACTGTAAGACTGCCTAATATCAAAACCACTGATCTGACTTTGATCATATATAATATACACATATAAAATATAAACATAATGCACTTTTTAAAAAATCAAGAAATATATTTACTCCCTTAACAAGAGGATTGCTGAAGCTAGAGATTTTTTGTCAGGGATGTAACATTATTTAATCAAGATTCAATTGAATACCAAAAATTAGTTCTGAATTTTTCAAATTTTAAAAGTTATTAGTATAAATATAAAATTAGTATCTTAAATTTTGCCCAACTTTGACCATGGCACGTTTGTTTCCTGAGAGCACTGTTGATATAATTTTCATATTATGCACACATAAGGATTTCATCTTTGTAGTTTAGAAAGCTGAAAGAAATTGGCCAAATATTGTAGCTTTTATTAATGTTTTTATGAGACCATGTCAGACCCAGGCTTAATCCAGCCCCTCTTCAGTCACCTGTATGTTGACCTTGTTGACCTTTCATCAGATTATGCACGCTTGAGCAAAGCATACACTGGGGCAGCCAGGCAGCTAATGCCCAGCCACAGTTGATCCAGGTGTCCAACCCAACTCATCTAGTAGTTGTTTTGAAAAACAACATAACAATAAACAATAAATTAATAATTTTGTATTGGTTTTTTATAACAAATTAAAGAAAAAATTATAGAAAAGGAATTTGTTAGTTGATGAGTAACAGAAAATTAACTTGCAGTTACTGATGATGTAAGAATCTTGTATGGATGGATAGAATGTCAATGTCAATGTTATTCCAAATAACACCATGCAGTCACCTATGGTATTTTTCAGTGAAATTTTAATGATAAAAAAATAAATCATATTATTCATTACTAATCATTAGGGATCATATGAAGGAAATTAATGATAGACAAAGATGCAGTTGATAATATCAATCTAGATTCCTACTGTTTCTAGTGTGTAGATTGATGTGAAAGTAGTCCAAAGTGAATATATTACATTTATTTTTTTTAACATAAATAAAAGCCATAAAACCAGGTACTTATGATCATTATTTAAATTTGTGAATTTTGTATATTCTGGATTCTCAACATCATTGTTTGGCTAAAACTGAATAAATACTAGACATGGTGCGAATGCTTTGCAAATATATTTGAATACGAATATGAATATGTACTGCATTAAAAAATTTTAAATGCATAAGAATGGGAATTCAGGTAAAAATGAAAGTATTTGAATACCAGTGCAGATACTTTCAAAATGTATTCATGAATGCATTCATGAATATATTCTATAATATTATTTCAATAATCATTTCAGTTATATTTTATTTTAAAAAATCATATGATTTTCTTATTTTCTTTTTTAATAAAAATTATATATTTGTTATTAAATTTTAATAAATAGTTAAACTCTTTTATTATATGTGCTGCTTATAAGTTATATGGCCAAGTCAAAATCTGTGTGACAATAGCACTCCATTTGTTAATAAAATAAATGAAATCAATCCTCTTCCCTGTCTCCAAAGATACTATCAAATCATACATAAGCTAAACACCAACAACTCATTATAAAGCTTATATTTATTACCTCACAAAACAATCATGTGCCTCTTTCCTAAATCATATTTTTTATCATATATAACAGCTGAGCACTGACCCATGGGTCCCTTGTTTTATATAAAGAATCAGCACATTTAGTTTTTCACTAATCACCAGCAGATGTCACTATCTGGGGACTTAAAATACTTGAATTTTGTTGCAGTAACTGCCAGGTGCTGCCATTGTTTGAGCAAGGTTAAAACTATTTGTACGTGGTCACCACAATCTTTAAATTATCCCGGGCTTGAAGGCGGAAGCAGAGGACATAAATCCCTTGATTTTGCTTGTTTCTAATTTTTATAATTTTTTTTTTGTGTTTGAGACTGTCAGATGACCTATTATGTCAGTTTCTAAGCTGTATTGTCATTGAGTGTCCATTTGTTTCCTGATGATAACTCCAGTTTACATTTCACTTTGTTTCCTGATGATAACTCCAGTTTAGATTTTATATGGGCCTACCTGGATATTAAGTTGTAGGTTTCTAGGTCCAGTGGTGTCAAAACGTGCCAGTCTAACAGAGAGACAGAAAAACAGACAGATGGACAGACAAACAGATGGACGACTGAGGCTGCCAGATCACTATAGCTCAGTTGACTTACAGTCAGCTGAGGTAAAAACTCTAGGGTCTATTTAACACTGATAAGCACATCAAATGTAGAAATAAAGTTTTATAGAGTAAATTTGTCAGCTTTACATTTTAATGATAATTCTAAGGTTATAAAAGCTTCTTAGCATATAATGAAAAATTTGACTTTCCTC
Source organism: Sipunculus nudus (assembly GCA_026874595.1). Taxonomy (NCBI): domain Eukaryota; kingdom Metazoa; phylum Annelida; class Sipuncula; order Golfingiida; family Sipunculidae; genus Sipunculus; species Sipunculus nudus. Next base: position 37,343,378 of record CM049318.1, read on the forward strand.
CTAACTACAGCACTCAGTAAAACAACATCCACATTAAGTTATAAAGCTGTAACCATATAAAACAAATTTGTTTTTGTTTTACTAAAATATGGCATTTATTGAAACAACATCCACTGCAGCTACAGAGTCCATTCCAAGGGATGAATTGTTTTAATATTGTAACATATGACCTTACAGGTATTGATAAGGTCATCCAGTTTTCTTCTGTGTAGCCTTCTTCTTGTGTAAATCTTGTGTTTTAAGAACATCAGCTGGAGAATGGGACTGCAGGGCATATATATACAACAATGTATAATGAAATCTAGCTTCAGTTTTATTTCAAACTAGACTAGATAATAGTATAAAGAAATATGGCTTTTAATTCACCTCCATAATATCATTAATTTATGTATTCATTATTATAACAACAAAAAAAATATCCTTTTATCAGTAACTTAATTAAAAAACATTTAATAAAGTGTAAAACAATAAAACAGTTGACTCATCTAGATATTCCAAAGGAAACTGGTGTATTTCAGGATTTAAACTGGAAAACTGGTTCACTTCTGGATATCTCAGTGTTAACACCATGGTATACATTGGAATATTACAGTGTCATTGGAATATTAGTTCCGACCTCAACTGGATTCCCACTGTGACATATACATGATTAATTGAAAAACATTCAGATTACTCTCATAGTAATATGTGTTCACTTATATATTATATCTAACCTTGCTAAACAAATAAGTTCTGTTTTTGTCTTTTAATAGACTTAATTTGTCAGTGATTGAGATCCTTGCCCATAAAACAGTTTGGTTATAATAATATGGATGAGGGAATTGTGTGTAAGAAGTGGTCTGATTAGGTGTAGATTGGTAGAGCGTGCTTCTTAGAAATGGCATGCTTTATGACACCATGCATGATAAAAATATTACACAATAATCTTATCTTTAAAAAAGAAGTATAAGATGCCAAAAATTAACTTTTTTTGATATATGTTGGAAATATATCCAAATCCAATTAATTGTATCCCCAGACAAAGTCGGGGGATACTATGTTTTCATACCGGTCCCGCCGCCGCCGCCGCCGCCGCCGCCGCCGCCGCCGCCGCATATGAATCTTGTTGGCGCGATAACCCAAAAAATATTTCACGGAACTTTACCAAACTTGGTATATGTATAGATATGGGTAAGAGGACGACGCCTATTTAAAATGAGGTCATGACCTTTACTAGGAGAGTGTCCTTGACCTTGAATAGGTCCAATTTTGGGGAAAATCACACAAATTCTTTAATATCTCAAGAAATCTTGCATGGATTTATCCCAAAATCAAGTTGATGGAAGATCATGGATAGGGTTGTCATGTTCCAGAAACTGGTGGCGCCACCTATTATTCTTTACTTTTTTTCGTGCCGTTTAATACCCCCTAAATTGCCACCTTACAGCACTGTGAGCATTATAAGTCAAAAACTAATGGACAGATTTCTTTTATATTATGCATATACATAGGTATGGGTTATGGGATGATGCTTATTTAAATTGGGGTCATAACCTTTCCTATGATAGTGGCCTTGACCTTGAATATTGCCATATATGGTGAAAATCACACACCTCTTATGATATCTCCAGTGTTGATAGCCATATGGATTTCAAACATGACTTATGTATGGCCCACCACTAAAGTAAGAACCCTATAGGTTCTAGGGTCATGAGGTCAAAGGTCAAGGTCACTGGACTGGCATTTTAAAAGATACTTTGGATGCATTTTAAGCCAAACTTTCATCCCAGGTCTTCCATCTTGAATATATAGCTCACTTGCCAATAATGGATGATCCATATAAATTTTGGGGTCACAAGGTCAAAGGTCAAGGCCACAGGAGCTATCTGTCAAAAAATTAGTTTCTGGATGATAATTCCTGCTTTTATTGATGTAATGATTTCAAAATTGACTTATATATGTCCCATTGAAAAAGCAAGACTCAAATTGATTTTGGGGTCATGAGGTCAAAGGTCAAGGTCACAGGAAACCTCTATAAAAAGATTGTGGATGCATTTTCAGCCAAACAATTCATCTCAGATCTTTCATCTTGCACATATAGTTCACCTGCCAAGAGTGGAAGACCCCTATCAATTTTGAGGTCACAAGGTCAAAGGTGAAGGTCACAGGAGCCATATGTCCAAAAATTAGTTTCTGGATGATAATTCCTGCTTTTATTGATATATGGATTTCAAACTTGACTTATATATGTCCCATTAGAAAAGCAAGACCCAAATTGATTTTGGGGTCATGAGGTCAAAGGTCAAGGTCACAGGACACATCTTTAAAAAGATGTGGATGCATTTTCAGCCAAACATTTCATCTCAGACCTTTCATCTTGCACATATAGTTCACCTGCCAAGAGAGGAAGAACCCTATCAATTTTGAGGTCACAAGGTCAAAGGTGAAGGTCACAGGAGCCATCTGTCCAAAAATTAGTTTCTGGATAATTCCTTCTTTTATTGATGTTTGGATTTCAAAACTTGACTTGAATTTGACCCATTGGAAAAGCAAGACCGGAATTGAATTTGGGGTCATAAGGTCAAAGGTCAAGGTCACAGGAAACCTCTATAAAAAGATTGTGGATGCATTTTCAGCCAAACAATTCATCTCAGATCTTTCATCTTGCACATATAGTTCACCTGCCAAGAGTGGAAGACCCTTATCAATTTTGAGGTCACAAGGTCAAAGGTGAAGGTCACAGGAGCCATATGTCCAAAAATTAGTTTCTGGATGATAATTCCTGCTTTTATTGATGTATGGATTTCAAACTTGACTTATATATGTCCCATTGGAAAAGCAAGACCTAAATTGATTTTGGGGTCATGAGGTCAAAGGTCAAGGTCACATCTTCAAAAAGATGTGGATGCATTTTCAGCCAAACATTTCATCTCAGGTCTTTCATCTTGCACATATAGTTCACCTGCCAAGAGAGGAAGAACCCTATCAGATTTGAGGTCACAAGGTCAAAGGTAAAGGTCACAGGAGCCATCTGTCCAAAAATTAGTTTCTGGATGATAATTCCTTCTTTTATTGATGTTTGGATTTCAAACTTGACTTGTACTTGACCCATTGGAAAAGCAAGACCGGAATTGAATTTGGGGTCATGAGGTCAAAGGTCAAGGTCACAGGAAACCTCTATAAAAAGATTGTGGATGCATTTTCAGCCAAACAATTCATCTCAGATCTTTCATCTTGCACATATAGTTCACCTGCCAAGAGTGAAAAACCCCTATCAATTTTGAGGTCACAAGGTCAAAGGTGAAGGTCACAGGAGCCATATGTCCAAAAATTAGTTTCTGGATGATAATTCCTGCTTTTATTGATGTATGGATTTCAAACTTGACTTATATATGTCCCATTGGAAAAGCAAGACCCAAATTGATTTTGGGGTCATGAGGTCAAAGGTCAAGGTCACATCTTTAAAAAGATGTGGATGCATTTTCAGCCAAACATTTCATTTCAGGTCTTTCATCTTGCACATATAGTTCACCTGCCAAGAGAGGAAGAACCCTATCAGTTTTGAGGTCACAAGGTCAAAGGTGAAGGTCACAGGAGCCATCTGTCCAAAAATTAGTTTCTGGATGATAATTCCATCTTTTACTGATGTATGGATTTCAAACTTGGCTTTGTTATTGACCCATTAGAAAAGCAAGACCCAAATTGATTTTGGGGTCATGAGGTCAAAGGTCAAGGTCACAGGAAACCTCTTTAAAAAGATTGTGGATGCATTTTCAGCCAAACAATTCATCTCAGATCTTTCCTCTTGCACATATAGTTCACCTGCCAAGAGTGGAAGACCCTATCAGTTTTGAGGTCACAAGGTCAAAGATGAAGGTCACAGGAGCCATATGTCCAAAAATTAGTTTCTGGATGATAATTCCTGCTTTTATTGATGTATGTGTTTCAAACTTGACTTGTATATGTCCCATTGGAAAAGTAAGACCAAAATTGATTTTGGGGTCATGAGGTCAAAGGTCAAGGTCACAGGACACATCTTTAAAAAGATGTGGATGCATTTTCAGTCAAACATTTCATCTCATATCTTTCATCTTACACATATAGTTCTCCTGCCAAGAGAGGAAGAACACTATCAATTTTGAGGTCACAAGGTCAAAGGTGAAGGTCACAGGAGCCATCTGTCCAAAAATAAATTTCTGGATGATAATTCCTGCTTTATTGATGTATAGATTTCAAACTTGACTTGCATATGTCCCATTGGAAAAGCAAGACCCAAATTGATTTTGGGGTTATGAGATCAAAGGTCAAGGTCACAGGACACATCTTTAAAAAGATCAAGGTCACAGGACCAACATCTTCAACAAGATTGTGGATCGTTAGATGGAATAAACAATAAATATGCCAAGTGTCAGTATATGCTGCTAAAAATGGGGGTCTGTTCTTGTAGGAGGGGGGCCTACTATGTCTGGGGATACTCTGGCACCTGCGGTGCCAAGAAATGTCTAGTTTATAAAGTTTTATGAAATGTACCAAACAATGGCAGCATATTCAGTAGAGGGCTATTCTAAGAATTTTATAAAATAAATTATTAACTGTGACGTTGTAGAAGGGTCACATGTTGCAGAACTATTGCTTTTTAAATCTGATTGTGTGTAATTTAAACAGACCTGGGAATACCTGGAAATGACAGGAATAGTACAGCATTTGTCAGTCTTTTGCAGTCTGTCAATAGGCACTTTTGTTCAGCAATTAATTGCTAAAAAACGAATCAGTTTGGATGTTGTATATGAGGGTCTAATTTTGTATAAGCATTGTGTATCAAGTCCGATTGCTGGTAATTAGACTTACCTAGGAATGACGAGAATAGTACAACACTGAGCTGTTTTGTGGTCTGTCTGTAGATTCTTTTGTGTGCACCGTAATTGTGCCGTTTTGGTCATTGTCTCATTGAGTTATTCTTGTACAAGTGGTGGTCTCCAGGCATCTTTTGGTAAAGTCACTTCTCTTGTGTTTTTCTAACTTAATCTGTTGTTTGATTTGTTCACTGCAGAAAATCCCACAACCAGTAATAAATATAAAAATATAGCTATTTCTTCAACAGAAAATGACCCAGATCAAAATTCTAATCTGGGCTGGCCAAGTTTAAAATCAGTCCAGACCAGATCTCAATCCTGAAGTCTATACCACTGGATTGTATATAATCTAGTGTTGCCCAAATTAAAATTTTAATCTGGGCTGGTCTAGTTTTTAATTGGACCAGATTATGATCTGGGCTTCAACATATACATATATATGAATTATATAGTACTTATATATATGTATGGTGTAATATTAAACAAAGGTGTATATTTATTTGCAAATTTTATTTTATAAGTCTCAAAGTGAACTGGTTGAGTTTTCCTGGAGATTATGTGCTCATTCCTAAATTCAGACTTTGTACGTGTGTGTATGTGTGTTTGTTCACATCATATCTCAGACAATCCTAAACGGAATCTTATGAAAATACCAGACATTTCGGGAATGAGAAAATGAAGAATCAACTAGATTTAGTGTGGATCTGGTATATGATTTCTATCCAGAAATGTCATCAAGGAATATTCACAAAAGTACTGTTACTTATTCATGAATAAACCTGGTAATATTGGCCTAATAAGTGAATGTTGGATTGAATGTAGAATTCAGTTTTGTTACTTAAGCAATGAATTCTAAGATTTCTCCTGATCATATAAAATTTCCATCAGGGCTGCTGGGTTGGCAATCATTAACTTTAAATCTGTTAATTTATAATGGGTTGCTAACTTTATTTCAATTAAGATGATTGCCTTTCAGTTTGATTTTCAATTCATTTATTGCAAAATGTTGTATTGTGATATTCTGTAGAAAATATCAAAGTTTATTAATGTATTGTGAAATAATGTATCATTTTAACCATAGAAAATGCATACACCAGGTCTTGAAACACCTTCATTTGCTTGTAAATTTAAATTGACAGTCTAATTAACTTGGGGACATTTCCTCTTGTAGTGGTAGTAACAGCAGGATATATTATCCATGATGTCTGCTGTTGCCTAGATATAATTACATCATTAGAAGATGAAAGTAAACAGTCTAGACAAATTAATCATACCTGTCTCTGCAAGAATTAATCTGTCATATTTTATTATCTGATAAATTTATTCTGAATGACACTGCTTTAACATTTTGTTGTAATTTGGTCAGACTGCAGCAAAATCCTGGACAAAAAATTACCAAACTAGAATTCTGCATCCCAATGGATACATGCCTCCACCATGATTGCATCCACTCATCTTGGAACTTAGACCACATGTTTCAAAAATACTGTGCGAACACACTGGACATGGTCACTCCAAGGTGCTTGGCACTCAGCTGTAACCTGAACAGGTGGCCAGGCCACAATGGGCAGTACATATGGCCAGACTGTCTTTACCTTTTTTGTCCGTATTCCCAGGGTCATTTGTGCATAAACTTGAGACCAACATTTGTGAATATTCCTTAATGACGCTTCAGAATCTGGAGAAAAGGCTGGATCAACACCAAATTCCAATCAGTCCTTTCTTAGCCCATTCCCCTAATACCTTGGAAATTTCATAAGATTCTGTTTGTGACTCCATGAGTTATTTTGTGAATAAAAACAAACACACATACACACAAATGGGAAAGATCGCAGACCCTCCTGGCATTCTCTAACTGATCTATACCACAGTTCACATATCCTGGGGTACAATGCAGAGTTAATGCTCAAGTATGTCCTGAATAGTAGATGTATAGAATTAATTATCAGAAGAAAATACATGGATTTTTTTTGTTTTATAAATTTCACTTCATTTCACTTTTATTAGATCTTCATATCTTTATAAAAAAAAAAAATTTCACAACCTGAACTTTACAAGTTTGTTATAAACTCCCATGATTTTTTTCTAAGACAAGGACCATTAATGTTGACTATTCATATTACAATTACATTGAATCAGTAATAATTTATTGTAATGAGTATTATTACTTTCTTGCATATTAACCATTAATTATTTCTCAGTTGAAGACCAGTTTCGTTCCATCTGCATATGATACCCTGGCAAAATATATGAATATTCATGTCAAAATTTTAACATGATACTTTAAGGAAAAAAGTCAGTGTTACTCCAGATTCAAGAAGTATGTAGTTGTCTTTCGAGACACATTTAGGTTGTTACACTTGGATTTGTTGACCTGTGTTGGTTTTCCTCATGGGCCAAGTTTTCCCTTGCTAGATACATGGGCATAGTTTCTGATGTATGGTGTTAAAATAGACCCTCTGTGAAATTTAAAAAATAATCTTAGATTCCACAAGATATATGAGAAAATATGGAAAATGACCCCCATTTGGACATATTAGGCATCGTTTCAGATGGCATATTTCTAAGGCATGGTCACATTCTAGGCATGGCCAATGTCACTGATAGTGTACCCTCCTGTGGTTATGTACACAGCAATCCCCCCAGATCTCCTTCGCTTAAACCGCTGCCTTTTTTTAAGCAAGTTTTTTTTGGTCAATACCAGGCTGGCTCAGGGCTAAGCATCAGTCAAATAACAGTAGGTAGTCGTGGATTTAAACTTGAATGTTGGATGCACAGTGTGATACCACTCTCTCATTGGTCTGTTAATTTACATTTGTTTGCTCTGTGCAAGCCCTGGTGTTGTAACCAAAAAATCTCATATTTGCGAAGTTAAATTTTTGTGATTTTCATGTTTTAAGTATTATGTGAAGGTTCATTTTACAAATTTTATGATACATTAACCAAAAAGAAATTAATAACAATAAATAAAATTATTTGATGAAGCCCCTAGAGAGCATGTTACAAATGGAAATTCATATTTCCTTACTGGTAGATAAAATAAAAGCTCTGATATTGTCAATAATATAATCATTATCTTTGATCTAAACCTAACATACGGATCTATTGTTATTATTTAAAGTATGAATCTTCATCCTGGGGATAACTGTTCAATTTGAATGTTCACCTGGGTTCTGTCATAGAAGTTTTGGCATCTTTTTCATTTTCACAGTAATTTCCCTTTCATTAACATCTTGAAATTGGAACCCTCAGGAATACAAAGCCCACCATAATATACAAAAAGATACATTGATAAATAAATTCATCATTTTAAAGTTGCCTTTAGTGATGAGAGACTGGCTGTAAACAAAGCCGGAAGTGAGGCTGTATGGTAAAGCAACTTTACCCCACCAGTAAACCTTGCTGGTTTCTGGGTTATTGACTGAACTTAACCCAACATACGTCATGCCAGCAAGGATAATGAGGCAGAGCTGAGGGGTGAGAGATAAGGCAGAGGAGATTACAATGGTCTAATCATAGCCGTTTAAAATCACAAAAAAACAATCACATGATAAGACATGGACCATAATGAACCTCCAGTAACAGAGAGCTGATTGAGATTACACTGAGGAGATTACCATAGTCTAATTGTAGCTATTCAAAATTGCAAACTATGCAAAATTGCTATCACATTATAAAAACCTTTCTCTTTATAGTGAGACTCCTGTGATATGTTGTTCACTGATGTTTGCTTTTACTAATGAGTTGATAGGAGAACCATCAGGGAAATGGGAAAACAGGGATGTAAATGAACAATTGTAGACTTGTACCATATCTCAGTTTAAGAGCTAATATTGTATCACAGAAATAGTTAAATCATAATTGACTTGATGAGGAATCTCATCTCGATCTTGCTTTGTATTGATTTATTAACAGACTTTAAAAGTTTACAAATTTTCAAAATTGCTGTGAAACCAAAATCCTTCCTTGCAAACTATTTTTGAAATGCAATAAAACCAATCTGGGAAAGTAACCTTTTCTATAGCATCTCAATCCCATTGAGTTATTGGCCACATAATAAAAAAAACTACTTTGAAAAGCTGCTGACTGGTTAAGTGTGATAAATAATCTGAATAAATACATCCATCGAAGTGAATTTAGTTACTGTGTCATAAACATTCTATTAAATATAACTATCAAAGTGAGGTTAGTAACTGTGTCATAAACATTCTATAAAATTTAACTATCAAAGTGAGGTTGGTAACTGTGTCATTAACATTCTATAAAATCAAACTATCAAAGTGAGATATAAATTAGTAACCGTGTCATAAACATTCCATAAAATATAATTATCCAAGTTAGGTTTGTAACTGTGTCATAAACATTCCATAAAATATAACTATCCAAGTTAGGTTGGTAGCCGTGTCATAAACATTCTGTATAATATAAATATCAAAGTGAGGTAAATAACCATGTCATAAACATTCTATAAAATATAACTATCAAAGTGAGGTTGGGAACTTCATTGCCATACTGTGATAATATATAAATCTGAGGGAATTTAATAATCGTCAAAATGACACCCAACTTGTGCTTCACAGTAAATATTTATACATTGTTCTGCAGTAAATGTGAAGGTAGGGTGTATATTGCCTGATATCAGTTATGATATCAGTCTCCTGTCTTTAAATGTCTTCCTGGTCTTTTGGGCCTGTTCATTCTTGTAGCTTTTCTCAGCTCCCTGGGGAGCATACAACCCGAGCAGCATTTATAGGTGCTGGAAGGGTTTTGCGTTCTACATTTGCCTGATTGGGAAATGAATCCGCAACTTTACGGTCACTATAGAACAGTACACTAACCATTACACCATCTAGGCTAGCAGAGATCATGGATATTATGGGCTGGCCTAGACTGTATCTCTGCAAACCAGATAGCTGTTAGGGTTTTAACGGAGGGAGGCACTATTGTATTAGCTTGTAAATATGAAAACGTTTTTAACTCCAGGAATGCACCAAATCTAGTGCTGGGTTAAGAAGCTTCCAACAAGCTGCCAGCAGCACTGAAAGGAGTACTCCAGCACAAGGGTCTGAGTAATACTAACCCATAACAGGAGAGTTAAATCAGGTGTTTTTCTGCTAGTGTAAGTCTTCATGTTAAGACATTTATAGTTTACCTGAGGAAAAGAAATATTAAGTGTACTTAGTCATTTGCCATAATGTGTATCATATTCCACTATCAGTGACTGTATATAAAAGTTTCTTATTGAAGTCACCCAAGCTTACAGGCTCAGTAAAAGCACTGGCACATTTAAGAAATGATGTAGGGCTCAAGTCCGGACTCAAGTACGCTTTTTTAAGGACTCAGAGTTGGACTTGAGAGTCCTGGACTCTGACTTGTACTAATACTCAGAGGTAAGGACTTGAGAAATCCGGTGGAGTCCAACTTGAGTCCAGTAGAAAAGGAACTCTGTCACATATAATGAAAAGATTGTGAATGAGTGATGTACTTACTGAATAAATAATTATAACAAAACGAGACAAAATAAGTGTTAGCTCTGCATCAGGGGCTGAAGGTAATTAAACATTAAAGTGAAGGGCATAACATAAAATTTGCAAGATTATCTCAAATATCCTTTTTATGTTTCTTTTAATAGAAGATTTGTCTTGGACTCAGACTTGGACACAAGTTCAAAATGACTTGAACTCGAGGAAGGTAGACTTGAACTTGAACCTCAAGTACTCAGACTTGAGCTCGGACTGGGAATGGAATGGCCTTGACTCAGATTTGAACTTAGACTCTGATGGTGTGGACTCAACTGTGTCACTGCTGTTTTGCCGGTAATTGTATTCCACTTCTGACTAAGTTTTGGCATTGCTTTGACCATGTCTGGCTGTTTGACCTTCTGTCGGTCTATCAATTACATATTTTTTTTACCATAACTTTGTAAACCTGTGGGTTTTTTTTTATAGTTATATTTTTGTATTATGGAACTATAATTAAAGGGATAAAGGCCCAAACGGGGAATGCAGATTCCAAGAATTTGCTTTACTTCTAGAGCGTAAGGTGTGATTGATGGAGGAATGACTTTATAATGTAACAAGGCCCAGATGTATTTTATATGCAGTCACTCAAAATAATGACTTTGTTAAACATTAGACATAATCATTTAGATATGGATACAAAGCCTGTAAAACTGTCAAAGGAACATGAAAATACATATGTTTGTCTAAAATAAATCATTGTTTGATGGATATCTCAAGTGGCGCAAGTAGTGTTTTATTCAACCCTGGATCTATTCTGCCATCATCCTGTGGGAGAGATGGCCATAAGGTGGATATTAAAAGTCAGTATGGTAACTGGAAAGGAACTGTGTGTGTGCGCAGAGAAAACAGCTGCTGCTAGGAAGCTGACTTCAGGAGACCCAATGGGAGGGAAAAGTGTGCCATCTTGATCTTGTAGCATGTTTACAGTGCTGTAAGAGCAGGAGAGAGCTGCCCCCAGCAGGACTGTTTATGTGTTCTAGTAACCTAGACCATCTCTTCTGCTGCCTCCGATCCTACTGTTCCTCTGGAGGATGCCCTAGTGATGTGCCTTATTAGAAGTGGGCTGTTGATAAAACTATCTTCTGGCATGTCTAGAACTACTGACAGACACCTGTGGAAGTAAACATAGCTGTACTCTGCGTCAGTCTGACCTTGCGCTGCCACTGTGGTTGTTTTAATCTCCTAATGCTTTAAGTCTCACTCAGGTTGCATCCTACTCCAAATTTGTAATGGAATTAATAAGTAGGTGGCAGCAAAAACAAATGAGATGCCTTCAGACAGGCCTGGACAATAAAGTGTGTCAGACGGTGATGTTGTGCAAACAGTGAGCTTGTTATGGAATTTACAATTATTTAAAAGCAAAGCTAACTGTAATGTTAGCTAGCTGAATCCTGTTGGCCTGGATAACTCAAGGGTTTTACATGTAGGAGGCCATCAGGATATGCAAACAGTGAGTCTGTCCTGAAATTCACAAGTCAGAGGCAGCAAGGTAACATGGTTTCACACATGCCTAGACAACTGTGTTCAGTATGAGGCAGGGAGGCCTTACTACAGTGCCATCTGTTGCCTTGTAGCACAACCTAGGGAGTTTCACAGTAAATGAATGTGTCTCAGACATCATCACAGGTTCAGCTAGAATGATCAGCTTATCAGTTAAGGAGTGATAGGCTTCATCCTTTTACACACAAAAAAAAACACACAGACAGACAGACAAAAAATCCTTACTCTGGTTCTGTATCAGTTCCAAATTTCTGCACCTCCTAGGACCAACCTTTTTGTACATTTTTTATAGATATCTTTGTATAATTGTGGTCAGTTGCTTAGTTCAGTGGAAGGGGGAGTTACTATATACCCTTAAAAAGTAATCTGTCATAAAACATGATTAAAGTATGATTTTGCTACAGTTATAGATACAGTGCTAACTGCCACTCAGACGGTTGTCATTTGATCCTCTCTGTTATTTGATGGATAAAACTTATTTGTTTCCTCATTCAAATTTTTGCTGCAGTCCTAGATACACCCTTCACTGCCACCCAGACCCTCATCATTTGATACTGTCTATTATAAGAGGGATTAAACTGCCAATAAGGAATACATCATATCTTCCCCAACATTGAAAGAGACCCCTTGTGAGCTATATCTATTACTCGGTGGCCTTTGACTGCCCTGCAGACAGATGTTGTTTATTGTCGGGGAATGAAGCCTCATCAATAGCTCTGGTATTGATCCTGACATAGCTGCCCTGCCTTCTGTACACAGTCCGGGTAACGGATACTGTGTACTAATGCTGGTGCTTCACAACTGGCTGAATGTATCATTTACACTAGAACTTCCCAGTTATGGACACAGATGGGACATGGATTTTTGCTCATATTAAAGGGGTTATGGAAGTGTAGCTACTTTTAAAGGGACATGATTATGGAGCAACATTATGTCAGTTCTTTCACCCTGTCAGTTCACTTTGCCCTATAAGAAAGTTTTCAGGCAAAACCATCCATGCACACAGTCTCAGTACCTTCCTTGTAAACACCTTGTTATGGTTCTGCGTGTTAGTAAACATAGTCCATGTGTGTCTCAACCTGTTAAAAATAACAAGGCTGCTTGACCGCAGGTCCAATTTTGCGCATGTGTAACACATCTCAAACAAAGAATAGTCCAAACTAGTTCATACATGAACCTTCATTTACTCTGATATATCTCTGCTGGATGGACATCAAGGTCCATGGACCCAATGTAAATTCATTGTTATGTTAAAACCTGTCAGATTTGTACAATAGATCCAGGTTCCTCTGCTGAAACTTCCCAGTTTGTTGTGTTGGGTCCCAGGCCAGACTCATGGCAACATGCTATGTTTCAGCCAGCAAGATTGAACTTTTCTTGGGCCAAGTCAGTCATGGCATCTCCTGATTGACAGGTGTTGTAGCCCAGGCTTTGCATGAGTCCCATGTGCTGTGTTTATGTTGATGCCTACGATCGAGCCCCAGGTCCACTGTTTTTAACACTCATGTTAAGCCTAAAGGGGTAAGCCAAGAGCTTCAGGGCAATATTTTGGCAGGTACCAATTTTATTTCAAAGAGAAGATGCCATCCATCATAAATATTCAACATGCTCTGTGGGTGATAAGCCCCTTAAATTGGAATGGACAACCTCATTGTCTGTATCAGGGAGTTAAATGTTACAGGGAGTTGTTTTTATCTTTGTTTGAATTGAAAGGGGTCACGACAAATGTCCAAAGGTCAAACTTGTACCCATAATAAAAACAGAGATGCCAATATTAGAGATAATATGGACATTTTTATCTCCTTATTATAAAAGAACTACCTGGTTTCCATAACAGGGTGGTGCCTGTAAAAGTGATTTAGGTCTTTGGATAAAGTTTTAAATATGTTGGACCCGTGTGCCTGGTCATGCAAGCAAGAGCCCACTTTTAGTTGCCCTACCTCCATTTTCTAGAATTTTACTTGTCTCAAGAGGTCTATCAAAGTCAAGCCCTGTAGCCTGAACTGACTTCACCAGGCATAGTGGCAGGACTGTATATATGCAAGGACAGACAGCATTGCAGTCCATTATGTCTGCAGTCTGTAAAGTCTGATGTCTGTAAAGTCTGCAGTCCCTGATATCCACAATCCCTAATGTCTGCAGTCCCTGAAGTCTGCAGTCCCATATGCCTGCATTCTGTAAAGTCTACAGTCCCTGATGTCTGCAGTTCATAAAGTGTGCAGTCCCTAGAGTTTGCAGTCCCTATTAAATGTCTGCAGTCCCTAATGTCTGCATTTTACTGAAGTCTGCAGTCCCTTATGTCTGCAATCTGTTACTGAAGTCTGCAGTTCCTGATGTCTGCAGTCCCTAATGTCTGCAGTCCCTAATGTCTGTAGCCCCTACGTACTGTCTGTAGCTCCTTAAGTCTGCAGCCCCTAATGTCTGCTACCCCTAAAGTTTGCAGTACATAATGTCTGCAGTCCAAGATGCCTTGTACCAGTTCTAATGAAATACTGCTGTGACACATGCAAAATCTTTCTCAAAATTTAAAACCATGACACCCACACCACGCAGTTAAATAACAGTTTTACTTCCCAATGGAGATATGCGAAATCATATTGTAAAAATTTCAAATCCTGAAACCTACACTACTCAGTGATCCAAATTAAAAGTTAGACAGTCAGAAACAGTTGGACTTGCCAAGGGTTTGAAAATCATTATATAAAATAAAAGTTCCCAGGCCATAGATCACAGCCCACATCTGTTACAGGCATCTACAGCCGGCAAACAGATCCATTAAAAGGTTTCACCTGTCTGGCAGTAATTGAAAAGCGAACAAGTGAGCAAGCTGTTACATGGTATTTTGTCATTCCGTTTGACGCTTAATCCGTCATGTTCAATTTTTTAACTACTTATGTTCTCCAAGACCAATATGTTCATCAACAACATCTGGAAATGGTTAGGTGTGTGACACAAATGCAGAACATTTAAGTTTGTAAAAGATGCTTGAACTTTCAAACAATTACGAAAAACAGGTTTTTTTCTGGATTTTGTCATTCTGTTGAAATGGTAATCCATCACATTTTAAAGTTTTTAAATGCTCTGGTTCTCAAAATCCAATTTGTTAATTGACCACTATTAGTAATGGAGAATTTTAAGCATTTTCCAGGTCTGCACAGGCTTCATACATCCTTAAAATGTCATGCAATTTGAAAGTAAAATTTACGTAAATCCGAACTTCAAATATATTCAGAAGTCATTTTAAGAAAAAAGTTATATTATGACAGTTTGAAAATTCATTAATCAGCATTGTTATATCATTTTAAAATAAGATATAATTTAGTAGAGCTGATTTTTATAAGTTTGTTCAAAAGTATATGTTTCTTACAAAATTAAATACAGTGAAACCTGTGTAAAAAGACTACCCATCGGACTGCCTTAAAGTAGTCTTAATCAAAGTGGTCTTATCAGGAAGGTTAGTTTTAACCATTGTGAATGCTTTCAGTTTACTCAAAGGTGGTCTCAATAGACAAGTGGTCTCAATAGACAGGTCGTCTTATATAGACAGGTTGTCTTTCAGACAGGTTCCACTGTATTAGTAATAATTGTTTAATCATATGCAAATAATATATTTGATGATCAGTAAGCCCCCATTTCATTATATATTGCCTGAACATTTAAGCACTGCATCAGATGTTTTATTAAGATTATTTGTATTTTATCTTTTGAAATACAAGAATACTATCACATATTTACATAAAGGAATGTGTAACTTACAAGAATTTGAGATTTTAGCAAATTGGTAATAAGAACAAACACGTCAAGTTCTTTTAGCAAGGTAACTGTAAGGAAAACAGTGGATACTTAAATATGATTGCAATTTTCAACATTTAAAAGGTTTGATAAGGAAGAATGTAAACAAGATATAAAGTAGAATGTGTCTTTAAATTATCATAATTACTTAAATGGCACTTTTAACCACTAAGATTTTGTAATCATGATGAAATGATTGTGATACATGAGCAAGTGACATAATTATATTCATAATTAAATATTTACTTGTATTTAAACAATTGCGGATTGAAACATTCCTTAGTCATTTTTTGGCTAAATGATTTAATCTATAGAGCAAGTTATGTTACATCATGGTTATCATTAGGGGGTAATTGTAACTAAAAAAATTTCAGATACACGGAAATATATGAGGTCATTTGTATCTCTATTTAAAACTTTTGCAGATTACAGAATTTTATAAAGAGAATGAAAATTTTAAGGTTATAGAAGAAGTTACGGCAACTTGGATTAATGATCTCCTTATTTGTGATGTATAATTCATTGCATATTTTAATTTTCTTGTACAAAAAAAACCTCTCAGAAATCATCTAGTTCATGCTCTGATAGCCTATTTATTTTGCAAGACTGGTTTGATTTCTGTGGGAAAAAAATTGTTTAATTTAGAATAAATGTTTTATTTATTATTTTCCTTCTAGAACCTGCAAGTAAACTTGCAATAAGAATTTTATTATAATCTTCTTCCATCATTATTTTGAGTATCCCATCTATACATAGGCTGAAAGAGAAAGAAATATTGGTACACATGAATTTTCTTTGATTATTATCATATCATAATGAGCGATATTGAAATTAATGGCAGGTTAAGTCTAGAATCATTATAAGGGGATTACAACTGATGGAGATGTGATGAGGACATATATTGCAGCAAAATAAAATCATACTTCTGTTTTATTTAATTGTGCATGTCAGGGTTAGATGGTGGTATAAAAATATATGCACTGAATATTTTTAATGCCTAGTTGTTGGGAACTGACTATTTAAATGTTACATTCATGACTATTTAAGGTTATTTCCAGTTCAGCAGCAAATCATGGACAATAATAATTAATTTATTTAATATCAGCATGAGATTATGGAAGCTGTACCTTGGCCAATGTCTGGTGATCGTACTATGAATTGATAGCATTTACTTTACTTATTATTTACATAATTAACTAATCAAGACCGGTATAATTATAAGGCTCTCATATTGTTTTAACTCTCTACTCTCCATGACGGAATAATTTTAAAAATGCAGAATTCTGCAGTGACAGTGAAATTCATAGTGCTGTTTTATTTAAGTGTGCTAGAATTAGGTGGTATAAAATATATGCCCTGATGACCGAGTCCTTAACATCAAAGGGATATTTTTAAAGCATAGTTGTGGGGAAATGACTATTTAAATGTTACCTCCTTGACTATTAAAGGCTGTTTCTAGTTCAGCAGCAACTCATGGACTGTAATAATTAATTTATTTAATATTAGCATGAGTTCATGGAGGCAGTACCTTGGCCAACTTCTTGTGATTGTACCATGAAATTGATTGCATTTACTATAATCTTCATTAACATCATTAATTGACCGAGGCCTGTATGGCTAAGGCTCTCATATTGATTTAACTCCTTCACTCCATAATGGAAATAATTTTATAAATGCAGAATTCTGCAGTGACAATGAAATGGAAAAATTAAGGTTTTAACATTTAACCACACACAAAGACAGGTATCTATAAAACAAGAAGGAAGACCTGTTGGCATTATAAAAGAAAAGTAAATCTGTCAATAAGCAACCTTTGACACTTGTGTGTCATGAGTCACAATTCTCAGTGAGTAGAAGATTAAAGGCCCATCTCTTTCTTGACTGGTATCAGTTGTAAATGATTACTGTAAAGTGATGGCTACTTTGGCCCACCTCAAAAAATGTGTTTATGGTATGTAATTACAGAGAATTCCAAGGGCTGAAAAATTAGTATCTAGAGAAATTGTATTGAGATGGAGGGCAGTGGGTCTTCTTTTTCAATTGTTATTATTACCATCATCATTCTCTTTAATATTATAATCATTTCTCATGTTTATGGATGTGAAATATCTTTGTTGGTCATTTGCCTGTAATATATGCATATATAAAAAATAAAGTACCATAAATAAGCTTAATGCCGAATGTAAAGTTTACAATCCAACCATGCACTGAATCATGTTGGCTACATAGTTAAGACACCTGTAATATATCCTGAAATAAATTTATAGGGTTTCCATGCCCTGAAAAAGTCAGAAATTTTTTTTATTTTAAATTTCAATACTAAAGAAATAATTTTCTTCAGGTGAATTTTCAAAGTCTTGAAAAAATCATGAAAAAATCATGAAAGTATATTTGCAGACTTCCTAAAAAAGACCCTGATCCTTCAGTGCTCTCTGTGTAAATAAGTGATGATTTAATAAATTGCAACAACCACAGTTGGCATTGAAATACCAAAAATCATCGGGGGAAAAAGATCAGAATATTTTGTTTAAGGTCATGAAAAATCATGATCCTATGTAGTGATCCTATAATAGATTCTGAATTGATTAAACCCTGAAATTGATGCTCTGGTCTGTGCACAATTATAGCCCATCAAAATTGAGGCTGAACACATGTTCCAAATGAGCATATATACTGAATAGGCTCAACATGTTCAGAACTGAGTTTATTCAGCTGAACAAAGGTTGGACAAGTGGTAGAGTTTGATATCCGCCCACATCGCTGTATCCATTGTGTAGGAAATTACAAGTCCTTGACATTTCTGACCTCATTTACATATATGTTTGTATAACATGTGGGTACTGAGTTTAATCCACATCAAGGACCATTGAAAGTCATCCAAACAAATTTGAGGTTTGATTTTTTGTCGAGGTATTGCTTGTTAATCCTGATGATTGTACCAATATCCAGCTGGTTGGATACATATTTGTTAGCTTTGTGGGAGGGAGGATATCTTTTCGTGCCTGATTACTGTTTCTTTGGTCATTGATGATGTCGTTATTATCGTAATCACCTGTGTGAACTTTGCTGCTACGGACAATTTTTCACTCCTGTGATATGTACAGAATACAAAAAAAAAAGACCTTGCAGCAATTATTGACCAATTTCACAGAAACAGCCCAGGGTAGCTTGATGTGTAGCAATAAAGTTTGTGGGATTTTTGCTGTGTCATGTACATTTTAACAAGCAGGGCAGTTGAAGCCAGTACTGTGAATATTAGGTGATGAAATAGCTCAGCTTACTGGAAGTTACCTAAGCTATAGATAAAACCCTTTTGTCTGTCATGCAGATATCCATTTAAAGGGCACAAATATAAACCACTGGACTTAGAAAAATTTTTAACTAAAACTGTCACAGACTGGTTGTACTTCACTGAGGCCTGCACAGTCTGGTTGTATTCCCTTGTCGAATGTCACAGTCTGGTTGTACTTCACTGAAGACCCTCACAATCTGGTTGTACTTCACTGAAGACTGTCACAATCTGACTTCCTTGAGGACTGTCACAATCTGGTTGTACTTTCTTGCCGATGAAGAAAAAACTTGTTAACTTGCATAACTGGGAAACTGGTTAAACGGTCCAAATGACCGAAAACGCAAGTAAAAGGGCTTTGTGTCTCGAAGTATAGTCGTTCACAATGATCGAGTTCGGCTCTCGAATGGCATGGCTGGGTCTCCCCTGCTGGGATCGGTAGAGGGAATGCGGGTTGCTTCGGGCTTTGTGGCTGTGGGTGCTGTAGCTTTCTAACAAGGACTTCAACCCTGGAGAGAAGAGGGCACCCCGTATGGCTCCTTGCTTGGCTTGGCGTGGCACTGCGACTGTTGGCTCAGAGAACGTGCTTAAGGAGCGCACAGGGCTGAGGTCTTGACCGCAGCAACCTGTAGCTGCTCGATGAGCGTATACTTCTTTTGGCTTGGCTTGGTTGTACTTTCCTGGGAACTGTCACAGTTTGGTTGTACTTTCCTGGAACTGTCATGATCTGGTTGTACTTTCCTCAGGACTCTCACAATTTGGTTGTACTTTCCTTGAGACTGTCACAATCTTGTTGCAACAAGTACTTCCTTTAGGACTGTCACAATTTGGTTGTACTTCACAAAGGACTGTCACAGTCTGTTTGTACTTCACTAAGGACTGTCACAGTCTGTTTCTACTTCACAAAGAATTGTCACAGTCTGGTTCTACTTCACTAAGGACTGTCACAGTCTGGTTCTACTAAGAACTGAAGATTTTCATATGGATTATGGATTCCCCAGTTTTACATTGTATTGAATAAATGCTAGACTTCCCTAGAAATCTTCTAATGTGAGTGTAATCTTTCTTATAGCTGGATTGAATGCTTCTTTCATATAATTGTATCCGCCAGAGTTTTGTGGATACTGTTTTAGGTTTGATGCTGCCACATAGGTTTACGGAGAACTCCTCTGTAACCACTGGGCCTAATTTTTTAAAATTCAGAATTATGAACGGGTCACATGGGAACTGCTGCGCCCTCATTTTTGGTTGACCACTGACCTTTCCTCTCTGCCCAGTGTCCATTTGTGCATCTGTTTCAACACATAAACCCACATATCTCGGGAACCATTTGACTGAATGTTGCACAAATGTAGCCCTTGGATAGCTTTATAACATACACTAAAATTGGTGGCGCCAACTGCAACCATTTTTGCACAAAGTCCATCTGTTCATCTGCCTTGAGATAAAATCACTCATAACTCTGCATTGGGTGGACTTATCCACCTGAAATTTTGCTTGTGTATATGTCAGAGACGAGATAGAAATCCAGGCCGATTTTAAATTCGCCTAGACGAGATTGCGATTGTGATCTGGCTTAGGCGAGATTGCAGTTGTGATCTCGGCTAGACGGATTTTAAACTCGCCTAGACGAGATCACAATCGCAATCTCGCCTAGGCGAGATTAAAATCCATCATGGAGCAGGCCAGGATTTTAATCTCGCCTAGCCAGGATTTTAATCTCGCCTAGGCGAGATTAAAATCCGTCTGGTGTCATCCAGGCGAGTTTAGAATCTGCCTGATATCACTTAGGCCAGTTTAAAATCTGCCTAGGCGAGATTAAAATAGTGATCTGATCTAATTTCCTAATAAATTATGCATTGTAATTGACTTATGAAAGATGTTTTCAGTCAGATTTTCAATATTTTAACACTGAATGGTTATGTATAGTTCACAAGTAATATATTAATTAATATTGACAGAATATGATATTATTAATGTAATAATTAACATTTATTTTGGGAATGGAATATTTTATATTATATATTTTTTATTAATATGGTTATGTATAGTTCACAAGTAATATATATTAATTAATATTTACAGAATATTATAATATTTATGTAATAATTAATATTACTTTTTTTATTGTATATTTTTATTGATAAACTAGGTAATAAGAAACTTACATTGGTATTGTATATGGCATATTTAAATGATATATGATGTGGGCTGCTGCTGATTATTTACATAATAATTTTGTTGTCAATAATAATTTGAAGGAAAACTGGTAATAGTAATATTAGTAATGTAGTATTTTTAAAAGACAAAAGGAGACATAGCTCATTTATTTTTTATCAATATAATTCAATGCATGTTCACATGCATAAATGATCTATTAATCTATGAATCTAGAAATCATATCTTTTCTGATATGATATAATACTGTCCAAAAAAGGCAGTTATCTTGTAACACAGTCTACATAAATATTGAAGCTTCACAAAATCCCTCACAAAAAATTAAAAAAAAAAGATCAGAAGAATATTATATACATTAGAAGAAAAGACTAAATAAGACAAAGAAATATTCACATATATATGTCAAGGGCCAGATCGCGATCTGGACGGATCTGAGATCTGTCCAGCCCAAATTCCGATCGCAGTTCAGGCCGGCCCAAACTGCGATCGTAATCCAGGCTGGCCAGATCTTAGATCTGTCCTGCCTAGATTGAGATCGCAGTTTAGTCCGGCCCAGACTGCGATCCTGTCTTTCTTGCTTCAGGATTGCGAACTGGTCTGGACAGATCTAAGATCAGTCCAGCCGAGATTGCAATCCTAAACTTGACCAGCCCATATTGCGATCCATGGTTTTAAGATCACAGGAGTGAAACATTGGTTGTTTTACCAACTCATTTGGTATTGCATTGTACCATTTTCCCATAATAAATACAATTATAATACATAAAGGCAATTTTCACTCCTTCATATCACAGGAGTGAAACATGGGATGTTTCACCAACTCATTTAGTATTGCATGGTTGTTGAAAAAAGGTAACAAGTGTTATATGCTCACAAAATATGATTTGGAAGAGGAGGTAGGCAAGTGCAGGTTTTGTGTGGTAATATAAGCTGCATTATGAGTTGATGGTGTTTAACTCAAGTTATGTAAGATTATAATAATATCCTTGGAGACAGGGAAGAGGATTGATGTCATTTATTTTACATACAGCTGGAAATGGTGTGCTGTTTTCACATAGGTTTGGACTTGGTCATATAACTTTATCTACATTGCAGTAGAATTATTGGAAAAAAAACCTGTCCATTATCAGTCATGGTAATTCTGATTTTTACAAATGAGAACTTTTATTTAATAATTACTGGTTATTCCTACCCAAGAATAAAACTTAAATAATATAACTATTTATTATAAATTAATAACAAATATTGTGTCAAATATAATTTAAATTAAAAATAATAACAGCATCATATGAAAAGATCTTTTAATAATATAATTGAAATAAATGATTATTAAAATAATATTATAGAATATATTCATGAATACATTCATGATTACATTTTGAAAGTATTTGCATTTGTATTCAAATACTTTCATTTAAACCTGTATTCCTATTTTTATGCATGAAATTATGGAGTACATATATTCATATTCGCATTCAAATATATTTGCAAAGTATTCTTATCATGTCTGGGATTTATTCAGTTTCAGCAAAACAAAGTTCTTGAGAATCCAGAATTTACAAATTTCACAAATTGATCATAAGTATGATCATAATGATCGCAAGTACCTGGTTTTATGGCTTTAATTTATATTTAAACATAAAACTATTATATTCACTTTGGACTACTTTCACATCAATCTAAGCACTAGACATAGCAAAAGTCTTATGACAATTATCAACATTACAGAAATCATAACGAGAACTTATCTAAGATCTGACTTTTTATCATATTTAAATATTTTTATTTAAAAAAATGTAAAAAAAAAAATAAAATCAATCTCAGCTATGAAACTATTATAAGAATAAAAAAATAACTCAAGCATAAGAACACCCTATAAATTGTACAAGGAGAAAACTAGAGATGGGCAAGTTTAATTTTATTAACATAAATTGAGGAACCAGCAATACAGATTTTGATTATTTACATAGTCTCGTGACAGCTGATACAGCCACGAGTATTAATATTATTAGTGAAAAATATTGACATATTTAATCAGTACTTGTCTCAGTAAAATTTTAAAATTTTGACATATTTTTTTTTTTTTTTAATTTTAAAATAACTATAAATTAACAAGCTGAAACACTTGGATGGCATGGATCACAATATGGGCTGGTCAAGTTTAGGATCGCAATCTTGACTGGACAGATCTTAGATCTGTCCAGTCCAGATTGCGATCCTAAAGCAAGAAAGACAAGATCGCAATCTGGGCCGGACTAAACTGCGATCGCAATATAGGCTGGACAGATCTAAGATCTGGCCAGCCTGGATTGCGATCGCAGTTTGGGCCGGCCTGAACTGTGATCGCAATTTGGGCTGGACAGATCTAAGATCCGTCCAGATCGCAATCTGGGCCTTGACATATACATCTGTGTATCAACTTTAACCTTTTCTCATATGATGTTTAATTACCAAAAAAAGGATGGTGTATCAAAGTCCATCATAAATACTGATACCCTGCATATTTTGTACCATAAGTGTACATGTTTTGACTGTTGAGTGTTGAATACCTGGGTGAAAAGAAACATTTGAACTATATCAACCAACTAATTTGTTTTGTTTGTCCTGTAAGAATTATCAAATAGGATGATTGTTTATGTTAATGTGTAATATACTTTTTAAATAGTGAAGTAATAGCTATCTAGACTAATCTATCTATCTGTCTATCTGTCTATCTATGATTGATTTAGTATGCAAGTGGATGACTTTTTCCCCCAGATTTGCTCTTCATAATATCTCATAAGTGTGCTACAATATACCTCTTGTTACTCTCTATTTGCCATATATTTAAATACAATTACAAATTATTTTTTTGTAAAAATTATTAGTGATATTTACAATCCCAAGGTTGTTAATAAAACTGGGAAAAAATAAAGATTAATTAATGTTTAGCAAATCATTGGTATGATATGGATGCTGTAGACCACATGAAACACACCAAAGGTGCAAGTAATAATCAAATATCTATTTCATAATTCTATTTCCAAAATTAATGTTAATTATTACATGATTAATTATAACATTACTGTAAAAAAGTTAATTATTACATTAATACTATAATATTCTGTAAATATTAATAAATATATTACCTGTAAACTATATGTAACCATTCAGTGTTAAAATATTGAAAATCCGACTGAAAACATCTTTCATATGTCAATTACAATGCTTAATATATTAGGAAATTAGATCAGATCACTATTTTAATCTCGCCTAGGCAGATTTTAAACTCGCCTGGATGACACCTGACAGATTTTAATCTCGCCTAGGTGAGATTAAAATCCTGGCCTGCTCCATGATGGATTTTAATCTCGCCTAGGCGAGATTGAGATTGTGATCTTGTCTAGGCTAGTTTAAAATCCATCTAGCCAAGATCACAATTGCAATCTCGCCTAGACAAAATCACAATCGCAATCTCGTCTAGGCGAATTTAAAATCCGCCTGGATTTCAATCTCGTCTCTGACATATACATCCTGGATAGCTTTCTTGATTTATGACAGGTGGCACCACCTACATTCATGTTCAGGCTGCAGGAATACAGGCTTCTATCTCAGGACTGGTTTGACATATCCTTTTGATTTTTTGCATGTGTATAGATCTCACATAGCTTTTTATCATACACAAAACTGGTGGCACCACCTGCAACCATTTTTGCACAGTGTCCGTTTGTTTGTACGCTGTGGGATAAAATCACTCATATCTCATTAGTGGTTTGCCTTATCTGCCTAAAATTTTGCTTGTTTATATATCTTGGATACCTTTCTGGATTTTTGTCGCAGGTGGTGCCACCTACATTTATGTTTACACTGCAGACATTCAGGCTTATATCTCAGGACTGGTTTGACATATCCCCCTGAAATTTTGCATGTGTTTAGATCTCACAAAGCTCTTAATCATAGACAAAATTGGTGGTAGCACCTGCCACCATTTTTGCACAGCATCCTTCTGTTTGTCTGCTGTGGGATAAAATATCTCCTATAGAAGTAGTGGTTTGACTTATCTGCCTTAAATATTGCATATGTATACAACTAGGATAGCTTTCTGGATTTTGTGGTAGGTGGCGCCACCTACATACACATTTCTGCTCTAGACATCTTTGCTAATAAGCAACACACCTCACTCTATTTCCCCTTGCCTCAATCCATGCCTCACTTCACCGGTCCCACTCTGATTTCGGCGGATACACATAGTTGCTTGTCGACTACCCTTACTCTAGTTTTATATAAATTGTTTTTCAGAAATTTTTCTGAGACTGCATGCATGTGTTTTATTCCTGTTCATTTCTTTGATTATTAGCATTGTTTCCCAGTATAAATATTCCAATGAATCTTGTAGCCACAGCATATAAAGTTAGTATGGTTTACATACAAGACAGGGGCCCTGTGAGCCTGTACTTCATTTCATTGTTACCGGGCAGCAGACAAGTTAGGGATGAATTATTTATTTTCGTTAGGCAAGAGGGAGGCGGATTGAGGATTCTGATTACTACCAAAGTTCAAGGTTACTGGGTCCATAACATTATGAATAACACTGCTGCAATGAATAAGGCATACCACTGCTGGCTGATGTGTATTTTTTATAGTGATTTCTGATTTATAAAAGAATCACAATACAAGCAAATTAGCTGTTTTGTCCTTACAGTAAGCTACTGGTATCTAATTTCCATGCTTCCAACATGCTGCAGTGCATATGGCAAGTTTTTTAATTATTTATAAATATTTATTCTTGAAATGTTTCATGTAACTGCTTATGTAAATTTATCTTTACTCCAGGTACAACATTCTGTTTAAAAAAAATTTGATTTCTTGTTTAAATTTATATATCTATTTATATTGGATCATCAATGGTACTTTGATTGATGCATGAGACTCATCAAAAGGATAATGCAGCAGGACCCAGCAGTGACTTTTGAAAGTACTTGCAAAGTATGGCAGGTGAAAATTGAATTTTACTTGCCCTAAATGAATTTTTACTTGTCCCACAAAAATCAGAGATAGCAGCTACAACAACAAAAAATGTGATCCACATGATTATTTGCAACAATATGAATGTTCAAATATTTGTTTGTTGATAATATTTCTCTTTAGCATTTGTACAGATAAACATGCAGGTGATTTAAGATAGAAGTATTACAATGTGATTTCACATCTCCTAAAGGTTTATGTTTCACACACATGCCCAGTTGGGCAAGTAGGAGCCCACTTTTGGTTGCCCTACCACCATTTTCTAGAACTTTTACTTGTCCTGAGCAAACGGTTATAGCCCTTAATGTCGAGTCCCTGTGCAGCATGTGTTAAATGGAGAGTAACATTATGAATAGATTATACTTTTATTTTGCAATATTGATGCATGCAATGAGACTGTCTACTTCAAGTTTGTTTTTGAAAAGAAAAGAAACCTCTGAATCTGAGATTTGACACAATTAAGCAATTTGTGTTGAAAATAATTTAACTTGAGTCTTGTTAACTTCAATTTTGAATCTTGGTGGGAATATTACTTGAGTTTGACCCAGTTAGGTTTTATTTTACATAAAAACAAAATCTGTTATTTACAAATATATGATCGAGTGGTTTGTCTGTTGGGTTTGAATGGTTTTATCTGAAATGTGTTACCCACACCTGCTTTGCCAGCATGTATAACAATTGATTCATGTATATAGGGATTGAAAATTATATAACTTGGGTCCACAAACTCAATACAGTAAGACCTGTGTGGCAGACCACCTGTCTAATGGGACCACCTCTCTAATGGGACCACCTGTCTAATAAGACCAGGTCTGTCTAATAAGACCACCTGTCTGTTAAGACCAACCTTGAGTGAACTGAAAGCAGCCACATCAGTTATAACTGACTTATCTGATAAGACTATCTGTGAATTAAGACCACTTTTGGCCAGTCCCACAAGTGGGCTTATATAACACAGGTTTTACTGCATGTATTTGTATTTTCAGATTCTTGATTTATATGTTTAAAGAAGTTTGTTTGTCTCTTTTTGTGTTTCAGATAGGAACTTTATTATCGCAAATGCTCAGGTGGATTTTAAGCCAGTCATCTTCTGTAACGATGGGTTTTGTGACCTGTGTGGATATTCCAGAGCGGAAGTTATGCAAAAATCGTGCTCATGCGACTTTCTTCATGGGCCACTTACCACGGCGGGAGCTATCCGTCAAATCAAAGATGCACTCCTGGGAACGGAGGAGAAACAAGTTGAGGTGCTCTACTATAAGAAAGATGGTATGTTCTTAAGATTTAATGCCTCTCACTCAGAAAGTTTATGTCAACAGTTTTGAAAACAATTTCAAAAGTTGAAATGCTTTCATATTGGTAAACCAAAATGGTTTGAAAACTGCTCAGAGGTGGTTACAGAATGTCGAAATTTAGGCCCCAAAAAAAGCTTGGTTTCTCAGGGCATCAATTTTTAACCCCCCCCCCCCCCATAAAAAAATTCTATTTCATTTTCAGTAAAAATATAATAATTTTGAGCTCCAGCCTCTCAGACATTACTTTCAAGATAATAGAACAATGAAATTTTGACAGATGTGCCTTTACCTGTTTAGCCAAACAGTTTTGCAATTTTCACAATTGTTCCCTGATCAGATGAAATTTTATTAAAAAAATTAATAAATATAAGTAAAAGAATTCACCTTCCTGCACTGATTTCTGAAAAAAGTGCCGGAGAACCCCACCTTTTATTTTAGCCTAAATGTTTGTATTTGAATTTGTAAATGCTCTCAAGTTCAAAAAGCTCCCCAACTGTGGTTCAGCAAGTGGTTGATTGCAGATTTATCCCTCATGTAAAGTCCCATGCAAGTTATAGGATAAGATCTAATCTCTCCCCTTTGATTTTTTATATATCATGTATATAGAGTAAATTACCCAGATTGACAAGTGTTCCTTCTACCATTCCCAGACACGGAATGCTACATCAGCATTTTCCCACCTGCTGGTTATTAGGAGCAACAGAGGGGAAAACGAGGGAACAAGCAATAATACTTGTTAGTTTACCCTACCTTGTAAATCTGGTTCGCACAGAGTACAAAGAGCATTGGAAAAAAATGTTGATGTAAGTCACTAGTGGTTACCTCCTGCCCTGTCTGTCAGTGTTAATAAATGGGGAAATGATGGATATGTGTGGTTGCGAACTGTAACGTGTGTTTTACTGTATATCATGTGGTATATCAGACCTTGAGATTTCCAGCTTCTGTCATTTTCAAGTAGGTATTTCTAGACCTTTGGATCAACTCTGAATTGAATAGGAATTTAAAAGAAAATTGCATGAATTGGAATTTGATTTAATTGTTGGAAATTAAGATGAATTGGAAATGAATTGGAAATGGAATTGGAACAGGCTCAGATGTCCTGAGCAGAATTGATGAACAAATATATTGGAATTGAAAACTCATAAATATTCCTGAATTTGAATTGTATCAGCTGAATTAATCTTAGGTCTGGCTATTTAGGTGAGCAGGGCTATTTTGAAATCACCTGAATTTACAAAAAAATATAATAGATTATATGGGCAAACAAAAAATTGCTCCTGCTTTATAAAATTGTGTCTATAAAGGTGATATCTATTTGATTTTCACACATTTTTGCAGGTCTCTGAACCCTGAATCCTAGTCACCACTTCGGTTACTTCTCAGTATTTGTGCTTTCCGATGATATCATTCATATGATTTGTTTTTCTGAACACAAGCATCTTATTTGCATTTACGATTTATCTTGTTCATTACAAGTATGAGTGGTGGTTGATGATCTTCTCAGGAAGAATACAGCTAGTCTAGTGGTTGACTACAGAATGTTAAGCCAAAAAAAATAAAAGGTATGGTTCCCAGGCACCGCCCGCGTCAATTTCAACCCCTGCATCAAACATTTTTATTTTGATTTTCATCTTTCAAGAAGACAAAATAATACAATTTTGATCAGATTTTCTGTGTAATGTAGTGCTTTTACCTGTTTAGCAAAAACAGTCTGGTATTTTCATGATTTTCCCTGTTCATATAATATTTTTATCGAAACATACAAAAAAGGGTAAAAAATAAAATATCGCTCACCTGCTCCTACTGGTTCCTGAAAAAAAGTACCTGAGAACCAAACCTTTTTAATTTTTTTGGCCTTAGACCAGCCTCTTTGGATGATGGTCTAGGGGTAGGAAAAAAGGACTCAAAACTGAGAGATTGTGAGTTTGAATCTATTGATAGACAATGAGTTTTTCTTCAGTCAGCCCTCACCTAATGTGAGCAGTTTGCAGTCTTAACGGTGTCCAAGAGTTATGTTTTACTTAAAAAAAGTGCACCTTTTGGGGGTTCCTCAGTGTTATGAGCCAGCAGTGGAGAGTACACGAAACCAGGACCCAAAGTAGTGTTGGTTGATGAAAGGATTAATGTATGTAAGCCTCTGTTATGTAGTCTGAAACCAGAATGGAATTCTGCAGATGTATCAAGTATTTCACATCCAGTAGCCATGGGGATTATACATAAAATTTATGGACTGTGTGTCATTAAGTTATAAATACAGGGCCATGATAGGTTGATTTTTCCATTTTTATTACAGATATTTCAGGGATATTGAGAATTAAACAGTTAATTGAGAAGATTGATTATCTAATTAGTTTAATGTATTATTTGATAATCTTGGCTTAATGTTATCCTGTTCAAGTAGTTTAGGCTTAATTTTCCACACACAGTATCATGAACCAGCAGAATTGATTAATGTTATTTGTATCAGTCGCGGTCCGAATTGGTGTGGCCTTATTATGAGAGACGAAATGTATTGCCTTGTGACTTCAGAACTGTTTGAAGTTTTGCTCTTTATAGCTTTCAAACTTGCAGAATTTGTATTTGATTATTCCATAGAAGGAGAAATTAAAGTTGTTAATGATCATAGATATTGACTTTTTCATTACCTGGGTCCAATTTAAAACCAGCTTGTCATAAATCAGGATGATATCTTGTTTTCTGCATTCAACAAATTACTTCACTATGTCTTTGGTACTAATTAAGTGCATTCCAACTTGTTTTTTATTGTTATTTTACATGATGTTAACATCAAACATTCATGGATGCCCCTTGTTGGAAACTGGGTAAAATATTAAAAAAAAATGAAAAGCCAAATTAGTTTTCTAATTATATTTCATTTGGTAAATTTATGTCTGTTTTAAGGGAACAGCTTTGTTGAATATCATTGTTTCTTTTTAATCTAAATAGTACAATTATTCTGTTTATTTGTGATTATAAACCTTATTTTTGGGGTCATGGTTAAAAAACTGTTAATTATTTTATGCAAAATTTTAACCCAAAAAAATGATTATGTTTTCTTTGTAGCCAATACACAATATATCAGAACTAGTCATATTGGTGGTATTTTATTTTTCAAAAAATGAAAACTAATTTATTTGTTTACAAGCGATTCATTTATTTAAGGAATAAACTATAGTATTAAGCTAAATTAAATATTAATATAATATCTTTTATTAAGTCCAAGCTCACTGCTTTATATATTTTACAAATATAAAACTTGGACAACTTTCATCACTAGAATCATATTTCTAGGGTGTATCTGTAAATTTATGTATTGATTCATGACCTTTAGCTGAGGATACCAGATTCCATGATCTATATCGATCAATTCAATTATTGTGAGATTTCTTGTTCTATTGGCTAGGTTTAAATGAGGTCACAAATGCCTCAAGCAAGGTCTGGTCAAGTTTGGGCAGATGTCAGTTCAGTTCAAGGTTAGATTAAGGTGAAAAGAAAAACTAAACTGACGGCTTGTTTGAAAAATTTGTGCCGAGTAATCATTCACTCTTCTGCCAGAGGTCGTTTCTCCTCAATCCAACTGATATATAAGAAGTAATATCCAGAACTATACCTGTCTCAACTGTCAAACTAAAAATCAAAATTTGTTATATTTCAGGGAAACACCTACTGTTCACATTTCAATTGTGTTTACAAAATATTACTTATTGAAGTCCTTACCACCAAAACACCAATGTTCATGTAATTTGCCATGAAACAATTCTTGTTCACATATTTGGATGGACTTCATTACTTTCATCACTACATTTTATGTACACTGCTGGTGAATTTAGAAGCCCTGATGCATTATGGGTGTCAGATTTTAACCAGCAGAGTTGTAGTCTTGCGAGTCCGATTTTGCACAGAGTGGAACCCATTTTCAGCATTAAATTTGAACAAAGAACATGGATAATGTATTTGTCAAGCCATCCATAATTCCTATATGTCCATGTGCATTGAGTTATTCTTTCCTATCTATACAGTCATTTAAAAAAAAGTCATTTTCATACCCACAATAGAGTCTGAACTAACACATCTAGCTCTAAGCACAGGTGGATTGGGATACATGAACTATACATTTTTCTTCTACATATATTTGGTTTTGATTATGAGTATAACAACAATATAATGGCAAGTTAAACAGTGCCACAGGAGAACTTATTATTGTCCTACAAGACTATACGATTCCGGTGAATGGTTGTGCATTAGAATTGGTGAGAGAAGGCATTTATAATATTCCACATCCTGACCAGATATTTCTGTGGCACCTGGGGAAAAAACACGCAACTACATATAATCAGAAATATAAAGGGCAACACATGTGTCAAACTAGAATTTTCCTTTTTATAGGTATCTACTAGTATGTGAATTTAATATGATATAATAAGCCTACGAGGCAAAAGTTGGTGAGGATTTATGCCTTGTTGTCAGGGTCAGGTCAGAGGTGAGGCAGGGTAAGGTCAAGGTCAAACAATTCAGGGTTAAGGAGAGATCTTTCCCATGCAAGGACATTTATATGATTAAGAAAAGTAAAAAGCATGGGTAAAAAGTCTTCCAACAGTTAATATTACAGAAGAAAAAAAATAATGCAAAGACATGGATATTCAATAAAAATCATACAAATTTTTAGCATTATTGAGAAGTCCTATTTCTTTCATACATATCCATTTAAAATAGATCCTGGTCATACCATCACAAGAGGTAGCTCTAGTACAGGCAGCACAGAACTCGGGAAGGTCTTCTCAGGAAAAGCTCCGCTATCTGTATTTCTGCTACATATGTTTGGTTTTAATTATGGGTATAACGATGTAATAATGCCAGGTTAACACTGGCATGGGAGAGCCAATTATCATCCAACGAGACTGTATTAAATTCTGGTGAGCAGTTAAGCAGTGGAAGTAGTAGGGAGACACATTAATCATATTACACCGGGTGATCAATCATTCATATGGCAGCTGGAAACATCTGCAGAAATGGTGCACCCGACCCCTAGATAATAAACGCTGTGGATTTCTTCCCAAGAAAAGCCGAGAATAAAACTAGTGCAAAGTGGTTGCAGCAAGAGTCTTACGGGCTTTTCCGCTACAAATGTTCAAATTGGTTCACTTGTAATAGTTTATTGGAAAAGGACTTTGAGATCAAAGAAGTTTGGGGTCACATGTTTGGAGTGTACCGTAGATCACATTTCTTACTCTGGACTGGTCTTGTGTTGATTGAGAATGATGACTGATTTGCTGAGTGCCAAAATAAGCTGTGGTCTCAAAGCAAAAGGGCTACAGTGTTTATCCATTTATAGTTTCTGGCGATGCAATGGTAATTAAACATAACCAGCATAAGAGGTCCTTCATATTGAAAGAAAATTAATATAAATAACTTCTTGTTGCAGATATTTTTTATTGAAGTCTGTTAAGACGTTTTACTCAAGATAATGGGTGTTTAATAAGGATTACACCAAATACTATCTGTCATCTACACCTTATTGTGCATTGTGTGAAATAGAGAGTGCACACATGCATGTTTGCATGTACATTTTCTTTTGTGCAGGTAGAAGTCGTACCAAGGGTGCACTCTGTGCACATATTATAAACAAATAAAAAATATTGGTGCAGTATCTTATTTTTTTACTATTCATAAACACCACAATCATAAATTAGCATTTCTATTCTTAGAGAAACAGAAACTCCATCACAAGCAAATGTTCTCACTAGTATTACAAGTGCATGTTGAAATTTTTAGGTGCATGTAGATTTTGTTTTCAAGGGTGCACCTGGAGCATGTAAATTTTTTAGCCTAATTCATACCCTGTTGTGGGAGCTTCACTCTTTATCTGTCAAATTAAATATCTACAACATTAGGTTTCAATTGGTTAGATGTAGGAAACTAACGAAATTAAGTCATTTGACTGCAGAGAAGTAAGTTCTCAGTTCAAAATGAACTGGTACTCAAGAGCAAATTGGAAAAAATCTTGATTAAACCTGAGAGGATCATGCCATTGTCTATATAGTCTGTTCCATCCCTTGAAAAAAAGGTAGTGTAGGGTAGAAGATTAAAGGATCTTATTTTCAACAAGGTAATAAAATACCTACCTTACACCTTATTTAAGAAACAGTATTATTTGCAAAAATATGAGAAATCAGTCTACATTTTTGGATGATGTCATCTAAAAATATAATCAGCTTACACAAATATGGTTATTCATGCAACAAATTCATCCTGGAATTATAAACATTCATTAGGGGAAAAGTCAAGGAAAACCCCTGGGACCCTCACCCATCTCCTTAAGATAATCATCTATCAGTGCTGTAATCTAATGCTTGAATTTGGAGGTACAAGGAGGTACAATCATTAAGCTGTCATTACAGTCATCCTGATATTTGGTTATGATCAGAAGCGGATCCAAGGGGGGGGGGGGTCCAGACCCCCCCTTTTTCACTCAGAAACAACTTTATTTTAAGGGCTTCAGACAAAATTCTCAGGCCTGGACCCCCCCTTTTCCATACCTGGGGACCTTTTTGTTTAAGGATTTCATTAGTATTCCTGAGTTGGACCCCCCCTTTACCTAAATCCTGGATCCGCCCCTGATAAGGAATATAATTTCGAGATATCTATTGTGATAGGATGCAGTCAAGCAGAATGTAGTCTGTAGGTAGCATTCTGCCTCTAAGCTGAATGAAGAAATCAGAGGTTTACTCCAGTGTCTTCAAATTAGAATTGAAATTAGAAAGTTTTATCATTGCTTATTTCTTATCAAATGAGTGCATATTTACCTTTTCATCTCTACCTGGAGAGTTAGTGCTTATATTGGTGTTTAAATGTGTCAAGAAAGAAGCACTGGGCCATTTGACAGATTGTTAGCATCCATCTAAACCATCTAGATCTGGTTTAAGATCAAGTTTTAACAGTGCAAATGATCTTCTCATCCCTTTCTGTGCCAAGAAGACTCATGCTGAAAGATCATTCAGTGTTGCTGTAGCATATTCACTACGGATGACATAAGATCCGATACTCTTGACAATTTTAAGAAAAGTCTTAAGACATTTATTTAGTCGTATATGATATTTGATTATTGCAAGTGCAGTTTTCTACTGCCATATGAATTAACTACCTGTTTTAAGTTAATGTCTTCATTGATATAGGAACTTTTTTTTTATGATCATTTTACTATTTTCAGCTTTTAATTGTGAGGTGCAAATGAATGCTTATATGTGTTGAGATTTAGTGCTATGTAAATAAAATACATTTACATTTATGGAGTACATTTCAACAGAGATTCCTGTGTCTTTCTTATCCCAGAACCAAGATAGACAAGACATTGAGTGCTCTTCTGTGTTTAAGGAAGAGATTGCCAGGTACCCCGTGTTTTCTCTCCAGAAGACAAAGCATCTCCCTTCCTCATTGATTTTATGTCTGTTTCAAGTCTTCATCTACAAGACTGATTGGACATTATTGCAGTTATCTCTTTTGGTTCCCATGTGAACATACAACTTTTGACATCAATGACATTTATATAGGGTGAGTGGCTTGGCTTCCAGATTATAGGTCATGACATGACCTTGACCTGTGGTGCATTATTTATGACCTTGACCCTGTTAGTTCCTTGTTTTGTCATTCCTCCATGGCTGCAATCAATTTTTCAACAGGCCAGACAGCCTTGTTTAAGACAGGTTGTCATATATGTCAACAATTTAGGTCATATATGCCAGTAAAGTAGCATCGTTTGTCTTTAGATATCTGTATTCTTATTTTGGGGGAACCAGGAGCCATGATATTTTTTTAAAAAAGTAGTCCAATTGGTTTATTTAAATTTTTCTTGATTAACTTTAAAAATTAACCATAAATTGATATCATTATCATTGATATTTAAATGGTTCCCAAGAGATCCCTTTATTGAACTCAGTGTGTGCATTCAATTGACCCATCCACCACAGCCCAAACGCTCCGCCCTTTTAACTTATTATTATAATGTGCCCCCAAAACGCCACTACACAGGTCTTCCATGCCCATGGTACCGAGAGCTCCATACAACAAAATAATGACGTCACAAAGGGCGATGATGCAGGACGTTGTATTGACTGACGTCATCAACTGGTATTTCGTGACCATTGTTAACTATATCGCAGTCATTATGAACTGTCATGCAATATTTTGGATTATTTCTCTCATACGAATGACATGCCGGGTAATATATTATTAATCACTTGTTAGTCGGAGGAATGGCTCCTGTAACCTATAGCCTAGAACTTTTTATACTGTCTCCTTTGTATACAAGAAATATCCCGGAAAACTTGCTGACATGGGTACTGGTAGTATTTACAGACTACACGTGTTCTGTTTGACAGAGCTCTGTCAAATTATGAAAAATTTTGTTTTTGTCAGATGATGGACCCTTTACCATGTTTAAGGTCACCTGATTGGTTGCTCGTTAGTTCAATGCTTATAATTATTCATTGAATGAATATGCGATTAAGGTCACATAGAAATCATGGATAGGTCAATTCATTGATTCATTGAACAAATTCTCCTCAGGTCATTCAGGTTTGTAACTTTACAGATAACAGGCTTGCATGGAAAAGCCCAAGCAGTAGGATAGCATAGGCCTAAAGGGAACTATTCAAAGAAAAAATTATGTTTAATACACACTAAAAAAATGGTTTCCTCCTTTTAACATAATGGTATATCTGCCAATATTTCATTCTAAAACTGTATGCTTACTTCTGTAGGCATGTTTAAGCTTGCATCAAGCACATTCAGTGGTGCAGATTATTTCCTAGTGCACATGCCACCTGGTGGCTATACCGACAACTCCACAAATTAAGCTTAAAACGGGTGTGTCTTTTGTGTTTCTTCTTCCCTGTAACCTCTCCTTGTTTGGGAGTTACCGCACATGTGCGAGACACATGTGGACTTTGTTTACTAACACACAGAACCATAGCAACATAAAACAGTCACATTGGAGATAGTCTGTCCATGTGTTGTGATGGTTTTGCTGGGAAGCCTTTGTATTCAGCCAAAGTGAACTAATTTCATGAGATAATCCACACATTATTGCTGATGTTTATATACCTTTAATGGTTTTGAACACTGGAATATTAACAAACAAGCACAGTGAAAATATTATTGAGTGAATTTCTAAGCTGCAGTGCGCTACAAATTCTTACAATTTACTGTGACAGTCAAAATACTCACAGGAAATCATTGAATGCCATGGCGCAGGACATGTCACAGATTCTAAGTATTGTCTGGGACCTGCATTTCACTTAGGTAATGGGATTGTGAGGGATAATGTGCGATTCTCTGTGACTACTTCATGTATTGTGTCATTCAATATCATTGTTTACAATTTTCTGTGATTGTCGCCCACTATGTTACAACAAGTTTGTAACGTGCCCAAACACTATGATTAATTGCTGGGATTTCACGCTGCGATAACATATCGTGATTCATTACGCTACAGTTTGCAGAAGCGTTGCATGGGTGCTCTCATTTAGTTGCAGCAGTTTCCTTGAATTTTATATGAAAATCACAGAAATCGCAGGAAATTAAACCATTGTAAGGCTCTTGAAGCAAACCTGAAGGAAATGGCAGTGCAAGAAATCATAGACCCTTGCTGGGGAAATAAGCAACAATTCATGAGACTTGCCATAAGCACATGCTTGTGAAGCCCTCAGAAACATCATCTGGATTTTAGTAAATGACCACCCAGATAGTGAAAACAAACTGTTTAGAACTCTATCCCCGCTGGTTGGGCCTCCCTTTAACAAGGGGTGGACATAAAAGGGTTAATTGATAATAATAACTAATATTTTTATTCCTTTATCAGCCCTGGGGCATTACTCTGTCGTTAAATCAACTGATATTAATTGTCATGGTTGCCAGAATTAAACATAAAAAATATAATTGTTTTGTAGAGAGCGCTGCATGTCTATTTACATAAACATGACTTTACGGTCAACTTTTTATATACTAGCCTCTTCTTCTGCCGTACGCCTAACCATAACTTAACCAATTTCTAGATCCCCAACACATCATTTCCAGCTTACACGGCAAGCTATTAAAGATAATGTGTGATTTAGGGCTGGCCATCCCGATGCCTGCTATACAATTACAGAGGCTAGTAGCTTCTTAAAGCATGTACAACTTTTATAGCACGGCACGCTGGTATTTTTTCGTCATGCAGGAACACATTAAGACCATTTTAACCGTTATCATTGACTACCAGCGTATTCCCCTTGAACTGTTTTAGTTCTTATCATGGCTTCTCAGGGTTAGGCGAGGGTTTTTCAAACTCTGACAGTTTGCGGAGAAATGGCCAATCTATTGGAATTCAGCCGGCTGCCATTGCATCGTCATTAATGGTGTGACACTTAAGTGGTGGCGAGACCAACCCAGATGGACGGAATGACAAAATCACTTCAGTACTGCATCTGTATTCGTCAGCAGAATGTGATATATGGCTTTCATGATTGACCAATTTCGAGCAGGCCCAGGTTGTTACTTACATATGACTTCATCGAGTCAGGCATATTGAAAGGTTCAAGGCCATGCCTCCACAGTGGCCAGATTGTGTATGTTATTGTTGTGCGTGAATTTTTAAACAAGGCCTGACAAAGCTGGATTGGAACTGACAAATATTGAAGCTGCAAAGTGAATAATAGCCAAAAGTATGCCTGAAGGGGGAAATAGGATTTAGCATAAATATATATGACCGAAAATGCAATTTTACACTCTTGGCTTCAATAATGGCGTAAATTTATAAAAAAAAAGACCTGCCACAGTATAATTTTAAATAACCTATGATAATAAAAAATAAATCACTCAATTAAGTAGTCATTTATTAATCATTAGAATTGTTGAATTCTCAAATATTTTTACAGCATTTTAGTTTGCTGAAATGAATTTATATTGAATATGAATAATTCAAAACTGATAGTGTTTTAGGCAAGTAAACATGCTTTCCAGCTGCCCAGTCACTTTATTAGCAGGGTCAAAATTATAAAGGGCACTAGCAGGCCAAGCCTGTCATCAGGTATGTGCAGGTGTGGGTGTATAATATTATTTGTTGTAGAAAAATTGATTCTGATCAGGCAAAATGTAAATGCGTAGATCAATTTCTTAGATCTGCTAATGCTTTATAATCAACGTCTAAAATAGAAAGGTAGTCTGAGACTACATACCTTCACCAGCCTCTGTTGCCCTCTGCTTATAGTGTCACCATGATGACTTGGTGGGGATTTGATAGATTTTTCACAAAATTCACTCTTACTTCCTACCAATAGATATTTCCACTTAGTTTGAATCTTGGCAAATCTGCACATTTTTAATGAGGTCCCAGGTCATCAGGCTCATTTGTGGTGACATCACAATAACTTTCCAGGATTATTAAAGTTGGGTTTTTGTGAAACTCAAGGAAAATATTATCAAATGTCATATCTGGCTTGAGTTCAGTTCTTAGCAAAATCTATGCATATTTAATGGGGTCATGAGACTTTGATGGTGCAGTAATGTTGAGATAAAAATATCCATGCTGAGGTTTTGAAGTTCAAAAAGCACTCATATCTGAGTAATATAGTAAAACCATGAAAGTATGACTGTATGACGAACCTCGATAAAGTGGTCACATTTGAGAGCTGGTCGTCTAAGCGAGGTCATAAATCAAGAGAAGAAGAACAATCTGCACCCCGTAAAACATGGTCATTAGGCAAGGTTTAATTGTATTACGTACATTGTTTTAGATAGGGGTCGTATGGCAGTAAAATGCCAAAACAGTGGTTGAAAGGATTCTGAAAGGTTGTGCCATCATGCATCATTAGGTATAAGATAAAGCTTCCAAAAATCTTCAGTCACACAGAATGTCAGGGCATTTCTTTACCATTTTCAATAGACATCTGTTTATATTAATAATTTTCATCAAATATGTACCAATTATTAGTGAATGTCACACTTTTAATCAAACATATTTTATGAATGTATTAGCATGTCATGGATATGTGTCAGAGAAAGGGGGGGGGGGGCTCATTTAAAATAGATTAAACCCAACTCTGGAGATACTACAGCACCAGATGATGCCAGAAATCTGTAGTCGCCACAATGAGGCCATTGAGGTTTATGTAGTGGTAATATTCATGTTTTTTGTTTTAATGCTCAAGACACGTTTCATTCCGTCTGCTTCTGAATCGGTTACCGAGGTAATAACTCTTAACACCCTTTTCACTTTCACTCCAGCCAAGAATTGACTGCACCAGTGATTCTTGGTAGGCTGTATAGTCTGTCTGTCTGCTGAGCTAACAAATTAATAAACAAAATCCCCTCAGTCTGAGGGATGGGACATAGCTGAGTGGTTTAGGAACTGGACTACAAATGAGTTGTATTAGATAGGATACTCTGCTTGGATCAACCACATGTCAGTTCAAGGTGACTGCATGTGTGACATGTTTGAATAATGACAACTGCAGTAACCATATGTGTGCAGTTCTAGACATTAACTGTTTAAAGTTCTTTCCCAATCAGGCAAGCCACGTCTAGCTTTATTTAGCTTGATCTACATAAATTTGGACTTGTCCTACAAAAAGCAGTAACTTACTATGGCCAGGTTGCAAAGTTTGCTCAATATATATAAACAGTTAATAGCTAGGTAATATAGGGTAATGAAATATTATCAATATGTTTGAATGGGACAAACATTCAGGGAATTTTATTGAAATATAAGTTTAAGGTGTAATACTGAATCCACTTGCAGAGTCGGTCAAGTAATAGCTGACTTTTGTTTGCCCTAACACTATTTTGTGAATCTTTTATTTGCCTGGGCAAGCAGGCAACTATTAATGTCGAGCCCTTGCATCCATGGAAGGGCTTATCATTTTGTCTGATCAGATCTGTCACACCATATCATGTCAAATTTACATCCAGTGTAACCAGGGAGTGATTGCTGAATAACTAATAAGTTTTTTTTTTATCATTCCCATACCAGTCAATACAAATATAGCAAGAAAAAAAAAGTTAAATTTTGCATTGCTTATCATCATACTGCTATTTTCCACCATATTCTGGAGATAGGTATATAATGATTTAACCTTTGAGAGAAGCAGAGCTTCCACCAACTACTGTATTTCCTATATATTTTCCTAAAAAATATCTCCTATGATTTCCTATATTTTCCAGCCTTTAGACCTTAATCTCTTATAGTTTCCTATATTTCTGCACTGCACAATGGCGTTTCCATTATAATATTTATGTTATATACACATTGGTATATAGCTTGACCTGTTATTATTCAAAACATTTCCTTCTTTCATAGAGCTGTGCTTTCAAATGTTGCAGTCATACAAGTACAGCAATCTAAACCATTTAAACAGGCTTTAAGAAACATACAGCTTGGTGAAATTGGAGTCATAGTAAGTAAATAAATGAAGCAAGACTGTGCTGTAAAAACTCCCATATTTTTCTTATATTAATGGCTGAAAATTTTTATAAATTCCTTTTTGCCTAACGTCTAGTGTCTCTTGAGTCTGCTGGGAGCCCTAGGAAAGGTAAAAAGTAAAATTAGGAGAAGTCCCCAGTGGGCTTGGTGATTGACCAGAGGACACAGATTATCTCTGTCTGTCTGGGTCTATATGCAGTTGATGAAACTGTCACTGCTTGCTGAGCTGGAATGGTTTTATACTGACATTAGATTAGTGTATACCGCGCAGTATCATCTAAATGGTAATTTGGATCCACTTCTGATAAAGATGATGACATCATTTTAAAGGTTTTTTTTATCCAGTCTTCAGTTTTATCTTGAGTTTGCTTAGTTTAATATTGAACCAAAGAAAAAGTACAGAGATCCCAAATTGCATTGTAGATGCTGGATGGGTTATCTCTGGTTTGATACTCTATAGTCCATTTCATCACCTGCTGTCCACCTGT
Organism: Sipunculus nudus; assembly: GCA_026874595.1. Lineage (NCBI taxonomy): Eukaryota > Metazoa > Annelida > Sipuncula > Golfingiida > Sipunculidae > Sipunculus > Sipunculus nudus. The sequence goes on from CM049318.1 coordinate 37,384,731, forward strand.
TTTTTTGTTGATTATTTACTTAAAGGTTTATATTTTTCAATAATTTCCAAGAAAACAACATATGGAAGTGACATCCTAATATAGACATTAAGGATTTTCCAATAAATCCCCTGTTTATGTTTTACAACATTTTAGTCTCTTCACCATGATTTAGCAGATCTGATGTGTCCTTCCATAAGTAGCCATCTTTGTTTACCTGGTTATAATATTTAGAGTGTTTACATGAGATCATCCAATCAGCAGCTGTCATTTGAGACTGTTTTTGCATGTGACCAATGACCTTGACCGCCATAAGTGGGTCTGATATGTGGTAAAATGTAGACTGATTTCTCATATTTTCATATAATTCTGTTTCTTAAATAATGTGTAAGGAAGGTATTTATTTACCTTGTTGAAAATTAGGTCCTTTAATGCTCTGCTCTTCCCTATAATTGTTTCCCTTGAAATGTGTATACAAAAAGTTTTCATAGCGAAAAAGAGGTGGACATGAGGGGATGAAATGGACTATAGTTTATACAGATTATCTTGCTTTGTGTATACAGTGTAACCTCCATGTGTTGAAATCACTTAAGTCAAATACCCCGCTTATGTCTAAGTTACAGACTAAATAATCCGGACAACTCTAGTTAAATTATAACCAAATAAAAACCACTTGTGTCAAACCTCAGATGTGTCAAAGTTTTCTGAGGGTCTCTTCGACTTCGACACAATGAGGTTTCACTGTAGTTAATGTAACCTTGTTCTACTGAACATATTGCGTTGTCTTTTTCCTCCTCATATAATTTGGGAAAGGATATTAATTTGGTCCTTGTGGGAAATATTCATTCTTGGTAATTTAAACACCCCAATGCCAGAAACATATGTATGAAAGCATTAAGAAGATGAGAATGAGACATCTTCATGCAGTGGCTTTAACTTACAGGAGCGATATGTATCTGAGCTCCCATATGTCAATCTGCATGGTACCTGATTAATCTAAGATCCAGGGACTTATATATCTGTTTCAAAGACCAGTACCTGTGTACATTTCTCATTAAGTACCTGCATTAACATGATGCATAATTACCTTCTGGTTTGTGGGGTTTCATTGAGATGAAGTGTTCAGCAACAGCATTTTAGATCTTCTCAGCAATATATGTAATAGGAATTGTATATAAGACTTCTGGATAAGGACGATAGATAATCAGGCCCTTGAATTGTTAAGGGGCATTTGCTACAGTTTAATTATTCATCATTATTCAAATTTAAAAACCTCAAGTAAAACTTCAAGTAATGTTCTGTGATAAAAATTTGAGATAGCCATGAATGCATGACTCAGTAAGCATTTATATCTGACTGGTAAACCTAACTTGAGTCATAAAACAAGCCATGGGGAATGTACTACAATGGGCATCGATCCTGGAGTTCACATGCTTCAGATAGATGAGAATGAGACATCTGCAGTGGCTTGACCTTACAGAATTTGAAGCTTTATATATGTATCAAAGCTCCCATATATCTGCATGACCCTCTGATTAATCCAGGGACCCCAGATATCTGTTTCAAATTAAGTATCTGTGTACAATTCTCATCACACGGACCCGCAGTAACATGATTCAGTATTACCTGCCAGTAGTTAGGGTTTCATTGAAATGTAGTGTTCAGCAACAACATTTTAGAATTTCTCAGCAATACTGTGGTTGGCCTTATCTTCATGAGGGTTTCAATTTGCAATATTGGCAAACAGGGAAATTATCATGAAAATAATATGAATGCAAAGACCTCATGTACACAGATATTATAAATAATAATACACCTTATCTATTAACATTTAAGTTATGAAAAAAGTTTCCACCTGTTCATTGCTCCTTCGGGTATTCTTTAAATTATAATTTTCATATTTTAAATAATAAATCTAATAATGGATGTATTCTCTGTAAATTACATTCTGCTAAGATCGCAAAAAGAGGACCCTCATGAAACTGTGGCAATTGTGAAAAATAAAAGGAGGGGTATATGTGCATATTAACTGTAGGTATTCAGGTCGTAGAATGTTAGGGGTGTTTTGCTTCAGTTTGATTATTCATTATTATTCATATATAAAATGCCAAAACAAACACTTAACATTTATATGTCAGTGTCATGTTCTGTCTTGCAGTGTATTCTGTAATCAACAGTTCAGATGAAATTTCCTCAAAGATCTTATGTGTAACATGAGATATTGAATACTTTTTTCTACACTTTTCCTTATAAATAAGTTCATCTCAAAGACTGGAGAAATGTCTTTAAAAACTGGCAAAAGAGTATTTAAGAGTTATGTCATTTGGTCAGTGGATCGACACTGCTTGAGGGTCAAGCTGACATATTTCACATGATATCAGATCCAGTAACTGTTAACATCACCCACCTATCATCAGATATCTATGAGTATTGTCAGATATTAAACATTACAAGGTAGCCTAAGCTATCATCATTATTCATCATACATCATATATTAATTACCAGGTAGTATAAGATATCATCATTTATCATCAGATATCTGTGAGTATTGTCAGATATTAAACATTACAAGGTAGCCTAAGCTATCATCACAATTCATCATACATCATATATTGATTACCGGGTAGTATAAGATATCATCATTTATCATCAGATATCTGTGAGTATTGTCAGATGTTAAACATTACAAGGTAGCCTAAGCTATCATCACAATTCATCATACATCATATATTAATTACCAGGTAGTATAAGATATCATCATTTATCATTAGATATCTGTGAGTATTGTCAGATATTAAACATTACAAGGTAGCCTAAGCTATCATCACAATTCATCATACATCATATATTAATTACCAGGTAGTATAAGATATCATCATTTATCATCATATATCTGTGAGTAATGTCAGATGTTAAACATTACAAGGTAGCCTAAGCTATCATCACAATTCATCATACAACATATATTGATTACCAGGTAGTATAAGATATCATCATTTATCATCAGATATCTGTGAGTATTGTCAGATGTTAAACATTACAAGGTAGCCTAAGCTATCATCACAATTCATCATACATCATATATTAATTACCAGGTAGTATAAGATATCATCATTTATCATCAGATATCTGCGAGTATTGTCAGATATTAAACATTACAAGGTAGCCTAAGCTATCATCACAATTCATCATACATCATATATTGATTACCGGGTAGTATAAGATATCATCATTTATCATCAGATATCTGTTAGTATTGTCAGATATTAAACATTACAAGGTAGCCTAAGCTATTATCACAATTCATCATACATCATATATTAATTACCAGGTAGTATAAGATATCATCATTTATCATTAGATATCTGTGAGTATTGTCAGATATTAAACATTACAAGGTAGCCTAAGCTATCATCACAATTCATCATACATCATATATTAATTACCAGGTAGTATAAGATATCATCATTTATCATCATATATCTGTGAGTATTGTCAGATGTTAAACATTACAAGGTAGCCTAAGCTATCATCACAATTCATCATACAACATATATTGATTACCAGGTAGTATAAGATATCATCATTTATCATCAGATATCTGTGAGTATTGTCAGATGTTAAACATTACAAGGTAGCCTAAGCTATCATCACAATTCATCATACAACATATATTGATTACCAGGTAGTATAAGATATCATCATTTATCATCAGATATCTCCTTGGATTGCCAGATATCAGTTACTACCTGATACATAAGTTTAAATCAAGTTTCATTAGGTGTCATAAGTCATAAAATATCATTATACACCATGAAATATCACTAGATACTATCCATTTTCATGAGATACTGTGGTTTGCTTCATATTGATACGAATGTGGGGTGGGGAGATGGGGATGTCTCCACATTGTATCACATACGGTTGCTGATGCGTGTGGCTGACAATGTTCCAAAACCAGTTTGATGATAGAAGTCTTTATTCACAGGACAGAGTCTGGGCCAGTCTTTGCTGAGGCCCTGCAGTGCCCAGTTAGACATGGTCCCTCTCTCTGACTCTCTGCCTCTGACTCACTCTGACTCTCAGTGCGCACTACAGATAGTTTTGTTACAGAGCTTTCACGTGACATATGAGACGTACATATCCATATTTCTGCATTTCGTCATAAAAGCTAAACCTTATTGGATGACCCAAAGTAGGTCACAATTACATCGGAGTTGGAACTGAACTTCCTAACTTTCCTGTGGTCTGATTGAACATAAGTTCTATGGAAAATCCCTAGTCTGACCTGACATACTTCCCGTTATAGTCTGTCCTACAGTGCTATTTCCAAACTCATATAAACATAATCTGCCTGCCTCATCATAGAAACCCAATTGAGAGCTAATTTGTGAGAGTACAATAAGGCTCTGCAAACATACTGAATTACCATTAGATACTTGGTTGTCTGATGAACCATTAATAATTCTTTGGCTCTGTCTGAATATCAGAACAGACTGAAACCGTAATTGATCTTCATTGTTTCTGAATAATTTTAGATCTTAAATATTGAAATATTCCTTTAAATATATGTCAAGTCACATATACACCCTTTCCTACTCCAAAACAATATTCAAGAGGTTGAAATTTCGTGATTTTAACATTTTCTCTGTGTCTCTAGAGTTCAATATTTTGGCGATCTCACCATATAATATTCTACACAGAGTATATCCATCAATTTATGAATTAATTAAACAAAGTAATATGTTCACAAAATAAAAAAAAAATTGCACAGGGACCAAAGTGAACATCGAATGAGAAGAAATTGTTGCTTATTGTTGGCAGATAATTTAAAGATGATTTTTAATGATAACTATCTTAGGTTAACGGTAACATGTATGGGATCAATTATTATTTATAGAATCAAGCTTGAATTGCGTTTGATGAGGGGGCCTCTTATTAAAGAAGGCTGTTTTTTGCAACAAAGTCCCATTCTCAAACATCACAAATTTGAAACCCTTGGGAACAACAAGTCGACCACAGTATCACCAGTCATGATCAGACTGACATCACTTATCAGGTAAGATAAGGTGTCATCACTTGTTATCTCATATCAGCAAGTATTGTGATAAGGATATCATTTTGCATCATCAGATATCATCTGCCATCATCATGTATCAACAGATATTGTCTAGTTGTATCTGGTGTCATTATGCATTGCCTGGTATGCAGTAGAAGACTACTTGAAAAACATGTCAGTTGTGGTCAAGAAACTTAGTGGTAGGTTAACTGACATATCGTAAAATCTGGAGCATAAGAGATCATAATGTTATTGACTCTTAAGCTGATCAAAGGAGCGCTCTAAAACAGGAAACAGCAAGCGTGAACAAGGACAGAGTATTAGTTCATACTGTGAGTAAATATTTGTTATTTATTGACGACAATGATCAAACTAGTGTAACCACCGCACAAAGAAGAGTGGCATTGATTTGTGTTTTGTTCGTTCTTCTGCCGTTTTCCAACTCCCAATACAGAACGCAGCACCTTCCCAGCCATAGTTCATGGAGGCATAGGTTTCTATAAATGGATTTTTTTTCTGCCGGTCCTTGTTTACCAAGGAAGAAAGTAATGTTTATTGTATTGACAAACAAGAGAATTAGCATTCGTCAATATGTGTCCCCACTGATTTATATCAGCATTTCATTACCACATGTATAATATATCAAAGACTTTAAGTTCTAGGTTATAAGACAAGAGTATTGAAGTATTAAGTTCAGCCGTCATATATTGTTAAAAGTCTTTCCTTGTACTGTGTAAAGCCACATCTTTCTTAAACATTTGTGGGTAACCAAGCAAAGTATTAATTTCAGGGGCGAATACAGGACCTTAGAAAAGGGGAGGAGGTCCCAACACAACTAAACAAGTGTACATTGAATGCTAGTAGCCTTTATACAAAAATCTGGCACAGTACTAAGTTTTAAGTGTGTATTGTTCTGTAACCCAGTTTTTTTTTGGTAAAAAAAGGGGGGCACAGGGAGCATGTACCCCCCTTTATTTCCTCTTTAAATCCATCCCCTGAACTTTAGGTGTCATCACTACTTTGAGTTTCTTATTACTTATCAATACCTTCTGTGCATGTCCCACACACCATAAGGAAAGGGTAGGCCCAGTGGTTAAAGCATTTGGGTTGGGGACTGAAAGTTCTTTGTTTGAATCCCGGCAAAGGTTAAAATAACAAAAGCTCAACAAAGCCTTTGGGATTGCTCTCTCATGTCATAACGACTAGTTAAATATAAAATTTAAACATATTCCCATTCAATTGCATTCAGACAGGTCTGTTGGACTTCAGCTGGGTTTGTGTTGGATGGGTTTTTCACAGGATGAGTTGGCATGAGCCAAGTTTACTACAAGTGGTCTGAGATTATATGGACTGAGTAATCTTGTGTATAGTGTCTGATAGAGGGCACTGCAATAGCCTCCTTGTGAAATAATGTTAAATTTCTCAGGATATATCGGGGAATATGAAAGATGACCCCCTTAGGACACACCATTGTTCCCGACACCTCAAAGCCTGAACCGGCCTTTTCTGTGATGTGGCCTCAGAGGAATGTGTGACAATTAAAGGTTAAGTGCCATCCTTGTCTGTTATGATATGATTGAGATTCAGACAAGAGGTGCATACAACAAGGTTATGGTGCAATGTTGTAAACATAAATGCATACATGCTATCAATAAATAGAGTATTAATTGAGACTTTCAATATACATATCAGTATATGTTAACATAGAAGATAATAAATTGATCATATGAATGTTAATTGTATTTTTGTTTGAAAATAATCTTTATTTTTAAGTAACTTTATTCTTGTGGAATTGAGCCAGACAGAGACCTGAAGAATATTTAATTGGTCCTTTTTGAGACTAGTTTTTCAACTTCTAAGTTATTATATAAACTTGTGGAACTTTTGAAAGTGAACAGTAAGATTTGATTTTTTCTGATAAATGGTCTGTAAATTTTTGTGCAAAAACCTTGAAAAAAAATTTTAATTCTGCAAACAAAGACTGTGCGGGTCAAATATGTTTGATGGCATATCATGTTTATTTCGGCCATAAAATACTGAGATTTTTTTCTCATTTGATTATTTTTAATTTAAATTCAGGAAGACAGACATATAATAACATAAGCTGGCATAGAAATCCTTGAAGCAGGTGAATTTTAAACCAACAGGTCTGAAGACATGGTCAAGAAATGTTATTTATATCAAGAAAATGTGGATGATAATGCCTGGGCAGCTATCGAGGGGCCAAGTGCAACTTATCTTAATAATCAGACACTGGTATATATTCAATGTTTTCAAAATATGTTCTTCATTTTTGTTATAAAGTACTTTTATTGCTTTTATGGTAGTCCCTGACCAGACAGATATAATCAAATGCTAAATGTCACCATGTATATATTTTCCTTTCACTCTGGAATGGCAAAGACAGTGCTGCATTCTGAGACATTTAAAAATATAAATATTTTTAGAAATGCTGCTTTTATACTTTTATAAATATTTTTCACAGATGAAGATACTTTTATCATCAAGATGGTTATTTTAAACCTGTCTTTCAACTTGCATGCCTTTTTTCGAGCCAGATGGCAATACAACTAAAATCCAACTAGGGTGTCTTGCAAAACAAACCCTACATTTTATAATTTTCCAGCCCAGGATTATTCATCCAACAATCAGCACCCTTATGTACCATAATGCTGCAGTTTGACAGACACCTTTCACCAAACAGCACATGGAGTGAGATATACTTGTTGTCAGTGATGGGTCACTAATACTTGATCACACTTACAGTGTTACCTGTAACCGTACACTACTGTTCCTACCTGTCCTACTGGCCTTGTCAGTGAAGCTTGCTTTATTGGCAAAGCAGGTAGATCAACTGTCTTACTTGTGTGTGAGAGGTTACAGGTTTGAGTCCATGATGGGCCCTGTTTCTATTTTCACCCGTTAAAATGGTGTCAGAAGTGGGATCCAGGGGTTTGTGTTGTGACATAATGCCCCACCCAGTTCATTTGTGTGATCCCTGGAATAGTTTCCAATGTTCTTTAGACAGAACATTCCCAGAGAGAGGGTGAAAAAAGCCATGCACAAAAAAGCATTCCTACTGGTCTTTCTTAGAAGACATACTCATCTGTGCTGCCACCTGAAGACCATAATTTAAACAATAAGAGGAGTATGTTTATGTGGGACATTCTGAAACCTAACATGATAAGGACTAGAAGGGCACTTGGTAGAGTGGTTAACTCTTATTGGATCTGCCCCGTTATCAGAATTTAGGAAAGATTTCCCTCGGCTATATCCCAGTCTTCTACAAATATTCATGGAAACTGATGCAGTGATTTTTGTGTAATGATGCTGAAAGGCAAACAAGTGAACAAATAGAAGGGGAAAACATAAACCTACTTGCCAGATAAATCAAAAGAACAATGATTGCATCTCCATAGAAAAAAAGAATAATGATAATTTGTAAAATAAGTGGAGAAAGACATATGAACTGTGGGCTCCATTTTGTTTGCGTAGGTTTTAAATTCACATTAGTCGTGAAAGGGAATTTATTGTGCCCGGAAAATGAAACTGTCATGAATAAGATCCACCAACAACACAGATGAACATTTGTTCATACTCTAGCCTCATTGGTATTTTATATATATGTCGAGGGAAGAATGAGAATCTGGGAAGATCCAGAATCTTCCCAGGAAGAATGGGAATTAAAGTTCTTCCTGGGAAGAATGAGAATTGTTGTTTGTCCTGGGAAAAATGGGAATGATTTCATGCTACACTTGATTCTCATTTTTCCTGGGACTAATGAGATCATTCTGTTTTTTTTACAGGTAAAATGGGAATTCTTATTTATCCCAGCTCTAATTATAAATTGACAACTTATTATCAAGAATCTGTCCTAGATATTATTATAATAATAATACAAAAAAAAAGAAGAAACTTGTTATACATATATATCATGTAACACAACTTAAAATTGTAAGCTTCATATTTTGTTCACATAATAATTCATTTTATGTGAGTGTATATTTATTCTTTTAACTTTCTACTTGAAAGGAGAAAAAAAACAGGAATTATTTCAAATCATCTCTAAATTCTAATTTTTCTTGGGAAGATTCTGGATCTTCCCAATTATCATGCTTCCCTCGACATGTATACATTTTCTGTGCTGGTAGTGTCAGAAAGCAAAATTTGATATTATTAATATTAACAGATATTTTATGTGACCCTTGTTGACGTTATGAGTAATGTGAAATCGTTTACATTATCTGCCTATAGGTAAATAATAAAAAAGATTTCACATTTCTCATAATATCTACCCATAGGTAGATAATGTAAAAAATTTCACGTTACACGTAATGAACAATATTTCCACTTGTTTGATGATCCCTGGGTCCTTCTCAAATTGTAAAGATTTTTGTGAACATATGATTAATTCATACAATAAAGGATATGCTCTGTATAGTTTACTATACGGCGAGATCGTGAAAAGTTGAATTAGAGAAATTCTAAGTTCGTGAATATGCTGGCATCCACAGTGTATATATCACAACTGATTTTCTGTAATTGCATCTTGATCTGGATATTATATTTGATATTTTTGCTTGCAGGTACTAAGTTTCTGTGCAGTGTACTGGTGGCGCCTGTCAAAAACGAGAACAATGAAATCATCCTTTTTATCCTCAACCTGGAGGACATCACAGATGCTCCAAACAAGAGGGAGTTTATCCACCGAAACTCATTTAAGAACAATGAATACAGTCGACCAAGTGAGTATTATAATTTTATTTCATTTAAACTAAAGGTTAATTAGTTGATTTAGTATGTGCGAGTATATTTTAATATATTTAATACAATATTATCTGCTGTAAAATTTACAAGAACTCAAGCACTTTAATAACACACCTTAATATGTAATATATATAATGAATTGAATTCATATTTATTAGGGGACACTATTTGATATTTAATAAAAAAAAAAACATAAAAAAAACAGCTGACTAAATAACAGTCATTTATCTATTTTCATTTTAATTAGAAGTGTAATATTCAGTGTATTCTAATGAGAGTACAAGTTAGTTTCAATATTTCTGAGTCAGTTAGGTATGTTTTATTGAATATATCCATTGCATGAGAATCAATATTTTATGAGCCCACTACATATGGGTTTCATGATTTTATAACTTAAGCAGTTATGTCAAAGCTTAAATTTTCATTTTATCTGTGAAATTTTTTAGCATATTCAGTTCATGACTATTTGAGATTTAACATTCAGGTGTATATTCAGTTGTAAGGGTGGTCATTATAATACATTAGAAATGATGTTTAAATCAGGCCATATTGTATTGAGTAGATCACAGTCTACGTTATTTTAATATATGGTTCTGAAAGAAACATACAAGGTCACAAGCAACCAGGAATGTTTAATTGTGCTTAGAAAGAAACAGTGACAGTACCAGCGCTGATGATGTCATTGTCAAGGCCCAGATCCCGATCGGGACCAATTGGCAATTGGTCCAGACGCAATTGGTCCAGACCAGATCCCGAATGGGGTTTAGGCCTGACCAAATCCAGATCTGAATCTGGGCTGGACCAATTCCTGATTGGGATTCAGTCTGGCCTAAACCCTGATTGGGATCTTGTCTGGACCAGTTCCTGATTGAGATTCCATGGCAGACTACAGCAGGCTTTTGGCTAAAAATTATATTCCATAAGGTTAAGACATGAAAACAATAAACCAAGTTGTGTAAAAAATATAATTTTATATATATTAATATATGTAATAAAAACATGAATATATACATATATTTAGTTGAAAATGTTGATAAGAGAAGTTATAAATTGTTGGTTTTCATGAAATCAGGACTTTTCACTTAAATGTAAGCTGTTTATGAGTTGATACATTAAGTTAAGAATATCTATATTTGAAAACTGGGACTGAAAACTTCATGTGATACTTAACTTCTTATATATGTCATCCATCTAACAATTCATTCTACCTACACAACGCATCAAATATATACACTTATTTACACAGTGAGTAAGCTTAAACTAGTTCAATTGTTATATAAAAAATTGAATAAACAATCTGATGAAAATACTGGAAATGATAATTCAACTTGAAAAATAATACAAGGACTTGCAAAATAATTACAATAAATATAATCACTCAATTAATTCAAACTTAAATTTGAATTAAGTTATTAAGGTAGAATAATTAACACTGACTACAAACTAAATTAAGATTTGTCATTACTTATTAAGTTATAACTTCAGACATCCTGTCAGGGATATATGCATGCTCTGAATTTAGTTCTGGGCTGACCTGAACCTTGATAAGTTCAGACAGGAACTCATTCTCTTTCCTAAAAGTTAATGATTGCGGTTTAGGCTTGACCGAATCCTGATCGCCGATTGGTCCAGACCAGATCCCAATCAGGATTTGGTCCGGCCGAAACCCTGATCAGGATTTGGTCTGGACCAGTCCCCGATTGATCCAGATCAGGATCTGGGCCTTGACATCATCATGTACCAGAACATAACTGAATGGAAGTCACTGCTGTTTGCTAAGACAGAATTCCTGGATTTATAAAATTTGGGATGATTTGAACGCTATCAGGTCCATCTGTCTTGATTGTAAAATGAACTTAGGTCTTAAATATAGACAACAGTTCAAGTTTCCTACATTGTTTCACACCCACTTTTTCTTGTTGTTCAAGATCTGACACCTCAGCCATTTCGTAATGTTTGAACTGTTCACAGAGCCATTTACTCTTTCTCCCACCATATGCCGTGACTTGCTTCTGATATTTCTGATTAAACCTATACTGCACATGACTGGAGTTGACAGTTCGTGTGTAGTCAACAGACACATAATTCTACTATGTTGTTCAGGATACACATGCCTGGGATAAGTAGATTTCTGTGTTCATTAGCTATGAATTAATAATGAGGCAGTGTGGACCCATCAGAATGATCAGTAAGTAATGTCACATGAGACCAGTAATAAGAGATCTGCACTGGCTACTGGCCAACCATCACTAGGAATACAAATTTTGTTCATTATCCAATAGGCTTTGTCCAGTCCAGCTACCACAATAAATTTCATTAAGGTAATTTTGGAATTACCTGCCACATGGCAGCTAGAGTGGGGCCTGTAGATAATATGGCTCGTATTGAGTAAATGGTGCAATTTATCACCACTAGATGGCAGTAGTGTACCTTCAGTCAGGCCAGGAGACAGAGCGTGATTCTTTGATATTTGGTGTAGATTAGTGTTTGTCTCAGTAAATAAATGTATTTAAGCAGTATTGCAGAATCATACAGTGCATTGTTGTCAAAGTGTCATGGGCGCCACCTATAGGTGGGCAGTGTGTCAGTGATCAAGTAATATCCTGATATTTTGTCAACTCTGTACAGTGATTGGCAGATGATCTGTTGATTCAATTTTCAGTTTGTGCTTATGATTTGATGACATTTTTCTTGCAGTGCAAGCATATGGGAGTAAAATGTAGATAACTTATATCCTGTATATAGATAAGAGTGAGATATCTAGTATCAGTGGCAGTTCCTTTCTCAGTGACAGGTGTACAAATATGTCTTTATATGGATCAGCCCCAAAATATATAGTCATATCTTCATTGTATCCGCCAAAACAGAGTTTTGCGGATACTATGTTTTCAGCCCGCCGCCGCCGCCGCGGCGTAGGTGTCCGGAGGAATCCTCTGTAACTGCTGGGCGGAATTTTACGAAACCCAGGATTATGTTCGGGTAACATGTGAACTGCTGCGCCCCAATTTTGTTTTGACCTCTGACCTTTCCTCTGCGCTCTGCGTCCGTTTGTGCGTCTGTTTCCACACATAAACCCACATATCTCGGGAACCGTTTGACCGATCAGGAAAAATTTTTTGCACAAATGTAGCCCTTGGAGAGCTTTATATGATACACAAAAAATGGTGGCGCCACCTGCAACCATGTTTGCACAATGTCCATCTGTTTGTCTGCCTTGGGTTAAAATCACTCATATCTCTGCAGTGGTTTGACTATTTACCTGAAATTCGGCATTGCCTATACATCCTGGAAAGCTTTTCTGATTTTATGACAGGTAGCGCCACCTACATTCACGTTTACGCTGCAGACATCCAAGCTCATATTTCGGTAACCGTTTGACCGATTGGGCCAAAATTTTGCATGTGTATAGATCTCACATAGCTCTTTATCATAAGCAAAACTGGTGGTGCCACCTGCAACCATTTTTGCACAGCATTTGTCTGTTTGTCGGCCTTGGGATAAAATCACTCATATCTCAGCAGTGGTTTGACATGTCTGCCTAAAATTTTGCAGGTTTATACATCCTGGACAGCTCTCTTGATTTTATGACAGGTGGCACCACCAACATTCTAGTTTATGCTGCAGACATCCAAGCTCATATCTCGGGAACTGTTTGACCGATTGGGCCAAAGTTTTGCATGTGTATAGTTCTCACATAGCTTTTTATCATACGCAAAACTGGTGGCGCCACTTGCAACCATTTTTGACAGCGTCCGTCTGTATGTCTGTCACGGGCTAAAATCACTCATATACATGTAGTGGTTTGACTTATCTGCCTTAAATTTTGCATATGTATACAACTTGGACAGCTTTCTGGATTTTGTAGTAGGTGGCGCAACCTACATACACATTTCGGCTGCAGACATCCATGCTAATATGCAACACTTCACTCTATTTCCCCTTGCCACTCAATCCATGCCTTACTTCACCCGTTCCACTCTGATTTAGGCGGATACACGTAGTCGCTTGTCGACTACCCGTATTCTAGTTTACTCCTGTGCTTGACCTCTCTTGTTACCATACATCAGATCACCTGATGTCTGGGCCATCAGATGATTCATTTACTTGAAGTTGTCCTCAAAGCAAGATCAGGCCAAAGGTTGATTTCTCAACTACTGTACATATATAATTTTATAAAATTCAATAGCTAATGCAGGGCACTCCAAGGCTCGGATTGTAGCATTGGGTAGTTTTTAGGGGTGGAGGAAACTGGAGGACCCATACAAAACAATAGTCCATGAATGGGCAACTACAACCCACCCTCACAGCAATGCTGGGAATTGAACCTGGGTTGCCAGCATAGAGTTTCCAGCATTTTAGCACTCGACTTTCAAGTCTTCTTATTCAGAACATTCATTTAAAAAGCTTTAGACTGGTGAAATTTCATGTTTGTGACTCCTGTGCTATTTGTAAATAGATAACTATATCATGTATGATTTTTTGCATACTTTGTTATTCTGAACCGCTTAATTCCTACTTTTCCAGAAAAATATAATATAAAAAATCCATGTGACCAGTGGAAAGAAAAAATTGCACAGATTGAGGAAATACAATTTTTATGGATATCGGTAAAGTGGGATGACAGTATAAGCCATAAACCTGTTCCATGTAGAACTGATCATGTGGAGGTTCCAAATCGAAGACCTGTGTATTATTTTAGTGTGCTGAGTCAGGGTGGTTGTTATTCTAGCTGGCCAACAGGCTTCCTGGTCCTCCATGATAAAAGCTTGCAGCCATCCTCAGCAAGTGCTTCAAATAGCCAAGGGTAGGATGTAACCTAAGGGTTCACATATGCTTAAGACCCCCTTAAAATGTATTTTCATGCATTCAGCTGACCTGTTTTTAAAAGATCTGGTTTTTCATTAAGCCTGTGAATTGCTTAGGGGTCTTCGATGCAATTTGATTATTGATTATTGCCTGTCAATTCGATTCTCGAGTCGATCGTTGTTAAAGGCACAATATTCTATCAGAGATGTATATCTACTAAAAGATTTCATTCCATATGATGATATAAGATAAAGAATATTAAAAACCTGAGAATTTATGCAGACCAAGTAATATTTGAATATTCTAAACCATTATTGTGCTATCATCTGTTGAAGAAGATAAGGTGACTTTCTTTGTTAAATAACAGTACTACTTCATCATGTATGCTGTTTATATGTTCCTAGGTAAGAGTTAGAGACTGAAAAGGTATGAAAATGAATGAAAATGCAGTAACTAAAATTAATTGATTATTTCATGCCTGATTCGATTATCCATTAATGACTGGCTTTAGTTCTGTGCATTTATTATTAGATGCATTGTTACAGCTCTCATTTTAATCAACTATACTTGCAAATGAAAATAGCAAATTTTACAGTTGTGACTTTGGATTATCAGGAGTCACCCTTCCCGTCAGATGTCTTTTCTTCTCTAAACAAATCTCTTCTGTTTTGGGACTGTTGGTCGGCCGGGACTACTTGTCTCAACTGTCAAACTTCAAAATCAAATTTTTTTACATTTTTTTGGGAAACACCTTCTGTTTACATTTCACATGCGCATGCTTACAAAATATTACTTATTCCATTACTAGTAATTCCTTACCACAAAAAAAACCCATGTTTATATAATTTGCCTTGAAACAATTCTTATCCAACACACTTCAACGTACTACATTTTCCTCTTCACTGCTTTTATACCTACGCTGCATTGTGGGTGTCAGATTTTGATTCCAACAATTCCTTAACAGCAGAGTTGTACCCTTGTGAGTCTGCACAGTGTAGGTCAGGATTGTCATCTATACATATTTTACTGCTATTATGAGTTACTTTTATGCTGTTAATAAAAACCTAAAAGTAGAGAGTTACTGTAATGTTGAAAAAACAAAGTATGCCTGTTTCTTTTATTCAGTTAATAAAAATAAAAGTATATCTGTTTCTTTAATGTATTAAAAAACTTAAAGTATGTCTGTTTATTTTATTCAGTTAATCAAACTAAAAATATATCAGTTTCTTTAATGTATAAAAAAACTTTAAAGTATGTCTGTTTCTTTAATTCAATTAATTAAACTAAAAGTATATCTGTTTCTTTATTGCCTTTCTTAAAACTAAAGGTATATTTGTTCCTTTATTGCCATTAATAAAACTAAAAGTATATCTGTTCTTTAATGCCATTATTGATAGTATAAATGTAAGCACAATATATTTTTTCTTTAATCCTAAACACAAAAAAGCACAGCCAGCTAAAAAGGTATACGAGTTAATTAAGGTATGTGTTTAATGCATTGGTAGAGCTGTGGACTTGAAACAAGGACTGTTGACATAAAACCGCCCAGTGTTTAATTGATAAAACCAGGATTTGATTGATGAAATGTTTTCTTCCCATGAAGCATGGCAATGATGTAAGAAAACTCTCTAATGAAAGAGGAAGAATCTGATGAAATCTGTTAGAGTTAGGATTCTCTGGAAGATGAATCATTTTAATCAACCAATCCCATTCTGTACCCAATTCCCTGCTTCAAGCTGATAAAAAGAGAAATTGTAATGGAATTTTCTGTTTAGTCCAGATAAGCAAACATTTTAATGAAGAGTTAGGAGACGGCAAAATTGATTTGCTCAGTGACAGTTTCTTTACAAACCCAGCTCAGTCCAGACTTCCTTACGTAGTTTTTTTTTTTTAACCAAAGAGCCTGTTATATAGAATCCCTCTGATTTGTGTCTGCGCAAAGAGACGCCGCATACAGAAAACAACGATTGCCAATTAGTTAACAGTGGACTAATGTGTATTGGATTCCTCATGGGGCTTGTAATATTAGGAATGAATGAAAGGAACTCAGAGGAAGTAATCTGCTGTTCCTCTGACCAGCATGCATCAGTCGATATTAATCACTGGCCATTTTCGCTGTCAATAAAGGAATGATTTTCTTTTGGCAGGATTTAAGTAGCATTATAGGTCATTCATGACTTGCAGACACTGTAAAAAATCAGATTTGTTCCTAAAGATACACAGTGACTGTGGTCCAGGGGTAAAGTACAGGGCCCAAAGCCAGGAGATAGTGAGTTCAAATCTCAGTCGAGGAGCAGTGAGATTTTCCTGTCTGCAGAGAGCGCTCTGCAGCTTTAATGGGAAGACTGTACCCTACACTCATGTTTCACTCACAAACGAGTGTGCCTCGCAGGGTTTCTTCAGTGTTATAGACCCAGGACCAGCGGGTTACCTCCAAAAAAAAATATGTTAAAAAAATGTATTTGGTGTTTATAAGGCATTAAAATATATTGTGACAGTCTTGAAGACCTTTCATAAACAGATCACATTTGTTACATTAGAAGTGCTTGTAACAGAAAAAAGAAAGGTTGGACTAATAGTCTGCTCCACCAAGGGGGTGGGGGCTGTGAAATTTAGCAGTATATTTATGTAAATTGGCATATAAATTCCAAAAAGCAGATTGAAAGATAATATTGAAGCAGATTTTCAAACTATTTTAGAAAGGTTATGAAATATATGTCTGAAAATATAGTCTGTTTTTGCAACTTATAGTACAAAGTCAAGGATGGCATTAACAGCCAGATTACTTCTCATTAAATCAAAGTTTTACACATATTTGCATTACCTGCAGACACACAGGTTTACAAGGAATGATTCATTGGGGATTATCAATGTGTCCATCATTATCATGCCCCAAAGAATCTTTTGCTTCAAAGTATCATCAGTAGAAAAGTTTCAGACAGACCAAACAGTATCTCAAGTTAAGCTGGCTTTATTGGTGAAGAAGTTAACTGGATGCTGGAATTGTGTGCCACCAACATGGCTTCATATCCAGGATAAATCTTTCTTTAATTTTCCTCTGTTAAATATAATATAATGTTCAAGATATGTTTACGTGATGATAGCAACCAATGAAATTGTAAATCAGCAATTTCTTCTCCAATGTGACTCAGTGATACCAAATGTATAACAGCATTGTAACAGATTCATTTGTATAACAGTAATTCCATGGTTAAGTGTAAAATTCTTTTCATGCAGCAGTTAAGCCCTTGTTTCAATTAGCTTTGTAGTACATCGGCATTCATGAGGGATCAGTTTTCAGTTGGTCATTTTTTTGTGATGTACACTCGTCCCTTGTTATCATTAATATCATTCATGTTGGTACCACAGAGACTGTAGCTTTACATTAATGTCTTTTTAATGAAAGGGACATTTCTCTCATTTAGAGATTGTTTGATTTCAGCATCAGTTCAAAATCAGGTTCTCAAAATGAAATGAAAGCAAGGGATGTACAATACTATATTCAGGCCCTTCAGGTTAAAATTTTCGTTTAAAAAAGTATGAAAGTTTTTGTGTTATACATTAAAGTATTTTTATAATTGTGCAATTACTTCAACATTCATGTTCAAGGGGTGATCTGAACAGTTTTTGTTCAGTAACTTTTGGCACTTTCGTGCTAGTTACAATATTTAATGTGACTCGGCATTTTCCTAAAATTTGTTTCAGACTGACACATGTCGACACAAATCTTTTAGGTAACACCTACCATCTGTAAGACACGTACCATATATAATGTAACCTGGCCTCAAACTAAATTTCATATCTTGTTTCAGACCGACACAAATCATTTAGGTTACGCCTACCATCTATAAGACGAGACATATCCCGGAGTTCTCAGATGCAAAAGTTCACCGATGTTGAAAATCCACCAGACGCAGATGAGGTGGTTCCATTACAATCACTGCCTATCCCAGGGGAGAGCGTATCCTCTTGTTCGCCCCCACTACATAAGCGCTCTCTGGACAGAGAACAGTCGGAGCTCAGCACTTTTTCCAAACATAGCAGTTTAGATGGTGATGCGAGCATACGGCGAGCATCGTCACTCGAACATGTTCATTCACACCAGGCCAAGAATCCACTTGTTGGTGGCAATGACCAGAGGGCGGTATCAGTTAGTGCAGGTAATTTATGCGAATATTTCTATTCATGAATATTCATGAATCACAGACTGGTACCCTCAATTTAAGGTGGCTGTGCTGAGTTAATTGAGTCATTTATATCAACAGACAAATATCATCCATCCTGAAGGTGACTGTAACAACATGCACTTCCTTTTTAGAATGGTTTTCCACTCATTTAAGCTCCTATTAGCTTTACATTAAAAAAATAAGAAATTGACATAAAATTAAAAATTAAATAAACTTGAATGAGAGGGAAGCCAGTCTTAAGGAAGCTCAGTTGTTAAACAGATGTCATTTAGTAAATTGCAAGTATTTGCTTGTTGATATGAATGAGTCAATATTTTCGGCCAGGATTTGGAAGGATACCGCTCTTAAGATTCAACACCGCACTTTATGTTTGTATCCCCCTTTCACCTTTCCTTGTGCTCACCTTCTCTCATTATCATATTTTATATTTGGCCATATGACTTAAATTACTCATCTCTATATAAATACTCATTATTAATAAGAAACCTACTACTGGTAAACCTAGGGCTCAGTGCTGCTTGGTGATTCATAAAAAATTTCATTTATTAGTCTTTTGAATCCTGATATCTTTTTTTTTTCAAAAAAGATTTTCATAAAACAGTATTAGAGTAACATTGATTTCCACAGACCCTTAATTTGCTCATTTTGTTTGCTTGGTTTTTGTTTAGTATTATATTTGGGTAAAAATGGATCACATTGTTTTTTGTAATTCATTAATAGTTCTGTAATTGTTTATGCAGTGGACCACATCTAAATAGTTCAATGTTGTCTGCTTGCTGTGGTATATGCTGAATGTTTTGTTTCTTTCTATATTCATATTAATATATATATATACATATATATAAAATTTGTTTATATCATTATTTATGATATTATCAATTAAGTGTTGCGTCATTTGTTTCACATGGATACTTCTTACAGTCATGTTTAATTAATTTTCACTTAATTAGCCAGCACATGCTTTTTATGTTATGTATTATTACTTGCCTTTCCTTGCAGATTTGTGTAATAATATTGACAGAGTCAGAGCATACACTTTTACAAATTCCTGTGAGTATTTGGTGATGGTCATATTAAAGCTTTGCATGCTCTCAACCTGCCGCTGTATATATAACATTTCATTTTCGCTTCTGGGTTTCCGCTTTCATAAAACCACTTTTCTCCTCTAGAGCTAGGTTCACACATCTTACTGATAGCAACACTCACTAAGCTTACCTCTTGTATGAGATACCCTGCAAAAAACAGGCTGCCATGTCAGCTTTTATACACTGCCAAAAACGATTTTCTTAAAAAGATAAATTTTCTTGTCATGCTCCCTATAATTTCTAACTATAAGAAAAAATATTGTTATGGAACCTTGTATCAACAGATCACGTATTCGTGACGTACATAAATTTTGTCAAGGAGATAACAAAAATCAGATTCTGTAAAACTAGGAGTTGTGAAATGTCTAGGGGAATAAATTAAGAAGTCAGTGGTCCTTTGTTAACAAATAACTATAATTTATTCTTAAAACAACCCTAACATTACAGTACACTAAATCAATACAATTACAAAGTATAACAGCAGTATAACAACAAATCAGTACAATCACACAGTAAAATAAACAAAGTGCACAGTACCTGGATACCACCACTGTTACAGCGACAAGTTCTTTAAAATGTATAAGCTGGATAAATAGTTCACACAAATTCTCCCAGAGAATAACAGTCCAATGTAAAGCTCTCGTAACAATCCCGAAAGTAAACTGAAGACCAAACAAGATTCATCACAAATCCAGAAGTAAATCTGAAGAAAATCTATAATTGCTGCACTTATCAGAATAGGTCCCACAAACTGACATACACGCTTCTGTGTCCGATGGAATATTCTCTCACCTCTCTCTCGGCTTTAAATCACAGCCTCCTGTTTATAACTTTTCACCTCCAGCCAACAACCTTCCATTGCTCGAACAATCTAAAGAATCTAACACAGTACACACATTCAAAGAAAATACTAGAACAAAGAACGCTGTGTATCTAGGGTTCACCCAATGCGGATTAAACTGAGGCTGCAACATCTGGCCAGGCAAGGCCGCCACAACAGGAGCTACACGTGGCACACAAACAAAATGCCAACAACACATGGAACATCTGTGTGCACAACAAAACAATCATCTGTAAGACCGCTGCACACAGTAAAAGGGGCACCTGTAACAATATCTCATGGCAAGAACATTTCCTGGGATATGGGGAAAGAAATTTTTCTTGTTATGCAAAGGAAATTTTATTTTGCAAGAATTTTTTTCTTGTGATAAGATAATTTTGTTGCTATCAGAAAAAGATATGGCAAGAAATTATAATAGACCTTGCTGTTATGATTAAGGAAATTTTTTTTAGTTAAGATAGTATATCTTTAACCATGGTTCAAATAAAAAGAGAAAAAATATCTTGAGGATTTCTTGTTAATAGAAAAAGTCTCTTCAGATAAGAAATATAATCTTTTCAAGAAAATTATTTGTTTAGCAATCATAAATGAATTATAAACAAACTATTACTTGATTTGGTCAAATTCTTAATGGCCAATGAAATATAGTGCACATAGTGCACATAAGTAAACACTACATAAAAGTCAAAAATGTTCTCTAGCCATATAAAAGAGAGTGCTTGCTCAGTGTGATGTGTAGGTTTACAAGCCTTTATATGATAGGTCAAATCAGTGATGTTCTGGCTTTATACAAGACCACTGATCTAAAAATAGCAACACATTTGTTTTGCTTGATGTGTACAAGGAGCATGTGTTAGTTACTTGATTGGTTTAGTTGCCTTGTTCATAATTCATGAAATAGCTGGCATAGCAGCCTTGTTTAGCAAGGTCTCTCTCAACAAAGCTTAGCAAGAGTTTAATTTAAAGGAAGATGGGTTCACACACAACCTATATTCACTTAACATGACATGAAATCCAATTTACTGCCTCTCAGTCCTTGTTCTGTTCACACGTACTTCAATCATATTTCAAGCTGCATTGGTGAAACAATGTGTTGAAATGGTTTAGATACCAAATATGTACAGTGGAACCCCACAATTACGACCACCTTGAGGACTGAGCAAAGTGGTCGTAATTTGGGGATGGTCATATTTGTGAAACTCTTTCTTTGGTCACATATAACATGCCAATGTTAAATATGTATCTGTGTTTTATATCTATTGCATATCTTTAATGTGAATTATAACAAAATATTTTACTTAGTGGAGGACCCTTATTATGAATTTTTTGTTTGTTTAGTTGAAAAGAATTTTATTTTATATATTTATCATTGATGAAAATTAATATACATGTGCACATGCGTAGTGACTGATGATTAACACATAATTACACCATAGAGGCAATACAAAGACAACCTACTGAATACATATAGAACATAATACGTGGCTGTCATATATTCAGACTTCCACTGAAGTATATATTGTGGCCCTTGAGTTTTACTGACACTTAACTGCTGAGCCAGTTTGCGCTTACTGTGTTTTGGTGTTGCCACCTTGATTAACACCAATTTCTCCTTCAAGGAGAGCTCTTCCCGAGCCATGGTAACACAACAGCAAGCAATTTAAACACAAACTGAGCCAGTAGAGAAATAAACTGACACAATTAATCTATCTGATAAGGCAAGACAATATGTGGGTTTTGAACCAATGCAATCTTTATTTATGCATTTTACTGACTGCTGAAAACTCAGTGTGAGTAATATGTGCACATTTATAGGATTAACTAGGTCGTTAATATGACCAATGAGGATCAAACAATATGTGATGAGTAGAAATATTAAGCCCTCACCCAACACTTAGGGTATCTGTAATAATGGGACCCTCTCAAAACAGTGAAAAAGTGATATTCATGAAAATAAAACCCAATAGTGGTTGGAATTGGTTCTAAATCATGCATATTTGATGATTAAAAGAAAAAATAATGATGATCAATTATTCATTTATTATTGTTTGTACCTTCTGTATAACCATGAAATCTGCTGTATATAATTATACCCAAAATATTAAACAAGTAAAGTTGGTCTTCATTGGTACGACAATAAAACGTCCAGGTAATGGCCAAATTTTTTACACCTGTTTGCTACACAAAGTTCAGTTTTAATGCTGTTTGATAAATGTTTTTCCCATCTCTCTTTGTTCTGCAACAGGCTTAGAATATATATTTCAGTAAATATGACATCTTTGCAGGCTCATATATAATTGTTTGATCAATTATAAAAAACATGCAACCATTTTAATCGATTTTGAAATAAAATGACCAATCATTGGTGTATGATTGATTAATTGGCACACCACTATAACCCAGTGAACGTGAGACCAACCAAAGTTCTCTTTTTTTAGCAATTCTGTGAGCTTATGCGATGGTGCATCATAGCTATCTCAAAAAGGGCAGGAGCTAGCATCACATGCATCTCATGCAAAACATTAGTCATCTAAAAAATTCTATAGGATTTTGCTTATTTCTTGGCTAAGTGCATTTTCTTTGATTTTATATGGAAAAAAGCTAAAAAACATTTAAAAATGTTCTTTTCCAATACCAAAAGAACATATCTGAAATATCCTGACTGATACATCCTAGTTTTAAAATGTCCTCGTCCAAAAGGTGCAGGTCTGAAACGTTCATTTTGCTTAAAACATAATGATTCAAAATCAAAATGATTTACCATAAAAGGTAGATATGCAGGACATAAGAGGATCCGTATTAAATTTTAAAAATAAACCCCTATTCATACTACCAAACTTTGCACAGGTTTGCATTAGGCCTGTAGGCCTTATTTTGTAAGATACACTAGTACCTAATCCTTCATCTGTTGTATGAATTACAGACACAGAATCAGTGACACGCATGGAGCTTGATTAACTTTCTATTGACACTGAACTAGTGGGAATACCAAATTCATGAAAGTGTTGAACCCACCCCGTGATCTGGTTTCACTGATGTAGGGCTGAAAAGTGAATGAATACAGATGATGTGAAGAAAGCATTGTTTTTGAGGCAACCAAACAGTATTCAGTCCCATTATGTTGTGAATATTGGTATGGTTAGACCTTGGCTAATAATTGTCTGTAGCCATACATGTCGTCAAACTGGAGCAGCCAGAAACCTGATAGGTCTTCCCCAGAGCCGGATTAGGACAAATTCAGGTCTCCTCATATCAGACATTCCCATCATTGCAAATATGATATTGTAAAATGGCTAAAATCAAGAAAGCATTCCAAAACTAAAAGCTAGAGAATAGATAAAACCAGTGTTTCCTTCTGCATGCTTTTAAAGAAAATCAAACAAGAGACACCCTTTGGAGGAAAATCCAACTGTTTCTGTCTTCACTTATCAAGAGAAGAAAGTTCCTTTCCACATCTGTACCTTGTTGTTCAAGGGTAATCTAATAAAGTTCCATTTATCTATACAGAAGACAAATCCAAAAGGATCATGCTGGTATTTCTGTATCTGTCTCTAAAGTCTGAATATGTGAGAAGGGACTGTAATTATGCCCCCCCCCCCCCCCCCATTTGGATGAAATGTTCTTTTTGATGCCATTGTCTCTCATTGTCTGTAAGATTTCTTTTGAGTACTATAACTTTCAAACCATTGCATATTTTTCATGAAATTTTAAACACAAATTATTTCTATCAGTATCTTAGATGACTTTAAAAAATTTTGAAATCAGTTGAAATGTAAAATTAATTGTTTAAAGTATTTAATATTTTTTCCATTAATTAAAAAACACAACTTGTTTCAACCAAGTTCTTGGATGAGTTCAAAAATTGGTGACCCTGTCCTCTATATTGAAAGTTTACTGAATGGGGGGGAGACATAAATCTGTTTTTGCAGTAGCAATTATAAAACAAAGCCAGTCTAGTCTTATCTCTGTTTATGTGAATAAACATATGATTGTTATGTTCCTTTTGTATCTCTTGGGGAAAAATACACTGGCAGTATTTGAGTCTTTTCTTTATATTGCTTATCAAGGAAGAAATATTCCTGGAGGTATTCACATCTTATTGTCCATTGAAGAATTATAAGAAGGTTCTCTCAGGATTCATGAATTTTGTTGTTTCCCAAAAGAGAAGCATTTATGTCTCTTCTGCAAACATCACTGTGTCTTACCAATATGAATTGTTTATCATGATTACCGTCAGCACACCTCCTATTGCAGTTCATTTGAAAGAGGTAAAAGGTTCTTTGGCCAAATATATTTTTGAACACTGAAAGGTTCTCAAAGGATCCCTGAATTTGTTTCCCAAGCGGTCCTGTGCATGGGTGTCTCCCCTTGACCTACAGCAAAGAGATCCAAGAGATCATGGTCCTTTGCTCTTGTGAGCATTTGCTTTCTGAAATTTTCTTTGAGGTTTCATTTATATTGTTTTGGTTGTTCTTCAACAGATAATTGTCAACAGGGATATACTATTCAGTTCTGTGCTATTTATGAAGGGCATATTCAGTCAACTTTTTAGCTCAGCTGACTATAATTCATCTGAGCTATAGTCGTGGTCCATTGTCCGTCGTGCGTCCGTCTGTCTGTCTGGATGTCCGTCCGTAAGACTTGCACGTTTCGACACTATTAGACCTGCAAATCTGAAATTCGGCATACAGTTAGATGTCCCCAGAATCTCCTACCTTGCCAAAAATTGGGTCAATAGGACTTCGTTCCTTCGAGATATTAAGGAAAAACCTCAATTTTTTATTAGAAATCTATTTTCACACTTCAGGACTGCCTTATATCAAAACCACTCATCTGGTTTTCTTCATATTACCATAAATATTCCTCTATATAGTACCTATGTACATGCCAGAAATTAAGTCAGTATTATTTAATTTAAAAAAGTTATGGGCCCAAACATAATGGACTTTGTAAAAAAATTAGGAAAGATATTTGGTCACTTAAGACCAAAAGTGTTAAAGGTAGGGACTCTTTTTCAGTAATACAACTTTAATTAATCAAAATTTAATTGTATACCAAAAATAAGATCAAAATCTGTTAAATTTTTTTAAATATTGGCAAAAATATAAAATTGGTACCTTAAATTTTGCCCAAGTTTGACCATGGCACATTTTTTTCCTGTAACTGCTGTTGATTTAATTTTCAAAGCATGTTTTTGTTAGCATTTCAACTGTGAAGACCAAAAATTTGAAACAGTTGATCCAAAACTGTAGATTTTATTCAAGTTTTCAAGCACCATGTCATATGTTGTTTACATCAAGCTAGTGTTATGCAGTTTGCTAGAGCTCAGCTCCCCAGCTTCAGCTCTAAGTTTCTTAAATTTGGCATACAGTTAGATGTCTCCAAAATCCCCTACCATGCCAATAATTTGGTCACTAGGACTTAATTCCTTCGAGATATTAATGAAAAACTTCATTTTTCCATTAAAAACCCATTGTTACACTTTAAGACTGCCTAATATCAAAACCAGTGATCTAACTTTGATCATATACAATATACATATTTTTCTATACATTCGCTATGCACATGCCAGAAATGATGTCAGTATATTGTGTAATTGTTTTAAGTTATGGGCCCAAACATATGCACTTTTTAAAAATCAAGAAATATATTTACTCCCTTAACAAGAGGATTGCTGAACTTAGAGATTTTTTGTCAGGGATGTAACATTATTTAATCAAGATTCAATTGAATACCCAAAATTAGTTTTGAAGTTTTCAAATTTTATAAGTTATTAGTATAAACATAAAATTAGTACCATAAATTTTGCCCAATTTTGACCATGGCACGTTTGTTTTCTGAGAGCACTGTTGATATAATTTTTCATACCATGCACACATAAGGATTTAATCTTTGTAGTTTAGAAAGCTGAAAGAAATTGGCCAAACATTGTAGCTTTTATTAATGTTTTTATGAAACCGTGTAAGACCCAGGCTCTACCCAGCCCCTCTTCATCAATACTAATATAAATACTAGACATGGTGCGAATGCTTTGCAAATGTATTTGAATACGAATATGAATATGTACTGCATTAAAAAATTTTATCTCACAAGAATGGGAATTCAGGTAAAAATGAAAGTATTTGAATACCAGTGGAGAAACTTTCAAAATGTATTCATGAATGCATTCATGAACATATTCTATAATTTTATTTTAATAATCATTTCAATATATTTTATTTTAAAAAATCATAGGATTTTCTTATTATTTTTTTAATAAAAATTATATTGGCACAATATTTGTTATTAAATTTAAATAAATAGTTAAACTCTTTTATTATATGTGCTGCTTATAAGTAATATGGCCAAGTCAAAATCTGTGTGACAATAGCACTCCATTTGTTAATAAAATAAATGAAATCAATCCTCTTCTCTGTCTCCAAAGATACTATCAAAATCATACATAAGCTAAACACCAACAACTCATAATAAAGCTTATATTTATTACCACACAAAACCAGCATGTGCCTCATTCCTAAATCGTATTTTTTATCATATATAACAGCTGAGGGCCGTGATCCATGGGTCCTTTGTTTTTAAATTTGAGATTCAACAAATGATTAAAACTAGTTTCAGGTGGCTTAGACGCAGATTTAGGCAGGATGGGGACTCGCCACACAAAAGAAACAAACTTTTTTCATGTATTATTCATTGTCTCAGTTTTCAATTTTTGATAGGATCCACTTCCTCAAAATGCATTTAGGCAGCCATCTTGGATTCCAAGCTGTCTGCCATGTAGAAACGCATATATGCTAATATCTTGTCTTCTAGGTAACTTTGGAAAACAATCTCAGTGCCTTAATGTACATTTTCATGGATGAAGAATACACTTATGCTATTCAAATGATCAAAATAATGATTTTTTCATTGAAGTGAAACCATTTACTAGAAACAAAAGTCATAATTTGCTCTTTTCATATTGTTCTGGGGCTTAGGCCTATATTTGGGATTATGACAATCTAAATGAAAGCAGCAAAACTTGGAACCTAAGATGCCATAATGCATTTGGAGGAAGTGGCTCCTATCAAAGTTTAAAAGTTAAGATCAAGAATAACACATGGAAAAGTTTGCTGCTTTCGTTAAGGCTGTCCCATGGCAGCCATGGGATATTCTGTAGAAATTATATAGATATAATAGAGATATAAGCATTTATGCACTTGAGTCCAAGATGGCTTCCTAAATGAATTTTGAGGAAGTGGCTCCTATAAAAAATTGAAAGTTAAAGCCATGAATAATAAATGAAAAATATTTGGTTCTCATTTCCAGTATGCCCCCTTCATTTCAAGTTTGCTAAGCCACCTGACTATCAGTGCATAATGGTTACACAGGTGTTCAGTAGGTGGCAGCACTGTATGAGGGTTTGCCAAATGTATCAGATTTCTCACATCTCAAGTTTGGGCTTTTTGCATAACAGAAACTGAACTTTCAAACTG
This sequence comes from Sipunculus nudus, assembly GCA_026874595.1. Taxonomy (NCBI): domain Eukaryota; kingdom Metazoa; phylum Annelida; class Sipuncula; order Golfingiida; family Sipunculidae; genus Sipunculus; species Sipunculus nudus. Next base: position 37,412,927 of record CM049318.1, read on the forward strand.
GGTGAGATGTGTGTTACAATATGCAAGATCAGTCTGTATAACCACAACACATACCATATGCCATGCTGCATCCATTGGCTGATATCTGTACAACTATACAGTTTTGGACAATTTTTTTTTCACAGGCTTGTACTTGACTGACACCATAGTGTCAGCTCACATAGAGTGTGTCTTACATTTGGTTTGGTTGAATACTTGTAGAGTGTGCATTTTTATAGAAGCTTATCCATCTTTTCAAACATCTACTCATTTGCTGTGTGATATAGACACTCTGTTCAGATTCTTTCTTCTGACCAACTGAACACAACTTCATAATGTTAGACAGATGTTTATCTTAATTATATTACTCATTTATATGCGTTGTGAATATTTGATACCAATATTACTGATGCTGTGTTTCAGTTTATTTTGAAGCCCCAGAGAGAGTTCAATACTTTTTGAATGAGACATGGTAATTTAGATATGGTAATTTATAATACAGGCACTATAGACCCACTTTAAAGAGCATATTACATTTAACCTTTTGTGTACTATTATTCTTTTGTCTATGTTACGTTAATTTATAAGACAGGTACTCTGCACCAAAGAGTAATTTTAGGTTTAATTAAGTAACTAACAATCTTTTCTGATTTTTCAATTCTGTTCCAATGGATTATCTTTATTAAATGGATGCCAGATGTTGGAATATTGGCCTCTTTTAAAATGATTTCATTTTACATAGTATTTAATACTTGGATTTTCCTGCTTTGGATATGGCATCCTTATATTGGAGGAGCAATTTGAGATATTTGTAAAAAATGGGCTCAATTGAAAGTTGGTTCTGGGCAATTTGTTAAGTTCAGTGAAAAAATATTTTGTGTTTTCAGTATATTATGTAAATTCACTTGCTTTTTATGCACCCGTAAATTTGATTTTAAAGCCAAGGTCTAGGTAATTCATTTCACCATGTTTTTTTTTACAGTCTGTATGGTAAATTTTACAGGCAGTATGGTATTTTGACAACAATTCAAAGATCTCTCATACACACTTTATTGATTATCCTCATAAAATGTTTTAAAAAATCCATCTCTCATTGTATATGTTCATTTCAAAAACACCACCAGTTTACTACCCTGAAAAAAATGTTCACTCAAGTAAATTGACATTTATTAAATGCAGTAGCATACAGAGGCAAACCTAATCTGTCTGGCTGTATTATTTATGTAAAGCACCTGGTCAGCGCTTTTAAAGTAGAGTGAGAGTTGATACCTTATACATTTAGAGTAATGAAAGATTCATGGCCAGTGTTCAGTTCCCATTAAGCCTGTTTCATTTGAGGCATTGTTCTGTATGTATGACTGAAGCTGCATATCTCTGCTGGACCAGTGCTGTAGCATAACAGCAGATTTCAAAACAGGAGTGACTTTATTGCATGCATGAGAAGGATTGATTATAATTGTAATATATTTTAAATAAATGAGTCTGCTTTTAGGTAAAATGACAACATATATGCATAAGGCCAAAAAGAATAAAAGGTATGGTTCTCAGGCGCTGCCTGCATCATTTCTAAACCCCCGCAACAAAATGTTTTATTTTGATTTTCAACAGAAAATTACCAATCTAAGCTCAAGCCACTCGGATATTTTTTTCAAGAAGATAAAATAATACAATTTTCATCAAATTTCTTTTGTTTGTAGTGCTTTTCCATGTTTAGCTAAAAAATTCTGTAATTATCATGCTTTTTCCTAATCATATGACATTTTTATTAAAACACATAAATAAATAAGGTAAAAAAGCACCTGCGTGCATTGATTTATGAAAAAAAGGTGCTTGAGGACTAAACCTTATTTTTTTGCCTAATCCATAATTTTTTCATGAATAATTTCAAGGTTATTAGAATTTAAGTGTATCCTTGGTGCACCTAAAAAATAAATGATGTCTAGCCCACACAAATCAAAGTGTGTCCTTATTTCACCCTCTGTGGCATAAATCCCAAGTTCATTTTGATTATTATTTTTACTGGACTTTTCCTCTGTGAGGTCCTTTTTTAGCTCCACTAATGAAAGTTAACGAAGTTTAAGTGATGACATCACTAGGCCAAAAAAAATAAAAGATATAGTTCTCAGGCACTGCCCACATCAATTTTAAACCCCTGCATCAAAAATTTTTATTTAGATTTTCAATAGAAACTTACCAATTTTGAGCTGCTGCCGCTCAGGCATTTCTTTTAAGAAGATGAAATAATACAATTTCCTTTGTTATGAAGTGCTTTTACTTTTTTAGTAAAATAAATCTGTTATTATCATGATTTTACCGTATAATTTGACATTTTTATCGAAACATACCAAAAAATTAAAAAAAAAAAAACCGCCCGCCCGCATCAATTTCTGAAAAAAAAAAGTGCCTGAGGACCATACCTTTTTTTTTATTTTGGCCCAAAATCTGTAATTTGCTGTTCACTGATGATGTTTTATTTGTACTTCTTTCATAATCATCAGTAGAGATTTATTCAGGATTTAAGGATGGTTGGGTCAATATTTTAAAACAAAGGACTAATACCTTGAAATGGTCCACAGCTCCAGAAAAGGGGAATTCAGCTATAAAGGCCACCCTTAGCCAGAGGTTGTTTCTACTCAAAACAAATTTCTTCCTGAAGGTTGAGACTTTGTCTTGGTGGTCAATCTTTAAAATCAAAGTTTATTATATTTCCAGGAAAGACTTTCTGTTAAGGGATTAATTTAAACCTCTGGCAACTGGGATCTGCTCCTGTTAAGAGCTAAAAATGTCAAAATGAAAAACCTTTTAAGCGCATGTAAGATTTCCTTTGGACATGTAATCAAGTCACTGAAACCTGACATTATTATTTAAACTACCATACTAGCTGAAAACTTCATAATTTAAACCTCTGGCAACTGGGATCTGCTCCTGTTAAGAGCTAAAAATGTCAAAATGAAAAACCTTTTAAGCTCATGTAAGATTTCCTTTGGACATGTAATCAAGTCACTGAAACCTGACATTATTATTTAAACTACCATACTAGCTGAAAACTTCATATTCAGAATGAAAGGCAGTGGTAATGTGTTAAATATGGTTCATAGTATAACCACATTGGAATTCAGGCCAAAATAAAATCACTCTTTTGATGTAGTTTACATTTATAGTGGAGATATTGTTCTGTGCTATATCTGTAGATCTCAGCTCAGCCTAAGCTTAGTCACTGCAACTGAATTTTACACTGAAGCTACTTTATTGCCTGTACCAGTAGGGTTTGGACGATAACAGTATCCAGGATTATTTTGATAACTGATATCAACTGTGATAATCCACCTATTATCGTGATATTGTGATAAGTGTTTTGTCCTCACAGTTGTGGTGCACATACATGCTCTTTAAGGATTATTACCTGAAGATTATAGCAATACCAGGGTCTTTATGTATTCAGAAAAAAAAACCATTAAATTTAAAGAAAAAAATTTGTTTTAACAAAACAAATGAAATGCTGTGTAAAAATAATCATCAGGCCAAAAAGAATAAAAGGTATGTTTCTTAGGCACTGACAACATCAAAAATTTTTATAATGATTTTCAATTGAAACTTACCAATATTGAGCTCCAGGAGCTCAGACATTTTTTATCAAAAAGATAAAATCATACAATTTTGATAAAATCTCCTTTGTTATGTTGTGCATTTACTTGTTCAGCAAAATAAATCTCTTATTATCATGCTTTTCCCATATCCTTTGACATTTTAAGAAAACAAAAAAAAAAAATAAAAATAAACACTGCTGGTAGATTTCTGAAAAAAAGTGCGTGAGAACCAAACTTATTTTTTTTGGCCTTTTAGTATCAAAAATATACATGGGTATCAGTATGGTCAAAATGACAATGTTAGATAGAATCAGGTTCTTTGAAAACTCAGGGGATTGAATCTTATAGGTATAGTACCAGAAACATGGAGGAAAGAAATGACATTTCTGATACAGTGACAATTACTGGAGTTCCCATGCCAGACACTGTTACAAAGATATCATGATACACAGTGATAAATTTTATATCATTATCACAGTGAGAAAAACTAATATTGTCCCAACCCTATTCATCAGACACTCTAGCATGATGATTTTGGACCTACCTCTAGTGAATATGTAATATATGTTTCAAATTAATAAATTTATGCTGCTTGACATGTACAATCAGTAATGAAGATGTTTGCTTAAATCACATTTTCAGGTTTTTGTCATAGTTATGAGTTAATGGTTTAGGGATTTATGGTGGATACCTCACATATACCCTTGATACAACCTTAATGTGTAGCAGAGATTCATACATTTAGTAAAAACTGAAAAGTTCCCACTTTTTCCTGATGTCGCCAAATCCAAGCACCAGATAGCTTTGTTGCTTGGGTGTATATACAATTAGGAACCATTTGGCCAGTCACAGATGATACCCCAAAGAATACATTTAATTGTCAAATAAATTCCTTATAACATGATCTTTTTGGTGGTTTTCTCATGATTTTGAGCATATAATGTATATGAATACATTGTTCTTTGTCCAAGCAAATTGTTACATTTACTGCAACAACAGAAATTGAAAACAAAAAGTGAAAATTCTCTCTTAGATTCCATTAATCTGGTCAAACTTGGCATGAAACCAGGCAAATCAGTCTGGAGTAGTATAGGTGGTGACATGTAGATGGCGCCACCTGATGGGTGGGATCTGTCAGTGTATTGCAGTGGGTGATAAACAGGTTGAACAAAATGAAATCACTCCAACATAAGAAAAAGTGAATAAATTGAGATACAAAGTGAAGAATCTTTTAGTGTAGAAGGTGATATCTGCAGGGATCAGTCAGTATATATTGTTCAGGTGATAACAGGTCTAAATGTTTACTTCACTTTGTACTCTTGTGTCACACAAATCACCAACAAATTTAACGCTATTCTGCTTTCCACAGAAGAATTATTTTCTTATTCAATTGTTGATTTTCTTGCAGGGAATTCTAGTTTCATTAATTAGCTGAGCTTGGATAGAGATTCTCCCACAAGTCTTCAATCCAGTAGCCTGTTTCTGGACTATAGGTACTAGAAAAGGTGAAATTGATAACCTCAGAGATTTGAGGAACATTTCTAAGGACAACTCTAAAGATATTTAACTCTCAGTGACTATACATACTGATTTTTCAAAATATTGCCTAAACATAAACTTCTTATATGCCTTTGACATATGTTAATTCTTGCTCAGTTAATTATCAGGGCTCTCATTAGAAATGAGGATCCACTCAGGAATAACATTAACAACTGTGTTTTTCATTTATAGCTTTTTAACAGCATTAACTTAGTTTCAATAACTCCCTACAAGAGAGAATTTGTGACATGGGGCATTTTAGTTCAGAACTTTGTCAATAGATGGCAGCAGTGATGGAGCTGACTACCAGGAGAAAATCTGCCTAGTACCATCACACTAAATAAACTTGTTCATTTTTCAGGTGTTAATGTCTTCAAAGCCAATATTTTGATCCAGTATCTTAAAATGTAAAATGCAATGATTATGATTGCATTATTTTTATAATAATAAAGAAATTATCCTTTGTATTTTTTATCTTTAGGTCTGATAAAGTATTTCTCCTACTGTTGACCAGTGTTTTGCTGTGAAACATTTCATTATATTTTGATGGCAAAATGGTGATTTAAGGTAGAAAACTAATGGGGAATAATTTTCTAAAAAGGCAATAAACATCAATTATCAACAGTTTTTTAGATAGAGAATTTTTTTAAATATGAGAAAATATGAATAAACAGTCTGCATTTTACAACATATCATTCCTACTTATGGTAGTTGAGGTCATGAGTGACTTGCAAAAACATCCTAAGTTGAAAGCTGCTGATTGGATGATGTCATGTAAGCACTCTAAAAAATATGACAAACTTAAACAAAGATGGCTATATGTTTCAGTCTGTGGTCTGACCAAACTTTTTGTCTTCTGCATCCAGTCTGCACTCCTCACACAGTGGTTGTGTTACATTGGTTCTGACTCAGTTCACTTACCTACTGCTTGCCAAAGCTGATTTTGCCACATGCAGCCACCAGGATGCTGACACAGGGCCAAGAATAAGAATGTCAGCCAAGAATGAGAACATTGGAGGTGTTCACTAAATATCTTTTGAGTCATTCTCATTGGCTGCTAATGACTTTTTTACCACTATGGCAGTCACCATGGATGCCTTGTTTCCATCATCTATTCTTGACAAAATAGAGTCATTTGGAGGGTTGGTGGATTGAGAAAAGACTAAAATTCCAAATAAGGAATTTGTGCTCTTTCTGAAGGCGGAGAATCTCTGCGCTATGAAGCACTACACCCCTCAAGCTTTGTATAGCCAGATTCTCTGGGTTTCACCTCCAGGGCAGGCACAGAGCAAAGGATTTAAATCAGACCAATGAAAGCATGGTATCACATTGTGCATCCAGCTTCAAATTTTAAACTCACAGATCCCTCTAATTGGTCTGATTCTTGGCCCTGTGCCAGAACCAGTGTAATCAGATCAATAAGGACTGACAATAGCCTATCACAAAAATGTTGTCTAATTTTGTAAAGGGCTCAAGTATCAGCTTATTAGTCCTAATGTCTGTATAAATAATGTATGGCACCCCTGGCAGCTGTATGCAGCAAAATCAACATTTTGAAACAGTGCTTAAATTATTATTGATTCCATCAATACCTCAAGTGATTACAACTGAATTTCAGTTGAAAAGAAATTACCTTAAGCAATACATAATGAAAAAAAAGTGGATGGAGTCATAATGACTATTGCTTCTGTGTTCCTTTTACAGCTGCCATCTAGTCCTTCCGGTGTAGATTGAGATGATTCTGGACGTTCCTCAAGAAATTTGGGACACATCCTCTCCACTATCCTCCATCAAGAATGAGATGGCACCCATTTTGTGACAGGTTATGTGACTGAACATGAGACATGCTTTCTTTTACAGCCACTGGGAATCACATGAAACAGAGCATGTTAATCCAGGCGTCGAGCGACTCGGAACTCACCCGCCATCACACCAAGCTCATGTCCAACAGCTTGACCAACATCGCCAATGACATCCTGTTCCCAAAGCCTCAGGACAAAGACTCGGTTATATCTTCCTCCAAACCAGGAATCTTCCTCCCAATGCAAAACATGAAGCACAACGTCACGGAAAAGGTGGCACAGGTAAGCTATAATTGAAGAACGTATTCCACCTATACTGTCTTTCCCAAAAGATAATCCACTACCATAGATAATCCACACCCCCATTTGGAGCAACAGTTTGGTGGGAAAACCAATAATAAGCACCATGTGTCTGGCCAAAATCCTGGAAGACATAAGAATATTATATTTCCAGTATCCGATAGTCCAAGGAATATTTACTTTTATTGTGGAGGTGAACTTTTGAGAATGACAAGCAGACCGACACTTACGGAAGTTTTTTTAGGTCTAAGCCAAATTAAAGGTATAAATGAAGTAATTCAAAATAATAGCAATTTTATGAAGAAAAAATGTGGATTGTCTTTGTGGGGGGGGGGGAGATAATAAGGGACCCTGCCCTTTTAAGCTCCCCCATATGATTTACTGGTTTTACACTCTATCGCCAGATGTCATTTTGACTCAGAATAAATCTCTTCCAGTTAGGCAGTGTGGAACTGCCGAGACAAGAGACTTCTTGTCTCAGTTATCAGTCTTTTAAAATCAAAATTGTTACATTTCAAGGAAACACCTTTTGTTTACATTTCACATGTGTATGACAACCAAAAATGGACTCATTCCATGAAGTCCTGACTACAAAAACACCCATTTTTAAGTAATTTGTCTTCAGACAGTTCGTATCAAACTTATTTGAACAGACTTCATTACACTCTTCACTACATTAACACCTTCATCGCTGGTAAATGTAAAAGCCATGGTGCGTTTTTTGGTGCTATACTATGGTTGCCTTTTTGTTCGCGAGGGTTTTAATTTCACGATATTCGCGAATGGGAAATAATCGCGAAAATGAAACCCTCGGGAATAATCGGCCAATTGAGAATGTTCTTCTTATTTAGTGTAATCAATACTTGTATGGTAATAGGTTAGAACAGAGAGAATTTTTTAATAAATTACATCCTTGCAGGTATAGGGAAATTTAAACCTTAAATTTGAACTAAACCACCTATGCTGTGTGTACTGGCCCATCATTATATAAGAAAATGTCACAAACTCCTATTCTCATTTTATAAAACACAAAGGTATATGGTTTTGCCAGAGATTTGATATACTAGTAGGTTCTTGTGAGATCGCGAAAATGAAACCCTCACAAAACATTAAAAATGGAAAAATCGCGAAATTTCAGCCTCGCGAAGATGAAGCCAACCACAGTATTTTGAAGCCCACAAACCCTAACCAGCAGAGTCATACTCTTGTGAGTCCAGTTCTGCGTTGTGTGCTGGTTCCTTAAAACGCTTTATTTCTAGCAATCCAAACTAGCCATTCATTTCAGACATATATAAGGATCACAAATGAACGATTAGTTGGATAATGACAGTTTTGTGAGGCATCACTGTGATGGGCAGTCATTCAAGAAGCAATTTGCAATATTCAGGCAAATTTGTGCTCTGAATTTTGGCAGGAGATGTAGCACACTCTTTAAGGATTGGAAATGTCATATACTGAAATAAATGAAGTTCCCATGGTACATTGAAGGTGTCCGCTCGTCATGGTGTCCCCTCAGGGCGGGTACTAGTGTACCAGTTATCAGATCAGTTATGACTGAAAAAAAACCATGTGACTTCATATCCTACCCAAGTTTGAGTCTTCTTCCCTAACTTTTATTACCTACCCAAACTTGTGGCCTTACTTCCTTCCCCAAATTGTGACTTTACATCCTGTGTTGTTTTACATGTGACCTTTTTATTACACGCTGGTATATGATGGGACATATTATGATAATTTACCGTGGCTCTGATGGATTTTCACAAAACTCACTGAAACAACTTACCAATATATTATCTCACCCTAGTTTGGTTATGGGAAAATTCAAGCATGATTAATAAAGTCAGAGGTCACTAGGCTATTTTGTGGTGTCCCCGCGATTACATACGAGGAATAGGATGGATTTTGATAAAAATCAACAGAAATGTTAATCAATAAAATATCCCACATAGTTCAGTTTCCAGCAAACCCATGCATATTTAAAGAGGTCAGAGGTCACTGCACTTGGAAGGCACCATAGTGACTTACGAAAAATCCTATGGATTTTCATGAATCTCATTATGCATATTCACCAATAGAGTTTCTCACCTCAATTAAATTCTCAGCAAAATTTGTGCATATTTAATGAGGTCAGAGGTCATCAGGCTGCTTTGTACAGGCCAATTGGTGGTGTAATTGGAATGACATACAAGGAATATAATGGATTTTGATAAAACTCAATAGAAATATTAATCAGTCTTATATCCCACCTTAGTTCTATTTCCAGTAAAATCCATGGATATTTAATGAGGTTAGAGGTCACTACAATTTTGTGGCATCACCTTGACTTACCAGAAATCTGATGGAATTTCATTTAACTCATGATGTGTATTTCTCAATACAGTTTCTCACCTGAATTACATTCTCAGCAAATTCACGCATATTTAATGAGGTCAGAGGTCACAAAATCTGCAGCATGCATATTATGCACCATTTGCGGCGCTTTTGCTTTCTAGAATCGTGCTCATGGCCATTGACCTCTGTGAAGATGAACTGGTCTGTTTGCCCTTTTGTAATGGACATTTTCTCTTTCTTCTGCTCCATTTACAATGCACCCTGTGATGTTATGCCTGTGGCAGCCATGGGTGTTTTGTCCTTGGTCTGGGCAATTAAGACCATAGTTAAGTCTGTGTACCTTTGCTTCACTTGGTTAATTGGTAACTTTTCCAGAATGTCTTTGATCATTGCAGTGACCAGTGGGCAGGGATTTGACCTGACAGAACTAATTAGTATAATTGATAATTAGTGCTCAGATTCATTTCTTAAAGCAAGCATCTTAGACCTGATTCTGGATATATGCAGACTGAGGTCACTGTCAGTCCAACAGGTCATTTACGTATCTAATTTGTGACTTGAGTGAATGGGTAGAGGTTTAGCAGCAGTTTTGCCAAAATAACTTATATTTTTTCTACTTTTCACCAACCACCAGTTGATTAAAATATAATAACAAACCATATTACTGGATCTCGCATGTTTGTTGAATTTCATTTGTGTTAATTCCTCAGTCATAGCTTAATGTTAAGCTTATGGATTTTGCACTATTATATCATTGCAACAGGATGGGTGCATGGCCAGTGCAGTTTTCCATATGACTTAAAGTAAACCCTATCAGTAAAATCAGTTTGACTGGTACTTAATTTGTGGAAACTGGTTACATACCAACTGGTGAAAATTCACAAATAGTTGATCAAACAGTTCTGAATTAACAGTACATAACAACCAGAATTCTTGCCTCTAGCACATAAATAGAGAAGGGGATGTTTTCATCTGTTTTATGTTTGCTCGTATGGTTGTAAATCTAACAACTTTGAGCTTTCAGTGGATCCCCCTCCCTAAACAGTCTTCAATTATTGACTTACAGAATTTAAGTTTAGTGATTTGGTCCAGATTAGAAACATGGCTACCATGAATACCAGTAATATTCCAAATAGCATTATCTTATGTTTTTGAACATGAGAAATACCTCAATATTTCACAATCAGTGACTAAAGCTTGAGGATATTCCAAGAAAATTTTTATTAGCTTTGATCCTTAAATTCCTGGAAAATAAGTAAAGTAGAATATGAAAATCATTAATGTATTCCATAATTTCTCAACAGTTAAAATTCCTTGAAAATGTTAAATTTTGAAGGGATGTTCATTGAATTTTCTCCTTGGTTAAAAAATAACCATATTAATTTATTACCTTGCATTTTCCCCAACAGAAGTCTTATTTCTAGAAAAGGATAGCTTTCTTTCAAGAAATTTTATAATATCCTCAGAATATTCTGTTAATTTGGAATCCTGTAATCTTTCCATACAAAATTTATTTCCACCTGGTACATCTTGTGAAGAAATATTTACCAGCATTATTGTTATATCTAAGAAAGGCATTCATTTTCTTTTTCATAAGCTTTCATCAGGTAATATACACTGGCTTATATATTATTTTTTTTTCAAAACATGGATGCCTTTAGTCTCTTTCAACTTTATTTTCTGGTTTATCCTTGAAGAATATTAGCTGTTCATCAATATCTGGTTTTGATATGTATGAAAATAAAGCTGCCTTTGATCCAATTGGTCTTTCGAGTATTTCTGACCTAGTCCTGATGTGATGACGCAGATGGAAACCGGAATTGGGCATTTCCAGACAAGGCCAGTTTGTCTTGGAACTTAACAGGATCATTAGGTGTGGCCCTCTCTTGTTTTGCAGTGCCATCTTTTTCAATTGAACCCAGTGAGATCAACCCACAGAACAACACTATTAACAGTTGTCCAGCTCTGTTATGGCCAGACCAGCTGATAATCAGTTCAACAGAACTACAGCTGTGTACCTTTAGTGGTCTTCAAGGTGTCTAACCAATGGATGTTTTTAACTCTATCGCTCACTGCTGACCGGTTCAAGCAGGGTCCGCCGGATCAAAGGCTCTAACAAACAAGCCAGCCCTCCCTGTCAGTTGAAGATCTATTAAACATCTGGTCTTCAACTAATCAAGGATTTTACACTGACAGTGACAGGCACTGCTGAAGTTCTTATGAAGCAAAAGAACTTCCATTCCAGCAGCACTGTTTGTGCAGGGGTACTGTGAAGAAACTTGGCCAAACATTGCTTACACTGCTGAAGCTTGCAGTAGTCTTATTAATACCCTGGCTTTCATTATTTGACTACCCTCAGGGATATAGTTAATGTTACTAGATCATAGTTACATGGTCTGTGTATATGACATTGTTTATTGAATCAGGATGAGAGAAAATGATTGACAATGCATATTCTGTTACTGGCTAATCTAATAAATCTGACGTATAGGAATAGCCTTATATATTTACCATATAATCCATTCTTGCATTCAGGATCAGTCCACATCACTTTTCTGGGTTTGTGGGAGACAGGTTTTTCTATGGAACAAATTGACATCGGCATAACTCACTTGAAGAGTTCATGATAGATTGTCAAAATAGTGCAAGATTCTTCAGGATTTGGGGAAATTGGACTTCCCATTGGCAGTGAACTGACTTTCTGTGTTTCCATGTTCCATTTCTAAAGAGAAAGCAGTATTTATTCTGAAAATTTGTCCCAGTGTAACTTTATTACAGTGTTGCACAATGTACGGTCTAAAAATTAGTCTGGAGAAACTGATTCAGTCATTTATTGCATGTGTAAACTGCTTGTCATTGACAACATGCTCAGTGTACACACCAAAAGACAGGATTATCATTAAGTTATCCCAGCCCAGAATAAATCTTTACCCATGAAAATTGCATTTATACACCCAAGCACTTGTTTAGTTGTATCCGCTATGTTTTCAGCCCACTGCTGCCGCCACCGCCGCGTAGGTGTGTGGAGAACTCCTCTGTAACCGCTGGGCAGAATTTTACGAAACCCGTGATTACGTTCGGGTCACATGTGAACTGCTGCGCTCCAATTTTGTTTTGACCTCTGACCCTTCCTCTGCGCTCTGCGTCCGTTTGTGCGTCTGTTTCCACACATAAACCCACATATCTTGGGAACCGTTTGACCGATCAGGAAAAAATTTTTGCACAAATGTAGCCCTTTGAGAGCTTTATAACATACACAAAAAATGGTGGTGCCACCTGCAACCATGTTTGCACAGTGTCCATCTGTTCGTCTGCCTTTGGTAAAAATCACTCATATCTCTGCAGTGGTTTGACTAATTCACCTGAAATTCGGCATGCGTATACATCCTGGATAGCTTTTCTGATTTTATGACAGGTGGTGCCACCTACATTCACGTTTATGCTGCAGACATCCAATCTCATATCTCAGGAACCGTTTGACTGATTTGGCCAAAATTTTGCATGTGTATAGATTTCACATAGCTCTTTATCATATGCAAAACAGGTGGCGCCACCTGCAACCATTTTTGCACAGCATTCGTCTATTTGTCGGCCATGGGATAAAATCACTCATATCCGGGCAGTGGTTTGACATATCTGCCTAAAATTTTGCAGGTTTATACATCCTGGACAGCTCTCTTAATTTTATGACAGGTGGCCCCACCTACATTCTTGTTTATGCTGCAGACATCCAAGCTCATATCTCAGGAACCATTTGATTGATTGGGCCAAAGTTTTGCATGTGTATAGTTCTCACATAGCTCTTTATCATACGCAAAACTGGTGGCGCCACCTGCAACCATTTTTGCACAGCGTCCGTCTGTTTGTCTGCCACAGGCTAAAATCACTCATATACATGTACTGGTTTGACTTATCTGCCTTAAAATTTGCATATGTATACAACTTGGACAGCTTTCTGGAATTTGTGGTAGGTGGCACAACCTACATACACATTTCGGCTGCAGAAATCCATGCTAATATGCAACACTTCACTCTATTTCCCCTTGCCACTCAATCCATGCCTCACTTCGCCCGTTCAACTCTGATTTAGGCGGATACACGTAGTTGCTTGTCGACTACCCATATTCTAGTTTAATCTGTTCTATCCCTGTCATCAAATTCATTGTATCCGCCAAAACAGAGTTTTGCGGATACTATGTTTTCAGCTGCACGCTGCCGCGGAGGTGTCCGGAGAACTCCTCCGTAACCGCTGGGCGGAATTTTACGAAACCCGGGATTATGTTCGGGTCACATGTGAACTGCTGCGCCCCAATTTTGTTTTGACCTCTGACCTTTCCTCTGCGCATTGCAGCCGTTGGTGCGTCTGTTTCCACACATAAACCCACATATCTCGGGAACCGTTTGACCGATCAGGAAAATTTTTTTGCACAAATGTAGCCCTTGGAGAGCTTTATAACATACACAAAAAATGGTGGCGCCACCTGCAACCATGTTTGCACAGTGTCCATCTGTTTGTCTGCCTTGGGTTAAAATCACTCATATCTCTGCAGTGATTTGACTAATTCACCTGAAATTTGGCATGCCTTTACATCCTGGATAGCTTTTCTGATTTTGTGACAGGTGGCGCCACCTACATTCATGATTACGCTGCAGACATCCAAGCTCATATCTCAGGAACCATTTGATTGATTGGGCCAAAGTTTTGCATGTGTATAGTTCTCACATAGCTCTTTATCATACGCAAAACTGGTGGCGCCACCTGCAACCATTTTTGCACAGCGTCCGTCTGTTTGTCTGCCACAGGCTAAAATCACTCATATACATGTACTGGTTTGACTTATCTGCCTTAAATTTTGCATATGTATACAACTTGGACAGCTTTCTGGAATTTGTGGTAGGTGGCACAACCTACATACACATTTCGGCTGCAGAAATCCATGCTAATATGCAACACTTCACTCTATTTCCCCTTGCCACTCAATCCATGCCTCACTTCGCCCGTTCAACTCTGATTTAGGCGGATACACGTAGTTGCTTGTCGACTACCCATATTCTAGTTTAATCTGTTCTATCCCTGTCATCAAATTCATTGTATCCGCCAAAACAGAGTTTTGCGGATACTATGTTTTCAGCTGCACGCTGCCGCGGAGGTGTCCGGAGAACTCCTCCGTAACCGCTGGGCGGAATTTTACGAAACCCGGGATTATGTTCGGGTCACATGTGAACTGCTGCGCCCCAATTTTGTTTTGACCTCTGACCTTTCCTCTGCGCATTGCAGCCGTTGGTGCGTCTGTTTCCACACATAAACCCACATATCTCGGGAACCGTTTGACCGATCAGGAAAATTTTTTTGCACAAATGTAGCCCTTGGAGAGCTTTATAACATACACAAAAAATGGTGGCGCCACCTGCAACCATGTTTGCACAGTGTCCATCTGTTTGTCTGCCTTGGGTTAAAATCACTCATATCTCTGCAGTGATTTGACTAATTCACCCGAAATTTGACATGCCTTTACATCCTGGATAGCTTTTCTGATTTTGTGACAGGTGGCGACACCTACATTCATGATTACGCTGCAGACATCCAAGCTCATATCTCGGGAACCGTTTGACCGATTGGGCCAAAATTTTGCATGTGTATAGATCTCACATAGCTCTTTATCATACGCAAAACTGGTGGCGCTACCTGCAGCCATTTTTGCACAGTTCCCGTCTGTTTGTCTGCCATGGGATAAAATCACTCATATCTCGGCAGTGGTTTGACATATCTGCCTAAAATTTTGCAGGTTTATACATCCCCGACAGCTCTCTTGATTTTATGACAGGTGGTGCCACCTGCATTCTAGTTTATGCAGCAGACATCCAAGCTCATATCTTGGGAACCGTTTGACCCATTGGGCCAAAGTTTTGCATGTGTATAGTTCTCACATAGCTCTTTATCATACGCAAAACTGGTGGCGCCACCTTCAACCATTTTAGCACAGCGTCCAACTGTTTGTCTGCCACGGGCTAGAATCACTCATAAACATATAGTGGTTTGACTTATCTGCTTCAAATTTTGCATATGTATACAACTTGGACGGCTTTCTGGATTTTGTGGTAGGTGGCGCAACCTACATACACCATTTGGCTGCAGACATCCATGCTAATATGCAACACTTCACTCTATTTCCCCTTGCCTCACTTCACCCGTTCCACTCTGATTTAGGCGGATATACGTAGTCGCTTGTCGACTACCCGTATTCTTGTTTTGAACTGTGGTTGTTATACTCGTGTCACATTTTTTCCTCAAAAGAAATGACAGTGAGTTTTTCCCACAATTAACTGCAAAGGAATTTGTGGACAGGATTACTGTTATGCCCTGTATATCTGAAGATGCCAACTCAACTTATATCCCATAATGATCATGAAGGTTTTTTACCAAGAATAAACGCTGAGAAAACTGTGTAATAGGAGCCTTTAAAATGCTCTTGTGTTTCAATCTTTCCCCATGTACTTATGGTAATAGCTCCTTCTAACCTTGTTCATGGGCCCTCTTTGTGTTATATGTCAGCTGAACACCTATGCCAGGTGATCAGGTAGTATACAGGTACTATATACCAGTGTTGGCTGAAATGCACAGGTGATAACTCTGTTTTATATAGTAAATGTGTTGTAAAACACATCACCTGTCATCACTCATTGCTTCAAACAGCCAGCCATGCCTCTATCTTTGATGGGTGTAGGACAAAAACCCCTTTGACAAAACTCCATTGGTGAAAAGCTTTTCAGGTCCAAAGCCCCCCCCCCCCCCCCAATATATATATATATATATATATAGATATAGATATATATATATATATATATATATATATATATATATATATATGTGTGTGTATATATATATATGTCGAGGCCCAGATTAGAATCTGGCCCAATTTAAAACTGGGCAAGCCCAGATCAAAATTTTGATTTGGACCGGCCCAAATCAAAATTCTATTCTGTGCCAGACCAGTTTTAAACTGGGCCAGCCCAGATTAAAATTTTGATCTGGGCTGGCCCAGATTAGAATTTTGATCTTGGCTGGTTAAGTTTACAATCCTGTGGTGGACTGATTTTAAACTGGGCTGGCCCAGATTAGAATTTTGATCTGGGCTGGTTAAGTTTACAATCCTGTGGATGACTTATTTTAAACTTGGCTGGCCAAGATCAAAATTTTAATCTGGGCTAGTCAAGATTACAGTACTGTGGTGGACTTATTTTAAACTGGGCCTAACCAGATCAGAATCCTAATCTAATCTTTGGCTAGCTTGATTTTTATCATCTTAAATCAGATAATACAGTAAACATTTATTCCAGATACACCATTTTGAAGGGCACAAAACACCTGATGAACAAGATCATTTAAAATATTTTAGTGATGAAAAAGCTAACAATCAAATGTAATGTGCTTCTTTGGTTACATCTATTCTTCAAGCATGCAAGTTCACATTTGAACTTCACCTAAACCAACTACCATAATTAATCACAGTTTAGAACATGTCAGTTCTCAGACATCTACTTGACTTAATATCAAAATTTTCAACTTAACTGAGATAATTTTCTGTTCTGAATATCAAAATAACATGTGTAATATTAAATATATATATGCATAATAAATACCAGCTTTACTCATTTATAAGTGAACAAAAGTAATTTATCAGTCTTGATGCTCATTTAGGTGAGCAACATGACATTGTGCCCTAACATGGGGCTAGGGAGAGGTTAGTGATACCATTACTATAATTTATAATAGCAGAAAATCCACAGCTGAGAAAATGATATGATTGCTATCATTTGGCAATCTCAAAATTAGAGGTGAAAATTTGATTTAGAATTTTATTTCAGAGGGTGACAAACATGGTGGAGGTTTCACTTTGGAGTTAATAACTTTAGAAAAAGCTTATCTAATAACTGATAACTAATCTAAATTGAAGATAGTTAAATGCAAATATTCTCTACCTTCAATAGTTAAAATGCTGAGTTGGTGAATATTTTTCCCACTGTTCTATCTAAATACATTATGATCTTGTTAATAATTCACACAAATTAGCCAGTATCGACCTAATTTATGTACACTAGATATATATTTTTCTGTTTGCTAAATTTCAGTCACCTAATTTCAATGACTTAAGTTCAGGTATCTTAATAGATGTTTCAGGGCCTTCTTTCCTTAATATGTAGTATGTTGTAAGTTCTAGGTCCAATGTAACAATATTAGGGGGGGGGGGGGAATTTACAGAGCAAAAACCAACTTATGATAATTAACTTTAAATAACAAATAAAATTTTGAATTTACATTGAGTAACATTTATATAAATAATTATTGATTAAATTTGGTTTTAGTTTGTTTAATTAATGCACATGTTTTGCAAGCTATGTTTGTAGTTTTTATATGTAAAATACCAATGTCTAACATGATTATTTTATAATTATATTTTGGACATTTCATATGAGGTAAAATTACAAAAATATGACAGGAGTCCAACCAATGATATTTTCATAGAAAATGAAATAAATTCATAAAATATTAATAATTGTGGACTTACAATGTTTTACAAATTCTTTGAATTGATTAAAGGGCAGCTAAGTAAACATAGTGTAATTGAAGCCAGCCTAGGAGCAGATTAGGATTCTGATCTGGGCTGGTCCAGTTTAAAATCAGTCTACCACAGTATTGTAAGCTTGACTGGCCCAGATCAAAATTCTAATCCAGGCTGGCTCAGTTTAAAATCAGTCCAGACCAGATTTAAATCCTGAAGTCTTCACCACAAGATTGTAATCTGGACCGGCCCAGATCAAAATTTTTATCTGGTGTCGCCCAGTTTAAAACTGGTCTGGCCCAGATTAGAATTTTGATCTGGGCCGGTCCAAATCAAAATTTTAGTCTGGGCTGGCCCAGTTTTAAATTGGGCCAGATTCTAATCTGGGCCTCGACATATATATATATATATATATATATATATAATGATGTTTTATTCAATGAATAGTTATACAAAAGTGATGTCTATATTTGCTATACCCAAAACAATTCAAATTTACCATATATTTTTTATTTTGGGTTTAGTATACAAAAGCAATATCAATATATACTTCACATAATTACATGAACTACACTAATAAAGTTATGCAGAAAAAGAATCAGTTAATGAAAATACAAATAATCAGTGTTTTGATGAAATATTATTCATGATATTAATCATGTATATATTGTTGATATTTATATTGTTGAATTGTGTATATATATATACAATATTCTTACATTGTTACTTCTGCAGTGTAGCATGTTTTACTTATGATAAATAAATTTACAGAATTTTAAATGAAGACATACTTTAATAAAAAAAAAAGTTGATTAAATTATTTTAAAATATTTTTTGGAGAAGGGGGGCTTTTGTCCTCTATATCATTCAGGTAGTGGGTTTTTGACCATGGGGCTTTTCACTGGGGGATGGGGAGGGGGCTTTTGTTCTTGGGAAGAGGGAGGCTTTTGTTCCTATCCCATCTTGGACATATCAATTCCTGCACCAATCCAATTAGGAAGTATGTGAAATGATGAAATGATGAAGTAGACAGATTCTCTGTTGTTGTTTATTACATTGACTCCATGTACAACTGTAAAGACTTCTAGTGTAGGATCTTGTGCACTAAACACATTAAACTCTATTCCTCAGAGTTATTCTCTCTTTTGCCTTTTTTTCTCTCCAAGAACTACCTCTCTCCGAGAAATCTTTATCTTGACTGCCCAACATGCTCCAGATTCTGATTTTATATATTGTTTAACCATCTACCTTAACCAACCAGGAATAGAGATAAAACTATTTAACCAATGATGTTACATGATCACAGTAGAACTCTTTATTCCGATTGGTCACTCCATGAACACCTCTCCTTACCAGTACCAGTAACAACAATTCTATTGATAACTTTGAGGTAATCTATACTGCAAACTAGGTATTTCTTGATGGTTAGTAAAATTCTAAACTCAGGGACTTACATTGTACACACATAGTTAGATATTTCTTTTGGAGAGTCCAGTGCATGTCCTGTGCAAGCTTTTTGCCAGTTGTGTACATTTTTAAGCAAATGATATAGGAACAAAATATTAGCATATACATTAATGTTTTAAGGAGAAAACGCTGCATTTCATATACATTTAACATATCTTGTATGTGAATAGGTCCCTTAAATATCAAACCTTCAAGGTATGGGGTATGCCTTGTGAGATGTATTCCAAAGATCCTATAGATATTTTACCATGTTTTCTTTGAGGATCTGCCATGGTTTGAACCAAGGACCTGCAGTTAGCCCTAAAAAATCGGGCAAGTCACAGCCACTAGGCTATGCAGTTTCAGCAGTGTTGCAAAGTGCAGGTGTTTCTGTCAAATCTTTTTGTATGGTATATATAAATTATAAGCATGGCAGGTGTTCTCTGTAACTAGCACTCTAGGGTCTGTACTTTTTTACTATTTATATTAATTCCACGTACCTATTGGCTATATTTAGCAAACTAACATTACAATCTTCCCACACTCTGAAAGATTAAGAATTTTGAAATTTAATAATTCAGTTCCCTAAAGTCATGACTTTTGGGCGTGGAGTTTTATTTACAGGCTGCATGTGATCTCTCATCTCTTTTTGACAGTAAATTAGTAATGATTTATTTAATTAATTATATTCTGTGTTAAAATACCCTAAGTCAAAGGGAAAAAAGGGTCAGGAATTTTCAGTTAAGGTCATGAAAATCATATCTTCTGGAAGTGTAGGAACCCTGTATTACAATACTTAAGTTATTGTTGTAGTTTTGTCACTGCACAAAGTGAAATGTTAATTTACCATTAAAAAATTACACTAAAATTGAAAATGTGACAAAGATAACAGCAGGGCAAGGTTGACATTGATTGTTTCACATTTGATTCTTTTATGGCAAGATTCAAGACCTCTAGTTTCTTGCATTCATATCTCATAAGTCATGACTGTTGTTTACACAGAGGTGTTATATCTGATCCCTGTGTGATGTGGCAGGTACCACGCAAACAACACGATGTGTTTATGATACGGAGAATCAGGAGGACCAGCAGAGGAGCCATAGGGTCGTGATGCTCATTGACTTGAAACTTGTAGTTAACAGTTTCCAGATGTCCGTGAAGATCTGCGGCTGCATGGTTTGATATTTGCCCTTCAGGACATGGTGGTCATTGCACAGATTTGTGCGTTGAGACCTGCCAGGTGGGAATGTTGAAGAGTTCCCCAGGTATTCCCCTTGTTCTTGTTTTACGTCACACTGCGGGTCACCACAGTGCATTGTGGTACATCACAATGTGCTAATAAACATACAAACATATCCAAGGAATTAGTAGAAATCAATATTAACTCCTGTTGAATGATAATAGTACAGAATTGCTGCCAGATAAAAATACTTTGGAAATGGTTCTATAAACCTATTGTAATTTCAAGGCCTTTTAGGTGCTTAAATTATGATAATTTAGTAAACTTATTACAAACACCTTGAATTTATTTTTAATAAGAAATATGAATTCTAAGGAATGCATGCCTCAGCCTTGTGGTGGTCACTATTATGGGATGCTCCCAAGACCGTGTTTGCATTCACTTATTTACCCCTATTTCGAAGGTTTATTCGTGCTTAGGTCACCATAGATTTGTGACTATTCCTTAATGGTGTTCCTGGAGCCAGACCATGTGCCAGGTTCACAACAAAATCCAATTGATTCTTAAAGGGTCCATCCTGGAAATGCCCTGATAATTTCATGTGATTCTGTTCAAGACTGCATGAGTTATTTATTGTGAGAAAACACACACACTAACACACACATGATCGGCAGTGAACACATAACCTTTGCATAGGCAAAAAATTGGCCAATCAGATCCCATTCAGTTTGTTTCTGACCAATGACCTTTCACCATGCCAGCATTGCCAGGCTCATATGACAATGAGAGACCACCATTTTATGTTAGACATTGTTTTCCATGATATAATAAGATATTATTAATTAATCAATATTTTAACTGCTGATGAAGCTGAATATAGTATTTGACATTATGTCATGATGGGTAAGTGTGAATCATTACCAGATCTTCAAGAAATGTTTTTTTTATAGAATTCTGACCATTGAGTGCAGTTGGAGTGGTATATCCATAATGGTTACAGCAAAAGTTAACATCAGTCAAATTTTAAATGGTCTGGACTCAATATGGAGTCTTTGGTCTTCAATTATTAACATATATTGGTAAATCCCTGCAGGTCTGGCATCAGTGTCATCAATTTCCATTAAAGGGTACGGTTGACCTGCATCTATTAATTTCAGTTTGCTTTGCATTATACATTCTGTACAGGCCTGCCAAATCACTCTGTTTTTTAAAGAGTCCCTTTTTTTAGCATTTCCTGAAAATGATGCTAATTCCTTTTTTTTTTTACTTTTTTCAGCATCACGCTTTTTTTTTCATGAAAGAATTCCGATATATACTATTTCTCTCTTGCTTTAACAGTCCTGTTAGAACAAGAATGGGACATTTCACATTTTCATTTTGTATGCAAATATCCAGCATGTTTCACAACTTGTGGAAATGCCCTTATCTTCATTATTTTGGATCTGGGCCATGTATATTTCTGACATTGGGAATAATATGTGTCAGTATATATACTGATATACAATTGCGCTATGCGAAGCAAATCTTTATTCAGTGTGATAATTTAATAAAATTGGGAATCAATGCTAATTTTACTCCTTTTTTTTACTCTAATTTCAAAATATTTTATTCAGGAGCACTTAGTCTTTTTTTTTGGTCATTTACCTTTGGTGGGCCTGTTGTACTACCATGTATTTAAGTTTGCTAGATATTGTGAACCCCTCAAATTTAAATGATAGTTCATTCTCAGGATTTATTATACTTCTGTCTGAAGGTATTAGCTTTTTATCATTGTTGGTTGGTTATTTTATTGGTTGGTTTGTTGGTCTGTAATCAGCTTTATTCAAAAACAGGCATTGAATGGATTTTGAAGAAATCTTGAAGGGTCAGGGCAACACCCATAAATATTTCAGAACAATATTATGGTTATGTTTAAAGGTCACTGTACTGTTTTACAAACAGGTAATTTGTTTATCTTAATTGAGAGTCAGTCATTGCATTAGAGGTTTTAAGTAAAGTCTGTTTTTCTGGTTAGCATGACCTGTGATGCAACTGTGGAATTGTTGATCCATAATACATTTTTCTTGGCTTACTTTCATATATTTCTTTGCTTCTGTAGCACACATACACAAAATTTAAAACAGGAATCTGATGGTGGAGGTATATATGTGGTCTCTAACTACTTTCTAATTATTGATTGAATAATTTTCCTGAGTTTAGGTAATCTCTCTGAAGAATAATAGTCAGTATATTTGTTTCTCACCATGGTTTGTCATCCAGTCTGGTCTGCCGATCTTAATAAGCATTAATGAGGAGAAAAACATCCAGTTAGACCATACTCCCTATGGAGTCTGTGATTGGCAGAGTATAAAGAGATTTTGATTTACGTAGCTGTAATAACAGATTGTCAGGTATAAAGGTATGTTGACCCGGCAGCCATATACTAGTGGTAAGGTACCAGTTCAGTGGGAGGCTGATACCCAGCGGGGAACATTTGGTCCTAATTGTTGCTCCAATCAGGCCAGGAACTTAGCAGGGGCCCCTCTGGCTGGGAAGCTTGCTGGTACAGAAGCTGTGCTATTAACTGGCTGCAAGTCATCAGCAGCGGTACCAAATCATATGGCATTATCTTCACCTGCATCCAAGAAGACTGGTGTACACAATATGCGTGGTCGTGAGTCTGACAGTACAGGATGTTGATGACACAAACAGGACATGCACTTTAATACAGTGGATGATTAGTATTTTCACAGTGGTACCTTTACAAGAGGATTACCTGGGGTTGATTGGATTAATACCTGGATTTACAAAGTAACGAGGCTTTAGCGCTGGATTGACACACCTGTATCTTCCTTGCCCTGTAGCACGTGCAGTCTGTTCGCAAGCTGTTGGGTTTGTTCCATTGTGTTTATTGTTGGTTTTGGGTGCTGAATCATATATTTACAGTCTTGGTTATTATTTTGATCCTTTGATCAAGTGTCAGATTTGATTGACACTTTTGCATTTTTGAAGAGTCTGTATATTCTGTATTTTCTTCTTAATTATTTATGAAAGAAATCCTTTTCTTTGTTTAACTTTTTAACATTTTCTATAGAATAATTTAAAAACATGGGCAGGGGGTAAATACTTAATGATTTGAATACTGGAGTTTAAATTTTTTTTTTATTAGGACTGTAACACTACATTATCTCATGATAAAGAATATATCATGATTATCATGATCATCAACATAACAGTGAAGGGGCATATGACAATTAATACTGTTAAAATATTTAACTTTGTATTTTGGTGTATCAGGACACTAGGGTGATAAGCCTTATCTATAGTGTTAATGGAGTTAAACAATTTTCTGTAGCAACTTTTATATTCAGTTAAACTGAATCTACATTTTATATGAGTGGAACAATGTCTATATTAAGAACTAGAAGAAATTATATTGACAGATGACAGTTATGATCTATACAGTGAAAGTGTTTTCGGACCGATTTAGAACTGAAATGGTAATAATTTACTTCACAAAGAAGCTCTGCATGTGACTTGTGTATTTTATATTAATGATAAATTTATTCAAAGTGGTGTAGTAGTCAGATTACGAGTTTTAAATTAGATGTTCAAAGGACACACATGACTACATAACGATAAGCTGAAACCATTAAACTGACATTGCAATATTTATGTAATGCAATATTATATCCCATTATTGATAACATCAGTTAGTTATTTGGACAGTTAAGAGTTGTATTTATAAAGTTATAACGACAGTATGATACGTTCCGGTAATGCCTACAGGTAAGAGAAAAAACGTTTTTTACTGCATTTTGTTGAATAATGGCTTTGAAGTATTCAGACATACACATTCTACCAGCTTTTGTGGCTCAGGGGTAGAGCACAGGACTCAAAACCTGGTAATTGTGAGTTCGAATCTCAGCTGAGGCGGTGAGATTTTTCAAGGTCTGCCCCCACCCAGGGTGAGTGCTCTGCAGGCTTCATTGGAAGGCCATGCCCAACAGCCGTAAGTCACTCACAAATAAATGCACCTTTCAGGGGTTCCTCGGTGGTACATATATGTACATAAGCATTTAAAAAACAGAGGCGGTGTCCTCCACCTCCTCTGAGGTATTTCTAAATTTTTGCAATAAGATAAGAATTACCGGTGATGCCTGTGGTCTAAGGGTTGAGCACAGGGGTCAGAGCTAGGAGGCTGAGTTCAAATCTCAGCTTAGGTTGGTGAGATTTGTCACAATCGGCACCCACCCAGGGCAGCACGACGCAGGCTTAATGGGGAGGCCATTCCCCATGGATGTGTTTTGCTCACAAACAAGTGTGCTTTCAGGGGTTCCTAATGATGGAATGACCCAGCAGGGAGGAAGATTACTCACCCAGGTCCAACAGGTGCAATAGTCATCGGGCCTGGTTAACACTAGGATATAAAATGAGAATACTTCTGTGCTGCTGCCCTGTCATTAAGTCCAAAACCAGAATAGAATTCTTTAGATGTACATACTTAGTTAAGCTAGTAAGTTAATTAAAAAATTGAAGGTGATCACCTCCAACAAAAAATATGAAAAGAATTAATGTCGAGGAGACATTTAACAAGAATTATTAGAAGGAATACAGGATGCCTAGGAAATATTTAGAATTCACTTAAGAAAAAAAAGGTGCAACCTATTATATAGAAGAGAGTTAAGAGAGTTTCGGAAAGATTTTCCTACATGTGTTAATGGGAAGAGTCAAGAAAGTTGGAGAAATGTCCCCCATTATTATAGGAAGAGTACAAAAGGCTTAGGAAACATCCAAGCTGCATTATAGGAGCGATTTAAGGAAACATTCAGAATATGTGTTATAAGTCCATATTTAAAAGTGTAAAGAAAACTTTAATCAAATATCAGCAGAAATATATAGGTTTCTTGGGAAATAATATGATAAGTTTCTCAGGGAAAAATGATAAGCTCTTTTTAGAAAATATACGATTAAAGGATCATAAGCTTGCTTTTTGGAAAAATATGTTTTCAACGTAAACATTTTAATATATTTAGCTTTTTGTGAAAAGCTATACTTAACTTTTTTTTAGAAAAAGTAAGTTGTATAGAAAATATTACTTATGTTTTTATCTTTTACAGAAAACATATAAAGTTATAAGCTTACAAGAAAAAAAAAGGATGTTAAACTTTCCAGTAAGAAAAGTTTTAAGGAAAATAATTTTCAATGGAAATATGTGGCATGAAGCAGTGGGGACAAGAAAGTGACTTTGCTTTCAGATGAAACTCAAGAACCTAGTTCCAAACCAGTACAGTTAGGTTACTTTCAGGGACGTTTTTCCCCAAGTGCACCATAATTGCCACTGAATGTTTGATTAGTCTATAAATACCTGAACAAGGCTAACTACATCACTCAGAGCCATGGGAGAGACGTTTGGTATAGGAGTTTGTAGCAGATAGGAGTCCTTGTGACTTTGACATCGATCGTCTTAACTCTGACCTTGTTATTCTGGTTAAATATCATGGTTACATATATGTAAATGTTCAGGAGCCAACCAGCCTCTGTGGTCTAGGGGTAGAGTGCAGGACTCAAAGAGGGGAGATGGTGGATTTGAATTTCAGTCGATGCAGTGAGATTTTACACAGTTGGCTCCCACCCAGGGTGAGCACTCTGCAGGCTTAATGGGAAGGCCGTGCCCCAGGGCCGTGTTTCACTCACAAACGAGTGTGCCTTTTGGGGGTTCCTCTTTAGTATGACCCTGCAGTGGGGACAAGTACACATCCAGGTAAATATAGTTAATGGGATATAATATGAGAGGAAGTGTGTGCTACTGCCCAGTCACAGAGTCCAACACCAGAATGGAATTCTGCAGATGTACATAGGCAGTTAAGCTTGCATTCAAAAATGGAGGCAGTTAATTACCTCCAAATAAATAAATGATCAGGAACAGGTAAAGAGTTCGACAGTTATCTTCAGCCTCACTTGATCTAAGATCATCTGTTACTGTGAGTATTCACAAAAACAGATAGTCATGATGATTATATGTGCTTTGGTCTTGGTGATTGTTTGTGAAGACACATCTGAAGACTAGTCTTACATAATCACAGAAAACTTCAGTATAAGACTATCATGTGACCACCAATAGCTACCTGTGAGGTGTTGTGTGACTTGTGACATGTCACATGACCAACATAAAACCAGTCCATGACTGTCATATGTTTTACATGAAAGTCTTGAGACTTTAAAAGACATCTCAAACACTGATTGGTGGTGATAGTTTGTTGTGCCAGATCATTATAAGTCACCAGGTTCACAGATAGTCTCCAAGCATGGTCACACAGACCAATGGGTGCCAATTTTCCATGGAACTATTCCATGGAAAGTCTTGTTGATTTTCCATGGAAAGCATAGAAAATTTACATTTTAAGTGTAACCATAGTTGTCTATGTTATGAATGAGTCTGCAAATATATCTAATCCTAGCAATGTCTATTTACCCCATAAATTTATGCCTAAAGCAGTCTCTGTTTAAGATGAGTTGCAGGAAATGTCTGTTATTATACAGCCTTCCAGTAAACAAATTTGCACCCTAGCAAGCAGACCTTGTTAAGTACCTGGTCTGGCTTAGTTGAAGTACTGTGCCAGGTGTTCATTTTGGGCCCAGATAGGTTTCAGGTCAAGAGTGTGTCTGCAAAGAAACCCTTGTTTTATGACAGAGTCATTAGTTAAAAACTGATCCGTACCCACTGAAAGCTTCAGCAGCTTGTTGTGAGGTTTTAGCAGGATCTTCATCATAGATGAAAGGCATCTGCAATGATAAATAAATAGAATAGAATAGAGCAGATTTATACCTTTTTGTCCAATACATAGAAATACAATGGGGAACATTTGTAGCGAGAGCTAACATATATCATGGACCAATTCGATTAAAAGCACATTAGGCACACTTCACTTGTTTTATCAAATATACACAAGCACCTTATCATGAATAATTATATAAAAAAATACATGACAGGAGCCATATTTTATTTCGACATCATTGTAATATCACATCAACCAAGAAGGTAATGTTTTTGCATTTGTTGGTTTGTTTGTTTTGTTTGTTTATTAGTGGGAATAAGTGGGGAAAAAAAGCAATTTCCTCTAAACTTTGGAGGGGTGGGCCACAAGTCAAGGAAGGCAGCATTTAATTTTTTTTGGTGCCAATCAGAACACAGGGGCCAGTCCTATATGGTTGACATTCCTTAGTGAAGGATTGTGCTAGTTTTTTACCTAATTCATGTTTATGCTGGAAATAATCACTGACAATTACAAGAAGCGCCCTCCCCCTGCCCCCTCCAACAAATTTAAAATTCATAATAGAAATTTTTTTAAATTTGCCCTCCCTTATCAATTTCTGGGAAAAAAACTGCCTTAGAACCCACATTTTAATTATGGATGACTGGAAATGAGCAATTTCTAGTCAAGTAATGTCAAATACACAGACTTCTGTGGCTCAGGGGTAGAGCAAACAACTCAAAGCCGGAAGATTGTGTTTTCAAATCTCAGCCGAGACGGTGAGACTTTTCACAGTCAGCCCCCACCCAGCGTGAGTGCTCTGCAGGCTTTATGGAAAGGTTGTGCCCTACGGTTGAGTCACTCACAAATGAGTGCGCCTTTGGAGGGTTCCTTAGTGGTGTGACCCAGCAATTTGGATGATTATGCACACAGAGCCCACAGGAGAAGTTATCACCAGGCTGGGTCAACACCAGGATATAAAATGAGAGGAAGCGTGTGATACTGCCCTGTCACAGTCTGAAACCAGAATGGAAAATTACAGATGTACTTATACATTTTTAAGTTAGCATGAAAAAATTGACGCTGTTACCTCTACCAAATCAATTATTTTTATAAAAAAACGTAATGTCAAATACATTTCATGAAGATCATATCACAGCTTCTGAAGTATATTTCAAATTTTTAAAAAATCTGTCCAATTTTACATCTACATTAAATTTTATAGTTTATTAATTACTTTTATACTTTATAAAATATGGAGGTACAGCATTCTACGTACATACATGTCATTCAGAGATGCTTAGGTGTGAAGTGATTGCAGAATACTTCCCAGGATTCTGTCACCATGGAAACAGATTACCACCACCTGGCTCACTATTCAGTCTATGTGTGATATGCCTCTGTGTCATTAGGCACATCTGAATTAATTAATACTGATGTCAGCATCTGGCATCCTGTTAACCAAATAAACACTCTTGCTGTCATACCTGCGTGTCTTCATAAATCTATGTAACACGTACATACGTGCCATCGGTCATGGTGGTATTTTAACCTGGAAGATTCCCAGTCATGTCTACTTTATGAGCTGGCACACACAGGGTGATGTGGGTACAAATCTGAGAGTGCCGGGGTCAGGCTTATGTAATATAAGTGGGAAGATTACTGATTATAGTGATAAACTATATTACCGTGACATTGCTATATAGAATTATACTTGAAATATTGATCAAGTTAATTTACTCTAACCTGTACATCACTCTGGAAAGCAAGTTGGACACACTCACTGCATAAGATCCAGTTTAATGCTATTCAATACTTAGTCTTTCATTACTTTGGCATGTCTTTCTTATTGTTCTGACAAATATAGAATATTTTTCTTCCTAATATGAATTCCTTATATATGCATACATAAAGATCAATTTGTGATTGATTATGCAAAAATACAACCAATTTAATTGATTGATTTTGCACAACACTATTGGAAAGCTTTGCTTTTTGGTATAAGGCTAAACCAGGTTTATCCAGAGTTGTGGGTTTCCACATCACAAAGTGAATGGAGAGGACAGGGTGTGTGATTAACACAGTCTGTGTCCCTTGGAGGAACCTGTGATAAACAGGCCATCTACAGGGTTTACTTGCCAAGATCAAGTAATACCTTGGATATTAATCCCTATCTACATGTCTTTTTACACATATTGGCTAAAATGGTAGGGAATTGCCAGCATAAGAACAACATAGTTAAAGGTGGATGAGACATACAAAGAAAATTGATCCAGTTACCTCAGGAAGGATCCTCAGGCTTTCTAATTTATTTGGGTATAATATAAAAAATGCTGCCCTTTTAGAAAGTTTGTTTTCATGACCATCTTACCTTGATTGTTTCAGCTGGTGGAAGAGCTGCACCATCGTTTAGCAGGAGTTTGGTTACGCAGTATTTGATTGTCACAAAAACTGGTAACCTGTAGACATAACCTGAAGATTTGTAGATGGAGTATATAATAACATGTCTAACTGATTTACGTGTATTAAAATGTCAACACATTATATGTCAGTTTATAAAAACATACATCCAATTGGCATTTACTATTGGTTAAGGTTGCATAAGAGATGTTAAGTACTTATGTGTGTGATTGTGTGTGCAGATGAAAAGCACCATATGCTAATATGCTAAATGATGTCAATAACAAGAAATGTAAATTTCCACAATTAATAATTAAAAGGCAGACAGTATTGAATTTAAATCTTCAGAGCAGGTTAGAATGAACCAAAACATACAAAGCAGGTGAGAATTATCTAAAATGTATAGAGCATGAAAGGATAAACTAAAATGTATACAGCAGGCTGGATTTAAATGAAAGGTACAGAGCAGGCAAGATTGAACCAAAATATACAGAGTAGTCAAGAGTGAATTTAAATTAAAAGAACAGGCAAGGATGAACCAAAAAATATACATAACAGGCAAAAATGAAATAAAATGTACAGAACAGGCAAGAATGAAGTAAAATATACTGAGTGGGAAAGAATGAACTAAAATAAAAATAACAGGCAAAGATGAACTAAAATATACAGAGCAGGCATAGAGTGAACTAAACTGTAAAGAACAGGCAAGAATGAACTGAAATGTACAGAGCAGGCAGGAATGAACTTAAATGTACAGAGCAGGCAAGAATGAACTTAAATATACAGAGCAGGCAAGAATGAACTAAAATGTACAGAGCAGGCAAGAATAAACTCAACTTTACAGAGCAGACAAGAATGATTTAAATTGTACAAAGCAGGCAAGAATTTAATGTAAAAATGGGCAGCTTTTACTACAAATATTACAGTATATCAGTCTCTCAAATAACCTTCAGGAATTATAAGTGCGGTTACGTGAGATGTCTTTGCTCATGATAAAATTCCTTTGTAAAATTTGTAAAATTATCATAAAATTCAGTATGGCAGCACCCCAAGGGCTGAGACTGAGAAAATATGACGAAAGGTTGTTATTGTTATAAAGAATGCAGATAATGAAGGCATGCAGAATATGATATTTCCTCTAAACCTTAAACAACTCTATGTTTTCCACCTATGTTGGATAGATTTACAGTTTAATAAGCCCCACTGATATACAGGGACGGCCAGATTCATGGAAAATCACTGTGCTTTATCTTGTTGTTTTAGACTGGTGTAATATGGGGGTTTCAGTTTCTACAGTGGAGGTTTTCTTGATATTTAATAAGCAGAGATTTGCAACATCAGTTTGCAGAGAGATATATGTAGAGAAATACATGATATTACAAATTCTCCAGCATCTGTAGCCATTTGTTCTGTATATCACAGCAAGGTTTTATATTTGATCCAGTTTGTTTGTATTGCTGATTGGTTTGTTTATACACCCTACACTCTTCAGATTTTCACTCATTCAGGCGTCTTCCCCTGGCACCATCTGTTCCAACCGGTGGTCTCGATTCCAGGTCATATTGAAGGCCATGTGTATCAGATTCCCTGTTGCCATGGTAATTGGTTGATGAACACCAACAATTGTTGCCCTTACATCTCCCCAGCTGAGATTTCCCACATGTCTTTCCTGCTAACTGCTGTTGAAGGCTTGTGATTATTGGTATATGCTGAAATAAGTCTTTTCTTCGATCCAGTAAAAACTGTAAGACGAAATATATCCACCTAATGCATGAATTGTCAGGTATGAGATCCTGGCAATTTGCTTGATTGTAACCTCTGTTTACTATTTACACAGCTATCGGTTTACTGGGATAAGTATCTGTTATCTGACATATGTTTCTCAGCTGCTAGCAAGACATATTTTGTATCCGTCAAGGCTACAAATTTGTATTTTAGCATTTTAAAAGGATTACAAAATGGCCAGTCTAGCTAAAATGTATGCCTTCTTGTTCAAATTATGTTATTAAATTAAGCCTACGGTATTCTGATTTCAAAAAGGAAAGTCTTTAAAGCATGAAGTTCATTTCTCGTAAAATCTAAGTTTATACAGGTCCAAATTAGAATGATTGGTAGCTTCTTATCAGATTTTAGATTATAGTATTTAACCTCAGATAAAGATGTCAGTTTGATTACAATTATGGTTGTGGTTTAAATTTTTAACGTAAAGGTATATTGTAGAATTATAATTACACGGATTTAGTTTTTGTTCATATAAGATGGATTTTACATGAGTATTGAGTGGTATGAATAATTGGGTCAGCTTATTCAAAATAAGTTCTCAGAGTTTTTTTTATCTTTTAAACCTAGCTAACTTGTCTATTCTGTGCAATTCTTGCTGAAGCTGAGCGAAGTAACATGTTGGTCAAATGATCATGACCTTTTATTTGCTTATATTTTTTTTAGTATTTTAATAGGGGAAAGAGGAGCCAACATTGATTGAGTCTTCTAGTATTGAAGTTTTTATTTTTATTTTTAAGGCACTCTTCCTTTCTGTCTATGGCTCTAATTCATAGGAAAACCATGCAACAGTGACCTAGCTAAATGCTTTTGAATACAAAATTTTTAACATGATGATTTTAATTGTTAAACGGCCTTAAATCATTAAAAAATAATAAAATCTTAAATGTGGAACAAATTTCCTCAGAATAAATGGCATTTACAAAGTTTTTAAAAAGCCAGTTTGAAAATTTTGAAAAAAAAACAAAGAACTTAGTGAAAAGTTGTCAAGTGAGTTCCGAATTAGACGTAGTAATAGGGTCCTTTGGCAGGATGTCTGTAAAGATGCATTACTTCACAATATGATAGTATCACAATAATACCGTCACAATATGGTACACAGTATGATATAATAAATGTATATTACAGTTAGGTTCAGAATCATTGCTCTTTGATTATCTCATATGTATTATTTCAAAACCATAACAAAAATACATTTAAAAAAATTAGCTAATCTGATACAGTCACATTTGTTTTAAGCAACGCCTTTTGCCTTATGAAATTTATCACGTCTCAATTGAACTTCATATGGAAACAATTATTAATATCATCTGTGTATCAGCACAGTGGCAACTGATGATACTAATACAATGTTTGACTTTGTATCACGATAAATTAGCACACTGTTGTTCCATATTATAACAGCCCTGTTAAGCAGTCAAGCAATTTAAAAATTGTATGTGTGTATGCCCCCTGGGTGAAGTATTGTAGTGGTGGAGGGAGTCTGTATCTTCTGTCTGTTATAAATAAGCACCGCCCCTCTCAGTGTGTGCTGCTATGCAGTGTTATCTCGTACTGTAATGGACAGTGGCTCTCATGTAAACCAGAGGTCAGGCACTTTGTGATTATTACACCAACCAGTGACTGTCTACATATGTTAGATCCTAAACGGTAACATCATTTCTGATAAAGCTGATCTGTTGCCAGGTTACACTAGCATGGTCTGCTTAGAACCACCGATGCATGTTCCACATCTCGACTGACTCTTGTCTACCTGTTGTTCGTCGCTCACTGCATCAAAGCATTCAGTGACAACATGATCAAAGCTTTCCTGTTAGCTGCATAGCATTAAACAGATGAGCTCTGGAAGATAAACAGTGCTAAAGACTATGTTGAATGTACTACAAGGCTATCTGAGGATTATTTCTGAAACTCTTGATATCAAGTATGTACTTACATATCATTTTAGAAATATTCAGTACATGCATATCCTTTTATTACCTGTCAATAGGAGCAATAACTTTTTAAAAAATATGGTACCTCAGGGATGGCTAGAGGATTTTAGCAAAATTGGGTGCTGAGCACCCTGGCTCAGGTAACCAAGTGTGCTAAGAATGCTGGTAGACGTTATGCATAACTCTGACATGCAGAAGTGTAGGGAGGAAAACGGTGCGTTGCACAAAATCAATACTTCTTTTCTTTTTTAAGTATGTATCATTCTATTTCCATGACTTTTAGGCTGGAAAGAGGAGCACATGTCTTTGTTATTCAGTTTAAATCTGCCCCTGTTCATGCAGTCTTGTGGACTTGTGAGGTTCCTGAAATTACAAGGACACCTGTTGTCATCTTTAGTATTCTACGGGTCATCAGAAAACTAGGTGGTAATTAACAGGAACAGATATAGAGATTTTCACTTGGGGTGTGCCCCCACCCCCTTTCTTTTCTACTTAAAAATATCAGTGAATTGAAACAATACTTGCAGTACAAGTTCTGCCTGAATGAAACAACTGTCTAAATGAATCAAACATTTGAGTCATGAAATTATGCAGAAAAGACAGGAAACCCACATAGCGAACTGCTTTATGTCATGTTTGCTTACGCACTCTTATGCAAATGCAGCTTTTAATTTAGAAATTGATGAACTTCATAAT
This sequence comes from Sipunculus nudus, assembly GCA_026874595.1. Taxonomy (NCBI): domain Eukaryota; kingdom Metazoa; phylum Annelida; class Sipuncula; order Golfingiida; family Sipunculidae; genus Sipunculus; species Sipunculus nudus. The sequence goes on from CM049318.1 coordinate 37,447,195, forward strand.
TTTGTGTGCAGGGGTTGGAGTGGGAGAGATTGGTCTTCTCTAGCACCAATTATAGTAGGTGGGATTTAACCAAGCGGTGCTTTTTTAGAAGAGTTCTAGGTTATATGCTCGAAATAATTGTGGTCCTACACCCACAACAAGCAAGTGGGAGGTCTAACAAATAATTTAAAATTACTAACATTATCATGACTGTTCACAATGCCATCATGGGGGCTGCGTGTGATAATTAGTATTCAGATGACATTTGTTAACAGTTTTTTGCAGGGTTCTACACATGCTGACCTTCCTTTGTATAATTGCCTACGTCTGCCTGTTCATTTCATCAGTCACGCATACATGATATAATGGTAATGGTTAAAGAAAGGCCTTTGAGTGTTTAAGGTGAAGTTGATGACATTTCCTATATATCAGTGTATTAATAGGACTCAAAACACTCATTATTAATCGTGGGATCTTGTATAGAGATGCACAAGAAAAACCACAACCCATGGTTTAATCAGCAGAAGTTACATTCAGACTGATTAGTTTGTCTGTTCATTGTGGATTATGTGGTTGTTTTCTGTTAGAAAGTCTAATTATAATTTCTAATCATTTATTGCTTTTCATGGGCTCAGGTAGTTTATTAAATAATTGACATTTGGTATCTTGAGTGGGGTTATAATTTTTCTTGTGAAGTAAACAATCTTATGAATATTCATAAAATATGTTGTCTTGTGACCTCTCTTAATCAAGACTACTGGTCAGAGAGAGTTCTTATAATTTTCCCAGATCCATATGTGCAAGTTGTATAATGAATATTCATAAGAAAGAATGTTCTTTGACCTTGTTTTTTTGCATTGCTGAATGTTACAGGTAGGAAGCTGCTGTCTAGACTGTATCCAGTGGTTAAATTATGCTGGTGAATAGACATGTGACTTGAAGTGGTTTCTTGTACAATGTTTAACTCTCTGAGTCCTGACTTTAGGATTTAAGGACAAATGTTGACTGAATCAGTTCAAACATGATGATGTCGTTCTTCTTCTGTTAAGGTGTCTTGTGATTCTGAGGCACGAACATTGTTAACGCTGTTGAGTTTTGTGAAATGTTATCGCATCTGTGAAGAATTGCCATAAAGATGCCTGAAACAGACATGGATATCAGTGATCACATATCAATCAGTCGCAAAAATAGCCAGAATTCATGGGTACCCATAACACCCTCTGATTCTGGCTCAAAAATGAGTATGCTGGACCTTCCTGTTGGTTTGACCCCTGACCTGCAGTTCAAACGACAGAGTATTACTGAGGAATATAGTAAGCTGCAAAATCGCAGAAAATCAGCAGTACAAGAGGTATATTATCACAAGCTTTTTTCTGATAATGATTTGTTGTTGATTTGATGGAAATCTGAAAAGTATTTTACAAATTTGTTTTTCTTTAAAAATTTGTGATATTCGGATGAATTGAATTTTGTACATATATATGTGTCATAGAATTATAAGAAATTTTCATTCTGTAGATGAGATTACATTTATAGTGGGTAAGTTACAATTCTACTGTGAACTATGCAGAATTATAATGTAAACCAACAGAATTTTAAATCCTTCCGTTTTATCCAGTATAAGATTTGTCCATTTATACATGATTGAAAAAGTGGGCTGATATTTCTAATGTGACTTGTCAGTTTGTGAATGAGCTTACATTTCCTCCTTCCCCCCCCCCCCTCAAATTAATTGAAATAGTGAGCTGATATTTCTTATGAGACTTGTCAGTTTGTAAATCACTAAATGAGCTTACATTTCCTCCCTTCCTCCCCCCCCCCCCCTTAAATAAATTGAAATAGTGAGCTGAAATTTCTGATGTGACTAGTCAGTTTGTAAATGAGACTTTCTTTTTTAGTCAGTATATATTAAGTCCTGCTTGAACATCACGCCAATAGAATGACCATGCACTTCCATTATGTCATTTTTCTTTTGGTTCCACCTTGATCCAACAGATCTGAGTCGTCAGAAAAGCCAGATGGTCAAGGATGTATGCCAGCTCTGAATATCTGTAATTTAAGGACTAATTCTGTTGAATATTCTGAAATTTTTAAGTTTCAGTATAGCATCAATGTGGGATATTTTACATTAATAACATTGTCACATGGCAATAAATACAAGGTAAAATATATTAAAGTTATAATAAAGTAATTCAAGTTAAAATACATTAAAGATGATGATTAGTTTATATAGTTCTCAAACCCCTGGAATTAGATGACCTACAAAATTAAAGAAATTGTTAAAAAATACGAGATAATTCTTTACTGCTGTACATATTTCACATCTTGTTACTGACATAGTTTCTCATTTGTTTCAGGTCTTATCATTAGGAGCAGAAGTCCTACCAGAATACAAGCTGCAGTCACCACGCATTCACCGCTTCACCATTCTCCATTACTCCCCGTTCAAGGCAGTATGGGATTGGTTGATCCTCATCTTAGTCATCTACACCGCTATCGTCACACCGTACGTCGCCGCTTTCCTGCTCCAGGATGAAAACGCCGCAAGAAAGGATGCTCAGAGTCGCTATAGCGATCCGCTGACGATCATCGATTTGATCGTCGATGTCATGTTCATCATTGATATACTCATTAACTTCAGGACTACTTACGTTAATAAAAACGATGAAGTAGTTAGTCACCCAGGGAAGATTGCAGTGCACTATTTCAAAGGATGGTTTCTTATTGACGTGGTTGCAGCTATTCCCTTTGATCTTCTGCTCTTTGGCTCAAAAACTGATGAGGTAGGTAAACCAGTGGTCACCAGAGCTCGACCAAAGCCCAGAGCAAGTAAAAATTCAAGAAAATAGTGGTAGGGTAAACAAAAGTCACCTCTTACTTGCCTGATTAAGCAGTGGGATTCAGCCTTTACCTTATATTTCAATTAAAATTCACAAAATGTTTGTTCCATTCAGACATATCATTAATACAATTTTACCCTATATTACCTTTTAGTTGTCTTATATAAAAAAAAACTTTTTAAAAAGTGATTTGGAGCTCACTTTGCGACCAGGCAACTATTACTGATTTTTTGCAGGGCCAGTCAAAATTTATGAAGGGCAGATAAAACTATAAGTCTTACTTGCCTGATGGGGCAAGCGCTTTAAAAGGTTAATGTCTAGCCGTGGTCATATACAACACCAAAACATCCTAGCGTTTTATCATTATCATAGTGAGAAATTATAATTAAGATTTTTCATTCAGTAGTTTTCCTCTCCACTTGTGCCACATGGTGGTGATGACTGACATTGAGTGGTTGGGTCTGTTATGTTGACAAGGAAGTTCATATTTTGTTATATCTGAAATGGTCAAAGTTAAAACTATCTTATAAAAAAAGCCCCTCTTTCTTGGAGAGGTGGAATCTCACATGTATTTAATTTCATCTGACAAACCTTTCAACACTAACTCACTGGGAATGAACACTGCACCCAGTCATTTTGTTCTATGCAAGGGAATTAATGCGCCACCTTAAAAAATACTCAGTAGCAACTGAAGAAAAAAGTTAACTTTGTACAAAAAATATTTAAAAAAATATGCCTTTTTCAGTTGAACATTCTAAAGGTTTATTGGTAAAGAAAATGTACACATTGAAAAAGTCACGAGGTTTTCCCAGTGGAGGAACTGAATTGACCATTGTCTTAAATACAAAATTGTTGTATTTCTATTTCCATCTCTATCTTTCAACAAAAAATGTGTGAGCATCTATTGAATATCTGTTTGTAATGAAGACATTTATAACAGGTCTTGCAGGCCTTGGCTCTTCACTGGGCTGGAAATTTGGTCCTCTGGAACACATTTATGTTGATCATAGAGCATTGCAGGTTATTTCCAGGGCCCTGGATTAATTAGATACCAAATATTTTCAGACTATATACTTGAAAAGTGCTTGACCAAAGTGGAAATTTAAAAAATCCTTGAAATGTGTTTTAGCATTTTCATGGCCTTGAAAGTGAATTAATTTAGCTGTTTTTTAAATTTCTGTAAAAATACCTTGAATTCAACTGACAGCTGGGTATGAGAGACCAAGGAGAAATAAGGCATTGTTATATCCTAGCTGATCTCAGACTGTATATGGTCTATTTCTGAACAGCATTATGAATTTTGTTGACAGAAGAACTTCAGTCAACATTGCCTTGTAATACCTCCCAGGACTGAAATTTTGAGTTAAATTCCTTCACAGAGCTGGAAGATGCCATATTGTTCACATGAACAGGTCAAACTGAAAAGAGCCCTTTTGCAGTAATTACGTACGTTTGTACACAGTCCCAGAAGTTTTGCACAACAGCTGAATTCTGCCCCTAGACTGGCCAAGTCCATGAAATAGTTAAGATCTAATTGTTACCTCTTACAGAGATATCAAAAGCTCTCTCACAGTCTTGTAAAGCTTGTTACTGCCAACTTGCTGTTAAGACTTATTTGTTGCCTCTGACAGAGATTTCAGTGTTCTCTCACAGTCTTGTAACGCTTAGTGTTGTTACTGCTAACTTGCTGTTAAGACTTATTTGTTGCCTCTGACAGAGATTTAAATGTTCTCTCACAATCTTGTAACACTTAGTTTTGTTACTGCCACCTAGGTTAAGACTTATTTGTTGCCTCTGACAGAGATATCAGTGTTCTCTCACAGTCTTGTAACGCTTAGTGTTGTTACTGCCACCTAGGTTAAGACTTATTTGTTGCCTCTGACAGAGATATCAATGTTCTCTAACAGTCTTGTAACGCTTAGTGTTGTTACTGCCACCTTTCAGTAAGACTTAATTGTTGCCTCTGACATATATATCAAAAGTTCTCTCACAGTCTTGTAACGCTTAGTGTTGTTACTGCCACGTTGCAGTAAGACTTAATTGTTGCCTCTGACATATATATCAAAAGTTCTCTCACAGTCTTGTAACGCTTAGTGTTGTTACTGCCACCTTTCCATTAAGACTTATTTGTTGCCTCTGACAGAGATATCAATGTTCTCTAACAGTCTTGTAACGCTTAGTGTTGTTTCTGCCACCTTGCAGTAAGACTTAATTGTTGCCTCTGACATATATATCAAAAGTTCTCTCACAGTCTTGTAATGTTTAGTGTTGTTACTGCCACCTTGCGGCAAATTTTAGAACTATTTACCACTCTGGCCCTCATGGAGCCATGTGTTTCGGTGCATGGAATCGCGTATTATTCACTCATTTTAGTAGCAAACAAAAAATACTAACGCCCTGGCAGGGCTATTCCACTCCTAACAACCTCAGAACATTTTAAAATTATTAGTGATGCCATTGAATTTAATGTCCAAGCTTGAATAACTCTGGAACACAACATTAGATAAGACTTGTTGAATGCCGTTCTTCGAACAAAGCAGACAACTGACTGAATGCCCATCATGGTACGTAATACAAAAAATATAATTGCTACAGGGGCTGATAGGTGGTAGCACTGGTGACACCACAGGTATGCTTGTATCTTTCCTGCACCTTGTGTGTGCAGTATCGATTTTGTCTAATCTTGAATATTTCAGTTTCAGGTAGTTTTACAATGTAATTTTGTTAATATTACACACTAATGAAACATGCTAAAACTAGAAATCTAAGCCTTTGCCATTCACTTTTTCAGCCCATATTCTGAGGGTCATTCCTGCATAAGTGACTGTACATTTGTGAATATTCCCTGATAATTACATCCTTTGGTAAAAGCTAATTTGATGGGGAAGATCAATTAAATCTGAAAGAAATATAGGGAAAAAGTAGGTGGACAGGGGTGTTTGAACAGAGTATAGTTGAAAGTTATGTAGCCCACAAGACACAAGGAGCTGTGAACCTGTGTTACATACAGTACAGAACCCACACCCATCTGGATTTAGTACCAATGTGAATGTATGAAGCTAATTATGTAAATGGCTCTACAATGAACTCTTGTGTTGTTGGTATCTTTTTCAAGGTCTGTAAATTCCTGGTTGTCCAGTTTTTCCTGGCATTTACTGCTGTTTATTGCGTTTATCCTGGTCTGTGTTACATACTGGCACATTGTATGGTGCCTTTGTCATAGGTTCCCAATGCTGTATGGCTGCCCAGGCTGTACATAAACTAAATGTTTTGTAACAATGATTAAATGATTTTGTCATAATATCTACCACTGCTTTGAAAAGAAATATAATCATGTACCATACAGCACAGGCAAGGGATCAGCTGCAATAAATCTTACGAGAGTAAGAATGGGACTTAGCCATCTACATTATCATTTATATCTATACCACATTACTGAAAACGGATATTGTTAAAATAAAAATTGTTATAATCAACCTGGAGACGCTGAACATTATTTTTCTAAAATGTCCGAAAAACAGTGTTGAGAGGCAGGAGATGCTGGAAAACATCATACCTTTCACAGGAAGACTCAACTTAAACAGTAACACAGACTTAATAAATTTAATTTTAAAAGGACACTCTCATCTGACATTTCAAGAAAACAACACTTATTTTCTGTTGTAATGTAAATGGTTGACACCTTTTGAAAAAGACTAGCTGTGTGTAGGTTCTTGTACACAAGCTTCGGTGCTCGCCCCCTTCCTCAGGTGTAAATGGAGCTGTTCCTCAGGTAGCTGTTCCCAGTATGGTTCATTTGGAGAGAATTATGGCAAAGCTTGTCGGGTCTATTGTTGTGTCAGTGCTGGCTGAATTAGGGGATTGGTGGATTAGTGATCATGATTTCCAGGTAGCAGGTGTCCAGTGAAGTGGTTACTGATCCTTAGAAGCAAGGGAGTTTTCCAAGTTTTCAATTGTTGTGTTGTGTATTGGTGTAAAAATCAAAAAGTATGTACATAGTCTAAAATAGTTGAGTCCTATGTTTAGTCTTTGTAATGGGTTAGGAATCCATTATCTCTGTTTAATCCCATATCTATGCAGTCAAACTGTTCTATGAGTTTCAGTTCCCATATTCTTCTGTTGTGTGTATCTGGCAGATTACCCATTAAAACACATATTTTCATGTCCGAGGCCTGATGTCCGTTTTCAGAGAAATGTTTTCCTATTGGCACAAAGCGGTTGTTTGAGCTAATGGTTTGTCTATGGCCGTCGACACGTTATCTCAAGGATTGTCCAGTTTCACCTATGTATGAAATATTTGGACAGATCCTGCATTGTATACAATACACCACTCCCCTCGACTCGCAGCTGAAATGTCCTCTTACCTTATAGGTTTGACTGTTAATGTTTAAAGTTTCTCCCTGTGTTAGTATTGCACATGAGGAAGGGGGCCGAGCACCCGAAAGCTTGTGTACAAGAACCTACACACAGCTAGTCTTTTTCAAAAGGTGTCAACCATTTACATTACTTTTGTAAGTAACAGACTAGCACAGCATTTCAAAACTTATTTTCTGTTGTAAACACTTTTATAAGTGATACACATAGATTTCAATAGATATATAAAAAATTAATGTAACACATAATATGAAGGTACATTGACATTGATAATATACTTAATCAGCTAGAGATTTCATTTTATATATTTTATTACACATCTTTCATCACTTGCAGTAATACAGTCATATACAGACTGTCACTCTTCCAATGTACTAGTGCAAACCCTAACAAATGCCTTGTGCCCTAGGGATGCACATAAAAGATATGAAAAAAAATGTACTATATATATATTGAGCTGTCCATCTGTCAGTTCTTCTGTCTATATATATCAGTCAACCAGAACTGGTTATCAGAGATGTGTGAGTTTCCATAGTTTGCCTTGTAAGATTAATAAATGTACATTGGTTGCTATAAAATTCTCATAAATGACTTTGACACAAGCTCTATAAAATTAAAAATAGGCCCCTTAAGGACTTTTGAATCGGCAGCATGTGTGAATACATTTAATATGTTGATTTATCCATACTCATGCGGTTAATAGCAGACCTGAATTTTTCTTTTATTCAGCAGACTTTTAATTGTAAATATACATCTATATTTCCTATTTACTATTCTTTAATATCAATAAAGGAATATTTGGTGAGAGAGAAAGAGAGAGTGAGAGAGAAGGCTAGAGAAAGAGAGGGCTAGAGAGAGAGAGAGAGAAAGAGAGAGAGTTCTTGAGAATTGGGTGCCACCTTGGAGAGTGTGTGGATGAAATGTGTGTTTTGTATGTGCATGTGTGTGAGTGCTGTGAGTCTTATGATCAGAATTGAGGCTTTCTGAGAGAATTATTATTATGAACAATATTTGTATTATTATTTTGAGGCATTCTGAGAGAATTATTATTATTAACAATATTTGTTTTATTATTTTCAGACGACCACACTAATAGGTTTATTGAAGACTGCTCGTCTACTTCGACTTGTAAGAGTTGCGCGCAAGTTGGACCGCTACTCAGAATACGGTGCTGCCGTTTTGTTGTTGCTCATGGCAACGTTTGCTCTCATTGCTCATTGGTTGGCCTGTATTTGGTATGCCATTGGAAATTATGAGCGCGAGCGTTCACAGAATACTGCGCCAAAATTAGGATGGTTGAACGAATTGGCAGAACAAATACAGACTCCATATAATGAGACTACTAATACTGGGGGGCCACAATTAAAGGCCAAATATATCACGGCGTTATATTTTACATTCAGTAGTTTAACCAGTGTGGGATTTGGAAATGTGTCACCTAACACCAACCCAGAGAAGGTCTTCTCTATTTGTGTTATGTTAATAGGATGTAAGTATTACCTTGGTAACTATATTTCTACATACAACCATTTTTTTCTCATAAATATTTGCATTTTACATTTCAGTGTCATTTTCAGCAATAAGATAAATGTATCAAATATAATTTCTGTTTATAAATCATTTAATTTAGTTCTAAGACAGCAGATATTTATTCCAGTCATGAAAGTTTGATTTATCAAGTACAATCAAGACAGGGAAATTTATACATAAAATATATGTAGGGAAAGCAGAATGTGGTGTGTCAATGTATAAATATTTAATTAACAAAACTGAGAGGATTGTTTGTGAATTGTGTATGAGTAGATTAAACAGGGAAGAGAAAATGATGAAAAAAGTGTAGAAGTTGATTATAGAGGTAAGTTGTAGATTTAGAGAAAGAATTTGAAAACGGAAAATCTTAGGCAATTCAGGATCATTCAGTTTGCTGATAATTTCATTATTTCAGTTTTTAGCAGTAAATTATAAAATTTTCATAGAACAAATGTTGACAGATACTTGAAAAAAAATGGAGAATTTAAATTTATTAATTTTGACAAAGTTTTAAAGATGGAGAGAGATTGCTTTTATGTAATTTAAGATTTAAATAAGATAATTTTATTTTTGACAGGCATGAGGTATTCTGGTAAATTATTTGTGCAAGTGCAATTTGGCCTTATCTCCAAACCCTCTTATCCATGTTTTTTTTTTCAAAAATCTTCAAAAGGAATTACTTTAACATTATTTACCTCTATTTTTTCACAGCATTGATGTACGCCAGTATCTTTGGTAACGTGAGCGCCATCATCCAGAGGTTGTACTCTGGTACCGCTCGGTACCACTCACAGATGCAGAAGGTTAAGGAATTCATCAGGTTTCATCAGATTCCAAACCCTCTGCGACAGAGACTTGAAGAATACTTCCAGCATGCATGGTCATACACCAATGGCATTGATATGAATATGGTCAGTACTGTATTATGTGCTTTATAATAGCACCAGAAGAAAAGTTCTTAATGATTACCAAACTTGATGATTTATCAGTAAAAGTTTAAGATTTTTATGACTGTAGTGTGTTCTGTCAAGGAGTACCCATTCAGTGAACTGAGCTATTATTCTCTGGAACCTCAGTAGTATCAAACATTTTTGTTGAAAAGTGAACAAGGCCAAATTTGAGATGACAAGAACAACATTTATATTTTACAATCCTGTAGTTCTCCAGTGTCTTTTGAGAGATCAATTTACATTAGAGAAGGTACAGAGCTTTTCAACTGCTCTTCAGAGTGTATGTAATTCAGAGGTGGCTGTAATATGGGGGTGCTCATGGTGCTCCAGGATGAACTTCAGAGACATATAATTTCATTTCTTTCCAGGTCCTGAAAGGCTTTCCAGAATGTCTGCAAGCAGATATATGTCTTCACCTTAACAGAAATTTACTAGACAACTGTCCTGCATTTAAAGGTCAGTATCTTCTTAATATCACATGATGCTGTATTGCATACCATTTTCACAGATATTATATAAAAATATGATAGAACTTCAGATAATCTTAAGATCCAGTTATTAATGTGTGAGACACATTTAAAGGAAAGTTTCATGAATTGTTCAAATTTTTTACATATTATGTATGTTTTTCAGTATGTATATAAAGGAGGCCCCACATGGTACAAATTTTCTTTGATATATTCTGTGCTCTATCTGACTACAGTAATTTTAAACAATCTCAGCAAATGAGTTCATTGTAAATCTTTTGATATAACAAAAGTTATATATCTGTCTCTTTAGTGTCCACATTTATTTCAAAATTTGGTTGCCAGTTTCATTAAATTTGTTGGAGAAATGCTTGTATTCAGGAAGAAATTCTGGAAATGGAAATGCAGGGAGATTCACTGGTATGCTGAGTTATAAAAAAAATCTCTTACAAATATGATGGGTTTTTGTTTGAAATATACAAACATAATCTTTGGTATGGCTTGTTCTTGCTAACACAATACCTTTAAAGCATGAGAAATTGTCAACAATGAAGAAAATATTTTTTTTTTTTTTTCATTGAGATTTTCATGGTATTTGTTCACATGATTCATGCTTCCACTCTGACACCTTGGTAAATCTGTATGACAGTCTGAAGGACAAAACTGCTGCTACTTTCTGTGATTATTTTTCTAGGGATCAGGTGTAGGAGAAAAAAGTATCCTAATAATAATTATGACAGAGGGGATAGATAAATGATATTGATAATGAATTTTAACTATATATTTTCAGGTGCCAGCCCAGGCTGTTTACGAGCATTATCAATGAAGTTTAAGACTACACATGTGCCCCCTGGTGACACATTAGTACATCGTGGAGATATTCTCGATGCCCTGTACTTTATGTCAAGAGGGTCTATAGAAATCCTTAAGGAGGATATTGTCATGGCAATATTAGGTAATCACCATGGTTACAAATTATTTTTTCTTAAATTTCATGATATATCAATATGTGGATCAAGGCAGGAAGACCTATATGATTGTCAATTAAAGGAATTTATATCATGAAACAAGTATAATCTGTACAGATTATTACCACAGTGAAGTGAATAGTGTTTAATATGTTATGTGTATTGCACTAAAAACATAACTATAATGAATCTAGTATTAATGTATTTCAAGATAAATCAAGTGCTGTCAGACCATCTAGCCCTTCTCTTTGGCTTGAAATTAAAATAAACAATAATTTAAATATGTAATTTGACTCTTTAGTTGATTCTCCATTTGTTGAGGAAAATACAGAAATTTTGAAAAATTGATAGAAACTTTTAATGACAATATGGTATAATTCTTTAATTGAAGCCAGAAGATAACTGGTTTTATTTGGTTCATGAATTATTCATGTTATTAATCATTTAATTTTAGGGAAAGATGATGTGTTTGGTGAGAACATATGCCAGCATGACACAGTAGGTAAGTCCAGCTGTAACGTGAGGGCATTGACCTACTGTGACCTTCACAAGATCCAGCGAGACGACATACTGGATATATTAGAAATGTACCCAGAGTTCGCAGAGCAATTTGTGAAAAACCTGGAGGTTACATTTGACCTCAGAGATGTAAGTAAATTGTTTTCTTTAAGATTTAATTCAGATAACACTATTTTTTCAGGGTTCCTTCAAGCTGTTATATCCTTGAACTTCATTAAGAAATTTTTATGCCTTGAAATTGAAATTTTTTTTTAAAAGACTTGTAATTGCTTGTTATGGTAGACCAAGAGATGCAAGGTATGATATAATTGTGATTAGTCAGGAATATTTTGGACTTGGGTAGTACTTGCTTGCAACTGAAAGCATGATATTAGGAGGACAGTACACATAAACCTTTAAATCTAAATATGTTTTCATGGAGGACCCTGAAAAAGAACTTGAAAATGGAATAACAAAAACTTTAAAAGAAAAAGCTTATGCAGTTATTTTATTTAGTGCATTTACATTGTTGTATGCATACTAATATATTTAGGATATGTTAGGATATGTCCCACACCAGTTGTTTTGATTTAATTAATGATGTTGAGGGTTCAAAATTATACTTAGTTCACTAACCTTGGAATTATACCTCAGTGGAACTTCAGTGATGCTGAACTGTAAAAATTAGTCTTTGACTAGCATCCTACTTGTCATTTCTTTGTCCAACCTACCAACTGATTTTGCGTCTTTTTGTTAACAAGGCACAGATTGTAAACACTAAACCAAGAAAGTCCTTGTTTGAAATCCAAATAGGACCTGATGATTCCTCTGTGGAAACTGAAAATGAACTTAAGATGTACATTTAATGAGCTACATGGCAAAATTACAATTTTTAGCAAACTGAAAGTCACTCTTCTTGGCATTTAAGGCTTTCCAAAAATTACTGTTGGATCAAATGTTGAAATAATGTACATCATTTTCACTTAAATCTCTGTCAGCATGAACATGCAAAGTTTTAAAAAAAAATATTGGTCCAACCAGTTCTTTAAAAGTGTCACTAACAGATGTGATGATATTACAGGAGGAGTTGATGGTGTGTCCACCGTTATCAGATTCTCCTGGTGCTGAGGCAGCTAAGTGTACATTCCTGAGTAACAGGAAAAGCCGGTCATCACTGTACCGTAAACCTACCCAAGCAGGTCAGTAAGTCATGTGTCATCACACAGTCTACTGACTCAGCCAGTGGTTCTTGTGCTGAAAGGAGTACTTGAGTACTCCAGTCTGAGATATTGTTACTTTAATTCAAGTTTGAAATCAGGACTTGAATATTTATGTAAATCTAAAGATTAAAATAGATTGTTTTGTGTAGCTATCAGTTTGACCTATACTAGCTATAAATGAAATTTATCAGATTTTAATGTCACGTGTGTCCAGGGTTATTATTGGATCACTTACAAGACTAGCATTATAGTTGTCTTATGAAGCTGTGATGTAGCCAACAAATTTAATGACGTGTTTCCCGGGGCAATTGTGAGTAGTAGAATGAATAATATATTTAATTTCCAGTAAACAATATAAAATATGATAATATGATAATTGTTATAGTAACATTTTCTTGTGATTTGCATGTGATTAGGCTAATGGAAAACAGAATTGGACCCAAACATAAGATAATCAATACAGGTTTAAGCAAACATTAGAAAATTGCAAAAATATTTTAAAAAAAGTTTGTTTTTTTTTTTTGCCAAAATTTCTGGTGATTTATGTTTTAGTCTTTGGCCAGAGAACATCATCAGCGGACCCATTACAAAAAGAAGAGGAGGAGGAAGAAGAAGATGACAAAAAGGAGGATGAAGATGAGGATGAACCAGGAGTAATCACGACACTCTCCAGTGATTACGATCTGCAGCGAGAGAGCGGTGTTGGCATCCTGGAGTTCTCACCAGATAAAGCTGGCTTAGATGTCACGCCAGCGAACTTTGAATTCCGTGGAACCAAGGACGACAGGAGGCATCCACGCACATTGTCGACAATAGCAGGTCAGTATTTCTGCTGTGTTATTGTTTAAAGATACATTAAATATATTTATAATGGGTGTTTTGGTCATAAAAATTATAATTATACTAGTCCTATTTTTGAGGGATTTATCCATTGTTTGGTTGAGAGTTAGATATGGTATGCTATTATTTATGAAGTAAATTTAGTGTATTTTATGTTTCTCTTGATATTTAATGAAAATTTATATATATATAAATGCTTATAGGAATATCCAAGGTTCCACACATATAAAATAATTGCATGCCCATATGTATGAATTTATTGTCCCCCACTTCCTGGGAACGGGGGATTTTGGTTTGTATGTCTGTCTGTCTGTCCATCACGTTTTCATTTCTGTTTGATAATTTTCCTATATATCATCCAATTTCATTCAGATTTGGGTCAGTGATTGCTCTCATGCATACCTTGGTTGGAATTGATTTTGGATTGTCTGTCTGAAAATATATTTTCAGCAGCTTCAAAACAAAAAAAATGAAATTTTGTTCCTATTTCACAACCAAAATTACAACGTGGAGACATCTTCAGGGAATCATGAAAACTAAAAATAGCCGCTGTGACATGTGGAGACATCTTCAGGCCAGAATAAAAACAAAAACATAGATAAGACAAGCATGAATGACAACAAGAGGCCAAAGGGGGGGGGGGGGGGGGGGCGGCATAAATTCCTCAAATTTGCTTGTTCATTTCTGAGAATGAAAGTGATCCATGATAATGTAATGTGGTTAGTTATTCTAGCATGTCTTAGTGCCTGCTACCTGTTTAGAATTTGTATTAAACATCATACAAGTGTGTTCGCTCTGTGTCGCAAGAAGCCTTCTCATGTTCTTAATGTTGCAAGTGGCCCTATCATGAATTGGTACTGGCAAGTCAATTTGTATTTATAACATTTCTGATAAGACATCTACAAAACGCCCAAAGTTCAATCCTTTTTTACAATTAATAATAGCAATAGCAAAACTAAAAAAAACCTGGTCACTGGCAAATTTTAGCCAAGATTTTGTGAAAAAAACCATCAGTAATTCAGACATTGGCTGGTGTCAGTTTCACTACCTGAAGCTGTGGGTAAAAAATGACAGGAAACGAGTGCTGCTCCCTGTCATATAGTCTGAAACTGAAATGGAACTCTGCAGATGTAAATACTTAGGTTAACATTTAGAAAAAAAACAAAAACAGAAGCAGTTACCTCCACCAAAAAAATCTTTTTAAAAAGTGTTAAATGGTCTCTGACACCATGAATAATGATAGGAACTCTTACACCATACATTTAATAATATTAATAGGAATGCTGACACCATGGATATTAATAGGACCTCTGACACCATGAATATTTATATGACCTCTTACACTGGAAATATTAATAGGACCATGAATATTGATAGGAACTCTTACACAATGTATTTGAATAGACCTGTAATACCATGGATATTTAAAGGACCTCTGACAATGATGATATAAACAGAATCTCTCACACTATGGATATTAATGGGATCTCTAATATGAGGAATATGAATAGGACCTCTGATATCATGAGTACCAATTGACATCTGACACCATGGATATTGAAAGGAACACTTATGCAATGTATTATAATAGACCTGTGATACCATTGATATTAATAGGACCTTTGACAACAAGGATATAAATAGATTCTCTCACACATGGAAATTAATAAGATCTCTAACACCAGGAATATGAATAGGACCTTTGAAACCATAAATACAAATATGACCTGTAATGCCATTATTATAATGAGCCTCTGACAGCTTGAATATTGATAAGACCTCAGACACCTGTAAATATATTTAGGGACCCTGTGACCAGCACTTTATAACATATGAGTGCAGTCTTTCTTTTTATCTTATGATTTTGTTAAGGTACTGAATTTGGTTCACCATTTCAATTATTTATGTATTACATGTTGATGCATTTGTAAGGAATTTTGTTTCAGTGCTGACACTTTGTATTTACAAAAAAAACTTGCAAAAGCCGCCGAGGTAAGAGTTGTCATAATAGGCTTGAAAGTTGAAATAAGAATAAAGTTTGAAATTGTTGGTGGAAATGCTTACAACTATTCTGCAATGTATATGTAAAGATTTTGTAATGATCCTCACCAAGGACAAAAGTAATTGTTCTTTAATAACAAATATGAAGATTTTTTAGTCATGACTTTAGAATGACTATTGGGGAAAGTATTCAAACTTGAAAAAAGATTCAAAGTACATTTCTTAAAAAAAAACTGCAAAGTAGAAGCACTGTACTTTGTTTTTACCAACAGTTTGTGTTGTTTGAATGTTTAGTTGTGCATGTGTTTCAGACAGATTTATCCGCAGCTTCAATGACTTGCCCCTTCGCATTAATAGGAGCAGTAATAAAAACAAATATACCATTGGTAAGACCTAAGGTATTTATATGCACAGAATAACAATCTAATAACAATATAAAATTTGCAGGAGCTTACTAAATATTAATTTCAGGCTGTAGCAATCCACAATTCCATATTATCTCAAAGGTGAGCCATATCACCACACTTTGTCCATCATACAATACATATTAAGTGTAATGTAGCGTAGATGTGAAACAAATATTTTACCTTGTTCATGGAATGGTAACATGAAATTCAATGACTGACCATAATAAATAAAATTCATTGTTTGCCACACTTTTGTCAGTATTCTTCAGGACAAATTGAAAATGCATATGAAACAGCCCTCTTGATTGGTTTAATTGTGCAGTGATTAGCCAATCATACATGCCTAATATGGGAGTGAGAAACTAATTTCAAATGTCAGATATTGTTTTTCACCTTTTGTTGAGAAATCCTCAGCAGTTTGATGCATTCTATAACAGTGTGATATCTTACCAGTACTGCAATGTATTAGTGTACCAGTGTGTTGTTACAGCCCATATTATTAATGTTAAACAGAATCTGTTTACAATTTTAACTTTCCAAGATTGGTAGCCTTGAGCAGCCAGGCCTGACTGAAGCAAGATGACGATTCAATAGCATTCACTGCCCTCTAGTGATTGAATTTGTAGCTGGTGTTACAAATAATTTTTTTTTAAACCAAACATTGGCCCTTTCACCTGCCAGTATATTTTGCAAATTATATGCTCTTGTGGACTTTTGAAAACATTATGCAAATGAAAACTTTCCTGTTTCACAGTATGGTGTGCAAAGGTTAACAATTAAATAATTGATGATTTTAATTTAAGTTAATTACTAACATTGGTGGTAAGGGTGACACAAATACATCTTAATATTTTATTTTTAATAAAGCGTATTAATTGAATTTATAGCTGATGGCTTTCTTTAGTATTTATAGAAGTGATCGTTCATTGCTTTGTTTTCTTTGAATAAAGTGTCACAAAATATTAATGTAAAGGTTATTTCAGAATTTTATCAGAGTTTTTACCTGCTGACTAGCTGTTGTGTCCTTGGAAGTAAATTTGATGAAGATCAGTTGATGCACATTTGAGTAAAACCTCATATCAAAGTGGAAGGAACTGTAGAAAAGTTCAAAATCTTGTAGGTTTCAGTCAGCAAGTTATATTCTGCAAAAATTTTACTAAAGTTTCCAAAATATGTCTAGCTTACATCTTCAAGGCAACTGGTGTTAGTACAATGTTTTACTTTGGTCAGATGAGAGGTTTTATCTATACTGCAAACCAGTAAATGTATTAAAAGGCACAAAACTAGGAGCATAGACATAGTTTTGCACATGTCTTTATATCACTTGACTAATGTTAGAAATACCAAGATTGGCAAATTATTTCATTGCCATCTGGCTTGGTTCAAAATGTGTTGAGGTCATGTATTTCATGAATGTATTTATCAGATTCCATAAAATAACAAAACAAGTAGTTAATAGAAAAAAGAGCATAAGTACAATGATAGCCTGGGATAAATTTACACCAAGAGGGATAAAGAAGTTTATTCTGAAAAAAAGTTAATAAGGAACAGATTTGTTTTGAAATTGGTTCATTAAAGTTATCAGTGTGATGCTGGTGTCATGGGCTCATCCACTTGCCTTACTCATGATTCATGAAACTGACCTGCAGGTCCATTTCTGAACCAAGGGTATCACCGCAGAACTAGATGATCACCTTTGATGTTGTGAAGGTGTTATTGTAATCTTAGTGGTGGTGGGACTTAGGGTAGATGTACTGCTGGTGTTAGCGCTAGTTAGCAGTATTGGTGGCGGTGGTGACAGCACCAAAAACCAG
The DNA here is from genome assembly GCA_026874595.1 of Sipunculus nudus. Lineage (NCBI taxonomy): Eukaryota > Metazoa > Annelida > Sipuncula > Golfingiida > Sipunculidae > Sipunculus > Sipunculus nudus. The sequence continues at coordinate 37,465,083 of CM049318.1, forward strand.
AGTACAGCCATCAATTATGTTTACAGCGGGCGCGTTGACAGGGGTTAATAGCCTGATGAGTGCCGTTACAGGGCGGGTCGTACCGCCGAAAGGTGGTCAAGAAGCAGCTCCCCTGCTGCCCCCTGGTGACCAGGCAAGCCCATCACATCAGGTAAGAACTCTACATTTGCATAATTTTGCACCATATTATTATACACCCCTTTCACACACAAATTGGATTCCAGCAATTATAAGCAAACTGAATTCTTCAATGATGTGACAACACATATCACACTTTCACATGACCACAGTGAGAATTTTAATTGACACGGGATTCTGGGGTCTAGGGGTAGAGATCATGAGATTTTTCATGGTCGGCTTCCACCCATTGTGAATGCTCTGCCGGCTTAATTGGAAGACTGCCCTATGGCCATGTTTCTCTTACAAACAAGTGCACCTTTTGGGGGTCCCTCTATGGTGTAACCCAGCAATAGGGATTATAACACACCCAAGTCCCACGGGTGCAGTTATCATGGTGCCTGGTTAACACTGGGATATAAATCAGAGGAACCTTTCAGGTGGTCAGAAACCAGAAAAAAGTTCTGCATATGTCATGCTTCATTAAGCTTGCATTGGAGGCGGTTAATTAACAAGAAAAAGAATTGTAAATGAAGCCAGTCTGCCCACACTGGTGTAAAAAATGCATCACCTTTTGCAATGAAATTGCAAATTCAATAAACACCACTGTAATTGTGATTACATATAGCCTATTGTGCTGGGGAGAGAAATCAAAATGTTCATTATGACAAAAGTTTTTAAATTTTCTGTCATGCAGAATTAAAACAGTTGCCTGATTTGCAGTGAATATGCTATAACAGTGTCATATTAATGTTACACTAGATAAAGTTACAAACCATTTTGATTTTGTTGTGTGAAAGGGGTTTTTAATGCATGGGTTTATGATTTTGGCATTATTTTTCTTTCAGCAACGCTTGTGTTCTGTTCATCTAACGTGTGCCACGTGGATCTTGGAGACATTTATCTAAACACTAAGTCAAATGTTAAAAAAATATATTGTAAATTGATTTAATATTCATTCACAGTTTCTAAGAGCAAAATTGACAAGGAAATGGTGATGAATTGGATTTCTTCATTGTAATTGGATTTCTTTATCATCATTAGATTTTGTTGTTGAAATTTGATTTCTTTGTTGTAATTGGATTTTTTTGTAATCAGATTTATTTATTGTAATTGGATTTCTTTACTGCTTCACACAAGAATCTGTATAAGGTAATATTATAGTGATAATTGAATGAATGAAAATTTTCAGCTGTAATGTTTAATCTATTCTCATCTGTCAATGGGCCAAAACTTGACTGGAATGGTCTCCAAGATCCTCCAGGCATGCTATGGTGGAATGGACTGTACAGATACCATACAAACTTACCCAGTTCATCAAGTTATACAAACTAACCCACTGCATAAAATCTAAAACTTTGAAATGCAGAAGTTTTCATGTCCTATCTAAAGAGTGGTGTGTTTTTTTCTCTTATTTTGAACTTCTACAAGTTATGAAATACAAAATTGGCTCCTGAAAAAGACTTGTTTATAAGAGCAAGCATCAATTATGTTTAAGTTAGTTCAGACAATTACCTAATGATAGTGCTACAGTGGTAGATACACTTTTTTTGAAAATTATTGCATATCTGTATATTAGGTCAAGGATTATATTTGTTCATTTTTAAGGACTCGTACAAGAAAAATATCCATTTAACAGCTTAAATTTTGGTCATGGATATCTTGCTGCTTATTTATTTTTTTTTAACTTTTACACAAAATCATTTATTACATATTTGGTCCCATTTGTTTTATGACACTGAAATATTTATTGTGAAAACCTCCTTGTAAATTGATTTAAAACTTTAGAAGTGTTCATCAATTTGTCATGGTGATTTTGTAATTACAAAAAAATTCCCATACTGTTTAACCCCTTTACTGTTTACAGGGACTGAAAAATTGGCACCTGGAATTCCTTCATGTGGCTAGATTTTCTCAGGTCAAACATGTTAACTTGCATAATTAACTTATGCAAACCCTCTTGGTCAATATTTTTGAAAATTTGGTGTAATTACAACAAAAGCTGAAACAGATATTGCCTCAAATGTAAATGTAAAGAGAGTCAAAGGTTGTTAGAAATCTAAGAAAAATGTAAACACCAAAGGGTTAATGAATCTATTCTGTTTTGTTTTGTGTAGGGCTGAATTATATTGCACAGGACTGTTAAATAGGCCTAAGTGTGCTTACTGGTATATTTGATCTGAGGTTTTTGTTGATACAGCATGCTGTTGCAGCCATACTGACTGCTTTGCTTTTGCCTGTTTTGAAATGAAAAATCACAGCACTGCGGCATGCTGTGACATTTCACAAACTGTCATCCCAAACACCAAGTACTGCCAAGTAAATATAAAATTGGTGTGCCCCAGAATGTACAAATCTATTAAAACTCCAACCAGGCCATTACTCACTTTATATCAAATCTTATTATTGGTAATATAATTAAGGATTATGAATAGAGATCAAGAAAATTTATAGATGAAAAATATTAAATGGAAGACAAATGTCATATTGTACAAATATTTAACTATTGTATCCTGAGGCTTGAAAATACTATGGCTATAGCAGATCTGCTGTAGTCACAAAAAATCCTAGTGGACAGGATCAGTAAATATAATTGAATTGAAAAGTTTCTTCAGAATATTTTATGTACATATACATGTGGCAGAGGGCAAAGCCTGAATATGATATGGTCATGCACTTTACCATGAGTGACCATCTATTGTTACATTTTTGCTGTAAATCATAAAACATCACATTTCTCAAAATTAGGTCAAGGGATTTTCATGTGTTAAAATTTTGCTGTTCTACATTTGCATCTTTTTAGAATTTAGAGCATGACCTATTTGCATGGAACTGGAACATTTCTGGGGATTTTGCATGATTAATATGTAGCTTGTCTAACCAGTTGAAAAGGGATAAATTATCAGTGCTAACATTATATTCAAGCTTCTTGGTATAATATTGTTTCCTAACAAAAAGCATGGCATGTCAGACAGTTGCAGCCAGCCATTTCTGTGATAGATGCCACAAACAGATGTCATCATTAACTCTTATCTGGTCAATTCTCAGTGAAAATATGCACAATAGCTCTGGTCTCTCCATAAACATTACATGGATTTTCTTGAAATTTGGTGTGTCAGATCATCTTGGTACTTGTCTCGGTCATTGCACAAGGTAACCCATATGTAAGAGATATAAAACTATTAAACAGTTAGTGAACAGTTGCTATTTAGGTAAGCTCCTTTATCCTGAGAATTTTGATTAATCACCATATTGGATTCATAGTAAAACCATTAGACTGGCCTAGTCCATGAAATAGTTCTGACTTAATTGTTGCTTCTGACAGAGAAATCAAACGTTCATGCGTGGTGTTGCATTTAGTATCCGTACCTCCATCTTTTGGCAACTCATATAATTAATTTGCCACTATCTGACACTCAGATTTCATGGACTGGTAATCTTGCCGGCTCCCGGACGGTCAGTGCCACACATCACCGCCTCGCTGAACTAAGGTCTTTTCCAGTGACGTCAGCAGTGGTCTTTCCCAGAATCTTTTTCAAAAACCAACATGGTTCATTCAGTAATTGCCTATTCCGGGCTTCCAATTGGTTACAAATATTCCCACTTAATTTGTTTTAATAATTTTAGGCCGTCGCTTAAATTGTGTTCGGCGAGACCTTATAAAACACTATAAACCTCAGCCTCATTGTTAACATTTATCGGACCAGCACTCTTGAAAGTTGGCCTGTTTTAACATAATGTAGGCCAAACTCTGGCTCAGCCAATCAGCGTGAGATATTTAGGCGCACCACGCGACGAGCGCAGTCGAAATGTATTGGCTGACTGAAACGATCACGATTCACGAGTCGCAATTTGACAGTTAATACACGAGTTCAGGCAAATGCTGCCAACTGCTCTTGTCACCTCGGCAGAAGGAAATTTACTGGACCTGTCGGGACAAAAATTTTGCGATAGTGTCTCCAATATGCACTTACATTTGGCCCATGGCCCGTAATATTCGTTCAGCAGAGATATATCATAGAACACGAAGGTTTATGTGTTGACTCCTTGAACACATGATTTCAGTGCGAATGTTACCAAACGGGTCGAGCTGTGGGACCGCTGTTGGCGTTCTCATAGCAACAATGCCACTCACATGAGGCTTGACGGCCTGATATGCAAATACGGGGGAATCGTCAGGTCCTCAAAGAGCCTTGTGACGCTTTGATATGCAAATATCAGCGATTTACCCTACGGACTTTACAGGTCTTTAGTGATAAGAGCTGGCACTGAGTTAAGTCTATCGGTACATGGAATCAAGTTTTATTGTAAGCATTTTGTTAGTAAACGCAAATACTAAAGCCCTGGCAGGGCTATAAAACCATCTCAATCAGGAAATTTCATTTAAAGTGAGTAAATCCTGATACACCAAGTAACATCAATTTACAAATAAACTGAAAATTTATCAAAATACTATTGATGCTTTGGAAGCTGATTATGAATTTAATTGCCTCCCTAGAATTTTTTTAACTTGCAGAATGAAAAGTTAACATTTACAATAAATTAATATTGTAAAAGGTAAAAGGTATATCATTGAAACTAGGAAAATAAGTTGATTTGCACATACCTGAACAGGCCTGTCCTGGAATTTGTGGAAGTCAGCAAGGTAAGAGAGACAGGTAAGTCTTATTCATGAAGCTTTAGGACAATTTAGGGTGTATCCAGGATATGGAAGTGCCTGAGGGTCCAGAGTTGACTGGGTAATGTGAGAAAAAATTGAAAAGAATAAATGGAGTCCTGGAGGCTTCTTTTGTGTGAATGTTAATGAATGTATTTCACATATTTTCACAAATTTAATCATTTTTGGAAGAACTTAGGGAAACTCCATGCAGCACTGACCGTTGATGACACCTGGATCTGACTTAAATGTACCTTGTTCATCAATATATCAATTAGAACTGAATACAGTAGAACCTGTCTGAAAGACCATCTGTCTAATAACACCACCTGTCTATTAAGACCACCCATAAATAAACACCAATTTTGGCCAGTCCCAGATGAGGTCTTATTGCACAGGTTCCATTGTATCCCAAAAAGGTATATTACATAAAGATAAAAAGGTGAATGGGCACAGGACTGGAGAAGATTGGTGACATATCCATTACATGTTGACCTGATACTTTAGGCCAAAGGGGCTTCCAGTTCGAGCGTCCGGAAGTCGACATCCAGCATGACACTGCCGGTATCCAGTCCATCCAGCCACTCCCAGTTTGACGACATCGCCGGACCGCAGCCTCACATTGACCAAACGTTCACTCTTCCCACCATGACACACACGTTGGTCACGGAGACTGCCCCGACGGACTCCCACGTCTGCCATCCGGTCACGTTGTCTAGTCCACATGAGGTGGAAAAGAAGCTGGATGACCTGACAAGGTGAGCAGGGGTTGAAATGATCTTGACATAGTAAATTTCAATCCCTTATGAAATCTCAACATTACTTCATAAATTTACTGAAATTTCTGACAGAGATTGTCTCAATGAAATTCAGGGGATTTGCTGATATAGGCTTATCTATGGATGTCATTTATATTAGGCTCAGGAATTTGTTGTAAAAATATGTATGAAGATCGAAAAAAATAAAACTACGCATGATCAATTTTTAATTGATTATTTTATGTGCCTTGTATATTAGCTTGAAATCTGCTGTAAAGAATTATACCTGAAAAAGGTCAAGGGCACTCCCTTGTTTTTTACACTTTTTTGCTACAAAAAATTCAGATTTAATGCTGTTCAACACTTTGGGTCCCATCTTTCTCTTCTCAGAGGATGAGGTCTTTTTCTAGATGATATGACTTCTCTGCATGTTCATATATAATCGATTATGGTCAGTTATGTAAGCATGCAACCAATTTAATCGATTATGAAGGACCACAATCGATCATGGATAATAGTCTATTAATTGGCACACCACATTTGAAACAGCTATGACTTGGTAAATTTCAATCCCTGATGAAATCTCAACAAAACTGGAAAAAATTTGCTGTAATTTCTTACACAGATTTTCTGAATATCTTCATTATTCTCAGTAAAACTTCAGGGATTTGCTGAATGTAGTGAATTGACTATTGGTTTTTGCCAGATTATTGGGTTATGCTGCATGAAGTTTATTGATTACTTGATTTAACCAGATAATTCCTTGCTTAGTCCATACATTGATTGTAACAAAATTCTGCCATTTGTGGAAAGGTGGTGTATTTCAGGCTCCTTTGTCTATTGTACCAAAATATATTGAAGTCTTTCTTCAGATATCAAAAATCCATTGTTAATTTACATGCAATCAGGTAACTGATATGTATTCTTTTCATCATGTTCATATTTTCACAATCTGCATTCTGTTTAATTTCCTTCATGTGTGGGAACTGGAAGCCAGGTGGAAAAGTTTACATTTGAATTATGCTGTCCTCTGTAGAGCAAGTAGTAAACTAACCAGTATGCTACATTATAATTGATATAACCTCACTTTGCAGGCATCTTGCACGACTTGAACAAAAGATGGGCCAAGACATTTCCATGATCTTGGATATACTGAGGCAGCAACAGACTTCATGGCCACGTCCACCTCCTGCACACGGTCAAAGTCAAGAACAAGGTCAAGGTGAAGGTCAAGTTCAAGGTTGTGCATTGTCATGGGAACCACAAGTTCAAAGTTCATCTATTGATGGAACCGGGGATGCATCCCCACATGTTGCCCAAAGCATTCCCCCAGTGCCACAGGTATTGATTTGATCACTATTGAAATTGTGAATGTTAAAAATAAAATTCAATGGATTTATAATTGATCATCATCACACTGAACAGTAGTAGAACCCTACTCCTCCAACATTTACTTGAGACTGCAAATTTGTTTGTTACTTAGAATATAAATTAGAATTTAAGATGATTTGAATATAATATGAATTGTAGTAAATAAATGAATCTGTGCACTTACATTACAACAAAACCAGATTATTCATTTATTCTTTCATTCAGGCCACCTTTTATCACAATCTTTTAAATTAGTCAAGAAAAAAAACATCCTTTTGAATCTGTCCCTTATTCCATTTCCAAACCTAAATCAGTGCTGTTTCTTAAATACACAGGTTTACCAAAGAATGGATCACTGAGTGACTAATATAATGTTGAAACAAACAAAGTCGAAACATAACTCTTCAAAACAACCAGATAGAGCAGGGTGTGCACAAGGATGACAATATACTGATGGATATATAAGTATTTTCCATACAGGATTCTACTTAACTGCTAACAAACCAATAAACAAACCCACAAATTAACAAATAAGTGTGTAAAAACAACATCCTTGGCATAGGTGACAAAATAACCCAGATGGAACAGGGCATACAGAAGGATAAATTTATGATTGTTTTCAACACAGGATTTTACACAACTGTTAATCCGTAATTCCCATAAGTGTTCACAGAATTTGTGTTCACCATTTCTATGATGTTTTATATATAAAACCAGATTAATTATTTTTTCTTGCTCATATTTCTCTTTTATAGAACCACCTCCATAGAGAAGAGACTGGGGTTGCGGAGCCTGAATCTCCATGGCAACGGCAGTCTCAGGAGGAGGAAGATCAAACTGCATCAAGCCAACCGCTATCTGTAGCTCAGTTACAACGTTTAGGACTTCCAGAGGGGACTGATATGCAAAACTCCCATGTATAGCAATAGTCTTTCTTCAGGCTGTTCTTAGGGGGTTTTCATGTCTTATTACGGGGGCACATAATGTAAAATTTAGAATCTCTAGTACTCAATATTCTACACTTTCTATCCTCACACTCAGTGAGTAACAAATTTCCAAATATTGAGTACTGAGCACTGAGCACTAATGTATAAGCTGGTAATGGTATGTGATATGTAAATACAGGGTGGTTACTATGGATATTTTAAGGTTAACTGGACAGTTGAAGAATACTACTCAGTCTGGTGAGAATGTCTCAATCACACTGGATGTCTTAAGGTATCATTACTGTTTGAAACCCCTATATCTAAATTCAATCCAAAAGTGGTTAATATTTATATTAGAACCCATAATGTATACATTATTTTAAACCTTGTACAGTGATCTTTCTGAGAGTATTCATATTTTTGAATTTTTCACTCATTATCCATGATTTGTAACATAAATAATCTGCTTCTTAATGAACTAATATTAAACTACATGATATTATCTCAAAAACGTTTTTTTTTTTTTTCCTCTATCATGATTTTATCTACCCTTGAACTGAAATTTTAATTTTTTATTCAATTTATTGAACTAAAATTTAAAATAATGTATACTTTATGGGGTCTAATAGGAATTTAAAGCACTTCTGAATTGAATTTACATACAGGAACAGTAATGATACCTTAACAACAAGTTATGACACCTGGCCATGGATCTATCCTTTAATTATATAAAAAAAAGAAACATTTGTGAAGTGGATCATCATCATATCACTAATACATCCAGTGTTAACAGTGGGGAAAACATTTTGTGATTTTTCATATTTGTCTGAGGTGTATATGTGAACTTGATAAAATAAATACAAAATGCCTTGAAATGCAAACGTATAGCATACTGTGTATGCAAGCACTGGAAATCATAGTTTAAGTGTATTTCAGGTTTTAATTCTTAAAACACATATAGAAATACAATGAATAGTTTGTACATATTACATATTCTACAAGCAGCAAATGAGCATTTTTGTTCAGAGGTCAAGGTCATTATCATATATGAATCAGAGGTCAAGGTGACTATCCTATACAGGTCAAAATCACCATCTGACATGTTATATGGTGCATATCAAGTCACAGGTATAGATGGACATGTAAAACGTAAAATTTCGCAGTTATTTTCCTGCTCTGATCAATATGTCAAAATTTTGTTTTTAATTTGTATACCAGAACTTTTTAAGAATATGTTTTACATTGCTTAGAGTTCATTTTTTAGTGAAAAAGTTATACCTTTATTATACATGGCCCAGTTTGATGAAAAAACAATGTTTTAGTATATATATATACTAAAAACAGGAATAAATAAGTTTTTCCTTTAAAAAAGCACAAGACCAGCTATGCCACATGATACCAGCAATTTATATATTAATTGTTAAACTCTGCAACTCTGTAAGCTGGGAATATCTCTGAACTATTGATAGAAACTAGTATAAACAGCTTATCAGGTGAATTCTGTATGTGAAATATGAAAAATTTATGTTAGGGGTCAGGATACTCCTATTGAGGCCACACAACAAAGCCAATGTAAAAGAATTAAGAAAACTGTCATAAACAATTTATCAGGGATTCAGAATCCAGTCCCTTGCCACTTTCTTAACTTTTTTATTTTTTTTAGAGAACCAAAGTCTGTTATTACTGGATTCTCTTGGTTGATTATCCAGGGTTTATAAGATATCACTTAAAATTTTTATTTGAAAAATGTTACAGTTCAGTTACAAGCATGAAAGAATAATATTGCCACAGAAAATTTTTTGGATATTGTCATTTAGGTTAATATGGTCAAGATATGGCTTGCTTTCATGTGATTAAAATAGCATCTCTTTTTTGTTCATTTTAAAAGTATCAGTACATGTACATTTTAACAGAACACTGTGCTAGATTGACAGTGGTTATACGGTATCAGTAAATCAGAATCTGTATCAGAATCAGTAAATGAGGGGGATTATGCCTGAGATGTTACCAATTAAGGTTAGACTGATATTCTGTCATCTGAGACCCTTTTCTGATTTTGTAACTTATGTCTTTGATCTCATAAGTGTTGGGTCATATGAAACATATATTGAATACATAATCATAGGCTGAAGTTTGTGCCCAATAATTTGTTTTGATGGGACAGAAAGTTTTTTAGCTCAGCTGACTATAAGTCATCTGAGCTATAGTCGTGGTCCATTGTCCGTCCGTCCGTCTGTCTGGAAGTCCGTCCGTAAGACTGGCACGTTTTGACACCGTTCGACCTACGAATCTGAAATTCGGCATACAGTTAGATGTCCCCAAAATCTCCTACCATGCCAAAAATTGGGTCAATATGATTTCGTTCCTTCGAGATATTAAGGAAAAACCTCAATTTTTTATTAGAAATCTATTTTCACACTTCAGGACTGCCTAATATCAAAACCACACATCTTGTTTTCTTCATTTTTACCATAAATATTCCTCTATATGGTTCCTATGTACATGCCAGAAATTAAGTCAGTATTATTTAATTTAAATAAGTTATGGGCCCAAATATAATGGACTTTGTAAAAAAATGAGGAAAGATATTTTGTCTCTTAAGACCAAAAGTGTTAAAGGTAGGAATTTTTTTTTCAGTAATACTACTTTAAATAATCAAAATTGAATTGTATACCAAAAATTAGATCAAAATCTGTTAAATTTTTTTAAATATTGGCAAAAATATAAAATTGGTACCTTAAATTTTGCCCAAGTTTGACCATGGCATGTTTTTTTCCTGTAACTGCTGTGGATTTAATTTTCAAAGCATGTTTTTGTTACCATTTCAACTGTTAAAACAAAAAATTTGAAACCAGTTGATCAAAAACTGTAGATTTTATTCAAGTTTTAAAGCACCATGTCATTTATTGTTTACACCAAGCTAGTGTTATGCAGTTTACTAGAGCTCAGCTCCCCAGCTTCAGCTCTAAGTTCCTTAAATTTTGCATACAGTTAATTCTCCCCCAAATCCTCTACCATACTAAAAGTTTGGTCACTAGGACTGCATTCCTTCGAGATATTAAGAAAAAACTTCATTTTTCCATTAAAACCCCATTGTTACACTTTAAGATTGCCTAATATCAAAACCACTGATCTGACTTTGATAATATATAATATACATATTTTTCTATACATTCGCTATGCATATGCCAGAAATGATGTCAGTATCGTGTAATTGTTTTAAGTTCTAGGCCCAACCATAATGCACTTTGTAAAAAATCAAGAAATATATTTACTCTCTTAACATGAAAATTGCTGAAGGTAGACATTTTTTTGCCAGGGATATAACATCATTTAATCAAGATTCAATTGTATTCCCAAAATTAGTTCTGAATTTTTCAAATTTTATAAGTTATTAGCATAAATATAAAATCAGTACCTTAAATTTTGCCCAACTTTGGCCATGGCATGTTTTTTCCCTGTAAGCACTGTTGATTTAATTTTCATATCTTGCACTGTTAAGGATTTAAGCTTCTAAATTCTGAAGTTATAAAAGGAATTGGTCAAAAACTAGCTTTTATGAAAGTTTTTATGAGACCATATCACACCTTGGCTGTACTGAAGCCCCTCTTTTATGTCCCCACATTGACCTTTCAGGCCAATTATGCATGCTTGAAGCGAGGCACTCTGCAGCCAGCCAGCTCTTGGGTGGCTTCAACTGGATCTAACTGTCCAACCCCCTCCACTAGTATTTGTTTAGGCCATAAACATAACAATAAACTTTTTTTTTTAATATTTGGTTTATGATAAGAACTTAAAAAAATAAATGGAAAAGGAATTTATAGTTAATGAGTTACAGGGGATTACCTTGCAATTACTGATCATTTATGGATCTTCCATGGATGGCCAAAATTGTATTTCAAATAACACCATGCAGTCACCATTGGGTATTTTTCATTTCAACCATAAAAATGAAAAATAAATAATTAAAATAAATTGTTGTTTACTATTGGGGATTATATGAAGCAAGATAATGATAGACAAGGATGCAGTTGATTATATTAAATTAATCTAAATTTCCAGGTCTTTTCCAGGTCTTTAACTTGTTGGTTTATATTTATTACAAAATTAAAATAATAAATATGTCAAAAATTTAAAATATTACTCAGACAAGTGTTCGTTAAAGATTTTAATTTGTTTGACTTATAAGTCATGGTTGTATCAGTTGTTACATGAGACTGGCTAAATAATCAAAATTTATATTGCTGGTTCTTTATTTCAGTTCATAAAATTAAACATTCCCAACTCCAGTTTGCTCCTGGTATGGTATATTGGGTGTTTTGATCCTTGGATTAATTTTAACACATGTATTAGTTTTATAGCTGAGAATACTTTTCTTTTTTTCCTGATACCATTTAAAAAAATATAAATATTCAAATTTTTCCTGTTATTGCTGTGGATATAATTTTCACAGCATGTACACATTAACATTTCATCTGTTAAAATCTGAAATTTGAAACCAATTGATCAAAAACTGGTGATTTTATTCAAGTTTCCAGGTACCATGTCTTCATTGTTTGCATCAGATAAGTATAAATGCAGTGTACTGGGCAGTTACATAACACCTTCAGGTCTGACCTACTGCCACTGTGAGTGTCTGGGTCAGGCTGGGTCAGGCAGTAACTACCAGAGAGCCTCTCTTTCTCTCTCTCTCTTGCAGTCTAGGTCTCTCTTTCTCTCTCTTTCTCTCCTCTGCTTTTTCTCTTTCTTTCTCCATCTTTCTTTCTCTCTTTCTCTCTCTCTCTCTCCCTAATTGCCTCCCTTGCTACCTCCATCCCATTCTGTTGACAGGTACTATAAACTAGATACATTAGCTATAAATGTTGATGCAATTTAGAAATGTGAATCAACTGAAATATTCACAATCACATGTATGTTATACTGTAAATTTATAGTAACATTCGGAAACTTGGATTAAAATTATGTAATGGAAAAAAGGAATAAATGCAAATATTGTTAATTTTTTCTTGGCTCAGTAGAATGGGGAAAAAAATATTGCTTTGTTTCTCCATCTTTCTTTCTGTTTTAAATATTTAATGTTCATGAATAAACTTTTTTTTTATAAGCACTGTTGAATTAAATTTCATATCCTGTATGTATATGCAAGGGTGTTGTAACTCTCACCATCCCCTTCTTCATCCCACTGAGGCTTTGCTCCTTGGCACTGTGAACAATAGTTCTATGGCTATAGCATAAAATTTAATAATTAAAGAAAATATCTACAGAGAGACAGAGGCATTGTAACTCTGATCATAACACAACACCCCTCCCCCCCCCCCCCCTATCAAGTCATTGCACCTGTGGAATGAGGACGTTATGGCAACTGTATACATATCATAAAATTGATAAAAAAAAGGTTTACCAAATAAATTGGATCTCATCAGACAAATGTGTAAACTGTTGAACTGTCAACAGCTTATCAAAAAGGTAACCAATGGAAAGGCATGGTCAGGTCTCAAATTCTATTTGCAACATTTTCTTATAAACCAACCATGGCCCAGATTACCTCTTCCTCTCAAACATTATCTACATTTCATCATATTTTTAAGATTTTAACCTTCCAGGTGGTTCAGTAATGTTGACCATTTGTCCATAGGTACCTATGTACATGCCAGAAATTATGTCAATATTGTGTAATATGTAGACATGAGGGGCATCAAAATAATGCACCTTGTCAAGACCGATCTTGTCAAGATATTATGTCATACAGTCACAAATTCATAAATCCCCTCATCAGTATAGTTAATCATAACCTTTCATCTGTCAAATTGAACTCTTGCAGTTTTCCATACACTATAGATCCTTCAACAAATAGCCTTATCATCATTATACCACTGCTTAGCATACTGTCATTGCATTCATATTTGCTCAAATAAATTGCTTTTTTCGACCCCTCCCAAATAAATAAAAAATAAACCACTATATTTTACTCCATATTAATCCATCAGTCAGGTTATTTCATATATCATTTACTCACATATTACATTATATTCCTTTATAAAACCGAACATGACCATGATATTCTAAGCTTTATCTACTCAATATAGTATCACAATGGTGATACATTTATAGTCCAATCAGGATCAGCTGAGCGCCGTGACCCATGGGTCCCTTGTTTTCTGATTTGATTTAAGTTAAGGTGCAATACCTACATTAATTAAAAGAGTATATGACTGCAAATATGTTTCCAAACATGTGTTGGGAAGAAAATGGTGGAGTTGGAAAGGGCATCATTAATCCATATCTCCTCCCCCCCCCCCCCCCCCCCCCCAAATAAGTTTTTCAGCCTAGGTTTTATGTTCAGTGTAGTGTGAAGAATCTCAGAAAGGAGGGAAACTTATTCTCAATGCAACTTTTGTATGCATAATGAATACAAATACTCAGTTAAGCTGTTAATTCATGTAAAAGTGGGCATTATGTTGCATTTTAGCATCAATCAAATTTATTTATCAGTCTTATCCCTGACCTGTCTTGGTTACCAGGGATTAAGTCTTGGCTACCTAGGCTTGAATGTGGAAGATGTGTTTTATTTTGATCTTGAATGGATATGGATATTGTTTTACTTCATTCAAATCAAATCTAATCATAAGTTGAATTTCTATGTGATTTTAGTTATCATTTGCAGAGATGGACCCTCATGGACTTTTAAGTGTTCTATTTGGAAGCAGCTGAAATCAGGAGTATATTGTCATATCATGATTAGGTTATACATGCATTTTACTTTTAATATATCTTGTTGTATATCTACAGGAGACATTTTAGAGTGAAAAAGGTTTTTCTTCCTAATTATGGTACCAATTGAAGTACCAATTGAATCATCTACACACCGCACCTTTGTGTATCATAGGTTCACTGTCCAATCAGATATTGAGCTCAACTCTTGTTGTCCAATCAAATCTTCAGCTCAAATCCTCAGGAGCAGGTCAGACAGTACTTGTTCCAAAACACCCTCAGCCAACAGGCACAAGTATTGAGACGCCCCCAAAATGATACAATAATGTAAATATTTGTTTATAGGTTTGACCAAAGTATTATCTATGTCACTATTTGGTTTGAATGTGAAGTTTTATTTCTTACTTTTTGAGTGCAAGGGTGAGATTATTAGATGACGAGGTGGCCAGGTCTTGTGACTAGTCGAGATTAAGTTTACGGATGAGCAGACGACAGTTTGGCGTTATGAAATGGGACTACTAGTCCTATTCATATAATTGTACCAATCGTACCTTCCAAAGTGTTCATACTGGAAGCACATGTAAGAAACAGTGATTATTGGAGAAATCTTAAATGGAATGAGAGATAAATATGGACATAAACATATTAGATAGATGTAGTAATTTGAAGAATTTTTATCAAAAAAAGATTATTTATAATTGACGAATCTAATGATATCATATTGGAACATTAGCTCACCATGGCAGTAGTCAGGGCTTTAGTCTTATGAAAGGCGAGTAACCTTTCAATCATGTGATATTTTCTTTTCATGCGGCAGATAACAAATTTAGATTTGTCGAAC
The DNA here is from genome assembly GCA_026874595.1 of Sipunculus nudus. NCBI lineage: Eukaryota > Metazoa > Annelida > Sipuncula > Golfingiida > Sipunculidae > Sipunculus > Sipunculus nudus. The sequence continues at coordinate 37,480,464 of CM049318.1, forward strand.
ACTTACGGTATAATTTTATAGGACTAACAGTCCTATTTCAAAACAAACTGCCTGATGTTTTTTGACTGACAAGGTGGCCAACTTATGTTACTAGTCATTCCTCTGTCTGTGATACTGTACTTGTTTCCAATATCTGCGTGTGTGTATGAGTGTGTGTGTGGTTTTGGTGTGAAATGGGTTGTATCCCTCTAGATTGTGTCATATTAGGAAATAAACAAGGAAACATGAATTCTGTATTAGTCATTCTGTTACTGGGTACCCCTGGTTCGGATGTTTTTATCTGAAGGATAAAAGACCTGTTACGTATAGAAATAAAGCATACTATTGTAGTTTACGGTGAACCATCTTGATGCAATGTATCATGCTGAGAAATTTCAAGTTTCATATTTTAGGAAATTCTTATGGTTTCGAAATTTCAATTGTGACAATTCTACCAAAATTAAGTCATTAATTTTATTTAACTATCGAATGAATAAAAATAAATTCAAACTCAAAGGAATATCGAAAAAAAAAATCCACCGGGCTACCCATGGAATAGACTATTTGTGTGACCCTGTATGACACGTTAACCCGTCTTACTATTAGTAGTTGGGACAAAACGTTCTTTTAAAATATATTCTGGTGAGTGTAAAAAGGCAATTATTGTTATATTAATTAATAGTCGTACAGTAACTTAAAGTTTTAGCAGGACTTACCTCTTTGTCTGCTAACATTCCATGAAAGAACTTTTTCATGAGAGAACTTTTTAAATGTATGCACTTTCTGAAGAATCTCTTGCAGTTCTTGGACTGTTGTGGTATGTTGACTAAATATGTAAAGCTAATAATGCCCTAGGAATGTCCAAGTAGCATCAAGTTTTATGTATGTTTTCTGGTAATTAATAATAAGTTAAGTGCTGTACAATTCGATAATTTATCATTTAGGGCTGTACACGATGGCTTGTATTATTTAATGTGAAAAAAAACAATGGCAAAATGTTAAACTGCATATTTTTCATGACAGGGAGTTCTGAAATGAAGCTTTATCTTTTAAAGTTGAATTTTCCCGTGTAATTGTGGACTTAGGAGGAAAAATATAGATGTATGGACAAAACTTTTGAAGATTTCACGGTATGTTTTATGTAGTTCCTTTATCGACCCACGTCCGAGCTTCATGACCCAAGGATCACATCTTATGTTTTAGTTTAATTTTGCTAATTACTCATTTGAAAGAAAGTAAGGAAAAAATAATTTAAAAATGTAATTGGAAATAGTATATTAAGTGAGGAGGGAAGGTAGGTTGGTATTCACAGGTTGGAAAAACATTCGTGAAACCTGACGCTACCTTTACCAATATTTGACTTTTGAGAAAAAACATGAGTCAGCATCCAATACTGAAAGAGTGATTGGGAAACTTTCACCAGCCCCTTCGGGGATCAAACAAACATTTATATCATTAACTGTATATTCTGGCTTGCCTCTGGTGGCCTGAACTTTTGTATTCCTTATTTTCCTACTATTTCCACTTGAAACTCTTCTGCACTGTATTTGTGGATTGAAACTATACTTATCAAGCTAATGATGTTTAAAATACTAATAGTAAAATATTTAAGATAAAGTGCGTAATATAGGTAGTAAAAAATTGCAGAGTTTGATCTGTGGATGTAAAATCCCATGTACATTTACGATAATAAATATCTTTTAACGATTGATGGCTATCAAACTATTTATTAAAAAAAAAGAAATAAAATCACTTTTACTCCTTCAATGTACTAATCGTTATGATACCTTTGCATTCATTCCACCATTAGACTATAGTATTCATTTATGTGTGTGATATACCTTTTGCACAAATTTGAGTTTTCTCTTCTCACCATCTGTATTTTCTTTTAATAATAATGAGCTTCACTATGAGTAATGTTATATTAGTGGAAATGCGGTGATTTTTAGGTCCAGCGGTGTATAATACTGAGTAACTTATATTACACATGCGTTTAGATAACTCCTGTTTGAGTGAAAATTTTGGTTTGTTGGGTTTAATAAATTTAACCAAATCCCATCTACGTCATGTACTGCATGGTTAAAGCAGTGATTGGCATATCGATGGGCGGAGCATGGGAATACGGATATTCATTGTAATTAAACAGAACCCCCGCTGGTGTAGTCAGTGTCTGCATAATTAGCACTGATTGACATACTGGTGGGCGGAGCTTGGCATTGCAGATATCGCTCCATCCTCCTGTTTTGAAATACGGTTTGAATAATTGGCAGTGATTGACATGTTGGTGGGGGAGCATTTCTCACTGTGGTCTCATATGTTTTATCATATTCTGCATAATTAGAAGTGATTGACATGTGGTTTGTGGGAGCGTGGGAGTGCAGGTATCCAGGTATATTAATAAGTATTGATAATGCACTTGCTCAACTTGTAGATATTTATATATATAGTGATGACTCAGACACTAGCTGGAGTACACGTGAAGGAATTAATTTTTTTGCTTTGGTTTAACACCCTGTTTTGTTTTGCACAACATTTGCATTTGTGTTTTTTATATTTTCAAAATCAAAGAAAAAGAGCCTACGGCATGCCTATGCAAATGAGATGTAAATGATATTATAATGTACATTCTTATACTGTACATAATATTTATGATGCAGGGGTGTGTCTAATGCAATGCTTATATAAATAAAATGTTCTTGCTGTTGTTATTATTATTCTCCTGTAGAGTAGCACAAGAGCCTATGTATCACTATTCATGAGACCAACCAATAAAATCTGTGGACAGTTCATTTGCTTTGGTGTGAATATGTGGTAATTGTGCAAGTCGCACTCCACCAGATGTCGCTATACGCAAAAGGGTAGACGCGCAGCGCAGGAGTTCCTTGATGGATATCGTGTGGGTCTGTTCACATTTACTATAATGATTCTACAAATTGTCTGAAATTGTGAGCTATTTGGGCAAGTTGTCTAACAAAGCATGAAACCAGAGGAAAATCCTTGGTATCTTATCAGGAAAGGCGATTGGGGTATATTTTTAAGGTGTAATATTTGGCTCAAGTAAAATTAAGTCCAGATAAAAATTCATGAAGTCATAACGCGGTCTGATATTCACTGTCTGAAAGCAGCAGCGTTTAACATTATTTTATATGCCTATGGGGAAAACAGCCTTCCCCATAACGCCAATTTCTTTCCAGTAAAATTCCGAACCATAAAAATACCATAATCCTACTAGTTTTACCACATAAGGACTCCTGCCGTATAGGTTACTCAACTAGTCAAAATACTCTATGAGAACCTACAAAAATACATTAAACTGAGAACTGAAGGGTTCTCTTTAAATATTGCAAGAGTATTAATAAATCAAACTAAAGTCTAAAGATTAGGTATTATGTATAGTTTTTTTTTGTAGGGCGTTCTTCTACGTTGCATATACAGTACGTGCGTAATATTTTACTTTAAAGAAAGTAAGGACCCTTGTTACACAAGTTATAGTGTAATTCATGCCCCCCCCCCCCCACACACACACCCACCCAAAAGTGATACATCCTATATCCTAGTGCTCCGGAATGCTTTGTATGCCTTTGGACTTGCCTCTTTTGAATAAATAGTCCTGAAATGTAATTTTTATGTCACTCTATATATAGGCGTTTAATGTACGATATCTTAGTAACTCCATTATTGTATGTATAAAGGTAATTAAATACTTTCTATCATAAGTGTAAGAAAGTACATGTGCGCGTGTGTTGCGGAGGGGAAACCGAATGAAATGTGTAGCGCAAATACGTTAAAAAATTATCAGCGTGCATTGGTATAAAAAAATTCATAAAATTATAATTGTATGAAAAAAGGACGATATAATGTTTCCAAGAATATTACTTAGACGTTTTAACAGGTGGTCAATAATGCTCAACGGAATCAACATGCCACCTTATTCAATTAAATATTTTGCACAGTGGCCTAATCTGAGCTTATGAAGGAGAGAGTATATCTGCCTATTAAATTTGAACATCCTAGACCTTGTGGTTACAATTTGTGCCCTGCTAAGTATCACACGTAGTATTATATGTAGTCTCTCATTCTGAACCAGAGACCTATTGGTCTTCCATTGACAAAAATATAAATGTGCATGATCGCAAATATTAAATAATACAGTTAAACAGAAAATCCATTTGCATGGCATTGATACTATTTTGGCTCTTAAAAGGTCAACATGAGTTGTGCCTTGTGTACTTTATATACTCGTATACACGTCGCATGATCCGTACCATATAACAAACAATACATATTATTAGCAAACATACAGCTGTAACAGAAATACCACTTCTTTTATTTAATATCGGTATTCTCTCATTTAATTTCGGTATTCTACTAAATTTAAGTACTAGTCAACAGTCATCGGAGTATTTATAGTCTCTAACATGAATGTGATTGGGGCAAAATTTATTTTGAAACTAAGTCAACATAACTGGCACCACCTGCAGCTTACGTTGAAATACCACCTATAGGACCAGTGTCTGTAAAATCTTGCGCTCATAGCCCAAGCAGGTCCTGAGGTACTGAGCAGTAGTCATAACGATATATTCCTACAATTGAGATCATTATATTTACGATCAGCAAATTTCTGTAAGACAAAATATTTTTTCATAAGTAAAGAAAATTCATGGAATTAACGGCTCCGCGTATTGATGATATGCATGCAATGTTAAGGTTTCATTTATGTGTCCAGCAGCGCTCTGAGACAGTTGACAGACTGTTTTTCTTCAAACATTGCATCAAAATAAAGAGTTAAGCGAGCAGGGTAAACATTTTTCTTATGATATTCGTTTGATATCCGTTCAGATTTCCGTTTGATAGAAAGAAGGGGGGGGGGGGGGGGGGGGATAACACGAATATAAAATGTAGATGGGGCCATAATAGTGACAAATCTTACCATGTATTATTTTTGCGATATATAAATGTCGTGACCACGAAAAGTAATATTTTTGGAAAAAATGGTTAACATTGGATTATAATTTTTTTATTTGTTAAAAGGTAGATATGTAAAACCAATCACGGGTATGGGAGGATGCTTTTCATTAGGCATGCTTTACCTGCTTCATGACTGAACCCATGGAATTCGAAAAGGACTAGTTGCGAGCTCTTCATGCGGCGGAAAAACATCACAGTCGACTCGGATCTCCTTCCTTAATAAACTAAATGACACAATCTCAAAACCGTTTCTTTTTGTTTTTCCTCTACCGTATTTCTTTCATTTCAAAACTTTAAATTTTTACTGAATCTAAATTGAAAAATTCAATTTTAAGTTAGAAAGAAACATTATACAGGAAAAAATTTCTAGATAGGGTCATGTTGTTTGATATTAGGCCATTTAAAAGCGGTATGCTGTTACTGGTTACTTAAAATTGTGTACCATTTAAAAATTTAAAATTTTCAAAAATGTTAAATTTCATATGAAAATTAATGTGAATTTCATAGATACATACATCATCAGAAAGAGCTCTTTACGAGGTTTAATGGGGTCAAATATGCATTCGAAACTTAGGGGATTTGCCAGCGATGGTACCCTAAACGCCGCTTTATATAGCAAGCTTCTCTGGGTTCCACCACGAGGGCTAGCACAGAGCAAAGAATTATAATCAGACCAATGACAGGATGGTATCGTATTGTGCATCCAGCTCCCGTTGGGCTGACCCTGTAAAAGGACCGGTGTAACTAGCCCTGGTGTTGGAACTTGGAGAATGTTTTTAAACAAAACAGCGGTTAAAACAAAGGAGATCTGGAACGACTATACTGTGTATAATCATTTCGTGAGGAGCGTGTTCTATAAACAAATCAGACGAACTATTCACCAGAGTATATTCTCAGACATGTCAAATAAGAGGAAATCGTAAGCTGACACAGCCAGTCAAAATGCTCCTGTGAATGAATGGCGAGACCTCTGGTGGGAGTAGTATTAACAGAAAAAAGCGCCCTGCACCTCATTTTTGGAGCTGGTATTAAAACTAAATTTTTTAAGCTATCTAGCTAATTAATATGACTGGTTATAAGGACTAATTATTTTATCTGATATATTTTTACTTAAAGGGATCCCGGAATCTGTAAAATATACTTGAGGTAGCACCGTCGTTTGCAATAATTTTGCACTCTTGTCTCAATAAATGCCAATAAGTCGTCCTATTTTCATGCAAAACCCCAAATTTTCAGTTGGCCCGTGTAAAAATACATGAAAATATCATAAATTAAAATAACTGCATCAGTACTATTTCTGGTAATGTCAAAATGATTCTATCTAGAAAATGTGATTGATTTGCTCCTATTTATTATTATTTGTGCGTATACTATATTTTCTATTCAATATTTTACTCTGGAGTGCTCTGATAAGGAAAGGTATTTTGCGAGAATCTCACGAGAACATTCCATCTCTCTTTGTCTAAATGAAATAAACTTTTAATAGGACATATATATATATATTTATATATATAAAATTTACTAGCAGAAAGTGGTAAAGGCCCTCGGCCCCGAATTTGGTGCCCCCCCACCCCCCACCCCCCTTATCTTCAAATTCTGGATACGCCACTGCTTTGCTTCTAGGAATTGACATTTTTAACAAGTTGCCCTATTCGTCGCCAAAAAATATCTTTCTTTAAATGTGGCTCAAAAACGTAAATTTTAAGAAGCGCTTTTCTCAAATTTATTGCACAGGTTTTATATAAAGTGTCAATTATTTAGCTAGGGTCTAAAAGATTACTTTGTTTTCTTTTAAACACTTAGTCATAAGGGTATTAGCCCCTCTGTGTAACTAGTAAACCTCTCCCTCACAAAAAATCCTTGAGCTGTCTCAGATTGTTAGCCTGAGTGTGTTTAGTACATGTATACCCTATATATTTTATGTTATACTTATACACTTTCTTATTTTTTTTATATAATCTTGTGAGAGAAACTGAGCATTTTCCTTCATTTTAAGGTGCCATGTTTTTGAATACCCAAATTAAATTATAAGAATATAATATGGTAAAGTTTATTTCAGATTAGTTTGATATATTAATTTATATAACATTTTGCAAGATTTTTTTCCAGAAGTATCTGAATTAGCTTTTATAAATTTTCATTTATTCCATGTTTAATGACTGAATTTGAACAGTTACCAATTGTGCATTTTGTCAGCGACGCTCGGCATATGTACTTATCGTAAATGTAGATACTTGATAGACCTAAATGTTGGCCTATGTTGGTAAATAGACAAACACTTAAATAAATTTGTTAAATGCGAATTACTATTCGCATATTATTTATTGCAATGTAAGTTTTACAGCTGTCTTTTCACAAAGACATTAGTTATGTTGTGATATTTTAATTTAGCAAAACTCCACGTTATATGCCTACATGTATATCGAAGGATAGATCGAAACACACAGGCAAACGGGACACACGTTCAATTTACATTAGTTACAGCGATTCCCGGCAGATGGCTCTGTATACAGGCTTCTCGTAGAAAGCAATATGTCCGGGGGAACAAAATGGCGACACCACTTTAGTCCTTGCTAAATAATTCGTTCAATCACATATGTTGGCCCCGTCTGCAGACATGGCACACCGGAAAAAGAGGCCTGAGACCGTCTTCCCGACAGAGGTAAGTATATTAATTATGAGGGACCGATTAATTAAGAAACAGTACAAGGATGGTGTCAACGGGGAGCGATGACCCCCGGAAAAGGGTGCATTTTGGCTGCGTAGGGGGAACCCTGTGGGCCCTGTAACAGGCCTCAGCCTTAGGGGGCGTCACCGAACGAAAATGGTCCAACAGAACAGGCCATTGTGTATAAATTTCATATATTAGTCTAATATTACTGAACTTAATATGTAATTCAGTTATATGTAATATTCATGAATCTTGCTGGCATTATGAATATGATCAATGCAATTATAATTTTATAATGTATGATGTACACATTCAAGACTTGACAAGGTTAGCTATAGATCATAAAGTATAGTCTAGATCTACCACAAACAGATCTAGTTATCATTTTTTTATGGTATCAGGAATATTGGTAGATTTGTATTTCATATGTGATGTGATATCTTAAAATGTGCATAAATATTAAAGTGTTTCTAAAATGGTATCATTTTCTAATTACCCAGTAATATATCATAAGAATAAGGCAGGTCTTATTAAGATATACCTGTCTTTTTAATCAGAAAAAAAAATTTTTTAGATATGAGTATGGTATGAGAGTGGTAAAACGCTTGGCTTTCTCTGCTGGGGACCCGGGTTCAATCCCCGGCGTAGCTATGAGAGTGGGTTGTATAGTTACCCGTCCAAGGCCGGAGGTTATCTCCAAGTTCTCTGGTTTCCTCCACCCCTGCAGACTACCGAACACCATCACCAGAGCCATGGAGAGTGCCTCAGTTATTTATAGTAACTATTAGTACAATCCATGTAAATATAATTTATAAAATAAGTTTATATATATTAGTAATAATATTACTTTACAGGTATGTTAATATAATTAGGTTTAGATGTTGTGCTTTTTTTCTGAATTCTGTATAATAGACTGGGCCTGGGAGTTATGATACCTGAGTTACAATTAGTGCTAGGAATCAGATCTGAAATTTGTAATCGATTAATCAAAACTTTTGGCAACCTATTATCCATTAATAATCGATTATTTTACATGACAGTTGGACAGTATGGGCACTGATCACACTCACGCTGCTGCCACCTTGGAAGTGACGAATGAACTACAAATTAATTTTTTTACCTTGTAAATCCAGAATCTGCATTCTAGATCATCTTACAGCTAGACTAAGATACTGAGAGACCGACCTTGAATATAGTTTTCATGTAGAAATGGCCAATATTCCAGCAGAAATTTATGAAGTTTAGTGGACTGATTCTCGAGGATAAAAACAGATAATCGAGCATCAAATATTTTGAAAACATTGATTCGATTAATGGATAATCAGTGATAATTGCAGAGCTCTAGGTACAATGGGGAACCTTTCAACACAATTATTGTTTTTTATAGTATCACTTAATTCACTTTTGCTTCTCAATGCCATCTAGTATTCATATGTTGACCGAATTAGAAGTTAAAGATATTAATCTTTTAAATTAAAATCTAACTTTAATCGTATTTCATGTAAACAAATTGAAAGTTAAATATTCTTGTTGGAAATCCACTCAAAAGTATTAGAATATACAAAGGATTTATCCAGTTAAATTCCTTACTCAAACATTATCAATGTGATTCTCAAAAATAAACACAAGATGGCACTGATAATGATATATGCAGTAGTAGATTACCGGCCTAAACTAATAATAAAGACATATGCTGAGGTACCCCATTGGACAGCTGTACCAAGGGTCAGCTCAAAATATTGGCACTGTGGAAGCATTTCAAATAAACATAGGAGAAAGTTTGGCAAAACATTGTTTAAACCTGGGTAAAATACTTTTAACCCAAGTTCTACCTATTGTTTGGTAAAATAGGTTTAACCTGGTTCAAAAGTGAATCCTGGACCAATCACTAGTGGATTCTGCTGCTTAAGATGAATGCCAGTTTAAGTTGATAATGCCGGATATACACTGTAAAAAATAATTTTCTTGAAAAAAATCTTATCTAAAGAAAATTTTTGTGTAAACAAGAAATCCTCAAGATATTTTTTCTTGAATTAAAGGCAGCATGTTGAAAGTCATATTCAAAAATGTCCTTCACAGGGTTTGCAAGTTTCTGTCATTGCCATTTCTGCTGTGCAGCAGAAATACCTTTCTGACCCTGTTTCTGTAATAAGGGCAGAAATACCCTAAAAACTGCTATAAAATGAATATATAATAGCTTACCAATTTAGATATGAAACAGCAAATACAGCAGTAATATAGCAGTAATAAAAATGGATGACCAAGGTGTAAAATTGTGACAGAATATATTAATAGTTATTGGAGGGTGGGTCCAGGTACTCCCTGAAGAAGACTGAGAAGCCTAAAATATCGGAGTGGGGGGTTTGACTGATCACTCGGTCAATGATGAGCTTTAACTTAAGCAAGGTTCCTGCACCAAAAATCAGAGGCTCTGTTAGCATCATCATAGTCGGCATTCTGTCAAACAAGAAAGAACATATGATCTTTCCACATCACTCTCATCAATAGTAACCACTGGAATCAGGCTTGCCCACCCTATCCCATAAGATGCCCAGCCTTAGGAGAGGGCTACTTGAGCTTGGCTCAGTTGCATCAATTCAGGTTCCAGTGACACACAAATGATTTTATATCAAGTTAATGCACATCAGCAAACCTAAAGGGCTGTGATAATGACATTACCTGAGCCAAGTGTGCTACACACATGCCTACATATGGTCTCCTGCTCAGAAACCTACAGGACAGTACAGGCTCTAAGAGCTGGGACTGCATAATCCCAGTCAACTTGAAATCATGCATCACTTACTGTAAGACAACTGAAGATTTCTAGGAGGCAACAACAGCCTTGTCACTACACTAACCAAGTCATTACAGTTGTAATAAATGTCTTAGTCATAGATTTGAGTAAATTTGGTTTTATGCAAAATGCAGTTTTCAGGTGGCAGTTACAAACAAGTATATAATCCTGTTGCTTAAACCTTCCTCTTCCTGCCTGGAACTTGCAAACCGTGCTTGTTACAGAAATTAAAGAGGCACATTGGGCAGTATTATCATTGACAAAATTGAATAAAATGACTGTAATTTCTTAATATATTAATAAATGCTTATATTTAAGGCAGCTTTTGATTCATTAAGATTGCAATCTTTTGTTAAAATACAATATATTTTGATAATTTAATTTGTCATTTCTGTATGACTGAGAGACATTATTGCCTGGCAGGATGGTTTTCTGCCTTATTTCTGCCATCGTCAGGGTAGAAATACTTTTCTGCCTGGCAGAAAACCAACCCTGGTCCTTCATCACAAAATCCAAAAATGATATTTCAGGCCATGTCTTTTTCTTATAGCAAGACTTATCTTATCAGAAAAAATTCTTATCTTAAGAAAAATTGTCTTTACCTAAACGGGAAAAATTTTCTCACCATAAGGTACTTTTCTTATCGTACGAATTATAAGGAGTCGCTGGGACAAGAAAATTTATCTTCTCAAGAAAAAAAATTTAAGCAGTGTACATTTTTAAAGTATTAAATATTATTTTAATTTGTATGTTAAACATTGACAGCCCTTTGTCACTGTATAAGATTTTCAGCAGACCTCATGCTTGCCGTAATGATATTATATGTTGTTGTTTACCCTTAGGACCTGGCCAGACTGATCAGTAAGACTAAGAGAGGAAACAAGTTTGAGGTAGATGCGGGTGACCTCTCCTCTCTGACTCCCAGTGACATCAGCAGCGGCCTGGAGGATGTGCGGGTCATCTTCATGATGAAGTCTAACGGCACCATCTGGACCAGCCTCAGTGACCTGCTGCAGCACAAGAAACAGCTGCTGGTGTCCAGCAAGGTAAGGACTGTATAATCTGTGTTTACATCAAGGCAGTGAAGGTACAGTAAAGCCTCGCGTAACGACTACCCCTGTTTAACAACCATGTCATTATAAAGACCACATGTTCACAGTCCCAATTCTTGTTTCCTCTTTTGATGAGACCTTGCTTAGACAACCACCTAAAAAATTAGACCACTTTATCGAGGTCCAATTGGTGATTGTAATTTCAAGGTTTTTCTGTACATCATAAATGTAAAAGGTAACAGTGGGGGTTGAAAGTCTGATATCACCAACGATGTCAGTTTCATGTGACATTATGCTTTGCTTTCCTTGTCTTTCAGGCCTTTTCATTCTTCTAGCTTTCCTCAGCTCCCTCGGGAGCATACATCAGGGGTGCTAGAAGTTTATTCATTCTAGATTTGCCTACTCTGGGGTCAAAAGAGCGCACCCTTGTGGTAAAGACTTCGGTCAGGAGTTTTAGCACAGAGGGCAGTCAGAACGGGATGTTGACAGACAACCTTGCCTTCACTAGTCCAGCTCTATAACTATTATGCCACCACACTTCACATCATGACAGAAAGTCAAATATGATATTGTTACCAAACTATGTATTTTGGATCTCCTGCCCCTGCAGATTGCCAGATTCCATAATGTTAGCAAAAAACTCTTAGCTCAGGGACTTGCAGTATTGTATCTGTAGCCTGACAACCCCTGAGATCACCAGTCTGCTGATGATGACCATGAGATTCAGTACAATGCTACAGCTACAAAAATGAAATATCCGAGTTGAGAGTTTTACTGATGTTATTGTATTTTTAGTTTTGGTATAGTTAGATACACCTGTATCAATACATTATTTGACCCTCTGATGTCAAGTGAGCTCCAACGTTTAATAATTGTCCCTGAGAATTATATATAACGCATGTTATGTGAAATTTAATCATCTGAAGTCAGTTAATCATCTGATGGCCAGTTGGCTCAAGGTCCTGAAATTTCTACAGCCCAGTAATCTATCACTCAGAAGCACTTATCTTACCATGCATTTATCCAACCTTTTAGCTTTTGCAGAAAGGATTTTTTCTTTTATTTTGTATTTATGGGGGTAACCACCTCCATTTCTTAATGCTAACTTAACTATGTATATGTACATCTGCAGAAATCCATTCCGGTTTCGTACTACGTGACAGGGTAGTATCACACGCTTCCTCTCATTTTGTATCATGGCATCACCCAGGCCCGGTGACTACTGCACCTACAGGCCCTGGATGCATAATCGTCCTGATTGCTTGGTCATACCACCGAGGAGCCCCCGAAAGGCGCACACATGTGCGAGTGAAACACGTCTGTGGGGCACAGCCTTCCCATTAAGCATGCAGAGTGCTCACCCTGGGTGGGGGCCGAATGTGAAAAATCCGACCACCTTGGCTGAAATTTGAAATTCACAAACTCCTGGTATTGAGTCCTATGCTCTACTCCTGAGCCACAGAAGCTGGTTTTTAGGACTTTATTACCAAAAACACAAAAGCCCAGTATGAAGGAAAAATCTTAAAAGGTTATGAGTCCAACCACTGCTTATGTAAACAATCACGCATCCATTTTCTGTATTATTAGAAGCAGGGACTTGCAAAAAAAAAAAAAAAAGCAGCCTCAGACCACCAGTGTTGCAGGACTACACTCAAGTCCACATTTTTAGGGAGACTCGAGGATTCTTGACTCGGGCTTGTACTCAAACTTGGAGGCAAGGACTCAAGAAATCAGGCCAAGTCCATCTTGAGTCCAGTAGAAAAAGCAAAGCTCTTTCAAATATTATAAGGACTTATACTCATTTGGGAACTACTATCAAAATATCAGTATTACAAAAAGGCTAAATATTTCCAAATAGATCTTCATCGAGAGATAAATGTGATATAACATTTAAGTTAAAAGTATGTGTATGCATAAACAAAACACACATGACAATCTCAGATTTTCCTGTTGAAGTTCTTTTAAAAAAAAATTTTGTGTTGGACTTAGACTCGGGTTCAATATATATCAGACTTTAACAGGGTGGACTTGGACATGAACCTGAAGGGCTAGGAGTCTTGGACTTGAGTGGCCTAAACTTGGACTTGCACTTATACTCGGTTAGTGTGGACTGGACTGCCCAACTGGGACCACACATTTACCACTGCTAAGTACCAACATTATAGATAATCAGATCCAGAATATTACCAAGATACTGATAAAACTTTCCTGTGGGCTACAGACATGGGAGAAGTATATGAATCCAAGCTGAGAGATACGTTCCATGGTTAACAAACTCCAAACCTGAATCATAGTCAGGTCTGCCTGCCAAAACAAAGGGGCCCCCTTACACCAGTGAAAGATGGGGGGGGGGGGGGGGGGGGGGGTAAGCTAATTGCCCTATCTTTCAGTGGTAAAGAGTCCTTAAAATTAAAAATAACATTTTATGGTGATCCAGATGAGTTTTAAAATATAATGGTTTCAGTCCTCCAGGAAATACCATCAAAATCTGTCCGTATCATTTTGAGCAAAGTTGCTACCAAACAAGTAACAATCAAACCAAATACCATGATGAAATCATAATACATCTCACCTGGCAGAGATATAAAATATACATCAATTTGCCAGGTTCTGTAACAGAATTTATTTGTAACAGCTTCATAGCACCAGGATAAAAAAAACCTAAATAGGTTGTATGGTTGTCTCGGCACACTGGTATATTTTCTTTAAATTATATATTCTTTGCTTTTAGGCATTGTATTTATAGCCATGTTATCTGGTGACTGTTTTTTCAATCCTTTAGAATAGAGAAAACTTTCAATATAATGGCAGCATAATATGCCATGCATATTATATTTATATCCAAGTCATGTGGCGTGAGGACTATTATGTTATACCCTTTGTTATTTTGTTAGTATAATATGTGGCTTGAGGTATTATGTTTTACCCTTGGTCATTTGGTTTGTCTGTTTGCAATTTAACACAGAGAGTTCTGAAAAGATCTTGTTGACATGGAGGGTTCAGATAACACCCATGCACCAATACATTAAATTTTGAGACATATGGTGATTATTTATATTGAGTAGAGCTATTCATTGGTATTAAGAGGGAGCAATTTCTTGAAGTAATCTGTGATAGTTGTTTAATCATCACTAACATTTCCCGTAATGTTTTGTAGTTTGATTAGGATCGAGCCAGAGGTTGCAGTATCTGGATTCTTTCTTGTTCTTGATGGTTTTGTTTATATTTATTTTACAGAGCGTCAGGCCAAGAAGGACTTCCACTAAGGGGAGACATCTGTCTGCTTCTGCATCAGCAACTCAAGACGATGATGATGATGATGATGATGATGATGAAGAAGATGTAGATGAGGATGACCTTGAAATTGCTGAGTCAGCAGATATTAGAGATATTAATTCCAGCAGGTCTGGGGACGCTAGGGACATGATAAGTGACGATGATGATTCGGATGGTGGTGGTGATGATGAAGATGATGATGATGACGACGGAGATCAGGAGTATTACCCAAGCGATGATGATGCTGCTGATGATAGCGATTATGAAGTCCCTACCAAGAAGCGTTTCCAGAATACAGATGGCAAATATGGAGATAATGCATCTTCAAATCAATCTTCAGTCAGCACAAGGAGTGCTCTGAATTCCACAAAACTTGAAATGGATAAAACAGCAATGGCTCCAGCAGGTGATCACCATACAGTAGAAAAGTCACATAATAATGTTGATAATGTTATCGTTCCTGAGACAACTGTTGATGCTTATGTAGAGTTAGCTGCTAAACTGTGCAAAACCACCCCAGTAACACTGGGACAAAGTACTTATATTCCAGGTGAAGCATCCACCCCAGATGTTGAGATGATGTACAGAGATAACAGTAATATAACACAAGGTATTGCTAGTGTTAAACAAAGTGCTGCTGATAATTTAATGTCTGTAGCCCTTACTCAGCTGTTACCAAGTACCAGTGCAACCTCTACCCAATCAGAAATAAAGCACAAGTGCGCTTACTGTCCCGAAAGGTATTTTGGCTCTGAAAATGATAAGCATTTTCATGAGCAGTGCCATATTGACAGCTCTGATAACACTTTTCGCTGCCGATATTGTGATAACATCACAGAAAAGTGGGACGCTACAATACAGCATCTTCTGACCCACAGTGATAAATTGGAGGAGCTGAAACAGTATAATTTTATGACAAATATCAGTCCAGTTGTTAAGCAGAGAACACTTGGTGGTGATGTGACTGGAATATGGGGGACCCTGCTTGGTTCATGGTCGGCGAAACCTGGCCCAGCCAATCATCCTGCTTCTTCACTAGGTGAGTCAAAGGAAAGTCTACCTTCCAATGCAAATAAGATGGAAACAAAGATGTTTCAGGAGCAGCTTAAAGACACAGTATATCTCAACTCCCCTTCAGAAAGCGCTGGCCAGAGTATTCCACAAGACAGTACAGGAAACATACAGATGGATGATATGCAAATGAAAAATTCAAATCTCAACCCTGTGTTTAAGGCAGCTCAAAGTGAGAATGTTGGTAATACCCCTACAGTGCTGCCACCTGCTGTTGAGAATAAGTCAAACTCGTGGATGCAGTACCTTGGAGCAAGTGTGCAGAAGGGGGAAATTGTGGAAGATTTTGATGAAATTTCTCAGGAAGCATCAAATCCTAATATGCTTTGTAAAAAAGCAGTGAAGCGAAAAGCCAAAGGTAACCGACATGTTCCAAAACGACAGACTTATGAATTTAAATGCAGGTATTGCCCACAGAGATATTACGACACTCAGAATGAGGTTGATTTCCACGAGAGCTGCCACATTGTCAGGGATGGGAAGGTGATGCCTGATGCCTTCAAATGCAAATTCTGCGACATTGAGAAGAGCGCATGGCACACACTCTCAAAGCATTTGTTGACCCATAAAGATAAAATTGATGAGTTGGAGCAGTTTAATTTCTTCAAAAGTCAAATTGGGGAATTCCGTTGTGACAAATGTGGGAAAATGTTTCGCATTAAATCAAACCTGTTTGATCATAAAACCTGTGCCCATGGTGAAAAAACTGTTATATGTGATATATGTGGCAAGATTCTTCGCACAAATGACTCTAAAACTATCAAAAGGCACATGGATAGATGTCGTAAAATTATGTATAAATGTAAACATTGTGATTACCAGACTATTATCCGTTGTAATCTTGCGATTCACAACCGCATCCATCAGGGTAAGGGAGTCTCGTGTCATATATGTCAGAAAGTGTTTGCAACCAAATCAGCATTGGAAAAACACAAGCAGAGTCATGAAGAAAGCAGAGTGCAGTTTATCTGTGAATATTGTGGGCAGAATTTGAGCACACAAGCCAGTCTACAGATGCACATTAAACGTCTGCACATGTACAACACAGATTTCTATAAATGCAACTTGTGCTCTTTCACAACAGTCATTAAGTCAAGTTTACCACATCATATCGAGAAAGTGCACAATAAGAAATATAAATGTCAGCAATGCGTGTTTCAGACAAACTCTGAGCAAGCTTTTATCACCCACACAGACTATCATAGTCCTGAAAAAATCTTTCCGTGTCCATATGATAAGTGTTATTTCCGCAGCGCAACAGAATGGGAACTTCACACACACCAGCAGGAGATCCATTTGATCAACTCTCCCCATCAGTGTTTCATTTGTGGAAAATTTTTCCGAAAGAAATCTGTCATGAGTCGTCATATTGTGTCGCACACCGGAATGGAGGCCTACAAATGTGTGGAATGCGGAAAGAAATTCCGGACACACAGTAGCTATTATCGTCACAAGAAGAAGACAGGTCATGATGCAAACCGGAAAGGTGTTGCAAGCGTCCCCTCTGACCTGATCCAGGAAGTGGTCCAAGGGATGCATTCACAAACCAACTTAGTGATGTCACTCAATACATGAGTGAAGGTCAAGCCAAACATATTCCAGTACTATCATATTACAATATAAAACATGTGTCAATAGAACATTTATATAATAAGCTTATCCTATTTCATTGCAGAAGATCTTTTTTTCTCATTCCTAAAAACAAGGTTACGGATAACATGCTAAGGAGCTATACGCTATCTGTGTGTACTCTTAGCTTAGTTGTGACGTCTACCATAGGAAACTCATCAGACCAAGGAGTTTATATTAGAATAACATAAGGATAATCTAACTTAACTGACAAAACATTTTGGTCTACGGGAACGAAAGAGTCATTCCAAAGTGACGCCAAGAGGATTGAGGACACTCATGCCACCAGTTAGCACTGGAATTAACAGTGGCATCTCTCTTCCATTGATTTAAGAGCTTTATGGCCCCAATCAGCTATATTTGACACTACCGGATTTGGTTCTCCATTCTCATGAACTCCTAGATCAAACAATTGAGATCTCAAGAAAATACAAGAGCTTGTATTGTTCCTGAAACTGTTGGCAGCAGGTATACAAGAAAGAATAAAGCCAACGTTTAGTGCTAGACTTAAGATATTCTAAATAAAATCCATGACATCATATTTGCAGAAGCAAATCAAGTTCTCCCGTCACATGGGAAAAGGTACCAGGAATATGTTTCTTTGACCTGAAGATGCCTTGCTTGTACCAGTCGCCACCAGAGGTCTCTTGTTTGCACAGACATACTTCCATCATTCTGCAATTTCTGCATTTATGTTCCACTAGATTTCTGGCATAGATCGCAGTCTCGAGAACTCTGTTATGCATTACAGCACCTGTTACCTCTTCATATATATGGTTGAAAATATACCTACAATATATATCTCAGGACAAACTCGGGTCCTGTAGAAATGTTGGTCCAACAAGGACAGTTAATTCCGAGCTTGAATTAGGAAAAACACTGCCTTGTTTATATCAGTAGGATTGCAGTTTTTACTATACTATAATTCAGTCAAAATATCTTAGGCCCTAGGGGTTATATATGTATGTGTGTGTATATTATAATAAATGTGTTAGTGTACTTGTGACTGACTCTGTATGTTGTTCAAACAACGTGAGAACAAATTAACTTTTTTTAGCACGCCCAATCTTTATTTAAAATTAATAATTGATTGAAATTGCAATTAATAATAATAATTATTTTTATTATCAGTGTTTCCGTTAGACAACACCCGATCATTTCTCAGCATCAAACTTAAAATTTACTGCCGGTCTTTTTAGCGAACCTGTGACCTTATGCGATGGCGCAGCGTCCGTACATTAACCAATGCTATCTCAGAAACGGTCAGAGCTAGCAGCTCCAAATTGCATGTAAGAATCAGTCACGTGTAAAACTTTATCGGATTGAGCTTATATTTTGGATATCTTCATTAACTTCGATTTTATAAGGAAAAAGCTTAAAAACCTATCTTCTCAGAAACTGTTCAGCCAAATTGCCCAATTTCACAGAAATATTCCCAGAAACAATCTCACTCAAGTTTGTCGAATGGTTCCAGTTTGGTGATTTTTGGCGGAGTTACAGGAAGTTGAACTTAGTTATCTGTCCAAAAAAGCATACTAAAATTTCAGAATCAGTAACGGCTGGAGCTATCATCACCAAATTTATGCCAATGTTGGTTATATGAGTCGAGTCATATCTCAAATTTAGGAATTGGTGGCGCCACTTGCACTGGCCTTTTCTGTATGGTGGTCATCAGTGCTGGTATCATACTGAGGGCTACAAAAAAACTTTCTCTGAAACCATATGATCAAATTGTTTAATATAGCACAGATATGATCCTAGTTTAGCGCTAACAGCTAACATATATGATAAAATGACACCCCATTATATCTCCATAATTCAGCCAAAAATCATTTATGTGGAACTTTAAAGACAATTATCATATGAATTATTCTGTTGATTATTCTTGTAAAATATTAAACAAATTGGCTTCAGTGGCGTCGGTCAAAAACGTTTTGCAGGTTTATAACTCGTATAGGAAGATGCAGAAAACTGCCCAAGTTCAGCTTCCCGTAACTCGGCCAAAAATCACTGAGCCAAAACCATTAGAACTAACTTGAATTATCATCATATGAGGATAATATCTGTGAGACTTAAAAATCTGGCCCAGTGGTTTTTGCGAAGAGGATCTTTTTAGCCACTGAGCTAAAATGGGCTGTTATGACATAGGACTAAATTCAGCTTCCCATAACTCAGCCAGAAGTCACTTAACAGAGCCCATTTGAACAAACTTCAGGAAGCACTACCCTAGTTCATTTCTGTGCTGAAGGTTTAACCATTTTATTATATTTAGTAATCTATTTAATAATGACAAACAGAAAAGTGCCATTACTCATTGTTCTGACTCGGTTAATGTTAATAAGAAATAGAACTAGTATGAAAGGTTATTTAGATTTACCGAGTTAAGGAATCTGGAAATCTCTAGCCTATAATCTGTTGATTTACAATTTGGGGTTACCCCGGGCATCGCTCTTTCACTACAATTTCTGTTAATTATATAAGAAAAAGTTATTTATTTACTGAAGCGGACTTCCTTTTACTAATAATATGAAGAAACTCTGCGGGAACAGAATTTATTTCTGAATCAAATTTCTTCACTCAACATGTTCCCGATCAAGAAGTATTTATTGAAAATGAACCATTTGAAGAGGTACTGATATGGGAAAATTCTAGTTCAAGAAATGAATGACATATACAGAAAACACATCAACAAAGCGAAAACTAGAAAGCGATTGAAAAATAATGAGCAGCAATCATGACGTGAACCATTTAAAGATTTTAAAACCTTAACTTCTAAATGAAGATTACTCATATTGAAAATGCAATAAACCACCATATTTGATGATTATAACAGCAGTTGTACTAATTTAAGGGGCTCACATGACATCCGCGTCATTTTTTGTGCATGATTCTGTACTTCCTAAGAAAAAAGCTTCCTTGATGTACATTTCTTTTCTGCCATGAACTCATTTAAATAAGTAATTAAAACATATTTTCAATGTGAAACAATACGACAATGAATGGTGTGTTCAAAGGTTGTTTTACACTTTGATGACTCACTCCTGATGCAAAGATTATCCTCAGATTTGAATTTGGTTGCTTTGTCTTTAACATTAAAATGTAAATGACCTGTGAAGCAGACACTAGATTGAAAGCATTAGTGTTTTCATGAAAACCATGTTTGACTATAAATATCTTAAGTTAATTCATTCGCAATCATCATATTGTGGCACAAGTTTAACACCTGAGGTATGTTGAAAGCGGTCCAGATGAAGGTAAGATGGATTTGACCAAATAAAAATTATTGTTATTTCAAGAAATTATTCCGAAAGTTTTCATTTTCTCGTAGCTTGCTGGAGTTAACGTAATATATTTGTATCTTTCATTGTGAATGTTGGCAACTTAAAACAAAAACATTTTCCTGGTGAGCCTATGAAACATGCAAAAGTTGGCCATGCTGAATTATAACTTTTCAAATAAAGTTTAGACCCTGATGCAAAATACAGTTGACGGGCAACAAAATACAAATCTTAACATGTTATCCTGATAAATAGATGCAGCTACACACCTCTGTAATACAGCTGACGTAAAATACCAAAAGGGTATCCAGAAAACCGCATAGAATTTATCACAAGTAAAGTAAACAAGTTCGATATCCACAGTCCTAGAAAGAACACGAGAGAACGGCACACTGACTTAATTGTAGAATATTTGATACACTGTTCTTACAATTCAAAATGATGCCATTTCAAGTACATCTCATCAATGTCAAATTGAGCATACAACTGTCATGTAATTTGTGCAGGTATGTTGTTATGTCCTCTTTTCGGATTCTATATAAGAGGGAAACACTTACCAAAAAGCTCTATCATAAAATGCAAATGGAGATTTGGCACTCGTTACATATTGTATACTCGTGTCTCTACAGAATATATAGAAAACATACCTATGGTAAAAAGTATCATAGCGGTCACGTTTATAAGGAATATAAACAGACTAATAGACTGATTTACATTTATATCTATGAATAAGCAGAGTATGATCATTTTTGCCCGCAAAGCACAGGGGGAGCCCATTTAGATCATCCGTTTCTCCTAGGTTTGCAAGAAACGCATTTGAAATACAATATTATTGCTATAATATGCATCGTAGACCTTTGGGAATGGCATAATCGGAATCTCCATACCTTGTTACGTAGGAATTGATATTAAGATAAATGAAACTTTATCAGTTTGCAAAAGTAACGTCAAAATGCTTAAAGCCTCGGTCACAACCGGGATACGGTCGCCGTACGGCGAGTGTTTTGGTCCATTCCGTGCGGTAGACGCACGGCAACCATGCGTTTTTCAAAGGCCGCAGGGACTCCGCAACGACCGTAACTGACATTAGCGCAAGCGCTTAAGTTGATGCGACGGCCGTGCGTCAGGCAATCACCTACGGGCACCGTACAGTAGACGTACGGAGGTCGTAGGATATCCGTGCGATTTTTAACGCCTTCACGGCTAACCGACAGACGTACGGCGTCCCTGCGGCTGTCGTAAGGGGTCTTTGCGGCTTCCGGAAGGTAAGCTTGCGGCGTCCGCAGGGTTAGCTTACATTACCGTGCGAAGGCCGTGAGAATTAGGAAGTCACCGTGCCGTTCCCGCACGTCGGCCGCAGAAGTATTCCTGCGGTTTCAGAAACCGAACAGTGATCTACGGTGTGCGGTGACCGCAGCGGGTTGTGACCGAGGCTTAAGTATTCCTGCGGTCCCAAAAACCGTGCGGTACACTACGGTGTGCGGTGACCGCAGCGGGTTGTGACTGAGGCTTTAGAGTGCCTTTCCGTCCATGCGCCCCCCGTGCGCGTCCCGCACGGTTGAAATCCAACAAGTGTGTTATCATTGTCCCCTTTCCATATGTGCTGGGCTCGCGTGGGACCCGCATGATGATCTACGATGTGGGATTTCTGCAGGGGCCCGCATGCGGATGCTACATGTATATATCAGTAGCAGGCAAATGTCCATGTCTTTGAAAAGAAAAAGGAGCAGATAGAGCTCATTAGACTGAATAAAAAAATATACGACCAGTCTTCATGGAGATAGGGCCAGCTCTAGTTAGAGTGTGACAGGAAATGTCCACCATTTAAGCCTGGCTGATGAAGATCATATGTTTACAGATATCTATGTATGTAGAGAGTCATTTTTTTTATAATTTTAATATTTACCTCATTTGAATAGTGATACGTAATGTTAATGATATTTGTTGTACAATTTACGTTACATTGCAAATAATTATGTTTTACTTCGTGCATATTTAACATCTTATATGCCTCAAATGAATAGGTACGCATGGTTATAGAGCAGCTCTTAACGCATTTAAATTCTTTTACATTTAAAAAAAATATGTTGAAAGTGTCTCGCATGGAGAAATTGTCTTTGCAAGGTATAAACATGCAGCCTGTAAATCAGAAAGACTCCTACATAAAATCCAACAGGTTCATATGTATTTAAATATTAGATTTGTCATGACTCAATTTGATAAAAAACGCTAGTAGCAGTAAATGTCTTTAACCTAGTGACCAATCAGTTTCAGATATTAGTATTAGAAAAAACTACTACTTTTAAAACTTAAAATTAAGTGGTGTAAATAAACTATTGTCACCGCTAATGAGTGTTGCGAAATGCATGCAGGAGGGTTCAAGTACTTAAAATAGCCTTTACAATTAAATTACTTTGAAACCAAGGAAGCCCTATTGAAGTTTCATCAGTCAATACACGATTAATTATCACCGTCGCCATTGTCATACGTTTTGCTATCCTAGTACAGGATACAACAACCTGCCCATACAGTTTGTCAGACTAACATGGAGATCTAATACTCAAAGACAAGGTATCCTCCTACTTACTCGTCACTATGTTTTATGTAACACGGAGATCACTCCCTAAGCTTTTATTTTGTTGTACAGGTTATTCCATTTTGTAATTGCAATATTATTAAAGGAACTGTATATGGATTATTCCAAAGAAGGATTTAATCACCGAATAAAAGATTCCTCTGCACTCTACTGCAATGCTTATGAAATATTTCAAAAGCCATTATTACATTCTTAAAATATTCTTGATCACATGTATTATGTTAACTTGTATGTATTTATTACCAGTCGAAAAATTAGCAATGATAAGCTACAGTCTTTGCACAAAGACGAAAAGATAATTTTATTGTAATGTCCATCAATCAAACTGATTATTCTGTATAATGTTCATAGTTGGATCACAATATATAAAATGTTCTATACACTTTAAACCGAGGTTTCTATATTGTATTTACGCACCTATTTAAAGTGGTTTATAACAGCTAAAGCTTATTATCCAATGTAGCATCAACGGAGACCCTGCTACAAATATCCCCTAAAAGGTAACGACAGACTGGATAATATGTGTAGCAGGTGTGTGCTGTACCTCTGTTGTCTAAGTCTGAAAATAAAATTGCCTATGTTTGATAGTTATGTTAAATTTACCGTATTAAAAGGGAGAAAATGTAAGGATGTTCAATAACATTTGTCAGACTTTTAACAATTGAACCAGTACCAAAGACGAAAAAAATAAAACTGGTGTTAAAATTATGTGTTCTAACTGCCAATTGTGTTGTACCGACGCATTGGAGAGATTGGAATCTCTGTTTGTCCGCATCTGATAAACTATGTGTGCGGATGTTCCATGTTTCTTTTGTTTTCTTACTGTTTCTGCTCTTTTTTCTCTTGATCTACATTTATCCTAAAACATTTAAACATTTAAATTATTTGGACAAGCCGCCGTTTTCGAGGAGATCATTTTGGATAGCTCTGTGTTTCCGAACAGAAACTTATTGATAACACCCTGGTTAAAACCCTGCCTTAAAAAATAACTATGCAACACAGCTACCAACACAGTCGAGTCGGTATTCAGCGAGAGTCAAGGTAAACGTAGAAATTCTATCATCGTGTATTCAGTTAGCTCGAACTTGGGAGATTGAGCGTTGATTGAGAAAAGGTGATCGAACTGTCATCATATTGTAGCACCGATGGATGCACCTCTGTAATGCAGATCAATTCGGTTGACACCAGATCGCTTTTCTGTCGCCTGATATAGTATGGCAAATCTATAGGACAAGTCTTTTACCTTACTATCCAAAGAATTTGCCCTGATAGTTTCATACCATGGTCTAGTATAATGGGTATTGATATCTGCGCTGTCAGAATCTCAATGCACTATCTTTTATTTTCCATGTATTTTAATCTGTGATTTTCTTTCATGTTGCTTCTTAGAATATCACTCCAGCAAGAACATATTTTGACACTCAGATTATGCACTTTAACAAAAAGAGTCCGAGAACTATAAAAGAGATATAATTCATGTATACATATTTATACACTCGAATATGCAAGCAAATCGATCAAAGTCACATCCAGCATTTCTATTGAAAATTTACTCGGATATCGCACGGATATATATTTACCAAACAATTAATATCATACGTTTACACATACCTTAAGAGATTAGCATGCAGTATACAGTCGGTTGCCTATCACTGCAAAACACATTTTTTTTGTAACTGTCGTATTTTTTGGTCTAAAGGAAAAGGGAAAAGTTCTAGAGAATTGCACGTTGATTTCGTAGGTGGTAAATATAAATAGGCTGATAAATAGGAAAGTGTTTGGAATTTGATGGAAAGGAAAGTATTACAGTTGTCTCATTGGTTCATTTATCATGCATAAAGATATACTCTTTATGAATTCCGCCAACGCAGACGAAAACCTGCTTTGATGAACTGCATTATGATTCTCTTGAACGGGTTTCAACGGAGCAACAGAGCGTTTGAATGTTGTTAATATTTTAACACATGATAATATTTTGTACAACAACGAGCATTCGCCTATTTGATCAAATACTACAGGAACTATAATACTTCCTCATCCGATTCTTCGCCATAATCATTTAAAGTTGGCGTACATGCTGAATGAACTGATATACTCGTATGCCGTCTGGTGCAGCCATTCATATTGTTCCTGAAATTACAAAGTTAATGGCTCAGCGTTACAATTTATACAAAACACGGATTTAAAAAAAAGTAGAATACTTTTAAACAAATTAGGGCGAAAATAATGTTAATTCAATGGTACAAAAAAAAGGAAACATTATATGGGCCGTTCATAAACACATATACTCGGTACATAAGTTAGGTCATTTATGTAAGGGATCGATATTTTTCATAAAACGGCACGAGATGGCAAACCATGCTACAGCAACATTGCTATATGACTATTCAATCTAAATTCCTTCGCTCTTCGGGTATTATTTCCCCGAGAATGTCGTGAAAGCTCAAGGTAAGTTACCAGGTTTGTTATAAACAGTGGTTGGCTCTTCCTGATCAGCTGCACGGCGTGGAACACGTCCACTTCCTGTTCTCTTACTATCTTGTCACAAACGTGACACAGACAGAGATACAGCCCGGTCTCTGCCGCACCATACCTAAATATTAACAAGACATAATCAGGTATAAATGGTCAATTAAATGAACGATACGGGCACTGCTCTTTCTATTTCTATTTATTATTGCTTAAAGTACATTAAATGAAAAGAAAAGAGGAAATTGATAAAAAATGGAACTTTAAGTAATTTATATATATATATATATTTATATATATGTATATATATATATATATATATATATATATATATATATATATATATATATATATATATTCAACACATAGATGTTGATATGCTTACAGACAATGAACAACTATACGACTGTCCCCTGACTCTTGCTGCCATGCCTTGACTTCTTCATACAGAGAAAGCAGAGTTGCTGCTGCTGGGAGCGTGCCATGAGTCCATGATTTAACTTCGAACTGCATCACCTTCCTCTCTTCCTCCTTAAACAAAACACACTACATTTGTTTCTTAAAAAGATTCCCCAAAAACAAAACATTACGTTAGTAACTCGCATAACAAATGTTTTACTTCATCAGAAATATGCAGTTTAGACTTTCTTGTAATTAAATGTCTTTTCTGTTAGCAATATCTATTTGCCTTATGCATCAAATAAATGTAACTTCAACTAAATAATGACACAGAGGTTGATATCACTGTGGCCACAATGGACCCATATTTCATCCACGACATAAATTAACGATCAATCTCGTTACATTCCCAATTAATCGCCAGGTTAGTTTATATTTAAAGTGAGAACACACCTTATATTTTAGTTTCAGCTGCCTTTTCACATAACCATTACTTTCTGTTTCTGTCGCCTCAGATATGATGAATGGTCCTATCTTTTCTTCCTCTTTTCCCCAGTAGTTAGGACAAACCTATACATACATACATACATACATACATACATACATACATGTATATATATTACCCTATCGACAGCATTTAGGGGGACCATCTTTTATATTAGGCATGAGAAGGACAGTTTATAACGTTCATATGGGAAAAAATTATGCTAAAAAGGCATAAATTGGTCTTTAACATGTGAAAAAAATGGCATTCTAATCTAGACATAATGGCTACTAATGGCAAATCGACTAATATTCAATGTTTTATCTAAAAAATATCCACATATGGATTTCCCACTTATCTTACGCGGTCCCCTTATTGCAGCGTTTAAAGGAAGATTGGTCCACCTAATGAATGACTTGTATATATATATATATATATATAATACACACATCTCGTTCTATTTAGAGACTTTTAATTTTCTTCTAGAATTATTTTTTTTTAATATGAAAAAAAATAAAAATTTCATTTCTTGTCTCATGAAAAATATATCCCAAAGGTATCAATGGCAGTTAAAAAATAACAGCTAGAAGACAGCTATTTTGGTGTTAACCATCCAGAAACAATATGTATTCAAACCTTCCTTTTGATAAAGCAATGACTGGCTAACCTCATTATTGCCCGTTTCATTGAGTGCAATAATCGTGCTGCATTCATAGTCTTGTACCAGTCTCCACAGGTCTACCACAGTCGCCGGTAGGGGACTCTGCGTCGCAATGTATGCGTACTTCTTCTGATAGGCCTGGTAAAATTTATATATAATTTAATTACTGTGGTACCATTGCCTAAAGCACCTTCCCCTATTCCGCAATTTTCGTCCATTCATCTCACAAAAAGAGCCAACCACATTTCTTTAGTTATATCAGTGTCAAAACGTAGGTAAGGTGATTTTACATTTACTTAAATAAAGCGCGTATGTTAATCCCATGACAATGATAATTACTTATTCAGCTGAATTCCCACATGGACCCAAACATTCTATAACCATTGGGATTTTAAAGACAACGCATGATTTCACGTGGCATTGACTATAAAGGAATGTTAAACAGGATTTCAAAGAGAATTAAATACGCTGAACTTGATTTTTAATAATTTTCTAATGTCAAAGTACACATACTGAAGTATACAAATCATTATGATGAACCATATTTGTCATTATGGATAGCAGGAATATATATGAGTAACATTCACTTCCTTGAAATGATGCAGAAAGTCTGAAGTTACATCACATTGTGTTACAATTATAAGCTGCTCACGTGAACAAATACGGCATTGATGTAATCGTTAGTTTCTTTGGCGTCAGTCATCAACAGGGGGCGCCACTTTGTATTAGAAAGAACGTCTTCGGACCTGTTTTTGTGGCGATTTTCCTCTGTTTTTGCAACTTCCAGGTTGTTGGCGGAAACAGTAGGCTTCAGCTTATCGAGTATCTATAATTATGAAAAGTAGCCTTTATACTGGAATAATTTGTTAATGAAGGCGAGGCAATAATTCCATGTTGTCATTTCTTAAAGACCAGAGCATCCATTGATCTGCGGTATCGGGTATGTAATACAAAGAGTAATTAAAAAATGCAGTTTGTGTAACCTAAATATAGGTAATATATAATTATGTTATTTCCATATCACATA
The DNA here is from genome assembly GCA_026874595.1 of Sipunculus nudus. NCBI lineage: Eukaryota > Metazoa > Annelida > Sipuncula > Golfingiida > Sipunculidae > Sipunculus > Sipunculus nudus. The sequence continues at coordinate 37,508,818 of CM049318.1, forward strand.
TTCTTTTAAAGTATTGCGTTATTTCATGTCATTCCTCATACATTTTTAAATGAATATAAACACCGATTATGCAAGACATTAATACACATGCAGCACAATCAAAACTTTAGTGTTTAAAATGAATAAGCTTATATGATTAGCTTATGAAAATATGATGAAGGATATCTGTAAACAATAGCATTGATTAAGTTGTCAAAAAGGGCTCTACGTCATATATTTTCCTAAAATGATTTGCACATATACTTGCAAATATCCCTTTAATTTTCTGTTAGACAACGTAAAATGTTCTCATTTGTACTAACTTCATATTGCTTCATGAGTTCTGTCTTGTCCACACTGGATGCATCATAGCTTGAAGCGTCGTACACCGTCTTTCCGCAGTGTAGCGCCTCTAGCACACTTTCATGTATAAAAACATACTGGTCCTATGAGTAAATTACAAAATAAGTATTAAATTCAGTCTTTTGCCTTTTTTTGTTTTAAGTGTCAGTTTTATGTTTTAATGCTCAATATCCCGAATTCCGTGATGCAGTTTGCGGCATCTGGATTTAAGTCAAGAGTCTTACACACACAGGCAGCCTCATTAGCAGTTGCGAAATTTTTGAGAGGTCAGTTTTCGAAAAGAGCACCGGAATACAACAGTACTCTGAAATTAGTTAATGATTTCTCTGTGAAGAGCGTTTGGTTGCCAATAGACCCGTATCTTCCTAATATTAACCGGAGAAATGTTTGGTGATGATCCTTTGTTATTCCCTGCCAAGGGCGGGGGTTATGTTTTTTCAGACGTTGGTTTGTTTGTCTTTTTTTGTTTTGTTAGTGACATTAATAAAAAAAAAAGCTATGAGCGAAATTTGATGAAATAATCAGGACAAGTCGGCAATGATACAAGGATCAATTGAAGATATTTTGAGGGTGATCCAGATCATCTGCTTTCTGTCAATGCCATATTTGTGTAATGAGCTGCCTTGGCAAAGGTCTATGTGCTTTTCTAGTTGTATAAAAAATTGTAAACTTTATTTTACATGGATTGTACAACTAGTTATAATAACTAATACGAGGCACTCTCCTTGGCTCCGTTGTAGGCGCTCTGTAGTCGATAAGGGTAGAGGAAACCAGAGGTCCCGAAGAAAACCACAGGCCTTGGACGGACCAATACAACCCACTTTCATATAGCCACGCCGGGGTCTATCCCGGGTCGGCAGCGGAAAAGGCCGAGCGTTTTACCACTCAGCTTTCCAGGCCCATATAGTTCTAGTTATATCTCAAGTTTTTCTATCTTGTCTAATAAAAAATCACGGTTGAATTTTAAATTTTTATATTAAATACAATCCTACTTTTGCATCCACTACACTAGATTATGTTTTTGTTACATATTAAAAATAAGTTGTAGAGGTTGATATATATATCTGATAGACAATAACTGTTTTAAATTACAATAGAGTGCAATATTTATTACATTAAAATATATTTAGATAACCCCTATTAGAACAATAGGGACTGACGTTGATTAATTTTCATTTGTTCCTGTAGCACGCATTTTTCACAGCGCTTTACCTATAGGTCTACTTCCTCTATCACACATAGGTAGCTTCTATGGAAGCGTAGGACTGCCACTGCCTCGGGAGCGTATTCCTGTAGTTGCCAGTAGCTACAAGCAACTCACCAGACTTTGCACCATGTTTACTCGGTCTTCCCTCATCCGTTTTACACAACTAGCGACATGCAGGTAACCTTCATGTTTAGCCTGCTCAAGAAGGTAGTCCACAGCCAGGAAGGTCCCAGTTCTACCTACACCAGCGCTGTAAGAATAGTATCACCTTCAACAAACAGGAACAAATCGTCACGTGGTAAACAATTTTAAAGTAATACTGTTGTAAGACTTTTTATAGCTGTTTATAATTTACTGAGTTGTTTACCGTTAACAACAGATAAAAAAGTGATGTTCCAGATTGCTTTATAATATAAGAAAGTGTATTTCTGGGAAAATCACTAAAAAAATAAACAATAGATTTTTTACAGTATGTATATTGGTAACACGGCCTACCTGCAGTGAACAACGGTTGGTCCGACTTCTGGTTGGTATAAATGTTTGGCTTTCTTGTGAAAGTCTAAAAAGGCGGCAGGACTCTCAGGCACACCGTGGTCCGGCCAGGAAATGTATTGTACTTGCGCCAATGGCTGCTTAGCACTGTCCTTTAAGCAGTTACGATATCAAAATAAAAGTAGTAACCTAATATTCCTAGTTTTACCCGACTTTCATCAACGTAAGACATTATGATTGTTATACTCAGTTAAAATTGTCAATACATAATCAATACGCTTGGCAATTCTTTAAAATTGGATCAACGGTGATGCATTATAACATTACGTGGAGAATTATACGATATCCGTTCCGTTGGTGTGGCAGAGTAAATTTTATTTGCTTAATTATTCCTGTAGGCTGTACGTCAGGAATCCAGTCCTATATAGTACGTACCTTTTCAAGTTCGAGATGGCGTATTACATAGTGCGGGAATGTTTTCTCTTCCAGTTTTCTTACTGTGATCCCTCGGTGTGTTATCTTTCCCGTGATAGCCTGATCGGGCCAGTACTGGTAACATTTTGGCTGAAGTTAAATAACCATAACATAGCTCACTTCAGGCCTATACTAATATTTTCATTGTACCAGTTAAGGTCCCACTTGTGAAGTTATACAAAATATTCCGATGTCCATACATTTCATCGAGTAATTTTGAAAATACTTTTATATCTTACAATATAATTATTTTTTTTTTCCAAGGAAAGGTTTTACAATTAGTTTTCATAACCCTTTACCTTCCCCTTTTCCTTTAAATTTGTAACCATGACGATCAGTGGAACCTTTTGTTCCCAAAGCATCTGGATGAAGTCTGCAACTGTCTCTTTTACAGGTCCTGTAGATTATATATATAATTATATATAGCATACTCTTACCGACTACCGAGCGCCAACATCCGTGCCATGGAAAGTGCCTCGTATTAGTTATTATAACTAGTTGTACAATCCATGTAAAATAAATAAAGTTTATATATATATATATATATATATACATATATATACATATATATATATATATATATATATATATATATATATATATTCATATATGTTTCCACACAATCATTATAACATGTAACCATCTGTATCGTATTGTCATCATTACCGATTCATAATAATAGTAATAATTTAAATACCCAACAACTTTCTTGAACTTTTCTCCGAAATGTCTCTTTATGTGTATGCATAATCTGTAGAATGTTTTTCGGTGAAAGTAAATAAAATAAACAATACCTTGAGCTGCAATAAAATTCTTTCTTTTACCATAACCCTGAAAATGTAAAAATCTTGGAAATATACCTCTGCAGTCATTACTTAGCAATAACAAAGTAAAAAGTAATTTTTGATAAAATAATAAGTAGCTATCATTTATGTTTTCCGAATCTTTAAAATATTGATTTGCCCTGGTCTAACTATTATGATTAAACAGTTCAGACCCATTAAGCTTTAAAATGAATCATTTCATATACATATATTATGGTTGTGTCTGAATTTGTTAACTTACGTTGATAAAGTTGGCGTTTATGTATTGCGACAACGGATTGTCTCCCTCTATAGTTACTCGGCTGTGATCATCTGGAGATACATAAAACATGTACATGTGAAAATAAGCAGTCAGTCAGAACAGTACTTAGCCCTCTGCAGGCAGATTATATTCTCACGTCGGCATATGTCAGTGTTTAATATATATATATATATATATATATATATATATATATATATATATACACAAGAGGATTAAGGTCAAAGTTTATGGAACTGCGCTTTACTAAAAGCTCATATGGTGGAGTATATTGGGTATAGGAAAAAAGGAAAAAATAAAAGGTATGGTTGTCAGGCACCGCCCGCGTCAATTTTAATCCCCCGCATCAAAAATGTTTATTTTGATTTTTATCTTTCAATAAGATAAATTATACAATTTATGTAGTGCTTTTACCTGTTTAGCAAAATAAATTGTTATTTTTATATTGTCTGATCATATGACATTTTTATCGAAACATACAAAAAAAGGTCAAAAATAAATTCTGATTTCTGAAAAAAGTGCCTGAGAACCTTACCCTTTTTTTTTGCCTAAGAATCTTTCTTTGAAGAGCTTTATACACGGTCTTTTCCATGAATATTGAAGAAACACACACACAAACACACACACATATATATATATATATATATATATATTACCCTATACATTCTAATGCATAATTGAAATGATTTTATAAATGATAAGATGACAGATGATAAGAAATCATATTTATATTTTAGATGTGTTACTTACATGCTATGATGTTCTTGAATCTGTTCTTGACAAGAGCTTCGACTGAACTGCCAACTTCACATGTTGCACTAAGTCCCGTTGGGAGAGACTGGAGGGTACACATAGACGGTAAGTATAATCACTTTACACAAACTGGGTCTTGTGATATATCTGAACGTCACAAAGAATTTATAATACCAGGTAAAATCACAGTATGCTAATTTGACCCCATCCCAACAATTAAACAATAGTGTACATTGATCCAATTAAATGGTTTTACGTTAAGTGGTGAAACACTATCTTAATATGATATTAAAACCACTTTTAAATGGTTATTTGTATTTCTGAAGCAGATGTCCATAATGGATATCAATATTAAGTTCGAAAATCCTCAAATCTACGTCATGTGAATCCGTTTCGTAGTTACCACAAACTAGTCAACAATAATCCTAACAACAAATTGTAAGTAATGGGTTTAAGGATTAAATTGCACCTCGTATTCCTGTTGAAACCTCTTCTCAGTTTCCTTCATTCTCCGGACATAGTTCGGGAAGTCGGCCACACGTATTCCCATATTTTCATATGTAAGGCCATCTGGGGCATCCTGACACGTGACATCAGCGGACATGACATCACCATTAACTGGTTCAGAAGTGTCAACTTCTTCAGGAGGAATTGGTCTAGGTTTATCATCAGATTTGGGTTCATCTTTCACTTCTGCCCTATGGGTTGTATTGGAAAATGCTACAACTGTAGAAGAACAAGCTGATATAACAGGAGAAGAAACATAGATATGGTACCTTGAGAAACTAATGCATGTTATTTATCAGTATTGCAACTACTCCTGAATATGTTGGCACACACAATATGTAAAATGAGTGCTAGTTTTGTAATTTTAATTATTAAAAGTACCTTTAGCCGAGGATCTGGAGATTTATAATAAAAATTTTATATACATATGCGTATGCACACATTGGAAATGATATGGTCGTTCAATGAATAGACTTACTGTGGGAGGTTTCGGTATTATTTTTCCCTGGATTTTTTCGTGTTCTTCTCCTCCTGTAGACAAAGTTTAATGCAAATTATATCCATATCTGTGCATTTATACATATATGTGCATAAGACAAGTGAAGGTTGTATCGTATTTAACAAATGCAATGAGAGACAGAAGTCACATAGAGGCGTGTCAAAACGTTTGAGAAATAGAAAGAGAGACATTTAGCAAAGAGACAGGTAGAGAAGGATGAACACTGAAAACCGCTCTATGTATTACATTAAGTTGGAGAGGCATTTAGATAGGGTATATACGTAGAGGCATGAATAATGGCCAAGTGAGGGACATTTGGAGAGATACAGAAATAGTGAGGAGCAACTGCATCCTTTATATATACTTAAACATACTGGGTGTGAGTAGCACTCGCGCAATCAATGGGTGATTTCGTTGTCTTAAAAGTAAACCCTTTCAGAGTTTTATTTAAACTGAAATTCTGGTTATCTTTAAGTTTATGGTACCTTTCCTACAAATATCTGTTTTCCAGGTGATGCTCTTGAAATCACTGGTTTGTCCTTTCAGCCTATCATAAATTTCAGTTCGAGTTAAGTTTCAGAGTATGACACGACTGTGATAAACGCGGTGAGGCATTCCATTATATGAAAATAACAAACAACCAATGTCGTTTACGTTGTATGAAACCAACGAAAGGTGGCGCTTGGTTAATAATAATCAGAAAATGATAATTAACGATGGAGAGAATGAGAATAAAACAAGTCATCAAAAACCAAAAGAACATTAAGGAAAAAGGTGTAGGAATAAGTTATCTCCAATGTATATGACGATGAGAAAAACTTGTCAAAAAAGAGGGGTATCAGAAAACGTCTGCGCATATTTGAAAGAAGGTGATTTAACCACATGCAACAAGAGGGGAAAGAGGGGGGTGGAGAGAGCAGGAGGGAACTGAAAGAAGTGAAATGAGTAATAGTTTTAAGGAGACTGAAATTTATACAAAGAATGAGCATTTAATGGCAAAACAAAATTGTAAGAAAACTACACATTTGAATAAATGTGACATAATTAGGAAACGATTATAACAATTATTGCCATAATTTTTGTATTAAAAGCAAATAGCAGGGAAAATAGTTATATTCTGTAAGGACCACAAGCCCATATGCATTTATTTTATATGCGATGTTCAAGCCAAATATTGTATTTAAATTGAAATAGTATCCAGGAAATGTGTTATGTATACGTTTCAAATATTCTGATATGTGATAGTGTAGAAAATGCATGAAATATGTATTATATGACCCTTAAAAATATATTTAAAATAAATCAATACTCACCTCATGAAGATTACTAACAAGACTAGGGCGATAATCAGTACGATTACAATAGAAACCCCAACACCCAACCCAATACGTAGTGCCGAGGTATCTGTCGGATCGTTCCCTTCGATGAAAAAAAAAATGATTTTCACAGTGCGAGACACAATCTTTAATTTTTAGGCATTCCCTAATTAGACAAAAGTATTTTTATGGTGTTATACAAAGACCACTGTCATCTATGTAACCTGAGGATATTCTTTAAAGGGAAAGTAATTGTTACCATAAACAAAGGTGGCAATGGGCGTAGTATGGTCATAAATAAAAAAGCCTGTGATATACCTGGAATAAACATGCATATTGGAGGTAACATATCTTGAAAATGTTATAATACACGCTAAATATCGATAATTTACCGCAGACTGCAGCCGAAGTTCTAAAATTATTTCATTTGACCTCCTTGCCATATTCCCTAAAATTCTGTATAGGACCTTTCATTGATGGATGTATGGATACTAAATAGAAAAATTGTTACAATAAATTAAAAAATGTATACTTTCTAACGTAATTCTGATTTGCAAAGCGCCTTTTTTTAAACTTGTTCCGCTTTCTATTTCGATTTTTAATTTGTTAATTAAGACTTACTTAACTTTTGGCAGGCCACGCCTTCTCTTCCTTCTACACATTGTCCACTCGCACAAGTTCCGTTGACCTGACTGCACTCAGCGTGTCCGCCCTTACAGTAACATGAACCATCGCAGTTAATACCGAATGTCCCCTCTTCACAAGCTGTAAATGTTTAATGTATTAAGAAGACTATCAATTTGTATTATATTTTACCAACAGTTTACGCTTAAGACGTTTATATTTATACCTATATTTATACTCTACTAAAGTGTGAATTTATAATGCAGACGTTTACATTCATACGGATGTATACTCTTCTAAAATGTGAATTTTAAAGCAAAGGTTTACATTCACATGGATATATGCTCTTCCAAAGTGTGCATTAATACTGCAAAAATATGATTTGGAATGTGTACTGAAAAGAACATATAACTTGGATAAATCACTTGAATTTTTTCTTCTTTTTTTATGACAGGTTGACCATCAATCAAAGTGCCAGACATTATAGACATAATATCGCCAACATAAATTGAACTGACGTATATCACAAGTTAGTCCTTTCTTTCCATGCTGACACTTCATGTCATTACACGTTCCGTCCACGTTGTTACAGGCTGACATAGACAAGCAGCCACATTGCTGACTGCAGCCCTTGCCATAGAATCCTTTATCACACTCTGAAAAAAGAAAGGATCCCCAAGGAACCATTTATGGAACCACAAACTCTCACCATAATCGTAGTTTGATATGGTGTCATATCGGTTAAAATCGACTTCTAAAATACTTCATATCATTATAGTTTACATCATTAATGTTCAAGGAAAACTGGGACCTGAAAAGTCACACACCTGCATGGCATGTTTTTCCCTTGTAGCCGTCCCGGCAGGAACAGCTTCCGTCAGTACGATCACACTTTTCCGTACCGTCAACACAGTGGCTGGAACAGGTCCCGGTGCAGCCTGATCCATATGTTCCAGAATCACAAGCTGAAAACATATCACTTAATATATCGGTACAGCGAAATAAAGCTGAATTAAGATAACAGTGACTTTAGCGAAACTGGATTAAGGTACCAAGTACTAGTTATACAACTAATTGAAAATTGTCCTATTAATGTTAAAAGTTTCTTAATCCCTAGAAACTGCAAGTTTCTAAAATATTAAAATTGTATAAAAATATTTAAAATAAAGGAAGATTGACCTTTTCGTGTTTATGTTCAGCCTGAGCGGTGTGGCCGGCTTTCGGCGCATTTCTTGTGATCAGTAAGAGGGCACGAGGTATCCGCCAGGCAATCAAGACGATGGACTTGGGTCAATGGAGGTGACCATTAATTTTTATATTACAATCCTTCATTTTTCTAATGGTAACCTACACAATATGGGCATTTCTACTAAGCGGGCACTTTTGGGCAGGCTCGTTTCTTTGTTCTCTTTACAATATTTTAATAATGTGAGCAACTCTTTATTCTGTAGTCACTTTTCCCCAACTAATGTAGGAACTTTATCGAATTACCAAGGCGGAGTAACCTCAATTCCTTATTGTTTTTTAACAATCAATTATAATAAACTTAACTGTTAACGTTTAAATATAAATATTAATATTTACTAAATAGAATTTGCTATCAATAACAGGAGTCAATAACACACACACACATATATATATATATACTAATGTCACAGGTTTTATCATAATTATTTGTTAATGGATTCCTGGCTTGGTTTGGATGAATGTTTACTACGTACACCACTACTGTAATGTTCCTGTATGTGCTAACGTCAGACGAACCCAGGTTAAGTGATCCTGTGCTCTATCATAATAAGAGAGGAAGCACGGGTCATTCGTTAAATTAACAGTCTGTGATGAAGTCCCATGCATCTAAATATCCGACTAAGTGCAATGTTTATTTGGAATTTATTACAAAATGACCAATGCGAAATATTAACCATTCTGTCTACCATTACATTGTTTCCTTTTAAACATGTCAACCAGCATACTTAAAAAGGACTTATTGCAACAGGCTACAAATGTAACCGATATGTTTATTACATTTTAAAGTTGAGAGAAAAAGGTCAACGTCCAGCACTTATGATGGTAAGTACGACGTACTGCTGAATAATAAAAGTGTTTGATAATTAATATATTTTTATAAATTAAGCTAAATGTTTACTGTAATAAACAACCGCTAGAGAGCTATAAGGTATGATACCAGCGCTTTATAATTATACAAATAGGGGAATCAAATTGTCATTTTTACTACTACGTAGTTTCTTACCATTTCAATTATACAGTCTTACCTTTTGAGTGCAAAACGTCGATCGATCGATCGATAGAGAGAGAGAGAGATAACTGCATTACAGAAGCGGATCCAGAGGGGGGGGGGGGGGGTCCAGGGGGTCCGGACCCCCCCTTATTCATCAGAAACAACGTTTTTTTAGGGCTTCAGACAAAATTTTGCCGCCTGGACCCCCCCCCCCTTTTTCAGACCTGAGGACATTTTTTTTAGGGTTTTCATTTGTCCTCCTTGGTTGAACCCCCCCCCCCCCTTTTCCTAAATTCGGGATCCGCCCCTGCATTAAATGCGGCGATATCCAGGACCCTTGATACCGCCGCATAAAAAGCTTCAGGGTAAACTGGAGAACTTAAAACCCTTGTCGGGAAAAAAATCGTGTAAAATCAAATATTGCGTTTATGACAATTCAACTTCAAGTAATCTAAGGAAGATATACTTGATTCGAATGACCAAGAAATTCAGCTAAATATTATGTTTTTGTATGTAAACAAGACTCACTTTTAAAACTTTGCAACCCTGGCGCTTGAAACTGTCTCAGAATGTGAAACAATGAACTGCGTGACCTTTGCTCGTTGAGCCAATACGGCCCATTACCACTGGTTGGTTACACAGGCGGCTTCCGGCCAGCCGTGGCTGGGGGAAACCCAGAGCAGACACTGTTCCCCGCGTATCACTATTTATAAAGACAATATATATTCTTCTAATCAACATTTAGTGGACAAACACTGTCTAAGTGGTATGTTATATGCGTATTTGATAAGAATATCTTTATTTCATAACAAATACGACATTTTCAGACGAAATAAAAGAATTTAATTGTCATGTGGAATGTCTCCAGTTTCCTCAAATCATCTTCTAGGGCTCTCTAACAGCATAGCAGTAAGAGAGGACGGGAGCTAGGGCTTAGAGAGAGAGAGAGAGGGAGAGAGACAGAGATGTCGTTTCGAACAGACTTTTCTGTTTCATTATTCTTGTAACAGCTTATGATCACTTAGCTAGATTTGACAAAAGACACAAGGCATGACCGGAAACCAACTGCATTGCATGATTACCGTAAAGACGGTATACAAATATTAGAGTACTTAGGTGCCGTTAGGTGGCAGTACCCATCAGCCTATATCTGTCACAATACTATATATTGAACCGGCTGGGTTGTCCTTACATCGCCCCCCTCCCTCTTACTTGACTGTAGTAAAGCTGCTTGGATATGCCGTAATGTGTGTACAAATTGTTATTCCAAAAATACCATATATACCATATACTCTATATATATATATATATATATATATATATATATATATATATTTAAAATATTAACATACCGTTTTCGTTGCAAGGTTGGTTAAAATTCAGATTTCAGATTGCCATAAGAAATTTGAAATCCGAGAGCCTGCCTTGGGGCCTGCCGGACGTGGTCAGAGAAAATGATCAGAAAATAGCTTACGTAATAGCTTACCTGTTTTACAGTTCATTCCTGTGAAGCCTGGCTTACATATGCAGGCCCCGTTTGTCTTATTGCAAGGATGAATACTTTCACAATCAGTTGAGCACCAGTTGACACAGTTAGACCCCCATCTGCCGTTCTCACACTCTGAAGACATATGGAGATTCAGAATGAGAGCATGCTTATGTGTTGAAGTATATATATATATATATATATATATATATATATATATATATATATATAATATAATATATATATATATATATATATATATATATATCGAATGCATCATGATTTGAACATTTACACATCTGTGTATATTTGTGTATAACTAAACAAATGCTCATTCGTACTTACAGCATGTAAATGAAACAAACTGTATAAATAAAATATATCAATTAGAATATTATTTATTATTATATAATTAATATTATATAAAATTATAATAATAAAGAAAACTGTTAACCTTTTGAATAAAATCAACGAACCTTGGTCACATTTATGATCCTTGTACCCAGGGAGACACGAGCAGTACCCATAGTACTGGGTGCAATTGAGGTTCTGACATCCCATGGAGCAGGTCTTTTGGCACATGTTTCCATAGAAACCTATCTTACATCCGTTGCAGTTCCCCGTGTGCTTGTGGCATCTCGAGTCTTTGCAGTTATCGCTGCATCTTATGTGACACTGATCTCCATACCAACCCGTATTACAGCGGGTACATTTACCGTCTTCAGGTGCACATGGCCCATCACAGCCACGATGACACGTCTTACTACAGTTCTGTCCATAAAGACCATCGCTGCATCCTGTTGGAAAGAAATAGTTCAAGTAAAATATGGTACGTATGTATGAAATTCTTGCCTTTTACCTGAATCCCCCGATTTGGTATAATATCTTCCTTTATACATATAGATATTATTATCGCCCAACTACCTCCCTTCAATTTTGTTTCAATGACATGTCTATAGAACACTTAGCTCCGATGGGATTATCAATCCCCGTAGTAGAGAGAAAGGGAGAGAAAGAAAAGAGTGAGAAGAGAAAGAAAGAGAGAGAGCTTATTATTCTTTTAAATGATTCTGTGCCTGCTTTATAAAAAGAGTGGAAACAAGATAAAAAAATAAGAACAAGTTGTATAATAAAAGTGTAAAATTGAAGGATTTACTCCTCGTGGTATGTGAGAAATATCCTAAGGATATGGTTATCCGGTAAAATTCTATATTAGTATTAAAAGATTGTAAGGAAATATTTGTTAGAGTTGGATGAAAAATTATCACAACACAGACATTACTCAGCATGGATCTCTTTATAATGATCTAAATTCTTTCTCACTACTTCATTAGCCATAAGCATTTATTACATGTGAAAAATAACTGAATGCCAAACTGAATGGTGAAAAAAGATCACAGTCAATACAGAGGGAGCTCGTGATCCCAGTGGATACCAAATAGTTATAAATTCAGTGGAGTTTCAAGACTTTCAATGATTAATGAAAATAAACAGGATCAGCATTTCAAGGTTAGCTGCGCTTCAGCTTCTGAAGACCCGATACTTCACGTGATAGTGTAAGACATCAGACCTACCAACCAGCCCTCTTATCTATATTAGGAATGACCCATCAATCTGCGACTTCTATGGTAAAGAAACTGTCGTAGGTATCAGGGACGGAAGAGCCCTTCACTTATTCTCTAACGCCCGAATGGTTCAGACGTCGTCGAGGGCGGCAATTTGACATGTTAAAGGGCTGCACGTTAATCGACATAAGGGAAAATTCTTTGGTCGTAACCGCTCGATTGTTTCAGCTCTTTGACCATCACGCTTAACTTAAAGACTGGCAGTATATGATTTGGCTTAGTAATAACAACCATTCAAAATTCGGACAGAGCTTTCGAACAATTGGTAATTTAAAACTTAATGGCTGTGTTTTTTTATTTTATCTGTTGGGAAAACCTTACATTGGCGAGCGTGCCTGCACGTCTGCATTTTGGCATTTTTTTATTCTTCAAATTAAATAATTAAGTGCCACAAACAATGAAGGTTAGTAAACAAAATTAAGAAGCATAAAGATGATGGAAGACCACCCATTGCAAAAGTAACGGACCATTTGGTGATTTAAAGATATGTCATTTATCGCTGTGCTGTTTATTTTCAGTGTACGAAATATCTTACATTTGTTCAGTAAGTCATTCATTCCAGTTTCAAAGGCTATGATCTGCAAATTGGTAATTGAAAATTTGGTTGGTTCCGTCAAGACATACCTTTGTTTTGCATTCATCCCACGTTGGGTTGAGTGTTCACTGAAAATTCTACCTTATCTTAAGCAAAACAAGTTTGTTAGAAAGTAGATATATCAAAGAACTAGTAGTTAAAAATTTATGAAAAAAATAAAATTGTCTTTTTTCACGATACTAAGACTTAATACCTAAACCCTTTGCTGTTTTACAGTGAACCTTCTTTTATTAAATAACAATATGGTTGCATGTACTTGATTTCATTTCAAAGCTCACATATGTCGTTGCACTTATTCACTTTCAGGCAGACTTTGAGTTTACAGCAGAATAAAATTCATTACATATCAAACGAAAAAGTTATGGTTGATCCAAATATATCGGTTTATTGAGATTTGTTTTTCTTTTGTAATTGTGTCAGTATTTAGATTGACCTTTTATTATGTTATTGCATTTTGTTTATATAACAAACAAAACAAAGTTGCTGACTTTGATTACAGGTCGTCCCGGTGTATCCCGGCTTACAAAGACATGATCCATCTGCCTTGTTGCATTCGTTCTGGTTTTTGCAGTTTTCTGAACATCTGTTGACGCATCCATCTCCCCACCATCCTGAATAGCATTCTAAAGTAAACCAAATGAAGCATATTCAGTTGCATGAAAACTAGAGTCTGCTTGGTCAAATTGCCTTTGTATAATCCAGCTCATTTCTCCTTTTTTTACACAAAATCTCAATTGTTGAAAATTATCATCTACATATGAAATTAATCACTCTTGAACAGGTACTATTAAAGCTATTTGACGTGTTTAAACTTTTTTTGAAGGTTATCACAGAATGTGCAACAGGAAATATACAAATTAGGGCAGAGAAAAATCCAGACTCAAGTTAAACTACATAACGCCGCATAATATTAGCTGTTATCGTTATGAAAAGTAGGACAGACCTTGTTCACATTTAAGACCGCGATATCCAGGTCGACAGGAACAGTGACCTTTGTCTTTTGTGCAATTTCCGTCTTTACATCCAGTCCCACACCTTTTATCGCATACGAAACCATGCAAGCCTTGAGGGCAGCTTTTACATCCACCATGGTACGGAAAACAGGTACCATTACAGCCAGGATGACAGGTTTCACGGCAGTCCTGTCCATAATAACCAGCTCTGCATACTGTTAATAAAGCAAAAAATAGGATATATCATTTAGTTGAATGGTTCGATGGAATAACATGTTTCTTAAGGAGTCACGTGTGCGGAGCATGGCAAGTTTTAGGGGTAAATACTAAATGATAAACTCACTTTTATCACATAAAGGTGGCTGCCATCCTGGTTTACAGGTACATTCCCCAGTGTCTCTGTCACATGGCAATGACAGACAACCACGCCCACAATTCCCTGTACAATTCCGGCGATATCGATTTTCAAGGCATACACACGTACCGTCAACATTGTTACAGTCACCACGTAGACATCCGTTGCTGCACTCTTTGGTGCAGTTCGGTCCAAAGCGGGTCCTCGGGCAGACTGTAAAGAAAGCGAATTGATCCTGATATATGACCTGTAAACGATGGTGACATTAAAATTGTACACCTATTTTTGTTTATTTAAGGCATATAATTGTGTTAAGCTCATAGAGTAGTCAATACTACAGCGTATGAACAACACATTTTATACGAATGAACCTCAAACGAAAAACAAGTGACCCATGGGTCATGACGCACAGCTGACTGGGAAGAGATTCGCAAAAGGAAATTTTATCATCTGAATGGTAGTATATACCCATTCAACTGAAGCATCAAACAGATTAACCAACAAGCCAAGATTGTGTCTGCATTTATATATATTTCAAATTAGAGAAAAATATGCGTAAACTTAAAAAAAATACAGGTGGCTCATCCAGTCTGCAGAAACTAATAAAAACACTTAATGGTCAATATACGTGCAAAGAATCATGGTGAATGCATTAGTTGTTCAGATACTTCAGCTTTTGTATCAAATTTTCCATTATTCTGAGGGATACTTCGGAGTCCTATAGCTTGAAGGATATGGGAAACAGAGACCTAATTTCAGGTTTCCACAGACACTTTTCATGGGCCTCCTTGCATGACAAGAATGAAGATTCTAGGTCCAGTTGTTACTATTTGTACCTTTTTGACAGAAAACCACATCTTAAAAGGTCTCAAAAATAGAGAAAAAAATTCGTAAAAATTTGAAAAAATAGAGGTGGCGCAACCAGTCTGCAGAAACTGATGGAACACCTCATGATGAATATGTATGCGAAAAATCATGACCATCAGTGTTGTAGTTAAAGAGATACTGCAGTTTTTGTATCAAATTTTTCATTATTCTGGGGGGTATTTTGGAGCCATACAGCTTAAAGGATATGGGTAAAAGAGACCTAATTTCAGGTTTCCATGGAGACTTTTCATGGGTCTCCCTGTGTGTCAAGAATGAAGATTTTAGGTCCAGTTGTTATGATTTGTGCCCTGTTAACAGATGTTCATATCTTTAAAGGTCTCAAAAATAGAGAAAAAAATTCGTAAAAAAACCTGAACAAATACAGGTGGTGCCACCAGTCTGCAGAAACTGATGAAACATCTCATGATCAATATGTATGTCAAAAATCATGACCATCAGTGATGTAGTTGATGAGATATTGAAGTTTTTGTATGAAATTTTTTACTATTCTGGGGGGTACTTTGGAGCTCCATAGCTCAAAGGATATGGGTAACAGAGACCTAATTTCTGGTGTCCATGGAGACTTTTCATATGTCTCTTACTGAGTCAAGAACGAAGATTCTAGGTGCAGTCTTTACGATTTGTGCCCTGTTAACAGATGTTCACATTTTTACAGGTCTCAAAAATAGAGAAAAAATTCGTTAAGAATCGAAAAAACAGGTGGCGCCACCAGTCTGCAGGAA
Source organism: Sipunculus nudus (assembly GCA_026874595.1). Taxonomy (NCBI): domain Eukaryota; kingdom Metazoa; phylum Annelida; class Sipuncula; order Golfingiida; family Sipunculidae; genus Sipunculus; species Sipunculus nudus. The sequence goes on from CM049318.1 coordinate 37,524,978, forward strand.
CTGATGGAACATCTCATGATTAATATGTATGCCAAAAATCATGACCATCAGTGATGTAGTTAATGAGATATTGAAGTTTTCGTATGAAATTTTTGACTATTCTGGGGGGTACTTTGGGGCCCCATAGCTCAAAGGATATGGGTAACAGAGACCTAATTTCTGGTTTCCAAGGAGAATTTTCATGAACCTCTCAGAATTTCAAGTTACAAGTTTCTAGATCCAGCGGTTACGATTTGTGCCAGGTTAACGGACAGACGGACGGACAGACAGACGGACAGACGGACGACGGACAAAGGGTGATCGCTATAGCTCAGATGACTTATAGTCAGCTGAGCTAAAAAACAAAACTCTGATGAACCATATGACAATGTACGTTTAATACTGGAATGCATTTATTGAAGTTGTTCCTGTAATTATTATCAACCAAAAGCCCCCATGTACGACGAAAAAGACTCATTGATTTTTACATCAACATCTCGGGTCGGAGATGGTGGCGAATCAAGGATTTTGCTATAGAGGGGGCACAAGGTTTCGAAATGAATTAAATTCACCTCCCTCAGTGTCTTTCAAAAGAATTATCAATTAAATTTCTCAATAAACAATTAATCATAGGGCAATCTTTAATATTCCGCATTAGTGAATTCAACATAAGGGTCATTCTACAGAAAACGACCCATTTCAGCAGGTACAACATCTGAAAAATAACTTCTTGTAATATTTATTTTATAGAGTCTCACATGGAGATAAAAAATATAAACTATATGAAATTAATTTCAGCAGAGCACTTTATTCAATGAAAAGATATAGTTTTGGCTAATTTAATATCCTATGTGTATCATCAATTTCAACACCGTTACAGACTTTAAGCAATGCTTGGAAATTATTATGAAAGATTGAGCTGGATATTTGCATGTCCATTCCATGGTCCCACATAATTAGTTTAGAAAAAAAGGCTCACCTGTACGATGTATCTTATTATAAAAATATATTTTAACCCTGAAAATGCATATTTTTTAATTTTATGAGTTACGTTTAAATCCCGAAATAAAATACAACTGCAACACACAGAAGGTTTAATGCAATAAATAAAAGGAAAAAAGAGCAATGTACCTCGGTAAATAAAAAATGCAGGAGATAAAAACATTTTCTATGATGTTTCAAGTCATTTTTTTCTTAAAATGATGTCTATTTTCAAAATGTAACGGTGATGAAAAAGGATAACGGTGCTGAAGTACAATAAATGTAATCATTGGCAAAATTATTACTTAAAGCAAGCAGACTTCTTTTATAATATGTTAAAGTTTAATATTTAAAAATACATAAAACAGTGATTGTTATAAAACTAAGAAATTCCTGAATAACAATGCCAGTTTGTAGAAATTAGATCTTTTATCCATCCTGTCACCTTTTTCTTTCAACAACGTTCATTGACATTCATCATCGTTAAAATGAAAAGTAACGGTGTTGATGCATAATGGTGTTGAAAAAAGATATTATATTTATTCAAAGAAACTTTATTACTCCTTCAACCTTTCTAGTAATCATTATATGTATGTGTTAACAGTGTGAGCTATATTCCAAAACTAAGAAAAGCAGAAATATTTCCATTATTTTTTAGAAAAATAGGTAACGGTGTTGAATAGCAATAAATATACGGATATTTTTATACAATTATACAAAATACATACCGATAATTATGGTTTTTTGGAGTCATTCTGTGACGATACTTCAACATAGGTGGGTTTTAAACAAGGAGTGATAGATCAACATCGTGTCATGGCGATCAAATCGTCTTTATAACGGTGTTGAAAAAAAATCTGGGGACACACGTTTAATCGCAATAAAAGTGGAAAAATTAGAGGGATGTAAAGAAACTTGTGGAAGTTTTTAAGGAATGATTTTATTAAACATGAGGAGTAAAAAAAAATCCTAGGCCTATACCATTTTTAATAAAAATAAGAGGATAATCAGTTTTTTATTATGACCTTGGGACAGGTACTTTTTAATGACCTTTGAACCATTAAGTATAGATTTGAAGCATTTAAGGTATTACTTCGCTAAACAAATTAGCTCAAATTAAGCAGAAAATATAAGATACTAAAATTAATTCCCGAAAGCACAATGATAGATGATATATATATGTACTATGGCACTGTGAATGCTAGGGACATGAAATTTCATGAATTGGGTCGTTTTCTGTAGAATGACTAAATAAATTTTATAAAGCATATCAAAATAAAATCTTAAAATTATGTGGGAAAAATGGGACAAAATATAAAGAAATCCTGAAAAAAAATGTGAAAGATAATCATTGAAAGTACTATTAAATATTTTACACCTTAATCACGTCACATAAGTTAAATAATCTCGGCACTTGTTGATAGCTGAACAGATGAGTGCTGATACGTGGCGTGCGCCGTAAAAAACACACGCCTCTTCTCTACTACGCTAAACCAAAGGCAACGCGGTCTGTCACTTGGTAAGGGCAACCTTTTCCCTAAGGCACCAGAAAAGGGTTACATTTATCGGGTGACAAGCACAACAACTATTACAGCCAGAATGACAGGAATATATATATATATATATATATATATATATATATATATATATATATAAATATATATATAAATATATATATTAAGCAAGCTTCACCGACTTTGATCTGCTTAAGATTTTACTAAGTTAAATGTTACTTTTATAATGAATAAATATATTGCCAGCAAAAACAAATTTATGAAAAGGGAAAAAATACCAACAACCTTATATGAGTAAAGGTAAAAAAAAATAGGATAATAAGAATTATGCAACGCTCCAGATAATTCTGCGTTTTATATGTCTATATGTAGCGTTCATGTATACAATGACCTCTTTTTATCATCCAAAACTATGGTTGCACCTTTTAAAGTTAAAGATCATATATGTCCTTTCATATATTCATTTTGAAGAAAACATTGTTAGAGTTACCGCAAAATCATTTCACCACATACTAAACGAAACATTTATGGTTAAATCAGAAATTGCCTCGAAAGAAACGGCCACTTTTTTATGGTTCTATTGTTTCATTGTCTTTATTTGAGACGTTTAAACCTCTTTTCTTTTCGTTTTATGACCTTTACGACCACTTATTCTGGTTCCAAAGGGTGACCTTTATTATGCGAACACTAAGCACAGAGCAAATATTGGCTGGGCAGGCCAATGCATTACATCACTAAGTAATAAAGGGCAGTATATGAAAATAATGAGCACAGATTGGAAGTGTGTTTAGTAATGACCCACCAGGCCAGAAAATTTTACGGCATGGTTTCATGACTAATTTTGTCAGTGTGTCTGTCCTTTTGTCAGTTTCGACTACTTGTTGTTTTTTTTGTCCATATAAAACCACATCTGGTATAAGTGCAAGTTATCTGGAATCTGTATGTTATTTTTTAAAATATGCCAAAGATCAGTGTTACTTATAATTTCACAAGTTTATATATTCTTCATATTTTTGTCAAGAAAAAGTCACAGCACCATAAATTGTATCTCGGTATTTTCATCCCACCATGGCCATTTTTCATGAGTATAACTTTATCACATTCTGGTTACCTTGCTTAGGATTTTTTGGGTTTAAATGCTTGACATTTGAAAAGTTTGAGTTTTATTTTTATAACATTGTCATTCTTAAAGCTAGAACGGTCTAGATTGTTTTGCATCACGTAGCAGCTGCGGTACCTTGCAGTGTTACACAGTTGATTGAAAACTGTATATTTTTTAGATCTTCATTGTCTTTTCTTTAGCAAATAACATAAGTAACATATATGCATTCCAGGCTGTCCGTCAATGCGATGCACAGCATTATGCATAACAACAATATATTCAAAGTAATATTATATTTTTTGGTGTAAAATAGCACATTTGTGGCACGTTGCATAAATGACATATGTATATACATGTATGTCTATGTAGTAATATATTCAGTTCTTGTAATATTGCAACATATTATGTCATGGTGCAACTGCGACTCTGTCGGCCAAATAAAATAAGGGGCCTAATTTTTCTAACTTGTCAGTTTTAAATCTAGAGAGGTCTATTTTTTGCTTATGGTGATATTAAATAGGTATTTCAGGAGTTTACTACACGTCTCGCAATATCTCACACAATATATTGTCAAACGAGATTTTGCGGGATTTCATTCATGATGCCCTGGAGACACAATTATACAAATATCATTTTGAAAATATAATACGTAATGTCCTACACTGATATCTCAAATTTTGTTTACTCATTTTTTTTATATGGCCGCTAAGGAGCGCTGCACTTAAAACACTACCAAATATTAAGTTTTGTCCTGATCTCCTAAATTATAAACATTATCTACATAAACTATGCCTCATTTTGTTTCTCAATATCTTCTTCATAAGTTTTCTAGTCAATCATTATGTCGGATTTGTCATTGTGTCAGTATGTCTGTCTGTCTGTTTGTTATTGTCGGTCTTGTCTGCTTGCTTGTTCTGTTGTCTTTTATATGTCATTCTATATGCCGCAACTTCTCAGCAATAGCTCTGAAAGTCATACTGTCGATATAGGAAACCAATCATTTCTTCTGTCTGTACGTCTGTCTGTCATTTCAACTTCCGGAAAGCGAGCAACCTATGGTCGTCTAGTTTTTTTCTCCTTTTTTCGGTATTAATAAATAAAATTGCTCGAAACGTATCATATAAATATATTGTCTTTTCATGTATATTTGGTCTGAAAACATGAGTAAAAGATTATACTGGATAACTACGTGTCAATCACAGTGCGCTTAAAAATTAAATACGTTCGATCAGAAGAGCTTTAATTTTGTAAGACCCTCAATTGTCAAAGCACACGTATGCGACATTCCGTGATATATATTGTTACGGGGTGACATAAAAGCGGACCGAACTGTCTCGATAGTGAAGCTGGCTTTGCTAGCGAAGCGGTTGGTAGGTCGGACTTGTGCCCCACCGACCTGGACATATGTATGGAATCATATGCGCCTTATGATTGGCAGATGAAAACTTATTTCCATGATGCATATGTAACAGTATCGGGGACAGGTTGATGTCGAGGCCATTGGCGGTAAAATAAAGATTAAGAGGTTCCAATGAGTTGAGCTTATAACTTTCAAATACACAAGACATTACTGGAGGTGCGGGCGGCCATGGTCACAGAACATGTACAAAGTGCAATAGTTAACAAACAAAAATTCACGATTGATTAGTGTCCATCAAAGAATAAGGTTATGTAAGAAGGATAACTATAGAAATCGCAGGTTAAAAACGTTTGACTATAACCTGGTAAAACAGGCCTGTTTAACCTTCAATTGTTCCTGTTGTTTTAAGGATCAAAGATTCTATGAAAGATCATAGGTTATTCATACTGTATAACCTAAAAGGAATTGTGAGCTTTGAGCATGGACTGACCGCAAAATCGCCACACAGGTGCATAATTAACGTCTTTGATCGTCTACGAAGCCCAGCTGATGCTGTGTTCGTAACCGCCCGGAAATATGGTCATTACGAGTTTCCGAGTGGAAAATACCGTTTGAAACGTGATCCAAGTGGAACGTATCACTAGAAAACTGGGGTTTTGCGGATCATGTCGATCAGTCCCACTTAACGACCTTCGCCTTTATTCATTGCTTTTCGAGATGCAGGGAGCAAATACAGACACCAATATTTGACTGGTTTACAAGAAAGTTTTAATTAACAAATAAAAATGAACAAATTAGACATGAAACATATTTTATTAATCAGTTTCTTTTTGGTCACTATAACAACCTAGACATCTGGTCAGTAGATCTCTTGTAGGGTACCGAACGTTTGCAAGTCGTATGTACGACCTGCCATCTGGTAAATACCATATTTCCGAGCGGGAACGAACGCAGCATAAGCCTCCGACCCAAAGAGAGAGGTCATGACCCGTGACAGTGATCGGCCAAAAGTGTAACAGATACGTCATTATCCTCTCTCTTGGGCCTGTGTCAGAATAATGTGACCCGAATTCAGTATAAATATGTAACTTCACTGAAAGCTCGGCACAATGGGAACTCCATGAATACCTTCTTTTTGTTGCCGCTGCTATGAATAATAAGGATAAGTGACATATAAATGCTCAAGCTGAAAAAAGTAAGGTAAATTGAGTAAATCTAGCTCCGTTATAGTTATGGCGATATTAATAATATTAAAGGACATTCAAGTAGTATAAGGAGTGCCAAAAGCAGACAATATAAATTGCAATTCTAACGTATTTCTAACGACAACGATTAGGGCAGCCGCTTTGGTGTCCGATAGCGGGGGTGATTTTAGTCATTGGGTGGACAAAAAGTGTCCGTTGTCCTAAATAGCTGGGTGTCCGCGAAATAGGGGTTATTAGAATAGTAAGACGCTCGGTCGGCCCAAAATGTGTCCGTTAGGCGAGTTGTCCGTCCCAGAGTGATGTCCGTAGCCTGGTGTTTCACTGTTTATATATATATATTTATATATATATATATATATATATATATATATATATTATGAATATGTGTGTACTTATATATATATATATTATGAATATGTGTGTACTTATATGAAAAATTAAATAGGAACTTATAAGGCAGTCTTGAACACTTTTGAATTGTCGGTTTAATTTTGCACCTCATTTGAACTCTTTTATGTTTGATTGCAGAGTATAAGTTTTTTCTCTGCCATTTAGGACTGCGGACCACTAAGATTTGCCATCAGTTAAAAGGGGACCAATCACCTATAAAGCATGTTGAGATAACACGAGAAAAAGCTTCTTCTCTTTAAAATAAATCAGTACCTGCCAAAATGTTGCCTTGAATCCGTTTGCTTACCCCTGTAAACGAGTGTTAAAAACAATGGATCGGGCGCGATAGCAGGTGTACACGTAAACACAGTTCGTGGGGCCGTGTCCAGAGCGGAGTCACAACACGGGTCAATCAGGAGATGCCCTGACTGACTTGGCTCAAGAAATATAATACTGGCTAAAACACCACGTATTGCCCCTCTTAATCGGACCTGCAGTCACGCGGCCTTGTTTAGGTAAACAGACACACGTGGACTCTGTTTACCAACACGCAGAGCCATAAAAAGGTGTTAAACAGCCGTATGCGAGGAAATGAGACTGTGTGCTGGGATAGTTCTGCTGGGAAACTTTTGTATAAAGCAAAACTGAACTGATAGTGTGAAAGAATAGGCATAATATTGCTCCTGATTATGCCCCTTTAATCACAAATCATTAAATCACTGTAATGCAGTCCAGGTTAGCACAAATATAAACCATGTTGTATATGTTGTAGTCAATTCACAATATCTTTACATATCCTGTGGAAGTGGTTAATTTGCCGCGTCTGAATTTTCGCGCTTTTTTCCATTTAACAGCATTAGCGCAGCTCGAATTTTTGCGCAAATCAGTATGTACGATGAATTCAGTTTATATCAAATGATATCAAATATCAAAATATTTAAGCGATTACATAACGATAGGTTTGTATGTAACGCAACCTACCTTCCACCTAACAAGCTTCAGGTGACTGCGAACATGCTACGGGCCCGTGAGTACCGTGATTGCAGGGGGTAAACAATACGCAACTAGAATACGGGTAGTCGACAAGCGACTACGTGTATCCGCCGAAATCAGAGTGGGACGGGTGAAGTGAGGCATGGATTGAGTAACAAGGGGAAATAGAGTGAGGTGTGTTGCATATTAGTTTGGATGTCTGCAGCCGAAATGTGTATATAGGTTGTGCCACCTACCACAAAATCCAGAAAGCTATCAAAGTTGTTTACAAATGCAAAAGGTCAAACCACTGCCGAGGTATGAGTAATTTTATCCCACGGCAGACAAACAGACGGACCCTGTGCAAAAATGGTTGCAGGTGGCGCCACCAGTTTTGCGTATGATAAAGAGCTATGTGAGATCTATACACATGCAACATTTTGGCCCAATCGGTCAAACGGTTCCCGAGATATGAGCTTGGATGTCTGCAGCGTAAACGTGAATGTAGGTGGCGCCACCTGTCATAAAATCAAGAAAGCCATCCAGGATGTATACACATGCAAAATTTCTGGTGGATAAGTCCAACCAATGCAGAGATATGAATGATTTTATCCCAAGGCAGATGAACAGATGGACACCGTGCAAAAATGGTTGCAGGTAGCGCCACCATTTTTTATGTATGTTATAAAGCTATCCAAGGGCTACATTAATGCCCATTTTTTTTTACCGAATCGGTCAAATGGTTCCCGAGATATGTGGGTTAATGTGTCATAACAGACGCACGGATGGACGCAGAGCGCAGAGGAAAGGTCAGAGGTCAAAACAAAATCGGGGCGCAGCAGTTCACATGTGACCCGAACATAATCCCGGGTTTCGTAAAATTCCGCCCAGCGGTTACAGAGGAGTTCTCCGGACACCTACGCGGCGGCGGCGGCGGCGTCCGGCTGAAAACATAGTATCCGCGAAACTCTGTTTTGGCGGATACAATTACCGGGACCAACTACGTTCGATGATGTGATGGACACGCTGTTAGACATATAAGTAAATTGTAGAATTGCTCAAAAACAGAAAATGTGATTACTAACTAGAAGCAGCCTGTGTGAACAGCAAACAAAGCTGATCACAATCACAGCTTAGATATAACTTGCTATGAAATCTTATAACAAGCAACATGACTACTGTAACATCCTGGTTGAAGAAGCCTTAACTTAAGCGAACCCACAAAGAGGGATTACCAGACTCCGCTAGCAACATCACAACCTGCAAAGCGGCGTCGGGGTTAATACCAAGATTACGATGAAAACACTAGACTTTTGTGTATATTATATAGATTTTGTATATGAAAACAGTGTTGTTCAATTTCTGAGTGCCCCATCAAACATCAACGATCTATACGACAGAGAATCGTCTATTCAATTCGCCATGATTACTCTTAACTTGTATCTAACAATAGTGTTGGCACCTGACGGTAAAAAAGCAAACAACACGGGCAAATCTTGGGTGTTCGAAATAAAGCGTGTTCTTAATTTAGCGTAAATCACGTTCCCGCGAAAAGCGCGAAAATAAAAACCATGCTAACAAAACTACTTCCACGGTATCATATTAAAATTAGGCATTTTATTAAATAAACTTTAATACTAAATTGTCAAAAAATTTTTTGAAATAATTTGCATAAACTGTCTAAACAAATACACTGAAAACGATAAATAACCATATTTAATTATAGGTTAAAGTCTCGTTAAGTAATATAAGTGTATTTTTATGAATACAGAAGTTGGACCACTCACCAAATCTACAAGTAGGAGGTTCGTAGCCTGGTTTACAGGAGCAGTATCCATCTGGTTCATCACACACGCCGGGAGTGATACAGTTGTTTGAACACGTCCGATCACACAGATCACCAAACCAACCATCATTACACTGACAAGCACCTGTCACTTTGTCACAAGTATTCCTGCAACCAGTTGAACATGTAAATGCACAATGTGGTCCCCATTTACCAGCAGAACAATCTGTAAATAAAAAAGAAAACAGACATAAAATATATACATACGTCAGTGACGACCATATGTTTTGATTTAATTGAAATAAAAATCTGCATCAGGGGCTACAACATCTATACCCACTGGAGTCCGTTGACTTATGCTTAGTTCTACCAATATACCATGTGCCACAAACTCTCGGGTCTGTTCCTTTCCGGTACAGGAACCATAGGGAACATTGGCAATTTAAACAACAAACATTTAAATAAGGTGAAAATACACAGGGCCATGTGACCGCAGAGTCCCGTGTTCACCATCTTGCTCACTGAAACTCTTGGCCAAAGTCTTAACCACAATGGTGCACCATCTTCACCAAGAAGTGAATCATCGGGGCGGTCCGAGGATTTTGGGAAACCAGTAAACCTGGGTTGTGGCGGAAAGGGAAGGTCCGGATCTTATGAAGAGGATTGATAACCATGTAAAAGGTTGAAGATGGGGTTCCTAACGCCATCTGTTCAGGAATTGGACATTGGTCATATGCGGCAGGTAAATTCCTACAGAAATATGCAAATGAGGGCGCGGTCATACCTAGAGACATCCTCCGGCTTCTATTTAGAGGATATGAGCCTTAAGGCCACCACAATCCATCCGCAGTTATTTCACAACTCAGGGCTATCCTTGTAATACTTTCTCCACTTATTCCCTTGTGCTTATCATACTCTGACCTCGCAACACTTCTAAACCATCTATTTTGTGTATAGACAAAAGTGGATGTCGGAAGTCGCATGTCGGAAAGAAGGTATACCGCTAGTGGTACCAATAATCCTCTATCGCCTATTAGGGCTGCATGAGTTGTTTGTTCTTCATGAAGCCGATAAATACTACAAGAATAAATTAGACGTAAGACCAGTAAAGTGAATTTGGGTGAAACTCACATTGTGATAGTCTGTTTCATTATTAATCACGCGCGCTGTATGGTAAATATTGCAAGTTTTACATTGTTAAGAACATGTTAAGAGGGCAATATGGCGTTCGAGACCAAAAATCCCCAACCAATCCAATGTTCCGAACCAATGTTTATTTCACATTCTTGAAATTATTAATACAGAATATCCCAAAAGACTCAATTTTTCATAATCGCATGTTGTTTTTAATCCTAGTAGTAAGTTCATCCGCGACGGGTAAATTGCATATACAGCTTTCTAAACGTGCCGCCCATTTTACATGATAATGGGTAACTGCCTAACCGGACATTTTATTTAACATTTCACTATTGATACAATTATCTTGCGTGAAAATGATTCGGTATTACATACAATTTGTTGATGGTTTGACAAAATAAAAATAATCACAATACTTTCTTTCAATTTGTTATTTTCTACTCAATTGCTTCAATCCTTTATCGATAAGTGGCAACCTATTTTTTTAAATACAATAATTGCCAAGGCTTCATTATAACACTCATCAATATGATGTTGAGAAACCAGGAAATGGCCTCATTACAGTCTTCTATATTAAAATAAATATTTGAAGAGGGCACAGGCCTCCCCCCGCCTCTTGAAAACAAGTGGGCCTGGAGGCTCAGCCGATTTTTAAACAAGAAATATGATGCTTATTCACATAGAACATTATAAGGAGTCTGTCCTTCTGAACACATGACCATAATGTCTTGTGTTAAGCCTTATGACTGTGAAACCAAATAAAGATCAGCCATACAGGCAGAGTCAGCTCTGATGCTGTAATTATTTTAATTTCAAAAATACAAGCAAATTGCGGAAAATGAAACATGTTTGAAGCCATATCTAAACTTTGAAAATTAGCGGCACCACCTGACAAGTGACAAAACTACCTGTGATAAATAAAATTACCAAATTAAAGGAAACTGTGTGATCCCACTACTAAAAACTGACCAAATATCTGTAAGGTGGCAAATCACAACAAAACATATAGACACCTGTAATAGTGGGGGAAACATTGCACCACCAATCTTGTTAAGCTGATTTAACTATACGATATCATTCTCATAGGAAAATCTGGCCTTTTGTATTTATAGACCTGGGTTTCCAAGCTGGGCTGTTAAATTGATGTATTGATCTCACTGATTAATACATAATCAATTAAGATAAAGTTAGAGATTCCTGGTTCTAATTGTTGTGTCACGTATCATGTCAAACTTCATATTCCGGCGTATAGCGCAAAGAACATATGTTACAATGACCTAATTCAGGAAAACTGAAAGTCACCTTAGCAAAAAATTGGAGATTCGCAACTGCATATGATCAGATATTTTACTTCTTACCAAAAGTTAAAGGGCTATCTTCGTAACAGGAATCAGCTGTCATGCATTAATAAAATATATCATATATTATAGTCGATTGACTGAACAGAATCTTACCTGTCAAACATTGTGTTCCAATCTTACCTGCAGGGCACGCTGAAAAACAGCATACATATATATACATATATACATACATATATATATATATATATATATATATATATATATATATATATATATATATATATCGAAGGCAAAGATAAGAGTGACGCCTTTTAGATAGACTAACTAGTTTATTAACACACAGTGTGTTAATAAACTAGTGTGTTAATAAACTAGTTAGTCTCTCTAAAAAGCGTCACTCTTTATCTTTACCTTCGCTTCAACAACAGACTGACACGGCTATACCACTTATATATATATATATATATATATATATATATATATATATATATATAAATATATATATATATATGTATATATATATATATATATATATATATATATATATATATATATATATTACAAAGTAAATCCATTCACAAACCACTGTCATCCATTTTGTTTTAAAAGTGCAAACTACGAAAATTGTTTTGATATACACAATAACGCTTACATATAAAAATGTAATAAGATCAGCATTATGGTGTTGTTTAATCGAAGACTTTGCAGCATTGATTTATATTTCCCCATGTATAAGATAAGTGCAGCAAACAGAGAATATAGAAATATGTTGGGTGCAGCTCTTATGTATATTTGTTTTCTGGTCAGACTCAACATAGAATCAGGAAGAATTGCCCTGAGCTTTACTGCACAGATACAGAGTTTTTCTTGGGTACACTTAAGGAATAACTTATCAGATATGAAAGGTAAAGAACAAATTACTTCTAGAAATGGGGCATTCAAAGTAGCGCATTTAGCTAGCCAGAATTCGAAGTCTTTTTTTTTTTGGTGCTCGATTGCGCTCGATCTATTTTAGGCATCCTGATTATAATGACAATATGCATCGGTCTTGATTTACATTTAAACGATAATTATAATATCAATCGACAAGGTCAAAAGCGGAATCACGTGAACCATGATTCATCCTCCTTTATGATGATGTATATTACCTTTTTTTCCATGTATCACGACTTCACACAAACAGAGGTTCTTGACGTCACTTTCCCTTTGCCTCTGTACAACGACATGTCTACCGACCACAGGCCACGGAGAGCAGTGTAACCAATTCCTCTGATAACCGTAACCTGACGCACAAACGGTGAACGTTCTCCTGACACGGAGGGAATATCTTTCCGTTCCCACCAAGATCTTAAAGTTCCCAGAATAGTCATCTATAGTAAAAACACAACTTAAAATAGGAAAATCTGCCGCTTTTTAAGTTCAGCTGCTATATTTCTTCTTATTTTAATACTTTGCCTTTCCATTTATTTATAGCAATTAAGCATGCTTATGGAAAATAACCGAAAAATTGTCTTCGGTTATCTTGATTTTCTTTCATAGTTTCCCTTGAAAAATACCCTGTAGAACCCAGAACATAGTGTATCCAACAATCGAAAATATGTACCAGAGTCGAGATAACTGATGAGTAAATGAAAACAATCCTTATGGAATTATTAATATTTTTGTCCATCACAAATCGAAGGAACCGGTCTATAACACGTCAGTACCTAAGGAGTTCGAAGATATAGGAAAAATTTCTTATCATTGTGTTACAGGGCGAAGTAGTTGCCAGCTGTCATTTATATTGTATGTCTGGAGGATGTATTGTGTTCAGTGCTGCCACCTATGGGTAGGACCTGTAGTTATAGTGGTATTATTTCTTTTATTTTAATAAGCATCCGTTGCCTGAGTAGGTTTTTCATCTTTAATCTGTTAAAAAAGAAATAAGGTACTTTCTTAAAGTTAACCATCAAGCAGCGTTTTTCTAGTATTTCGGACTACTCCTAAGTTACGAGTGTATGACGTCACACGGGATCTCGTTCGAGAGGCTGCTTTCTTTTTGCTTGCGCCGGTATTCAATGTTGAGTGTGTCCGAGAGATTTTGTCACGTTGAACCTCAAGTTGAGAGGAAGAACGCACATCCGATTGGTGTAAGTGTTGTGAAACGATTGTTTTATAGCATATCAATTATATGGAGAAGTATAAAGTCATGATATGACCGGCAGAGCCTTTGGTGTTAAAGTTTAAGTAACGGATATATTGGAGATGCTGTGCTCTAGATGTGCCCCGCTTTTATCTTGATCGGTCTCGGTTTAACTGTAGTTGTATGAACAGAGATATGGCCTCGCCGTAGTTATACTGATAGCAACGTTGTCATAAATATTTTAGTCTCAGTGTACGAGTCAGATAGGCGAATGAACGATGATTAATACCCTTTTTATGTTATTGTACTATGGGTAGATGGTAACCTCGATTATTTCTTATCATACTAATTAATTGAAGAGATATTTACTATTTATAAAGCGTCGGGGGACAAGTAAATTGTTCGGAAAACGAACGTTCTTAAAAAACGGTCAGGGATCTAGCGGCAAATCTGTAATTCCATTTTAATGCCATTAATGCAATTTTACCCGGGGAACATGGTGATTATTTTCGACCTACGTAATTGACGACAGGGAAATATTTGATTTATTACAGAGTTTGACTAGCAAAGATTAGTTTAACCTGTCTTTAGGGAACGTGCTTATCCTTTCTTCTACAGATTCACCGGAGATAAAGGTCAAATGTCATCGCCACTGGGGAAGCTCGGTTAGATTCTTTTACAGCCAAGAGACAGTGCCTATGAAGCACACGTATAACGAGTGAAAGGCAAGGGAGTTAAACGTTTCTGAAGTATGTTAGCCTCAAACTATTAAAATGGATAATTTATCATTTTCTTTGAGTCTGGGGTATCTGGAAATCGAGCCACTCAAGGACTGTAAGCTTGTCATCAAAGTATAACGCCGTCCGTTTTATCTTCAGATCTCTGTCTAATAACAGCAAGGTGATCTTGTTTGAGCAGTGTTGACAGTAAAAGTGAAATGATGAATATTGGCGAGTTTAAGTAGATGACACAATTGCTCACGGTAGTTAACTGGTTATTTGATAATGTCACTTACATAACTCTTTGAGCTTTACATATATATATATATATATATATATATATATATATATATATATATATATATATATATATATATATATATAATTTCACAGATTCATTAACGACATTAAGAACTATAACATACAAGTGGCCTGAACATTGATAATGAATTCGTTAAAATGGTCAAACAATACTTAAATATAGGGCAGAGATGTGATTGAATGCAACCTGGGACGATATTATAGTCCCTTTCATTCATTTGTAGTTACACTTTTGTAGAGTCCGAAAGTTCACCTAAGACATCTAATTCGCCAATATGAAGCAATAACATTGTATAGATTTTGTTTCGGCAGTAAAAAATGTCTTAATTTTACTTAAATCTCAACAAATCGGGAAATTTTATCTCCAACTTTTTGTCCAATTCTTGCGGAAAAACAAAATAGCCGCGTCACCTAGCGATCGTTTGTACTGGGGCCTAGGGCCCTGATTCTAAGTAACAGTCTCCTGCAGTCAGCAATATCAGTGTTATCAGAGTAGCCGAAGGGGTTTTGAAGCAGTAAGCATGGGCGTCCCATAGTAATTTATTTACTGTCTTGTATACATTTACTCATATAGCAGTAAGAAGCTGGAACGCTTTTTGCTCCATATGAAGGCCATATTCGAGTTGTTTGCTTGTGGCTATTGTCTGCGTAGTTATCGATCAGAATTCACAGTATATAATATACATTGGTGGTGGATGTTTAAATCCATAGGCTCATTAACCAAGTGATCGTGATGAGCAATAAAATACATTAATATCATTACTCAAACAACATACATTTCTATATATATATATATATTATTAAAACCTGCTAGCAATATGGTGATGTTTCGTTCTCAGATATAGAAAGCCACATGAATCATACCTAACCAGGCCCTCGGTGTAACTTGTACGTAGTCTATTACGTAATAGTCTCCAAGATCAACGGCCCACCACGGCATCTGGTGATTGTATGTGTGTGAAAACCACGTATAACACTGTGTGTTCCCGTCCACCGCCCGACCGGGTTGATAGTGTGCTGCGGAAACTCCTGCTGTCTCTAATGTCGTGATCTGATACGCCTGTTTTCCTTTACCGATATCTAAAATAATAAAACCTCTCACAACAAAAAATTGCATTTTAATATATGCAAGCCTCCGCTATGTGGAGTCCCTATCGTGGGATGCTACCCTAACCGTATTCACAGATCGGCCCATATTCCCTGGTTCATTTGTGCATAAGTAACTGTTCATTTGTTAATATTCCTGTACCTGAATCCGAATTATGAGCCGGAGCCAAACCAATATTTATTCGGTTCTTCAATAACTCCTTCCCGAAATGCCCTTAAAATTTCATGAGATTACTCTCATAACTACGTATTGCGATACAAACACACACACAACAAAACGTTTGGAATGTCAGTAGCAATTTTATTGTAAAGTTGCTTGGCCCACAGAAGAAGCGTATCATGGTCTGTAAGGCCATTTTAACATCATGGGTGACTCAATGCCTAGATAGCTGTTACAAGTAGCTGAAGAAGCCCCTTAAATTTGAAAAGTGGTGTCAATTTTTATTAACTCCTTTGAAAAGCCTAAAAAGCACTGCTTCACTTGCAAAAACGCTAAACACTGCTATACGTGACAGTAGGCGCTAAACACGCGCTTTGCCTCTTTTATGACTTTGAGATTATTTTGCTTGACACTGAGGATGGGGAGAAGGAATTAGTTACACATTTTGTAGCAAAAAGTAAGCAATAAATTAGGAATTTTTTATATATTTTGTTATTCTTGAAATTCGGACATTTCAAACGGTTTTTTTTTCTCCTCAAAACAATCAGATATTGAAAAAAATACAATTTTTAAGTTCCGAATTTAATATAATGTAAGTAAAAATGTAATTTTATTATATGCAATACTTACTTTTTAAAGATTAAGCAGAGGCACGTTAAACAAGTGAAAGTTGTTTTTTTTTTCTTTGGCAAATCAACATTTAAATAAAAAAAGAGTGTGAATGTAATGTGGCGACACCATCTTAAAATTGGTCTGAATAAATTCATACTCATGTTATTCCCGTTCCCTCTGGGAATTTTAAAGGTAAAAAGGTAAAGTCTGCTGGGCTTTACACCCGAGCCTAATGGCTCATCAGGCCAGAGCTTATCCCGGTTTCTGTAGCGTGAAGCGACTTAGGAGTTAGACTCCTCCTGGATGGGACGCTAGTCCATCGCAGGTTACCTTCCCAGTATCTACTGGTACCCATTTCTACTGCTGTGTGGACAGAGGCACACTTGCGGTTAGGACCTAAGAGTCTTGGCACGGTGGGGTCTAACCGTGATTCGAACTCACGACCTCTTGATCATGAGCCCGGCACCTTAACCATTACACCACCGCCCCCAACTCTGGGTATTTATAGTGACTATGAAATAAAAGCTAACATGTAAACACTTTATGACTTGTATCGGGAAAAGATGAAAGGTCATTTCAGCCCGCAGAATGTAGGTCAATATAGGTAGCGCCACCGAAAATTGATTTTGCGTGGACGTCGCGACAATGATTAAGTACACAGAGTGAACACAAAATTCGACATACCTTTTGAATAAAGTCATAAACAGACAAACCAAGTGACCAGGGAGGAAATATAAAGCCTTCCCGCGTGTCGGAGGTATTATAAGTTAAGAGAAATAAGTAATGAATGTAGGCAAAAGCCCGGGACGTATATAATTAGGCTATAACTAAACCTTTAGTACTGAGACCTTATGTGTTGTTACATTGTGCCTCTTTCTTAATTTGATTGTAGATCTCGGCTAACTACAATAAACCACTCCTTTTGATTATATATCCACTATATAAACTAAGATGTATGGTTTAGTGTTCCTGATGAGCCATTATGCGATACCCGTGTTATATATTTCGCTGTTTTTACCATGCATATTGCCCATATTATGAGGCGAATTCATCATATGTAAGACATGCTTGTAATGACTGGTTGCCTTAAGTGATTTTTGCTTCCGCCAGGAAATGATGCGTTTATTCATCCCCATTCGTGTGTGTTTGTGTGTGTTCACAACATATCTCACGCTATCATGAATGGAATCTCATAAAATTAACTGGGCATTTCGGGAGGGGCCAATGAAGAATCGATTAGATTTTGGTTCTGGAGCAAGATCCGGATTCAGGAACGTCATTAAGGAATCTTCACAAATGTATAGTCATTCTTGCACGAATGAACCCTGGAATATGGGCCGAATAAGTGAATGCAAACACTGTCTTGGGAGCTTCTCACAACATGAACCCCACATTCCGTACACTAAAGACACGTGGGAAGTTGAACGGAATCAACCTGAATAGTTTCACTTACTCACTCTTTCGTTGCCATTACCACCGTACCATAACCAAGTGTGTGATATGTACACATGAGTACAAATTAGTAGACGCTTTCATTTACTGTGATATGTGTTATTTGTACACAGCATGTATAACAGAATCAACTGCAGCCTGTGGTATCAAGGTTGCATACGTAACCTCTGCGAGGGGATGTAAACAGTAAGTCTGTGCATGTATTTGTAGGAGTATGAGTTAATATATATATATATATATATATATATATATATATATATATATATATATATATATATATAATGTACTATATACTATGTGCCTATATACCTGTGCAGAGTGTCAGTATATCGACAATATTGTCTTATTATTAATCTTTAAAATTTTGTTTCATTACAGATTCAGCTATTTTGCGTCGGTTCATGTTGACCGAAGATATGCTGCAAATTCATTAACAACATGCAAAGCTGGTGCTGAACAGAAGCTGTGGCAGCAGATCCATGCGTTTCAACTTTCCCAATGAGACATTCTAATTATAACTGCTGTATTTATTATGCATGTTCTGATCTGCACAGATGTAGTTTATTTTGATATCTTATTAAAATTAAATATAAGTTCCCTAACATTTTATCATTTCTCTTATTTTATGATAATATTTATTTTACAGAGAGCGTCCCCCTCAGAGTATTCCAAAATCTAACTTGGATGTAATCATGTTCCTGTGATATTGGTGTAGTAGTAATTTTTGCGCAATCCTGCACATAAAGTTGGAACAAAAAGCCAACAGATAAAATGGCCGGAGTTAAATATGGCCTCGCCTAAGGTAAAATAATCTTCCAATTAGTCCTGCTGTTAAGAGACGAATTGTGCAAAAAAAGCATTAAACTTGGCATAATAGTTGTCCAGACCATACTCAATATTTTCAGATAATGGGCCAAGCGGAATTCACCCTCTCTTGGTCAAAAGCCACTCGCTTCATCAGGGAAACATACATTAATGGGAATAAAGTATTTCTAAATATTATTACTGAATATTATTATTACAGTACAGAATAGTTTATTACATCAAAGTTTTTAATATCGAAGGCAACTGTTTTATAACATATACCTGAATATTTGGCAGGACAAGAGCGTTTTTTTCTTCTGGTAAAACACACAATTTCATCTTACTTACTATTGGTTCTTTTTATTAATGCGATCTACAACGTTGCATCGTGTGCATATGGTGATAAAGTATTTCACATAAATGTAGTAAATATTTCTTATTTCTAATATTACGTTTAAGTTCTACATTTATCAAAAGTGTGCATTATGTAAGCAAATGTAGTATTTTTACATTACATTTATTAGTTTTATAAAGCGTATATTAATTTATTCTAAAAAGCTGCAAAAAAATGACATTAAAGGTACATGGAAATCATCAGTAAATGTACTTTATGTAAATTATCAAATACACATTGAAACAGGGAAATACAAGATATTTAAAATGATTAACTATTAAAGCTTACCTCGTTAATGATAAAATCACTAAAACCCTGACGGAAGTAGAAAGGCTTCAAGATTTTTTTTTAAACGTTGTCAGTGCAGTCTGCATTCTAACGTTTATAGGAAGTTGGTTCCAGGGTTTGGGTGCGCAGGCATAGAAACTTCGATCACCGAAAGTCTTCCTACTTGTTCTCAGTGCAACTAAATAAAAAGTGCCATGAGCCCCAGATCTCAGGGAATGGGTATTGTGTTCGACTTTAAGCATATCTATTACATAGGATGGTGCCATGTTATTAAGTGCTTTATAAACTAACTCACAAATTTTAAATTCCATCCAATCCTGAAAGACACAGGATTCCAATGGAGACTGAATAATAAAGGTTGTGAAGAGGTGAACCTATCAGCATCAAAATCAATCTAGCGCATTGGTTCTGAATCCTTTGGTGGTGATTAAGCAAGTATGCAGAGGCTCAATAATGCAAGGAGTTGCAGTAATCTAGTGACTGTGCACAGGTCCTTGGATTAGAATTTGACAGGCCTCCGGCGTCAGAAATTTTCGAATGGATCTAATACAGTGTAAACTGTGGGAAACAACTTTACACTTTGACATTATATGTTTATCAAACTTTAGTTGTACATAAAGTCTTACACCAAGATATTTCATATCATTAACATATCTGATGGTCTCATTACGTACACAGATATAAACGTGACTGAGCTTAGATAGTTGTTGCTTGGAGCCAAGTACAATAAATTCTGTTTAAGAGTCATTCATCTTTAATTTAAACTCCGACATCCATTGCTTGATATCGGAGAAGCATATCTGCATAACATTTATGAACTGATGTTCCGCGTATTCATCATCTGGCTTGAAGGACATAAATAAACAATGATCGTCTGCATATAAATTACATTTAAGAAGATGTGTTCCGATGACTTGTGACAGAGAGCTTGCATACCACAGGAAGAGGTATGGTCCACAACATGACCCCTGTGGACCCCAGATGGTAGATTCCTGAAGGTGGAATTAGTGCCCTCTATGCTGACAGCCTGTGGGCCTCCATGTAGATACGATTTGAACCACTGATATATTGTTCCTTCAGCATCCACTCCAAATCGAGCCTTAAGTTGGTTTAATAGAATACTAAGGTCCAGGGTATCAAATGCAGCACTTAAGTCGACCTTTACAAGTAATGTTAATTCATATCCATGTTCACAAGGCAGTCTGATACAAATTTGAAAAGGTTTCAGTCGAGTGGAAAAGCCATTATGCTGATTGCATTGGAGGTAAAAGGCTATTCTGGCTTGAGTGAAGCTCCCTTTGGTTAACAACTACCCTTTCACACAATTTTGATATGTAAGGGAGATTACACACAGGTCTGAAGTTTTTATAGTCAGTTTCTAATCAAGTCTTTTTCAAAATTGGAATTTGTAGTGCTTTTTTTCCATTCGATAGGAAATGAAATTTTAAGACAACAATGGGAAATGCAAAGTCAATGGCAGTGAGTTAAAGTTCATCTACCATATTACCAAAGTAACCGGTAGACTGCATTCTGCACTAGTATCAACTGGTGTGCTGATTCTGATCCGAACCCTTGAGGATGTGTCAAAGGCATAATTTTGGAATCTTGACATGAACCAAAATATATGCTCTAATGAATAAACGACAGGTATTTATACGTCTTTATCGTTTCGATAATATCATCCTCATTCAACAGAAAGTGATGCCAATAGATCTAAAATTATCCTCTTACGAGAAGGTGTGGCTTACAGCATAATGTTGCTTTTAATATTTATTTTTATAAGAATTGTACAATAAGTTATAATTACAAGCCAATCTCATAGCTCGGATGGTGGCGTTCAATAGTATATATGGGTGGAGGATTCCTAATTTTACTCCAGAATTTGTTAGATAAGTTTCTTGCACCCATTACCTTTTTAAAGCATTTAAATTTGTTCTCATGCAAGTAAAGGGAAATTAAAAGGATGAAATTTGAAATATTACAATAAAACCGTTCTACAATTCAAGAATCAAATACTAATAAAAAGGCAAATTGAGCACTAACTCAATACCAAAAACACCAAAACTTATTCACAGAGTCATTATACAGATTTGAATCCCTTATAAATGATTTCCTCGACCCCAAACATAGACATAGTGCACTTGCAATGCATTCTAGGGCAAATATAACCGAGTGTGTATTTTAAAATCCGGCCACCATCTTGGATTTTGACCAAGACAGGGTGAATTCCGAAAATATCTGAAAATATTGAGCATGGTCTGGACATTTTAAATGCCAAGTTTAATTCATCTTTCATATTTTGCAAAATTCATCTAAATAGCAGCTTAGCCGCCGGGCTAATGGGAAATTACCAACATCTTGAGAAAAAAAAAAGATCAGCTAAAGAATACCTGGAGATGTTAAACATCAAAATTTGAATTTCTCAGCCCCCCAAAAAACATAGAAATATAGTACTTACAATGCTTTCTAGGGACATTATAATTCAAGTTATTATCCTTTTTTAATATGGCGGCCATCTTGGATTTCGGCGAAAATAATTTATTTTCAGCTTGGCCCCATATCTGAAGTTCATTATTAAGCTCCAAAAGAACACTTTTGCCAACTTCATGGTTCTTTCATTTTTTTTTCACAATTCTTCCGTATATGGGACTACTGTAACAATATACAATACCACCCATTATAATTAAATTGAACTGCTCAATATGAGCAGATTATAGCTCCTTGAAGGTGTTCAGTCTGAGTAAGATTCTTGTTAAACTGCTCATAAAATCATCAATCCGAGTAGCTTATTTATTGTAAAATGCTCACATTGATGACTTTTCAAGTAGGAAACTTCTCAAGTTGGATAGATTTCCTTGTGAAACTACTCACTGAGAGCATCATCAGTTTGAGTAGTTTTAATTCATCAGATTGACAAGTTTTTGTTTCCAGTGTAGAGTACTGAAATAAGATACTGTAATTCATTTGTGAAAAAGCGACTCATGTGTCCAATGAAGAACTGAAATGAAATTGGATGGGGCATGTTTAGTGGGGGCCAACATACCCCTGCTAATATCGTTTCAAGTAATTTAAGGCATCCCCCTTTTCACTTACATTTATATGATTTTTTATCTGAATCATCAGTAATATTTGGCTTTATGGTATGTCATATTCTTCATAATTTTTTAGTTATAGTCAGTTACCAACAATGTTTTTTGGAAATTCCTTTTTAGCATAATTCATGGAAAGATTGGATGTTGATTTCTGTTATCCGTGACCATGGGGTCAGGTTTTTACATACCAGCCTGATTTGAAGGTCAGTTGGTGAAATTTTATGGCAATGTAGGAATCTTTAGTAGCCGGGGTATAAGTGCCTTTGGGAACGTACATAAAGACATACGACGAAACGGCTGTAAGAAAAATCTTTTTTTATAAAAAAAAACAAATGTTGGATTCACACAGTTTACGCAATATACAAAAATGTGTCTGTTCAATCTATTTTTAATTCATTAATTTTATCAATTAAGTCTGATCGGAGTATTAATGTCAGTTTTCTGTTATCAAGTCTACATATAGACCTGTAACTGTCTAGAATAATCGGGGAAAGTGTACTTTTTGCCTAGGCTTGGTTTTTCCCTAAAATGTTCATTATACTGAAAATATAAACTCATCACCCTGATGAATAAAGACTACTCAGACTGATGATGCTCTGAGTACATAAGTTGAGTAGTTTCGTATTTAAAAAGTCATCAATGTGAGCAGTTTGCAACAAATAAGCTACTCGGATTGAGGAGTTAATGAAACTAATATATATATATATATATATATATATATATATATATATATATATTAAACTCGTACTCCTACACATAAACGCACAGACTTACTGTTTACATCAGTTGGCAAGGGGTACACGATTCCAGTGCGATACATATGATCATAAATAAAGTTATTAGGTTGTTATGTAGGTTATATTAATTCGTTTATGGTTGATTCTTTTCAAATAAATAATAATTTACTCAGCAGACCTACAGGGTATCAAAACAGGGTTAGATATTGGTATTTTAAATGTTAATACGTAACACATTCTAAAGAGACTTACTTCAGTTTATAGTTCACGTCCCCTCAGATTCTCAACCCCCTCAAGCAGTTTTTTTTTATTTTTGCGCAAACGATTAAGATACAGACTGGAAACCGTGGCACTCCAAATATGGGGTATGATGAGTCTCTGAGTACAGTTATTGCTAAACACTTCATATTGAGTAGTATAAACCTCTCAGATGAGAATTTTATGGACAGAGAAGGAGGAGCAGGTAACACTACTCAGATTGAGGACTTTAAACCTCTCATGAGTTTTCAGTATCGGTTCGACGTCACTATAATACATAGTTATTGGAAACCAATGATAGGTCATTTTTAATTAATTTGTACGTTCACTGAATTTTATCGACTTAATTGATGACTTTGTCTGGAAAATAATTGGAAAGGGTTGTCATATATCCAACAGATGTATCTATATATCATGTATTTTATTATATCAATTTGATGAAAGGGCCCATGCTTGAGGAACAGCCAGGGCCCCATGCGTCATTAATCCGCCAATGCCAATAACAGCCTATATATATATATATATATATATATATATATATATATATA
Source organism: Sipunculus nudus (assembly GCA_026874595.1). NCBI lineage: Eukaryota > Metazoa > Annelida > Sipuncula > Golfingiida > Sipunculidae > Sipunculus > Sipunculus nudus. The sequence continues at coordinate 37,549,319 of CM049318.1, forward strand.
TAAATCGATTATAACGATGACTTGTCATTTTCTTTTAGAATCGATAAAATCGGTTGCAGCTTTGCATATATATATATATATATATATATATATATATATATATATATATTGTTACAGATGTCTGTGTGCAGGGATGTTCCATGTGTTGTTTACATTTGATTACATGGATGAAGCACGCATAGCTCGTTGCCATGACAGAATCACCTGGCCGAGCCGGGCCGGCCCACGCGTGAACCCTGATATGTAGAAAACACAGCGATGTTGTTCTAGATGTTTCCTGTGACGTGTGTACTATTTTTTTGGATTTTTCGAGAAATGGAAAGTTCTCGGCTTGGGGTGAGAAGTTATTAATATCGGGGCTGTTTTTTTAAGCCGAAAGAGAGGAAAGAAATATTCTGGCGGACACAGAAGCGTGTAAGTCAGTTGTGGACCTTTTCCGATAGCAATTCCGTGCGGCAATTATAGATTTTCTTCTAAATTTGTGACGGATCTTATATAGTCTTCAGTTTGCTTTCGGGATTATAACAAGAATTTCACTTTGGGATTACAACGGATTGATTTTGTGAATGAACTGGACTGTTATTCTCTGAGAAGATTTACGTGAACTGTTCATCTGGGTTGTACGTTATAAAGGACTTGTTATCGCTGTGACAGTGGTGATATCTAGGTACTGTACACTCTATTTACATACTTGAATTGATTTACTGTTGTACTGTTGTTATACTGTGTAATTATATTGATTTAGTGTATTGTAATGTTAGAACTGTTTTAAGAATAAATTATAATTATTTGTTTAAAAAAAACACTGACTTCTTTATTCATCCCCCTAGACATTTCACGCTGCTTGGTTTTACAGATTCTGATCTTTTTATCTCCATTACAAAATTTATGTTCGTCACAACAACGTGATCTGTTGATATAAGGTTCCGTTACTATATATATATATATATATATATATATATATATATATATATATATATATAATCAGATGAATAACCCTTTACCTACCTTCGGCGGCAGCAATGATCGAGAGAACAGCAGCTGAGAACAACCATTCCACAAACATTGTGTTGCAGCAGACGGTATATCTTACACGAACATGAACACAGATTTACAAAAGGTAGAGTCCACACACTGAATATGATATTATCCAACATCAGCACATCAGAATGCGACCACTGGCATAAACCCGATACAGGATGTTCGATGAGGAAACCCCAGTGTTGTATAAGTTTACTTCCTGGTATATTGTTAATTCGGTACAAGACGTTCCAGCTAGGTACTAGGCATCTGCTGTCGTCAATTGTTATGTTACTCGTCTCCTCATCAATGGCAACATACACATGTAAATCCTGTTTAAGTGGAGAGTGATTCATCTGATACCATATAAAACTTCCTGGTAAGACTCGGGCTCGCTTCAGTGCGCACGGAGCTAGTCAAAACATCCTCTCCCTGTGTACGTCGGTGTTTTTATACATAAGTTACATATAATACATTATGATATTGCCTGTTCTCCATGCATTAACCAATTGTAAGTTATGACTGTAGGGCGATCATAAGACAAGGACCTTGGCTTGACTTTTGAAGGGACTTATCCAGGTATATATATGTGTGTGTGTGTGTGTAAAACACGTTTATTAAAGAAACAAAGCTGATTGGACCTTTTTATAAAAATAAGTAAAAAAAAAGAAGCCTATCCCTCGGTGCACAAGCTGTCCGTTTTGTTTATGCCCACGTTTATAACACGTGGGGAACACAATGGCCGCCAGTCTATTCATGGAGGTCTTTGGACAAATCAGACTAACCAGAGTTCTTCATAATATCTCACCTACAACAATTAGTGACCTTTTAACTTCCGCGGTGTGCAGTAAATCACCTCCAGAAATATTTTGTTTTCTGCCGATCACAGTGGACGCACGTACCATATTCACTAAGAGCTTGCTGAAAACAGGATACGCAACCGGCGTTATTTGAATCTTTCTATGCAGGAATCATCTAAACATCACTTATATACATATATGATGTATATATATATATATATATATATATATATATATATATATATTTATATATATATATATATAACTACAACACGAATTTTTCTGTTGAAAGGCCTAGTGGCTCAAAGTACAAATAACATAAGTAACATATAAATATACACAAGTTTGCTATCGCTTTCTGCCAATATGTTAAATTATGATAAAATATATACATTTCGCAGAAAAGAATAGTACTGATAAACACAAATGTAAATATATATTTACCATTTTCAGTGAAACCTAATCAGTAAATATACTAATTTAAAGTACTACTTTATGAACTATTATTTTCTTAAATGTTTTCCAGTCTAACTCTGTTTACTTGGATTAAATATTTACCTAAATCAGATTGTAAACTGTGATTCTTTTTTCTAAAAATCTGGATAAGCCTATATTTATTTTGTGGAAAAATTCTCTATAAATGATAAAAAATTATTTCTTAAATCTTTATATCTGGTAGCCTTGAAAAAACTAGGCCTCATCTTCAGTCTCATTATTCTAACAAAATTTACAGTCTCATATTTACTGGAATATTACTTCTGCCAACCTCAATCTCATAATCATGGCCACTTAGTCGAAATTTATCTAATACCTGTCTGTAGATGTATGGGATATTATTAAAGTATCTTCTGGTTCAGTTTATTTTGAACATGACCAACTGAGTCGTCAACAATATATATATATATATATATCATCTGCAAAAGCTAAAATATCTCTACCTGGGTATTTTTGCAACATTTTAATTCCTGGTAATGTTGCCATTTTAATCATTTCTAAGAACTGATTAAGGTATAATATAAATAATAAAGGGCTTAACAAACACCCTTGTCTGGTACCATTTCTACATAAAAAAGTATCAGCAAATCTTTTGTCGGTTTTTACACAACAGATTTAGTGGCTATACATAGATTTCAATAGTTTAATTATATTTCCATGAATTCCAATTTTATGTAATCTATACCAAAACATTTAATGTGGAATTCTTTAAAAAATTTTACTAAAATCGACAAAAAATACACTACATCTTATTTCTTTTCTTAAATAAGTATTTCTGTTTCAAAGCATGTAGTATAAATATATGATCAATAATAGAATATCCTTGTCTGTACCCAACTTGATTTTCAAACAGCATGTTATTTTTCTCAGTCAATTTGTAAATCTCGACTCTGCTGCTAATTAATTTTGTATATACTTTACCTGTTATTTTAAGTAAAGCAATTCTTCTGTAATTATTTGTAATATTGATAGTATCTGACTTGAAGATAGGATTCAATATTGCTTCTGACAAATTCTTTGGGTTTATACCTGTTGTCATAATCATATTAAATAATGAAGTGGAATATTACTTCTGCCAACCTCAATCTCATAATCATGGCCACTTAGTCGAAATTTATCTAATACCCGTCTGTAGATGTATGGGATATTATTAAAGTATCTTCTGGTTCAGTTTATTTTGAACACGACCAACTGAGTCGTCAACAATATATATATATATATATCATCTGCAAAAGCTAAAATATCTCTACCTGGGGATTTTTGTAACATTTTAATTCCTGGTAATGTTGCCATTTTAATCATTTCTAAGAACTGATTAAGGTATAATATAAATAATAAAGGGCTTAACAAACACCTTGTCTGGTACCATTTCTACATAAAAAGGAATCAGTAAATCTTTTGTCGGTTATTACACAACAGATTTAGTGGCTATACATAGATTTCAATAGTTTAATTATATTTCCATGAATTCCAATTTTATGTAATCAAAATCAAAACATTTAATGTGGAATTATTTAAAAAATTAATAAAAAATAAATATTTCTGTTTCAAAGCATGTAGTGTAAATATATGATCAATAATAGAATATCCCTGTCTGTACCCAACTTGATTTTCAAACAGCATGTTATTTTTCTCAGTCCATTTGTAAATCTCGACTCTGCTGCTAATTAATTTTGTAAATACTTTACCTGTAATTTTAAGTAAATCAATTCCTCTGTAATTATTTGTAATATTTATAGTATCTGACTTGAAGATAGGATTCAATATTGCTTCTGACAAATTCTTTGGGTTTATACCTGTTGTCATCATCATATTAAATACTGAAGTAAAGATTGCTGTTATTTTTTCATTCTTTATACATCTATAAATTTCTATAACAAGTCCATCTGTCCCTGGTTCTTTGTTATTATAGATATTTTATATGCTCCAAATAATTGCTCTTACTATGAGAGCCGAATTTAATTCTATTGGACAATTTTGGTACAAGTTACACAGGAATGTTCATGATTTAAAAGGTCAACAGGTTTCTCAAAATCAGAATTAATTACAACATCAACATTCAAAAGATTTTTTAAATAATTATGCCATGTTTCTGGATTTATTTCAGCACATTTCGGTGTGTCTCTGGTTATTGCTTTGACTTGTTTCCATTAATATTTAGGGTTATGCATATCATCCAGCAAAAAAAATGTAAATTAGTTTTATAATTGTCTTTCTTTTTTTACAAAGTAATTTTATTTTCTGCCATTTCCCCTTATATTGCTGAAAGTTTTCCAATCATTTAGTATTTCCAAATTAATTTCATGCCAGATATTTCTGATTCCTGAAGTCTGAGCATTCATTATCCCACCATGGTGGTTGTTTTGATATTTGAGATGTTTTTAGGGGTTTTACTTGTGGGGGACATACTTTAATTAAAATCTGTTCTAATGTGTTTCCTGCTTGGTCTGGATTTATATTACTATATAACAACTGGTTTTTAAATACTGATATCATTACATTATCTGTCTGGTCTATAGCAAATAATTGTGCAGTGCAAGTGTAAAGACGTGTTTCCAATAAACTCTCTGGTAAGGGTGCAGGTGCATTGTTGTAAGTGCAGGTATGTCTTTTTTCATGGTTGTAGCAAACCTATAACAAAAAATAAAATGATCAGAAAGGACAAATTTGACAACTTAAAAATTGGTTACAAAATTGACAAGTTTTATTGACATGACAATTTAATCAACAGTTCAGGTTCCACTGTAAGATGCACAGGTAAAATGTCCATCTCGATCATTTTCTGATCTACCATTTAGAATTCTTAAATTATGTTCAATAATCACTTGGACCATGTCAGTCTCATGTCACACTGTGACGTCACTCAAACTTGCCTCGCACTGGAAGAACACAAACACACGGAGCAAAACCACTACCGCAAGGGTGCCGTATGGATAAACAACAGGGAACAGCTTCGTAAAGAAAAATCATACTTTTATTCGTACATTTTTCACTTTATACATCAGGCCTTTCATTCATAAGGTACTTAGATGCAATACATAAATATCATATGGCCATACACAAAAAAAAAATCGCAATTGTACAATGGGCACCCTACCGTGGAATGGACCATAGACTGGTCTTCTCATCTGCTTTCCTAATTGTTCAGCTCTATATTTTCAATCACAAATGCTTTAACCTGGCCTTGTAATTGATACACTTGCTTGTTCAGTTTAACTAACACACCCTCAACGTCTGTCCCTAATGTAGTATCTACACTGACAGACGAGCACACGATCATCTACGATCGCTCACCTATTTATCCCTCCGGCTCTGTGTTTGACTAAGAGTGTTCGAGTCAGGAATGTTACCAGTGCTACTGCTACGAAGAACGATAGCGTGTTAAAGTATCGTACCTCAAATACTGGAACTGCTTCTTTTACCTTTACTGTTGTCTTTCTTCATGGGACCAGGCCCTCGACTGAGTTCGACATCACCGCATAGCGTCAGTATGACAGCCATGGAACCAAGCAGACGCAAGGTCAAGGACGTACCTATAATTTGGGCGACCTTGGGACTGAGCTAAACTGCTCTCTTTATAGTAGTGTCTACAATATGGAGGTCGTGACCACAACATAAATAATACTAGAGCAGAAATCACAGGACCTATAAAATTGCCCACTCTTTAGAGGTACCGACTTTATGGAGGTCGCCACTAGGAGAGGTTCAACTGTAATACACGAGCGCATTAAACTAGTACTAGTGTTTGATCATGTAAAACGTCCAAATTACTTGGTGGAGTCACGGATTGCAAATCCTGTTTCACCCTGTGGTTACTGCTCGGAGAAATGATTAATCTCATCTCAGATTTTAGCTTAATGTTCACCACATAAAACGCCAACAGAACAATTACATCTATATATGTCGTTACACAGGCAGTGACACACAAGACTCCCAGTGAATAGTTACAGTCCTATAAGCGTTTGAGATATACATCGAATATCCGCAATACCCGCAACTGTCATTCCTGAACACATTTACTGCAGATCCGGTTACGAGGAGACTTTAAATACTCAGGGGACAGTACTATGAAAGAAAATATCTGGCTGATTATATGATTAATTAGTTGTGCTCCACACAACGCTCTTTACACAGCGCTTTACCTATAGGGTTTACTACCTATATCCTAAGGCGCTTTTTGTTATGACCTCGTATCCTGAATTGCTACACCAGAGGGGAGCACTATTTTTGTCCAATCAGATGAGACCTTGTGCTAGAATACAAAGCCAAGCGAGGAATACACGGAGCCAATCTTATTTATTTCGTTTTGAGTGAAAGCTCATCGCCCCGCGTAACCGTCTGAACAGGCAACAGGCTCAGAGAGATTTGCCCCTGACATGGTTTGCTTAGGGCCTTTGGCACATAGGATGCTCGGCGGGTGAGCTGTAATTCAAACGAAACGTAACAACAAAGGCTGCGTGCACACCTCGCTGGCTTGTTTCAGTTCTGCAGACAACAGATACATGGCTACGCTAACACAGTTATAATGTCATAATCGAATCGGTCGATGATGCGAGAATGCAGAGGGGCAATTTAAATTCGACCGGAAACTCATCAAGCGGCGCTTGAAGCGCAGCAATGGGCGGAGCCAGGATGCGTGTCGAGTGTTTGTTTATTGGCATCTGATTGGCTGCTAGTCACATCACACGCACGTTTATTTCAGCGGACAACGAACCGCCATCTGGTGTCTAAATATATCATAAACGGTCTAAGCTGGCAGCGTGAAAATCAATTTCACGCAAGATTTCCGCTGCCTCGGCAGCGTAGCTCCATACCCGGTTACATTCTTTCTCATTGGATTAGCTGAGCTTACCTGACAAAGACGCAGCAATACTTTCTTATTTCCTTATATCTATCAATAGTCAACATATATTAACACAGTCCTATGTTTAATTTGAATGGAATAATCATATAGCTTTTCGGACTTTCTATACAGATACATAGACAGTGGATCCTTCTCGCCATACAAGAGCTACTAGCTCTTTTTCTGTCTGTGTTTTTCCTATCCTTGTATCAGGTTCCTGAATTCCTACCATCCTCCCTACATCAGTGCATCACTTGTTCTTCTGTCCCTACCTCATGCACTCCGCTAATTAGTCACGCATTGATTCTTATCTTTCCACTGGAGGCTTTCTCATATTTAACACTTTAAACATCCTCCAGCTGTATGACGTCATCATTGCTATTTCCTGTGACCTGTCTTATCACTGGCTCAGAATATTAGATAATTACCTATGTGGCCTTTCTTTCTTTTTCACTTATCGGTATTTCAATAGGTACCATTCATTTTCTTTTATTTTAACGGCATCAGAATCTTTATACACTGTCCCTCTCGCTGTCAACATGACGTCACAATTATTAGCCATTGTTTCATACTTCCCGTCACTGTATCTGGCGATTTAATAAAAATTTTATCCCTGTTCTCTTTCTTAAACACATACTGACCCCTTTGTCCAACAGTTACCTCTCTAAATCAGGCCATCTTATATTGGTTTACCAGTTTCCCTTCAGTCTATCACGCCATCATTTACTGACCCCTATGTGCTCCTCTCTATTTCATTCCATCATAAACTGACCCCGGTCTCCCTATCCCTTTCTATATCGTGCCATCATACCCTGACCCCTGCGTCCCTTCTTTCCTTTTCATCAGGCCACTATTTAATGCCCCTGTGTCCCTCTCTTCCCTTTCATTGCGCCATCATACCCTGACCCCTGCGTCCCTTCTTTATTTTTCATCAGGCCACTATTTCATGCCCCTGTGTCCCTCTCTTCCCCTTCATTACGCCATCATACCCTGACCCTTGCGTCCCTTCTTTATTTTTCATCAGGCCACTATTTCATGCCCCTGTGTCCCTCTCTTCCCCTTCATTACGCCATCATACCCTGACCCTTGCGTCCCTTCTTTCCTTTTCATCAGGCCACTATTTCATGCCCCTGTGTCCCTCTCTTCCCCTTCATTACGCCATCATACCCTGACCCTTGCGTCCCTTCTTTATTTTTCATCAGGCCACTATTTCATGCCCCTGTGTCCCTCTCTTCCCCTTCATTACGCCATCATACCCTGACCCTTGCGTCCCTTCTTTCCTTTTCATCAGGCCACTATTTCATGCCCCTGTGTCCCTCTCTTCCCCTTCATTGCGCCGTCATACCCTGACCCCTGCGTCCCTTCTTTCCTTTTCATCAGGCCACTGTTTCATGCCCCTGTGTCCCACTTTTCCCTTCATTACGCCATCATACCCTGACCCCTGTGTCCCTTCTTTCCTTTTCACCAGGCCACTATTTCATGCCCCTGTGTCCCTCTCTTCCCCTTCATTGCGCCGTCATACCCTGACCCTTGCGTCCCTTCTTTCCTTTTCATCAGGCCACTATTTCATGCCTCTGTGTCCCTCTCTTCCCCTTCATTACGCCATTATACCCTGACCCCTGCGTTCCTTCTTTTTTTCATCAGGCCACAATTTCATGCCCCTGTGTCCCTCTCTTCCCCTTCATTACGCCATCATACCCTGACCCTTGCGTCCCTTCTTTATTTTTCATCAGGCCACTATTTCATGCCCCTGTGTCCCTCTCTTCCCCTTCATTACGCCATCATACCCTGACCCCTGCGTCCCTTCTTTCCTTTTCATCAGGCCACTATTTCATTTCCCTGTGTCCCTCTCTTCCCCTTCATATACGCCCATCATATACTGATCCCTATGTGCTCCTCTCTATTTCATTCCATCATAAACTGACCCCGGTCTCCCTATCCCTTTCTATATCGTGCCATCATACCCTGACCCCTGCGTCCCTTCTTTCCTTTTCATCAGGCCACTATTTAATGCCCCTGTGTCCCTCTCTTCCCTTTCATTGCGCCATCATACCCTGACCCCTGCGTCCCTTCTTTATTTTTCATCAGGCCACTATTTCATGCCCCTGTGTCCCTCTCTTCCCCTTCATTACGCCATCATACCCTGACCCTTGCGTCCCTTCTTTATTTTTCATCAGGCCACTATTTCATGCCCCTGTGTCCCTCTCTTCCCCTTCATTACGCCATCATACCCTGACCCTTGCGTCCCTTCTTTCCTTTTCATCAGGCCACTATTTCATGCCCCTGTGTCCCTCTCTTCCCCTTCATTGCGCCGTCATACCCTGACCCCTGCGTCCCTTCTTTCCTTTTCATCAGGCCACTGTTTCATGCCCCTGTGTCCCACTTTTCCCTTCATTACGCCATCATACCCTGACCCCTGTGTCCCTTCTTTCCTTTTCACCAGGCCACTATTTCATGCCCCTGTGTCCCTCTCTTCCCCTTCATTGCGCCGTCATACCCTGACCCTTGCGTCCCTTCTTTCCTTTTCATCAGGCCACTATTTCATGCCTCTGTGTCCCTCTCTTCCCCTTCATTACGCCATTATACCCTGACCCCTGCGTTCCTTCTTTTTTTCATCAGGCCACAATTTCATGCCCCTGTGTCCCTCTCTTCCCCTTCATTACGCCATCATACCCTGACCCTTGCGTCCCTTCTTTATTTTTCATCAGGCCACTATTTCATGCCCCTGTGTCCCTCTCTTCCCCTTCATTACGCCATCATACCCTGACCCCTGCGTCCCTTCTTTCCTTTTCATCAGGCCACTATTTCATTTCCCTGTGTCCCTCTCTTCCCCTTCATATACGCCCATCATATACTGATCCCTGTGTTCCACCTTTCCTTTTCATCAGGCTACCAATTCATGCCCCTGAGTCTCGCTCTTCCCCTTCATTACCTCATCATATCCTGACCCCTGTATCCCACCTTTCAATTTCATCACGCCACCATGTCATGCCCCTGTGTCCCTCTCTTCCCCTTCAATACGCCGTCATACCCTGACCCTTGCGTCCTTTCTTTCCTTTTCATCAGGCCACTATTTCATGCCTCTGTGTCCCTCTCTTCCCCTTCATTACGCCATTATACCCTGACCCCTGCGTCCCTTCTTTTTTTTCATCAGGCCACAATTTTATGCCCCTGTGTCCCTCTCTTCCCCTTCATTACGCCATCATACCCTGACCCTTGCGTCCCTTCTTTATTTTTCATCAGGCCACTATTTCATGCCCCTGTGCCCTCTCTTCCCCTTCATTACGCCATCATACCCTGACCCCTGCGTCCCTTCTTTCCTTTTCATCAGGCCACTATTTCATTTTCCTGTGTCCCTCTCTTCCCCTTCATTACGCTATCATATCCTGACCCCTGTGTTCCTCCTTCCCTTATCATCACGCAATCATTTGCTGCTGACCCATGTGTCCCTCTCTTCCCCTTCATTACGCCATCATATACTGACCAATGTGTCCCTCCCCCATATTAATCACGCCATCATATACTGACCCCTATGTGTCCCTCTTGTCCTTTACATCATGCCACCATTTCATGCCCCCGTGTCTTTCTCTACCCTTTATACGCTATCATATACTGAACCCCGTGTCCGTCCTTTCCTTTTCATCAAGCCACCATTTCATGCCCCTGTGTCCCTCTCTTCCCCTTCATTACGTCATCATATACTGATCCCTGTGCCCTCCTTTCCTTTTTATCACGCCACCATGTCATGCCCCTGTGTCCCTCTCTTCCCCTGTATATATGTAAGCCGGGCCACTGCAAATCAATACAATCACACAGTAGAATAAACAAAGTGCACAGTACCTGGATACCACCACTGTCACAGCGATAAATCCTTTAAAATGTATAAGCCGGACCAACAGTTCACACAAATTCTCTCGGAGAATAACAGTCCAATGTAAAGCTCTTGTAAAAATTCCGAAAGTCAACTGAAGACTAAATAAGATTCGTCACAAATCCAGAAGAAAATCTATAATTGCCGCACTTATCGGAACAGGTCCCACAAACTGACTTACACGCTTCTGTGTCCGCTGGAAATTTCTCTCACCTCTCTCTCTCTCTCTTTCGGCTTTAAACCAAGGCTTCTATTTATAACCTTTCCTCCGAAAACTCTAGAAAATTCCATTTCACGAACAATCGAAAGAAAAAATCATACATAGTACACACGCTCAAAGAACATACTAGAACAAAGAACGCTGTGTATCTACACGCCATTGTTCAACCAATGCGGATTAAACCGAGCCTGCAACATCCGGCCAGGCGAGGCCTCTACAACAGGAGCTACGCGTGGCACTCGAGCCAAATGTCAACAATGCATGGAGCACCCCCGCGCACAATAAAAGAAACACATGGAAGACCTCTGCACACAATAAAAAGGGCACTTGTAACACCCCCCCCCCCCCCCCCTCCCCCTCCGCTGTAAGAAAAAAAAGAAAGTTTTCTCAAAACTTTCTTTTTGCGATCACAATCACTAAATTATTACAAAACCATCTTATGTACAACATTATATAAACATCTCGTTTACAACAGTTCATAAACATATCGATAAGCAATCAGCAAGTACATTGTCTTTCCCTTTAAAGTGTTTGATTTCAAGGTTGTAATCATGTGAAAACAAACACTATCTCAACAATCTTTGATTTTTACACTTCAACTTGTTCATGAACGTGAGGGGATTGTGATCACTGAAGACAATAATAGGCTTAACTGATAAAGGAACATAAACTTCAAAATGTTGCAATGCCAAAATCAAAGCCAAACATTCTTTTCCAACAGTGGAGTAGTTTTTCTGGTTTGTATTAAACTTTCTTGAGAAATAACAGATTGGGTAATCTATGCCATCATTGCCCTCCTGCAACAACACAGCACCAGCAGCAGTAATCACTAGCATCTACAGCTAACTCAAAAGGCACTGAAAAGTCTTGAGCTGCTAAAACTGGTGAACTTTGCAGAATTGCTTTCAAATTCAGAAATGCATTTTCACACTGAATGTTCCATACAAACTTTTGTTTCTTCTTGAACAAATTAGTCAAAGGTTCAGCTACAGCAGAAATATTTGGACAAAACTTCCTGTAGTATCCAACCATACCAAGAAAACGCATTATTTTCTTTTTGTTCTCTGGCCTAGGAAAGCAGAAATAGCACTTATCTTAGCATCAACAGGTTTTAATTGACCCTGCCCTACAATATGACCCAAAAATGTTACTTGTGCATGACAAAACTCAGATTTTACAAAGTTGACGGTCAGACGTGCTTCACTGAGTCTTTCGAAGAGGTCGCGAAGAATCTGCAGATGTTTCTCCCAGGTGTCGCTGTACACGATAAGGTCATCAATATATGCGTCGCAGCCCTGAATGTCCTTGACAACCATATGGATGAGGCGCTACAACGTGGCTGGCGAGTTCTTCATGCCAAACGTCATAACTTTATACTGGTACAGTCCTTGCGGCGTCACAAATGCGGACACTTCTTTCCCTCTTTCCGTCAGCGGAACTTGCCAGAATTCTTTTGCAAATCGAACTGGGAGACATTTCTAGAGCTACCGACTCTATCAATACAATCATCGATCCTTGGAATCGGGAACGTGTCAGTCTTGGTGATAATCTGTGCACATACGGTAACTTTCATCAGGTTTTGGCACAAGAATACATGGTCAACTCCAGGTACTGTTACTAGGTTCAATAAAGCATTGTCTAGCAAATATTGAATCTCATCCTGTAAATACTTTTGCTTTTCTGGATTTAGTCTATAAGGATGTTGCTTGACTGCGCTTGCCTCGCCAACATCGACGTCATGGCACAATATGTTAGTTCGCATTGGAATGTCACTAAATAATTGTTCATAATTTCGCAGCAGGTTCTTGAGGTCTTGTTGTTGTTGTGCGGTAAGGTGTGACAGTTTGGCATCCAGGTTGTTAAGCACGTCTGAGTTTTTCAGTGGTACTTTACCACACTGAATGTCGACACCACACCCACAATCAGTATCCACTTTAACTGGGTCAGGGTCAGTTTTTTCACAATTAACAGCATTAACATTTTGTACAACACTGATATGCTATTTCTGTCATAATATGGTTTCAACATGTTAACATGGCACAGTTGTTTCTTCTTACATCTATCTGGTGTCAGCAATATGAAATTTACATCACTTACCTTCTTGTCAACAATGAAAGGACCAAAATACCTAACTTGCAGAGGTCTGCCAGGGATGGGAAGTAAGGCAAGGACCTTTTTTACCAGGCTCAAACGTCCTACTTACAGTGTGTTTGTCATACTTTGTTTTCATCTTACTTTGTGCAGATTTTAGATTTGACTTTGCAATCTCACAAGCATTGTGTAGTTCAGTGCGAAAATCTGAGAAATACTGCAGTTGTCTTAGAGACCAGGATTTTCACACAACATGGGTCAAACGTCCTACTTACAGTGTGCTTGTCATACTTTGTTTTCATTTTACTTTGTGCAGATTTTAGATTTGTCTTTGCAATTTCACAAGCATTGTGTAGTTCAGTGGGAAAGTCTGAGACATACTGCAGTATACTAAGAGAATCAGGATTTTCACACAAGAGATTTTCTTTAAGCAGTTTCAATGGACCGCGAACTGAGTGTCCAAAAACTAGTTCAAAGGGACTGAAACCCAAGGACTCTTGAAAGGATTCTCTGACAGCAAACAGTAATAGGTGGATTCCTTCATCCCAGTCTTTCTGTGTGTCATAGCAATAGGTCCTAATCATGTTTTTAATGTCTGGTGAAAACGCTCGAGGGCGCCCTGACTTTCAGGATGGTATGGCGAAGAGCTGTACTGTTTTATACCCAGGTCAAACATAACTTACTGGAAAAAGCCAGACATAAATAAGACCCTTGGTCAGACTAGACGGATTGTGGTAATCCAAAAGTTGTAAATAACTTGATCAGAGCTTTGACAACACTTTTGGCATTAATTTTGCGCAATGGTATTGCCTCAGGGAACCTTGTAGATGCGCACATAATTATCAGCAAGTATTCATGTCCAGATTTTGTTTTGGGCAGTAGTCCAACATAATTAACAATAATCCTTCTAAAAGGATCCTTGAAAGCAGGAATAGGCCTAAGTGGGGCCTTAGGAGGATTCTGATTTGGCTTGCCTACCATCTGGCATGTATGGCATGATTTACAATATTGTACAACAACTTTCCTGAGATTAGGCAAATAGAAGTGTGTACTGACTTTCTGATAAGTTTTATTTATACCTAAATGGCCAGACAAAAGAGGCCCATGTGCCATGCTTAGAATTTCATTGCGATAGCTATTGGGCATTACTATTTGATGTTTGATGGCCCACTCTTCATCAGCACATACATCATGTGGTCGCCATTTACGCATAAGCAATCCATTTTGACATAGAAACAAACTGGGTTGTGTGACAGTTCATCTTTAGAAGTTGCGCTGGAAAACAAACATGAAATATCAGGGTCCTTATGCTGTACCGCGATAAGCTGTATCATGTACGGGCGAGTTGTTAGACGAGTCACTAGTGACTCCCATATGTTATTATCTGGACCATTATCCTCATGTGTGTTTTTCTTGGGCATAGATCTAGTTACAGCTCATGAAGGATACAAACCAGAGTTTCCTGACTATCAGGATCAGTGTCCTGATCAAGCGACGGCTTTTCTGTCACTATTAGTGCAGGTTGTACTCTGTCACCTGCAACATCATTGCCTAGTAGCAACTGAATTCCCTTAAAGGGTAAAGTAGTTCTTATGTCCACAGTAATATTCCCAGAAATAAAATCTTACTTTAAATGGATACTGTGAAGCGGAACTGAAGTGTGCCTGTCTGAAAACACACCACCAATAAGTGCATGTGCACCAGTGAAAGGCACATTAGAAAATGGCAAAGTGTTTGCTAACATGAGAGTTTGGCCTGAACCAGTGTCCCTCAAAATTCTAATAGGGGGAGAATCTGAAAAATCATTTGAAAGTGATACAGAACCATCATGTATGAATGGCTCAAATAACTCATGTCAGCGTCAGGAGAGGAATCTACTACCTCAGTTTCATAAAAAAAAACTGACATTGACAGTGTCGGTCATAAACACTTTTCCAGAGTCCTTAAAGGAATCTACATCCTTTTTACAATCAAACTCCTCATGGGAGTCAACAGAGGAATTTTCCTTAACAGAAACAAACTTCTGTTTGTCATAAGAGGACCTGGTCTCATTTGAAATTTTCTCCAAGAGTCATAAAAGGACTTAGCCTTATTTAAAGAATAATCCTCGCAGGAATTTGAAAGGACCTAGCCTTATTAAATTCCCCGCAGGAATCAACTGAGGTTTTTATCCCGCAAGCTACTGATTCTTCTTTGGATTCAGAAAGCACGTGGGCCTTCGTAGCATCAAACTCTTTATAAGAGTCAATAAAGGAGTTGTACCCCTATTTACATGAAAAGAGCCTGGCTCTTGTACTATGCTATGCATAGATTTTGAAACGAAACCAGAAGGTTTGCGTTTTGGTTTATTCGCAAGTTTCCAGCAGTCAGATATTAGATGACCTTCCTTCTTGCAGTAATTACAGATTTTCTTCGCAAATGACTGGTCTATGTTGGACTAAGACACAGTGGACGTGGACTGAGGTGTAGCAATGGACTTTGTTGAACTATCAGGACTACTAGTACTGGGTGACTGCGCCTTAAACTTCTTTTGACCATAATAATTTACATTCTTGTTTGTGAATGACTGGTTTGATCTGCTAGTAAAGGACATTTTGTGTGTTAATGAATAATTATCAGCTAATTGAGCGGCAATGTCAAGTGTTTCAGGACTTTTCTCTTCAAGAAAATTTTTAACATCTGCGTTAATGCAGCGCTTGAATTCTTCAAGCAAAATCAACTGGAGCAAATTGTCATAATTTTTCATTACATTTGTAGAACTACACCAGCGATCAAACAACTGCTCTTTTGTCCTAGCAAATTCGACGTAGGTCTGTTCTTTGCGCTTTCCCCAGTTTCTGAATTTCTGGCGGTAAGCCTCCGGAACTAGTCATAACCTTTAAGAATTAACCGTTTTACCAGGTCATAGTCAACAGCAGCTTCTACTAATAGCCGTGTATAAATTTCTCTGGCTTTGCCAGTCAATACACTTTGTAATAGCCTAGTATAATTTTCCTTAGGACATTTTAAATTTTCAGCTACCTTCTCAAAGTGTAAGAAATATTTATCAACCTCTTTTTCTTGAAAAGGCGGGACAAGTCTAATGTGTTAGCAACATCAAAACTGTGAGTTGTGGCAGCACCTAGACTATGTTGTAGTTTAAGTCTTTCTAACTCCAGTCGTTTTAACTCAATTTCTTTTCCTTTTTCTAGTCTTTCTCTCTCTAATCTTTCATGTTCTTCCCTCTCTTTTAATCCTAGCTCATGTTGCATTTCCAACTTTTTTAATTCTAATTGCATAACAAGGCTGTCATTTTTTTATGTTTCAACTTCCCTCTCTTAAATTAATCCTTTGCTAACTAGATCTTGCATGATTTTAGCAATGATATCAGGCTTTCTCAAAGCTTTTTTCACACTTAGCTCTAAGTGTTGTCCCAAACGCAACAACTGTACCTTTGTCAACTGTTCAAGTTGATCAGGGTCGGGATCGTCAACAAATGTCTCAGGTTTAAAATCTGCCATGTTAAGATGTTAAAACAATAACAAAAAAAAAACACTGAGATAAATCCTGTAAACAATGTATTGTAAACAATATGTAATCTTGTAAACAATGTATGATAAAACAATGTGTCCAAGTCAAGGCCTAATATATTTACAAAACTATTAACCCTCCCAGATGAGCCCACAATTTTATGTCACGGAACCTAATATCAACAGATCACGTATGCGTGACGAACATAAATTTTGTAATGGAAAAAAAATCAGATTCTGTAACACTAGGCAGCGTGAAATGTCTAGGGGAATGAATAAAAAAGTCAGTGGTTTTTTGTTAACAAATAACTATAATTTATTCTTAAAACAACCCTAACATTACAATACACTTAATCAATACAATTACACAGTATAAATGCAGTATAACAGGAAATCAATACAATCACACAGTAAAATAAACAAAGTGCACAGTACCTGGTTACCACCACCGTCACAGCGATAAGTCCTTTAAAATGTATAAGCCGGACGAACAGTTCACACAAATTCTCTCGGAGAATAACAGTCCAATGTAAAGCTCTTGTAACAATCCCGAAAATAAACTGAAGACCAAATAAGATTCGTCACAAATCCAGAAGAAAATCTATAATTGCCGCACTTATCGGAACAGGTCCCACAAACTTACTTACACGCTTCTGTGTCCGCTGGAAATTTCTCTCACCTCTCTCTCTCTCTCTCTCTCTCTCTCTCTCTCTCTCTCTACTTAAAACACGGCCTCTATTTATAACCTTTCCTCAGAAAACTCTAGAAAATTCCATTTTACGATCAATCGAAAAGAACAATACATAATACACAGTACACACGCTCAAAGAACATACTAGAACAAAGAACGCTGTGTATCTACACGCCAGGGTTCAACCAATGCGGATTAAACCGAGCCTGCAACATCCGGCCAGGCGAGGCCGCTACAACACGAGCTACGCGTGGCACACGAACAAAATGTCAACAACGCATGGAGCACCCCCGCGCACAATTAAAGAAACACATGCAAGACCGCTGCAAACAATAAAAAGGGCACCTGTAACATCATATACTGACCTATGTTTCCCTCCTCCCCTCTTCATCTCGCCATCATATACCGACCTATGTTCCCCTCCTCCCCTCTTCATCACGCCATTATATACCGACCTATGTTTCCCTCTTTCCTCTTCATTGCGCCATCATATACTAACCTATGTTTCCCTCCTTCCCTCTTCATCACGCAATCATATACCGACCTATGTTTTCCTCTTTCCTCTTCATCACGCCATCATATACCGACCTATGTTTCCCTCCTTTCCTCTTAATCACGCAATCATATACTGACGTATGTTTTCCTCCTTCCCTCTTCATCACGCAATCATATACTGACCTATGTTTCCCTCCTTCCCTCTTCATCACGCAATCATATACTGACCTATGTTTCCCTCCTCCCCTCTTCATCACGCCATCATATACCGACCTATGTTTCCCTCCTTCCTCTTCGTTACGCCATCATATACTGACCTTTGTTACCCTCCTTCCCTCTTCATCACGCCATGATATACCGACCTATGTTTCCCTCCTCCCCTCTTCATCACGCCATCATATAACGACCTATGTTTCCCTCCTTTCCTCTTCATCACGCAATCATATACTGACCTATGTTTCCCTCCTTCCCTCTTCATCACGCAATCATATACTGACCTATGTTTCCCTCCTCTCCTCTTCATCACGCCATCATCTAACGACCTATGTTTCCCTCCTTCCTCTTCGTTACGCCATCATATACTGACCTTTGTATCCCTCCTTCCCTCTTCATCACGCCATCATATACCGACCTATGTTTCCCTCCTCCCCTCTTCATCACGCCATCATATACCGACCTATGTTTCCCTCTTTCCTCTTCATTGCGCCATCATATACTAACCTATGGTTCCCTCTTTCCCTCTTCATCACGCAATCATATACTTACCTATGTTTCCCTCCTTCCCTCTTCATCACGCCATCATATACCGACCTATGTTTTCCTCCTTCCTCTTCATTACGCCATCATATACCGACCTATGTTTCCCTCCTTTCCTCTTCATCACGCAATCATATACTTACCTATGTTTCCCTCCTTCCTCTTCGTTACGCAATCATATACCGACCTTTATATCCCTCCTTCCCCCTTCATCACGCCATCATATACTGACCTATGTATCCCTCCTACCCTCTTCATCACGCTATCATATACCGACTTATGTTTCCTTCCTTCCCTCTTCATCACGCAATCATATACTGACCTTTGTTTCCTCCTTCCCTCTTCATCACGCAATCATATACCGACTTATGTTTCCTTCCTTCCCTCTTCATCACGCAATCATATACCGACTTATGTTTCCTTCCTTCCCTCTTCATCACGCAATCATATACTGACCTTTGTTTCCTCCTTCCCTCTTCATCACGCAATCATATACTGACCTATGTTTCCCTCCTCTCCTCTTCATCACGCCATCATATAACGACCTATGTTTCCCTCCTTCCTCTTCGTTACGCCATCATATACTGACCTTTGTATCCCTCCTTCCCTCTTCATCACGCCATCATATACCGACCTATGTTTCCCTCCTTTCCTCTTTATCACGCCATCATATAACGACCTTTGTTTCCTCCTTCCCTCTTCATCACGCAATCATATACTGACCTATGTTTCCCTCCTCTCCTCTTCATCACGCAATCATATACTGACCTATGTTTCCCTCCTTCCCTCTTCATCACGCAATCATATACTGACCTATGTTTCCCTCCTCCCCTCTTCATCACGCCATCATATACCGACCTATGTTTCCCTCCTTCCTCTTCGTTACGCCATCATATACTGACCTTTGTTACCCTCCTTCCCTCTTCATCACGCCATGATATACCGACCTATGTTTCCCTCCTCCCCTCTTCATCACGCCATCATATAACGACCTATGTTTCCCTCCTTTCCTCTTCATCACGCAATCATATACTGACCTATGTTTCCCTCCTTCCCTCTTCATCACGCAATCATATACTGACCTATGTTTCCCTCCTCTCCACTTCATCACGCCATCATCTAACGACCTATGTTTCCCTCCTTCCTCTTCGTTACGCCATCATATACTGACCTTTGTATCCCTCCTTCCCTCTTCATCACGCCATCATATACCGACCTATGTTTCCCTCCTCCCCTATTCATCACGCCATCATATACCGACCTATGTTTCCCTCTTTCCTCTTCATTGCGCCATCATATACTAACCTATGGTTCCCTCTTTCCCTCTTCATCACGCAATCATATACTTACCTATGTTTCCCTCCTTCCCTCTTCATCACGCCATCATATACCGACCTATGTTTTCCCCCTTCCTCTTCATTACGCCATCATATACCGACCTATGTTTCCCTCCTTTCCTCTTCATCACGCAATCATATACTTACCTATGTTTCCCTCCTTCCTCTTCGTTACGCAATCATATACCGACCTTTATATCCCTCCTTCCCCCTTCATCACGCCATCATATACTGACCTATGTATCCCTCCTACCCTCTTCATCACGCTATCATATACCGACTTATGTTTCCTTCCTTCCCTCTTCATCACGCAATCATATACTGACCTTTGTTTCCTCCTTCCCTCTTCATCACGCAATCATATACTGACCTATGTTTCCCTCCTCTCCTCTTCATCACGCCATCATATAACGACCTATGTTTCCCTCCTTCCTCTTCGTTACGCCATCATATACTGACCTTTGTATCCCTCCTTCCCTCTTCATCACGCCATCATATACCGACCTATGTTTCCCTCCTTTCCTCTTTATCACGCCATCATATAACGACCTATGTTTCTCTCCTTCCTCTTCGTTACGCCATCATATACTGACCTATGTTTTCCTCTTTCCTCTTCATTACGCCATCATATACCGACCTATGTTTCCCTCCTTTCCTCTTCATCACGCAATCATATACTGACCTATGTTTCCCTCCTTCCTCTTCGTTACGCAATCATATACCGACCTTTATATCCCTCCTTCCCCCCTTCATCACGCCATCATATACTGACCTATGTATCCCTCCTTCCCTCTTTATCAAGCAATCATATACTGACCTATGTTTCCCTCCTTCCGTCTTTATCACGCAATCATATACTGACCTATGTTTCCCTCCTGCCCTCTTCATCACGCTATCATATACTGATCTATGTTTCCTTCCTTCCCTCTTCATCACGGAATCATATACTGACCTATGTTTCCCTCCTTCCCTGTTCATCACGCAATCATATACCGACCTTTTTTTCCCTCCTTCACTCTTCATCACGCAATCATATACTGACCTATGTTTCCCTCCTCCCCTCTTCATCACGCCATCATATACTGACCTATGTTTCCCTCCTTCCCTCTTCATCACGCCATCATATACCGACCTATGTTTCCCTCTTTCCCTCTTCATCACGCAATCATATACTGACCTATGTTTCCCTCCTTCCCTCTTCATCACGCCATCATATACCGACCTATATTTCCCTCCTTCCCTCTTCATCTCGCAATCATATACCGACCTATGTTTCCCTCCTTCCCTCTTCATCACGCTATCATATACCGACCTATGTTTCCCTCCTTCCCTCTTCATCACGCAATCATATACCGACCTATGTTTCCCTCCTGCCCTCTTCATCACGCTATCATATACCGACCTATATTTCCCTCCTTCCCTCCTCATCACGCCATCATAAACCAACCTATGTTTCCCTCCTTCCCTCTTCATCACGCAATCATATACCGACCTATGTTTCCCTCCTTCCCTCTTCATCACGCCATCATATACCGACCTATGTTTCGCTCCTTCCCTCTTCATCACGCCATCATATACCGACCTATGTTTCCCTCCTTCCCTCTTCATCAAGCAATCATATACTGACCTATGTTTCCCTCCTTCCCTCTCCGTCACGCCATCATATACTGACCTATGTATCCCTCCTTCCTCTTCGTTACGCAATCATATACTGACCTTTGTTTCCTCCTTCCCTCTTCATCAAGCAATCATATACTGACCTATGTTTCCTTCCTTCCCTCTTCATCACGCTATCATATACTGACCTATGTTTCCCTCCTTCCCTCTTCATCACGCTATCATATACTGACCTATGTTTCCCTCCTTCCCTCTTCATCACACTATCATATACTGACCTATGTTTCCCTCCTTCCCTCTTCATCACGCCATCATATACCGACCTATATTTCCCTCCTTCCCTCTTCATCACGCAATCATATACCGACCTATGTTTCCCTCCTTCCCTCTTCATCACGCTATCATATACCGACCTATGTTTCCCTCCTTCCCCCTTCATCACGCCATCATATACCGACCTATGTTTCCCTCTTTCCCTCTTCATCACGCAATCATATACTGACCTATGTTTCCCTCCTTCCCTCTTCATCACGCCATCATATCCCGACCTATATTTCCCTCCTTCCCTCTTCATCACGCAATCATATACCGACCTATGTTTCCCTCCTTCCCTCTTCATCACGCTATCATATACCGACCTATGTTTCCCTCCTTCCCTCTTCATCACGCAATCATATACCGACCTATGTTTCCCTCCTGCCCTCTTCATCACGCTATCATATACCGACCTATGTTTCCCTCCTTCCCTCTTCATCACGCCATCATAAACCAAACTATGTTTCCCTCCTTCCCTCTTCATCACGCAATCATATACCGACCTATGTTTCCCTCCTTCCCTCTTCATCACGCCATCATATACCGACCTATGTTTCCCTCCTTCCCTCTTCATCACGCCATCATATACCGACCTATGTTTCCCTACTTCCCTCTTCATCAAGCAATCATATACTGACCTATGTTTCCCTCCTTCCCTCTCCGTCACGCCATCATATACTGACCTATGTATCCCTCCTTCCTCTTCGTTACGCAATCATATACTGACCTTTGTTTCCTCCTTCCCTCTTCATCAAGCAATCATATACTGACCTATGTTTCCTTCCTTCCCTCTTCATCACGCTATCATATACTGACCTATGTTTCCCTCCTTCCCTCTTCATCACGCTATCATATACTGACCTATGTTTCCCTCCTTCCCTCTTCATCACACTATCATATACTGACCTATGTTTCCCTCCTTCCCTCTCCGTCACGCCATCATATACTGACCTTTGTTTCCTCCTTCCCTCTTCATCAAGCAATCATATACTGACCTATGTTTCCCTCATTCCCTCTTCATCACGCTATCATATACTGACCTATGTTTCCCTCCTTCCCTCTTCATCACGCTATCATATACTGACTTATGTTTTCCTCCTTCCCTTTTTATCACGCACTCATATACTGACCTATGTTTCCCTCCTTCCCTCTTCATTACGTCACCACATACTGACCCATCTGTCCTTTCTTCCCACTGCATCACGCCATCAAAAACTGACCCCAGTGTCCCTCCCTCACTCGACATCACGAATTCATATACAGACTCTGTGTGTCCCCCTTTCTCTCTAGTCACACCATCATAGCTTAAGCCCCGTGTCCCTCCTTCCCTATATATCACGCCATCATAAATTGATCCGTGTTTTGCTCCATTACTCTACATTAGGGAATCATATACTTCTCCTTTTGACCCTTCCTCCAATTAAATCACGCCATCATGAACTTTTCCCCCTGTCCCTCTTTCCCTCTTCAGCATACCATCATGTAATTATTCCGGTGTCCCTTCTTCCCTCTATATCAAACTATTATACACTTGTCATTGTGTCCCTCATTCCCCGACTTGAACACTTCATATACTTTTCACTGTGTTCCTTCCACTCACTAAATCACGCCATCATGAACCTTGTTCCCCGACTTGAACACTTCATATACTTTTCACTGTGTTCCTTCCACTCACTAAATCACGCCATCATGAACCTTTCCCTCTGTCCCTCTTTCCCTCTTCAGCATACCATAATGTAATTATCCCGGTGTCCCTTCTTCCCTCTATATCAAACTATTATACACTTGTCATTGTGTCCCTCATTCCCCGACTTGAACACTTCATATACTTTTCCCTGTGTTCCTTCCAATCACTAAATCACGCCATCATGAACCTTTCCCTCTGTCCCTCTTTCCCTCTTCAGCATACCATCATGTAATTATCCCGGTGTCCCTTCTTCCCTCTACATCAAGCTATCATATACTTGCCCTTGTGTCCCTAATTCCCCATACCTCCATCTCTCTACATCATACAATCATATACTTTTCCCTGTGTCCCTTCTTACCTCTACATCATACCATCATATACCTTTCCTGTGTGTCCCTAATTCCGTCTACATTCAGGCATAGTTTACTTAGCACTGCCGTCGACTATTAGATAATTATCAATGACCTTCTCAGAAGTAACCGATATGTCCCTTCTTTACGTTTATTTCTATCGTTATCACTAACATACTACAGTTTTTATCCTTCACTTTACATCCTATCCACCGCCATTGGGACACTTTTACCCTCCTTTCGTCCATCCCGTTTTTACACACTTGCCATTGTGTCCCTGTCTGTCGCTATACTTAAACCATCATAGCACAGCGTCATGCCCTGCTGGCCACAAAGTCTAAGAATATGTACATAAGGCCAAAAGAATAAAAGCTTTGGTTCTCAGGCACTTTTTTTCAGAAATCAGTGCGGGCGGGGGATTTTTTTTTACCTTTTTTGTCATTTTCGATAAAAATGTCATATGATCGGGGAAAACATGATAACAACATATTTTTTTTGCTAAACACGTTAAAGCACTACATAACTAAAGATATCATATCAAAATTGTATTATCATATCTTCTTGAAAGAAATGTCTGAGCGGATGGACCTCAAATCTGATAAGTTTTTTTTTTTCAATTGAAAATAAAAATGTTCAATGCGGGGGGGGGGTTAAATTGACGCGGGCGGTGCCTGAGAACCCTATCTTGTATTTATTTATTTATTTATTTTTGGCCTAACTAGTTAACTTTCTGAATACATGAACCTCCCCTCATACACTCCACCCCAGGCAATCAAATACTTTATTCTCTTTCTCTCTGGCCCTCGACGAGGTTCCTAAAAAAAACAATATGATTCTATTTATAAAGTGTGGCTCTAAACAAACTTATCTATTGCCTTGGGTATCAAAGGTATATGAAACGAAATGTTCACCTGTGACGGGCGTTGATTTGTATTATCTTTTAATTTTAATATAGTTTATCCAGTCTTCATTATACTGTGGGGTCATCTGTCGTATTTTAATGAATTAAAACTGCTCTTCACTTGCAAAATAATGAAAGGTTAGGATTAGCTCATAAACAACTATTTAACTGTTACACGCATGGTCACGACCATGCTGGAATATTGTTGAGCGGCGTCTTAACCAGCTTGAGTGGTTACTATATTACGACGTACATACGTATGCCTTATTCCACATCACGTATCCAATAATGATAATGTTGTTGTTACCTCTTTTCCCTGACAGTGCGCTTTGCGCATGCGCAAGACATACTGAGGTGAGACTGAGCAGAGGTCTTGAGAAATCACGCAACAGACACGCATGGTGTATTAATGTCAGCATCAACGATTGCGGAAACTTTTAGACAGTAGGGTGGATCTGCATCGATGTGTAGCCTCTGACATCATACTCTATAATTGGCCAGACAAAAAAGCCATATATCACAGCAGGTTTTCCGCGAACCAGGAGTACGAACCGAACCTGAAGTTATTACATTTACCATCTTTATATTCATTTGACCCTTGGTACAGTAAAACGTACCAATAATAACAGTCCATGGATGATTAAGGTGAATCATCATAGCTTATACTTCGCCAGTGATTACATTGTACCAAGGTATTATTTTGCAAACCGATGAAACTCGGTCACTGGCCTTGCCATTTTATACTCTAAAAAATAAACACAGCACGTTTAAGGACATTAGATGAAACCACAGTTGAGAGATTTTTTCCGTCGATATTATTTGGCAGTCTTAAAACAAAGGGGGAAAATGCAGCAAATATAAAAAATATCAAACTAGCCATTATCAATAAACACCGCACATTTCGTGATAAAAGATGAGTTCATGGCTGAGAAACTGACAGCGTTATATGGCAGTCAATAAATAAAGAACAAAAACTTGAAATTAGAAAAAAATACAGGTGGTGCAACCAGTTTTGGAGCCAAAATATTCAATTCAGGATTCATGTGATTAATGCATTAATTATTGAGATACAGGAGATTTTGTATAATTTTTTAGATTATTCCGGTCAATCTGACCTTATATCAGGTAAAAATCGAAAATTTTCAGGGACTTCCTTTGATATTAAGTAGAGGGTTTCCAGCCCAACGGTTGTTTGGTACCCGTTTTGATCCGTATTAATGGGGGGGGGGGGGGGAGGGCAGACGGAGAGAAAGACAGACTCGCAGATAGACAGACAGACGAACGAGCTGACATTCAGGCAGCTGAACTAAAGAACGAAAGAGAAAACATAACCGCCGTGGCGAAGGTGAGACATAAGATACAATGAATGCGCATGTACATGACCGTGTGATAAAAACTACCTCTGTGACCGAGATGACGGACAAACACAAAACAATGTACTACATATATGCGTGTGAATCATCGTGGGACAAACAAATTTAAATGTAGAATATATATATATATAGATGGAAAGGGTATACACAGAAAAGTGGAGTGGTTCACTGCCAGTGAACCACTTTTCTGTGTATACCCTTTCCATCTATTAAATAATGAACCAGCATGGCTACTCATACATCTATATATATATATATATATATATATATATATATATATATATATATATATATATATATATATATATACAATCTTGCACATACATACAATGCTAATGCAAAAACTCGGATAGCCTGCCCACTGAATAACCTCTGAGTTAATCAATTACAGTTCAGATAGATGCATGCGATATTACCACGCCGTCCGGAAACTGAATGAACACCATTTGTTGCTCAATTCCACTTAGAGGAAAACATAACGTTATATCAAGTTCATTGTTCAGTTCGTCCTTTATATAGGAATCCGGCCTTAGGTTATATCTAAGATGGAACAGTTGATTCGCCGCAGCAGCAACAAGAAATGTATTATTTTATCAGACTTGTATTTCTATTGAAGGAGGATATACTCATACGTAAGCATGTAAATATATATATATATATATATATATATATATATATATATATATATGGCTAGACATATATAATATATATATATATATATATATATATATATATATATAAAGAGAGAAAGAAAGAGAGAGAGAGATAGGCAGATAGATACATAGATAGATAAGACATATTTATAGATAGTTATATATATATATATATATATATATATATATATATACAGACTTATATAAAACATGTGAAGAGATGAAGGTGAATTATGGGAGGATGTGTAATTTCAAGCTCTGTGTGCACTGAAGCGAGATTTTATCATGAATATTTCACATGTGTAGACATCATCGAGTGAGAGATATTCACTATAGACGATAGAGAAATCAGGAAGTCGGCGCTAACCTCGTTAACTACGCGATACATTAGGTACTAATTTTAATGCATGGATTGTGGACTATGAAGTGATACAGACGTGTCTTTTAGTGAGTCCAATCTGCTAGTAACCGAGGAAATTGAACCAATACGGGAGCGTGTACACCATGCTTGTTGGAATGCTGCTGTGTTTTGCTGCTGTTCCCTCGATCACAGCTGCCTCATCGGGTAGGTTACGGTTTATTCATGGTATCAAGATACACTTCTGTCAAAGCTGATATAAGGTCTAACGGGGATGATTCTAGATTTTAGGTTAATAACATGGCCCTATGTTTGAGCTTACTCGACCTCCTATCATTCGATCGTTCCTATACCTCTCTTGCAGAGTTCATTGTCCTTTCACTGCAGTCGTTCTGTAAATTTTCCGCTTTATCCGCTATTTTGTATAACTCTATTGGGTTTCAACACCATGATTGCACAGGGCAAAACAATAAATTACAATCAGACCAATGAGAGCACTGTATCCCATCGTGCATCAAACTCTAACTTGCAAACCAGCGACACCCCGCTCTGAGCTGCTTGATGCACAAATCGATACCCCATTCTCACCGGTATGATTACAATTCTGTGTTCCGCGCCAGGCCTGGTGGAGAAACACCGAAATAACTACCCGCTTAAAGCAGCGGTGAAAGCGAAAGAGATCTGACTGGACTGCAGTGCATAACCGGGGGAAAGGTGAGAGATCCCTTATATATATATATATATATATATATATATATATAGACAAACAAGGGAAATTATTATTCCATATATTTCCACTTTGGTAGTTGACATTTGAAAACAATTTCAAAATCCATAAATTTGAAAACGAAAAAACAGGATCTGCAGAGTCAAACAATTATTTTTTCTTGAAGTGGAAGTTATCAACTTCCGCGAAGGATAAGGATCAACCCCGAACTGAACCCTCAGCATTGGTCTGTGGTATCTGTGGTCGCAATAGGCACGTGTGTCGGACTCGCCAGTAACCAAAGGAAGTACAAGAAGCTATTCAAATCCATATATGCTTACTATTGTCTGTAGAGGCATATTTTAGTCTTCTACGACCATCCCGAGTGAGCCTTATAGCTCCCAAGTCATTAAAGATTAAACTGCTGCATGCATCTCAAAGGTTAATTTTGAAAGGCGTTTTATTCTTTTAAGATATTGGCAGAGGAAAACAAGCGTATCAGATCACGACAGCACAGATAGCAGGTTATTCAGCAAAACACCTTCAGCCCGGCCTGGTGGTGGACGGGAACAAAGAGTGTCAAAAGTGGTATTCACACACAAACAATCACCAGATGCCGTGGTGGGCTGTTGATTTGGGAGACTATTACATCATAGATTACATACAAGTTATACCGAGGGCCTGGCAAGGTAAAGTTACTCTCTCTCTCTCTTTTACAACGTCAGCAAAATCGCATTATATTAATTTTCGTCCAGTTACTTAATTCAGCACTTCAGTTATAACAATTTTATTATTTATACATCATTATTATTAAACACTTGTCCTAGGTGGGATGTATTAATGTCGTTATCTTTGAGTGTCGCCTCGATAACTGCCAAGAGCTTTCATGGATTTTCACGACACTCATGCACCATTATTACTTAGTAAAAGATTATCTTGGCCGAGTTAAATTCTAGGCAATATTAACGCGTAATTAAATGGTCGGAAATCTTAAGACTTATTTGGGGTTTCCTTGCGATACCTAACCATAAAAAAGATGGATTTTTATCAAACTTCACAGAAATGTTAACTGTATAATATCTCGCCTAAATCTGATTACCGCCAAATTTAATGCATTTCATGCATATATATATATATATATATATATATATATATATATATATATATATATGACATATTAGATTTATTTCTGATATTTTCTGTATTATGTATGACCAGTGTGTTATTTTAAAATGCTTGTTTCACTGTGATTATTGTTTTGATTATTGGGTATATGTTTTGTATTTATTATATATTTATGTAGTTAAATGCAACTTTTTCCAGATAGGAGAACATGTTACATTAGCAATAATGGCTTCTATGTAATCCTGTTAAAATAAATATATGTTTAAATTAACTAAACTGTATATTAAAATATTATAATAATGAGATGAAAAATTAGGGATAACATTTGTGTAGGAATAGTATTTTCTCTTGCCTCTAAAGACAGGTGAGATATTTTTGTCAGCAGAAGCATGGTCTTAAACATTGTGATGTGCCATACGTATGTTACAGATGGTTTTTCTGGCAACTTTACAATCTTAGTGGGATCGGACAGGTATTCCCTCCGTGTCAGGAGTACTTTCACCGAGTGTGCGTCAGGATACGGGAATGAGATGAAATGGTTACACTGCTCTCAGGGACCCGTGGTCGGCAGACATGTTGTTGTACAGAGAGAAAGGGAAAGTGTCAACAGGTACCTCTGTCTGTGTGAAGTCGTGATACAAGGACGTAAAGGTAATTTGTATCATAATGAAAGTCTTTGTAAGGATGGAGAAAATTATTAAATTATGGTTCATTTGATTCATTTTTTAAGATATTTTAACATAAATGTGCAAACCGTAAACAGTTTTTTTTATTATTGAACATATGATACAAATACAATGACATGATTTTACATCATCATACAATGTACATACAACATAAACATGCGTACATGTATACAATCACACCAAGATTAAAAAATTAATTACCGGATACACATCCACAACAAATACAGACATGGTACATTATAAACATATTGAAACCTGTTAGTGAAATTTTTTTGTTTGTTTGTTTGTTTATTATAAGATTTTCAAGGTATTATTTCAGCTAAGTTTTTCTTTAAAATATTTATTTTTAAATTGTTTCAATTTCTGGTCATAAATTTTTATTTTGCCTTTTCTTCTAGCTATGTTTTCTTCTATTTTATATATTTGTAATACGTAGTTTGTATACATACAGAATGTAGACTTTTTTTCTTTACATTTGCAAATGTATATGAAATGTTTAAAAAGTAGTATTAAAATATCTAGAAGGGTATCGTTAGTGGTATTCAAAATAAGAATGGTTTCTATGAAATTGCTCATGTGTGCATATGAGCCTATGTCTTTCAACCAATTTTTAAAATCAGATATTATGCTGTATGTTATTTCACAGTGATAAAACAAATGAGAATATGTTTCTCTGTCTTTTTTGCAAAATGTGCACAGTCTGTGTCGCGTTTTTTACCCCAAGTTATAGAAGAAAGGATTCAGAGGTAGAAACCTATGTAGTGGTTTAAACTGAAAGGTCCTTAGCTTCTCAGAAATAGTAATACTGGTTATATTTTTGAAGGCTTAAAATATGATTTCATTATTTTGTAAATGTAACTCTCTGGTCCACTTTCCCATTGGTTTGACTAGCAAAATATAATATTTTTAAATCGCTATAAATAAAATTAGAATTGTTTTTTTATTCTCAAGAATTTTTCAACCCTATATTCTTGCAGTTGGACTCTTGGGTTGTTTTCTTTTTTCCCCAAGTTCCTGGGATTGCATGCAGCAATTCTGTGTAATGCATAATGTAAATAGTGATTTTGTATCTTATTATTAATTCTTCAAAGGTAAGAAATGTTACATTGTTAGTAATGTCTGAAATTGTTTTGATCCCTGAAATACATAATTTATTATAAAATATTACTGTGTAATTTATTTTTATTTGAGAGTTAAACCACAAAGTTTGTGACTGAATTTCACTTGAAGAAACCACTTAGTGTAAGTAATTTTACCAGTATTGTAGAACTTTCAGGTTCCAGAATGGATTACATGAGACACTCAAATCTTTTATATCATTCACTCTTAAGTTACATTTAAATATATAGGTATCTAGATTTTTAACTGTACATAATTCATCTGTCTCCAGCCATTTTTCAGTGGGGCCATTAAGAGAACGTTTAACCCATGAGATTTTTAAAGATTGCAACTTAGCTAGAGTTAATCATATTTAAACCTCCTTTACCTCTCAGTGCTAATAAAGTGTTTCTCTTAATCATGTCTGGTTGTTTATTCCATATAAATTTAAATATTAATCTTTCCACTTCTTTAATATACGTTTGTGATGGAAGTACAAGGAATAAATATATGAGTTGTGAAATAATACGTTTTAACAACGGTTATCCTTCCAGACAAGGACACTATTCTGTGTCTCCGAATATTTATAATAGTTTTAATTTTACTGATGATTTCTTTATTGTTAGTTTCTATCATATTTTTCCATACCTGATGAACTGAGAATCCTTAAAATTTTAACCGGATTAGTACACCAAGACAGACCTAAGTCTTTTAATTGTGCCCGAGTATAAAGAAAAAGTCTGTTATTGGCATTATTGTTGTTTTTTTCTGTGTTAACTTTAAGACCTGATATTTGTTGAAACGTTTTAAATACATCAAAAACTTCTTTGGTTGACATTAGTCCTCCTGTAAGAGTTAAAACTGTGTCATGTGCATACTGAATAATTTTGTGTTACTTCTGAACAACTATTACTCTTATTTTACAGTTATTCCTGATTTCATTTGCTAGTATTTCTGCTGCCAGAATGAATAAATATGGTGAGAGGGGGCACCCCTGTTTAACACCTCTTGTTACTTAGAAGAAATCAGTGGCCTATCCTCTGTCCGAAACCAGCTAAAACTATTATGATATAATATCTTAATCCAATTTCGAAGGATTGGTCCAAAATTAAATACGTGAAGAACATCTTGAATATAAGGCCATTCTAACTGATCAAATGCTTTTTCAAAATCAACTGATAACAGATAACCTCCTATCTTTTTATTTTTTAAATATGAGATAATGCTTATAATTTTTATTATATTTTCTCTGATATATCTGTTTTCATGAAACCAGTACGATCCGAATGTTTTATTGAAGGTAAGACTAATTTAAATTTATTGGCTTAAGTTTTTGCTAACATTTTATAATCGGTATTAAGAAGACAAAGGGGACGCCAGTTTTTTTTAAAAGTACTTGGTTCTTACCTCTTTAAGGAATAAGACATATTATCTCTTAACACAAAGTGACTGGAAAGCAGCCTTTATTACAGAAGTAACTTATAGCATTTATTAAATATTCTTTTAAATAAGACCAAAACATTTTATAAAAATTTACTGGAAACCCATCTGGCCCTGGAGTCTTATTAACTGTCATTGAATAAATAGTGTTTTTTAAATTCATCAGTATTAAATTTTTCCTCACACGAAGTCCTTTCCTCTTCATTAAGCATTTTATTATTTTCTGGTGAAAAGAAATCCCTATTAACATTATTAGACTTGGTTTGAGCTGTATATAAATTTGTATAAAATTGTAATTCCGTATTTAATATATCTTTGGGTTTTATTATTATATTACCTTGTTTATCTTTGGTTTTATTATTTATTTTAGATCATAGTTCTTTTTTCGAGGTTAAGGAAATATTAATAGGTTTGTCCCCCTCCCCTGAATACCAGGTGGTTCTACACCTTTTAATTGATCCTCTTGTTTTCTTTTCAATAAACTCTTTATGGTTATTAAAGCCCAAACCGTTAACAGGTTTCTAATTATGAGTTTTAGCGAACCTGTGAGGTTATGCGATGGTGTGGCGTCGTCCGTCGACCGTCGTCTGTACGTTAACCCATACTATCATGAAAACGGCAAGAGTTAGCATCACAAAATGTTATGCAAAAAAATCAGTCATTTAGAAACTCTATCGGATTTTGCTTATTTTTTGGCTAACTGCATTTTCTTAGATTTTATAGGGAAAAAGCTAAAAAAAGCTTTAAAAATCTTCTCCTCCGAAACTGTTCAGCCAAATTGTCCAATATTTCACAGAAATGATTCCTGAAACAATCTCTCTCAAGTTTGTTCGAATGGTTTCAGTTCGATGATTTCTGGCCGAGTTACAGAAAGTTGAATTTAGTCATCTGTCCAAAAAAGCATACTAAAATTACAATCTCAGAAACAGCTGGAGCTATCATCACCGAATTTTATGCCCATGTTGGTCACATGAGTCATATCTGATATTGAGTTATTGGTGGCGCCACCTGCATCGGCCTTTTTTGTACGGGGGTCATCAGTGCCCATATCACACTGAGGGCTACAAAAAACTTCTTCTCTGAAACCATTTGGCCAAATTGTTTAATATCGAGCAGAAATGATCCTAGGGTAGTTCTTTCTGAAGTTTGTTCAAATGGTTTCAGTTCAGTGACTTTTGGCTGAGTTATGGGAATCTGAATTTAGTCATTTGCCAATAACAGCCCATTTTAGCTCAGTGGCTACAAAGATCTTTCTTCTCAAAAACCACTGGGCCAAATTCTTTAATCTCGCACATTTGTTATCCTTAGATATTGATTATTCAGGTTTATTTAAATGGTTTTGGTTCAGTGATATTTGGCTGAGTAATGAGTTATGGGAAGCTTAACTTAGCCATTTTGCTGTATTTTTCCATATGAGTTAAAATTCTGCAAAACGTTTCTTGACTGACGCCACTGAGGCAAATTTGTTTAATATTTTACAAGAATAATCCCCTGAATAATTCTTATAATAATTGTCTTTTATGGTTCCAAGGAATGCATTTTGGCTGAATTATAAAGATTGAATTGAGTGATTTTACCATGTATGTTAACTGTGTGAAGCAGATACATCTAGCCTGGCACCAGTTTATCAGCATTTGTTACATCATCATGCCTCTAGACATTTAGATTTCAGGTTATCTATGGTAAATATTGAAAAGATTGATTTTTAAAAGCTTTTAAAAAATGTAGATTTATGATTTTAGATATTCCTCATGCCAGGAAATGTTTACAATCACAGGTATACAACTCTCTGTGGGAATATAAAGATGGCTGTCCATGGATTATGAATAATTGGTATCCCTACTCAACATAATTCAAGATTTTGTCATCAGTGAGATGTATCTGTATAATAATTTTGCATTCAATATGCATCTGTAGTAATTTTTAGCGAACCTGTGAGCTAATGCGATGGTGTGGCAGCGTCCGTCTTCTGTACGTTAACCTCTACTATCTCAAAAACGACTGGAGCTAGTATGAAATTTAATGCAAAAAATTAGCCACCTGAAAAACCTTTAAAAATTATCTCCTCTAAAACAGTCAAGCCATATTGTTCAATATTTCTCAGAAATAATCTTTTATACCATCTCTCTCAAGTTTGTTCGAATGGTTCATGTTCGGTGAATTTTGACTGAGTTACAGGAAGTTGATAAACTTAGTCATCTGTCCAAAAAAGCATACTAAAATGACAGTCTCAGAAACGGCCGGAGCTATCATCACCAAATTTTATTCCAGTGTTGGTCACATGGGTCATATATGAAATTCAGGTATAGGTGGCGCCACCTGCATTGACTTTTTTTGTACGGGGGGTCGTTGGTCATCTGTACATTAACCCATAATTTCTCAGGAATAGCAGGAGCTACCATGCCCAGATTTTTTGTAATAATCTGTCACGTATCAAAGGTTGTGGGATTCATCTTATTTTTTGCTATCTGCATTGACTTAGATATTATTTTAAAAAAGCTGAAAAACCTTAAAAAGTCTTCTTCTTGTAAACGGTCCAGCCAAATTGACCAATTTTACAGAAATAATCCCAGAGGCAAGCCCTCTTAAGTTTGTTCAAATGGTTTGCATTTGATGAATTTTAGCGGAGTTACACGAATTTGAACTTAGTCATTTGGCCAAGTAAGCATTCTGACATAGTAATCTCAGAAATGACAGAAGCTAGCATTACCAAGTATTGTGCAAATGTTGGTCACATGACTCATATTTGAAGTTGCAGATTTTGTGGTGCCACCTTCATTGACCTGTTTTTTATGGGCAAAAACCTCATAATTTTAGCCTCTTTCAGCTTAAAATGTTTTATGATGAAACTGTCAAGTTACATCGTTCAATTTTTCAAAAGAATTATCCTAGGACATGGTTCTTTTAGTCATATCAGAATAGATCGAGTTTGTTGATTTTTGATTGAGTCATGGAATGCTTAAATTGGTCTTATGGCCATTATTATGTCTATTTCAAACTGAAGACTGCAATAGTGTTCTTCTACAAAATTATTGTTTCAATTTTAACTTATGTAACATTGCACACAATTATTCTTAGTTAGCCTTTGTTCAAGTTTACTTGAATGATTTTTGGCAGAATTATTGGACCTTTAACGATGAAAGGACTGCATCTTTTAATATTCTAGATATTTTGATAAAAAGTTTATTAATATTTCAGCTTGAAAATAAGGGATTTTAGCCCAAGTATTTCAGTATGTGTAAACAGATTTACGAACGGGCCAAGATTGTGTCTGCATCTCTAAATAGGTTGAGAAACTGCCAACTGTTTCAGATCTCGCAACAGATCCAGAGTTTATTCAGTGCAGCCAGATATAGTTCAAAGTTCAATCAGTGCAGCCAAGCACAAGGCAAATGATCACCTCATGGGTGACATGTGAACACCTCATGGCCACCATGTGGTCACCTCATAGGTAGCATGTGATCACCTAATGAGTATCATGTGATCACCTCATGGGGGTCATGCCTCTCAGGGCTGCATGTGGAGCCAATCTGTGAGCTTATGCAATGGTGTGGCTACTATTTAAGATTTTGCAACAGGCCAAAGGACGGCCTGGATCTATATATAGCTTTGGCAGACTGCCAGCTGTATCAATTTAGGCAACAGGTCAAGAATTCACTCAGTGCAGTCAAGTATAAGTAGGGAGTTTACTTAGTGCAGTAGCTGCATTCTATTTATAGCCTTGGCAGACTGCCCACTGCATCAGATTTGGCACCAAAGTTCAGCCTGGATCTATTTATAGCTTTATGCAACAGGTCAAGAGTTCACTCAGTGCAGCCAGGTGCAGGTCAAAAGTTCACCCAGTCTAGCCAGGTGCAGGTCATGAGTTCACTCAGTGCAGTAGGCTAGGCTAGCAATTTGTCACAGTTCACTCGGGGCAACTGACTTTCTCACCTAAGCCTGGTCAGCCCTATGCATCAGACTCAAGGTAAGTTTGATGTATTGGCCTGATATCTTTACCTGTCTATGTGTCTTTGATGGCTTTCTCGTTCACAAGACAGGTGTCGCCACCTACAATTACTTTTACACAGTGTATGTGCCTGCTTATTTCTACAGAGGAATTTGATATATCAGCCTGAAATTGGGCATATTTATACATATCGAATAGCTTTGTCGTATACAAGACTGGTGGTGCCACCTACAATAATTTTTGCACAGTGTGTGTCCTTGCTTATTTCTCAGGAGGGGTTCGATATATATATGAAATTTGGCATATGTTTATATCTCTGATAGCTTCGTTGTATACAAGACTGGTGGTGCCAGCTACAATCATTTTTGTGTTGTGTGCACCCATGCCAGAATTTCAGCAGTGATGATTGTGTAATTGTTTCTTATTCAAAATGTTTAGTACTTGCATTGTTCATATACATGAAAAGTAATGGTCATGCATTGAAGCATTATACCTGGTTGCATTTCCCAATGCACAGGTTCGCATTAGGCCTGTAGGCCTTGTTAAAACAATCGAATGTTTTGTGGATTTGTGAGTTACTATTGAATTATATATGCTTTTTGCAGCGTGCCCCGCAGGAAAGAGGGGAAGCAATTGTACGAATGGTGAGATTATGTTCGATCAATTATATATATTCACTGAATTCTTAATCAATATACGTAAAATATACCGGTATAGAATTGGTGATATATGTATTTTACAAGACAGCTCTATAATATGTTAGAATTTCGATAGTTATGCAATAACCGTTGAAGTTACAGCTGGTATTAATTTAAAAATATACAGATAATAATCGGAAAAACGCATCTGTGCTTTTGGTAACACAGAGAACAAATCGAAAGTAATACATTAACTGACAGTTATTGTCTTTTTAAGTACTTTTCCTTCCTTGGGTTCCGTCCTGTTCATTCGAGTAGCGTTTATCGAATCCTCAGAGTGAATGTATTCATCTACAACCCTGTGGTCCCGACATTGAGCAAGAGTCTTATTAAAACCTATGTGAAACAATTAGCAAGTGGCTAGGTAATTGTCCTCAAACAAATCGGGAAACTTTTATGAAAATCGACCATTAGTACAGGTTGTGAACAAAACATTTTTATTTACAGATTGTTTAGGCGGTAAATGGGGACCACAATGTGAATTAATTGCAAATAGACTTTGGTGGCCTTAAGGCTCATATCGTCCAAATAGGAACCAGAGCATGCCTCTTTGGATGATCGCGCCCTCATTTGCAGATTTCTGTAGGGTTTTACTTGCTGCATATGGTCATTGTTCAGTTCAAGGACAGATGGAGTCAGGAACCCCCTCTTCAACCTTTTACACGGTTATCAAACCTTTTCATGAGACCCAGTCCTTCCCTTTCCGTCACAATCAAGGTTTTCTCATTATTATTATTTCTGATTTGTTTCCCAAAATCCTCTGATCGTCCCGACGATTCACTTCTTGGTGAAGATGGTGCACCATTGTGGTTCAGACTTTGGCCAAGAGTGTCAATGACCAAGATGGTGAGCACGGGACTCTGCGGTCACATGGCCCTGTGTACTTTCATCTATTTAAATCAGCAGGCTGTTTGTTGTTTAAAATGCCAATGTTCCCAATGGTTCCTGTACCGGAAAGGAACAGACCCGAGAGTATGTGGTACATGGTAGATTGGTGGAACTAAGCATAAGTCAACGGACTCCAATGGGTATAGATGTTGTAGCCCCTGATGCAGATATTTTTTTTCAATTCAGTCAAAACGTATTGTCGTCACTTTTGTATGTATATATTTTGTCTGTTTTATTATTATTTACAGATTGTTCTGCTGGTAAATGGGGACCACATTGTGCATTTACATGTTCAACTGGTTGCAGAAATACTTGTGACAAAGTGACAGGCGCTTGTCAGTGTCAGGATGAATGGTTTGGTGAGCTGTGTGATCGGACGTGTTCAGACAACTGTATTATTCCCGGTGTGTGTGATGAACCAGTTGGATACTGCTCCTGTAAACCTGGTTTCGAGCTTCCTACGTGTAGATTTGGTGAGTTTGGTCCAAAAGAAGGATACACGTACATCATGTTCAAAACTGCATAATAAGTATATTCATGTTCGGTTTTTGCCTATAGATAAATTGTTTTTAATAGATAGGTTGCCGGAAATATAGTATTTATGTGGTTTTAAAAAATATAAGCGTATGGATGTATAACATTTTATCGATCTACTACCGTTCCTATCCTGGAACATACTGGTACGATAGTATAAATTTAAGATTATAAGCTTTTCGTTCAAGTTCAAGTTGGAGGGGTGGGGGAGCATTCTCTGCGTTTAGACCCCTATCCAGGGTATACTGTGGTTGGCTTCATATTCACGAGATTAATATGTGCGATTTTCATTTCTTCGCGAACAAAAAGCCAACCACATTCTACCACCAAAACATATAAGAATTCTGGTCATTGGCAACAGTCATTATTGCCAGAGATGTATGCTACTCAGGTTTGTAGAAAGCTGCAGAAATATATACAGGCCCGAAGAAGCAGGAACTCAAATCTTAGATCGGAAGGGAATGATCAATGCATTGGCACCCGCCTTTAAACGAGTGTGTCAGAGTTAGTTTTAACATCAAAGTTTCTCTCCCAGTAAGGCTGACTTTTTCTCTTATACTTCTAGCATGGAGATGCCTCGCCTCAACGGGATATGATACGTTTTCATGTACAAAACTATCTACATAATTAAATTTACTAACATCTGTGCCAATATAAGATCAGAAAAAAATATGGCATATATATGTGAAAGTCAAATATACACACTATAAA
Organism: Sipunculus nudus; assembly: GCA_026874595.1. NCBI lineage: Eukaryota > Metazoa > Annelida > Sipuncula > Golfingiida > Sipunculidae > Sipunculus > Sipunculus nudus. The sequence goes on from CM049318.1 coordinate 37,588,536, forward strand.
AAAAGTTAACAATATCCTGGAAATAGGGCCGGTTTACATACTATGAAATATAAGAAGTTACAAATATTTTCTGATAAACATAAAAAAGCCATATTGGGCATATATTTCTATAGATGTAAGTTTGCTTCTATTATTTAATGCGGTCTGTTATGGTCTGTATATTGAAATATTTTCCCTTGTTAAATAGATTACGTCCTATTGTGGTAGCTATGCTTTGAATTTCGTGAGAATTTTCCAAGTGATGGCATATGGAATTATTATCCTTCAAGATCCATACATATTGGTTTAATATGGTGCTGTCCTGTATTTCTTGTTTTTGAAGCTACTGATATATCCGTTATACCTTTTTATAAGGGCGTTCTCTATATGTCCAATGTATTTTTCTACGTGGCTATTGTTTGTCTGGTGACTGTAGCCTGCTAAACTACGCTCTGTGTTATACACTCTTCCTTGACCGGACGTTCATCTATATTTCTGCAGTTGCAATATGTGTTGATAACTTCCGTGTTTTCTTTCTCTCTTTGTACATGGCCGGTACACGGACTGTTTTTACGGAATATCCTAATTTGCTAAAGGGATATAGCACACGCGCAACCCCACAAACACGCACCATATAAGAACCTACGGGGAATCACAGTAAGAGATTTTGCACTTGTCTACAGGAATCTCTCCGCGCGGGCCTCTCGAAACCAGGTAGACTATCCCAGTGTTTCATGTGGCTGCTCCATTTATTTTAACCATGCACGTTCAATTTAATTGGTAACATTGTTTCCCTCTGAACACGGGGTGGCTCTTCCATTAACTATGCACCACGTGCAACTAGTAACATTTGTTTCTTCGAAATCCGGGGGATTGGTAATTATAACAGCACAGCATTATTCCTATGTCTGACATTTTTCGCCTTTTTTTTTATTCATCTTGACACGGCGTATTCAAGGGTTTTTGACCTAGTATATATTGAACCCATGGCCGGGCGGCTCTTCCATTAACTGTGCACCGCGTATATACAACAGGTAATATTGGTACCATCAAATACAGGGGGCTCGTACGTATAACGGCACTGTGCAATTCGTTTTCAGGACACTTTCCTTCCAACTTTTAACTGATTAAGCTTGACACAGCTAATTCAAGCGTTCCCGACCTGGTACGTGACATTTACTGCCTGGAATATTCAACTGAATGTATAGTTGGCGACAAGAGCAAATACTATTTGTAACTTTTAAGATTATCTCAATAACGTGGTTATGGTAACGTTGGGGACGCACTTTAAAAGGCTTCAAAATTAAAGCAAGGAGCGTTATTTGGCTTGACAGTAGCTAAAAATTGTACCGCTTGACACCATCATTTGGTGTCTCCATCCTACACAAGAAATAAGTGCCCAAACTTATTTGAAAAGTTCTGTTTAACCATCCCATGAGGCAGACTCTCACCGTACCAAGTCGTACCGCTTGTGTCAAGGGGTACTATTTTTACCTAGCTTGACAGCAGTGATAGTGTTAGCCTTCTCAGTGCTGACGTATTTGTGAAGAATTTACTAGGATCGGTGATAAGCTTTAATCATAATGGACGAATCAGAATTTTGGTGTCCCTTATAAAAACAGAAATGCACGTTAGAAAAGAGAATGATATATAGAGGAATTAAACCTATTATAAACGCAAACACAAATCGAAATTCATACATAATTCTCCGGTCAATTAGACCGACAAATGCACCAGTGTAGTGACGGGACAGATATCTGGCGGCATACATGGAAACTACTCGGACACCCGGCCTCTGAACAAGACCGGTGTCTATTTAAAGCCGGTGTTTATTTTTCTGAGACATTGTTTTGCCCCGGCGACTAAATAAGGCAGGGGACTAATTAAGGCCGGCGTCTAATAAAGGAAATACGGTATCAAATGTTGCAGGAATTTTTTCCAATATTTGTTTTCATCTTTGTGCTATATTATGGGTTGAACCATGTGAAGTTTCTCACTCTTTTTTCTTCTTACTGGTTGGGTTTTGTTGTTCGGAGTATTTTGGTGTGTAGTTATATCCACTTTTCCGTAATTTATCTTGGTATGGTGGGGCAACATGTCAAATACTGGATGAAATGGTTGACCGTCTTTTGTTTATTTTCGCTTGTATATTCTTTATTATGGATGGGGATGGTTACTGCGTTTATGGATATAAGATGGGAAATTGTTCGGTTTCATGTATGATTTGTATTCTCCTTTATTAAGGTCAAATCTAATTTCCATGTAGTCTATTGTTTTTTATTGACTTTGGTTGTGTTTTTCAGTCCAAGTTGGCTGATTTCTTGAAAATTTTCTTAGTTACCTGTTCAGGGTCTCTGGGTTTCAGGTTGCATGCGGCTAGGCCGTTATCTCAGTATAAATATGCATCGATGCCATTAAAATTTCGCAGTTCCACTAACAAGAAGAGCTCAACCTACATGGAAAAGAAACTTTATCCATGAATAAATTTTTGGAAATATTTATTCACAGCAGGATGAAATCAGATAATAATCAAAATGGACAGGTTTTCCTGTAATTTACACTAGATGGGTCGTTTGACAGAAAGCTTTATAATAATGTAATTTTTCAACGTCATGTCCGTATAAATGTAACCGTCCAATTAACAATGAAGAAATATTTCCAGGATATTGAGCACTGTAAACTATGCTATATTTGCAACTAAATTGATTATCACATATGCCCTGTTTGTCATACTGTTTTTAAGCTAGGTTGTGTTAATTTAAATATTCTTTCTCTTGCTGTTCAGCTATCAACGAGTGACAAGATTATATACCTGATGTGAAGTGATTCAGGTGTTAAAATGTTTAATAGTACTTTCAATGATTATCTTTGACAATTTTTTTTTCAAAATTTCATATTTTCTGTCATTTTTGCCATAACTTTAAGATTTTATTTAAATACGATGCTTCATAACATTTATGTAAATTCACTAATTCAGAATATAAAAGATTACCCCTTGGTAAATTGTTTATTGAGAATTAAGTTGTTATCGCAGTTGTCCATTATTTAAGGTCACAAAGGAGACAATGACAGCTGGACATTTTGCTTGTTGTTTGTGCATTCGGCATTTAATTGATACTTCCTTTTGAAGAAGTTGAGGGAGGTGACGTTAATTCATTTCTGAAGCTTGTGTCCCCTCTATAGCAAAATCCTGGAATCGCAACTGTCTCGACCCGAGATGTTGATTAAAAAATTAATGAGTTTCCTTGTCGTACATTGGGGCTTTTGGTTGATGATAATTACAGCTACAACTTCAGTAAATGCATTCCTTTATTAAACATACATTGCCATATGGTTCATCAGTGTTTAATTTTTTCACTTGAAGTTCATTCGTATAAAATGTGTTGTTTATGCGCTGTAGTATTGACTATAAGGTGTTTCCTCTTTGCATGAGCTTAACAAAATTTTATGCCTCAAATAAACAAATATAGGTGTCCACTTTTACTGTCACCAGCGTTTACAGGTCATATATCAGGATATATTCGCTATCTTTACAGTCTGCCCGAGGACCCGCTTTGGACCGAACTGCACCAAAGAGTGCGGCAACGGATGTCGAAGTGGTGACTGTAACAATGTGGACGGTGCGTGTACGTGTAAATTAGGATGGCAGCCACCTTTTTGTGATAAACGTGAGTTAATCATTTAATAGTTATCCCTAAATCTTGCCATGCTCCGCACATGTGACTCCATAATAAATATTTGTTGTTCCATCGAACCATTTAACTAATCGATTTATCCTATAAACTTACTTTATGAACAGTATGCAAAGCTGGTTATTATGGACAAGACTGCCATAAAACCTGTCATCCTGGCTGTAATGGTACTTGTTTTTCGAACTATGGTGAATGTAAAAGCTGCCATCAAGGCTGGTACGGTTTCCGATGTGATAAAAGGTGTCAGACTGGATGTAAAGACGGAAGTTGCAGAAAAAGCGTCGGTCACTGTTCCTGTCGACCTGGATATCTCGGTAATAGATGTGACAAAGGTATGTCCTACTTTTCATAACGAATATTTCTAACCTTTGTATTGTAATGTAGATTAACTTGTGCCTGGATTTTTCTCTACCATAATTTGTTTATTTCCTGTTACACATTCTGTGATAACCTTCAAATCAAGTTTAAAACGTCAAATAGCTATGAAAATACCTATTCAAGCGTAATTAATTTCATGTGTGGGTGCGAGTGTTCAACAATTGGGATTTTGTGTCGAAATAAAATAGAAATGAGCTGGATTATGCAAAGACAATTTGACCAAGCAGACTGTTGTCTTCATGCAAATGAATATGCTTCTTTGCGATTACTCTAGAATGTTTGTCTGGATGGTGGGGAGATGGATGTGCCAACAGATGCTCAGAAAACTGCAAAAACAAGAACGATTGCAACAAGGCGAATGGATCATGTCTTTGTAAGCCGGGATACACAGGGACGACCTGTAACCAAAGTCAGTAATTTTATTTTGTTTGTTATAAATGCAAAATGCATTAATATAAGAAAAGGCCCATCTAAACACTGACACAATTACATAAGAAACCCAAAATAAATCCGATACGTCGGGATAAACCAAAACTTTTTTGTTTGATATGTAAAGAATTTTATTTGCTATAAACTAAAAGTTTGCCTGAAAGTGAATAAGTGCAGCGACAATCTATGAGCTTTGAAATTGAAATCATGTACGTGCAACCATATTGTGTTTTAAAAGAATGTTCACTTAAAATAAAACTGCAATTTGAGTATTAAATCACCAAAGTGTCTGTTACTTCTGTAATGGTTGGTCTTCCTTCATCTTCACCCTTCTTAATTTTGTTTACTTACCTTCGTTGTTAGTTGCATTTAATTAGTTAAGGAGAACAAAAATTGCCAAAATGAGATTCGATTTACATGCAGGTACGCTTGCCAGTGTAATGTATTTCCCAAAGATAACATAAAACCAAACAGCGATTAAGTTTTAAATTACCAATTGATCGAAAGCTCTGTCCGAATTTGGAATGGTTGTTATTACTAAGCCAAATCATAAACTGCCAATCTTCAAGTTAAGCGTGATGGTCAAGGAGCTAAAACAATCGCGCGGTTACTACGAAAGGATTTTGCCTTATGTCGATTAACGTGCAGCCTTTAGCATGTCAAATTGCCGCCCCCGCCGACGTCTGATCTATTTAGGCCCTAGAGAATAAGTGAAGGGCACTTCCAGCCTGACCCCCACGACAGCCTACTTTACCACATTAGTCGCAAATTGATGGGTCATTCCTATTATAGATAAGAGGGGCAGTTTTTAGGTATGGTGTCTTATACTATCACCTGAAGTATCTGGTCTTCAGAAGCTTAAGCACAGCTTTCCTTGAAATGCTGACCCTGTTTATTTTCATTAATCAGTGGAAGTCATGATACTCCGATGATTTAATAACTAGTTTGTATCCACTGGGATGACGAGCACTCTATGTATTGACTATTATCCTTTTCACCTATTTGGCATTCCGTTAATTTTCACATGTAAACAATGCTTATGGATATTAAAGGGGTGAGAAAGAATTGAGATCATAATGAAGATCTATGCTGAATAATGTCTGTGTAGTTACAATGATTCAGCCTACTATAACAAATACTTCCTTTCAACCTTTTAATACTAATATAGAATACTACCGGATTACCCCATCTTAAGGATATTTCCCATATATCACGAAGAGTAAATCTTTCAATTTTATAATTTTATTATACAACTTGTTCTTATTTTATTATCTTATTTCCCCTCTTTTTATAAAGCAGGTGGTACAGGACCATTTAAAAGAATAACAATCTCTCTCTCTCTCTCTCTCTCTCTCCGTCGGAGATTGATAATCCCATCGGAGCTCAGTGTTCAATAGACATTTCATTTAAATATAATTGAAGGGAGGTAGTTGGGCGAAATTAAGATCTATATGTACCAAGGAAAGATATTATACCAAATCGGGGGATTCAGGTTAAAGAAAAATATTTCATACACTTCGTAACATATTTTACCAGAACGATTTCGTTCAAACAGGATGCAGTGTTGGTGCGTATGGACAGAACTGTAGTAACACGTGTCATACTGGCTGTGATGGGCCATGTGCACCTGAAGACGGTAAATGTACCCGCTGTAATATTGGTTGGTTTGGAGATCAGTGTCACATGAAATGCAGCGATAACTGCAAAGACTCCAAATGCGACAAGGGCTCAAGGCGCTGCAACGGATGTAAGATAGGTTTTTATGGAAACATGTGCCAAAAGAACTGCTCCATTGGTTGTCAGAACCTGAATTGCAACCAGTACGATGGGAACTGCTCGTGTCTCCCTGGTTACAAGGGTCATAAATGTGACCAAGGTTGGTTGATTTTATTCAAATGGTTAACAGTTGTTTTATGTTTGTTTCATTTTCATGCTGTGAATACGATTGAGCATTTGTTTAGTTACACACAAATATACACGTATTTATGATCAAATTATGATGCATTCAATATATATATATATACATGTATATATATGTGTGTGTGCCTGTGTGTATTTCAACACATAAGCATGCTCTCATTCTGAATCCCCTTTTGCCTTCAGAATGTGAGGACGGCAGATGGGGGTCTTACTGTGTGAAGTGGTGCTCATCTGATTGTGAAAGTATCCACCCCTGCAATAAGACAAACGGAGCTTGCATATGTAAGCCAGGCTTCACAGGAATGAACTGTAAAACACGTAAGCTATTATTGCTTTGTGTTGTGCCTGATTTTTTTTTTTCTTTTGCTTCGACATAGTGACAGCGTAATTAAATTAGGTATATCAGAATCCGCTATTTGCAATACGAAAGATTTGGTTTTCTGATAATTTTTTTTTACCACGCCTGCTACCCCAAGGTAACCTCTCGGATTTCAAATTACTGAATATGACATATTAGTACTGGTATTCCATTACCACGTGATCGGTTCGGATAATCCCAGTCAGGGTTTTGATTTACTGCACTTCTGTTAAGGAAATTAACTATCGACCCAGAAAAAAATCGCATCTGGAGTTCGTCAGTCGAATTGGACCGGCGAAAACACCAACCAAGCCGCCTGCCATTTTCTTACATTCTTATTGCAATATGAAATCTGAATTTTAACCAACCTTGCATTTGACGGTATGTATTTACGTGTGTGTGTGTGTGATTAACTGCTGGTATTGAAAGCAAATAATATTTAGTAAATATTAACAGTTATATATAAACGTAAACAGTTAAGGTTATTATTTTAATTGTCACAGACAATAAGGAATTAGAAATTACTCCGCCTTTATAAATTGATGAAGTGCCTACATTACCTGGGGAAAAGTGCCTTCTTTACAGAATAAAGAGTTGCTCACATTATATATAACATTGTAAAGAGAACAAAGAAAGAGCCTGCCAAAGAGTGCCCGCTTTATAGAGATGTACATTTTGTGGAGGTTCCCATAAGGAGATGATGTATTGTATTATTCAAAATAGTGATCACCACCATTGACCCAAGTTCACCGTCTTGATTGCCTAGCGGATACCTACTGCCCTCTTACTTGTCATAAGAATTTGCGCCGAAAACCGGCTACACCGCTCAGGCTGAACATAAACCTATAAAAGATCAATATTTCCTTTATTTTTAATATTTTTATACGATTTTGATATTTTAGAAACAACTGCAAATTCAGGAGCTTTTATTATTAATAGGACCATTTTCAATTAGTTTTATAACTAGTATTTGGTACCTCAATTTAGTGTAGCTACAGTCCCTGGTATCTTATTCAGCTTTATTTCGCTGAACTGATACATAAAGTGATATGTTTTCAGCTTGTGATTCTGGAACATATGGATCAGGCTGCACCGGGACCTGTTCCAGCCACTGTGTTGACACTACGGAAAAGTGTGATCGTACTGACGGAAGCTGTTCCTGCCGAGACGGCTACAAGGGAAAAACATGTCATGCAGGTGTGTGACTTTTCAGGTCTAAGTTTTCCTTGAACATTAATGATATAAACTATAATGATATGAAGGATAGCAGGTATAGCTATTTCCTTTTTCAGAATTCGATTTTAACCGATATGACACCACATCAAACTACGATTATGGTGAGAGTTTGTGGTTCCATAAATGGTTCCTAGTGGATCCTTTCTATTTCAGAGTGTGATAAAGGATTCTATGGTAAGGGCTGCAGTCAGCAATGTGGCTGCTTGTCTATGTCAGCCTGTAACAACGTGGATGGAACGTGTGATGACAGGAAGTGTCAGCATGGAAAGAAAGGACCAACTTGTGATATGCGTTAGTTCAAGTTTTGTTGCCGATAAAATGTCTATAATGTCTGTTTTTTTACCGCCACTCTGATTAATGGTCAACCTGTCTCAAAAAGCAAGAAAAAAAATCCAAGGGATCTATCCAAGTAAAATGTTTCTTTCAATATGCATTCCAAATCATACTTTTGCAGTATAAATGCACACTTTAGAAGAGCATATATCTATATGAATGTTAGAGCATATATCCAAATAAATGTAAACGTCTACAGCATAAATTCACACTTTATAAGAACATATCTCTATAAATGTAACACTATCTCAGTATTCTAACATTGAATGTTTTAAATACCAGCTGTAAATTGCAGTGTAAGCTGTTGGTAAAATATGATACAAATTGATAAGTCTCCTTACAATACATTAAACATTTACAGCTTGTGAAGAGGGCACATTCGGTATAAACTGCGAGAGTACATGTTACTGTAAAGGCGGGCATGCTGAGTGCAGTCAGGTCAACGGAACTTGTGCAAGTGGACAATGTGTCGACGGGAGAGAAGGGGTGGCTTGCCAAAAGTTGAGTAAGTCTTAATTAACGAATTAAAAATCGCAATAGAAAGCGGAATCAGTTTTAGGAAGGTTTCACACAGGCACGTTTCAAATAAGAATAAAAGTTAACAAAGCAAATGATTATCAAAATATTATTAACAATATTTCTTATTATTATCCACACATCCGTCCATTAAAGGTCTGATACAAAAAAGTTATACAAATATATATATATATATATATATATATATATATACACCTATTAATATATATATATATATAATTAACCTTTTCTCAGCTCGATACAACAAAAAAATTTGCTTCTCTGTGGGAATACACTTGATGTGCTCAGTGTTAAACATGATTGATTCCCACCGGCTTCTGTGGCTCAGGGGAAGAGCACAGGCCTCAAAGTCGGGAGATCGTGGGTTAAAGTAATTAAAGTAATAAAAAGTAAAGATAAACACAGACGTGTACGTCAGTGGACAGGTATATTTGCAGTAAAATATAGTTTAGCACTTCGCAACTACATCACAGCCTTATATCCTGCAGGTACTTCAGCAAAAACTCCTTCGAGAAGCATACTGGTGTATATTTTGCCATCCATACTCGGTGGAGCAATTTTGACTCTAGTAGTAGTCGCAGCGATTTATTGCACAGTTCGAAGAAGACAGGGTAACCGCCCAACGGAGAAAAATGATCAAACACCTGAATCAAAACCGGAATCCATTCAAATGGGGCCAGCTAAGAATGATCAGACCACCTATGAGGGTATATACACTGTAGCACCTGAGCATGTCTATACTACCTTAGAAGGGGTTAGTCCGGAGTACGAGTTGGTGGAACATACGGCAGTGAGAGGAAACGCAGAATCATAAACCAGACGAAGAAAATTCGATATATTTGTTCTGAGGAATGTTTGACCCGAGTCGAACATTACTCATATAACCAGCTAAGAGTCCAGCTGTTTGATACTGAGATTTACACAAAGACTTCGACTTTAATTCAACGGGTAACATAAATCCCTTGTTCAAGCTGGGTGAGTCTCTGTGTTAAATTTGACCTTTCCATGTATCACCGAAATCACTGGCAATCAAAGGTCTCACAAGATCAGGACAAGAATTCCATTGGCCTCCTCTTGAAATAGTCACCACATAAACACATGGAGGCTCAGATGTGTCTGTGTTAAAATGTCAATCAAACAGAAAGGATATATTTAGAATATATGTATTATAAGTATTACTGAAATAATATCCAGCATATAAGATTTGTATAAATGGTAGACATTGTGTTGAGGAGATTGTATATAATATGTAGGAAATGTGTGTTATGTTAGAATGTATTAGTTATATAAAATTGTATATATATAATATATATATGACAAGGTCTATATAGATGTAACATTTACTATAGTCGTAGCATCATTAGCTCTGTAGACATATGTGTCAGGGGTTGCCGACTCGCAGGTTCTCTCATGATAATTCGAACTCCAGACAGACGTTAAGACGATGTTTAATCAATATATTAAAGCCGTACAGGTTCGCACCATGCACATACACTAAAATATATTAAAACAGCTGGCTACTGGAGACTCGAGACTTGACACCTCCGACTTGACACTTGACACCGACTACCTTTTCAATGCCATCCCAGTATACTTATACATTCTAGAGGCGTGAGTGAGGACCTTAACGAAACAAGGGCTACAAGGCTGATGCTGGTATCGTTATCTGTCCACTAGAGAGTAAATGTGTGTTTCCTGTCTGCTCTTAAATGCCTATTAAGCAAAGACTATTATAATTTCAACAATAAATATTACCTTCCCAGATTACTCAAGGAACACATAATCAGTGATACTAATTGTGACGTAATCACGAATTAGGGTTAAATAGTAATGAGAAATAAACTTAGATTATACTTTGTGGATCTTAATTTATCAACTGAAAAATGATTAATAACTGGAAAATTAAATAAGGTAAGGTATCATGGCATATATGTACATACAGAGAACAAAGAGGCCCACCTGATACTCTATTATTCTAAGAAATATAAATAAGGACCTGGTTGCTAATGAAGAATATACTTTTACAGAAAACACTCTGTCTCTCTCTATATATATCCATATGGGATATTGAGCAGGGGTCGAGGGGACGCCATCAGCCTCATCGCGCAGACGCTGGGCTGGGTGGCCCCTTACGCAATCAGACCAGAGAGATCAGAACTAATAGTTAACGGCTGGACATCAGTGTACGCCTAGACCTGTATATGTATAAGTGTGTACTTTGTAACATACCTAACCCCTTAAGTGTGACCGTCCTCGGCACACTAATCAAAATTACTAGTCAGCATAGGTACATAAGAAACACCTGTTCTATTTTCATGGGACATATCTGAATAACTTAAATGTTGAATTAACGACAACCACAGTGAAACTAAGAGCCCATTACATATGATAGAATATATCCCTGGAAAAGCAGGAAGCATGCACAAAATATCCATATTTAAAATTGACATTGCTTATAAATACAAATATCATCTTATCAGCAAATATTTAGCCCTTTAGCATTAATATATGTCCTGACTGGGTACTATACTGTAAATTATTCAGTACTCTATATTAAAACTTTAGAATCTTTGAAATGTGAAATATTGTTAACCCGTCTTAACATAAAATCAAACAATCAAAATATACAGAGGCACCCTATACAAGCAATATAGTCATGTGTCTGAAGTCTGATCTAGCGAAACAGCTGTGGATAATCCTAGCCTCCTGCAAGCACTAAAGATTACAACTGAATTACATCTAACATCAAACTCTGAAGACAACATAGTAACCTTCATTCCAAAACGCCTATCAAATGCACAGTTCAACCTATATCCATTAAATATATCCTATCCATCACAACTGTTTATACTGACCAGCCAGGTTCATATAGGCCCTCTTTTTCACAAGAACTGTTAATATGCTCAAAACCAATAAACCATTCAAGTTTATCATAACCATAAAAGCCTATACAACCAACTATATATCCATTATATATCTTAAAAGTATACCAGAAACAACGAAATTTAACAAAACCCGACTTAAATTATTAAGCTTAAAACTTTGATAAACAACAAAAGATAGATAAATATTCAGTTCGACGTACATAATCAATGCTGAATCACAAATGAAGTCAACTACTTAGACTTGCCTTGCAACGAGAGTAGGAAATAAAGATATCGACATGGTCATTCAGGGGGAAAAAAACACGAAGCACAAAACATACCTGCCCAAGGCAGAGCAAACATGGCGTCCCAACATATACAATTGATCCATCACTGGCATCTATCTGTACAATGTTGCCCCATGCCGCTACATATCCACAAAACACAAAACAAAATATACCTGGCCGTCCATAGCCCACAACAAGTCCACAAATTAAATTTTGTCCATGTCGATGATCTCACCACTGAAACCTTGGATCTTCTGCAAAAACCGGCATGGTCTTGATACCTTCTGCATGGCCCCATGGTGTTAAGTTTCCTGTCTCTACAGCTGGATGGCAGTGCTTTAAAGTTTGTCTTTCCCGATTCATCAAGGATTGAAAGCACATCGAATCTTCCATTTTGTCGATAGTACATTAATTATCTCAGTCCGATGTTGCGGGGTTTTTTTTTTTGGTTGTCGATCACAGAGGTAATATTAATGTCTCATGAAGTTAAACATAATATTATAAGCCATGATTGCAAGACTGGTTGCCTTGATATATAAAAACGTCCATTTTGCTTCCATGTCCTTTCTCGTTTTCCATTCAAACTGAGCCGCGAATCTACTTGCACCTTTTGTCTTCATTTTCATTTGATTAACTTCCCCGTATGGTTTTGATAGTGTCCAGTAAGTGGTGAACTTCCTGAAACTCCTCTCCTCTCTTCTGAACATAGGAAGCACATTCGAGTGATAAGTTCACTAACCTGGACCTTTTGATTTGATTCGTTCCGTGGCGAACTTCTGAAATCCCATCTCTGATCACCAATTTGTCAGGGGTTGCCGACTCGCAGGTTCTCTCATGATAATTCGAACTCCAGACAGACGTTAAGACGATGTTTAATCAATATATTAAAGCCGTACAGGTTCGCACCATGCACATACACTAAAATATATTAAAACAGCTGGCTACTGGAGACTCGAGACTTGACACCTCCGACTTGACACTTGACACCGACTACCTTTTCAATGCCATCCCAGTATACTTATACATTCTAGAGGCGTGAGTGAGGACCTTAACGAAACAAGGGCTACAAGGCTGATGCTGGTATCGTTATCTGTCCACTACAGAGTAAATGTGTGTTTCCTGTCTGCTCTTAAATGCCTATAAAGCAAAGACTATTATAATTTCAACAATAAATATTACCTTCCCAGATTACTCAAGGAACACATAATCAGTGATACTAATTGTGACGTAATCACGAATTAGGGTTAAATAGTAATGAGAAATAAACTTAGATTATACTTTGTGGATCTTAATTTATCAACTGAAAAATGATTAATAACTGGAAAATTAAATAAGGTAAGGTATCATGGCATATATGTACATACAGAGAACAAAGAGGCCCACCTGATACTCTATTATTCTAAGAAATATAAATAAGGACCTGGTTGCTAATGAAGAATATACTTTTACAGAAAACACTCTGTCTCTCTCTATATATATCCATATGGGATATTGAGCAGGGGTCGAGGGGACGCCATCAGCCTCATCGCGCAGACGCTGGGCTGGGTGGCCCCTTACGCAATCAGACCAGAGAGATCAGAACTAATAGTTAACGGCTGGACATCAGTGTACGCCTAGACCTGTATATGTATAAGTGTGTACTTTGTAACATATGCTTTACTTCATGTTCAACACGGACCACATGACTGACAATATCCTACGATGGAGCTAGCAAAATTAAATTCAAATATGCAGCGTTATTTACCCTCTGTATGTCACTCTTTCTTTCTTTTGATTGAAATTTAAACCAATCCCCTGATGTCCGAGTTTAGTAATAATGAATAAAGTAATATAAATAAATGTGGTTTCGGAATAATTTGTTTTAAGAACAAGACGTCTTCTAGAGGGGTTGTGTCAGGTTTTAAGGGGTGTCAGTCACAGTTTAACTTATCCATACACTTATCCAGCAGTGGCGGATTAACAAACTTGATCTTCCAATATATTAAATTATTTTTCCAATACGGGAAAACAAATTAAAATATGCAATGTAAAGAGGACATTTTAAAGCATCTTTTACAAAAGATTATGAGGATTTTCTGTTCCTCAACTACTATTCTTTTGCATCTTTTTGCGAAAACTTAAGGGGGTTGGGGTTAACGTGTATTGGGCTTTAATACTTATATTTCTGCAAAATTAGGGTATAAACAGGAATGTCAAAACATTCATTAGTTCATAAGATGTTTATGTCAATGTCTACGTTTATAACTTGCGAAATGTCATGTTTTAAATGTAGTAGTCATGGTAAAATAATTTATATGTTTAAGTCTTTCGTCAGACTTTGCATTTTACCGGCTTCTGTGGTCTAGACAGCGAATAGGACTCGGACATGTACATCTTAACTTAAAGAGTCCTGGGTTTTTATTTCCAAATCTAGTACTGCCAATTGAAAAGATTAGTGTTCATGGAGCCGTTATTAACCTACTCACACATGTACAGGTTCCATTGCCAGCGTTTAAACCAAAGTAGTTTGGTTCACTTGAGCCTAAACTGTAAGAAAGGGTCTAATTGAAGGAATCTGTTCACCCGCTCGGAGTGCTACCTCTGCGCTGAATCCTCGTAAATCAGGCCTTCACCTCAATTTCAACAAACAAATGTAAATCTTGCTGCAGACGAACGTGATTCATCTGATTCTTTAGAAAAATATATACTTCAAGACGCTCACAATGATGTTCAATACACACACACACACACATATATATATATTATTTATTTACCTATATTTATGAAGCGCCGATATCCACAATAAATACATGTGCTAAATTGCGCTGCTACAAAATACAGAAACAAGTTCGATCATAAGACATGCACAAGGTACAAGTTGATAAAAATACAAAGGTTACATATAAAACAAATAAGAAGACTTAGACCAGAATAATAACAATGTAACATCACACACAAGGATGGTAAAGCTAACAGGTATATATACTAAAATACAACAGAAAAGTTTGCTAGTTGGTTTAACAAGGATGAGCTTATTTTTTGACCGTAGATCCCTTACCTTAATAGAAACTTCAAGTTTCTGCAAGTATTCTGGTGTAGTTTGATGGATACAACTGTACAAAAACATCAAGAACTTAAGAGAAATCCGTTGTTCTATAGGGAGCCAATGCAACTGAAATAAGATTAGAAATATATGTTCTTGCTGTTTAGTCCTTGAAATAAATCGGGCTGACATGCTTTGTACTCTGTGTAACTTATAAAGAGAGGTCGGTGGTAAGCCTAACAATAATGAATTTGCATAGGCAAGATTTGATATAACCATAGCATGTACTAGCTGTTTAGTTAAATCATTACTGAGATACTAGCGGATTTTGCTGCATCTAAGAAGAAAAAGATTTTTTATGCTGATTTACACACAGAGTTAATTTAAGGTTCTCCTTACATTATCCACAGGTTTGTTATTATTTCCATCAATGTCAATAGAGGTGATGGAAATTTTAGAATGATCAGGTCTATGTATTCAAATAAATTAAGGTTTATCTGCATTAAGCTCGAGAAATTTCCTCTGCATCCATGATCAACTATGTTGGAAAATGCTGAATCTCCCGAGTGGTTTAAGCAAATCTGACATATCAGTTTTGGGGGGAATTTATTGAATATAGTTGAGTGTCATCAGCATACATATCGAAATTAATTAATTCATTAAAACTTAATTTTCCTTTATGCTTACTCGTCCTACTGACTTACTGAAAGTAAAATCATTCTGTTTGTCACATCCGTATGTCTGAGTGGAGAATGAAGTGAAGGGGACCCTGCAGTCGAATTAACAAAAATTAAAACTAGTACACTCTAAGAAAAAAGGGTTATTGAGGGTTCTTTGAGGGTTCTTTGAAGAACCAAAGGGTTGAGTAAAGAACTCTAGGGTGTTTTGAGGCAAAACAGGGTTCTTTAAACAAAGGTGGGTTCTTTGGGATGATTTAGGGTTCTTTGAGAGGCATGAGGGTGTTTTGTGAAGTGCTTCTTGTAAAACAGGGTATCTTAAGAGGTGATTCTATAACCTGACAAATTAAACGCTACCGAGAGACAAGGCGTTCCTTAGAGATATAAAGGAGTCTAAATTTAAAGGTTGAACTCAAGTATTAAAATAGTTGTATTGATAATTATTAGTGTAGTCCGAATACAGGTCTACATGATATTATGATTAAGGAAATTTAAGTTATTTTTTTCAATTAAATTAGCATGCAGTCACTCTTACTAGAAATTTTGGTCTAGTAAAGTAATTCATAGCTGAATTAGTTTTGGCCATTAAAGATTGTATGGCGGTGTGTGTATATATATATATATATATATATATATATATATATATATATATATATATATATATATATATATATATATATACAGTGAAGCCCGCTTATTGTCATATCGGTGGTGCATGCATAAATTATGACAATAACCGGGATGTGACATTATCCGGGCTTCAGCATCGATGTACTTTTGAGTCCTAGAAGAAGCGTTATGTCTCGTATGATATTAAATTGATTGTCAAGAAACAGGAAACAGGAACGTTTATGAATATTTTTATTGCACAACGGCATATCAAATTAAGTTCATGCACACCTGAAAATTTATTTCCTGTAAGTTGTATTGCGCATTCCGCGATAACTGACAGAAAAATCCGACTTGCCAACAGAAAGAGACGCAGCGTCTAGGTCATGAGGTAAAATTTCTGGAAATATGCGGTACAGTTATAACGTTATTTGTAACAAACAATTTTACTAAATAATTCTTTGCCGACTATTGCGCCTTATTTTCCGGATATCGTATTAATGACTCAAAATTCCATGATCGTCTTTATGATAGGCCTGTTCAGGGAGCCGACATCGTCATGCCATTGTCAACTTTCTGAAGTTTCGCCGCGATTGAGGTTTTTGACCGGGTATCTCCTCCAGTGCTCACAAATCCTCCAGCTTTTCGTTGACCCTTAAAGGGGATTTCCAGTCGTATGCAACGTTTAAGGCTTGTGCTTTATATCCTTTCGGCGAAATGTCACTGAAGTTTAAACCGCGGCCTTTCAAAGGCCAGGAGTTAATTTTGTATGATATGTGATCGTAAACATCGCCCTTGTTAATGTACGAGGAAAACCAATGATCTGGATTACCGTGGTATATAAGATGTTAATTAGCTAAGTAACTCAGAGTGACTCGCATGCATTACTGCACTTGCCTGCCGTATACAGGTGGGAGACGCGATCGTTTGATACGCCCGACCGATTACAGGCTCATGGCTTCTTTGATCGCCGTGTCGGCGTTTGATGTGATATTAACTGTGAACTGGTATCACTGTGAAGGGTTCCAAGCATGACAATAAACGGAATTATGACAATATTCCATGATATTAAACCGTCAGATTTACCATTGTTTATACAGGAAATGGTTTGGGATTTCAGATTTATGTGACAATAAGCGGGATTTTCTATTAACCGATATGACACAAAGTGGGCTTGACTGTATATATATATATATATATATATATTTATATATATTTATATATATGTAAGTGTATACTTTTTCAGCAGTGATATACAATCTGAACCAAAATTGGTACTCTTGTTATTTTTTTTTATTATTAATAATTATTATCAATACATTTAAAATGGAAATATGACAGACTCTAGCCAGGGTTACACAACACGGCAATCACTTGTCTCTCACAATTTTCAGCATTTCTGTGCGATTGGCGTGTAGTGTAAACAGCATTTTTCAGCTGCATTCATGTAAAAACGAGGCGACGACTCTCAATGGCATTGCTTAGTCGTAAATTGATACGCTTTCGCGCCAATCTTACAAGTGCCGGGCATTAAGAACAGTGTGCTGACCAGTGATGACCAGCGGAGACAGATCCAGGTTCAGCTGAAGTACTGTACAGACTGCAAGCCAGTTACGTCACAAACAGACAGTGAAGACTATAAAGTAAGTTTATGAATGTATTATTTTACCCACTGAATATTTGTTTACTCTATCTAGAAAGAAATGCTATATATCATCTACATGAGTTATAACGCTTAACTGAGCTTTAAAGTTGCAAGTTATATATCGGGATGCATCGCTGTAAGAAAAATGCGCAGTATATGTTTTTTGACGATACACAATCAGTTTTGATTATTTGTAACACAGATGTTATATTATATCATTTAAGTGTACAGTGTACTTAAATACAGAGCATGGGTAATTTACAGGACTTATATATTTATAATGAATATATACACAGCTTGTATCAGCACTATAGTATCGTGGATGTATTACTGTACCCCAGGCAAGTTTCCAACATGGCCCCGGCATAGATTCCCTTTTGACAGTGTAATTATCAACCCTCTCATATACGTCGTTTGTAGGCCAGTGCTTGCAGATATACAAGTTTGGTGTATGTATCTTTGTGTGAAGTGTATATTTACATATATTTGTGTGCTCAATTATGTTAATATGTTTGTGCATATATATATACATATATATGTATAATATATATATCTATATAAATATATACGTGTGTGTGAGTGTGCGTGTGTGCGTGTATCTGTTCTGTGTATTCAAGAGGTTCTATTATACTACTAGGGTTAGGGGAAGTACTTTTTAAAATGTGTTGCTTTATAAAGGTCAGTTGATATCGATGGTAATACCAGATGTAGGTTGCAATGTGTACACCATGCACATGTTGAATGATAAAGGAGTAGCCATTAGGTGGCCATTGGCCCATCAGTGGGAGCTGGTCACAGCATGGGATATACACGTTAGTCTTACAGTGCCTGAATGCTAGGCTGTAAAGTTACACCCGATTGTGAAATCACAGAAACAGTCACTGGTCACGCGGTGCCCTCTAAGGCAAAACACGGGGCTTCACCATACTCACTTTTTCACTGTTTTGGGTCATACTGTATATCAAACACCAAACATGCTATTCTTGTAACCCTAACTTCAGTTGTTATTTTTTTCAGGTTTGAAGAATAATGCTGCAATATTAACGATCCCGGGTCTTTTTGGGGAAAATGAAGACCACCTGTTCCTCCATAAAAAGGTAATTATGTTGTTAATTTGTTTTAAATAAGAAATATACATATTACTAACTTCATGGGACAGAGGTACAGTGAAACATGCCTCTTTACATTTGAAATTTAGCTATCAATCCATCCATCTATCTATCTATCCATCTATTGTTTGTGGGGATATTTTCCTCTATTTTGGCACACCTAACTTTCTGCAATGCTGAGATAGAAAAACAGGTTTTGTCCGTCTTTATAATGCAAAAAAAATAAATACTCAGGGCCGCTAACACTGGGACTGTTTTAACATATACGTTTAATATACAAATAAAAAAATTAATTTAAATAGACTTAATTTTGCTGTAACCTATATAGACAACTTTAGGGTTACTTCAAAATACTCTGTATATAATGGCTGCTGCTTTTATTTATATTGGAATGTGTAACAATCTGCATTTTCTGTTACAGGAAGAAACAACGCTATACCAATACTAAAGTTCACTGGTGGTCAGGATGTACTCCATGATGATGAGTTGCACGTGGTAGCAGTAGCTGTAATCTCACCTGTAATGACGGCTCCGTATACGTTACGATGGGGATTGCCCTTGTGATGGCGGCCTATTGGGCACATGGGTTTCAGTACCCGAAGTCAGTGAGAAAGACTTTTTCTTTTTTTAGAGGAGTTTGTGTTTGGACTTTAAAGCTCTAGGGCTGTGCCTATATCTGTTGTGAGGCTGCACACAGAGCTAACGCATTAAAGGACCTATTACCTATTGTGATGTGCCGATTAATCGATTAAATCGATGATTGGTCGTTTTCTTTCAAACTTGATTGTATTTTTGCACAAACGATTAAAAATGATTATGTAAGCACATGCAAAGAATATAATCTTGTTAGACATATACAAACACAGGATAATGAACAGCATTAAAATTGAACCTTACATTTATTGCTAACCAACATCCAGCTTCAAGTTGACCTTTGGTGCGGATGGATTGATGGTTTCTAATGAAAGATGCTTTTTATCCTGACATTTATGGGTTGGATATATACATGGAGTATGACTGTAAGTCAGAAAAACAATTGCTACTAGCCAATATAATAAGCTAAATCTGAAAAGAAATCTTTTTTCAAATATACTATATATATATATATAGTATTACAACCAGAGATGCGGCATATATTGCTTTAATATGATGATGATACCACCTAATGTGATGACAGTAATATATAATTCTTCCAGTAAAAGTTTCACCACATATAGAATATACATATTATTGTTTTTAAACAATATGTAGCATTTTTTAAAATAATTTTAATTTAATGACATTCAAAGACAATTTAGAAACAATCAGGTTTGAAATTCTTATCTTTATTCCTTACAGGATCTTAGAGGTTTTATATATATATATATATATATATATATATATGGTTATATGAATAGATAATTGTGGGACATTGATTGATTTATTCATAAATATATGTTTCTTTTCATCTTTAATATATATATATATACATATATATATATATATATATATATATATATATATATATATATAAAGAAAAAGAGATAATAAATGGTATGATTACCTCTTATATTATTTACATGTATATTAAGGGTAACGTAACCTGTTTTGTATAGAGGCATCCATGTGCTTCAATTTATATTATTTTTAATATTTAAATAAATGCAAATAAATATATTATCTATGTATATTATGGCATTTGTATTTATTTTTTTAATCAAGAAGTCTGGACCCTATATCAGTATAAGATATTGTTTATCAGTATGAACTCAGTATCAATATGAAATCAGTATATGAACAATTTTTTGTAATTAGCAATAAAGGGGGGGGGTATCTAAAGAACCCTAAAGGTGCCCAAAAGTTCTATAAGGTTCTTTCATGAACCCTACGATCAAGATAATATAAAGTTGTTTAAACAACCTGAAAGTGTTTTAAAGAACCCTATCATGGGGTTCTATTAAGGAACCCTGTGAGTGTTTTAAAGAACCATCTCATAGGGTTCTTTTAAAGAACCCTTGAGATGTTTTAAAGAACCCTATCAAACGATTAAATTAAAGAACCCTAAGGGTGTTTTAAAGAACCCTATCATAGGGTTCTTTGAAAGAACCCTATCATAGGGTTCTTTAAAGAACCAAATAGGGTTCCATATTTGTGACAACGTAAAGAACCCTATTGAGTTCTTTGAAGCACCTTTCGTTCTTAGAGTGTAGTCAGAGACCACAACCTCCGCCAGGATCCTTATCGAATTACACGACACTGGATATGTTTGTCATGGTTCTTATGTCACATTAAAAAGAGAACCTTTGGATGACAATAAATATAATGGTTATCTAGACTATCTGTTAAAGTTAACAAATTGTTCCTTGTGTGTTATCCTAACCCTTCACAGAATTTGAAGAAATGTGTTCAGAACTTTTTGCTTTAAATTGTACATAGTAAACACATATAAACAAGGGTAATTCATAATACCTCTCACCACCTAACGGAAATTACGAAAATTACAGCTGAGGCTGGAGTAAATGATGGTTGGTAGTTGGTGTGTACACAATGGATAAAGTTACTGATACATCAGATAAGAATACAATTTCACTTCAGAAAACGCAAACATCAGAACTTGTATTGACGCATAATATGCATGTCATTTATGTTTACGTCAAAGCAGGATGTAATATACATGGAAAGCTGCTGATAACATCGTTCCCTGCACACATGATTTGATCAGGAGGATAGAATAAGAGGTTATAGTATACTGAACACATCGTATACACTTCCACTTTCAAACACAAATTTGACACTGTTTAATACATATAAAATTGTATATACAACTACTTTGAAAATTGTGTGGTAAGACCGTCCGTTCGTGGAACTGACTAAAAGTGGTCTTATTGAACAGGTGGTCTTAAAACACAGATCAGTTATTTTTCGGGTAAAGGCGGAGGGTGGGCTGGGGTGGGGGTGGGGGGATGGACAAAACAGAAGTAAAGTCATATACCATATATATATAAATATATATTGAACTACAATAAAAGTTGTTTAAAATGCCACCTGTGGGACTAGCTAAACGGGTCCTTATTCATAGGTGGTCTTACTGGACAGCTCATTCTTAACCTAGACATGCGTAGATCCCTAAAATTTTGTCTGTTTCTGATTTTACATAAATATATCCAAAGTAAAAGCAACCCCTATTCTCTTACTCTTACTCTGACCCTTTGTCCAGTTGCCCTGTTGCTGGCATGACCAGTTCCACTAATTTACAATTATCACTACAGGTGGCGTCTGTGTGCTCAATTCATGTAATCTTTATCCCTTAGTGATAGCGTGGCCCCCTTGAGAAAGAAAGTATACTATTTGCACCCCACAGATGATTTATACATAATTTATATGATGATCACTAATCACATTAATAAACGTGATAAAAATAATGAAAAAAAAAAACCTCAACCTGTTGCAGGTCTATCTTAACCAATCTGAGTGCGTTCGGTTCACCGAATTGTGCTCTTCATAAACAGGTGGTTATATATATGTGTGTGTGTGAGGGTGTGTGTGTGTGTTTGTGAAGGGGGGCGGGGCATACCTGCAAAGTTCTTGGTCTAAATCGTAGCGCCTTCTACCGATAGTTTCATTAATAACACACACACACTTATATATAATAAAATACATACTATATATTTTTACTTAACTCTAAATTTACTCCTATATGACCACTCTCCGCACTAACAACCAAGTGAAAAGCTTTTTGTTATATATATATTATACCCTTAAAAACGGTCGTGGGTTTTCGACTCGAGGTTCCCTTATTAAGGGTTAGGTGCAAGGCCTGTAAGCGGCACAGCCTAATGAATTTAGATGAAGCTATTTATATGATATGGATGGTATGGATTAAGCCCTCTGAATTTCAGGTATTATATGCATGGGGCTAGCAATAATGTAAAAAGTCATATAGCCCAAAACACACTAACGTGCGCGTCATGCGTGCGTCAAGCGTCAAGCGTGCGCGACGCATGCGGCTCACGAAAAATTCAACACTAATGCGGTTACAACGCGCACGACACGGGTCAGATTGGATGGTATTAACTTAGCACCTATTGTATTTTTTGTTTATCTTCGTAAAAATAGTAATCTTGACAATCAGCATTGGTTTAATTGAATACAAATATTATATGTTTGTGACCAAACAGGTTCTAAATAAGACAGAATTCAATGACTATTCTTAATGATATTTATATATTTGTGTTGCTTTGTTGCTCGTTTTCTTTCCAGATACACATCAATTATTATAGTTCAAAGAACTGTAACAAACTTTTACCCGCTGTTTATTAAAGAATGAGAGTGCTGGGGAGGGAATCCCTCACAAAAGTTAAGTCTTCATTAGGAATCCCCACGCGACAGGCGCGCGTCACGCGTCAAAAAAAAAAGTGATGCTTGAAGCGTGCGTGAAGCTGTGTTTCCATGTATCCGTAAAAATCGTATCCGCAAAAGACGTACGTACGCTCCCTAGTGCGCAGTCCGTCAAAACTGTTTCCATAAGTACGTACGTTTTTCTTGCGGATACCCTTTCACGTGCCTCTTTTGAAACTGCAAGGAAGACAGGCAATATGTCTCATCTTACCTATCGCCGGGGCACTGTTTGGAAATGTAGGCATCTTTGCCAGCCGCAAAATGGATCAGTCGCTCACCGATCCATTTCGATGCTGACCGTTTTTGCGGTTACGCATGCGGAGCACGTTAAAACGTACATATGGAAACAGTTCATCTTAAAAAGAGGGATCCGATTTTTTGCGTACGAGACGTACGAGATTTACGGATGAATGGAAACACAGCTTTACGGATGAATGGAAACACGGTAGTCTGTTTTGGGTGTTGATAAATAGACTTTAAGGTAACTAGCGCGTTTCTGTAAATTTAAGTTGGATTTTCTTTATTTTTTACATAGGCGCGTATCGTGACAATAATTAATCTTGCGCTATTCCACTAAACTAAATGGCAGTGTTACTTATGCGAACAACAAGTTTAAAATTAATAATAAAGCAATTATATACATAACATTTCAATAAATAACGGGATTTTTTTTCGCAAGGTTAGACTAACATATTTCAGGATTCGGTAGCTTAAAGTATTAAGTACATTTCGGAAGAGCAGTGAATAATGAGTCTTTTATGCTGACTGCATATAAAGTTAAATACATTAAATAAATGTAAAAATGTAATCATTATCATACTAAGTGAAATTCCTGGAGGTCGGGGAGTACTGTATGCAAGCGGGGGGGGGGGGGGGAGGATGGGATGCCTCCCCCCCCCCCCCCCCCCCCCAGCCCACCACCCCCTGACTATACGACCCTGATTAGTAACGCAAGTACATTCTCATTCGCCTTTTTAAAATTTGTATCGTGACATGCAGCCTCAATAATAGTCTAAATATACATGAACCTATAAAGTGAGGGATTTTGCTGGGAAATACTTTACACTTATAAACCAGACGAGCCGATTAGGTCTATGAGAAGGCATTAATCTGCAAATTCTGAAGGCGGCTTCATATTCACGATGTCAATTTTACCAAATTTATCCTTACTACTGATTATCAAAGGTTCTGTTTTCGCGGTCGCAAATATAGGATCACAGATGGCTACATAATATAAATTATTTTATGAAAACATAAAAAAAAATGTTTTCATGAATTTAATTATATGAGCGTGAAAACCAGATATATGTTTCTTTGCATGAAGATCGTATACAATCATCAATCAATCGAGTTAATGTTCACTTGTGTTCAACAGGAAGTTAAGTCAGTGTTTCGTTGTTGCGAATTCCGAATACAGAAACACCGACGAACATGCAGGCTACCACAGTATATGTACATGTATAAACACATACCGAAGAATTTCATCCAAAATATAACCGTAATAACAAAATATATGGATATGCTTGCTGACAGAGAAACAAGTTTTGTCCGGATTTTCTCTATATTTCTTTCCTATCGACTCCGAACAACCATCGGGTATTAAGTGATAAATGTCTAGCCCTGTTTTAAAACATGTAAACATTGTAAAAAAAGGGTGGTATTCTTTCTTTCCCATGTTATGCATGAATATCGTGGTGATAACCCGGGGTTGCTGGATACAAATCTCAACACTTTGTTTCCCTTAAAGGACATAATTCACATTAGTGGCCTCTGATAAAGGCTTTGTCTGATTTGTTGAATATAAGACGCCGTCTGAATGGTCGGCTAAGTCGTGCGCACGGGATAGTAGTGTGGATATCAGCTTCTGCCTGATTGGTAGGCTGAGTCATGCGCTCAACATAGTATGTCGTGGGAACGAGTAAGTATTGCGTGCGCACGATATACTATTTCGTGGGAACGATTTAGTAAAATAAAAATTTTCTTTAAAAACCTTTTTTATTTCAATGTTCAACAATATTTTTTTATCATGTCGTATTTTTGTCATGTATTTTTTTGTCATGTCGTAAAAAGTTTGTTTTTCTTCAATATTTTTTTCCTCAATGTTCATCAATATTTTATTAATTTTTCTTTTAATTGTTGCAAAATCATGATAAAATTAGAACGAGGTTCAAATATATGTATACAATCAGAAAGAACACTCTACAAGGTTTAAAATAATTTATACTTTAAGGGACATATTATGAATTTAAAACAACTGTTGGAATGAATTTAGATAAAGGGGGTTTAGCCAGTTGTGCTACCTTTACAAAAGCAAGAACTAAAGTCCGTTCCGATATGCAACCTCGAGCCAGGCATTCTTGGATGATCACGTTGACCTAGTCAACATATATTAACATAGAAGTTTCAACCTTTTAAACATTTCAAAAAGCAACTTTTGGAATGATTTTAGATTAAGGGTGTTTAGCCAGTTGTGCTACCTTTACAAAAGCAAGAACTAAAGTCCGTTCCGTTATGAACCAGACATTCTTGGATGATCACGTTGAACTAGTCAACATATATAAACATAGAAGTTTCAAACTTTTTAACATTTCGAAAAGCATGTGTTTTTTTCTCACAATAATTAACTCAGACTCTGTGCATGGTATGTAGTTATTCCTGGTTGCATTAAACACATGATCAATTATATTCCTGTATTTCCAGTTAATTTAATGATTCATTGAAAATATTTGTGTTTGAGAATCATCAGGCATGAACAAATCTATCCCTTGAATCATTATAATCTGAATTATTTTATTTAATTATTTAATTTATTGTCCACTGGTTCACTGGTTCGTTTGTCTGCTAGCAACGTAACGCAAAAAGGTATTAAAGGATTAAATGAAATTAATTTTGCGGAAGGTTAGGTTACCACAAGGAACAATTTTATTTGGATGTAATCTTTACCACCATAATATATT
This sequence comes from Sipunculus nudus, assembly GCA_026874595.1. NCBI lineage: Eukaryota > Metazoa > Annelida > Sipuncula > Golfingiida > Sipunculidae > Sipunculus > Sipunculus nudus. The sequence continues at coordinate 37,614,945 of CM049318.1, forward strand.
TTACGTTCAAGGATTATATATTGTAAAACAAGGGGCGCTGAAACAAAGGTCGTGATCCTCTATTCGTATCTGTAAGAACCATATTTTGTAAAGCATTCGAGCGAATGATCTGGTGTTACTGAAAGTAATGTACCACAACATAAAATTGTAGTACAACAGCTAAGCTTAATTAGGAGACCCTGTTCGTACAACTGCACACAATAAGTCTATTTATGCAATACTGTATTTTATTCTTACCTTATAAAGAGGGATAATTTACCGGATTTATAGCTCTTTGGAAATGTATTCCCAGAAGCAGCGATGTAGGACATATTCAGCTTAGGCCACATACTGCCGTACGGGCCGCTATGGCATGTTTGCGTACAAATGTTGTGCAGAATCTCACGTTCTTCCTGCGAAACTTCGAGGTCGAGGCTTTTTAATAACATATCATACCTGCCTATCATAGGGTTCAGCTTCAACTAAATTCAACGGAATTGCAAGGATGTCCTTAATTATTAAAAGATTGTTGGCACCGGAAGAATAATGAAGTTCACAACGATACTTGGGACAGTATCATACCTGATAAAGCTCTTAAGACCAGAACACGAATCGTTCAATTGGTATAAAGATATGCTGCCCTTCCAGCATGTGCAGCTGAAACATTATCTTGATTATATTATGATACAACAGGGAACAACCTGGTATTCTAAAAGAACTGCAGCTGTAACGAATTTACATACACATTTTATTTTGTATGGTCCATGTAAGAAACTCTCAAAAAGTTCACTCAGAGCGTGGGCTGCCATTACAACTAGAAAACGTACAGGACTGTTTTCTGGTAGACATATCTTCTTAGAAGAAGACAAGTTCTTGGGTTCAGAAATATCGGAGAAATACATACAAGGCCGTACATCGACATCAAACTTTCAACTTCTTTCTTTTACGGCACGAATCAACTTTTACTTGATGACAAATACCCTACTCCTTGAAGCGTTTCGCATCAAAGACAAGTCTTCAAGCACAGAATGTTTTCTTCTGTTTGAAATGGAACATATAAAGACCCAACTGAAACGGTTTGAAGCGGTCATCACATCCCATCCGTCTGATTGGTTTCTCAAGGAAGTAAATGCTGTCATGAAACTTTCATTTCAATGGATACATTCGGGTGCCCGCTACATAAGTTTGAAACCACTGTTTTCCCGTGTGGAAAAGAATTTTGTTTTATCAGATGTCGTATTCACTTCATGCTATTTGAACCGCATATGTCTGAAGGCACATCAGATGACCTCGTCTCCGTTACTGTTAGGCAGTTTAAAAGGCGAAGTGGAACCTCTGACAGCGGCTGAGGATGTTTTCCCAGGAAACGTTTACATTGACATAACTCGTCATGATGTTAAAGGGTTCAGCCTTCGATTGGTCAAATTACCAGAAGGAGAGGTAAATAATTATATTTTTTATCTAACAAAAAACATTTTTATAATCAAACTTGTTATAACAATCATACGACGAAATGGTTTATAAATCAAAGTAATCTAACCCTACTTTTAAAAAAATGCGAATGGCCCATGACACTAAGCCGAATATGACATAAAGTTGATGCCCGCAAAAAATTATTGATGTTCTGATATAATGCAAACTATTTCTTATGGAACCTTGAACAGTGGGAAGAATGAATATCCGAGTGCTCAAAATCAAGTTTTTTTTTTTTTTTTGCCAGAATCTTCAGAAAAATTAAATTATGGGTAACAAGGCCCCCTTTTAACGAACACAGGCCTGTTGCTCAGTTCATTCTCTCAAGACTCGTATTACATAGGTGAAATTAACCTTGAGTTTCAGGTTTCCAATGACCTCCCTTTATTAAAATCTAGGGACCAATTGGTTTCATCGCTTCACTGAATTTGTCTTTAATGATATATTTATGAGCTTTTTCAAAATATGGGTCCTGTCATCAGTTTGAAGCCAACCTGTCGACTCAGGTTAACCTACCTGTCTATTAACTAATTTGTTAATGAATGGGCCCTGTGACCTTGGCCATTGACCTAGTGACCCAAAAGGAAACTTCCCCTATTGGTATGTACGCCATATGTGGAAAATATAGGTTTGCGATGAAAGGTGTGCCTTAAAATGCATCCACAAGTAGGAGTGGGTCCTGTGACCTTGACATTTGATTTCATGACCCCGGAGTCAACAGAGTTCTTAAATCATTAGTGGTTCATATATAAGTCAAGTCTGAAACCAATATATCTATCTAAACTGGTGTTATCATTCGGAAACAATAAGAAGATACATGACCTCTGTGACCTTGACCTTTGTCCTTGTGACCCCATAATCAAACAGGTTCTTAGCCTACTGGCAGGTAAGCTATATGTGAAAGTTTTGGATGAAAAGTTTGGCTTAAAATGCATCCACAATCTTTCTAAATAAGTTGGTCCTGTGACCTTGAACTTCGACCTTATGACTCCAAATTCAAGTCCTTGCGTTAGAGGTGGGCCATATATAAGTCAGGTTTGAAATCTCTATGTCAGTCCAAACTGGAGTTATCATCAGGAAACAAATTTGACGGACATACAGAAAGACGAACAGACAGATGGACAGCATGATAAATATAGGACAACTGCTTATTCCAGCGAGGCCCTTTTAAACTCGGTTTCAAGTTACAGATGAAACCACAATTTCAAATCTGAAAGTATCAATATAATTTGGCAGTCTCAAAATAAAAAAATTTAATGCATAAAAAATAGAAAAAAATACAGGTGGCGATACCAGTCTTCAGGGACTGAAGAACCAATCACAATCAATAAACACAATGGGTTTCAAGACACTGGAAGCACCCACAGCTGAGAAAACGGCCATAACTGTCGCACTTAATGGTCTCAAAAACAAAAAAATCGTAAAAATTAGGAAAAAATACATATGACGCCACCCGTTTTCGGGAACTAATAAAACTGGTCGTGTTCAATATAAAAAACAAGATTCATGACAATCCATTCATTATTTATCAAGATACTAGAGGTTTCGTATATGATTCTTAATTATTCTGTGGGTTGGCTACTTTCAAATAGCTGGAAGGATATAGGTCACAGTGACCTAATTTCAGGTTTCCATGGAGATTTTATATTTACCAATCTGGATTTTTAGTTATAAGTTTCTAGGATCAGCAGTAACGATTTGTGCCCTGCTAACGGACGGCCGGGCCCTGTGACGGGCGGACGGACGACGGACAAAGCGCCATGACTATACCTCAGTTGACTCTCAGTCAGCTAAGCTAAAAAGAAGATTCTACGTTCAATGGTTTAAATTTCAGATCGCCAAAAGTTCAGGTTAATTCAATCAGATGAAATGATTACCGTTGGGAAGACATTTTCAAAGATAATTTCATATGAAATCACTAAACCGAACGAACATGTAATTTATATCCTGGGCGTTGTAAATACGTCAGCTGAAGAGACCCAAAGGAGTGTTCATGCGATCTGTTGGTGCCCTGTTATTAAACATAAGAGACAGGGAAGCCGTATATGTATTTTCTTTTATTGTTAATTCAGAATTTTCTCTTCTCATAAACCGCAAAAATAGTGCAGTCATGCTAATACTAATATTTGTTATTTTCAGGTAGCTGTTGGCATTAAACTATTTAAGAAAGGAAACAGGATGGGTGTAATGTTGCTTTCTGCTAAAATGAACCACTTGACAGGGGAAATCGATTCCGGGTCAAGGCACTGGGTGAAAAACAACCTTGATGGAAACAAGGGAACGGATTTTATAACATATGAAGATTGTCCAAATATTTCTATCGACAAAGATGGCAGTTCGAAAGGTTTTCGTCCTGCTATAACAGGCATTGGAATTGTTTGCGTTGACCGGAAGATTACTTTTAAAATTCGTGATGTGTTTGACATTCCTTACAAATGCCGACACTGTAACCCCCTTGATATCTCTATGCATATTGGTTCGTTGAGTCAGTGTTGTGGGTGGCACAAAAAAAGGGTAAAAAATACTGTCGTCTTGGATGACTTAAGTATATCCTTTGCACTGAATATTTAGCTATCAGGCTTAAACATGAAGAGAAATTTAGAAATTAAAAATGTACAAGTGTAGTTCATGCCTACAAACACCTCCGTCGAGGTTCTCAACGAAGGTTGTTCACACAGCCCCGCCAACACCGTCAACGGATTTATATGAGATATACTTCAAATGGACTTATCTGTATATAACATGTTTTGATCGATTAAAAAGGATGGGATTTTGCCAGAGATGCTGCCTGAATTGTCACTAGCCACTGGCACTTAAAATATTGATATGATCGGCGTATCCGGCTGGTCAATCAACAACAAGGCTTCTGGTTTTCTTAAACAGATGTACGAATTAATGACCTAACTAATGAAAGTATATACACGTTCGAAAATGCTCTTTTCCAATATTTTTCAAAATAAAGGAAGAAAATATAGATAATTATTGTTAAAATACATAATATACATTTATCGAGATTTTCATTTTAAATTATTGAGCAAAGGAAATTAAATGTCTTCCCAGCCTGAACACTATGTACGCCATTTAACAGCCTAGAAGAGCAGAGAAAAAAATAACGACAATGACAACTTGTAGTGTACCAGAGTAATTTGTATTATGTTCTCTAATGCCACGCTCGCTTCAAATGTCTATTATGATACCTTTGAACGTTTCAAGCATGCACTTAATCAACAGTTTCACGAATACCAAAAGCACGATCGGATTACCAGAAAAATAAAAGAAAAAATGTGAACAACGATATTTGATGATTTTTGTGGTTCGTCTAAGTGTTTATGGTTAGTAAACCTAATAGCAGGTAATAGTGTTATGTGTATGTAGTATTGACTCCAGCACAAATATTGAGCCCTGATGTGATAAGCTGGTGCAAAGTGTGACGTCACAGTTAAAATTTGGAAATGTTTTCAGGTCTTGGTGATTGGAAAAAAAACCTTTATAACTTCTAACGTTTAAGACCAAAAGGACAATCACATCGATCCAAACCTTTGCTGGTCGCTTATGATACCATCTGTTGCGCTGTCTTCACAATGCTGATGCTGTACGTTGAGGTATTCTGGACGTTTTTGTTGGTGCACGTTGAGCTCTTACGGACGTTAAATTGATATGTGCCAATGCTCCTGGATTTGTTGTTGGTGTGTGCCCAGCTGTCCAGGACGTTTTCGTTTGTGTGTGTTCAGTTGTATTAAACGTTTGTTGCTGTATGTTGTGCCGCCGTGGGTTAAGGCTGTCCTGCCCAAATTCCTGTTATGAGTTAGCTGATGCTACCATTTGTAGGCTGCCCTGGCCGCTTGCTTCCTTTTGTTGAGATGTCATTACTCTTTCTGCTGTTACGTGTTAGGCTGTTCACGCTCCAGTTACTCCCGTCTGTTGATCTTTTCCGCTGCTTTTTCTGTCGGGTGTTAAGCTGTCCAAGCCCCCTGATTACGTGCTGTGGTGTCCTGGCTCCTTTTCCTGTAGTGTTGTGAGCTGTCCTGGTCACTTTTGCTGTAGCGTCTTAAGTTTTTCTGGTTTCTGATGGTGTGTGCCGAGCTGTCCTGGACGTTTTGTTGGCGTGTGTCAGCTGTCCTGAAAACGTTTGCTGCTGTACGTTTTGCTGAACTGAACCCCTGTTGCCTGTTTTATTGGTGTTACCGTGTGTTATTGTTTTCGGGCTGCCGTGTGTTGAGCTGTCCTGCCCCAAAATAACTCGAATTGTCCTGTCTGCGTTTTCTGTCGCGTGTTGAGCTGTCCTGGCTCTGTTTGCTGTTGCATGTTGAGCTGTCCCGACACATTTTGCCCCTGTGTGTCTAGCTGTCCTGGCACATTTTACCCCCGTGTGTTGAGTTTTCCCAATCCGTTTTTTTTTGGTGTGTAATTGTCATGACCCCTTTTCGTGTATTGAGTGTCCTTGCTTTACTGGTCCCACTTTCTGTCGGGTGTTAAGCTGTCCTCCTCCCTTTTGTTGTCGTGTAGTGAGCTCACTTAATCTCCTTTATTGTCGCGTGCTTATCTGTTCGTGCCGATTTTCTTTCCGCGTTTAGGGTTCCATCACGTTTTCCTATGGTATGACAAGCTGTCCTTGCTTATCCGTCGTTCAGATGGTCTGGACCTCTTTTCTAACGTAGGTTTTGTTGTTCATCACGTTTTCCTGCCGTGTATTAAGCGGTACTTGATCTTTATCCTAAAAGGGTTTCAGTTATCCCTGACGTTTTTGCCTGCATTTAGGAAAGCTGTCCTCGACATTGTTTCGTGTTGCTCGGCTGCGTTATGTTGTCCCTGATAACATAAATAATATAGATAACGCATTCAGATATGACCAGCATTATTGTTCTGTTATCGACCATCAGGTGTCGCACTGGTACCTTCAACGGATTATATGGACTCCAACTGAAGTCTGAAAGAACGTGATATATAAATTTTATTTCTGGCTGGTATCCCCCCCCCCCTACACAATTCATAAAATTGATATTTTCTACCTGTTTGACAACGCTGACAAGGGAAGAGGGGCTGGGGGTCAACATTTTGGTTTGAGTAAACAGGTGTATCCGGAGTGCCAAAAAAATTCATATGGAAATTTCCCATGCAAAAGTACAGAAGAGATTAAGCTTTGTATTATTGACTTTCCGAAAGATTGTTGGCCGAAACGGATGGTGCGCGCGCCCTCTCTTCATCCGCCCTTGGCGTACTTATATTCTGACAGTTCGGATAAATTTTGCTTAGTCCTGTACTCACGGGCGCTGAAATTTTGTGATAATCAGCAGACTGAGACGTTCTGAAATGAATGAACGTGATAGGACTAATTGTTTTCAAAAACACCTGTATAAATAACTACTTTTATTGTCTCGACATGTTGTATGTCTTGTATATGAAAGGTTCATTCTTCTTCAGTTGTTCCACAGTCACAGTTCTGAAAAAAGTCCCTCATATTTTCAGCAGAGGTATGTTATGATAGTACACTGCAGAGCCGGAAACGCTACGCTTACGAACGCGGATCCAACGGGTGTTTTTACGTCTGTAACTGGAAGAAATTGCCTTTATCTTGTCGTCTTTTCGGCATCTCTCACACTGCGCAGAATCGGACTCATGAGGATACAAGTCTGTCGGTTGGGGTTTGCGTGCCTCGAAATCTGTCACTCATAAGGCACCGGGGCTTCAAATACACCTACCTACACGGCGTAGGTATAAATGTAGTGAGGTGGGTAATGTAGTCGTTCTAATATGTTGGACAAGAATTGTTTCAAGGCAAATTACATAAACATGGGGGTTTATTTGTTAAGGACTTCACAAAATAAGCAATATTAGTAAGCATACACATGTGAATTGTAAACAGAATCTGTTTCCTTGAAATAAAAAGAAAATAATTTAAAATTTGACAATTAAGATAAGACGTCCTGGCCGTTCCACAATGCCTCTGCAGGTGTTAGGCCAAGAAAGGATAAAGGTATGGTTCATTTAAAACCCCGCATAAAAATGTTTTATTTTGATTTTCAATAGAACTTTGAGCTCCACCCGCTCGGGCATTTCTTTCAAGAAGATAAAATAAAACAATTTTGATAAAATATCCTTTGTTTTGTAGTGTTTTACTTGTTAAGCAAAAACAATCTCTAATTATCATGTTTTTTTTCCTGATCATATGACATTTTTTTCTAAAGATACAAAAAATGTAAAAAAAAAATCGCCCTCCCGCATAGATTTCTGGATATAGTGGATGGGAACCATTTTTTTTTTCCTTAATACATCGTTTTAAATGGCAAATTCCTCCCTTTACAAAATCCTGGATATGTTCCTGATCGACTGAACATCAGTGTATCACGTGATCTTTTACAAAATGTTAATTATTCAGTCACATGCTAAAGAATTTATAAGATGTGTTATGATATGCTGGTGAAGGAGATTATCTTTGTGTACAAGTCAAGTATGGAATAAACGATTGGTACCTTAATAGTTCTACAGCAGTTGCGGATCCAAGGAGAAGTGTCGGGGTCCAGTAGTGGCCAGTATTCAACCACACGGATAGTTGTTTTCGTGCTGGACTGTGCATGGAGGAATGGGAGAACCCTGAAAACTGGAGAATTTAAACCACAGGAACTTTAAAACTAAGGTCACTCGATCACGGCGACACCTGGTGTGAGGACAAAAATTTATATGAAGTCTAGTATACTAGATAGGTCAATTTAAATGTGGAGAGTACAATCATTTTAATATCACATATTTTATTCCCCTCTCCAATTAAAAAGAAGAGAGAAATTTGCATTATTAATACTTTTTTTCATTATTACAGTATCACTGAAAATGAATTTAAGTGTATGTTGTTCATATGAACCATTTTAAGAATGACTGCACAGTTTTGATCATTCCAACAAGTTCACAACATTTCATAATTTAATTTCTTTCGTTCGTTAGAGTAAACGCACTACGTACGCTCTAAACGTTAGAGTGTACTTGGTGCCAAAGTCCGTAGAATAATTTTATTTAATTTAAGATATTTTAGATATCATTCCTTTTATATGTATTGGTTCGTTAACCATAAGTGTATATATTTACTGTAATTGACGGTTGCGACACTCAACGGATGTCATGCAAATCCTCTTTAAACTAGCTTTGGCCATGTCTCATACATGTCGGATTTCTAGTCTTAAAGTGTCAGGATCACTTGTGTCATTTCTATATTTTCCAATAAAACGTGAGGAACTGACATTATTTCACAGAGGTCTATCGCGGCATCATCTATCGGAAACTACAACTGTGAAATCGGTCAATGTCAACTCGGCCCAAGGTAAACCCGTTCCCCACATATCCCGTCCGAAGTCCTACGGAACATTCCCCTGGCAAAAACGGGTAATATTTTTGTTATGATAAAATTTCGAAGAGCAATTGGTTGCTGATCATTAAACATTTATTTTGACAATCTTTCAAGCCGTGCCTGGGGCTCAAGTGCCATTTCGGCCCTCTGACGGTAGAGAGTCTACGACCAGCCTAATAGCGTTAGAGTGTCTTTACATCTTACATCGAGGACTGCATTGAAGGCTCTATGAGGATGCTATTATTATCGTTTTACATTGTATCATGCCCAACACGTACACTTGTCATTCGGCATAAACCAGACAAATGGTTAGCTTTTAAGTATATTTTCTAACAACATCTACAATGTTCGGAAAAGAATCCTTTTAACACAGCTTATTTGTAAATCCATCTGCATGTCTGTTGAATTTCTCATCGTATGAACACAAGCATGCCTCGCACGGGTAACTGGATGATAGCCCATTTGTACGCGATATAGGAAATCACTTGTTACCATAGAGACGAATCTTCAGGTTTGTGTGCGAGCTCATATGTATTCTTTTGTGTCAAATCACCACTCGTAGCCCATTTTTAAGATTATCGTCTGTTAACCACGATGTCGTCATATCAATGCAATAGGATGGATAACACTTGCAGTACAATCTCCCGTATGGCTTGTATGGCTTAGCAGCGTAATATAAATGCCTACAGAGTTGTGTTTTCACGGTGACTGGTGCTCCGCATTGCAAATGATCTTAGGTACGAAACAATACAGTTGGGATCTGTTCCCTGCTCAGGTGGGAACCATCACAAAGGCAAAACAATGTACGCGGCTATAAAAGCTGGGTGGAGAAGTATTAAGTTTTTTTTTCTTCGTGTAGCAATTATTGTATACATTAGCAACTTAATGCAAAAAGGTGTAAACAAAATTTGCATAAGTTCTGAGGAGGGTTGAGGAACACTTAAAGAACAACCCTTAATTTTGTGGAGGTAATCAGGTTTCACATAAGGGGTTTGACATATCAGTCTGACATTGGGCATATTTATATATCTCTTCGTTGTGTGTAAGACTGATGGTGACAGCTACAATCATTGTATCCACCAAAACAGAGTTTTGCGGATACTATGTTTTCAGTCAGACGCCGACGCTGCCGCCATTGTCGCATAGGTTTCCGGAGAACTCCTCCATAACCACTGGGCAGAATTTTTTAAAATTCAGAATTACGATCGGTCGCCATCATATACTTACCCCGGTATCCTTTCTTCACTCTTTATCACGCCATCATATCCTTACCCCTGTATCCTTTCTTCCCTCTTTATCACGCCATCATATACTTACCCCTGTATATCCTTTCTTCCCTTTGCATCTTGCTATCATATACCACTGTATCCTTTCTTCCCTCCATATCACGCCATCATATACTTACCCCAATGATCCCTTCTTTCCTATATATCACGCCATCATATACTTTTCCCTGTATCCTTTCTTGCCTCTAAATCACGCCATCATATACTTACCCCTGTATCCCTTCTTCCCTCTTCATCACGCCATCATATACTTATCCTTTTATCCTTTCTTCCCTCTACATCTTGTCATCATATACTTAATCCTGTATCTTTTCTTCCCTTTACATCGTACCATCATATAATTACCCTTTTATCCTTTCTTCCCTCTACATCATACCATCCTTTACTCAACCCTGTATGTCTTTTCCCTCTACATCATACCATCATATACTTTTCCCTGTGTCCCTTCTTTCCTCTACATCATACCATCGATTACTTTTTTCTGTGTCCCTTCTTCCCTCTACATCATAACATCGTATACTTTCACTGTGTCCCTTCTTCCTTCTATATCATATCATCTTATACTTTTTCCTGTGTCCCTTCTTCCTTCTACATCATACCATCATATACTTTTCCATGTGTCTCTCATTCCTTCTACATTGAGCCATAGTTTACTGACCACCGCCTTCGACTATTAGATAATTATCTGTGACCGTCTCAGTAGTAACCGATGTGACCTTTTTTAACGTTAGTTCTATCGTTGTGACTAACTGCCACAGTTTCTATCCTTCACTTTACATCCTATCCCCCGCCATCTGGACAATTTGAGCCTCCCTCCCGTTTTTTACACACCATTGTGTCCCTGTCTGTCGCTATACTTAAACCATCAAAGCACAGCCTCATAACCTGCTGGCCACATAGTCTAAGTATATGAACAAAAGGCCACAAGGAAAAAAATGGTTGATTTCTCAGGCCCTTTTTTCATAAATCAATGGGGGCAGGGGATTTTTTTTACCTTTTTATGTATATTACGGGAAAATGTGATAACAGCAATTTTTTTGCCCAACAGGTAAAAGCACTACATAACTAAAGAAAACATATCAAAATTGTATGATTATATCTTCTTGAAAGAAATGTCTGAGCAGCTGGAGCTCAAATTTGATAAGTTTCTATTGAAAATAAAAATATAAAGGTTTCATGCGGGGGCTTAAAATTGATGCGGCCGGTGCCTGAACCCTATCATTTATTTATTTATTTTGTATTTTTTTGGCCTAACTGGTAAACTTTCTGAATACATGATCCTTCCCTCATACACTCCACACCAGGCAATCAAATAGTTTCTTCTTGTGTCTCTGTCTCTCTCTGTCTATCTGTGTCTTTATCTAACTCTGTCAATATCAGTTGACATTGTATTCGCCCCTCCCTTTTTCACATAATCAATGTTTGTTACGTGTAAAACCAGGTAATCTGAGAAACTACGGTTCAAGTCCCGGGGTAAACTTGGGAAACCTTTGCTCAGGGTGCAGATATCCCAGTAGCACTGCAGTTTTGTACACTCTTTATTCACGGAGCTGTTGTAGCTCTGCAGAAAGAAATATTGTTGGTGTTGCTAATTCATCTCTTGTAGAGACCTGATTTAAATGATTAGATCCACCTTTATTTACAAAAGGTAGTCTTTCCCACTCCCGTTTGTTGTGCCAACAAGTGTTAAATTCTGATGGTCAATGTAATGTGCAGACGGGCACCACGATACAGTGATTGGACATCACAGTGATTGGACATCACTGACAGTTATAAGTAAAATTCGTTTATGGATTGATAAAAGCTTCGCGGGGGTTTGTAAAAGTCAAAATGTGCCAGTTTCATTCGTTATTCACTACTTCTTTGTTTATATATCACATTTTTAAAATTATAATGTTCGAAAAAAGTCATTCTCACTGAAAAGTGTTGGAAACGGCGTATACTGCATTCAGCATTAACAACATTTTCTTGAGAGGTAGAAAGATAGATATGTAAGTAGATACACACATTTTACATGACAGTCTTCCGATATTCAGATAATCATAATATCCTTGATAACCCCCCCCCCCCCCCAAAAAAAAAAACAAAAATGAAATAATAACAGTAATTTGGACCATCCCTCGCCGTAAAAAATACCAATTTGAACTCCCTACTTTTCATTTTTTTATAAATAATTAGCGATATCATCGGCCCAAGGAATCCAAAACGAAAACGCTCCCGGATCAGTATTCATACCATGAACACAAACAAGCATACACACTTTACAGTATCTGAACTACGATACTAATGAACTGATAAGGAAATACTTGTATAAAACTCTAATTAATGAAGTCCTATTCCCTAAAACACACATTAACAAACGTTGGAGGAAACATAACCGCCGTGTTTAATCTATCTATATTATAATTGACGGTGGTCGCACTGGACTTTGAAAGGGACCTCTTCTGAGGCCATATCTCGTATATGCATGTTTGTGGTCTTAAACCGTCATAAATAGTGTAAAATGTGTCCTATGAGGCCTTATTTTCATTATTTCGCCATTTATAAAGTCAGAGATGTTTGTTTTGAAGGGGCTATCGGCACTTGCGATAGAATAAAAGGTAGAAAGCATTTTGTTACTCTGAATCGGCCTGAGGCCCTCCACGAGGTTCCCGCAGCATCAACAAAAACAATATGATTCTATAAATAAAAATGGGTGGTTCAAAATAAACTTATCTATTGCCGTAGGTATAAAAGGTATGTGTAACGAAATGTTCACCAGTGACGGGCGTTGTTTTGTATTTTCTTTTAATATTAAAATAGTTCATCCAGTCTCCATTATACTGAAGGGTCGTCTGTCGTATTTTAATGAATTAAAACTGCTCTTCACTTGCAAATGATGAACGGTTAAGATAACCGCATAAACAACTATTTACCTGTTAGGGGCATACACGCATCATCACGACCATGCTGGGATATTGTTGAGCGGCGTCTTAAACGGCTTGAGTGGTTAATATATCACGACGTACATACGTATGGTTTATTCAGCATCATGTATCAAATAATGAAAATGTTTTTGTTACCTCTTTTCCCGACAGTGCACTTTGCGCATGCGCAAGACATACTGAAAAAGTGAGACTGTCTTGAGAAATCACGCAACAGACACGCATGGGTGTATTAATGTAAGCATCAACGTTTGCGGAAACTCTTAGAAAGTAGGGCGGATCTCTATCGATGTGTGGCCTCTGACATCATACTCTATAATTGGCCAGAGAAAAAACGCCACATATCACAGCAGGTGTTCCGCGAACCGTGTGTACGAACCGAGCCTGAAGCTATTACATTTGCCATCTTTATATTCATTTGACCCTTAGTTAAGTATAACGTACCAATAATAAAAGTCTATGGATAATGAGGGTCATTCATCGTGGCTTATACTTCTCCAATGGTTACATTGTACCAAGGTAATAATATTATTTTGCAAACCGATGAAACTCGGTCACTGGCTTTGCCATTTTATACTTGTTTTCCTCTTCTAAGGATCCGTTTTTAAATGTCGACGTTGGTCATTGGTTAAAAATGGTCGTTCCATTGGCCAGGTACAGTCAAATTTTCAAACATTAACTTCAGAGTTACGGATTCTGACAAAACAGTTCCTCCATGTATGTCCAAATACGACCAATATTCATATTTATATACATATGACACTGTGATAAACCTAAAACTGCCCTGCTAGCTGAATACACTTAGTTTGTCATATATTATTGTTGCATCATTAATACAAGATATATGTTTACCAATATAAGATATGGCTATTTGTTTATACGTACATGCACTTTGTGAAGTTGCATTGTGTTTAGTTCCAGGATTACCTCTAAGGATTGTATCATTTATATGGACATGGATTAAAAAGGGTAATTTCTCTGCCTTTGGTTCACTTTTCTCAGATAAACCAATCTGTTGTTTGCACCTTTAATATAAAAATCTTAGCCTTTTGTTGAATCGCCCCTATTTTTTTTTGTCTATTTATTACCTTTTTACATGTCATATATATATATATATACAGTCGAGCCTGCTTATTGTCATATCGTCCGTTCATGCAAAAAACATGACATTAACCGGGATGTGATATTATGCGGGCTTCAAGGTCGAGGGTGCTATGATAGGGTATTGGGCCATTAAGTATATGTATTCTTAAGTAAAATTATTAAAAAATCACATAACATGGAATCAAAGAACAAAATAAACTTGTTCTAAAGTATTTATTTAGCATAATATAAACAAAATCATATACATTCATACCTTATTATTGATCACAAATACGTCATTCACTGAAATAATACAAGCTTTATTCAGTGCAGCACAATAATCTGTCGTCCTTCGGTTTGTCTAAAGAAGTCTGTGATGCAACGCTGTTTTTCTGATCTTGTGATTATGGATTGAACTTCGCTTTCTATACTATAAAATCCACAAAAATCCCCACCGTTTGCTTCCAAATAAGTTCTCAGTGTTTTGATGGCCTCAAGCGCATCTCTCGACTTGGGAATTGAAGGAAGTGGCTCGGCGGTTTCTTCATCACTTTCATGATTTTTTAAAACCTCACAAATATCATCATCAGTGATGGCTCCTTTGCACTCTAGCTGTGTGTCAATGTCAACATATGCATTGAACTGATCAGCTGTCAACCCGTTTGGTGCTTGTTCCCTATCGGTAATGCCGTCCGTTGCGATATTTACCCCCGAAGGCGCAATAAACCCTGCCTTAGCGAAGCAGTTGACAATGCTTATCTGTGTTACTTCGTCCCAGGCAACCTGGAGCATGTGCATTGAGTCAAGCACTGTGAACGAGCGCGCCAGTGCAGTGACGGAACATTCCTGTTCAGAAGAATCGATGTGTGCTTCCATACGCGGCACAACTTTCTGGCGATAGAGACACCTGAGGTTTCGAATTATGCACATGTCACATGGCTGGATGACCGAAGTAGTGTTTGGTGGCAGGTAGAAAAGCCACACGTGTGTCAGACCGTTAGTGGCATCCTTCGGATGGGCTGCACAGTTATCAAGCACAAGAGCGATCTTGCGGTCTTGTCTTGCCATGTCTCTGTTTAAATCACGTAGCCAGCCACGGAACAGATCGCTTGTCATCCAGGCACTTTTATTGTTGGAATACGGCAGGGGTTACTGGGAAACACCTCGGAAACATCGCGGCGTTTTGCTCTTGCCAGTGATCAACAGGGGGCGCTTGTCGCTGCCATCCATGTTTGTAGAGACCAAAACTGTAAGGCGTTTCTTGAATCTTTTACTTCCACTTAGTTTTTCAGTCGCTAAGGCCAAAGTCCCATCTGGTAGTGCACGAAAGAAAATCCCTGTCTCGTCAGCGTTATACACATCCTTTGGCTGGAATGACTCATATATGCGAGGAACTGTCGGTTTTTCAGACTAATCTATTGGATTCTTTGCTACCATTGCGCTTAGCCCGGCACAACGCGCACTCAGCATCCACTCATCTTGCTACTATTATGCGTTCAAAGGCTCGTACGCGCAAACTGCGCAAAATGGCTGTCATTGCTACCCATGTGGCCTATGCACAGACCGCCTCATATGTGCAAAGTGCGCGGTAGCAAGTCAGACCTGCGCGCTAGCAAATGGCTGTCATTGCTATCATGGCGGCTGTGGTTGCAAAATCTGCTTCTGTTGACGTAGTGCAAGTCTTTGCTGCCAGAGGTCGATCGGACAGGACCACTCAAAGCGATATGCGCGGTAGCAATTAATTGTCGCAAAGTAGCAAACAGATCTGCGCAGTAGCAAATGCCATGGGTCAAATTAAGCTGCGATCGCAATGCACAAAGTGCGCAGTAGCAAAAAGACCTGCGCGGTAGCAAGTTGCTGTCAGCTCGGACAGGACCACTCAAAGCGATATGCGCGGTAGCAATTAATTGTCACAAAGTGGCAAACACATCTGCGCATAGCAAAGGCCATGGTTCATATTAAGCTGCGATCGCAATGCGCAATGTGCGCGGTAGCAAACAGACCTGCGCGGTAGCAAGTTGCTGTCAGCTCCTATGCA
The DNA here is from genome assembly GCA_026874595.1 of Sipunculus nudus. Lineage (NCBI taxonomy): Eukaryota > Metazoa > Annelida > Sipuncula > Golfingiida > Sipunculidae > Sipunculus > Sipunculus nudus. Next base: position 37,631,064 of record CM049318.1, read on the forward strand.
TGGGGACTATGTCTTTGCGATCGCAAAATCTGCTACTGTTAACGTAGTGCAAGTCGTTACTGTCAGAGGTCGCTCGGACACGACCACTCAAGGCAATATGTCCGGTAGCAATTAACTGTCGCAAAGTAGCAAACAGGTCTGCGCGGTAGCAAATGCCATGGTCATCATTCGTTGCTTTGAAGTCCGTGCGGCCAAGCTTGAGAGCAAGTTGGTTGGCTTTCTCCTCCAGTATCGCAGTTGAGATGGGACAGTCTCTGGAGCGGGCGTCGGCAAACCACGTGTATAATGCTGTCTCAACATCTGCGGCTTTACCAAGTCGTCTTCTTTTACGTTGTCCATTACGATTTTGTTCTGCATCTTGCATGATTATTGTTTTCTTGGTCAGTATCTTAGAAATTGTAGATTGGGAACAGCCGTATTCCTGAGACAGTTGCGCTTGTGACCTGTTCGCGGACATCTTAATGTTATCAAGAGCTGTTCAAATGACAGATCATGACGCTTGCGTCTTGCACTCATAGTTGTGGCGGTGACTTCAGCGTTACTACAATGAGATCGGAATGACCACCGGGGAAAACTCGCGGGTTTAAATAGGCAAAACATACGTGTTTTCTTAAATGATGAAAGGACTAACTTCTTTTATAATAAAGGGCATGGTTTGTTATTTATCAACAGTTGAGTAGTTAAGTGTTGAGTAGTAATTTAACACGTGTTCACAACAACCCACCAGCTGGTATAGGTGTGACAACGGATTCTAATTAACAGTAAAATCAAAGGGGTAAGGTGACTTTGACGAACACTGTTTGTTTATGCCTAATTAACTAATGTTGAGTGGCCCGCCCGCATCGCAGGGCTAGCGGTGAGTTATGACCATTTGATACGCGTGGGCGAGTCCAGGCTGGTAGTCGGGGTGGTTTCTCTGGTTAGAGCTTGATGTGACATTAAGTGGGTACCGCCATCAATTTAAGTGGATTATTTTAGTGATAATAAACAAGATTATGACATTTATTCATGACATTAAGCGATCAATTTTATTAAGGTTTCTATAGAAATGGTTTTGGAATTTCATATTTCTGTGACTATAACCGGGATATTCTATTAACCGATATGACACAAAGTGGGCTCGTCTGTATATATATATATATATATATATATATATATATATATATATATATATATATATATTAATCTAATGGGTTACTGCAATAAACAACTGCTATTTTTAATTATTCCGGTCACTGTGACCTAATTTCATGTTTAATTCGAAAATTTTCAGGGATATCCCTGGATATTTTGTGCCCGTTTTGATCCCTATTAATTGGGGAACAGAAAAAACAGACTCGCAGATAGACAGACAGACTGACGAGCTGACTTTCAAGCATCTGAGCTAAAGAACGCACCAGAAAACATTTCCGCCGTGGCGAAAGTATGACATCATCAAAAGAATTGTACCATGCATGCGCATGTACATCACCGTGTGATAAAAACCTCAGTAACCAAGGTGACGGACAAACACAAACCAATGTACTCTCTATATGCATGTGAATCATCGCGGGATAAACACAAATTTAAATGTAGGATATATATATACAATCTTACACATAAATACAATGCCAATGCCACAACTCGGATAGCCTTCCCACTGAATAACCTCTTAATCAATTACAGTTCAGATAGATGCATGTGATATAACCGCGCCGTCAGCAAATGGAATAAACACCAGTGGGTGCTCAATACCATTTAAAGGAAAACATAACGTTATATCAAGTTCATAGTTCAGTTCGTCCTTTATATGGGAATCCGGCCTTACATTACATCTAAGATGGATGGTTTGATTCGTCGCAGCAGCAACAAGAAATGTATAATCTTATCAGACTTGTATTTCTGTTGAAGGAGGATATACTTACAAGTAAGCATGTAAATATATATATATATATATATATATAGAGAGAGAGAGAGAGAGAGAGAGAGAGAGGCAGATAGATACATAGCTAGATAGCCCTATATATATATATATATATATATATATATATATATATATATATAATTATAAAGACGTATATAAACTATATGAACAGACAAAGGTGATTTATTGTAGGATGTGTAAGTTCACGCTGTGTGCACTGAAGCGAGATTTTATCATGAATATTTCACATGTGTACATATTATTGAATGAGATATAGACAATAGAAGAGTAACCAGGAAGTCGGCGCTAACCTCGTTAACTCAGCGATATATGAGGTACTGATTTCAATGCATGGATTGTGGACTATGAGGTTATACGGACGTGTCTTTCTAGTGAGTCCAATTTGCTAGTAACGGGAGCGTGTATACCATGCTTGTTGGATTGCTGCTCTGTTTTGCTGCTGTTCCCTCGATCACAGCTACCTCATCGGGTAGGTTACGGTTTATTCATGGTATCAAGATACACTTCTGTCAGAGCTGATTTAAGGTCTAATGGGGATGATTCTAGATTTTAAGTTAACAGACTGGCCTTAAAGTGTGAGCTTACCCGACCTATCATTCGATCGTCCTTATACCCCTCTTGCAGTGTTCATTGTCCGTTCACTGCATTCGATCTGTAAATTCTCCGCTTTAATCACTGTTTTGTATAAAGTATGATTCTAGTGGGATTCAAAACCAAGATGGCACAGGGCAAAACAATGAATCACAATCAGACCATTGAGAACTCTATATCCAATTGTGCATCCAACTCTAACTTACAAACCAACGACACCCTGCTCTCATCTGCTTGATGCACAAATGGATACTACAATTTCATCGGTATGATTACAACTGCTGCATGTATCTCAAAGGTTTACTTTGAAAAGACGTTTTATTTTTTTTAGATATCGGTAGAGGAAAACCAGCGTATCAGATCACGACAGTACACATACAAGGAGCTCCCGCAGCCCAGTTTCAACCCGGTCTGGCAGTGGACGGGAAAACAGAGTGCCGTACATGGTTTTCACACACAATCACCAGATGCCGTGGTGGGCCGTTGATCTGGGGGACTATTACATCATAGACTTCGTACAAGTTACACCGAGGGAATGGCTAGGTATAATTACTCTTTCTCTCTCTCTCTCTCTCTCTCTCTCGCTCGCTCTTACAACGTCAGCAAAATCGCATAATATCAATTTTCGTCGAGTTACTTAATTTGGCTCCTAAATTGTTACAAATTTTATCATTATTTATAATATAATTATTATTAAACACTTGTCCTAGATGGGATGTATTAATGTCGTTAACTTTGAGTGTCGCCTCGATAACTGCCAAGAGCTTTCACGACACCCATGCACCTTTACTACTTAATAAAAGATTATCCTGGCCGAGTTCGATTCTAGGCAATACCAACGCGTAATTAAATTGGTCGGATGTCGTCAGACTTATTTGTGCTGTCCTTGCGATACCTAACCACAAACAAGATTGATTTTTATAAAACACCACAGAAATGTTTACAGTATAATATCTCGCCTAAATCTGATTACCGACAAATTTCATGCATATTTGATGATGTCAGCGGCCACCTGACTTCTTTCTGGGTATTTTGTGATAACTAGGACTTTGATTCGTTTTTCTGCCGTCAAGTTTAATGTTAACCCCTTTAAAGTAACTACCCTTGGTTCAATTGTCTGCATAGTCAGTGCATATTAAAAATGCCGGAAGTGACAAGACACATTTACGATGATCTTGGTATTTTTGTTGTTCTTATTATTTATCCATTATTATTATTATTATTGGTATGTCAAGTTGTAGATTCAGTAGACATGGTCATGTTATATGAGTTAACTAAACTCTATACTCGAAAATGATTATATTGAGATGAAAATTAGGGATAACATTTGTTTAGGATTAATATTGTCTCTTTCCTCTAAACACAGGTTCTTAAAACTTGCCATGCGTCATACATATGTTACAGATGGCTATTCCGGGAACTTTAAGATCTTGGTGGGATCGGACAGGTATTCCCTCCGTATCAGGAGCACGTTCACAGAGTGTGCTTCAGGGTACGGGAACCAGAGGAATTGGTTACGCTGCTCTCAGCAGCCAGTGGTTGGCAGGCATGTCGTTGTACAGAGGCAAAGGGAAAGTGACATCAGGAGCCTCTGTCTGTGTGAGTTTGTAGTGAACGGAAGGAAAGGTAATTTATATCATGACGAAAGTATTTGTAAGAATGTAGAAAATTATTAGATTATGGTTCATTCGATTGCTTTTTTTAAAGATATTTGAACATAAATGTGCAAATCGTTTACAGGTTTCTAGTTTATGAGTTTTCAGAACAATTGAACGTTAAGGGGATTTGTTAGTAACTATTGAAATAATTAGGCTCTTTGCAGCGTGCCCTGCAGGGAAGAGGGGAAGCAATTGTACAATTGGTGAGATTATGTTCGATCAATTATATATATTCACTTAATTCTTTATTAACAAACGTAAAATATAACTGGTAAAGAATTGCTGATATATATTACAAGACAGCTATACAAAAAGTTAGAATTTCGATAGTAATGCAATAACCGTTGATGTAACAGCTGGTATTAATAAAAAACCAAGATAATAATCGGAAACAGGAATCCGTGCATTTGGTAACACAGAGAAAATTCACATGTAATACATTAACTGACAGTCATTGTCTTTTGAAGTATATACATTTCCTTCCTGGTATTCGGGGAAGTTTATTCGAGTAGCGTTTATTGAAACCTTAGAGGGAATGCACTCATCAACAAGCTTTTGGTCCTGACATCGGGCAAGAGTCTTATTAAAACCAATGTGTAATAATTAGCAAGTGGCTAGGTAATTGTTTTCAAACAAATGGTGAAACTTATATGAAAATCGACCATTAGCGTATGGTTGTCAACAACATATTTATTTTTATTTACAGATTGTTCAGACGGTAAATGGGGACGACATTGTGCGTTTTCATGTTCAACTGGTTGCAAAAATTCTTGTGTCAAAGTAACTGGTGCTTGTCAGTGTAAAGATGGTTGGTTTGGTGATCTGTGTGATCGGACGTGTTCAGACAACTGTATTACTCCCGGTGTGTGTGATGAGCCAGATGGATACTGCTCCTGTAAACCAGGCTACGAACCTCCAACGTGTAGATTTGGTGAGTTTCCCTACTTCTGTATTCATAGGAATACATTTATGTTACTTCACGAGACTTGAGCAGATATACTTATAATTATGAATTGTTTTCTATTAGTTTTCAGTGTATTTGTATAGACAGTTTATGTAAATTATTAAAGTTTTTTAAATTTAGTATTAAAGTTAATTTAATTAAATGCCTCTATTTTTAATATGATATATGTAAAATGTTGTGAATTTACTACAACACATGCAACACGGATTAAGTTCGTGCTAACCTGGACTGCATTACAGTGATATTATGATTTGTGATTAAACTGACGGCAAATCATAGTAGTCCGAAGTCCTAAATGGCAGAGAAAAAAACTTTGAATACTCTGAATCAAACATAAAAGTGTTCAAATGAGGTGCAAAATTTAACCGAAAATTCAAAAGTGTTCAAGACTGCCTTAATAGTTCCTTTTTAATTTTTCATATAAGTATACACATATTTATAATATATATATTATATATATATATATATATATATATATATATATATATATATATATATATATATATATGAAGTGAAACCCCGGGCTGCGGACATTCCTGGGGCGGACAACCGTCCTAAGGGACATATTTTGGGCCGACCGAGCGTTTTCACTATTCTAATAACCCCCTTTGGGCGGACATCCGGCTATTCAATGGAGACTTTTTGTCCACCCAATGGCTAAAATCACCCCTGCTAACGGACACTCAAGCGGCTGTCCTGATCATTGTCGGTAGAAATACGTTAGAATTGCAAATATTGTCTGCTTTCGGCACGCCTTATACTACTTTAATGTCCTTATCATTAATATCGCCATAACTATGTGAACGGAGCTAGATTTACTCAATTTACCTTGTTTTTTTCAGCTCGCGCTTTTTTTTGTCACTTATTCTTATTATTCCTATCCGTGCCCACAAAAAGAAGGTGTACACGGAGTTTCTATTGTGGCGAGCTTTCAGTGAAGTTACATAGTTATCCTGAATTCGGGTCACATTATTCTAATACAGGCCCAGGAGCGAGGATAATGACGTATCTGTTACACAGATGCCGATCACTGTCACGGGTCATGACCTCTCGCTTGGGTCAGCGGCTCAGCTGGGCTTCATAGACGATCAAAGACGTTAATTATGCACCTGTGTGGCGATTTTGCGGTCAGTCATTGCTCACAATTTCGTTGAGGTTTTACAGTATGAATGGCAGATGATATATTCATAGACCCTTTGATCCTTAAAACAACAGAGACAATCAAAGGTTAAATAGGCCTGATTTTACCTGATTATAGTAAAACATACATTAACCTTCTACGCGTTTTCAACCTGCGATTGCTAGTTATCCTTCTTACATAACCTTATTCTTGACGGACACTAATTAATCGTAAGTGAATTTTTGTTTGATAACTGTTGCACTTTGTACACGTTCTGTGACCATGGCCACCCACACCCACCGTTATGCCTTATCTATTTGACAATTATAAGCTCAACTCACTGGAACCTCTCCATCTTTATTTTACCGCCAATGACCTGGACATAAACCAGTCCCCGATACTGTTACATATGCATCACGGAAATAAATCTCACCTGCCAGTCATATGATTCCATACATTCATTTATTTTAATTGTTTACGATCGCTAAGGATGCTTAACAGAACTTGAACGAGATGTCAGAAAATCATTTTAGCCCATATGGGATCCTATAATATCATGAAAAGAGTAGGAATATAACTTATATTCATGGACATAGTGCAAAAATACTTTAAAACGCCTAGGAGTAAGTCCCGCCAATGTCAATTAATGTTAGACCAGTATTTTCTTAATTATTTATTATCAATTAATAAAACACGAGAACCGGTTTCAATAAATTTGATTCACATATAACATATATTTAAGATCAAATATTATATACAAAATATATGCTTCAATGGTTGTTTTAGTCCCATATTTGGATCTCAGACATGTGGACACAGACCAGCGGTTCCAACCCCCTCTGGGCAAAAAAATCGCTATAACGGACAAATCTTCCGGTCCCGTAAATGTCCGCTACAGATGGTTTCACTATATATATATATATATATATATATATATATATATATATTTATATATTTATATATATATATATATATATATATATATATATATATATATATTAAAACCGCGTTGTTACGAACTCGATTGAGTCGAATACCCCACGTATGTCGAAGTTACATACTCGATATTCCGGACCACTGTAAATTATTACCAAATAAAACCCGCTTGTGTCGAACCTCGGTTGTGTCCAAGTTTTCTTAGGGTCCCATCGACTTCGAAACAACGAGATTTCACTGTATATATATATATACTCTGGTTATAAATATTAATATATGAATAAAACTATATAGACTTTGATCAAATAATAAAGGAATAATGTGTGTATATATATATGTATGTGTATGTATCTATAGTTAATATATTCTTAAGATAAATTCTTCATCACCAACAGCTTCGGCACTTGGTGAATGTGGAACGTGGCCATTAAAAATTCATTATTTATTGAGATGTATTACATATTGCAAAAAATTATTAAGAATGACACAGAATAGATATCCAAAACAATTTTATGTAAAGTTATATCGTCTTGATGAATTAGGGAGTAATGTTTTCACTTGGATTTGGTTATGTTTGGATACACCAAGATGAAGAAGATACAAAATTGTTTCTCTTCGAGTTACAGCAGAGACTCAAAGACATATGTTTACAAGAATGGATAAGTAACATTTCAAATAACAGGCGTTTGGAAACATACTCTCTATTTAAATCACCTCTTTCTGTCGAACTGTATTTAAATGTTGTTAGAAATAATAGTCACAAGATTAGTTTAGCTAGGATAAGATCCTCTTCACATAATTTACACAAAGAATCTGTAATTATTGTTTGAAACTTGGAGAATCTATAGTTGAAAATGAATACATTTCATAATGCAATGTCCTTTATACAATGAACTAAGAGGTAATTACCTTTCTAAATTTGGCAGATTTTCTTTATATCTCTTATGTCAAGTAAAAATATTGCTGTTATTATTAGTTCAGCAGCATTTGTCCACTATGCCTTCAAAAAGAGAAATAATTCATTAGTTAATGACTAAATTAAACAGATTATCCATATGAAAATATAAAATATCCTATAATCTTACTTTATTAACAGAATCACTTGTCTACTCTGGTTATAAATATTAATATATGAATAAAACTATATATACTTTGATCAAATAATAAAGGAATAACGTGTGTATATATATATGTATGTGTATGTGTATTATATATATATATATATATATATATATATATATGGATAAAAACAATTGAGGTACAATGCTATTTAGCACTACTTGGCCCCCCTTTGAAAGCTTATCATGCGGACCATGAGCAGGAAGCAGTGTTCAATGCGAGTCCTTGGGTTGCTGAGTAGTACAATTTTTAGGTATTATTATAAATGCATATTAAAATTTAAGTAAATTGTCCACATTAAGAGAATTAAATATGTAAATTTTCATTTAAAATTGTATGAATATAGATATATTTGTATTTATAAAATATATTTTATGATTACATATGGCTGAATATGTAGTCATGCATGTATATGTATTGAGAATATGTCTATGCACATGCATATATACATATATATATATATATATATATATTAACTTGTATATTTATTAATATTATGAGTACTGCATATTTATGTATATTTATATATATGGTTTAAATGACCTCTACATGATGTTATTTTTGTTTAAATTTTGGAATGCATATATTATATATATTATCATTTGTTTATTATTTCATTTCTTTTATCTTTGTTATGTTGTTTTTCAATTTTGAAAATGTTGTCTATTTTGTTTTTCTACATGTGATATATGCACATACGGAACTATGGGCCCGAGGCCTTATATTTCTGAATAAAATATTCATTCATTCGTATATATTCCTGTAAAACCTCTCATTCTGGCTGTAATGGTACTTGTTTTCCGTAAAACACGTAAGCTCTTATTGCGTTATGTTGTGCCTGTCACCTGGTAAATGTTAGCCTTTTCTGGTGCCTTAGGGAAAAGGATGCCCTTACCAAGTGACAGACCGGGTTACCTTTGGTTTAACGTGGTAGAGTTGAGATGTGTGTTTTTTATTATGGCACACTCCACGTACCAGCACTCATCAGCTATCGACCAGTGACAAGATTAAAAACTGATGTGACGTGATTCAGGTGTAAAAATGTTTAATAGTACTTTCAATGATTATCTTTCACATTTTTTCAGGATTTCTTCATATTTTCTCCCATTTTTTGCCATAATTTTAAAATTTTAATTTGATATGATGCTTCATAACATTTATGTTGAATTCAATAATTCCTTATATTAAAGATCATAATTTGTTTATTGTGAATTAAGTTGTTATCGCAGATGTCCATATACAAGTGCCATTATTTAAGGTCACAAAGGAGATAATGACAGCTGGACATTTGGCTTGTTGTTTCTGCATGACACATTTAATTGATACTTCCTCTTGAAGATGCTGAGAGAGGTGACGTTAATTCATTTCTGTAGGTTGTGCCCCTTTTTTAGCAAAATCCTGGATTCGCCACTATCTCCGACCGGAGATGATGATGAAAAAAATTATGAATTTCCTTGTCGTACTTTCGGTCTTATGTTTGTTAATAATTACAGCTACAGCTTCAATAAATGCATTCCGGCATTAAAAATACATTGACATATGGTTCATCAGTGTCTAATTTATCGCTTGAATTTCATTTGAATAAAATGTGTTGTTCATACGCTGCAGTATTGACTATAAGGTGTTTCCTTTTTGCATGAGCTTAACAAAATTTTATGCCTCAATAAACAAATATAGGTGTCCATTTTTACTGTTACCATCGTTTACAGGTCATATATCAGGATAAATTCGCTGTCTTTACAGTCTGCCCGAGGACCCGCTTTGGACCGAACTGCACCAAAGAGTGCGGGAACGGATGTCTAAGTGGTGAATGTAACAATGTTGACGGTGCGTGTACGTGTAAACTAGGATGGCAGCCACCTTTTTGTGATAAAGGTGAGTTAATCATTTAATATTTATTCCTAAATCTTGCCATGCCTCGCATATGACACTCCATAATAAATATATGTTGTTCCATCGAACCATTAAACTAAATGATATATCCTATAATCTTACTTTATGAACAGTATGCACAGCTGGTTTTTACGGTCAGGACTGCCGTCAAACCTGTCGTCCTGGCTGTAATGGTACTTGTTTACCGTTCCGTGGTGGATGTAAAAGCTGTCAACAAGGTTGGTACGGTTTCGCATGTGATAAAAGGTGTGAGACTGGATGTGAAGACGGAACTTGCACAAAAGCCAAAGGTTACTGTTCCTGTCGACCTGGATATCACGGTCATAAATGTGAACAAGGTCTGTCCTTCTTTTCATAATGATTACTTCTAATATATTGTGGTGTAATGTAGTTTAACTTGTGTATGGATTTTTCTCTATCCTAATTTGTTTATTTCCTGTGACCCATTCTGTGATAACCCTCAAAACAAGTTAAAAATACGTGTAATAGCTTTTATAATACCTGTTCAAGTTTGATTATTTTTATATGTGGCTGCAAATTTTCAAGAATTGAGATTTGTGTCGAAATAAAAGAGAAATGAGCTGAATTATACAAAGGCAATTTGACCAAGCAGACTGTTGTCTTCATGCAAATGAATATACTTCATTGGGTTAACTTTAGAATGCTCATCTGGATGGTGGGGAGATGGATGTACCAAAAGATGCTCAGAAAACTGCAAAAACCAGAACGATTGCAACAAGGCACATGGATCATGTCTTTGTAAGCCGGGATACACCGGGATGATCTGTAATCAAAGTCAGTAAATTTGTTATATATACAAAATGCAATAACATAATAAAAGGTCAATCTAAATGCTGACACAATTACAAAAGAAAAACAAATCTCAATAAACCGATATATTTGGATCAACTATAACTTGTTCGTTTGATATGTAATGAATTTATTCTGCTGTAAACTCAAAGTTTGCCTGAAAGTGAATAAGTGCAACGACATATATGAGCTATGAAATGAAATCAAGTACGTGCAACCATATTGTTATTTAATAAAAGATGGTTCAATGTAAAACAGCAAAGTGTTGAGGTATTAAGTTTTAGTATCGTGAAAAAAGACAATTTCTAACAAATGTTTGTTGCTTAAGAAAAGGTAGCATTTTCAGTGACCTTTCAAACCCACGTGGGGTTAATGCAAAAGTATGTCTTGACGGAACTAAACCAGTTTTCGATTACCAATTTGCAGATCATAGCCGGTGAAACTGAAATGACATTTTGAATAAATGTAGGATTTTTCGTACAATCAAATAAAACAGTACAGCATTTTAGGTATTAAATCACCAAATGGTCTGTTACTTTTGGAATGGTTGGTCTTCATTCATCTTCATTCTTCTAAATTTTGTTTAACCTGCCTTCGATGTTCGTGGCAGTTAATTATTCACAGTTGAGAAGAACAATAATTGACAAAATGCAGATTTGGTATACATGCAGGCACGCTCGCTAATGTAAGGGTTTTTACACAGAAAATATAAAACAACACAGCAATTAAATTTTAAATAACCAATTGGTCGAAACCCTTGTCCGACTTTGGAATGGTTGTTATAACTAAGCCAGAACATATACTGCCAGTCTTTAAGTTAAGCGTGATGGTCAAAGAGCTAAAAAAATCGCGCAGATACTACCAAAGGGTTTTTCCTTATGTCGAATAATGTGCAGCCCTTAAGAATTTCAAATTTACTTGACCAAATGCAACCCCCGACGACGTCTGAACATTTCAGGCGCTAGAGAATAAGTGGAGGGCCCTTCCGGCCCTGAATCCCACGACAGCCTGTTTTACCTTAGAAGTCGCATATTGATGGGTCATTCCAAATATCGACAAGCGGGGTGGTTGGTAGGTCTGATGTCTTACACTATCACCTGAAGTATCGGGTCTTCAGAAGCTTAAGCACAGTTGACTTTGGAATGCTGACACTGTTTAGTTTCATTAATCAGTGGAAGTCATGTTACTCCTATGATTTAACTACTTGGTATTCACTTGGATCACGAGCTGTCTGTGTATTGACTGTGATCCTTTTTTTACCCATTTGGCATTCAGTTAATGTTCACATGTAATATATGCTTATGGCTAATAAAGAATTGAGAAAGAATTGTGATCATAATAAAGATCTATTCTGAATGACTGTGTTGTTATAATACTTTCACCTACTTAAACAATTACTTCCTTACAACCTTTTTATACTAATTAAGAATTTTACCGGATTACCCCATCTTAAGGATATTTCTCACGTATCACGAAGAGTGAATCGTTCAATTTAACACTTTTATTACACAACTTGTTAATATTTTACTCTCTTATTTCCGCTCTTTTTATCAAGCAGGTACAGAACCATTTTAAAGAATAACCTCTCTCTCTCTCTCTCTCTCTCTCTCTTCCCATCGGAGCTCAGTGTTCCATAGACATTTCATTGAAACGAAATTAAAAGGGAGGTAATTGGGTGATAATAAGATCTATATGTACCAAGGAAAGGTATTATATCAATCCAGGGAATTCAGGTTAAAGACAAATATTTCATACACTCCGTAACATATTTTACCAGAACGATTTCGTTCCAACAGGATGCAGTGTTGGTGCGTATGGACAGAACTGTAGTGAGACGTGTCATCCTGGCTGTGGTGGGACATGTGCACCTGAAGACGGTAAATGTACACGCTGTAATCCGGGTTGGTATAGAGATCAGTGTCACATGAGATGCAGCGAGAACTGCAAAGACTCGAGATGCCACAAGTACTCGGGGCACTGCAACGGATGTAAGATAGGTTTCTATGGAAACATGTGCCAAAAGGCCTGCTCCCAGGGATGTCAGAACGTGAATTGCGACCAGTACGATGGGTACTGCTCGTGTCTCCCTGGGTACAAGGGTCATAAATGTGACCAAAGTTGGTTGATTTTATTCCAAAGGTTTCTAGTTTATTTATGTTTGTTTCATTTTAATGCTGTAAATACGAATGCGCTCTTGTTTAGTTATACACAAATATACACAGATGTATTTATGTTCAAATCATGATGCATTCGATATATATATATATATATATATATATATATATATATATATATATATATATATACTTCAAAACATAAGCATACTCGCATTCTGAATTTCCATTTGTCTTACAGAGTGTGAGAACGGCAGATGGGGGTCTTATTGTGTCAACTTGTGCTCATCTGATTGTGAAAGTGTCCACCGCTGCAATAAGCCAGGCTTCACAGGAATGAACTGTAAAACACGTAAGCTATTATTGCTTTGTGTTGTTCCTGATCTTTTTTTCTTTTGCTTCGACATAGTGACAACGTAGTTAAATTTGGTTTTTCAGAATCCGCCATTTGCAGTACGAAAGATTTGGTTTTCTGATAATATTTTCTGACCACGCCCGGTACCCCAAGGTAACCTCTCGGATTTCAAATTACTGAATATGACATATTAGCACTGGTATTCCATTACCACGTGATCGGTTCGGATAATCCCAGTCAGGGTTTCGATTTACTGAATTTCTGTTATGGAAATTAATTCTCGACCCAGAAAAAAATCGCATCTGGAGTGAATTTGACCGGCGAACAAAAAAACCAAGCCTCCTGCCATTTTCTTACATTCTTATGGCAATATGAAATCTGAATTTTAACCAATCTTGCAACGTAGACGGTTTGTATTTGCGTGTGTGTGATTAACTGCGGGTATTAATAGCAAATAATATTCAGTAAATATTAATAGTTATATATAAACGTTAAGGTTATTATTTTAATTGTCACAGACAATAAGGAATTAGAAATTACTCCGCCTTTGTAAACTGCTTTGTTAAGTGCTTACATTAGCTGGGGAAAAGTGCCTTCTTTTCAGAATAAAGAGTTGCTCACATAATCATGACATTGTTAAGAGAACAAAGAAACGAGCCTGTCCAAAAGTGCCCGCTTTATAGAGATGTACGTTTTGTGGAGATTCCCAAAAGGAGATGATATATTGTATTATTTCGAAATAGTGGTCAACTCTATTGACCCAAGTCCACCGTCTTGATTGCCTAGCGGACACCTATTGCCCTCTTACTGGTCAAAAGAAATTCGCCGAAAATCAGCTACACCGCTCAGGCTTAACATAACCAAGAAAAGGTCAATATTTCCTATATTTTTAATATTTTTATACGATTTTGATATTTTAGAAACAACTGCATGTTCAGGAGCTTTTATTATTAATAGGACTATTTTCAATTAGTTATATAACTAGTATTTGGTACCTTAATCCACTTTAGCTACAGTCACTGGTATCTTATTGAGCTTTATTTCGCAGTACTGATACATAAAGTGATATGTTTTCAGCTTGTGATTCTGGAACATATGGATCCGGCTGCACCGGGACCTGTTCCAGCCACTGTGTTGACAGTACGGAAAAGTGTGATCGTACTGACGGAAGCTGTTCCTGCCGAGACGGCTACAAGGGAAAAACATGCCATGCAGGTGTGTGACTTTTCAGGTCCAAGTTTTCCTTGAACATTAATGATATACACTATAATGATATGAAAGATAGCAGGTATTGCAATTTACTTTTTAGAAGTTGATTTTAAACATATGACACCACATCAAACTACGATTATGGTGAGAGTTTGTGGTTCCATAAATTGTTCCTTGTGGATCCTTTCTATTTCAGAGTGTGATAAAGGATTCTATGGCAAAGGCTGCAGTCATCAATGTGGCTGCTTGTCTATGTCAGCCTGTAACAATGTGGATGGAACGTGTAATGACGGGAAGTGTCAGCATGGAAAGAAAGGACCAACTTGTTATATACTTTAGTTCAATTTTTGTTGGCGATATAATGTCTATAATGTCTGTTTTTTTTTTTACCACCACTTTGATTAATGGTCAACCTGTCACAAAAAAGGCAGAAAAAAATCCAAGTGATCTATCGAAGTTAAATGTTTCTTTTCAACACGCATTCCAAATCATACTTTTGCAGTATAAATGCACACTTTAGAAGAGTATATATCCATATGAATGTAAGAATATATATTCATTTAAATGTAAACATCTACAGCATAAATTCACACTTTATAAGAACATATCTATATAAATGTAACACTTTATCTCTAACAATGAATGTTTGAAATACCAGCTGTAAATTGCAGTGTAAGCTGTTGGTAAAATATAATACAAATTGATAGTCTTCTTAATACATTAAACATTTACAGCTTGTGAAGAGGGGACATTCGGTATTAACTGCGATGGTTCATGTTACTGTAAAGGCGGACACGCTGAGTGCAGTCAGGTCAACGGAACTTGTGCAAGTGGACAATGTGTAGAAGGAAGAGAAGGCGGGGCTTGCCAAAAGTTGAGTAAGTCTTAATTAACGAATTAAAAATCGCAATAGAAAGCGGAATCAGTTTTAGAAAGGTTTCACACAGGCACAAAAAGTTAACAAAGCAAATGATTATCAAAATATTATTAACAATATTTCTTATTATTATCCACACATCCATCCATTAAAGGTCTGATACAAAAAGTTATATACACACACACACACACACACACATATATATATATATATATATATAATTAACCTTTTCTCAGCTCGATACAACTAAAAAATTGGCTTCTCTGTGGGAATACATTTGATGTGCTCATTGTTAAATATGATTGATTCCCACCGGCTTCTGTGGCTCAGGGAAGAGCACAGGCCTCAAAGTCGGGAGATCATGGGTTAAAGTAATTAAAGTAATAAAAAGTAAAGAAAAACGCAGACGTGTACGTCAGTGGACAGATATATTTGCAGTAAAATATAGTTTAGCAAATCGCAACTACATCACAGCTTTATATCCTGCAGGTGCTTCAGCAAAAACTCCTGAGAGAAGCATACTGGTGTATATTTTGCCATCCATACTCGGTGGTGCAATTTTGACTCTAGCAGTAGTCGCAGCGATTTATTGTATTCATCGAAGAAGACAAGGTAACAGCCGAGCGGAGAAAAATGATCAAACATCTGATTCAAAACCGAAATCCATTCAGATGGGGCCAGCTAAGAATGATCAGTCCACCTATGAGGGTATATACACTGTATCACATGAGCATGTCTATACTACCTTAGAAGGGGTTAGTCCGGAGTACGAGTTGGTGAAACATACGACAGTGACAGGAAATGCAGAATCATAAAACAGACAAAGAAAATTCAATATATGTTCTGAGGAATGTTTCACCTGAGTCTTACATATAACCAGCTGAGAGTCCGACTGTTTCATACTAAGATTTCCAAGAAGACATCGATTTTAATTATAAGGGTGACATAAACCCTATGTTACAGCTTGGTAATCCTATGTGTTAAATTTGACCTTTCCATGTATCACCGAAATGTATGTCAAACAAAGGTCTCACAAGATCAGGACAGGAATTCCATGAGCCTCTTCTCGAAATTGTCATCACATAAATACACGGAGGCCCAGATGTGTCTGTGTTAAAATGTCAATCAAACAGAAAGGATATATGTAGAATATATGTATCTAATCTAGGTGTATTGTATTATATGTATTATTGAAATAATATTCAGCATATACGATATGTATAAATGGTAGACATTGTGTTGAGGAGATTGTATATAATATTGTATGAAATGTGTGTTATGTTAGAATGTATTAGTTATATAAAATTATATATATATATATATATATATATATATATATATATATATATATGTTACAAGGTCGATATAGATGTAACAATTTTAGTCGTGGCATAATTAGCTTTGAAGGCATATACTTTACTTTTAATGCGGTACCACTCATGTTCAACACGGACACTATGATTGACAAATTTTTTACAACTGAGCTAGCAAAATTAAATTCAAATATGCAACGCTATTTGCCCCTGTATGTCACTCTTTCTTTCTTTTAATTGAAATTTAAACCAATCTCCTGATGTCCGATTTTATTAATAATGAATAAAGTTATATAAATATGTGGTTTCGGAATAATTTGTTTTAAGAAAAGACGTCTTCTTGAGGGGTTGTAAGTGTCAGGTTTTAAGGGTGTAAGTCACAGTTTAACTTATCCATAGCAAATGTAAAAGTAACGATGAAAGCGATTAAACTGAAAATTTGTCTTTAGTACAACACAATTTCAGGTTGTAGTTGCACAAAATTCTGACAAATGTGGCTACCGTTATTCCTTTACTCGTTATAAAGGAGAGTATGGTCTATTAGAAGAGCAATGATTCAATCAAGTATAAATGGAAACAGAACAATGCACATGTTCAAGTCAATATCACTCATGTACAAATGTCTTTCTTGATGCAAGAATAACCATATATAATCAATGTGAATGTCATTTGACCACTCTAACCCTTGTCAATAAATTTTGACATCTGCATATATCAGTTGTGGTCTTGACTATTTATTTAAAAATGACATTGCAGTGGCGGATCCAGAAATTTGAGAACAGGATGACTCTAAAATTGATTGGTATTATGAAAACTAAGTTCTTAAATATTTGTTTTGTAAATTATATATATATATATATATATATATATATATATATATATATATTATTGCGTAATATATTTCACCTTATTGAAAATATCAATAAAATCTAGAACCATATATTTTTTTTAATTCATTATTCTTCGAATATGGGAAAACAAATTAAAATATGCAATGTAAAGAGGACATTTTGAAGCACCTTTAACAAAAGATTATGCGGATTGTCCATTCCTTAACTACTATATTCTTGCATCTTTTTGCGAACACTTAAGGAAGTTGGAGTTCGTGTGTACTCAGCTTTAATATTTATATTTCTGCAAAATTAGTTTATAAACGGGAAAGTCCAAACATTCATTAGTTCATAACATGTTAGTGTCAATTGTGAGACGTGCATCTACGTTTATAACTTGCGAAATGTCATGTTTTAAATGTAGTACTCATGGTTAAATAATTGATATGTTAAATTTACGTCAAACTTTGTATTTTACCGGATTCTATGGTCTAGACAGCGAATAAGACTCGGGCATGTACTTCTTAGCTTTAAGAGCCCTAGTATTTTTTCCAAATGTAGTACTGCGAAGTGACAAGATTAGAGTTCATTGAGACCACATGAAACTACTCGCATATGTACAGGTTCCATTGTCAGCGTTTAAATCAAAATAGTTTGGTTCACCTGAGCCTAAACTGTAAAAAGGGTCTAATTGAAGGAATCTGTCCACCCGCTCGGAGTGCTCGTGTTGTAACGGACAAGGGATATCTGTTGAACCGTTTACATCGAGACCTGGTACACGGTACACGTACAAGACGTTTAACCTGCTATTATGGAAACATATGCTACCTCTGCGCTGAATCCTCGTAAATCAGGCCTTCACCTCAATTTAAACGAAGCGCCGATATCCACAAAAAATACATGTGCTAAATTGCGCTGCTACAAAATACAGAAACAAGTTCGATCATAAGACATGCACAAGATACAAGTTGATAAAAATACAATGGTTACATACAAAACAAATAAGAAGACTAAGACCAGACTAATAACAATTTAATATCACACACAAGAATGGTAAAGCTAACAAGTTCAAATACTAAAATATAGAAAAGTTTGCTCGTTGGATGAGTTTATTTTTTGACCGTAGATCCCTTACCTGAATAGAAACTTCAAGTTTCTGCAAGTATTCTGTTGTAGATTGATGGATACAACTGTACACAAATATCAAGATCTTAAGAGAAATCCGTTGTTCTATAGGGAGCCAATGCAACTGCATTAAGATTAGAAATATATGTTCTTGCCGTTTTGTCCTTGTTATAAATCGGGCTGACTTGCTTTGTACTCTGGGTAACTTATAAAGAGAGGTCAGTGGTAAGCCTAACAATAATGAATTTGCATATGCAAGATTTGATATAACCATAGCATGTACTAAGCTGTTTAGTTGAATCATTACTGAGATACTGGCGAATTTTGCTGCATCTAAAAAGAAAAAGATTTTTTATGCTGATTTACACACAGAGTTAATTTAAGGTTCTCCTTACATTATCCACAGGTTTGATATTATTTCCATCAATGTCAATAGAGGTGATGGAAATTTTAGAATGATCAGGTCTATGTATTCAAATAAATTAAGGTTTATCTGCATTAAGCTTGAGAAATTTCCTCTGCATCCATGATCAACTATGTCGGAAAATACTGAATCTCCCCAGTGGTTTGAGCAAATCTGACATATCAGTTTTGGGGGGAATTTATTGAATAAAGTTGAGTGTCATCAGCATACATATGGAAATTAATTAATTCATTTTAACTTAATTTTCCTTGGTGCTTACTCTTCCTACTGACTTACTGAAAGTAAAATCATTCTGTTTGTCACATCTGTATGTCTGAGTGGAGAATGAAGTGAAGGGACCCTGCAGTCGAATTAACAAAAATTAAAACTAGAAAGTACTCAGAGACCACAACCTCCGCCAGGATCCTTATCGAATTACAAGACACTGGATATGTTTGTCATGGTTCACCAACAACATGTTCACTGGTTTGCTCTCTATAGCAATGTCACCTTTGGATGACAATAAATATAATGGTTATCTGTTAAAGTTAACAAATTGTTCCTTGTGTGTTATCCTAACCCTTCACAGAATTCGAAGAAATGTGTTCAGAACTTTTTGCTTTAAATTGTACGTAGTAAACACATATAAACAAGGGTAATTCATAATACCTCTCACCACCTGATGGAAATTACGAAAATTACAGCTGAGGCTGGAGTAAATGATGGTTGGTAGTTGGTGTGTACACAATGGATACAGTTACTGATACATCAGATAAGAATACAATTTCACTTCAGAAGACGCAACTATCAGAACTTGTATTGACGCACAATATGCATTTCATTTATGTTTACGTCAAAGCAGGATGTAATATACATGGAAAGCTGCTGATAACATCGTTCCCTGAACACATGAGTTTGATCAGGAGAATAGAATAAAAGGTTATAGTATACTGAACACATCATATACACTTCCACTTTCAAACACAAATTTGACACTGTTTAATACATATAAAATTGTATATACAACTACTTTGAAAATTGTGTAGTAAAACCGTCCGTTCGTGGAACTGACTAAAAGTGGTCTTATTGAACAGGTGGTCATATACCATATATATGCATATATATTGAACTACAATAAAACTTGTTTAAAATGCCACCTGTGGGACTAGCTAAACGGGTCCTAATTCATAGGTGGTCTTACCGGACAGCTCAGTCTTAACCTAGACATGCGTAGGTCCCTAAAATTTTGTCTGTTTCTGATTTTGCATAAATATACCCAAAGTAAAAGCAACCCCTATTCTCTTACTCGGTTGACCCTTTGTCCAGTTGCCCTGTTGCTGGCATGACCAGTTCCACTAATTTACAATTATCACTACAGGTGGCGTCTGTATGCTCAATTCATGTAACACTTATCCCTTAGTGATAGCGTGCCCCCCTGGAGAAAGAAAGTAAACTATTTACACTCCACAGATGATTTATACATAATTTATATGATGATCACTAATCACATTAATCAACGTGATAAAAATAATGAAAAAAAAATCCTCAACCTGTTGCAGGTCTATCTTCACCAATTTGAAATGTGCTCTTAATAAACAGGTGGTTATATATATATGTGTGTGTGAGGGTGTGTGTGTGTGTGTTTGTGAAGGGGGGCGGGGCATACCTGTAAAGTTCTTGGTCTAAATCGTAGCGCCTTCTACCGATAGTATCATTAATAACACACACACACCCACACATATCTATATATAATAAAATACATACTATATATGTTTACTTAACTCTAAATTTACTCCTATTTTGACCACTCTCCACACTAACAACCAAGTGAAAAGCTTCTTGTTATATATATATTATACCCTTAAAAACGGTCGTGGGTTTTCGACTCGAGGTTCCCTTATTAAAGGTTAGATGCAAGGCCTGTAAGCGGCACTGCCTAATGAATTTAGATGAAGCTATTTATATGATATGGATGGTATGTTTTAAGCCCTCTGAATTTTAGATATTATATGCATGGGGCTAGCAATAATGTAGAAGTCATATAGCCCAAAACACACTAACTAGCGCGTCACGCGTGCGTCAAACGTCAAGTGTGCGCGACGCATGCGGCTCGCGACAAATTCAACACTAATGCGGCTACAACGCGCACGACACGGGTCAGATTGGATGGTATTAACCTAGCACCTATTGTATTTTTTGTTTATCTTCGTAAAAATAGTAATCTTGATAATCAGCATTGGTTTAATTGAATACAAATATTATATGTTTGTGACCAAACATGTTCTAAATAAGACAGCATTCAGTGACTATTCTTAATGATATTTATATATTTGTGTTGCTTTGTTGCTCGTTTTCTTTCCAGATACACATCAATCATTATAGTTCAAAGAACTGTAACAAACGTTTACCCGCTGTTTAATAAAGAATGAGAGTGCTGGGGAGGGAATCCCTCACGAAAGTTAAGTCTTCATCAGGAATTCCCACGCGACAGGCGCGCGTCACGCGTCAAAAATCGCTTCAGAAGCGATTGCTGACGCGTGATGCTTGAAGCGCGCGTGAAGCTGTGTTTCCATGTAACCGTAAAAATCGTATCCGCAAAAGACTTACGTACGCTCCCTAGTGCGCAGTCCGTCAAAACTGTTTCCATAAGTTCGTACGTTTTTCTTGCGGATACCCTTTCACGTGCCTCTTTTGAAACTGCAAGGAAGACAGGCAGGAAGAAGGTCAATATGTCTCATCTTACCTATCGCCGGGGCACTGTTTGGAAATGTAGGCACCTTTGCCAGCCGCAAAACGGATGAATCGCTCACCGATCCATTTCGATGCTGTCCGTTTTTGCGGTTACGCATGCGGAGCACGTTAGAACGTACATATGGAAACAGTTCATCTTAAAAAGAGGGAGCCGATTTTTTGCGTACGAGACGTACGAGATTTACGGATGAATGGAAACATAGCTTGACGCGCGCGTTAGTCTGTTTTGGTATTGATAAATAGACTTTAAGGTAACTAGCGCGTTTCTGTAAATTTGGGTTGGATTTTCTTTATTTTTTACATAGGCGCGTATCGTGACAATAATTAATCTTTCGCTATTCAGCTAAACTAAATGGCAGTGTTTCTTATGCGAACAAGTTTAAAATGAATAATAAAGGAATTATATACATAACATTTCAATAAATAACGGGATTTTTTTCCGCAAGGTTAGACTGACATATTTCAGGATTCGGTCGCTTCAATTATTATGTACATTTTGGAAGAGCAGTGAATAATGAGTCTATTATGCTGACTGCATATAAAGTTAAATACATGGAATAAATGGAAAATGTAATCATTATCATACTAAGTGAAATTCCTGGGGTCGGGGAGTACTGGATGCGAGCCGGGGGGGGGGGGGGGGGGATGGGATGCACACATCTAGTCTATTTATGCAATACTGTATTTTATTCTTACCTTATAAAGAGGGATAATTTACCGGATTTAAAGCTCTTTGGAAATGTATTCCCAGAAGCAGCGATGTAGGACATATTCAGCTTAGGCCACATCCTGCCGTACGGGCCGCTATGGCATGTTTGCGTACAAATGTTGTGCAGAATCTCACGTTCTTCTTGCAAAACTTCGAGGTCGAGGCATTTTAATAATATATCATACCTGTCTATGATATGGCTCAGCTACAACTTAACCCAACTGATTTGTAAGAATTTGGACCTTGTTATTAATAATTAAAAGATTGTTGGAACCGGAGGAATAATGAAGTTCACAACGATACTTGGGACAGTGTCATACCTGAAAAAGCTCTTAAGACCAGAACACGAATCGTTCAACTTGTATAAAGATGTGCTGCACTTCCAGAATGTGCATCAGAAACATTATCTTGATTATATCATGATGCACCAGGGAACAACTTGGTGTTCTAAAAGAATTGCAGCTGTTTTGAATGTACATACAACATTTATATCGTATGTGACATGTAAGAAACCCTCATCAAAATGTTCACTCAGAGCGTGGGCTGCCATGGCAACTAGAAAACGTACAGGACTGTTTTCTGTTAGACATATTTTCTTAGAAAAAGACAGTTTCTTGGGTTCAGAAATGTCGGAGAAATACATACAAGGCCGTTCATCGACATCAAACTTTCAACTTCTTTCTTTTACGGCACGAATCAACTTTTACTTGATGACAAATATCTTACTCCTTGAAGCGTTTCGCATCAAAGACAAGTCTTCAAGCACAGAATGTTTTCTTCTGTTTGAAATGGAACAAATAAAGACCCAACTGAAACGGTTTGAAGCGGTCATCAGATCCCATCCGTCTGATTGGTTTCTCATGGAAGCAAATGATGTCATCAACCTTTCATTTCAATGGATAGATTCGGGTGCACGCTACATAAGTTTAAAACCACTGTTTTCCCGTGTGGAAAAGAATTTTGTTTTATCAGATGTCGTATTCACTTCATGCTATTTGAACCGCATATGTCTCAAGGCACAACAGATGCCCTCGTCTCCTTTACTGTTAGACAGTTTAAAAGGCGAAGTGGAACCTCTGAAGGCAGCTGAGGATGTTTTTCCAGGAAACGATTACATTGAAATAACTCGTCATGATGTTACAGGGTTCAGCCTTGGATTGGTCGAATTACCAGAAGGAGAGGTAAATAATCATACTTTTGTATCTAACAAAAAAAATTATACCAAACTTGTTATAACAATCAAACGACGAAATGGTTTTATTCAGTAATCTAACCCTACTTTTAAAAAATGCCCATGACACTAAGCCGATCCTGACATAAAGTTGATGCCCACAAAAAGGATTGATATTGAATAATGCAAATTATTTCTTAAGGAACCTTGAACAGTGGGAAGAATGAAAATCCGAGTGCTCAAAATCATGTTTTTGTGCCAGAATCTTCAGAAAAATTAAATTATGAGTAACCAGGCCAACTTTTAACGAACACTGCCCTGTTGCTCAGTTCATGCTCTCAAGACTCGCAGTACAAAGGTGTAATTAACCTTGAGTTTCAGGTTTCCAATGACCTCCCTTGGCCATTGACCTAGTGACCCAAAAAAGAAACTTCCCCTACTGGTATGTGCGCCATATGTGGACAATATAGGTTTGCGATGAAAAGTTTGCCTTAAAATGCATCTACAAGTAGTAGTGGGTTCTGTGACCTTGACCTTTGATTTCATGACCCTGGAATCAACAGAGTTCTTACATTATTAGTGGGTCATGTATAAGTCAAGTCTAAAACCACTATGTCAATCTTAACTGGTGTTATCATTTGGAAACAATTATTAGACATGTGACCTGTGTGACCTTGAATTTATAATTTGGCAGTCTCAAAATAAAGGAATTAATGCATAAAAAAATACAGGTGGCGCCACCAGTCTTCGGGGACTGAAGAACCGATCTCAGTCAATAAACACAATGGGTTACAAGACACTGGATGCAACCACAGCTGAGAATACGGCCATAACTGTGACATTTAATGTTCTCAAAAACAGAAAAATCGTAAAAATTAGGAAAAAATACATATGGCGCCACCAGTTTTCGGGAACTGACAAAACTGGTTATGTTCAATATAGAAAACAAGATTCATGACAATCCATTATTTATCAAGATACTGGAGGTTTCGTATATGATTCTTAATTATTCTGTGGGTTGGCTACTTTCAAACCCCATAGCTCGGAGGATATAGGTCACAGTGACCTAATTTCAGGTTTCCATGGAGATTTTATATTTACCAATCTGGATTTTAGTTATAAGTTTCTAGGATCAGCAGTAACGATTTGTGCCCTGCTAACGAACGGCCGGGCGACCAGACGGGCGGACGGACGACGGACAAAGCGCCATGACTATACCTCAGTTGACTCTCAGTCAGCTTAGCTAAAAAGAAGTGTCTACGTTCAATGGTTTAAATTTCAGATCGCCAATAGTTCAGGTTAATTCAATCAGATGAAATGATTACCGTTGGGAAGACATTTTCAAAGATAATTTCATATGAAATCACTAAACCGAACGAACATGTAATTTATATCCTGAGCGTTGTAAATACGTCAGCTGAAGAGACCCAAAGGAGTGTTCATGCGATCTGTTGGTGCCCTGTTATTAAACATTAGAGACAGGGAAGCCGTATATGTATTTTCTTTTATTGTTAATTCAGAATTTTCTCTTCTCAAAAACCGCAAAAATAGTGCAGTCATGCTAATACTAATATTTGTTATTTTCAGGTAGCTGTTGGCATTAAACTATTTAAGAAAGGAAACAGGATGGGTGTAATGTTGCTTTCTGCTAAAATGAACCACTTGACAGGGGAAATCGATTCCGGGTCAAGGCACTGGGTGAAAAACAACCTTGATGGGAACAAGGGAACGGATTTTATTACATATGAAGATTGTCCAAATATATCTATCGACAAAGATGGCAGTTCGAAAGGTTTTCGTCCTGCTATAACAGGCATTGGAATTGTTTGCGTTGACCGGAAGATTACTTTTAAAATTTGTGATGTGTTTTACATTCCTTACAAATGCCGACACTGTAACCCCCTTGATAACTCTATGCATATTGGTTCGTTGAGTCAGTGTTGTGGGTGGCACCGAAAAAAGGGTAAAAAATACTGTCGTCTTGGATGACTTAAGTATATCCTTTGCACTGAATATTTGGAATCAGGCTTAAACAGGAAGAGAAATTTAGAAATTAGAAATGTACAAGTGTAGTCCATGCCTACAAACACCTCCGTCGAGGACCTCAACGAAGGTTGTTCACAAAGCCCCGCCAACACCGTCAACGGATTTATATGGGATATACTTAACATGGACTTATCTGTATATAACATGTTTTGATCGATTAAAAGGATGGGATTTTGCCAGAGATGCTGCCTGAATTGTCACTGGCCACTGGCACTTAAAAGACTGATATGATCGGCATACCCGGCTGGTCAATCAACAACAAGGCTTCTGGTTTTCTTAAACAGATGTACGAATTAATGACCTAACTAATAAAAGTATATACATGCTCGAAAATGCTCTTCTCCAAGATTTTTCAAAATGAAGGAAAAAATATAGATAATTATCGTTAAAATACATAATATTTGGACCAGCTTGAAAAGAGCCTGAACACTATGTACATCATTAAGCAGCCTAGAAGAGCGAAGAAAAAATAACGACCATGACAACTTGTAGTTTACCAGATAAATTGGTATATGATCTCTAATGCCACGCTCGCTTCAAAAGTCTAGTATGATACCGTTGAACGTTTCAAGCATGCACTTGACCAAAAGTTTCACGAATACCAAAAGCACGATCGGATTACCATAAAAATAAAAGAAAAAATGTTAACAACAATATTTGATGATTTTTGTGGTTCGTCTAAGTGTTTACGGTTAGTAAACCTAGTAGCAGGAGATGGTGTTATGTGTATGTAGTATTGACTCCTGTATAAATATTGAGCCCTGATGTGATAAGCTGGTCCAAAGTGTGACGTCACAGTTAAAATTTGGACATGATTTTAGGTCCTGGTGATTGGAAAAAACATATAACTGCTAACGTTTAACACAAAAGGACAATTACATCGACCCAAATCTTTCCTGGTCGCTTATGATACCATCTGTTGCGCTGTCTTCACAATGTTGATGTTGTGCGTTGAGGTATTCTGGACGATTTTGTTGTTGCATGTTGAGCTCTCATGGACGTTTTATTGAAATGTGCCGAGGTTTCCTGGTTTTTTTTTTTTTTTTTGGATGGTGTGTGCAGAGCTGTCTAGAACGTTTTTGTTGGTGTGTGTTTACGCTCCCGAGGCAGCGGAAATCTTGCGCTTCTAAAGAAGCAACTGATTTTCACGCCGCCAGCTTTGACCGTTTATGATATATTTAGACACCAGATGGCGGTTTGTTGTCCACTGAAATAAACGTGCGTACGATGTGACAAGCAGCCAATCAGATGCCAATAAACAACACTCGACAGGCATCCTGGCTCCGCCCATTGCCGTGCTTCAAGCGCCGCTTGTTGAGTTTCCGGTCGAATTCAAATTGCTCCCTCTGCATTCTCGCATCATCGACCGATTCGATTATGACATTATGACTGTGTTAGCGTAGCCATGTATCTGTTGTCTGCAGAACTGAAACCAGCCAGCGAGGTGTGCACGCAGCCTTTGTTGTTACGTTTCGTTTGAATTACAGCTCACCGGCCGAACATCCTATGTGCCCAAGGCCCTAAGCAAACCACGTCAGGGGCAATTCTCTCTGAGCCTGTGGCCTGTTCAGACGGTTACGCTGGGGGATGAGCTGTCACTCAAAAAGAAATTAATATGATTGGCTCCGTGTATTCCTCGCTTGGCTTTGTCTTCCAGCACAAGGTCTCATCTGATTGGACAAAAATACAGTGCTCCCCTCTGGTGTTGCAATTCAGGATACGAGGTCATAACAAACAGCGACTTACGATATAGGAAGTAGCCCTATAGGTAAAGCGCTGTGTAAAGAGCGTATTGTGTGTTTAGCTGTGTGAAATGTTTGCTGCTGTATGTTGTGCCGCCGTGTGTTAAGGCTATCCTACCCCCATTCCCTTTATGAGTTAGCTGATGCTGCCATTTGTAGGCTGCCCTGGACGCTTGCTGCCTTTTGTTGAGATGTCATGACTATTTTTGCTGTTACGTGTTGGGTTTTCCTATCTCCTTTTACTTCCGTCTGTTGATCTGTCCGTCTACTTTTATTGCCGTATGTTAAGCTGTCCTGCCCCCCTGAAATCCCATGTTGAGCTGTCCTGGCTCCTATTGCTGTAGTGTGTTGAGCTGTCCTAGCCCTTTTTGCGTTTTTGATGTTGTGTGCCAAGCTGTCCGGGACGTTTTTGTTGGTGTGTGTTCAGCTGTCATGAAAACGTTTGCTGCTGTACGTTTTGCTGTACTAAACCCCTGTTGGCTGTTTTTTTTGGAGTTGCCATGTGTTACTCTTTTCGGGCTGCCGTATGTTAAGCTATCCTACCCCCATGAA
Source organism: Sipunculus nudus (assembly GCA_026874595.1). Classification (NCBI taxonomy): domain Eukaryota; kingdom Metazoa; phylum Annelida; class Sipuncula; order Golfingiida; family Sipunculidae; genus Sipunculus; species Sipunculus nudus. The sequence continues at coordinate 37,659,276 of CM049318.1, forward strand.
CATTCATGCGTGGAGGTGTCCGCGCCCGTTTTGCTTTTGCGTGTTAGTTGTCCTGACCCCTTACGGTGTATATACGGTGTCCTTGGAGTTATTCCTGCCATGTATCTATCTGTGCCGGTCCCGCTTCCTGTCCTTTGTTAAGCTGTCCTCCTCTCTTTTATTGTCGTGTAGTGAGCTCTCTTGACCTCCTTTATTGTCGCGCGTTCATCTGTTCTTGACGATTTTTTTCCCGCGTTTAGAGTTGTATCACGTTTTTCCTATGGTATGACAAGCTGTCCTTCACCCTTACCTGTCGTATGCTTAGATGTTCTAGACTTCTTTTCTACAGTGGGTTTAGTTGTCCTTCACGTTTTCCCTGCCCTACATTAAGTGGCCTTTGATGTTTACACTGTAAGGGATTCAGTTGCCTGTATTTAGAAAATCAGTCCTCGACATTGTTTTGCGTTGCTCGCTTGGGTATTGTTGTCCCTGATAACATAGATAACATAGATAACGCATTCAGATATGACCAGCATGATTGTTCTGTTACCGACCATCAGGTGTCGCGCTTGTACCTTCAACGGAATTTATAGACTGGTCCCGGTCAGGAAGAAGCAGTGCCGTACGGTGTATTGGTTGACACTGAGATATCATGAAATTAACCAGTTTATTCGGTATCCTAAAATTACTAAAATTACATGTATTATTACGGTCTCTGTTTGCCTGACGGAATTTCTGTCCCGCTGATGATCGGAGCGGGGCCGGATCCAGTTTTTCTTTAACCGGAAGGGGGAGGGTTGCCAGGGAATGATCCATGGACAAGCTGGTAAACAAAACATGTAACTATAGGTGCGTACCGGACCGCTTTGAACGGTTCGTTCCACAATTTTTGGCCGGACCGCTACACCTAATTTTTAAAGGTTTGAGCTAGATGTAGATGACTACATGAATTTGCTTTCAGCTTACAAATGTTGTTACGAAGAGGGTTTAATTGTAATTAACCTTTGAAAGAACGACTCTTTGGCTACGTAAAATGTATTTAAAGTGCAACTGCAATAATATAATTATATACTTTTATTATTATTATAATAATTATTATTATTATTCAATTTTTGTTCTCTGAGTAAAAGTAAAGGGTATTTCTTTTTATAATTTGATTAAAGTTACATGTTCAGCATTGTGCCCTGCTGAGTTGAACCATGGTGAATTTTTCCTCTATCACTGTGTATCAAAGTGTCTTTATATTAAATCATAAACATTAGATTAATCAGTTTTTTTATTATTTTTAAATCGCACTTTCACTACTACATCAAATTAAACTAAGGTCAACCACACCCAGAATTTTTTTTTTAATCAGTTCGCCCCACTTTGCGCAATTTAGTTTATATTTTACCACCATGACCCGCACAGTAACACAAAATTTTCCACAGTCGTCATTTATACCTATGTCTTACTTTTCACGTATAGATTATAATATTACATCTATTGCACAGTTTGCTGTGTATGTGATATTCGGCTTTATTAAATATTAGAATGAATATATGTAATGAAAACATTATGTAGAATAAAAGCAGAATAAAAAAAACTACAATTTTAATTAATTTGTTAAGATATTTTAATCAATGGACCGGTCCATCTACTGGACTGGACCGCCTGCCGCTGGAGCGGACCATGACGGAACCGCTTATGTGATGGACCATCCCCAGGGGGTAGTCCGGTCCGCTCCGCCCCTCTAATTGTAACAAAGTTAATTAACTCAAATTTTTATAGTATAACTGAGATGATTGTATTTGCCTTTTCCGCCAACTCCACAATTACGAACATGAAATGTTCCATATGTTTGACAACGCTGACAAGGGGAGGGGTGCTATGGGTAAGCATTCTGGTATGGGTAAACAGGTGTGTCTGGAGTGCCAATAGACTTCATATAGAAATTTCCCATGCAAAAGCAGAGAAGAGATTAAACATGCATTTCCGAAGGGCTGTTGGTTGAAACAGACGGTGCGCGCGCCCTCCCTAAATCCGCCCCTGGCGTACTTATATTCTAACAGTTCGGATAAACAAGACTAATGACCAGGCCATGTCCGGACAAGACTCCCGTGTGACGTAGTACATTGGTTCACTGTCAGTCTGCTGAGGGCGTGGGAATTTTGTTATATTCAGCAGACTGAGCACGCTCTGAAACGAATGAACGTGATTGGACTAATTGTCTTCAAATACACCTGTATACATGGCTACTTTCATCGTCTTGGACATGTTGTATGTCTTGTTGTATATAAAAGGTTCATCCTTCGTCAAATGTCCCCAAAAGTCACTAGTTCTCAAAGAAAGTCGACATATTTTCAGCAGAGGTATGTTATAATAGCATACTGCAGGGCCGGATCTAGGACTAGTTTCCTTGCTCTCTCCTTTCGCTACACTTACTCAGGCAACTCTTCTTTGGCCACGCCTCGGACATGTCCGAGTTCTTGTCTTAAAGTGTCAGGAACGATACCAATTGTGTCATTTCTATATTTTTTTAATAAAACCTGAGAAACTGACATTATTTCGCTGAGGTCTATTGCAGTATCATCTATCAGAAACTACACCAGTGAATTCGGTTCCTCCAAGTCGGCCCAAGGTAAACCAGTTCCCAACACATATCGTCCGAAGTCTTGCGTTACTGGCCTTTGTCAAAAACGGGCGATATTTTTGTTACAATAAAATTTCGAAGAGCGTATGGTTGCTGATCATGATACATTTATTTTGATAATCCTTCAAGCTTTGCCTGGAGCTCAAGCGCCATTTCGGCCCTCTAACATTAGAGAGTATACGACCAGCGTATTAGCGTCAGAGTGTCTTTACATCTTACATCGAGGAAGGCACTATAAGGCTCAATGAGGCTGAAAATATTTTCGTTATTGTTTTACATGGTCTGATGTCCAACAAGTACATTGTCACTTGGCATACACCAGACAAATGGTTAGCTTTTCAGTATATTTTCTAACAACACCTACCATGTTCGAGAAAAATTCCGTTTTAACACCGCCTAATTGTTAAAAAATCTGCTTGTTTGTTGAATTTCAGACTGTATGAGCACAAGCATTCCTCGGTTACTGGATGATAGCCCACTTGTACACATTACAGGAAATTACTCGCCACCAAAGAGACAAATTTTCAGGTTGGTGTGCGCGTTCACATGTAGTCTTTTTGTTAAATCACCACTCGTAGCCCAATGTTAAGATTATCGGCTGTTTATCACGATATCGTCATATCAATGCAACATGATGGATAACCCTTGCAGTACAATCTACCGTATGGCTTGTGAGGCTTACCAGCGTAATATAAATGCGTACATGGTCGTGTATTCACGGTGGCTGGTGCTCCGCATTGCAAATGATCTTAGGTATGAAACAATACAGTCGGGATCTGTTCCCTGCTCAGGCGACTACCATCACAAAGGAACAATTCTGAAATTTGTGGAGCCAATAAGGATTAACATAATATAATTTGAAATCCCATACCATTGCAAGATAAAGCTATTAATTATATGTACTACTATGGACCGACTTGGTTCTGGACCTCACCTGTTAACCATACTGGGGAATATGACACTGTGTAGGACACGCTCCAGGCGGAGAAAATAATTAGCGCAGATAAGCTGATATCCTTTACAAAGAAACAGTTTATATGCCGCAGCGCGTATTATTTCAAGAAGTGTGGCATTAAACAGTAGCTAAGCGTACAAATCAATGAAAAATGTGAACCAATGCCGTAAATAAAAAATAAGGCGGCAATCATAGCGTTTCCGAGAATATACCTGGGATGGTATACTCTGTGCGATCAAGAAATCGACAATAGGGACACTTGATTAAGTTGATTAAATTTATTGACGTGATGGGATGAGAACCTGCTACTGATGACGGGAACAGTTTCTTTATTAATTATTGACGTCAATTCCAGGCCCCTAACAAGAAGGTCAAGTCTCTAATTTAGGTTTTGCTGAATGTAGGTCAACTTGTTGACAGACTGTTAGGGAACAAGCTGATATGATGACACGCTGGCATCCCTATTACTGTAATATTGGCTTACTCAGTTTTTTATTAACTTTATAAACATTTCCATGTCCTTTTCTCTGCGTTAACCACTTATTTTCGTCGGCCAGTATCTCGTTTACTTCAAGATTTTGGCCTGAGCGTCCCAGACTCAAACTGTTACTTACTATTGAAAGCACCCCCCCCCCCCACACACACACACACACGGCCACACATACATACCTACCCACCCACCCACCCACCAACACAGAGACACACCCTCACACACTTATAAATATATACATATATATATATATTCCAAATTTTCAAAATTACACGCACACACATCCTCACCTGTACACACATATATATATTTTTGAGCGTTTCAAGAAGAGATCTGTGTCAATTTGAAAAGTAATGTAAAAATTTTATATTCATAATATTATCATTACAATGATTAGATACCGTGTCATTGTATCATTATATGATTTGATAATAATAAAAAATAAGGACCACTTTTCAACACAGTGTTCACATACTCTTGATCTTACAGTCAGAAATTCGGACGCTTGGACCCCAGATACATACATACATACACATATATATATATATAACGTCATATGTCTTCAAGGCTCACTTGTAGGAATGCAAGACAGCCCCAACACGGGTATTGTCGTCCTGAATAGCAGTGACGTCACACAGGGACGTCTTCTGCGTTATATCTGAATTTGCCGGAGTCTGAGAAATCCACAGCAAATCAGTGGAAACAAACAGTAGTTATTCTGTCAGACGCGTGCTAGTAATTGAAAGAATACTGTGCCAAGGATTGCTAATCAATACCATAATCTCTATTCAGCTATGTAATATATATATGGGTTATTTGGTGTCTATATACAGACAAGACACAGAATTTCAGATTACATTGTGATACTCTTCAATGAAGGCATAACCGCATTTATCATCTGGCATTTAACTAAATAGTTTTGTAAATACGCCCTGTGTCATGCGTTTTATTGCCTTTGATTTCCTAATAAAGGGAGGGGTTAATCAAAATCTATTCCCTACAGCCCCGTCCCAAATTATGACAAAGGGGACAAAAGGTCCCCTTCCCAGAATTTTATATTTTCCTTTACTCCTGTCAAATATTATGGTGTATGTATTCGGTTATATGCACATAATTTTTGTCCAACATCAACATTTAATCGTTCATAAATCGTTCATGACATTCATGATGATTAATTAGGCAAGACAATTGACGCAAACAATATTTTCTCAAAATGAGATTCATATTTGAAAGATTTCATAGGAAAATCAATTAACTATAAACTTTATCTGGAAGATGTAATTTACTCGAAATGCATGTTAAAATTGATGTGCCTTATTCCAATAAAATGGTGAAGGGGTATAAGGCACTTCGTCCCCTCCTCTTAACTTTGAGCAGGCATTGATGTTCAGCTGATGGGGCCTTCTTTGAGTCGCGACCAGTCTTACGGAAAATGCACTGCGATGGTCATCCATTCTATTGCAGCGATGCTGCTGTACAGAGCCGACAATCTTAACATTAGGCTACGAGTGAAACATTTATACAAAATGCATTGAAATGTACAAATGAAATTGTATAAACCACCATCATTTCTGTTCCTCGCAGCACGTGCCTGACCATCAAATGGATTCAGCAAGAAATTATATGCAGGCTATATATCCAAAAACATGCAGGAGGCCTGGCCAATATGTTGAGTTATAACGGAATTCTTATTCGTACACTGTGAGTGTTGTTACAATCATATTCAATCATATCTCACGGTTGATCTTGTTAATACAGGTGAAAGCATACTTATGGGTCGTGAAGCGTTTTCAACAACGGGGTAAATTATTGCATCCTCGTTGAGATTTTAAAGTAGTTTTTGAAATTTGAGAGCACGCCACTCTGACACATATATCAATAGGCTCTGTTTGTTCAGAGGGGAAAAAGTGATGATGAGGCTGAACTGCTCCATTCCCAACAAGAGCCAGGCATGTATGTCGTTATGTAAGAGAATGTTGAAGGCTTTTGACATTCATTTATATTTAAAGCCAGCAAATTATCTACCAGAATATATGTGATTTCTGGTATAGTCTGTGTGCCTAATTCCGGTTAAGAATTTTTTTATAATGCCTCAGTGTCGGATGTATGAGTTGTCTATCAAAAAGCTGTGAGTTAAAACAGAAATATTAAAACAAAACGTTGGAAATGTAAGCAAATGTGTTTGGATGCATAACGTGCGGAAGTTAAAAGGTTCACTAGTTGCAAAACGAAAGGCGAAACTGGTTTGTCTGACTTTCCACCAGATGCCATCATTGAATGTGTATTGATTATTTTGGCGGGCCCCCCACATGTTTTTAACCTTTTACTATAAACAAAACGAACAGCCTGTGTGCGTTGGGATCGGTGTATAAAAGGTTTGAGAAATTTTCTGTTGTTAATAAACGTCGGATAATATTCTAGGCCCCGTTAATATACGACCTTTAACCTTAATGTTTACTGGGTTGATAAGAATAACAACTGAGACAGGTACTTTAAGCAAATATCTTGACGCAAGACGTAAAACGATTTCTGGTCTGTGATAGATTAAACAAAATGGCGCCATATTTGAGGATAGACTACGAAGTAAATATTATCCAGTCTAACAACCGTTCACCAGAGGTCGTTTCTGGTCAAAAGTTTAGGTAATCGTATAATCAAGTGAGTTTATGGGTAGGGTCCAATGCATCGAGAAAAGTGACAGTACCCTGATTTGATTGGCTGGCGCAGTGTGACGTCACAGGTAAAATTTAGAAATGACTTTAATCTAGCAGTACATGTAGTTTTTATTCTTCCCTAAGCTTTTGATAAGATCTAGCATGTTTAGTCACATCGGTTTTCCCTGTGGCTGATGTCACTGCCAAGGTGTCAGTGCTCATGGATTGCCAGTGGCTTTGTAACAAATCACATAAATTCAGTTTATGCTAAATCTATATTAATAATTTTTATGGGCTAGTGTGTTATATGATAATATAATAAGATTTGGATTGCGTTTGCTTGACCTCAACACGAAATTGTTCTAGTTAGAATTTGTGGGGCACCCGATACTTCCGGTCACAAGTGTGAAACTTCAAAATCAAACTTTGTTACAGTTCAAGGAAACACCTATTTACATTGCACATACATATGCTTAAAATATTACTTTTCCCACGAAAATCTGACAACAAAATCAAGCATGTTCACGTAATTTGAAACAATTCTTATCCAATAAACATGTAGTTTAACGGACCACATTTTCATCTTCACTACGATTTTATCTACGCCACTGGTGTATTTAGAAGCTCCGTTGCAATGTGGGGAAGGGAAATCTTTACAGGCAATCGTACTCTTGCGAGCATGATTATATGCAGTGTACGAGTCTAAGTCCATTGTTGCTCAAGACAAGTCTAATCCCGCATCGCGATGACGTCACAAAATGTCTGATATGAAGGAAAAGATTTGACCGATACCAGAAGTCAATATGAATCCCTCAATATATTCTTAATTATTTGTAAGAGTCTGGCACCTGCAAATGACGTTGTTCAATTTTGACGTACACCTGCCTTTATCAGATTGGCTGGTTCAGCTGTCCGTTCGGATGCGGTTTTATTTCATATTTTAAGTATTGTAATACCGCTTGTATTGATATGTGTGTGTGTGTGGGGGGGGGGGGGGTTATCTTCATATGTCTGTTGTAATAAACTAACTTGTGTCATCGGTTGTCTACAGTGAACAGTTTTTCTATACATTAACAATGATTACATAATTCTTATGTTCTGTCTACATAACACACAGCTGAAACTGACAGTAAGTAGTAAGTAGTAATTTGAATCAGTAGTTGCTGTTTATAGTTAATTCACATTTATTGTGTAAAAGCCAGTCATGTGTATACCACTTGTTTTAAGTGTGTTGTTATAGAAAAGGTATAATCCTTAATATCCTCAATGTAATACCGTATACCCTTTGGGGATTTTTTTTATTCATGAAATTGAATCCTATATATTCTTTGTTTTATTTATTTACATTTGATTTGAATCCATGTTAGTATATGTATTCTGTCTATAGTCGTTTGCATACAGAATAATGCTTCGCTCAATATTTGAAAAAAAAATTGTTTCAAAAGTACAGGTTAAATTAGTTTTTTTTCCATCACAAACTGCACGGGTGGTTTTAATAGCATTTTCTTAACTGACTCTTCCCCCTCGAAGCCTCATTTGCCATTATCAGATCTGAATTTTTCTTTCCCTCCTCTCATTCTTCCATAAACCAAAATTTTTTTAAAAAGTTAATTAGTTTTACAGAACTAGAGAAAGAAAGGTTTTAGAGCGGTTTTTTGTTCTTTACATCTCTGTTTCCATTAGGGAATGTTTTAAAAGTAGAACAGGTCCACTCTCCCGCGCAAAAAAGTTAATGAGTTATTTCTTCTAATTTTCTTTCCATTGTCCGTCTTGAATACACTTTAGTTGTTTAAGGATTTTACCGATAAAAATCAATTTCAGGGTTATTCTGAAGGGACTGTTTTGAAGATGTACCACTTTTACCTGTCACTTTCAGGGTTGATGAAAAAAAAAATTCCTCTTAACATCCCATTTTTTCTTCAGAGTCCAAGGGAACTTCTTTCGAATCCTTTATAAAGATTAAGACTTGTTTTTCCAGAAGGGTTGTTTCAGTACACCAACCCTATTAATTCTTGCTTTACCCAGATTTGTACCTTGCACCTTGAACCCATTTTTGTAAGATAAAAACGAGGTATCGCCTTCCATAATTTTTCTTCCTTTTCAAAGTACATATTATATATAGTATCCTCTGTACCTTTGACCATACTGGCCAACTTCTTAACTTCAATCCTCCATTCTATTTTATTAAATTATAACCTTAAATTTAATTTTTGGGACGCCCCTTCCCATATCAAATTGGTCAAATTATCCTTCTCTTTACTGATAAAATTCTGTGGTGAAATTAACACAATACACACATACATAGCTTTTTGGTATAATGAGAGATTTCAGAATGGATGTCTTTCCGTATAATGTTCGCATATTTAGGGTTGACTTAATACTATCAATTATCTTATCAAAATTTCTTGCATTTGTTATAAGATATAATTATTCCTAAAATCCGTATGTTTTCTACGTTGAGATCCGCCCATATATAAGCTAGATCTAGCTTCGGTCGATTCCTGGACTCTCCTATCCCCGCTATCTCAGATTTCTCACGATTTAGTATACTTCTCAAATAAAGATAATGTCTTCTCTAATTGTTAAAAGGAGTTTACGTTTTTAATGAAAAATGTAGAGTCATCTGCGAGGGGCACATATTTTATTAGTTGTCCACAGATATCTTACCCTTCTATTTGTGTGTTATCTGAGACCATCTTAGTCAAAACTTCCATTGATAATAAAAATATATATGGAGATAATGGGTCCCCTTGTCAACATCCTCGTTCAACAGGGAAGTATCCCGTTGGGAATCCACTGTTAACGACACAATTTTCCAGTTGGTTCTGAAATATGTAATTCCTTCTTAAAAAATAATTCGGGAAACCGAACCTCTTTAACACAGAGTTTATGAAGCAAAAATCCAAAGAATCAAAAGAAGCTTCATAATCCGCTGCGAAAAAAATCCCTTCTATTCTTTTTTTTTTTGTAACTCCAGAATATCAGGAATCAATCTTAAGGGCTCCTCTATGGTTCTTCCTTTAACAAACGCAAATTGATTCACACATATAATCCTTGGTAAAATTAACGGGGATTCGATATATTATGAGGATTTTTCAGAAAAAGTATTGAATTATATAAAAGATCTAGTCGATAACACTGACAAATTTAAAGTGTTAAGTGATCCTAAAGTACCCAAGTCAAAGGTGTCCAGTTGGCTTATGTTAAAACATACAATTAAAAAAATAGTGGCTTCAAAGACTTAGAGAGACTTCGGATATACTGACAGCTTCGGAACATACATGTATACCACTTCAAGATAGTAAGGCGAATATAGATAAGGTTAGCACAAAAGGTATATACAGTAAACTAATATTGAATATACAGGAAATCCCGAGTGGGAGGTGGTATCTCGAGAAATGTGTTAACGCAGAAGTTAACTGGGAAAATGTGTTCAAAACTGTTTACAGTCCTACATTGATACAAGGTTACGGGCGTTTCAATATAAGATTTTACACAATATATTGCCCGTTAATGCAGTACTGAAAAGCTTTAGTTTAACAGATCAAATAACAAATCACACACACACACAGTCCTCAACGCCCACCCTACCCATGTGTCACAGTTCAAACACAAGCACACACGTACACACACCTGGATCAAGTGGGATCAAGTCGGGAAATTATTCCTGAGCCGTAGTCCCGAAATAGCCTAGTCGTACTCTTGTGAGTACGATTGCTCAATTCGATCCCCCCCCCTTCTCATAATAGATTGGTTCAGTTTTATTATAGATTATTTTTAATGTATTTAAATATAATAAAGGCTGCTACGTAACAGAATAATTCTGCAGAAGTGTTCATTTGGTCGAGAACGACATGAGTCATGAAGGAACCATAAAATCTGTCGCACTGGTTGACGCTTAAAGTAGCCAGATAGCTCTCTCTCTCTCTCTCTCTCTCTCTCTCTCTCTCTATATATATATATATATATATATATATATATATTTATATTATTATCAATAATATATGATTTATATTTAACCTAGAAATCTGATTCTAAGGAGCCAAAACCTTCCAAGGAGGGTCCTTATTGTGGGATGCTCCCAAACCCGTGTTTGCTTTCACATGTTCGGCCCATATTACAATATGCCCCTGATCGACTGAACATCACTATAGCACGTGATCTTTAAGAAATGTTTATTAGGCCAAAAAAATAAAAAGGTATTGTTCTCAGGTATTTTTTTAAAGAAATAACTGCGGGCGGTATTCAATTTTTGACCTTTTTTGATCTTCGATAAAAATGTCATATGATCAGGAAAAAGCAGGAAAATAACAGGGATTTTTTTTTGCTAACCTGGTAAAAGCACTACATAACAAAGAAAAACGTATCAAAATTGTATAATTTTATCTTCTTGAAAGATGAAAATCAAAATAAAAACGTTTGATGCGTGGGATTAAAATTTAAGCGGGCGTTGGCTGAGAACCATACCTTTGTTTTGGACTTATTCAGTCACATGCAAATAAAGACAGCTATGGCAGGACAAAGCATTAAAAAGATATGTAATGATATGCTGGTGAAGGAGATGTACATTTTGTGTACATGTCAGGTATGGAGTAAACGGTTCCTACCTTAATAGTTCTACAGCAGTTGCGGGTCAAAGGAGAGGGCATGGAGGTCAAGTCAACGAGTGCATGGAAGAATGGGACAACGCTCAGAACCTGAGAATTTTGACCAGGAACTTAAAAACTCGGGTTATCCGATCACGGCGACACCTGGTGTGAGGACCAAAATTTATATGAAGTCTAAGTGTACCAGATAGGACAATTTTAATGTGGAGCGTACAATCGTTATAATATCACAAATCATTTTATATCCCTCTTCAATAAAAAAAATTAGAGAAATTGTCTTAATTAATTTTTTATTTAAAGCAGTATTACTGAAAATGAATTTAAGTGTATGTTATTTAAGAATGACTACACAGTTTTGATCATTCCAACAATTTCACAACATTTTAGTATTTAATTACTCGATCGTTAGAGTAAACGCACAACGTACGCTCTAAGACTAAAAGTTTACTTCGTGCCAAAGTCCGAAGAATAATTTTATTTAATTAAAGATATTTTAATATGATGATGCAAATTTTTTCGTAATCGTTTTACATTGTCTCATCTCCAACAAGTACACTGTCACTTGACATTAACCAGACCAATGGTAAGCTTTTTTCTAACAACATTTACCATTATTTTTTAAAATTCCGTTTTAACACAACTTAATTGTAAATCCATCTGCATGTTTGTTGAATTTCTGACCGCATGAACATCAGCATGCCTCGCACGGGTAACTGGATGATAGCCCACTTGTACGCGATTCAGGAAATGACTCGTTACCATAGAGACAAATTTTCAGGTTGGTATGCGAGTTCACATGTAGTGTTTTTGTTATATTACCAATGTTAAGATTATCGGCTGTTTACCACGATATCGTCCTATCATTGCAACAGGATGGATTACCCATGCGGTACAATCCCCCGTATGGCTTGTGAGGCTTACCAGCGTAATATAAATGCCTACATGGTCGTGTATTCACGGTGACTGGTGCTCCGCATTGCAAATGATCTTAGGTATGAAACAATACAGTCGGGATCTGTTCCCTGCTCAGGCGACTACCATCACAAAGGAACAATTCTTAAATTTGTGGAGCCAATAAGGATTAACATAATATAATTTGAAATCCCATACCACTGCAAGATAAAGCTATTAATTATATGTACTACTATAGACCGGCTTTGTTCTGGAGCTCGCCTGTTTACCATACTGGGGGAATATGACACTATGTAGGACACAAAAAAATGACTACGCTTCAGGCGGAGAAAATAATTAGGGCAGATAAGCTGATATCCTTTAAAAAGAGAGTTTTTATACCCCAGCCTGTAATATTTCAAGAAGTGTGGTATTCTACAATAGCTAAGCGTACAAATCAATGAAAAATGTGAACCATTTCTCGCATATAATACAGGTCACGTATTCTCATGTTTCTTAATCTTCAGGTTTTGTTGAATACCGGCCTGATTAATAGAGACAACAAACCCGTAACCAAAAAATAAGGCGGCAATCATAGCGTTTCCGAGAATATACCTGAGCTGGTCTCTGTGCGATCAAGAAATCAACAATAGGGACACTTGATTAAGTTGATTAAATTTATTGACGTATTGGGATGAGAACCTGCTGCTGATGACGGGAACAGTTTCTTTATTAATTATTGACGTCAATTCCAGGCTCCTAACAAGGAGAGTCCGTCGAGTCTCAAATTTAGGTTTCGCTGAATGTAGGTCAACTTTTGACAGGCTGTAGGGGAACAAGATGATGTGATGACACGCTGGTATCTCTGTTGCTGTAATATAGGCGTAAACAGTTTTTAATTCAACTTTACAAACATTTCCATACCCATTACTTAGCGTTAACTACTAATTTGTCCCAGACTCAACTTTAACTTACTTTTGAAAGCCCCCCCCACACACACACACACACGGTCACACATACACACATACCCACCCACACACACACATACATATATACATCTATATATATATTTCAAAATTTCAAAATTATTAATAGCACACTCACGCATCCTCACACGTACACACAGACATGTATATGTACTTTTTTAGCATTTCAAGAAAAGATCTGTGTCAATTTGAAAAGTAACGTAAAAATTTTATATTCATAATATTATCATTATAATGATTAGATACCGTGTCATTGTATCATTATATGATTTGATAATAATAAAAAATAAGGACCACTTTTCAACACAGTGTCTTGGTCTTACAGTCAGAAATTCGCACGCTTGGACCCCAGATACATACATACATATATATATATATATATATATATATATATATATATATATATAACATCATATGTCTTCAAGACAAATTTGTAGGAATGCAAGACAGCCGCCACATGTACATTGTCGACTTGCATAGCAGTGACGTCACGCAGGGACGTCTTCCGCGTTATTTATTAACACAGGCGCTTGAATCCCTATTTATAATAAAGTCATACCATGACCGTTTTATTATTGGTTCGTTTGAACTGATTCTGTCGTTGTATTTTTAAGAACACTGGAGATATGAAGACTTTATTGTAAATAGAGATTCAAGCGCCTGTGATCTTAATTTGCCGCACTCTGAGAAATCCCTCAGCAAATCAGTGGAGACAAACAGTGGTTATTCTCTCAGAAGAGTGCTAGTAATTTTTAATATATACTGTGCCATGGATTGCCAATCAATACCATAATCGCTTTTCAAATATGCACAGGCAATGTCAGATTACCAACTGGTAATACTTTTCGATACAGGCTAAACCGGGTTTATAACATCTAGCATTTAATTGAAAAGTTTTGTGAATACGCCCTGTGCCATGCGCTTTATTGGCTTTTATATTATCTGAAAAAGGTAGGGGATAATAAAAATCTATTCCTTAAAACCCCGTCCCAACTTATAACAAAGGGGCCCCTTTTTCCCAGAATTTTATACTTTTCTTCACTCCTTCACACATTAGGGTGCATGTATTCGGTTATAATTATATGCACTTAATATCTGTACTTCAACATTTTATTGTTCATAAATCACTCATGAGATTCATGACGATTAATTAATCAAGACAATTGACGCGCACCATATATTCTCAAAATAAGATTTATATTTGTTATATTTTAGAGGAAAATCACAAAACTGTAAACTTTATCTGGAAGATGGAATTTACTCGCATGTAGACATTTATGTGCTTTATTCCCATATTATGGTTAAGGGTGTATGAGCCACTTCGTCCCCCCAAATAAACTTTGAGATGGACATATAACCTTCCCCTTACTCCCTGAAAAAGGCTCATGCTCCATATGCATGTACCAGCTGCCGTGGAGACAGAAGCAGCAGTTACTAAGATGTTTTGACCATACTGTTTTTTAAAGTCTTATGCACGACATGTAGTCTAATATTTTCATACAACAATAAAAAAATCTCGTATGTCTTTTTTTCACACAATTCTATCCTTGGAAACGTTAAATCTAAACTGTTATATCCAATTACGATAAACCAGAATTTCCGCTTCACGACCTTATTCAGCATCGGTTTAATAAATGACGTCATTCCTTTTACCAGATAATATGCCAGAAATATATTCACATGAAAACATATGTTGGCTATTTGCAGTCGCGTAGAAGCGAATATACATGACCAAGCAGGCACTGATGTTCAGCTGATAGGGCCTTTTTTGAGTCGTAGCTATTGCTGTACACAGCCGGTAACCTTAACATTAGGCTATGGAATAGAAATTAATACAAAGTGCATGGAAATGTACAAACCAAATGCATAAACCAGTTTCATTTCCTGTTCCTCGCAGCACGTGCCTGGCAATCACATGTAACCCGTGAGAGATAATATGCAGGCAGTATTTCCACAAACATGCAGGAGGGCTGGCCAATATGTTGAAATATAACGGAATCCTTTTTGTGAGTGTTGTTACAATCATACGGTTGCTGATTTAGGACACAGAAAAAAATACTCATCTCGAGATCTCGAGATGTTAAGTCGAGATCTCAAGATATTATCTCGAGATAAAATTTCAATAAAAAATAATAATAAGTCCACGTGGGCGTTGTACGAACCATTCGATGCTTAATTGACGTAAAGCAAAACAAAGTTTAAGGGACCGACTTCTATATCTGACGTCTGTCCAATAAACATTATCTATTGAACCTTTCATAAAAATGAGCAAGTCCCACGGGGTGAAGGCGGTGCCTTTTGTTTATATCCACGTGTTTATAACATAGGTCGGGGTTGAGAGGGGGTGCAAAAATGGCCACCGATCGTAATAGAAAGACTTCTGGCAAAGACATCTGGCTTCAATTCAGAGAGTACAGACTTCTGTAAATCACAAATATTGCATATGTTAAATATTGCTCTAATAAACATCAACTAGGGATCTTTCAATAACTCGGTTACATGTTTTAACTGTATGTTAACACTGGCTCAAGTACCTTGTACAAGTATCCTGTAAATAAAATTTTAATACTTCGAAGTGGCGTTATAAGGACCTTTCCCAACAAGCATTTTGCTGAAGGATAATCATGTTGAGAGATGATCGAAATATTTAAACTGTTTATTTATGAATATAAATAATTTATAAAGATAGGTTGAGTAAAGGTAATCTGAGCTTTAGTTATAGCTAGAGTGGATAAAGACTGGGTCTTTAACAGCCCCCCCCCCCCCCCCCGGGCGTACCTACCCGAAAACACAGTAATTATTTTTAGCATATTTACATTTATAATGATCAAATACCTATGCCATAAAACAAACCACCATTTCAATAAAAATCTAAAGCTGAAAAATAATTGTACAAAAAGCGTGTTTCTGTACCAAGCTCATATTTGTTTGTATTTTTAAAATAATAAGGTACCCACAATGAATGCATGCAGACCTAAACATTTTTATTTGAGTGATTTCTCAGCCATGGCTACGAATCTGCCGTTCAGGTAGAATGTTTCAGTTTCTTTAGGCTTTGACATCTTCCGTACGGATATGAATAATTAAATATTGAATTTTATTTTGAACTTTTCTTCACCTCGCCTTATCTTAGGGGAAATACAAACTTGATTGATTTTAAATTAATTATATTGTATTATCTTTCAGTTAAACCAAAATATACATGGTCTTTGTTTTTATAGTTGCAATAGTAATCACTCTCTACGTAAATTGTCCCATTAACATTGCTTTGCTTTATGTCAATTCAGCCTAAAATTATTCGAACAAATGTGAAATTTTATCTCGACATCTCGAGATATTATGTCGAGATCTCGAGCTAATATCTCGAGATCTCGACTTAACATCTCGAGATCTGGAGATAAATATTTTTTCTCTGTGTCCTAAATCAGCCACCGTACAATCACATATAATCATATCTCACGGTTGGTCTGGTTAATTTTAGGTGAATGCATACTTGTAGGTCTTGACGCGTTGTCAACAATGAAGCAAATAATTGCATCATCGTTGAGACTTAAAATGCGGTTTTCGACACGCAACTCTGACACATGTATCAATAGACTCTCTCACTTCAGAGGGAAATAAAGTGACGATGATGCTGTACTGCTCCGAGCCCAACAAGAGCTAGACAAGAAGTATGTAAGAGAATGTTGCTTTTGAAGGCTTTTGACACTCATGCATATTTGAAGCCAGCCATTCATGTACCTTTTCCATAAAATGTATGCGATTTATGGCATAGTCTGTGTACTTAATTCCGGTTTAGAATTTTTTTATAATGCCTCATTGTAGGATGTATCAGTTGTTTATCAATAAGCTGTGAGTTAAAACAGAAATATTTAAACACAACGTCGGAAATGTAACCTAAGGTGTTTGGATGCCTATTGGGCGGAAGTTGAAAGGTTCACTAGTTGCAAAACTTCCTGCGAGACTGGCTCGTCTGACTACCAACCAGATGTCCTTTCTGAATGTGTTTCGAATATTTAGGCGGCCTCCCACATGTTTTAAACCTATGAATATATAAACAAAACGAACAGCCTGTGTGCGGAGGGATCTGCGTTTTCTGGCCTATTTATATATAAGGTTGAAAGGATTTACTTTAGTTAATAGACGTCAGATATTGTAGTAGGCCCCTTTAATATACGACCCTGTAACTTCTATGTTTTACTGGAGTGATAAGAATGACAACTGAGACCAGTACTTTAAGCAAACATCGTGATGCAAGACGTGCAACGATTTCTGGTCTGTGAAAGATTAAACACAATGGCGCCATATTTGGTTATAGACTACGGAGTAATAATATCTAGTCTAACACCCTTTCGCCAGAGGTCGTTTCTGCTCAAAAGTTTTAAGCTTATTAGCAAGTGAGTTTATGGGTAGGGTGCAATGCATCCAGGACAGTGACTGTAACCTTATGTGATTGGCTGGTGCAGAGTGTGACGTCACAGGTAAAATTTAGAAAAGACTTTAATCTAGCAATACATGTTTTTTTATTCTTCCCTAAGCTTTTGGTAAGATCTAGAATGTTTAGTCACAGGGTTTTTCCCTGTAACTGATGTCACTGCCGAGGTTTCAGTGCTCATGTATTGCCAATGGCTTTGTAACAAATCACATAACCTTATGTTTTCTGTGGGAAAAAATAGGGGAAACTGTTTTTCTCTTTGAATTAAGTTCAATTTATGCAAAATATTATATATTTTTATGGACTAGTGTGTTATATGATAATATAATGCGATTTGGAATGAGTTTGCTTGACCTCAACACTAACCAGTTTTATATTTACACAATACTACTTTTTTCCATGAAATTCTTGCCACAAAATCATCTATATTCATGTAATTTGCCTTGAAATTTGGCTTTTTTCAATAAACATGTACTTCAACGGACTACATTAACCTCTTCACTGCATTCATACCAACGCCACGTTTGTATTTAGAAGCCCCATTGCATTTTGGGGAAAGGATTTCTTTACTAGCAATCGTCCTCTTGTGAGTAGGTTTATACGCAGATTACCAGTCTAAGTCAATTGTTGCCTAAAACAAGTCTCATCCCGCATCGCGATACACATCGACGTCACAAGAATGTCTGTTATTAAGGCCAGGGCTTGGCCGTAAACCAGAAGGCAATATGAATCCCGCAGTATTCTTTATTATATTAGTAAAAGTCTGGCACCTGCCATATTATGACGTTGTTCAATTTTAAAGTACATCTGCCTGTATCAGAGCGGCTTGTTCGGCTGTCCGTTTGCATGCGGGTCTTATTTCATATTTATAGTATTGTAATACCCCTGGTATTGATATGTGGGCGGGGTTATCTTCAAATGTCTGTTGTAATAAACAAACCTGCTCTCCACCTGTTGTTTGCAGTGTACATACCTTCTATACATCAATAATGATTATATAATTCTTATGTTCAGTGCATAAAGCACACAGCTGAAACTGAAAGTAAGTGGTAAGTAGTATTTTTAATCAGTAGTTGCTGTTTATAATTTATTCACATTTATTGTGTAAAAGCCAGTCATGTGTATACTACTTGTTTTAGGTGTGTTATAATAGAAATGGTATAATCCTTAATATCCTTGATGTAATACCGTATACCCTTTGGGGTTAATTTAATTCATGTTATTTAATGCTATACATTCTTTGTTTAAATTATTTACACTTAATCGGAATGCATGTTATTATATGAATTCTGTCTAGTCGTTTTGCAAACAGAAAAATGCCTCACTCAATATTTGGAAAAAACATGTAATCTCTGTTTCGAAAGTACCGGTTAAATTAGGGTTTTTTCCATCACTGACTGCACGGGTGGTTTTAATAACATTTTCTAACTAACTCTTCCCCCTGGAAGCCTCATTTGCCATTAACAGATCTGAATTTTTCTCTCCCTCTTCTCACTCTCTCATAAACCAGAATCTTTTTAAATAGTTAATTAGTTTTACGGAACTAGAGAAAGAAAGGTTTTAGAATGGTTCTTTATTCATTACATCTCTGTTTCCATTAAGGAATGTTTTAAAAGCAGAGCAGGTCCACTCTCCCGCACAAAAACTTAGGGCGTTATTTCTTTTGATTTTCTTTCTTTAGTCCGTCTTGAATACGCTTTTGCTGTCTAATGATTTTAGCGATAGGAAATCCATTTCAGGGCTATTCGGAAGCGACTGTTTTGAAGATTTACCACATTTTTCTGTCATTTACAGGGTTAATGAAAAAAATATTCCTCTTAACATCCCATTTATCTTCAGAGTCCAAGGGAACTTCTTTCGAATCCTTTATAAAGATTAAGACTGCGCTTGCCGTTTATGTGTACGAAAAATGTGAAAGTGCGACAGAGTTTGACATGATATCATATGACCAATTCCCAACCGTTGTTTCAGCATATCTTATCGTTAATCAAACTGGTTTTCCATTTATGAATGTCTATTTACCAAATAAATATGCCGTCATCCGCTCTAAAACGCTTAAAAATATAATTTTTCAAACATTCCGTAGGGTCCTGTTTCTCTTTTAATGGGTAACAGTGGAAGCGGGACGCTACGAAATGTTTGAAAAGTTTTAACAAAGCTTTCTTTGGGGGGAAAATGTGAGGGGCAATCCAGAGGAGTACGGGGAATCGCCCACCACACCACAAATAAGGACATCCTGACGAATCTCCTTCGGACAAAAGAGGAAAAAAACCTTCCAGGAAATGATATCTTTTCCAGTCCCACCACATATTAAGGAAGATAAATGTGTTTAAATAAATTAATTTTGTCTCAATATTTACCATTTTATTATTCACCCATTTAAATTTGATTTGTATCATATCCATTTACAAACATTCAACAACAGACTATATATGCTTACATTAATGATGATCGGTGACGCAGTTAGCGTTAGAAAGACAAGTCCATCCCGTCAGAGAAATAAGGCATATGGTCAATACGGATGCATTGCTTTAAACTTGGGATCGATCAGCCTTTCTTCATACACTTCGTTCTCTGGCTTAGCACACTGGTAAAAGAAAAGATACTGACAGACCGACCTCCAAAATGAAGTTAGATCGGTACTCCCTGTGCACGTTCTTGTCCTCGTGTTCTTGTCTAAATCCATCAGCGTTATGGCTCATTCGCCTCAGGCTTTCCTGAAATGGGAAAAACTAGCGGCATTTTTTTTTAGATTTGTCTTTCTTCCCTCCTCATCCGTGTTCATTAGACCACAAAATGACATCCAACAAGGACAGAACTTGTCAGAAAAGAAGTTTTCTTTTTTTTTTCTTTTGATTTTCTTTCTCCTTTTACTTCTTTTCTTCTTCTTCTTCTTCTTCTTCTTCTTCTTCTTCTTCTTCCTTTTTCTCTCTCTCTGTCTCTCTCTCTCTCTGTCTCTCTCTCTCTCTCCTTCCTCTCTCTTTCTCCCCCCCCCCCTCTCTCTCTCTCTCTCTCTCTCTCTCTATATATATATATATATATATATATATATATATATATTTATATTTCTGAGATTGTTTGATTTATTTAAGCATTCACTTATTCAACCCATCCCAAGGTGCATTCGTGCATAAGTGACTCTACATTTGTAAATATTCCTTGATGACCTTCCTGAATCCGGAACATGTGTCGGACCCACACCAAAATCTATTCGTTTCTTCCTTGGTCCATTCCCAAAAAGCCCATTCATGATTGCTTGAGTTATGTTGTGAACAAACACACACAACAACAGGGATAAACGCATATCCTCATCTCGAAGGCTAAAAAGGGAACTACATGTACACTTTTTATATATTTTAATGATCTTTAAAGAAAATACCCTCTTTCTCGGACAATGACAATGCAAACAATAATTAAATAAGTGCAATGAAATATGATTCAAATGCTTCAGTTTATCAGACAAAACAATCCCCCCCCCCCTTCCCATTCTCTCACTTTACACTCTGCAGTTATGTTCGTTTGGTCTAGAACGACGTTGGTCATGAAGGAACCCTTAAATCTGGTTGGCGCCTAATTAATTAAAGTAGCCAGGTAGCTTTATAAATAAATAATATGAATTCTATTTAACCTAGTAATCTGATTCTTAGGAAACCAAGCCTTCCAAGGAGCACCAAATCAATAAATTTAGGTGTCGTGCCTCATTTAAAATTTAAGATAGAATACCGGCAAAAGTTATGTAGTCAAAGACCTAATCAAATTTTACTCTGTACACGTCTACAGAGAAAATATACGTACATCACTACACAGAAAATATGTGTACACCGAATTCCTACCTGGATTACAATACCAGTCGATGGACGCTACTTGCAGGGAAAAAAATGGCCCAATCTCACATTGGTAAAAAATCATTAGACTTAAAAACATGACAGGATAATAAAATTTGCCTACAAATTAAATAGATAAATAAGAGGTTAAACATGTTGCCCTAACCTCCAATAAGTTACATCAATATCTGTCAAACTGTTTGTTAGATACAAACAGGTTGCTAAAATACAAACCAATTAACTAACAAACAAAAGATAAAACCTGATGGAGGCATACTGATTGGAAATGATACGTATTTTAATGACTTACATGTACATAAAGAATCATTCACACACACACACACACACACCCATACACCGTCACACACATAAGGAGTTCCGTGGCTATGAGGATCTTAAATGTAATAACTATTACAATAACATTTGGATCCCTTGGTTCCTTTTATGTCTGCTATAATGTGGCTTATTTTGCCCCCTTCAGGACGGTACATGCATTCATCCCCGTTCGTGTGTGTGTTTGTGTGGTTGTATTTGTGTGTTTGTTCACAACATAGCTCAAGCAGTCTTGAACGGAATCTCATGAACGTTTCAGGGCAATTCGTGAATGGGCCAATGAGAGGATTAAATTTTGGTGTGGATCGGGCACATACTCAGGATTCTGGAACGTCATCAAGGATTATTTACAAAATTTAATGTACAGTTACTCATGGACAAATGATGTTGGGAATATGGGCCGAATAAATGAATGCAAACATAATTTTTGGAGCATCCAACAGTAGCAGAGGTTTGCATTCATTAGAATAAAGATTTCTAGATCAGGAGTACAGTTACGTCCAACTAATGAGTACAGTCAGTTCCTTCTAATTGGTATGGTTATTAAACAAAAACGTTGCTTTTCAAAACTGGCCTTTTCGCGAACAAAATACATTGGTTCGTGTGTTATTATCTTGGTTCAGAAGACTGGTTGAACTAAATGGACTCCTGCAGCAAGACTGCGGGGAGACACCATAATTCTAGATTTGACGAAATAACGGTCCCCGGTAGCTCCGGCACGCTTCTTTAACTGAGCTGAGGACTGTTCGTTTGAATATAACGCACAGTAAACGGCAGTTACCAGACTTAACTGCCCCCTGCGTGCTCCTATGTATTTGTTGCCAGCGTCCGGTTCCCGTTTTATCAAAACAAGAATCTTCTTCTGGCATCGGGGAACGCTCGTTTGCCAGTTATATACTGTCCCCGAACGTCCTTTTTTTTCTCATTTTAATAACTTAGCTGACCGGAGTATACCAACTGTTGTTGTCCCCCTCGCTGACTAGCTTGTTGTGCCCTATACGCAGATTAAATTCGTCTCAATAAAGGGGCCAATTCCGATATCTGAAGTCTGTGAATTATAGATAATCAATGAACCAACTGATCTTTTTTATAAACACACTAGAAAAAGCCAATCTTGTGGTGCACCGAAATTATTTTTTCCCACTTGTTTATAACATGTGATGGGCCCGATAAAATAATCAAAATGCATTTAAAAAGGACATCTGGTGGCAAGTGAAATGAACCAAAGTTTTGTAAATGGCGTTTTGCAACTATATTGAACTTTCAACTTCCACAAAGATGCAACCATCAACATTCACGTACATTGTTATTTCTGTTTATCAACATCCGCGTGTTTACTAACAACTTGTAGATAAACAAGCTTAAATATATTTGTCATAGAATTGTTATAAGTACCTTTCCTCGGATGAATCCCCTACAATTTATTAATATGTACTCAGATCAAACCAGAAATAAAAATTCTACAAAGAAGCCAGGTGAATAGCTGGCTTTAAAACCAAAACACATGCGCACATGTGTTGAATCATGCCACAAACTAACACACGCACGCACACGCATATGGTGCGTCAAATTGAGTCATGAGCACAAGCACACACGCACACGAACACTTACTTTATGAGAAAAATTTGGCCACAGAACACACAAGTCGACTTAAGCCAGAATCACCTGCGCACCTTCACGGACAAAATGTCAAATAATATCAGAAGCATACACACACATGACCGCAAACATTTGGTTATTGTGTAAACATAGACAAACCAATGATGTGACAGTTTTGTTTAATAGGCACAAACAACAGCACGCACACGCACCCTTGTGATGTGTCAAATAGACACTGACATTTACGCACACATACGCACACCCTCTGCCAGAGGTTGTTTCTACTCCAAACGAACCTTTTAATGTTTGGCACCGTGGAATGACCGTGATTATCTGTCTCAGCTGTCAAGCTATAAAATAAACATTCGTCACATTTCAAGGAAACACCTTCTGTTGACATTTCACATGAGTATACTTACAAAATGTTACTTATTCCATGGAGTCCTTACTACTAAAACATCCATGTTTATGTAATTTGCCTTAAAACAAATCTTGTTCAACATATTTGAAGGGACTACATTACCGTCTTCACTATAGTTATAAACCCGGCTGAGTGATGAGTCACGGTCAGCAGAGCACAATCATGAGCTGGAGTCCAGTTTAACTGTGGCCTTGTTCTCGGGCACATGAGTCGAAAAGGGGTACCTTTCGAACGAACGACATACTAGACTGGTACCCTACTCTATTAAGGCCCCTCAGCCAAGCATGATTGGCCTAGAGCTCGGTGCCATAATAGAGCGGGGTACCAGTCTAACGACATACTAACACGAACCTATAGCGCCGGGACTTATTAACCTAGTTATACATTCAGACACACATGGTTTCATATGATAGACACCGGTAGAATTATCACTGAGAAATCTATCGAATTGTACCAAATAATTTCCGGATAAATCAGCCGATATTTTATTTTCATTTGTGTCATTTAGTCTATCGCTTGTACCGGGACTGCGTGAAGCTGACATTTGACTTAAAAACGTCAGAAAAATGTAAACATTCAATGGATTTTTAACAAAAAGAAAACACTTATCTTTGGTTTATTATTAGGTCTGTTCACATATTAATTTCGATACAATGCATGTCTAGGAATGATTAATCCAGGAAAGTTTTATCCCAACGAATAGTGATTCAGGTCAAAACCACGAAATTTTTAACCAACGATATTTTCTGAATCCACAGTATTTATTAATGAGTAAAAACGATTACATGTGACTAATGAAAGTAATTCTAGGCATGTAAGGCTAATTAGTCATTGAGTGTTGACTTCTTTGATATATCGATAATTGAAATAACGTCAAAACGTATTTGGGACCCAGAAAAGTGGTCGTACTTGTGGGGTGGTCGCATTTGTGGTATGTTTGCAGGGCAAGGTTCCACCGTATTTCAATTCCTGGTGGGAGGCCCATGTCATATTTTGGCAATACAGAGGCGGACAGAAACGTGACAGTTGGTGCTTCAGGCCCGAATCATATGAAGGAGGGAGGGACTTTTAATTTTGGATCGATGTGAGCTAAATCACCTGTGAGGGCTCCCTTGCGTCAAACCGACGACAGAGACAAAAAAGTAATATGTTCAGCTTGAGTGTGTCGTCTGAAAACCGAGTCAGCTTTCACTGAGGGAAGCCGGAATAAGAAAACCTGCAGCGAGACATGGAGATCTGCTGTAAACCATCAAACTCCGAGCCAGACTGAAATGTATTGATTTCACAGTCTTTCCGTTCCTCACAGTTTAGAGAAAATGTCAGTTTACACGTTGCGTTAGTTTTTTCCTTCTTCTAATTTTGGTTAAGAGCCCTGAAGCCTGTGTCAGCAGATGCTCGATACGGACCCCAAAGCCATTCAAGTTAAAGACGTTCCGTCATAACGTCGCCCATTAAACTGCAGCGCAGTCTGCTGTTGTTCCTCCCATTCGGCTAAAGTTGACCTAAATCTTTTAACTACAGGGGAGTATCCAAGATTCTGGGAAAATGGGGGGGGGGGGGGGTAACCGAGAAAGACATATGAGAAAACCTTGTAAAGGCCGGAAAAAGGGGCAGGATTCCTTGTTGCAAAAACTGGTTTTACCCCCTTAAAAATGGGTGCGGCCTTGAAAAGAGAAGGGGGGGGGGGATGAATCCCCGTCTTCATCCGCTAATGGCCTGGAATTCGTAGGTTTTATTTTCCTGCTTTCCAGAGTCATCAGAGAGTTCAGCTTTATTGAGAAATAGGAAAAGAATTCCCAAGTCTGTCACATTTGTCGGTGTTAACGCAATAGGAATTGAAAATAAGCTGACTGCAGGGATGCGATACGATTTAAGCTTTGAGGTTGTGCTGTTATTTTCTCCATTAAGGCAATCCCTATACAGCACGTGCATTCACCTGTTAACAGGGAGATAATGTTTTCATCCGTGGGTATTTGTGTGTCTCTCAGCAGCATTATTCAAAAAATGCTTTTTTTGTTTCGCGAAATGTGTGGATCGATTGACCCTATCAACAGGAAGAATGCATTCACCATTATTTAAAACCTTCATCCACAAACGAGCTATCGCTCATCCCTTACCCTAACTGATATATGTTTATCAAATCACAGGTTCATCAGTCAAGCTGACTGACATGGGGGGGGGGGGGGGGCTGTGCGCGTTTACTTATGGGTATTTTTAGGTTCAGAGGCATTTTCTACGCGATAGGACCCGCAGTCAATGCGGCGTAGATAGGAAATGGTTAGTTTACATTTGAAAATTCAATATGAGCATTCTAACAATAGATAACAAAATATTTGATTCAACTTTACTTACAGATACATAATTATTTGCAAAAATATTTGTATTATCTCACGCAATTTTGTATGGCAACAGAACTTTACCCAGCAAACGCATCCTGGGAACACGGACCTGCCATCTCCAATTCACCTGTTTAATACGTTGATATATTCCTCTGAGTCCACCTGTGTCTGTTTACCATAACCAGAATGCACGACCAAAGGTCCGATTTTCCTCAAACGCGACAATCCCCAAATAAAGAAAAGTAACATGAAAGAAGAAATCCAGAAATAAACACAGGTTGGAAGCTTGAAAATCTTGATAAGTGAAGTCTCGCCGTACAGGTGGCGTGCGTCATGTTTTCATTTTGCACGACTGATCGCGCCCGGGGCAAGACCTTTCTGTCTTTCTGTCGGGGCAATATTGGCAGATATCATAATATTTTAGGAGAAAACACTATAACTCGAGCACATTTAACATGCCTGGTATGTAAATAGGTCCCGTTATTGTGGACTCTGGGCATTTTCTCGTAAAGTGACAGCTCAGGATGGCGTCATTAAGCTGTGACTTCAGTCTATATGTCGTAACAAAGGTGACTGGTTTGTCATATATTCAGTTAATTGTTTCTCTCAAATTCAGGGAAAGGTAAGGTGCAGGCTTTCTTAAAATAGTTGTAGGATTATTTGATTGAGTCACTTAGGTAATTATTTCTCCAAAATAAACCCATATTGTTTATATTCGGTTCTCCTGCTCGTTCATTATTTATTGGAAGGACAGACAGATGGTACCTTAATATAATGAAGACTGGCTAAACTAATCATATGAATTTATTATTAATATAACTATAATATATATATATATATATATATATATATATATAGTATATGAATTAATATTGCTAATAATATTAATATGAATAGACTGTACAACAAAACATCTGTGACAGATGTACATTTGGTTGTACAGGCCATTTAAAAAACATGTTTGGAAATACTTTGTAAATTAATAAATATCAGACAAAAAAAAACTTTATCTCTAACCCTATTAACCGAATATTTTATTAATAGAATCAAATTGTTTTTGATGCTCTAAGAACTACTGAACATTTTGAAATATCTGACTCTATGAATCTCAGTAAATGTAAAGATATCACAAATACAAGTAAATATATTTGCCTCAGGCCTTCATTGGAGTAACAAACTGGTTCCACCTTGATACACAATCGTAGGTACCGCCAGATGGCGCTGCGATAGCCTCTTCGATAAATAAATTGAAATATCTCAGGTTTTATGGAGAAAATGAAAATAACCCCCCTTAGGACACACTTATCATCGTTCCCGACAGTTCAAGGCCAAAAAACGTGCATATCCGAGGCGTGGCCACAGTAGAGTAACGTGACAAAAGCCCAGTGCTATCACCGTCAATTATAATAAAGATATATATCCCTAAACTGATCGGCTTCTCTTGGTGGGAACGACTATTGGTAATATTTTAGACTGGTTTGTCAAGGTCCCAGGTGGTGAGATAAAAATATCATGGTGATAGGCATTATTTTATTACAATATTAAATAACAGAGTATTAAATGGACATTGTGGGACAGGTATGGTAACATCTCGGATAATAATATTGTATTGGTTTCAAACTACGGACTGGGCATACCATTAAACTACTTTGGAAATAAACCTACCTTACGTCATTTTCATGTATTTTATGAGAAACTCTCCAATTCTGTAGCGACATCTTACTAACAATTTATGAAATGGACATAGCAGGTAACAGTTATGACATCAGATTAGACTTTGCGATGTTTATAGTGAGGCTTGTGTTTTCCTCGTGCACGCGCTTCACTGTTACGTCACAACCATATCCCAGAAGGATAAATAATGGTCACTTGTTAGGGGTGCCATGATGCCTGTCAACCAGGCCTTAAAATAACTAAAATTTATATTATAAGCAAGTATATGGTACCCAAAATTAGGCATTTTTATCTTTCTGCAGTATGTTCGAATTGTAGCAAAAAATAAGGTTGACAGGAGTAGTGGAACCGACCCGCACCAGCACGTTGCTACAAAATCAGTGTCAAAACGTTTAGCTCACCGGGTAAAAATTATAGGCTACCAGGATTTAGTGGTTAAAAAAAAGACCGAGACCTTATGATTCTAACCGATTTTGAATAGAAAAATAAACAGCTCCACCTGAGAAAAAATATACATGTTAACCAGGGCCTGTATGATTGCTCAGGCCTAAAGGAGGATAGTTACCAGTCCACTTAGTTGCCATGACGATGAAAGGATAATCAGGGTCATGATTGGA
Organism: Sipunculus nudus; assembly: GCA_026874595.1. Lineage (NCBI taxonomy): Eukaryota > Metazoa > Annelida > Sipuncula > Golfingiida > Sipunculidae > Sipunculus > Sipunculus nudus. The sequence goes on from CM049318.1 coordinate 37,687,712, forward strand.
TGGTGGATAAATAGCCCGGTGAGAATGAGAGGCAGCTATTAACGTAGAGGAAAGGTCGGTGGTAGAAACGATGTTTTTTAATCGTAGTCGTCATCTCAGGGGTAATATAAGAGCATACAAGGCTAGGCTTCATACATTCATTTTCATATAAATCAGCTCTGCCTTATCACTGTAATCCCTGGATGCTACAATAATTACAAACGCAAGTGCTTACATCTCTGGCAGGGCTTATTATGGTAATTACTTTTCGTGAATGTAAATGGAAATTTCTACTTATGATTCACCAAAAACTTTTAAAACTATCGTTTATTAAAGTATAGATAACAAAGTTTTAAAGGGGCCTATTCAATTATCTGACACCTTTTTCTTTTTTTTTTTTTTTTAGTTTAAAGGTTATCCCTTGAACCTTCCTAAACATAGGCCAGTAAACGCAGATTCAATGGTACATAGGCTGTCCGCTTTGTTATATCCATGTGTTTATAACATGTGGGGGCCCCGCCAAAATAATCCAACATATTCAACAAGGACATCTGGAGGCAAGTCAGACGAACCAGGGTTTTTCAAACGGAGTTTTGCAACTAGTGACATTTCGACTTCTGCACTTAGCAACTACCTTCCGTTACACGTTTTTTTTTTGTTTGGCAACATGGGCGCATGTACCGTGTTTACTATCAGCTTATAGATAAATAGGGTCATGTTAAATATATTTTATTTATTTTACATGGATTGTACAGCTAGTTACTATAACTAATACGAGGCATTCTCCAAGGCTCGGTTGTTGGCGCTCGGTAGTCGGTAAGGGTCATGTATTGGTCACAGAGGCATAACAAGATTTTTTAAAGAAGGAAGTGCCTAAAGTTAATTAATATGTACGCAGAGTCAGCCAGAAATCACATAAATGCTACAGATAATTTAGATGAATAGCTGCCTTTAATAGTTTAAACTTTTGGACTTGAAGATGTTTAGACTTGTAGATTTATAGATCAGCATATCACAAACGAGAACAGTATGACCGGTCTACTTTCAAATAGGAATTGTTCAAAAAAATTTCTTCGGTGAAACAACATTAACAGTTATGTATAGGGCATTCCAAGTACCATATGTCTTACCATGTACCAACTTCAAATTTTACTAATGTAAATGTTAAATGTTTTCCTTCTTGCCGTTTTTTAACAGTATCAATCTCATAAAATTACAGTTTGTACATTTTCCCTTTATGTCTTATTGTCCTACTTGTCAGTCCATCTCTCTGCAGTATTTTATAAGTGTTCCAAAAGGCTTTTATATTGAATTTTTGGAAAGGATGCTCTTTGAAAACTATGCCTTTCTGAATATATTTAGAATTTCAGGTGCGGAAAGAGGAACATGCTTTTTGCTGTATGTCTGTCCACAGTGTGGTTTTAAAACGAAAATATTAACGGATTTTAGTGATCGCCTGGCAAATGCATAAATTTAGTTTATTTATGCGTTTATGTTTTGAAACTTGGTAAGAAAGGATGGGGGTAATATCTAGGTAACCTCTCTGTAGCAAAGAGGAAAAAAGCGAATCCGATAGGCAGAGTAATGCCTCAAAATATGATATACACTGATGTTCCACCAACAATCTCAAAGGCACCATTCCATTAAAACTGAACGGTTTTACTATTCCATGAATATTAATAGTTAAATCAATAATGATCTAGCGTAAATTCACTCGGTCCACAAGCTTGTAAGTTTACTCTGCCAACTATTGTGTACAGAATTGTGGGTTTACTGCGTGTAGCACCATTTCTTATATATATCATATATATCATACCTTCCTCTAAATTATGTTTTAACCTTGTTCCGATTTTATCGCTTATTCCCTTTTCAATCGATAAATTGATACGAATACTTATTCCGAGTAAACACACATATAATCTGTATATACATGTGTGTTTATAGTTTTTTTTTCAATGTCACAGGTCAAGAAATTTCCTTGATATTATTGTTCAACAATTTTCTTTTTCATACATTGCACCATTTCAATGATGCAGTCGAGTCCACGCCATTTGAGTCCGAGTGCAAGTCCGAATTACTGATACACGAGTCTTACTCCAAGTTAATAAGGTTCGAATACAAGTCCACCTTCTTCAAGCCCGAGACTCTTTGAACACGCGTCAAAGTCTGAGTCCGAGTCTAATAAAAATCTTCCTTTTAAAAGAAATGGAAAATAGAATTTGAGATTATCTTAAGTATTTTTTTGTTAGTTTACAAATGCTTTTTGACTGAATGTTTAATTTCATTTAGTTCTCGGTGCACACCTAAACCTGTTATAACCTGTAAGTAATTCGCATTTGTATATAAGTCTTTGTAGAATGTGACGGAATTTTTATTCCTACTGGACCCCAGCTAGACTCGGCCTAATTTTTCGAGTCTTGACCAGAAACCTCCAGTCTAAATCCGAGTCCCTCAAAAGTGGACTCGAATCCGGACTTAAACTCGAGTCCGGTCTCGAGTCCAAATCAGGACACGAGTCATCCATCACTGGTATGGTTATAATTTCTTCACCATTCAGCGTGTATACTGTGTAACTTCCTTTTATCTGCCACCCGTTTTCTCGCCAAACTCGATTATCGCCAGAAGATAACGAAGGCCCCAATTTTCCAAGTATTTTATTATCCCGTCATTTTCCGAACTCTCTCTTTACGCCGGCGTTCGGTAAGTTCATCAAGAAACAGTCATGTGTCATAAATTTATTTTAGTTGATTATTTTCAGTAATCTTTAGCAAAAATGGAGACACATGCAGAAACAGGGATGTCCAAACAAGGAGGATTGACGTATATGTCACCCCAACCCCACGTCTGTAGCAACAGGGAATGATATTATGCATATAATCCAATGCATATTATTCCTTCTCAATTACAATAAACATTCAATAGCCTCTATAATTCTGTACCTCTCATTACCTATATGATTCTTGTGGTCCTGGTATTGGCACAGACAGCGGTACACAGTATAAACGCTATTGCAATGCTCCAGATCAACACACGTACCTAGACGATAACTCCTGGGGTCCTTGAACTGGCGAAAGAAGGAGGTTGCATTGTATATATTATTAGAAAAACTCATGGCTTTTATACAAACCAAGACAATATTGTTCTTGTTATTCTCTTGTCTGAATGCTATTCTGATTTCTATCCGGGGAGACATGCAGGTTCCTCAGGCAGCAAACATCACGCTAATGTGAGGGCTGCATAAATAATGACGCTACAGAGCTGACGATAACGGTCCCTGGTGAATGACTATATGGTAATTAAAACTCATTAATGCAGCAGTTAGGAACTTCATACATTCATGTCGGGCTGCATTTGCGATATGTCTGTCTGCTTCTATAAACTGATGTCGGCGCCTTCTCAGTCACTCTTTTATAAGATACAATCGTTTCACATAGGAATTTGCTGGCGGTAGGAAATTTCTTGATAACTTTGTAAATATATTTATCAATGAACATATGTATCACAGTATGACTAACTGATTGGGTCTCTTCATGGCAACATTTGGAAGCAACCCATCAGACACCTTTCCGACAGAGGTCGTTTCTTCTCAAACGATATTCTTCATGTTAGGCACTGTGAGACGGCCGGGACTACTGTCGCAACTGTCAAACTTTAAAATCAAACTCTGATACAGTTTAAGGAAACACCTTCTGTTTACATTTCCCATTTCACATGCGCATGCTAACAAAATATTACTTATGTCTTTACCAGATAAACACCATATATATATATATATATATATATATATATATATATATATATATATATATATATGTGTGTATGTATTTTGTCTTGAAAAAAACTCTACAATTCTAACCATTGATCTGACATTTCCAATATATAAATCTTATTCTGTGAAGAGCAGGGCAGGGGAATGATAACATTAATCATTCCCTGTTGCTACAAACGTGGGGGGGGGGGGGGGGACGTATACGCCTATCCTCCCAGCATTGATGCCCCTGCCTTTGTGTCTTCGTCAGAATAATGCTATCGTCCTATGTCACAACAGTATATATTAATCTGAATTCACATAGCAAACATCATCATAACACCTTCATAACAAGAGCAAAGCAACCGTGCAAAATACGCCAGTCGTGTATCTGGTGACCTCATTTAATATGCGTGAATTTTGATGAGACGGTAATTCAGGTGAGAAACTCTATTGGTAAATATGTATAATGAGTTTCATGAAAATCCAAATTTTTGGATTTTTGGTAAGTCACCATGGTGCCTCCAAAGTGCAGTGACCTCTGACTTCATTAAATATGCATGGAATTTGCTGGAAATCGAACTTAGGCGAGATATTTTATTGATTAACATTTCTGGTTAATGTTATTAAAATCCTTCATATTCTTCGCAAGTTATCGCGGCGGCAACGTAGCCGCGTGACCCGTTACCTTATAAAATATGCCTAGATTTTGCCCATAATCGAACTCGGCCAGATAATCTGTTGGTAAGTAGTTATATTGAGTTTCTTGAAAATCCATTAAAGCTCCGTTATCGCGGTGAGACTCAACGTTAACGGACGGACGGACGTTGGTTTATACCATCATACTCCCGTCATATGAGGGCGTATAATGATAATAAAACCATGACATTTGAACTTTGTCCTATACGCGCAAAAAAAAAGAAAGACCTCGACTACACAAAAATATACCTTAAAATTGAATTTCAAGTCTTATATGAACAAAAAGCACGGGATTTGCGTAAAAATGATACAATGTGAAAAAGCTGAATCCTGCCGTCACTTCATGGGTGGTTTTATATCTGTTCAAACAATAGGAATGGCATACATATTACAGAGTTATATGATAACATAAAGGGGCATACAAGCTCCGACGGAAGTGACGTTGATGCCAGCTGTAATGTCCTCCGGAGCAGTATATAAACTTTATATACCCTTCCTTGAATAATGCAGTCTCGTCAGATGCAAATATCACATAACAGTAAGTCTGATATCAACCAACCTATAATCCATCCTTTTGTTTAACTTTGCGTTATTCCTATGTACCCCTGTCAGGGTCTTACCTTAAACGTTCGGTTTATTGCAAGTTTTATTTCTCGTGTTAACATAATAAACATGTTATCATTTAAGATAGTTATCTATGTTTTACGCAAACAAATATCAAATTTTATATTATTATTTTCTTGTACTTTATATATAGAAAACTTTTTTCTATATATCCAGTATCAACTTTTTTTATAAAGGCAAGGATATTTGTTAATTTGGTTTGCATGAAACATCAAGTGATAGGAAATTAGATTGGCTATCCCGCGTTTCCACATGTCATATAACTTTGACAATGAGAAAAAACATGGGAACCAATAGCTATTACATAGTCTTTACATCAGATGTCCCAACGGAACATACTTCTCCCCGTAAGTTTTCAATGGAAAAATCAATAAACTGCTTCCACAGATCCCTGGTCTTATGTTTGAAATCATAAACTGAAACCTCAGTAATAAAGCAATATCCGAATCTTTAAAGTCGGATAATACCCAAAAAATGAAACAAAGACAACAGACCACATCACTGAAGTACATGTTCAAGGCCAGTCTTTCAACAATCACCGCAATTTATGTATGATGTGATTTTTATTTATGTTCTGGTTTCTATGCAGCTTATCCCCTGTATTTAATAGCCAATCATTTAACTCCTGTGGCGTTTCATGATTTTATACGACTGTATATCTATGCTGGTTGTTACACAGTATGTATTTTATACTTTTCTAGACGATCATTTTGCTTTTAATGTATTTTATGTTTTTATCGATGTCTGGTCCGGTGGATTCTATGGCCGTTCTTTGAAAGGGGCGATCCTCTTGGTTGTATGGATGAAGCTAAGTTTCCATGAGTCGTGAAGTGTTCAGGGTATGTTTCCACATAGGCCGGTATCCTATCCTCCGATTTTTCCTGGCCAACTTATCCGGTAGGAAACATCGGCAGATGTGATGACGAAACCCAAACACAACGGCTGATTGACAGGCTACTTTCCTTCTTTTTATCATTCCTGGTGAAAGTAAAAAATTATGGAGACGAAATCAGGAGTGACCAAAATGACTGAAAAAAAGATAAAATCAGTAGGTGTGAGAGCACTTGTCTGCCAGCGTGACAGGTAGATTTTTCCGGCCGCTTTAAAAAATCGTTAAATAGAAGGCCTCGACACGCGATTTCTAGTCTTTTCTTTACAATTATAATACCAAACGTTTGGTTTCATTTGGGGAATTTTGTATAATGTACTAAAGTGAGTATTCCAGAATTTAAGGCATGTTTGAATCTGTATTTATCTGAAAATAAAGAATATGTCGCTCGACGGAGTCACCCCCGTGTATTGATATGGTGGGGAGGGGGGAATAACCCTTTTTCCTGTCAGTGTTTGTCGTTTGTCCTAATGACCTTTTCCCTGTAAGTGTTTGTCGTTTGTCCTAATAACCTTTTCCCTGTAAGTGTTTGTCGTTTATCCTCAGGCTACCTTTTACCATAACTCAACTTTTGTAAAAGCAGATGACAGATTTGCGCCTGATATTTATCTTTTTACCTTGACCTTATTCTACTGGGCGTGGAGACCAATCCTCCCATCCTATTACTGGGCGATGTAACCCTCAAATTTAATCTATGCAGGTTTGTTCGGGATTGAACTCATACCTCGTTTTCTATACCCTTGGGACAAAGTTTTTTTTTTTTTGAAGGCGAGAATTTTTTTTGGTTTCCCCAGACTTTAAGACCCATCAACAAGAATTCCATTTTTTTGCTTTTTTTTCATTTGCCCATTTTTGTTCAAGATCTCCAATACGGCTACTCTTCAAAATTACTTTTTTTGACAAATTTGCACCTGATATAATTAATACATTGGCGTAATTTACAAGTCGTGGGAGAGGCCGGGGGAGGCTCCTTGCGATCGATCACTGACCGATAACAGACCTTTATTATGCTTACGTGTTTATATATATAAGTTGAATATTCATGTAATTAATAGTTATTTACGGAGATTGGTGGGAAGATTCCTCCTGTGTAACAGACCTTTCCACTAGCACACGCACTGCACTTAACGGTTGTTGACTGTGTTCGGACCCAACGCACGAAATTGCTGGGTTAGTTAAATTAAACAGAAAACAGAAACTGCTACATGAATATGCTTTTGAGGAAATTTTTTTAAAAACTTTTATCATTCAGGATAAAAAAATACTAAAACGAACAGCTTGTCATCAGTTGAATCATTGACCCCCCTTCCTCATCACACGCATGCACGAGAAAGAGGTAATGGACATATTTGCACTGAAAGATTGATCCGAACAAGATTTGGATGCAGCATCTTTACCCAAGTGACTGCATCACTCGATTTCTCAATATCGTTTCACACCCCCACTGGAATAACTTCTTGTGAAAGCAAACAGCTTTTCAATGAGGTCGATCCAGCGGTCAAATCGCTGATCGAGCTAACCGCGGCCTTTTCTCTCAATCCCAATTCAAAATTGCTCCTAAGAAAATTTTAGTAAAAAAACAATTAAAAAAAACAGGAAAATTTTAGTCATGTTGACATTAATTTTCATTACTGTTAATACTCTTTTTTGCAGGTATTAATTCGTACTTAGAAAGCGATTTATCCCGGGGACCTTATTTCTCAAATGATTTATAAGTAAACTTATTCTATTGTGTTGAATTTTTAATTGGTACAAAGATAATAAAATTCTCTGATTGCTTCATATATATATATATATATATATATATATATATATATATATATATATATATATATATATATGCTCAGTACCCTAGAATAAGCAAGTTGGCCGAGTGGAAACCCAAACGAATGAGCCATCTAAATCCTGTAAAGACACACACACACACACATATATATACATATATATATATATATATATATATATATATATATATATATATATCTATTAGTGGTAGGAATTGGTTGCAAAATCATATTGGATGAATGAAAGCTAAAGTCGGCATATGTGGCTTCTATACATTATACTGAAAAGTCAACATGGTTACATTAATTCGTTCCACAATTTAAAATTTTGATGCTGTTCGCTATATTTTGCCCCGTTTTTCTTAGATCTCTGACAGAATTAGAATATGTTATGTGTAATTAGAATATTTTATCATCATAAGAATATAAACATAGACACAAACATACAAACATATACATTGGTCCCTGTATACTTTATAGTTGGCTGTAATAGGCCGCTTAATAGCGCGGGGTATATATAACATTTAAACTATTTTTTGTCATTACTCTTCAAAACCATATATCTTTGATTTGAATCATTATTTCAAATGCCTTGAGCGACATGTATTATAGTTGAGTATATAATTGATCTGAGGCTGACGGCTCATAAACTACACGTTATTTTATGGATGATAAAACAGGCAGACAAACGGGAGAGCGGGCCAGACTATCTGCTGTGAACATTGGGTCTGCGTTTACTTTATGGGTTGCGATAATAAGCCACATAAACCGACCAATAAACAATGTCAAACCAGTTGATGCGGTCCTGTTGGCTGATATATTGCACTGAGGTGTGCTGGAGAATATTGGTTTTGGCTACTCTCCCCAGAAAAGTTTTTACTCAGTGTCATATAACTTTACGGCTGACCTAAGGAAACCGATGGAGCAAACACAACTAGAAACAAGTTGCTCTACAAATCTTAAATCTTCCTTCTCTCGCCTTAGATCTTTAAAGGACAACTAAAAACCTGGTCACAACAGTTTAAATGAAGGAATGTGTAAGAACGTGCAGGAATAAACGAAGTACTAACTAAGTCATCCCAAGAGAAAGGCACAGGAAAACAATTTCATGTCCGGTCATTTATCTTTAAATCAATGATTATTTCCTTGAGGTTTTATTTTTCTTGCTTCGTACTTTTTTAAATATGTTTTGTTGGAGGAAACCGCTTCCATTTTTTAAATGCTAGCTTAACTAATGCATATGTATATCTGCAGAATTCCATTCCGCGACATGGCAGTATCACAGTCTTCCTCTCATGTTATATCCTGGTGTTAACATGGCCCGGTGAATACTGTACCTGCGGGTCATACCAGCGAGGAATCCCCGAAAAGCACACTCATTCAAAAGTGAAACACGACCTTTGGGCATGGCCTTCCCATTAAGAATGCAGAGCGCTCACACTGGGTGTGGGCCGACCGTGAAATATCTTACAGTGTCGGCTTAGAGTCCTGTGCTCTAACCCTGAGCCACACTTGTGCTTCGTACTTAAGAAATCTGGTAAAAATAAAAATATACTGGATTTAACCTAAGTCTTATTAAAATAAAAAAAAAGTCTTTAAAACAATGATTATTTCCTTTGAGTTTTATTTCTCTTGCTTCATACTTATGAAATCTGGTTACAATGAAAATATACTGGATTTAACTGTACGTGTCTTATTAGCAACTATCAAATATTATTTCCTTTGAGATTTTATTTGTCTCGCTTCAAACTTGAGAAATCTGGTTATAATGAAAATATACTTGATTTAACTGTACATGTCCTATTAGAAACAATCAATGATAATTTCCTTTGAGGTTTTATTCCTCTTGCTTCATACTTGAGACATTTTAATGAATATAATCTGGATTTAACGGTACATGTCTTATTAAAAAACATAAGTCTTTAAATCAATTATTATTTCCTTTGAGGTTTGATTTCTCTTGCTTCAAACTTAAGAAACCTGGTTAACATGAAAATATTCTTGATTTCACTGTACTACTGAAAACGAATAATATGTTTTTAAATAACCTTTGAAACATTCGGACCTCTTCTGCATGACTGGTTCAATTAGGTAACCTCCGAATGTATGGGTAAATTCGATATATCAAAAAAAAAACCAAAGTATAAGAATCAAGTTTCAAAATTCAGGTGTCATATATAATGCCTTATACATATGAATAGCAATTTCCAGGGTGTTTAGTACGTTACAGGTAAAATTCACGTTACTTTCTGTTTAAGAAGCATCTAATAAACTTGGCCTGCTTTTGCCTTTTGGAAAAGATCCGTTTAAGGTGTGCATTTTCAAAATAGATATAATTATTATTGGCCAAATCTAGACACAATTAATGTATTATTGAACTTAAACCTGTTGGTACAGTATTTCTTATATATTTAAGGGAGATAATTAATTGGTTTAAACTCAACAGTATTGACATGGATTATGCTTCTAGGAACTCTGTGTTTGGTCTGGTATAAATTCCTGATTAAGAGACAACAAACAATAAAGAGACAGTTTCGTTTTATGTCGGAATTATTTCCTGCAATTTCAGCTCGTTTAATATTCAGTTGGTCGGATTGCCGGAAGGACTTTATGTAGCCTGCAGAGACGTACAGATACCGCCTGTTCGGAATTTACAGAATATCTGCACGCGCAGACGACCAGAAGCGGGCAAGGCGACTGTCGTCTGCCGTGCTTGTCGTCTGCTGAGCTTGTTTGGCGGGAAAGGCCTATATGTGTATCATCATACCGCTGTCAGCGAAGCTCGCGACCCAGAGTGGTACTGGAAATCGTGGCAAAATTTACATTCAGTCAATCGGGCACTGTGACAGTGTGTGCTCTGCTACAGGCAGAACCCAGGCACGAGGGATGCAGCCTTAATCAGTCCAGATGAGACAAGCCCGGATGGCACGATGCAACAAACCACTATTCATTGATCTACGCATGACCAAGGAGGGGTAACGGTGTGTTTATATATAAGTCATTGGCAGAAAACAAAAGGACTACCTTGCCAGGCTTTCCCGGAGACATGGCGGTCGGTCAGGGTGCGGGTCTGCCCCGTGTTTTGGTGTTAACATTACAGGTTGGTGCTCTTCTGCGGAGCCCGCAGAGAAGTCTCGCTTCAGACAAACCGAATCTCACTTGTAGCGCTTGGACCAACACCCAGCCATCGGATACTAACCCTTACGTCATAACTTCCGACCCTGCAAGGTATCTGCCAGGACAACCAGTTTCAGGTAAGACCAAATTTCTTTGAAATAATAGGTTATTTAAGACATTCCGCACTGCATTGGGAATCCGCAGGCTGGGACATTGAAGATATTTTATTATTGGCGTCCCGGAATATATATGCAGAAAAGACGTATTTTTAGAGAAAAAAATTCGGGCTACAGTAAAGTTTTTGGAAAAGGAACAACATTCAGCAGGGCAGAAAACCACGTGTCTGACAAGGCACGTCAGTATAAGTATATTAGTGAGGCCAAGTCCAGGATTTTTGGAAATCGGAAGGAGGCCGATGCATGAAAAGACCACGAAAATATGCTTTAAAAGAAAAACTTATATCAGCTAAATTAGCTGAGTAATATTAGCTAAATAATAGTGTAACAGGTAATTTATTTATACATTGATGGTATAACTAAAATGAAAATATTTGACTCTGTTTGGAGTTTTGTAGAATGACGCAGGCTTTAAATGTCTTAAAGAAAGATATTTAAACGTCACCTTTTTTCAACGAATGAATCTATATGATATCTATCATTCACAGGTATTAGTTAGATTTCCAATATTTTGTTATTATTTATTTGAGAAGCCAAACGTACCTCTAATCATGACGTTTAATTTCTGCGGATATTTCGCGGTTTGTAAGCTGCATGGTTGTACCCACATTTATCCCCTCCCCCGCAAAACGTACCTTTGATTATAACGTTTTTCTTCCATGGATGTTTCAAGGTTTATAAGGGGGCTGTACCGACATTATCCCCCCCACACACACACACACACCCTAATGAAAATATAAGTGACATGTGAACTCCGCTGTAAACATCAGTCTTATTACCACTCCTTACATACACGTCGACATGTCGAAAGGAACATTGTCTGAGCACTTATAATAATGGATAGATTCAGTCATTATTTTATGAACAGGGGAATATAAGCGATTTGTACATTGCCAAATGACAATTCAGTATGTGTATTTCATTTTAAAAAGTATTTGTGTCTACTGATTTCTTTTAATATGTGATGTAATTCTTTGATGGTTCACATAGTCATAAAATGTATCTTTGTAAAATCAACGTGTATCGAAATTATTTGACTGTACATTTCTTGTTTCTCCTAGAGGTTCACTAGCCAAGCCAATTAAGGACAAGAAACGACTCTCCCTTATGCCAACAGATCAAGAAAATGCTGTTATTTGAGTGAAATATTTGGTGCCAGGGGGAACCATCTTCAGTATAATGGCATTTGATAGTATGTTTCAGGAACAATCGATGTAAATGATTTAATAACCAAACTTTATTGTTCATGTTTTCACTGGCGTATATTTCTTTGCTGCACGATTAATATGTGCTTGATCCTGTTATGGTGCAATAACTTGATAATTTACTCATCCAAACTTAGTTATCATCGGAAAACCATTGACAGCGACTTCAGTATACATAACAGGAAGCAGTAAAGAGATAATAAAGAGACTTTGAATAACTGCAATTTATGCTATCTTTGATGCAACGAAATCGCAATGTCTTAATATCTGCTGGCCTAACAATTAAATATGATGAAGACTTCCGGAAATATTCAAAATACAATACTTTCTGCCCAAACTATTGGAATCATTCAGAATTACTTTGAGTCATAAAGCAGAGTACATATATCACAGATATATCCCGTAAATATATATATATATATATATATATATATATGTGTGTGTGTGTGTGTAGCGCCTTAATATTAGGTGTGTGTATATGAGACAGAGAAGTGCTTCAAGCTTGCTTAATCTTTTTAACATTAAAAAAATATATATATTTTCCTTGAAAGTGCTAGAATTTAGCTAATTTTGACAATTTTCTTAAAGCACCTTCTCTCTGACGGCTGGCTGTAACAGACCAAGTCGACCAAGTAATGCTCTAAAACCTGTAAAACAAAACTCTCATTATTTTTGTTAAATTGACTTGTGCAAAATGAAGAATGGTGTTAGTAAAAGAGGGACACTAGGAGGATCAGACAGTTGAAATCATGTTTAAAGGAAGATTTTATCATTTTTTTTTATAAAATCGATTTATGAATGAAATTAATGAATATCTAGAAATCTACATTCCAAGGAATGCAAGTCTCCGAAGTGTCTGCATTCACTTAATCTTTCAATATTCCCAGGTTGATTCGTGCATAAATGACTCCACATTTGTGCATATTTTTAGGACATTCCCGAATCCGGGTCATGTGCCGGATCAAAAAAATATAATAATAGATTTTGTTTGGTCCATTCCTGAAATGCCATGGAAATGTCATTAGATTCCATTCAAGATTGCATGAGTTAATTTGTGAAAAGTCACACACAAGAACACACACATACACAAACACACAAACACGAACACACACACGGTCGCGGATGCCTTCGTCTTCAGTTAATCATAAATCGACGTTAGTGGTGGGTGGCTGCCGCTAGGATGAACAAGTATACTTTCCTGGCGGGGTCAAAAAGAGAGAAAATGCGGGAAATGTTGAAAGGTGGTGGTGAAAATGTCTTCGGAAGATAATTTCCTCGAAAAATCTTGAACGATCTAAAATTTTAAATAAAAAAAAGTGTGAACCATGTAAAGAAAGAGAGTGATCGAGAGCGAAATTTTTATTTTGTAGAGTCAGAGAAGAAAATAAGAAAAGAGTGTTGATTTTTGCTCAAATAAAAACTTTACTAAGTCTTATAAATAAAAAATAATTTAAGTCACTTGTAGTGTGAAAAGTATAAGATGTGGCAGGCGCCATGACAACCATTTTGATACCAAAAAAACGGTTAGCCTACATGCACAATTAGATGGACTCCCCGTGTATGGTTCTGAAATAATGCTACTGAAACATGCTCCGAGCTTTTTCCCATCTATCATGACAAAAATAATGAATAAATAATGAATGCATTCATTTTAGGTGCATGATTTGCCAGCTGTTCAGTTGAAAGGTTAATGGGGCCATTGTCTCACAGGTGTTCACGTAATTACAGGTTTTCCTGTGGCTCTTTTGCAGTTGCACGCAGGTTCAGTTATACATTAGGCCCGCACCAAAAAAATAAACGTTCTTCGGCATCGCCTGCTAATATATTTTGTGAATAGATTTCTTTTAAAAAGCACCAATCATCGGCATTGATAATGAAGTTTTTCGTGCTCTTTCTTATAGGTATCATAGTAGGTATCACAGGAAATGGATAAAACAATTTTGTTCATATGCGCCATTCAAGAATTAACGCAATATTTTTTGCATTCTTACTCTAATCTGGCCAAATCCATATATGTTATTTCTCCGGTAGATGAGGAAAATAAATGAATTAAATTCGCTTGCTTCGTATATTTTAGTTACGGAACCATTTTTTTTTTTTTTTTGTTTTTACTTGCCTTATTTCGGTTTTCCAAAGTAGGCCCCTGCGATTTTAAACAATATGCGAAGCTAAATGCTTATTCTATGCTCTCAGGTATACTTCCGCGAGATGAGAAGGAATATAATATTTCCCCTTGGATTGTCTAGTAGTAACTTAACGCAAACAGTCTAGAACAGGTTTTGATGAAATTTTGTCGATCATTATTAGATTAACCCCGAGGCAGCACACCAGTAAAATTAGACCTATTTTCAATCCGTATAATATATGTCTAATTCAAATTATTCGTTTCCATCGTGTGGACATACGTTGGTATAAGGGGCTGACATTGTGAACCGGGATCAACTGCTAACCGTGACACTCGGGAACACACGAACACAGGAAAGTTTAAGCCAGGTATTCATCTACTCTTCTGTATAGAATTTATGTGAATACTGTGTACATATTAATGAACTAGCTGATTCCTGTATTAAGAAATGTTCTTTTAAATCCTCTGTGACGGATGTATGAGCTTGTTTATATACAAGCTGTTAGTAAACACGGTGCAAGCGCCAATGTTGACAAACAGAAATAAAACATGTAACCTAAGGTGATTGGTTGCATATGTGCAACAGTTAAAAGGTCACTATTTGCAAAACGCCCTTTAAAATACTATTATCCTTCTGACTTGCCGCCAGATGTCACTATTGAATGTAAGTAGATTACTATGACAGGCCCCCCACATGTTATAAATATGTGGATATAAACAAAACGAACATCCTGTGTGCTGTGGGATCGGTGTTTTTCTTTCCTATTTTTATCAAAAGCTTCAAGAGATTATCTCTAGTTAATAGAAGTCAGATATCGGAATAGACTCGTTTAAGAACACACAAAATTAAGTTCCTGACGGGAGAATGCATGTATTCGAACGACTATTCACATCTAGTTACTCTGTATGTTAAAACAGTACAAAATAGGTTTAATTAAACGTCACATGCGTGTTATTATGATAAGATATTCCACATAAATTCCACACAATCTCCCATACGGGGAAAGGGCTCTCCTAATTGTTCTGTCGGTCTTCCAAGCCCCGACGGACAGACAGCAAATCATCACTTGCTACTGTGTGTACCTTTATGCAAGTGTAATATAATTTTATCACTTAATTCCATTTTACAAGGCGAGTATTAGTCCTTAATTGCATATTCTGTAAAACTGAAAGAAAAAAATATATAATTTTGTCATTGCAAATACCATAATACATGATGAAAACAGTTTTTCAATACATATTTGAGTGCAGGTTAAATGGCTTTTCAACAGTTTTTTGCATTATACTACCGAGCGCCAACATCCGGGCCACGGAGAGTGCCTTTTATTAGTTATTATAACTAGTTGTACAATCCATGTAAAATAAATAAAGTTTAGGTTTAATAAGTTAATATATATAATAAGTATAATAAGTAATATATATATAGTATAATAATATATAATAAGTTTGATAATTTATTCTTGGCATATCCTAGAATGTTGATAAAATAGTATAATTGCATTTTCCTTTATATAAATACATTGAATCAAGATAATAAAGACATTTTATCTTGATATTTTCTGTTATAATTTTGAATTGAAATGTGTTATAACATTTTCCCGTAAATAAACATTATATTATTATTTCTTAACATACTCTTCCAACAAAGTGACTGTTTATAAACCATAATTAAAAGTATAGAGAGATAGTGTATGGAACCAAAAAAAAATAAAATTATACACATTATGACGTCACGTGTGACGTTAATCATTATCCAGGGCCCGTCTTCCAGTCTTATGTACTGTCAAGTTTTAGCGTGACTCCGTTTCCATGTAGATGTGGTCCCATGCATTTGAATAGTGTATTTGGACTGGCTATAAATAAACACCTTTCAATAAGAGTGTCATCGATTTGTTTTGGTCATATCGATTTCCCAAACCGGGCATTTAAACTAATTGCGTCATTCGTATGACAAGAAATATTTAACTTTTGTAAAGTTTCAGCAGCTATTTAGTGTACAATATATCAGGTAATCTTCCGGTCAAGTAAACGAACTCTCCTATCTCTTTGAAGCAGCTAATTATTCCCGATCTATTTCCGCCAGTCGGTCCTGCCTTCCGTCCGTCAACAATTCATATGCGACGCGATATCTTAAAAACTGTAACTCAAACTCCCTTCCAATTAAGGTAGCAGGTGTATCGTATTGGTCTCTTTACCTGATTAGATTTTGGGTACAGCTAGATGATTTTTTTTGCGATTTTTTATTTCTTGAAATTAAACAATTCATACAAGATGTCCCAAAAAATACTTCTATCCTTTATCAGATAACGAACCAGGTGTTCGTACGAGTCTCCTAATATGGGTAGGTTTAAAGGCATTCATGGCTTATTTCTTAATACGAAAACCCTGACATTATTTGGTACCTCCTAAAACTAACATAATTATACTTTGCGGTTGATTTGACTAAAGAATGCATGATTAACTAGCCACTGGCATCCACAAAGTAATCTTAAGAATGTTCCGGGACATCCATTCTTTTTTTTTTACTAAGTTCAATGAATTGGCATCTTTCAATGGTTAGGGGTATAATCCTAATCTCAATGACAAGCATTTATTTTTAGTAAGTAAAATTTACATGATCTCAAGGTGGTTGATAGCGTCATAGATAAGTTCCCCTTTGGAACTACCAGTGGACAGTCAATGTTTATTAGGGAATATATATATTAGTAATATATAGTTTCTCTGGAATATTATCCTGTTGCTCGCTCAAGTAATTAAATAAAATACAAACGGATACATTCCCACGATGAAATGACACATGGGCCTTGTTTCAAGGCTGGACAGGGGAACATGTCTACCCCACTTATTTAGGGGTTTGGAAAAACTAACTTTTGCCCCTTCACTTTTCATGGGTTGAAACACAGGTTTTAAATTTCGAGATATTTCCGTCTGTCAGTTTATAAAGTTTCATCATATTTTAATAGGTAACCTTTCACTTATGTATCTAAGATCGAGGTATCGCATGTATTGCATTGAATCGTCATTAATGTAAGTCGATATTTTTTAATGTTTAAATCAAATGTAATTTTTGAATCATTGAGAATTGTTGAGAAATGTGCAAAAATTATGTTCATATAACGAAAATATCTATTTCATAAATGGAGAGAGAGTGAAGACAGCTGTGATATTCTTGGACAGGAGATTATCCTGTTTGTCAACCGGGAGTTGTCGTGAGATTGTTATCGAGTGTACATATTTTCGGGGAGTCGGGGAGAGGGAGCTCCTGTCGTACCTCCTTTGAATTGTTCCCTCGCGTTTCTTAGCAAACAAATTAAATGAAATTGTATTATCATTGTCCTACTGTCAGCTTGGACATTGTGTTTTATCATTTTCAATCGTACATTGGATAATATTGCGCCTCGCCGCACATGGAAAATAAAAATTTTCAAATGGATCTGGTGGTTAGGTGAATGACAGATAGTTAATAATTTCTTTGGCTCCATGTTTATGTTCAGACTACGTCGTGGCACAGCAGGTGCAATGGTTATTCCCCCACACAGATACTGCCAGTGGATATAAAATAAGCTATGTAATATATTGTATGATTGTAGCCTAACTCGCTACATTGATTTTGTAATGTGGATATACAAGTCTTTCAGTTAAATGACGGGTGTAATCATATATCTCAGATATTTTCCCCGTTTTATTCCTTTTTGAATTTTCTTATTCTTTACTCTGCTGTTGATGATCACAGATTGGTTATTTCTGGCCAAGAATATAAATATGACTGCATGCAATGATTTTGAGCTCTTATTAACAGATATAATAAAATTAAGCAGATGAACTTGTTTGTTTGACAAAAAAAAATGCTTACCAGAATTGTTCAGGGGTAACATGCAGTTACATTGATTTTCATCATACAAAAGACACGTGATTCGTCATTATCTTTGTTCAATTTAGTAATGATAAGATAAGTATAAATAAGAATAGGATAGACGTGTAAACAAGTCATTCAATGGTAATATTTGACGATATTTCAAATTAGACGTAAGGTGATTATTTTCAGTACAGAATGCTGATCAGGTATAACTTTAGTTCCTATCTTTTCACATTGTTTAAATTATATTGGAAACTGATACATATATGCTTGGTGCTATATAATCGATATTTGATAATTCTAGTCGGGGTTGGCTGCTTGTCTCTGGAGTACCTTCGACTTCGGTGTGCGCCACTTAGGATCGTCTTGAGGGTCTCCTCCATCCAAATCTCTTATCCCAGAAGTCAATATTTCCAAGGACCGTATACAGCCCGTACCTACAGATTACAAAATAAACGGAGCTCGCAGCCAGATAAGGCAGTCCCAGGGAGGGGTCCAGAAGAGCACAGGGATGCCCTTGTCGTTCGTCCCCGCCGGTAACACTCGTGATCATAGCCATATAAATAATCAATTAGACGCCTTGTGGGATGACACCATTGTTCTGCGGATACGAATTAAATAAGCCCCTATTGCGATTAACAAGACCCATTTCCGATTTAGGTAAGAAACGCAAACTTTATTGAAATAAGCAATCAATAATGCCACGCAGTGAGCGCCGCCTTCGGCATGATCGATTTTTAACCAAACTAGGGACGCCAAACTAAAACTTGAGGCAAACAAGAGGTTTAAAAACACACGGAGTGAGAATTATTAAAACCCGCCTACTTGCACATTTATTCAGCTGCTACGTAAAAATTCTGAGCATGGGATTTGGGAATGTTAGCTGACAACGACGTCACCACTGTGAGCCCGAAAAAACAACCTCTGTTCATCAAATTTTTATAACTCACAATACAGACTAATGCTTTCAAATGAATCTTTTATCAACCTCCCCTTTGTCCGAATCAAAATATGCACAGTGCCTATACAGGCATCTGGACTCGCGCGGTAAGGACGGTAGTCTTTATTTCTTCGCATCAAATTATTCTGGCAGGGTTAACATGATTAGGGATAAGGTACTGGTTGTTAATCTTAATTGAATGGAGGGATTCTTCAGTTACATGAAAATTCAATGATTTGTGCCGTGACGATTGTCTCCCATGCTCAATATGTCTGTCGTTACATTTGTTCTCATGACTTTAGTGAGGCCACCCGTTGGTTTTTACTGGGGTTAGGTCCCTTGTGGGGAGCTGAATATCATGGTGATTCTATAAAAGAACTAATAATACAAAAGCTTGACCAGGATTTTGGACAAACTGCGATCTTTGTGCTATTAAATTTTATAACAAAAACAATAAGAACAGCTGTTTTAAATATCAAATTTCATAAATGAGAAATTCATCGGGAAAAAAAGGATCTTGGTGTATAACTGATAATTTGGCGTTTAAATCTAAATCTTTCATTGTCGCCTATAAAAGACATTTTAACTTCCTCTGGCCTTATTATAATTTTTTGCAAAATAACAGACAATGAAAATGAAATCCGACAAATAATGGCTTATTTGAATATCCAATGCCATTTTAAATTGGTTCTAAAAATTATACTGGTTGAAATGTATTCTGCATGTTTCTTTTGTGATTAGCATAATTGATTAAAAACTAGAGATATATATATATATATATATATATATATATAAAGAAATATGTTATAGTATGTTTCATCCCCTCATGTCCACCTGTTTTTGCTATGAATACTTTCAATAGTTACATTTCAAGGGAAACAATTATAGTGTAGAGGAACAAAAGACCTAATTTTCAACAAGGTAAATAAATAGCTACATTACACCTTATTTAAGAATCAGAATTATTTGAAAATATGAGAAATCAGTCTACATTTTACAACATATCAGACTCACTTATGACGCTCAAGGTCATTGGTCACATGCAAACACAGCCTCAATTGACAGCTGCTGATTGGATGATGTCATGTAAACACTCTACGAAATATAACCAGCCAAAACAAGATGGCTACTCAGGCAGGGACACATCATATCGGCCAGATCATTGTGAAAGACTAAAAAAGTTGTAAAACATAAACTTTGGATATATTGTAAAATTCTTAAATACAATATTAGGTTGTCACTTCAATATGTAGTTTTCTAGCAAAAAAATGAAAAATATAAACTTTTAAGGTGGATAGCATATGATGAAACAGACCATGGAACCCTCATATATACCCCCGCCAACGTTCCTCATCACTAGATCATGCACCATGTAGAAGCATTGTGTGTCACAGTTCACAATTCGATAGTCACAGTGGTCACTGTGAGTCCTTCTCTCGGTTGGGATAAAAAAATGCCCAATCTCGCTATGGTACAACATCCTCCAAACAAAAACATATCATGGTGTTAACTTTCAAAATATAACATGGACTGTTTCATGGGTATTGCCCAAACATTTCATGAAAATCCTTTAATAACTGTTTGATTTTTTGTGAAAGTTCCTAACAGACAAACCAGCCAACCGAGTTAGAAAACAACAACCATTAAACCAACCAAGTAACAAACCAATCAAAACTAAATTATAACACCTCCTGGTGAAGGTACTGAAATAACAATATTTCCGGAAAAAAAGTGTCACGAGTGAAAAACATTCTGTGGAAACCTGTATATGTGGTGATCTGCTTCTAACAGTAGGATACACTGCATTTATACATTGCAGTCATTCCAGATCTCCTTCGTTTTAACCGCTGCTTTGTATAACATAATTCTCCAAGTTTCACCACCAGGGCTGGCGCAAGTCAAAGAATTGTAACCAGACCAATGACAACGTGGTTCCCACTGCGCATCCAGCTCCAAGGTTTAACCCCGCGGCACCCCGTGATGAGTGTAATAAGAGAATAAAAACATATACAGTCATGCTGATGTCATGTCATGACCTCCTGCGTCAACATTGGAGCTTGCAATAAGAGAAAATATTGGCAGCGGGACACTACAAAAAGATGTCATTTATTTGTCAGATTTCTGTCTGATGTTGGAAGATGAAATAATATTCGCATCTCGGCAAGAAAGATCTATAGATTTATTCAAATGTTTTAATTTCACGCTTCATGGCTTCTAGACGTTTCTTTGAATAGTAACGGGATTAGAGTGTTCTTTTCTTAACTATTCTTTCATCAGATCCAGTGTTTCCAGAATATTTAATGGACCAACATCACGTCCTTGTCTGGCACTCGTGCTTGTTTATGTGGTAAGGGTCCTTGACATCGTTACCGCAGTGAACAATTCGATAGAAATAAATTGTATAAGTAATTGCCTGGCGCAAGTTCTCTAGCAGTTTATATGACGTTGATTTGTTTATATGTACAATACAAGCTTTTTTGTTTAATGGATTACCTGTTCAGCAGATAAAAATCAATAGACTCGCACTGGTGGATCGGACTATAAATAGATGCAAGTAAATCAATTTGTCCGAATAGAGCCCATCAGGGTTTAGGATACAAATTTGTTTGTTGAAGACAAACATTTTATTCAATTTACACAGCATTGAGCTGGTCAAGGACGTGTCGTGAAAAAGTTAATGTGTGCACAAAATCCATTCTGCTCTGTACTGTAATTTGGGCAATGGCCCAATATTACCATAAGCTTAGGCAAGACTTTCAAATTTTTTTCGGGGAGGGGGGGGGGCCGTGGTTTACGCGGAGGAACTGAGTGTAGGAAGATAAAAACAATAATCGCAACAACCGCAAAAGCCCCCCCCCCCCCCCCGGCAAATGAGCAATAATTGGGAATCGGCTACGACCGGAGTATACTACCTTCTGAATAAGGTCAGGTTCAAAAATAATAATCATGTGTGATTCTGTGACCTTAGACTAATAGTTTGCCGAACTTTCAGCTTTCGAAACTCCGCCATAGTGAAAATTTAGTGCAAACAGGAAACGGCAGAAGGAAAAAACATAAAACTGAAATCGATGGTTTAGCACTCGGGGGAGGGGTTGGTTATTTTTGGACACAAAAATACCAAAACATGGATATAAAATGTGTCTTGAAGTACGGCTTGACTGCCTTGATTCTCCAAAACGCAGCGGTTACAACTGTATGAGCAACAAACATATTGTTTCATGTCTGTAGTCTGGTACCCTGCTTATATTTGCTACTTTTCGGTAATTATATTGAGCTCTAATACAAGGTTTGATGAATGACCGCTTTTTTTTCAATACACGGTAAAGTTCTCAATACAAATAATTGTAATCAATACTGTGAAAAAAAATTTTGAAATTTTGAGATTATTTTCTTTTTTAAAAAAAGTGATATACGAAGATTTGAAAATCCAAAACTAATCTGGTTTGGCCTAACTCGCAAAAAAATTAAGGTATTGTGATATACGGCATAATGCAAGTTTGCTATCACTCAATCTAACACGAATAACAGAGACAAGTTAGGCAAACATTGACATAGTATTAATGGGATGTAAATAACTGCCCTGTCGAGCGATGAACCCTGCAGTCCTGGAATCTAATCTAGTATTACACGGCGGAGAAAATTAGCGTATTAGATAAATATTAAACATTGCAAGAACTCGAGGTTTTTGTCACCATGATCACGCTCCCATTCCCGGACAGCGAGGTGTTTGCTCAGGACTTCTCAACTTCAATGAGCTTGTTACATGTGTAGATATTAAGTCAACGAAAGGGTAAGATAATTTGTTTAATCTCAGTTGGTGTGTTAAAACATGCAGCAAGCTCGCGGTCATCTAGATCTGTTCCCGAGGGTATCATGCCAAACGTGCAGAGGTGCCATCATGGCGACAACTCCATGCGAAAACGTAATCAAATCTTATCCCCGGGGAGCTAGGCGGACTTAAATCGATGTCAGCTGAGATCGGGAATAAATAAAGCTCTCTGAAATTAGAACAGTCTTTTCCGTTGTATCTAAGGTTGAGTTTTTATCTTCAGGCTTTGTACATATTTTGTTTCCAATTCAACCTTTAGGTTTTGCGGATTAGGTGGAATAAGGATTTACCACAATCGGGTTCGATGATTGGTGGGTTTCAATTCATGCAAATCCATATTTGACAGGATTTATTTTTTTTAATTTCCTGGGCGATCAGATGGGATTTGAAACGTTATCTTTATTCATACAAGGTTATGGGAGGAAAATTTGTAACTTACACATCCTGACATTTTGAATTCTTGGATCTTCCTCTATAATGGCACCCTTTCACAAAAAGGAAAGCATTACTTACATGTAATGTCTTACTTCTAGAATATTTTGTCGGAACCTCGCGTGATAATTGATATATTGCGTGATTTCATCTGTCTTCCAAATCACCAAAGAGTATATATTGTGTATATTTTTAATTTAGTTTGCTATGTGTCAGCATTATATATGAATAGTACTTGACTTCACTGCGTGACTGGACAGTTCATAGAATCAATATGATAAAAAAGAGTTTTATGTTTTGTGAAAGCTTCGATGCCGCTTACGTGCACATGTCCTTTGCGCATGCGCGGTTTGAATACGCACAAAATATGACGCGTGTGGAGTACCGTTCTTTACACACTGCACAGAATTGGACTCGTAACAGTACGACCCTGCTGGTTAGGGGTTGTAGGTTAGGAAATCGTTTCCCCACAATGCACCGGGGCTTTTCAATACACCAGCGGCGAGGGTATAAATGTAGTGAAAAGAATAATGAAGTCGGTTAGTATATTTTGCATATTAAGAATTGTTTCAAGGCAAATAACAGGAATACGGGTGTTTTTGTGGCGAGAATTTTCCGGATTTAGTAACATTTAAAAAAAGGCGCATGTGTAATGTAAACAGAGTGTTTTTCCTAGAAATGAGACAAATTGTGATTTAAAAATTTGATATTTCAGACAAGTAGTCCAGGCCGTCCCTACAATTCCAAACTGCAAGAGGCTCGTATGAGTAGAAACGACTTCTGGCGGAAGCGTGAGTTCTCTAAAGCATGCTGGGATATGTGACGCTTGCCTGATGAGGATGAGATCACTCACACCAGCGCCAAACATTCCAACACAAAGTGTCGTGGGTACTGAACAAATTGGGTCTAATTTAATACATTTTCGAAAAAAAACATCCTTCACAATAAAAATGTCCTTTTACATGGCAGGAAAACGGCTGTATTTTACCTTTCGAAATAACAACATATGTTATAAGGCTGGTTAAGCTCTTGAAATTATTTACTCCACATAACGCCCGGCATTAATCTTATCAAAGAGATAACCACAGGAACCATCCAATAAGCACCGAGACTGTAGGGACATCTAACCAAATTTACCACGTTGGATACCTGTGTGTAACGATCCCTAGACATGAATAGCCCAGACGTAAAAGCCTCCTTTTGCAAGGGTAACTAAATTTTCATGTAAATATATGCAGGCTTGGCTGTCCCGGGGGTATAGTTTTAACCTGCGAAATTCCGTGTTCAATATTTGAAGAAGGTAATAGGACGTCACAGGGAGCCTCCCACACCCCTGGGACATATCCCGGGGGCCAAACTAGTCTTCCAGAGGCTGCATTTTTAACCAGATGCCCAGTAAAGGGCGGCTGAATTCTTCATGGAAAGCCAATTTGGAAACGTAAGCGGTTTTAAATTGCGGGCTAAAGGAGCTTTATTCTTTTACCATCAGACCCAGCACGCGCTCCGGAAGTATAAGCCAGTTGATTCCGAGACTGTAATTTGATAAACAGCTTCGTCCAGATGAAGCTAACATCTTTTACCAGGTTATTTACGAGGATAAGTTGCATTTTCTTCTTTGTCGTTTATAATACATGCACATTTTCTTCATTTTAGCGGAAAAGAAAACATCCGAATGTGTACATTGCACAGCATGCGGTCTTTAACAAATATCACATTATATTTCCTGCAGGAAATACCACAGTAAAGCTAAGGAAATGATAACGTTACACGCTGTTTCTACAATGTGGTATATAATATGGAAGAGATAAAAACATTGACGGACCAAAGAATTTGATGCCAGTTTATAACATATCTCGTTCCGATAACGGATGGTCTAGTACGGCCTTATTCAAGTCCCACAGCATATGTTCGATCACTTTAAGACGTGTTCTTTTTTTCACTGACAAATAATATCATTGGGCAAGTAGACCATGGAAAATGACGCTTAGCTGAATCTGAAATACTTTTGGCCAAAGCACACACCCGTACACACACATACAGATATATATATATATATACATATAGATATATATACATACAGATATATATATCTATATATATATATATATATATATATATATATATATATATATATTGGCAACCGCATAGTAACATCTAATCGGGCTCTCTTTTTCTGGAAATTTTCTTATATTCCCTGTAATTTACAGATGCCATGTTTATGTGTCAATGTCTTAATCCTCAACGCTCCAATGGCTTCCGCTTCCTAGCACAGTCCGCACGCAAGGAGGAAAAAATCTTTAACTTAAGCTCATCTGTGTGAGACCAGCTCATGAAAAAATGACACGTCCTCAGCTCTAGTATACCTATTTTTAGCCTACTGTCTTATTTTAGTTGTGCAGGCAATGTTCCAACGCTGGTTCTTGGTAAAATTAGCCCGAAGGCTTGGTTTACCTTATGTGGGTGGGTTGAGGGGCACACACGGTTAAGTACGCGCGGTTTGATTCGATTCCCAGTTGACTGTCTAAAGATGCAGCCCGGGATCAATTCTTCTAAGGGTATTGTCGTGTTCCTGAAATCCGTGTTTAGACTATATGAGGAACATGTGATGAAAACCAAACACTTTCACCTTCTTAGGTTTGTTAGTTCAATCAGTCCACATTACACCGTCGCCTATAATATGAAAGATCTGATATCATTTCTAATGTCAATTTTTTTTATTTACAGGTAAACAAAGATAAGGTTAGGCAAAAAAAACTTATGGTTCTCAGGCAATTTTTTTCAGAAATCAGTGCGGGCGGGCGATATTTTATATTTTACCTTCTTTCGTGTGTTTAAAAAAAAATGTCATATGGGGGGAAAATGAAAATAACATAATTTTTGCTAACAGGTTAAAGCACTACATAACAAAGGAAATCTTTTCAAAATTGTATTATTTTATCTTCTTTTAAGATGAAAATCAAAATAAAAATTTTTGATGCGAGAGATTTAAATTGACGCGGGCGGTGTCTGAGAACCATACCTTTTATTTTTTTTTTGGCCTTATTATTTATAATATCAATATTTCGACTTTCAAACCTACAGGTGTGGTCATGTGGATAACATAAAGATATTTTTTTTAATAAAATAAAATTGAAAAGCAGAACATTCAAAGTTCAACCAGCATTCTGACCACGGTATCGTAAATTCATGACAACCTCAAAGTCTTTTTTTATTCATCACCCACTCTAATACATGGAGCGTGCGCAGTGTGTATTTAATTAACCAGAGCAATTAATCAAACCCGGGCTGTATTTCACGACATTTCTCTCTGGCCACGACGATCCTTGCTTTGAAAGTTTGCATAATGCCAGGTATCAGGCCAAGGCTCAATTCAAATATTTCCATTCTAATTCATTTTGAGGAAACTTCAGTTTCAGTTCAATTAAATGGGTTGATTACAAAAATATATTCGAACTCAAACCAGGCATTTATATTCAGTTCAAATTCAGTCAGCATTTTAAAATTGATTACAATTGGCGGATCCAGAGAAAAGCCCGCGCAGCTCCCCACTTCCCCCCATTGAGCTTTAAAATCTCTCTTTTAATCTAATTCCTTAACAGTTATAAATTTTAAGATTTTTTTATTTCCTAAGAATTGGAGTTAACCAGAATTTATTGCTTTCTTATTCTTAAATTGAGGATATAAATGATCAGTTCCTGATTAAAACAGCATCCAAATGTTTCTTTACTGAGGGAGGGAGTCTTTCCATTATTACCCTCTGCTTGGTCATAACTTCAAGGACCCCCCCCCCCCCCCCACACACACACACACACAAAATAAAAAAAAAAAAAAACGCTTTCGCCTGTGAGTGAGGCACGGTCTTTCGGTGTGCCTGCAGGGCCAGCTTAGGTTTTGACCCTGACAAATTTTACGGCTCCCAGGTTTATACTCGAACTCGTGCCATCGTCTGTCCTCGTGTTGAGTCCGGTGCGCTGCCTTGACCACAGAAGCCGGTAAAGTTAAACATGCGACGTTAACATATCAATTATTTTACCACGAGGATTACATTAAAAGATGATATGTTGCAAGTTGTAAACGTAGATGCGCATTTTCACAATACAGATGTCAGCAATACTTTCCAGTTAATATCAACATTTTTGAAGAAATATACATTTGATAGCCGACCACACGTGAACACCTACCTCCTAAACTGATCACGTTATGCAAAGACATTTAAGAGAATGGTAGTACAGAAAATCCCCATATATTTTAATAAAAGGCGCCTAAAATGTCCTCTTTACGTTGCATATTTAAAAAGATACCCCTATATTATACCCTCCTCCGTGTACTTGTAATTAAAAAGAAAAAACACGGCCCTAGATTTTATTCATATAGGTGAAATAAAACAATATTTATATTTAAGTTATATATTATAATAAATTTATTATATATATTAATTTATTTATATTATAATAAAATATTATATAAATTTATATTATATAATATTATATATTTAGTAATTTATTCATATTATAATAAAATATTATATAAATTTATATTTAAGGGACATCATATCTACCTGCCCTAATTGTATGAAGGTTTTAAACTGGCTGAATAACGCGTGGTTTAAAATGCCTGTTTTGTCCTACACGGCTTGTTGTTGTTTTTCCATGTCCATACTAATCCAGTTTGAAAAGGACGAAATAGCCGTTAAAAATGGCACAGTTTATGGTAAATGCTGATAATCCTGTCTTACACTTGGTTCTGTTTTAGCTTACAAGTTGCAAAGTCACGACAAATGTAAGATACATGGTTTTCTTGGGGAGATAATAATAAAAATAAAATGAGACACCTTTGAATGTTTGTTTACTCCTCACTACAAGTCGAGAATGCTCTTTTAACTAGGATCGTGGGATATTTATATGAAATAAAGTTACTTATTGATGCAGTTATTACAGAACCGAAATATCTCTAAGGAAATAAGAACGACCATATAAACGTGACCCGCAACGAGAGAGGGTCACTTTAATCAGCTGCCGACATTATTCCAGGCACACTGGGCAGAAACAGGCTCCGAGGACAACGACTCTGCTGGTTTTTGGCTTATGGGCTTCAAAATCTGTGGTCCGTTCAAATACGTTGGATAAGATATAAGACTTGTTTCAAGGCAAATTACATACACATGGGTGTTTTTATGGTAAGGACTTCTTGGAATCAGTAATATGAAATGTAAACAGAAGGTGTTTCCTTGAAATGAAACAATTTTTCACTTTCAGTTTGACAGTTGAGACAAGAAGTCCCAAGTAGTCAACAGGAAGAGCTTCGTTCTGAGTAGAAAAGACCTCTGTCCAAAGGGTGTCCAAATAAAATCTGGAAAATAGAATGATCCCGGAAATTTGCACCTGATTTTGCGTTAGGCACTATTTTTCCCCTTTTTTTTGCATGCGAGATGTTTGTGTACAGTATACTAGCACTTCCGGTACACGTTTTCCTTTGTCAGAATATTGATTCACCAGGGGCGGATCCAGGATTTAGGAAAAGGAGTGGTCAAACCCACGAGGATATGACAAAACCTAAAGAAAAGGGCCCAAGGTTCAGAAAAGGGGGAGTCCAGGTCCCAAAAATCGGTCTGAAAACCTTTATAAAAAGGTTGCGGCGGCTTCTGCCCCCCCCCCCCCCCAGTTTTCTTAGATCCTGTTTCCGCCCCTGTTTAGTCACACCACCGGGACTTTGTAGACTGCCGGCCGGGGCATCTTAAGATGGTGAATACTGAACACTGCATCCCGAGGATTTAGTCGGAAAAAACATCGGAACCACCGCCTTAAACCGCCATTCATTATACATGTCGTTAAGACGATTCTCCCGTCTAAGCATTCCATTATAAATTATTATTGAAGAGGATTTAACTATATCAGGGCTTGTGTGATGCATTATAATTGACAATAAGAGGATTTTTCCGTCGCCACAGTAATGCAGCACCAAGGCCTGGCCGGTGGACCGTAATTGTATTTGCAAAGAGTGATAAAAAAAAATGGTATGCATGGCTAAAGTAGACTTTTGTTATATCTTTGTGAAAATTCATGTTCATAGATCTTTCGTGAATTAAATTACTCTTTGAAATTTTTTAAGCGATTATTGCGCCCTAAGAGAGGAAATCCTTAATTAAGATTTGATCCTTCATATACCAATTATGAGTCAGAACAACAAAATAAATAAATTTTCCGTATACCATGGTCCCGATTGGCTTCCCTTTATCAGCAAATTTCAAAGCAGCGAACTACTTTGCATATATTTGCATGTATTTGCAAATTTTCCTTTCTCCCTTTTTGTTTCGTTTGTCTGTAGACCACTGCAAACTCACAATCTGATACATATTTATTTGAAATTCGTCATTTGCATAGATGTGGGTCAGAGCCTGGTGATGTATTTATGATACGATCATCAGGATTTTTGGCTTGTCAATGCTTTAGAAGAAGGGGGTTTATTTTAAAAATAGTATATGCCTAATGTTTGGGGCATCGGGGCATCGGGGATGCCAGTAAAGTCTATTATAATTATAATTATTAGGCCAAAATAAAAATAGGTATGGTTCTCAGGCACTTTTTTCATAAATCAATGCGAGCGGGCGGTTTTTTATTCTTAATTTTTTGGTATGTTTCAATGAAAATGTTAAATAATAAGGGAAAAGCATGATAATAACAGAATTTTTTTTGGCTAAACAAGTAAAAGCACTAAATGACAAAGGAAATTGTATGATTTTATTTTCTTGAAATAAATGTCCGAGCGGCTGTAGCTCAAAATTGGTAAGTTTCTATTGAAAATCAAAATAAAAATGATTGATGCGGGGTTTAAAATAGATGCGGGCGGTGTCTGAGAACCATACCTTTTATTTTTTTGGCCTTATTATTGAAATATTAACATTAATAACACTGAAAATAAAGTCATCAATTACTAATTTTACATATTTGCTATCATTGCTACAAGATCTACAGTGGAAGAAAAAATCATCCTGTGTAAATAGTAATATATAATAAATAAATAACTGTTTAAGCTCAGTTTTGATAGGAGATGGACCCCGTTCCTTTATATATTGTTAAGACCACTGTTTATGTTTCAACCGTGAATGTACCATACTGCACGCTATTGATGTCACAGTAAAAAAAAACTTACAAACACTGAACGTGAATCGCAAAAATATTGAGAAAAAAGAAGGATATAAACCAGAATGACTTTATCTCTGAGGCGCCAGATACACATATAAAACAAGATGATGATGAAAAAATCTCAATATATATTGATCTTCATGATCTCTGATTCTGATGTACTTCAGCACCATAAGTACACTATGGTACAGTGAGTATATTTTATAGTCCATCCAACCAAGCGGTTTTTGGCAATTATTATGTAAAGGTAATATTTCTGTTCAGTATGTTACGATGGCAGAAAAATCCGAGAAAAAAAATAAATAAAAAAGGGTGAAATATTTGATTCAAACTTATTAAATATATACTGAAATGACATCACTTATTATCGTCTTTCAGCCGACAATGTACTTTTTTATATTAATGGTTTTACATAAAGTATTATGTTTGAGTGTTACAATCGCATAATCAACGTAAGTAAAAAGTGTACTTCAACGTCACTCCAAACAACATATCGTGACGAAAATAGACTGTTTTCTCGTACATTAAGTTAACTTTTCTGCTAAAATTCTTTGAACAATATGGTACCGGTTCCCTTAAAAATATTTCCCGGAGTATCCGGTTGAGAAACTGAAAGTAAAAATATTCTAAATTAACTGCCTTTGTTAATAAATGCCGATGAACGCCTATGGTGGGATGGACAATAGCACTTTGGCACTGCTGTCATATTACAAACGTACTTCATATATCATACTCCATGTTTCTACTTATATTTGTTGCAGGACGATTGTTGTGTCGTGTTGAATTACAATTTCATTTTATCATGATGCCTCAATATAATAAATATTGGACTGATTTTGTACATCATGTTATGTCATGTATCACTAGAAACGTAATATGACTGAAACCCAACTTAATTAGATTGGTATTCAGCTCATTAATGACACCCTGCCCACACGCTTGTAAAACTTTTCGCTGCAGGTCAACTCCTAATTGAAGCAAGACAGATACAAACAAGGATTCCAGCTTTATGTATCTTTATATCTGTGACCAATAAGCAATATGTACTGGTCTAGCGCCAAGTGAAAGGTAGTGGAATGTTTATAAAGGTGGTGAAAACCAGAATTCGGTTCAAATACAAAATCACTAGCATTCGAATATATCGCATTCGCTTTATCATTTAAAAGCAGAGCTATAAACTTCTCTACATTTCCATCTAAATTATAATATTATATGCAAATCCATTTGTAATATTATTGCCATCTCAGAATAGAAATTAAAAACTACAGAACCATGTAAACGTCTCAGAAGGGACGTATAATAGCATACCCTCCGTCCATTCATCCTCATGTTAATCTTTCCGTTAACTTACAAGGGTTTTGATGGATTTTTACGAAATTCATCATTACGATAGATTATCTAACCCGAGTTATATTCTAGGCAAAATCCAAGGATATTTAATGAGGTCAGAGGTCACCAGGATTCTTTGTGTTTTCGACCAGTTAACTTACTAGTATTATGATAGATTTTGATTTTGAAACTCAACAGAAATATTAACCGCCTAAGTTTGATTTCCCGTCACAATCCATGCGTAATTAATGAGGTCTGAGGTCACCAGATTTGCCATGGTGCCATGATGACATATTCATAAAACTCATTTAAAATATTCACCGATAGAGTTTTTTTATTTTTGTATTGCGTTTTGTGGTGGCAAAATCATTATCAATATTTCCATCGTATCAACGCGTATTCAATGACAGGGTATAGCGGTTTATACGTCAAAACTTGAAACAGAGACTTAATTTTATTAAAATAATTCCGTTTCTCATTTACGATTGAATATATTTCGAAAACATCAGTATTTGAAAACGGTGACGTATCGATAATAGCGTCCACTCCAACAAACCAAGAGTTCAAGACTTCAAGTGAAACGCAAATGTACGTGCATTTGACAAAGAACTGTCAGATGTAGCGTCTACCTATGCACGTCTTAAAATCAGTACCAAAGCAATGGGTCCAACGTCCGCTCCACTTTCTCCAGAGCATGTATCTAAATTTTTAGCAAGGGTTTATGTTATCATCCCCTCGATCTTCAGAGAATTATATTTTTATATTGAAATTGGAATGTATTAATAATTAGGATTACAGACTTTGGACCCATTTCTGAGTTTACTATGAAATATTATTTATTTACACCTGGTTTAGAATTTGTACCTTATATTTTTAAAACTTTATACTTAATTGTAATATATATTTGAAATGTGTTACACAGACAACAACATACATATACATATATATACATATATATATATATATATATATATATATATATATATATATATTTCAACTTTGATAACCCTCCCACGCCTGCAAGTCATGACCCCCCCCCCCCCAAGATAAATTACCGCCGCTCATATGGACGTTTGTATGGCAAACTGCTTCTAATGCGCCACAGGACCGAAAATCAATGGTCGCCATGGCGGGTTGGTCTTGTTAACGGGAGATGCCCATGAGAGGGGGTTTTCCTGTGGTTTATATGCTTTTGTTAACTAACAACATTTATTTTGCAGTTCGCATCACACAGAATGGTAGGAATTCTAGTTTGAATTGTGTCAGCCCAAACCCAGTCCCACTGGGGTCCAAATGAAGGCAGTTACAGAAGCAAAGATAATATTGCAGTCTCATTAAAAGAGTTTGATGATGACAGGTCGGCTAGTCGGCCAATCTGACTCAGTCGTCCCCCTCATTATATCTACTTATAAACAATGCAGAGATTAATAGAAATCATCACGCAGGAGTCATAAATCAGCACAAATAATGATATATCTTAAGATCTGGAAACGCTGGAAAAATACTGTTTTGCAACTTCAATTTATTATTTGCTTTTTCAGAACTCTTTAACACTATTTTTAGGTTTCCTTGTTCTTCCCCATCTTCAAACATCTTTAAAGTAAGTATTTAAAAATTAATTCAAATCCCACCAGTTTCGTAAATTTTAGGCAAATCCTCAGTTCGTCCATAAGAGACGCAGCGGTGGCCGCAAGAAAGAAACGAATGATCACAGATAAGCAGCCGATGGGACGCAGAGGGACACACTCCAGGGAAACTTAATATTTATATACTGCTCGTGATAACGCCATCAAGCCTGGCGAGTTGGGATAGCATTTATTATTTTATAAACCGTGTACATAATTTTACCTTTAATTAAATGATGGGGAAGAAAAAAAAGACCTTTTAGTAGTGAGATCAATCGGAATTTCAAAGAAGAGCACTGGTTACATTTCTACGGATCTATCTTTAGAAACCCTAGTACGGGTACCAAGGGAAACAGTGTGGTTTAATAGATCGTAGTATCAAATCCACGGGAGGATGCGTCACCATGGCAACAGGAAGCTTCGAGAGATGAAAGCAGACGAGAACATTTGTCAAATGCTTAGACGCTGGAGAGCGGCATGCTTAATAAGTTGATGCCAAACGTTTCTTTAATTACAAGCTTATATCCGTAATCAAACGAACATTTTTCACGCAGCTTTTTATCCAGCTGGATAGATGTTTGGACTAATGAGGCTTCGGGGAAGATGATGATTTTATTAAAGGATGTTCCCAATTCTGTGGTATTATAAAAAAGAGAATTTGCAAGAATAAGACGAGCTTCGATTTCAATCTCATATCATGTGGTGAATCTTTTTTTATGAAGGAAATCATCTGGTTTCATCGTATAACTCTTGGTAGCTAATTGCAATTTAAAATAGATTAGTTGATTTGGTAATAAATCATGTGGTTTTGAACAATTTGGTTGTCCTGGTATGTTACATTTCATGGGATATTCATGTCATCGAGTACTTATGAAATATAATACTCTCATGCACACACACACACACACTTTTTCTATCTCTTTCTTTCTCTCTCTTTCTCTCTCTCTCTCTTTCTCTCTCCCTCTCCCTCTCCCTCTCTCTCTCTCTCTCTCTCTCTCTCTCTTTCTTTAAGGTTTTCCAGTGTTGTAAGCATGTAGACTTAAGTCCTGGTATGTTACATTTCATGGGATATTCATGTCATCGAGACTGTGGAACAAGAATTCATTAACTAAAATATATATTCTCGTATCTGCAACAGTACAAAACAGTTGGTCATCTAACTAACACTTAATCGTCTTAATATTTGACTAGACGTTGTATAATTCTTTGCAAAACAAGAATTTCTTTGGATTACCCACTTCCCCAATACTGGATCGACTCCGATAAATGACGCTTCTTTAAAGAAGATATATAAAGGTACTATGTGTTCACAAATCGATACTTTAGATGTTGAGCCCACTTCTGCCCGCATCCATATTTAATCTCTATTAGGCGCCAACTCTCCAAGGCACACTCATATACCAAGCATCACTTTCTTGCAACTTTTAAAACTCCTTTCTATCTTATAAATGCTACGGTCTTTAGCAGAATTGGGAAAGGTTGCCCACCATTGAGCCTTGAAGGGAGAGACAATTATATCGCCGTCTGTATCCTTAAAACTGATATTAGTGCCGTCTGGTTATTACTATTTCAAGATTGTGGATTGAGGTATCGTGATTGGGTTTCAGACACTATATCCCGTTCTTGTGAAGAAAAGCCTTCAAAGACATCATTCTGATTAGTTTTGGGTGTCAGGCAAAAAATGACACGTTGTGATAAGATGTATGTCTGATGTCACGTTAAGATACGTGTCTGAGATCACTCTTAGACTGAAGATGAAAAGCCATTATTTTCTCATCATGTTTACGTTTCACGTTAATGTCACAGATCCGACGATATATCAAGATTATGCGTTCGTACACGGACCCGTATCTTTCAGTGCTTAGACTAATTGTGATGAATGTTCAGAGATTTGCACCAATGATTAAACATCCACCGGGACTTCAATTTAGCTGCGGAACTGAAGGTCACTGGCACAAAATCACTTTTGACATTCGCTATGGTGCCTGGATGCTTGCCATGACGTCAACTGGGCTACAGAGCAGCAGTTTAAATCTATAATATTGTGGTGGGAGCCTGCAAACCCCCGCTGGAATACGACTTCTGTGTTTGTACATAGAGCCACGCTGAAGTAACACGGGTTCTTGTTACTTGCAGAGCAAGCACTGGCACTAATTCCTATCAATGGGCGGCTTGAATTTGGGGATAAAGAAATCACCCCGTTTCACAATGGAAAAGAAGACTTTAAGTGAATAAAATTAATAAAAAACATATGACGATGATCCAGATTACTTCCAAAATTAAATAGTTTATTCCTTGGGTTTTACCCTTGCCCTCTTGTAAATTGAATCAAAATCTGTCCATTACTTTTTGCGTAAAGTTGATAACAGGCAAACCAACCGACGAACCAACGAAGCTAGAGCAAAACATAATAACGCCTTCGCCTACCCGCGGAGTTAAAATATATTTCGAGGAGAAGCAGCTCCTTATCACTCCTGATCGTGTTGACTTCAGTCAGTCTTTTGGGTAAACATCTTTTACTGTGACCTGAGTAAGGTTTATCTACTAGCGGAGGCTTTACCATAAAAAGGCCACCTTGACACAGTATAGCTTGGCGTTGTTAGTACCAGGGGTGTAGCCAACAAACCAACGAACCAAGAGCAAAACATAATATCTTTGCATCCAAGCGGAGGTATAAAATGTTACTTCTTACAATACTCATGGAAAACAATTTCAGCTGTTCATCAGAGA
Organism: Sipunculus nudus; assembly: GCA_026874595.1. Lineage (NCBI taxonomy): Eukaryota > Metazoa > Annelida > Sipuncula > Golfingiida > Sipunculidae > Sipunculus > Sipunculus nudus. The sequence continues at coordinate 37,723,941 of CM049318.1, forward strand.
TATGGTCTAACCCGAAAATAATTGCTCTGGTCATAGCTCAGTGCTATATACAATATATATTGGTTAATGTTCGATGCTCAAAAGGACCCGGTAGACCTGTTCCTACGTCCGTGCATGTAAACAAAACACCTGGAATTCGTGACGGTACCCTACCAAAAAATCATGAAACTTACATTATCGTGAAAACTGAATGAATCCTAGCTTCTTGTCACTCTCTCCTCACGCGGCGGTTATAACCTGCAGTCGTCCCAGCTCTGGCACAGGACTAAAATTGGGACCAATGAGAAAGGGTGGCGTATGTTTAAAATATGGAGATGGATGCACAACGCGATACCACGCTCTCATTGGTCTGAATAAAATTCTTTGCTCTGTGCCCACTCTGTAGCTCAGACTCAGAGAACCTTGGTGTACAAAGCAGAGGTTAAATTAAAAAGGAGATCTCCGCTGACTAACGTGTATGAGCGCTGTGAGGGGCGTACCTTGTCACAAACGCTTGTCGTTGACGATAAAGTACATTTAGACATAATTGAAAAAAAATCGTACTATAATGCCACAAAAGAATTTTAAAAAATCCTAAATTCCCATTGGTCACTTAGATTAAGGTAGCGCTCAAGGCACATTGGTAAGGCCAAAAAAATGAAAGGTATGGTTCTCAGGCACCGCCCGCATCAATTTTAACACCCCGACCCCGCATCAAATATTTTCTTTTGGTTTATATCCTACTTTAAGATAAAATAATACAATTTTGATACGATTTTCTTTGTTATGTATGGTTTTTCACCTGTTTAGTTGAAAAAAATAGTTGTTTTCATTATTTTCCCTGAACATATGACATTTTTATCAAAACATACAAAAAAGGTCAAAAATAAAATAACGCCCGCCCGCATTGATTTCTGAAAAAAAAGTGCCTGAGAACCATACCTTTCTAATTTTTTTTTTTTTGCCTTATGGACATATATCACTATTTCCCGGTGCAGCAACTGTATATTCTGGAACAGTGCATATACCTTGACTGCTTGTCCCAGTTTATTGACATTAATCAGTGTGAACCAGGATAGCCTAGTGACCTAATTACTATTGGCCAGGTCCTGGATCATAAGCCCCGCGTCTTTCTGTGTTTAACCCTAATCGCGTTTTTATATCTGACAAATGTTTGTAATAAAGTCATGAACAACAACAAAGAATCAGAAATGTTTATAATCATTCCTCATTAACGAATGCCATATGTGTCCACATATCAGTGAGCAAGCCAGAGCGAAATTACTATTACCAAACATATTTTGCCGATTTTTTTACAAGAGGCATTTCACCAAAAACTACCAAGTATACTACATTCAATATGGTATTAAAAGAAACAAAGTAAAAATATCTTATATATTTATTAAGAAATATGTGAAACAAGATTTTTTTTATATATATTAGATTAACATAACAGAATATTTAAAAATTAGCAATAAGGTGTTAAAAAGTAAAAAAAATAAAACAGAAAAAAACAAAGTCGTGTACAATTTCCCTTAACAAATTGTCCGGGCGTTTTTACTGAGTTAAAGAAAACGCTCTTGCAAAATGCTTATTCCGAGTTTCCGGAAATCTCGCTTTTAGGCTGAATGTAAACTTAAACTCATGATTCTAATGAAACCGATCAAAATTTATCGTTTTTTGTTTATTCCATTAATTATTCTTTACATGTTGCTCTTTGCCGAACAATACATATTCGTTTATGACTTTTCTGAATCCGGATCAGGTTCCGGATTTACACCAAAATCTGATCCATTTTTTATTAGCTCATTCCCCAAATGCTCTGAAATTTTTGTGAGATTCCGTTCATAACTGCAGCAGTTATGTTGTGAACAAACATACAAACACACACACGAACGGGAATGAACGCATACCCTTCTGGCGGAGTCAATAACTCCTCATTCAAGGGCTGGGATGTAGACTAAGATTAGGGCGTTGGACTTTCGGCAGAAGTTATTTTCACCTCATCTGTGTAAACTCAAGAAGGAACCATTTGTTTTACAGGAATGTAGTTCCTCTCAGGCTGTTACAGGTGGATAAAACATTAGTTGGAGCTTCGGGAATAGGGGCGTGGGTGGGTCGGGCGAGGGGAGGGGAAAAGGTGGAGATCTGTAACTGTCCCTGGACAGTTACAAGAAATTTTGTTCAAATTCGAACTATAAATAATATCTGAAATAATTTCACAACGTGGCACATTTTGCATATAGTTATTTTATGCAAATATCCTCTTGACAGATGTCTGAATTGATTTGATATAAGAAGAACCAGTCGTTCAATTTGTCCTTCTGAAATAAGCCAGACTTCGGAAAATTGGAAAAATTGGATAAAGGTACATCAGTGTCTTGCTTGACACAGTGCATGCCGGGACGTTCTACTGTCCGCTACTCGGGTTATATCTGATGCCGTTACCATAGTTATATCAGACAGCACGTACTTTTTTGCGACTTGAGCAGAAGTAATTCTTCTCTCTTACTGGCATTATTACTTTAGCCGCGTGTAATTTCCTGTTTCGTGCCTAGACTAGCAAAACTGCGAACGGTAGTTAAACTGTAGACACTTTTCTGCTTGTGGCTTTTAGTGTCTAGTGGTTACTGTGTTTTAGGACTCTTTATAATGTCAAATCCTTTAAGTATTAAATATACAGTAAAGCCTGGGGTAGAGAGCTTGTAACATGATTAAAAAAAACTTGTTGAATGATACCTGTTACATATTATTCATTGAACTTGTTCCTCTTCAATCTCTGCCAATATCCGCTCTATGAATAAAGTGTCTCGCCGGCTTGGAAACCAAAGTACAATAGATTTTTATAATATTGTTTGATAAAGTGTTTCTTAGATTCCCGGACATCAAAAACACTAAATATTTTGCAACATAGCGACCATGTTGAATTTTGTAGAAAATGACTGAAAATCGATCGTGTGGTCACGTGACCCTGGGAAAATACGGACCGTCTCGCACAATAGCGCTCGCTCAGGCAGTACGCATTAGCTAGCAATCTGTGGGCGCCGAATATATAATTAATGTGATAAGGCTTCGTTCTTCCAAGGGACTGTTTTTATGGTTAATTTTGCAGCCTGAGTCTGATGATAACGTCAGCAGCCCCAGCCCGCCAGCTCAAAACAGGACTCTCCGTGAATGCTATATACTGTTGCCCGGTGTCGGGGCTGAGATTACAGCGACAGTACAGCTAGAGCCTACGTCAATTGCAAGACCTTGGAGAGCCATTTGAAAATGTATGGAGAGAACTGGACTGAGATTTCCAGAATAACTTGCTCATTTAAACCACAACTCGCAGTGTCCTTCACTTCATCACTCATAAAAGCGCTGCAAATATTTTGCTAGTTTCCAAAATTGTACGTTTAATTCGAATAGCATAAACTAGAAATCTGCATTCTTTAGAATGCAAGCCTCTGCCATTTATGGGGTCCTCATTGTGGGATGCACCAAAAAGTGTGTTTGCATTCATTTATTCAGCCCATATTCTCAGATTTATTCGTACATGAGTAACTGAACATTTGCGAATATAATATAATGGCGTTCCTGAATCCGGATCACGTGCCAGATTCACACCAAAATCTAATCGATTCTTCATTGGCCCAATACCAAATTGCCGTGAAAATTTGATGAGATCCCGTTCATAATTGCGTGAGTTATGTTGTGAACAAACACAGACGCACATACACACACACAATAACGGGGATGACCACATACTCTCCTGAGAATAATGGTAAAGCACCCTGTATTTTGCTCGCCGACTGTATTAGATAGGAGAACGCCGTTTAAGTATACAAAAAGATGCCGCCGGTACTCTGATAAGGTGCGTTACACAAAACTTGAGTGATTTTGTATTCTTTATGACAAGGCTCTTCAAATTCCCTTAAAACTTGTTTAGTACGCTCTGCATACAATGTTTGTACTTAGTTTTATCAATGAACTGTATGTGGTGCATACAAAGATGGTGAGTCCAGGCCAGGAACATTTAAATAGAAGTTCCATATCTTTATATCAGGTCTGCAGTTAATTATATGCACCAGGCATAAGCCTGTACTTTGATTTGGTTAAACTGCAATTGTATTCATATGATTGATCAATGGTTACCGATTGTGATATATCAAGGGTAAATATCGAACAAGGATTCACTATACACATCACAATATTTATAATAATTATCATAATTTGACGTTCGAGAACTATATATCCTTGGGTATAAATTTCTAAACTTTTATTGATACACATCGGTAACAGAGCACTTATTATTAACAGCGGATGGCAATGCGGACTAGTGTGATGCCATTTCCGCTCGAACCTCGCATAAACGATTATCTATATAATGTGAACACTTCATCGAGGTCCTACTGGTTGTCGTAATTTCGAGGTGTTACAGTAAACAATGTGAAGGGGGGGGGGGGCAGAGCGCGGGTGAGGGGGTGGGGCTTTATTTGTAGTTTTCTGCATTGAAGTCACTGTGATCAAACCTGCACAAACAGGTAGAACCAAAGGGGATTCTTCATATAGAACTGAGTGATGAACCTTTTAAGGTTCTAACTGGAATCGCTACTTCTTGTATGGAACTTCAGAAGGCCTTATAAGAGCCCTCCAAAGTAAACTGTGACAAGAAATATCATGATGTATGATGGACGTTTTAACACCATTTTCCACGACAATCCAGAATAAAAGATATCCGGAGAAAATCAAAGGGAAATCATTTTTGTTACGTTCTTTCACGGAGGCGCTGGTCTAACTGGAAAATGGCCCAAATACAGTATAACCACAGTTACGTTGTCAGTTGACTTAATCTAACCAAGGGGTAAACCTTCGCTTTCAGTCAGAGGTGTAATTTTAAGGGTTAAGGATATATCAGCATATAAGCTAACAGACAATGAAGAAAGTACCATATATTTGTAAAAACGAAAGTTATTCCTTGCCTCTCCGACATCGGCCCTGGGTTCACGTGCAGAATCAGTGAATTTCAGAAAGATCGTAAGTCAAGCTGCAAATACGGTTTATATAAGTCATATTTTGATGTGTAGAGTATCCATTTACTTACACTTTTCCTTGCCCTGGTTGTGTATATCAGTAAAACATAGACGGAAGACTTTTTATCAGATCCAATGCTGAGAATATCAAGCTGGGGTGTAACGAGTGTGTTGTCGGTTACATATATATATAGAGGTCCCACTGGTTGTCATAGTTTCGAGGTTTTACAGTAAACAGTATGAAGGGGGGAGAGAGAGCGCGGGAGAGGGTGGAGGGGGGGGGCTGTATATGTAGTTTTCTGCATTGAAGTCACTGTGATCAAACCTGCACAAACAGGTAGAACCAAAGGGGATTCTTCATATAGAACTGAGTGATGAACCTTTTAAGGTTCTAACTGGATTCGCTACTTCTTGTATGGAACTTCAGAAGGCCTTTTAAGAGCCCTCCATAGTAAACTGTGACAAGAAATATCATGATGTATGATGGACGTTTCAACACCATTTTCCACGACAATCCAGAATAAAAGATATCCGGAGAAAATCAAAGGGAAATCGTTTTTTGTAACGTTCTTTCACGGAGGCGCTGGTCTAACTGGAAAATGGCCCAAATACAGTATAACCACAGTTACGTTGTCAGTTGACTTAATCTAACCAAGGGGTAAACCTTCGCTTTCAGTCAGAGATGTAATTTTAAGGGTTAAGGATATATCAGCATATAAGCTGACAGACAATGAAGAAAGTACCATATATTTGTAAAAACGAAAGTTATTCCTTGCCTCTCCGACATCGGCCCTGGGTTCACGTGCAGAATCAGTGAATTTCAGAAAGATCGTAAGTCAAGCTGCAAATACGGTTTATATAAGTCATATTTTGATGTGTAGAGTATCCATTTACTTACACTTTTCCTTGCCCAGGTTGTGTATATCAGTAAAACATAGACGGATGACTTTTTATCAGATCCAATGCTGAGAATATCAAGCTGGGGTGTAACGAGTGTGTTGTCGGTTACATATATATATAGAGGTCCCACTGGTTGTCATAGTTTCGAGGTTTTACAGTAAACAGTATGAAGGGGGGAGAGAGAGCGCGGGAGAGGGTGGAGGGGGGGGGGCTGTATATGTAATTTTCTGCATTGAAGTCACTGTGATCATACGTGAACTCTAAGAAAAAAAACAGGCAGAACCAAAGGGGATTCTTCATATATAACTAAGTGAGGAACCTTTTAAGGTTCTAACTGGATTCGCTACTTCTTGTATGGAACTTCACAAGCCCTTATAAGAGCCCTCCATAGTAAACTGACAAGAAATATCATGTGGTTTGATGGACGTTTTAACACCACTTTCCACGACAATCCAGAATAACAGATATCTGGAGAAAATCAAAGGGAAATCATTTTTTGTAACGTTCTTTCACAGGGGCGCTGTTCTAACTGGAAATGGCCCAAAAACAGTATAACCCCAGATACGTTGTCAGTTGACTTAATCTAACCAAGGGGTACTAAACCTTCGCTTTCCGTCAGAGGTGTAATTTTAAGGGTAAAGGATATATAAATCCATAAAAGCTAATTAACAGACAATGAAGACAGTACCACACATTTGTAAAAACGAAAGTTATTCCTTGCCTCTCCGACATCGGCCCTGGGTTCACGTGCAGAATCAATGAATTTCAGAAAGATCGCTCGTCAAGCTGCAAATACGGTTTATATAAGTCATATTTTGATGTGTAGCGTACCCATTTACTTACACTTTTCCTTGCCCAGGTTGTGTATATCAGTAAAACATAGACGGATGACCTTTTATCAGATCCAATGCTGAGAATATCAAGCTGGGGTGTAACGAGTGTGTTGTCGGTTACATATATATATATATATATATATAGATATATATATATATATATATATATATATATATATATATACGTTTGCACAGTGATAACCAAACAATCGAGCACACCCCCTCCCTCTTAATACTGGTTAAGCCCCTGCCACTAACAACGCCAAGCCATACTGTATCAAGGTGACCCTCTTACGGAAAGCCCCCGCTGGTAGATAAACCTAGCTCAGGTCACACTTAAGGATGTTTACCGAGAGACTGACTGTAGTCCACACGAACAGGACTGATCCAGAGCTGCTTCCAGTCAAAGTATCTTTTTACCAACATCGGGCGGCGATGGTATTATGTTTTGCCCTGGGTTTGTTAGTTCGTTCGTAGTTTTGTCTATCAGCAACTTTAAGCAAAATGTTATGAACGGGTATTTATGAATTTTGTGGAGGGTTAGATTAAGATACAATGAATAATCAACTAGAAATGGCCATCCCAATGGATACATGCCTCTAAATATACAAGTTTAGAAAACGCTATGCGAACACACTGGACACCGTCACTCTGAGGTACTGGGCGCTCGAGCGTGACCTGACCAGGTGGCCGGGCACACAGATGAGTTTGGACTTTCTGTGCATTCACGTATTATATTGCCGATATTCACGGGTCCATTCGTGCATAAGTGAATACCATTTGTAGATATTCCTTGATGACGATCCAGAATCCGGAGAAGATGCTGGATCAACACAAACTTCACTAACTTACACTTCAAAATATCATGTGATTCTGTTCATGACTGCGTGAGTTATGTTGTGAACAAACACATACACCAACAAACACCCACATACAAACACACGAACGGGAATGAACGCATACCCTCCTGGCGGAGGCAGTTAAATTTTTGAGGTAATGAAGATCACCATTATATATATATATATATATATATATATATATATATATATATATATATATATATATATATATATATTCATTCAAAGTCCTGTTTTCCATTGTGATACATGATGATTCCATTGTCCCCAGGTTCATTCCGCTCACTGATGGGAAGTGAGGCCAGGGTTTGCTGTGGCATTCCCTGAGAGATTTAACCTGTACTAGTGAAAGGTTGCACACATGAAAGTTATATTCCGGCGGAGGTTTGTAGGCTCCGACCAAAAATTCCACTTTAAATTTTCTGTCTGCTCTGTTTTGAAGCCTCATCTGTAAATTGGGCCCAGGCCATACAAACAAAAATTATTGTTCTACGGATTCGCTGCTCCTATTTTTCGCGGATAATTTTTTTTCAAACAAGCCCAATGGTAATATTACTAATTTGTCATATGGCACAAAATCTCTGTTTTACAAAATCTTACATAAGGCAAGGAAAGGGAACTACATTTAGTGTTGATCGTATACACTATTTCAAGCACCAATTGCGGCACATTTTAGTAATTTCTATGGATACCGTGTAAGCCAACGGTGACATATTTTGCCGTTTTTGGATAATAGTCATACCTTTATTAAAGGTTCACTTCCCGGTTTCCATGTGTGTGACACAGTGCTGATTTTAATGAAGTACCGCAGCCGGTTTGTACGTTTGGCAGCACCATGGCGGCACCTTTGGTTTTTCACCCGTGTACCCAACAAATTTACAGATGTCACGCAGAATCCCTGTACGGATTACACTTCCTTGTGATATATATATATATGTAGGGAAATGTACTGTGATACTTATAGCCAATACCAGTTCAGTATTGGGATGTGAGTAGATTATAAGAGTAACAAAAATAGCAAGAATATTCGATTCACGTACAAGTGAGTGAGGAAATGGTTTGGCTCTTATGTTCTTATGTGTTTAGTTTGTGTATAGTATCTTGGAATTTATGCCACTTGAGCAGTTTTAGTGTAGTTAAAGGTCAAATGCATTGTGCCGTTTTAATATTAGCTAAACAGCTCTTAATATTTATTCATACAGCTCATTTTTGTTTTCTAATGGTATGTTATTATCTTGATCTATGTATATAGTAATCTTTAATATTACATGTATTGACCTTAACCTGAATTCCATAAAGTCCAGTACATTACTTTTTTTTTAATTATTAAAATGTATGTACATTTTGATCGGATAATTGCTTGTCATCAGCACACACTTTTCCTGTATATTTTATGGGCATAATAAATATATCTTATATATATATATATATATATATATATATATATATATATATATATATATATATATATATATATATAATCTTAGCATTGCGCGTACCGTGTGGTCCAGTGAGTCAGTATTACTGATTATTTCAATTTAGTAAAGTTAGAGACTGTAACAGGGGCACGACCGTAAAGGATATAATATAACTTTTACTTTATAAATTAGAATAAAGCAAATAATTATCGTTCCTTGTCAATGCAACAGACCTGAACAGTAGGTATAAGTCTTCACCGCCAGGGTGGGCTAGTGATGTATAACATGTATGTACATGTATAACATGTATGTACATGTATAACAATAACAGAAGTTAATATATATATATATTTATATATATATAGAGAGAGAGAGAGAAAGAGAGAGGGATGTGTGTGAATATATTTACTCATATATATATATATATATATATATATATATATATATATATATATATATATATATACATGCATTTCTATTTAAACCTGCATCTGTCTAAGGAAGATATGTGGATCTAAATATGAGATGAGACAGGGTTTATATTTGACTCCCAGACGGTATCCTGGGAATAATAAAAGTTTATGATCCCCTCACTAGGTATGGGTCCTATATGCTACCATTGATCATATTGTCGGAGGCAGAAGACCACAAATAGTCAGTTTCTAAAGGTCAAACGGGGCATATATCAATGGTGGGGAAACAATATATCTACAAAATCTGCTACATTTGTCTGTTGTATATTTTATCGTCATTTTATGACGTTCGGACTTGGGAGCAATATTGATCATATCCCGTATTGTCCTTGAGTATATCTACGCCATATTTGGTAAGTTATTTGGTTTTCTTTTAGAAAATTTACTTAGAACATTATGAACGGATTTTGATGAACTTTTGCTTGTAAAAGGGGCCGCCTGTGTTCTAGAGCTGACTTGAGGTACTGCCGTGATGTTGCAGAGCTTTAACCCACATTTTCTGTGTCTGTGTACCACACAACAAATAATTTTTAGGATTCTAGAGATGACCTGAAATGCAGCCATCGAGTTAATGGACCATGACACATATTTTTTGTACACCGCACTGCAAAAGGTTTTTTAATAGGATTCTGTCGGAGTTTGTGGTCTCTGAGTACTTTCTAATTTTCTGTCTGCCACATGGAACCCTTTGACGGTAATGTATACATAACTGACTTTGGTGGCCCGATTTCGTGTATTCTTATATTAGACCTGCAAGTCACTATTTAAATACAACGTAATCCAATGCCTGGATGAAAGTCACTGTAGTTAAAGCAACCTTCCGGCAGAGGTCGTTTCTACTCAAAAGTGACCTCTTCCTGTTGGGCAGGGTTGGACGGCCGGGGCTACTTATCCCAACGGTCAAACTTTAAAATCAACATTTGTTACATTTCAAGGAAACACCTTTTTACATTTAACATGTATATTACGTAATATTACTTATTCCGTGAAGCTCTTTTCAACACCAATATGTTTATGTAATTTGCCTTAAAACAATTCGTATTCAACGTACGGATTAATTACCCTTCCCAAATGCATTTTTTCTACGCCAGCTTACGCTCCATATGCAGCGGTTACGCTACGCTCTACTATTCGCAACACTACCCGCTGCATTAAACCGCGGTAGCGGTAGGGTTTGGCCACCAGGCGGTGCTGTATCTATGGAAATCCCCCTGCGTTATATTTAACCAAACACATTGCAGGTGTCACCATGCAAAATCGAATGTTCTTTGAGATACCGGTCACTTAACATTGCTTTGGTAAGCGCTTGGTAGCACAGACTTTTTCCATCCCATTGATTACACATGATGCAATCGTCAACTTTCAACACAGTCTCTATACTGACTTGCCTGAGGTCAGTTATCCCCCCAGTCTGCATATTTCCTGTATTGCCGTGCAACACAAGCTTGCCACCGGCATAGCTTAGTTTAAACGCAGGGCCAATCAGATTTTACTTTAACCAGCGCAAACTGACTGGGTATTGCCAAACCTGAAAATACCTGCCATTTCTCACGGCGTGTGAGTCGAAGGTCACTGGACCGGGAGGTCACGCGCTGTGTTCAGAGCGTAACGCCAGCTGTGCATGTAGAAGCTTTGTGTATTGAGGGCTGCAGAACCAAAACCCTAATCACCAGAGTCGTACTCAATGAGAAGTATATAAGTTTCTGTATCTAATGTCCTGTCCAGTGAATATCTGATCTTCTCAGATCAGCACGTCACAAAGCCGTAGAAGGAATTGGTCATTGCCTCTTGTTGGCATAATAGTACGTCTCGCTTTCGGTCAAGAATGATACACGCTTTATCTACGGTGAAATCCCGGGAAAGACCCCAAAACAGCTGACGTCACAGGACAACAACCTCAGTTTTCAGCTCAGCTGTGCGCGTGCGACGAAAGGGGGCGCTAACTACCGCCTTGTTGCATGTTATCAGTCGGCAGGTCTGCAGTCGTCTGTTGGTAAGATTAGTTATATAGTATCTCTCATCTCGCGGCAAACGTATATATATATAACTAATTCACTGGTTGAGAACTGTTAATATAAAGCATATGGACTTAGCCAGTCTACCCTTTTATCAATTGGCTTCATCCCCCCCCCCCTTAAAACTAAAATACTGAGAACAAATCATTCCAAATGCATGTATTCTTTTGCGAGATCACTTTGTCGACTTGCAAAGAAAAGTCCTTTTTATCATCAAGATTTCTTCTGGAGGCAATTCGACAATGTGAGTATTCAGTATAGAAAAATCAAACACTGTTAACTATTTTTTATAATAATTAAAAAAGATTAGTCATCATGCTTGATTAGAGATATTTTTCTTCTATTCTGTAAGACTGGGTGCAAAATTTAAAAAAGGAGAATTTAACCGATTTTAACAGAATGTTTTGTTCAAAAGTTAAGTGATACAAGATTATATCGAAATGGCGAAACAAAGAATATATGTATAGAACTATAATAAAGCTATAGAACATAAAATAAAACTGCTGGAATATTTTTGCTGCAATGGTACTGTGACTACTGATAGAAAAATTTCTAACTGGTACAAAATGCCAAAATATTTTTTTTGCCCTTTTATTAAAATCAATTTACGATCCCCAATTAAACCATATTATGAATAACAATAAATGTACACCGTTCTCTGTTTTTTACCGCTCCATACCAATCCAGAAAAAAAAGTAAAAAGTAAAAAGATGATAAAGATGAGAGGTGATATAGACAAGGCTGAAACACACACATTTAAGCTACCGGTGTTATAATAGTCTCTCAATACCGTCTTATTAAAAACATTATGAACACACTTGTACCAATAACAGTGATAGTCGCACTATTGCATAATGCCGAGCAAAACACTTTAATCTGACATCTGTTTTTTTCAGACATGACAATGAGTTAGCCTGATATCTGGGACAGTGTGTTGTTTGCCTTTAGGTTGTAGTTTTTGGGGGGAGGGGACGATGCCTGACCTAAATCTATGCAGCCGCTGTCCACCTACCTTTTCCCGTATTCTGTTCAGTTAAGGGCCACGAAAGGGATCCGGTTATGATTGAATTGGCTGGGGCGGGAATCAGTGTGATATATCACCCCAGTAACGATTGTAAATAGATCCTGGGTTTAGAAGCGGGCTGGAACAGATATAAAGAAGCTTAGCTTGACAGTGAAGAAATGGAGCTATGTAATATACCGACCCCGGGCGAGAGTCTGGAGGTCAGGCCGGTGACGGCAGAAAATATCCCAGGGGGCCTTGCGAGCAGGATCTGAGGAAGAAAAAGGAGCCGACTGATGTCTTTACTGAGAAGGTGTGACTGCTCAACATCATGTAACTGCACGGTCCCGTGAAACCAGACCGTCCGGCCAGACAGATTCCCCAAGTGTTCTACACCATCCGAAGTGTCATCCCGACCCGCTGGACCAGAAAAAATATACTGAGCAGACTGCGGAATTAGATCCCCTGGGACGCTCGCCAGTCGCCGGTTTATTTATAGTCAAGAGAAGTGTTGAGTCTTGCTTTGATTCTTAACTTCAGGTTGCATCCCATATAACTGCGTATGCAGAACTTATGCGTATAAAAATTCTTCATTATATTCTCTTAGAGTGATTCTATTAAAGGTGACATTTAACATACTTGCGTACGCGGTGCGTCTAAGTAAGCAGCTGGTAATCGGACACATTATATAGGCTGTTAGTGATTCCATGGTTACGTATGCGTAAATACGTATGTGTATGCAGCACATTTCGATCGCTCACTGTAGCGATCGGAAACCGCATATGCATGGTAACGGACGGTGAAATTCCATACCTTAACGTCCATGTAAGATTATTCATCCTTCCGATGATTATCATGTTTAAGAATTGTCGTTACATGGCAAAGGTGCAAAATTCAACATGGCGAATTCCCAGAAAGAAAGCAGATGAAAAATTGGTACCTTTTTATGTATAGATGTAGACGCTCGTTAACATATTTGAATATCATTAAGATTTTCTTTAACCTCTTTATAATCATATTGTAGTATTCATTTAAAAAAAACTTGTGCGTTTTGTTTTGTTTTGAGTCTTGCCCAATACACCCTCTTTTTAATTAACTGGTGGAAAACACAAGTGGGGTAGCAGGAAAGAAAAAGACTCCGATCTGTGTACGTCACCCTAAGCTACGTCCCCACTACATCCTCCAAATATTGGGTGGACGCAGTCAGAACTTGTATGGTCTAGTAGAAATGCAGTAGAAACCGATTAAGACGTGATATGTTCCCGAAATACGTAGTGAGGACGAAGTGCATTGTTGAGGTCAGATTGTGACACAAACAAACCGTAAAAAAAGCAGAGTCGCACTCATGCGAGTCCGATTCTGCAGTGTAGTTTACGCTATGACCAAGGTGGGTCCTCGCCAAGTCGTAGATGACCGCATTACCATGTTGATACGTTCTGTCACTGCTTTCACCATTTTGGGAAATATGTTGAATGTGTTAGTGTATAGTCCGTTTCATCCCCTCATGTCCACCTATTTTTTGCTACGAAAGTTACATTTCAAGAGAAACAATTATAGTGTAGAATAGAGGATTAAAGGATCTTATTTTCAACAAGTTAAATAAATAACTACCTTACACCTTATTTAAGGACAGCATTATTTGAAAATATCAGAAATCAATCTACATTCTTCAACATATCAGACCCATTTATGGCGGTCAAGGTCATTAGTCCCATGCAAAAAAAGCCTCAATTGACCATTTCTGATTGGATGCTTCATGTTAGCACACTAAAAATTTATAACCAGCTAAAACAAAGATGTCTACTCATTCATGGATACATCATATCTGCCAGAATATTGTGATGAGACTAATAAGTGTTGAAACATAAACTTGGGATTTATTGTAAAATTCTTAATTGCCATATTAGGTTGTCACTTCCATATGTAGGTCTAGGAAATTAAAAAATATAATCTGTTCAGAAATTTGTCTACAAAAAAACAGGTTAAAAGCAGGTTGTGAAACGGACTATAGTGATAATAATGACATTATTATTTTGACTACAATCATTTCTTTTATTCTCTGTATTGGTAAGATCTAACTGATGTTATTGTATTTAAAGATTCAATGTAATGAAGCATATAGTTATATACTAATGCAAATATATTGCCCCTTGTCAAATTCATATAATTCTGGAAATTAATTCCTTTTTTTGTCAATTTAATGCTAAAAAAAAACTTTCAAAACACAATCACAAACATGTAATACACTATACATATCACACAATCACAACCATGCAATACGGTGTACATCAAATTCATAATGACAAACATTTAATTATTTGGTGTTTGTGTCTAATGATATGTAAACAAATGTAAGAAAAAGTTTTATTAGCCGAAAACCCTCAGGCTGTAACGACATATTAAGAGTTTCTAGAATTCTTCGTGTTTTCATTATTTCCCTTTAAATAGGGAAACCTAGTTAATTAATATCTATAGCATACATGTATAACGTATCTATAAGTACATATAACTTGTTTTATAAATTTCCTTTAATGACGATGACCACTCCGAACTCCTTTATAACTTCTCTCAAAGAAAGCGAGGTTCACGTCACATTCAAAGATCCAAGAAAGTGATGGATTTCGTTCTCCAAGAAGATGGACGGTCTAAGCGGGCCCGTATTGAAACAAACAGGAAATCCATCGGATATGTAATTAAACAGAGGTCAGCTAAGAAATGGGGCGGCAGGATGTGGCGTTACAGCTTAAGAATACTAACAAGAGGTGCCAGCGATGATAAATGTCTAGTCAGCCTCCCCGCATCTCTTGGTATCCCGGTCTCAAAGCACAGCCAATCTAGCGGCATGTCATTTCAATGTGTTTATGGCTTTGGCGCAGTGTGCGCTGGAGGGGCGCTCATCACGGTACTGAATAGTAATAGGTCATAGCCAGCGGTCCAGGCTTGTTCCTCCCAAAGTCGTTTCTAATAGACAACGGATTCACATTCAAATGCGCCCGTTTTTCAGTTGATAAGGCCACACGGCGAGCCCGTTCCTTCCGCTGTCATCAAAAAGAACCGCAGCCACTAAGTGGAATATAAAAACCTGTAAGTGCTTTGTGGGCCGTGGCGGCAGCCATGATTGTGACAGCCTCGAAATGAGAGACGAGGCTCCCAAATGGGATCCATGGTTCTTCAGGCGTCTTAGTTACCCACGTTTCCCCACCTCACGGATTGGCTTTCCTGTCAGGGTTATTACTGTATAAAGTGCATGAAACAAAGACCCCTCCATTTTGATATCCCCCATGGAACTGTACTTCGACTGCGCTCAGTGAGTACATAGCTCCGCCATCACAGAATTTGTACCCTGATCCTATCACTAGACCTTGTCTGACGGAACTGGAGTTTTGCCCTTCCTACGTGTGAGAGGCCCTATCAGTCATATAAAAATACCTAGCAAGTAATATTCACGGTTTTCAAATGATGTCAGCGCCGGTAGAAATTGCAATCAAAAGTAGAAACAAAATTGAAATAGTCCCTAAACAGAATAGAGAGACCGGCATGGTTGATGCTAATAAATTTAATTAAATTTATTTATTTTTTTTAAATTACTGCAATCTTACAACCTTTATACTTATAAATTCTGACGCCTGCTAATTTTTACCTGCTGATTGTATGGCTGTATACTTCTGCTGCCTTTTACTCATTTTCTTAACATTTAACTTTAACATGGCCGAACAGATAGTATATCCGCAGCTTTTAAAAATAGCAGATGATGTTAAGAACTTCACAGGGTGGCAAAACTCTGCGGCACCAACATAGGCGTGCGTTTGAAAAAAAAGTCTTCCCGTGATAAGAAAGGAGTCAGCAATGAGTTAAATATCGTCATATAAGGCCAATAAAGTATGGTTCTCAGGCACTTTTTTAAATCAGTGCGGGCGCGCGATCTTTTTTTTTTTTTTTTTTTTGCTTGCCGGAAATCTTCGATTTCGGCAAGCATGTTCGTCAGTTGCGTATGTTTTGTTGCTTTGTTTGTCACGACTCTCCAGGCCACACTTTTGCATCAATCAACTTGAAACTTACAGGCTTGCTTGACAAACCGATTTCTAGGTGCCCTATTGTTTTTGGTTAACATTGCTCCAAGGTCAAGGGTCAAGGTCACGCAGGTATGGTTAACTGTTTTTGCACTATAACTTCGCCATAAATAGGCTTATCCACTTCTGCAATAGCTCATTTTTTTTGTCATTACCTGGCCTTTCTTTTGACATGTAGCTTACTTAAATTTGCCGTTACCATGGTTACTTTTTTTTGGGAGAAATCATGGAATTTCATGATATTTTTCAAATTTGCAGCAATCGCCCTGATTTTGAGATATTTTATGTAACATAAGAATATCTCGAAATTGTTTTTTCAGATTTTGGAAATGGCCGCCAGGGGGCGTTGCAGATGAAAAAACATGAAAATTTGTTTTGGTGCTATACCTCCACAACTATTAAACATTGGGCCATTTCCATCACAGCACCTTAAACTAGAGTCCATGGGCTTATTTTTGCGCATAGGTGAAAAAGTGCGCTATTTGCAGATTTCTCTATTTTTGGGGTAAAACTTTTTTTGTTTGTTTGTTTGTCACCACTCTCCAGGCCACATTTTTGCATCAATCAACTTGAAACTTACAGGCTTGATTGACAAACCGATTTCTAGGTGCCCTATTGTTTTTGGTCAACATTGCTCCAAGGTCAAGGGTCAAGGTCACGACAGGTATGGTTAACGGTTTTTACACTATAACTTCGCCTTAAATAGGCTTATCCACTTCTGCAATAGCTCATTTTTTTTGTCATCACCTGGCCTTTCTTTTGACATGTAGCTTACTTAAATTTGCCGTTACCATGGTTACATTTTTTGGGCAAAAATCATGGAAATTGGAAATAACACGACCATTTTTTGTAACTTTGTCAATTTTTAAGCTACAGACGTCTGGTTTTGGTCGTTATGTACCTTATAGGCAGCTTGACATGATAAAACTGAAAGTCTCGCCAAATCTTGCACCATTTCTCGTCAAACGAAAGTCTTCGAGATTTCATTAAATATGACCTACAGGTTGCATTTTTTAACAATGGCTTTGAAATTGATATATTTTGTGTTATTTATAAATATCTCGAAATCAGTTTTTCATTTTTTGGAAATAGCCACCAGGGGGCGTGGTACCTGAAATACTGTAACATATCATTTTTCTGCAATATCTAAAATAATTTTAAACATGGCACATTTTTTATCGTTGTATCTTAAACTAGGAACATTGGCTTATTCCTCCGCACATGTAGCTTTGTGCTGCCGTTACCATGGTTACCAAATTTGTGGGTTAAACTTGACGATCTGAAAATATGCAGTTTTTGGCTTCTATCTCGGTTAATATTTATGTTTCAAGGGTCTTGTTTTTTGCATAAGGCTGCTTCCCCTTGGTTCTAAGTCATTCAATTGCAAGTCTCGTCAAATTTCGCTCGGTTTATCGTCAAACGAGAAAAAACGAGATTTCACGGAAATGCTTATAACTCGGCGACTTTTACAGCTACACAGGTCTAGTTTTCGGCATTTCATAACATATGACCAGCTTGACACGCCAGAAAAAAAATCAGGCCAAATCTCGCACCATATCTCGTCAAGCGAGAAAAAAACGAGATATCATGGAAATGCTTATAACTAGGCGACTTTTACAGCTACTCAGGTCTAGTTTTTGGCATTTGGTAACATTTGGCCAATTTGACATAGTAAAACTGCGATACTTGGCGAAATCTCGCACTATATCTGGTCAAATGTGGAAAAACGAGATTTCACAGAAATGCATATAAGTCGGCGACTTTCACGGCTAGACAGGTCTAGTTTTTGGCATTCATTAACATTTGGACGGCTTGACATGACAAACCTGCAAGACTGGCCAAATCCTGCACCCTATCTCGTCAAACGATAAAAAAGGAGATTTCACAGAAATGCTAAAAACTCGGCGACTTTTACAGCTAGACAGATGTAGTTTTCGCCATTTCATAACATTTAGAGAGTTTGATATGACAAATCTACAAGACTGGCCAAATCCTGCACCATATCTCGTCAAACGAGAAAAACACGAGAGTACACGGAAATGCTTATAACTCGGCGACTTTTACAGCTAGACGGATCTAGTTTTCGCCATTTCGTAACGTTTGGCCGTCTTGACATAATAAAACTGCTCGTCTTGCCAAATCTCGTACTATATCTCGTCAAGCGAGAAAAAACATGATTTCACGTAAATGCTGATAACACGGCGACTTTTGCAGCTAGGCAGGTCTAGTTTCCGGCATTTTGTAATATTTGACAAACCTGACATGACAAAACTGGAAATCTCGCCAAAGCTCGCACCATTTCCCGTCAAACGAGTAAACACGAGATTTCATGCAAATGCTTATAACTCAGCGGCTTTTATAGCTAGACAGGTCTAGTTTTCGGCATTTCATATCATTTGGCCAGCTTGACATGACAAACCTGAAAACGTCTCACTGCTTCTTGTCAAACGAGATTAACGGGATTTCATGAAAAAATTTTGAACTTGGTCCCTTTTACACTAGAAAGATATGCAGCTGTTAAAGATCAGCATGCATAAATAAACATATTATCCGTTTCTGCTGCCCCCACAATGTTGCTCATTCATATGACTGTTTCTACATGCACTCTCTGTATATCTGTCTCTATCATTTCCATTTCCGGCAAGCGCGTGACCTCTGGTCATCTTGTTTTTTTTTTACCTTTTTCTGTATGTTTTGGTATAATTGTCATATGATCAAGGAAAAACACTGCATAACGAAGGAAATCTTTTCAAAATTGTATTATTTTATCTTCTTGAAAGACCAAAATCAAAATCAAATTTTTTGATGCGGGGGGGAGGGGTTATAATTGAGGCGGAAGGTGCCTTAGAACCATACTTACTTTTTTTGCCTAACGGGTAACGAGTTCAATTTATATTTATTATATGTGGAGCGTGGTGGCGTAATGGTTAGGGCACCCGACTTGTGACCGTAAGGTTGTTAGTCCCGATCAGGCCGCTTTCTGCGGTCAGAATCCTGACCAAAGTCTTTTAAACCAAATTATATCTTTTTAACAGGATTTGTGTAATTAGAATATATGCACCATAATGATTGACATCACTGGGTACTGTCAGTATTATCATTATTATTTGTCATTATTGTATTACCAAAATTTTGATTGTAGGCTCCTCGTTTAAAGGAGAAATAAATCACCAATCAAACAATCTACAGCGCCTATTATGGCTGCTTAGGTTATATGCTCCCGAGGGAGCCGAGAAAAGCTTCAAGAATGAAAATTCTCGAAAGACCTGGAAGTTGAAATCGGTTGAGACTGACAGTGTCGGAGATAATATCATACTAAAGCACGCTCTTTACATGTTTTTATATTACAGAACAGAACAGCTGTAGGGCTGAAGTCATCTGACAGAAATTTACCCTTTTAGACGATGCAAAAATAAAGACTCATATAAAAATTCAATTGTCACGCAGAAATATTGTGCGTACAATAAAATCATTCACGAAGCCATGTACAATTTTGTGCGTACAATAAAATCATTCACGAAGCCATGTACAATTTGTTTTCCTGGAGGCAGATTTCACTTAAAGATGCTGATTGTTTTATCGGTGAATGAACTTCAGACTTAGATAAATGGAAATGATTAAGCATTGAGAGGTATAAGCAAGTCTAAAACTTATGATTTCACACGGACAGACAATGTAGTTTAAACGTGTCTATCGTAGTTGCAACGGACATTTATTTAAAAGGACGATTTACAAAACCACACACAGACACGAAGATACACCCACACTCACACACATACGCGGTTAAACAAATCCTTGAGGGATTAGCTTTAACACCGCACTGCCGAGGACCAGCAGTTCAGCTACAGTAAGGAAGAAGTGCTACAGAGATGAAAGCCAGTAAAAGACGCATGTATTATCGCACTTTTTTCCAAGAAAAAGGCTGGTTAGACGCGAGAACGATGCGTTGACTTAGCGCAAAACTTGCGAGAACAACTTGCGGGGACTTTCATGTACGTATTGCACTTTTATATCATGACTTCATGTCGCAGCGAGCACATAGCATATTAAGCATACTAAGGTAACCATTTTTAACATATTATCGAGGACCGGCTTACATCCCACACACACTTTTCCAACCATCGCGCACGGCTCTCAATAGATGGCGCTGTCACACACACACACACACACACACACAACAAATTTCAAGCGAACGTTCCTCACGAGTATTTGCAAGAAACTTCCTCAGCATATTTTCAAGGCTTTTCAATGCTGAAACAGCTTTTCGTTTTTGAGGACCCGTGTGCTTCTTATGAGGATACGAAACTTCCCCAGTATAGTTTCCAAGCTTTTTTAATGTTTTTACCAAGTGCAAGTCCTCACAGGAAAAAAGTCCTCGCGAAATTGGTGTGCAGTCAATATCGTGTACTCTTAAGTTCGGTTATACACACACACACACACACATATATATATATATATACATATATATATATATATATATATATATATATATATATATATATATATATATATACATATATATACTGTCTAGCTTCCTTCCAACTCTGGTTGATATAAACATTGGATGAGTTCAACAGTGACAAACCACTACGGGTAAAAAGTCAAAACTCGATCAGTCCCTATCACTGTCATCACAATGGTTCATCAGCGGAAATATATATGTAATATCCAGTCGGAAGTTGGTCTAGAAAATTTGGTTTCTGAAGAACATCTGACATTTTCAATGGCTAGAGCCTCATTAACTGTTTCGCACACGGCTGACAGTTTTTATTTCTTTGCTTTGGCCTGGGAACGAAACATTTGATCCAATACGGGCTCATTCCTGACTCCCCTGCCCTCATAAGGCCGAAAGAAATAAAATGTTCACAAATTCTGGGAACCAGAATATTCTTGGCGACCGCACAATTACTTTTTTGTTATCCACCAGACGAGGCAATTTCGTTGAATTTTCCGAACTTACAATGAGGATGCAAAGATATGATACAGTTCTTAAAATTGTGATTTTGAACAACACAAAATCTAAAGTAGATTTTCTATGACACTTATGCCAATTTCTGGAAGGGATTGAGGGAAGACTACAGACTGGCAACATGCATAACCGAGGACTTTGGGCTACTTCACAATAAAAACTAAAATTCTACATTCTAAGGAATGCAAACCTCCACCATTCAGGGGCCCTTATGGTGGAATGATCCCTAACCGTGTTTGCATTCATTTCTTCGGCTCATATACCCAGGTGCATTAGTACAATGAAGGAAACTGTACATTTGTTCCTTAATGGCGTTCCAATATCCGGATCAATATGCCGGATCCAAACTAAAATCGAATCTTTAATTGGCCCTTTCCCAAAATGCCCTGGGAAAATCACTAGATTCCGCTCATGATTACGTGAGTTAAATCTTCTGACGAAACAAACACACATACCCAAAACACCCACCAAAGGGGAGGAACCCATACTTTCCTGGCGGAGGCAATAATAATAATAATCCGCGGTACGTGGGAAATGTATTTTGTGGCCTATTCGTGTGCCCTGGATATTGGTGATATCACAGTTTTTGATAACCTCTCTGAATTACACACATTGTGGAGCAGGTGGGCTCATCAAATTGATTTGTAAACCGAGGCTACTAGGCAATATTAACACCTGGGTTTGGGATATTTTAGATTATGCGCCAATATCCAAGGCTTATTATTATTAACCATGTTTTCGTGGAATTTTGAGTCTTTATTATGGTCAAAGATCAATGCTTAACCGCACAATCCAACATACTTCCTTAATTGTCATGTTTCCTTTCACGTTAGAGTATACATTTATTCCAGGCAAAGAGAGCTTATAACACACCAAATAAATAGTATTATTCCGAAAATTTTGTGAATAAGCACCTATGGTCATGTTGCTAAGATGTGTCTGTTCTATGGAGGAACCCCCGAAAGTTGCACTCGTTTGTAGGTGGAACACGACTGTGGCCCGCAGAGCGCTCACCCTAGGTGGGAGGCGACCGTGAAAAATCTCACCGCTCCTCGGCTGAGATTCGAACTCACGATCTTCCGGCTTTTGGTCCTGTGCTGGTAATCTTAGCATATCTTAATAAACATATACTTACCACAAAAAGAAAATTGTGGATAATTTATATATGCACACTTACTTTTTTGTCCAGGGACTGCTGTTACCTGGCTTACAGTGTTTCTCAGGTTGCGCCCTCATGCAGCAGGGAACAAAATGCCAACATAAATACACCAGAAGAATATTCGACGTGTTTAACATCACCGTACACTGTTTGCATGCATAAGAGGGATCCTTTAAAACCGGAAAAACGCATGCCAATACAATTAGCAGGCAGACCATACGTAAGCTTAAACCCCTCATAATTAGACACATACATGTATTTGCGTAAGCATATCTATTTCAGGCTCCCTTCATGTATTTTGTTCCTTTTAGGAGGCCACCTGGTATATTTCATATCATGTAATCAATTACGCAAAACGAGGGGATCTCGAGTGTTCCACAGTTGTAGACAAAAACTTTTATATCTTTTGAAATATATGTTTATATGAACAATAGTACAGCTGGTCTTTCTGTTCTGCCGTCACATGTTTCAACATCAGGTGGACAATTCTTGTGAGCGACTGCTTCCGCTGACAATCAATTCTGTAATATACTCATGTTTGATACTAATTCATTGCTTTGCATCTCTTGTTTTTATCGGTTGCCATAGAGATCTCTTTGAATCAATGTATCCATTTTTTATTTAGTTATATAGCTTCGAAACCTGAAATAAAATTATATATTATCTTATAATAACAATAGGTCAAATATCATGATTATTAATAGAAATGGACAAACAAGTGTATTGAAGCTTATTCGATATACATGGAATAAAGTATTTCTGCTATCATGGTATCTGCTAACACTTAAGTTTGCTTACTTCGAAACACAAATGAAAAAAAAAAACTTTCACCGGGTGCGATCGGTGGCGCAAATCAAACCCGGTAGTCATATCGCGCAAATTCACAAATCAGGTTTCTCCCGTGTTCATTTTCATGTTTCTGTGTTTGGGAGTTGTCAGTTTGTCGCGCATGCCCAAGATCATCCGTCAATTCACACTGTCTTGTTTGATAAACAGACAACAGTAGTTTACACATATGCAGAACCAAAACATCGTATGGAGATAGTAATTCCGTGTGCATGGGTTGTTTTGCTGGGAAATATATTGCATTCAGTCAAACCACACTAACAGCGTGAGATAATATACATATTATTACAAATATTTATGTTCCTTTAAGACATACCCTTTCATGTTCCCCATTCAGGAATAATCATTTTAAATCCACCTTTCTACGAGCATGCGCATTTCTCGTCATGATTTTCCTGCTGAGTTTTTGATCAATGAGCTAAATGTGATTTTTTTTCAACGACCTGGACTCATTCGGACAAATATTAAGACCCGAACACCCAGTGTCCTTCTTCATCAATAGGTGTAGTGGGGAATGTTTATTCAGTTTTGCTTAGGGTAAATCGACGTCACTGAGATGCTTACTTCATATTTACCTAGGTTGTCATGAAAACCGTTCAAATCTTTCAAGGTAAAACCTCACAATGGCCAAACAATTGACGGTTCTCGCGAATTTATCAGCAACCATTGAAACTGAAAGTTTGTATAACGCCAAACATACCATACAAATTACCTTGACTGTAAAGGATCATCTTATATTCTAAATAAACATCTTAATGTTTATCTTAAATGTCGAGCCCCTTTATATTGTCAGGGCCTCAGGCTTTAAATACATCCGCGGTCCAGGGACAAATAACTCCATATCGATGCGCCAAGCATGTCCATCACGCATGCTATTGTTAATATAAATTCTATGTAATGTTCTTTATCCCATTAGATGATCATATAACACATTACACTTTAAAATTAATATATTTCTGCAGATTTTGCATAAATGGACACCATTTCATACAAAAAAAAAGAATCCCCTTTTTGACAATTCAAATGATAAATTCAATAAAAGCTTAGTAATTCTGTACTCGTCAGCACCAACGTTTCAGGAAAGAATAAAAACAACATGCAGTTTTAGATTTGGAGCATTTCAAAATACAACACATAGTCGCACTTACACCGGCAAATTACATGATGACCCAGTCTCTGTTCGGGGTGTTATTCTCCCTTCACATGGAATTAGAACATGTGGAATACGTTTGACCAAACCAAGCCGTGAGTACACGCGGTGTTCACGCGAGATGTCTTCAACAAGATCTCGTTATTTGTTTTTTATACCTGTGCATCACAGTTTACGTTTGAACGTTGCTTCTGTCTATTAATTCTTTGGAAATATTTCCCTAACATTTACGATTTCTGTTTTGGGGCAGGTGAATATCAAGCGCGTATTTTGTACCATGCATTTTTTTTATTGTTCACATTAAATTTTATACCAGTACGCTTTTATACAAAAAAAATATTATTTCCATCAGGTGTAGATATTAATACTACAATTCCCCAGTACATGTTCAGTATCTCACAACACGTCTCGCTTTGCATTACAAATGTCACAATACACAATACTACACATATAAGCTACCGTGTATTATAATTCATATTTTCATGTCAATTTATTTGTTTATTTATTTAAAATATAATCTAACTTTCTCTCTAATTGTTTAAAAGAAGCGCTTCATGTGCTTCTCGTACATATATAACGGGGGGGGGGGATCCAGGATTTTTGGAAAGGGGAGAGTCCAACCCAGGAAGTCTTATAAAAAACCCTAAACAAAGGTCCCTAGATAAAAAAAGAGAGGGGTCCAGACCTAAAAAAAATTGGGTTAAAACCCTCAAAAAGTCGTTGCGGCTGAAAAGGAGGGCCCATGACCCCCTTGACCCCTCCCCCTATCGATCCGCGACTGTACATATATATATATATAAATATATATATATATATATATATATGTGAATATTGAGATATATGTATATATAATAAGTGGTATAGCCGTGTAAGTCTGTAGTAGAAGCGTAGGTAAAGAAAAAGAGTGACGCCTTTTAGATAGACTAAGCCAAAAAATGAAAAACGTATGGTTCTCAGGCACTTTTTTCAGAAATCAGTGCGGGCGGGCGGTATTTATTTTTTTTAATTTTTAACTTTTATTTTATTTTATTTATTTATTTATTTTTGTTTTGCCTTACTTGTTTATTAACACACGAGCTTTCGAAGTGCAAAGGCTTCTTCCTCAGGTGGTAATCAAGAGGAAATGTGTCGAGTGATGTAGAATGATAACATTTTCTCCATACGTTCTAACTTAATTATGTATAATTATGTGGTCTGTTAGTGTCTTCTAATATTCTCCTTCGTTTGTTTTACAGTCACAGTGACGGGGCGTGTTGCCCTGAAAGGTCTGAGGCTACAGGTGATGGCGGACAGTGGAGCCAGTGCCTCAGGTCACTTTATCCAGCCCTCTCCCTCAGCGAAGTTCATCAGCTGTACAGGGACTAACGACACTGTCACGGGGTGGTTCGATCAGCCCAAGGAGACGTTCGTGGTCACGTGGGTGCCGGCGACAAATTTGACGGGCACTGTAAAAATAAGGTAACATTCATTTTGTATTCTATTTAATACCTCCGCCAGGTGGCGCAGTATTTTGTCTTCCCTTTGTTTTGCTGTTTTGTCTGTTTGCAACTTTTACGGAAAAGTTATGAACAGATTTTAATGATTTGTTTTACTTGAGGGTTCGGGTAAAACCTAACAAACAAATAATAACATTAAGAAGGGCGCCTGGATCACCAAGACTCCCCATAATATGCAACCATGATGTTGGTGAACTGTTTCACAAATTTTCTGTGTACCAAACATCAACGTTTTAATAGGATTAGGTTGTGGTTTATATATACAACAAATTCGCTGTTACAAAGCTTCTGTTATGCCAGTCCAAGGCCTTAAAACTACAAATGTATTCTTATATACATGAGCTTGATCAAGTTGCAGAGGCCGCACGTCAACCGGGTAATAGTCACACGACGACAATGTTTGCTGAACAGGCAATTACACGTAGATAACTAGATGTGGTCGGACAATGGTCCTCAGAGGGCCCCGCAGTGCTGGACTAGTTTACATATGGGTAAAAAGTTTAGTTTATGGTTTAAAAATATAACAAAGAGAAACAAGTATTTTATCAATATGTATGAGGGAACAAAAATCCTACTGGATCAATTCATATTAAAGAAGATCTGTCTGAAATAATGTGTGCAATACAAAATCACCGATTGAACTTTGGCAGACATATTTCATTTTGAGAAAGTCCGTAATTCAAGTCCTCATAGGCACCAATCATCCCTGTGAAGGGTATTCTGTTTTCAAAAATGTTTGCGACAGAAAATCTGCGATTGAGGTCTGGCCCGCCATATTGGATTATTGGCGGGTGTGTAATTCGACAGGGATGAAGCCCTCATAGGCGCCAATGATCCCTGTGAATATGAGAAAGATCTAGCATGTTTCTGTTGATATATCGCGCGAAGGAAAACCACCGTTTGTGCTGTGGCAGCCATATTTCAATTCTGACAGGTCTGGAATTCGATAGGTCTGGAGCCCTAATAGGCGCCAATGATCCCTGTGAATTTGAGAAATGTCAAGCTTGTTCCATATTGGAATTCAAACAGGTCTGTTATATAATAGAGATAGAGCCTTTATAGAAACCAATCATCCCTGTGAATCTGAGTAAGATCAATCTTGTTCTTGACGAGATATCGTACGCGAAAAAAAATCACCGATTGTGCTCTGGCGGCCATATTGAAAATCTGACAAGTCTGTTATTGAAAAGGTCTGAAGCCCTAATAGGTACAAATCATCCCTGTAAATTTGAGAAAGATCAAGCGTGTTCTTGTTGAGATATCGTGCGAGAAAGATATCGTCAGTGATGGAAGTACGGAAGGACGGACTGCCCTGGTGATCACTTTTCAAGCTACGCACCATAAACAGCGGCTACGCTACGCTCAAATATTTGTTACACTACCCGCTGCATTAAACCGCGGTTGCCGGTCAGGTTTGGTCACCAGGCGGTGCTGTCTCTCTGGAATTCCTCCTGCGTTATATTGAACCAAACACACTGCAGGTATTACCAGCACAAACGGATGTTCTTCGAGGTACCGGTCACTTTACACTGCTGTGGAAATCGCTTGGTAGCACAGACTTTTTTCAACCCTATTGGAATACACACGATGCAATCGTCAGCTTTCAACACGGTCTATATACTGACTTGTCTGAGGTCAGTTATCCCCCACTGTCTGCATATTTCCTGTACTGCGTGCCACACGAGCTTGTCACCGGCATAGCTATGTTTGTTTACCCGCTAAGCCAATCAGATTTCTTCTACCAGTACTGCAGATTTGTTTTAAACGGCGAGACAATCAGATTTCATTTTATCCAGCGCAAACTGACTGGGTGTTGCCAAACCTGAAGAATCCTGCTATTTCTCACAGCGTGTGAGTGGAAGGTCACCGGGCCGGGAGGTCACGCGCTGTATTCAGAGCGTATTTTCAAGCGGGCCATAATTATCATTACAGCCTTGGAGACTGTCATCAGGCCTCTGAATACAAGCATGTATACCACAACACAAATTAACTCGAGCGAGCCGACATCACACCTTAAGATTACATACGCCACATTAATATCTCTTAAACGTTAAACTAATTATGACTGGTGTGACAAATTCAACTATGTCGCTCAGAATATGACCTTATGAGGAACTGGGACATCTAGTGGCTGTCCAGAGTAAACAAAGTAACTGTACAGGTTTAATTCCACTAAAGTTTATTTCCCTCTCGTGCGAAACAATCCCCATTGGCAGCACGCCTTACATAGATACCTATGATAAATCTGATCCCTTTTCTATAGAATGCATTAAGATTCTGGTATAATTATATTTCCACTAATATAAACAAATAAATGAAATGCTGTTTATTTCTTCACCCAGTGGAATATCACAAGAAGCAGCGACAAACTCATAAAGAGGCCACGGAACTCCTGACAACAGCTGGTTAAATACCATATATTCCCCTATTGATGGTTTGAGTTTGTTTTTTCCAAGATATGTATCCTTTATGTCACCTTTTAATTTCTTTTAATGTCTAACGTATTAATGCTCTTAAAAAGTTAATTTTCCTGAATATGTGGCTTCTTGTGTAAACTTAATTTCTAAATTGAGACGAATGCTGATTGATAAAAACTATATATAACTATGGGTTGTATCTATGTTCTCTTTATTTCTAACGTGACACGACTGCTAATTGGAAAAAATAACTTTGGATTGTATAAATACTGGTAGAAAAAGTATTTTTTCTACATAGATAGATTTTTGTGTAACCTTTACCTTTATAATGTGACACTGCGCAAATAAAAAAAATACAACAGATTTTACTTATCTTGCTGAAAAAAAAGTAATTGTGGCACTATGAGAGCACAATGAAATAGGTAACAGGGTGTCCCGTAACTAGCCATTTTAATCAGATTACACCACATTTTTTCCAATAAACCATTGAGGGGGTCTGGTAGTTCCATTCTCAGATATTGAATAGGTTTAAGAGAGAAGTAATCTGAGAGGTTTTATTAACGTCTGCTTGAAAATTAGCGTGGAGCAATGCGAGGCTCATGCCTATTAAACTGTTATGACGTCATGTATTTGATGGAATCAAATAAGCTTCATGATATTTACATACTGCAATATCATTGTTACCAAGGTAATTAAATAGGGCACATACATGTTACACAGCTGTGTCAAGCAGAGACGCCATGCATTTCAGTGGCCAGGCCAATATCTATTAAAGTCAAGTCTCTTCTTATTATGTCTCTACAGGACATATAATGGTTTATCTTGGTTAGAGGGTTAGTTGGTTTATCTATTAGCAACTTAATTAAAAAATGAATGAACTGACTTCAAGGCATTTTGCGAGGAAACATTCTTTTACCCAAAAGATTACCCGGGGTGATCTACATCAGGATAATTTTTTTACCGGCTTCTGTCAACCAGCGGTAGAACATTGGACGCAAAGCAGGAGGTCTTGTGTTCTGATCTCAGCCGAGGAGCGGTGAGAATTTATTCGGTCGGTGTCAACCCAGGATGTAGTGTCTGCAGGAAAACCATGCCCAATGGCCGTGTTTCACTCACAAACGGGTGCGCCTCTCAGGTGGTTCTCAATGTTATAACCTGAGGCGATGACTACACACCCGGGACCGTGTTCTGTGAACAAGCATTTTAGGAGATATTCTGCATATATTTACTTAGTTAAGCGAGTATTTAAAAATGGAGGCGGTTACCTATACCGAAAAATATTTTTAAAATTTTGTTTTGTTCTAATGATTGTTTATCAGTATTCTTTATCCCGGCTGGAGGCGAGAGACATTCACTGATATTTGGGCCGCTTTTTCTGATCGACAGACTTAACCTGTAATGCAACCATCGAGTTGGCGAGCTATGACATACACGAGTGGTGGCTTGCATTTAAGTATCTCCTGTGCTTGTGAAGCGCACAACAAAGTTTTTCCTGGTGCAGGTATGAATTATATATGTGGCTGGGCTCTGATCAGCATCTAGGTATGGTTGTTTTTCAGCATAATTTGTGCCTCAATAATATTCTTGAAACAGCCAAAACTGATATATATGTGCTAAGAACATCACCATTTAATAGCATTCAAAAACGGCTAATCCTTGCTAGAGGATAACTTGAAGAAGTGATCGGAAGTTAATGGCAATGAGCACATGACAACAGAATATTTGAATATTCATGAAGAATCATAGGTTATCGATAGAGTGGAAACCATGTGGTCATCTAGCCTCGTGAACTTGTCTGCTATAGCCAAAAGAAAACAAGGATAAATACTAAACAGCAGCACCAGGATCAAAGTAATTATATAAATTAAATAAATTGCGTTTAATACGAAATTGCCTCAGATAGATTTCATGATATCACTAAGGCGGCGCAAATAGATTTTTAGCCAGTTCATTTAGATCATTTTCTCTTCTGAATGTCTCAAGTGGCCCGGCATTTGTTCCTCGAGTTGAACAAGATTTCGTCTAGTTACACGCAGGGACGAAACCTCGAAATGGACAGAAAAGGTCGATGGCATGGCGTTCGTGAAACTGTTACTAAGACAATGACAGTGATAATGTTATCATGCGTCTATCAGATGGACAAAAAAAAAGTGGTGCTAAAAGGATTTCCATAATAAGGACAAAATTTTCGAGCATCAACAAAACACGTGTTAAAAGAAAACCATTATTGAGTTAATCAAGCCACCCTGAATTTCTGGAATTACCGGGTTGAGTTCCTTCTTCATGGCTATTTAGGAATGGTTCAGCAGCAGAAACCTATGCAGTTCTGTATTTTGCTTTTCAAAGGATGTACACTAACCCGACTAAATCATATTTAATTAAGATAGTTTCGGCATCCAATATTATTACTGACGAGCAGAATATCTTAAAACATTTAAAAATTCCTAAGACTTTTGCTTATATAGTTACATCTCTAGCATTTTTTTATATCAATTAATTAATTTTTCATAAATTAATCAGTCAAAATGCAGTTATATTAGAACCATGAAGTTTATATGACCTGAACCTAGTACCATGTTCTTTATGTACTAATGAAGTCTTCATTCAACTTCCTGTGATATTTTAATATTATTAAAATGTAAATTTGATATTTATAATATTTTGAGCACCTGTTAAGAGCAATGTCTTTTTATTGAGCTAACATTAAGCTACATTATACAATATCAAAACTGACTATAAGTCATCTGAGCTATAGTGATCACCCTTTGAACGTCTGTACTTCCTTCCGTCCATTAACTGGATGAAAATCGTAACCGTTTGACCTAGGGATTTCCTAATTAATATGCAGGTAGGTCCTTGGGAAATCTCCTTGTATTCCTAAAAATCAGACCATTTCGACATATATCCTGGATTATGCGCGTTTTCGTGTTTTGAGCATTTAGAAAAAATCTCCTGTTTGGGTGTTCTGAGTTGCAGAACAACAATTTGCTTTCAACCAATAAATAAAATATTGTCTATGAACCGCCCTAACCTCTTCTGATGCGGTCGTATCATTGACTTGTATGATCTTTCTAAAACATTTAAGGATAAACTATATTTATAATATTTTAAGATCCCAAGCCTTTTCGAAGGGCCTTCAGGCAAATTTTATTGATGTTTTCAGACCAAGAAAGATTTTCAGTAAATATAATCCCCAAGTGAAGTGAGTCAGACTTGTGGTCTCCGTCAGTTGTTGTTCGTTAAAGAATAACGGTTGATGGATGGCCCACTTCCTCTTATTAGAGAAACAAAGGACCTTGGTTTTGTCGGCATTGAATTTGCCACTGTCGGGGCCGATGACCAATACGATCAAAAAGTTGATACAATTTCTAAGTGTCGAAGATCGGCTGTACGTCACGACCGATGGGTTACCTATTTAATCTTCAATTTTGTTTCAATTATTTTCGCTAATTCATTTTCACACAAGAGAATAACTGGATTATAAGGTAAATAGGGAATTATTGAAAGTTTATGATCCTAAACCGATTTTGTTCTTTATTTCAGGGGTACATTCCTTCAAGACCGTGAAAGATACTGGAATGGAATGAACATCATGTCTAAAGGTATGTATTTAGTGATTTATCCAGAAGCGGATTTTAAGGGGATGCAGGGGGATCTTTTTCGAACAAATGATCTGGGTAAAAAATAATAATATTCGCTTTAGGCCGAAAAGAAGCACCGAAGTTTTTGTCTCGTGTTGTTTTCTTCTCAATTTATGATATCTTCTTTTGTGTTATGTCATTGTGTAAAGCCTACATACTAGCATTCCCGGCACACCTGTTACCTGTACAAGTGCTCCCCCGCCTTACCCCCCCCCCCCCCCCTTCCTGAGATCCTATATCCATATCAGATTATTTTCCATGCCTCTGTTTAACTGTCTGCTTTATTATTTTTTCACGTACCGTTTTCAGTTTGTTCCATTTTGCAATTTCCGAAGAAAATGTATTTATAAACTTATAACCGAATTTTAGTAAAATATTTATTTACATTTTTTTTTACAAATTACCACGAATAAACTTGCATTATAAACATGTGTGCACGCTGTGTTTGTGTGCTAGGTTTGTAATCACAAATGGACTTAATTTCTTTTTCTGGTATAACCCATGTACTTCTCACACAAAAATCATTTTACATCAATCGGGTAATGCAGGTTTTCCACAAATCAGCATAATAGGCAACATTAAAGGAATGCTTAATCTCTTCAACTGCAGGTCTAAGCTGAACGTCATTAACGTAGTGCTCATCCTTCACCCCCGCAAAATAAAACAATGCAATTTTTACGAAGTGGATTTTTTGAGATTTTGAAAAGGTTGCATAAATTTGCATAATTAATAAGTCTCAAAATTCTGTGTAGATGTTTACAAGCCAACACCGAGCACTACCAGATGAAATAAGAAAAAAAAATAGGTTGAAAATAAAGAAGAAACATAAGCTCATCGGGCCGATGGTACAAAGAGTACTAGAGTCTTATATTTGACTCGAGTGGTCGGTTAGCTTATCGAAATTTTTCTAAAATTTCTCTGTTTCTTAAACAGTTTCCAACATTTCTGACAAGAAAACAAAATACGCTCCTGATCTGTACCAATACATAGACGGTATACCAGTTCGATTATGAATCAATTTTTGTAGACCCCTAAATCTTGTATCTGGGAAAATAGTTGTTTCTTAAAATTGTTTATTTGAAATTCATATAATTTCTTTCTTCTTGATTTCTCAAATTAGTTTGAATTTCTAAATATCTAATGTTCGCTTGTAAAGTGTCATGCGTTTTGGTGAAGTATGCGTAAAAAAATATAATTTACGAAATAATTTACATATTGGAAAACTTTAATTTTCTTAGATTGATTCCATCTTTTAAATCTCGTACCTTTTTCGTGCTTTATTGAAATAATATATCTTTGGTTAAAAGTATTAGAATTCATCATTTAGTCAATTCATCGAAGAGGTAATCTAAGCAGTGCAAGGTTAACCCGGGATTAGGTTTAGATTACCCTCAGGATGGTCTGAAATCAATTGAAGATTACCGGGGATTAAACTGACATTAGAGGTAACCTGAAGTCTTGACACTGGTTTTTGAGTGGTCCCGTGTTAAATGACATATTCATGCCGCCTACGTCACATGATTTATTCATGTAGCCATGACTTCACGCAGTGCATTATTCATGGGACACAACCGTAACCAGGGAAACAGTATATGAAAACTGCATGACCCAACTGAAAATACAGACAAAACCTGCTGTTAAAAAAAGGAATACTTTTCTTTAATATTCCCGCAAGCTCAGCCTTTCCACCATATTAAACATCTGTTGTACTTTTTGCAAGAATAAATTTTAAAAGGTCAATAATTAATTGTGTTATACTTTTTTTCAAATTCTTTCACCAGTAATTATCATGCGCCATATCAATAAATTTACTAAATTTTTTATCTCCGTTTGTCTCGCTCATTTTTATTTTAGTTTTTCTCATTATTATCTTTTAATAATTATTTATAATGACTGGATATTATTGCAGT
This sequence comes from Sipunculus nudus, assembly GCA_026874595.1. Lineage (NCBI taxonomy): Eukaryota > Metazoa > Annelida > Sipuncula > Golfingiida > Sipunculidae > Sipunculus > Sipunculus nudus. The sequence continues at coordinate 37,758,092 of CM049318.1, forward strand.
GATAAACGCTTTACCATTGATTTAAATTCGGGCCTGTTGAGTGTTAGAGGGTCTTCGATTCAAATTAATCCTCCATTATTACCATTCTTAATTAGATTGGATTCAAAATAATAATATTCTGTCTGAGATGTTATCTGCTTAAATGTTTCCTGGCATGTTATATTGACGTTATCATTATAATGTACCTTAGCAATTTCATGCAAAAGCAATATTTAATTATTTTCATCTATTATTTCACTAACATAAATTGACGGCGACTTTTTTCTGAAACAACAGTCTTACTACATCACGCCTTTTGTTTATCTGTCCTTCAGCTAGAGATAAAAATAGTATGAAAATGACTTTAAATACAATAATCCACCTATCACCTATCTTTGCTTATCCGATGCATTGTTAAAGTTCTACTAAAATGTCGTATCCATTTGCCCTATTGGAACGACAAGTTGGAAAAGCTAACATAAATATCATATGGAGAGTTAAGACGCAGTGTCTGCAGTATGTCCCGCTAGACTGTTGTTTCAAGAGGTCTAATAGACGGGATCTTGGTGACCAGACGATGTCGGAAAGAGAGCTTTCAACGTGGACATGTTTAGATTCATAAAACAGATATGTGAAGGACCTAAAATCGCCAGCAGACGACTGAACATTTGGGCGGCAAGACACGATGAGCACTTGGTTACCTAGACAATGTTTTCACCATGACAGGAGATTTTCAGGGGACAGGGAAATTTCCAGATCGTCCATAAGATATTGCTAAAACCACTGAATGTCCGCCATGACCTCAGAACCCCCGTATATAGTAGTAAAAACACAACTCAGTTGGCATGCTTATTTGCCGAAGACTGCACTTCAGTGTCCGTCCAAACTATCACAGTGGTGCCTAACATTGAGTCATTGGTAAGAAATGACACAAAATTAAACCCGTGAATGCACAAACCAAATCATAAATCCCATTTATGTTGTACCTGCTGTTAATTCCTGCTCCTCACACGACTCAGTTGTCAATCACATAACCGCTAGGAGATACGTGTATGCTGTTACGGGGTAAAGTAATTTTGTCTTCGTAATGGGGGCTCCTCCAACGTGACGGTAAACTTTGTGGCACAAGGAATCAGCTCACCAAAGTGTAACTCCTGGGATTATTAGTCTTGTTCTGATAGCAGAACGCTCTTAAGGGAGGGTGTATTAGGGTGACATTAAAGCCGACCGAACTGTCTCTCTAGTGAAGCTTGCTTTCCTAGCGAAGCGGTTGGTACGCCCGACTTGTGCGCCACCGACGTGGGTTCGAATCCCGCATCGGCCCAGTTTTTTACCCTGAAAAATTTGTCTTCGTAACAAAATTGGGGTTCGTCCGGGATGACAGTAAATTTTGTGGCCCAGGGAGTAGCTCGCCAAAGTGTAACTCCTGGGATAATTAGTCTTTTATGATGGCAGAACGCTTTTAAGAGGGGGTGTGGTATTGGGTGACATAAAAGCGGACCGAACTGTCTCGCTAGTGAAGCATGCTTTTCTAGCGAAGCGGTTGGTACGCCGGAGTGCGCCACCGACATGGGTTCGAAACCCGGATCGGCCCAGTATTTTCCCCTGAAAAATTTGTCTTCGTAACAATGCGATCAGATATCCAACACTATAAAGGGAATTTTACTAAAAGAAAGTTGAAGAGCCTTTCATTTTGCACATGATGGGGTGGGGGGGGGGGGGTGGTTGGTAGATAGCAACAAACTTTAATGGTTGGTCTAGTTTATCTGAAATGTAAAGACATGGTGTAAAACCTGACGAGAATATTTGTTTCATCATCGTGCATTTAAGCGCAGCTTTCGAAATGGCACGTGTCACTCTGACAGCGCGATAGATTCTCTAACGTTAGAGGGGTACATGTGGCGCCATTTTGGATAAAAACAAACAGCTTTGCTGAACTTTTCCATGTGACATTTTATGTCGTTCAGTCAGAACATTTTATGTCATTGATATCCTACAGGAATTATCAGTAAAAGCAATACTTTTATGGGAAAGATAAAATTTACGAATAATACATACAAACACAAGGGACAAATGCTAAATACAGATAGTGGACCGGCGAAGGACACAACGCGTACATGTTCGTGATGCTGTAACGTAATTATATCTCTTGAGTTTGACTCTGTTATCCTTGCGCTGCACGTTTGAGTAAAAAATATGTCGTACTTTGGGAAATGGTTACATTTAGTGCCGTTCATTCATGCTGTTCGCTGCGTGGTTTATATTCACCACGGTTTGTCTTGGGATGACCGGACACCCGGGAATGTAGTCTGACTCCATTATCGTGTTACGACTTAAGGTCATGTGATTGTATCTTCCCATGATAACCTGCTCGGAGCACACGGATGTTTACTTGAACATTTCATGTAGCTGGTGATAATAATATGCAAGGCCAAAGTATGCCCTGCATATTGTCATGGTCATATCCTTTTAACGTTTCCTATTTATATATATATATATATATATATATATATATATATATATATATATATATATTTATATATATACATGTGTTTATATATAAATATACAATGTTACTTGTTTTAAATAACTGTGATTACTACATAATGTATATTGTCCTCCGAGGTTATAAACTAGAGATTAAAATCAAAGGAATTTAAATGACTGTAAATGCAGCGATTAAAATTAATCGATTATAGCATGCCTGATTGGTTTATCGATTCAATGCATCGAATTTTCGATACATTGTTACAGCCATAACAGAGCCATCTTATCTTAACTATCTTGATATTTGGTGCAAATTTAACCTTGCCTCAGAACATTTACCTCATAGAGGAATCTGACATGGTAAAAACACTTGGATCAGAACCTTATCTAGGTCCACACGACAAACATGATTCCTCCCTGGCCAGTGTTTTACCCCTTATCAGAGTTCCGTGGAATTTGGTTTACGTTCAATAGTTTTACACATAATACCTCTGTAAATAAACCTGGCCCCAAAATGATAAATAATATCGCCTATGTTCAATTGCCATATATCTCTACCTTGAAAAACGCCACATCTGGTGAGACGGAGAGTGCTGTTTCAAGAGACAAATAAACACCAGATCAAAGAACTCTAAATGCAGATGCGACGACTGGTACTCGTAGGAACTCCTCATAATAAACTTTATCTCATGTCACTCAGTACACACCTGATAAGCAAGGCTAATTGAATAGAAATAATTTAAAAACCGCTGGGAAACTTTTTTTCTATTTAATATGTTTTCCACTTCAGTATTCATTACCCGGAACCGGCTGATACCTGTAGAGGTGAAAAGCCCTCCCTGCGTTATAAAATTGTAATTCTCCAGGTCACGGGTACTTCTTAGGATTCTGAACTATGAGCCAAAGTGTAGTCAAACCGAAATGTCAAAGAACCAGTGTGTAAGCTCCTACTTGTTACCCTGTGGATATATAGCGTCCCCTTGTGACCCTATACCTCCAATTATGCCTCGTTCTGATAATCATTCCCGTCAGGCCTCTCGAAATGACCCGGTATCCGTACTTTCGCCCGGAATGAGATTTGGAGCTAGTCGCGGAGACTTTTTCAGCCTTCAAAGGGCAAGCCTGTTAAGACTGACTCTTGTTTTGGGAAATAAGTGGCTCGCTGAGGTCGTACTTAGCTTTCACCTCAGGTAATGACGGAAAATGTGGGGGTGGGGCTACCGGCAAAACAACGCATCTATCCCTGGATTCAATCTTGTATTGAGACTAGCAATATTCTGGAAGTTGTACTTGCCTCCAGCGACATGTTAACCGTCATTGAAGCCAGCCAGTATACATTCCAACACAATGTAGAGCTTCTGCCCGGAACTAACGTACTGTTTTTTTTGTTTTTTTTTTTTTGCGGCTAACTAAAATTTCTAATGGAACATAAAAATAATCCGGCTTTCCCCCTGGTGAGGTGTATACAACGCTGTAAAATGATGTGGTTCACATTAATTCTAGATATTTGCCTCCACCAGGAGGGTATAGGTTCATTTTCGTTCGTGTGTGTTTGTGTGCGGGTGTATTTGTGTGTTTGCTCACAATCATGAACGGAATCTCATGAAATTTTCAGGCCATTTCGGGAATGGGCCAGTGAAAAATCGATTTGATTTTGGTGTGGATCAGGCACATGATCCGGATTCAGGAACGTCACCAAGGAATATTCACAAATGTATTGTCACTTATGCAAGAATGAACCTGGGCAAATGGGTCGAATAAATATATGCATGCAAACACGGTTTTGGGAGCATCCCACAACAAGGACCCCTTCATGGCGGAGGCTTTCATGCCTTAGAATGCAGAATTCTAGTTCCAAATACAATGTAATTTTTACTGATGTGGCATACCCCACGTGTAAGGACACAAACGTATACACACAAAGAACGGACTAAACACAAGTAATTAAAAATGACAAACTAACTGATACGATTTGAACATATCAAAATTTTGTTTGACTAAGATGGGTTTATATTTTGCAAGGTATAAACGTAGATGCGCATTTTCATCGTATATACAAAGCCGTAAGCATGTTACAAACGATTGTGTGTTTGCATTTTAGTTAATATCCAAATTTTGAAGAAAAATAAATATTATAATCTTCAACACGTTAACCCACACCCCGTAAAGTTTGACTACGTTATGCAAAGACATTTAAGAGAATAGCAGTTGAGAAAGAGAAAATCCTCATGTTCTTCGTGAAAGGTGCCTCAAAATATCCTTTTTTGATTTGTATATTTAAAAAAATGTCCCTTATAAGGGACAGGAGACCCCTTCCCATACCCACCCCGTGGACCTGCAATCAAATTGACAATAAACAAAAACAAAAAAAAGTATGGCTTCAGCTTTATTCATATACGTGAAATAAAAGAATATATAAAAAAAATATACTTTTCATAGGTTGAACATATATTACGTGATAAAATAATAAAATATTCAATGATGAATTAAAAATATTAGAAAAAGATGCGTTTTGGTAGATATTTAAAAATTTTGAATAGAAGCTGGTTGCCAGATTGCACTATAACGCACTACATGGTCATTAACAAACTGGCGTCTCCGAAAAGACGAAATCTGTGTCAATTTTTTTATCGAATTTTTGTTAAAAAATATGAATATTTTTATAGATGGAAAAGTTGTTAAACAGATCTTGAGACATATAAAAACATGGGTCATCTGGATTTCCCTGTTGATCTTGTCGTGGTTTACTGTTTATTTTAGATAAATTATCCCTGAAGCAACTGCATTTCTACCCGTTTGCACTTACTGCACAATTGTGCTTATACTTTATCCAAGGCAAGGGAGTAGCCAGAATTGAGGAAGGGGAGGGGGCCGATATATTTTTCAAAGGCAATTGAAGCATAAATATTTAATATATATATATATATATATATATATATATATATATATATATATTAAAGGCAATTGAAGCATAAATATTCAGTGTATATATATATATATATATATATATATATATATATATATATAAACCTATATATATATAAACACACACATGTTTATATATATTGTTATAGATGTCTCTTTTATTGTATGCAGCAGTGTGTTTGTTCAGCGCTAGCGTTGTCAGTTGCTGTGACGGCATAGCCCGGCCGACGCGTTGGGTCTCACGTGTAAACAGCGGTCATGCTAGTCTGGGGCTTTCTCGCCTGGCCGAGCCGAGCCAGCCCACGTGTGAACCCTAATATGTATAAACACAGCGATGTTGTTCTAGATGTTTCCTGTAACGCGTGTGTACTGTGTATCATGTTAGGTTCTTTGGATTGTACGAGAAATGGAAAGTTCTCGGCTTGAGGTGAAAGTTATAAATAAGGGGCTGTGTTTTAGAGCAGAGGAGAGAGGAGAGAAATATTCCAGCGGACACAGAAACGTGTAAGTCAGTTGTAGACCTTTTCCGATAAGTGCGGCAATTATAGATTTTCTTCTAAATTTGTCACAGATCTTCTATAGTCTTCAGTTTGCTTTCGGGATTATAACAAGAATTGACTGGTTTTGTGGATGAACTGGACTGTTATTCTCTGAGAAGAATTATGTGAACTGTTCATCTGGGTTGTACGTTATAAAGAAATTGTTGTCGCTGTGACAGTGGTGGTATCCAGGTACTGTACACTTTATTTATATGCTTGTATCGATTTACTGTTGAAATGTTGTTTTTCTGTGAAATTGTATTGATTAAGTGTATTGTAATATTAGGATTGTCATAAGAATAAATTATAATTATTTGTTAACAAAAAAACACTGACTTCTTTATTCATTCCCCTAGACATTTCACGCTGCCTAGTGTTACAGAATTTGATTTTTTTTATCTCTATTACAAAATTTATGTTCGTCACGACTACGTGATCTGCTGATATTAGGTTCCGTAACAATATGACACCTCACGTCTTGTTTCCAATATGAAATACCAGTTGTACAAGATGAATAAATAAAAATATCATATTTGCAGGATCAAACATAATGGATTATAATTAAACAATACATTAATTAGTGCATTGCTTTATATTGAATAAGTCCAAAATCTCTGGATTCCAGTGAAAGGGATTTCATAATTGTGTTTTAGAAAATTTAATCATTTATAGATTAAGTGTAAGTCCTGCCCCCCTTCAACCAAGACCAATGGTTCAACCAAAACCACTGGTTCAACCAAGACCAATGGTTCAACCAAGACTACTGGTTCAACCTAAGCTGTGAACATGTGCGCAAAAACCAAACGTATAACCAAACTTTGGTTATAGGCCTTCACACGCCCTTGGGCCAGTAAGTGGAGTTTTATCCTACCTGGATTTTACAAAAACATATTTTTTTCGGGCTAATGGCCGGCAACCAGGCCGATTTATGTGTTCAAAGTATACCATTTCCAAGCGTGGTCATGGTATAACAAAACCAGATAACATTCCAAAATTAATGTTGTTTTCATGCATTCATAACAATAATGACGTCATAATTGATGTCATGGTATTTAGATCCTCACCTCAGCAGAGAAATTGTTTACTTCCCGGCCTGCCTTGCGCCCCGTTCAAGGCTAAGAAGCAAGTAAAACCCAAGATAAGCACTGGTTGATAACAAATGTCTGATTTCCTGCAAATTTACTAACATCTCATGCACCAGAACTTTCTGGAAAATTAATATAAACTACTATGGCTGACCTGTTGTCAAGGTAACGCTCGTTGGTTTCTAACGTCTTCCGATCCCGATTTGAGGTATTTCACTTGTCTCTCTTATAATTCTGCACACGTCCAATGCTGAAAGTTCTCCTTCCGCCATCGTCTGGTTTAGAAGATACCATGCATCACCCCTATTGTCGGCAGCAGTCACGGGAAAGGTCTGAATCTAACATTTATGTGTAAAGTTTTATATCCATCACTCTGCAAGCCATATAGATAAACCAGATTCTCAACTGAATATCTATGGATTCAGACACTTTTGGAATTTTTATTTTAATAATGTTCGTAAAATGTTACCAGTCAAACGGGTCATGATTTAGAATAATATTTTCGAAACTAATCCTTGTTGCGACATATTATCCAAGACTTCGAGTGACTGATTTTCATTTAATAATAAATGCTAAAAATTCTGTCATATGATTTCACTTATGGGAAATAATTATTCATAACGTCATTAAAAGTCCATCAGCGTTTTCCAGATGTCTGACTGCCGCCAAGTAGGATCCGAGTGGAATCCAATAATCCAGTTTAAATGCCTTATGAAAGTCATGAAATTACAACAAACATAAATGTTGATCACTCTTTCGTCCTTCTCACATTTTGACCGTTGATTGACAACATCCCGAGATGAACTGATTTACTTTACTCAACGACAGCGTGCCTATGGTTATACGGTAATATCATTAAAATAATAATTATTATATTTTTATAATATATATTATTATAATATTATTTTTTTCTAAATATTGATTACATTTTTATCTGACATTATATTTAATCATGTATAATTAACTATCATTAAAAAGGAAAATTCATTATATTTTTAATATTAACAAGTGCCTCAAAGCACTTAAAGTTTCCCACATCGTGTTGAACTATATAAGTCTGGAATCAATAATGCGTAATATCCCCAAACCTTGACATGGCCCGCTTTTTGAATATACGTAGAAAAATGAGTTGGATTTTTTTTTTAAAAATGAATGATAAGCTTTTAAGTTTAAGTTTTTTAACTTGGAGCTTTTAGAATTTAAACAACACAGATATGAACAAGCGACAGGTCTGACACACGCAGACACTGAAATTGAAAATACCATTTCAACTGTTATTCTACATAAATGGCTGTCATGGTTGTCGCAAAGAAATGTGCCTGTAAAAAACTATGCAAAAACATGACATCAGTACTAGATTTCACATGTTATATGCAATCACCGAAATCGTAAACTTTTGTGACTGCTGGGTAATTTGCATGAAGTAGCCATTCATTTGTTTCACACTTGTTCAGTTTAACTTGCACGAATATACTATTCACCATAAAAGTTAAAGTTTAAATATTATCTGACAAATTAGGCCTGATCAGAACACACCATTTGACCTCACAGAGAGTAGGCCACCTCAGCTGACGCCATCTGCAGGCCAAAATATGACAGTAAAATGATCAAAAAGTCTGCCAATTTTTTAATGGCTGGTGCAGCGATTCATGAGATAACAGAAATCCAAAACTGTTGTGATCAACATAATACAAAGTTCTGTGGAAACATTGTAAAAATAATTCCTTTCAATATTGTATTTATTTAATTCCCATTGCACCAAGAAATACTTGAATATGATTTGAAGACTAGTGTTTTCATGGTTACTGACTTATCTTAAGGCAAGACCATTTTGCATCGCAGAACGTATTTCAAAAGAGTTAGCGCCAAATGCAGGTTTTACTCGATGTCATTCATGTGATTTCAAAGATTTCGTAGGTATTTGTTTTCATAGGTAATACCTAAGACGCTGTCCATATTATTTGTCCTTCCGCTTACGGTGGGGACAAATTATCAAGGAATATTATTCATTATTATTCTTTGTAGTAGAAGTAGTAGTTATAGTAGTAGCAGTTGTTGTTGTTTTTGTTGTTGTTATTGTTTTTTTCTCGGGAGAAGTAGAGGCTACTTGTTTAACAGTGTTCTGGTTCATTTAAAAATGTACAGTAATGTATGCCTTTTTCATGAATTATTCCGGTTGGCTGTAATAATCTCCCTTTTTTGGTAAAAGTCGATTGGGTTAAAGTAAAGCTATTTACATTTGCTCTCGTGCAATGGAACTGCATCCACCGTTGCCGTCCATCGTCTGTCACAAATTACCCAAAAGCTCTGTGGCAGTCATGGAATTTTACAAAAATAAGCTTTTGGTTGCGCCAACTATGTTGACCTACTTTCTTCAAGATAAAAATGTCATTTCCTCTTTTTCTTAGATAAGTCATAAATCTGAACACTTTAGTTTTCATGTCAAATTCTTAAGGTCGAACGAAACTAAGTTAGTAAGAATTGAATTGATTTATTTTCGAAATCATGTCTTCATGGAAATTTATATTTTATGATTTCGTGGAATTGCATATACAGTGTAATGACCATCACCAAATATTCGAAGAATAATTGCACGGTTGATTATGCGACTGGTAAACAGGTGATAGCTATGGATTGTGCCGCCTATATATTAAACTACTTCTGAAATGTATTTTCCAATTTCATAGTCAGAAGCGGGTCCGGTGTGTGTGTGTGTGTGAGTCGGGGGGGGGGGGTTGTCAAGGCCCCCTTGACCCCCTTTCAGCCAGAGCAACCTATTTAAGTGTTTGGACAAATATTTGCGGTCTAGACACCCCTTTTCCGTAGAGCTTTTTTTTCAGGTTTTGCCTCTAGTCCCCCTGAGTTGGACCCCTTCTCTCCCTAAATCCTGGATCCACCCCTGGAAAGGTTAATTTCACGACTCCCCGCTATCATGTAAAGTTTGACACAGATTGAACGTTATGCCCATGAGTGTTTTTTTTTATGCGGCGCTGCCTAACAGCCCCTAGGATGACCACGTCAAAGTAGACAACATTCAGATCTATGGAGACGCGCGATGATACACTATAAAATACGCAATAGTTAAAATGCCGTTGTCAACAATGCCTATCCAATCATGCAATTCAGCCTCAAACAACGTCATCTTTATCTATCTTATTTTTATTCTTATTTTTCTTCTTCTTCTTCTTCTTATCATTATTATCATTATTATTTTTATTTTTATTATTATTATTATTATTATTATTATTATTATTATTATAATTATTATTCTTTTTCTTCTTCTTCTTATTATTATTATTTTTATTATTATTATTATTATTATTATTATTATTATTATTTTTATCGTCGTAAAGCGACCGGGGCTCATAAAAGCACTTTGTGGTCTGACCAGAAGGAAAACAATTCAGCGTCGCCTGATGAAAAAATTCTTCCTTCAGTTACAGCTAATTTAATGTGTTTGCCTTGGCTTTTGCAGTGGTGTTACAGGAAACCGTTACATTTTAAAAAATACGTCGGTTTATCATTCATAAAACGAATACTCATCTAACGAATACTTATTTTAGGGATCATAAATAATTATCCCCGACGCTGTTTCATTTAGCTCTGTATTAGCTGAGGTTTTTAAGTAGATTAATCAAGTGAATGGCTGTTTGTGGTTAGCTAAACGGTGTTCTGTTTCATGCAGACATGCAATGTATATTCTAACCGATGCTTTTTCATGAATTACAATTAATATCTCAGCTTCTGTACGCTGTGGTCCAGGGATATAGCACAGGACTCAAAACCAGGGGACCTAGGGACGGTGAGATTTTTTTATACCCCCTCCCCCCCCCCCCCCACACACACACACACACACCAGGGTAGAGTGCTCTGCATGCTTAATGGGGAAAATGTGCCTAACAACCGTGTACTGCTGACATGGCGTATTTTGGGGTTATGACCCATCACTGGGGGTTGATTACACACCCCGAAAGTCAGTGGTGCGATAAACAACCCGAAATGGAATTCTTTAAAATGTAAAGACTTAAGTAAAGAATTAGATAAGATAACCCTCAAAATTGGAGGCGAATACCTAAAATAAAATAGTTGAAAAAAAACTCACCTTCCATGTGAATGTTTTCGAGGTTGGTTACAGTGTCGATGGTACTTAATTATCTAAAGATGGCTACGTCTAGGTAGGATAGATTCCCATTCAGACACGTGCAGTGAAATTTCAAACGCTGAACCGGACAGTATTTCAGCTTGATTCCTTAACATTTTCTCATTGAATTATACATTGATTTAGGGACTCTTTCCTAAAGTTGATCTAAAGTTGTTTAAAAAAACATGGAGAAGTAAAATACAGCTATTGCCAAGGTCAGCTTCAAACATGGTCATGTTTATTTTTATTATTATTTTTATTATTATTATTATTATTATTAAGTTGTAATAGTAGTAGTAGTAGTAGTAGTAGTAGTAGTAGTAGTAGAAGCATTAGTAAAAGTAGTTTATTTTTTTAATATTTATCATTTTTATATTTATTATTAATATACGGATTATGGTGGATATTGCTTAATCTAATAACTTTCATAATGTTCACCGCGTAATATTCATGATCCTGATTTTTTTTGTTCTGTGATTTCAGGTTTTACTCCAATTGATCTCAGCTCATGTGGTCAGGAGAAGGGCTGTTTTAGGTAAGGAACATTTCTAATGGACATTTAATTGTTATTTATATAACACGGAGGATGCATTTTAAGGGTGAGAAGAAGCGTCACTGTGGCATAGATCTAGCAAAATATTACTTATCCATTACCTAATCATATTACACAGAGATATGTGGAAGATGCATTACTGGATTATTCTGCCTCAAACCTCATTTTTGTGATCGGAAACACTGTTATTCTTTGTAATCACGAATGACTGACGGCTGTTTGATCGTTTTTGTGTAAAACGGGCAGTGTGAGAAGGAGTATCATGTCTCCAAGGTTTTTGTTGCCATGGTGTATCATTACACCCAGGCAGTTGAAACAATACCCTCCGGACGCCAGGGGTCGTTTCTACTTTTTTCTACTCTATGGAGTTATTCCAGTTTGGAATTGTGAGGATGGCCGGAACTACCTGCCGAAACTGCCAAACTTCAAAATCAATATTTCTTACATTTGAAGGAAATACTTTTTATTTACATTTCACATGTGCATGCTTACTTAATATTACATATTCTGTGAATCCCTCATCATAAAAACACCCATGTTTGAGAAATCTGCCTTGAAACAATTCTTATCCAACGTGCTTGAACAGACTATTATATTACCTAGGCCATCAGTGTATGCAGAAACCCTGGTGTATTGTGGGCTGCTGATTTTGAAGCCCAAAAACCCTAAACAGCGGAGTCCGATTCTTCGCAGTTGCTCCCCCTCAGGATTACCCTAACTCTTCCCAAGATTTCAAAATCAGAATATGTCGCCAACATCGGAAGTTTTAAGTGCCTGCTAACACATTAACCTTCTCTGTAACCTTTTTCTTTTACTAATTATTTACCCTCTGAACATCTACAAGATCAGAATTGCGGGCACACGAGCGACGGAGCATATTAAACGTGCTGGTAAATGGCGGGAGGTGGACTCATAGGTCCCAATAAAGTATATACATGTGGTCTCTGGAACACACAAGAAGACCAACGTTAAAAAAAGCACAAAGAACCGATATGTCAAAAGACATATATTCTATTGTTTGTTTACGTGTGCAGCTGCCTCTTATATACAATATACCGGCACATCAGCACTGGTTTATAGCTAGCTAGCTATGAAGGTCTTTGAAGGAGAAAATTCGGAACTTGTCCCCCACCATTATCGCAATAATAAACGATCCCTGCGCACGGCGGTATTTTATATTATAACTGTGGAGTAAGCTGGGCCGAGAAGTATCGTCGGTGATATAAAACAGGCCACGGTGTCTGGGTTTTATGACGATGTGCGTGGCGGTTTGGGAAAGCTGATGGCCCATAATTCAAGCCTTCTTTGTGAACCTATGCAAACCTTCAAAGCGAGAAACAGTGTTTTAGAAAATATGGTTTAACGATTTATGTATCAGCATGTAGCAGCCAATGCATAATGACCAAAGCTATGGATATCCTACTATGATTGAGGATATGGGCCTGGTCCAAAAAAGCGTTATTGCGCTTTTAACTTTGCCAATCCCTTTGCAACAAAAGTCTCTCTGTCGACATATTAATGCCTGGACGCTCTCCTCGGAGAACTTTCGGGTAAACCTGACAGGTTTAATTTTTCCAAGTTCGAAACTGCTCATTGAACTGCCATTTTGTGTACACACTAAACCCCTGAGGTCACAGATCGCATTTCGCAATCATTGGTACAACGCTAGTAAGCATAATGTATGCATTTTACAGTGATAGCCATAGTAGCTTACGGGAGAAAAATGTTGTACGTGCATCCGATTCTGATGAGGATTTCCGGTTGGATTCTGATTTGTCTCACTCATAATGTTTTCAAGCATTACGAGATCGCTATTAGGCACAATAACAGCTTTGTCGTAATCAAAAATTGGCATATTGTACATAACGCTTGCATCACTTAACTGGTGTTTTTAACAATATTTCGTGAACTAGGTAAGTTGGTCGACACTAAAGTCTAATTATGCTTCCACCAGGTTTAGTTTAGTTTTACCCTTGATTTGTTTGTATCTGGTATTCTGGTCACCATCATATACATGTTTTTTTTCATTCAAAGGCTCCCTATGCGTTGTAACTCAAGGCTATTTCTCTTCAATAGAGTTTTTGAACAAATATTTCTGTGTTGTTTTCTGTGTAGTTTTATTAAGTTGTAGCCTCTGACCATTTTCTTGTTGAGTAAGCGATTGCCTCTGGTGTTACGACCACAAGAACCTAAAAGGTGTTTTCCAATTTTACCATAGGCGATTGTACAGCAATACTTCGCTCACGACATCATACACGATACGATACTATTATTAAGATTTTTATGAAATTCAAAAGCCGGTCAATGTTCTGGCTTGCAAGCCAACATATAAATCACATAAACGCCCAGCTGAGAGTAAATACTGACTCTCAGTATAAATATGGCGCTCTCAGGAATACACATTGTCACATTTAGCGAGCTGTGAGACGATCCCTTCCCCCGGAGATATAATGTCTTATTTTGGTTGGTAGGTTTGGCCTCATAGCAAATTCACACAAAAAGTTGTCAACGGATTTTGGTGGAAATTTGTTTGAGGGTTAGTGTAATATCTAAGGATTAATGCATGGACCTTTTTAAGTAATCTAGATCATCAGTAAATGTTTGGATTAAAATTTTGGGAAAACGCAATGTGTTTATGCAGGCCTGGGGCGAGTCATGTTTACCGTTATTAAGAGGCATTATTTTCTTATGTCAGCGCCAACCTGTGATGCATCAATCCTTTTTTTTATAACCGTGACAAATACAGTGAAATCTCTTTAATTCACCCTTTTAAAGAGGTGTCCACTATACGGAGGTAATGACTGCAACACAAATAGAAAGGAGAAGATAAAACGGGACTGTGAATCTGCCCACTCGGAGGTGCCCACTTTATGCAGGTGTCCACCTTATGGAGGTTCCCACTAGGAGAGGTCCCACTGCATTTTTCTTGCCTTGCATTTATATATCTCCAGCGCTTGTATAGCACTCATCAAAGTTTGATCAGATATACAACTGGTCTCCGACTGTTTTCTAGTTTTATGTCAAAGCTTGCTTTATGTCGCATGGCCAAATTTTGCAAACTTACCGATGCAGGAACATTTGGCGTTAACCATACGATTAATGACTCCGTACCGCGGTGTATAGGCGCATCTATGTATCCAGTCGTGAAATCTCGACTGGGTAAACTTTAAGGTTGGACTGATATGTTTACTTTAAGTCGTGGCATACGTCATACGGCAAACTGCGCTGCAATGATCATCCATCATTTTGCATCGATATTGTTGTTAACACACGGCAATCATAAAATCAGGCGATGGGTGATGAATTAAATATAAGAAAAATAAATAAATGCGAGCTAACAAACCAAAGTGTATATCCCATCTCCATGGTACCCTGTCATTTCCTGTGCCTCGTAAAAGTTGACTATCATCTGCATAACCTTATGGTGACATCCTTGTATTCGGTCATAAATTGAAAAAAACATGCAGCAGGTTTGCAAATGTACTGAGTTAAAAAGGACCCTCTGTCGAACATGCTAGGTGTTGTTTAAAAGTGCACAAACATAGCTAACGATCGGTCTGGTTTGTTTTGAATCACAGCTGAGCGTACCTGAAGGCTACGAGACATTCATAAATATGACGAAAATATTTCCACCGTCATCAAGATAAACCGTACACCACTCTGACACTAAGTACAGTGTCGGATCCAGGATTTTGGAAAGGGGTGGGTCCAACTCGGATGACTAAGAAGAAAGCCTTACAAAAGATCCTCTGGCCAAGAAAAGGAGGGGTCCTGGCCGGAAAAATTGGTCTTAAAAAGAACAAACAAAATTGTTGTGGCTTAAAAGGAGGGGCCAATTCTGTCCCCTGGAACCCCCCCCCCCCCCCCCCCCCCACCCCACCCCCGGGATCCGCCTTTGAAGTAGACTTTCTTAAGTCAAAAGGGGAAAATGCCGCCACGGTAGTAGACTGGTACACAGTTACTGAGAGAAGAGGGCAGAAATAGCGCAGGGGGACCAGTCTACCACGGTGTATCTTTCAGGTCTGCAGAAACCCCTTCGTCAGGTGCAGGTAGCAGCTCTGTCTGGGCAGTGACGTTTTCTTCCAGGGCACTGAGATAATAACAAACCTGGAGCAGACGGGCTGTGGACGAACATGAGAAATCATATAAATATGGATTCCCGCGTGTCAGATCTGAATAAGGCTGATAATGGGTTCTATACCTTGCTACTCTCCCTTGCCATGTCAGTTCCCGGCCCTGGACCACTCCAATACAGAGAATTTGTTAAGTGGAATACCCACTGATGTGTGAGCTGAAAAGAAGACGCCCAGGCCCGGGTGAACGTTTTGTATTCCTGATTTTTAACAGCCATGGATCGTACATTAGGTCTGCCCGCATGTATTTGATAAAGACCTGGGCATTCTGCTTTAAGCCAATGGTTAGTATGCCGAAGTTAATTTTGTACTTAGGGAAATTTAGAATTAAAAGTTTTTAATTAGAATTAAAAGGTTTTTATTTCTTATGGAATCAGTTTCAACGAATATAAATACCCGAAGAACAGTGATAATATAGTATAAATTTCAAAATCAACTGTGTCTTACCTATACAATACTCCATGAACCATTCCCATCCCACAATGCATCACTGACTGTCTGGTCGATGAACTCTGTTTACATCACAGAGAGTAAGGGCTCCCACTTGTTCATTATAATTACTACCTTATTACCCGTTCGGGCATAGCTCACTTCGTTTCAGATAAATGGCGCTGCAAATGCCCCTTCCCTAAAAAGGGTCAAATTTCTCAGGATTTATGGGGGGGGGGGGGATGATAACCTCCCTTCCTTTAGGACACCAATGTAAATGTTTAAATTGATAAAATATTACATCCTTTATGAAATCACCCAGACTAGGAAAAAGTGTTCATATAATTTATCATATACCACATAGTTAAGATATTTTATTTTTCAGAATATGTAAACTGGTTAGTGGGCTTATATTAAGGGAAAACTGAAGCAATATTTCCGGACACTCCAGGTAGAGAGTCGCAATACCTTAAATGAGCTTAGAAATCAGATTAGGCATTATAAACAAAAGTATTCAGGATGAGCCATCCAGGTGGTTTCAAGAAAATACAATGATCCTTCCACAATAAAAGGATAATAAAAACACAATCCTGTAAAAAAGATATGGTGAATAGTGCACGCATTTTCAACATTTTGTCCTCTCTACACATAGTCTTGTTTATACTTACAAAAACTGAATCGTAATAATTTCCTTCCATCACAAGTTAAACTTAGAGTACTCAACAAACAAATCAATACCCAGTGTGAAGTACTGCGGAAAATTAAGCAGTTGGTAACAAGAATACACAATCAACCAGGGCACAAAGGCAGCAGTTTGGTAATATTTACAAAACAAAAACAACTTTTCATGCAGTCTCCCTACTTGGACACTTCCACATAGCTCATATTTACATATGAGCAGGATTTGAAGCGACCAAGTAGGATAATTGCATGAAAAGTTGTTTTTAGCTCCATTTAGACGTGATTATAACATAATTTAGGTCGATAAGCTCTCAAAGTAAGTTTGAAGGTTGGTTAGATAGGTGTCAGAGGGATTTTCCGTTTTTTTCCCTACTTCTGCATGCGAAAGATATGTATAAAGTTTATGGACATTTGAATTGCACATTTTTCTCTGTTCTATTCTATTGACATTTACGGCACACTTGTTCACGTGCGCGATGGTTCTCTGGTCAAGGGGCAGGGTGTTCATGACTGACTCTGCCCCAGTCAGTCAATGGATGCCCTGACAAGATCAGCATATCACAAGCAGCTAATGATTTCGCCCACTGCCCCTATATCTCTGGACGGGGTGAGCTCTCTCTCTCTCTCTTCGATTCGAGCAGGGTATGGCTTTATGCACCAGAGATGGCTTAGACTTTGTCTGCCATCTGGTGTAGCCACCAAATTTAAAACAGCAGTCATTCTTTCTAGCCTGGTATGTATCTCTAATTTCGTGTTTAACTTAAGCGGTAGTATTGCAGTTTGATTATTTAAAGGTTTGGAATCTAAATTTTATTTCAGTCAAACAGTGTTGTTTTATTTCTTTAAATTGTGCAAGTGTATGCTGTCCAGGCCCAACATCCCCAAGAATTAGTAAGCAAACTACACCATGTTATCAAACGAGTCGCTTTAAAGGCTAAAGATGAATATCCATAAATGAAATAAAATAATGATTACTGCTATACCGAGAAAATAAAGGCTATCGTGACTTAATCATGAGTAACGACTCATCTACAATCAGATCCTCGTAAAATTTGTGGTGGCTGCGTTTCAACAATATGATTGTCCTAATATCAAGGCTGCAAAGCAATACATACTGTACAAAAAATAAAGATTTAATTAGCGAAAATGAAATATCCTTCCGCAGATAATACGCTTGATTTAACATTTTTACCCCTTAATTATTATTTATAAATGAACATCACTCTAATGGATAACTGGCAGTCTTCGGAGAAGCAAGAGAAATTAAAATAACGTCTAGTTATATTGTAAAAAAAGAAAGTAAATTGTATCCTACAAATAAATTAAGCAGAATCTGTCGTAGGATATGATTGATTACTCAACACTACACACACACTATATCACTTCCAGCACAAATGCCATGCAACTTATAATAAGCAAACCAAAATGTCATCCAACCAGAAACCTGCTTCTTACTTGTCAACCAGGGCACAAAGGCTGAATCGAAATAATTTCCTTCTATCACAAGTAAAACTTAGAGTACTAAACAAACGGATAGAAACAAATCAATACCCAGTGTGTATTACTTAGGAAAATTAACCAGCTGGTGAGAAGAATACACAATCAGCAAGGGCACAAAGGCAGCAGTTTGGTAATATTTACAAAACAAAAACAACTTTTCATGCAGTCTCCCTACTTGGACGATTCCACATAGCTCATATTTACATATGAGCAGGATTTGAAGCGACCAAGTAGGATAATTGCATGAAAAGTTGTTTTTAGCTCCATTTAGACGTGATTATAACATAATTTAGGTCGATAAGCTCTCAAAGTAAGTTTGAAGGTTGGTTAGATAGGTGTCAGAGGGATTTTCCGTTTTTTTCCCTACTTCTGCATGCGAAAGATATGTATAAAGTTTATGGACATTTGAATTGCACATTTTTCTCTGTTCTATTCTATTGACATTTACGGCACACTTGTTCACGTGCGCGATGGTTCTCTGGTCAAGGGGCAGGGTGTTCATGACTGACTCTGCCCCAGTCAGTCAATGGATGCCCTGACAAGATCAGCATATCACAAGCAGCTAATGATTTCGCCCACTGCCCCTATATCTCTGGACGGGGTGAGCTCTCTCTCTCTCTCTTCGATTCGAGCAGGGTATGGCTTTATGCACCAGAGATGGCTTAGACTTTGTCTGCCATCTGGTGTAGCCACCAAATTTAAAACAGCAGTCATTCTTTCTAGCCTGGTATGTATCTCTAATTTCGTGTTTAACTTAAGCGGTAGTATTGCAGTTTGATTATTTAAAGGTTTGGAATCTAAATTTTATTTCAGTCAAACAGTGTTGTTTTATTTCTTTAAATTGTGCAAGTGTATGCTGTCCAGGCCCAACATCCCCAAGAATTAGTAAGCAAACTACACCATGTTATCAAACGAGTCGCTTTAAAGGCTAAAGATGAATATCCATAAATGAAATAAAATAATGATTACTGCTATACCGAGAAAATAAAGGCTATCGTGACTTAATCATGAGTAACGACTCATCTACAATCAGATCCTCGTAAAATTTGTGGTGGCTGCGTTTCAACAATATGATTGTCCTAATATCAAGGCTGCAAAGCAATACATACTGTACAAAAAATAAAGATTTAATTAGCGAAAATGAAATATCCTTCCGCAGATAATACGCTTGATTTAACATTTTTACCCCTTAATTATTATTTATAAATGAACATCACTCTAATGGATAACTGGCAGTCTTCGGAGAAGCAAGAGAAATTAAAATAACGTCTAGTTATATTGTAAAAAAAGAAAGTAAATTGTATCCTACAAATAAATTAAGCAGAATCTGTCGTAGGATATGATTGATTACTCAACACTACACACACACTATATCACTTCCAGCACAAATGCCATGCAACTTATAATAAGCAAACCAAAATGTCATCCAACCAGAAACCTGCTTCTTACTTGTCAACCAGGGCACAAAGGCTGAATCGAAATAATTTCCTTCTATCACAAGTAAAACTTAGAGTACTAAACAAACGGATAGAAACAAATCAATACCCAGTGTGTATTACTTAGGAAAATTAACCAGCTGGTGAGAAGAATACACAATCAGCAAGGGCACAAAGGCAGCAGTTTGGTAATATTTACAAAACAAAAACAACTTTTCATGCAGTCTCCCTACTTGGACGATTCCACATAGCTCATATTTACATATGAGCAGGATTTGAAGCGACCAAGTAGGATAATTGCATGAAAAGTTGTTTTTAGCTCCATTTAGACGTGATTATAACATAATTTAGGTCGATAAGCTCTCAAAGTAAGTTTGAAGGTTGGTTAGATAGGTGTCAGAGGGATTTTCCGTTTTTTTCCCTACTTCTGCATGCGAAAGATATGTATAAAGTTTATGGACATTTGAATTGCACATTTTTCTCTGTTCTATTCTATTGACATTTACGGCACACTTGTTCACGTGCGCGATGGTTCTCTGGTCAAGGGGCAGGGTGTTCATGACTGACTCTGCCCCAGTCAGTCAATGGATGCCCTGACAAGATCAGCATATCACAAGCAGCTAATGATTTCGCCCACTGCCCCTATGTCTCTGGACGGGGTGAGCTCTCTCTCTCTCTCTTCGATTCGAGCAGGGTATGGCTTTATGCACCAGAGATGGCTTAGACTTTGTCTGCCATCTGGTGTAGCCACCAAATTTAAAACAGCAGTCATTCTTTCTAGCCTGGTATGTATCTCTAATTTCGTGTTTAACTTAAGCGGTAGTATTGCAGTTTGATTATTTAAAGGTTTGGAATCTAAATTTTATTTCAGTCAAACAGTGTTGTTTTATTTCTTTAAATTGTGCAAGTGTATGCTGTCCAGGCCCAACATCCCCAAGAATTAGTAAGCAAACTACACCATGTTATCAAACGAGTCGCTTTAAAGGCTAAAGATGAATATCCATAAATGAAATAAAATAATGATTACTGCTATACCGAGAAAATAAAGGCTATCGTGACTTAATCATGAGTAACGACTCATCTACAATCAGATCCTCGTAAAATTTGTGGTGGCTGCGTTTCAACAATATGATTGTCCTAATATCAAGGCTGCAAAGCAATACATACTGTACAAAAAATAAAGATTTAATTAGCGAAAATGAAATATCCTTCCGCAGATAATACGCTTGATTTAACATTTTTACCCCTTAATTATTATTTATAAATGAACATCACTCTAATGGATAACTGGCAGTCTTCGGAGAAGCAAGAGAAATTAAAATAACGTCTAGTTATATTGTAAAAAAAGAAAGTAAATTGTATCTTACAAATAAATTAAGCAGAATCTGTCGTAGGATATGATTGATTACTCAACACTACACACACACTATATCACTTCCAGCACAAATGCCATGCAACTTATAATAAGCAAACCAAAATGTCATCCAACCAGAAACCTGCTTCTTACTTGTCTTTTTCTAACACCGTTCCTACCAGCTCATTACAATCTAAATGCCAACCTGATTAAGTTTAATGCTAAGATGGCAATACACGAAATAAATATCCGCTTTATTTAATAAGAAATTTAATATGCCGGTAATGGAAAAGAATGGTCACAAAAGGATCTAAATGGTGTCTTTGTTCCGGTACTTATCCCTCTAATTAAATGTTGTATAGATGTATTATATACCGCACGAAAATAATTAAATTTTGTTTTGAAACCCAAAGCCTGCGTGTACGGTCTGATTTTGCGAATCCCACTTTAGCGCTGTATAGATAATATGACATCTTATAAATACCTATACAGAGTTAATTTGTGCTAAACTGTAATTACAGTGAGGAATTAACGCTCCCAATCCGAATGTCTTAATACGATTAAAATCCATGGAACTGTACACACATATACAGACCCTGCATCGAACCAAACAGTTACCCTCCCAGGGTTAATCAAACGTTGCTTCTTATTCACGTTTGGTACCTGGTTTTTCTCAGTGGTTTCTCTTTTAATGTTTCAGGTACAAAGCCAAGTCCCGCAAGCCGTGCGACTTTCACTCTTGTGATTACATTTTGACTTACCGTATCCATGGAAATGACGCCATCTTTGAAATGAGTGCACGGGCAGACTGGGCGGCCATTGGATTTTCTTCAGACAACGCCATGGTTAATAAGTTATTTTTACTTTATCATTTATTATTATTTCTTTAAATGTTTTCAGACCAGTACGTTTATTATGAAAAATAATATTCATTGTCGATTTTTTGTTTGTTTCTGCTGATTTTCTAATTTGTCTGCAAATCAACAATTAAATAAAAGAAACGCATAAATATAAGAATGTAGAACACACGCGCTTGAAATTTCTTGGAAGTTCGCTAGAAATCCTTGACTTGTGAAAATAATTTGCACTCAAAATTCCCATGCACCATATTTTTTTTTATTTTGTTTTCTTCTCCACATCTACTTATACAAAGTAGTTCTTAATTTATAATACCTCGATAACACATTAGAATGTTCTGATAGCAAATGTTTTTGTATATAATAAATATTCAACCTTCCTCCTATTTGTTCATTCATTGCCATTCAGAATGGCAAGGACTAAGTAATCCACTTAAAAATAATGCTTGCGTAAAATTCCAAATAACTACGTAATATATATCCTTTTGCAGGGCGGTGATGATATATACCTGTGCAGGCCTTCGGCTTCTCACGTCACAGTTGAGCGATATTACAGTGTTTCGCCGCACGAAACTCCGATCCTACAAAAGTATAACCCAGCCAGACAACTTGAAGCCCAAAGACAGGACGGACGCAAACTGGTCTCTTGCCGTTTTAGTCGCCCCATGAAGGCTCACGGGAAGACAGTGGATTTGTCCAACGACTGGTACCAGTTGTATGCCTGGGGGCGCGTCACCAGCGGTTAGCAGCCACTGTTTAAAATAACGTATACCAAATCAGGAGTTGTTAGTTTAATTTTCAATTAATTTTCTAGTTTTTTTCAGGAACATAAATTTGGATTTTCGCTTTTTTGCGCAACCTCCAGTAACACCCATACAACCACCCTATCCTTGTATGGTTCTTCTTCGATAAACCATTTTCACACCAAAATCAAGTTTACTTGAAATAATGAGATTCTGTCCCAACCAAAGGTTATTCCATATTGATGTTAAGCACAGTTTGATAGTTAAATTGTTAGCAAAAGCATATTTGGAACTTATAACAAACATGCATGGCGCACGTAAGATTGATGAAAAGCCTATAAACTATTCCATGTCACTCAATCTAAAAGTGTTGTAGAGTCGAAAAGATTAACCCACTGCAGAAAAAGTCAAGATCTTTTTAATGACATTTTTACAATTAACTAACTTAAAGAGTTTTCAAAGCATTGTTTCGAAAACACATATGAAATGTCCGCGGATTTTTTTATCTGATTCGATTCACGGTTTTAAAATGTTTTAAATGTGAATTGAGCGTTTGTACAAAAAATGCAAAATACTTCAAATTTCTGAATTTAAACATTTTTATTTAGTTTAGGAGGTGGTTCATTACGATTTTTATTCAAAAAGTTTATGAAAATCGAAGAAAAAAAAGAAAAGACTGACTTTAATGCAGCCCAGATCGAATAAAAATTTCGTAGACTTTTTTTCTTGTATCACCTTCACATGAATATCAGATATTTATCACTTCCACTCTGTAGCAAATTGAAAACGTTACATGTACTCATATTTTAATATGGTAGCCTAAACATCAGGAATAATTAAAATCATGATGAACATCATTATTCACTTCATTTTTTCATTGTCATGTATTTCCTTTCAGGAGGAACCATCGCAAAGCACGACCTTCCAAATCCACCCGTGTCTAAAAAAGTTTCTCTATATCACAAGCAAAATGAAATCAGTTCAGCTCCCTGCCTACAGTGTCACGTGATAACCTTGTGCTTGTTTCTTCCGGTGTGGACAATATGGCTGACTCTCCGCCATCTTTTCGTCTGAAAACCAGGAACACAAAGCTCTGCTGACCTTATGGCTGGCGTTAACCTTGTATTGTGACAGTGTTATGTTCACATATGCTCGAAGTTGCCTTCTGCGTTTTATGATGACTGATGTTTATATAAAACATTGTATAACATATTCAGTATTTCTTATATCCGTTGTAAACTGGGGCTTGGTGTCCGTTAAAACGTCAATTATTTTTTCGTTGTGCAGTTGGTACTTAAGCATAAGTCAATGGAACTATTGCTTGTGTTTTATTGTGTATTTTTAGAACTGATCAGCAAATACTTGATGGGTAAATTTTACTTTCCTCCCTTACAGACGGTATGTTCACATAGTGGTGAACGTTTTCCCGAGAAAACATTCATATTAGCCACACTGGCAATTTTGTAATCCTTTTTAAATAAGTGTACAACAAAAAAATCCGTGGATATGTTCATATTCAATGTTAAAAAATATAAGACTTTGTATTAGCATATGGAATATAATGTCTTAAGAGACTCGGATATAGAAGGGCCAGATATTTAGAGATGCGGAGCCACAGACGAAGGATATTAAATTAATTATGACTGATGATATGGAAACATATTCTATATGCACAGGCAAGGCAGAGATTCCTTAAGACCCCCTGAGGTTAACCACGATATATTGAATGTAAATAGATACTATGGGACTATTTCATAAAGATATGAGAGACTGTTAAAAATTCATATTTCCTGCTTTTTTAGGCATAATATGAATTATTCTGGTTTTTATTATATCATTGTATATACAGCTGATCGTCTTGTTATACTTTCACCATGCCACAGTGTAATAGTGACAATGCTATTTACTGTGACAGTCAGGATATTTCATCTTAAATAATGCGCTATCTTCAAATAGTATTTTGACTTATAATAGCCAAAATGTTAAGGTGCCTAGACGGAAGAGTGGTTACAAGCTCGGCTCTCTCCGCTAGCGACCCTTGTTCCCGGAGTGGCTATGGAGAGGGTTGAATTTTCCATCCAAAAACGGTGGTTTCTCCGGGTCCTCCGATTTCCTCCATTTCCAGACACTATGGAACGCAACCATTTGAGTCAGTGATACGCTCCTTACGCAGTGGCTATACACTTTGTCATCTGACCAGTGAAAGCGTAGTATCACATTGTGTATCCCGCTCCCATTGGTCCGATTCTTGGCCCTGTGCCAGAACCTGTGTAATCAGAAAAAAGTAGATCAGGGACGACTAAAGTGTTTATCCGCTGCGCGAGAGGCGTAAGCAAGATGGAGTGCACAGGATTTTAACTAAAACTATTTGTGTAATCCATGTAAAATAAATATAGTTTATATCGTTTATAACACTTTCACTAATCCCAGACACCAAATGTAAGTTTGTTAAAATTTTAAACTATATAAACGTCAAAATACTGTGCCACATAAGTATGCGACTTCATTCATAAAACACACAAATATATATATATATATATATATATATATATATATATGCATATTACAGCCATTCTCATAAACCAGATATCGATTGTAATGCTTACCATTTTGGATTTTCCATGTGATGCCTGTAAACACCAGTCACTCAAAATACAGTCTTTATCAGTTTGTTTTTCATTTGTGCGAGACGAAAATCGCAAATCAGATTTGTTGCTTTTTAACTCAAATGTAAGAGTCAAGTTTAGATTGATAAATGAGTCCTGTAACAATTCCATCTCCGTGTTTTTTTATATACATATGAGCACGTTGCAAAAGAGCATAACTAAGAGAAATCAAATTTCAGCTCTGAGAGGAACGGTCGGAATTCTGCATGCCCTGCATTTACATTTTTATCCCCACACCAGTTATTAATATAGGTTTTAAACTGGTTAAAAGATTCCATAGTTCTTGCCTCATTTGGAAGGGAGTTCCATACCTGAGATGCCCCACATCTATGTATGTTACATACCTGAAACTTTATTTTATGTTTAATTTCAACGAGATCTTGTATGGACACCGGACTCTTTTTATTAATAATCTTGAAGGTCTCCTAGGCATTTGTGCGCATTCTTCGTGTTTTGAGAGATGACAATTTGGATTTTTCCAGGTGATATTCATAAGAACTGCGATAATCATCATAAATAAAACGTAGTGCACGTTCTTCAATTTTCTCAATCTTTTGTGTGTTTTGTTCTCCACAAAAATGCCATGTGAAAGGGCAATTGAAGTTTGACATAATTAAAGAATAGTAAATTGTAAGTTTTCCGAGTCTGCTTGAATGTCTGTCGATTCTTTTCAAAACATTTAATTGCCTTGTAGCCTTCTAACATATATGTTTGAAATATGTCTGTTAAAATTTGATTTTAAATCAATGGTCACCTTCACATAATATACGCCATTTAAATTGAATATAACATCCTTGTCATGAGTTTTCTTTCCAACCGAAATTGCCTGGAGCTTCGCATGGTTTGCCTGTATTATATTTGCCGGAAACCATTGAATCAAAGAATTACTGTCATCCTGTAAAGCTGAAATAATATTTTTGTAAAGACTTATCAGATTTAGATAAAGTGTTATCATCTGCATAAATATAAAACATAATATAAGTCATTTATAAAACAATATTAAACAAAAATTGGCCAGAGTATGGATCCTTGAGGTACCCCTTTGAAGATGTCTAATATACTTCTTATGTTTTGGTTTAATTTTACACATTGCTTCTTGTTTGTCAAATAACTATATAATAGATCAAGAGCTGATTTTGATAAGCCATAAGCATTAAGTTTCTGCAGCAGTTAGTCATGGGGGAGACAATCGAAAGCCTAGGTCAATATGTCAATCAAAACCGTTTTAGTACCGTGCCGGGCGAACAACCAATTGCAGGCGCCTATCACTTACCTCAATAGGCCAATTTCGGCTAAGCTGCTGGTCAGCTGCCAGGTACCGGAGTGGGCCCAAACACAGCCCTGTGTATATAGGTGAGCACGCACATCAGGTTTGTCTGTTGGAAGATATAAGTATGGATACTATATTCAGAAATAAGTATACTAGTATGTAAAGGAGCGTCAAACATTTGTAAGAGAGGGGAATAATAATTGCACAGAGTAGGTCAGCATTATCCCTGTTAAAAATATGTCGATGTCGATGGAATACTGTACTTACCATAAACAAGAAACACCCAGGTACAAGCACAGATACCCATCACAGGAATTCACAACAATTCTTTTGTGGGATTCATAATAAAGGAATACATGCTGCTAAAGTAACCTTCAATGAAGTGTTCTGGAATGAAATATTATACAAGTTGAAAAACTTTTATGAAATTCATAGGCTCAAAACCATTCCTGGTGACATCAAGAATGTAATAAATGTAATAAAATTATCATAATGCATTCTGTTTCATGTTCAACGCATATTTCAATTTGTGCTAAGCACTGCTGCAAATTGCAGAGCACTGCCATAATGGGTGAGATTTTATTTATCAAATATCTCCTTTTTTATTGGAATAATCACTGAAAATATCTTTAAAATTTTTATTCATCCTATAGCATGCTCAACATGTGTGCATGCAGAGGCAATTTATGTTCCTTTATTTTTTGGAGGCTTTTAGTCGAAGTGGTTTACCATGACTGAAAGCAGGCATATTGTCCAGGGAGGCTTTCCTTGGCAGTAGCAAATGCCTAATGTTATACTGACATCATGTCATCCCAAGGCTCTAAACACTCCAGGAACCCGCACTGTTTTACATTGGCAGCATCAGAGATAAACAGAGGATAAAGCTTACAAACAAAGATGGAGCCTCTACTGGGCATTATCCCAACAAGCGTTTTGAATGTATTTGCATGTTTATAATAGGAACAAGTACTTAAGTCTCTATGCCATTGGTCCAAAAACGCTTTTCTACTCTAAATTCTGTGTAGTGAATGATGTACCTTTTTTCTTTCTGAGACCAAAATGATTCGATGGATTAACCTTTACAGCGTCTTTGGAGGGCCAAGTTATTAGGGGGTTGAGCACTTTGGAAAGAAAGTTAACCCGTGTGATGAAAATCTTACCAAAATGAGTTGGGGATAATCTAAAAAGGAAAGCAAGATCGATCTATGTTCACTATCACAGCCTCCTCTGATATATGTACAAGTGTCATGTCATCAGAAATTCCAAAAAGAGAGTTTGTGAGTTTGTTTTGATATTTTGCACACCTTTGGCAGACTCCCAATTTGATTTTCACAGCTTGTTAAACTACAACAAAGGACAGCCTGCAAAACACACACACCCTTCAGGGCTGCTTCATGTATGTATAGGGTACATAGGGGGAATATGACCTCCGATACGTGCATTATCGAAGGATTAACTTTCCACAGGAAGAGTACGAAGTGGGTTCAGTGCATTTCAGACTTCTGCTGTACCGTTGCTTATTTAAAATTATATAACAATATACCAATTTTTATAATATGCTGATGTATTTTTATGAGATCCAATCACCTTTCTGACCCGATATAAACTTAAAGTAATCGTTTAGAGCTGTTAAAAATAATATGCGAGAAAACATGGATATCACTGCATGCACATTGGCTACTTGTTTTGTTTATATTGACATGTTTATAATATGTGGGTGCCCGCCAAAATAATCAAAAAAATTCAACAAGGACATCTTGCAAGTATAATAAGCCAAGCTTTGCAACTGGCATTTCGCAACAAGTGACCTTTCTACCTACATATATATGCAACCTACTACCTTAGGTTACATGTTTTTCCCGTTTGTCAACATTGCTGTGTTTACAAACATGTTGATAAACAATGCCATACATCCTTCACGAAGGCGTTAAAAGATTTTTTACAACCAAAATTACCCTTAGATCATTACTGAATACATCGAGGAAGCCAGAAACCACATAAATTCTTTTTCAAAAGGTAGTGCACTTTTAAGGAACTGAGTTTTCATTCGAGACCTATCTTGAGATGACGACCTGTGTGTTAATAACCGTAATCCGTAACCGTTAGACCTAGAAACTTCTAACTGTACATCCAGGGAAGTCCTTTGGGAAATCTCCTTGGGAAACCTAAAGTAGATCACGGTAATCTATGTATTTTCGAATTACCAGTCCAAAACATGGTTTTAAGGATCCAGACAGTCCGGCAGGGCACATAACTTTACCGTTGCACCTATATTTTTCAAACTTCAATCCAGGGAAGTCCTATTAAAATCTTCTTAGAAACCCCAAATAAGGTCACTGTCACCTATTTTCCGAGAACGATGGACAAAAATTATGATTCTGATTACTATGGAAGTCATTCTACCCATATGTTTATGGTCTTTATCAAATAATTTTAACCAGATCCAAAACATCAATAATTAATGCAGGCGTCGATTAATTGTATGTCAAGTTAGCTGAGCGTCATAACTCATGGGCCACTTCTTTTGACATTTAACCTACGTCTGTTCCAGATACAGTTACTGTTTTAGCTGATCAAACACAATCCCTCGTAACCTTACCTTTATTTCCACCGCCCCTATAAACATATTTCATACCTTCACAGTCACTACCTGAATCCAGATGTGTAGATGTGATTTTTCTAAACCATTAATCAGGTGACATGTAATGGACGGAACTGTGCACTCAATACATACACACACACACACATATATATATAAGAATCCAGAAAAGAGGTGCCAGTTCACCACAGATTGTGTCTCAAACTGACATTCTATTTCTCCTGTGCTTTATTGTTTTTTTTTTTTTTTGTTGTTTTTTTGGGTGTTTTTTTTTTTTTACTCCCTTTAATTAAGAATTTAAGCGACTGTGAAAATATAGGAGGCCTAATGCATATCTTAAACTTAAATATTTATCTTAAACATAAATATTCAACCTAATTCAACCTAATTCCAGTTGTAATGCATCTTATTTGCAAATTGAAGCTGTCAATATAAATCAACAATTTGGTTTTAACGGAAATTTCATTCGCAAGTCTTAAAGCGTCTCGGCCTTCGCTGTCATCAACCTTGTCCGGGCGTTTGCCACAGAAGAACAGAAGAGGACAGCACATTTACGCTCTCAAAATATTTCTATCCTGGGGTGCTCATATTTCCCGTATGCTCATATTACCCCTATGTACCCTGTGTATGCTGACATACTGACCAGCGGCTCAGTCCAGCACAGTGTTTGGACCAACCCCAACATCTGGCACCCTGCCAGCAGCTTAGCCTAAGTGCCCCTATTTATCTTGACCCTGTGCGGAGGTTGTGCCTGTTGATTAGATCACGTGTTCCTATTTGTTAACATGACCTGGGGTCAACATGTGGTGGAGCATCAAAAACACCCCATTGTTTGATTTTTAAGTATGGTGAGCATAATTTCCATTTAAATTGACAGTATTGGTCATTTTTTTTAAATCTATGGCCAATCAAAGAGGTGTTGTCCAAATGCTTGTTTTGGACTGCTTGGTGAGGTATTTTGGGCTTCACTGCATTCGGGCCAGGATGGTTAAAAAAAGAGATACACAAGCCCCCTTTTTTTGGTCTAGTTTGACTGAAGAAACAACAAATTCTCAGGAAAAAAAGTTTAATATCAGAAGTTATTTTGAAAATTATTTTAAAGAGGCTCAAACCTCAGGTGTTTATAGATTTTATATAGGGAAAATAAATACAGCCACGTGTCCATTAGGCTATTGTGGAATGCTCCCGCAACAATGTTTGTATTCACTTATTTAGCCCATATTCCCAGGTGCATTCGTGCTTAAGTGACTTAACATTTGTGAATAGTCCTTGACGACGTTACTCTGTCCGGATCATGTGCGGGTCCACACCAAGATCTTATCGATTCTTCATTCTTCATTGGCCCATGTCCGAAATCTCTGATAATTTCATTAGATTCTGTTCATGACTGCGTGAGTAATATTGTGAACACACACACAAACACCACATATCTTCGCGCTACCTGCATGTTTACATTCTTCCATAGGTGATTAACTTCTGCATGGGCCACAGCATCAATACTAAACAGGAGTCCTATGCAAATTAACAGAGGTATCTATGAAAATTAACAGAGGAGCCAATGCAAATTACCTTAAAACATAATGGTTAGATGGGCTTTTCCTCATTCAACCCTTTACGTTGCATAAGGATAGCATATCTTTCTCATTCGCATCCTTCCCAGCACACCCTGCAAAACCATGAACCATATCGCACAGTCGCTTGAATTGCTATTAGTATAGATTATAACTATAACTTATCTGGCATTTTCCCTGCGTTTTTCGCATTATATGGTCCATGTCTTTATTATTTACTTTATATTTGAGATAGGCTGGCAAGAAGCCCCCGTTGTTAGACCCGACAGCCATGGCACATCGGTTTACACAATATTACCGAGACCGCGCCCCATTGTGTCTCTGTTCATATCTATCACTGTTATAGTGACGCTACCTACAGTTTCAGTGTTTTGTCATCTTTAACAACATACAAGTCCTCTGACAAGTAACCTCCAGCCGCGGGACAGGGTACTATAGAAGAACAGGAAAATATTTCATAGCAAGTCAGGGGAAGAACAAGTCGTCGGCCTTGGGGAGAATGACCAGGCTTCTGACGAACCATGGGCCACCTCGGTATTCATCTGCTTCACTTTCTATTGATAAAAGTGATTGGAGTCGTAAATTTATACTTTCATCGAAATTATGGTTTTTAAAATCGCCCAGTCTCAATATCGGTTTTTCAACAGGTAGTACCTGCATTAAAGGACGCCGGGTAAAATCCAATATAAGTGAATAAAAAGATTAGAATTATTATTTGGTAAGAAATATTACTCTCTTCTACTGAGTAGTATTGGTTTCTCCTGTACTTTTAACAAGTATTAGTTTAACCGACTTCTGTGGCTCAGGGGTAGAGCACAGGACCCAAAGCCGGGATATCGTGAGTTCGAATCTCAGCCGAGTTGGTGAGATTTTTCACGGTCGGCCCCCACCCAGCTAGGGTAAGCACTTTGCTGGCTCAATGGGAAGGCCGTGCCCGACGGCCGTGTTGCACTCACAAATGAGTGCGCCTTTCGGGGGTTCCTCTGTGGTATGACCCAGCAATGGGGACGATTACGCACCCAGCGGCAGCAGATGCAGTAGTCAAAGGGCCTGGTTGACGCCAGGATATAAAATGAGAGGAAGCGTGTGATACTGCGTTGTCACGTAGT
Source organism: Sipunculus nudus (assembly GCA_026874595.1). Classification (NCBI taxonomy): domain Eukaryota; kingdom Metazoa; phylum Annelida; class Sipuncula; order Golfingiida; family Sipunculidae; genus Sipunculus; species Sipunculus nudus. Next base: position 37,790,149 of record CM049318.1, read on the forward strand.
GTGAAACCGGAATGGAATTCTGCAGATCTATATTAAGTAGTTAAGTAGTTCATTTAGCATTAAAAATGGCGGTTATCTCCACCAAAAATATTTAAAAAAAACAAGTATTAGTTTTACTTTTCGTTTACTTTATGGTCTCATCAGAAGCTTCGTTTGCGAAATTAACCCAATTTGTATATCAACATTAACTTTTGGTGATAGGATCATTGTAATCGTCTTGAAAATGCTGAAAGGTCAATTAATAAACATGTTTTGTGGAAATTATTTTGTGTAGGATTATTAAAGTTGCCTTTTCAAATGATGTCAAAATATTAAAACTTATGTTTAAAAAATGACAGTTTTATGTTGACAAATTAAGGTAAAATGTCATATTCCTACAAATTATGTTTCTACAATAAGCTAAAGTATAACAAATTTATTTTAAAAGGTCGGATTGAAACCACAGCCAGAAAACAAAGCTTTCCAACTCAAGACATTAAAAACTTTAGTCTTCGTAAACATTATAAAAAAAACGAAAAGAAATTCACTGAATTTAATGCTCACGAAATATATTAGTTTTCATAACTTTATATCATGAATATTCAAGCCTACGTCCAAAACGCCCACGGTTGACATAAAACACACTGAATAGATGAAAACAAAACGTCTAAAAATTGTGATATATACAAATATTGTTTTCTTTGATAAGTTTCCCCACTGGTGTGACCAACTATGGCCAAGCCTGATCATTTATTCTGTCTGAGTTAAAGGTAGCCCGACATGTCTCCGTTGGGCCTAAATGAAGAAATTTAAAGTTTTAATCACACCTTTAGATAGATCATTAAGAACATTTAAACTTTTAATTTCTTTATTTAGGCCCAAAGGAGACATGTCGAGCAACCTTTTACTCAGACTTTCTTTTGACTTTTTGTCTAACCATCCAGATCTTACATACCTCATATATGATGAAAGACGGACTTAAAAAATGTCTGAGATGTTTCACGAGAGATAATAAATGAAAGATTGAAAAGCCTTAAATCGTGTTATAAGGCAAAATAAAATTGGGTCTTTTTTCATAAATCATTGCGGGCGGGCGATATTTTATTTTTGACTTTTTCATGTATGTTTCGATTAAAATGTCATATGATCAGGGAAAAGCATGAAAATAACAGATTTCTTTTTGCTAAACAGGTAAAAGCACTACATAACAAAGGAAATCTTATCAAACTTGTATAATTTCATCTTCTTGAAAGATGAAAATCAAAATAAAACTTTTTGATGCGGAGAGTTAAAATTTTAGCGGGCGGTGCCTGAGAACCATACCTTTTATTTTTTGGCCTTAATCATCATTTTTTTAGCGTCGCCGGAGACTGTTTGATGGTTGATAGGAAACTATGACCTGTACCTTGGGAAAATTGCATGATTGATCACACGGAATTAGTTATAACAATGAAACAAAAGAAAAGTCTAGGCAGATTCAGAATATAAGATACCATATATACCATTAAGTTTCATTATTAGCTGTGGTGTACTGTATTTCTGCGACAATTCCGCGCGAGGTATGACTGAAGGTCGAGCCTCCGCCACCATTGAGTAATTTTCAGGCTTGACTCTACCAAAGCAAATGACGGCTAAACGAGCAAGGTGTGTCCCTGGCAATGCGTCATGAACAAAACTTAAATAAATATATACATGAAACCAAGGAAAAAGAGCCATTAGGGAAACAAATGAGTGAACAAAACAGAATTAGTTAACAAAATTAGTGTCTAAAATGAAACGGATGAATCTCTTTACTGAAAGATTTAAAGCCTCACAAGACAGTTTGGCTAAATAAATGTTGTATGTATTATTACTGAGGCCGAGCCTCATTGTTCCTTTCTTCCTATACATCACCCATATGGCGACTTTACCCCAAGTTCAGTGTTTTGTCTTTTATAATAAGACGTCCACTGACAGGTGACCTCTAGCTGCGGGCCATGGTACTTTTTTAGAAGAAAAAGAAATAAGCTGAGATCAAGGCCGGGGAGGAAAATGTCGCCGTTCCTGGGAGAGAGTGATCATGCAGATTTCACTTCAAATTGGAATGGCCCCTCGTATTCATTTATCCCCACAACATCTATAGGGACCCCTGAACTATTGATAAAACTTATGGGCGATGTGTTGGTCATTTTATTGACTCTTGCTTTCATTCATATTATGTTTGGTAAAATCGCCCCGGTGCCAATGTCGAACTCCGGCTACAACAAATGTCATTGCTTTGAAGGCAACTGATCAAAATTCAGTCAATTCTTATAAACGTTTATTTACTGGGGTAATATATGATATAACTTACTACAACTACATGATACAAGCACTGCTGGTAACAATTAGCAAGAGGCGGATCCAGGATTTAGGAAAAGGATGGGTGCAAAGCAGGACTTAAGATAAAACCTGAAAAAGGGTTCAGGCTGCACAAATTGACCTTAAACCATTTTTAAACAGGTTTGCGGCAGCTGAAAAAAGGGGGAGGGGGCATCCGGACCCCCTGGACCCCTCCCCTGGGTCCGCTTCTGATTAGCAGTTTTTACTTTTATATTGTTGATGGGTCCCCATGTTTCAAGTTGAAATATAATAGACTGAGAACATGAGGCAAAAAATTGTTTGCATACACAAACCTTTTTCATGTACTGAAAAAAAGTTATCTTGAATATTGGTGGATAGTTGGAAATTAAGGAGTAAAGTTATTTAAAGCTTTAAATTATCCATATGCCGATGCGAATGGAGGTTATTTTTGTTTGTCGAGACATTAAAGAAAGGATTTTAATTTGATTTCAATGGTGAGCCTTGGCATAATCCTTTGTTTTGTATTGCCGGAGGTTATTGCACTGTGCCCTTTTACCTGTCAGACGGAAAATTAAGAAGGATGGATTCAGCAAATGGCGCATGCGGTTTCAAAGACAAATGCATACGTCAGATATTAATCAAATATGTTTACTGTTATTAAAAGAAAAGAAACCGAATCGTTCTTACCTGGTCTTCGATTTCAGGTGGAAATTTCCTTTTTCAAAGCATTTGTCATGCATCAGGACTTGTATTGTAAAGTTGTACAGGGACATTTCACGCGACGGTGGTCACTCGAAAAACATTGTGGTCAATGTTTTTCAGTGATCGCGCTTCTTTTGTTCCATTTAGTAGTCCGCACAAATAAATTCCAAATCACAATAACTTCCATAAGGGTTATTTCCTGACAAAGCTCAACATGCCAATAATGTATTAAAATTTCTAACAGTGTCTTGATGATTCACCAGTGGACTGTGATTGTCAAAAATAAATGTCATTCATCACTTCTTATGACTGATGAAAACCCCCTCCTTATTGGTCAAGCCACGGGTAGACGGTTATGTGACTGAGATTTCTTCGTCAGAGCGCCCCCCCCCCCCCTCCCCCCCCCCCCCTTACCCCGGGCATTGCATGCATCACCTGATGATTCAGTTGCCTGGACAGTCGAGAGGTAAAACGCTTGGCTCTTTACGCTGGCACAGGCCCTTCAAATCATATAGTTATAGATATAATACTTCTATAGTTATGAATCGTAACAACTAGTATATCTGAATTACAATCTATTACAGTGGTATAGCTATAATCACAATGTAATCCAGGGACTGTGCCGTTGGCGACCCGAGTTCGAGTAGTGGCCAGTCCAAGATCGGTCCACCGCCGGTTATAACCGAACGCCAACACATGAGTTATAACAAATATTTGTAAAATAATTAACTGGGAAAAAGTTAATAAGTAAAGTTGTTTGTAATAATTTACTCTTTTTTACTCATTCTAAATTTTAATTTATGCTATGCTGTTTAATGTTCTTACAAAAAGTAATGTAAATGGTTGACACCTTTTGAAAAAGACTAGCTGTGTGTAGGTTCCCTGGTTCTTTTTAATGTTCTGGTTATAATATTTTGTAAAGAGGTTATCGCCTGATTCTTTGCATATTTTAAACTCACCAAGGGAAACGTCTAATTTCACTTGGAATTCATCATCAAATGTCAAATATGTATACTAGTTTATATATATATATATATATATATATATATATATATACATACATAAACAATAATATCTACTAAGTAGAGCTGTATGATATTTTACAAGCAGGAATTCATTTTAACAATCAAACAAATGGAGAAAAAAAACTGTCTTGGAAAATTTTAAAATATTTAATCTCCACTTAAAATTTCATTGATTTGTATTTCAGAGTGTTTCATATTATCACAGTCCTGAGCAAACTATAGGTCAAACCAAACTATGCAGGCTTAATCCATATAATTTATATTTATTATAGAAGAGGCTTAGGGCGAGCCGCACTCTGACGATTTCGTATTTATCACTCCTATCATGCCATTGCCCAAAGTTCCCGTGTTTTGTCTTCTTTAATAAGACGTCATCTGACAGGCGACCTCAAGCCTCTGGCCAAGGTACCACTTTAGGAGAACAAGATGATAGCGCAGAGCAAGACCACGGGAGGAAAAAGTCGTCGTCCTTGGGAGAAACTAATCGGACTTCAGACGTCTCCGGACCGCCTCCGTATTTACTAGTATCTTTCACCTGAAGAATCCTTATCAGGCACCTCTCCCTAACTTTTGATCAAACTGATAAGCGACGTGGCGGTCGTAAATTTAATCAAAATTGTGTTTTTTTTCAAATCATCTGTCTCAAATTTTATCTCCGTCTTTAACAAAATATTACTGGCCCTCTAGAAATGGCCCCTTTGAAGGTGACGCAGATAATTCTATATTCCCAGTTCTAAATATACAAATAAGAATTATTATGTCATTAAAAATATCACTTTCTCTTAATATTTGTTTTATGCCCCGCATGGTTCAAGCTATGCCCAAAACGATAACTTGTGTTTCTTTTTCGTTACATTTGTAATCTGATTGTAAATTTCTTTTTATTTCAATTAGCCATATTATTACACATTGTGTTTAAAAAAAATCCGATTTACATAATATGGTTAAAAAAGGCCATATTACCACAAATTATAATTCAAAATAATTATAAGCCAAATCGATTACTTGTGTTACTTTTTCGTTACATTTGTAATCTGATTATAAATTTCTTTTTATTTCAGTTAGCCATACTATTACACATTGTGTTTAGAAAATACAATTCCGATTTACATAACATGGTTAAAAAGGCCATATTACTACAAATAATAATCCAAAATAATTATAAGCCAAATCATAATGTTCGTTTAAAAGATGCAGTTTCGAATGATAACTTGTCCATGTTCATTTGAGTATAATCATGGCTGTCTGAAAGGCCTGCAATTTTTTTAGAATTGGCTTCCTTGTTTAAGTGTTGGTATTTCTTCTATTATCATCTCGAATGATTAACCCATTAAACATTCCATTTACATTTTGGGCGAAATTGTAAAGGCCTGCCTCAAGGAGTCAGTGTCTTCTGCCACCTGGCGTTTAATTACAGAATCATATTTGGTGAAGAGGGACGGGAGTGCCGCGCCAGGGTTCATGGACAAGGTACTCTGTGCCAAACGGAATGATCATAACAGGCGCGGATCCAGGAGGCGGGTTAAGGGGTTGAGAATTACCCCCCCCCCCCTTATTTTTTCTGTTAAATGCCTGATGGATTATGCAACAAAATCTTCTAAGAATATACTAAAATACACTACTATTTTACCGTACTAATACTAAAATACACTACTATTTTACCGTACTAATTGACACTATTTGATAATGGGTAGTATGAATCCTAGTTCAACAGACCCGGCCATAGCTTTTTAGATGGTTCATTACATTGCGTGCCCATGATTCACTAGTCATTATTGACTCCGCCAGGAGCGAGGGTATTTGATTTAGTGTTGAATTTAACTAATGGAGATAAGCTGCCTCTGTTCTACACTTGGACTAGCGCCCTTTCGGCCCTTTGATATTATAGCGTCAGAGTGCCTTTAAAACTTGTATCGAGGACCGCACTAATACGCTCCATGAGAATGCAAATATTTTCGTCATTTTTTACAACGCCTCATGGCTTACAAGTACGTTGTCACTTGACACACAGAACAATAGTTAGCTGTTTTAGTGTACTTTTTACCAACACCTACCATGTTCGAGAAAAAAAATTCCGTTTGGCTTGTGTATCGAATTTCCGACCACATGAACACAAGTACGGCTCGCGCTGGTTACTGGACGATCGCCAACTTGTACGCGATACGGGAAATGACTCGTTACCATAGGGACGGATTTATGCTTTGTTTTTTTAGTTCACATGTTCTTTTGTGTAAATTCATTACTCGTAGCCGAACGTTAAGATTTACGACTGTTTACAATTGTATCAAAGCAACAGGATGGATGACCTTGCAGAACATTCCCCTGTATGGCTTGTATCGCTTATAAAGTGAAATATGTATGCCGACGAAGTCGTGATTTCACGGTTACTCTGCGAAAGGCACATCGAGCCATGCGGCCAGGGTTCACAACCGTCTGATCCAATGGAAAGGTCTCACGCAGCCGTATCTGTTTGGGTGAACTGCCATGAAATCTAGGAATAAAATAGCCACTGCTACGTGCGCAGGCCCGAGAACCTGTCCAAAGCAAAGAAAGGTGATCGAAAGCGAATGTGTGATATTTCTCCAATTATCAGGGTTCGGCATTAAACGTGTGTCAATATTGAAGAATTTTCCGGATTCAATGGTATTAGTGGTCAGAGAAAGCAACCACATTATCTCGCCTGATTCAATGACGTCGATACTTCATTATTTGTTTTTCTTCTTGTTCGAGATTTAACATGAAAATAAATGAACAAGGACTTTTACGAGGTGCCTTACTATTATTAAATAATAGGTCATTAGGCCAAAAAAAAAGGTATGGTTCTCAGGAACTTTTTTTCAGAAATCAGTGCGGGTGGTCGATATTTTATACTTTTTTTGCTAAACCGGTCAAAGCACTACATAACAAAGGAAATCTTATTAAAATTGTATTATGTTTTCTTCTTGAAAATGAAAATCAAAATAAAAATTTTTGATGCGGTGGGGTGGGGGGGGGGTAAAATTGACGCGGGCGATGCCAAAGAACCATACATTTTTTTTTTTTTTCGCCTTACACTTCCACATTCTTCATCGATGAACCGGACACAAAAGTGGAAATGTAATGAACTATTAGCATGAACTTAAAACTAGATATAGTATACCGATTGTATAACAAGCATCTTTCCTCATGCATGCTTTAATTTCTGCGAATTACATCGTCAATGATTTCACACTGACATGTAATTCAACGATTATATAAACGGAGACGCCCTTCTGCTCGAAACTAACCTCTTCCAGCTAGGCATGCACCGTTGGACGGCCGGGACTACATGTCTCAATTGTCAATCTTTAAAACCAAAATGTTCCATTTCAAGGAAACACCGGTTTACATTTCAGATGGCATTCTTGCAAAATATTCTGTTAGGTCGATCGTCACCACAAAATATCCATGTTTATGTAATTTGCCTCGAACCAAATCTTATCCAACATATTTGAACAGTTAGCATGAACATTACCCACTTATTCACTACATTTATACACAGGCCGCTGGTGCATTAAGAGGCCCCGGTGCATTGTGGGTACATGCCAGATTGTGACGCCATAAATCCCAATTCAACTACGTGAAATGGAGTATATATCTTTTCCTTGCATAGTCGAAGTTAATTAATCAAATCAGATACTGAAATTATCCTGTTGAAATAAAAATGTAACTTATAACAGGCGTCATGCAATTTTCAGGATGGGCGTAAATTCGAGCATAATCATGGGTTTCTATAGAGATTTGTTGCAACAATTATGCATGCGAATATTTCCATTTTTACATCGTAATGCCACACCAGCTTAAAAACAACACAACTCATCAGAATAGAATTAAACATTTAATCAAGCACAACATGAATTCTTCGTAAGTACAAAACGAGAGTACAAAACGTTTTTAATGGGAAGTTCAAAAGGAACCTTCCCAAATGTGTCTGCATTTTTCTGGACCACAGCAACTTCAGTATGACTTGTTTAAGAGGCACCTATCTTCTTTTTGCTAACGGAGTTTCAATGGTGTCGCACAGGTTAAAGTTAAGTGGCAATATGCTCATTCAAACTCCAGCTATTAATATAACCACTGAATTTCACGAATTTTAGAGTGTTTAACATGAATATTTGTATTGGGCAAGTGTAAAAATTATGAACATGAAGTTATTTGTGTAAAACACTGTTAACAATATATGCTTTTTATTGTGAAACAATAAAACAGACTGGTAAACGGAGATATCTCAGCAGAAATATTACGGATCAATGTCAGAATCTGTGTTGTGGTAAGCACATGGTCATGTAATGCATTTCACAGGCAAGGGAACTGGCCGTCAGTGATATTTATAGGCGGGGTATGTTGCATGTCTGGTGCATGCTTCCGTATCACTTTCACTAAACATGCATGCGATGTCTTTTCTTTAGTCTTTTAACGGAATTATCGTTTTCTAAAATGTGTTATAATACCATGGTAATTTTTGCACATTCTACATTGAAACTTCACAAGACTTCCCCAGCAAGTTTACAATTATAATAACAGAAATGGCGATAACATTAAATGATAAGCACCTGGTATCTTAATATTATCTGTTAGCTACGAATTAGGCGGTAATATACAAGGTATACAACCACACATGTTCACAATGACAGTAATTACAATTTCAATAGCTTCCGTGAAATTTACAGAGTAATCTCTTCATTTGTGGTAAATTGGATAAATCATTTTCCAATCATAAACATTTTGGTTAAACAGTATTTATTTCCTTAACATGATTTTCACCAGCAGATTAAAACACCAGTTACAACACATGCGGAAATTTTCATGGTTCACATGATTATAGCAAGAGCATGCGCACGTCATGTAACGGTCGTCTGCTGACGGTAGTCACGTGACTTTATTTTCTTTTTTAAGTGAAGTCATATGCGTGCCAGATGTACAAACGGTCATCTCACGGCAAATATAATGTTTCTTTTCTACTTTTTATAATATAAGATAAAACAAATATATGATCATAAATGTAGTTTTCTATAAAAATTAATGCGACCACTGTTTCAGTCATCACCGATAGGTGGCGCTGGTGAGATTGGTCACCAAAACACTGCAAAATTGATGTGGTGTGTGATTGTCACCAGATAAGAGATAAAACCTGCGACAGATGATACTCCGTTTGTGACCTTTGACCTTACAATCACATGACTATCACATGAGGTAAACCACTACAGCTCATTTCATTTAAAAGAAACGTTCTATGTACATATATTGAGCAGCAAAATCAGCCTGAGATGAATGATAACTTCAGTATTACAACCATATGTAATTAAACATGGCATGATGACCTTCGATAATGTTCATGTCTGTACGATGAGATAAAAGAGTCTCTTGATCTACAATGTTCCAACATGCAAAATCTACATTCCAACTAAACATGTGAACTGTGGTAGGGTGTAGGTATTTTAAAGTTTGCAGTACTGTGATAATAATTTCCTACATGGCAAGCACTGGCATATTAAGCACGAGTATTATGATGTACTACAATTAATCATGAATTTATTTGAACTTTCAAAATCAGTTTTACGTTATTGGTGTCAATAATGAATGAGTATAATCAGGGTAACTCTATTTTATATTTTAAAAAAATCTTTACAAATATTTATATATTTCTTTAAGACCGGTCAACTGGCACAGTCGATATGCATTTCTGTCGCTATGTGGCAACACTGACAACTGTGGGACAGGTACTGCCCCCTGGCGTCAAATTATTACACTAATTCACTCATAATGCTAGGCTTTAGGAAGTTCATGGCTAAGTTACATTTATGGAGGCATGGTATTAATTTAATGGCAAATATTATTACTAACGGCCTGAAAGGTCCATAGAACTAGCAACAGCATACTTCATAATCATACGCTTGGTAACAACAGACTGAGATGGACTGTGTATATATATAATCGTATGACTGTATTGTAACTGTACAGAATGTCAACTCATGACCACAACAAGCTGTTGATGTGTGATGGTGAACTCTGAACCTTTACCAGCTGATGGTACCCTTCTGCACAATAATTTTACGACAAGGATACACTTTATTTTAAACTGCTGTTTAATTATTATTGTAAATCACTGAACGCACAGTAGTAATATAACCAAACCAATAACATGCAACAAATAATAAACAGAGAAAGCAAAACGTTACTCCAAATCCACAACCTTCATGTAACCTTAGATATACACTATAGGTGACCACTTAAAATGGACAATATACAAGTAAACTGGCAGAAGTAAATGCCCATGCATATACAAGACAAATCCTAGAGTACAGTGGTACAAAAATAATCATTCTGACCCAATCTTATATACATACTTAGCACCAATAAAGTAAATCAGCATAGAGAATAGAAATTACATGGCTAACAGAATGAACATGCAAATACATATTCAGCAAACTATGAGAATAATAAATGGAACATGCAAAAATGCAATTATAACGGTTTTTATAAGTCTACTATACAGCTGATATGCCTTTATTTATCATTCTGTGAGGTAGCCAAAGCCAAAAAAAAAAAAACATATCTTAAATTGTCATTTTTAAGGTTATTATAAAGGATATAATAAAATCATCCCCCAACAAAATTTACATTTGTTTCTGTTATTGTATATTGTATACTCTGTTAAACATACAGCAGCATAAATGTATCATTCAGCAGTTTCATGTTTACTTATTAATGTATGTGCTGCTACGTTTGACTTAGAAATATGGTGAACATATGAAAATTCTAGTTTTTGGATGGAACGCCCTGGACATAATTCTGTCTGGACCCAATAACCATGTATATATGTGGCCCTTCAATGTAATGATGTAATGACAGTGAAGCCACTTAGGCTAAATCAAAATATTTCCTCAGACAGTCATGGAGACACTTTGGCAGAATTACCCCCTGCACATGGTAAACCTTTGACAAAATGCCCACACTGGGTCAATGGTCAAACACTAGTTGTCTATGCTATGGACAAATGCTCCCTGGACACTGTATCACAAAGAATCCCCCCCCCCCCCCCCGACATTAATCCCCAGGACAGTTACATATGGACCCAATAACCCCTTGAACAATGTGGTCCCTGGTTATAAACCCCCCTGGACAGAGACACCCCCTGGACAATGTGACCCCTTGAAGACAATTCCTAAAGTATGACATAGATAAACACAAGCAGATTGCTTGTTGTATTAAATATTGTACAAACTGGGTTGATTACTAAATTTTACATTGTATTGTGAACCTATCATCATGCAGATATCACCAAGACATGGTATGCAAAAGTATTAAGGTATATTCGTTATTCTGCAGGTAGGAATAAAACATATTAAATTCAAACATAAATTATTCACCTCTGTTAAAAAGAGGTCCGAGGGTAAATTATGAACTTTTTATTTCTGTTAATGCCCAAAACAGAATATGAAGAAATACCTTCAATCAGAATGGAAAACAATAATTGTGAATATGCCCTTATCTGAAGCACACTTAATAAACTGTAAACACCAAATGGGTAAAAGGTTTACTTGTTTAAATTCAGCATCAGTACAAAAGCTAACTTAGACTTTCTTTTTTCTGTGTTTTAAATAAAATATACATCTGATATCTGCATAGATCTGATGTTATCACAATTTCTTCAATGTAATTAGTTCATTGTCTCATGATATGATTAAGATACCTTCATAGCTCTGCATTTCATCAACTGGTCGAACTCCTGAAATACAACGTTTTATGCATGTCATGATATGTTGTAAGCTCTAACACTGACATACGTTTTCATTATCATGATTACATATGCTGTATTTGTCATGACTAAGGTCTTCCTATATCAGCTGTCATAACAACCAGATGCTCCGGTTAGATGTATAGAAATTAGGAGCTTCTGGTCTTAAATGGGGTACTTTGCTCATGAGCGCCATCTAGTGTTCATTTAATGAAATAAAGTAACAATATAATGTTCCTATTGGAAAATTGTTTTGCATAGAAAACTGAATTTACCAGTTGATGGGAAGATGTAACAATAGTGTCATTAAGAGCAATGTGACTGAAGAATCAATTCAATGTTAACAAGGAACATTTCAAACCAAGAATCATTTCAAGTAAGAACACAAGATGGCACTCACAAGTAATTTAGGTATTACTAAATCACAATTACCAGTCTATTCAAGTAACCCATTTTTGCATTGGAATGATACCATTTCATAATTCTGAAGTAACACAGTTCATGATTTGACAAGCCTGGATATGTCAGCTTGAACATCACAAATACAGTCATGTATGTTCAAGACCTTCACAAAGCCTTTGATTCTCAAGGATGACCTTCTGGACCAAATCAAAATCAAACTTTATGCCATCCCTGGCCTGTCGTGGCCTTCACTTGACCTCTGCAGTAGACCTTTCTTTGTCTGTTGCTCTACAGGGATATCCCACTCCATCACATGTTGGATCATCTATTTTATTTTTTTTCAGTTTTTAGCAGAACCGTAGTACCATTTGGTCTCTTTTGTTTCAACCTGAAATCACAAAGAGGTCCAGAAATTACCAACATGAACATCAAAAGCTTCATTAAGAGTAGTCCATTCAAATTAGAATTCAGTCTCAGTTTAGAATGGATCTTACTTATCCTGTTTCTAACAGTTCAAGTCAATATATTGTTTGGGTTGGCCGAATTTACTAAAATATCAATAGATGTATGTACTAGGTAGACTGATATGTTCTTTGTTGGTTATGACAGGAAATGTTACCAAAGATAGTTAAATGAGTAGTTAATTTCCCACTCTATATTGCATAGAATGCATTGGAATTAAAGACATCAGTGTCTTACTGAAGTATTGCATGGCAAATTAAGCGCAGCTGAAGCAATGCTGGCTTCAACTTACCATTCATCAAGATATAAAAGTTACACCTGAGAAATTGTTTTAGATATAGATGAATAAATTTTTAAAATTTCATAATATTTTCATTTTTGTCTTTACATTTTCTAAACGTGAACAAAACAAGTCAACCATGGGCAATGACACTCAGCTGACTTAAAGGAAACTTGAACAAAGGGTAACATGATTACCAGAGTGCTACAAATCATGCATTTTGCAAACAGACCTTAGATAAAGGTTACAGTGTCCATTTTTTAAATCCAGGTGCTACCATTTATGCCCATCTGACTAACATAGTGTTAAAATTATGTGCTTTCAGCTTGTAGAATATAGGTCAGAGTGACATTATTTCAGGTTTCCAAGAAATTTTTATAGGAACCTCTCTGGATCTTTATCAAATTAGAAGTTTCTAGGTTCAGTTGTAACCAATCATGCAAATCTGTCCTAAGGTGTGCTAAAATCATGTTCTTTTGCATATCTTGCAGAATACAAGTCACTATGACCTAATTTCCGGTTTCCAAGGAGATTTGCCTAAAATCTCCCTGGATGTACAGATAGAAGCTAGATTCTAGGTCTAATGGTTACAGTTTGTGCCCTATTAACAGCCAGACTGCTTCATTTGAAGGTCTCAAGAAAAGAGAGATAAAATGCATTCATTTTTTTAAATAAAATGCATGCAATAAAGAAATTGCGATCCATCTGGAGCTTTTGTATCAAATTTTTAATTATTCTGGGGGCTCAATAGCTCAAAGAATATGGGTAACAGAGACCTAATTTCAGGTTTCCAAGGAAATATTTTATGGACCTCCTGTGATGTAAAGTCAGAAGATTCTAGGTCCAGCAGATACATTTGTGCCCTGTTAAAGACAACCGCATCTCTAAAGGTCTCAAAAATAGAGAAAAATTTGTTTAAAAATTTGAAAAAAATACAGATGGTGCCACCAGTCTGCAGGAACTGATGAAACAATCCATGATCAATATGCATGCATGGAATCATGGTGATCAATGCATTAGTTATTCAGATACTGAAGTTTGTTTTCAAACTTTTAATTATTCTTAGGGGTATTTATGAGCCACATATCTCCGAGGATATGGGTAACAGAGACCTTATTCCAGGTTTCCAAGGAGATTTTTCATGGACCTTCATGGATGTCAAGTAAGAAGATTCTAGGTCCAGTGGTTACAATTTGGGCCCTGTTAACGTACAGACAGACAAAGAGTGATCGCTATAGCTCAGATGACTTTTAGTCAGCTAAGCTAAAAATTTATGCTGAAAATTTCAACACTTATCAGGAATGTATGAACCTCATGGTAGCTTTTCTCACCTGTCGGAGTACTCCTTTGCCTCCTGCATTTCTGATAGCTATCATCAACTCTTCTCTTGGATCCAGCTTTGGCATAAACCTGGGATCTTTACTGCGATCCTTGGGTTGATACTTCGATTTTGAGCTCACTCTGGCTGGTGCATTTTGGTTTTGTTCACTGACTACAGGGGGCGCTGGTGGAGGTGGTGCTGATGCAGAACCATGGCTGCTGGTTAACTGTGCAGGTGCTACAGAAACCCTTGCAGCAGTTGACATACTACTTGGCACTGGGTCTGGCTTTGGATGGGACATCACAGCTACAGATGCTGGTCTGCTGCTGGCAGCTTTGGAAGACACCCGATGACTCGTGGAAGACACTCTGTCATGGTGATCAGGTTGCTGATCATGATGAAAATGGGTTGTGACTGGCTTATGTGAGGATGTAATTTCAAAAGAGCCTTTAGTGACTGGACGAGGTCTACGATGGGCTGGTTTTGACTCATCCTTTTGTCTCATTTTAGGTTTTGCAACTTCTTCTGTCTCCCATAGCTTGATTTCAGGCTTCCGTGTGCCTCTAAGATCCTGCCCTGTAGAAGGAGGCCCCTCTTTTAGTTTTTCAAACTGTTCCTTCGTTTTCTTAACATCAGTGCGGGCAATTCTGACTTCAGTTTGAGGATCTCCTACAGATGTTTCCAGAGACAATGAAGATTGAATCTCCATACTTTTTGGCCTAACCTGAGACACAGATTTTTCTTGATGGACTGTAGATTTCCTAACCATATCTGGTGAAGCACTCTGAGCAGATCGTATGGATGTCTCTGTGGTATGGACATCACTGTGAGACACAGATTTTGTGAGTCTATTTGTTTCCATAGGTGGTTCACTAACAAATCTTTCTTTCAGTCTATTAACATTTCTACCATAATGTTTCTTTGAAGTATCCTCCTCATCCTCTTCACTGATTGGTGAACGTGCACTCTGATGTGTTGGAACCACACCTTTTTCCGCTAACAAGGCTTGATTCTTCTGAAGCTGTTTTTGCCATCGAGCAAACTGGCTCTGCAACTGGTCATACTGGTTTTGAAGGTCATGTGCACTTTGCTCTCGTGAATCGGCAATCTGCTTTCCAATATCTGGAGCACTTGTTGCAAAGTTTAACAAGAATGAGCCAGGTGAAGGAGCAGTCTGTCGCCTTTCACTGCGTTCAATTCTTCTGCGTGCCATTCGAGGCTCAGGTTCATAAGCTGATACTGGCGTTTCAACTGTTTTATCAGCAGTGCCCTCTGGTGGAGGAGGGGAAGCATTTCTTAGTATGGACTTGCGTTCAACTGGGAATGCTATTTGTGAGATGGATTTTTCTTCCATCATGTTTTCACGCTCATTTTCAGACTGCGGTGTGAACCGGATCTCAGTTACCCTTGGATGTATCTGTTGAGCTCTCAGTGACCCATCACCCTTGTATCCCACCATGTCATCATCTTTCATATCAATCTGACCCTGCTGACTTTGTTTTTCTGCAGCAGCTAATGCTGCTCTGACATCCTTCACTGATGGCTCTGATTTGTTTCT